>OX438987.1:9299461-14099461 GCA_949316085.1 Hypercompe scribonia
TCTGCGTACAGAATCTCTATTCCAACTTCGGCGAGATAGGACAAACAATGAAGTCATTGATGGATGAGTTCCAGAAGAAAGCGAAGAGTCACCAAAAAGTTGAGAGTATAGTCGATATGAAAAATTTTGTTGAACAATACCCATTATTTAAGGTATGGCAATAAGATAACGTCTAAAGAGTCACATATTCTGATTTGCACGTCTACAAAAAACCCGGGTAAAATTAAGTTTTTTTATTTTTATAGAAAATGTCGGGTACGGTGACCAAGCATGTGACTGTGGTCGGCGAGCTGTCCGCCTGTGTGACACGACACAATCTGCTAGAAGTGTCGGAGCTGGAACAAGAAATAGCTTGCCAGAGCGACCACTCGAAACATTTACAGGTTAGATAACATTTAAAGGAGAATGTTATGTTGGTTTCCGCCCGCGTGTATGTCGGCTTTGCAATAAATAGTAGGTACACTACTCTAGAAAGTTGCCCGAGGCGAAGTAAAGTTTGACGAGGTAAGCCGAAGTGCCTCTACAACGATTGTACTCTTCTAGCATCGTCCAACTGCCCGAGTAGTATAGAGGAGGGGTAAAGCTTCACCTAGAACTATTGATCTATCTGTAGAATCTAGGTTTATTCACAATCGATTACTAAGAATTCAGATGTGTGGCATTTAATCTAATTTTTAATTACATGCATAATTTACTTTCACTTTTCTCAATTCTTAGACATATTTTTAATTTTGTTTAGAAAATATTACATATTTCAATTATGTAACTGCTGGGCCCAAAATTGATCCCGTACTTTATATTGTCCATTTGGTTTGGACTCGACTTAGGTATATATAGATTTTTTTTGTTTTTTTAAGTGCCTTCCAAAGTGATTTTACTCTGCCTGATAAAAAGCATCAATAGAATCTAAGAATTGTGGTCACTATTTTATTTTTATATTGTTTAGAATCACTTATGAGAAATTCAACGACTGAATTGTTTTTCCTGAGGACGGTAAAAAAATCTCTTGTTCCTAAGTTTAGTCAAATTTATGTACTCTGTAAACGAACTCCGAAAACAAAAAAAATATATATTTCCGACATTTTAATTATTAAAATGAATATTTGTTCGCAGCGTCTAAAAACCTGTTGTCCAACGCAGCAGTCCGACACCACGACGCAGCAAAACTGGTAGCTCTGTACGCCCTCCGTTACGAGAAGCACGCTAGCAACGCTTTACCTTCTCTCATAGAGGCTCTCAAGAGTAGAGGGGTCTCGGAGCAGCTCATCAAGAGTGTTGTGAATCTCTTGGAGTACGGAGGAGCACACGCCAGGCAGAGTGATTTGTTTGGACTTCAGGATGCTGTCAAAATTACCAAAAGACTGTTTAAGGTATATAAACTAAAAAGTTTTACTTAATGTTTGTCAATATCAATACTTCTACACCAAACCGAAGACACTAAAACTAATGGACGTGGGTCTTTCTCAAAGTTTGTAATGGTACTCACTTCCCGCATCCTGTCCATGCTAACTACCTTCTTTCAAGTCGTCAGTCCATCTGGCCCCTAGCTTCTATTTTCCAATAGCTCTTTCGGAAAGACACAAATAACATAACTTATTTAATTGCGAAAAATAAATATTATCCCAAAATAAAAACTGGTGTTTTGTTTATCTAGGGGTTGAACGGCGTGGAAAACATCTACACACAGCACACGCCCCTCCTGAAAGACACACTTGAGGATTTAATCAAAGGAAAACTTCGAGAAAATCTTTATCCAACTATGGGAGGCGACGATGGGGCCTATGGGCGAAGGCCACAGGACATATTTGTGTTTATCGTAGGGGGCGCCACGTACGAAGAAGCCTTCTGCGTACATCAGATTAACCAAACGTATCCTGGAGTCAGAATCGTGCTTGGAGGCACAACCGTGCATAATTCCACGTCGTTCTTCGAAGAGGTGAAGGCGGCTATGCAAGGTGTTCATAGAACACATACCAGACATATTAGAAACGTGTAAATGTCATCAATAGTTCTGAAGGTTTTTAAGTTATACAAGTATTTATTACAGAAGTATTACAGACATGTATGCTGGGAGACACGTCAAGCATTCTAATAGCTAGTCTATGCATCACAAACAACAATAACATTTTATTAGCCATTTTACATTTGATAAAGCGTAAAAAGCAAACTCGAAATATTTTATTGACAATTCTGGTTTCCTAGTTGTTTCACGTGTACAGTAACGACGTGCGTAACTGTTTTACTGTTCCATATTTTGGTAGCATAAAGTTACGTTACAGTACTTTAGTGACGAAATTGCAAAAAACCCTTGACATGGTCAGCTTACGATCATGGTAGGAGCAATACCAACCAGTTCTTGGTGAATGTGGGTTGAACATACGATATTGTAAACATCACAAATATGTATAATACTGATAATAAAACCGTAAACCTATTTATTTATTTCGGGACGTTGTTATTGCGGCATCTAACAACTGACAAAAATTTTACAATGTTTTTGTTAGTTACCTTTGGTAGTTGTAAATTAGTTTTCTCAACAAAGAATTGAATACTTCTTAAATTGAAAATTTAGTACAAGTTAAATGCTTTATTTAAACATTTCGCCCTTTTTCATGAGTAGTGAAAGTTATATTGATAAATTGGGACGGACGTAATTTGTAAACGAAAAATATTTTTTTGGAAATTGTTTTTCGAATTGAATGCCAAAGACAAGTACTATAAATATTTACATTTAAAGTCCTATTGTTAACGCTATATATCTATTAACTCCGAATGAAAAAGACATTTGTATTGTTTCTTGAATAAATACAATTCTAAAATTAAAAATAGAAAAGTAACTGTTAGGAAATACAATTCATGTCGTGCAATAAAATTTTTTTTTTAATATTTATTAAACTTATCCTAGTATACTTATATGCTGTTTAATATTATATATTTAAAAAGTATTTATTAGCCCTATTATGCTGTAAGGTATTTTAGCCAATATACTCCATTTCCTTAGTTTGTTTTCTTCTCGAAAGCTCCATGACAGCTTGCACCTAAAATTTAAGGCATTCTTATAATACGTATTTTACGATTATCTCGCTGACAATATAATACTGTAAAATATCATTTCAGGAGATACATTCCTTCAATTATTTAGTTAGGTATACCTTATTAGAATTTTTCAATACTAATAATATATTTAGTTAACTAAACAAGTTTTATCTATCTGTCTGTATATAATAAGTTAATTCCTATAGGTATTACATGGATGTAATACCTATAGGAATTAACTTATTATATAAATAAACCAATTAAATAAACTTTTTGTCTCTTATTGAGTTTTATTTATTTTTTTTCATGTTCACCTAGCAGTTTTTCTTATTTATATTTGGTATATTCACGGAACTAACTTAACTAACTTAACATATAGATAACTTTAAAAATACGAGTTAGTCCCATTGATTTTTTCTGGTTACAGAAAAGCTAATAACAACCTAGAGTTTCAAAGTTGAGGTCTTAATCCCCGTGCCTCAGAGAGCACGTAAACCGTCGGTCCCGCGCCTGATCTTCCTCCGACCGTGCCAGATAGCCGTCCTATTAGACTGTGATAGTGAGGGAACAGAGAGTGCACTTGTGTCTGTACACACACTTGTACACTATAATACCTCCTGCGTAGTTGGCTCCTCTGTTTACAAAAAAATTCTTAAAAAAAAAAATATTAATTTCTTTGTAAACTGGCCGTCATGGTCGAAATCGCTAGGAATATGTTATCATCATTTTTTTATTATTTTTTTTGTGAGCATGAGACTTTAATACTTCCACCAGCTCCTTTATCTTATTCTATATATTACACAGCACCCCAGTGAACCCAATTCCAAAGTTTTATTTAAACCCGTCTAGCTGACTTTACGTAGGTTGCATACAATAGACTAAAATTGAAACAAAAATGAAAATTAATTTTCAGTATCTATTACATCTGCATGATCATGATCTCCTGTTTAATTTTCTTTCCATTATTTTATACCTTAGAAAAAATGTCAGCTGTAAAAGTAGAGTAAAATTGTATGAAACATGGGAAATACTCGTATATTTTAAGGTTGTAAAAGTTCCAAATGAAACTGGCTATATGGAACTACTCGCAATAAAAATCTTACTATAGACTTTTTTTTTAGGACAACCCTGCATTAAGCATATATCCAGTGTCGCAGGGCTTTTACAAATATAATGAAATGGACACAAAGAACACCCAGACTCGGAACAACGATTTGTGGATCACACAAAGTGTAATCTCGTATAGGGTTTGAACCCACAACACTCGGTGCAATAGAGCGGCGAGGTTAAACCGCCATTCGTGCAGTAGTATGCAGTATACTTTATGTTATTAGTATAATACTATTAGTATATTCGTCTATGGTATTATCAAGATTGAACAGAGAATATCGTCATTTTTTTTGGGTTGGCCGGTTTTCCTACTCTCATTTTTTTTTTCTTCCTTTGCAGGGCTGTCGTTTTGGGTAGATTGCTCCATTTGGCGGCACTTACGACAACCACGGGATGAATAGATTGACATACCGTAATCTTAAGGTGCATCTCCACTGACGCGGAGTCGAGTGTATTAAAAAGGTCCGCCTTCTGTATTGTCTTTTGTTCCTTTAAAAAAAAAATGTGCGTTGGTGATGGCTTTTTCCTACTATGGAGTTCTAGAGACCTACTTACCAGATGAGATGTACGTTTAACGTTTCGCTTGGGGATAGGTAATGTTACAAAGAATAATTTGGAATAAAAATAAAAATACATAACTGTTGTGTTTAAAACACATTTTTTTAACTTTTTTTATTGAAAAATATTCGTCGATACAGGTGTTGTGTATCAAACAAATAATAAAAGATGCCATACCACTTTTGGCACAATCCAGTTGACTCGCCCATTGTGGGCTCACAAATAAAAAACACTTTTTAACAAATCAAATCATCCAAGCGGACAAAGCGTTATCATACAATTTTTGTATTCGACACGGAGCAGTACATATTTAGCTGAGAGCTGTTTATATGACACTGAATTCTGCTAAACTCAAGGGTATATAAGGTACTAAATTCGACTGCTCTGTTCCAAACATTTTACAATACACAATTAGAGTTTTAGGCTCCATATTTCACTCCTATAAAAAACCAATTTCACTTTACAATTATCTCGGCATATTTCCACATACATTACTTTCCTTCAGTCTTTACAAAATTTACACTTGTAATACTTTAGTTAAAATGCTCTTATAAGGTATAGAATATTGGAATATATAAGTTTAATACATTATTATGTATACATACAGTATTCATGGTATGACACCAAGGAATTACTTTATAATAGCATTTTAACAGAAGAATTCAAGTACCAAGGTCTCACGTTGGTAACATACCTCTCACACTAGCCCGCATAGGGCTTTTCACACATCTATAAGGCATTTTTATGGAATTTATTCTATACATACAATGGATACACAAAATGCCCGCGCTAACTCTCAAGTCGGTGGCATATATTTAACGCTAAGGAGAGTGCCTTTTCCGAGATACAAAATTTTTCGAGCTGCTCTTGAGACTAACCGCTCGTCTCTGTTAAGAAATTTCAGGCATCGAAACAAGTGGTCATATAATAAACAATACAAATCGATAACTATTACTTTTACACTTGTCTAAAACTTGAATTTGTTAAAGACAGTAAAATTTCACCAATTGTCTATGAAATAATATGTAAAGTAATTAGCAGTAGTCAAGATTAGTTTCTTGTTGAACGTTTTATACTAAGTTTGTTGATATTGCTGCCACAAGTGCCTTGTAGAAAGAATTCCATGGAAAGTTATAGACAAATTGCAATAATCAATAATTATTAACCAAGTATAAATTAAGTCTTTCTACAGGTGCCACAGTTCTGTCTGAACAATAATTATCCACTTACCATCACATCTCTCACACATACATATACCCTTACGGTATGTCAAATATTACAAGTCAAACCATGTTCTATTAGTCGATTTGAATTGACTAAACACAAAGGAGTCGCTCCTTGTGTATATATAACAGTACGAAAATCATCTGCCATAATGGGACCGTTGCGCTTGCACGTTAGACCGTTGACAATCAGATCTTTTCGATTGGTCCATTTCTTCAGCAAATCTAAATGCTACATCATGTGCGTAAGCGATGTATAGGAGTATGCAACATTTTAGGTTACCAAATGATTTTAATATTATTCCAATACTAAGAGGACCTTATAAAAAATTCACCACAACCGTATAATTTATCTGATGGCCAAAGGAACTTGTCATTTTCGTAAGCACGTATTATTTTCACGAGATTAGAAATATATTCATAGCTTAAACATAAATATATATCTGCGTCACAAGTGACACTTCTCACAAAAAAAATATATCGGTAATATTTATATGGCGCACAACAATCAACACACGCACATACATGGTTCTATTTATCATACTCTCATTTAGCAACAAATACACGCGGTGGACTCACTCGCGCGATAAAGATTTAAATTAAAACAGACAAACTAAATAGTACACGAGACTCCACACCATGTTCTCGAGAATCCTACACTTAAACGTCTCTACAGTCATGAACATGGTACGGGTCCTGTAGGCCCTTTCCGTAAAACTTTTTTTTTGTGATTTTTGAAAGTTAACATTATCGAAAAATCCCTATGTCACAAATTAGGTAGGAATAGAAGCCTTTATGGGAAAGGACACCAGTATTTTCCCTTCTATATAATAATATATTTACATATTTACAACTATTATTTATCTTCCATGGACTAATTTAAAGATTTCATACATAATTTTTTATAACGTAATCTGTTTATAAATATGTATATTCTAATCCTAAATATTCAAATTTGCCGTGATAGATATCTAATATAACGACTTATAAATTGTTCGACATTTAGTCCTCTTCCATTACTTTTCCATACAGAACGAAGAAAGGGTATAAAATTAGAGTGAAAAGGGCTATTAATTGGACAAGACAAACTAGACCACTCCATAGTGAAAGAGTTGTATGGGTATTGTTTGATGTAGCCGACACAGAATATCTATTAACAATGAATGTGAATGTCTTCGTCCACATTTGGCGCTACCCAGGGAGCACCGCGCGGAGGTCATGGACAAAGCTCCCCTTGATGCCACACGTTTCATATCAAGCGTTTTACAATATTGGCAAGCTCGCGATATATAATTTAACGATATAATACATATTATATTATTAGAAAATGTGTCACAATAGTGCAAAAATTTTGTAAGATAATTGTTATTCAAAGGAATTATTTTGAAAATTTGATGACGCACTTTTTAAAATTTGGTAAAAATATGTATTGAACCTTGCTATAATTTTTCTTGCCTTATTTATATCGAATTTTATTGTCACGCCTACTTTGCGTTGGTAACGCATCAAGTTACAATTCCTTTTAATCTTTTTTACTTTTACTTATAAACTTTTAAAAATTTAATAATGTCTATGTACGGTTTCATGGACAAAGGAAAAACAAAACGTTTTAATTTAAAAGGAAACTGATAGTACAGAACTCTCGTCTTTGTCTATTGACTTGCGATATTGCCCTCGAAATGAAAAAAAAGCAAATGTTAAGTTACTCATGGAGTAAGAGAGTAGTAGTAATAGTAGTAGTAGTAAGAAGAAAAAGTTACCCATGACTATTATTTATTTAGAAAAATATAGAAAGTATTGCAATAAAAAAATGAGAGCCTTTCATTCGCAAAACGTAACCAGATTCACAACTGATGCAATCCAAAGGAGAATGGCAGATCCTATACCGCTAGCAAATGCAATTAATGATTATGAGATTTATACCGTACTTTGCAATAAAAGAGAAGATAATCTCTGCCTTATAAAGTGAATCGAACTATATTTTTTATTGTCACATTTTTAGAACTTTGCTAAAAGAATTTAAATTCGTCTCCAAAAGTTGTTCAAATTGCAATATCAAAACGCGTTGTACGTTTTTTAAATTCGCTTTACTTAAAATCTGCTCAGGTAAAAACTAAATGGCTTTGTGTGTCATGTGTGAAAATATTTTTATATAGTTATAAAATATAAATCACATAAAAAACTATAAAATATTTAAATCGATGTTTATTAATGAGCTTACTAGAATATTTAGTGGCAGAATGAATTTGATTTTAAAAATATGGTACAACGCCACCTTGTGACAACAATGTCGACTCATTTGTCATAACGTCGATTTAAGTACAGTATAGTAGACTACAAACTAAAATAACTTTATAATGTAAAGTTCTAAAAATCTGGGAATGTAAAATGTTAGTGTCGCTAATATTACCAACCTAATAAATAATAAAATAATCAATTCCATAAGACACGTAAGACGTCTCAAAAGTCTTGTATATGTCTGCCATTGCCCTTTAAACTTGTTACTGAGTTCATTAAATATCGGTTTCTTGTTACGATTGTAGCTAGTAAAATATATAGGCAAAGAGAATATATAGGTCAACAGAATTTTGCTTGCAGAAGAATATACTATGTCGAGTTTAATTGAGAATGTAATTATTTTATCAATGTTTATCTTCCTACCCTTAATTTTGTATAATATTATTAACACTTCACATGTTTTTAATACCATAGATAATCAAATATTTTGAACGCCGACTTAAGGTCAGATTTGCATCCAGAGACATGAAATTACAAAATATGTCTTGAAAGATAGAACCCCGCCGATGAGAGTGCATGCGGAGCGTACAATCAATAAAATGGTATCCATGAAGAGCGATTGAACTTATTTCTGGATTAATTTACGATCTACTGACGATTCTACCGGTGTAACATACGAACGCAGAGTCCATGAGTTTATATAGTTATAAGCTCAAAAACCTGAGCAAACATGTTGCAATAAAGGCTATTTATATACATACCACAATATGAGGACACTTCATACAAGTGAAGCATCTAAAGGGGTCCCCCGATAATGTCCATTGACAAACTTTGATCTCAAACTTAGACAATATGCCCAAAAATCAAATAAAATCTTTTTAGACTTTATAACAATGATCTCCAATTAAATATTAACATATTAAAGTGTAATTGACACTTCAGTTGGTAATAAATCGCGGAGGGTACCTTCACAATAATTAACCTAACCTAAATAAATACGCGCAACGAACATACCGCAGTTTAGGCTGGCGGCTTTCGTTATAAATGAGAAAACAAAGGCGATGGTTTACGAGAGGAATTTGATAGTAATTCAACCTTTTACATAACAGTATCTTTCGGAAGTTTTTACATTTTACAAATTATTTGTTCCCAAATTTAAGTTATTGTACATTTTACAAGTTTATCCATAAAAATTAGTTTGAATGGTGTAAAGTGAAAAATCGGAAACCAAAGATCCGTTATTATAATCTACAGCTTAGTTTTACTGCCAAAGTCCTCTCAATCCATCGATAAGTATCATAGAGTGAATTACCTATTTATAATACATATGTCCGACCCCGGTTCCACAGCGAGGGCGGACCACTCCGTCCGTACAAGACTTGCTATCCTTACACACAAAAACAAGTAGTTCATACAATACCATATATAATATTTTTATTTCAATTGCCCCGCCGTGCTAAGCAAATTCTGTTCCTTCAAGTTTACATAACTTTTAACATAATGGTAAAACTGAATAAACAATTTACCAATATACAAGGTAAAATAATTTTGAAATTTCACGTGACAATATTAATTAAAAATATATTTACAATATCATTGATGGGATATAAAAATCCTCGCATTTATAGGGCAACATTTACAGTTCACAAAATATTTTCACATCTTTGGTTTATATTTTAATCTATATATTTAATGATTATGAGCATTATTATGGAATGATGAGATATTAACAGTGTTGCCCTACGTTTACATTTCACAAACACGTTAATGTGCCTCCTTAAATCGAATCTTTGTTCAAACCAGGCAACTCCGTTTCGGAAATTAATGAGAATTTTCAAACTAACTTGATTTAAAAAATGAACTATTATTTTGATCTGGTACATTACTTAAAAATTTTTCATGTCAGTGTTATTTTTAGGAGTTACCTGTTTTTATTACACAATATATAGTTAACAGGTTTGCTAGTTAAGGCATCGAAACAATAATTTAAAAATAGTGCGTCACGTGAGTATTTCTACTAAAACTATATCAAAAAACACCAATATTCACACACCAATTATTGCAAACGTATCGAAGTACTAAAAGGCATATAGTTATTACTTTACGTTGTATTTTTATAGTTAGAAAAATATTATATTAAGTCGTCAATCTGCATTACTAAGCACTGCACGTTGTCTTAAATTTGGCTGCAACCGCGAATAAGCAGAGCGCATAAAAAACATGAGATTGCTGCAAATGTCTTCTGACTGAAGTTAACTTCTGTTAAGGTTTTGAGGTACAGGTGGTTTTTTTTTCTACTAACATATGATGACTCGATTGTGAAAGTGTTAATCAAGAAAAAATAGTTAATAATTTTGCAATAAAAGAGAAGATAATAATCTCTGCCTTATAAAATGTAACTCATAGTATGAGTGCATTTGTTTTCATCTTATTTTTAGACTTAATATTTTTACACACAGTAATAAATAGTGTAACATTTAAACTCACAACATCGAGTGTAAATTTTTCTTTCAAATACATACATAATATTTACTTCAAAAAAATATCGTCGTTTTAAAAACTCGTTACTTTCACGATTGCTTTTCTGATAATTCATACAAATCAAACGATTTATATTGGTATGCCGCCAGCGGTGCAATCGTACACACCGAAGTCAAGTAACACTTTTACAGGGATTCGACACGGCAGAGACCTTCTCGGGGTGTAGAACGTCGTTCTACGTTATATTATACATGCCATAATATATAATCGATCGTTGAATTATTAATGTTACCTATCGATAATTTAATGTGTCCCCGTAACGTAACGACATAAATCGTCACGTCGAGTAAGTCCTCGGCGCAAATATGAACATACGAGGCCGATATAAACCGTTTCGCACACAAAGCCGGAGTCACATTAAGACGGTCGATAGGTGTAGAGGGTGTGTAGCGGCGGGTGCAGGCCTAGCACGGCGGGGGTGGTGGCGGGGCGGGCATGGGGGCGCGGGCCGTGAGGGCCCCGTTGCGGGTGGGGGCCTCGTTGCAGGTTGGGGCCCCGCTGCGGGTGGGGGCCCCGTTACGGGTGGGGGCCGCTGCCCATGCCCGGCGTCGTGGACCCGCCGGACGAGCCGTGCGGCGGCAGTAGCACGCCCCCCTGCACCAAGCGTTCACTATAACAACGTCTCTTTGTTGGCGAAAGTCTCAAGCCTTCGAAGCCGGCCGTTGTACTTCACTCCGGTCGGCTTTGAAGGCGGAGAGGTTCCGATATGTTGGAATTAGATTAAAATACGGGTTAATAAGCGAGTGAGGCACTTTAAACCTTAGGTAGTAGCAGTGCCAGTGCTTATAATCAACGATCGAGTGAAATGTGGTGTGTCCTACTGATTTGGTAGAAAACAATGTTTTTGCTCTCATTATATCCTTAAGGTTCACGACGAAAAGTTAGATTTCAATCTAAATGATCTTTCACCAGATCTAAATACAATGTTTGTAATGATATACGTTTAACACATTTGTTTTTCTCGTGAACTAGTGATTTTTATTCAACTTTATTCACTACATAAGACCAAGTCTATAGGTAGATATGTACTTTAAACATACAGATGGTCTGCTACTACAGGTCTACTGTGCCTTATAGCGCAATTAAATTAATGTGAATATCTATTGGTCTAAGAGCCCGTGAGTGCCAGACCTTCGTCATTTTATAAAAGCTGAAAGTTCTTCTATGTGTGTCCCTAGTACAGGTAAGAATGATCCCCAAACATGAAGCTGAGGCAGCGGTGGCTTTGGCAGATAACAGGCAACAAAGGTATGTAAAATTCCATCTCAAATTCGTCATAATATAAAACTTGATTTTTTTATCTTTGATTCATAATAATATCAAAACTCGCGTTGCTCATTGCCAGACAGTTAGTATGGTTCCAACCCTCTGCCGGACACCCCTAAACTATGATAATTTATAATTATACTTACGTTATATTATAAAACCTAAATTTAATAAATAATTTTTTGGGAGCCTATTAAACTATGTTTATATAGTAGCCGGACAGTTTCGAAGGTTCTATCATCTTGCCACGAAGGTCTGGCAAGATGATAGAACCTTCGAAACTGTCCGGCTACTATGTAAACATAGTTTAATAGGCTCCCAAAAAATTATATATGAAACTTAGGTTTTATAATATAACGTTTAGTTACTGTATTCGCTCCTTGCTCTCCCGATTATTGCTCACTTTGAATGCGTCTGGCAAGATGATAGAACCTTCGAAACTGTCCGGCTACTATGTAAACATAGTTTAATAGGCTCCCAAAAAATTATATATGAAACTTAGGTTTTATAATATAACGTTTAGTTACTGTATTCGCTCCTTGCTCTCCCGATTATTGCTCACTTTGAATGCGTCTGGCAAGATGATAGAACCTTCGAAACTGTCCGGCTACTATGTAAACATAGTTTAATAGGCTCCCAAAAAATTATATATGAAACTTAGGTTTTATAATATAACGTTTAGTTACTGTATTCGCTCCTTGCTCTCCCGATTATTGCTCACTTTGAATGCGTCTGGCAAGATGATAGAACCTTCGAAACTGTCCGGCTACTATGTAAACATAGTTTAATAGGCTCCCAAAAAATTATATATGAAACTTAGGTTTTATAATATAACGTTTAGTTACTGTATTCGCTCCTTGCTCTCCCGATTATTGCTCACTTTGAATGCGTCTGGCAAGATGATAGAACCTTCGAAACTGTCCGGCTACTATGTAAACATAGTTTAATAGGCTCCCAAAAAATTATATATGAAACTTAGGTTTTATAATATAACGTTTAGTTACTGTATTCGCTCCTTGCTCTCCCGATTATTGCTCACTTTGAATGCGTCTGGCAAGATGATAGAACCTTCGAAACTGTCCGGCTACTATGTAAACATAGTTTAATAGGCTCCCAAAAAATTATATATGAAACTTAGGTTTTATAATATAACGTTTAGTTACTGTATTCGCTCCTTGCTCTTCCGATTATTGCTCACTTTGAATGCGTCTGGCAAGATGATAGAACCTTCGAAACTGTCCGGCTACTATGTAAACATAGTTTAATAGGCTCCCAAAAAATTATATATGAAACTTAGGTTTTATAATATAACGTTTAGTTACTGTATTCGCTCCTTGCTCTCCCGATTATTGCTCACTTTGAATGCGTCTGGCAAGATGATAGAACCTTCGAAACTGTCCGGCTACTATGTAAACATAGTTTAATAGGCTCCCAAAAAATTATATATGAAACTTAGGTTTTATAATATAACGTTTAGTTACTGTATTCGCTCCTTGCTCTCCCGATTATTGCTCACTTTGAATGCGTCTGGCAAGATGATAGAACCTTCGAAACTGTCCGGCTACTATGTAAACATAGTTTAATAGGCTCCCAAAAAATTATATATGAAACTTAGGTTTTATAATATAACGTTTAGTTACTGTATTCGCTCCTTGCTCTCCCGATTATTGCTCACTTTGAATGCGTCTGGCAAGATGATAGAACCTTCGAAACTGTCCGGCTACTATGTAAACATAGTTTAATAGGCTCCCAAAAAATTATATATGAAACTTAGGTTTTATAATATAACGTTTAGTTACTGTATTCGCTCCTTGCTCTCCCGATTATTGCTCACTTTGAATGCGTCTGGCAAGATGATAGAACCTTCGAAACTGTCCGGCTACTATATAAACATAGTTTAATAGGCTCCCAAAAAATTATATATTAAATTTAGGTTTTATAATATAACGTTTAGTTACTGTATTCGCTCCTTGCTCTCCCGATTATTGCTCACTTTGAATGCGTCTGGCAAGATGATAGAACCTTCGAAACTGTCCGGCTACTATATAAACATAGTTTAATAGGCTCCCAAAAAATTATATATTAAATTAAGGTTTTATAATATAACGTAAGTATAATTATAAATTATAATAGTTTAGGGGTGTCCGGCAGAGGGTTGGAACCATACTAACTGTCTGGCAATGAGCAACGCGAGTTTTGATATTATTATGAATCAAATATAAAAAAATCAAGTTTTATATTATGACGAATTTGAGATGGAATTTTACATACCTTTGTTGCCTGTTATCTGCCAAAGCCACCGCTGCCTCAGCTTCATGTTTGGGGATCATTCTTACCTGTACTAGGGACACACATAGAAGAACTTTCAGCTTTTATAAAATGACGAAGGTCTGGCACTCACGGGCTCTTGCTCTATATTCTGTTCAGTTTTCTATATTATTGGTGCCGTTCTGATGTAACTAAGGAAACTCATGTTGATCTACATGTTATGTAACTTTATATTGGAGTACTGAGATATTACGTCCCTATCAAAGACATACACGGACCTTATCGGTGATGTCCTTCAGATTTTTCAGATGTGTTGAACTCGCAACCTGCGAGCATGTATGGCGAGATGTACGACTGTTGAATGAGCAGAAGTGGATTGTTGGGATTACATTTTACAAAAAAGGTTTTAACGGTGGTTAGTAACCTGGCTACTGCTACCGTATGAACTTGTATTCTAAATAACAATTGCTCGAATTGTTGAATTCAAATATTAAGGATTATTTATACGTTAAATTACGTCAATATCTAAGAGAGGCGTATTCAATGCCCGCATTTTTATCATCTGCGAACTTAGTCTTATTTATATTAATGCGGTTATTTATGGACAAATAATATTGTATGAAGATGATATGGCAGGGAAGCGTTATCGATAAGAGATGTTTAAGATAACAGTGACAATGAATCTGCAGTCTGATCTCTCCTTTGTTTCAAATTTAATTTTCAATACATAATATATAGGTATACTAGTTTTGTACTTTTTTATAATTAGTCAATAATATAAGAAGTTATAAGATATACGAAAGGAGATGGTAAGATTTATAATCGATTCGTAGCAAGTAAATGATTTAATACAGAGAAAACTAGCAGTACTTCTAAACTTTTTGTTATAAGTTTATTTACATGAGAAAAATCTTCATAGGAATAATTTGGATAAATAAAACGCGATAGAAATGTGATGTACAAGAGAATTGCACCAAAGTTTTAGATTTTCATACCTGTAATGAGTGTGGGTGTGGTTGCGGCGGTGAGGCAGTAGGCGGCGCGTGGTTCAGGTACGTCAAGTGGGGGTGATGGTGGGGGTGGTGGTGGTGGTGCGTCGCCGCGCCGCCCGGGCCCAGGCACAACACCTGGTGATACACAGTCAACTTTAATATAGGTCTTATCTTTTATATTTGTCTCGACTAGAACATTAAAGCATATTACGATTTAGATGTACCGTTTGGCTGTCTTATATTTAAAAAGACCGTTTTCAAAATGTTCAAATCGTGTTATCGTGTAATGTAATAAATCGATTACATTTGGAACGTACCAGTTATTAGGTACATTAACGCAAAACAGATACAAGTGTAGGATTTTTTTCAATTTTCACTGTAGTTTTCTTCGTTTGCGTCAACGAAGACTTTGGCGCTCGCATCATGGATAAACTTATTATCCTTTCCTCTGAGATAAACGATGTCTTTTTCTATGCATTTTACGTTAGCGTAAATTTTACATATTTTCACCGATCGGTCAAGAAGTTAAAGCGTTAAATCGTAAACAAACAAACAAATTATACACACTAATAAGCGAGGATTTCTAACGCGGTAATAAAATTGCACGATTAAAAATGCCGTTGTAATTTACAACGGTTTGGGTCAGCTCCCTCGTCACAAAACGATATTGGAACATAGCACGCAGGCGTACCTGGAACTGAGGCTGCTGGTAGTGGTGGTGCGGGTGCGGGTGCGGGTGCGGGTGCGGCGTGTGCGCGGGCGAGGGCGGCGGGTACAGCGCGGGCGAGGGCGCGGCGGGCGAGGGCGCGGGCGGCGGCGCGTAGCCCACGCCCGGCACGGCGCCGCCCGCCTCCGCGCCGCCCGCGCCGCCCGCGCCGGCCCCCACGCCGCCGTGGTACATGCGCACCTGGACAAGTTCACCGATTACAAACGCTCTCACTGCGCTAATAATAATAACGACGATTCACTTTTATATCGTAATAGTTTAAACAGATTAACGCGAGAAACTGCAACGATCAAAAGAAGCGAAGTCGGGTGCTTTATGAATGTTATCTGTAGTTTACGCGATCGTTTAAAGTATAAAACGTCATAATCGATTCGATGACAGACGTACGACGTGTTCAAACTTACCATATGCTGATATTGTAGAGCCGAAGGCGCGGGATGAGGGCCCGGATGCGGGTGCGGGTAGGGCACGAAGGGCTGCATGGGCGCCGGCGCTAGCAGGGGCTGGCCGGTAGCGGCCGCCACTTGCATGCCGGGACTGACACCCACTGCGCAATAAAACGATCGTTAGGTCTTCATATTCGTGTAAAATAAACAATATCATATACGCCTTATCAAGGTTTTACAAATGAATAATGTGAAGACTGTAGACTTTAATTGCTTACATATATATCAATAGTAGTTTATATACTAAGAAACTCAGTAACTTTTCAGTACTTTTTCAAAATTCGATAGTATAGGATAACTTTTAGCGTTCTGACACAACTATAATTTCGGCGAATATGTAAAACCGCCAGTCAAGATTGTCATGAACATCTACGGCAATCGTTTTTAGGAAGGCAGCATCCTCCAATATACTGATAACTAGTTCAACTTTCGAATTCAAGTCAACCTCAGGGATGCTACAGTCCGATGTCAGTCGCTCTGTGGTAAAAACTAAAATTCTGGTAAACCGGTTGAACTAGCCGACTCTAAATTGTCTTCGGAATAGCAAAAGCTAAAAGAACTAATAAACGATACCTAATTCCATCAAATTGATATAAAAAAAATCTTAAAATCTTACTTTTTCTGAAATTCCTCTGCTGTGGAGCAGGTAGTTGCTGTTGACCACCTCCACCTCCGACTCCAGCTACGCCTGCTCCGCCCCCCATGGCTCCGTACGCAAGCTGCATGAAAAATTATTGTTTATATTTTATAAAATAGAGTTTTAATTGAAACATGTGTTTTATGATAATGTTACTAACACTGTTCGTTGTAAGAGCTGCGCAAAATTTGAATTGTGAAATATTATTTTTTTATTTGAATAACGTTCAATAGAAACGGATAATGGCGACTCGGTGCGATTTTGCTTTTGTGTTAATGTGTACATGCACATATGTATCTACGCATCGAAACCTAGTTCCTTCTCCAATCGATATCTTGGATGAGTGCAGTTCATTTCAACTGCTTTATTTAAGTGTTTTTATTTCATACTTTTTTTTAATTGTAATATTGGTACACAACATCCTAAATGAGTTAGTTTCGTATCAGCCTCGGCGAGTTTTTACCCAAAAAAAAAAATATATATTCGAAAGTACTAATGACAGCGAACGGTAAATTAATAAATTATGCCATAAATTTCAAAAAAAGAAGCTAAACATTTCAAAGTCACGGAGACAACATAACACAGAAATTTTAAATAGAGCAACAAATTCCAATACGTCCCTCTTTACAGCAACTTACAAGTTTAGAAAAACACCATTGCCAAAGCTTTTTTACCGCTGCTGAATTAATGAAACTCCAGTCATGTATTCAATCACGCAAACAGCTCTAGTTGGAAATGAAAAAACAGATAAAAAAAATGTAACTCTCAAAATGATAACTTTATGAGTCATAATTCTTTTTTTGTAAATTACGCTATATACATATTTGTGCAGGACGATTACAGCACAGCATGTACTTTGACCAGCTCTGGTTGTAGTGTTCGTCGATTAGTGAAGTGTGTTTGTAAATTTAGATAAATTACTTGATATTATTTTTATCTTGTGTACCATATTTACTACTACACACTTCAAAGTAACAGAATTGAGCTCTTATAGTGAAGTTAGATACGAATAGTAGCAGATGTTGTGGTATGTTTATAATTCAGATATAATTTATGTACTTAGATTATGTTAGAGACTCATAAAAAGTGTAATAATAAAATGACATTGATTAGCATTAATTAGCTTCGTTACGCAAGGAATTCAATATATATAAAATGTTATAATATTAACAATTTCCACTAGCTCAATAAATCAATATCAGAGTGAATATCAATTACTTATCGCAAAAGTTGAAACTATACGCGGATAAAGAGATAAGCTGCATTTAGTGGCATATTGAAAGCATAGCACATAACATATCTATGTAATACTTTTAGTACGACCTGAAATTTCTCGACGACGTATATATTTTATTTCTTTATCATTTAAACGCGTAATTATAATCTGCATTAATTGAAGCTATTAAATCGAATAGATTCAGTTTTTTTGTGACGCAAAGTAAGAACAAACGTTCATAATTACGTAAACAGTTGTAAGGTTATTGACACTAATTAAATGTCTTTTCATTTTATTTAACGAAGACACAGAATAATGTTAGTCTGTAATACAACAACATAATGTCGATAAGAATTACGCGAGGGCAGTCGATAATTAAACAGTGACATGATTTGACATTTTACAAAGATAAATTCTTTAGACATATTTATTACGAGCAAGTGCTAACGCTGAAACGGTGTAATGTGAAACGTACGCGTGTGTTTCTTGTGTAACACAGGTGTGTAAATAAAAGTAATTTTCGAACGAATATCACCAAAATGTGGTTTCTGTGGGTGCCAATCTTTTTAATTTTTATGAGAATCTATAACAAAGTAACAAATGGGAAATGTTACTCTGATAATGTGATGAGCGGTAAGGTAGCTATTATCACAGGAGGAAATAGTGGAATTGGATATGAAACCGCTTTGGAATTAGCAAGGAGAGGTGCTAAAGTGATACTAGGTTGTCGTGATGATACACGTGGACAAAAAGCTGCCGATTCAATCATCAAAAAAACGAAGAACCAAAGCGTAAGCTACATTCATTTAGACTTAAGTTCGTTTAAATCCATAAGAAAATTTGTTGATGAATTCCAAAATTTGGGTGTTAAATTGGACATTTTGATAAACAATGCTGGGGCTAGTGGCGTCCATAGAGATAAGACAGAAGATGGCATAGTTAGAGACATGCAGGTTAACCATTTTGGACCATTTCTACTGACTGTGTTACTAACGCCCATATTGATAAAATCGGCCCCGAGTAGGGTTATAATTGTATCGTCTACATATCATAGATTTGGAACGATTACTGATTTGAACACGCCACATTCGTATGTGAGAACTTATTGTGACAGCAAACTGTGTAATGTGCTATTTAGTAATGAACTAGCGCGAAGATTGGAGGGTACCGGGGTGGACGTGAACTGCTTGCACCCTGGACATGTCAATACGAGTTTCTATAGAGCTACTATGATGGAAAAGCTAAGAACTTTGATTTTATATAGCTTTTTCAAAAATCCAGTTGAAGGTGCCCAGACAAGTATTTATTTGGCGGTATCTGATGAATGCGATCAAGAGACAGGGAAATATTTTGTAGACTGCAAAGAAGGTTTAATGGGTTTGAAAGCTAGAAACGAAGAATTGGCGGCAAGTATGTGGGAAATATCGGAGAAGGTGGTTGGTTTGAAATGGGAGGAGATTATTCCTTAGAAAAATGTATATATATACCCTCTATAAAGTTTTTTTTCTGCATTTAGATACATGTTAGTACAACAAAAAAAAAATACAAAGCGGTAATGTTAATCTCCGTACTTCAAATACTAATTTGTAAGATAAAGTAAATTTCTTGAATAAATAAAATAAATACTTGAAAATTGTATTTAAATTGACATATCCTAGTCAAACCAGTGCACCGTGCAATTAAAAATCACATATTTGTGCCACCTAAATGTGATAACGAAACACTCCAGACACAAATCCACCTAGCTTCCACTTAAGTTAGTTAAAATATACCTAAGAACACATTTATAATAAAGGTCGGGGCAGACAGCAGAGAGACAAAACGACAAAGCTGTGAAAACAATTGAAATATAATCACGCCGAACGCGATGTGCATGAATAGCAATTTCATCTGTATCACAACCTGCTTATGTAGCGTTGACATTCTGTCACACCCGGTGTCTGAGCCAGCCTTAAAGACGTCGACTAAATTTTAGATATATCTGTCGTAACATGTTTGTTTGTAGCAATGATTTTCAACGCTCAATTCAAATGTAAGTTAAAAAAAAATATTTGTGTTGTCGTTTTTCCCAAAAATCACACTGACTTATCATAATGTTAAAAAACACTCCACTCAAAGCATTAGCTAAACAGTTATGTAGCAAGTTCTCTGGGTGGTTAGCTAGGCAGGCACTTAACGCATGTTACGATACACTGACGGAAAACTGAACACTTCACACTCCTACCAATGGGACGTGAAATTGTAATACTTTTGCTGTCATAACAAAAGTCACTACAAGATAGTATATACAGTCAAAAGTAAATATTTGTAAACGCAATAACTTGATTTTGATTACTTTTTAAACTTCATTAAAAAAAAAGACGTACTATTCCAATATGTTTTCGCTATGTGATGTCATCATATTTTAACAACAGTACATGTATTTTAAACATAATGCATAATTTACTATCGACTGTATTTACTGAGACTTAAGGTGTAAAACTCTTTAAGTAGTCCCATTGCGCGAGTCGTGTGCTCACCGCGTCGGGTCGTTCCCGTTTGTCGGGCACCATGAATATTGGCGGGGCGTACTGTCTGCATTCGCACCCCATCTCCATCTGTCGTCGTCCGTAACAAATTAGGCTAAATTCAAGTCATTTTTCTATTCTAGAGTGTGTGAAATTAAAATAATTGATGTACCGATACTATTCCATCACTTTGGTATTTGTTCTTGCTTCCTCGTCAAAGACTAATTCAGTCAGTCTTCTAGAGAATGAATAGCGATAGTGGTCAATTATTCGATGCACCATTTTATGTTTTTATCAGACACGGCGAAATATCTTTTTAATTATATGTAATGGCAGAAAATTACATTCCAAAAAAGTTGAATAAACAGCTTTGATAGTTAAAAGAGGTATGAAATATTAAAATATTTATCATTATTTAAAATAAATTTTATAACATTATGACTTATGCGTCTGATTACGTCATGTTAATTTTTTTTTCTCCAATGTTATTTGCTGCAGTGAAACTAAGTTTCTTGATATGCATTTTAATTAATTATTTCTAGAGTCAAAAACTGTTGACTGGATAATCGTAATAAATTGTAAGTAATTAGAAGAGGTTTGTTGAACAAAATAGATTTTTTTTCTGCATGTTAGTGTAGCGCGATAAACATTTATCTTCGTAATAACTCTCAGATTTAACTTGACAGGTCTTTTGTAGATTATCACATGGAGATCGATAACAATAAGTTTCACAGTGAGTTGGGCTGTTGTTGTGGAGGGAAGGCGATACTCACGGCCGAGTGCGGATGGGGCAGGTAGGCCGGGGGCGGCTGCTGCGCCGCTGCCGCCGCCGCCGCCATCATCGCGTAAGGCACCGCTGCCACCTGTACATTCGTATAGCCCTTTAGAAAAAAGCAAGGTGTATTGTTAAGAAAATCCATTGCGCTAACGGTTACTCCGAGAGTTTAAAGTTAATAATAGTATAAAACTTTTTTTTTAGTTGGACTTTGAACGTTTACAATTGTTTGGGAAGTGACAGATTTTGTTACTGGAATATTAAAATTGAGTTATGTTACAAATGTGCAAGTACACAGTAATATTTCTATAAACCTATTCTTTAATTGTAAAAGTCTCAAGTTAGTTTCTGAGGCAAGCATTTAAACGGGAAGAAATCTCTCCCCTCTAGGTATTTGCACATCGATTATTCAAAGCAACTTGTAACCGATTTTTATCATGACGTGACATATGACAACAATATAAATGAAATAAATGTTAACATACCATAGGAGGTGGTGGATGTGGCGCCGGGACGTAGCTTACGCCGGGTCCCATGACACTGACCCCGCCTAAGTTGACGCCGACGCCGCCCACTCCTACTCCTACGCCCATGCCCACTCCCGATGGCGTGCCTGGTGTGTGTGGCCTGTAAAATCGTTACATGTTAAAGTGTGAAACGTTTTTATTGCTATGATGTACTCGGACTCAACCGAGACTGGTGAACTATGCACGCAGATATTATAATGCAGAAACGTGTGCGCAAACACAGGTGCACCCTCTATTCCCTCACTCCTATAATCCGATGGGACAATTTGAATACACATCTGATACGACCGAGGACGGATCAGGCGCAGGATCAACAGCTATACGTGCTCTCCGATCCACGGATTTTTGTTTGATCCGTGATATAAATCTGTCCTTTTTTTGTCTTTGCCTTAATATAAATAGTAATTGCAAGTAAAATTATAACAATAATAATAAATTTATTCATTAGAAATTATTCATTACATATATGTTACCGATCTTAAACAGTTCGCGCTTTAACTAGCACGTTCGAAGCGTTACCTGCTCGGGTTGGGCGTGCTGGGGCTTCGCGGCGTGAAAGGTTTGGCCGCGGGGTTGAACTCCTTGGCGTTGGGGTTGAGGGTCGATTTCTTGATGGCGGCCACGCGCTCCATGCTGGGCGAGCTGACCGCGGGCGGGGACGCGGCGGGCGCCGAGCGCTCCTCGCCGAGCTGCTCCGGCTTCGGCCCCGCCGCACTCGCCGCCGCACCCGCCGCCGCACCCGCCACCGCACCCGCAGCCTGTACGGTACACACGGGACTTAACAACAGAGCCGTTAACACAACTTTTTGTTTCTTTTCACATTATGTAATTTTCTTGTACTGGAGTTACAGATAAAAATAAATATTTACGACTGTATAATAATTATACAGTTTACCGGGGCGCCTAATCTTAATTTATGATTTTTGTTTTTATTCTAATATTTGCCATTTTACACCTCGCTTTAATTAAGATTAGTTATTGCCCGCGACTTTTTTTATTTCTTGTATGTATTTATGTGGTTTTAGTTAACACAAGTACTCGATACTTTAAGATAGTATCGACACCGTACTCATGAGTACAGTAATGATGATATCTGATACCCTATTCGAGTCGCGCGCTCGACGTACATGCGAAACTCGCAAGCCCCTCTGTCCCCGTTCTGCGTGTGCTCGTGCCATCTTCTTTAAATAACAGAACAGATGAACGTATTTAGTTTAGTCATTTAAGGCATATATTATTAAATTAAATGTTATTCATGCATGTTTTTCTTCAGCTGTAATTGCTACCACATACAAAATAGATATTGTTTATAACGATTTGTATAGCACAATATTATAGTGCTTTATCTCCGTGTGGCTCAGCTATTATTTCACTTTTTGAAATCATAACATACATGAACACACAATCGATTTCAAAGATAACGTGATGTAGTTATGCCCACAAAGAAACAAAAAACTATGCAATTAAATCTTCACTAAAATATACTAAGCCCTCTATAATTATTATATTACAGTTTAAAAAGCACATATTCATCATATATTATATATCATCGTGCAGCATATATTCATTATAATCTCAGTCAAAAGACGTCTAATGCTGGACACATGCCTCCGCCAAGGTTCACAAGAACCAGTCCTATGTTTTCCTCATCCAAGGGCTTTCATCATTGGTGGAAAAAATCTTAAATATCTAATATTGGCTAAAGATAGCTGGAAGAAATCGCCGTGAGCGATAAGACCGCTAATTGTTACATCTACAACCACGTCTTCAATCTTTCTTTCGTCACGTCTCTCATCTACAATCTTTTGTTGTGTGTTATGTGTATACAATAAAGATATTTTAAAAAAAGGTTATTCTTACTTAGTACTAAAACTGAGACACCTCAAAAATTTTGTTATAAAAGTAATAAATAAAACAAAAATAAAAAACCTCACCAGCTATCAGCCGATTCAGTTGCATCGTTGTCTTCGAGGAAATATTGTCACCCAATTGGTCAAAGATAGCTCGGTGTATGTACCCAGTAGGTATCAAAAACACATGACGCTTTGGCCACCGTCAGTAGACCGTTACTAATGTACGAAGTGGTATGTCACATTTTAACAAAACTATTATAATCTATTCAATTACTAATTTTGACCAAACTATTTTCAGGTTTTGCGTTAAGTAAGAATAACCTTATATAAATAATTGATAGATTAACGTAAGTGCGTACATACCTTGTGTACGGTGGGAGGCGTGTGCTGCTTGGGCGGGCGGTCGCGCTTGGCGTGCGGGTCGGTGGCGGCGCCCTGATTGGCCGACACCTCGGGCGGACTCGGTGCGGGAGGCGGCTGGCTCTGCACAATCAATCAAATATTAAATATCTGCCTTTCTTAAAAGTCGAACCGTCGTAAATTATTAAACTCCGTGTGCCGACGGATTAAGGATACAGAGTGTACCCACCCTATTTATAACATAGGTTTGCAATAGACTACTAATTGAAGAAACTGCGCAGAACATAATCACTGCAAAGAGTAGGCAAACTTGAAACAAATCCTATACCGAGCCACTTGATTAGCATGGTATAGCGGTGCAAACCTTCTTGCTAAAGGGGCAGCAGTGGACTGTTAAAAGCTGTTGATATGATGTGACGTGTCAACCCCCCCCCTCCCTACATAATATATCAACAGTTTCTGCATTTGATAAGAGCTTCTTCTCTCTCCAGATTCTAATGTAACCAAATTATGAAAACCGATAGAAACTATTTACAGGTGGTTGTGGATTCACTGGTGGTTGCGGTTGAGGTTGAGGCGGCGGGGGTTGCTGTTGTGGCGGTTGTGCTTGTGGAGGTTGTGGTTGTGGTTGTGGTTGCGGCTGTGGTTGAGGTTGAGGTGCGGGAGGAGCGGCCGCTTGCGAAACCAGCTTGAACTCTTGACCAAACTTGCGGAATTCCTGGCACAAAAATTGAATAGAGTAAATCTTTGCTGATGTAATAAAAACCTTAGATTATTGGTCAGCACTCAAAAAATGGCATCATATAATGACTGTTTAAATGTATGTGTGCAGTTTAGCCATGAGAGTTTGATGAGGTGTATTTGAGGAATTGTAAGAAAGTGAGGAACAAAATTAAGTTTTACTGCCATTACAGAACAGTCATTTAATATTACAAATTATATGTATTATAACTGCAAATAGATATTTATTTACACTGAATAACTAGCCAAGAATCCAAATCCTCTGGATACTGAATTGTTGAACACTTCTAAAAATATGAACAGGCCAAAGGAAAGGCATTTTGTCCCATGAGGTAGCAGTGGTATTGACCTCTACACCACAATCGGCAATTCTTCACTCACTGCATTGGTAATAGTCTAGTTAGGACTGATAATAGTTCAAAAGAGATGAAAAAAAATCGATGAAATAGGTTGTAATGAATGCAGGTTTCTTGACACACGATTTAAAGTAGGGTCCAATACTGTGTGTGAAATCATAATGTGCAAAATCGTCAGATAACTCGGTGACAAGATGAATGAGAAATGAGGAATATGATATAACTGACAATACCTGTACTTCGTCCTGCCTCCTGGCGTCCTGAGGAGAGGCGTGGTGGCGTGGTGGCCGGCCGTGGTTATCGCTCTGAGGTGGGGGGTTCTGGGTACAAATAGCTTCATGAGCTAGTACGTTTGCCTTTGTAGGTATTACATATTACACAGTATACCTATGTTACACAGGTAATGGATACAAATTCAATTACAAAATTAAAACTAATGAGTAAGAAACAGACAAGGTGAGTAAAATAGTTTAACAAAACAAACTTAACGAATTTAATTGTGTGATATGTGATGGGTAGATGTCTATTTATTCATTTAATTTAAGAAGACAAACAGCATTACAGGAAATATACATAAGAGTTGTAACTAAAAACTAAGTCTTGTCTTGTCAGGTCTCTAACGGCCCCCATACATAAAATATGTATAGGCATTTAGATGCGAATGTATAATAGAAAAACTACAACACATATAATACGTATTTGTGTCCATGGGGAACAAAATGATTATGATTTAATTTTCTATCGCTATATAATAATGTATTCATTGATATTAATGAACGTCTACTCACGTGATGGTGGTGTGGCGGGAACCCTTGCCTGTGTGGTGGCGCTCGGGGTTCTCCATTCACTTTGTTTACACCACTAGCTGCCCTATAACATAAACATTCAAATTGGTAATTGAATGTTCTTCATATCATTTTCTTGAAAGTGTTAGACTATCCTAAAACTTACATATTTATATTTTGTCGATACTGTTTAAATAAAACAATAATAGTCGATTGAGTCAAATTCGTGGTAATTAATGGACAACACTACGATTTATACTCCAAACCACTAAAGGAACCCAAAAACACCCAAAAGTTGACTGGAAGAGAATGCCCTGGACATTAAGTTTGCTAGTGTACAAATGTAGTGTATAGAATTTATAAGTAAATAAATAAATAAAATTAACACCTGAAATTGTCGCATTCACATTTGACCTACGTTTTTATTGACTTAGTGTAAGGTACGACTTTGTAGTCCATCTTATACTTTATAAGATGAAAAATGCTATCGGTATAATACAGTCAAGTTTTAAATCTACACAAGTTTACTTACGGGTGTGACTGGTGAGGTGGGAATGGTGGGACGTGGTAGCCGCCAGCTTGTGCTGCATACGTCTTTCCACCTGTGCTCGTGCTTACACTCATGCTCTACGAACATCAAAATAAAGGTAAATTATAAACAAATATTTGTTCTCGAAACGTGTTAAACATATTTAGAAAGAGAAAAGTTCTAATTTTCTTGTTAGAACTAAACTACTAATCTAAACTAAACTAAAAATCACTGGAAATGAGTTTAGTATTTTTTTTTAAAGTGTGGAAACCCCCTCGGGTCGTTACCCCATAGGGGTTTACGAGGGTTGTCGGAATCGGACTGACTAACACCATACGGTGTGCCATTCTGCGCCTGAGATAGGAGGGATCCAGGAACAGCTGTTATTATGACATCCAGAAATGAGTTTAGTCCTATGCCAACGACGTTCTAAATGTTAAGGGTTGACTAAAATTATACGTCACATGCATACAAGAGAAAGAGAAATTTTAATGTAGTGACTTAACAACAGAATTAGCACTAATGTATGTTTAATCATTAGTGTGTTGTGATCTAAGATTGTTGGACGTAAACGTAGGAGTAGTGCAACAGTAGGCAAACGTACGGGTTCGTCCTGTCGTCGTTCTGCGGGCGGCGTGAGGCCAGGGCGTGGCGGACGATGCTCCTTGTCCTTAGGTGGTTGCGCGGGTGACCGCATCATGCCCACCGGTGGGGACCCGCCGTTGTTTGCTCCGGGCTTTACTAGTTTACCACTCTGCAAAGTATTATAACTTCAGTTTCATCGTCACCGACAGCTTTTAGTAATTCACTTCTAAACATAGTCTCTCCTTAGAAAGGAGGTTTTAGCATACTATATACCACGATGGCCAGATGAGTTGGTCTATATCAACTTTATGGTTTGTTTAAAGTTTTCCTTCCTATTGTAGTACTGTTGTCTTGCGTACTTTAATCCCTTAGTCGGCTCTTGTGATATCAACGAGATGATAGTGATGTTAATCCGTCACCACAAGGACACTTTTGGTACAGTGGAAGATAATTTATTAAGACAACTAGACATAAAAACTAATTTGATAAAATGTTCATTAAAAATCTAAAATGAACAGTGTCTGAGTATGTTAAATTTTGATGACTTGGAGTAACAGTATTTTTTTAATAAAGTATATTTATTATGTAACTTGAAAAAGATATGAATATGATTACAAAAGCTATAAGAGTTGTGAAGCCTAAATAGTCAGATTGGAAATACGACTGTGGGAAGGGACAATATTACAAAACAAATAGTGACTAATCTGCTTGCGTTTGCATCTTTCGTTTACGAGAAAGAAGATACGAAATGATACGGGTAAATATTTTTTATACTTATACAATACAAGTATGATGTACTAACCGGCATAATTTTTCTCTTGTTAGGGATTATATATTTTCCGGTGCTGGAAGCTCCGTCTGTGGGTCTGACAACAGCCGCAAATCGTTCTTCCTCGTCGCCGTTCTCTAATTCTATTCGTGTTTTATAAGTGGCAGTACTCTCTATTTCGGCAGCTATTTCTTCTGCTTTAGCTTCCGCATCCCTTTGGATCAAAAGTAAATTGGATGTAGTCTAATGCAATTTATAATACCCAATACAATATGTGCACTGCAGTGCCGCTTCAATGACAATATTTTAGTGCAGCAAAAACTGATTAAAGTTAAATAAAATTTAAAAGAAAATGTGTTCATTTCTGTAATTAATTATCAATTAGTTATTAAATACTTAATTTGATTTATATAAATTTCAAATGATTATTAGCAAGGCATCATTAATAGTTATCTAAACGTACCTATAATCCTGAGTGTCTTTCCTCTGCAGGGGGAGTGTGTATCCGGCCAATGAGTGATCATAGGTGCTGTGGACCCCGTAGACCTCCTCATTCTTCCGAAACATGTCATTCGCGTCCCACCCATTGGCGCGATGATCAAGTTCCAGATCCTCAAGCAGAGCGTCACCGTTCAACGCAGGCGCGTCGCCGGCTTCACCGTCACAATCCCAGGGCTCTAAGTGACGCTCCTCACCAGTTCGCCCATTGCCTGATACGGAGCCTGTTTATGGGAAATATACATTTTAATATTATATATGCAATAGATTATTGTGAACGATAGAAAGAGAAACCTATGTAAGTGAACAACAATAAAACAGAATTATAATAAAAATCCCCGGTAAATAAAAGCAAACAATATTTTTTTGAGAACAGTTGGCATCGTTATATATTGTATCGGTATGTATACTTATAAGAACAAACTTATAAATATGATATACAGCGACATAAACTAAACAATTGACTAACTATGTGGCTCACACTGCCTATAACCATTTGCGAAATAAGTAATGTAACTTGCAATTTGCTCTTCCCTTGATGTGATAACTGATTTCGTATCGACAAATACTTTCGCATCGCTTATCACATCGAAAACAATATATTATGCAACAACCTTAAATCAGAAAGGGTTTAATAAAATACTTATTTAAAGACATTCAAAGTAATAAAGCGATAAGGATTATCGCTCGTTATTTCTGAACACATTACTTTTGTTTATTTTATGTCATAATTACACAACATTATCACAATGAAGTGAACAATTCTTATATCGTTAGAAACATAAGCTCCTGTTTATACATATATGTACACTTAAATACTGTTAAGCGATGGGTGCGACATCTACTGCCGTATATTGTTAAAAAAGAATAAACTCAAACGCAATGCATAACCTATTTTCAGATATATTTAAAGAGCAGCTTTAACTACCAAAATCTTCGTATTTGAAATCTAGAAACGTTAACACAAAGCTGACCTATTTGGTAAAATTTTGTAATTTTATCTCTTATACAATTAAATTCATTTTATTTTTTATTCTGACTTGATCAAGCTGTGAGATCGTGTAGATTCGATATAGAAGTACTTTTATTGCACACCACAATTAGGATTTGTACGCAATGTAAAATAATAAAAGCATACTAATATTAAAAACCAAGGGGAACAATGGGTAGCCTTATCGCAGTCTGTGATCTCTTACAGGCAACCTTCGAATGGTCTGTTTGCATAGTAAAAGGTCATTTGTAGTGCTCTGGTTTAACTTTTTTTTTACATAAAAATAACTAAATAAATACTTTTACTATTTAAAAAGTAACTTCCAAGGATTTCTCTATGCGTTATCTGTTTACTATAAGAATTATGCGAGAATATAACACCAGTGTTAAAGTGATATTTACTGTCCGTAAGGCGTTTGTTTCTCCATACTATTTTAATTGCGACAATCATATTGAAAGTAACGTATAATTACTTCCTGTTTCCTCTTCCTCCTTATATGATAACATGATGTTGTGCTGTTGTAACTCTCTCTTGTATTTTATTTCATGAGCCAAGTATTTAAAGATTCTTAGAACAAATTTGCATCAATATGAGATGACCCATTGTTTGTTTTCAAAGATGAGAATAGTCGGCATAAATTGCCTATGCATTTCAGATTAAACGAAATTGTGTGTTAACTGGAACCTTCTCAATGAAAAAAGAAATTTACAAATGTACAAAAATAATAAGTCTACATTTTTTATGACACTAAGATGGCTTGAAACTGAATAAACATTCAAATACAATTGTAATTAAAATATATATCACACAAGAATTATAAATACTAAAGGAGCTTACCATTAAATTTGCCAGATATAGCACTATCTGTCTGAAAAACGTCATGTGTGGCGTATTCTAGATCAGAGTCCTTGGCTCTGATGGAGACCACATCTTGTGGTTTGAATATGAGTTTTTCAACTACTGAGTCGACTGCCACCACACCTTCCTGGTCCACACGGTGAGCCACTTCTAATACAACCTGAAAATAATAAAACCAGTTTTTAATGACGGCTTCAATCGATGATGCAGTCGGTTTAGCGTATTTTGGTCGAGAATTCAAAAACTGCCTATGGAGTTCCTCTGAGATCTTTGTATTTGTAAATTTGCAATGTTACCGACTCGTTATGTGGGTATATTGGTATTAAATGAATGTAACTATCAACAAAATCCTGTAAAAAAGTAAAGAATCTTCTACTGAAACCACAGAGAGATAAAACGAAGTTCCGGTTACTATCGGGTAAATTTTTGACCATCCTGCTTTTCGATTATCAGCAAGTTGAAGCAAGCAGAGCAAGCAGATACTGAATACTACACTTAATTTACGGTTCTTATTAAAGACATTTAACCAATATGATTTTAAATTTGTAATCTATTAAGGACAAATATGGAATTTCTTGTATTAAGGGCAAAAGTTTCGCTTGTCACGGTTTGTCAATTCGCATTGACTTCAAGTTAATTTTAAATTAAAATGCTTTTCTCTTGATGGTGACACTAACTTCTGTTGTGGTTTTTAACTACTTCATTTAAGCAATCACTGTGAATGTTAAGTTTCACGAGATACATTCGACCCTGTCTTTGGAATTTAACTGTTTATAAGTAGTGTGGAAGATCAATTTCAGTTGCCAGACACTTTTAAAGAACACTACACTTCCACTTCCGGTATTATTGCCGCAGGAAGCAGTCAATAGAGATTTAAGAGACAAGATATTCGGGATCAACTCTTACTTTCATTTTTAGTTTATATCTCGATAATCTACTACTACTATATTATACTACCTTATTAGATGCGATAAACAAAAACTATTATTGTAGTGTGTTTACAGTTCCACAGCTACAGATATACTTTAATTGATTTAATTATATTTCAGTATTACAAATACTATATAAACTAATTTATAGAATAAATAATTAGTAGAGACACAGTAATTAGTACATCTAATAATACACTGTAGACTTTATATCAAGGCTAAACAATACCAAATACCTCGTTACCCATATCAAGGTTTTTGGTTTTAAGTTACTGTCTGCATCGTTTGATGAATGAAGCCGAATAGGTCGTGCAGGAATGCTAAGCACGCATGTATATTAATCTCACATCTATAGATTTTAGAAATTACGTCATTGTGAAATTAAAAAGCATATCCAACAAATGACTAGCTAGACCGTAGTAATTTCATAACTCGGCGTTAAGATGATTTATTACAAACTTTCAATGCCAATGTTTTATGAATAAAACTTAGGAAGAAACAAAAGTAAAAAAGTTAATATTTTCATAATATAATCTATTTAAGATTCTGTTTGAGATAATATATCTAACTTATTTTTAATTTTGTTAAGCGCTGTAAGTAAATATAATAAATACGGGACGCTGCGAATATAAGTACTTATTTCTAATATGCATCAATTGTATTCATCTACTTCATAGGGACGTGTTATAATAATGTTCCCTAGAGGACAACGTCCGCGTCGCGCCGTCGTGTTACGTGTGCAAAGATGAGGCTCACTACCCAAACAGTTAACGATCACAATAGCGTTCAGTTATTGTCATAAACATCTAGTCACTTAGGTAGTCAGATAAATGACGTAACCAGTCAACACGCTAACTTCCGTTTACTGGAACATATGAAGACTGTCGGCAAAAATTTACTAAATCAAGATTTGAAAGTGACTGCTTCGCTTGACGTCATTACGGTAAGTCAGACACGTTCATCATGTTGTCAAGGTCAAATTTATGCATAAGTGGCATAAACTGTTGTTCACAACATACGACGAGACTATCTTATCCATAGCATTCATTCTTGGAAAAAATTGTTTGAAGATAAAATTACATTTTAATGTCTTTCTAGTTCTGTTTAACTGCTAACTGGGCGTCTTGTACTTTGTACTTTTAATACCATTACATATTTAGGAAAAAAAGGCTCACACTTTGCTTACCCTATTACGGCCTCAAAGTTTTTACTTTTTCAACATCACTCAATACGTCTAGTATTTAAACATACCTAAATAACTAGATTTGGTAGATGGTGACAAATTTCTATGGTAGTTTTAGGTTTGCTTTAATTTTTTAAAACGAACATGATCAATAATAAGCATTGATAAGTATGATTTTCTATCTATCTACCATAGGTTAGTTACCGCCCATTTAGCTGTTTTTTACGGAAATAATGTGTTAAACTGTCATTTAAATATAATAAAACGCTTAAAAATGTGTTGAACGAGCACATATTTACACTAAGAAGATGCACCAAGTACAATACAAATCCTAACGCCATAATGCCTATGGTTATTTCTCCTTATTGTTTAAATGTTTTGTTTTATTCTCATGTTATATTATAAAAAGAGTATGATATAATGTACTGTAATACTGAAGGTTATAAGTTCAGGCTCAAATACTATTGACGTCTGGTAACTATGGACGTTTATTTCCATTGTTAGTTTTCACTTAAGAGTTATTTCAATGCACGTTAGACACGTTAGTTTGTATATTAATGATTTTTTTTAAGTATTTCTATCATTAAGGAAAAAACTAACCGGTCATTTGGTTTTCCTTATGTCTATTTTGGAGAAAACTATTGGTCGAGACGGAGTGTAGGTCTCAAGTCTGTAAATAATATTTTTAACAAGTTTATACCTTTTTATAGTGTGGAAAGCCCCAAGTTTCATCACTCACAGTGAGGTAGTATGCCGAACAAAGTGACGAAAACTGTGTATACCTTAGGAAGACGTCGAGAAAACATGTTTATATTACTAAACCTCTGATGTTAATTATATCTTCAAACAAGAATGACCCTATGATATTATAAATGCGAAAGTAACTGTTTGTCTGTTATGCTGTTATAGTTAAACTACTGAATTTTAATGAAACTTTGGATACTTTATTCTTGAGGAAAGACAAGTAACTTTAAGTTTACCGCGATAATAGACAGATACGCAGGAGCCACAGCCAAAAGCTGGTTAAATATAATTTATTTACCGAAACGAAATAACTCTAAAGAGACTTACGGAGTATTTGTAGTACTTACGTAAACATTACATAGTTAACAACCCTTAACTTACATTGGAACTGCAAACTTAACATGATATGGAACCAGAAAAGACAATGTTAGTTGTAAACTATACAAAGAAGAGTACGTAAGACAATGCATACACTGTCTTTGTCAATGAGTCGCAACATCACACACGATTATAATCTACAGTAAAGTCATTGATCTTGATCAGAATTGAAAATTTATAGCGATTTTTATACATAAAACGAGTTAATTGGTGTGTACGTTTCGTATTAGCGTCTGTACAGTGGGCGTCGGGTCGTTGACCGTGAACAATTGTAATTTGATGATACAACGATCTTTAAACTCTTGATTTCATATGTGAGATAATTTAAAGGCGGCACGATATTATTCCATGTGGCCAAATTGAGAAACCGTATTTGAATAACTTTGTAAACGTAAATAATTTCTACGTTTAATTTAAAAAATAGGGGAAATTAAAAGTTCATTTAAAAATAATTTGAATCTTAAAGGAGACCTGTAACCAGTAATAAGTCTTTCGGCTGTGATGATGATGTATTTACGATAAAAATTATGTATGAGTCAGTCATTGTGCTGTATTATCTATAACACAATTTTACTCTTGACAGTTTTATAAATCGATGTAAGATCACAAAAATATCTATGCAGATCTGAATCAGTTCATATTGTGTACGTACAGGCTTGTAACGTGCTTACACTATTATTTTATGGTTATCTCAACATTAGAGGAAGAATGAACACCATATTTAACAATAGATTTTATTACATACATTGTTATGTAAATGAGGCATTGATATAATTTCAGGAAATCAAATAGCCACTAGTGTAGAGATAATACAGATAAGAAAGAGACCCGTTACATGAGAAGAGACAAAGTTCCACACGACCTGAACTTATCCTATTCTTTAGCAGATTTCATTCGATATCAAATCTTTGTCTTTACTACTTCTATTTTCTTTCAAAAACTTGGCTCATATTGTTATATTGTTAGTTTATATTATCTTTTCCGTTAAATTATAATCAAATTGATTCACTTTCTACTGTGCTGAGTATTGTGAGTTACCTATAACACAACACTTAGTGTGATCAATAAATTATTGTTCTGAATCTGAGTGTCCTTTATATCGTTACAATGTTACTTGTTAAATTGAGAGTTGCATTTGTTCAAGTTTTTCTATTTGATTTAGGTTGCATTTATTTATTCTTTATATTAAAACACTGCTAATAATGTTATGTAATTTTATGTTGTGTGAACGTGCATTGTTTACGCGCTCACACAAACACGTTTCAACAACAAATATTTATATGATAGCAGCAACGAGATTTCTGTTGTCTGTATCCGATACTCATCAATTTATATGAAATTTAAATGGGATCATTTTGAAAATCAGTCCATAAATAATGGTGTTATGCCAAAAATTAAATAAAAAAAATTGAATTGAGGAGGAAAAAGAAACGATAAAAATTACATCCAAAAATTGTTTGGTAGAGAACATGGTATCGATCAATCGTTAAGTGAACTTAGGAGACAAAGACAGTGCCCTATGACGTTAACGAAGTTTTCCAATACCGCCATTAGACTTCATGTAGATGTCCTTCTTGAATTTAATTATAATAAGCTTTTGTCCGCGGTTTTGTATGCGTATACGTTGGTTATCGCGCTAAATAGTAGCCTTTTTGCCATTCTAATCTTTTCTTACGTTAAAAAGATATGAAATATAGAAAAAGAATGACAGTCACACAAACGTTCACGGTGTATATATACCTCCTAAACAGAAATGCTTACATATAAAATAAATTTATATTAAAACAAGAATAAACAATGCCAAGCAAACTACTTATTCATCTTTTATTCTTGCACTATCACTTTACTGTTATCAGTCGTAATATTTAAGATACCAGTGTTAGCTAGTGCCATGATGTAAAGTTCTGTTATGGCAGGCAGAACAATACAAAAAAGGAAAGAAGCATCTATCTGACAAGCACCCAGAAAGCCGTCAATATTATTTTAACATTGAAGGAAGCATATTATTACGTTACTGAATTAAAGGGAGATAAAAGAGTAAGAGAGACACAAATAGGCTTTCCGGTCACACTACAGGGTTGGGAATCCAATTGGGACTGATAAAGACCCGCAAGCTCAGTAATAACGGTTAATATTTAATCCACTTTCCGTTCTGCGTCAAAACTTTCCGACATTTGTTTTATTTATCTGTGATATTCGTTGGAATATGGTTGTATAATTTATCACTGAAGGATGTATATCACGTTACTAGTTCAGTATTCAAAGTTAAGATCAGTTGGTATGCAGATTACTTTCAAGGCACAATTCTGTGATATATTCATCTATAACAATTTAGTTCTTTTACGTTATTATAGTAAATTGTATATTTTGAACAAATTGTCGTGTACGTAACTAATTGTATTGACGCACGAAAGATAAGGCTGTGACGTGTCGTATGTCTAAGCCATTAATAAAAACCATAGCTGGTTTTAGTATTATTGTATCTATATACACAGCAATAATGTATATATATTACATATGTAGAGAAGGGCGCAATACACACAGCTCACAATCCTAAGCGCAATCTATTATTATTTGTTATCTGCCTTATTAATTTACAGGTGTTATAATAACTAAAGACTGCGTGCACCCTTTCGGGGGGCAGTAAAGGAACCATGAGGTTTCCACACAGGAGGGAGCCATCTACAGCTGTAGGTGGCCCGTGGTACGTTGGGGTTCCAGGGATTTCCTTACTAGGGCGTACCTGATTCCCCGGCTACCAGTACCTGAGATGGTTTTTGGTTGATTCGAGTGGTATCCGTGGGGATTTCCGAACAGTAAAAAAGGTTTTATAATAAATTGATTTTGAGTGACATTCGACTGTGGTTTGTTTTCAAGTACCTAAATGTTTCTTCAAGTTTTATTATGACTAATTCAGTTATTATACTGGTTTTAGATCAAGAGTCAGAAGTAATATAAAAAGATAAATGAGTTTTATTGAACCGGTCTTGATAGGCTTGGCTGTCTTAACAATATTACAACTTCATTAATGACTTTTGATTTCAGCACCAATACTGTACCTAATAATACTTATTATTAATTATTATTGATTTATCAATAAAAAACCACAAACTGTCATTTATTTTTGTGTCAGTTCACCTCTTCTTCCTTTTCTTACGGAATAATGTTTTTTTAAATTCTTTTCTACATATATACTTCATACAACATTTATGTTAGACATTTGTCATGTTTCGCATACATTTTCTCACGCGCACGACCTCCAGTTCCACTTTCATAAGGTTGTCGGTTTAAGTGCGGTAAGCCGGGAGTCAATTAGGATGTGTCATCGTACTGGAATTTTCACTGTCCTTTAGTGTGAATTGTGAAGGTCGCTGGGTGAAACGCCACAGTTGTATTGAAGCGTATTCCTTACTATCTCAATTTTCCAACATTACTTGTTTTCTGTTTAAACACATTTTTAATCATTTGCCTTTGATGATGACATGAACATGACTGTTCTACATAATCTCAATAACAATTTATAGACAAAAATGTTACTTCTGTAAATTCAATAGATAATCAATCATAGGAAACTAGTTTATCAGTGATTATATTTAATTTCCGTACAGAAGTTGTATTACGATGTCGTTTTCTAGTGTTCTTTTTTAATATACCTTATATTTAATACATTTTCATGTAATGTTAAAATTAATGAATAATTTATTAGTAATTAATTTCAATATCTTTTGTGTGTGTGTTGTACTGTCGTACTTGGATGTTTCTCAGAGCAATCTAGTAATCTTAACTTAATGTTTTATTAAGGGCTAAAGATACTTGTCGTCTAGGTATATGAAGTTAAGATAGGATGCCAGTCTATTAAAAATGTGATACAACATACGTTACGTTAGGATCACGTCAGTTACACACAAGGGCAGATAATGTGAAATAATTGATTCTAGTATTACAAGCCTGTATACTAAAGATGTTGTTCAGAGAAAATTGAATCTTATTTTTGGTGGTCATACAATCACTTATAAACACAAATATCTTTGTGTTTAATGTATATTTGTGTAACAAAAACATGTGCACACGTATGTGCGTATGTGGTGACTTTACTACAACGCCTTTTAACTACGGAGCAACTACTGATCCTGAATCGCGATATAGAAATTCTCGCTGCGATTAGCATATACGCAACATTCGAATCAACCGTTGAGTCGCGGCCCGCCAAGCATGATTACCTCGCCTGGTCGGAGGATCCTACCTTTGCGCTAGAGGGACATGACACCCGTTCGCTCCACGTGTACTTAACAAATGAACGTTTTAGCGAAATAGAAACTCAATGCATATACATTATTCAAAAAGACAGTTAAGTCAATGAAGAACGTCACCAACGTATAATGGTATGTTTAATTTTAAATATTTATCGACTATCAACAAATCGATGTTTTTGAGTGCAGGTAATTATGATTGACTGATGCTAATTATTGCAACAAATATATATACTATAACGATTTTTAATTATTTATCATTTCTACAAACCAAGTTGTCACACTTTTCAATCTTACCAAAAATGTAACAGTTTTAATGCATGGATAGAAGTTTCTTTTCAGTCATGTTCGGTTGAAGATGAAGAAACAAATAAAATTTGATGCAGAGACTAAAGTCTGCTATTACACATTGGCTACTATTATTCTAGCAAAATTAATTGACTTAATCTTTAACTTGAGCGAAGCCGTGGGCAAAAGTTCATTTAAGTTCAAAATTAAGACACATAAATTTAAAACAAATCTTTTTTACAATAAACGTAGCCTGTCATCAAAACGTGAACAAAATTAAATTCAAGAATTCTTCAGCATTTTTGGTTTAAATCTATAATTTAATATTTAAAATTGCAGAGCTGGGGACGGTTGGGTTCAACCCCCAGATTATATTTATGTAATTAGTCTAGCTCTATAATTGAATGTTATTAGTCTGGCACCCTAATAAAAGCTATAACGTAAGTACAAAGAACCCTGTGTAATCGTACCTACCTATTATTAAGTTGTAAAACTGAGAAGTCTGTTTACTTGAAACTCACTAATCATAAGAACTGTCAGTTAGATTAAAAAGGAAGAGAATGAAAGGGTTAAAAGATACTAAATTGGGCAGCAAAAAGTACTATTTCAATTTCGACCACTCACTGCAAAGTGACCGAGTGTTCAGCGAGGCAGATGAGACAACATTATGTGACCTTAAACCCCATAAAACCCTAAACTAACCAATTATAGGTTAACCTTAAACTACGACTGTTCTTTGTATCAGTGAATCTATCGACTAGTTAGAAATAAGTGGCATTTTGAAAAGTATGCATGTTAGGTAATATATGTTAGATGTGTGAACACCACGATATCTACTAATAGAACCAATTTTCAATTCACATTATAAAATATAGAAAGACTAAGGAAGCAATCAAAGATCGAGATTATCACTAGGGAGTAGAGACTATGACAGTAAAGTAGTCTAATATCAAGTACATAAGACACTGTAACAACGCGAGTACATACCTATGGCATTGAGTTAATATCGATCTTACTATTTGAGGAAGGTTACCTATCAAGTCATAGTACGGATCAAAGCATACCCTCGCAATGAATTAATGTACAGAAGAATACTTCACATAGGCGTCTGAATCGGATTAGATCTTCGCACTATACGTGACCACAACAAGAGAATGTATAAAACTGTCTGTTAATAAAGCTTATAAAGTATTTCACACTGTATCAGATTACATTAAAAAAACTAAATTTCTTCAATAGTGGCACAAAAAATTATTGCTACCACAGTTTATTACAACAACAAACACAAAAGATATTAGCTTACCGTGCATATTTAACGCGCGCGTGTCTACAATGTTTAATGATCAGACGGAACTCTGAACACTAGCAACACAAAATTATAGGACTCTGGTTTGTATGATAACATACACTGCACAAAATAATTTATATACCTTCAAACAATTATATAAGAATAATTGTTCTCATTGATAAAGAAAGCACGTTTTGATAAAAGATAAAACTGTAAACGCTACAAAGCACTTTTTGTGCTGCAGGTATGCCAACGTAAAAATGTTATGTTTAAAAAATGTCAAAGTATGCGCTACAATGCGTTTATTGATTCGACCTACATTTTACAGTTTCGTGGGGTCATGCAGCGCAGATAACGCCCAGTTCAGTTGCTGTGATTTTTCCCTGCAGAGATGATAATAGACAGGATTTAAATACGCAAAGACGATTGTATATTTCTTGCTAACATTAGAATAAAGATGAATTTTTATTCTGTCTATATAACAAAGAATATTCACGAACGGTTACGTAAACTCTATGCTTTGCTTTATAAACTTAAAATAAATAATTGCTATAAAACGGTACAGCATATTGTGTAAGCTCAATGAAAGGAGGTTATCAGTGACTGCATTGCTAGAATATGTAAGAATGTGTTGTGTGAGTTTCCGATTACGTTATCAGCCTTCAATCAGAACTTAACCTATTTGCAATGTTTGAATCTGATGTTTTACAAAGTTGTACACAGTTGAGCATAAGTTATACAAGAAAATTTTTCACTCATAATTTTCAAAACTGGGAATCTAATTAAAATGTAAACTTTAATTATTACGTTTAATGTGGATTGCATATTCTTTGAATTTGTATAAATGGCGAAACATTTCCCAATTCATTCCAGTATATGAACGCATTAAACAATACAAAGTAAGTCAGATGCAAGTTGTTGAAGGAAATTTCGCTTATCGTACTATTCCAACTATAGCAGAAGGTCGTCCCGTTCCGCATTTAGATCTCGTTTGCGATATAAGTTATCGTCGCCTGCTAAGCAACCATTTCATACTGCCTTTCAACTATCGTCAACTCTTGAAGGAAATCAATTGGTATTTTTGTTACGTTTAACATTATGTTTTTAGTTGTAAAAGTCTAAAATTACTTGACCAGAAGTAGTGACTATAAAACGTATTAAAATGATCAATTAAAAGACGTTTTATTATTTACGCGTTAACAAACTACAAGAGGCAGAAAAGAGTGAGAATTTAAAAAAATAACGTTGTCCTTCAAATCGAAAGCAAATTTGACTGTTAATTTGTAATTCATTTACAAACAATACTATGAGCACTTAGAGACCTTGGATGCATACGATTATCAATTTTATAAATATTAGTTGAGAGGATGGGTAACACAACTCTGGCATTTGGAATATATCCTGTCAGGGGACTTTATAAGACTTACAAGCAACGGACACAAAGAACACCCAGACTCGGAACAACAATATTTTGTAGAAGACACAAAGTGTTGCGCCATGTGGGGATTGTGCCTATAATAGTCAGCTCCTAAACAACTACGCCAAACGTGCAATCAGTAACTTCATTATAAGGGAAGTAACCGCTGGATACTGGACTGCAGCACGATTTATGAATTGTAACTGGTTCATACATTTTTTGAGAGATAATAATTATCATTAGGTAAACTCGTTACAAATGACCATAGTTACTTATTGTGATAACAACTGTATCCCATTAGATAAATAATATTTTGACAATTGGTGAACTAAAAGTGGAATTGATTATGTAAGTATTGTTCTCACAATTTATCCCACAATTTCATATATATACTATGTATATATATATATAATGTATATATATATGTATATATATATATATAATATATATATATACATATATATATAATGTATATATATATATATATATATATATATATATATATATATATATATATATTATAGCTTAGCTTTCCATCAGATAGAGTAGTTACTTTAGCAAGCTCTTAAAAAAGAAGCTAAATTCATACTTTCTCTGCATCTTCCAATCGGTCGACTGGCAGAGAATACCTTGGGCAATAAGTCCGCTCATGCATATATTTGTGCATAAAGTAATTAATTAAATGCACACTACTTCGCCTGCTGCACTATAGAGGAATTATGGAGAGAAACGGGTACTGCAAAACTCTGGCCAATTTTGGGGGTGGTTCACGAAGAAGCAGTCAGTTAATTTTTCTTAGAATACATAAAACGTATTACTATAGTGGAAATGAGGATGTAACGAGAATAGCGAATCATAGCGATACTTACTCTGAAGGATGTTTGCGTCCATTTTTAGAATATGGATACAAATCGATAGAAATATTATTACGTGAGTTGGCAAACTATCCTATTACAGAATTACTGTAAAAATGGTAATTTGTCGACACGAAATCAATCATTAAAATACGTAAGCTCTTTTTCAGTTTAGGCATGTTAGAAATTGTTATATAATTTCATACAATACTTTGAGATAGTATTTTAAGAAATTTTATATATTAAGGGTAATTGACGTGTTTTCATGGGATATAGAAACAAGATTAGCAATAAATCTTCTTTGACACAAAGAAATTAGAGATATATTTATTAGAATTCTAAGAGTCATAAAGAGGCTACTCTAACAGGGGCCATGCTACGGTAACGAAACTGCTGATAAACCTACTTATATAATTCTAAATAAATATAATAAATTAATAGTAACTTCTATTAATTTAATTTTAGCATATTTTATAATTATTTTCATTAATTCATCATCAATTTGAATATAGCCGAGTATTAAACACCACTATACAAATCTGTCCATTAATTATTTCCATGCCATCACCTCAGTCACTCATGCCTGCTAGACAATAAAGAAATATGCACATGTTACCGTGACTGCACTCAATATTGGGGCAATTAATTGATTTTGTATGCACAATATTTATAATAAAAGTTATTTACGCTTCCGATAAAGTTTCTAAAGTTTCACTAAAAAATTTTTGATAGCGGATTGCAATAGAAAGAGCGGACGGTGTGACGTAATCTGTGAGTATTCCAAGTGTAGGTATAGTGTGGTCAGACAACATTGTTGCGTTGACAGAATTTAAGACTAGACTTAGGATTAGAATGTAGGAAGCTAGGCTGCGTTATAAATTGGCTTTTAGAATACCAGCATATTATACAAACGCAATGATAAAAGTAATAAAGGAATGGCATGGCTTAACATGGAATTATAATTGTTACAACATTGCAATAGTGTACAATACGAATTAACCCACAATTATGGTTAAAGCTTAGATTAACCGTTGCGGTTTTATTATAATGTTGAAGTTTAAGAAGCTTGCAGTATATGTGTCTATAAATACTGCCAGTCCAGAACAAAGAAATTTTACTCTTAGGACGTTAAAGTAGAATAGTCGTTCAATAACGGTCAAATCCTGTCAAAGAGTAAACTAGTGCGTGAATTCCTGAGTTCATACATTCTGTGTAAATAATAGTCAATATCTACATTAAATAATCATATCATTAGTGTTTTAGTATGATATAGCGCATATCAAGGTCTCTTACGACTCTAGTCAATAGTCATTTTACCGACAAATAGGGCAATATTTTCCATAACATACATTACATAACATTTTCAAAGAGGCAGATATTCTCATGTTTCTTTGCCGATTAAGCAAGAAGGTAAACCTGCGCTGTGAAAGACAAAAGATCACGTGAAGTGTTTAAGGCACTTACCTCAAACTGTGCACTAAATGTTTTGAAGACACCCTCCCAGAGGCTGCCAGACTGTGTGAGCACCTGAACAATGTCGCCTACGTGCGACGTCGCTGCGTGCATGAAATGTGCGTTATTGTATACACCTTCCGGCACCACGCGGCCTCGTGGTGACCTGAAATATAACAAAAATATATTAGACTTCTCATACTATGAAGGTAGGAGTAGTACCGGTGACTCGTTCGCTGATACAAAGATCAGACACAGTAAACGCAAGTTAAAAAACTAAACTTGAACAAAGTAAATCTCTGAAATATATATTCGAAGATTTACATATTAATAAAAAGAAAAGTGTTGAAAGACAGCAAGAAGGATATTGGGGGCCAGCGTAGACATGTGTTCTCTATATGTATTTATATATTTATTCTAGTTTCAAAATTGTCGAATCAATAGAATAATTTCGAACAATAAATAAATAATGTTCAACAATAAGCTTCTTTTTGGATTTCTAGATTTTAAGAAGGAAGAAATTTTTGTATTATAAAAGTATCAAAAATTAGCTTGCTCAGCACGTAGGCAACACAATACACCATACAGCCCATGTAATATAAGCTTTGCGTAAATACCGATTTTGTAAAACGTAGTTTTGTCTTATAGCTCTTAACAATCGCTAACTTTTATAAGCAACTTAATTTACTCACGCGACCACGTAACTCCTCAGACCAAGTCTGTCCGTTGTTCAAATACTATTTAGTTTTGTAAACAAAGACCGAAGCTAGTGTTTAATCGATAAACGCGACGTATTTCGCCAGGTCCTTGACCGTGATATACTCAAAGTGCAGTCACAGATCGGATCGTTACCCCTTAAATCTGTCTGCGCGCTAGGGAAATTTATAGTTTGTGCGTGCTCGTACATTTCTTTCGTACACATGTCTAAAAAACAGTTACATCGTCTCGCTCTACTTGTAAATCAATACCGGGAAATGAGTTCTTGTGGTTATCGTAGATAGTATAAGAAATTATGGCTAAGTAGTCCCCTACACTTGAGATTTTAAGCCCAATATTAATTTACTTAAGAGATTGGTGAGTATACTTCACTTGAACATAATGCAGTAAGAATAATGTCATTGCATTCAACAGGATTTCAATTTATTAACTAAAAGATTTTATTGTAAAATATCTTCACTTTAAGCCTTTTAGCAAATAACGTATAGAACAATTTATCGCTTTAGCAATGACTTTCACTAGTTAGCTGTGTCTTAGTGTTTATACTTAGTCTGGCCATAAATACTGTTACACTTAATTATAAAAAAATATTACATTTGAATTTCGAATCTGTCATTTTTATACGATTGTTCATTGTGTTTTCTCATTTTGGCGCCAATACATTGTAAAATATTTTGCGATATTAAAATGGTGTGGGGTGATAAAGAGAACCGAATCGGTGTGATAGCATTACACAAAGTAGGTATGGAGCCAAATGCAATTTTTAAAACTCTCCATACACTTGGTATTAGTAAAATGTTTGTGTACCGGGCTATTAATAGGTACAATGAGACCTCCTCTGTTTGTGACAGAAAAAGATCTGGCCGTCCACGTAGTGTTCGTACGAAAAAGGTGGTCAAAGCAGTAAGGGAAAGAATTCGAAGAAATCCTGTCCGAAAGCAAAAGATTTTATCTCGGGAAATGAAGATAGCACCTAGAACCATGTCGCGTATTTTAAAAGATGACTTAGGACTTGCAGCCTATAAGAGACGCACTGGCCATTTCTTAACTGATAATTTAAAGAAGAATAGGGTGGTAAAATCGAAACAACTACTGAAGCGGTACGCAAAGGGAGGTCACAGAAAAATTTTGTTTACGGATGAGAAAATTTTTACAATTGAGCAACATTTTAACAAACAAAATGACCGTATTTATGCTCAAAGCTCTAAGGAAGCTTCCCAATTAGTCGACAGAGTGCAACGTGGACATTATCCGACTTCAGTGATGGTTTGGTGGGGTGTTAGCTATGAAGGAGTGACTGAGCCATATTTTTGTGAAAAAGGTATCAAAACATCGGCACAAGTGTATCAAGATACCATTCTTGAGAAGGTAGTTAAGCCCCTTAACATCACCATGTTCAATAACCAAGTATGGTCCTTCCAGCAAGACTCGGCGCCGGGTCATAAAGCTCGGTCCACGCAGTCTTGGTTGGAATCGAACGTTTCGGACTTCATCAGAGCTGAAGACTGGCCGTCGTCTAGTCCCGATCTTAATCCGCTGGATTATGATTTGTGGTCAGTTTTAGAGAGTACAGCTTGCTCTAAACGCCATGATAATTTGGAGTCCCTAAAACAATCTATACGATTGGCAGTGAAGAATTTTCCCATGGAAAGAGTGCGTGCTTCTATTGATAACTGGCCTCATCGTTTAAAGGACTGTATTGCAGCCAATGGAGACCACTTCGAATAAGCTTTTTATATTTTTAATTGTTTTATATTTATGTATTAAACTGACACACTGTAAAAGTAATAAATGTTATTTGCAGTTAACAATTTTCTTTTTTCTTTATTACAATATTTATGGCAAGACTAGGTAAATACAACTTTCACAAGAAACACTCCATGATGTACATACCTTGTTGAATACTGTTATCTAGTCTAATATTACATTGCAATATTGTTTAAAAATGGTTGAGATCGGTATTGCTTATAACCTCAAGTAGGTATAAGGGTACAGCCTGGAGCCAGGTACCAAGTACTTAATTTACATTAATGCAAATATACCGATAATATTATTGTAATAGTAATAAATAGTTACGATCCGAAAAAAACCCTCATCATAAAAGACGGACACCTTCCAATGAACGAAAACCAAAACGAAAAAAATTAATCAGTATTGGTCTATCCGTTAAGGAGACTGGCATACTCGTACAATATTATGACATAAAACAGTTACAATGCATTTTTTGTGTCAGAGGTATAACAAAAAATATAGGGTCTTGCAAATTAAAAAAATTTTAATTGCTGATGTATCGATCGTTTGACTTTAAAGAGATCGATAGGAGGGATGTCAAAGAACTTGGTTTCGAATTGGCCAGACACAAATAAGGTTTTACAGCTGTCTCACGACGCACACGGTCGAGGATCTTAATAACGAACGACTTTTTGAAGTTGAAATTACACTGAACCGAGTCGACTCGTTATTTTTTTCCATTTAAGGGTACTTTGCTTAATAACTTTTAAAATTATCATAGTTTGTCTATGTACCAGACGCAAGGCATAGACAAGCGATTGATGCATAGAAACAAAAAAAAAAGTATAAGTTTACCACGTGGTTCTGCTACAGAAAAAAAAGGCGTTTTGTTGTAAGCATGCTTTTAGGTGGTATTGTTTTATTTATCTATGGTGCTTCCAAATAGGATGGCCTCGCGTAACAAAGATGAATAGTTTTAACAAATAATTCTTTTGTACAAAGGGTAACCATATGGCGGAGACGATTTCTTGAAGGTAACCTTGGACGGACAAATCGATAACAAGCATAATGGTTAGTTTTGGTCTAAGAAGTAACAGAGACAAGGCATTTCGAAAACACGATTAATTATTTGTCATGTTTTAAAATTAGAGACCTTTCATCTTTAAATATATTCAATAATAGATAAAGCAGAGGAATAAATAAAAGGGTACATTAACTCTTTCTATATAAATACTTCAAAACATAAAGTCACACCTATTTCCCAGAGGGGAAGGCAGAACTGATCTTTATTTACTACGGTCTTAACACACCTATTTTGCTTCATCCATATTCAATCGCTACATACATGCTGTGGCAACTTTTCAGACAGACGCCCTTCTTCGGAACAACCCCAATTTAGTCGATAAATGTTCCCCTGGACATGTTGGACGACCTCTTCCGACACTTCCACACACATTCGCTCTACAAATTCCTTTTGTGGCTCTTTTATCATCCATCCTCTCTACGTGGCCAAACAGTCTTACAAATACCAATAGATTGTATTAAAAAAATAAACTTATAAATATAATACATATCATAAATATTTTTATTTAATATTAAATGTGTTAAATTCACCAACGGGAGCAAGGGAGGAAATTAAGCATAGGTCTTTTAGATAGTTTGAACGAGTCTAAATGTTGGCGAGCTCATCTATCGTGGAAAGCTATGTAGACTACTTAACATCGTGCTACGACCAATAAAAGAGCAGCATTAATGAAAAATATTGCAAAAGCAAAGATATTCCCTTTGAGGGATGCAGACGAAGTTAAACGTGTCAGCTAGTTACTAATATTTTATAGTCATAATTTATAGTTTTTTGATTCATAAAACTCTCTAGAATAAAGGATACTATCAGTTTCAGGGATGCCGGCTATTTTGGACGGATCTGAGAATGGAAACCTGAGGTTTCTATTACCTATCTCCACTTTAAAAACATTGTATTGATTTAATGGTATACAGTCCGGATCTGTAGCTCAACACTAGACAGCAGTTTCCTAAAATACATGTAGAATTATAAAATAACGATGATAATTACTAACTTCCATTATGACGGAGGTCCCAATTTATTAAATTATGACCATTAGTCAGGCACATACGTCATAACGTAGATTTATCTAATCATAATCAATCATGATAAGTATCTAGGCCGGTTAGAAGTTACTTTTAGAAGGATAATTCGCTTTCTATTTATATTATTTTAATAGGGTAGTTGACTGCTTTTGACAAACTATTTTATTGTGCTCCTTCGATCAATTTAACATAAATGTAGAAGTAAAAATATTATTAATTATTTTATAGGTTTCAGATTGCCAATAAAACACGCTGTCTCGGGTTTTAATGTGATAACACAGCCAGGATAGGTCTACATCAAAAAATGTATGAATGGGGTAGCAAGCAAGAAATTATGTACTGTGAAAACGCGACAAATTTTTTTTTGTTTCATAAGAGACAGACTTTAAAAGCGATTACCCATGTATTGTTCTCGAATGTGTGTTTGAGGTGAAAATTTCAATCAAATGAAGACTGATTAGTTTTATGACACGTCAATCGTAAGAATATAGTAATTTAATAAAACCGTTGTACGGTATCATACTTTTTACTGGCGTGATTTCTTGGTAAGAATTTATGTAAATTGTACTAATTTAATTGTGTTAATAAAACAATCTAGTAAGAACAATACATCAATGTTAAATTTTACACAAAAAGTAGGTAATAAGTTACGAATACATTCATCGAAGTACATTTTTTATCAAGGTATCTTAATATAATTTAGTTTTTTCTCTCCGTGATCGCTTTAGATAGCCGCTCATCAGATTTTGAGAGTGAGGAAACAGAGAGTGCACCTGTGTTCGCGCACACATTAGTGCATTTTAATATGGCCTGCGTAGTGCGAAGTGAGGGAGGGGGGGTTGTGATGTTGTGGTCTCGTAATCGCACTCAAACGAAAAAATAGCTTAACATCGGTTCTCTTTCTGTAAGGTAGTGTTATCGTGGTTTATTCGTGCCGAAGCATGACTCTCAGACCGTTACTTTGCACTTCTTGGTCACTCCTGTTGTAAACAACCCTTAAAAATGTAATAAACGGTCCCGCCACCATAAGAACTTACCACGTAAAATCTGGACTTTTCTCTCCGAACTGCTGATACAATCAGTTAGGGAGGAACGGATTCATTCGACAAGGCAAGGTGAGCATATCTAGCGGGGTGCGATCCAATGATCGATGTTCAGAACTTGTACATATGCTAGGACGCGTGAATTTGTATATCGCGATACAGGATTAGCAGTAGCACTCCGTAGTTCGGTGTGTTTTCGGTAGATGATGTTGTAGTATGTTTTTATCGCTGTATGTGGAAGTCGCCATAGACTTAGCAGTGTCGCACAAGTAAATCATACTTTATAAACTTTAACACTGAAATAACCAAGTTTTCAAAAATCCAAATGTATCGTAAACGATCAGTATAATAGCAGTTAGCTCTATGACCATTTCAACCTCTTCTGGTATCTCATTTACACAAGATAAATAGATAATAACTCAGGAAACCCTGCGAATCATCTATCACTTGGTACATAAGAGTGAGATAACCTTTAAAGGAGCTGACCCAAAAGGAAGGACGAAAAAAAAACAGAAAAAGGTGTAATAAACGTTTAGACCCGTCTTGATGTTGCTTCTATACTTACTTTGTTAGTACTTACTTACGTTATTGTTTGTTATCTTACTTTGTTAGTACTTACAATCGATATTACATGAACGAGTGTCGGTATAATTCATATTATTTGACAGAAAATATACTCGTAGACTGCAAAGAATTCTTTCTAAAAGTTTGTTGGTCAAATGAATGTAAAAATTGTTTCATTTTTTTTTAAGAAAAACATTGATAAAAATTCGAGTCGTAAAGAGAATTGTATTTTTTGAGTGTGGTTCTAGTCGAAGTGTGTGCTAAATTGCACTATGTTATGTGGTATTGAGAACTGAATTTGATTACGAATAAATTACAAAGTACATGGGATAATTTTTATTCGGACCTAGAGCAGTTGTTATCATTACTACTGTTAGCTATCAAAATTAGTGGTTGATATAAACGTAATGTCTATGAGTCTCTAATAATATTCTGTAATTTAACATTCTACTTAATATAAAAGTATGGACTCTTTACTCATATAGTTTGTACTATGTCATTTTCTTTACAGTTTATTAAATGGCATTTATTTATTGATGGTTTTGCAAATTCTTTTTTTATTTGCAAAATTATGTTAGTTACATACTTTGTAGAAAATATCTTTAATCTGTAAAGTTTGGTTCTATTTTAGCTACAAAGAAAAACCTAATAATTATTGTTTTTTATAATTTATTTTTATGCACACCAATACAGGTACAAATTGTAAACTCATTTAAAAAAATTAAGTCAAACATTATTACGTTTAAATAAAATTGTTAGTCTATAAAATTGTTTTCTCAAGTGCTCTTGGCTCTTTACATGATACTAAAACGTAAACTTTTTTAAATTTTTGGTTATCTGTCTGTAGGTTTGTCTGAGCGGGCTAATCTCTACTACGTTATTTTTTATACCGGGTTTCCAACAGGGTCGGCCATTACGCAGCAAAAATCACGTCTCTAAGGTAAAAATTCAAAATGCAACTCCTACGATAGTGAAATCGCGGGCATAGCTTAATTTTATAAATTATAAAAAATAATCAATTTTTATTATCAGTCTATAACAACCTTACAAAAATAAATATAAATTCTGCAGATTTCTTAGAAATTTATTTGGTTGGCTCCATTCATTCATTGTCAATAATAGTTACCAAACAAAAAAAAAAGAAAGTATTGCCTTGGCCCAGTCATAAACAAAAATTTTTGTTGAAATAATTTCTTATGTTTTTCTATGGGTGTAATAAAAATGAATAACACACAAAAGACATATAACAATGACTACCTCTCAGGTATGTTGTGTCACATAAAAATTGAAGCTCAATTGGTGTTCAACTTTATGAGTTTTTTAAGTCTAAGGAAACCAACTAACATCTTTGGAAAGAAGCTAGAAGTCTTCATAAATTGTTACTTTGCACATGGTCATCCTAATACAAGAACTATCAGTATCTTATAACCTACCTATAAAAAGCAAGAGTCTAAGCAGAGTCACAACGAAATATTAGTTATGAGGTATAGCTAAATTGGCACTCATATTCAAGTAGAGTATAATAAATAATAATAATAAAACTTTATTCTCTTTTCACAAATGTATGCCTTAATACAAGATAATACCATACTGATTTTCTTTCCGTATTCTACCTTTGTGAAAGACTGGTGCCTGATGTAGGTTATAAAAAGATAACCTATGTTTCAGGTCACCAGGCTCTACACTACACCATATGAATGGGACGACAATAATGACAGTGTGAGTTTTATTAATGTCTTTGGCAGCAAAATCAATATTACATAACTAGTAATTGTTTATATTGATAAGATTGTAGATATGATTCAGTAAATTTCTCAGAAAAAGTTGTGTGCACAAAGGTGATGCTGAAGCATGACAAGTAGTGTATGTACTATCTGTTAGTTGTCAAACATAAGTAGACTAATCTGTATATTATATTATAAACATGTATATAAATTATATCACTCTTAGGACCAAAAAAATGGCATAACCACTTTTCAATGGAGGCAGTATGATGATGAAATACATATTTTAGAAAAAGCCTGCTGAAGTATCACAAGGAGAATATGACCTAAGCAATGTAAATATATAAATCAATTCATGTTTAATCATATAAATTTACATGAAGACAACTTTATTTTTTTGCACTCTGTCTTTTATAACTTTAGTATATTCCTGTCCATATTTCTTACATGCATAGCAATACCAATACATAGAACCAAAATCACTGAATTGCAAGTAAAATGTCCGCCAAGGACTTGTCATGGATATTTAATGTGTCATTATAAAGTGAAGTTTACTGTGTATGTGTTGCTGCACCTAGACCCGTTAGTTCTACTGTTTCGGGGACTCCCACTATAATTTTATTCAAGTCTGTACTATTCATGTACACTGGGATTGTCCCATGTATGCACATGTCCTATGATATTTTGTCAAGTTCTTGCTTTCACTGCCATATGTGATGAATGGAATGACAGATAGCAAGTGCCGCTTTCTTGATTGCAACGCCTAGTACCTTGCATTTCATAATTTCTTTCAAAGATCATAATTGTTTGGGTCTAATATTAATTCTCTTAAAAATTCCTTTGGACATTTGATAATTTTGTAATATAGTTCCAGGAACACATAACCTTATTACATATTCAAATTTTCTGCCATCGATTGGTTATGTCTGCAATCTGCTCAAGATCATTTCCACACCTTTTTGGCTTGTCTGTTAGGATTTATATCATAAAAGTTCTGCAATACTCTTGAGTTCTATTTCAATATAACCAGGAAAGTGTTTCGAATCCCCAGTTCCATAAGACTTTGGAATAAAATGCTAGAGCTAGCCTGCAGAATAACTTAAACATGCATCTATTGTCAAATGCAGACAGACAGATTAGCTGCTATGATGATACACAATGATATGATGTCATTAATTATTATTTTTAAACATATAGGCTATTGCTATATAACAAGTCTGTTTATAACCATAAACATAGAAAATAGGTTTCTAAATAATTAGGATACTAATGAAATCTTGTTGTAATATTATTGTAATGGTTATGATTAACTTTCAAAAAAGAATGAGCCTCCATCACGATAAATTGTAATTAATTCTTCATTTTCCAACCTTGGAGGACAGACAGACAAACATTTTACTTTAAGTTTGAACAATATTGATGATAGGATATTGATGAAACAAAAATGATCAAATAGTTTGAACTCAATTGAGAACCACTGGCTGGTTGGCTGGCAAAATAATTGAACTAAGTTGGTTAACAGATACTTAATATTCATAACACATTTACTATACATTAAAATTAACCAAAATGCTTAGTGATAGGCACTATTGTTGTTTAGTATGGACTATATTTCTCAAACAAAACAGGACCGTATCTAACTGAAATGGTTGACAAAGCATTAGGAGTCTTGCACAAATGGGTCACCTTGGTCAAAGTGATACCACTTCCATTTTCAATTTCAATTTTCTCGAAGCTTTTCACCGAGTTAATGACACGTGGGATTCACCTGAACTAATGTTTATTATACAGAACAAGTCATAAAAGATTTTATTATTAAAATTCCAAATATTATTATTAATGTAAAATTTTGTAAGTTCCACTCCAGATTTCTATAATTCATAAAGTTGTTTGGACATAATAAATCCTAAGACTTTGTCCTAACGAACTACTACCTAGATATCTATCTAAATAACACAAAGTAGCAAAAGATGACTCATTTAAATAACATTACAAAGGTTTGACTGGTAAGAGCCCTAGAAGCCTCCAGAATGTGAACAATTCTGACCAGAAATGAAACCTTTCGAGATGTGGTGCTGGATCAATACAGATCTTGATTTAAACTTTGAAAACTTCTTCCATCAGATAGTATGTAGAGGTCTAGAAATTTAGATATATTTGTTGTCAGTGGGAAGTTCGCAGACAAAAGGACATGTGGTGATGATTGCCGTTGAAGAGAGAATAACTGTTTTAGATGTAATTCTGACCTGTATGAGGACCACAATCCTCAAACCTGAAAGACCCTCTAGAGTGTTTGAATATAAAAAAAAAATAGTCTCTTACACATTTAATCAGTACACAACTCTTTTCAGGTGTCATTACATTTGAAAAGAATTATCGCATTATCATTATATAGGCTAGTTCAACTTTCGAATTCAGTTTGCCCTCAGAGTTGCAGAGGTCTGATACCAGTTGTTCTGTGGAAAACTGATATTCAAGTAAACCAGTAAAACTAGTAGTCATCCTCAAATAATCCTGAGAATAATAAAGGTGAGGAAGATGATGAAGATGATGATATGGGCTATTAACATCAAATGCAATAAAATTAATTAACTAAACAATTAATCTTATGAAAATCTCATCCGATTCAGTTTATATAGTTTAGCTATCTCAACACAAATTAACTGCGATAAGAAAGTTCTAATTAAGAACTTTGGACTTTTGCCAGTAATTATGTCCACCGTTGTACTAGTGAAAGTGATTGAAAATAAAAGCATTTACCTTACTTCCTACTATAGATTAATATAGAATGGTCACAACTAGCAGCTCTGTACCAGACGAATGTTATACCAAATACTAGAACGAAAGTGACAGTTTACAACATACGACTTAGGTTGTAAATTGCAGTTCATAATTAGTACGGTTTGTGACTAGTGTACTGAGATCACCAACAGCTGATCAGACAGCTATATTAATCGTATCGAGTACGAAGCAAAAGTAGGGCAAACATCTAGACCAGAGCACCGCGACGCGCCGCATCGCACGCGCCGATTTAGCACCACACAACACCGTACAATCTAATTTTTGTTTACACTGTCAAGCGCATCCACGTTCAGCATCATCCCAAAAACTGTCAACGTGACAACGAAATGTTCGCAACTAAGCGAGCACTGGCCCCAATAACAAAGACATGTCATCTCTATGTACAAAGATGGTTAATGTAGTTACCTCGGTGGCCCTTGGCGATTTTTCCTTTTATTGTTCATGTCTTCTCCTTCGCCCGACTGCCCCGGCGGGTAGGCACCTTCTCGTCTCCGCGTAGGGACCGGAATTTTGGCTAATTATCACTTCTTTCTTTTACAACACAGTCCACACAACTTTCGCGGATGCACAAATTGCAGCAGTTATTTGGAAGTAAAACTCAAAATGCGACGACAGGGATGCATCTATTCCACTAAAGTTGCTTTACATTTGCCAACAAATATAATTTATAATATATTTGAGTACAAAACCGCAATTCGATTTATTCTCGGGAACTAATCCCGGAAAATAAACGGGTTGGCAGATTTCTCAAGCCTGCAATCAGCGCAGGAATACAACATGGCGCTGTGACGTATTCATTAGGGGAATTGCAAAATTGTATAAACACATTGATTAATTCTCTAATCACAATAATCAGTTCCATAAAAGTGCAATACTTTTTTAAATTAACTTCTTTAATTAATACAGTCACACAATATATAGAAAAGACTAATAGGGTCAACGATTGACCGACTTCCCACATTAAAACTTTCAATATGGCGGAAAGGTATTTGACTTTTAGTGTTGCCAAATACTAAGTAAATTTGAATGAAATAGCTGAAAACTTATTGCCAAAGACTAAAAATGCACATGTTTCAGAAAATAGAACATTTTGAACTTATTCCATTGCCTTTAAAAATTCAAATACTGTATGTTCTAATAATAGTCTCATAGAAAATGTTACATATAGTTTTTGTTAATTAAAAGGCAGCACTTTATTTGGTTACTACTTTAATTTTGATATTCTTACAGCTACCTTTCAAAATACATTAGTATTTAATATAAAAGCAAAATACTTTTTATTGTTTTTGATCCGAGTAAGTTATAATTCAGTATGAAATGGTTACAAAAATGTAATTTAAGTATAACACTTTTCTTATCTCTCTGGCTTCTTCAGTTCAGAACGACAACATTTAGAAAAAAATTGACATTCCCGCGCGCGCGCGCGAATATTCGTTCCTATCAATAAACCGTAGCGTTTATTATTGATCGCGTTATGCGAGAGTAGGTCATCAAGATGAGTCTCAAACACGGAGCAAAAATGTCTCAACGGGAAAAATTTGAGTTAATAAATTCAGAAGTGCGTTCCTTTTATGAATATTGTAAAGAGGCTGGTATGAGCGATGAAGAAATGGATTTGATTTGTCGCCCTTTGACAAATGCCGTAAGGAAAGCCGCAATTAAAAGATGGACAAGGGTGTTTCTACTTCTGATTATGGTAATTGCCATCGGATATACGGTGAGCCAAACTGATACATTCCAATGGCATGCGTCGGCAGTTGCGCGGATCGTCCTAATAAAGCTGTTACCTATTTGGGATTGGACTCCTTTGTATTACAATAAATGTATGATTGAAAGATCTCAGCCTCAAAATGTGGATAGTGGTGTGTCAACTGCGGATTGTATAGCCTGTGAAGCAGTCCGTGAGTATTTCAAAAAAATTTCAAACTGTAATTACTTCAGCGACACTAAATTGTTAATATTAATGATATTCGAAGTTTGGCAAATAACTTCAGGAACTGGTACGAATACAGCAAGCAAAACAGAATAATAGAGATATAGAGTAGAAGCACTTTGGCAGAGCCTATATTAGAAAAAATAACCTAAAAAATAATAACAAAATAATGTAATAACATAAAAAATAACCTTTAGCCTTGTTAATTCGGTAGTTGATAAGCTAGACTTAGGTTACGAGGTGATAACAATATACGCAGACCTATTTATTTTGGAGGGGTTAAAATGTTAGAAAAAAATCACATATGTAGATATTATACATTGATAACTACTGGTCCTCTGGGAACAGTTTTATTTTTTCTGATTGACGTAGAGAACCACTTACATTTTATAATTTACCTGTATTTAACCATAGATATTATTATTCTTTGCAGGAAATATAGCACGCTTGTCTGATACATCTTACAACGAAGTTTTTAATCACCATCTACTGCGCGGGGCGCCAGTCGTCGTTATCGATGCTCATTATGACTGGTCGTCACGAGCTGAACTTAACCTAACAAGTCTTATTAATGACGACGATCGACTTCGTGACTCTGTTCCTTGTAGGATTCTTACCAATATAAGAATAGGTCGTCAGCCCATGGACTTAGAAGAAATAGTTTCCAGAATAACAAACACAGACATCCCGAGTTGGTTTGTCCACTTTCAAAACTGCGATATTAGGGCTGTTAAATCATTCAGGATCCTAGCTCCTAGGCCTTACTTCTTATCCCCTCACATTCCTCCCTCGCACTTTAACTGGTTACTTCTATCTAAGAACTACGATACTCATAGGTATAAATATTTAGAATTTGACATAGGTCTAATAATCATGTCGCAATTGAAGGGAAAAACCTTTATTCAGTTAAGACCACGTGCTCCTTGCGAAGATGATTGTTATACCCTCAACTTTGAGTTGACGGAAGGCGAAACTCTTGTGCTGGCAAATTCTCTATGGGAGTTCGAGTATTTACCCGGCAAAGGTGAAAATGTTGCCATGATAACTGAAACTGATTGGATTGAATCTTAATGTATGTAGATAACTCAGTGTGAATTGTCCCTCGTTATTAGATAATTAATGTGAAATATGTACCGTTTATAAAGTTTTATCTTTTATGTTCCTAGATTTAAATATGTGTATAGACGTGTTAATGCAAACGCTCCTTACGTCAAAGCTGGGAATAAGTACGAAATAACAATATACTAAACCCGATATTTCTAAAGCAATGTTTTTAATAATTATAAGAAGCAAAGGTACATATTGAAGCTTAAATATAGTTATTTGTAATAAGTTATTAAATAATCTAATCCAAAATTTTGTCGATGGTACAAAAAATGCTTCGATTGGCGAATAATCGACATAAGGTGACGAAACTATTATGTATTTGTTAAGTACTTGCAGTGAACTTTACATCTTTATGACTAACTAATCGAATTTACTAAAAAGGATTCCTGACGATTACTGGAAACTTAATTTTGCTCAATTTTGTAATTCATTACTCGTAGTTATGCATAATGTTCCTAAGCTCGGCAAATTTTATGGTTTTTTTTTGAATGGTCGTTTTATTATAAAACACAGAGTACCTGCATATTGGATGAGTTAAAATAATTGGGATATGATTTTTGCAAGTGGGAATGAATAACATATCAAACATCTTTGACATTTCAAGTTCACTTCAATAGAAGTAAGAGTCATTTGCCGTAACGGATGTGTCGCATTGCTACTGTCTTTGTAGTAACTGATGTGAACCGTCAAACTTCGTCAAGAGTAAGCTGTCAGAAACTTTGCCGAAGGTAGACGGTTCCGGTATTGGTGTTAAATGAACCGACCAATACGACGAGACCTATCTAAGGGTGTTCGAGTTTATTAAATACATATTCGGGTTTTATATTAAAAATATTTATAGAATATTCGTAAAGTTAAGTTATTTATATTTTGTATTCTCCAGACTATCTATTTTACTTCACCCATCTATTCTTTCACGTCTTGGCTTTGGCCTTGCTAGAAGATTAATGCGACAGATCTGTCACTGGCACAGAAGCATATAAATTAGAATAATACGAAACCACACAATGTATTTTCTGCACAATGATATCATAATAATATAAAAATTAGTAATATAAAGTTTTAATCAGATTCCAGGTCTGATTAAATACCTCAGTATTAAATATGTTAAATTATAACTAAATATATATATATACAAGCAAAAGTCATTGTTTTACTCGATATCTCGTATAGAAAAAAATCTATAGAATTTTACAAAAAAACTGATTTATTCGTGTGTTAACAGATTAAAAATACTAATACTAAAAATATGGAGTTTCACCACACCTATTTATACCGTGATTGACACTAGGCCTAACTAAAGGTGCAAAAAGAGAAGGAAAACTTGACACAAACCTATAACCTCCTTTCTAAGGAGAGGCCTATGTCCAGCAGTGGACCATTTAAATCTGCCAATGTTACGCTATGATATGCCTTTAGCGAAAGAGGAAGTGAAAATTTTTCTTTTAAAAAGAACTCCCACGCTTAGTCTGAGTCGCGTGGAATAACATATACTTATTTCAGACTCATCACAATTTGTGACAAAAAGTGCTGTCCCATCTGGGGCTCGAACGCATAAAACTCGGCGCAGTAGTCCCCTATCAGTGCAGTCGAACTGAGATGGGGATGCCATGGTTTGGGCGTGTTGATAAGAATAAGTGGAAAGTGGATAGCGCAATAAGCGACTTGGTATGGGTATAAGTTATACCCAGCAGTACACTGACAAGATCGATAGGGTACTGAAAAGAGGATGAGTTAAAGCATTACTGCAACTGGTGAATTTACAAACTTCTGTACGTTAGGACAATCAGTTCGGTTCGAGTCCAACAGTTGCTTCTTTTCAATGCGAGTAGGGTACTGTTTGGTGTTACGGTGCCGATGATTAGTTAAAGTATGTTAATTTAAAAGTATTATTAGGTCAAATAATTTTTATTTGAAGACATGAAAAAAAGCAGCTTAAAGTAGATAATATATCCTCGCTATTTCTTAAACCTTAAATGTTAAAGTGTGAGGAAAAAGGTTGATCATGAGTAAATTATCTACATTTAAATAAAAGTGTATTTAAAAAAAAAACATTTATTATAACTTATTTAAATAAGTTTAAAATTACTGACTGACTCAGTCAGTTTTTTCCTTTTTAATTGGCTTGCCGCGGAACCAGAGCAGCAAGTTTTTCAACGACAACACTACTGGGAACATGATAGGCAGAAACAGTGGAATGTAGATCGCATATCTGAAATAGAGAGAAATTGTAACTATCATTTCAGATATTTTGACGTAATAAATATTATTTTTTATAACTCTTGAAGGACATTCTTACTAGTACTGCCTTAATTACAGCATTGGCTATTGTATTTGTCATATGAGAGGTTGCTACAATAACAGCAATTACTAGGCTTCTAGACTTCTATTACACTTAAGAAACACCAACCGCTTTATTAAGAGATTTATTCAATTCAAAAAATTACTCTTTTTTTATCATTATATAGCAACCTTATTTTTTGGTATTAATTATTTGAGTAACTAAAGATAAATCATAAACTACTCTACATACAAGTTATGATATGGTAGTCAATACAGAGCTGTTTTTTTTTTTAATTTAAAAAAAACGTATTCTGTATGTATGTACACCAAGAACTTAGGCCCCCAAGCCAACTTCACCTACAAGTAGTACAGTAACAAAACATCCCGATTAGCGGCAATAGGATCGCATCCATTTTTTTTTGTCTGTAGAAATCTCTCTCTGAAAGTTATGTCGGATTCGAACCGTTCAAAAACTCCCCGCTATCTCGGGTACTAGTAATTGGGGAACCAGGTGCACACTAGAAAGGAAGTCCTTGGAGCCTCGATGTACCTTGGGCCACCTAAGGCTTGTAGATGATCCACTCCTATGTGGCCACCACCCAGGCCTGCTTCTGCTAGGTTGATAGGTGAAATCCTCAGGCTTGCGCTTTGAAGGAAAGAGATCGTTCTGCGATCTCCAACGTCTGCGGAACCCGGTCCACTCCTGAGCCTGGCGCTTCGCCATCTCCTTCGCAAGCATAACTTGCTCACAGAAAGAGGCGGTGACGGACTCTCGCTCCGTAGCATGGCCGCAATCATGTTACCGAGCGAGAGAATCGCCACTCCGATGGCCGCCATGAGATCACGTCTCTGTGCTACCCACGCCGGACACTACCAGCCTGTGGAATACCGTGTCAACGGTCCGGTCATAACAAGTCTTCCCACCGCAATAACGACATACCCAAATACGATCACCATCTATTTGTGGGATCAGAATATTGGTAAAAAGTGGGCGTTTAATATGCCTCTGCTAAAATGACGTCACATACATAAAATGACGATGACATTCGTATTTATACTATATATTAACACAAACTCACTTCTGATCGTCCGGGAAATACAAAAGTGCTAATAAGCTAGGCTCCATGAAGGCTGTTTCAGCGGCTAAGAAAGCGTTCTGTGATGTTTTGTAGGCTTCCACGAGCTGCCCCTCACGCATGAGCTCGCTGGCGCGCTGGATGCTGTCCACCGCCGAATTGATCGAGGCACCCACTTCATCATTAATTACTATGTTTGATATTTCACCTGAGAAACATTCGTCAATTTTCAATATTTTTTTATCTTTGTTAAACACTTACTTCACGGTATTAACATGATAAAATGATTTAAAACGCTTGATTTTAAGAAAATGAGTTTTTGAAATAATTAAAACCACTAAATATATTGTAACTACAACAGAATTTATTATCGTATTACATGATATAATAATATTGCACCACATTCACACAACGCTATCTAGTGCTAATAATAGACATAAATGTATATATTTTTTTGTAAGTACATACATAACATACATAGAAAACATTCAAACTGCGAAACAAATGTTTACAGATCATACAAACATTTTATTCGACCCGGGAATCGAACCTGAGATCTCAAGCACAGCAGCCGCACACTCTATCACTGCGCCACCGAAGCAATCTGAGTCTTTAACTAAGCAAAGCTTTAGACAGCTACTAAACAACTGACAAATAGATATATACTTTTTTTTGCAAAACACATATACATATCATACATAGAAACACAGCGTTCTTCATAATTTAACCCTTTCCACTCCAATGTCGAGTGTCGCTCGACACTGATTTTGTTCCACAAGCTCCACTGTCGAGCGATACTCGACATGGTGTAATACTTCTTTTTGCGGAAAATTTTAAAACAAGAGGGATTTTTGTTACTTAAATGTTTGAATCACGAATGAATGAAACATATGCTAGAATCGCAAGATACTATAATTCAATTAAATTTTATCGATGCTACATAATTAAACTAGTTGTTATCGCACCGTTGCATGCACCGCATCGTAAACAACTAATCTCTGTGCATCATCGTGTTTGTTTTCATGCAAAGACCTGTTAAGTCATGTATGGTGTGAGTTTTCCTGGCGGATACGACTGTGACTGAAACAATTCGCTGTGAGGCACGGAAACGGGTTGATGGTGCAACAAGTAACGCGTTTTAAAAGTGTGATCGACCGATTATAATTGCATATAAGTATACCCTCCATACTGTCATGCATAAAAAAATAGAGCAAAAGGTTTCTAAAAGGTCAATAACCGAAAATATAGATCTAATTGAAAACGAATTTGAGAGTAGTGACGATGAGGACTATATGAGAGAATTGGACAATGTATTTGAAACCTTTCAATGCGGAAAAACGTAATTTTAGCGTGGAGCTGGTGGAATAAAAACAAAAACAGCCTTGGAGTGGAAAGGGTTAAAACATTTTTACATTACAGGATTATATCGACGGGTCTGGGTTAACGTTAGTTCAGACGAAACAGCTTAGTACTGCACAAACAGTAGCATTATCACTTCTGTTACTCTAAACAGTGCTTCTTTACGCAATTCCACATTTTAGAAGACGAGCGGCAAGCATAAGTAATAAACTAAATTAGTCGACTATTCAAGATGAACTGTGACCTTAGTAAACTTGTATGCGAAAAGTTCGACTTAACTATGAATGCTAAAACTCTATCTTACATGAAGCTTATGTAGCTGATATAAAAATTTAAATGGCAACAATCTTCAAAAATAAAGTTTATTAAATAGGAGATAATTTTATTTGTTACATATTAAATTCTTTTTAAAGTCATAAGCGAATATAAAAGTGGCTAAGCGCAAGTCGAACTCGCTCATGAAGGGTTCCGTAGCAGCGATTTATGACGTATTAAAAAAAACTACTTACTAGATCTCGTTTAAACCAATTTTCGGTAAAAGTTTACATAGTAATGTATGCTTCTAACGTATATACTTGTTTTACTTTTATAATTCTCTTATTTTTAGAAGTTACAGCGAGGGAGGACAAGGAAAGTATTCAGTTTCAAGGAAAGTATTTTCAAAAAAATGATATTAGGAACATCAATATCATTTGTGAAGATCTATCCATAGATATCCCACACGTAAGGATTTGATGATAAAAAAATCTGTTTCAGTTCTAAGTATGGCAGACGCCCAAAATTTATGAATTTATTTTTCTATTGTAGTAAAAATCTTAATCCGGTTCGCAGAATACGTCTACTCACCAAGTTTTAACAGTATAGTTCTTATAGTTTCGGAAAAAAGAGGCTGTGACATACGAACTGTCGGACAGACAGACTACTATATGGGTTCCGTTTTTCGCCATTTGGTTACGGAACCTCAAAAATAAGAGCTGTCATAATATATGCAAGACCTTAACAATCTAATTGTCTGTCGGAATCAAAATGCTTACCAAGTAACTGTGCTAAAGACTGCAGTGTTCTCTCAGCCGATGTAAGCTGCTCAGTGGTTCTGATACGGAGTAAGCTGTCAATCTCCCACTGTCTGGGTTTTACAGAACGCAATGGTTCTAAATACAGACCTTTAATAGGTTCCTGAAATTATAGATAGTTCTATATACCATTATATAGGATGTCAACAAGTAGTTTCTTATTTAAAAGTAAAGTAAATTGTACCTCTTGACGAGATGGAAGGAACACCATAATTATTGTTAGTGTACGGATGTAAAATTTATGTATTAATGTATATATATCCATATTTATTTATGTATGTATGTAATTGTACATGTTTGTCTATTACAGTTCTATATAGTTATTGATAAGCTCTGACTTCCACTCTCGGTGCACCCACCTTACAAAATTTCTACACCACCACCAAAGGTTGGTTGGTAGACAACGTGTTTTAAATAATAATAAAAAAATATATATATAAAAAAAAATGAAATTTATTATTATTTATAAGTAAGGTAATCCTACTTTTATATTTTAAATGCATAGATATTATAGAAAAACTGCACTGAACTGAACTGAGCTGACTGGGAATGGATTATACTACCTCTGGCGTAGTGGTCAGGATCACTCAACCAAACAATTAGACCAAACGGTCCGTCCACATTTATAATTTTGATAAAACTTACATTATACAGTTTTGCCCGCGGCTTCACTCGGTAAATGTAGATTTTGATTGCAGTCCTTACAGTATAGCTTGAACCGACGATGTAATTTTCAATAAGGGATTTTATTATATACTAGCTGTGCCCGTGAGATCGTTCGCGTAGGATTTGAATTTGGAATTTTTACCTCAGAGATGTGATTTTGCTGATAAAAAATCACACCAGTGACAAGTGTCACAGAGATCAATCTATATTTTACTATCATATTTATATTATAAATAAGGGTAATACAGGATGGGCCACGAATTAGTTAACATTTGAAAAATCGTATAAAAAAAAAATGAATGGTGTCGTGGGACACCAGGTAGGAACGAAGTTCCTTCGGATAATGTGGAATCGACACAATTTGCAAAAAAAATCGTGCTCAATTTTATGTAGGTTTTCTTGATTTTTCTCTTAAATTTTGCTGATTAGTTTTTATTTAAGTACAAGAAAGTATTTAGGAAATTCAGTATTTTAGGAAATAAAATAATAAATTCCTTAAAATAATAAAATAGCACACATGACGCGCTTTCGCGCCTGCGCACGTCTCATTTAACGGTTTTATTCCACGCACTTTTTTCCACAGATTTATTCCACGCATTTTTCCACTTACGGTTTTACTATCACATTTTTTTCAGTTCGGTCCCGCAGCGAAATCCCTATCCCCTCCAAGCCTGCCGTAAGGAACTTCGTTCCAAAAACATTTATATGTTACAAAAATTGTTTATTTACAAGAAAGCTAATTAGATGAAATGTATTATTTAAATTACATCGTTTATATGAACACCGTTACGACGTTTGCACTCTTCTAAGCGAGCACCGAAATTTTCAAATGATGTTAGATTCAAATGTTAACGAATTATTGGCCCAGCACTAAGGACTGGCATCAACATTAAATATTTAAGGTCATCTTACCGCATCAGTAATGCCAAGTAGTTTCCGTAGCTGTGATATGAAAGTGCCCATGATGACCCTCACATCGGGCCGGTAGGTTTGGGTCTCACATTCTTTTGCGCTAGGATTACCCAACACTACACCTCCCCACTTAGGGGACATGAAAGCTTGGACAGGTGACGATATTTTCAGATCTAAAAAAGATATTCATTTCCCGTGAGTGGAATTATCAGTTATTTTATTAGTTTTCAAAGTGAAAAGGCAATTTCATGACCATTTTTTTAATTAAATTAAAGGTTGTTTTACTTTAAGACATAATTTTAATAAGTATACAGTGCCTACAGAGTTTATTTTAAAGCTTTGTTACTGCTCTGAATATTTTTTGTTAAAATTAATAACGTTGCGAAGTCCACTCGTCGCTTTGCTCGACATAGCCTGGGGATTTTCTAAACGTTGCTCGCAGACAAGACGACCGAAGGGGCCAAAGAGTTTTTCAATTACGGTCGCGTATTGGAATACGGATAGGCCGCCTACACGGTGATCTGACGATCTAGTGCAGGTCACCCTAATGACCAGCAGTACACGACTTTGGTTTAAGGTCATAATGATAGTAAAATTTAAAGGTAGTTAATGATAATATAGATATGTCATCCTAATTTACTTTTACTGTAATAATTGTGGAGTATATAAATACGGTTACAAAGAGAATTTTATCAGCAAGCTTTTTTTTTTTATAAAGGCAACGGACGTACTAGGAATAAATCCTGTCGCGGGGAACTTTACAAACATACAAGAAATGGACACAAAGAACACCCAGACTCAGAACAACCATTTATGGATCACACAAAGTGTTGTCTCATGTGGGGTTTGAACACACTACACTCAGCGCAGTAGAGAGCGGCGTGGCGACCGCTTAAACTACTAGACCAACTGTGAAGTCTGCAGTTTTTGACATTACGGACAGGTTTTACTTGTATAAAAATAAGTAAATAGCCTTTCTCACCATATTCATCGTATATGACAAGCGGTGCCTTATCACACGGCACTGCGTACAACGCCAGATTAATAGTCGGCAGTTCCGACACGTGAGTGGCAGTGCGTTCTTCTAGTTTAGTTAGGAGTAAGTGGAGCCGATCTTGACGGACGGCGAAATGGTGGCCCCATTCACTGCCATCTTTTACCTGAAAATATAATCACATAGACGCAATATGTTATATAAACATGTCTACTTTTGTTGTGAAATAATATAACACAAGATATGAATTTAAATGAAAATGTAATTTAATAAAATAGGTATAAGAATGAATTGCCTTGTACGGTAATTAATTGTACTTTAAAATGTAGGTACTATAATGGACTGCCTTGATGCTTGCTCTCTAATTGATTATTCAAAAAGTATTAAAAAATACATATAAATTATGTTTGTAAATATTTAGATCTACAATCCAAAACATAAAAATTTGAAAAGAAGTTTGGATTCGAAAGTTCTTTTTATAAAAATTTGATAAGTATTGCAAGATGTCCAGTAAGGTAACGAATATAAATTTTACTATTTCGATATACGGGAAAAGATCCAGTAAAAGTTGAGTCAGACAGCGGAGGAGAGCGGAGAGCAGACGTGAATAGTTTGTAATATACCTACCTTCCATTATCATTTTAATATAGGAGTCGATAAAAGGCTCGCAAAACAACAGTCAATCAAAATTTTCAGAATAAAAAAAGTCAAAATGTATGATTATCCTTTTTTAGACATCAGGTGAAATACTGAATCTACGTGAAACAGTTTATAAGGAAGCCATTTTATAATTTTATCTACTAAAACTAAAAACATGAAAACCATTTTATTTATGTTCAACAAACCTCTGTCGATTGGAAATCAAAACTCAGAAGATGTAGCCACTGCGACTTTAGTGTGAAGTTGTAGAGAACGTTGAGCTCATCAACAAAAGTTCCAATGTAATCTGAAAAATTGCATTACGTAACTTAATCAAATTGAACTTTAAAATAATAATAATAATAAAGTAAATAAGTCGCAGTAAATGACGCGTTTCCAGAATCTTATCAATATTATTCAACATAGGAATATAAACAAAATATGAACATTAATTTACAGTAGCAACATACGCTGCATACACAGTATTTATTTGACAGTATAAGTCTTCAAAATTGACTTCACATTTAAACTGCCAAAGTGACTCTACTCTGCCAGATGGAAAGAATGAATAGAATCCAAGAGTGGTGGTCACCATACTCATTGTATTGCAGACAATGTAGTATGGTGACCCACACTATAGCGCCCTAGTAAGATGTTTTTTCAAGCCCCGCTTGGGGACGGAAAAGGCATGACAGTCAGCGTGGCAGTGTAAGGCTCACACAGCTCCCACGATAACTGTCACCCTTGTATCCATGGGCTTCTGGTCTCACACTCACCAACAAAACACGACACATGTCAAATCAATTTTGTCCTGCCGATTTTATGTATATTTTATTTTTTTTAAATTTTTATATATTTATACAAATTACTGTTTAACTCAGTGACAGTCTTCGCAGTAAGTTCGTGGCTTGTGTCGCGACAATCAAGACGAAATTTTGCAATATTCATTCATTAGTGCTAATATCAATACCTAAATGTATGTAAATATTTATTAGTCGTTACAAACGATGTCCTAAATGTCAAAGATTGACTAAAGCTATGATTTGACAAACAATTTTGACTTTCTCTGATTATGTAATTTTGTAATGTTGATATTTATCTGAATACAATATCGTTAAATTAAATGTCGTCTGTAAGAGGTCTAAAGATCAAATTATATTATTATTATTTTATTGACGTATCGTATGACGTGACGTACAGACCATTTAGGTATGTAAATATTTAGTATGTACTACAAAAACAAAATAACTATCGGTAACGTAGCAATGAAGATTGCGTTCCACGTCAATAAATCTATTTGCTATTCATTGCCTTAATTTAAATTGCAAATTGGTTAATTCTTATATACAATAGACTTCCTCTTAGCATTAAATTAATTTTAATATTTGTTCCTGAATATTTTTGTAGATGGCGTTAGCAGTTCGTCAATAATAGAAATTTTTATTTTACCAACTTGTCATTGTCATATTTTTAATTCGTTTAAATTCAATTTTATTTCGATAACGATAATAGATGAATATAAACACAAAATTCCGGCAATAGAAAGCAAACGGTATTTTCTTAAAACAAAAAGTTTACTCAAAATTTAATGTCTACGCTTCTATCTCATTCTTAAAATATAGCTTGATCTCTGTGACAGGTGGCTACGAAACTTCCAATGATAGTTGGCAGGTAGTCGGAGGGCCAAAGAAGTCCCGAAAGCGGGATAAAAAGGCTGCACAAAGGGCAGCTTCTACCCCGCAGTCGCCGCCGGTGGCAATCGTCACTGCTAAAAAGCCACGGAAACTGCAGCCCCCAAAAACTGCGGCTGTAGTTGTCACCATATCACCGGCGACGGCTGATGGCGGGCTGTCCTATGCAGCCCTATTCAAAAAGGCCCGGGCTGGTCTCGCCAAGGATTTCGGGACGGTAGGGGTCAGGTTGCGCCTTGCCCAGACGGGAGCTCGAGTTCTGGAGTTTCCCGGGGCTGAAGGCGCAAAGACGGCGGACACTTTCGCCGAGAAGCTGTGGGGAATTTTCGCAGACACGGATGGTGTAAAGATCGCCAGGCCTACTAAGTGCGCTGAACTGCGTATCTCGGGCCTGGACGATTCCGTGACGGCCGAAGATGTCCGCGCTGCAGTTGGAGAGAGGACGGGTTGCAGCGTGGACAATATCAGGGTCGGCACCATCCGCCCCGGTCCAGGAGGGCTTGGCGCAGTGTGGGTCAGCTGTCCCGTGTCGTCGGCTAAAATTTTGGGCGACGCCGGCAGACTACTCGTCGGTCTCGTGAGCGCTAGGATCACGGTCCTGGCGGCGAGACCGATGAGATGCTACAAATGTCTGGCATCGGGGCACACACGCGCCAAGTGCGTGAGTTGTTTTGACTGCAGCGGACTATGCTTCCGCTGCGGTCGACCGGGGCACAAGGCGGCAGAGTGCTCTGCCGCCCCTCACTGTCCGGTTTGTGCGGCGAGTAACAAGCCCGCCAATCATCAGATTGGGCAGGGGGGCTGCAAACCTCCCCGTGATTCTCGGCAAGCGTTGGGGGCTAGCCAGTCGACCCAGGCTGCCTCCGATGCCGTTCGCACGTCGACATCATCGCCCATGGAGGAGGCTGTAGAGACGGTCGAGTAATGGCCCAAGTCTCCAGCCTCCTAGTCCAGACGAACCTGAACCACTGTGCTGCGGCGCAGGACCTCTTCCTGCAAACCATGGCACAGTGGTCGATCGGTGTTGCCGTAGCCGCGGAGCCCTATTACGTTCCTCCCCTTCCAAACTGGTTGGGTGACCGGGACGGTTCCGTGGCAGTCGTCGGCTCCACGGCGGCTCATTCCCCGCCCTTGTCGCTAAGAGACAAGGGCACTGGATATGTTGCTGCCGAGTGGGGGGGGATCACTGTATATGGTGTATACTTCTCCCCCAACCGGAGTCTGAACGACTTCGAGGTTTTCCTTAACAACTTGGAAACCTCGATGCGGCGTCTAACGTCTGGGCACGTCTTAGTGCTGGGGGACTTCAACGCAAAGTCCATTGCGTGGGGTTCCCCCAGGACGGACGCTAGGGGCGAGGCCGTAGAGGAGTGGGCGGCCTCGGTGGGCCTCTGTTTACTGAACAGGGGCTCCACCAACACGTGCGTGCGACAGCAGGGAGGGTCGATAGTGGACCTTTCGTTCGCTACCCCTGCCCTCGCCGCACGAGTAAGGAACTGGCGAGTCCTGGAAGAGGTTGAGACTCTCTCGGACCATCTTTATATCCGATTTGAGCTCTCCCGGTCCCAGGACGCCAGTAGGGGTCACGCGGCGCGGCGTTCTTCTCGCTTTCCGCGGTGGGCTGTAGCCAAATTAAATAGGGACCTACTAGAGGAGGCGGCCATTATTCACTCTTGGCTGTCTCCGCAGGCCCCGACCGAGGAGGTCGACATGGGGGCTGGTCGCTTCTGCGATGTCATTGCGCAGATCTGTGATGCGGCCATGCCCCGCATCCGAGGTTGCCGGCCTCCACGGAAGAAGGTTTACTGGTGGTCCCAGGAGTTGGCGGACCTCCGTGCGGCCTGTACTCGTGCCCGGAGGTCCTACACCCGTAGTCGGCGGCGACACCGTGAAGAAAGCGAGGAGGACCAGCTTCATGAGGAGTACCGAGAGGCGCGGAAAACTCTGAAGCTGGCCATCAGCCGCGCCAAAGAAATTAAGAGAAAGGAAATGCTGGAGGGTCTCGATCGTGACCCCTGGGGTCGCCCCTATCGTGCGGCGCGACAAAAGCTCCGCACGTCGGGCCCCCCCCTTACAGAGACACTCCAGCCCAGCTTCCTGCGGGAAGTGGTCGAGGGCCTTTTCCCGCAGCGGGCGGAGCACACACCCCCGTCGATGGCCTTCATGGCCGAAGACGACAAGGTGAACGGAGACAATGTTCCGCCCGTCAGGGAATCGGAGGTAGGGGCGGTTGTTCTACGGATCCGCTCTAAGAACACCGCCCCCGGGCCGGACGGGATACCTGCCCGAGTGCTAGCCCGAGCCCTTGAACACATGTCGGACCACCTCCGGGAGGTCCTGAACGCTAGTTTGGCGTCCGGACGCTTCCCTGAGTGCTGGAAAAGCGGGAAGCTGGTCCTATTAAGGAAGCCGGGACGGCCAGCCGAATCGGTGACGGCCTATAGGCCCATTGTGTTGCTGGACGAGGCGGGTAAACTGTTTGAGAGGATACTCTCTGCCCGCATCGTCCGGCACCTAAGTGAGGTGGGCCCCGATCTGTCGGACGCCCAATTCGGTTTCCGAGCAGGGCGGTCGACAGTCGATGCTGTGTTGCGCCTGAGGGCCGTTACCGAAGAGGCTGTGGCGGCGTGCTGTTGGCGGTGTCGTTGGACATCGCCAACGCATTTAATAGTCTGCCATTTAGCTGCATCAGGGAAGCACTCCACTACCACGGGGTGCCAAAGTACCTGAGGCGGCTTGTGGCAGACTATCTTGAGGAGCGTACCGTTATGTACGAGGACCGAGACGGTGTTCTAAGGCGGCGGCTCATGTCGTGCGGTGTTCCACAGGGGTCTGTCCTCGGACCACTCCTGTGGAACATGGGATACGACTGGGCCCTTCGAGGTCGTCTTCCCCCCGGGCTGGGCGTACTTTGTTACGCAGATGACACATTGGTCACGGCCCGGCAACTTTCAAGAGGCGGCGCGCCTGGCCACCACGGGTGTCTCTCTGGTGGTAGGGCGAATTGAGGCGCTGGGTTTGCGGGTGGCCCTGGACAAGACGGAGGCCCTTTTGTTCCATGGGCCCCGTCGTGGTCCACGCTCCGGCGCCTCCATCGTGGTCAATTCGGTCCTCGTACCGGTTCAGGCCCAGATGAAGTATCTGGGCCTGATCCTCGACGGCAGGTGGCTCTTCGACGAGCACTTCCGACAGCTTTCTCCAAAGCTGGTCGGCGCTGCTTCTGCCCTTGGGCGACTTTTGCCCAATCTGGGTGGAGCTAGCGTCGCGACGAGACGGCTATACACGGGGGTTGTCCGGTCAATGGCGCTATATGGTGCACCGGTGTGGGCGGCGGCTCTGACCGCCCAGAATAGGGTTCGCCTCTGGCGCCCTCAGAGGATATTGGCGGTTAGAGCCATACGCGGTTACCGCACCGTATCGACGGAGGCGGCGTACGCCTTAGCCGGAACTGCCCCGTGGGATTTGGAGGCGGAAGTGCTCGCCGAAGTTTATCGGCGGACGGCTGACTTCCGTGCGCGTAGCGGCATACGGCCCCCGCCCGAAGAGATACGCGAGTGGCGAGAGGCCGCTCGTCTAGCCACAATGGCTCGTTGGTCGTCCCGGCTGGAGGCTCCACCACACTTCCAGCACACGCTAGCGGTTTGTTCCGCTTGGGAGGTGCAGCGTGGGGTCCTCACTGCAGTTATTGGAGGAGATCTCTCGCTACCGGCCGTCATACGCTCCATGGCCGATAGCGACAGTTGTTTTACCGCGGTCGCAACCTTCTGCGAAGACGTAATTTTGCGGAAGGAGGCGGCAGAGAAGGCCCGGGAGGATGATATCCACTCGGACCCAATTCGCCGCCGGCGAGCCGGGCGGCGGAGGCGCGCATACCAGCGCCTCATGCCGCCTTGAGTGTGGCCGCGGATGGACGGGACAGGTTTTCCCCTCCATCCGCTATAGTGGCCAGCCGCGAGTAGGTGACGTGTGCGTGTGCCGGACGTCGCCTAAATAGAGAGTTTATCCGCAGATGGCGCCCGCGAAAGCGGGCAGGCGCTAGGAGGGATTAGGATGTCGTAATAACAGCTGTTCCCGGATCCCTCCTCTCTCAGGCGCAGAGTGGCACACCGTGTGGTTTTAGTCGGTCCGATTCCGACACACCGCCCCGCCGTAAGCCCCGGTGGGGTGACGGCCCGTGGGGGTTTCCACACGTTAAAAAAAAAAAAAAAAGGTGGCTACGAAACTGACAAAATAACTTTGTTCAAGTAATTTTATTTTGTATTTTATATCCATCCAGTTTTATCACAAACTAAGTTCAATAAATTATAAATATATAAATTCACCCTTAAAATGTACCTTTAAGTTCTACAATGACACTAGTGACAGTTGTTACAAAGATCAAACTATGTTTTGTCATGATTAAACAATATTTTTCAAAGTTTGTCATGTCTGCATACATTTATGTAAAAAAAACTTCACAAAACATGCGTCTTGGAAAAGCATGCTCATGAGCGTATCCATTTGTTGCATTCGAATGCTTACAATTTAAACGGAGTGGTCTAAAAATATATCTACAGTCTATTTCATTGATTGATTAGCTTTCGATTAGAGTCAGTCTTACAGTATCTATCTGAGCAAGAAATAATAAATACTATGATTAATTTCTATTAAAAGTAGTAGCATATTCTCGTTAGCAATTTGTTTCCTTAAAACCCATCATAACTCCTGAAGACAAGTAAATTCATAACCAACATTTAACAACTTTTATTCATACTGTTTTTTTACATGTTAAACATTTAAAAAAAAATCTAAATTTTGATATTCATATCAGAGTTTTTACTAGTGTTTTACATTGGTTATAAAGTGGTCTAATTAGGTCAAGCAGTAGTATTTTATAAAACATTTGATAAAACATTCTCGTCGTGACATCATGCGGGCAATAGAAGCGTCAATTATTTCAATTATATTTACATTTATAATCTTTAGGATTAGTGATAGAGATAGAACAACAATAACACTTTGGTCAATATTCATAAAATCATCAATCATCATCAATATTCATATCATTTCCCCGGAGGGGTAGGCAGAGGCATATAAAATGTCCATTTTTTGCCAAAGTTTAGGTCTCGCGTAAGGTGGCGAGCCTATTGCCGCCAATCGGGACATTTTGTTTGCCTTGTCCGTTGATCACCAGCTGCACCACTTGGGGGTGAGGTTCATTTGCGGCCCTAAGTTCTTGCTGAGAACCCTATGCACTATTTGGGCGAGATTGATATAATTTCAAGAACTCGCCGGGTCCAGTTGTAAATCTAAACCATCCATAGATCCACTTCGGTACACAAAAAAAAGAAATCTGACTGATAATGACTGTTGAATGTTTTAAGAACCTAGGTACCGATTGGAGCACTACATAACGAATACATCTGTGTACATAAATGATGGCAGCGGCCTGACTGCAATACAGATCAGCAAATCTAGTACCTTCAATAGCGTCTCCTGCATCCAGATCAACCTTCAGAGTGTCAGGTCTAGGATGAACCACCGACAATACCACATGATATCCAGCTCCTGGTGGGAACCTGGTCTGGCGAGCTATATCAGCTGATTCTGAGCTTGCACCTTCTACCACTGACAGCTGATAAACTATACGTTTTAATGCTTCAGCAATAGTGCTTGACGCTGCAATCAATTTATTTTTCAAATTAAAATCTACAACCAGCAGTATTAAAAAGAATAGAAGAAGAATATTTTGATACCTTTAGAATCTCTAAAGAACATAACCCTTTCACCAGCCAACCACACATCCTGGAACAGCGGTTTCCTTTGAACTACGTAAAAGCTGTTGTGTCGGCTGAGATCAAAGTGTGAGGCTACTTCTTCAACGGCTTCGTGTTCATCAGCCACTGAATCCAAGGTTGTGTGAAGTGAATTTGAGAGGATGGACTTGTGGATCTTGAGCTTGACTATAGCTGTAATGAAAAAAACCAAAGAATTAAACATGTGCCACATTCAGTGCCTGTCGGGTCTGTCAAATTATTTCCTTAATTCTAACATTTCGATTGACAACAAGTCATCTTCTTAGCCTTTATTATTCCCAAGATTATCTGATGTTGGCTACTAGTTCAATCGGTTTTATCTGAATATTAGTTTTTCCACGCAACAACTGGCATGAAACCTCTGTAGTCCTGAGGACGAACTGAATTCGAAGGTTGAACTAATTGTCAGTATTGTTAATATTTTAGGACATTGGCTTCTCTTGTGCTTTCCGAGGCATGGGCGTGAAACACCGTCAAACTCCCATACTCCGGGCTGTTATCAGGAATGTTTTGTAAGCGAAATTCAACAACACTTTTGGCCCGACCCGGATATCGTACCCGAGACCTGTTGATTCACAGTCGCATACGCTAACCGTTAGACCGCTTGATTGATATGTAAACAATTCTAACTTATTTACCCATAAAAATTTATGTAAGTTCTATTAATCTATTAACTTTGATGAGGAAAACGTGATATGAACTATTATTCAACATTTAAACAATGCGATGGATGATATTATATTATGTTATAATAATACCTATAAGGAAAGTGGTGCACTCTGGTGGTGCTTACAACACTGGTTTTTCCATTTTTAAGCACCGGTCGCTAAAGGTGTGGACTATTATAATTAAATTAAATGTTGTTATTACTCTTTTAATAGCCTCTTTGGACAGAGCAAGGGTTACGCGTTACGCCCGATTCTTTTTCGATCCCAAATCGGAATCGTAATAACAAGGTAGTAGAAGTTGTGCATAACCTCCATTTAATGTTACAGTATTAAAATTTAAAAGTATTTATTTAAATGTAACGAAGGTGAAATATCATCCGTCATCATCTTCTTTTGCCTATTGCCGTCCACTGCTACACGAAGAACTACCGTAATGAGTGCCAAACATCCCGGTTTTAGGCATCCGCGTCTTTCCGCTGCCAGATATTTTCATCAAATCGTCGGTCCATCCAATCACTTCCATTTCAGCGTACCGATTCTCCGTGCGGTTACTGACTTCGCTGATGACTTCGTTGCAAAATTTAATTGGACAGAGAAGCACCCTTCGTTTAGCAGTGTACGGCGAGAGGTTGATTTGAAAGGTATGACGGTGAATTACTACTATCATTCGTCATAGATTCGTGGAAAATTAATACAATAAATATTAGTGCATATTAGCACGTAGACCACAAGGCACGTCGACGCGGTGAAGGAAAAATTTCAATAGTGCGTCACGGTTGTCATATTTAAAGTATTTATAAGAAAGACTATAGTTATTGTACCAGGTCAACAAAATTAAGTTTTTAAATATATTTTTATAAATAATGTAATAATTGTTATCGTCCATGGACACTTATCACTAAGAAGTCACGAGTGCATAGCCGGCCCAGGTGGTATTATGGTCTCTTCTTGATGATTTGTTACTGCATGATATATTTGCTTAAGGTGTGAATCCGTATCGTAATACTATATACTTACAGTTGATCCCAACCTACTTTCGCCAAAGGCTCGGAGTTCTCCGAGCCTTTTTCTCCGATACGGATTCACAACTTAAGGAATTCCTCCCACAAATTTCCTTACTTGATGTAATGAATGTGACAATGAAATTGATTCAACTTATAACCAGCAGTGTCTATATAACGACATAAATGGTTTATTAGTCTAGAATTATGTGTACTGTAATTGGTATGACGCGAATGACAAGCAATAAAATTATGTTGTATGTATATTAATGAAAGATAGCTTGTGATTCTAAAATAAAAGATGTATCTATTCATATTCAATACTTAATATCTTATCAGGAAAGATATCGCAATAAGATAGTTATACCCGTAATAAAGTTTTAATACTAAGGACGCACGATGGTTATACGAATTGGTTAATTGGTTGAGTTGACCTTAAGAAATAGTTAGCGAAATGATTGATAAATATATTGTTATTGAAGAGAGTTCTAAGTTTACTTGTAATTCGTTTGTAAGTCAGTCACATGACAGTTGTACCATATGTCAATACGATCGGTGAAATTGGTATGGTACGTAGATTCGGAGTGAGTTATCTATTACACAGAGACGTGGGTCTGAGACAGACGGTATTATGATTATGAGTATATGTATTTTACGTTCGAAACACTATACGAGTAAAGCAAACTCATCATAGTAATTTTAAATTAATTTTCTAAACCATTAAGATGGTAAATAGATTTAGAGCCTCCCGCATTAAGAGTTACGCACGTTACTTCCTCATTTTGAGTTATTTTTTCTCACTAATGAGCGATAAATTACTTTGATAGATGAGTTTCTAACGCTAAATAAACAACGCAAACCGTTAAGGATCTACCTGATGATAAGCCTTTATTGTAGCGAATGGTATAGCCGTTTGTATCGACAGGGGAGTCACGAGTTGCCAACCCTGTAAAATATACATTTATAAAAGATGCTTGAAGAAAATAAATGAGTTGAGGGTCACCCTGTGTTCTTCGAAGTTGATGACAAAGTTTCTACGGTTTTTTATTATAAGCTAAGCCAATAAGTTTTCTGTTGCATTTGGAAGTTTCTCTAAACATGGAGTCTACCACTTATCACTGACTGGTTTTCAGGACAGCATTAGCTTATTATAACCATTTAGGTATCAAATTTGAGGATCCAAAAAATATCATAGCATTTAGCATATGTCTTGTGAATCGTTTAACAATTTAGTTATTTATTGATATATTCGTAAATAGCACATGGCTTTTATCACATTCACTAACATTTTGTGTTACTACTTCTTTTAAAAATGTTTTGACGACCCTGTACTAAAGTGTTAAAAGAGAATATGGATCGACACGGAAGGCGACGTCTTAATCCAAAGATTTAGTTACCAGATGTTTGATCTTGTGATGTTTATCTAAGAAGCTTGAAGGTTATTTGTAAAAGTTTATAAAATGGGGGTAAATGTAGACCACTTTCGCTCTAAAATCTAATAACAACTTACTTGAATCTCGAAAGGCTTCTTCTATCAGGTTCGATATTTCACTAGCAGTTGCGTCATCATTAGCCAGTACTGTGAGTTCTGCTGTTATTGTATGAGATAAGGAGTCGAATGAGCTGATCTTGTCATACGGAAGTGACACTCTGTGAAAGAAAATTTTAAAGATTTAGGCTTACTTCTGTAAGACTGATATTATAAAGATGAAGAGTTCGTTTGGTGAACGCACCAATCTGAGAAACTGCTGGTTCGAATGAAAAATTCTTTTATCCTTGGATAGCCCATTTATTGAGGAAGGTTATAGGACATGAAACATCACACGACGACCAATAGGAACTGAGTTTCAATAAAATTGAAATTAAAGTAAGTTTAAGTTATTCTTTTTGTGTGATGCAGAAGTGCCGCATATCAGCTGGTAGAGCATGAACTGCTTCTATTCGAGAACAGTCTACATGTCTTCCAAAAGTATTTATTTTATCTCTTTTTAGAGTTTTGTACGTGTAAAAGAAAAAGTTAACCGTTTTAGAATCATTCGTCAATCCGTTTACGTCAAATTTGGTACACCAATCATGTTTGGTGATCAATTACTGTACCACCTATACTACTACTAGTACTACTACTGTGCCACCTAAATATGAAAGCACTTTTAAGGACTGATTTAAAAATACTGTTACGTACTGAGACTTACGAAATAAATATTTTTTGTTGGCCACTCAAATACACTTCAAGGTGGATATTTTTAAGGTTATTTAAGAAAATAATGGCAATGACTTTACTTCTAAATTAATTTAGTATTTATAATTTAACAGCAAATATTATTGTATGATTTCATTTGTACTTTGCTACTGGTGCTGGAGACACAAACTTAGTCACGTATGTACACATAAGGAAATTAACACTGCTAGCTACACTGTTTCAGTAACCCAAAATCCAGTCTAACAATATACTTAAGAGAACGTTTATGAGATCACATAATATACTCTCTTCTCTTCTCAACCAAAAGACGTCCACTGTTGGACGTAAGCCTCCCCCAAGGTTCTCTACAACAGCCTGTCTTGTGCCACCCGCATCCAGCAGCTACCCGCAACCTTCACCAGGTTGTCGGACCACCTTGGTGGGGTGCGCTACTCCAGAACTTTAAGGCCCAATCGGCCATCGTTTTTGCGTGTAATGTGCCCCGCCCACTGTTACTTAAGTTTAGCAATTTTACTCGCAATATCGGTGACCTTGGTTCGTCTGACATAATATACACTAAATCTAAAATATTGATAGTAGAAATATAATTAAGGTATATTTCTATAGTTTAATTCTTTATATTTCTGTTTGAAGAAACAATAGCAGGATAGATTTCTGACTCTAGTTGATAACTGTAATTCAAGGGAGACAAGTGAGTTGCTGACCTTTGAGTGGCCTTCCTAGACTTAGAAGAGAACCTTATACCTTCGCTGAATATTAACGAAAGAATTACATGACACTAGTTGTCTGTCAGCCGTAGAATTTATCTATTTATAACTTTATGCACTTTTGTACATCGATGGACTCAATGCCCAGGGCATTCTCTACACGTCAACTTTTGGGTGGAGCAGAAATCTTGTAAGGTTAGGTTATGTTTTTGTGAGAGTAATTACTATTAAGCTAAATTTAACAATTAAAATGTACATTACACAGCATTATATACGCAAGTTTATGTAGGTACAGGGTATAAGGCAGACACGTTTTCATACTTGCGAAAATTGAAAATAAGCCCGATTGTTATAATTAAGAAGGAAGTGAGGAGGAGGTGACTTAATTGAATCGCTAATTGAGAGTTGGGTCAATGTGTAAACCCAGGTCCTTGGCTACGGGGCTAAAAGGTATCACTGAGCCACTGAATACGATCATATGTCTGCTGCCTATGATGATCGCCTGGCATTTGGTAGAGTTTACAGGCAACTCAAATTTCTGCGATCAGGAATTAATGGATGGCCTGTGAAAACAGCTGAAGATTATGACCATAAAGGTGATAAGAACACTGAAGATGTTGTGTGATGAGATTAATAAATATTGCGAATAGTATCTCCCCAGTCAAGTCATGGCTCTCCTATGTTTGCTTTATTTAATATTTGATAATGTTTGTTTGTTTGGTCCCACTAATGAGTCATTTTGGAGCATTACAACTAATGTAAAAAGTTAATAGTCGTGAGACAGCTTTTATCCATGTGTAAACATGTATGTAATTGTTTTTGAAGTTATTACTCTTTAAATTTGTTTTATTATAAACGGTGATGTGTGTCTTGGGGATGACTCTTACTGCCCTGATAACAATTGTAGGCCTCGTTGTTAGTAGATTTTATCTCTTTTATTATTATTAATGTTGATTTGTTACGGTTAGTCGGTCAATAGCGTTATGTCTTATGTATGTACTCGTATATGTATGGCGCAACACGTGGTGAAACCGTCTCGGCCTTGCTTCTGCTAGGATGACAGTTTCCACTTCGGGCGATTAGTGCCCCGAGTGCGAGGGGTAGTAGGTAAGTTTAATGACCTGACGGGTTCCTCTCGCTGCCGGGCTCTACTCAGGAGCCTGATGTTGATGGCCATACGGATCGTGCGATGATCCAGTACAATCTCCTATGAGGCGGTGATGATTCTGGCTCTCTTCGCTCCTCTCTTCTTTTGTAAGCATGTTATGCTCCAAAAGGAGAACGCAGAGCGAGATCGGGTAAGGGCTGATCCCGCTCGAAGGAGGCGGCGAAGGAGACGCACGCGATAGAGGTCGCTAGTTCCCTAACCGCTGCCTAAGTGTCGCTGCGGTCACATCTTGGGGCGATGTGACCGCTGCAAACGCCCCGAGACTGGTGACATTCCGGTGCGGCCGGGGGTGTCGTCTGGGGCGGGGTGCTGTTCCGCCTCTTACTGTGTAGAATGATAAGGGGTACAATAGTGTCTTGCCCTGGGGCATGAGGTGCCCGAGATGTACCTTAATTGTTAGGTATGGCAAGGAGGACTCTAGATGCCGTAATACGTTCCTGGAGCTCTTCCCAATTGCCGAGGTAGGCTGCCGCGGGGTTTAGTGGGTAGACCAGTTCTCTCCGGAAGTCCCACACACGCCCTTCGTCCCTCCGTAGGGTATGGTGCGAAAAGCATTCTCCGCGTAAAAAAAAGGGTAACAGTTTCACTGTTGCTCCTATGAAGCTAGCAGTCATGGTGGCTGCGGATCGGTACGCGCTTGCTGGTACCTGGTGCGTCTGGCGTTCTTCAGTGGACAACACACCCTCAACAAAAGAAACGATTGAATGCACACTCACTTTGGACTATAGTATGGTCTCTTTATCACCTCATGGTTATCTTAAAAGTACGTTTGGGATAGGGTTTACAGTGACTTATGTATTATAGATAGATATGAACTACTTATAATCTACATTTATGTTTAATGTTTTTATTATGAAAAATTTCAGTCGTGGATATATTTGGGATGTAGAAAGAAAATTGTGTATAGCCCTTTTTAATTAAATATGACACGGAAGGAAATTTCAAAGTTCATATTAAGTAGAAGTATAAAGTAAACAATTATGTAATAACGGTTACATATAACAGTAAGGGGTAGTTAACTATATATATACCTGTCATGGTACAAAAGTTCAATAAGTTATTGTTAAGTTTACTGCTCATTGAATTGTGGCGACGTCTACATACAGCGCAACCAAAGACAAGCGACAGCGCCATCTATCAAAGACACACCGAACTACGGAGTAACTACTAATAGTTTACCGGGGTATAGAAATTTTCCCGTTGATTAGCATATATTAAACTTTCCAATATCAACCGTGAAGCCAAGGGGACTGCGCATAAGCCGCCGCCCCTATCGCTGACCGCTCGGAGTTGGACCTCCTCAGATGTCACCTGGGGTCTCATTTGACTATAACTGGCCGCTGGGGTGGCGTGGAGAGAGCAACAGTCCCCTCGCAACACAAGATGACCAACACTGCACCCGGAACCAGGACGGTAAAATCAGAAATCACTCGCAGGGAGCAATCTGCCGCGATCTAGCCTCTTGTGGGGTGCTGTGACGACAATGCAGAACCGTTAGGCCGCCGCCAGCTACGCATGATCACTACGCCTGGTCGGAGGATTCTCCTTTAGTGTTGTGGTCAACTTCGACATCATTCGAAGCGGTTGTCGCTGATCTGCTTCTATAAAGGCTTTGAAAGAAGCAGATCAGCACTAGCAGCAGCATCATTGCCGTCATCGAGTTCACTCCCACAACGATGAGCGGTAACCAAATCTTGGCCAGCCAGCAACCTCGGCCTCAACAGGGATACTACATGCAGGTAGCGATCGCTCCAGCCTGGTTACTGCTATTGCCTCATGAGCATCAAGGTATAGTATTTTGCATCTACGGTCCTCGTGACAAGACCGTCTCTTTGGCGTCTACGCAGCAGGTAGTCACGACACAGTAACCGTCCCGACTCACTAGAGACTTCACCGCAGTACCGCGCACCGCATGCAATCCCGCCTCACTGGGATAAGCGGACTTCAGTCCCGATTCACTGATACTGGCAGGTCTCATTTTCGACTCACTGTACCTATTCAGTCCAAAAGAGAGCATAAACAGTTGACTCATTTATACATAGAGCTCTCGTCTTGGAAGGAGTGATGTGGCTACTTTCATATACAGCGCTACCCAAGATACACTACAGCGCTATGTACCGAAGACACCTAACTGCGGAGTAACAAATAATCCTGTATCGTGATATTTAAATTTTCGAGCTTATTAGCTGATAGCTTATTTACAACTTACCAACATGACTGCCGGTACAATTAACTTGCCTAGTCGGAGGACGCTCCGTTTGTGTTGGAAGTACACCTATTCCTCCATAAAATAAAACAAACAAGTTATTTAAGAAGCCACATCTTGTAATAATAATTGGCAACATTTGTATTTGTTTAATATGATGTGTATATGTTTACTTTAGCAATAGGTATTATAGTAATAATATATTCGATTGAAGTTTGTACGGACTTAAATCATGGTAAGCAACTTAAGCGACTATTGACGTAATTCTTAAATCCTATTGAGAGCCTCTCATTTTATTTACCAAATCCTTTAGATACATTAGCGTAATTTGTCGCATTTACAGCTCAGGCTTAGACCAAATAATACTGGATTGACCATAGATATTTAAAAGAATTAGAGAACGTCTGGTTGACAAACTATGACCATACTAAGATAAAACTAATTATCTCCAGTATTAACTGGACAATTGTTGTATGAACTTTACCGTGATAGGTCAACTGGACACGTTGATGTAACTGTTATCATACATTTTTAACAGTGTTTTATTGGCTTTACTGGTATTAACTAAGCAAATAAACCTACGCAAGATAGTTTTAATACGCTTCTAAATACACTATCAAAATAAAATTTGGTAGGTACATACAGGATCGGTACATCACTGTAATAGCTAGCCAATAAAGAAAAGCAATATGAGTTTGTGAGTTATGGGACGAGTTAGAAGAGTATCTACAAGTCTGTTTAAGTTTTTCTTTGGCTTCTTTAATAAACCACAATACCTTAAGAACACTAAGTTATCTTCATAGGAATATGCCGCTGCCGGTATACTCGTATGTGCACGCGAACATTAGCTTAACATAGGATAGTAGAAGATGGCCATAGCGTCGGTCGTACCATGATCGTGTGTGTGATCAAATACGCTACACGTACGCTTTATTTAATTATTTAGCGCAGTTTTATGTTATTGCCTATGGTGTTTATGTTGGCTTTTTGTTAGTAAATGCAGTATTGATTATTCAGAAACTTTTATATTGATTTTTTGATCATAAATTCGAACAAAACCACAAAATATTGCAGTTCTTTGGACAATTTGCAATACGTGGTGCACTTAATAAGTCGTCGACTTGCGTACTAACATAAAAAAAAAACAAAATAAATACACAAATATACCGATTTTATCATTGTCCGTAACAAAATCCCATGGGTAAGGTGCTACAAGCGGCTAGCACACAGTGTAAGTCGGCGCGTGCGCAACGTAAGCACAAGTAGTAAGTTCAAATATAAAACGTGGCTTTTATATTTGATATTTGCTTTTTTTAGCTTCTTACGGTGAATAGCGTCACTAAGAGTCCTTTTTCTCGTTATTTTTAAAAGACAGCTTCCGCATTACAAACAAATTCTATGTTCTGAGGAACTTTACAAACGTACATGAAACAGACACAAATAACACCCAGACTCAGAACAGTAATTGGTGGATCACTTCTTAGGTGGGGTGTGATCGTGGCGTGGCGATCGCTTAAACCACGATGCCATCCATGAAATAATTTTAATTATTGTGAATTAATATTTATGATAAAATGGATGTGATTTAATTTTTATTTTGATATCATTCAATTATTAGTGTTAACACTAAAGAAACAATAGTAAGAAGCGACAGATTCACTGGTTATTTTGTATTAACGTTAGGCAATTGTGCCGTCAGTTATTATTTTTCTGCTAAATAGTTTCATGACACTAAAGAATGCCCGCGCTACAGTCCTGCGTTTTAAAAATTATGTTACCCTTTTTGCGTAGCCGTGAGAAAAAGAAGTAAACCAGTTTTAAAGTAACATCGAAATCAGTCCAGCCGCTTTAGCCATATAGTGGAACAAATAAACATCTATAATAACATATGTAGATTTGGTAAAACATATCATTATGTTTTATAAATAAAATCTATATGATATGAGCAGTCATAAAACTGCACGGTTGGCCTAATGGTTTAAGCGGTCGCCACGCCGTTCTTTACTGTACCGAGTGTCGTTGGTTCAAATCCAACATGAGACAATACTTTGTGTGATCCAGAAATTATTGTTCTGAGTCTGGGTATTCCTTGTTTCTGTTTCTTATATTTATTCCTATATATATTATAGATTTATACCTAGTTCGGGTGCTGTCTTTTTTAAAAGGAAGAAAAAGAAAAGAATACGCAGTGATAACAAGCTTTCGGAAAGTTCTGATAGACAAAAAAATCTTAATTGAATATTAACACATTCCTTTAATTACTTTTTTATGAAGATATGGCATCTATATTCTCATATTTTGACAATAAATTAACAATAGTCAGTTAAGTAACTATGAGTTAATTCAGCTCCAAAAATATCGTCTTTTTTTTGAAAAAACAGCATATTTATGTTAGAACATTATGACGCATGATACATTTTAAATGATGCAATGACACTGCAAGAACACAAAGTCATTCTACCTATTCCCATTGGATGTTAGTAATCTTATATTGTAGCAAAATCTTTGACATAAAACGCATAATCATAACATAAATATGCACGACGATTAAATGTTATCTAAGTTCAAAAGTCAATTCAGTGTATAACTTAACCTTAAATATTTGGAAATATCAATCATTACCCGTTATCGCCATTATCGGTCGGAGGGCAGTATTTAGAGGTTTATTGAATGTCATTGTATACCTATGAATAAATTATGCCGATACTAGTAACGTGGACGATGTAATTATCTTTGCAACAAAGTAAGGGAAGCGTCTCCGTTTTAGACTGCACGTTTTGACTCTTTGCAACAAAATAAGAGAAGTGTCTCTGTTTCAGACTGCACGATTTGACTTCTATCTGTATAATTTTGAATAAGGCGAGGTCCTTTTTTAAATTTTATATTTTAATATATCGTCGATGTCGTGTCGATGATGACTACAATCAGGAATACTTGATCTCGAGCACAGCTGGTAAGAACTACGCATTGGGATTTTGTAATTTTTTTAATAACACCTCATCAGAGTTCCAGGTGAAGTAGTGTGTCCGAAATTAACTGACTAAAACCATACGTTTCAAATCCTAAATATAGATGTTAAGAGATAGGGTTCACCGATATGCCTAGCAGATTTTGCTCATGAATAGCAATACCATTTTACACAAATCTTAAAAAAACTTTACAGGAAAAGTACTTGTATTTATTAGAACAACTTATTTCAAAAGAAAACCAGTCCTTAAGACAATTATAGAACCAGTAAAAGTAATCATATAGTAATTAAGAATGTTGAAAACTTTAGACAAATTATCTTTTGATACGGTGATGACCTGTCCATGTAAATTTTATGAGGTCTTGATTATTAAAATATTATCAGAGACTGTTGGACTAAGCACGCGTTTAACAACGTGTTAGTTATTATTACATGCATGTGATTATCTTCTTATATGTATATTGACAGAGCCATTAAAAAAAGACATTATTAAATAAGTGACCATATCAGTTTCATGTTTTTAATGCGTGGCTTCTTATATGTTTAGGTATTTCAATATCATCTTGATGGAAAATCAAATTGATGGTAAATTAAAAAAATTAAGATTCCGTGGTGATACCCCTCCTATTCGATATCGCAAAAGTCGACTTTGGGAGCAAATAACGCGAGAAGAACAGCAACACAAAGAGAAGAAAAACTTGAAACACAGTCTGTACCAACCCGTCTGGCCAGCGTGGTTAAGAGAGGCCTACGTCCAACAGTTGACCATTCAAGGCAGTTCATGATAATGATGCAAAAAATGATACTTCTAAGTTCGAAATATATTAGAAGTTTCTACATAAATAATTCTCATAGTGTCTGATACTAGTGCGAGAGTTTGTAAACAATCTAATCTAACACGTAGAGTTGATAACGACTGGAATAAAAACTAAAATATGCGCTACGCCTTTTATCGTGCGGAAACCCCCACAGGTCATCACCTCAACGGATCTAATGGTCAAATGGCAAATCGGGATGGAATCAACTAAAACATAAGCGGTTCATCCATATATACTAAATCACAAGCCAACATTTGTTGCGATCATTCCACGCTTTGATGCGCCTAGTTGGTTTGCTACAGGATGGAAAAATGCCTCTCCCTCTCATACCACCCTCTTAATCATCCTCCTTTTTTCTTTGTGAAAATTCTTTATAAAAGAGAACTGAATCCCAAAAGACACAACTGATCTCTACACAAATTCTTCTTGCACTAACCGTGAGCTCGTAAATTCAAGATATCCAAATAGTTCAGTAATAATAGAGTCCTATTGCTTGAAGATAGGTACAAAGTTTAGTTATACATACTAAGGGTTTCTATCACAATTTCTGAGTAGAGTCACTGCTAACCCAATTCACGTTTCATAATATTGAGAATAATTGTGAAAGTAAAACTATACACCTAATGCAACATTTATTTACATTGAAAATGACGCAAATTAACTGCGTATTCGTCGGAATACTTCTATTCGCATAATATATATATATATATATATATTATTTTAAGAGCCCACTAAAGATGAATAGAATCTAAAAGTTGTAGTCACAATACTCATTGCGAATGCAGATAATGCAGTATGGTGATCCACACTATGGAAGCCTAGTGAGATGCTTTTTCACGCCCCGCTTGGGTACGTAAAGGCATGACAGTCATCGTGCAGTGTAACGTTCACACACACACGACGATAACTCACTAACGGAAAACGATAGCCGGGATGCTGTTGCTTTAGGTTGATCTTCTGTGAGAGGGTAGTACTGCCACGGTGGATGTGGCCCGTCGTGTGTGTGTGAACGTTCACACACACACGACGATAACTCACTAACGGAAAACGATAGCCCGGATGCTGTTGCTTTAGGTTGATCTTCTGTGAGAGGGTAGTACTGCCACGGTCGATGTGGCCCGTTCGTGCTGAAATCAGCATGGCTCTACTACCTTACAATCATTATTATTAATATGGTCTTTATCATATCGTCATTTTATCGTCGTTCACTGTTAAACGAAGGCTTAGTCTTATAGGGAGAAAGTTGTTTTAGCACTCCAGACCTTCGGCATCACAGCTGTCTTTAAATATTTTTTTCAAGGTTTTCTAATGTAGACAGGAGCGAAGGTAGAATGGAATGGTTTGCAACTGTTAGTCGACGGATCTGTTGGTCTAGTGGTTCATGATCCGTACTTCTAAATCAGAGCTCGTGAGTAAAGTTTTGTTATACAATAAAAGTTATCTGAGGACAATTTCTTCCTTGTGTTAGACACAAATATGTTAGGACTGACTAGACATGATATAAAACTTGAAATATATAAGTACCTGTAGACTTCTGTCGTCTTCCACCATAGTGGTAGGCCAATGACAATGAGCACCCCCACAAAAGACGCGCTCGCCCACATGCGGTTGGACTCTGTAACAAGCAGACAAATATACATAGAGATTGTGATTATCATTTTATTTGTTATTTTAGTAATACTGGTACGGGACAAATACTTAATACAGAGAGAAATACACTTTTATTTGTGATAGTGACTACATAGGTTTACAGTATAAAATAATTTGCACAAAAGAGGTTTCCAATTTCAGTTTCTTCCAGTGCGGACGTTCTGGTTTTTGACTGGAACCCGTGTGATTCAGTAAGTGTACTGTGTATGAATGTATATGAATTTAGTATTTAATTATGTTCTTTTTCCTCATTTATATAACTGCAACACCGCAAAACTATCTTTCGCAAAAAATATACACACATAAAAATAAATAAAAGTATATTTACATTTATAACAATAACTTGCAAATCTTGTCTCAAATGTTCATCGAAGCCGCAGCTAAAATATTTATTTTGACAAAATAATGGTTGCAAACTCAAACAGTGTTCACAGCCATCCGTACACACATGGTAGCTGCATGAGCACTTTTGCTTTTAGAACTACATACCTAATTATAAGTGATGAATAGCATTCATAATGTCAAGTTCTAGATAATAATAATAATTTAATAATTTCTTTATTGAACCAAGGATGCATACAATTTAGGTGCAAGCCCTGATTCCCAAACTAGCGTGAACTGTATGTTGGGAATCAGTTCCTTCCCAAAAAACAATGACACAATAATCCTTTACAGTTAGCAAATGTATCATTCATACACAGAAGTGTTGAAATATATTTACATAATAAATTTTGTTAATTGTGTTTATGGGTGTGTGTATATGTGAGTGTGTGAGTGTGTGTTCGTGCGTGCATCCATGCGTGTGTGTATGTATGTATGTGTGTGTGTGTGTGCGTGCGTGTGTGTGTGTGTGTGTTTGTGTGTGTGTTTGTGTGTGTGTGTGTGTGTGTGTGTGTGTGTGTGTGTGTGTGTGTGTGAGAGTGTGTTTGTGTGTATAATTATGAGTATTCGTGTGTCCTTTGACCTATTCGTGTATCTAGTTATGAGTATTCATTCGTTTAAAACCTAAACTAAGCCGTTACCCACACCAAACCTTCAACATCATCGTAGTCGAAACTCTTAAGCCATGTTTTAGTTACATTTTTAATTTGGTAGTTTGATAAATGTCTAGTCTTGTACTTTAAGTTAAGTTTATTATACAATCTAGGCGCAATGTTGCTATATCGCTGCTGTGCAAATTTGCTTTTTGCTCTAGGGATCGGACATTTAACTTTTCTTTTACCCGAGGGTTGGAGAAAGGGTACAGTAAGCCTGTGATATTTACGAATACATTGATAGACGAACATCTTTCGCACGCTTAAAACTTCCGCTTTTTCGTACACTAGATGAGTCGGGTGGTGGAATGGTAAGTAAAGGAGTACTTTAAGTACTGCCCGTTGAGCTCTTTCTACCTCAATCAAGTGTGTTTTTGCTGCTGAGCCCCATGAACAAATGCAGTAGGCGACTAAACATTCAGCTAAGGCTTTGTAGGTTTGTATTAAAAGTGTTGTGTCAGGTATTATTCGTAAATCCTTGAAAACATAAATAAGCTTCCTAAGTCGACCACTGATTGTATTTATGTGTTTTTTCCAATTTAATTTGTCATCAATAATTACTCCTAAATATTTTATTGCGGTTGTTCTCAATAGCTCTGGACAATTACAACGTGCAGACAGTTTGGTAGCTGAACGGTTGCACGGATGACAATGTATGCGAAGATTGAGTGTTTTTGGATAAGACGCCACAGTTTTACTGAAACACATAAATTTTGTTTTCTCGACATTTAGTGATAAAAGACTATTTTCAAGCCAAGCTGTAATATGCGACATACCTTTTTCAGCTAACTGTCGTACGTCCTCCCACGTGTCACTATGAAACAATACCACAGTGTCATCGGCAAACATTTGTATGTCAGCACCCTGAATCTCAGATTTACATAGGTCATTAACATACGCAAGAAATAGCGTAGGACTTAGGCTACTACCTTGTGGAACTCCATATGACCCCACACAGGAGTTACTGGTATGGTTTTCAACTCTAACGTATTGGGATCTGTCTGTGAGATAGTCTTCAAACCACAAAAGCGCATTTCCCCTTATTCCTAGATTCTCAAGCCGAGACAATAGGATAGGAATAGAAACCGTATCGAACGCCTTCTGTAAGTCAAGGAATACGGCTAAGCATTTTTTACCCCTGTCAATGTTTGATACAATATTCATTGTAAGCTGTAATACAGCGTCATCAGTGGAACGATTGGCTCGAAAACCATATTGTTTCAATGCTAAAAGTTTATTTTTCTCTAAGTAGCTTATCAAACGCTTATTCATGATTTTCTCAACTACTTTAGAGAGGGTACTCAACAATGAAATCGGTCTATAGTTGGTGGGTAAAGATTTGTTTCCTGATTTATAAATAGGACAGATAACCGCGTGTTTAAATATTTCAGGGAAAATGCCTTGTTCAAAACTTAAGTTGGTCAAGTAGGATATAGGTTTGGCAAGGTGGAAACAAAACATTTTTAAAATGTTAGCTGTTACCCTGTCCATACCTGGGGCACTATGTGTTTTAAGGCTAGTAATCACATCAATCACTTCTGCAGGATCCGTTAGGTGTAGTGCCATGGATAGCAGCGGTGTGTTCGTGGTTTTAGCCTTTTGAGCGAGAGTTGTCTCATCTGTATTCAAACTTTGTAGGATTCTTTCAGCGAGGTTTGAACCGACAGATGTAAAAAACTTGTTAACATCATCTAGTGATCTAGTTACGTTCGTGTTAATATTTAGCAATTCTACAGGCGATGTCTTATTCTGTTTTATATTACATAATTCTTTGATAGTGTTCCAAGTCTCCTTTATATTGTGTTTGTTTTTGTTTAGTTTCTCTGTGTAGTAATTTATTTTTAGCGTTTTAATTATCTTTTTCAATGTATTTCTATAACTTAAATATTCACCTTTTTTTCCTAAGTTATTTAAATCCGATTTTACTCTCTTGTGCATTCTATCTCGTTTACGTATACATTTTATTACACCTATAGTTATCCAAGGTTTCAAAGGATTGTTACGATTTGAAATCTTCTTAATAGAGGTGTTGCTGCTTACAAACCCTTCTAGTTTCTGTGCTAATATGATAGCAGCTTGATTAACGTTTGATACCGAGTATAAATCATTCCATGATTCATTCTCCATGCATTTTTTTATACCGTCGAAGTCAATTTTAGTTTTACTAATATGTGTATTTTTTTTGGAAGCGGGTATATCATCAATATGTAATAGGATGGGTGAATGATCCGTTAATTCGTCAAAAACATATGTTCGAACTTTTGCAGTAGCTTTTACCATGAAATGGTCTAGGCACGTATTTTGTCTAGTAGGACAATTAATTCCCTGTTTTAGACCATGGCTGGCGGTCAGATTTAGATATGTTGCCGAGATAGAATTGAGATTATCTGACATAATGTCCAAATTTAAATCACCAGTTAAAATAACTACTTTTTTCATGCTATATGTTTTTATAATCTTATCTAATGAATTTATGTAACTAAGGGGATTTTTAAAGCAGGGTGGGCGGTAGGTGCAAATAATACATATGTCATCTGCAATATTAATCACAATACAATTTCCTTCAGAACACTGGGGTTCAAATGAACGCACCTCAAACACTTCCCGAACATAAACTACAACGCCATCGTTTTTGTTTAACGATACATTTGATCTAAACATTCTGTAGTTATTTATATTTGGCGGTAAGAAATGTTCATTCGTCCAACATTCTGTTAAAACAATTACATCTACAGGTTTAGTAAATTTTAAGAGAAACATTAGAAAAATATCAAAATTAGCTTTAATACTTCGAATATTAACCGTTAAAACTAAAAGGGAGTCATTCTTGGAACACATTATTAGTTGTGAACAGTCAGAAGGATCACTCAATTTTCTGCACTCAATACCTTCTACATCGATGTCATCCGTTATTGTAGTATTTATCGAATTGAATTTTGTTTATTATAGAATAATGAGACACTCTTGAAAATAATGTCGGGTAGTTTGCAACTCGTGTTTGCACTGTCGATATTGAAGCGATTTATAAAAGTAGGTAGTAGGGTAGACCTTGCGAGTAAACTGTTATGTATTGTTATCACAGGTCTTACATTTACTATGTTCAAGTTATTAATTGATTTGTTTAAGGAATACTCATTACTATAAAAGTATTTTGGCTCATATAGTTTTAGGGGGGTTGAATACGTTCTATAATTCGATGGTGTAACGGTAGAGGTAATAATGTTGAATAGCGCAAAAAGTGCGAAGATATCAATGAATTTTCTATTAGTCCATTGAAAAGTTACATTTGGGGTTGCGTTTTTTAGAGGACGTAATTTTATTTTTTTGATGTGTAGGGGGGGTCAGTGTAAAGCTAAAACCAAGTTTGTGGGGTCGCCACCCTTGTCCCACGGCCGCCATCTTGAAAATAGGGGTTGAAACGGTTTTTATGATATACCTCTTAAACTATTTATTTGATAAAAAAATTGTTAACATTTTTTGTTGCAAATAAATTCTCTACAACTTTGGTCCAGTAACTTTTTATCGTAGAACTATAAATAAAAAAGTTATAAGCGAAAATCTTCAGAAATTCGAGAAAAAAATTTATATTTTTCGATATTACTTTTTTTTATCATTTTACGGAAAAATAATATCAGACCATTTTTGTAGATCGTTATTTGAGGAACAACTTTTATTTGCATCATTTTTTCATTAAGTTAATAGCTACCTGACGCCAAATCTAAATTATAAAATACGGGTTGTACCCTGCCGCTAGCCACGCTTCGCTGTGGCACATTGTGGTTAAAAACCACTTTAAAGCTTATTGTATATCGTGCCAAAATTTAAGCTCAATCGGAGAAGAACTTTTGAGTTTTTGACACACACACAAACCAATTTAAGATTTTTATAATGCACTCGTTAACCCTGCCCGTAGCGTGATGATATACAGCGTGAATTAATTTGTTTACCATAAAGGTTATAGAGAACCAAGCTTAAAAGGCAGACATATACTGTTTTGAATTTTTTTTAGAACTTTTTAATGATGAATAATTCCTTATTTTTGCGAAATTTGACTATTCACGCAACGCATGCAATAGGTGCTCTGAAAACGAATAATTTCCCTCCGTTCTTGCAATATTTTTCATTGATACTCTGCTGCTATTGATCCCAGCGTGATGATTTTATAACCTTCTATTTAAACTGAAAGAACTTTTCAATTCAGACCTGTAGTTACATTGAAACAAACAAAGCTCTTCAGCTTCATAACATTAGAACCGATGAGGGTAGTCATCACTTCTTGGTCAACTGCTTTACATAAGACACATAAGCCTCTCCTCCCAAAGGAGGTTTAAGACTGCTATATCAACGCTGGCCAGACTCGTTGGTATAGAGGTTATTTGAAGTTTCAGAAAGCCAATCAGATGCTGAGCCGCAGCCTGGTCCATCGAAACGACTGAGGACGAAGTAGTTCTAATTTAGAAAATTACCGTGGATTATGCCTATTGGGGATACCACGTAAAAAAAAACGCGCCTCTAGACTCTACCTCGTGGGTGATGGGGAAAAGAGTCAATAATTAATTATTAATAATATTGCTAAATTTGTAATTAAAAAAGTTATAATAACAAAATAAAAAAAAAAAACAATAACCGATGACATATTATTAGTACACACATATAATATAGGTATAGTTAAGAGTACTAAACAATAGTACTCACTTCGGAGCGCTGTAAAACCTTAGCTATTAACTTAATGAAAAAATGATGCAAATAAAAGTTGTTCCTCAAAAAACGGTCTACAAAAATGGTCTGATATTATTTTTCCGTAAAATGATAAAAAAAAGGAATATCGAAAAATATAATTTTTTTTCTCGAATTTCTGAAGATTTTCGCTTATAACTTTTTTATTTATAGTTCTACGATAAAAAGTTACTTGACCAAAGTTGTAGAGAATTTAATTTGCAACAAAAAATGTTAACAATTTTTTTTTATCAAATAAATATTTTAAGAGATATTAAAAACCGTTAAATATATATCATAAAAACCGTTTCAACCCCTATTATCAAGATGGCGGCCGTGGGACAAGGGTGGCGACCCCACAAACTTGGTTTTAGCTTTACACTGACCCCCCCTACACATCAAAAAAATAAAATTACGTCCTCTAAAAAACGCAAGGTTAGGCCTAAAAAATGTAACATTTCAATGGACTATATATCAACAGAGAATAAGATAGCATTCCATTTTAAAAAAACCCAAATAATTATATAACAATCTCGTGTGTCAGGCATCCATTAAAGCGCAACGTAAATTGTTCTTAATTAATGCTCATTCGCTTATTTAACACCTGACCTGACTCATTGGTAGTATCACTATATTATGCAACATTTACACATAGGTGAAATTTTCTGAAACCACTAAAAGTTTGGGACACGTAAGTCCGAGTAAATGAGATATTTAGTGACCAACCTACACCCTCCCGCTCTTCCAAATATGGAGGTAAGGGTTCTCAAAAGGAAGCAATGTGCTTGTGCGCCTTGGGATACAGGTGCGTCACGTAGTCACTTATCAGATAATCCTGGTGCTCGTTTGCCATACATACCCCATATCACAAAAACAAGTTTGCACTAACAGACCTGTCTGTACTGGTTGAGAAGGAACTTGGACTATAAATCGAAAACAGAAATATTTTAAAGATAAACGTCTGGTGTTCATTTTGGAACTCTTCCATTTCTCATTGAATAATCGTGAGATTTATTTTGATTCAATGCCATATGAAGGACGCTCGATAAATGTTGAAAGGAAAGTATTGCAGACAAACTGAACGATTAATCACGCCTAGTCATTGATTTACTTTACTACTACTACTTTACTTCTTCACAAGCTTATTAAACAATCGGTTTTCTTATTTTCTAATTGATGATGATAATATACTTCTAGTCGATTTCGGCCACGGCAGCCAGTTTCAACGAAGACCAGCCAACTTGAACAGGAGATATTATATTGCTCAAGTGTATGTGCAAACACAGGTACACTCTCTGTTCCCTCACAATCCGATGGGACGGTTATCTGACATGACCTGGGAGATATCAAGTGCAGAATCGACGGCTTTATGTGCTCTCTAAGGCATATGTGTTAAGAACGCAACTGCCAAACTCCGAGCTGTTATTAAGTATTTTTTTAACCGGCAAATCTAAATAATACGTTTTGACCTGACCTGGGAAGCGAACCTGAGACTTCTAGATAGGCAGTCGCATACGCGAACCGCTAGATCATGGAGGTAATTCAAAAATTTCTTGTAACAGCAATGTTTCAAAAGTGTTGCCAGCCGAGCTACTTTTCCATTTTTCAGGTAAGAAAAAAGCGTGGCAAAGAACTACACCAAATATTAAAATAACTAATAAGAAATATCATAGTAATACGTAACTCAGAAAAAGCGTCTAAAATTATACTGTATATTATATATTTACTTGAATTATGTGTTAGGTAAAGAGATTGCTATTATATTTAGCTAGAACATTTTTTGTGTACTTATTTAGGCAAATTTTCTACAATGTAATAACCAAAAATAAAAGTGTTTAAAGGTATATCAAATTAAAAAAAAACTATACTATAAAACATGTTCAAAATATCAACAAGTCTATCACACCTGATCATTTTGTTATTATTTTAAGTATTGTTAAAACAAACAAAACTGGCGCACACTTGTCAGTCTATGTTAATCTTGCAGGCACATGTTTTCAACTACTAATAAAATATAAGAAGCATTTCACGTTGTTAGCATAAAAACATGTTTTTTTAATCTTTATTTATCTGTTTATATAAGGCAAAGAAAGCCTACAGATGCAAACTTGTAACTCATATTTAAAAAAGTAAAGAAACACGTGATAACTCTAGATTCAGTTGTATGTAAGTGCAATAACCTCGTTATCAGTGTAATTCAATTTGAAGTAAGTATTATTATATATTTTTTACGTGTCATTGTCTACCATGAGTTTATGACACAGACACAGAAAGATAGAATACTTGTTTTCCTGTTTACTTTGGGAGTTTGCCCTAGATATATAAATATTAAACATGGTGCTGGTACAGTATAATTCATGAGAGAGAAATCTGGTATGGATCGTTAAGAAGCCTAGTGGCCACTTCACATAGCCTATATAGTAAGACTTTTGTCGAGACTTGCAGACGAAGCGCCAAAATTTACCATTCGTAAGCAAAAGCTTAAGGATGATAGGAGGTCTAATAACTGTCGGTCAGCCTGTTTACTTTCATCATATCACAGTAAGAGTTTTTCACAGGCCACTAAAAAGAGGTTTTAGCCTACTATACCACGTTGGCCAGATATTTCTCTTGTTTTTTTCTTTTTTTTTAATATTTCGGACATTTAAAACGAACATCGTCTAGTTTCAAACTAAGCAGAGCTTGTGCTTTGATAACTAGACTGCCTGATAGAATAAATATACATATATTTTTTTTTGTAAATACATACATATTATACATAGAAAACACCCAAACTCCGAAACAAATATTTGCCGATCATACAAACATTTGGTCCGACCCAGGAATCGGACCCGAAACCTCAAGCATAGCAGTCGCATTCATTACCGCTGCATCACCGAGGCAGTTAAATGATGGGTTGAGCAGATGGGTTGGTATAAGGTGTTTTTCAGGTTTCCCTTCTTTTTGCAGTAATGCTATCCCCCGTAGTTTGTTCCCTTAATCTCCTCTTAAGACACCACATGGATACTTTTGTATATACTGTTTACTTTGCGTAGATAACTGCCTAAAGGAAACCAAATATTTCACATGTTATTTGAATAAGACATGGAAATTTTTTATCTTTATCGAAATGAGCCCATACGACTACACGCCATTGAATTTTAGGGCTTCGCTGCCGCAGTCGTTATCTACCATGAATGCAGTGTCATTCACATTAGAAACTGGTTAGAACCGCATCAGTTTTCTTCAATGATTTCACATTTAAAATAAATATATGTTATCTCAATTAGGCTATGGTTATTAAGATGTTAATAAACATGGAAGCAAAGCAATTCCTCTTTATATTTATTTAAAATTAGGCATACACAGATGCTTAAGAAGATTTCAAATAAGATAATAATGTTATTGTAGTGTCAATAATTCTTGTTTGAGAAGAATAAAGTAGGTTGATGTATAGAGTTTATACGACGATTGGTGTGAATTTCAATTCACTGCACGCTTAGCCTAGTGGTTTAAGCGGTCGCTACGCCGTTTTCTACTGCGCTGAGTGTTGTGGGTTCAAATTCCACGCGAGACAACACTTCATGTGATCCGCGAACTGTTGTTTTGAGTCTGGGTGTTCTATGTGTCCGTTTCTTGTATGTTTGTAAAAAAATTAAAGAAGTAGGAACTAAACGAACCAGAGAAGAAGTTATTAATAACATTTTAAGTGTTCCTTTCTATAAGTTATTCTACTGAACTGACGGGGATATTCCAAAGATCGGGTTAAAATATTGATAACTGCATGCCCATGAAGGTCTTGGATAATATCACTTTTATCATATCCCAATATCCTGTCTTTTTTGTTTCAGCATACGAGAGTTCTATCAATTCGAATCTCAATCAGGATATAACACACTATTTATAAGCTACTAAAGCAAGAAGGACACAGTTAGTTATAGGTGAGGGCAACACCAACATCTGTAAATCAATTTTTTGCAAGACCATGCAATGATAGTCATTTTCTATTTTGTCTTCATACTACCCTACATAACCTCATGACATAAAAATCTGTCCGCTATTTATGTAAGAGACAACTATAACTATTCTGTAGATATGGTTGTCAATTTCAGTACAGTTCTGTGTTAGGTGCGTCGTTGATAGATCAGTACAATTAGTATTCTACTGTTATATCAATCGTTTTTATTATTATTACTTTATCTTCAACGTGTTTACTGTCACTGATTTGGTTGGTCGAAAATATTCTGGACACTGCATATTATAAGTTTGTTTAGGTATTACCGGCAACATGGCGTTAAAACATCTTGCACTAGTTCCTCTTGACATGAGCACATACTAGATAATATAACTCGAGGTTATGTATGCATGTATAAATGTTTCTTTGCCACGCTCTGTAGTCTAGACGGTTTGATGAATTTTGGCTTGGGAGGTGCCGCAAAAGTGGTCTTAAATGGAATGGCAATATCCTAGAAAAATGATTGACAAAATCGACAAACCTCTACAAAGTTTAGGGTGAAAGTTAGCTTATAACCTGAGAAATGAGTACAGACATTGTGAAACCTATAGGGAAATACGCCGTTCTTATTGGTCTACGTGAGGTTATTGTACAGGCGGTTCGGTAACGAGTGGTGATATATCTTTAAATTGTTGGTAAACATTTCATTTACACTCTAAGTATCGAATTCGATCGCCGGTAACTGTCAATAAACTGTTATGACGACACTATAAATGCATATGTGCCATTCAAATATCTGCAAAATAATGTAACCTTCAGTAAAAACGAGCATATTGAATTAGCAGATTTGGTAAAATCAAGATTATGCAAACACCAAAAATCGTGATGTATCGACCTTAGGATGCTGATTTCTTTGATGGTATATGTACATTTTTGCAAGTAAAGTAAAGTAATGATATGAATTTGTAAAATCAATAATATTATATTTTGGGTAAATTTTATGATAACATGAAGACAAGAAAATTATTATATATTATTACCTTCATAGGAAAAACAAAATACACGTAAATTTTATAGCTAGAAATCACATATTGTCAAGTGAGTTTTGCTTTTAAATGATTACTCTTCAGTATTTTAGGGATATTCCTGAGTGGTTTATCTGTTTATTGTCCACACTGTATATAAGTAGGTTTCAACCTTCACCCTGGGCCGCAGAGCTCGTGGAGGCCGCACGTCAGTCAGTGCTCCTCTTATCGAAATTCGTGTTGTCAAAATTTTAAATAAGAACTGTCAGACAATTGTTTATTAGGAGCAGTCCTCTAGTTTTATATAGATAACAATGTCAACATTGACGTGTTTAATTTGATCCAGACAATGGGTTTTGTTTATAATTTAGTACAGTATCAGTGACATAACATTTCCATGAGATCTGTCGAGGTCATCTTTTAATAATAATTTTGAAAAGTTTAATTGTGTTGTTAAATTCCATGTTTAAACTAACCAAAATACATAGTTAAGTACAAAAGACATTATTAAATCTTGTCAGTATTAAAGGACAATGTACAAATATTTTAAACTATACGGGTATTATATTGTTGGACTCGTGTCTAAGTACAGTGGACCCTCGGTAATCCGATCCCCCCTGTAATCCGACATCAATCAAACAATTTTCGCTAATGTAGATCGTGCATGATTGAACGGGTTACAACTTGTGCTGGACGCGTAGGTATTGTTTCAATACCGATTGCTTAGTTTGAATTTGACTACGTGTGATAGCGGTGCAGCTTAGTGTGCGTTCATTATTTGCTATTTATTCATTGTGTATTACTTATACGTACCTAGTAATGTCGTCACAAGCCCAGAAGACAACAACATATACAATCTTATCATTTGTCTGTAATTTGTCGGATTAGAAGGTACTCTTTTGTAAAAAAATCCGGGCTATAGGGGGTCTTAGGCAGTGCTCTATAATCCGACAAATTCGATAGTCCGACACTGCCCTGCAAAACGTTTGTCAAATTACCGAGGGTCCACTGTAGTAACCGAGTAGGTTAACTCGCAGAGCACGTTAAGCCGCGCCATACAAACATCTATAGCAGTCGTAATGGGTACTTAAAGGAATTCATACCTAATATTTCTACAGAACTTCTATATCGCTGTTTATTTTTTTAATTTTAAGAGCCTGCCCAAGTGACTCTACTCTGATGGAAAGTATGAATAAAATCATGGGGGTTGATAGTTGTCGTGGTGTGTGCAACATAATGCCACGATGACTGCCATGCCTTTACATCCCTAAACGTCGCGTGAACAAGCATCTCACTAGGCCGCCATAACGTGGGACACCGTGATGTATTGTCTGCATTCACAATGAGAATGATGACGACAACTCTGGGATTCTATTCATGTTTTCTATCAAGTAGAGTCACTTTTGCAGCCTCTCAAAACATGAAAAAGTAAAGGTTAAACTCACTCACTAAAGTATAAATTCTCACGTCTGTATATTTCACTACCGATTTACAGGCACTAACGCTATCTCGTGATAATTTATTATTAATGATCTTTTAAGGTTACTCCTGTAATTAAAAGAACTAGCTACATTTTTTTCCGCAACATGACCATGAATTTTATTTAAAGACAGAACCAGGTAAATTAAATATCTGTAAGTAATGGATTTTATTATAGTTGCAAAGATGTAATTTAAAGGCTTATTAGAAGTAAATGAACACACAAGCCACCTCAAACGATTTTGCAATACATATGTTTATTGTTATAGAAAACGAACAATGTATTTTTCTTCATTCTATGTTCCTTTTAAACGTTTCACACACTGATTCTTATCTAGACAGAACTTGTAGTATGGTAACTAAATTGCTGATGAAGAAACTTTATATTTTTAAACATTATAACGGTGACTAATAGTTAATTGTCTTGTATTATAGTCTGGATTAACGTTACTTAAACAGTAAAATGTTTTGTCAAGGTGTCAAAGAGGTTGGTTGTATATTTTATTTATGATGTAATGGGTACTTATGGCCTTATTTATTAAAAAGATACAACAGATTTCCTAAACAGATATGTGTGAACCTGAGTTTTGACTTTACTTTAGACTCTGACAGCTCTTCAAAGTAGTGTTATTTACTTTCCCAAATTTTATTAGTAAATATTTTTATTCCATATCTCTACAAAGAGTTACGATTTATAACTGGTAGGAATGCTATATAAAAAGCTGTTCTTTCAAGTTGTATAAACATTAATTTGAGCTATGTAAAATCTTATTGCATTAGAGTTTTCAAGGTGGATTTGCAGATTTATTTCTGAATTTATGCTTATGACGCACACCGGAGATGTCTGTTGAAGTCATAGAATAGCTCATATATGTATTTGTATTCTTAGGTGTATATGTTTTCAGAAATAAATCTCTATTTTGAAATGTTTTTAATAGCTTAACTTATGTATGTATTCTTATTTTTATGTTACGGAATTAGACACCGTAACGTTTTCATCTTCTTAAAGAATCCTGCGTCCCTGTCCCACGGTGGGACCGCTTACGAGTGCACCGCTTGTCATTTTCTGTATATTTGATAATATAAACGTAAAATAACATGATGTCACTAGTTTAAAAACAGATTGAAGTAAATCTTATTTCTTTTCTCGAGTATGATGTTACTCTGCGTTGTAGTAAGTTTTCTAATTTGTAATATAGTCATATTTAAGTGGTAGCTACTCAAAAGATCATTACTATTATATATACAAAAAATATACGTAAACGTGTCTCATATTTGTTATATAACTTCACTTTTTCGATATATAGGTTACAGGTGTGAATAATTTTATACCGTATTAAGTAAATAAATACCGTATATTATCTCATGGGAGTCTTATTTTAATAGTCTTAAATAATGCTGACATTATGGCGTATTACCATACCAATGCTTGAAGGATATTTATTGTATGCAGGATACGACCGGAACATTAGCATGCAACGATGTGTTCCTGATATGGCGCAGTTTTTATTTAGACATGAGCTAAAGTGATGACCTGAAGTAGATGGGTTTTGCTTAAATATACGGTTCGATGCTGCGACTTGAAACACCATTGGAGGTTCATGATGATTTTTATATGTAATCACCACTTTCGAAGTCTATGTCTGGTCAAATTATTAACGTCTAAAACGGTGCCCTGTTGAAAAGACAGAACAAAAAGCAGTTGAAAGAAAAATCAATACAAAATTGCAACATACCAGCAGTAATTTGTTGGTCAATGACATGTCATTGAGTAGTAAGTAACGTCATATTTGATTACTTATTGAATAAAGTAAGAATGGATATGTAAAGGTCACAGGCTAGTGTGGACATATTTATTCGTTAGACTAATGTTGGACTTAAAATGTCTGGGTTTATGTATTGTTATAATCCCATAGAAAAACAGACATTTCGAAACCGATTCGGACCTCTTTGTGTAATTAATTTATAATTAAGTTTGATTGTACACTTGACACTGTATAGTGTTTAGTAATACCTACCTAATTTTAAAATTTTGTAAATAACATATTTGAAGCGTAAGTTACGAATGTCCTATATATGCGATATTTTCTTATACATGTGTACAATGAATACTCCTAATACGTGTTAATTTAGAGATTTGATAGGTATACAACTTTTTTGATAATACTTTTTAAATTGGAAGGCGATAAGATTAACTTGTCATTTTAAACTTCGTTTAATTTAAAATGTAATTTAAAAATTATAATTCGAGCGCAACTATGATTATAGATGGATTTTGGGCTTCTAGGTATTGCCATCACCTAATCTAATCTCAACTTTGGCCAACAAATTGAGTTTATGGCACAAGCGGCGTCAAAGAAATTATCAATTCTTTGAAAGGTTCGGTGGTTTTTTAGCTCTGAACATCTGCTTAATCTTTACACAGCCCAAGTTCGAACCTGCATGGAGTATTGTAGTCACCTCTTGGACTGTGCAGCCAAATATTATCTGGAAGCTTTAGACTCAGTTGAACGAAGAGCCCGTAGGTTAATTAACATCGAGAAGCTCTCAAATAGCAGACTACACACCCTTGAGCATCGTCGTCGTGTTGCCAGCTTATCGGTTTTTTATAGGATACACTTTGGAGAGTGCTCGAAGGCTCTCTTCAAAGTGGTTGAGCCATCTCTATTCCTTTATTGGACTATTAGGCGCAGACAAAAATTTCATCCAGACGTTGTTGACATACCTAAAAGTCGAACTAAACGGTTTGACAGCTCTTTTTTGGTGAGAGTCGCCAAGATTTGGAACGACCTGCCTGGGTCTATTTTTCCTGATGACTTGAACTCTGGTGCCTTAAGAGTAGAGTGAACAGGTTTCTTTTGGATGGACGTGTACCACCTTCGTCTTTATCTACACTTTCCATCAGGTGAGAGGGAGGGCAAACGCCTATTCCATTACAAATGTAAAAAAAAAATTATAGATGTTAGGTGCAGTTTCACGTTTTCTGCTTGGACACTTTATCTTTACATCTTTTTGTCATAGAAGTCTACCTAAGTAACTTTACTCTGCCTGGTGAAAAGCATGAATAGTATGTAAGAGTGGTAGTTACCATACTCATTGTGAATGTCAACAATGTAGTATGGCGACCCACGTTATGGCGGCTTAGTGAGATGTTTCTTCACGTCCCGCTTCCCGCTTAAAGGAAAGCCGGTGACTACCAAGACCACCACGAGTTGTCCTGTAGAGGAAGGAAAAAGATGGGACCAGTTGGAAGAATTCGTCAGAATACTCTTCATGATAAAGACATTTCAATAAAGGCATCTCAGTAAAGGTCAGTTTGCAGCACGAGCAATATAAGAAAAAACATTTCTTGGTATTATAGCCTCTAAATGCCATGTTACAATTCTTATTCATCTTCTTACATATCCTCATGTTTATTAGTTCATTGCCATTAGTATATTTCTAACAACCGCCGCCTATACTATTTATTTGTATAAAAGACCTGATGAATGTGTGCTAGTAGAGGCGTTGGGTGCTTTTAATAAGTTTAGACTTCAGTATACTGTAGATCTGATCAATATTAATGTTGATACAGCCTAATGAATTGCTAGAGGATCCCAAAGTAGAAAGTATTTCTAATATAGACTTTTCACGTTTCCATGCCCCCGAAGCAAATAATCATCATTTCCATCTTTTTTTGCGAGAAAAGTAGCACACCACATGTACGTAAAGAATTGTGCCCAAAATATTGTACTTCAAGTGCATCACAGTTTCCTGTTATAGTTATTAATAAACATTGCGTATACGTGAACTGCGTCACTTTGAACAATGTCCAAACAAAACAAGAGATGATGTTAACGGCAACATTACGAGTGAAGTTCTGAAGATGATAATTGTGATTCTCCTACAGATGTAAAATATTCATTTCCCAGCAGTTGCAAGAGTTAAAATTGGAAAGCTCTTTAATGTATGTATTAGAGCAGGAAATAGGAAATGTACATAATATTCAATTCGCATGTCCCTGTCAAGTCAAGCCTTTCAGGACTTGTCCGCACGCGCTCTATCTACTACTTAAACTTTAGTCAATCCTTCTTTACTTGTTTCAATATGCTTATGAATCACAGCATTTATTGAAGTGAAAACTTCTTTAGGCGCGTTGAGCGTTTTGGTAGAGGGTAAAATCCTCGGTTCGCGTCACCGACATGGTAATGATAATAGTATATCTATAGCTATGGAGAATATGATATTATATATTATATATTAAATTTATTATTATCATATATTGTATATGATATTATATATAGCTATATATGAAACATAAAAAATTTCATATAATTTTTGCATATAGTTTTAATTACTCTCAACTTAATAGTTCCGTTTTCACTTCTATCGGCAGTCCCACGACTGCTACTGTTTTTTTTTTTTTTTTAATTTTAGTTACTGCATCTTCTTTTAACCAATGCTGTTTCTTAACCTAATCATTTTGCAATTACCTGTCAATCTTACATTATACTCGTACATATTTCTTAGTGATTACTTTTCCACAGTATTTATTTAACTTCTTTTTTCTTGTATAAAGACATAATGTACAAAATGTATTCTTGAAAATAATGCTTAATGCGATAGTAGCATAAAGAGTAGTAAACCTACATAAATATCCTACCACGACTTTATCAGATATCCAATCTAACAAAAAAGAAACAATACAATAATTTACAAAAGAATGCATCACGTGGAACGTTGTACATAACAGCATCATTATAGTAACGTAATCGACTAAGGTCAATGAACGACTTGACTAATGGTGGAGACCCATTCACTATTCTGACTGAGACGGTCATCTAAACAAGGACGTGTGATTAGCCATAACGTAACTAGCTGTAGTGGTAATCTATCAAAACGGTATTCCTTGCATATGAATGGAATGGTAAATTATCCGTAGCGAGACTGGTTTGTTAGATTGATATCATTTGAAGCATCCATGGCTGAATTTATCAAACTACCCGCAGATTGTTAAAAGCTTTCATTAGTCACATCATAGGATAGAAGTTAGCGACCAAAAAAGCTAAGCTATAGACGAAAGAAAGTGCTAATATCAAATAAGTGCATTAAATCGGTTTTAAGAGTGTATCTCCCCGGACTTATATAAATGATATAAAAATGTAAACAGAATACAATTAAATCAACTCTGTTTCGTACTGCTATCGTCCGAATCCTAACCATTTGATGCTATATACTCATCTGTACTAATTAATTTAGTAATACCAATTCGGAATCAAATACAATTATTTACATATTAATTGCAAACTTCCAAGTTAGTTGCGTAAACTAATGATAAGACAGACACGCCTTCATTTCTATTTGTCTGATTAATAAATGGTCAAGGTAAGATTACAACCACATTGTACATTCAGGAAGTATTACAGTACATAATAATAACTGAATGTCTACTCGTTTTCCAAGATGGCGGTGTGTTCAATGTCAAATGACGTCAAAATTGGACAATTTAATAATGAAACTAATAGCGAGTACACTGCTTAGGGAAGTTATCGATTTTTTATAAATTCCTGTTATAATGTAGTATATTACATATTAAGAGACAACGAATTTTAAGAGGTAAATTAGGCTATAAGTAATTTGGTGTTTTTGACAATTGAAAAACTTTTGTGTAATATATATAACGAAGAATTATGTCTGTAACATTATGGAAATTAGCATCCTTAATTCAGATCACTTGCATTTTTATAAAGTAATTGTTAGTTAATTTGAACAATTAATTACCTATCTTTTCTGCAGTATTGTAATATTAAACTAATCGAACGTGAAATTGATTTACGTCTACAAATTTTATTTTCAGCTCAATTTGTTCGACTTATTGTACGCAAGAACTGGAGTAAATTTTGTGATTATTTCTGTGTTTTAAAATACTAATAGATTATTGTTTTATCTAACTCCTGCGCCATAGGAGAAGGATATTTGCGTACGTCGGAACATGGTTTAATAGGATCGTTGGTTGAACTACTGAATAGTTTTAACGATATTGGTTACGCTACACGCTGTAATAAATACACCCCTACATTTAATTCTTTTCAATCTACGCAATGACATTTATATATGAGTACATATTGACCTTATCAACGGAAATAGTCGAAGAACATTACAAATGGTGTCAATAGGCCTCAATATACGACACGTGTCTAGAACGCATACAGTTCAAAGTTTCCTTTCTTATAATTTTTACATATGTGTCGTGAGTTTTTATTTATATAATGATAATGATTCAAGAAGAATGATTCAACAAGAAAAAGTACACCTAAATCATGGTAAGTAGAAGTGAGCTGTTTTCAACGACAGCTTAGCAACCATAATGAGTTAAGCCGCGAAATAGAAGAGGCCGGCTCGACCGGGGCAATACTACCCTCTCACAGAAGATCAACCTAAAGCGACAGCATCCGTGCTATCGTGTTTCGTTAGTGAGTGCGAGACCGGAGGTCTATTGATGCAGGGGTGATGGTTATCGTGGCAAATATGTGAGCCTTACACTGCCACGATGATTGTCATGTCTTTTACGTCCCCAAGCGGGACGTAAAAAAGCATATCACTAGGGCGCCATAGTGTTGGTCACCATACTGTATTGTTTGCATTTGCAATGAATATGGTGACCATAACTCTTGTCAGGGTAGAGTCACTTAGTAGGTTCTTAATAGACAAAAAAAACTTATAAGTAGCTCCGATAGCTATTAGTGGTCTTTATCATTGGTTCACTTCATTGACTTTGAATGGGGGTTTCCCTGGGGTAAGAGCATGAGTTTGCCTAGTTGTATCCTTTTTCTATAATATTTGAAGTTCGTCATTTGTCACTTTTAAATCAAGTTCATTAATTATATCAATGGATACTATCTTTCTTCAAAATCATAGCGACATATCTGTATATAATATATCGTAGGTGACTAGGAAACCTGAGCAGTGTGCGCTATTAGCTTGACTAATGAGCGCGTGCGGCGCTACAATTGGCCCGCCGATAGTAAGTAAAATGTCAGATATGTAGTACATTTCATACTTGCTACTGTAAGAAATACTGGTTTTTAAATTGAATTGTTTGTACTCAGTACTCAAGATTGGTTTCATCCAGTTTCAATACGTATAATTAAAAGTTGAAGAATACTGCTCTATATAATTTATCACGATTTAGACGAACGGAGGTCTCCTTTTATAGCACGAAGGCCATTTTGAAAAAACTTGACAAGTGGTTATTTGAATAGCGTACCAAGGGATCCGTACAAATTTTTATGTGGAAAACTCCTGCATCTCTGTTTTTATTGATATTTTTGAAACTGTTATACATTAGGGCAGCATAAGTCTTGTTCTGGATGTCGTAATAGCAGCGGTTCCCGGATCCCTCCTATCTCAGGCGCAGAGTGGCATACCGTGTGGTTTTAGTCGGTCCAATTTCGACACACCACCCCGCCGTAAACCCACACGTGGGGTGACGGCCCGAGGAGGTTTCCACACGTTAAAAAAAAAAAAAGGAGATGCTGATGACGTTAGAGTACTGACTAACACCAGTAGTGTTAGTCAGTACTCTAACGATTGGCTATAATGCTTACAATAATCTACACGAATATGTACATATTCATTGTCTACATTCTCAAGAGAGGCCTGTGTCCAGCAGTGGACTGTTAAAGGCTGTTGCTGATGATGACGTATACATACAATATCATAGTTTCGCTCCATATTAGTGTTCCCAGGTCTACAGTAAACAGATTAAAAGAATGGACAATATTCGAAACGATTATAGGTAAAGTACAAACTAAGATCACAGCAGCTATAACAGTAATGTGTTACACAACCAAATTTTCAGTCGTACCACGCCACCGCCGTTGTGGGCGTGGCTCCCCTGCCTGTCTTACGTCAACGTTTCTATTGACTGATATGACCTCAACACTTGTGTGCGTTATGGTTATAGAAACTCATTGTATCTATTTTATTTCTTCTTCCACGTGTGACACTTAATTAAATTGTTTTTGTGTGTATTTATCTATCCGTTACTTGTAAGATGCACCAGTATATTAAAATTATTCATTTCCTTATATTTATTGGAACCGAACATAAATTAGAAGATTGCAGGACGAATTTATACATTATACTAATAAGGGATAAGATCAAGGGGGCGAATAGCCCATAAGCAATTACATGAAACTTAGTTTCAGTTGTCTTGAATATATGCAAATTTTAATAAAACCAGTGTTTCTTTGAAAAATTAATTAATATAAAAATATAATAAACCAGTGTTTTAAGGTACTTTTTTGATATGTACAAAAATAGTACAAGTGAGCCAAAAATTTGTTTACATTTGAATCTAGCATACCGCGCGAACATATGGCGCGCGGGGTGCAGGGAAGGGTTTGACCACTAGCTCGTTTCTTGGCAGTTTTGTCGCAATGGATCGCTTCACGGGGACGCAGTGCGCTTACAGTGTAAAATAATTTTATTCAAACACCAGTTCGCTTATTACTGCGAGACGCTTATTTCGCGTTGAATACGATTTACACGACTAAAATCAGTGTCCGAATGCTCCTTTAACATAGAAAGGGCTGAAGAAGTTCGAAGAGACAAGATCTACGGTAAATGTGAAGCAAGCTGGAGGCCCAAGGACTTTTCGGACCGAAAAGGACGTGCAGTAAGTTTTCACTTCTGTTCGACGTAATCCAGATTTAGTGATGCGCAAACGTTCGACTGAATTAGGATTACTCCGCACTTCATTCTTCCAAGGTACTGGTACAGGGTCACTGTATGGGCTGCAATTTCAGCAAAAAGAATCATTGGACCCTACTTTTTCGAAGATTCTCGCGGCCGTTCAGTTACTGTTAATTCTGCTGAAAATGTGAAAATGTTGGGCTCGATGATACTGGAATTTGTTGGCTACAACCATAACACATGGTTTCAACAAGATGGACCCACTTATCACACATTCAATGAGTCCCTACCGGTGATCAAAGACATGGTACCGGAAAAGCTGATTTCCAGACTAGGTGACATTCCATGGTCACCCAAAAGTCCAGATCTATTCCCAACAGACTTCTTTTTATGGGGTTATTTGAAGAATCGTGTCTATATCAATAAACCAAATACACTTCGTCAACTAAAAGAAAAATTAGCGAAGAGATGTCGGTGATCTCGCGGTCTCTTTACCGACGAGTATTCGAAAATTTCGCTGCTCGCTTAGAAGAGTGCCAACGTCAAAGTTAGTTTTTTTGGAAATAAATAATTCTTATAGTATATCAAATGGTTTCTACATACGATTTTTTCAAATGTTGACTAATTCGTGGCCCACCCTGTAGATTAACTTACTTACAAAGTCGCAATCATATCTATTCAATAGACACGTAACACAAAATTTTGATACATATAAATATCTCTAAAATACATCTTGAAGAAAATAGAAGCATTGTTTGAAGCTAGAAATATTCAACGAAACAAAACACCTTCTATTGTATGTGTAGTTACATTAATAATTGATTAGCGAGCCTTTAGGTGATTATGTCCTCCTTATTTTAGACTTACTTCTCCTTTCCTTTGGTCATTAGGCGCGTGCGACGCATGTTACGCGTCCACCTGTTTAAACTTACAACTCAGTTTGTGGAATTGATGACGTCGTTTACCTTGTTTTGTTTGACAGTTACTGCAACGCACTCGGGTTACTTTTCCATACAAACATACAGCATTAGCAACTTCGCACTTTTCAAATCAAAAGCATTCCTTGTTTTACAAGTAAGTTAAAAATTAGCTGAGATGGTTGAAAAATTCGAATATATGAGATATGTAATATTTAAAATCAGAAGTGACAGTCTCGAAAACCTTAAACGGTTTTATTAAAAGTTGCCTGTTTATTGTACGTTTGTCTTTTTTATTCTTTCCACTTTTCTCTCAATATTTCTCTTTACTTATAGATATAAAATAGCAACGTTTCTGGCACTGATCCTTTGTCACCAATAAGTATTCTATTACTTAAAGTGTTACGGTATAAATTACACGGGTAATGTCTTTGTGAAACTACCCTCAATTGCAACTTACAAAAGTAATATTTTACACACTATCCTTTCTACAAAGAGGAACTTCATTTTTTTTTTGTACGTGCTATAATTTTAATTTGACATTATCGATTTGTGACAGCTCGTAAAGGAAATTGTAAAAAAATAAAGAAGTTTCACTTCAAAAAGAAAATAATATTCAGATGGGTATTCAATACCGGGATGGTTGACGCTCCGTAGGGGAGATCTTTGTTCAGCAGTGGACGGCGATAGATTGATTACATATAATAATGTTTCTGTACTTCTGTATTAACACCTTCTCACATATTTCGAGCAAATAAGAGTTCACTTTTACATGCGACGGCAGTCAAAACTTGAGTGCAAAAGGATATCGTAACGTTTGAGTTTGTCATAGTTTTAAGTCTGTTTAACACTTATTATGATAGTATTATAACTCGGTATGACTAAATCATTCTATTGCCCACAGATAGTCCAGTTAATCTGTGTAAGAAACTTGTGTGTGTATACATATATGCACTTAAAAAGTTATACTTCTTTGGCGTTACAAGGAAAAAATCACTCTAGAAATTATATCCTTCGCGTTATCCTATTTTTGTAGAGAAAATGACACTAATAATAGAAAAAAAAGTATTTAAAACATTGAAAGGAAGTTTTATTAGATATAACGCATTATCTAGTTAATTAAATTTTATTTAAATATCATAAAATAACTCTTTGTACATAATAATAATGATTGCCAAAATAACCACACATGGTTACTACTTTCTTTTCTTAACATAATATGCTAGTATCCTATTTTATATTCTAGAAGCTAAAGCTTAGTTTATTAAATATTAATAGCAGTATTATACTGTAATAACGGTTTGATTTAATATTTAGATTTCAGATGACAGTAACAGATTGAATGTTCAAGAAACTGTTGCATAACTTTTCTATAGGCAGTGACGTCTAAATATAACAGATTTTATTTTCATGGCGTACGGAAGAGTTTCAGGGTCGCACCTAGAAAACTATTTTGGTGTTCAATAGCATTGATATCTAACTTACAAAACATGGCTGATTATTGAGACGTGTATGTGCGTCACATAGAGCCAATAATATTATAAGAATAGATTGATGTCTGACGTCGAAGACTTTGTAAAGGAATAGACATTTGTTTTCCAAATCAGCTGACAGAAGCAGTGTCAAATTTAGTTGTTATATTACAGACAAAACTGGTACAATAGTACTTTCAACGGCTGCGTCAGATGGAAATACTGTAATCCTGCTAATAGTATAAATTCGAAAGTTAGTATGGACGTTTGTTACTCTTTCACGAAAGAACTACCGGACGAATTTGGATGAAACCTTACAGTAATATAGGATATAAATCGGAATAACGTATAGACAATTTGTAATTATTTTATGTAATTTTAGTCGTAATATAACGATACATGTCAATTAAGTCAGAAAAAAAATTGGCCTCCTGAGAGTTATCTTGACGTACCCTGCCTAAACCATTGAAGTTACACAAAGATGATGTACCGTAGGATTGTTTGTATGTTAAAAAATATATATTTATTTAAAATGATCTGTTAAGAAACTTAATGTGGTAGACCAAATTCCACGTTAACAAAGCCGCGGGTTAGGTTAAAAGATTTGCGTACAACGTTAGCGCAGCAAAAACACTTCATTGTTTGTGAAACATTTGAGTTCCATGGGTAGAAAGTAATTTTGACTGATTTGGTCGGCTAAAAACAGTTTTGACCGGTTCCAAGTTCTAACTATAATAGTTAAAGTAGATTTCTAAATGTTTTATATTTAAGTCACTGTATAAATCAATCTGTCCAGTACGCAGGAAGTAAGTAAGGTAAACAATTAATCACAATCAACGTGTTCGACTCCACATACTACAATACTGAATCATTAACCGCAAATTATTCCAATTATTAACAATGGCGAATAGAGCAATATTTTTGTTTTCTATATGAACTTTCCTTAACAAAGTGCTGATTTAAATGCAATACGCAAAATGCATGACAACCTGTGGTAAAGCGAATTAACAAAAGTCATAAATGCCAAGTTTATTGCTCGATAGATGTCCGTGAAGTACCTCTTATGTGTGTAAAATACCTTGTATTACAAGTAAATCTATGAACTGATATTACTTAAGTACTCTACTTATATTCATTTTATCATTTACAAGCTGAAGTGGCGATATTGAAGTAGAAATAAATACAGAATCTTGTTTACTAAATGTATTTTAATCCTATTTCAGTATTTTGGTAAATGTCGTAGTTGAGATTTGTCAAAACTATTAAACTAACAAACTTTATACTGTGAAATATCTTGGTCGATCAATAAGTATCCGTTTGACCACGTGGAGATATGGCATTACCATCGAGTACTGTAGTCTATTAAATATCGTTGTGATAAATTTGAGGTTATTTTATGGTCTTGTTTCTTGAGAGCTGTTTGTATCGTTCATGCCTGGTGTGTCTTCATAAAATGGCAAGGAGAGTACTCCTTTCTTTTTGATTCAATTACTGATCAGTAGTGACAGTTTTTTTTTAATTTTTGAACGGAACACATGCGATGAAATAAACTGAAGTTTACGTCGTATATGCCCTTCGCTGTCCATGAGAACCGATAGATATTGGTTCAATGTGTTTAAGTGTGGGCGTAAAACTGTTTGGAATCACCTCACATGGAACGGCAATCAAAATTTTGAGCAACAAAAAGGATGAGAAAGGTGTTGGTGTCGTAATTGCTAGCATTGGATAATAAGCGGTTACGAGTAACAATGTGTATATAATAAAATATACTGTATAGACTGATTTAAACAAAAAACCGCAGGCATTTTTAGATTTTTTTTTTAGTTTTCAGTGTTTATGGAACCTTAATACATTACTATACACCAGAGATTAAAAGAAATCTATATCTTTTAGTCTCTGTTGTATAGTAGCTGTATTTTTGCTGGTATATATGCCACGAAAAAGACATAGACAGTACTCTCCGTCGGAAAAGTGGTGGTTGCAGCTGTGGGCTTTGACTTGGACTTTCGACTGAGGTGCCATTACAAAGTTTAAAAATATTATTTTTATATGGGTTAACGAAGTAGGAGAAATAAAAGTATACGCCTAAAAAGAGACTACGTTAAAAAATAAAAAAAAAGTTGAAAAAATTGCGCCTTCATTTCTAACACGGGTACCTATTTATTGGTCGACATACGTATGAACAAAGCGAAAACTATGCAATCTTTATACTTATTATAAACCTGAAAGCAGCTCTGTGTGTATGTTTTATTGCTTAATCAATTTTAAAGAAATTTTTCATGGAAACACTTCTTGAGGAAGGGCAAAGGCTATTTTCACTGTGATAACCCATATACGAGTACAGGCGGGAGGAGTTACGGAAAAAAGGTAAGCTAGAACTAAAAGCTATTCTAATGCTAGGAGACTAGCAGAAGCTAGACTATAGAAGCCCTATATAATATATTAGTAAAACAGACTTATTTTTTCCTTTGCTTAGATGTCATATTAAAAGATAGAACAGTGAATGGCTTCCTAGTGTTATGTATGCTTTATTTAGTATGGCCGTCTAGGTACGGTAAAAGCAATTAGGTAGGTAGGTACTAACAGAGTAACATGTGTATGTTGTCAGGTATCTCGATCAACTAATTGTAAGCTTACTTAGCAGTCTTATACATTATTCTTCAAGAATGTTCCTTATGCATTATAAGTTATACAGTTTCTGTTATGTAAGCATTTAACTTAATAATCAACCAAACTAAACAGTACCCCACGAGTAAAAACGGATGATAGCGAAAAAAAATCAATAGTATCGCAGATATGCGGATGGATGAAGAAACTTCTTATCTACTTCGTAAGTCGTGACGGCCGAATGCGAATCAAAAATTACAGAATAGTTAATGGAGGAACAGAGGAAACTCTCGTAACTGTTCTGACGCCCACCAATGTAACTTTCAGCCAGTGACCACGGCCACTATAAACTGGTCGAATCGCAAGCGCATTAATTCCCGAAAGCATAATTATATGGAACAACATAGATTAAAAGAACAACCGAATTGAGAATATGTTCTGGAAACTATTTATAGATGGATCATTAAGAATAGTGTTTATATTACCGTATGATAGTTAAATTGTTCTGTTTATTAAAGAGTATGCTAGCATGTAGTATGTTTATTAAAGAGTTGGCAATTGTCATGGGCGATATTTTAGATACCATATAGCTAAGTTAGGAATGCGCTGAGGAATAATGACAGGTGTTCTCGCTGAGCTCGACCTGGTTCTGAGCCATATTTTTCAATGGGGTCATGAGAATCTTCATCACTTTTCAGAACACTCAACTGCCACTACAGGACAAGCTCCGTACCCAGGGCATGGATATTTGCCGGGGTCTCAACCCGCGAGTGTACATTGTAAGTATCACTAACACGGCCTCGCGGAAGGTAGAGAGATAAAGTGAAACATTTGCAAAACAAGCAGAGTGTTAAAAAGTATCACGTGATGCTTTTTTACACTACGCTTGACGACATAAAAGACGTGTCAGTTATAATGTAACCGTCACCCCTTCATCAATGGACCTCTGGTCTCACATAAGCCAACGAAACACGACAGCACGAATGCTTTCGTTTTAGGTTGGTCTTCTGTGAGATGGTAGTACTGCCCGTTCGTGCTGGCATCAGCATGGCTCGTAACATGCTCATTGTACTGTGTTATACTTATTGCATGAAACATGTATCTAGTATTTAACACCTTTACAGAGACAGCGAGCAATAAAGATAATTATAGCCATAAATAAAGCACATAAAGTTAATGGCTAAATTTATTGGAGTTAGGGTACGTTACGTACGTTCAATATTTTAGCATATATTTCATATTTATGTATATATAAGTATATTCGATCCAATTGATTAATGATTTCCTTTCTATTTATCGTAAAGATGATAGATTTAGAAATTGCATTGTCGAGCTAATCCATTACAAACTCTCTTCCTTGTATGGAATGACAAAAAATCTATCGTTTCTACCACCGCTTTGTAATATATAGGTTTTCTAATTTGTACTTGTAATATTATCCGGATCCCGGAATGCATCTGGATTACTATACTCTTAAACGAGGCGTGGTTTAAGTTCCTAATATATTTCAAATGAAACTTTTCCTTATCACACACACATTTTACTACAAGTAATATAGTACACTTATCTTGACGACAAAACGCATTAATCAAGGACTGATAAAACGTACATTATCTTTCATATGACAATACATGAGTAATGATGCGAAAGGGTGTGTACAAACGCTGACGTCACGTATACAATGGCGCAAAAAGAAATACCTAAAGATCAAAATCTACTACATTTTGGTTTTCAAATATTGTTGAAATAAACACATGATGCAACTCTAGTAGAAAATACATTACATTTTGATATTTTTCCTTTGAACACATGACATCATTTTGATTGCCATCGAAAGATAATTTTCATTGCTGTAAAGTAAATGTAAAGTAAGAAACGATGGCGGGTAAGTTAAATACTTTTTTCTATTACAATCTATTATTTTTACAAAATAGTTTTAAGTGAATAAAATGTTTGAATATTCGACGTAAGCAAGGCACAATTAAAACAAAATTACAATACAGTCAACTGTTTTTTTAACCTTTGATCTGTGTTCTACGCAATGTCTGCCATTAGAATACTTAAGTCAAAATCAAATAAAGAACACGTGAATTCAAATAAGCGTCATTGGTAGTCTACAGTCACACCTTCTTTGTTGACGAATCACAGATGATAATGATATGAAACAAAAACGGAATAAAGCGAGTCATGCAGACATCTTGAAATTTACTGATTTCAGTAATGGGATTGTCAAAAAAATTGATACACGCATGTTGCCCAACGTTAAGGAAATTTAATTCATAATATTATCATCATTACTAACAGCCTTTCATGGTACACTACTGGACATAGGTTTCTTCTTATAAAGGACATTTTAACCTACTGTATAGTCCATTACACAGTATTCTTTCTTTCCCATGACTCACAGAAAATCACATCAAATATAATGAGATAAAACTGGTAACTACGAGGAAGGTACAAAATCGAGTCGATACAATAGAAACAATGAAATCAAAGACAAAGACAACAATCTACTTTCTACTGGTGAAGAAATAAAAGATAAATCTATAGCAAGCTCACGAATGAAGAATTTCCTAGACAAGACCAGATATTTTAGAAGGCTATAATATAGAAGGGTAACTAACACTGTGTAAAAAATAGAAAATGACAAAGCTTCTGGGACAGTAGGCTTTCAAAGATATGGAAACGACTAAGCACAGACGGGCTGACTAGGTTTTTTAATATCATTTTCCGTCACCATAGTCACCTTGTGTTTTTCTATAAGAACAAAGGAGATACCACACAACGCTCAAATTGTACTTACTTACGTCTCACACCTTGCAAAATCTGGGCAAAAGTAATAAGTAGGCAATTTGAGTCACTGATTTCTATAAGCCCAAACCCAATTAGGGTTCACACCCTTCGCGACCACAACCAACGCAATACAAATGGTTAGAATTCTAGTGGAGCAACATATAGTAGTGTGAATCGGGATGACCTGCATCCGGTTTCTATTGACCTCGAGACGGCTATCGATCGAGTGCTTCGGTCCTTAATGTGGCAAGCACTTAGGGCACAACAACTGTCTGAGTTCTACATACGTATCATACAAGACATGTATAATGATGCACGCACAAGGGTTAGAATTGTGACTGCTCTGAGTCAAAAACTCACAGTGGGGGTGGGAGTCCATCAAAGTTCTGCAAATCCAATCAATGTAGCACACATTGATGGATTTTCGCAATTTAGAGTCTAGAGTTATATCCAAAAACTTTGTTGCATCAATCAAGTCCAACTATTTGCTATTTACCAGAATACTGATTTTTACTTGTTCGATATGAGGTGTAAAAAATCTAATACATTTAGCTCTTTCTCGTTCAAAACTAAATTAATAACATTAAAATGTTTCACGACATTAGAGTGCTATAATTTTTTAGTGTTTTTGACGTTATGTTTGAATAAAAAAGACGTGCCATTCGCAAATAACATTGCAACTATGCTCCTGCAGAAGGAGACTTTAACTGACCCGACAACCTTTGACAGAATGTCTAGACGTCGTGAAACAAGGATTGTCAAGTTCATCTAAAGTGGGAAGAATTTGGGAAAAAAAGAGAATCCTTTAACTGTTCGGATTGATCTGAAGGTTATTTTTAAAATAAAATATTCTTTTAAAAATTCGAGGCTATTTTAAATTTTTTTCTCCTCTTTCGAAATATATATTAAATAGACACACAAAAAACTTTTTAACTGAACGTTTAGTTGTAACCTATTCTATAAATTAATTCATTTTCTTTTTATTTTACTTTTTTGTTATAGCCGAATTTAAATAAATTAATAATGAAATTGTATTAAACAGTTTTCAATTCTTTTTGCTTTAGTAGTTTAAACTTAAAGCAAAGCATTTTTTCTGTCCTCTAATTAACATTAGATTGTCATTTTTTTCTTTTACTTAGATATTTCTAATAATCTCAAGCATTTTATTGATAAAACCTAACTGATGAGGAAGACTTTACATATTTTTAGTGCAGCGGTTGCTAACTGTATTATATATTTTAGTCGATCTTTCTCTCGATTTTTTGAGCAATTATTACTTATCGTAACTCAGAAAACACATAGTGAAATGGGGTCGATTGTAAAAACTACAGATTGTTCTTGTATCAGGAAATACATGCAATACCCAGTAGAAACTGAAAATCGAATAGTGTAGCTTAAATATTTTACATATGAACCTCTTAAAATTATTAATTACGAATTAAAAAATTAGTAAAATGTTTTCACAATATAAACAGTGGTCGATTTCAGTCAGGAAAGTGATTTCTTATTAGTTGCATTTCTACTGCTACACAATATTCAAATTGTTATAAACAATTAGTTTATCGGCAACTCAAATTATACAAACAAATTTGTCTAGTCGTTATATTTATTTGTATGATCTGAGATCGGAAAGGAGGTAAGTTTTCAATTTGTTTTTCTTTTGAGTTACTCAAGGTACTCAAGGCAAAGCCACCAATTAACAATTTTTTTTAAATTGCTCATTAAATGGAAAATTGCATGTTACACAACATTTTGGAATCTAGAAACAGGATATTAGTGTAATGATGCAATTAGGAAAAACATGATAATGTATCAATAAATAGTTAATATTGACTGAAATTAAAATTTAACCGGTTATTCATATTTATGCAAACAAATATCTAACACTCCAAGTTGTGATTACGTAAACTTTATTTTTATTATTATATAGATATTATTTATAAATTAATGCTGATCAATAACTTGCACGTACTAGTACTGTAGGAAAAAAAAGAGACTAAAGGAAACCAAAAACAGCCTAACTCGCGTTCTAAATACGATCTTCGCAAATGACGGTCACTTATATCCCCAAGAAACGTGTCGACTGGCGCCACAATTGTGGGCATTATGGTAAACAGGCATACATTTCAAGACGATTTCTGTAATTAAACGTTCTCGTAAAATACAAATGACTTTCAAAATACCTCGTAACAAATACCACAGTTCGTTTGAACTTTATTTTATGGAATAATAATGCAAGTTAGGTTCTAAATGAAGATCAAATATCTTGCAACTAAAAGAATGTGATCGTTTTAAAATATATTTGTGTAAGGTTGATTAATTACTGACCTATCATAGTCACGTGTCTCACAGGTTCACACACATTGAATAGAAATTAAAAATAAATTATGCTGAATGCGACGCATTCGCTTCACTCGACACGGAGCGGTCCGTAGCACTGTTGAAAGAAAAAGCGCGAGAGCGTCCGGCGCTCATCAGCTCTGCCCGAGAGACCAGTGTGTGCCCGCGTGTTGTAGGGGATGCACGACTGTTCATTTTACTTTTAACGTTTAAACAAACGTTTATTTGCATTGTGATTTTTTAAAATTAAATCTATATTGGTGTGTTGTTATTTTCTACTGAGCAGCCTGGTGCCTGTGTCCGTGAAAATACAAAGGATTTCTTGACACACAACGGTAAGATATTTCTGGATATCACACATTAAAAGATGCTAAAACTTGAAGGGCTGAGAAAATATATATTTATATATTATTTTCAGGAAGTATAACAATAAATGTTCTAATTAAATTCTTATTACGTAATTTATTAGAATAAGTCTTACATTTTGTAATCGTTTTATTATATGTTATACGTTGCAAGTTTTCCTAAATCACAAGTTGCCATAATTAAATCCAAAAAATATTTGAATTGAATTCTGAACGTGTCATAGTGTTTATAAATATTCAAGGAAACCAAACGGTGAGAATCTACATAAAATTCAGTCAAATAATGTCTAATTATTGAATTATTCCGTAAGTCATTTAAATAGCTTTGCATTATGATGACTTGGAAAATAAAATATAAGCATACCTATGACTTGGAGTATAATTAATTAAGTACAAAATTATTTATTCCAGTCAAATCAAAATCAAATAAATGATTTCGTAATATTCATTAAATAAAATAACTAAAAGAAAGTTTATTATTCAATTTAAAAACCTGTATATTTTATTACTAACAACTTATTTTAATTCTGCTAGGAAATTAGTGATAAAATGTATTCATAACAATACGAATACGATATTTTACAAGGAAATAAACTTTATACAGGTAGACAAAAAGACCCTGATATCGATTGCAGTGGTGTTATAGATCTCGGATTTAATATTTCAATAATATCCTTATAGTGGATTATGATTGTCTATGTTTTATGAAGAAAAAGAACCATAGATTCACGGAGAGAATTTTTCCTATTAATGGTCTTGCACTATAACTCTATACCCAAAAACTTAATACGAACTACACACAACAAGATCAGATGAACGTGTATAATTCTCAATGCAAACAGCCTTGACATTTAAAAGAAAATTTTAATTCCTCTACGTATCTACTTCAAATTAAAAAAAAATCTATGTTTGTAAACGAGAAACCACACAAAATTTCATAAATTTCTTTCATAACGTACATGTATGTATAGTGCTATAATTTAGGTTAGCACACACGTCAAACCGTGCGTAAGCTACCGAGATGGAAATCCGTAAAGTGTGTGGTGTAATTTTATGGACATTTATATTTTTCCAAGATATTAGCAGAAAGAGGCATACCCTAATAACACTCCCGTTTACACTTCTTGATCGTCATAAGATCAATCAAGGAGATCTAATGACCAGGTTTCTTCCAAGAGGGATTAATCTTATGAGTATTAAAATTAGTATCTGGAAACCGCGCTTTGCTCGGTATTATTGTGTGATAGTTGATTCGCAAGTTACCAACTTCTTTTGTTCCAAGCTCTAATTTCAGCACATAAATAAGTGTCAAAACGGGTCTACCAAATATTTCATTGCTTGAAAACACGGATAAAACAACGATTTTTAAAAAAGAAGCCTAGCTAGATTGATTTATCGCCTCCGAATCCTCCTACATACGGAATTACATGAAAATTGTTGGAACCGTTTCCGAGATTCAGATTATGTATATATACAAGAATTGCTCGTTTAAAGATATTAGATAGATCTAAAGTAGGAAGTGCGTCTTAAAATGGATAACAAGATAGACATATACTTGTCTGAGGCTGCAACACCCAAGTATTAGTGTAGTGAATGTAAAACAAAAAGTGACAATTTCAGTATAATCTATACGAGTATATTATCAAATAATTCGGATTATCGGCTATAACTGTCATTTTCCCGAAAAGTTGGTGCGTGTATGACCACTATAAAAAATATTTTACATCACACACGTACCTAAAAGCTACATCATTTACATTTTCAAACGCAAATGTGTCTAATATTTATAGGAAGTTTTATTTCAACATCACTTGCAAGGCTAAGCGATAAGTGAATACTGATAGTTTGTTTTATGCGCACCTAAAAATACAGGACATTACTGGAATTGGGCAGTTGCAACACTATCAAATCATACTTTACGCACTTTTATCCTTATATTATATGTAAATGTTATTAAATTTATGTTACACGAGGTCTAAATAATAATTTACGCCTACAATATACGAAAATTTATGTTTATCTTAAACTTCGATTCAAAAGAACTTAAACACAAAAAAAAGACAAATATAATTTTTAAAGTTGGACTTATTATGATGTGGTATGGGACAATGACTGGCTGCCCTATTTTACCTTGGGAATCGCTAGCAACTGAACAAACAGTAGAGTCGAATAACAAAATAAATCAATTTCTTTTCGTTAACATTGTCTGCAAATCAGAAAATTTCCAAAAGCATTATTTTTACGCCCAATAATATTTTCTAGAATATTTAGCTTAAGAAACATAAAGAAACACGGTTTTTTTTAAGTTATTTTTATATTTGCTAAATTTAGTTCAGATCAGACACCGGTATTATTCCTAAGGTATTGTTGTTGATAGATATGTATTTGTTACTTAAAAACAAAAATTTGGGCAACCCTCAAGAAGTCAAATAAATTGAGAACAAACGAAAGTGGTTACATTTGTTACAGTTGCAAAACACATCTGTGTTACCACTTTATATTGTTTCATTACAGTTAAATTTATCGAACATGCATGTGAAACGTTTGTTCTATTGCGAAAGACAGATTAGAAAAAAAACTATACAGTCAAACATGAGTTCTGTAAATGATTGCGCGTTTCTTACTTCTTCTTATTCGGACACTGTTGACAGAGTGGTCGTGGCTGTCAATAGCAATTTCTGAGAGGCTTTAGGGCTTTTTTCACGTCTTTTTTATACGTAGTTTCTTACTACTGAACACTACAAATGTTTTTCAAACATAGTAAGACTAAGCTACATCATCGTTTACTTATTAAAATATTATTGAAGTGAAGTGTTGTGACGACGTGACGTATTGACTAATTGCAAACGAAAGACTTGTATAGGTAGAGAAAATGAGAAACAAGTCATTGCTCTCCATAAATTACTGTATATAAATTAATAAGTTAGTAATATAGGGTGGGCCATGAATTAGTTAACATTTAAAAAATTGTTTAAAAACCATTTGATATATTATAAAAATTGTTTATTTACAAGAAAGCTAATTAGTTGGAATTTATTTTTTAAAAATTACATCATTAAACAACTACCGTTTCGACGTCTGAACTCTTCTCAGCGAACATCGAAATTTTCGAATACTCGAGACCGCGAGATGGCAGACATCTCCTCGCTGATTTTATTGTGTGATGTATACACGATTCTTCAAATAATCCCATAAAAACAAGTCTGCTGGGGATAGTTTTGGACTTCTGGTTGGCCATGGAATATCGCCTCGTCTGGAAATCAGCTTCTTCGGAAACATGTCTTTGACCACCAGTAGGGATTCATTTGATGTGTGACAAGTGCCTCCATCTTGTTGGAAAAATTTGTTACGATTGTGGGCAGCAAATGCCAGTAGCATCGGTCCCAAGAACTCCCGTTACATGTTTGCGCGGGATGTTACATTTAAATGTTAACGAATTCTTGGCCCACCCTATAGTTCAAAAAATTACAAAGCCAAATTGCTCTGACAACAAGTATAGCAATCAAAGATGATTCTTAAAACGTAAAACATTTAAATAGCTTGCATCGAAACGAGTTTTTCTCTAAATGGTAGAACAGGTGTTTTGTCTTCCTAACTGGTTGAACAGAGTCAATATAAATTAGTATTTTTTTATGAAATTTTACCTATATTCTCTTAACTTTTCATTTCATTACCTTTTGCATTACTTCTTTTTTAATTTTAGGATCAATACAACAATTTTAAGTGGCGCAAATTCTAAACCGTTTGATAACTAAAAATTGGTTTCGATACAATAGTAATATAGACTCGACCATCACCGTAAGAGGTTCAAGTTAGAGGGCTGGATCAATGGTCTGATACAGAAAACAGTACTCCCCTGATACGACCCGTATAGTGACCTCTTCACTTCACTTTCCTCTTCACTTATCTTTAGAGCCCTAAACACTCGTTTCTTGGTCCCTGTACGCGAAGTCGGTGTTCTACTATTTTTTGTATTTTTAAATATCTTTTTTACATTTATGTAAATGTATTTAAAATGTATTTTATATTTTCATAAAATAAAGAGAATAATAATTTCATTATGTATCAAACTTGATTTTCAAATTCTGAAGGTTAATTAATTGTAGTTATATTGACTGTGTCGTTAGTTAGTTGATGTTTAATTCTAGTTTAACGTTTCGTATTTAATTCAAAATACACTTAAAAAGCAATATAATATAATTAATTTTATCGACAAGTGTAATTTCGTTTCGAAGCAGGAATAACGGGGATTTAAATTAAGTTCATAGATAATTTAATAGACTTAGATATAACAATACATGAGTTAACACAATTCATAATTATAATACAGAATTTCGTTTTCATATATATATTTATTTCCGAAGTATCTCTTAAAGTGGTTCTGCTCTTATCGATAAATAATACATAATTATGAACTCCATTAAATAAATGTTATATACACTACGAATTAAAGATACTTTCAGAAGTATAAAAAGTAAATAATAGCATTCAAAAACTTGGCGATTCCTGAGGGACACCTCAAGGAGATGACAAACTACACTGACACAACAGAGCGGAGTCTAGAGAAAAAGTATTTATACGCTAAATGCAATATTACAGCCGTGTCGTATCGTCATAGATATCACCATAAGATGACACAGCACTTATTACAACGGTTTATGCCTACCGCTGTTATCACTATTGTCGCATACGTCACCGAGAACGAACAGAAAAAAAGCTGGGTCTAAACTGCATTCAAACTTTTTATATGAATTCGACACATGCCAACATAATGGGATATAAGAAAAGGTTGATACCTTAATAATGAGTGACTTGAACGTTCAAAAGGGATTTCCAAGAACAGGTATTAAGATCATTGTATTGGCCGCAAGTTTTTACTAAAAAGTATTTTGTGTACAATTACGGTACAAGTGTACTATTCATAGGACTTTCTAAATGTGAAATTGATTTTTGTGATTTGACAATTTATTGAGAAACATAAAATTACCTTTTCTTTATAAAAAAAGAGATATGTCAGAAACACGTTCTAATACCTAAACCATTTTTAAATTTGGATGCGTGTGTCATTACACTTAAGCGTTTAGGCACAGACAACAGTCCTTCGATTGTCATAAAACCTTTCACATAAGTACGCTGATTTCGAATACTTTGAACGACTTTTTCTTCAGGATAGTAGAAGTTTTCACAGAAAAGTATTAATTAGATAGTAAATTGCTCAAACCACTGGTCGAATGTAATCATATCTAACGTATGGCAGGTTAACCACTTCTTTGTGATAATTGAGTTACAAAACATAATGGGTGACCAACCCGCCGCATCGTCACCCATAACATTGCGTGTTATATATATAAAGATGATTCATGTACACACAAAGACTTGTGGTTCCAGGCTGAGGAAACTTTAGAATTGATTCAAGATAAAGGAATTAAATCGTAATTACTTCGATTATCACACGAGGTACATTTAAATTTTGTAAAAATAAAACTGCTGTAAAAATAAAATAAGCTGAAGTATCATCAAATCACAAAGCAACGACACATTTCATTTGTTACAGAAATTTAGAACACGAAATGAGATCTGAGCTAGATATAGTATTCATACATAAATTAAGATTTTTGGCTGGGATTACGATATTCTTAGTGTCCATTTAAAACTACGAAATTATTAAAAAAAATTCATGAGCTTCATTATATACTTGCTTCACATTTTTTTTTAAATTTGGGTACATAAGTAGTCTAGTACTTAATCTTTCTACATAACTTTGATATCGAGATTTAAAGGTCTGACCACAGTGGTTCTGCGTAAAAAATCGAAGTGCAACCGTATCTTAAAGATTTAAAGCCGCCTTCAATTTAATTTGAAGAAAAGGCTCGGAGGAAGAAGTACGCACAAGGAATGTTCTTAGTTTAGCAGGTATAAATATACCTTTTTTTGTTATCATTGTCGGTATTGTGCCAACGCGACGTGTATCAGTATAATGTGCTGATTTTAAATTGCAAAATACGCTAAAACGCCTATTAAGTAGTACGTTACACGTGTAGCAGGTACATGTTTAGTAATGTTTACACTCAATTGAAACTTTAGATAGAGTTGTAAAGCTGAGTAAAATATTTTATGGATGCGTAAGAGTTAGCATTTGCAACTTGTAACCTGTGTGCCATTAAAATAAAAAAAATGTGTGCGTGTACTAGCGTACACTCGTAAGAAGTGAAACTTCTTTATGACGTTATCTTTCAAAAAAAATAATTTAAACCCGTCCGAAGTCGATGCAATCGCCACCTGGATTTCAAAAATGTAACTACTCAAAACGGGTCGCAAAATACATTGGAGACATTTATCAATCCCTACTCCGCTGGAGAAAGTATACTTCGAATCACGCGTGGTAGGGATAAGAAAAAGATGGCGCGTAACGAAAAAATGTGACGCGTAACGAAAAAATGTTACACTAAATTTTTTTCCAACCCCGATAAAGTAGTTTCACTTCAAAAAATTAAAAATGAACAGTCATAGAACGGAATAGACATTTATTTATTTAGTTTTTGCTTTCATATTTAAAAATGGCTTATAATTAGTTAATTATTATCGAAATTTCTATTTGTGTGGTGCAATAACGTTTTTATGCTTTAAAAAAAGTTAAAATCAGAGCCAGCACTGAGTCATTGGGATTAAATACCTACGCAATAATTTTATCAATTACAACGATGTATATTATTAACAATCAAACAATAAAGTTTATTATCTGCGATCATCTGCTTAATGTCATTATCATATCAAATATAGGCATCATTAAACTCTAAGTTTAGTTTTGTTAAGAGCTTTAACAGTTGTTCGTTTGTTAGGTACCCTTCGAACCCTTCAGCATTTAACCTTTAGATTGTCAAAGATTCAGGATAGAGACATAACGTACCTGTTATTTTAAAATTGAGAATGTTTGTTACTGTCAGAAAATTGACTGTCTTAACGTAGATTAAAGCTACTTATGTGTTATATAACAGGCTAGAATTATGTAATGTGAAATCAGTGCAATCAAGAACGTGCGCAACATTTCGCAGATATTGATTTGCTGCAACGTGACAGAACTGAGTAATATCATTATTAATATGGAAATTAATGTGAATAATAGGTGTAACATAACTTTTTATTTTCAATGTTGCCGACATCTGACAAAACGTCATCTAGCTTCAAACTAAGCAGAGCTTGTACTATGACAGCTAAATTGACTGGTAGAATACTTCTATACTTTTTTTGTAAACACATCTGGCACGTAGAAAATATCCAAACTTCGAAACAAACACTTGCAAATATTTTAGCCTCTATGCTAATATACAAAGTTTACATCGCGTGCCAAGTATAATTCAGTAAACCCACTACGATTGTTTTTCCAAAACATTTATCTACTGTAGTTGAAACTATCATAGAATGTATCTTATATTACCCGATGTTATTGTTTGAATTTTCACTTCTTGTTGAAAACCAGATGTTTAGACATTCAATTACAGTATATGTGTTATGGAATCGTATGCTATATGTGAAACTCTTTTGTCTATTTCATATTAAATGACCCGATCACGCGCGTACAGTGGAAATTTATCTATTCTAATTTCTTTTTTTATATTTCATACATTGTAAATAAACATACTTGTTTGTACAAGTACCTATATTTGTATCTACCCACGAGCGACGATCTTTAAGATTTGGACCATTGCTACTACGGTCCCGGATCACTGCAAAACAAAACTTAAAAATCATAGCTTACAAAGCCTACGTTACATCTACAATAACAAAAATTGTAAAGATTTGTTTTCCATGAATTAATATGTACATTTTTTTATAAATTCAGTGTACTATCTTATATTATTTCAAATAGCACATTGTGATTAAGAGAAAAAAAAGTGATATTACTGTGACAAATTACCTTATTTATTCATGTATTATGCTTAAATTTAATAAATATGTGTTTTAATTTAGTTTGTATGTATTATTTAACGCATGCTAAATAAAACATACAATCGTGACTCCGTGTGGTGAGGATAAGTATACAGAGTGTCACCACTCCCATTTATCTCATGGCTGTCGTAGGAGGTGGCTAAGGTACTAAACTACATAGGACAACATTACTCTTAATAGAAAAAAAACTTAAAAGAAACCCTTTACCAGTTGGTAAAGGGTTTCCAGTGTAGTATAGTATATCGGGACCTCTTTTCTACATAAGAAGAGGTCTGTGTCCAGCCGTAGTCCGTAATGGCTGTTGTTGGTGATAGACGCATGTTATAAACACGTAGTATACATTTAATAATTTGATTATTGGTTTAACCATAAAAATACATACATCTGTTGCAAAATGTATCAGCAGTATTGCATTAATTGTCGGCAATTAACGGTTTAATTTTGGTGCATAATAGTAATATAAGTAAAGCAGGCATGCACGTTTGATAGAATTTGACAGAACATGAGATTGATCTTCATTTTTACTATAAACAAATACACATGTGTTGTCTCTTCAAAAGATTTTATAGCCATAGATGAATAAAAGTCACGTAATTAATCCCCAAACGACCATTATAGAGCAAGAGCCCGTGAGTGCCAGACCTTCGTCATTTTATAAAAGCTGAAAGTTCTTCTATGTGTGTCCCTAGTACAGGTAAGAATGATCCCCAAACATGAAGCTGAGGCAGCGGTGGCTTTGGCAGATAACAGGCAACAAAGGTATGTAAAATTCCATCTCAAATTCGTCATAATATAAAACTTGATTTTTTTATATTTGATTCATAATAATATCAAAACTCGCGTTGCTCATTGCCAGACAGTTAGTATGGTTCCAACCCTCTGCCGGACACCCCTAAACTATTATAATTTATAATTATACTTACGTTATATTATAAAACCTAAATTTAATATATAATTTTTTGGGAGCCTATTAAACTATGTTTATATAGTAGCCGGACAGTTTCGAAGGTTCTATCATCTTGCCAGACGCATTCAAAGTGAGCAATAATCGGGAGAGCAAGGAGCGAATACAGTAACTAAACGTTATATTATAAAACCTAAGTTTCATATATAATTTTTTGGGAGCCTATTAAACTATGTTTACATAGTAGCCGGACAGTTTCGAAGGTTCTATCATCTTGCCAGACGCATTCAAAGTGAGCAGTAATCGGGAGAGCAAGGAGCGAATACAGTAACTAAGCGTTATATTATAAAACCTAAATTTTATATATAATTTTTTGGGAGCCTATTAAACTATGTTTATATAGTAGCCGGACAGTTTCGAAGGTTCTCTCATCTTGCCAGACGCATTCAAAGGTGGTCCGAATTGTACTCGCAGCACTTACGACGTTTAAACTGCTAACGTGAGGACCGATTTAGTGAGCGCGCGATAACGATGAAAATGATGAAAATATTTAGATTCAATTAAAATAAATTAATTTCTCTGTAAATTTCTTATCTTAAAAAATGTGTCCTTTGGTATAATAAACACTAATATTTGATCTCCCGATTACTGCTCACTTTGAATGCGTCTGGCAAGATGATAGAACCTTCGAAACTGTCCGGCTACTATGTAAACATAGTTTAATAGGCTCCCAAAAAATTATATATGAAACTTAGGTTTTATAATATAACGTTTAGTTACTGTATTCGCTCCTTGCTCTCCCGATTATTGCTCACTTTGAATGCGTCTGGCAAGATGATAGAACCTTCGAAACTGTCCGGCTACTATATAAACATAGTTTAATAGGCTCCCAAAAAATTATATATTAAATTTAGGTTTTATAATATAACGTAAGTATAATTATAAATTATAATAGTTTAGGGGTGTCCGGCAGAGGGTTGGAACCATACTAACTGTCTGGCAATGAGCAACGCGAGTTTTGATATTATTATGAATCAAATATAAAAAAATCAAGTTTTATATTATGACGAATTTGAGATGGAATTTTACATACCTTTGTTGCCTGTTATCTGCCAAAGCCACCGCTGCCTCAGCTTCATGTTTGGGGATCATTCTTACCTGTACTAGGGACACACATAGAAGAACTTTCAGCTTTTATAAAATGACGAAGGTCTGGCACTCACGGGCTCTTGGACCATTAATATCAAATACCTAAAAAAGTTAATTTCTTTATACCAACTTGTTCTCCAAATCTCCTAAAGGTCTGCACCGATTTAGCACAACTATACCATAGACACGAAATAAAACACATTTCAAAGATTATTCTGCTCTATTTTGCATATAAATTTTGTTTCGTTTATTTTTTGCATTAAACGCATGCAAACGTGTCGTTTCTTAAATATTTAATTGTTATTTATAAAAAACACATAATCACAACTGATACTCGAAACTTTAATGAATATTTAAAAACGTTAAGTTGATTTGTGTACACTACAAACACTTAAGAAAAACAGTATCGCTTGAACTCAAATTTCGACACAATATACAAACCGCTTTAAAGATTGATGCATCTATTTTACGTTTCAGATTTATTGCTCATTTATTATCAACGCAACTATAATATACCATGACAAGGTACGCTTGGAGTTTTATATCAAAGAAGCCCTTTCTTAAAAAGAATTTTCTCTTGTCCTGAACTTGAACATCACGAGCGCCATTAGTGTGGGATGTATTACTAATTTACGGCATCTCAGTTCGGTTGGTTGACCTCAAGTCTCGGGTTAATTGAAATGTGATCAGAACCTTTATTGCATGATATACGAGTGAAGTTCATTGTTACTTTGACACCAGATATCTCAATGTATAAGTTACATAAGCACAATATATGTATAGATAGTGAGGTCTAGCTTTGCATTATGTAACAATGTTAAAGTATAAAGTAATGTAATACCTAAGCCATAAAATACAGAAACCACCTGAAGGTGTCTGTAATTTTCTAGTGGTTTTGATCAAGTTTGAAAATGTAACCATTTTGGGTACAAAGAAAGTATAGCTGACTTGTAGTCTTTGCAGGAAGTATAAAAGAATAGATATTATGTAAAATATGAAGCCCCAATAACTTTTGTGGTAACGCTTTTTGTGTTTATAATCTTAATGAGACGAAGTACCAGTATTTAAGCTTGCGCGTGGTAAAAATTAACCTGTTTTGGACTTGATAGTGCGCTCCCCGATTTCGGTCACTACAATATTAATTGGATTTGTACTTAACAAATAGTATCGACCCCAACGGGGATCATTTTATTATGGTATGAAGCGACTTGCCCCGCCAGCTAAGATGCAAGTGTTTCACGTTTCTCCTTCTACAGTTGCTAACACCTTTATTCTCTTGTACTCGTATTGTTGTCTGATATTTTGTTTTAACCACGTGATTTTGCGTTGAGAGACATCATTCACATGTTATTTGTTAGTTTTCTTATAACGTTCACGTTTGTAGAATATTAAATTGGCTAGGGGAGCTGTTGGTGTCAAGTATAACAATGCCCCCGTCTCCATTAATTCTGATAAAACTTGCCACGAATACTGATAAAATAATTTTGTATGTGTAAAATCTTTCATTTGTATCATTACTTGTTCATTATTCATTCTGAGCATAACGAAATCAAAGTTATTAATGGCGACTAGATTACGTTTTCTATCGCCATCTTAGCAAAATAACGTCAGAAGATAGGTACATAAGTACATTAACATTCAAAATATCCAAATGATATTGATAGACGACACAAAACAATTGAAAGTCATTTATCATTATTGTTTGTATTGCCATTTACGATTATTGATCTTATAAAGACTGTTCGAGTTATATACTTTCTTATTGGGCGTAATTCTTTTTTAAATCAGTGTTGACGGTCCATTGGAAACATAGCACTATCTACATCAATAACACTTGAGTATAAGGATATTATATACGTACCAAAATAAAAACCTTGGCGTCTAACTAGTAGGAACTTTGAACAATGGCCAGACTGAATGTCTTTCTAGAGTTTTATCTATTACTAATGTAGCACTACAAAAAAAAACCAATTGTCAATGTTTTATAAATGCATATTAATTACCATATCTGTTACTTACGCGATAACTAATGATTAAAGTTAAAATGACTATACATTTACTAAAACAAAGAACATAAATTAATTATACAACTATGCATTGTTAAAGTACTTAAATTTTACTTGGCTGAAAATCATTACTGCGGCTGTTTAAATTACTAGCCATAGCAACTCATAATACAAAGTTTTAATTAACAATATAATAGGTTAAAGTGATATATTAGCCTATCACTTCGTTCTGCGTCTTCTAGAAAAAATGTTTTTCAAATAGTATGCGCATAGTATTTATCCAATTACATGGATACGAGACATATGCACCATAGTGCGACTCTTGGAATATAACAAAAGGCTTCTAATGAATTAAAACTATTTATCTATCTAAAATAGTTTGTTACCAATACTCACTTTCTTTAACTCATTCTAGACTACTAGCCATGGTTGCTGACTTGTTCACGTTTACCTTATACAGCTTAACTAAAACATAGCCTAAGTTATTTTTAAATAAAGCAGCTTTCCAATGGTGAATAAATCGATGTAATAGTTTCAAGAGTTTGTCGACCCCACACTTACATATCTTTCCTGTTCAAAGTTCAAGCATGAATCAATGAAAATACGTGTTGCATTCTGTCACAGTTAACCTAATGACATAACGTATAATAATCAATAGACAATAAAAATCAAATTAAAGTGTATAGAATCTATCACCAGGTACATTTTGTACATCATGCATCAAATGCGTGATACTTCAATAATCAAGTTCATGTGTCAAGCAAGAAGCATACAATGTGTTGACACCAATTAGGTAAAATGATTATAACGTGTTCGGTAATGTGACTGATAATAATACATTCATGAATACTGTCGATAACCTAAAAGGCATTGAATATTATAACACCATGTGAAATGGATTTTCTCAAGGTGACTGCATGGGTGACGTATTTAAATTGGTCACCTCGGTATTCCAATTCTGGGTGCTCCTTGTGTCCGTTTGAATGAATGTTCTTAAAATTCCGCGACACAGGATATATTCCCACTGCGGGAGTTACAAAAATATATTTGGATACTGATTTCTGGTCAATTATTTGAAGGAACCTTTGCAGTTTCAATTCTCATCATCGGTTTTAATCCAGATATCCTTTAGGATTTTTTGCTGATTAAAAGATACCCTATAGTCTTTTCTGTAAATCTGACAAAAGTAAGGAAAATTTAATATGAAAAAATAGTCAAGATTTAAGAGCATAAAACGAACAACAAAACAAACGAATTTTCTATCTGTATCGAACCAAGTTGCGTGCAATTGGAGAGGCCAATGTGCAGTAGTGGACTGTGATAGGTTGATGATGGTGGTTTCATAATTCATCAATATCTCATATAATACTTGCATCAACTTTTGACAGGTTTGTTTGTCTAGTGCTTATTGACCCTGACTGTTAAGGGGGAATTCGTGCGTTCCATCCCTTGACAAATAATTATGTGATAAGCACGATCGTTCACTCTATGTCTGGGTGCTATTTTATAAGTATGCATATGAGCAGTCTGGTTACCATAGTAAAGGCTCTGCCTAGTTTGGAGTGAAAGAACCATGTGTGTGGTGTATCAGATTATCATTATAAAAAGTGCTAGTTCTACAAAGTAGTAGAGCCAAGCTGCATTCAGCAGGCAACAGCACCCTCTCGTAGAAAACCAACCTAAAGCGACAGAATCCGTGGTCCATTGATGTAGGAGTGACAGTTATCGTAGTAAGTATGGGAGTCTTACACTGCCATAAGGGCTGTCATGCTATTAACGTCCCCAAGTGGGGTGTGAAAAAGCATCTCACTAGGCCGCCATAGTGTATGAGTATGGTGACCAAAACTTTTAGATTCTATTCATACTTTCCATCAGAAAAGCACTAGCTAAATGCTTACAGTAAGGAACACTTGTGCGATCGCATTAATGAAAGGAAGTAGGAAGTAAATATATTATATTTATTATTATAACTATCATAGGAAGAAATAACATAGGTCATTGAAATAAGATCACGACTCTGTCACTTTATAACTGATAGCAAATCTCAAAGGCTAGACGACTGTTGCAATATTAATCAAGGACATTTAAAACCAGTTTGTGATATTCGATTAAAATTTTCACTAGGAAGTGCAATGGTTCTAATCGTATTGAATGCAAGAGGAAGTTTTAAAGGTCAGAATAATATTTGAGCCTTTATTACCTTTGTTTATATATTATAAAATATACCTAATATATACTAGATATATTTTTTTAAATAGTAAACGTGCTTAAAATGTCAAAGATCACATTAAAAGTAAAATAATTGCTTTACTATTAATGCAAATTAAGTGATAGGAATTTTTAAAATTCACTGATGGAAAGCTATATTATCTACGTGCAATATACGAGTAGGCTACTTTTTACCACGATAACCGGCATACTGACAGGTGGAGACGCAAGCAAAAGCTAGTATAGAATACTTCGTCGATCTCATAAACAGTTCGAATTATTGAGATAACGTTTGTATTTAAATAAAGTTTTATTTTATAAGTTTGTACCCAAAAAAATGTGCCAAGTGAGCCTTTTGTTTTACTCATATTAGCTTACGATTTACAAAAACAACATTTGTAATCAGATAAAAGATACGATGAATAAATGCAATGTAAATGAACTTTGTAAATAAAAATGTCCTCTTATTTAATGAACAGCGTACTTAATAAAGGCACTGTAGTTATGTAGACAAAGCATATAAAAAATGTCTAGACACCATAACGCGAAAATCCTTATAGTGTAGTGAAATAATATCAGGTAATATTAACCGGAGAATTCAGTTGTTTTTTTATAATACACAACGAGCCGACATAAGGGGTAAACTACTTAGGACAACAGAGCCTGCAAAAAGGAAGGAAACTTGAGACAAACCCTATACAAGACCGTCTGGCCAGCGTCGGATAGTAGTCCAGAACCTCCTTTGTAAAGAGAGGTTTATGTCCAGCAGTAGACTGTTAAAGTCTGTTGATGACGATTGATGAAGGTGCCCATCCCACATTACTAGTATACTTATCGACCCCTCGAACTAAACCATTTGCTTGTGTTTACATTGGTAACGCAGTGCACAGGTCCGAACCAGCAATTTCGGAATCGCAGCTCCGACGGCTTAATTTTTCGTTGTACTTATTTCATTAGATCTATAAATTTGTTTTATTTTATACATTCCTCATATTTCCTGCTATCATCCGAGAATATAAGCCGAAGATCGAGCCAAGCGGTGTGCAATTGGAGAGGCCTACTCGTATGCCCAGCCGTGGTGATATTAATGATACACTTTTTTTGTATAGTCATAACATTTACAATGACTACAATTAAGCTTTATCAACATTGATTACCTCTTTTAATAATTAATAGGAAGGTTCATCAAGGTGCAATGTTCCACGATAATAAAAGTAGATAAAAATTAACATTCGGTTTAAACACGCTGACAAGTTTCACGGTAATATTGCATCAGCTGTGGCACTAATTGTTTGTAAGTACATCGTAACAATGCTAGCGCCATTATTTCAATGATACGAAATAAGTGGAATACAGTTGGCAACCATCCATGCTAGTGCAGTATTATCAGAGTTGCCAGCAGCATCTAATGTTTTTATAACTTTCTTCTGAAAACTCCATTATAAGAGAACTATCTTATTTTAGTTAGGCTACCAAAAGCGTTACTGCTAGCCTCGTTGACTGGCCTCATTGATGCAAATACACGAACTCAATGCATTCGAGTATATGCATATACGCAGATACACACAGTGTGCGGTCGCCATATATAACTAGTTTCTATTGAGGTTGAACATGTCTATATGTGTATTTATAAATAGTTACCGTACATTTCGTTAACTCAAGCTTTATATATAGTAGTAGTAGTAGTTCATCTATTTTTCGCATCAATTTTCTTCCTCATTTCTCATCAAAGCAACATTGTGCCATAGAGCAGTGTGGCAGATATAACTGGCTTGTCATACAGTAAGTAATGTGTTAGTCAATGTCTAAACAGTTTCAAACTTTCGTTACCTTTACCAAAAGGAAAACAATAGAAACTCAAGAGCTACATATCATATACTCTGATATCGTATGCGTTATATAGTCGGTATTATTGAAGAGCCGATAACCTAGCTAGTGGCGCAGTACCAATGACCTAGTAAAGATCGTTGGCAACCGGTTGAAGTTTACCGTATAAATTACCCTGGAGGTTTTACAGCTCAGGAAGAACTCTATTAGATCGATTACCTACTCTATTACCATTTGAACTACTAAAATAAGCTTTTAAAACAGTCACAATAAACACCCATTTACGTTGTAATTGTAATTGTAAAGAAACTAATACTTATGTAAAAAAACTAATTTCCATATGTTTTAATGCCGCAAATCTCGGCAAGTATTTGATAAGACTTGTCTAATGTTTTTGCATAATATTTGTAAGTTTCTATGGAATTGGAAAATTCTATGCGTTTTAGATTGGCTAAAAAGGTAAAACTTGTGTATTTTTATTTTAACGATAATATGATAATTTTCGACACAGCTTCGGTTGATATAGCCAATTAGCAAAACGTATGAAAGTTCGCTGAGCCATGGCAGTAGAAAATAGCCGAATTTATCGAGTCAAGTTCCAAACACAGTAGAACTGGGTTCAAAACATCTATATTATGCCATTTAAATTTTCAATATTTAACAATTGACGAAATTGGATAGTCGCCTTTTTGAAATCTGTAAATAAATTAATCAAAATTCGGCCCATCGCATACAAAACAAAAGAAATGAGATCCACTTTTTAAATCAACTCCATGCAGAAGACAATGCATCGGCGATTTCAATGCGTCTGGCATTCTCTATCAGTTAACTTTTAGTACAAGATTGTTTTTAAAAAACATTTAGTAGTTATCTACTATGCAATTAAAACAAAAAACAAGCAATGCCTTTGCGCATAACTTTACTGAACGCATCAATTACTTTAACGGCTCAAAAAAACTTGGATGAAAGGTTGAGTGACCTCTTACGACCGAGTATGAACAAAAAGTGATTTAATCGGTGCACGGCTGCGTATTAGTTACATAATTTAACAGTACTATACTTTATGTTATAGCTAATTCTAGATTTCTATTATCTAATTATATACCACTAGCTGACCCGCGCAACCTTGTCTGCGTCTCATATTGCCCATAGGTCCTGTAGCGTGATGTTATACAATGTGAATAAATTTGTTAACCATAATAAGGTTATAGTTTTTTTTTTTAACGTGTGGAAACCTCCTCGGGCCATCACCCCATCGGGGTTTACGGCGGGGCGGTGTGTCGGAATCGGACCAACTAAAACCACACGGTGTGCCACTCTGCACCCACTGCGATATAGGAGGGATCCGGGAACAGCTCTTATTACGACTGTGCTAACAAGAAGGTTGCATGTACGCCATTCGTTCACGTAGATAAAACTAGACCTCATTCTAGCCATTAATCTATCAACAATCTTTTAAAACCATAATAAATTTCTTGTCTAAATGTTTATAGGAAAATCATTCATCTAGTTGCATATAACTCAATGACACAATCCCGTTTGAATCAATGCTAGTTTTGTTTTAAATTATTAATAGAAAACATATAACAGAATACATTACTTATAAATAAAAGGAACTGTAGAAAACGCACGCATTATGAAGACATATGTATGTAAGCGGTCGTCATTATTAAAGTTTTTGGTATCCTTTTAAGGCTTCTACAAGAAGCCTATAGAGGTACCTCTGCCTTACCTTGAAATGTTTTCTTAATAAACAAATTTTAACGTCATCTCAAGGTCGTGTTTTTACCTACCGTTTAGTAACCAGCTGGGCCGGTTAATTGTTAGTCAAATAAAAACAAAATGCCAAAAGCGTTTACAACTCGTGATAAGCGTGCATAAAATATGCTCCTTTTTCTTGAGTAACAAATCGTATTTTGTTTCAATTATTTTAGGAACAATGAACCCTTAGTGACGTCATACAATTCGATCCATGTATAATAATATTTTTTTGTAGCAAAAGTTCTAATATTTAACAACAATAATGGGGGCTGGTACCAGATGTGGGTTTGTTTTAATACACAAACTGTATTGTGTTTCTGATTGCACCCAGACTGGGCATTATACTTTAAAGATGTAGACTATTTTATCGTAGCTACTCTCTTTAAACTATCGTATAACTGTAATCAAACTTAGCACGCATTACTTAGAACGAATGTTATGGTTTCCCGTTTCACCGCTTAATACAATCAGACTGTTGCGCTCGCGCCATCGCCGTGCGATGATATGGTCACATTATAATCGTCCAATCGCAACGTTTTGTTTTTCTTTCTGTATGTGTGTGGGTGTGTTGCGGCTTGCTGGTGAACAGACGGCGTACATGACCTTGTGTGACGTAAGTAAGGGGGTGTGTGCAACGCAACACGTTGTTAGATAAAACTTTTTTTTCGTTTTGTAACGAACACGTGATGTCATGTTTGCGTGGTAGTACCTACTAACTACAATTAAAAAAGCCTTTATTGAAAAAAGTAAACACTCCTCATCATTGCTGTAATGTTTTAGGACTTAGAAGTTAGTTACAATACTTTTGTCACATACGTTTGGAGACCACTTAAAACTCATAACACGTTTCTGCTGTCTTCTTGCATACTAATGTTATGAACTTGTATTAAGAAATACATTACAGGTAATTTAGGACGTCTATTTTTGTGATTATATGTAGGTATAAACTGAGTATATCATCTTGTAGCTATTTACGTACCACATAATGTAATTTATAGTGACAAAAAAATCGAAAAATATATCTAAGTCGCATAAGGAAGCGAGATGACCTTGGAATTAAACTGCGTGTTTTATAGTACTTGTGTTTTTCTGCCACCGATTATAAGATATAAGATCTTTAACAATAAATAAGATGATGTGATTATTGACATTTATCTTATTATCTATCTATATGTATAATATTTAATATTTTCAGTTGATGAAACAAGTAAATTATATCGTTTATATAGGGTAGGTGACACAAACAATTACTAATACTAAATGCCGCCATATATTCGTATCATTCGTCTGAATGTTTCATCAATTCAGGATATAGATTTTGGAATCATATGTGTTTAGTTGTATATAATAAATGTATCGAGGGTATTTCATTGTAAGACATTTTCAGGAAATAAATTTCACATGGGTCACATCCATAAGGATCCTTCTCTACCATACAAAATTCAGTATCGAATGTGATTCAGTAGTTATCGCTTCTTCTGCTCGGTGCAGACACTCATTTAGCAACAGGTACGACGTACGTAATAACGTATTATTTACATATTACTGTTATATTATAATATAACAGTAATGTATATATAATTGGGTACAACTCAGTGGTTTGTTGCTTCAGGAGTCCGACCACCTTGTTCAAGACGTTGCAGTAAAGCCTAAAAAAAGGCCAAGGACAACCCTAACAAACAATTAACCGTATTAAATAGTAAAGTGAAAAGAAAAAGCCAATCTTTAATTTTTCTTTTGTTAATTTAAGGCATTGAAGCGGTTTAATTGTGTTTATTATAGCCTACACGCAAGATTCCTTTTTATTAATCGGATGACTGAGACATGTCACTTGCTGTAAAATACGTCATAACACGTATGGTTTAATTATAACATATTAGGCTGATTCTATTGACTTTATGACGCATTTTTTTTCGTACGGGACTAAATTCAAGGTTGAATATGTTTCCGCAGTGTTGCCCGTTAATTCAAATTGATATCATTATTAAAACTGTCAAATGACTGACCGTCCGTTAAATGGCAAGGTCATAAAGTTTTAAATTTTATAATTAAACATTCGGGTTATTTATTGGTCTTTATTGTCGTCAATGTGTCGTCATACCAATATTATAAAAACAGTATTTAAACTGTTATAAATATGTAATATTTAAATGCATAGTTTCTTACGCATGTTTGTTATAAGTGATTAACTTTGTTTGGATTTGCATGAAAAACTTTGACCGTAATATGGCTTGCGTAAGTGTTTGTACGTAATTTGATAGGTAGGCTTTGGTATTACTGAAACACTATAAAATTAGGAATATTTTACGTAATAACGTGTATTTAGTAAACTATACCATAGTCTTATGAATTGTATTTTAATTTAAAATAGGTACCAAATTACGCGACAAATACATGGTATTGTATGTGGTCTGAAAAATAAGCTTTATACTATTATAAGCATTTATTTATAGTGCCGCCCATGGATGCTCAACCTCTCCCGATATTTTTTTTTAAAAAACTATGTTATTTCGTACTTTCTGTTGAGCAACACCTAAATGATAGTTGAAATAAAGTTGCTGAGTTTACGTGATAAAACTATTATGAACGTAATTTAACGATATTTAATGTGTTTGTTACAGGTAAGAAATAAAATACACGTTTGTGCGCTGTGCTACAAAATAGTAAGTCCATGACTATAAATAAAATTACGAGTATATACGCAACTATAAACTATACAATACTTTTTAACTAGAAAAAATACACTCACAACTATCATATCTATAAACAATGATTTTTTATTTTTTCGATTCAGTAGATTAGTTTAGCATTGGATAGTCACCGCATCGAATATTGTAGTTAAGGCAACAATAAGGCCCTAATAAACTTTCTTAAACCATGGTAATAACTCATTTCTTATCAATTTTTATTGTGCCATAATCTCATGAACATAATATAACAGGTTGAATGTAGTGCGGAAGTTGGCCACAATGAATGACACACACGATACTTTGTCATAGACAAAAAAGATAATGAACAGCCTCAAAACGTCTATCGTCTTCCTATTTTCATAGAAAAAGACACAAATTTCCATACGGCTGTCATCTACTTCTAAGTGACAGATCACACAGACATAAGTGACAGAACACAATAAATTGTACATCCATCTGCCTCTGACCTTCCTTCTCAAATATTAATTTGAAATCTATTATCTACCTACTGTAGGTTTAATACAGTTTATTAAAAGTATAACCTAAAAGCTCCAGGAATGAAAAATGAATTTAATTATCGAAGTTAAGACAAAAAAAAAGACATATGATTTTTGCGGTATCATTTTAGGAATATTAGATTCAATAAGAGGGTAACAGAGACGCAGAAGGAGGCAAGGAGATGATAGGATTTGAGCGTAGATTTATTATTAACACAAGATAGACATTTTGACTGCACGGCTGGCCTAGTGGTTTAAGCGGTTGCCACGCCGCTCTCTACTGCGCTGAGTGCTGTGGGTTCAAATCCCACATTAGACAACAACACTTAGTGTGATCCACAAATTGTTGTTTTGAGTCTGGATGTTCATTGTGTCCGTTTTTTGTGTGTTTGTGAAGGCGGGCGTTGTCGTTTTTAAAAAGGGAAAAAAGAAAAAAGCAAATATGAATATTTGGTATAGCTGTACCTATCGCAATTTTCTAACCACTTTTCCACCGACAGAAATTTACTCTGCAAGGACCCACAAAGTACCATAGAGTTACAATAAAATCTCGAATATATCTTGTGACTCGTCTAACAACCTTCACGGTGTAGCCTTGGCCCTGGCTGTTAATCACGTCATCGTCTAAGAATTGTATGTGGTAAGGAAATGGCCCTAAATTCTCAAGAAAGCGAAAACAATAATAGGATTTACATAATAATGTAACAAAATTTCGCTTAGTCAGTGCAATTAGATTGATCTACGTTGTAATTCATCATAATTTTCGTAATAGTTACTTTACATCCGTCACATGTAATGAAGAGTAGCCTAACATTTGATGGATAGATTCCAAAAATGTGCAATTACGTCACATGTAAAATTTTGCAAGTGTTTACAGAAATATTTATATTTTTCTAAAACTCGTGGTAAAAGACAAATTAAAAAGAACAAGTATAAGATTCATGCTCATTATAAATATATTTTTATCTGTGACACAAAACTAACGCTTAGCTGTTTGGCGTTTATTGAACTATCATAAATATTTGGGCTTTGTCAACATTAAAATCTTTACCACTAAGAATATGTGCCGAGGCCACAGAGTATCTGATGAAATTCAAATACTTAGGATTTTTAGCGTAAGGTTGAATGAAATTTGAAGTTGGACTATACAAATATTGCTTTGATAATTAAAAGATTATCAATTTAAGTAGGTTATGTACCTAATTACGTACAGTCAGGAACATGTGTGTTCAAAATGTGATGTAATATTTTTTTGCAAAGACTAGACAGACGTTCACCGTCAATCATGCGCATTTATGTTTAATAGTCACTCATTCGTATCTAAGTCCTACGGTAATGTTAAACAAAATATGTCCTTCTTGTTATATAACACAACGATAAGTTATAAATTAACATCTTTTTTGGAGGTAAATATATATAATAGAGTGTTAGTATTTAAAGAACAGACACGAGTAAATTTCTTGGCATCAAAATCCATCAAATGACGTAAATATTTTCAAATATTTTTTAAAAACAGAACATATAATCCTAACAAGATACCTGTCTTCATTGTTAAACATTAGGTTAAAATAAAGCATGATGCAAGTGATCCGTATATCTCACGTGGATCGCTTGATATTCGTGTGTTATTTTGGGACTGACTTTCAAACAATAAACGATTTAGTACCATAACTCTGCCAGTCGTATTTATAACTTTATAATCCTTTTAATATGCACATTCTTCATCAGAGGTGCTGTTGAAATGTAGAGGATAAGTTGGATCGAATTTTACTTTCAAATTTAAGGATAAAAGAACGAGAAAATACTTTGCATATGGATGTGATTTTCTGACTATTCATTTGGCACGATTCTTTGCTAGATTGTACCGATTATAACTGACTTAAGGCTTCAAAAAGTTTTATAAAATCCTTTGCCATCATTAAAGGAAAAGTTAAACGCATGCTTAGTATCCGCACACTTGTTGAAGTGTGAAGATTCTATACATGCATTTAATTCTTAGTTCTTAGGGTCACTTGTGTTTTAACGTCAGCTAATCCCACCCCCCAACTCCCGCCACCCCTTAGAACTAAGAACAGGAAGTTGTGACACCGGTAACATCATTCACGCAACTATAGAGTAGCTTAACAGAGGATTTGCCGCCGGTTTATTTATGCCGAAGCATGACCCTCCCACGACAACAGTTCCGTCATTTGTCATAGTAACTCATAAGACTTATTCAACACTCGTCAATGTATAACAATTGTATAAGCGAAAGGCCAACTCGTCGACATTGACATTGCCTTCTCGTTGATATATCATACAACTTTTATTCACGCGAAACATTCTCTTCAAGTGCAATGGACTCAAGACGCAAAAGCTTTAGTATTTCCTACACTGAACTATTTAAACTTCATTTTAGATCAAGGTTCATTTTTTTCATTAGATTATTAATACGTATTACTGTATTTATGTCGAGATTTTAAATAATAAACCCGCATTTGATTCACAACCCTAATCGGTTGGATCCTTTGTCAAACAAGTTTTAAAAACTGCCTAGATTTGTCACAGCTACAAAGCTATGAAGGTAAACTTGCTAACAAGTCAACAAGCGAGTTCTGTGCGAACGAGGAAATATACACAGTACACAATCATCATTGTCAACAGTATCTAATGATCCACTGGACATAGGCCTCTCCTTACAAAGGAGGTTTTAGCCTGCTTTACTATGCTGGCTAGATGGGTTGGTATAAAGTTTATTTCTAGTTTTTCTTCTTTTGAAGTGCTATTGTTTGCTCCTTTAGTTGACTCTTACGACAAACAAGTGATGAATAAAGGTAGTGACGCTCCGTATTCTTAGTCCGTCATATTGCCTAGACCTAAATGTGAACGAAATAAGAACAAAATAAATGTAGTTCTATTGAACGAATACGACTTATTTAGTTTCAATGGGTGTTATCTTATCCATGAGTACACTTCCTTCCTGCACCGATACGCGGCTTGCATTCTTCGATTTAAAAATAATGACTTCCAACGAGCTATCTATACACTAATACATTGAATATATATCTCGATCTAATAGTGTTGGACACTGCTTATGAAAACACATGACCGTGGGAGATGCTTTGGCACTTATGGACCAGGCCTGACCAGATTAATACTACGGGCTCACAGGAGACCGGTGTTAAGCAGTTATTTTACCTTCTCTAAGTGAGTGAGGTTCATCATCATCAACAACCTTAACTAGACCAAAGCTGGATATAGGGTTCTCCCTAGAATGGAAATTCTGGCTTACTGTACTACGTTGACCAGATAAATTTCTTCTTTTTATATATATTTAGATGGATAGATATCTTGTGTTTTATTCCAATATAATAAAGAACAATACATATAAATACGAGAATTCGAGGTTACCGGGCACGGGCCCTATTAGAATAATCTGCAGTTTGCAGCAATATGCAGGTGCATTCCTAACACTGCATAGGGTATTACGTATTAGGGTGGTATATATTTAATTAAAATTAGTGCTACCTTGCTATGTGCTACCTTGTGAATATCACATTTTGTTTTGCTTTCTTTACCACTAATTCTGTGGGCAGATACTGCGAAGAAGGTAACTCACTTATCTCTCATGAGATTCAAGTATCCACGTGTGGTGCCTTAAAAATTTACACTAATTATTTCTTGTTATTATTATACTTTTTGTTATTCCGTGCAAAATACGCTCACCTACTAGTATATTATTTAACAAGTAACGTGGCATGTGACTGTGGTTTTCCTGTATGGCCTAGATTGAACATGTTGATAGTAGGTTAGAACATACTAGTTTTACGCTCTTATACAGTAAAATTGAAGCCATTATTAATTATATGATATAATCTAAAAACGATTCTATTTAATGTTTGAACAAAATTGTTTACTTGTCATGAGCTTCTCTTTAAAAAGTTTTGGTCTACTATACAATGCTGGTCACATAGGTTGGTACAGAATTGGTTTCAAGTGAGGGATCTGGATGTCATAATACCATCTGTTCCCGGATCCCTCCTATGTCAGGCGCGGAGTGGCACACCGTCTGGTTTTAGTCGGTCCGATTCCGACACACCGCCCCGCCGTAAACCCCGGAGGGGTGACGGCCCGAGGGGGTTTCCACATAAAAAAAAAGAAAAAAGGGTTGGTTTCAAGTTTTCTTTCTATTTGTAGTGTTGTTGTCGTGCGTAGTTCATAGTCGCCTCTTACGACACCCACGGGATGAATAAGGGCGGCAATATTCCATATTCTGAACCCATCACCACATGGACAATACATGATAATACGTAATTCACTACTATCTTTATAGACTTGGCAACTCTATTACAAAACTCGTTTCAGGGTAAAGAAATTGGCATTAACAACAGCTAAAATACGATAGAGGCAATGAAAGTAAAACGCAAAAAAACCCAGAAAAAGTGATTAACGATTTTAAAACATGTGATCCTTGACATTGATTGAATTGTAACAAATTTAACAAGCATACGTCACTGTGTTACATATTATCTTATCTTGTATAATAGTGCGGCTATTTTAGTATTATGTGATTGATAGGTATTTTAATCGGAATTATTTTATCCTTATCATCTCACTTGACCGACCTGTTGGTCCAAATTAAGATCAGACGACCGTGAGATGTGTAAAAAATGTATAATATTATTATTTTAATTGCATTGGCTAAGCATTGAACGACGAATTACAATATACTAATAGAAAAAAAAACAAATATAATTCTTTAAAAATCATGAGTGTTTTTATACATGCTTGCTCATTTATTTACAGTCTTTTAGTAGCTCTTATACATACGATTTACGGACGTAAAGTTGGTAAATACAATGATTTTTATAAGAGAGGTCAATTTAATTAACAGATTCGCAATGTCATCGTCACCAAAATATGATTTTGTAAGATGTTAATAGTCTTTTTATGGTTTAGGAGGTAAACGAGCACATAGACCACCTGAGTGTAAGTGATTAGCACCGTCCATGGATACAGCGTATTCCATTTGCCCCTGAAATTGGGGGCGAAGAGAGGAATCTACCTATGCTTATCTCATTCACTTGTTGAAAAACAACGAAAGGATTGCTCAAAATTGTTTTTTTAATCGATTAGTTGATTATTTTATCGGTCGAGCCGGCAAATATATGACAAATATTGGTGCGCTCACGATCTAAAGCTACTTTATCATTAGCCTCTAGTAGTCCACTGTTGGACCTCAACTAAGAAAGGAGGTTTTGGTCTACTATACCACGCTGGCTAGACTGATTGGTTTAGGGTTTGTATCAAGTGATCTGGATGTCATAATAGCAGCTGTTCCCGGATCCCTCCTATGTCAGGCGCAGAGTGGCATACCATGTGGTTTTAGTCGGTCCGATTCCGACACACCATCCTGCCGTAAACCACGGTGGGGTGACGGCCCGAGGGGATTTGCACGCATAAAAAAAAGGGTTTGTATCAAGTTTTCCTTCTCTTTGCAGTGATGTTATCCTGCGTATTTTGCACAACAAGGGTGCAAAGACGACACGACGACACCTACGAGATCAACAAGGGTGGTGACCTATGCATTCTTAATCCGTCACCACGCGACATAAAACTATGTATTTAGTTAAAGAATTAATATAAAAATCTTAAAACGAAACAGGAAAAGCAACTTCAATCATTATTCATTCTTATATTTTCTGTGTTTATTTAATATTAATGATGGTATCACAAACGGCAAAAAATCACACATTAACAATCAAACAGTTAATTATTATATTAAAATAGATAGAAAATCGAATAATTAAAATTTTATGTTTTATACAAATTATTCTATAATATTATTATACAAGTTATTATAAGCCTTTATTATCTATTAGAGGTTTTCTGGAACACGAATGAATTCTGACGTAGGAGGTACTATTGCAAGAAGACAGTTTGCGTCTGATGTAATACGTAATTAATGCTTTTATGGCATCATGTAGACACCTTAGCTGTAAGATTATAACTGGATAATAGCTTGTTAAAAGCATAACTGACAAAGCGTTGAAATTATTCATTGTTATTTAAGATTTATTAATATATGAGTACCACATTTAACTTATTGCAGTAGGTACGAGTATAGAAATCGTAAGTTTAGTGACTGCACGGATGTCGTAGTGATTTCAGCGGTCACTTCGCCTCTTTGTGTGATCCGCAAATTTTTGTGCTGAGTGTGCGTTTTATGTTTGTTTTATGTAGGTATTTTGGTAAAGCCCTCCGTGACACAGAATACGTTCCTAGTTCCTACTAAAAGATTTGTCTTTTTTTTAAAGAATATGAAAGAATACCACTAAGTAGACTATTAGTACCCTCTTCTCTACACGTATCATCAGGAATGAAACAAAGAAAGATCAAAGAACATATAACACGATTGTTGTATGGAAAAAGTTTTAAAGAATGGCATCACGTGTCCTCTGGCTAAGACCATGCTGATAATGATTATTAGAAAATAAAACGTAAAGAAAAAATGCGCCTATGTATGCTACATAAGTCCTATCTTGGTTTAGCATGCTTAGTTGTACCATAAACAAAGTATTACGCTAATATTCCGTGTAAGAAATTCTATAAGTTGGTCACAACCTTGTGTCAGTTCTTGACCTTGTCAGAGTATTACAAGCAGTTATATAGTCAAGTAAATCTATTACGATACTTCATTATACAACACTTTGTATAATAGACTTTGAACAAAAAATGTAGGCAGCAACTATTAAGTTACATTGTACGAAGGTTGTAGAATAACCAATAACTGCAAGTAAAGCGAGAAAGTGGTAATATGATGCTGCAAATGTCTACTTTAAGGTAAATAAAAAACAATTAGAACTATATATCGAGAAACGACTCGTTGGTAACCAGTCAAGTATAAATGAAAAGATTTAAGAATTAAGATAGAGAAACTCTTTAAAACAACAACGCTAAAAGGAGTTAAAATACTGCTCTTCATAAAACCATAGATTCTACCTAACTAACCATTATGCCACAACAATTCGTGACACTATAAACCCAATCTGCCTCAATGTTCCTTCATTCCCAAAACTTAATTCTATTGGATATTCTCATACCGGTGTTAAATACAACGTAGGTGCTTTAGTATTCAACAAAATTTAAAATTTCATTCAAATAAGTTATATAATATAATATTTCTTTCATCGTGAACATTGTAACCGAAAAAATTAAGTAAGGTAAAACGAAGAAAACAAAATAAAATGTACACCGACTCGAAAGATATCATTTATTAAACTCAAGCAGTCGATAATGTATGACAATAAATTAGAATTTATTGCTGAATTTACAAGTAAAATAACTAGAAATAATTACTTATTTAGCGTTTATAATTTTTAAACGTGTAATGGAGAATAAGCACCTTCTACTTTATTAGTGTCGCTTCTGTATTATTGTATTTCGCACATGAGGATCATATTAATTGGTGTCCTAAAGATCACATTATCACACGTAGATTCTAAGAAGTAACATGAGGAGTTATGAAAAAGTCTTATGTCTGCACCTTGTGTAAAATATTCAGGATTCCTGCACGTTGAAAGACTGCGTGAAGATTGAATAACTACAGAAACTGGAGATAGAAATAGGTGGAACGTCCAGTTTACGCTATGAGAAAACATTATGTATGACGTACGAACACGCCTTCTGTTTTATGGTTGAAATCTCGAGGGATTTGCGTCACACAATCACGTGGATCTTCAGTTGCAAGTCAATGGTAACCTTGGAGTATCGAATTGAACATGTCTATACGTGTTACGTAACCATTTTCGTTATTTACTGAAAAAAATGTTTGTTTATACTCTACGTATAGCTAGGCTAGCAGAAATTTCACAACGGTTAAATGACGTGCGTTTTTATATATTTTTCCTCGTTCCTTGTTTTTAAAATATTTGTGACACTACGCATGACAGAATCGAGCATATTAAACTGTTATATTTTAGTTATTACAGTTAATTAAATAATTTACTTATATGAAGACAATTTTAATCAAAATAGAAATGCAATATACGTTAAGATTACGCACTTAGGTATGCAGTGTGCCCAAGTAGTGTTGGACAAGTAAATTATGGATAATTTCTGTTGCATGAGGTGCCGCAAACTGGGGATGCCGACTGTAACCTGTAGTAGAGTGCTATGTGTGCTTATGTGGTGACGGATTAAGAATACCTCTATACATTCCGACCACAACACTGCAAAGAGATGGAAAACTTAAAACAGACTTTATACTGACCCAGGGTCAGTGATCCGTCTTGGCCAGCGTATCATAGTAGGCCAAAATCTTCTTTCTTAGGAAAGGCCCTTATCCAGCAATAGATCTTTATAGATTGTCGATGATGATTACTGAGAGCTTAAAGCCTTTTTTGTCCAGAGCCCGTAAGAACTCAATCAATTTTGTTAAGTCGACACTGGTTACGCGCAAGCGGTATTATTCTGTATGTTGAGAGTTTAAGGACCGCTTATCTACAAGTGAGTCAAGTGTTTCGTAATGAAAAAAAACTTTCACGTTAGTTGGTGTTAAAGTCTCTACGTAGGAGACGTCACACTCTATAACTTTGAAATCTTTAGTACTCACGTTATTTTTTTTTAATCATACTATATGTTAATCGGAGAATCGAAACTACTTTGCATATGATTAGCCACTATATGTCTTAACATTCTCGGGTGATTTGTTTGATCATGTATTGTATCAAGTAGTGTTAAATCGCTCTTTTACACTGTTGAACCTTAAAACTGCAGGAATACTTATAACAATACAAACGGCTCAGATCAAAAACTAAGTATTTTCGGCACAGTATTTCGGGCACGTGATTTTTACATGTTATTCAGATTGCAAAATCCCGGAAGATTTTCACTTGTAAACAAGGCAATTATAGCACGATGTTTTATTTTCAGTTCACAGTCAGTCTTGATACTACAGTTCAAATAAAAATTGTAGTCGATTCATGAAAATATATTTTTTTTGTGCGGAAAAAGCCCGGAATCGGAAACCACCCACTTGACGGTCAGTGATGTGATTATGTTGAACCATTCGAATCTGCACATGATCCCCTTGTGTATTAAACCACGACATTCCCCCTCTACTTACTAAAGAGCAAGCACACTCCTCATAGTATAAAAACACCTACCTGAAATGAGACTTACAAAATGCAGTACAGATGATAAGATTGCTTATCTGTTAAGCACGTTACTTATGCGGTAAGCGGAGTCAAGGTTTAGCTGTGAGTTAATCATACATTATTCTATTTAAACGCTTCTTATATCAGATACGTTTCACATCCTCTACGTCGAAGCTTACTCTAGCTCTAGCGTACTACATAGTTCTTCGAGCTTCTATAAATTACATCCAAGAAATTGACAAGTTTTATCATATATACGACTATTTATAACAGGACAAATCTCTCAACACGCATTCGTAAGCGATCTTATGTTATGTGTTTTATACGAGTTAAAGATTTAATTTTTCTGATAGTTGACTTTTTATCAAACTGTATATGTGTTTCAATGCGCCTATTATTACCTATTTGCAAATATTAATATGCTCAATACAAACTGATTGTTCAGTCGTACAATCCCAGCGAATATAACAATAAATTTCAACTGTGGCAATCAAAATTAATAAAACTACGTCCTATTGGCCACGCCCAAGGTACGTAATTCAATTATTCTGTCAGATGTTTTGCATGAGACATAACACTAATCAATTAAAATTGAATATGTCATCGTCTTTCAAGATTTATCCCAGAACACAGCAATCACATCACGTCGTCTTTAATAGTCCACTGCTAGACATAGGTCTTTCTTTAGAAAGGAGGTTTTGGCATAGAGTTTGTTCACACCCACGGGACGAATAGGAGTGGTGAATAGTGTCACTCTATATTCTTAAACCGATACGGTCAACTTCTCTTACTTTGTGTTGGATATATTTTTTTCTAAATATTTAGATGTTTATACTACACAGAAGTATTATTTATGTATCCATAATGTTCAAAACACGTACATGTGCAACATTATGATCATCTGATTTCAATTTATTTATCTAATGTAAGCGCGTGCAAGCTTCGTTTCACGTTTTTTATTTTGTTAAGCGTATAAATGGTGCGTACCTACGTAAGGTAAAGATACATCTACATAAACTTATGTAGATACGAAATTTGCAGCCAACCGTTTCCAAAATATTCATATATCCTTACTAATATTATAAATGTGCAAGTGTGTTTGTTTGTTTTAATGTTTGTCTTTCTTTTACGTCGTAATAGAGCAATTGCACGGTATGCTTTTTGTGTCTGGAGATAGTAAAGAGGCTGGGGAGTGATAAAGGCTACTTTTTACTGCGGTCAAAACTCTCATTACCATGGGAAGATCCATTATACGTGTTTGAATCACTCTAAATTATATAAATTCCGATAGATGGTGCTATTAGTTTTTTTCGCCTGATTGCATAGGATACAAAATCTTTGTAGTTAGACTCGCGGTTTCTGATAGATACCGCTATATTGAATAAGGTACCTAAACTCTTTATCGGTTAACTTTGTAATATTTTTGTAACTTCAAATGTTACATATGTGAAAGTTTATAAAGATGTATGGATATTTGTTACTCTTTCACGCAAAAACTGCTATACGGATTTATATGAAACTTTACAGTAACATAGCTTATACATAAAAATAACGCATAGGTTACTATTTACCGCAAAAACTGACATACACGTGGGCGGAGCCGCGTGCAAAAATTTAGCATAAGTATATGCTAGAGTTGTTCGTGGCTTCAAGTTTTTAGATAGAGAGATAATTCTATACTACTACGGTTGTTATGCTAATTTTTTATGCTTGCCAAGTCTGAACAAGCGTCCACGTACTGTACAATACTCGCGTTTGGAAAACGTTAATACGATTGTGAAGGCGTGAGTACATATACCGTGAACAAGTACGAGTAGGTATGTAAGATACTGAACTAGTTTCGGCAATTGCGTTTAGTTTATTGCACTTTTTATGATTCTATATTCAACAAAGAACTTTTAAATATATTTACATAAAACGAAGTTAAAAATAAAACCATAATAGCTAGTAAGTTAATAACAGTCGACCAACAATTAACATTTCGTACAAATTGCATTGCAAGATTATTGACACGAAGTTATGGTTTTTATAAAACAGTTACTTAGTAATTTACTGTTTTATAACGTTGGATACTTTAGTTTGTATAACTTAACTTTGTTAAACAAAACGATAACACTCATATTTATGTGATTTCCATGTTGGGAGTACAATGCAAAGTTCCTTCTGATAATGTTTCACAAAGTTTTTGCGGTTTAGAGCGTGATAATTATTTGCAAACATTAAAACCGTTCAAACGCTTGTATTTTAAAAGGCTTATAAACATTTGGCAAGTAAATTCACTATCAGAAAGCCGTTGGATGAGCTAAAATATGATTGCCCACCTAGGAAGTGTACATATTTTGTAATCGTGTAATAAACTAAACCTTATTTGTATAACTATGAAAAATATGTATAGATCACACGAAAAAATTAATTGGATATTGTGTATTGACTAATATTTGGAATTCAAAGCGGACTTTGCACTTATGCGACCACCATTTTATTTTTATACACGAGAAATCTCAAGGTAAGTCTATCCTAAACGTATCGGTTGACGGATACTAGAGAACCACGTGGCAATGTATTTAAAGATTTCATTGAAACAATTCAAGAACATGCAGCTTTACGACAGGTCTAAAGTTGTCTTTAATATCAGAAAAAACGTTAGAAAACAAACATAGCCTTGTTCTATGGGTAACAAATAGCAAAGTTTGTATTTTTAATTAGCAAATTTTTCGGCAAGCACTATATAAGATCAATTTTAATTAGATTAATATTATTAACCTGAAAGTTTGTGTGTGTTTGTATGTTCGTTACTTCTCCACACTCAAACAGCTGGACCAATTTCGTTCGTTTCGTTTTGAACAAAATTTCTATTTTAAGACATGCAGGAAGCAACAGGGCGGGTGAAATTGTGGGACAACCGTATCGACAAAGGATGAAAGAAGCATGTTAAGTGGTAATCACTACAAGTTACCTTATGCCACAATAATGTGTTTCGTCTGACGCGTACTACAACTAGCTGTGCAGTACCCCAGTCACACAAAATGCTAATAAAATAGACATTGCAATGACTCAACTTTTTTATAACAAGTCCTGGAATAAACATGTTAGCAGTCACGTGCCCATTGTAGGGCAACTATATGCAATACATGTATACTTATTAAACAGAAGTATTATGTACGTATTCTATACTACCAATGGTTCATGATTTTCGATTTTGTCCGTGTGGTGACGGATTAAGAATACATAGTGTTACCACCAAAAATAACCAAAAACACCAAAAATAAAACTACAGTTGAAAATTTTTGATATTTAACATCATTCCTGTCGTTTACATGATTTTATAAAACGGAAATGTGTAACAAGAAGTGGGGGAAGCAGTGTTTTTGCCTTTGTCAATAATTTAATGCAAAAATAATTTGAGGAGTTTGATTTCTTCCACCTTTAATTATTATTTTGTTTAAATTAAAACTATGAAATACAATTACTTTGCACTGGATCAAATAATATTTTAGAAAAATTGTATGTAATATCATAAACTCAATCTGACATTTAAAACAGAGCAGTGATTACATAGAAGGGGAAATTAGTCAGTAAGATGTATTCCATGCTTACCCACTTAAACAGCATAACGTTCAACTGTAATGTAACTGTAATTGTAATGTAAGTGTAATGTAATGTTGTTGGATATGCATATCTATATGAAATAAGTTAAAAATTTAATTTAAAAATTTTTCTTTAAAACATATTGTACATACTAATAATAGTGTTCTGATGGTGGACCTGTTGGTCTAGCGGTTAGTAATTCTCACTTAGGTGCAGGTTGTGGGTTTGGTTCTCAATGCTTCAATCAAACTCTCAATGTTTTGAGCTCTTACCTATCTGCATGTATTTTTCATCACCCATTTATAAACTTAATTTCGCCAGCTTGCTTCTATAATTAAGGTATTTAACACTACTGTTACTACTGTTGTGTCTGTAAGGTAAAGGTTTAAAAATATATCTGTTACCACCCTTAATCATCCCATGGGAGTCGTACGATTTTAGTAAGAGAGCAAACTTTGCAGGACATCAACACTGCTAACAGAAGAAAACATTGAAACTAAACCATATACCAAACTGTCTGGCCAATGTGGTGCAGTAGGCCAAAACCTCTTTTCTAAGGAATGGCTAAAGTCTAAAAGTGTGACTACTAAAGGGTGTTGACGATGATTTTACATTACAATAATATTATTGTTTTACACATATTTTCATTTTCTATTATATTGCAATAATAATAACAGGTGCTTTATTGAAACACTGTTAATTCACCAGTAACAACCTTATTTACTAATTAAATCAGGTAGTAGAGCCACATTGATTTCAGTATGAATGGGTCGGCTCCTCTAAGGCAGTATTATTTTCTCACATAAGACCAACCTAAAGTGGCAGCATTCATCCTGCTGTATATGCATACAGGGTTGACAGTTATTGTGGTAAGTGTGTGAGACTTACACTGTCACAATGACTGATGACTGCCATGCCTTTTACATACCCAAGAGAGGATGAGTAAATTTGAGTTTGCAGTAAGTATGGTGAACTCAACTCTTGAATTGTATTCATGCTTTCCTCCAGGCAGATTAAAGGCACTTCGGCAGGCTCTTAGAATATAAAAAACAGTCATGGGACTGCAGATAGAAGTGAAAACGGAACTATTAAGTTGAGAGTAATTAAAACTATATGCAAAAATTATATGAAATTTTTTGTTTCATATATAGCTATATATAATATATAATATCATATATAATATATAATAATAATAAATTTCATATATAATATATAATATCATATTCTCCATAGCTATAGATATACTATTATCATTAGCATGTCGGTGACGCGAACCGAGGATTTTACCCTCTACCAAAACGCTCAACGCGCCTAAAGAAGTTTTCTCTTCAAAACATTTTAACACCTGCTTTAACAAAGGTTAATGTGAACTTTCCTAAGCTACCGTTGAAGTAGTTGGAAGGCTTAAGAATCTAGTATTTATAACAATTTACCAAAGAGTAAATTAAAATAAAACATATCATTTGACCTACTATAACCAAACCAAAAGCAAGTTTTAAGCAAGTCTACTAGTCTACAAGTCACTAGTACTTTACAGGAGTACAGCATAGGATTGAAGGACACACTAATGCCAATGATGGTTTTCCAATTATTTAAAGGTAATTTGGTCTCCATTAGACAGGTGGGATTTAAAAAGTTTTGGAATATTATTTAAACCAGAACAAAAATTTTAATTAGATCGTATAATTTTTAGGTTATGTTAACAATATTATTTAATTTTTATTTTAGCTAAGGTGAAAACAAGTTCTGATAGATATACTCGATTTTTATGTTAACATATTTGAATTAAAATTATATTTTCACCTAAAATGCTGTAAATTTGAAGGTTCTCAAAACAACAATATTTGTACACATAACCTATAATAACTTTAACGACTGTTTTTTAATATAACTGATTCTTTAAATAAGCCGAAGGTCTAAAACATATACGACTTCAGAAAATAGTCATTGTAAATGATTTCAATAAGAAAATTACTATTTGGTCTAATATCAACAACTTACCTTCGGGTTCGCCTTTCGCTTCGGGTTTCGACATCGGTAATACTGTCACAAAATACAGTCTTAAGAAACACTATGTTTTGTTCCAAATATGATTCTCTATTTAACAAATCTACAATAAGTTCTAGTGATAAATCAAGAAACAAACAAAATTTTAATCAGCTGTTTGTGCTATTTTCTGTCCGTCATATTTGACATTTCATTGAGTTTAGTTCATTATGTTGGCCAATCTTTTTCGTTTTGTTACTTAGATATTTTAAACAATCATCTAACGTAAGCTTTAGAAAGTATTTCTCTTTAAAGTTTTATTAAAAGAAAACCTTTTCTTAGCATTGTTCAGAATAAAATTATTTGTAAAGAATAATAACAACATACGTTAACTTTTAACATTGCGAAATACAGTTTAGTTATTGCTTAGGCACATAAAATAAAATGTGATTTTGTATTTATGCAAATAAACTAGGAAGCAAGCAACCTATCAACACTCAGTACCGAGAAGCGTCACTAGGTTGCGACATGTCATTTGATTTTGATTGATTTCAGATTTGAAATTACTATATTTACGTTTCATTTAAAATTTTAAACGCGGGTAAATTTAATTGTGTTCAAAGATAATGTATTTCACTAATAATTTAGGCAGTGAATTAATTTAAAATTATCCTCGTTTTATTTGCAGATCAATTCAAAGAATGTGGAGCTGAGCACAACTCACCAAGTCTTTACGAATTTTTTAATTTTCAAACTTTTTCACCATGTCAAACGCTGTTGTGGAGAACGGCGTCAACGAAGATCGGTAAATATTATGCATTTATTTTTATAAGTAACTTAAATCCTAATAAGAATTTTATCGATTTTCATGACACTGACCCGGCGTCTGCATCACATTACTTCCTTATGCTTATTATTGTTATTTTACTATTACAAAACGCTGGCCTCCTATTAGCTTATCGATTTATATATGAATAACATTAAATATTCTTATGAATTTACCTTTAAGTGTGTGCCATGTGCACGTCATTTTTCATGCATCGGTCGCGTCAGGTGCGCGCATCGTCACAAAACATTCCGTCCGTATTATTATGCTTTGCTTCCGGAAGTATGCGGGCGTGCCGTCACGTCCTTAATTTTTTTGGGCCCTGTTTGTACCAATTTTTAAAGGAACTTCTTTCCTTTCTAACACATATTTATTTAATTTACTTTAAAATATACTACTACAATTGTACCATCTTACCTATTTTTTGTTATTACAACTACACTAACAATAGAAATAAAAATCATGTCAACATGAAAAAATATTTTCAGTTTACTTAATATTCTGTATTTGAAAGAATTACACCTGTTACTAACGAGATTCCACAATTACTTTTAGGTCGAAAATGTTACCTAGCTACAGTTCTGCAATATATGGGTATCTATTTTATAACAAAGAAATAAAATGTTGAATATATTTAGTTAATAGATAATTTATAGTTTTTGGACAGTATATCATTTATAGTGTAGCTAATACTCTCATCTTGACTTAGCTAGAACCGCAATCACTGCTGTACTTACATCTAAAACAGCTACTAAAAGTAGTGAAAGTTAGAACAACCACATTACTGTATTGTAGACTGATATTTAAATCAATTATTGTTACCTACAATTGAGTTAATCAAATTTTTTTTTTCAGATCAACAACATACTATTTCCCAAGGAGTGGATCAAGTGCCACACTATGGCAACGGCTGAGTTTATTTTTGTCTATATATTGGAAGGCACTTATAGTAGTGCTTACACCAATTGTTCTACTACCTATACCTCTTATGCACCATGAACCGGTAAGTGTCTACAAAAATCACATTTTTTTAATTTTAATTTAGAGACTTTAAAAAAGACCTTAAACTAAAATATTATTAATCATGAATTCTGCTTTGTATCCCCATATGTGTGTAAATGAGATTCACACACATATGGGGATACAAGTCATTGCAGTGTAATTCATTATATTTTGTTCCTAACTACCAAAAACACTTGTATTTTTCGCATCATAAGACCATAGCAGCAAATAAGGCATTAAGAATTATAAACATTAGTCCATATTAGGCAGGTACTTATCAAAAAATTGTGAATAAAATTCAGTCTGAAATTTAGTCTGAAATTCAGTCTGAAATTATTTGTAAAACCTTTTAAAAATTAAATGCGTGTTTTAACCCTTCTAATATATACCATAAAATAAAATAAAAAATTGGTATCCACCTTTGATACTTCAAATTGTATGATGATTTATAGACGACTTATTGTTCTCGCCGTCAATTCGCAGCTTTTTGTTCGCAGCTCTGAAGTGCTTACTTCCATGAATTATTAAACAGTATTGCAAAATTCATGCTGGCAGTCAATCCAAAAATAAATACCAGCTCTTTCCATACTTTGTCGCTGATTACAGTATAGGCTAAACTAAAAACAAGTGATAGAAAGTAGTAAAGAACCTAAAGAGATCGTATTCTGCCCTTCATCTTATCTGTGCGTTAATACTACGTAATACTTATGGTAACGACAGCACGGTGCCTCGCAGAGCACGTCAAGCCGTCTGTCCTGGTCGTCATGCACACCTGTGGCAATCATTATTGGGAATTAAATGCCCTCAAATATACTCATAACTAGTTCAACTTTGGAATTCAGTTCGCCCTCAGGGTTGCGGAGGTCCGATGTAAGTCGCTCCGTGGAGAAACAGATGTTCAGGTAAAACCGGTGGAACTTACTAGCTGAGCCTAAATAATCTTGGGAATAATGAGAGCTAGGTAGAAAAAGAAAAATTTATGGTAATGAGAGAGTGTGAGATGGTGAGACAGGAAGAAAAAGCAAAACATTTGATGGTAAAATTTCTTAAAATGTCAAAAGCTATAGATATTTCTGTTTCACAATCCTTCGTATGGACAACGTCGCAATCTACTAAGTATTGCTGTAATAAAAGAAAATACTGATATTGAAAACCCTATGTGTTTTTTCAGGCTTACAGATGTATGTATGTTGTGCTGATAATGGCAATATACTGGGTGTTGGAGCTACTGCCTCTACCAGTCACGTCTATGCTGCCAATCGTTCTCTTCCCCACTATGGGCATCCTGGATTCTGATAAAACCTGTGCAGCATATATGAAGGAGACCAATATGATGTTCATGGGTGGTTTGATGATAGCTGCTGGAGTGCAGCATTCGAAGCTGCCCAAACGAGTTGCGCTGTGGACTGTACAAGTTGTTGGTTGTTCACATCGAAGGTAAGAATCGTTTCTTAGATTTAATTTGTCAGACAAATTTTTTTAAAGGCAGTCCATAATCGGCCATAGTGGATATATTTACGAAATAAACCTACAGAAACCGCGGACAAAAGCTAGTCAAGCTTTTGTACTCGCTCACGTGAATGTAAATTTTGTGTACTAATTAAAATATCGATTAGGAATTGTACTTTTGTTGTAATGAAAGTAACTTATGTCATTTTCTACCCCCATACGTATACGCCACATTTTATGATGAAAATGGATATCTAGATAATTAATTGTTACCTCTAACTGCATTTAACTTAGATTTTTCGATTATCGAAGCCACACTGTCCGATAATGTCCGTTTCAAAGTGTAACTTTTCTTAACCGAGCAATTTAAGATTCATGATGTAAAAGATTTAATTTATACATATTAAAAAAACTTACGCAAATTAAAAAAAAACGAACTTTCAATGTATCTGATACTATAGTTTGTTCTTCCAGATTGAACTTCGGTCTTACATTCGTCACCATGTTTATCTCTATGTGGGTATCAAACGCTGCCGCTACTACCATGATGGTACCCATCGTAGAAGCCATATTGGAAGTACTTGAACAGGTAAGCATGGGTTTCAGTCGCGTTAGTCCTAAAGTAATCCTTTACTATAGAAGTTTTACCTTTTACTTGCTTCTGAAGGCCTGGTATGAATTTATTTCACATCAGCTTTGTCGCCATGGTGACCGCGTTCGAGGTTGCGATTGGTCCACACTAAACTTTCCAACAATCGTCACCGTGACGATCGACTGGATATGAAATAAACTCACACTGGGTCCTCTGATTACACTGGTCTGACTGCACAGATGGCGTAGTAATGTAAACGACCACCTCGGCGTTTTCTACTGTGCTCAGCACAGTAGAAAACGCAGAGCTGATCATTGAATTTCAATTCAGTGCACGTTTGTCTAGTGGTTTAAGCAGTCGTCACGCCGTTCTCTACTGTTCTGAGAGTTGTGGGTTCAAATCCTACATAAGACAACACTTTGTGTGATCCACAAATTGTTGTTCTGAGTCTGAGTGTTTTTGTGTCCATTTCATGTATGTTTATAAAGTCCCCGCGACACACGAATATTCCTAGTGTGGTAGACATAAAAAAATAAATAAAAAAGTAAATTAGGTTGATAACCATAAAGTACTTTTTAATAAATGTTAAAATATTAAAGTGTATATATATATATATATGTATGTATTATATATATATGTATTATACATAGATACATTGCACAGAACATATATAAATTGTACTGTCTGTGTGTATTATAGCTTGGTTAAAAGTTTTTATTTATTGATACTAAATATGATACTTACGGACGAAAGAATGGCCATATAACAACCAATTAAAACTCATCATCATCATCAACAGCCTCAATTAGTCCACTGCTGGACATAGATCTCTCCTTAGCGAGGATTTGGCCTGCTATACCACACTTGCCAGATGAGTCGATATAGGGTTTGTTTCAAGTTCCTGATCTTTCCAGTGATGTTGTCTTACTTATTTTGTTTCCTTAGTCACCTCTTATAACACCCATGGAAAGAATAAGGATGGCGAAACTGTATTTTTAATCAATCACCACACGGAGACTTAAAATTCGTGGAATGGCTAATCTTACGCAGTAGTAATGTTAAGTCGAACCTTGATTCGCGCCTAAGAATTATTTACTTTCGGGGACATATTTATTCTACAACTTTATAATTAATTTAATACCTTTTAACGAGCAATTCTTGTATACTCGTATATATATATATATGAGTATATATTTATATATATGTATATATATCACATCTTGGAAACGGTTCCAACGATTTTCATTGAATTTACTATGCAAGGGGCCTCGGGAGCGATAAATCGATCTAGGTAGGTTTAATTTTTAGAAAACGTTGTTTTATCCATGTTTTCAAACAATGAAATGTTTATCTAATAGGTCCGGTTTGACACTTATCTATGTGACAAAATTAGGGATGGGAACAAAAGTAGTTGATAAATTTCGGTTTCCAGGTACTGTAATTTAAAGTAGAAAAAAGAAATTAACTTGAGTTAAAATTTTATATTTTTTTTAAATTGCAGCAAGGTCTTGGGGATGTATACGTAAATAGAAAAAAGAATTCACCAGCAGAAAATGGTAAATCCGATACAAAGGCTGCAGCGAAGGCTGCCGTGGAAGAAGAGTAAGTATCTTGTATATAAAGATTATATACTTTGTGAAAAGTGTAACAAAACATCCAAACCTTTGACAAAAAAGTAGCGAAAATTAATATTATTTATCCCGATCGTTTCTAAGTAGCTTAATAACTAAGAGTTGTCAGACCATACTTTTTTTTTTTACGAAAATCTTAGACATCCAAAGCAGAAGTCCTACTATTTAAAGTATGTACTAAACATTCCTATACGTTTAATTCTATGTACATACATATTATACCTAAACAACATCCAGGCACAGAACACATTAACCGCAATCATGCTTCCATGATATTTGTATTATGTGAGAATCGAACTCACAGCTCTAGCGTTGCAGACAGGATCGCTGATCACTGGACTAAAAATCCTGTTCAGCTCAGTTTTGTTAGTGTCTGGCTGTAATTTTATGCATAAAATAGCAAGGCGATCCGACAACCAAGCGTGTAATTTGTAAATTATTACTATTTTTAAATATCTAATCCTAATATTTATTTCTAGAGCTCCCATGCCGAGTGACATCACTGTTTGTTATTATCTAAGCATTGCTTACGCGTCAACTCTCGGAGGTAGCGGAACCCTCGTCGGTACCGCCACCAACTCTGCCTTCAAAGGAATATTTGATTCGTAAGTATTATATATAAATACACAGTTTAAAGTTTAATTTAAATACACGAGTGAAATCGATATTTTTCGTATATTATTGAGAATCTTAATTTAGAAGACGAATACAACAAACTAAACTACTTATACAACAAGCTTATTATATAGTATATAATTTTATATCTCTTATATCTCATCTCAGATACCACCAAACAATATTTAATCAGAATCAAAACAAAATATTGCCCATTTTTTTTTTCTTTCAATTTAATATTTAAAACCTTCAATTTCGACAAATGTTCCTAGATATATCTGTTTATTAAGGCCCAGCCTGCCGGCACCGAATGTTTAAATATTTTAAATACATATAAAAAATGAGATTATTTATCGAATTTGTCCATTTAGTCGGTTTGTCAAACCAAAGGAAAATGCGATAGGGCTGCCATTGGTACATGAACAATATATCTGTTCTTGTAAGCGTAAGAAATAAACTTCGTTTTATATCCACCAGTACAATAAATTTATTCAATTCGATTCTATCTAAGATATATAATGTTTTTCCAGTGAATTTCCCGAATATTCGAGTCAAGTGAACTTCTTCTGGTTCATGGCGTACAGCACACCGCCAATGTTGATCATGCAGTTCTTGGTATGGCTCGCACTACAGATCACCTTCATGGGATTATTCAGGTTAGTGGAAATTATTAACATTTTATTATAAATACTGATTAATTGGGTGCCACACCTAACGGTATTCGTTGTAGTTTGAATATCTGCTTGATCAAAAGGAAATATTAATTTATTATATACTTATTTTGATGAAATGGTATACATCCTTTGATGTCACCTGAGAACATACATGCAAAATTGTAAGGGGAATGAGAGATAATGAAAGCCAATCTCGTAATAAACGAGCGGTTTTAATTCCGTTCCGATTTACTCTCGATACGACTGACAAATGTCTAAAAGCTATTCTCGTATTAAATTCCACGTTGACTGTAATATGATTATATTGTATTCTTATTCCACTAGTCTTAATAAGTGATATTTTAATGTAATATGGTAATGTAACAGAATTACGATTATATTGAGATGACTGGATTGTATTTGTTGTAACAGAATACCTATTTTCAGTCAATTTATAATTCAGTTTCGATACGATCACATTTCGGTCTCATATGTTTTAAAAGTAAGAAAAAAATCCAGTATATTAAACTTATTATATTCGTATTAGATAATAAGTCTTAGGAGTATTTAGATGTATAATGTAGTATGTAAAACTCGTTTTTCTGACGGTTGAACATTACATTACAGACCGAACAGCGAAGCAGCTAGGAAAGTGAACAACGCGTCATCGGGCTCTGAAACGACAATGAAAGTCATCAAGGAGCAGTACAAGAATCTTGGACCTATCACCTTTCACGAAAAGGTATGTTTTATGAACAACATTTAATAGTCCACTGTTGGACATAGTACTCTTTAGAAAGGAGGTTTTGGCCTACTATACCACTTCAGCTAGAGGGTTTGGTATAAGGTCTGTTTTAAGTTTTACTAAGTCGGAACGGACGGCATCTACTGGACGAATACGATAAAGACGTGACCGATGGATGGCCTTTAAGTTAAGAGTGAATCGATCTTTAGCGGATAAAATCCAACTTTCAGAAGAAGCATAGGTCTAAATCCAATTTTTTGATTATATAAATATATATGTGATGTGTTGCTACAGGCTTCCGGCATCCTATTTATCTTGGCTGTATTCCTGTACATCTTCCGTCACCCTGGATTCATGGACGGTTGGGCTGATGTCCTTACTACCATGTAAGTATATTCACTACAAACATTTCTTTTCAATTCATAATTTTGTAATAAATACCGTCAAAGTAAAAATTTTGCGATGTCCAGTTATTGATTTATTTTTGATTTATACATCTACACTGTTGTGATTTAATTGGACCCTAATATAGTACAGTAGTTTATACATGCAAAAATGTTAAATTGGTTACGTACGCTTACTTTACGCTTACCCAAAAATGTAAGTACGCTTACAGAACTCGACGAGTTCCGCCTCAATTAAGCTCAAATCTTGCCACTTTATACAAACCCCTTAAAATCTAGCTTTACTTTTATCGCGTTAATTTTATACCGCATTCTAACCAATGCTATCACAATGCATCACATCGAAAGTGTGGCATGGTCCAGCTAGTATAATTTATAATAACCTGGCCGTTTCAGTAACTTAAAGATTCGTTTGTTTTTAGGAAAGTGAAAGATGGCGTCACGTCAATGTTTATCGTGGTACTCATGTTCATTTTGCCCATGAGCTGTGACTTCATTAAGTTCTTCTCCAGTTCTTCATCATGTAAGTTATTATTTGGTTGTTATGCTTAAAGTTTAGTGTATAATTCTGATATGATAGAAGAGGAGAAGATATAGAAAAAGGGAGAAGAAAAAGGTCTTTGTACATGATAGTGAAACAGTGAGTTACTTAATGTACTTGATCCCAACTAAAAAATAAAGAATAACTGGGGCATGTAATGTTATGCCTTTGACAGTAGTGATGTTGTTAATTCCAGCTGACTTGTTGCAGTTTAACCTAACCTAGCAATGCCATTTTTAATGTTTAAAACATTATTAAAGAAAGTTAAAGGAAAAAAACAAAAAAGCTTAACTTAGCAGGTGAAAGTGCTATGGTTTTCATCTGCAAATAAACTGGAAGGGGTTGTAGAAGAGTCTCAAAGACATTACATTGATTTTTTCTCAGTGTTAGATAGCTCAAGCGAATACCTGTTGCAGGAGTCCTGTAAAAAAAGCGACACAAATTGGTCAATTGTAAAATAACCTCATTAATTTGTTCATTCTTCACGGGTGCACTAAACACATGGTGTCTTTTGGTTTCAGATGAAGAGTTAGCCGCGTCTAAGCCCTCACCTGGCATTGTGACCTGGGGCATTTTAAAAGAGAAAATTCCATGGGGTCTGCTCTTCTTACTTGGTAAGAGTTTTTGTTTTTTTTTTTGTAGTCTATGGTTTTTGTTATTATCATTTTATTGTGAGGTAACAAAAAAATGGCTTGGTACAGTGTGAATGCAAAAGTAAATGTTAACATTTCTTAAAAGAAGTGAATTAAAAAAACAAATAAATAAATTCAAATAAATATGTCATGCCTTTTACATCCCAAAGCGGGACGTGAAAAAGCATCTCACTAGGCCGCCACAGTGTGGGTCACTATACTGCATCGGCTGCATTCACAATAAATATGGTGACCACAACTTAAAAAAAAACTGTTTGGTACTAAATCGCCTCGAGTTCAAGTTACAATAAATTCTAACCGCCAGAATGTGATCGTAAGAAAACACTTTCGAGATAACACTTCTGATGCTTGTATTACAGCAAGTTAATCTGAAAAGTTTTATAATATTACTGTTTTAAAAATTATCAGTTAGACAATATCCTTTAAATATATGTTTTTGGTTAAACAGGTGGTGGCTTCGCCCTCGCCGAAGGCAGCAAAGCAACAGGACTGTCCGCCATGATAGGCTCGTCCCTGGAAGGTCTACGAGGACTGAACCACGCCGTCGTGCTTCTGGTAGTGGTTCTCGTGACACAGTTCATCACTGAGTTCACGTCTAACGTCGCCATCGCCAACTTAATCTTGCCTGTTCTCGCTAATATGGTACGTATTTTTGTAACACTAAGGTATCTAATCTGATGTACGTAGGGAAGCGTCTAACTAATTTGGTTATACTAGGGTAGTTTCATTTATCTGTGGATGATAGGTTTTTTGAAGCTCCATAGCAAAATATTGAATTTGGTAACGCGTAAGTGGTATAAATTGTAAAGGTCTATTTCAAAAATGTAGATAGCCTGTGAAACAAGCTTATGTATTTATATACGAGTATGTATATATTATGATATAACTTTCATGTTATTATACATTCATGATAAGACTTTTAGTTGTACCCACTTAGGGTAGGATGAAAAGTAATATTGTATTACTGGTTTGTTAGCTGGTAGACCATAACAGTTTTAGTCAATAGCTACTTCTTATTTAGAGTTAGGTACGCCTACCCTAGATGCCTAAACATCTAACTAATGTATTGTTATTTCTTTTGTGACAGGCTCGCGTACTAAACATCGATCCTCGATACCTGATGATCCCAGCCACGCTGGCGTGCTCAATGGCCTTCCACATGCCAGTAGGAACTCCACCCAACGCCATCGTAGCTGGCGTAGCACATATACCTACTTCTAAAATGGTAAGTCACTCATACATAAATAACCTCGCATATAACCTCACTCATCTCACACACGTCAGTTTGATTATAACTTAGGTAGAGCCTGTGCTATGGTAACGAGACTGCTGATAAACATACTTAAATATTTCTAAATAAATATGGATAAAATACACTGAGACGCAGAACAAATAGTCGTGTTATTAAATAAATATTAAACAAACACTCAAAATATGCGTATATTCAGACTATGGATTACATTTATACCATGTATCCGTATACCAACATGTCGGGCCGGCCTGCTGTAGTAAGCCTAAACTGCCTTTCCTCGAAAAAGCCTATGTCCGGCAGTGAACTGTTAAAGATATTTACCATGTATCCATTGACATTATGATCGTTTTTACAAGCATTTAAGGCAGGCCAATTTTTTACACTATTGCGCCATTTTGTCGTTAACGAAATGAAAAAAAAAAATGTACCATATAAATTGGCGCATGGCGGTGTATAAATTTTGATGATAACATACTGAAAAAATACCTAAGCAACAATCTTTACTACCCTTAGCTATTACTTTTTAATTTAGTTTATATTTTTGCTGTTACTTAATCTTGTTTAAATCACCACTTAGATAGGGTTGATGGTACTGAAATAACTAAACCATTTCAGTATATTTTTTGTTACACATCAAACACTAACCGTTAAAAATTATTTTACAGCAATTTTTAACACAATCTCCTTTTTTTCAGGCTGTCGGTGGTATAGGCCCGAAAATTATTACCACACTCATTGTATGGGGCGCTTACCCTACGTGGGGATCGGTTATCTTCCCTGCAATAGCTCCCACTGAGAGCTCGACTCCTCTCGTCCGCAACGCCACGGCTCTTGCCGAACACAACGTCACACTCGCATGTAATAGTACATATAGCGCAATCTCTAGTTTAGCCAACATAGTCTGTAAGGCCCCACAAAATATAAACGGCACTTCAGGTGTATTTTCGTGTAATTACCAACCTTTTTTAAAGTAACAAACCTTTAGAGGTGTGATCAAGGAATTGATAGGCCATTATGCTTAATATTTTGTAACGAAAATGTGGGTATTGGAAAATATGTAGGGAAATATACTCCGTACAAACTTCTGTGAATGCACGACCGGATTTCTAATGTCCCGCTGTTGCGTTGACGATATTTAATTGGTATTAATTAATTGTAATTGTGATAATAAAACAGAATGTAACTATCTACCATATCCAAATTTATTTTGCAAACTTTCGTCTGTTGAAAAGTAATTGTAAGTTGTGTAGCAATCTCAATACATTTAATATATTTAAAAAATCGTAAAAGTATTTTACACTTTTTAAATCGATTGTTTGTAGTACAGAACGAATATTATATAATCGGTGTATTTTCAACTACATAGAGTTTTGATAGGACTTATTTAACTTATTAAATTGTACATTTATTCTAATATTTAAACTTAAAGACTTGTAACTCATTACAGTGAAGCCTCAATATGACAACGCTAAAGGAGATAAGTACGTATTAGTTATACCAAGTAATTTATTACAAAGAGGTTTTTAAAATGTTAAATTAATCTAAGAAATCAAAAGCTTAGTTCCTCAACAGTACAAATTCTACATCTGTAAATTCCGGTATAAAAAGTGATTTCCATTAGTCAACGAACATTATGTTTCACTCGTCAGCGACTGCAACAACGCAATGTCCAACAACAGTAACAACTGGCAGTGTTTTAATATAGACATTTTATGTTAGAACAAATTTGACGTGTCTAAACCTGTCAAAATGTGAACTCGACACATTTAAAATATTTATGACCAAAGGTATTCGTAATTCAAAAATATAATTTTAAATAACTTACCGTTCAGTCCAGGGGATTATACATATTAAGGTTTCACTGTATTATTTAGTTAACACTTGTTATTCTATCCCGTATGAGCTGATACGATTTATATAGGATGGAATTAAAATGCCGAACAGCCTTTCTAATTATAAATAAAAATATATATATTTTATGATAGCATTTTGTACCAAATATAGAAGAAATTAGCATTTATGTGTGCATGTGAGTTAGTCGACTCACCGGCTAAGTGCAGTGCCAATATTTATACATTTTGGTATATACTCGAAATACTATTACTGTATACTATTATGTCTGTGTATTGAAGGTAAAAAAAGCCGTATTCGGAGTACAACGGCTAATTTTCGAAAGATATTTATTCAGTAGTATTTCGCTTACTCGTAACGACAGTTGCCAATAATAAGTGCCTAATTAAAAGTAAAACCGTAACGGGACAATAATATACATATTTGTAGTTATTAAATTGTATACCGTGTGTAAGTAGGTGAGAATTTCTATCAAATTGTGATTTTATGCTTGCAGCTATGACTATTATTCTATTATTTGACTAACCACATGGCTTTTATCTAAAAACCGATTCTAAGACTTGTTATTAATTTCTAATGATTAAAAAAAAATTAGCCATCAATCAATATACTCAACTTATCTGACATTATTGTACCGTAATTTTATTCGGATGACTGAATAGCCATGCAAGTGCAAAATCACCCATAATGCTTTTATTTATCCAATATATCTCTTATGTGTACTTTAAATGTTAAATATCAATGATTTCATAGGAAGTACCTAATTTTAAAGTTGTGTAATAAACGTGTGTGATTTTAAAAGTGTGTTGCCATTTTTTAAATTCATTTCCATGGCAGAATAATGAACACCTGTTTTATACTAAGAGAGTCTTGATAATAATTTATTTTTGGAATTTTGTTTTATATAAAATATTCCAGTGTGCTTACCAAAAATCTAATATTAGGACTCGCTTAGCTACCTACATACATGTATAAGAACAAAATATTTGTTCGTACAAATGTAATATGATGCATTTTGTGTGTGTTTAAAGTGCAAATTAGTTGTAGTTTATTTACTGAGTAGGTATTATATGAATGGTTGCGTACATTAAAATGAGATAGACAGTAGTTCTAACAAACTGATTGAAAAAAAAACTAAACATGACTGCTTGAATAAGAGCATGGTATATTTTATTATCACTTAAAAACGATCTGACTTCTAAACTTATAACGTTATTACATTCTTATCAAGTTTATAACATACAAGTCCCTAATCACCAAAAAGGTACTACTATATTCTGACCTTCTAAATGTAATTTGGCCATGAGATACGGAAGCGATTACATTTTAAAACTACCCAAATTTGGATCATCAACTATCCATTATATTTCTATATTTAAGTACAATTATGTCTACTTGTTTCGAATATTACTAGCTGGTATGAAAAGCACAAAATTACTCAATATTTTTTAATGACAATAGTTTTAAATTGCCATTATTGTAACATTCTACATTTGGCAGATTTTAGCACCGTAATAAACTCTGGTAAGCCTACGAAATCGAGTTCGGAAATTTCGTAAATACAAGAAATTTAAAGTTGATAATATCTCCCCTTTTAACTGTTAAACTAAAGTGACGTCATTCGAACGATTTTGGTAATAAATCTGTTTACTGTAAGTGTTGTCATATACCACTATTTGTCAACCTTTTAGAAGTCAAAAGAATTTATAAGAAGACTGGATAACTAGCTACGATACAACATCAGTCTGAAGTTCTTGTTTATCCTTCAAATTAAACCATTTTACAAACCATAGTTAACGTATCGTTTACAATGGGTTTTTCAAATTGTAATTGCCTTCGGATTTCTATTGATGACGTCACCTTAAATCCATAAACAAATTTGGATCAATGATCAAAAATTAACTCGTATTTTTGTATCCATATATAAATAGAGAAAGGGTTGTGATTGTTAGTTTTTGTCACAAATTGTACTGTTATATATTAAATAGTTGGTTCTACATTAAATTGGTTAATAAGATAAAAATCATTGGAGGAAGACTGTTGTATTGAAGACATGATAAAAAAAAAACCCCCAGAAATTACGACCCTGAATAATTCATTGTTTTGTTATAAACTGATTCAAATTAACCTATCGCCGTAGACTGCTGAACGAAAGTCTCCCCCAAGGACCGAAAATAATAAAAATAAATAATATAAATTGATAAAAAAAAAAATATTTCCACGATTTTTTTTGGTTTCTAATTATATGTGCCATAACTTTTGATAATAGGTTGAGTTACGCGTAAACTGTGTGGGTATCCATCAATTGTCAACGGATCCAGAATTAACGATGTTATATGGCTTGTGATATTTGACTGTCTTGTAAGAATAATGTAGAACCAATATTAAACATTTATTGTACGTAATATGCTCATTTTGTAAATAGTGGGAGGATGGATTGTATTGTTAAATAAATATGTTGGAAATCGTACTTTTTTGTTTATTTTTATCTTGCTCCAAGTTGTCACGGAACGTCACAACCAGTAATCTGGGACAGATTCTGTCTCCAACTTTTTAACTCTATGTATACCATTCTATTTACCTACACGGGCTGTCACCCCATCACGCGTTTGCGATGGAGCGGAGCGTCGGAATCGAACTTAATAAAAACCACACTCTGGCCACTCTATGCAGGAAATAAGTGAGATCCGGTATCAAGATATATTATTAAGACATCAAAACCACAGTTTTGAATAGCTTCGGCAAATATAAGAAATATGAGAAATATACCCAAGCAAACATAGTGTCACCATTATTAAGATGATAACGTAATCATAACGTGACGTAAAATCTTCATTAAAAGAAAACGACAAGTGTAATACTCTAAGCTGGATACTTAAGTTTGTTTATTTATTAATTTAAACATATTAATGTCAGCCCACTGAGGATATAGGTTTATGTCCGTCCATATGGCAGTGGACCATATTGCGACTGTAAACCACACCACCACTACGGCGATTACGGATGGCCCGAAACCTGCACTCATCTACAAGAAATAATAAAGATGTGAGTTATCGAAATTCATATTTTGCAAATTACCCATAGTATACACTTTTTATATGTTTTTCGTGGTTTTTTAAATGCAGGAATAAAGTATTCATTCTATTCTATTAGTATAAAACTGAAAATCGTACACCGTATTCAAAAGTGGCGACTAAGGGATCACACTACGCTGGACAATATTACTGCAAAGAGAAGGAAAACTTGAAACAAACCCTGTACTGACTCGTCTGGCCATCGTGATATTGTAGGATTAAACATTGTTAAGGAGAAGAGATAATAGTGCGCAAAATGATTCAAAAATTTTCAATTTATAATCTGATTAGCTGTTTATGAAGGTTTTTTAAAGGCATCTAAGTGGATTTGACTCCATAATATCATCAAGAGTAAGAATATTTTTGTTGACGGGGTGGAAAATCCCGCTAGATCACTGGCTCTTAGAGGATGCAAGAGCCAGGAGCCAGGTGTGGTATTTACTCTAAAGTCTGATACAATGCTTGGCTTTAGTCACCTTTTTCAGACAATTTTATTTCAGGTACACCACGGATTGACCTCGCACTTCTACCACGTCACCACCCAGTCTTCTACCACGGAAGGTATTTAGTTTTAAAAATTATTCATACCCGAGTGCAAAATCGTACTTACCATTCTCCAAGGCGGGATATGCACGTATGAACACACCATAGCGTTAACGGCCGCTCCTGTCACCAGATGAAAAGATAAACAACTGCCGAGAGTGACGGCAAGCATCATGTAGTGAGGGTTGATTTCACATACAATACTCTATAAGAAATTAAAAAGATTTTTACAATTGTCCTAAACATACTTTTTACGAGTGCTCAGGAGCGTAAATTCTTAGAACCTGGGTGCTCATATTTATATCCTGTTCGATGTTAGTTTGAGTATGCAAGTAAGACATGTTTGACTGCTTGCATAGGCCATCATACCTTTCATTATCACTGACATGATTAAAATTGTAAAAACAAAAACTACTGCAGAGAGTATGAATAGATGCAAGAATTTTCATTGTTTGTTTTAAAATCATAGATATATGTATATGGAATCTCTATAGACAGCAATTGCTACAGAGTGAGATTTCTGTGCTAGATGTTCTCGTGTGTTTTGTTGTATTTGAAAGTAATCACGGTAGACATGGACGTAAAATAAAAACTTAAACAATAGCACAATGATAATTGTTTCAATTAAAACTAGTATATATGTAGTATACTTAATCATTACCATCTTCGCAGCACTGGGGAGAAGACCATAAACAACAACAGAACTAGAAGCAAACTCCGTAAGAATCTTACAGAAGAATATAGTGACAAATACAATGGCTGTTAGAGGCCAGTTTGCGAAGTGTAAGAAGAAAGCTTCGAACTCCTCTGTCATTCCAGAGTCTCGTAGGGATTCAAATAGAGTACTGCTGCCGGCTAAAACAAGAGATGCGGTTAATATTGATAGCCACATAATTTTAACTTACATTTTTGGATCACAACATCTAAATAAATTAAGATTACCAGTGACCATTTTAACGATTTACGAAGGTCACTTATGAGAGCATAGAACAATTAAGACTTATAAAATTTCTTTCAGTTCGAAGGCATACTTGTGTAATTATAGTTTTTTTTATACATATCTAATATAATTTACACTTACACAGTGTATCGGTACACAAAGAGTGAGTCTCTTTGTGTACCGAACGATTCGATGACGGAGTCAGAATTCGGCCCAAGTTTATGTTAAATTGTCTGTTATTTTCAATAAGGATGGAATATTAATATATATTTTCTCCTCATGCAATTTCACGAATGTCTATCAAGGCGAACATAAAAAGAAACAATAATAAACTGTCTTAATATCTTGAAATGTACATAGGTATAGTATATGCGCCAGCGTCAAAGGACCCAATTAAATGTTTTATGTCTTTGATCTAATACATGCTCGGAGTAAGCGTGTTCGTTCCTAGAATATATTCCATTTCAAAGAGGTCTAATTTTACCCAATATAATCGGCACGCTCCAATTCATTTCTCTGTTCAGTAAGGCCCAATTTAGACAGGATTTGCTCCGTGAATGGGGTAAAGGATCGCTGTTCTCTAAAATAAAAATACGAATGTTTCTGAAAAAATATTTTAAATATGTGGAAAACGAATAAATTTCCAATAAACTGTCATTGTTTTTTGCGCCTTCTGCACCTCACGCCTAAGCGTTGTCTCGAGGCTTCCTTTTAATGAGATTTTTGCATGAAAATATGTTTTGCAAAATTAAAATATTTGCTACCAAAGACGAAAAAGGAGAAACTGTTAAAAATCATATTTCACCAAAAGGTTTCTTTCCAGGAAAAGTCTGTAGTTGGCTAAGATTATATAGTACATGTATGATGATCCCATAATTAAACAATAAGGTATAATTATTTAAAAAAACACATCTGTTTTCTCTCTGTACGTTTTCTTGTACAAATCATAATTTTCGCTTAGTATAGATACTTTACATTACCTCAGTAGATACAACTTAAATACACACAAAAACAATATTTTTACCAGAGCCCCGCTTGAAAAACTTGAGGAAATTTAGATTCACAGGTATGATGAAGAGTAATATTACACCCATAAGACAAGGCGATGAAACATAGATTTGGCTGCAACAGTAAAAAGAAGAAAACAATTTAACATTGCTGGTAACAATTTACATTCGGAATGTTGTTTTGAATCTAGAAAAATGAACGTTGCACAAACACTTCTCCCAAGTTTTTATCTTTTGGGTGTAAGATGAGGGATGATTTAGAGTGATCAGCACGCAACATTGTAAAATTATTTGCCTGGATGTTTGTAAGGAAAGTCACCATTTCTATTTATTCCATGGTTGTCGTAAGAGTCGATAATGGAACACAAGACAGCAGAACTGCGAAGAGAATTAAAACTTGAAATAAACCTTTTACCAACCCATCTGGCCAACGTTTTAATTAATAAATTATTTTGCTCTATTGAGACTAAAACCTCCTTGTTAAGGAGGAGTATACTCGTATATTCTATTCAACACCTGAAACGCACCAACTTCCTATTTTCTCTGCATCACCCAAAGGTTGACTGGTAGAGAATGCCTTAGGCATTAAGTCCGCCTATGTACATAAAGTGCATGATGTACATATAAATAAATAAATAAATAAATAAATAAATAAATATATTTAGCAGTGTACTAGTAAAGGCTTTTCATAATGATGTATGTACCAAATTATATCGCGAGCATTAAGCTAAACTGCCTAGGATATTAATATTTGTTTATGAAGAAAGATTTTCTAAGGCTACATAGACCTACCGGATTTCTCTGCAGTATTACATCTAGTAGTAGCATTAAAAGTAGTTACCCGTGAAATCCTACGCCACCCTGGTGATCGATGCGAACGTCACTGACAATCGGTTGTAGTACCAAAGTCAGCATTACGACAGTCGCTACAGCCTAATATGAACAATATAATTATCGATTTATTGTTTGCTTATTTTTACTGATGCTGTTGCTCTTGGACGCCGTCAATTCTACATCAGACATGTTTTGATGGTATTTTTATAAGTTTAAGTGAATAAACTTCAGTTGCGTAAGAAATATACTCGTGAGTTCGGAAAGAAATACTATTAGTTCAGAAATTATTATTTTAATTTATCAAATTGACTGCTGACTAAGTTTTCTTTCGCTGTGTTTGTGTCCACGAGGATTAAGGAATTGCGAGTCCTCTGGAATTGTAATTTGTGGCATACATGGTACGTTAAACGGGTTCCGTAAAACGGCTGAGCCCTTGATAAGACTTGTCCGTTCGCTTACTCAGCCAAAATGGCTTACTTTGAACTTTTACTTTGAACCTTGAAACACGCTTATCACGTATTAGGTTTTTTTCTTGGAACTAGCTTCATTTCATTTTTTGCTAGGCAAAGCCTCTTGCGTTTTTACTATGATTTTTTTGTTTTACCTCTCCTAGAAAATCAACTTACAAATTCGTGAAACTTGATCCGTCCTAGTTGATGATACTGTGTTGCTAGCAGCGTGTCAATGTACTGTGCTTCTTCTTCTGTCATTTGTAATGCTATTTCGTTTTGATTTCTGAAAAATATATTACAGTTCTATGGCTCTGAAAATATTATACAAGTGTTATAAAGTTCAAAATATCTAGAAATATTTCATTTGCTTTAGGAAATTGCGATAGTTTAATGTATAAACTACACGACTACTTTATTACTAACAAAATTTCATCATAAGACCAAAATAAGTAATTTTGCGGTGTACATTCGTTATTTTGGATGTTAAAATATTATTGCCCCGTACAAACTGACATCTACTTTTTGATGAAACGAATATTCAGAATGCCGCACACGTATCTTGCGTCTATTTTTAATTATATTCTTTATTTCTCTACATTATCTGTTTTGCCTTACTTTACATAAGTACTTATTACAAACTTACCTAAACATTCCTAAAAAGTAAAAATTCATCCAAAGGTATAACAAAGTCTCCATCACCAGTACTCCTGGCAGGTTCAGTAGCACAAAATGGGGAAATTCTATTTTCGGCGCAGCAGGAAATATTCTTAAAAGAAAGTTGTGGTGCAGCAATACAAAGTTCATTTACCATACTGTTATACAATCAGTCTTTTGCCTAGACTTCTATAAACTGGGCATCTATCTACATCTTGTTTGGCAATGTAAACATATTAGCTACACAATTATAAAATATGGGTAATACTCAATAGGGATTTCAGCAAGGAATGTCTACTTAAGCTGTGATTTTAGACCTCAATAGCCTTTTTTTTAATTTTTTTTTGTTGACAAGGCGGAAATCCCTTCGGATTTCCTGCTCCTTGGGGTGCAGTAGTCATTAGTATGTGGTGTTCCCACTAAAAACCGCCGCGACGGCCGGCCTCTGGCACCCTACTCTGGGAGGTACCCGGACAATATGATTTCAGGTCCCCCCTCAAATTGACAACATGCCCCGTTAGACCCTATCCTGGGGGAAAATATTTCTCCCCCACAGTTCTGACGTGGCGGGCCGACCATAGGGTTCTACCGTTCAGGCTGCCATCCTATCCTCTATCGCAGCAACTAATTTTCCCCCAGAGACCTCCACTCTCTGGCGGCTCGCGGTCTCGTCGACGATTCATGACGCCGTCGACATCTTCTCTCGGGATTGGTCCTCTCCCGATTACGTTCAGCGGTCTCTTTTTGGAACATAACAGCTTCGCAAAAAGAGACCACTGCGCCCCAGCCCTCCTCACCCGCCAGCATGGCAGCAATGATTGCCGGCGGGGACAGGTCACGTCAGATCCGTCCGACCAAGACTCGACGCTCAGACTCCCACGCAGGGCAGTCCTCTAGCGTGTGCTGGGTGGAGTCCTGGTTGGCCACGCAGTGGTAGCATTATGCTGTCTCCTCGCGACCGATTTAATTCAGATACTCACCAAAGCAACCATGCCCGGTGAGTATCTGCGTCAGGTGGTAGGTGACGCGACCTCTCTCCCTACCTACCCAAGCTTCAAGGTTAGGCAGAGACCTCAATAGCCTAGTTGTTAAAAATTGTATCAAAAATTCAACTTCTTTGTCTTTCTTGATCTATCGAAGGCATTTGACTCCATGTGTATCCCCAAATTGATGGCGACAATGGAAAGCATTGGAATTCATGGTCCGTCACTGAAAACTTTTTCAAATTATTTGCCAAAAGCGTAAATAATGTACAAAGATCGATTTAATGTATAGTGATGACATGAACACATATTTCGGAGTTTCACAGGGTAGTGTTTAGGGACTTACGTTCTTGCTTATTTAAATTATGTGCCGCTTACCAATACCAAACTGTGACGTATTAATCTACGCAGAGGATACACCACTAATAATCTATGATGAAAGCTGCAACAAGCCTAGACGTAGAACAGAATAGTCTCTTCATCGAGTAGTAGAATGGTTCTCAGCTAATAACATTGAAAATTGAGAAAATGAAGATCGTAAGGTTTTCAAATCCCCACACAAACTCATCTCGAAAAGAAACTGCTACGGTAAGATCGCACATGTGACTGAGGAACGTTGATTCAAACATCAACGTTTGCGACTGCCTTACTTTCTGCCACCACGCCTAGATTAAAAACATCTCTAATGGATGTAAAGGTCAGGTTGTATGTAAAGCTGTATAATCTAGCAAATTTATTCGTAAGCCCTCACAATATAGTATAGAGCGCACGCTTATATAATAGTACCAATCGTTTTCTGGACATAACCTGAAAATTAAAGTTAGAAGTTGGCAACAAGAGTTGTCATATGATGATACTGAAAAGTTTTTAAGTGTTAACACTTACACACTCAATAATAATAATTTTACCCCGTTTTTGTAAAAAAAATCATTAATAAACCACTCCTTTTGGTCAAAGCGTGATGATATAGATATACCTATAACCTACATCAATAACTGGGCTATCTAACATTAAAAGAATTTTTCAAATTGGACTAGCAGTTTCTAAGATTAGCGCATTTAACGAAACAAGAAAACCCTTCAGTTTTATAATATTAGAATAGTTATCGATATAAGAGGATTGAAATTAACTCACGTTTCGTAATAAATCTTGAATATTTGATTAGTCTGAGTCCCCATTAATGTAGCCATGTCACCTGTAAAATTTACTTACAATGTGCATGTTAACACTATTAATTTAGTTCCTATAACTAGTAGGAGGTAATTGAATTGAGTTACAAAGCCAGGAAGTGAACTTGTAGAACAAGATTGCAAATTGAACAAAATCAAAATCATTTACTAATTTTACACTTTGTTTTAAAACTATCTCTTATTTCCTATTAAAAAAAAAGTTAATGCAAACAGATAATATAAATATCTTGTTAAATTTACGGCGGCCTATTAATAGGTATATCAGAAGAAATCAAATTTATATTAAAACGGTTACTGTAGCAATCGTGTCAAACTTATTATATACTAATATTCAAATCATAAAAAGAAAATTGAATACCTATTGATGAGGAATACGCAATGCCTAGGAAATAAAATATGGTAAATTCGGAAGGTCTCGGTACACTGCAACAAGAAATATTAAAATACATAATTTGGGTGGAATATGTGCCGTTTTTTTCTCTTGTTACTCACTGTGTCCACTGAAATGAAACCAATATGGCCAGTACAACCTGTTCGACATGTTAGACAAACCAAATGTGTAGGTAGTTAATACTTATCGTGATTACATCGATTCCCGTTACCTTTGTTCATATTGTGGAACGCGATAAAGCGAAATGAATTGTTGAAAAAAAAAATCATTTCAAGTTAATGCTGGGCTAAGTTGTCCTTCGGTTTTGGGCAGTAGACATGGGCACAGTAGATAAGACATGATCCAGACAGTCCATGTTAAGTAAACAGTGTAGTTTACAGAAAAACACGTACATGTATTAATAGCACTTACCCCGTCACACTTTATCTACTATTGTGTAATGTGTTAAAAAAGGCTACATCTTAATCATGCTTGGTTATGCTGTGTATATTAGAAGGATATTGGATCCCTCTCATTGATAGAAACAGTACTGTTGTGTCTGATTAGATTAGATTTCTATAAAAATACAGTAAATGCGGTTAATGACAGGTAAAAATTTCATACGTTATTATAATTAGAGCGTTATGTGTGTAATGGACCTAGGCTTATGCTAGTTACGGGTCATTTCTCAACTAGAAATAATGTGATCTTTCGGTTATTTGGTAACAAAATAGATTATTATTTATATAAATAGCTAATTAAGAATTACAGTTACAGGTTACAGTTTTCGTTTACGAATAATATGGACTTTTCTTTTTCATTGCCGATTTCGGACTACAATATAAATACCTACTCACTTATCTTCATGACGATTTGATTTTTGTTGAGCTTTTCCGATAATCTGATAAATTTCTAGTATGCCCATCTGTAACATTCGAAACTTTAATTTTATTAAATTGTTAAACATAAAAATTGCGTGTAAATCGCACTAATCAGTCTTTTAATGACCCTAACTTCCAACGACTACCCTTTAATTAAAAAACTGTTAACTATACATTTAGCAACGCGACTAGATACTCAGTTTTTTACATACTCAAGGAAAAATATAAACTCAAGAAAATCTGAAGGTGATAAAGTAATTTTTAATAGAGTAGGTACTTAAAATGTCATAAAATAATATCTATCAAAATTATTTCAATAATTAAAAACTTTATAATGTCTTTTATCATAAAGTGTCTAACTTCGTAAAATATTTTGTTAATGGATTGAATGATAGGGTGGATGTTTTTTTTGATGTCGCCGACGTCTTCTTAACTTGGGATCTGTCCTCTACCGAATCCGTTCAGCAATTTCTTTCTGGAGCATTACAACCTCATAGAAACAGACCTCTGCGTCCCAGCCCTACTCACTCGCCATCGTGGCAGCAATGATTGCTGGCCGGGACAGCTTTCGTCCAATGTTGTCGATCAGGACTTTACATTTAGACGCCCAGGCTCAAACGCACGTGCCTCTGCCTGACCGTGAGCGTTTCTCCGCATTTCGAGTTCGTCCTGGTCTTCTCCACTCTCATTCTGCGGATAGCGCGAATCTGGTTATAGAGCGTTGTGGCCGTACCAGCGACTTATACCAGCTCGTCTGCCTTTACATTCAAGTCGTCGGACCACGTAAATGGTTGCAACAGTAACGGAGGGCGTAAGGGATTATCCTGGTAAGAGAATATGTATCATTCTGTTAACAAATTCAGTCAGTCTGTTTCAGTGGTGAGATCCATGGTCCCACCTCCACGATGCCCATCCCCGTGGGTCTCTGTCCAGTCAACACAACACACTCTTTACACCTGACCAAATCTATGGCACCGACGCGTCCTGGATTTTAGTCATGAGCCACAGAATTATACCACCTACGATTCTGCATTGGACGAGACCGGTTCTTCTTCCTATAGCCAATCCGTGACAATGTTTCTGGTTGCGGTGTAGTCCGCTGTCCTCTCTTCTTTCTTCTCTTTTTCTTAGGCGGCAGTGCGCTATTAATCTCCACTACCCCCACACCTAATGGGATGGATCACTCTTTGATCGATCGGGTCGAATTTTTTCGGTGAAACTAGGAACCCCCACAGCGAAGTGTCTTCATCATCCTCATTCTTTCACTCTAACTTCGCTACTGTCAGCTCTTCTGAGGAGTTTCAACACACTAGCCCTGATAGTCGTCATTGCTTAGTGCAAGTAACTCTGATTATTTACATTTAGTTTATGTCAAATATCGTATAACGTACCTACGGTGTATACTTTCGCAACGTCATTTCTAAGGAGAGGTGTATGTTCAACGAGTGAACTACTTAGGCTTTTGATGATACTTATAACTTCGCCAAAATTACTTTTAGTACTCTAATAATGAAGTAAAATAGAAAAATAATTTTTAGTACCCATACCTTCTCTAGTTCAGTGAGTATGGCTTTGACAAGAGGCATCATGAAACCACAAGCCAGAACATTGGAAATCCACATTGAAAGGAACATTGTTGTGAAGAACAATAAAAAACTCAACCTGTAACATCACATTAACGGTACTCAGTAGTACAAAGTAAATACAATAAAAAAGCCTTCAAAAATGTAAAATATATTTTCTTGTTATTTTTAATCAGTAAAGTTAAGCGTAAATATTATCATTGATTTATTTACTCTTTAGTCACCTAAATAAAAAGTTACTGTGGATGTTACCCGTAAGTATAGAAAACATAATATAAAAATATGTTAAGTTCAGAGTTTCTAACCTAGTTAGCGCAATAGTTTTAAATAAATTAGTTTTATACAACATTACTATCATTACATTTTTTAGTGATGCAATAGTGTGGTAGTAACTTATAGGTTATGCATTACATAACATTAGTGGTTACGAAGGGTATGTTCTCGAAATCTGCTTGTTATTTTTTAATGGCTGAAGCATCTGGGTTTTTCAAAAAAAAGTTCCAATTTTACAACGTTAGTTAGGATGGAAAGAATATTCTAATTCGGAACATTATTTGAGATTAGCACGTTTAACCAAAGAAACAAATATTTCAGCTTTATATACGATTTGATAAAAAACTGTGCGAAATTGGGTTTGTTTAAAGTTTCGGGACCGTTTCCTTATTACGCTTCTATAATAATACACTTTTACCTATAATGAGAACATCCGACAATAATCAAAACCTTTAAGGCTATTCGTCTGTGGATATTGCTGTATTCGATAGCTACTATTAGCATCATAACTCCTATACAATCAAGTAGATCATTGCTAATGTACATCTGAAAAATTAAAATTTACTTTAGTTACATAGTAATTGCCTGTGTACAAGATAAAATAAGAATATATATTCTTATTTTATCTTGTACAGCATAATACAGCATAATAATACATATCAATTACTAAAATTTTCGTAAAAAGTCGAAGAAGCGGATGTACTTGTAAATAAACAAACTCATATTAGAAATTAATTTTAAACACTCGTATTTTAATTTTTGTTCATGTTAGACGAGTTGCATTTTATTTGTACTTTATTCTTTAAAATTAATTAAATCATTCACAAAAACTGTTTATTCTGAAGTTATTGAATAGTTCAAAGTATAGACAATTGCTCATTTTTGTAACAAATTAGCAAAATAGCAAATTTCAGCAAAAATTCTGTTTTAGATGCATATGTACGTGCTGTAGTAATATTTATATGTAACTTATATTACGATCTTGAATATATGAGTCTTGCCTTTTTTTTGCTTAAAAAATATTTTAAAATTTAAGGCTTACAATCAAATTACTTCAAGTATTATCCATCATTAGAGATCACTTTCTTCCATCATTCTCGCAGTAATCGAATCAATTGAAAAAACGATTAATCTTTTGACACATTTCTTGACTTGATCCCTTTTTGGATCCTTCGAAAGAATAGAAGCGCTGCTCGCTCAAATCGAAACAACCCAATGCCACTACCCGCCCGGCAGTCAGCCGTCCACCAATAAACTTCAGCGAGCGCTTCCACCTCCAAATCCCACGTGAGAGTTCCGACTAAGGCGCACACCACCTTCGTCGACACGGTGCGGTAGCCGCATATGGTTATAACCGCTAATATCCTATGAGGGCGCCAGGGGTGATCCCTATTCTGGGTGGTCAGAGTCGCCACCCACACCAGTGCACCATAAAATGCCATTGACCGGACAACTCCCGTACACGGCCGTTTCGTCGCGACGCTGGCTCTACCCAAATTGGACAAACGACGCCCACGGGTAGAAGCAGTGCCGACCAGCGTTGGAACAAGCTGTGTCACTGTTTTTACCCAACCTACATATATGTTGATTTGAAGAAAATAGAACATGTTTAAGTTGACCTTAACTAGACAGATAGGTAGGTTACATCACAAAGGACATCAACTGCTTTTAATAGTCTCCTGCTGGACATATGCCTCTTCGTAGGTACTTACGTAATATTCATAATTATAGGTGGACTAGTAGCATTGGACTAGTGGGATTGTATAGAGTATACAATCCCTAGGTATTGCGTAAATTGCCTTGGCAAGGTAGGTACCTATGTAATGGACTATAATATTCCTAATATTTCATACATTGCCTGGATGGCCCAGGCATTGTGGACATTGCTTAGGTATCATATAGAATACTTGAATTATACGGATTGCCGGTACATATACAACTTCCTTTGCAGGTTTATTAACGTATCACGTCATAGCGATTATCTAAATACTATGACAACTACACAGCACAAATAAACCTTAAGCATGACGAAATGCTGGTGTATTTTCTACGGTATTTCCAACATTGGGTAGGTTATTGTTTCACGATTTCGAAATAACATTGTTTCATTATTGATTTTTTAATAATGCACCTCAGTTATATTTTTTTATCATACAATTAAAAAACTAAATATGTGATGGGAATAACTTAGCATATCTTTAAGATATATTAAAAAAAATATCAAAGTAAAAATCTTTCAAATAACATATAATTAAAACTTACTTCTCTTATGAAACTTTTATTTATGCTCCCCAGGATTGAGGATATAGGTATGGATGCTATAGCTATGATAGCAGGGTGTAATACATCAGCAGATAAATATACAATCATCAATAAGAAAACGTAGAAACTTATGTAAGCCTGAAATACACAATATGTTATCTTAAGTACGTATTCCCACGAGTCAGTGTTTCAGAAACATACGTAATTTTTTTTTAAGAGCCTTCAGGAAAGAAGGTTCTAGGATTATACACATTTCACATATATAGGACAAAACATGTGCTCTTAAGTAAAAAGCTGTTTATAATATCGTATAAACAGCGTTTGTAAATTTCGTTAACACTAAAAAGAATCATTACTGGACCAGTCGGTTTTATATAATTTGTCGTTTAAAATTTTTAACGCTTCCAGAAACTTTTATCAGCCCGTAAGCTTGGGAATTAATCTCACTGGATAAGTTTCGATGAAATATCAGAATTCATTCAGTGTCAGCAGTAAATCTTAAAAATGTATATTTAAAAATAAAGCCATAAAGGTACTTACATTGTTATACTTAATTAAGATGATGGGTAGTAATATAATTGGTGTGAGGAGTATAATTATAGACCTCCAATATAATTTGTAGAACAATTTAAAGCGATCTCTTCGTGTTATGATAACAAGATTTGTGTCGCTGTGGCAAATAATTAAAATACTTGATTAACGTGAAATGGATTATTATTAATCAATACGGACACGTGAATTATAAATATATTTTTAATTATTATTTAACACCTTTTTAAAATTAGATACTATGTCAACTTTACTTACGAAGTATCAGAATCCATCATCAGTTTATACTATTGTTCTTAAATTAGGTCACCTGTCCTTTTGATGTTTCCTAAATATCTTAGGAAATTGTGAGTAAAAGGTAAATTTTTGAATTAATCTCGATGGTTGCAGTAATAAAAATAGATCTGATAATAACTGTTAGTTAGCAAATCTCACGTAGTATAGTACATTTCAACGTTACGAAGAAAATATTTTACATTTTGAGTGAGTTTCTACTAAACGGATATTAGTAGAATTCAGTTCTGAAGTAGCAACATTGTTATTGACCTATCAATTAAATTGCTCAAATCATTTTTCTTTAGTTGTCAAATCACAGCGTTTGTGTTTGGTTGTGAGTGGGACGCTTAAGCATATTCGTTTAAAATTACGATAAAAAATAATTTATCATAAGCTAAATCATGTCTGTTGAATTGGAATACGATTATGCTGAAGCAACAGCGTCTATGGATAAATTTTCACAAGAAGATATCAATGAATTACGTTATTGGACCCAAACATTGGATAAATCAAAATATGTGCCAAAGGATTTAACAGATAAGCAATTATTGTTATTTTATAATGCATGTTACGGGGATATGGACAAGACTAAAGCCTGTATTGAAAAGTATTATAACAGCAGAAAAAACGGGCCGGAATTATTTGACCATCGAGTTCTGAAAACAGAAGAATTAAGAGCCGCTGCAGAAGTTCTGTGAGTACAGCTTAGCTTTAATTTTGTTTATAAATTTTAAAATTTATGCTCTTTTGTACGTCGGCGGACTTAATGCCTGGGGCATCTTTACCAGCATTTCAACATAATGATTATTTTTTTTTAAAGTTTAATTGCTATAAATTATTCTTTATAGTTTCAAAATCATGAATTCGTATTATCTATAACTCAAAATAACAAACGGATCAAGACTCTAATGAAAATACGCCATCAAACAAATTAAATTAATATCACAGAATTCTCATGACTAGTATTTTTTTATTTATATCTACATGTTAATATGTATTTTATTAATTCTAGATTTACTATTATACATATATGTCATGGCTTTATAATTGAAATTAAATGATAGTAGAAAAAAGTAATCTTAACTGATCAATGATTTAGTGAAAGAAACACAAGACTGGTGTTATTAAATATTATATTTTTTACTTTCAATCAAGTAGTCACATTTAGTTGAGGTGACAATGTTTTGATCTATGAAGTTCAGTTTTTGAACATAATTTTAAGTAATTACAAAAGTGATATCAAATTAAATATCTATTTTGATTACTTTATTTTTATTTTTTTAATTCTTAACACACCTTTTTATAAGACTGTTTTTTGATATTGAAAATGACATTTTTTGACTCTACCCAATATGTATACATTATATCATAATTATTGCTTCAGTAGTACAGTACTGTATTTGAAAAATGAAGCTGTAAACAACAATGTTTGTTTACACTTTCATATTATTTAAAAGCTATGTTAAACTAATGAAATTTTGTTGTAAATTTTAATTTTTCATCTTATACTCTTATCACTTGTAAAGTAAAAGAGGACAACACATGCTGGCCTCAGAAGTTACTCCTTTAGAATGGTAGAAGCTAAATGGTTCGGCTCTGCCTTTCTGTGCGAATTGGTCAAAACCTGGAACACTCTACCAGCACACATGTTTCGCTCCCACTACAATCCTGGGCCCTGTAAACGGAGTATGAAAAAGTATCTCACTAGGTGGTCACAGTGTAGGACATCACACTGAATTATCTGACCACCACTCTTAGATTCTATTCATGCTTTCCATCAGGCAGAGTAGTGTCATTAGCAATCTCTAAATTGAAAAAAAACCAAGAGGCACAAGCTCCTATACTTGATTATTTTACTTCTTTCTGTTTATAAAAATATGTGCCAAACATAGATAATGATATATGCAATGCATGAAATGGTATAAATATTTACAAAGAACATCTTTTCTAATCATAAATCATCTGTAACATTATAGTGTGTTATCAAAATGCTTAATAAATCAGCTGTTGGTGAATACAAACTTGCAAGAACTTGACATTAAGGTTACATCATAAATACATATCTTCTATTTAGTAAGACATAAATCAGTACTTATAAATTTAAATGTTAATGAATAAGGATATAAGTAGGACTATGTATAATAATTCTTTTGTTCAAACTGTATTATTTGTGGTTGTCAGCGAATATCTCCATTACTTTACCCAAATAGGGCGAACATGAAATGACTTCCTGATGAATCTAACAGTTTTTATAGTACCTTTATGTCGAGGGTAAAATTGTACAAAGTGGACAACTTTTAGCAGTGGTATTGATACAAGAATATTTTAGTAAGTTTGACCTTTGCCACAACATGGGTAATGTTGCCGTATTTTCCGATTTGCATGCCATATTACAGTTATTACTTAATCGTTTTTACATTATCTTTTCATGTTTTTTTGTTCATATATCGATCTCAAGTATATTGATTCGTTTACGTCGTCCTTTAGCTTATACAATTGAAACTTTGTTACCGCATAATCGTAATTTTACCGTATCATCAATCATCAATGGCCATTCAAAATCCAAGAAAGTTTTGGCGTACTCTACCACACTTACTATAAGGGTTGCTATAGCGTATGTTTTTCTTTCTCCTTACACTGATGTTGTCTTGCGTAGTTTGGTCCTCTAGTCGACTTTTACGAACCCCATGGGATAACTAGATGTGGTGATACTCTCTATTCATAATTGTCACCACAAGTATGTTTGGTTTTTTCTACATTGCATGATATTCATTGGAAATCTCAAAACAGCTGTAGTTTTCTAAACTGTCACTCAGTGTTAGTACGTTTTTAGTAAATTACTTGTAAATATCCTGATTTATTTTATTTTGTCTAAAAAAGCGAAATAAAATCCTTTTTTCAATCGGTTAAAGGAAATAAAATAACCCTTACGATGTGTCTTTATTACATTTCGTGACCAAACCATTTCTTTACGACTGTCGTCATTCAATTGAACCTGATTACTTTAAAGTATAACAATATGTCATAAAGTCACCCTTTTATGCAATAGCAATTATTATTATAGCCCTCTGTTATCCATGTTGTGACGTCACTAGAACCAATGTAGGATCTAACGACTGTGGCAGTAACACTGGCTTACTTAATATTAACTTTTAAGGCGCTTATGTGGATCTGTTTGTACATAAAATTCTGACTCACATGTCTCTCAAAAGGAATAAAATATTTCACGTCTTTGCAACATTTACCTTGATAATCGGCTCTTATTGGTCGTAGCATTATAAAGTATTCTTTGATGAGTGGGTTATCCAACACTAACAAGAATTTCAACGTTCACACACGTTTAATCAAACAAATAGACAAACTTTCAACTTTCTAATATTAGTATAGATAAGATAGTATATTAAATGCATATGATAAGGGGAGAGTGGGTAACAACAAATGACAGGATACAGTTGATCATTCGCTATAGCTTCGAATATATTTTGTGCAGCTGAATAAATAAGGGTTTAGAAAATGTTTTCTTATATTCTCTTTAGTAAATATTAGAATATTGTTACATTCTGGCCAATAGACACTAAATTTTACATAGTACTTAATAGGTACTGTTTTCACTGTAGAATTGTCCGTTCTAATACACAGCTTCTATAATCATCTTTAACATTTATAATAATATACCAGATACTGCACTACTACCTTATACATATTAATAAACCATTTCTTAAAGACGCATTACAAAATTTACTATTATTTTAATTTTTATAATTTTATCGAGACTTTGGAATAACCGATAAAAGAGTCTTTATAGCGCAGTAGCAAATTAATACCCTGTCACCGATAAACGACTTAGTGATAAATCTTGCGGCTATACGAGTTAAAAAAAGGTATCTCAATGCTAAACATTTTCCCCTATAACGAGTGGTTCATTTTTAGATGCTTATGAAACCCGTTTTTTTATGTATGATTAAAAAGTCTGTCATTCCTATTTAGGAAACCAGACTCAAACTAAGTACTTTTTTTGTTCAGAGGTTCGAATTTTATTGAGCGATAAATCTTTTTGGTTAAGAACCAGATATTAGAATTCCCAGATGCACCACGTTATTTATTACTACTGTTTATAATAAAATACTATTCTGTTCACTTATTCAGTAAGAGTATAATATAATCATGTTTCAAATGGTTTATTTGATAAGATTATATAATGTCCGTATAATGTTTGTGTTGATTTGGCTCGATGGTTAATGCTTTCAATTTTATATACATACATATATGATATAGGCTCAAAACTTTTGTAAATAAGAATTTTGTACAAATATGATTAATCATATTAAAGTAATATCTATCATTTCACCTACGATCTTTGTCCCTTTCACTTCGTTTCTCCATAGATTGCAGAGAACCAAAATTAAAGATAAAGCATATCATTAAAAATGTATGTAATGAATAATATGAAGTAGTAATTTACTTGTGGACCTATATACAGAAGGTACAACTCGTGCAATTTACTTCGGATTAATTTCGTTACGGGTTCCAAGACAGTTAAGTTTCTTTGAGACTGCCCGAGTGTCATAACTTTGTGTTGATCTGAACAGTGATCGGTGGGTGTGAGAGGGATTAGTCCTGCTCAAAAAAGTAGACTTACAACGATAAACTACGTAAAATTACAGAAGTCACAGGTGCTGCCGATGCTTTATCACTGTACACAGCTGGCTTTTAGCAACTAGCTTGTTTTGTATTCGAACTAAATGGAAAACGCATTAGCGTCGCTTAATAATTTAATTAATGAGGCATTGTTAACGCATTACTCGTGCGCTTGATAAATTTTAGTAGTTTTCAAATGCTATTCAGTATTTCAGATAATGCTGGTTGTGGTAAAATTAATTAGTAATGTGTAGCTGTTTTATGGTCTTGTTGCCGTTGTCTTTTCTTTTGGCGAGGTATTTAATCGCTGCTGATCAATTATAACTAAAATATTCTTTACATAAGGACTCGTTTTTTGGTCTTATCTAATGGATAGTGATCCTGACTGCTGAACAAAACGTCAGGAAAAGTAATTGTGTGATGAGCAAGGTAACCATTCTCTGCGGTGGTGTAATTTATGTAGTGACAAATGTAGAACTATGTTTACTCTGGTAACTGGTTACTATAGTACAGGTTTTTATTTAAAAAACTTCTTAACTTCTAAAAACGAAAACGGGAATTTGTTTATTACACTTTTACACCATGTTTGTATACACATTATATGGGGCACAGAATAATGTAGGGGTTATATTTCTTCTAAAGTGTAACACGGATAAAACTGGAGACGAAGTATAACCATTATAATAAATGAAAAACCTATTCATTTATTTACTTCTTAACCGACTTCAAAAAAGGAGGAGGTTCTATGTTCTACTGCGTTTGTTTTTTTTTGTGTATGTTCAACGATTACTCCATTAGTTAACGACCGATTTTTAATTCTTTTTTGTTTAAAGTGTACACTCTCGACGTAGTCTCATGATCACCAAATTAGGATTTGATGATGGAATCCTAAGGAAATCGAGGGCAACCCTCAAATTTCAAACAGATTTTAGATACCTAGCACACATTATAATAATATTCAATATTAAATAAAAATTAAATTAAATTTAATTGGTATGTCTGTATGAGATTAGCATGGCTCTTAAACAGTTTAAAAACAATAAGGCACCAGGTGAAGGCAGGTAGAAAGTCGTTTTTAAAAATCCTTATGCTTAGCGTTTGTGAACTAACATATATGTGAGAAAGCTTTGATTCGATGAGCAGACCTTTCTCATAGCTATGATATATATAACCGTATGATGATGGTGATTCAATGATGGTGAAAAATTATATAAGTAGGCAATTAGGTTCAAACAAAAACTGTCATATATTATAATAATTTTGTAAATAACTCATAACAACTTATAAACGTACATAGCTTGATTGGTTACGAAAATAAATTTATATTTATGTTTATTTAGACGTTCTTTTGAGAATTCCTAAATTATAATTATTAAAAAAATTTGATTTAATTAGCTTATTTTCCGCTTTTAATGTTTTTAGGCAGGTAGTTGCCGTCTGCTTTTTTTTGAAGACTGTTTTTTAAAATAAAATTGGACTGTAAAGAAAATATAATTATTTTTTTGTTAATTATATTTTAACTAAGTGCTGGAAATAAAGTAGTGCGGGGCTGTAGCTAATTCTGTTTAGGGATCCTTGGATAGTCTTAGGTTTTGAAAAAGTATTACAAACGCTTTTTTCCTGATTCAATTTGAGATTATTTATAGATAATACTAATCATATCGACTTCTCTAAGTAAATCATCATCCACATTCATTTTTAACATTTTGGTTGAGACGTTTATGGTTCATGACATTCTTTTTTGATTGTTGATTTTTAAAAGACAACACTCGCACTAGGAATAAATCCTGTGTCACGGAGAACTTTACAAACATACAAGAATCACACTCAAAGAGCACCCAGACTCAGAACAACAATTTGTGGATCACACAAAGTGTTGTCCTGTGTGGGGTTTGAACTGACAACACTCAGCGCAGTAGTGAACGGCGTGGCGACCGCTAAAACCACTAGGTCAATCGTGCAGATTTCTTAATTTATTTCTAACATGTTTTAATATTGAAAAAGATCGTTCACCACTGTAGTTGGAGATCATGAGAGACAAATAAATGCGTACGGCAATTTCAATGTTCGGGAAACAAGATTGTAAAGGAATTAAGTAAAATATTATTCAACAAAAGTTGAATTTAGCAAAAGTTCAAAGCGTAAGCTTTTTACGCACGCAGCCTCATACTTCTTAGTGTTTATACTACAAGCCATTTCAAAATTGAGCAATAAGGTGAACTGCACTAATTACGATGAGGGCAGATTTTTCAAAATTTCTTCTGACAGAGTGGATTTTAGGTCTCGGAATATGCCGAGCACGATAATAATTTTATGATATGCTTTCATAAATTTTCCTAAATTAGCTCGTACGTTAGCAATGGTGACAATAAACACCTGAATTTCATATCTTCTTTCGGGTGTGTGATTTTCAACACTGTCATCAAGTATAGGTATTTGAGCCGCTGCAATGGTAGTATTTTTTATTTCGTTTCTTTCGACTAGCAGTTTCTTGCTTATACCTTACAGCTAGTCATATCTTTGGCTTTGGATTGAATCACATTGCATGCACGTCGTCATTTAGCGTCTCTCCTTTCCTATTTTCAAAACAGGAATTGTTTACGTACTTTTCTTGAACTGCGTTCGTAGCACGACCATGGGGCATGTGACGTCCCGCATGCTCGGAAAAAATATTATAAATTTTCAATGAAATCAAAAAAAATGGCTGCTCATGTACAGCAGTCTGCACTGCACTTAGCAACCCTATTCAATGACTGTTCAAGATACGAAACATATTATGGATACTTGTTTATTTGCTTCATATGTATTTGTAAGCCCCTGTATTTGCCACTCATATTGCTGGTGTCATCATAGCTTTGCCAATCTTCAATAACAATGCTACTCTTACTAAAGATATTTAATAAGTTCTGTCACTACTAGTATTCTGAACTATGTCAATTTATCCTTTAAATATGCTATAAAAACTCAGCAAACGAGGCTTGAGTCACGTATTTCATAGTTGCTTAGTTCATCTTTGCGTTCCGATAACCTATACATAATTGCGTCAATGTATATGTGCATGCCATTATAAGAAGGATATTACGTAAGTAACATATTGTAGGCATACCCTCCGGAATGTTACTATGTTATGGAATTTACAACGTTATGGTAATTCATTATAAATATATAGTTTTAGTACAATACAGAACTAAATGTGAGACCGGAGACCCATTGATGCAGGGGTGACAGTTGTCGTGGTAAGTGTGTGCAATACAATGCCATTATGCCTTTTATGTCCCCAAACGAGGCGTGAAGGCTCGTAAAATAAAAAAAAAACTACACGCAAAGCAGTCAAGGAAACCCAAGTTAAGATAGTTGCCTAACTTAAGTTTAAGGTAGAAATATCGTGAGTTTCATGATGTTTTAAAATTTTAAAAAGAGTTTTTACATTAATCTGTAGTAATATTATAAAACTGAGGAGTTTGTTTGTTTGTTTGGTTGAATTTTGTAATTTTGAAAATTACGCATCTATTTTGAAAGAATCTTTTAGTGCTAGTTAGCCTAGTTATTGAGGAGGCTTTAGGCGGCTTTAAAGGGAGCGGAGTATCAATGTAAAATGTTACAAAAGCGAGGGAAAATTATTAAGAAAATAAAAACAATGTTAAAAATTATAAAAGAAATGCTGCGACAGCCTTTTATTTGTTCGCGATATGTAACATCACGCTACGGGCATTAGTAGTTATAGGCGACGTGGATCAACTAGTAAAAATAAAAATGTCGATATTAGGTTTCACATACACATGTAGATCTATGTCTGATGCATGCCATGAAAACAGCTGTCGCTGACGGCGGACGTCGCAGCTGCAGTTTCCCATACTGTTGAAACTATTTTTATGCATGAAATTTTTTTACTTAAAAGTTCATGTGTAAAAAAATACAGGAAAATAAATGAACTCTCAAAAATAAAACATATATTTTTCTTTGGGTAAATTTCTCTCAGACGTTGACCAAGTCGGAATAACATTTTATTATAATATTATTCCAAGTACACAATTACTTCTAAAAGTTTTTCTGAACGCGAGCTTAGTCGCAGGTGTAGGCTAATAATGTTTCTGGCAATTTAGCTTTACTGTTCCAGGTTTCTCCAGGATAATATGGCGTGAAAAACATAAAAGCTTAACTTCGTAAAATATTAACAAGATAATTGATCTTTGAAGTGTTCTATAAATAAATTAGAAAAATAGTTCTGAGTGTGTGTACTTGTAGTAAAGTTATTCCGAAGGCACAGATCGAAATTTCAAGCTTTTTAAACGCACATGTTTGCCTCCTACTATGTTTCCGGGTGCTGTAAACGGGGCACAAGAAAAGCATCTTAAGAGGCCACCATCGCCTGTGTCGACATACTGCATTGTCTGCATTCGCAATGAGTATGACGACCATCACTCTTAATTTCGAATTATGCTTTCTGTCAGGCAGAGTAGAGTCACTTTGGCAGGCTATTATGAACAATTAACGAATAAAAATAGTTTAGCCTTACTATTGACATTTTGCAATGAAACTTACTTATACTTCTATTCCACAATTTAATTTAAAAATATTACTTATAAATTAGTATGCTTATTCACCCTGACAGTCCGTGTGGTGATGGATTAAAAATACGACATGTCACTATTTCTATTCATACCATGGGTGTCGTAAGAGCCGCCGTAAGGAACACTTGTCATAAAACCTATACAAACTCGTCTAGCCAACGTGTATTGTAGGCCAGAACCTACTTTTTAAGACTAGATGCTACGGATTGTTGGTAATAATGATTGGTAAATATTAATAACACACAGGATGGACCACGAAATAGTTAACATTTGAAAAAATCGTATAATAAACCATTTGATATATTATAAAAATTGTTTATTTACAAGAAAGCTAATTAGCTTTGTTGTTGTTAAGCTAATTAGTTGGGATGTATTTTTTAAAATTACATCGTCTAAATGACCACCGTTTCGACGTTTACACTCTTCTAAACGTGCACTGAAATTTTCGAATACTCGTCGGCAAAGAGACCGCGAGATCGCCGAAATCTCTTCGCTGATTTTTCTTTTAGTTGACATAGTGTATTTGGTTTATTGATGTAGACACGATTCTTCAATTAACTCCATTAAAAGAAGTCTAGGGATAGATCTGGACTTCTGAAATGTCGGCTCGTCTGGAAATCAGCTTTTCCTGAAACATGTCTTTGACCACCGACAGGGACTCATTGGATGTTTGACAAGTAGCTCCATCTTGTTGAAACCATGTGTTACGATTGTAGTCAGCAAATTCCAGTAGCATCGGTCCCAAGAACTCCCGTAACATTTTCACATATACAACAGAATATACAACAGTAACTGAACGGCCGCGAGAATCTTCGAAAAGTAGGGTCCAATGATTCCTTTTCCTTGCTGAAATTGCAGCCCATATAGTTATCTTGGGAGAATGAAGTAGCCTCTCGTGTTTAGATTTGAGAATCTCACTACTCCTGTACCTGCAATTCTGTTTGTTTACATGTCCGTTGAGGAGGAAATGGGCTTCGTCAGAAAAAAATGTTTAAATTACTGAATTGTTTTAACACTGTTTCGGTATATGACTTGCGCAAATTTAAATCATTAGGTTTTAATTCCTACACTGTCTGGATCTTATATGGATGTAATTTCCAAATACGGCATAAAGATGTGCGGGATAATCCAAATTCAACAGAACGTTTGCGCGTCGATAAAACTGGATTACGTCGAACAGAAGCGGAAACTTGCTGCACGTTCTCTTCGGTCCGCGAAGTCAGTGGGCCTCCAGTTTGCTTTACATTTAGCGTAGATCCCGTCTCTTCTTTACTCATTTCTTTATTAAACGAACACTCGGACACTGATTTAAGTCGTGTGTGTGATAAGCAAACTGTTATTAAAATAAAATTGTTTCACGCAGTAAACGCACTGTGGCCTCGTGGAGCGATCTATCGCGACAAAATTTCCGAGAAACGAGCTAGTGGTCAGACCCGAGGATGATAGATTCAAATATTAACGAATTCTTGGCCCACCTTGTATTTTCAGAACCACTGAGGGCAGTAGTCCTGGACGCGGTTTCATGTGCCCTTAGAATAAAAATCGTACTGATCTGTGACCGTACGTACCTTATCATAAACCATCACAATTAAAAAAGTAAGTCGTCTGTAAACAGAACTTGTAACAGAACATCTAAGACCATTTAATAGAGAATGTCGTCTAAAAATCAATAACGACGTTTTCACTTTTGTTTTCTTTGACTTTTGGTCAAGTTGGAAAGTTCGCTAAAGACGTTATGTCATCTATTGGCGGTAGGTGGATTTTGGAGAAGGGATTTCATGATTCTTGTGAGTTTGTTAGTACATAACCATTTCTCTGTATTATATTGTTTATTACTACATATTATGTTATGTCTTCTGTTATTGATAGTTTTGTTTACATTCTTAGTCTGGTAATTACTTATGTTACTTCCTATTTAAAATGTACATATGTTAAAGATTGGAATTTAAAGTAATATTGTCTTCTGTACACAATACATGTACCTACAACAAACCGATCATGTATCTAAACGGTCGCCTTGTCGAACAATTTTTCTTGTAGATTTTTTTTTTTGAATGATGTAATACTCGTATGTTTGTTGGACTAATTTTGTTCGATTATCTATATATTTAAAGTTGTTTTCGATTCGAATCGCATTATAAGTAGTACCAAATACGGCTAAAAAAACGCTTTTGTACGTAAAACCTTTCTGTAGTCATTTATAATTATTTGATTTCTCGTCTTTAAGTTTTTCTTTATCTTAATTAAGTTGTAGTTAACGATAATTATTCTATAAGTTGCGATGTAGGATAGAAAAGGCTTTTATTGCTCAGTAATCTGGTCTATGTCTACAAAATTCGACAGCCGCGATCGCTGTCCCGCATCGCACGGCGTTCGATATATGAAGTTCCTTAGTGCCGGCTTACAGAATTGCGGGTAGTACCTGGTGAACTGTCAATTAGACAAGGTTTTTAAAAAGTTAAGTTAATCCACATGCCGAATTCCCCTTCTTGTGGCAGCTCACCATATTAGTTTAAGGGGAAAACTCGTCCCGTCGACTCACGACCACACTCAAGCTACCTCACTCGTCTAACGTACACTTTAAATAAAACATAATTTAAATAAAAGAAATAAATAATCTCGCGTACGCCATCTCCATGACTTGGGTAGATCTGGACTTCAGGGTGGCCATGGAATTTCGCCTCGTCTGGAAATCAGCTTTTTCGGAAACATATCTTTGACCACCGGCAGGAACTCGTTAGAAGTGTGACTCCATCTTGTTGAAACCATGTGCTACGATTGCAGCCAGCAAATCCCAGTAGCGTCGGTCCCAAAAGCTTCCGTAACATGTTTGCGCGGGTTGTTAGATTCAAATATTCACGAATTCTTTACCCGCCCTATACTTCAAGGTCAGACCGGCGTCAGGTGAGTTAGTAACCCAGAATGTCCCATCGAACAATGTAACACAAGTACTGTTTGAAGTAGAGTAAGACTGACATAGGTCACAATCGTCCATGGACTTTCAAAAGATCAGAGATCAAGATATTCTGTGGATGACGTTACTGCGTAAAGTAAATACAATGCTATGTTTTAAAACACATGTTCAGGGTTGCCATTTAATAGAAAGTAGTTGACACACGTAAAATTATATTTGACTAATATAAAATATTAAAATTGTGGGTGCTTCTGTTATTAGCACCAAACACCCGATGGTTTTAGCTTCTAAATTTTAATTCTGAGTATTTTATTATTGGTGAATAAAGTTAATTCCTACTTAAGTGAATAATATTAATTACAATGTGTGCTATTATGAAACATTAGGATAAGAATTGAAATGAGACATTAGATAAAGAAAAATATAAACTTTAGAGTCGCAAGTCACTGCAAAACAATAAGCAAGTATTGTGAAAAAGCGTATGGAAGTAGCAAGCTGTAAGTATGGAAGTAGCAAGCTGTAAGCATTTTTATAGCTAGGTATTTTTTAAATATTTTTCATATATTATGTGAAATTTATATATAACTTTATACACTTAGTACATCGGTAAATACCCAGCAGATTCTCATCCCGTCAACTTTTGGGTGGTATAATAATCTAAAAGCCTATACTTTCGTTTATTTTTCACTTGTACTCTCGCAGCGTTAAATTGGAAGATCTGTACACCAAGTTCACTCTTTCAACTCAACCCACTTAAACTGGCAAAACCTCTCATTCAAGACATTGGTACAACGAATGTTGTGATACCATAATAAACCGTTTACCTCAATAAACACCACAGATAAAGAGAACCGAGAAAACAAAGGTATAAAAGGAGAAATTGCCTTTGTCGAAACATACGAGTAGAACACTCGGATACTTTCTTTGGAATACGCCAGTTATAACAGTGAATGTATTGAATGTCATAGCTTGATTCTAAATGGATTGAATCAATATTATTACCACAATGTTAATAAGAAATTCTTTTATTACAAAGATTTTTTTTAATTTATTGGGCAAGACTATAGTAGTAATAACAGATGTAAAATTTTTAAATTAATATACAGTAGTTTAAAATCAACGCAAATAGTGATCCACGAACAGTAGTGTGGGGATATACTCACGCAATTGTTTGTGGATAAACAAATTATAATGAAAATTAAAAAAATAGTCAGATATTGATGAAATGAGATGTAAAAGCTATTCAAGAGGTCAAAAGTTCGTTAAACTGATATTTAAATTGCTGTTGGTGACCAAAAAATTCCAACAGTGTTTCTACAGAACTACGATACCGCTTAGTAATAGGATTGTGGAGCTCTGATCTGATTTAACTGCTTCGTGATATACTAGAAGACGACCTAACTTGAGAAAATGACTCTGAGAATTTATTATAAAGAACAAAATGATCATTGATATAATGACAATAAAGAGTGTGTTTGAAGTCTCCACGACGAAAAGATTGTTGGATCTCTGGAAAGCTTTTCTTATTTCTAGACAGAAATCCTTCCTTTCGTCTGCCTAGAATTTTTGCTATAATTCGTCGACTTAGCCTTCATAACGCATAGCCATCGGGATTCCTGGCAGAATCGCCCTATTCTTCCTATAGGTGTCGTAAAAGGAGACTAAAGGTACAATCTATGCAGGGCAACATCACTGCAAAAAGAAGGAAAACTCGAACAAACCCTGTACCAACACTTCTGGCCAACGTGTCTACGAGGACCAAAACCTCCTCTTGAAGGAGAGGCTTATGTCCAGCAGTGGACTGTTAAAAGCTGTTGACGTTGATGACGATGATGATGATTCTGATTCAGCAGAGAAATATTCTTGCTGTCGTTTTTGCGGCTTATTAGTACACTTAGCTAATTAATATAATTATAATAAGTTATTTTCAAGTTTTTGTTCATGGTTATTCGACTAACAACATACAAAGACAATAGCTTGAAAAAGTAGAGTTCTGGTTTTGTTTTATACTGTGGGTCATTTCATAATTCTCATTTTGATCACTCCTTAATAAATCTCACTTTGATCATTTCTCTTTTTTTTTTCAACAAAAAGACAACGCCTACTCTAGGAATAAATTTTGTGTCGTTACATTTAGCCGTCTTCAACTATTCAGTAGTTTCTTTTGGAAAGCCCAAATCTATCTTTTGTAGTCTCTTGTTCCTCTAACAACTGATTTATGCTTAAAAAATAATGTAGTTCAAACACTTGAAGCGAAACGTAAAATAGTATAAAATTCATGATTTTAATATTTATTAACGTTCCCCGACGTTCCTGATGACGGAAAAGGCGTTTCTCAAAGTTAACCGTAACTTCTTCATAAAATATGTATCTACGTCTTAAATAATACTATATAAATTCTTCTTAATTAAATAGATATAAATAAATAAAAAAAAACTTTACCTTTGACGTTATTCATTCCATAAAATTATAATTCATGCTCGTTTAGACCAACGAATATCGGAGCCATTGTTCCCTATAATATCTCAGACGTTTGTATTGGTTGTAAGCAATAATGTAATATGGATACCCAAAGAAATGCTGTTTGATTCCACTGGGTAGTCTATTGTCTCTTTAAGTATACGGCATGAAATATATAAAATAAACACAATGAAATGTACCTATATGGACACAAAACGTTTTATTATAGTGATATTTTTTTTGTTCTATAAGATAACTATATGTCAACATTCGCTAACAATTTACCGCCAATACAATACCAATCAAACAATAGTCGAGATTGGTCTTAAATATTTTATACATTACATGCTTCTTACTTAGCATAATATCTTGAAAATATGTGCACTATAGGACATTTTTGTTTGCGTGTAGCATAATAGTAGTAAAAGCATAGATAACAAAATAGGATATAGATGTATCATAACAATTGGTAACCCTAAGCATAGTAATAAGTATTACTAGCTGTAAACAGCTAGTAAACTGCACAGTAGCGTCATGTAAGTTCATAACGTCACTGTGCAGTGAAAAAGTCGCACTTGCATTAAACGTAATTTTACAAAAGAAAAATGTATGTAGTGTAAACGTATTTCCATTTTGTTTACAAATGTCTTTCATTTAATTGCGATTCTCATAGTGTATTTAAGCTATTTAAGAAATAAGCGGTTTTTTATAAGTAGGAGGTTAAACCCCGAGAATGGAGGTAGTGCCAAACGATCGTCTATCTAAAAAATAAATTATAATAATTTGATTGTTTAAAAGTTATCTCAAAAAATAAACACATTTCCGATTTATAATATTGTAAAGGCAAAACGTGAGATATTCTTCTTTCTTCTTCTTTTAAAAAAGACAACGCTTACACTATGAATAAATCCTGTGACGCGGGGAACTTTACAAACGTACAAGAAACGTACACAAAGAACAACCAGACTCAAAATAACAATTTTTGAGTCACACAAAGTGTTGTCCCATGTGGGGTTTGAACCCACAACACTCGACGCGGAGAGAGCGGCGTGGCGACCACTTAAACCACTAGGCTAACCGTGGAGTCAAATTGATGTCGCGTTAAGAATACTAAGTGTCATCCCCCTTATTCACCCTGTGTGTGTCGTAAGAGGCGACTAAGGGAACAAACTACATGGGAGAAGAGAAAGAATCTTAAAACAGCTGCTATATCAACTGGCCAGCGTGATATAGTGAACCAAAACCTCCTTGCTAAGGAGTGGCTTATGTCCAGCAGTGGACTGGTTAGGGCTGTTGATGAGATGTTAACTTCTTCATTTCTTGTTGATAATACATTTTTAATTAGAAATGAGTTTTTGGATACATTACACATTTTACTTATACAAAATAAATGAAAACATGAAGAATGAATTAGCGTTCTACTAAGTTTTTCACAGCACCACATGTTATTATGTACTCATATACAACAATGTTTACGATGTATTTACATAACATGTAGTCTTACGTAATGCAGGTATACTATAAGTATCTTTGACAAAGTTAACTGAGGTACATATGACCACAGATTATGATAATAGCTAAGTCAACACTTGAGTCTGTAATATTTTATATTTTGTACATTTTTGCTAACACCATTTACGCATTTGTTTAAGCGGTCACCTCACCACTTCTACCACAAGACACACACGTACACTTTGTATGATCCACAAATAGTTTTTCCATATTATGGTCCTTTGTGTCCGTTTCTTGTATTTTTATAAAGTAGTCGCGACACAAGAAATATTCCTCGTGCCTTTAAAAATTTGATTGTCCTAAAAAATGAAAAAGTAAATAAACCCCTTGTAGCGTTCATTATTGTAGGCTGTAGTATAAAGCCTACAATAATGAACTGAAATGAATGAACTGAATTATGTAAGTGACAAGTAGTAATGTGGATAAATCAATCACCAACTGATTACGAAACTTAATTAATCCACAAAACATGACCCTCTTTTAACGAAAATGGATTGGAAAAATGCCATTACATAATAATGATGAGCTGTTCACTAAAACAATGATGAAGCAATATTTTACTACAAGATTGTTCTGTTCACAAAGAAACTCCACTGATATATAACAATGGTAATGGTGAGCGTATTATGGAGCGTGAACAACAGCCAAAACATGTAAAGGACACACCACATTCACGCGAGAAAGCAAGAAAAACACGGTAAACGAGAATGTGGAACTGATTCTATTCTATTTTAGTCGAATTTTGGCGCGAGACAAATGAGTTGAGAAAGTGAGAACAGATGAGAATTGGAACAGATGAGAATGTTTCTCTGTTCCGAGTGAGCTTCCGATTAGAACTGTTGTGTGTGTTGTGTAATATTTACTGAGCATTAATACTAGCAATAATTATACTTAGACATATTTCAAATATATAAATACATACCTACTTATTATAGATAAATTACACCCAGATACAAAACAAATGATGATTTTCATCACACAGTTATTTGTGTGTGTGTACTCCTTAAAACACAATGAGCCGGTATTTCTCCACAAAGCCCTCTTAACCATCATCATGTGACAAAAATCATCATAATCATCAACACTTCATCATCAAAAGTCTACTGCTAGATATAAGGCCTCTCCTAGAATTGATATAAGGTTTGTTTCAAATTTTCCATTCCATTATTACATCTAAATATAGGTAATAGCTTATAGCAACCAGACACCAAGGAATTGGTACATATTGATAAAAACAAATTAAAATGGTTTCCATAGTGATTGGTGATCCTGACTGCTAAACCAGAAGTCGTGGTTTCGATTCCCACTCCGGGCAAATGTATGTGTGATAGGCACGATCATTTGTTCTGTGTCTGGATATAATTTATCTATAATACGAGTGTTTTTAGAGATATATAAGTCTGTTTATCAGCCGTCTGGTTACCATGATAATTAAATTACCATAGTCTAGGTTTGCCTAATTTGGGATCAAATGGCCATGCGTGAGATGTGTGAAGATATTATTATTCTATAGTAAATATGCTCAAAGATAGAGACGGACAGTATTAACTGAAATACGGGTTACTAGCATAGTTCAGAAACAGATACGAATACCAATTATTATCTATAAAAACGGAATCATAAATTATTTTAAATGTATATAATATATCTATGTTTAACATACATAACGTATGTCTAGTTCAGCTCTAAATGCGGTGAGTTATTTGCCCCAAATTGTTATTTTAATTGTTAGGACCATTAAATATATAATTATCTAGTATTTAAAGACCTCTTAATAACCGTTAACGAATAAGTGAATAATATTTTTTCGAAGACTGCATTGAAGCAGTTTCTGAATGAAAAGTCATTGAACCGTGATACCTGATCGCTTTAACCTTTTTATGGCTCTATATCGGACATCAAAGAGAAGACACGCTTCATCTCCTGTAGGTTATGAAGCGTCAGTCTATTTTATGAGTAATATGGATTAAGGTGCTACTCTTAATTAAGTGTAAAATAGTTTTTTTATAGAACATACGCAGCCTTGAAGAGCCTTAATCTTACTGGTTTATATAAAAATGAATTAGAAAAGAAATACAAAATAAATTTATATCTGCTTTGTATTTTCTCAAGCAATTATTCAAAATATGATATTGTTTCACATAATTTTTTACATCTTCGTGTGGTTTCGAATTAAAAACACAGTGGCACCACCCTAATTATTCCCATGGGTGTCGTGACTAAGGAAGCACAATATGCAAGACAACATCACTGAAGAGCGAAGTTAAACTTACAAAAATCCATTTTTTTAACGTGTGGAAGCCCCCTCGGCCCCACTCCACCGGGGTTTACGGCGAGGTGGTGTGTCGGAATCGGATCGGCTAAAACCACACAGTGTGCCATTCTGCGCCTGATATAATACCTACGCGTCTGGCTACAACTGGTGAAAACCTATTTGCTAAAGAGAGGCCTGCTAGCAGTGGACTGTTAATTTGCTGTTGATGAATCTTTTACATATGTTGCGTTGCATTTATGTCTGAGAAAAGAATAAAAAGATCTACGATCGTCTTCTACAATCCGGGTTTACGTGACCTCATTTACATCCGAACTATCAAAACATGATACCAGTAAGGTGGACGTACTTTGATAGTATGAATGATCATTATTTGTGTTCATTGTTCGCAGAGAATTCTCCGTGCTCCCAGGCAAGTCTTGCGAAGGCTTCGACATCATATACCATCGGCTCCACGAAACCGAACCTTCCAAGTACAATCTTGAACATGGCTGCAAACTCCTATTTATGACAGTTGGTAAGTTAATCTTATTTGTCGTCAGAAAAGTTCTGAAAGATATATTTTTTAAATAGTTATAAAGGGTAACCGATACTACTAAGCAAACACAACTCCAAGGTCTATTTTGCTTATGATTTCATGCCCTGGAGTTCCGTGTTAGGAGTTGAAACTGTAAAACAAATAGAAAAAATCGGTTAAAACAAAATTACGACTGTGTTTTCCCTTCATGAGAAGAACTGACACATAATTATGCTCCACCTTCTGCTGAACAGTTATTTTGCATTCCTGTAGACAGTTTTGACTTATGCATTGTTAGAGCTTCGCTGACGATGTGTATAATTCATTTACCACAAGAGGCCTTTTCATAGAAGCTATTCATTTAAAGTTTATGAGTACACGGAAAGGAACCTGAGAATTTGTCCCTTAAGTCTAGTAATAAATTTATAAACAGAGTATCTACATCTGCAGACACGGAATTTGTAAATTTACAAGCGACTTGTAAATATTCACCTTCAAAGACTGTATTGAGAATGTAATATATTCCGAATGATTCCTGTTGAATTATGTAGGTAAACTTTTCTTCTGAATATTTCTTTATTTTAGGAACGAAAAGATTAAAGTTAATGGCAAAACTAATTTTGTTAGCCTAATAGTCCACTGTTGGACTTAGTTCTCTGTTTACCATGTAAATTCTAATGAACTCTTTAAAACAAACCACGTGAGCCCTCACTCAAGGGGCATATTAGGCCTCCTTCCATCCTCCCTCTGGCTTCAACATCAGGGGTTCGCTCTAAGATGCTGTATTATAATATTGTCATTGAAATCCACAACTTTTTTTATTCCGCTGCTAGATATTAGATCTCTTCTAGAAATAAAGTTTTGGCTAACTACATCACGCTGACTAAACACGTTGAAGTAGGCTTTGTTTCAAGTTTTTCTTCTCTTTGCACTGTTTTTATTCTGGGTAGTTAACTTCCTTAGTTGCCCCTTACGACACCCACGTGATGAATAGAGGTGGTGACCGTCACCACCACCGCAATCACCATAGTCATTGAAATACCTATATCTTATAAATTTATCATTAAATATACCTTTGTCATTAGGATTTAATTTTGTTGACTGCAGAAGAGGGCGCTATAGAAGACACCTTGTTTGTTTTATTGGTTTCGACCTGATTATTCTCTTTAAGCGAATAACCTTGTGCAGTCAGTGATAATCTTTGTTTGACTACAGTTACGACATTGTGTATTGCATTATGGCATATCTTAAACTGTTTAGGTATGATTGTTTCATGACTGTGTCTGTGTTTCCTTGAAAAATACTTAAATGACACTCAATATAATATACACTTTTGTAAAGGAGCTAACAAAATTATAATAACTTTAATTATGAAACTATAAGAACGTAATGTGGTTTATAACTAACCTTATATCTATCTACCATTAGTAGAGAACCACTTTTCGAGAGTAGTAAGCCCCGCTGGTTTCAGCGCGAATAGGCCGGCTCGACTCACAGAAGACCAACCTAAACGATAGCATCTGTGCAGCCGTGTTTCGTTTGTGAGTACGAGACACATTGGTGCAGGGACGACAGTTATCGTAGTAATTATGTTAGCCTTACACTGTCATGATGACTGTCATGACTTTTACGTCCATAAACGCGGCGTGAAACAGCATCTCACAAGGCCACCCTAGTGAGGCTCACCATACTGCATTGTCTGCTTTTACAGTGAATATGGTGATCACAACTCTTGAATTCTATTCATGCTTTCCTTCAGACAGAGTAGAGTCACGTTGGTAGGCTCATAAAAAAACGTTATTAAGAAGTCAATGCTCTCAAATAAGCTAATAAGTAATTCAACATTTGAATTCAGTTGGCCCTCAGGGTTGCCGAGGTCAGATGTCAGTCGCTCCGGTAAGAAACTGTTATTCAGGTATATCCGGTTGAACAAGTAGCCGACCTTACATAATATTGGGAATAATAAAGGCGAGGAAAATGAGTTTAGTTTGATGTTAACGTATGAAAACGTTCTTACGAATAGGTTACATTTTCCCAAACTACTTCTCTACCAAACTTCTTTGATATATAGATTTCTATAATTTTGTTTGAAACGTACAACCTGAAAGATTATATATAATTGCATATTATAGAAAAGTATCCCATCTAATATATTTAATATAACAGCAACATAATGAAGTCTTAACTCACGTTCGCTGTGATGACATTTTGTCATTGTCGCTCCTATTGTGCAAACAAAGGAAAACTGTCTGGCAATAATGTTCATACTAAACGTACGTCTGGCAGTTTAATAACCTTTTTTTCGTATAATTTAATACACGTTAGGTATGTTTGCTAGCAATATTACAACCTGACAAAGTGTGATAATATAAAACGCTTCATACTGCAATGAATTTTTTACGCAACTGCCAAAGCTCTTGTAATCCCAAGCTGTTGATCTTTCTGACCGAAGGACGGTGGATTAAGGATAAAAATAGAAAAAAAAATCCATACAATGACGAAGTTTTGGCAATCACAGCCTTATGGTCCTTGAAATAAATCTTAAAGTTAAACGTGTAATAAAAGCTTAAGTGATTTATTAGTAACTTTTCAGTTAAGGACTTACAGGTAAAGTTATAAAGTTAAGAGCATACTTAAAAGAAATTTGTCTATAACAGATTTAGATGTCGTTCTTTTATTACGAAACTTTTATAATATTTAATGCTAATATACATACAAACAAAGAGCGAAAAATTTTAAATCATTTTCGAGTAGCAAACGCAATAGCACCTTATGTTTTTCGACGTTTAGCAAAGATACAACAAACCGGTTTAATTCATGTTGAACTTGACACCAACACGTAACACTTCCCAAATACAGTGTATTTATATTCTGTATATGTTTATATTATCAATATGGTTAAAAATACGGAGTGTCACCAGCCCTGTTCATCCCGTGGGTGTCGTAAGCACTGCAATGACAAGAAATACTTGTCACTAATCCTTTTTTTTTAACGTGTGGAAATCCCCTCGGGCCGTTACCCCACCGGGTTTTACGGAAGGGTGGTGTGTCGGAATCGGACCGACTAAAACCACACGGTGTGCCACTCTGCGCCTGACATAAGAGGATCCGGGAACAGCTGTTATGACGACATCCAGATCACTTGTCACTAATCCTGTATTATCTATCAACCCGTCTGACCAGGGTGGTGTGGTAAACCAAAACCTTCTTTCTAAGGAGTTTCATTATCTAGTACTGGACTATTAAAGTAGATGATAATGAAATATTTAATGCTTTTTAACTTATTTGCCTGTCAGTCCCATTACCATCGTTTACTTAATTTTTTTTTTACTTAAACATTGGTTGTCGTTACATATTGTTTTAGGATGAGTGGTTAATATTTGTATTGACAGGACAACTGAGCATTGTTAGCTTTCTGATGTGGTACTTAAGTTCCAAAAAAGGGTATATGATTCAGTTAAAGAATTTAACTCTCGAATAAGTTTATGAAAATATTGCTTATTATATGTCAGGTACATAACTAATAACTAATATAAATTTCACAAAACTCACACAGCCTGCTGATGGACTCTGATTGCTGATACAAGTACAAGTATGTTTTACTTGTACATTACAAAATAAACACATACTATAGAAAAAATACATACAGATTAATGATCACACTCATCGTAATTATTCCTCTTGAGTAAGAATCGAGCCAACCACCACGGACTTAGCAGTTCGGATCACTAATCAATAAAGACTAGACCAACAGGCCCGTCATAAGTCGAGTCCACTTGACTAATATATAACCGACTCTGTACAATCTCTTCTAATAACGAATTATTAGTCATAGACGGAAGAAAGTACCTATACCTTTAAAATTATCTTACAAAATACTAGAAGGTAATGTTTTTTTTTCTATTAATTAATATTCTAAAAATTCAAAAGAAATAATTACATAACATGAATTTCCAATCTGGTTAATTATAAAATCTGTACAGCGGTAATTATATCCTCGTATAGCTTGAAATTATACTACAAAGATTAAATACCGTAGAAATTCTAAAACTAGCCTTTGGCAATTTTATTATGGAATTGTTCATATTTATGAAATAATCGTAATTTACAAAGAATCTTGTTGGCTTTATTAACACAATGCCCCAGGGCATAAACAGCCAATAGTAAATATACTCTTTTTAGACGACAGTCAGTTATGTTTTCTTATAATGGGGTTATATTCGGCTAGTATTGACTTAATAACTCGATGGATATTAAAAATTATAAAAAAACTTAACACATAATTTGTTTTCTTGTGTTCTTTAAAAAAACACTGGCCCGTATTTTAAAGGGCGTCTTACGCATCCGTTGAACTCTGATTACCTGAAATCAGTTTTAAGTTCACAACAAAACTTAAACGTCATTCTTATTATAGAGTACGTTTTTAGTGTTACTCAGCTGAAATTCGTCCAAGTTATTGATTTTATCTTAAAGTCCGTTCTTAAGTACGTTTTCGTTTTATTGACGTAATTATTCGCAACAAATTATACTAAAATACATATTTTTGAATCAAAATTTCTCAGAATTTAACATTGCAAAAATATCAATAAAAACCAAAATGCCCAAAATTAAATGTAATTAAATTGAATATTAAAATCTAAATGAATGTATAAATTGTTATCAAAACTTGTTAAATTTAATTGTTAAACTATGTTTTTATTTTTATATTATCAAATAACAATATTGAACTTTAGTTATAAACTAAAAGGTTGTGGTCCTTTTTATTTAAACAAATACTTGAACGTATATTTAAGTGAACTGAATGTCAATTAAGGTTAATTAAAGTGAATTGAAATATGTATGTTAAGTAATTTTTTCATAAATAAATTAAGGTAAAGTAAATATTTCGTAATTATTCAAAAACAAATCACCGTAAAACAAGTTCATTTCCCCTATAACGCATTAGAAATCGTCACTTGAGACTAGCTTAGACTGGCCTCACATAAACAGAGATCACATTCGTCGAAATCTATACTTGAGTGAAAATTTCTGTATAAACATCGGTGAATGTTGTTTTAGATAACATTCAATTATAAAATCTCCACCTAAAATCATTTTTACGGTTAGATTCACGACTGAGACAAGTTTGAAAATACGGGCCTGTATCTCTATTACAATATTATTCATGGAAATCTTCGTACCACGGTTTTCTAAATTTTCGCCGTCTAAGTTTCCGCAAAACTAAAATAAAATCGGACCAGATTTGATTTTTTAAATAGAAGGGCCAACTTAGAGTTAAAAATATTTAAATATGAAACCAAATTCAAAAGTATATACTCTAATGAAAAATACCAAAGAACAATTAGTACAAACGGTTACAAAGTAATATTTGGATATTTGCCACTGCCACTTCTGTGAATAAAGTTTTTGTACAATACTAGTCGCTACTTGCGTAATCAGATAAATCATCCTAAGGAAAACTTGTTATTCGATCCTTAAATAAGTTATAAACTTTCAAGGGCAGATGACATATTCTGCACTAGTAGTAGTAGTAGAATAATATTACCTCTTTTTTTAAAGACTACTCCCACTCTAGAAATATATGCTGTCTCGTGGGGAACTTCACAAACATATATGAAACGGATACAAAAAACACCCAGACTCGAAACAACAATTTGTGGATGAAACAAAGTGTTATTCCATGTTTGATTTGAACCCACAACATTTAGCGCAGTAGGAAGCGACGTCATACGTTCTGTCAACCTTTAAAAGACAACTTTCATAAGCCTCACGATTTAGATGGGCCACACTTATAATATTACATTTAGAATTTGGGCATTATAATATGTATACATTTACAACAAAAATTATATAATTATTTTATCAATCAATCTAGTTATCATAGTACAAGCTCTACGTAGTTTAAAACTAGATGGCGTTGTGTCAAATAACCGAAATATTATTTATTTTAACATTATATTAGTTTTGACTAAATCAGAGGTTGTGTGTTCGATACCCACCCGTGACGAATAAATGTTAGCGGAACTAAAATTCTAATCGGATAAATGTGAGTGTTTTAGTATATCTCTATCTCTTTCTTGGGATATAAAAGACGTGTTTTTAACACTTAGTACATTTAGTGATGACAAATTGTTTGACAAAATTGTGTGTTTATTTACCTACTCAATATTGACAGTTGTTTAGACTATTGTAACGTCTCAATGTTAGTAAAGTTGTCAATGTGTAAGTTAGAATACCATATACTCATAATTAAGTTTTAAGTAGTAGCGGAATAACATTGAGAAACCTTTTTCATATCTGCAGCATTATATAAGTATTGCGTGAAACGTTTGTATGATACTTACTTTGATAACGGCGCACATTTATATATATATATTTATATGTGTGTACGAATAAGATTCACTTTAACTTGACCGTGTCTTGGTGGCTTCTCTAACCATAATATACGACCTTGACCTTGAGACTAACTTGCGTTTTAAATAAGTAGCACCAGTCACTATAGAGCACACGATGATGCTACCTGTTACCTAGCAGAAGCAGGCCTGAGATGTTTTTCACAGGATAAAAAATAGGCTGATCGCAAATGAAATTTAAATAATTTAAATGAAGTTTTGGTTTATGAAAAGTAACTATATCAACTATCGTAATCCCATCAAAAATATATAAACATTACAGCACTGTGAGAGCTATCTTGCTTAAAATATTGGCCACTTTGGAGGTGAAGGCTAGCTTTTATAAACCTGATGTCCGGTAAACAGCTGCGGGCGTCGTAAAATGCGACGATGCATGACCACGACGTGGATACCCTAAAGTTGTTGGGCGTTTCTGAATTTAGTTAACGGCCGCGGCAGAAACTTATGCCATGCGAAAAGACAGATTAAAGGTCTGACAAACTGGCTTAAATCAAGAGTGTAGTGTTCTAAGTAAAACCAAAAATAATTAATCATCAAGATTCCAAAATACAATAATAACAAGGCAATAATAATATCATGAAAATTAGTCTTATTTACGTGTACGAGTATATATCAAGTCTTAATTTTTTTTTATTCTATAGTCTGGGCCAAGAATTCGTTAACATTTGAATCTAACATCCCTCGCAAATATGTGGTCGGGAGTTCTTGTGACTGATGCTACTGGAATTTGCTGTCTACAATCAATCGTAACACATGGTTTCATTTCAATGAGTTTCTGCCGGTGGTCAAAGACATGTTACCAGACGACGACGCCGATTTCCAGACGAGGCGACATTCCATGGCCACCTAGAAGTCCAGATCTATTCCAAGCAGACTTCTTTTTATGTAGTTATTTGAAGAATCGTGTCTACATCAATAAACCAAACACACTACGTCAATTAAAAGAAAAATCAGCAAAAAGATGTCGTCGTTCTCGCGGTCTCTTTGCCGTGTATTCGAAAATTTCAGTGCTCGCTTAGATTAAATTCGTGGCCCCACCCTGTGTAATGTTATATTAGAATCGCTGGATCAGATCAGCAAAGATTTTTTGTCCTGTTTGTCCAAATAGAATATAAATGAGATGTAAGGGACTGTGCAAATAGACCTAATCATTACATATTCCTAACTGCCTTTGTCACTTTGGTACATATCTGCTCAGAAATATATTTGTATAAGATTTTTATTAGATAGCGCCCTTAATTACTGTTTCGAGTTACATTAATATATAAGTTAGTTAGGTTATGCGATTATGTGGCAAACCTTCTTATAGTTTGTGAACTTAAAAAATCAAGTATCAACTCAACAAATATTTAAACACGTGCATAATTAGTTTTTTACAATGTTTATTTATTTAATTTTCTATAATATTCTTGTTGATTTACCACAATAGACTTACAAAACAGATGATATTCTAACTCCTTTTGTTTTACGAGATAGAAAAATAGAGAACTCTTATCCCTTTACAGGAGCAATTTAATTCATTAAAATATAAACCATCAACGTACAAAGGACATCCCTATTGCTAAGAGCACTCTCTTCCAGGTAAGCAGAGAGGTAGGGCATAGCGTGATATTTTCCGCTCAAAACTTGGAGCAGCCCGACTGGGGAAGGACCTCCGCCTTACAGAAGACCACAGCCAAATAGCACTGCATTTTCGGCAGTGCTGTGTTCCTGTAGTGAGTAAGGTATCCAGAGCTCTAGAGAATTCGCTGTTTTGACAACGGGGGACTAGTGGTGCTTATAATACTGCTACTGGCTCGTGTGGGCGCGGGATATGGGCGCGGCGGTCAGGAAGACCCGCTGAAACGGTTGTCCGCTGGCCGCCCGCAGGATAGATGGGTTCCCGAACCCAGGGATCACTACAACCTCCACCCTGGGAGGCTGAACCGCCAGCCTGCGAAAAATCCCTGCAGTAGTAGTCGTGCCGGAGGAGGAGACCGGAGTGGAACCCGACTGCTGCTGCAGGGGGGGAGCGGGGGCCCTTTCATACGCTGCGCCGACAAATCGTACTACCCGCATCGACCATGAGTAGATTAGCACCGCCCCATTGCCCCCTTAGTTGTCAACACAGTGAATCCTCACAAACCAATTGAACCCCCCCCAAAAAAATGACGAAGAAAAATAGGAAAAAAGTATCTACAGCGGCATCCTCTTCCACATATATGGACTTCTGCAACATCAGGGGACTTCACTACAACCTGAACGCAGTCCACCTTCATCTGGAGATTGCGCAGCCGACCCTCTTGTTTCTTACGGAGACGCAGATATCCTGCCCGGCCGATACATCATACCTACACTACCCCGGCTACAAACTCGAACACAAATTTCTGAGACGTGCCGGTGTATGCATGTACATCCGGGAGGATATCTGCTGTCGCCGTCTCCATTTTTATGAAGACAGGGACCTGTCAGTAATGTGGGTGCGCGTAGACTACGGAGGTGAGACTCGAATCTATGCGTGCCTATACAGGTCTCATAGCGGTGACAGGGAGACTAAAGCACTCTTTGAGCACCTGCAGGTGACGACTGACAAAGTTCTTGAGCGGTACCCTCGTGCTGAGTTGGTGATTTTAGGGGATTTTAATGCCCACCACTGTGAGTGGCTAAATTCTCGATCCACCGACTTTGCGGGCAGGTCTACTCATGAATTTGCTCTGGCCCATGGCTTCTCACAACTGGTACATTTTCCAACAAGAATACCTGATATTGAGAGCCATGCACACTCTTTGCTGGACCTTCTGCTGACGACGCGTCCGGACGACTACACTATTGCAGTGGACGCACCTCTCGGCTCGTCCGACCACTGGCTCGTCCGGACCGAAGTCCCATGCCCGCGGCATATTCCACCTCGCCCAGCCAATTTGCGCCACATGTGGCAATATAAATCAGCAGACTGGGATGGATTGCGTGAATTCTACGCATCGTACCCGTGGAGGCAGCTTTGCTTCACGCCAGAAGATCCTGACTCCTGCGCAGCCGCTGTCACTGAGACGATCCTGGTGGGTATGGAGTATTTTATTCCCAACCCATCAGTAGCTGCGGGGGAAAAAAAGCGACCGTGGTTTAACCGGCTTTGCAAGGAAGCCAGGCTAGTCAAGCAGGCCGCCTATAGGGCTTGTACCACGGCCCGTACCAATAAAGATCCGAACACCTCTGATGTGAGACGCAAACTAAATGCTGCCTCGAGGTCCAGCAAAAAGACAATTGCCAGAGCCAAATTCGATTTCATCGGCAGGATTGGTGAGCGACTTACGAGCTATCCCTCTGGGAGTCGTGCGTTTTGGTCTCTTGCTAAGGCTGCCGAAGGAAATTTTTGCCAGTCGTCTTTACCACCATTGCGAATTGCCGATGGTAACTTGGCCCATAGTGCTAAAGAGAAAGCCGACCTACTTGGGCAAATCTTTGCCGCGAACTCGACCATGAACGAGGATGGAAGTGCAGTACCGCCTATTAACCCGCCGTGCCAACACTCTTTGCCGGAAATACACATTTCGCAAAGAGAAGTGCGGCGGGAACTAAACTGTCTAGACGTTCATAAGTCGAGTGGGCCAGACGGAATACCTGCAGTGGTGCTCAAAAAGTGTGCCCCTGAGTTGTGCCCTGTACTAACGCGACTTTTCACGATTTCCTACCGCAAAAGGCAAGTGCCGTCTTCGTGGAAGACTGCCCATGTGCATCCAGTGCCAAAAAAGGGTGATAGATCGGACCCATCGAATTACAGGCCTATAGCTATAACCTCTCTTCTCTCTAAGGTGATGGAGCGTGTAATCAACACACGGCTCCTCAGTTACCTGGAAGAGCACGATTTGATCAGCGACCGCCAGTACGGTTTCCGCCGCGGTCGCTCGACTGGTGATCTTCTAGTGTATCTCACTCACCGGTGGGCTTCAGCCATTGAGAGTCAAGGTGAGGCGTTCGATCGGGTCTGGCACAGGGGCCTTCTATCGAAGTTACCGTCCTACGGCCTGCCCGAGGGTTTGTACAAATGGGTGGCTAGCTTTTTGTCCGGCAGACGCATAAAAGCCGTCATCGACGGTAGCTGCTCCGAAAGCATGGACATAAACGCTGGTGTCTGGCATGGTGTATGGTGCATGGACATAAAATTGATAGAATTAGTTTAATAAATAATTAAACCTTATTCTAAGAAGTGGTGATTCTTAGAAGATATGACAGAATAGTTAATGGCAGTTTTAAATTTTTTTGTTTTTAATAAATCTTGGCACAGCGAAGTCATGCAAAACAATATAATATATAAATAACCATGTTTAATTGAATAGTTGCACTTAGTGCCATCTTACTTACTCTGTAAGCGTAACTGTAAGGCTACGTAAGCGATCCATGGCCAGCAGGGGTGCGTAACATGACCTAGAAATATGTAACGTCCCCGTCTATTTTTATAATCAAAATTTCAATTACTTTATAAATATGAACGATACCATAATAAAATTGCCAGAGGGCAATTTGAGCAATACTGCGTAATTTAATATTTATAATATAATTTCAAGCTATATTACGGTATAATTATCGCTGTACAAGGTTTCATAGCGTTTTTTTAATTAGCTAGATCTGAAATTCATGTTGTCGAATTATTTCTTTACAATTTAAAGATTATTTTACATTGGTCACTTAATTAATAGAAGATAAAAAACATAACCTTCTAGTATTGTGTAAGAAATTTGGTCTCCCTTATTACGTCTACGACTAATAAATCGTTATTAGAAGAGGTTATATAGAGTCGGTTACATGTTAGTCAAATAGACTCTATTTATGACGGATCTAGTCTCTATTTATTAGTGACCCGAACTGCTAAGTCTGTGTTCATGGGCTCGATTCCTACCCAAGAGAAGTAATTGCGATAAGCGTGATCATTTGTCTGGGTGTAATTTATCTATCATATATATTTATTTAGAAATGTATACTGTAGCGTATATTCGTCAACAACAATTGCACGCTACCACGAAAAATATGCGTGGTAAACGTGGTAGCTTTGCAATCTCGAATAACCAAACTCTAAAATTTACCATTTCCAATCACTTGCCAACAAATGCGTGCTATCAAGAAAAACTAGACGCCGTAGTCGTAGAAGCCGAGCCTCTACCTAGTCTATGAGATACAGTGTGGTCGCACGGACGAACACACAGGATGAAAGTATAAGGGTTTCCTCTATCCTATTTGGTTTAGTAACCCTATAAACTAAACTCTTGAGAATAAATTCGTTTTCTTGCAAGTTGATACGTTAGAGATTGTGTTACGCGAGGTTGTGTGGCTTCGGCAATAAGTTTACGTGATAGTGTGTTTTCGTTGTTAATTGATTCGATAGGTGAATTAGAGATTTCGCTATTCAAGATCGCATGGCTACGGCGTCTAGTTTTTCGTGGTTCCTTGATTCTGGGGGAAATTCAAAGGGTGGCAATTCCAGTTAGTGTCCATAGATGGTGATAATCATTTGCTATGAGGTTACACGTCTGCTTGTTTGACTTCTGATTCTATAAAAAAACTATATTGATTTGTTTTCTAAGGTATGTAGAGAATATTTAACACTATCAGGAGTAAACCAGTCCAGTTCCGGCGGACCGGTTTGACAAAAGTAATCACTCACATAGGTATTAAAAGTCGCGTATAAACAAGAATGTGATACATTTTAATTATCATTTCTCATAATCATTATACCTAGTCTTGCCATAAATATTGTAATAAAGAAAAAAGAAAATTGTTAACTGCAAATAACATTTATTACTTTTACAGTGTGTCAGTTTAATACATAAATATAAAACAATTAAAAATATAAAAAGCTTATTCGAAGTGGTCTCCATTGGCTGCAATACAGTCCTTTAAACGATGAGGCCAGTTATCAATAGAAGCACGCACTCTTTCCATGGGAAAATTCTTCACTGCCAATCGTATAGATTGTTTTAGGGACTCCAAATTATCATGGCGTTTAGAGCAAGCTGTACTCTCTAAAACTGACCACAAATCATAATCCAGCGGATTAAGATCGGGACTAGACGACGGCCAGTCTTCAGCTCTGATGAAGTCCGAAACGTTCGATTCCAACCAAGACTGCGTGGACCGAGCTTTATGACCCGGCGCCGAGTCTTGCTGGAAGGACCATACTTGGTTATTGAACATGGTGATGTTAAGGGGCTTAACTACCTTCTCAAGAATGGTATCTTGATACACTTGTGCCGATGTTTTGATACCTTTTTCACAAAAATATGGCTCAGTCACTCCTTCATAGCTAACACCCCACCAAACCATCACTGAAGTCGGATAATGTCCACGTTGCACTCTGTCGACTAATTGGGAAGCTTCCTTAGAGCTTTGAGCATAAATACGGTCATTTTGTTTGTTAAAATGTTGCTCAATTGTAAAAATTTTCTCATCCGTAAACAAAATTTTTCTGTGACCTCCCTTTGCGTACCGCTTCAGTAGTTGTTTCGATTTTACCACCCTATTCTTCTTTAAATTATCAGTTAAGAAATGGCCAGTGCGTCTCTTATAGGCTGCAAGTCCTAAGTCATCTTTTAAAATACGCGACATGGTTCTAGGTGCTATCTTCATTTCCCGAGATAAAATCTTTTGCTTTCGGACAGGATTTCTTCGAATTCTTTCCCTTACTGCTTTGACCACCTTTTTCGTACGAACACTACGTGGACGGCCAGATCTTTTTCTGTCACAAACAGAGGAGGTCTCATTGTACCTATTAATAGCCCGGTACACAAACATTTTACTAATACCAAGTGTATGGAGAGTTTTAAAAATTGCATTTGGCTCCATACCTACTTTGTGTAATGCTATCACAGCGATTCGGTTCTCTTTATCACCCCACACCATTTTAATATCGCAAAATATTTTACAATGTATTGGCGCCAAAATGAGAAAACACAATGAACAATCGTATAAAAATGACAGATTCGAAATTCAAATGTAATATTTTTTTATAATTAAGTGTAACAGTATTTATGGCCAGACTAAGTATACTACTAAAATTTAAGCTCTTCAAAATTCTACGACCACACCAGTGCTGCACTAGAAAGGTTCTCCTCTACTCACAAAAATAAATTTACCTAAATCTGTCCAAAAAGTTCGTTACTAAGGAAGGAACCAGAGTGACAAACCTGTTTCTTAATGTCATATTTGAAAAGCTACAATATTGAAGTATACTTATTTTTCCAATCAAATCGCTTTTGCAGCAACTTTAACCCGTTACATCTACATCGACATTTGGACATCAATACAAAGCTCTCAGGTTTAAAGTATGTCATGAACTTTCCATGTTAACATTTAAGAAATATTTTGAGTTATACCTGTATGATCAGATTTGATCAGAGATTTGACAATATCACTTCCAAACCTGGACTTTATGGACTTAAGAATTGTTTTCTTTCTACATGATATAATCTGATGATATTCGCAGTTTGCGTGAAGGTATGGACCTACACAAACAGCACAGTGTATGTAAACAGCAACCGTATGCCCTTCATGCTTACTTTCAATTTACTTTTTTAAGTTTGTGAGTATAACTAAATTCGAATCTCGGATTTAGAAATTTCTGTATAAATACTAACTAGTACAAATTAGTAAATACTAAACTATATATAACTATATAGTAAATACTAACTAGTAGTTTAGAAGATGAGCACTCGTATCACTAATTAATCTCAACATAATTACACACACGCATGTACAACAGGAATTAGCTACAGTTACTAGATTACTTTAATTTATTGAAGTGAAAACTTCTTTAGGCGCGTTGAGCGTTTTGGTAGAGGGTAAAATCCTCGGTTCGCGTCACCGACATGCTAATGATAATAGTATATCTATAGCTATGGAGAATATGATATAATATATATGAAATTTATTATTATTATATATTATATATGATATTATATGTTATATATAGCTATATATTGTGTTGTGTGTTTCCGGTACTTGTGTCATAAACGCCCACACAGTCTTGCTCCAAAACAAAACTCAAAAATAAAATACTTACAACCGAAGTTTTAATAAACTAAACCACTCTAAGTGATTAACTTGGTGTCAAAAAGTGATTGAAGTAATCGTCGTTGTGTAATTACTGTCACTGACAATAATAATACGAAAACAGAAAACCCAACAGAATTTGGAGGTTAGCTGCCATAACAGCGGATTTAAACTCTCAGGTTGGCATTTCTGACAATTTGACAACGTTATTTACTGTCACTGTCAATTTCAAGATCTACAAACGTCACGGTCACCAGTGTTGCCAACGAATAATTATAAAAATCTACCACTACGTTTCGTAACACGCAAAACATGGATGATCAATTTCAACTCTTATTCAACAAAATGAAAATTGAAATGCAGAACCAAACCGAGTCTATAACCAATACTATAATGGACAGAATGGATGAGAAATTAAAACCAATACTAGAAGAAAATAGAAATTTGAAGATACAGATACAAAAATTGGAAAATAAAATTGAATATTTGGAAAGAGACAAGAAAAGCAACAACATAATAATATATGGATTGAAGGAGGGCGAAAAATCAACAACAGAACTGATCAATTATACGAAGCAAAAATTCCAAGAGGAATTAGATATTACCTTGGGAGATTATGACATCAACAGAATATATCGCATTGGAAAAATAACAAACAAAGGAAGGCCGAGGCCTACGCTTTTATCTTTTACTAATGGTTGGAAAAAGAGCGAAATAATTAAGAACAAGAAAAAATCGAAGGTTTTATATATTGCTGATGACTACTCCAAAGAAACTCTGGAAAAAAGGAAGGCTTTACTACCAAAACTAAAAGAAGAGCGAAACAAAGGGAATATTGCCTACTTAAAATACGATGAACTTATTATCAAAGAGAATTCAACTGCCAATGAAAAAAGAAAAAGGGAACCTTCGGCCTCTCCGTACGCAAACTCCCAACCCAGAAAGCAACAGGTAACGTCATTCCCACCCAAGAAGAACAGAAATAATGCATTTGAGTTGATGAGAGGTCGCTCTAACTCTCTCACCATACACCCGTCAGGAAAAGAACAATAACAACTAGTTATCGGCGAACGGAAACAAAAACCAAAAAATAGATCAAACTATACAACAAAAAACAAACTTCCCCCAAGCCGGCTGGTCCCCGTGGGGGAAAACGACCAAGACCCTCTAAAGAAAAATAGAAAAACAAAAACAATAGATTTACATATAGCAACATTCAATACAAGATCACTAAGGACACCGGAGAGACTTCAAGAGCTTGAAATGGCCATATCAGAATTAAAATGGGACATAATCGGAATAAGCGAAATGAGAAGATACGGAGAATCAATAAATGACTATGGAAACTACATTCTACACTACATAGGCGAGACTCCGGGACTATATGGAGTGGGCTTCTTAATTAAGAAGGAACTAGCTAGTAGGATTATTGAAATTAGAGGAATAACTGAAAGAATAGCTATAATTAATATAACATTGCCTATCAACAAAGAAGAAGAATGGTCTATCATTCAAGCATATTCGCCACCGGAATCGAGTAACAAAGAAGATATAGCAAAAATTGAAAAATTTTACCTTGACTTACAAGAAACGATTCAAAATGCCCATAAACAGATCATAGTGATGGGAGACTTTAATGGTCAGATAGGGATTTGTGAAAACCCAGGTGAAGAATACACAATAGGCAAACACGGGCGTGGTAAAAGAACTAAGAATGGCGCGAGGCTAATTTCATTTGCTCTAAAAAATAAACTAAGTATTCTCAATAGTTTCTTTAAGAAAAAGGTAATCAAGAAATGGACATGGATCTCTCCAAATGGTGCCTACAAAAACGAAATAGATTTTATTTTGTCGAATAACATCAAAAAGTTTAAAAACGTATCTGTGGTACAAAACCTGAATTTCAATTCAGACCACAGAATGGTTCGTGCTACATTGACAGGCAAGCGTATACAAAAGAACAGGAGATGGCAAAATGATAGTTCGGCCCTGGTGTGTACTGGGAATAGCGACATGCTAAAAAACAACTTAAAAACGTTGATAGGAATACTCAAAGAAAAATCCACGCCTATTGAAGAAAAATACGAAAAGTTTGTAAATGTACTTAAAACAGAAACTAGGAAAGTAAATAAAAAAATAATATCTGTAGAAACCCAACAGCTACTTGAAGAAAGGAGAAAATTGCTGCAATCAAAGAAAAATAATCGAGAAAATAGAAGCAAGATAACAGAAGTCAGTAAAAAGATAAATGAAAACATAAGGAAAGATAGGAAAATCAAAAGACAGCAAACACTTGAAAAACATATAAGAAGAACTGGTGGAGTAAAAAAGGCGATTAAAGAGTTAAAGGACAAGAAAGAATGGATGCTAACAGTAAAAACTAAACATAAGAAACATAGTAAAAGACCTGAGATAATTAAGGTGGCAACAGAGTATTATAGAGAATTATATAAAAGCAAGAATCCAACATTAGCTACAGAGGAACCATATACATTAAATTCTGAACCTATACCAGAAATATTGGAAAAAGAAACTGTTAAAGCTATAAACACACAGAAAGCGGACAAAACACCTGGATCCGATCAAATAACCAACGAATTGCTCAAATCGACTTTATCAATAATTGCTCCGATGTTAACAGACTTGTTTAATAAAATTATTGAAACCGAAAGCATTCCACAAGACTGGACCAAATCAACAATAATTTTGTTACACAAGAAGGGAGATAAGGAGGAAATTGGTAACTATCGCCCTATCAGTCTAATGTCCAACATTTACAAAGTCTTTTCAAAAATCATTTTCTCTAGAATTGCCACAGTACTCGACGAAAACCAGCCAACAGAACAAGCCGGTTTCCGAAGTAAATTTTCAACCATAGACCACATCCACGTTCTCAGACAAATTCTATAAAAATACAATGAGTATAATAAAATCTACTTCTTAGGCTTCGTAGACTATAACAAGGCTTTCGACTCCCTAGAACACAGATACATCTGGGAAGCTCTGCGAGGTCAAAATGTACAGGACAGATACATAAGAATCTTAAAGAATATATACTCAAAGACCACAGCACATGTCAGACTGGAGAAATCAGGTGAGGAATTCTCAATAGAGCGAGGAGTTCGTCAAGGCGACCCTATCTCACCTAAATTATTCTCGGCAGTTCTGGAGATGATAATTAGGAACCTAGAATGGAAAGAACAAGGGATCAATATAAACGGTGAAAAACTAAGTCATCTACGTTTTGCAGATGATCTGATACTGTTCTCTGAATGTCCTAGAGTGTTACAACAAATGCTACAACAATTAGCTGACCAGAGCGCAGTAGCAGGACTAACAATGAACATCGCGAAAACAAAAATTATGACTAACTCTTCAGAGACACAAAAGATTATAGTAAACATGCAGGAGGTAGAATACGTGGATGAATACATTTACCTGGGACAGTTAATATCACCTACGGGAACCATGCATAAGGAAGTCGAGAGAAGGATAGCCAATACGTGGAAGAGATATTGGTCATTAAGTGAAGTTATGAAAGATAGGGATATGCCAATTAAAGCAAAAAGAAAAGTCTACAATATGTGCATTCTGCCATGTTTAACATACGGCTGTCAAACATGGGCATTAACAGAAACTTTAACAAATAAAATAAATGTCTGCCAAAATAGTATAGAGAGGAGTGTTATTGGTGCCAAGCGAAAAGATAAAGTTAGACTAACAGAAATTAAAAACAAAACAAAATTCACACAGGCAAACTCAATATGTCGAACACTGAAATGGCGATGGACAGGTCACATGTTAAGGGAAAAACAAGAGAAATGGACAAAAATTATAACAGAATGGTACCCCAGAGATGGTAAAAGAAGCAAAGGGCGACAAACTAAAAGATGGGAGGATGACATCAAAAAGGTGGCTGGTCCAGAATGGATCCGAGTAGCAAAAGATAGGGAGAAATGGAAATCTTTAGAGGAGGCCTATGTCGAAAGACAAGCTGTTTTTGAACCGAACGCCGATATACGAAGATATGTATAAGTAAGATAATATTTATAAGAATATAGGTTTAATTGATGTCAATGTTTGTAAGTTTAAACAGCAATAAAGGCTAATTTTATTTTATTATTTATTTATAGCTATATATGAAACATAAAAAATTTCATATAATTTTTGCATATAGTTTTAATTACTCTCAACTTAATAGTTCCGTTTTCACTTCTATCGGCAGTCCCACGACTGCTACTGTTTTTTTTAAGCTCAGGAACGGGTCAAGTACACGTAAGTGATGAGATTTGGACGCTCTCCAAGACCAGATGCATGGGGCGCGTCGTTACGAAACTGGACGAGTGTTTTCTCCACAGGGCATAAGCCTATTATGACTCAAACTACTGTGACTAATGTCTTTCAGTGTTGGAGTTTTATTAATATCACAAGTTTTGCGCTACTTTGTTTCACTACATAACACTGTGTTCTATGGTAGTAGGTTGCAGTGAATGGAAAACCTTGGATGACGTTGGGGCGAGATAACATTTAACAGCATATTATCAAAACCAAAATTGACAAAATGGCTCTGTCGGTAAAGAAAATGCGACAGGCCTTGCTCGTTCTTTACCTAATTTTGGCTTTGATGCTTTAGTCCAGTACCACCAGATGTCTTAGTCCAGAGAATAAATAAAAAAATAAAAACTTTTTTGACTAAATATAAGAATCAGGCGTTTGTGTAGTTTTTATACTAAACACAGTGATTCTTATGTCTCTGTGGGTGTGCTAAGTGTAGTGCAAAAACCACCTAACGCTTTTGTTTCAACTATGAAATTTATTATAAACATATTACTGTTATTGAAATAAACCAAATTCTACAATTCTTAATTTTCCATTCTTGGTTATTTCACTTAAAAAATGGCAATTTAAAATATCTGATAAATTTTACTTTATTATTTTAAAACCACTTACAACATCTTCAAAGTATACCTAGCTCAGGCTTAGTAGATATCTGTTAAGCATTAGTCAAATTGACTACATATTACCCCTAATCGAAGCAGTAATCAGATTTGTCTAGTCATTGCAAAATGCCGCTGTGACTAGCGCAGTGTATTGATTGCATGGCTAACCAAATGTTACGTCACCTCACTAGTGTAAATCTACCTTGTAGTTACCACTATCCTAACTAACATTAAATTTATTACTTTATAATATTTATGAGTTTGTCAAAGCGAGCTGTATATCATGGAAATACTTTGTATCTATTATTCTCTGTAATAGGCCAACAATCTATTTGTAACAATCAAACTCACCAGAACGTCAATTCCAAGTCCACGCTTGATCTTAAAAATGTCATAAAAGAGATTCTTATATTAAAAAATCAAAAAGAATAGCAAAATACCAATTCACCCTTTTGTTTTTCTAATTGGTTAAAATTTTGCAAATCTTAATATTTTATGACTCAAAATTGTCTCGAAAATGCATTTAAAACGATAGCTAATTTAAAGATTTGGTAATTAAATTAAAATTACAGTATCATTCCATCAATTCTTTTAGTTTGGGCCTAATTGAAGCTGAAAAATCAACAAAAATATGTAACTCGTTACGGAGGGAGTTAAAGAAACAAGGCATGCGAGTCATGGGCGAGGAATGACCTATACGGTAGTGGGGCACAGTAAACGTCGTCCAGTTGACAAAACGACTGTCCACGCGTGGAATGCAAATATTAATAATTCCTAACAGCTCGGGAGTATCAATTTGGTCATGGATAAATTTGAATAAGAACAAAACATCTAAGATCCTCCTGCATGCACTTAATTTCATCATTTTGTAACGATGTAACCTAGATTCATAGGAGTTTTGGTAATGACATTTGTTTTCTGAGTAACATAAATTGTTAGAAGTCTTTTCAAGATACACTCGATTCTATCATTATCGTCACAATAACGCAATAAATTAAAAAATATAGCAAAATCATTACAAAAGCTTCAAAATTGCTGTAATTAAGTGTAGTTTTGTAAATTATCAATAAAGTACACTCCGTTAACCTCGTGGCGCCCAACTATTTGAAATGAAATTCTTTTTTGTCATTTTTAAAGTACCTTGAGCGCCACGAGGATAACACGTTTCACATATCGACCATTTTTTTTCGGTGCTGAGATAAGTCATTTGTTCCAATCTGTTTAAATTATTATTTGATAACTTTTTTAAAAACGCAATTTAAAGGAATCCGTTAAGTGGGTGCCTACTGAAGCAGGTCGCAAACCGACATACCTATTCTAGATGCGTCGGTTTGCGACCAGCTTCAGTACTCTAAGCATATATGTGTATACTACTTACCATTATTATTACACTACTTACAAGAAACTGAACAATTATCTCTATCGACGTGCAGTACTCGTGAGTACATAACAATTTATATATAATAAATTACAGTTTTCTATGCTAGTCGAACAGCAACTATTGAAGCGAATTACTTTCTGTAGGATTTTTTTTTCTAACACAATTCCAGTGTACGTCGTAAATGCATCGAAAGACATCTGAGACTCACTAGTTTTATAATGATAGGTTTCACTTTCGTCTCATGGTAGTTATTTGGCACTAGCTGCACCCCGTGGTGAAACGTATGACTTATCAAAAAAAAAAAAAAGATTCCGTGTTCATTCCATGGAAACATTACATCTTTGATCTGTCCCACTAGTCGCATGGTGTTGTCCCATGATGAGACAATTGACAATTTTTGATTCCAGTAGTCCAATGGTATCAGTGACACCGGTATTTCAGTCCCAGAAGTCTGTCAACACCATGGGACTGGTGGAAGAGGCAGCTTAGCTACTAAAATATTTTTTAATCTTTACCAACATTGTTTACGGCCGTCCAAAGTTATTTAGCAAATTGAGAAACGTTTATGGAAATTAGAAACCCTATACCTTTCTCTGTGCAAATGTTATTTACAAACAATAGTAAGATCCGATCACTATCCATCAGCATATTTAATGAAAAAACTGACTCACCAACTGTCCAATATGGAATAAAATAGAAGATGTGCAAACATTTGCTGCTGGAATGTGACAAAAATAAGATTGAACGCGCGGCTTTGTTTAGATAACTGAAAGTAAGTTCATTCGATGTAGGTTTGATACAAAGCCTGATTACAGTGGTTCAGCAATGATACAACATACCAAAATATTGTAATTGAAATTAGTATTTTAGTATTAGTATATTAGTATTAATTAGTATCCGGTTCACTATTTATAAAACTACGATGGGGTTGGCATGTCTTTACTGGACCAAAAGCCCAAATTAAACTAAGAGAAAAAAAAAACAATTGTAAAATCCAGTACATTTCACACATCAATACCAAGATTCAACATTTAAATATTTTATTGATGAGAATTTAGTTTTCTCAAGATTGTCAAGTGTTTAGCTGCCGCTGGCGGTCATTAAGATTATCTAATAAGATTTCCTTATTGGCGGACAAACGTTTTTTTAAAAAATGTTTAGCAATAACCTTTAATATCATTGCTATACGACATCATTGTCGTGGTAATTTTTCTTGTTCATTCAAAGTTCATTGACTTAAAAAAGCGTAATGTCACACGCAATTTTACTACATTTTTTATGTTCTTAGTCCTTTAATATTGTATATATGTAACTAATTAGTATTTATTTACGTATACATAATGTTTTTGAAGTTATATTACGTTTGATGCGGCCGGGAAAAATGATGAGGTAAATTTGTAAGGTGCATGCACATCACATCGTCACAAAAAACCAACATGTTAGTTTGTTTATTATCAGTTTTGTAAAAATAATTCTTTTGTGTAATTTAAATACAAAACTTTTAACTAGATAATACGTTATAATAAAGCTTTCTTTCAATGTATTAAACACCTTTTTTCTATTATTAGTGTTGTTTTCTCTACAAACATGGGATAGCCTATATAATATAAGAAATATAGGATAAAATTTTTAGATTTTTTTTATATCGTTACACCAAAGAAGTATAGCTTCTTACGTGCGTACAGAAGTACACACGCACTTTTCTTTATATATTTTTACTGTCTAGACCTAGAGTACGTGTACGTACATATAATAATTCCTTCTATAAGCTGTAAATACGTATGGGTGTATTGACCTTTTAAATACCTAATCTGGGTATTTATATTTCAACTGAGTGATATTTATAACATTTATAACTGATAACAGTGAGGATCGTTTTAGGGTGTCATAAACATTAAAATTACTTATAATTAAGAAATTTGTTTATAAGTATGTGTATGAAATTGTGTGTTAATTTGATAAATTGAATGTCATTCTTGTTTGGAATCAACGGTCTTTCCATAAATAAAAAAAACACTTTAAAAAAGTAACAAAACAATGATCTTTTGTTGTGAAATCTCTTTGTTTTCAGAACTAGTCATAGACATTTGCTGAATTATAACTAATGTCTATTTTTTTTTTACAGATTTATGTTTAACGAAACGGGGTCCCCAACCTGGTTATATGTTTCTGTTCGATATGCGAGGTGTTAAATTTGGTCATCTTACTCGAGTTAGCTTATCGTAAGTATTTTGAATTTTATATTCCAGTGACGAATACACAGATCACCTTGTAATCTATGGATGTGGGTGGGATGTTCTGCGAAGTACGTGCCTTTAGTTTATCTTGTGTCGTATACTTTTTACTCCCCAAACTTTATAGTTAGTGAACTGTACCTTAACACGCTCTGCTGTGGCTCATTGCGGTTTCATTGATGAGAAATGAGGCACAAAAGCAATGAGAAACAGATAAAAACACACACACATTTGAAACGTAGTGAATATCTTGTCAAAATAACAGCTCAATTTATGTAGACAATTTTGAATTTTTGAAACACACTCAAATTAACTTAATATCTTAATATATACATAAATTTTGGACTTTAACAAAGTCACAAGATAATTATTAGTAAAAATTAAAATCACTAATACTGAATGCAAAAAATAGTAAAATTCACAATTTCACAACACATTCATTTCACCGTGCGTAATAATAATAATGCACAATGCGTTTTGAGTCTGTTTAAGTTGTTCAAAAAGGAAATATGTAGGTATCCTATAGAATACCTTGGCGCCTTTTTACTATATTATTAAATGAGTCTTTAGATCACGAAGTGCGCTTAACGCTGGGTGGAAAATTCTTAAATACGCAGGTTTCCCATCAACATTGATCTCGATAGCGAGCGCGTTTGACATTGTGAATGGTGAATATTTTAGCTAATCGCAATTCCAAATGCGCTCACTGTGACGATCGAATAGACGTGTAATAAACTCACACTTGGCCCTCTGACGATATTTTCTTCACAGTCTTTATTGACGTGAAAATCGAGTTGCTAATTATATCTAAAATGTTCCTAGTATGGTTATTTCTATTATCATTATGTTATTTAAATATGTTTTGTTCGTTAACATCGTCACTTACGCGCCCTAACGACTCCACACTACTCTCAATTCTCCTAACTCGTCTACTTACCTGACTTCCTTCCACTTTCTGTGTTCCAATTGATAGAAACCTCCTTTCATGATGTCATTTTCCACACAACTGTGTGTTTTCGTTCATCCTTCTTCATTTAATCTGTCCTCTAGAATGCTCTACCCCAGGCAATCCATATGGCACCTAGTCGTAATTCGTTTAAGGCCAAGGTAGCAGCCCTTACCCAAAAAATAAGAGAATCTTCACAAATTTGATACTTTATTTATTGTATTATGTATGTGTATGTATTTAAAGGTATATTTATGTATGTGTGATTGTATGAATGCGTAAAAATATTATATATCATTGTTTTTTCTTGTTAATTCTAGTTATAACGAAAGTGTAGTGAGCCTTCTCACTCGTTTCCATACCACCCGTCTGCAGACTGGTAGAGAATGCTTTTGGCATTAAGTCCGCCATTGTACACTTTATGCATAAAGTAATGAAATAAATAAATAAATATTTATATTTCCATAGCTTTCAAAAGGATAGACAAAGGTAATACACGTGTGTGAATCTAAATCAGTTATTAATCAAGTAGGTTAAGATGAATTACCATAAATAACTTTATAGTATACCATAAAAAAATTGTTTTGCTTTTAAAGTATTCATTATTTATTAAGTTCGTACTTTTTTGTACCATGGTTAATACGAGTACATTTAAGACCTATAAGTCAATTTTCTGTTGACCATTGAATGTGTGTTTTACTTCCTTTCTTATGCAGTCATGATCTTTAGTAGCTGACAAAAAATTCATAACTATTCAAGTGTAAGATTTAAGTTCCTCTCTTCGAACCACATGGTTGGCTATTAGTAACATCTAACTAAGCTAAAGGACATCGACCATTTTGTGTTGGCTCCTGGCCTAGACATGGAAAATTTATTATAGAAATAGCAATACTGTATTTTAGTTGCTTATATCCAGTAGAAAACGTAATTTTATGAAGTTTAATATAAAGTTAGTAATATAATAGAATAAAACACATTATTTATGGTAACTATTGTTTTTCATTTAAACCATTTCAACCATTTCATTTTACCTTCATAAATAATTAATAAATGCTAATTTCAACGTTTGAAACGGGTACTAAGTCCAAAGGCAAGCCAGGGTTGTCATTAGGAGAATAATCGCAATCCACTTCAGAGATTAGATTGCACAGTAAGAACAAGCGCGCGCATAGAGTGTAACAGGTGACGTAGACAGGAGACGTAGGTTGACAGTTCAATCTAGTGTTCGTCCTTGTCGCATCGTTGTCCTCATTAGTCAAGGTTGTGATACACTAGTTATGGGATGATCTTTTTCCGGACAATTGCTTGGTGAGCAACTTCTAGCTTGGCTCACTTCTCTCCTTGGCCGAATGAAGGGTAACGTGCATTGTGTTGTCCAAGGTTGTTCGCTTTTGGTCAATCCACCTAATTGGAATACGTTCTCTTTGTCTTTTGCCACCAACTTTTTCGGTGACCATGAGTTGTTCGAGGTTGTTCCCTTCTTTTCTGGCGATGTGACTATAGAACTCAACTTTACTCTTTGCAGGCAGATAGAAGAGAGTCGGGTCTTTACATTTAAGTAGTACAAAATAGGCACATTCAGAGGAAAGGTCGTATATGGGATCTGAAACATCAGCTTCAGCACCAAAACTCAAAAGCATCGATGCGATCACGGTCCGCTCTCTTTAATTTCCATTTCTCGGCTCCGTACCGTAATATGGAGAATATCAAGGTCTTTACTAATTTCATTTTGGTTTTCCGGGAGATGTTGTTGATTGGTTGATTTTAAGACCCATTTTTAAGCTGATTCGCTCCATTCTGTCCAGCATGTCAACTATTTCAGCTTCGTTGTTGGCTAGAAGGGTAGTATCATCTGCGTATTGAAGATTGGAAATCATAGTACCACCTATACTCCACCGTTCCAATCCTCATATGCCCGACTAATGATATCCTTTCCATGTGTATTAAATAAAATAGGCGAGTTTATGCAGCCCTGCCTGACACCGTTTTCGAAATTAATGAGTTCCGATGCTACTTTATCAATCTTTACTCTTTCTTGGTTCTTCAGATATAAGGTCTCAATAAGTGTCACCAAATGTTTGGGTATACTCATCATCATTAACACTCACCAGAGGTCCGACTAGATAGTACAGTAAAAAGTATGAGAATTATTGAAGTCGTATGATTTCTCAGCCAGCTGGTGAATGTTAAGAATTTGTTTACGAGTTCCTTTGCGCTTAACGAAGGAGGTGTGCTCCTGCAGAATCTACCAATCGAAGAAATGACGGATCTTGTTGCTTTTGATATGTAACAATAGTTTGCGGGCATGAAAAATGAGAGTCAGAATTCTATAATTGTCATATTTCGTAGTGGAGCCTATTTTATGCAGTGGAATAATTGTAGACTTCGTCTAGTCGGAAGACCAGTCCCGATTATGCGAGATGTCATTACATATTCTGTGTAAAGCACCTATTCCTTATAAATAAATATAAGATGGAAAAAAAACGTCTTACACGCATAGCCATTTTATTTTATTATACAGCAGTATATTTTTGTAAGATTCTCAGATAAAAAAAAGCTTTCAAGGAAAGTATCATATGGTAATGTACTGTGTGTGTAGTTCTTAGAAACATTCTCATAAGGTGTTTCGTTTTTTGTCCTTAAATAGTTTTTCTACTTCATTTCATTATTTATTTACTCCATTTGTCTCGATGGAGCAGCGGTAGTGAATGCGACTGCTGTCCTTGAGGTCTTGGGTTCGATTCCTGCCTGAGTCGAACCATATGTTTGTATGATCTGCAAATATTTGTTTCGAAGTTTGGGTGTTTGTCTATGTATAATATGTATGTATTTAGGAAAAAAAGTATATAAGTATTCTATCAGTCAGTCTAGTTATCATAGCACAAGCTCTGCTTAGTTTGAAACTAGATGACATTGTATGTCAAATGTCCGAAGTATTTATTTATTATTTATATGACACCATTTTTAAATAAAACCAACATTTTAAATAAAAAAAAAATCTCATTAAAATCGTTTTAAAGCATGTTATTTCCTTATTTTGATAATATTGGATTGTAGCTATAATATAAAAAATAATAACGAATAGGCTGTCCGCGTTCTGTGTTTGTTACTGCTTGTTCCAAAGGTCGATAGAGCTATGTTAAATTGTTTTTAACATTTTTTGAAAGTTAAATTATCAAACATAATCTTTTTAATATTCAAGGCCAATAGTTTTTGTTTTTTTCATTTAACTAAATAACCCAAATATACATATGAGATATATTTAAATTATTTTTTTAATTTGAATGTAAAAAATGAAACAAAGCTAAGAAGTTTATATATATATTTTTTACAACATATTTAATTTAAATATAGCGCAGTTACCTCTATATTAAGTAAAATTTCTTCTTGATTACATCAATCTCAATTCATTCAAGTCTTAGTTAAAAATACAAAATAAATTTATACTTATACTTATCTTTATGATTATAAAATATATTATTCAAAATATAGGGATACTTGGAAGTGTACCTAGCTACTTGAGCTAACGACGTACTGGTTTAGAATTTTGGGTCATATTTTTTGATACTTAAGTTGAATTAAATAAACCAGGCGAGTATTCCAAGTTTCGATGCAAATTTCAAATCAAAACCACGTGGCTTGTTAAAAATCATTCGTAACATACCGACCATCGCTAAGGTATAATTATCTAACCATTCATACTGACTCCGTAATAACCTTATATGGTAGTATATGAAGGAATGTGGTAATATTTTCAGGACACTCCGTAAATTCTTCACATACGTGCAAGAAGCGATGCCGGTACGCATGAGAGCTATACACGTATTGAACACAGAACCAGTACTAGACAAGTTAATGTTACTCATCAGACCATTCATGGACAAGAAATTCTACGATATGGTAAGTTCCACTACTATGTATATAATTCTTATGTACTCACAATATCAGACAACAGAGGGCGAAAACCACCGGGATAACAGCAATGTGAACAAAAGGAAAACTTGAGACAAACCCTACACAAACCCGTCTTGCCAGCGTATAGTATACCAAAACCTTTTTAAGGAAAGATCATATCCAGCAGTGGACTATTAAATGCTATTGATGTGATAGTGAGACTGTGAATAAATAAATAAATATCCTCACTCATCTCACACGCGGCCATCCGATCTAAAACTAGGCAAAACCTATGGTAACCAGACTGCTTATAAACACACGTAAATATTTCTAGATTCATACATATTTTACTGCATGGTTGGCCTAGTGGTTTAAGCGGCCGGCTTTTACCAGTGTCTCGTGCCACCCTGAGTTTGTGTACAGTGGCCAGCCACGAGGAAGCGACGCCCACGTGTGCCGTACATCGCCTAAATAGAGAGTTTTACCCGAAAATGGTGCCCGCACAAGCGGGCAGGCGCTAGGAGTGATATGGATATCGTAATAACAGCTGTTGCCGGATCCATCCTATCTCAGGCGCAGAGTAGCATACCGTGTGGTTTTAGTCGGTCCGATTCCGACACACCACCCTGCCGCGAACTACGGTGGGAAGACGGCCCGAAGGGATTTCACACTTTAAAAAGAAAACAATAGTGATTTAAGCGGCTGCCACGCCGCTCTCTACTGCTCTGAGTGTTGTGGGTTCAAACGCCACAGGGACAACACTTTGTGTGGTCCACAAATTGTTATTCAGAGAGACTGGGTGTTCTTTGTATCTATTTCTTGTATGTTTGTAAAGTCTCCCGCGACACAGGACATATTGTTATTGCGAGCGTTGCCTAACAAAAATTATAAATAAATTACACACAAACACAGATCGTGTTCATCACACAAAGATTTATCCAAAGTTTTAATTGAACCCACTACCCCTGGCTAAGCAGTCAGGATCACTGTCAACTATACCAACAGGCCCGTCAAACAATAGATACTTAATATACATTTAAGAAGTTTTATATATAGGCTATGTATTTCCCCGAAACAGAATTATATTAAATATCTACATGTTGCAAATAATCACGTAATAGCAACAAGCCTGTTTTGGTGAGCTAAGGTGAAACGATAAGGTAGATGAAAAGAGAGTATAATTTAAGAAAAAACTAACTACAATATTATAACCGAATATTGGTTGGAAATGTAAGCAAAATGATCAAGGACAATCGTCCACAATAAATTTAAAGTATAGGGTGGGCCCCGAATTAGTTAACATTTGAAAAAATCACAATAAACATATTATTTAATATATTATAAAAAATATTTATTTACAAGAACGCTAATTAGTTGGAATTTATTTATTAAAAATTACATCATCTAAATAACCATCGTTTCGACGTTTGCACTATTCTAAGCGACTTAGAGTTTCTAAGCGAACACCAAAATTTTCGACCACTCATCGGCAAATAGACAGCGAGATCACATCTCTTCACTGATTTTTATTTTAGTTGACGAAGTATATTTGGTTTATTGACGTAGATACGATTCTTCTAATAATCCCATAAAAAGAAGTCTGCTGGGGATAGATCTGGGCTTCTGGAATGCCGCCTCAGCTTTTCCCGAAACATGTTTTTGATTACCGGCAGGGACTCATTAGATATGTGACAAGTGGCTCCATCTTGTTGAAACCATGTGTTACGATTGTATCCAGCAAATTCCAGTAGCATCGGTCCCAAGAACTTCCGTATAATGTTTGCGCGGGATGTTAGATTCAAATGTTAACGAATTCTTAGCTTAACTAACCTACTATCTCTCTTACGTGTTTTTACTTTGTAAGCATATACAATGTCACATATAATGTTTATTTCATTCACGCCTGTTTCTTACCAATCGTTTCACGACTTTGAGAAATATTAACCTTGTCGTATTCGACGATGGAAAACCAGTTGATCGTATAATTATACCTCATAAATAAATATCTGTGCTCTGTGCTCCGTGGGTCTGTGTCAAGGCTGTATAATCGTTGTGCTGTAGCCGATACATGTTTTGTTAAAAAAAAGTTTACATGGTTATTATCGTATTTACTTCTGATTAACGAGTTTACAATTACATATTTCATACAAACATTTATTTTTCTACCTCTAGCTATGCTTAAATTTCTTAAATCCGATAGAACTATTACAGAAGTAAAAGATTATTTTCAGTGACTGCATTCCCATATTATAATAATATATCTCGGACATCTGACACACAAAGCCGTTTAGCCCTAAAGTAAACAGAGCTTGTACTATGGGTACTAGACAACTGATATAAATACATATATAATATATATATATCTTTATTTTTTGTAAATATTATACATAGAAAACACCCAAACTTCGAAGCAAATATCTACAGATCATACAAACATTTGGTTCGACCCGGGTATCCAACCCGAGACCTCAAGCCCAGCAATCGTATACGCTACCACTGCAACATTGAGGCAGTCGAAGCCCACGTTCTGCTTTACAATTTTCCATTAAAATACCACAGGTTATTTTAATAAGGGGTCCAGTGGTGATAATATTGATCATATACAACCTAGAGGTAACTAATTTACGATAACTAACAGCTCATAAATAGAAGTTTTACAGGTATATATTTAAGCATTTTTAAATCTTATCGATTTCATTGGAACAGTTTACACCCTCTAAGATCTTTTTAGCGATACCACAGTGACTAGTATACTTACCAACTCAACTATTCGCGACTCCCCACTGCGTCAGAAGCTCTTCGGTACGATATTTACTTTGGTGTATTATACGTATTTCTTTTACCATTTCAGCTTAAATTCCACAACAAAAATGAGAATTTAGAAAAATTCTACGAAACAGTCGTACCCCGATCGTCTTTACCCCCTGACTACGGTGGCACACTTCCAGACACACAGACCCTCCACAAGAAATGCATGCAGCAACTTCAACTCTTGGAGCCTTATTTCAAAGCTGAAGAAGAACAGCGGATCGCGGCTTTACCTGACAAGAAGCGGGAAAAGGCTATGGAGCGAGCCTTCAAGAATTTGGATATAGACTAGTATGATAGGTTCATTGCTCTTTTAAAACTGGTATTATAATGAAAGAATTATTTATTTTAAACAATAGAATTTCAATTGTCAGTAACCACTTCAGTGTAAGGCTTATTATAATTTACTGTATGTGTTACCATATTTTTTTTGTTTTTTCATTATATTGTCAGTTTAGTTTTGTTGCTGTTATTGGTTACATAGAGTAGACTTTGCATTATGGTTTTGCTTTTATAGAACACGTAGAAATATGTCTATGGTAACATATTTATCCTATCGTGTTGACGCAATTTTAAACTTGAAATACGACCACAAAAAGTCAATTATAATACTATATTTTAATAGAAAAACATAATAAGGAAATGTACAAAGTGTTATAGCTACGGCAAAAAAAATGGTACAACCGGTATAATTAATATATTCAGACGTCACTGTATCTCGTAGATGTATATCGGCACTTTTTTTAAATTTATCACTTATAATTTGCCGTGATATTACGTACTGAATTTCGAATATAATGCAGATAGCGCATAAACGTTAAATTTATGTAAGTATTGTTGCAGTTTATGAATATTAATATAAAATGTATCTTATTAATCAAATGCTTATGTAACTATCGATTACATTCCTAAGTAATCGACTATTGTTTTTAGATCGACTATTGCAAAATGGCCGACTACGATTCTATGCGACTCAATATGTGAAATAATATTTAATATATACTATGTCTGTGTTAATAATCGTAAAAGTTAAATGTTTACTATTCATAAAAATTATATATGCGAATAGAAATATAATTTAAAGTAATATTTGACATAAGTAGAGCATAAAATTTTGTCCTAACTTTTTTTCGAAACCGCCAATATGACTAAACGAATATAAAAATATAAATTCCTGCCCTTCAATCAAGGTTACTAAAAACTTTTTATTTATAAGTATTAAAATTGTGTCTGTGTCAATATGCTCTCGAAATGTTTGTAGGTATGTTTCTGGGAATACATTCCTGAATTGACGTATTGTTAAGCGTGTTGTTAGAAAACCATTAGAATAAAACACTTTCATAAGTGATTTTCACATTTAATAAAGACTAGTTTTCGCCCGCAGCTTCTTCGTATTGTGTTGCACTCCTTAAGAACTCAAATAAACTTCAAGAAATGATACATACAGTCAAGCAAGAACCTTGGATTACCGTATATTCCGCCAATAAGTACAATTAGAGAAATGCTGTCCTGTCTGAAACTAACTAGATGACAAAATATAAATCTTAAGTGAAATAGCTGACAAAAACTCACACTAATATTATAAATGTGAATGTGAGTTTATTTGTTTCACTTGCACGTCTTAATCACTAAGTGACAAATAAAAATTTATTTTACCAAGTGAATAATACATTTATCAGCGAGTAATTTAAGCTAGTTTTACCACGATAATTGACAGGCACGCGGGTGGAACCATGGGCAAAAGCTTGTCTTTAATAAATTAAAAATACCTCTCTTTAATTATAAAATTGTGTAATCTCATTGTTACTCTGTACCTCCTTATGCTTGCTATTGGTGATATAAATAGTGATTGCAACACAACATGTACAGACATGTTGTGTGGTAGAATGTTTAAAAATGGTATGTTTATTTCAAATGATTATTGATATTAAAAATGCATTTTATAAATAATATGTCATAATGCTAATTGATGTCAAATTAATAAGTAAATTATAACTACAAGTGCTTATAATTTATTTATTTACAAAAGGTGGATTATTATTTATTTGTTACAAATTATCAGAAAACGTCAGTGTAATTCCAACAATGCTTAAAGAGCTGATGTTAAATTTTGCTCCAACGTTCAAGAGGATAATTTTTTGCTCTCATAAAAACATGACATTTTCACTTACGCATTGTTAGAATTTCTTATAAATGTAGCTAATATGTTTTAGTTCAAATAATTCATTTTTATAACATTCAAACATTATTATAGTCAATTCATCTTAAGAAAATAGTCACGCATCGTACTGTATCGTACAACAGCTCGGCACCTAATTGGTCAGGTGGATCGCCGCGAATGGGCCATAGTTCGTATAAGTTATAATTATACTTTAGACGAAGTAATTGAAAATATTGAATATTTAGACACTGAAGGTCAAGTAGTTAACAGTTTGGAGTGTTGATTTCTTCAATCCTAATGTTATCGACACCCATTTTTCACTATTGTTCGAGTAACTCTTTAAAAATATTTACCGAATTTAAATAAATTGAGGTCAGAAACATTGAAAGGTTAATCGTTATATACATTTTATACAATAATCTGAATTGCTGATTCTGCTGTAAGAAGTAACTCGAAATACTTACCTAATTAACATTATAAAATAAGTATCGATATTGTAAAGACAATAAGTAACCAAGCTGTGTGAAGACTATCATATAAAATTATTATGACTGGTTGATTGTCACAGTGCCTCAACCACTAGGCTACAAACGTAAAAAAAATGGCAACTACTTCTTTGTGTTGCAAGAACCCACTAAGAAAGGGTTTTTGGAAATTTCACCGTGAAATAAAGTAAGCGGTGAATGGTTGCATAGAGTTTTACCATTATCAAAGTTAGAAAAATAAAATACTCAAGCGAGCGATTTTGCTGGCAATAGCTAGTGTAAATATATGCATTAGGTAACGAACCTTCGACCTCTAACGTTATAATCAAAGACATTTCAATAGACAACGCGTTAGTTGCGACAGTTACAAATAAGTCTGAGTTTTCATTGTACATAGTTTCATGTTTGTTTAGCCTTTTTGTCTTTCCAATATCGATATCAAATTACAGTTAAAAGAATCATATAAGAGGCGGGCGGATGAAGAATAGATTGACAAAGAGATGTATGTACATGTGACCATCAATCAAAATGGTAAAGCAATAATACTGTGAAATAATATTTTTTTAAAAGGGATCACCCATTTAAACTACGTCCCTAAGTAATAATTTTTAAAAAGTTTTTTTCTTGATTACTTGCTTAAAGTATTATTTACATAATTTACTACTTTAGCGATTGAAGAAAGAAATACGTACTTATTAAAATTTTATTGCATTCTTATCACGTTACAGTATGCATGCTAATAAAGAGAAAAAAAATGTAATAAAATGTTAATAAAAAAAAATTAAAATGATAAAAATGAAGCTGCTGGGAAATTCGAGCAAGTGTCATTATACAAAAAAAAAACTGGGACAACTTGGTATTTAAGATTTCTTTTGCACCCTTTAAATGTGACATAATGCTTTGTCTAGACATGCATATTTTCAATCATAAATATTTGGCAGAAGGCCAAGGAGCTTATGTGACAAGGATATTGAAATAATTTGGCAGCTCAGTTGCTGACATGCCATGACGTTTTTTTAATTTTTTTTTTTTTTTTGTGGGTAGGACTAAAAGTATAGTCTGTAAAATGAGATATGTCTTCTTTCTGAGGATAAAGACGTGAGTATGTGTTCTGTACTTTTATTTTTACAATCCTCTAGCACCAAATCAGTCATTTTTACCGCAAGTCGGTCGCTCGTAATATATAAAATATAATCTTTAAAGACCTGATGACGGTAACAGTTGAGTTTATATATTATTCTGAATTTAAATACGTATCTAAGCGTAGAAGAGATGTTACGATAAGATGTTTTATTAACAGTTTAAATAACTCCAATGTTATCGTTGTAAATTTTTCGTCACTAATATTAGTCATAAAGGGTGGCGGTAAGGTATCTACGTACTTAATATTACGTGCACAGTAGCCTACACTTATCTCAAATTGTATCTAAGTCCTTTGAAGAGTTTGTGATATGGTGGTGTGTTAAGGAAAATGGGATTTATTTTACTGATTCAAAGAGTCGAAAATTGTGATTTAGACTAGAAATATATTTTTATGCAAAACATAATATGCTGTTTTAATTCTGCTGAAACTGCGACACAGGATTTATTCCTAGTGCGGGTGGCTTTTCCAAAAAAACAAAGGAATTTTACTGAAAACTTCTGTTTGGATTATGTATCCACACGCCTTTTTTAATATAGCTACTACTTAATGCATTATACGTTTAACATCTTATGTTATTTTACATGTGTAGACCACGGTAGATGTTTTACAGCTTTTCTCAACATTCATACTTTAAATACTTACCGTGATTCACGCTCAAATTATGTATGCATTAACATTTTCACTGTTACCTTTTGATCGGTTCCAACAGAAAGAATTCCAAGGAATTCCTCAGATTTGGAAGGTATGTAAAAACAATAAACCATTGTTTATTGCCAAATTTATAAAATATATATATCTCAAAAAAGACCATAGATTGGTATAGCTTACTTACTGTGATTAAGATGTATTACTAAATTTTATTCTTTTGTAAACAAAAATTAAATGTATCCAAATTTGACGATATTTGTTCTCATTTGATAGCGAAGAGGCTCGTTTGTGTTCATTTTCAATTTACCCGCCTTACTGAACTGGCAATTGTTAAGGTATCAATGTGGCCAGTACAAATTAAAATCAACAAATACTATGTGAAAATTAATTAAAACAATAGCTGACGGCTGATGTAATAATTAATTTGTTGAACGGGGAACAGCGAAAAAAAAGGCAAGTACTGTTCTTTTTTAAATTGATAAATAAGGTTTCATCAATTTAAAAAAAAAACAATACTTACCTTTATAAGTAAAATATATATAGAATTCCATCAATTTAAAAAAAAATATCCTAATATATTGTCATATATAAAATTATTATTTGCTTATTTGTTACACAAAGTCATTTAAAATGTTGTCGATATTGTTCGATTTTTCAATAGTTTCTATCGAACTATCGAATTGAATCGAGCGAGGCTACTTTAACTGTCAAATTCTAACGGTCAATGAACACCTGCCGGTTTTTTTGTTTACTATTTTCAAACGGAAAGTTATGAATGAAAAGTGAGATTCTTTGTTTTAAATTTAATGAAAAGTGTACATTGCCTATATTTTCTTAATGCACGATACAAAACTTAAAGAAAATCGAGGTGAGATTACTTTCTATTTTTAATTTATATATATTTTATTAAAATTAAACCTCATAAATTCATTTAGAAGCGTTTAAAGAATTACTAAAGCGTTTAAAGTACTTTTATATTGTAATTACGTATATCATATACATAAGTAATTCTTATAAGATATCACCATTTCAAATTTATCTCAATGTGATACTTCTGACGGATGTCTTTAATCATTTTCAGATAGTAATGGAATCAATAGACAACAACCAATTTGAAGTAAAACCTGTGAAGAATAAACGTAAGATAGCAGCACCTTGCCCAAACGCATACCTGAACCCAGCTCTGGATCTCCTTGTGAATGAAGACCCTATGTGTAACACAGCCATGGAAATAGTACCAAATAAGAAACGAAAACGTACGAGGAGTTGCGGCGATATAACTACATTTGAGAATTGTGCGTTAGATTTAGGTGCAAATAAGGTTTGTGTAAACGAGTTCCTAGCATGTGAAATAAACAATGTTAAAAAGAATGTCAGACAGAATCTTGCAGAGGATACTACAAGTAATGATGTCATTGAACCAGTTTACAGTAATGTGAGTAGTGTTAGACCATTGTCAGTTAATAATTCAGTGAACTCGTTGGTAAATCTATCACAAAAAGTTCAATTACATAGTATACCAAATAATGTAGCACAGGATATGAGTTGTACTGAAACCTTTATGCCAAACAATAACACCATGGACATTTCTGTGGCTAATGAAGAAATAGACTCGGGTATATCAGTATTAGAACAAAAATCCTTAAATGAAAACATAAATGCATTATCACCCATAACTAACATTCAGACAAACATCACTAACCAAGTATTTGTAAACAACATGAATAATTCCAGTAATTTGAATCTCAGTTTCATAGACAGACTCGCGCTAGAGTCACCTAATTTATCAAATCAATCTTTGTTTTACGATGATGATTTGAATGAGAGTAACATTATGGAAATAAAAACAATAACCATCATAACCAAGAAGAAAAGAGTTTCTAACAATAAAAATACAAATCCGTTTTTAGATCCTAACTTAGTTAACACAGTACAAACTACAAGTAGTCAAAATCCATTTTTAAATTTAGATGAAACCAAATCGGAATTAGAATATAATGATGAGGTTCTTAACAGACCTGCTATAGCTCCTGTGCCTTATGATAAAATGTTAGAGCCCCGTCGTTTGTTTGGAGACACAAATAGTACCATATCAACTGTAAATGAATCTCTGGATGGACCTCATGAATATGAGAATGTGGATAATTATAGATCTGAAAGCCCATTGTATGAAAATATTGAAGAAATTAATGACTTCAACAAACAAAGTAGAATTCTTGGTCATGATGTTTCACATTTCAGTGCAGTAGATATCATGAATTTAAACAAAAAATCCCAGCAAAATTGTTCTAATGAATCAAATGACAGTAAAAATACTAAATCTAAAAGTTCATTTCTAAAAGTTGGGAATAAATTTTCTAAAAAAGTTTTTAAAACATTAAAAAAGACTTTCAAAGGGGAAAAATCTGAGAACAATATTAGTTTAAACCCTTATGAAGTTCCAAGAAAAGTTCCTAAACTACCAGCTGTACCTAAAGAAGCAGGTATAGAAAATCTTGCATTAAATTTGGACAATTCCGATGAAATTGAAATAGAAGAAATTGATGACGAACATCAATATGAAACTGTTAAAACACTTAGAAATACACACCTAAATATGAATATCACTCCATTGAAGGAACGCAGTGATAACGCAGACATATCTCATAATAAAACAAATACTCCCGGAAAGAAGGTCCGGTTTGATTCCACTCTGAACCAAGAAAAGGTTATAACAGGAAATAGCTTTGACTATGATATACAAAGTCCTGGCTTCGACGTCAAGTTGGAAAACTATCATGATGAGTTAGAAAATTGTATAAATGAGAGAAAATTCTTGCAACAGAATATGTGAAAATTTATTGTACATTTGGAAAACCTAGACTTAAAAGTATAGCAGTCAAGCATAATTTATATTTAAGTTACTTTTAACAAGGACATTAACCCATGACATTATCCTAATTTCTAGAAGAAAAAGAATCCTAAAAAGATTTCTAGTGTATGTAATTAAAGTGTTTCCAAAGATTATCTGAGATAAAAAAACTAATTGTCGGTAGTCAATTGAATTGTTTGACAATCTATAAAAAAAAACCATCACAATGATTTGATCTCAGTGTAGAAACATATGAGATGAGGCCTTAGATAGTTCGCTTCACGACATTAGTGCATTCTAATCGAGATCTTATGTAGTTTTAATTAATTTATTTTTTAATTTAGTTTTGATTAAGTGTATGAAATTTATTTTTTTAAATTGATTCTAAGAAATGTTTTTCCATTTACGTTAAGCACATTGTGATTTTAAAACCTTGCCACTAAGATTATTTTTAGAAAAGAACTACTATGATGTAAAGAAAAGAAATTGATAATGGTAATGATAGCTATAATTTATTAACATCTGTGTTTGTTAGTCATTAATCATGTCCAAAACATAATAAATTCCAGACATATATATTTAAATTACAAATATTTATGTGATAATGACCTGCTATTTGACAATAAAAAAAAATCACCTTCATCAGATTTTATGATTTTATTAGTTTAGGTGGACATGTTTTATCTCGGGCCGAGATTCAGAAATCGTAAATTATTATGTCTTTTAATGTAAACATCTAAACACGCTAAGATATTTTTCTTATTTTAAGCTTATTTTGTTTTATCAACACATAAACTTGTAAGTTAAAAATATACTGGTTTAAATTATGCGTTAATGAGTACACATACCGTCTGGTATAATAAGTAAACTAACACCTAGTAATTATAACTATTTATTTTTAGAGTATTTTGTTATTTATAAACCTACTTATTATAAACCAAATTCTTACCAAATAAAGATAGAATTAATTAATTGTTCTTTTTCATTTTTATTTATGGTCGTTTTATTCGTATTATTAAAAGAAATGTCTTTTTTCGGTTTCTGCGGAGTTGCGAAGATAATGAATGTAGGCGTTTGCAATAAATGACAAATGGTGTGTTACTGGTGCGAAGGGACACTAGTCGTGGATAAATATAACATTCACATTTCTACGAAAGAGATAAATATATAAATGCTTTTGTTTTTTAGACTGCTTTCGTTTTACTGAAATTATGGCTATAGTCCTTAAAATATGGCTTGATATCTGTGACAGTTGTCACTAGTGTCATTTTAGAACTTCGGGATTCATTTTAGGTGAACATTTTTATATTTATAATGTATATCACTTATAAGTGATATAAAACGAGATCGCTTATTTTACGCGGTTTCGTAGCCATCTGTCATAGAAGTCAAGCTAAATTTTAAGGACTATAACTTCTATTATTCTTTTTTTTTTGTTTAGTAGGGCACATTCTTCTAAAAAAAAGCTAGCCAAGTATGAATAAGCCACGCCCAATGTAAGGTACCGTAGTAAGGGTTTTGTTATTTCATCTTATAAACATTAATGCTTTCGGTAGCTCATAATATCAAATTACTTGATGACTGTTACTCGTAAACTTATAAAATTGCTACTGTGCTTTAAAATACGTGCTTTAGGTGTGTATATAACAAAGGTACCAGTGCTGGATTTACATAGTTACCGCCAGTAGGCTATTAAATTTTTGCCACCCTACCAACCTTACAATTCAATACACTTTTTTTACGAGTCGAACCCCCTCATCCCACAAAATTTACGGCAGGGTGATGTGTCGGAATGGAATCGTCTAAAATCTTATGGTGTGGATGGGTCTCGATTCTGGTGCGTGCGCCTTTATCACCCTAATCACACGGATAGACAAAAGCTGTGCGCTTCAGACCACTGTTTGGGAGACTCTTCAGCCCAGCTTCCTGCAGAAAAAAAAAAAGTCCTTGGATGGTTTCCTTGGCCAAGATCGATGTGATGGATGAAATGCCACCCGTTAATGATGCAGAGGCAGGGGCGGCTGTCCTGCGGATGTGCTTAAAGATCACAGCCCCGGACCAGACGGAATGCTTGTTCGTGCGCTGGCCTTAGCACTTGACCAGGTCCGCATTCCACCTAAGTTAGAGACGTGCAAAGATAGTACTGAGCAAGATAATCCCCACTATTAGCCATTCCGATTTTACACCTCATCTCTACCCAAGCCGGGCATTCTACCAGCGTGTGAAGCGCCGTGTCTTCAATATGACCATAGCGTGATCTCCGAAACATCTTTTCCCGGATATCATCTCTGTCAGTCGGAACGAGAGCCAAACCTCCATAATGAATCTTACCGCAACTATAATTATACATTATGATTAAGCTGTCAGATGCTTTCCTGGCCTTAAAATTATCGTCAGAATTGAGAGATTTTGTAATCCCCACAAGCGCAACAAGCGCCTCTTGAGTCATTCAAATTATATAAAATTGAAATAGTCATAATTGCAGCTAAAGTGGCTAAATAAGATTAATTTATACATACGTTTTATAGAGTAATGCAAAGTTTATAAAAACTTTTCAAATAAATATTTTGTACACTGATCAATATAAATGTCGTTTTTAAGACATAATAAAAATATTAATTGATTGATTTTACTGCTCCTTTGAAAATCCCGCAAAGCATTGTGCAACGTAAACTACGTTGCACGATGCTCTCGACCACGCGTCTAATCTGAGACACGTCCTGTAGAATATGAGTTAAGGCTGCCCACCCGGTCTAGGTGTAATCCAATGACACTTTACTTACATATCGAGGGGTGACCTTTCTAGACGCAGCGCGGTTGGCCACCAGGAATGCCTTTTTTGTGGTCAGGCGCATTGAAGCGCTAGACTTCGAATGGCCGTGTACAGAGGTGCTCCAACCGTCAGCACAGGACTGTTTCCTTGCGGCTGATACAGATCCTTTCTAGGCACGACTGCTTCGGGAACTACCTGCACTCGGTCACTAGGAATGAGTAGAATCCTTCTTAACTGTGCTACCAAGCTAAATCCTCAATACAATTACAGTGTGGAGTATCCAGCTTAGATATGAAAGAAAAAACAAAGAAAGAAATTAGAGATAGGCAGGTTTTTCACCTCCTTCTGCGAAAATGTTGTCTAGCGGAAGAAAAGTATAATTGTTTTTACTAAAAGATTTACTGAAGTTTATTGGAGTTTTACATCTTTTGGCGCGTAAAGGAAAAAGGATGAGTCACGATTTGATGAGACTATTGAAAATCATTTTGACCACATAGATCGTGTAAATGCCTGAAACTGAAAACTTCAGTAATGAAAAATGATTTTAAAATAACCAATTAAAATTGTAATTTTAAATTACTATTGAAATAAAATAATAGCAAATAGAAGCAAAGTTGAGACAGGGTATTTGATATTTTTTTTAAAGACAACCCCCTCGTTTCGGCTATATCCTGTGTCGCATCATCATATACAAGAAACGGACACAAAGAACACCCAGACTCAGAATAATAATTTGTGGATCACACAAAGTGATGTCCCATGAGTTTGAAACCATATTTCCCAGCGCAGGAAGGCCAACTATGGAGTCATGTACCGTATGGGAATTTGTATTACTAAAACATTGTTATTTTTGTTAAATCGTCGAGACTTCTTTTCTCCGTGTATAGAATATTTTTTTTTTTATTACTATAAGACTAAAAAAAATTGCTCTAAATTGGCGGCCCCTAGGCTCCAACTTACTCAGCTTAATGGTCAATCCGGTAGGTGACTGAAAGGTACGTAGTCCTAGTCTGCTGAGCCCGTAATAAATAGGCAACCTTGGTGGAACGTGTATTCGCATTCATTGGATAATTGTTCACGTGGTGGATTGTATGCGACCCTCTAATGAACTAATGGCGCTATTAGGGTAATTGCTGCCAGAGTAGAAAATAAGTCCATATCAGGATTAAACGATAGGAATTGTCAAAGTATTAAATTGTTTATTGTTATCATCGTCTTAATAATCTGATCAAGTGTTCACTCTAGTTCTAGTACTTAGAGTTAGTCTCTAGTCATGAAATGCCGGTTAGCCTACTTATCAATGCATGTAAAAAAATAGATGCCCCCTTTTTAGGATGCCGTAGTCTAAATGACAAAAACAAAATTCTTATTGTTTCTGTTTGTCACATAATGTTAGTGCTAGAAACCTGTAATTTCACATAAACATACATATTAATCACGTTGATAAAGTGTTAAAACCTTGAATCCATTTCTTTGGGTACCTCTAGTACCAACAGGGTGGGATTTTTTATTCTATATTCATCAATCCCATGGTGTTAGGTATCATTGGACAGATCTTTTAAAATAATGAAGAGTTTTCAGGATAATATTTTAATTAATGTGTCCATTTCTGAGATACTTAGCCTTAGCCTGTTGATTTTTTTTAGAGTCAGGGGTCCCTCAACCTCTTTCCTAGTCAAACAGTAGTGTTTGGAGGTCTGTAAAAATTCACTGTAGTAGCAATAAAAACAAATTTAAACGAAAAACTGTTACAGCTAAGTAGGTTTTATTAATCGAAACAATCGTTAATGTAAAATGCTTCTAATATGAAATAATAAAACGAACATATTTTATATTTTAGTTATGTATTAGTTTATATTATTGTAATAGTTAACTGCGGCACCTTACATTGGGCGTGGACATGCACTTGGCCGGTCAGATATGGTTGTCTAGGACACTGAACAGATATTCACAAGACAAATTAACAGAATAATGTCTATAAATTAGCTCTAAAGGTCAATATTTAGGCCTCTGTTAGTTGTTATTATGCCATCCACTTATAATCAACGTTAACGTGAAAGCTACTAAATATACTTCATAGATTTTTATTTATTGGTCACGAAACGGCTTCTTTGGTAATTTGGCCGAAATTCGGTCAATAAGTAGTTTCTAGCCTCATCAAATAAAACCCTTAATTAATGTGCTTAGGTCTCCTTTTTATTTTCTTTAGAAAAGTGAACAGTTCTGGGGAGCCAGAATTTGAGGAACATCACAGCTAGTTATGAAAGTTGTTTAATCAAACTAAAAGATCACGTCTCGCTCAACAGTGAGATTTCTATAAGTATATACCTCATCATGGGCGTCGCCAGAATTATTTTCAAGGGGTGCATCTGTTATACATTCACCCTTACTATACAACCAATATAAAATACATAATTATACTCGATCTTTACACTATTTTTCTTTAAAAAGGGTAAAATTGTGTGTTTTTCTATCTATTTTCTTTTCTGCCACTACATTTAAATTTTAAATATATATGTATATTGAACATACTTCCTTCATTACGTTTGTATGAGGGGGACTTAATGTCATATGGCATTCTCTACCAGTCAACCTTTTAGGTGGTTCAGTAACTGACATGGCAGGTGCACGTGTGTTTTTAAGAGAAACAATGAGTAATTACATGCAATAAACATACAGTACATAATATAGAATGTAAAATGATAAAATATAGTATTTAAAGTCTATCTTAAAATTAAAGGTGCTTTGTCAATGTTATGTATCTTAATTGTGCTTATAGTTTCTATTTAGATCGTTAAAGGGTTCAGAGACTTAAAAAAATAGGATTATTTTTTATAATTTGGTGTGCCAGGACCGTAGTAAGTGAAGATCAATTATCTCTGCCTACCTCTCTCGCAAATAGACGTCACTTTATATATGTATTTGAAAATAGCAAGTAATAATAAAGCAGCAGGTATCACTACAAAATACATTACACACATACGGTATTACATTAAGTCTAGGGCAAAAAAACCAAAATGTCAGATTGTCGTTAATAATTAAGACGTATCTTACGTCATTTACCGCAAAACATATACTAAAGAAACTATTATTTTATTTAACCAATACCTTACCTTTAAATAATCAATTATTTTCAACAAAACCTACATCAAAATCCAATTTGTTGGGTTCAATGAACATCTATCAGGATATAATTTGTCTTCAATTTCTCTTTTCATAAATGTAGGTCACTTTGATTTTGGCAACCGGGCTCAATTCTTGATTACGCACCAACAATTGTTGGATTGGATCTTAGATTGGTTGAAATAAATATGTCCGTTTCACGTTTTCAGAATAGATGTACCACCATACCATGTCACACATTATTTAAATTGAAACACATAATATTAGATTTAAATGAGATACAGTCTATGGTAGTCTACATGGGCGTTATACTTAAAAACGTTTTTTATAAAATGAATTTACATTCGTATTTAGATAGAGTGGTGACCGTGAATCGGTAATTGAAAGGCTGGACGCCAACTAGCCAGATGGATGGACGACTTTAGGGTAACTAGGAAAGATAGAACACAACAACCGGCGAAAAGTGTATGGTTATGGTGCACGCTGGGAGAAATCTAAGAAGTTACAAAAAGCGTCATCTTTTTTTTTTAACGTGTGGCAACCCTCTCGGGCCGTCACCCCACCGGGATTTACGGCGGGGTGGTGTGTGGAAAATGGACCGAGTAAAACCACACAGTGTGCCACTGTGCGCCTGACATAGGAGGGATCCGGGAACAGCTGCTATTACAACATCTAAATCCCTCCTAGCGCCGGCACGCTACCGCTAGCACCATAGTATAGAAAAAAAAGTGTCATTCTACCTTAATGTTTAACACGCATTTTTGAATTGCATCAGCAACCATAGTCACTAATAAATTCGTCAAATTGTTTGCTCAGTAAATGTCACAGTAAATGAATTTGCAGAATATTTGCTAACTAAACGAAGTCCTGAGCAACTAATGATGCTACGCACAAAATCGAATTTGCAGATTTGCCCCGTGTTCACTGAATTCTGCACAAACGCGACATTGAGCTTCTGTTCACGTTGACTGAGCAAATAAATTTTCACTTCAATGGCCACCTCCAATTTGTAAACATACAAATGTATATTATTTCTATTTACTAGAACGTACCTGCTTGATAAACTCTTTTAATATATATCATTGTGTTAAATAGAGCTTAGCGTTCTACGTAAATATTTTATTCTGAGCCTGTCCACGAGCTCAATGGATCCTAGAACTTTTTGTCATCGGTCCGTTGAACAGGCATGGACCGGATAACTATCGCAATAAATAGTAATAGGGTATCACGCAATTGTCGAAGACATAACATATCCCGCATTTCAGAATAAAATTAATATTCCTCGTATTATTGTTATGTAGAGATCGCCTACTGAAATTAGATTCATTAATTATTATTTTTTGTATTTCATTCATTTACATATTTATAATACAACTAAAGTTTAATATGATTTTCATCGGATAGACTTTCTGGACCACGACAAGTCAACATATATTCAGGACATATGCAGATTAGAGAAAAAAATAACAATATTTAAAATGTCAATTTTTTACATTTTTGTGTGAAATTTTCTTAAAATGTTATAAGCATTCACAATTCAAGTATGTATACATACGAGTATATCGCTAAGACACAAAGCTTATCAGGTCACTCCCACAGGTACTTGTGTACCATAGTTAAGAATATTCTATATATTCAGATTGTGAACTATCTGTGTACACAATGTGTAAGTAAAATATATAAGGCAAGACAGTCTGAGAGTATCTCATTTGCTACTTTTTAATACAGTGATCAAGTATTAATTCATCAGCCAAAAGATGTCCACTGCTGGACATAGGTCTAATTAAGTATTAATAAATGGGTGCTAAGTATCTCCTATTATACCTACTCTTTATAACCTTGCTTCTATTACCACAACTTCTCGACTTATTGTGTATAATATTGTTCAAGGTCTATATTCATTACAACCCCATAACGGTAAGCAATTATAAGTATGTAGAAATTCTAGCACCAGTATAGTTATAGCGTGCTACGTGCATTTAAGTAATAAACCACGTGATAAGTCTGAGTACCGCTTGTTCGGAACTGACCTTCTATTCTAAAGACAGGCTCAGTTTTCTTTGTAAAACTTACACGTGTAATAACACACTACTTCTAGCACCTACGTCAAAACCTCTTATCTTAACAACACTCCAATAGAAACTAATATGCTCAATGACCAATTGTTAGCATTAAAATATGTATAAAGACTTGCACAATTGTTATAGTCGACCTCTGACAGGAGCAATCGAAGCGTACTTGATACAATCAGTTCTTTCTATTGTAGAGAACCATTAGATTGATGTTTTTGTACTACATCGACATAATGATGAACCTTTCATAGTCCACCGCTGCATATAGACCTCTCCTAGGAAAGGAGATTTTGACCTATTACTTCACATTGACCAGATGTTATACTCAAATTTTTGTAGGGATGTCTTAATAACAGCAGTATCCGGATCTCTCCTCACAGGTGCAGAATAGCATTCCGTGTGGTTTTAGTCGTTGCGGAGGGGTGATGAGTAAAAAGTGTGTTTGTTTTAAGTCTCCCTTCTCTATGCAGTGATGCTGTCCTGTGTAACTTGCACCATATATAAAACAAAATATAAGTGAATGCCATGAATCGCGCAATTAAAGTTATCAAGTGAATCAAAATAAAGATTCACAGTATCAATCGACGGATTTGGTCGGAATTTTCCACTCATTTGATCGGAGTTTTCTGTTATGCTGAAGGATTAGAAGGTTAGCATCTTGCAATCAAGTTTAGTTTTTACTCTGGTATAGTCGTAGTTTCTTATTTCACCTGTAGCACTTTTTCTACAAATGCTTAGAAAGAAAGAAAGCGATGAAAAAATATAAACGACTAGAATAACAAACGTGTATTGACAACTTCATCAGTAGGAATTCAGTCCGGCTAGATGTGACATGCACACTTCAAAAACTTCGGAGTTTTAATTGAGAAGTTGCAGTTTCAAATTATACTACGGACGAGATCCATTTTCCTAATTTTATATCAATGAATAAAAAAATAAGACTAAAAATCGTATTATTTTCACTAAGTAATGTCTACCTAAACGGCTGTATGTGTATGATGTCATATAGAACTGAGACGTGGTCTTTTACTGCTGGCCTCATGGAGAAGCTCAAAGTCACTCAACGAGCTATGGAAAGGGCTATGATCGGCATTTTCTTGCTTGATAGGATCTGGAACGAGGCAATCCGCAAAAATACTAAGGTTACCGACATAGCTCTTCGAATACGCAAGTTGAAGTGGCAATGGGTAGGCCACATCGCTCGTAGAACCGACAACCGTTGGGGAAGAAAGGTTCTCGAGTCGCGACCACGTACCGGAAGACGAAGCTTAGGCCCCCCACTAGATGGACCGACCACATAGTCCGAGTCGCGGGGAGCCGATGGATGCAGTTGGCGTCCAGTCGTACGGCGTGGCGTTCTAGAGGGGAGGCTTATGTTCAGCAATGGACGTCTTCCGGCTGATGACGATGATGATGATAATGATGAAACAGCTGTAAATAAGCCTTCGAATTTTAAAAACTTTTATCATCATTTTTATATATCTTTATAACCGAACTCAAAAAGAAAGAGGTTTTATGGGTACTTTATGTATTTTTTTAATCTATGTTGATTTATATCTAAGTCAATTGTAAAACGATTCCTTAAATTATAAATATTACAAACATCTGGCATACAACGCCATCCAGCTTCAAACTAATCGAAGCTGGTGCTACGACAGTTGAATTGACTGATAGAATATTTATAAATTATTTTTTGTAAAAGATGTGATGTTCTCCTAGCCCAGGCCTGTGAGGCTTGTTTTAACGGAGACCAACCAAGGACGCAGGAGATATTACACACAATGCACAAATACAGGTGCACTCTTTGTTCCCTCACTCTCGCAATCTTATGGGACAGCTACATGAATCCGTCGGAATTACACTATCCGATAGAGATCAGGCGCAAGACCGACGGCTTTATGTAGTCTCCGAGGTACAGGCATTAAGACCTCAACTGCCAAACTCTGGACTGTTGTTAAGCATATCAATAATATATAATCAGAAAAAACAAATAAAGGGAGTTGAACTCGAGACCTTTAGATCGACAATCGCATACGCTAACCACTAGACCACATACATGTTATACCTATATGAAAACGCCCTCACACCAAAATAAAATATTGTACCTATACGTCAACTTAACGATTCTACATTTTAGGGTTATCATGACGCATAACATTTAAACAAAAACCTTCGTGTCCCTTTTCTCTATATGGACTATTTGCAGGATAAACGCAAATAGCAATTATCTAGTTGACTCTTATTTGTCGAGTACACAGTGTGTTGTGGTCCACATCCAATCAACTGAACAAATATTTCATTATGTTGAAACTCGCATGAAAGCATTATACCTACCTATGTAAGTAGATGTCTTACAGATAAAGAAAATTATCATATATATGTCACGCAATGGGTATATGGTATTATTTATTTATTAACTGACGAATGCTGAATTAAGCGACATCCTTAAAAGAAAGATACTAGATGCATACTATGTGCAAGAGACTAAGTGGAAGAGTGCAAAGTTAAAATTTATAGGCAATGGGTTCAAGCTCATTTATTACAGGAATATTCCTGGTAAAAATGTCGTCGGCATTACGCTATCTGAAAATTTACCCAAAACGTGATAAATATTGAATGGGTAACTAACAGGATTATATCTGTTAAGGCCCTGGAAAAACAACCCTGTTTCAATATTATATCTGCCCACGTACCACATAACTGATGCTGAATGTGAGAAAAAAGTATTTTGGAGGGTTCATTACTACCTCATACAAAGTGTACCGCAAGAAGAAACAATAGACCTTTGCTCAGACTTAAATGGCCGTGTTGGTTCCAGCAATATGAACTGTGAGAGGTGACATGGAGGCTTCGGCTACGGTACACACAATAACGATGAAGAGATAATATTGAATTTCGCTCATGTGTTCGAACGGACTCTCACTACAAGTGATTTGTCTACAAAAGAGGAAGACTTGGTACTCAAATTGACTACATTCTTGGTAGGTTCAATCATTTGGTGCTCACAATCCAGCAACCGATAAGAACTAATTGAAAACTCTGAGCTTTATAACGAATAAGATATAAAAATACATAAATTATTAAACCCCAATTAAATAATACAAAAGACGTAACAAGAATTAGAACATAAATAAAAGTAATAAAAGTGACAGTACATTATTAGCTGAAAGTGAAGACATTAGAAACAGGTGGACAGAGCACTATCAGCACCTTCTATATGTGTCCCGTCAGTAAAACCATGATTATTGCAGGCTTAAGGCAATAAAAGGGCTGTCCCTGGATTTAGCACCAGATGAAGTTAAAACAGTGATACAGAAAATGAAAAACAATAAAGTACCTGGTCTGGATGAAATACAAGCAGAAGTCTGGAAGTACTTTGGAACTATGGAGAAATTTGTACAAACTATTTAAAACATTAATTTCGGGCTACATAATCCGCAAAACACGGCGCAATAGCATTCTAATATCATTTTACAAGAGGAAGGGAGACGGGAGAAAAATGCCTCCGAATGTCAAATATATAAGACAACCATTAGGTCTGCTTTTCTGTATGGGTCAAAATGCTGGGTGACAAGCAAGGATTATTTCAATAGACTATACGTTGCATAAATTTGCATGTAACGCTGGTCGGCGGATGTCACCCTACTAGACAAAATTCGTAATGAGTACATCAGAGGGCGTTTTGAGATTGTCGCCATAGTCGATAACATGAAAGACTAATTAACTGATCTAGTGAAAGACCAACTTTCACGTTAGTCGAAGGTTGAGAAAGACCGAAAAGAAGAAGATGGTCTAGAAAGTTTTGGAGTGACGACCACGTACCGGAAGACGGAGTGTGGATGAGGATAGGGTTGTAGGAAGAAGTTGAAGCTAGCACAGGATTAATTATTGTTGCGAACCTCAGACGAGAGCTATATCCAGCAGTGGATGTCTTTTGGCTTTGATCGTTTAAAAGTTTTTGTTTGGTTTCTCTGGCTGTCTGTGGCGTCATATGTATTTGCTAAGCCTATAGACAAAATTTGAGTAAGATTTTTGGTTAGAATTAGATGAAAGTGAAGTAATTGAGAAGAACTTTAGCTACGGTCCAAAGAAATCTAAATATACAGCCGTTCCAATTTCTTGTAATCACCGCTCCTTTGTTTAACAATTTAAGCCGGGAGTATTTTAATTATCTTAATAATGCTTGTTAATATGACGTTCGCGTGCAAAATTATCTGACATTATAAAGTAATTGGCATTTAACCTAGGTTTAATGAATAAAAGACACCGCTCTCTGATGCTTTAAGTATTATTATTAAGGAATTATATCCGCCTTTAAATGTATAATGTATAGTATAAGTATATGGTACATTATTATAAGTAGGTAGATATATCGGTAACATCTCGTCCAAAGTATGCTTTCTAACAAGATCAAGGAAAAATCATTTAACTTTGTTTAAAATGTAAGTTTTTTCTCTTCCAAGATTTAATATATTTTATTTGCCTGTTTAACTGTAATGACATTTATTTATTATTAATAAAAATATTTTAAAATTAAAACCCGCATTATGAACTTAAAACTAAAGAAAGTAAATTACTTGATGTTCAAATTCAGAATGTGCATAGGGGGTCACCCATTATGTTTTCAATATTGTGTTCGACAAAGATATGATTGGACGGGGCATTAGTGCATTTCAGTAACTGAGAGGTAATAAAGCACTCAACATTTCATAAAAAAAATGTCAAACGGGATGACCTCGGCTAAGAATTTAAAGAATATTTTATTATTTCATCCCACGGTTGCAAATAAACATTTAATGTAATATATTAGACATCAAGAATATCCAATTTAGGCTTTTATTTTTGTGTACTGTGCAATAGAAGCTTCAAAATATTCAGCATCGTATATCATATCAACAGTTTTTATCACTGTTGGAATTAGGTCTCTCCTTAGAAAAGAGGTTTTCGTCTACTGTACCACGCTGGCTATACGAGTTGCCATAGGATTTGTTTTAAGTTTTCCTTCTTATTTCAGTGTTATCATACTTAGCATGCTTCCTCGTCGACTCTTACAATACCAACGGTATGAATAGGGGTTGTGACACTTTGGTTTTTTAATCCGTCACCACGTATGTGTTGACTGTTTTTATGTTTTGACTGTTTTTATGATGTTCTATTTGTGTTTACAAAACAGGATTTAATACTACACTTTAATATGGTTATGTGTTAGTCAATAAATTATTGTCAACCCAACTACGGTCAGCGGACTCGCCATTTCAAGCAACTTTTTTAATTTACTCTATACACTTGCTGGCCCAGCAAACGTTGTTTTGTCATACAGAAATATTATGATAAAAAATGAGTTATCGGGTCCCTTCGTGTTAGGCAGCAAACGTACCGATGCACGAGCTGTGCCAACTTTGGGACCAGACTTCGGAAGTGATATCTGAAGTCTCATCGGCCGTCGAGTACGAGGCCCAGATATCTCGTAGAGGGTTCGATGCTAAAATATTGAAACACCTGATGTCCGTGTAAAGGTTGTCTTGAATAAATTACCGTGAGCGATAAGACCGCTGATTATTACATTTATATATTTTGTAACTCATTTCTTCTTTTGTTTTGTTTATGTATGCAATAAAGAGAAATGAATAAATATGTTTTATAACCACTATCCTGGCTACTGACTATCCTGGCTGCAACATCAGGTCAAGGTCAACATATTATTATCGTGTTATATGATTTGCTGTATGTATCAAGTTTCAACTCAATTAGTGCAGTAGAAGTGTGCTAAGAGTCTATTAAATGAAAGATTACCTCTACATCATGTCGGAAAAGAGTTGGTTACCTTCAAATGGCGGCACAGATTTTCATAAAGCATAGCTAAGAACACTCTCGATTAAGTATCCTTTCTAACAAAAAAGAACTATCCTAATCGATTCACCCGTTTGGAAGCTATGATGCCACAAACAGAATGACACACACATACACGTCAAACTTATAACGCTCCTTTTTTTGCGTTAAGGGTTAAAAGTAGAGGTTCATTGTTGAAATCTGAATATTTAGGGTTGTTTATGTAAGTATTTTTTGCACAAAAATTATTTTATATTTATTTACTTTAAAAAATTAAAACTTTTGGCGAGGGCCATCCTTATCGCCTATAGAAAATAGCTTATGCCCTACTCTCAGACTTACTATAAATATACATAAAAAAATTTACAGAATCAATGCAGCCGTTTCGGCGTTCGTTAAAAAAAACTGTGACACGAGATTTCTGAGCAGTAGATAAAAATTATGAGGGCTCAAACTCAGTATTAATCACGAACGTTAACACAGTGCAAAGTCAAGTAATATTTACCAGGTCTGTCTATGCATGGATATTCATTCTCAACATATTTAGATTTCGGTCCAGGGTGCTATACTGAACATCTGGTAATCGTTACGGGTGACTAGATTCAAAAAGCTTTTCCACAGTCTTTCTACAGCTCTGGTAGCAGTCGCTCCACCTAAAAAGTTGAAGTTCATCCATATCGTGCTAGACTAAAAGCGGACCTCAAGCTAGTAAAAAGGTTGGTAGAAAGAAAGAAGGTATATAAAAAATATTTCCTTTAATTACGACGATTCAAACGATTGTTTTTTTTCCTCACACGATACCTGCTTTAAAAATTAGTTGCTCACTGTGCACATTGCTACCGTAAGATCGTAAGATGACAAATAATTTTTAAATAAATTGACAAAGTGTGTTCTGACGTGACCTAATTTGGAATCCGGGAAAAGTGCTATGTCGCCAAGAGACTCGCCGAATAATCGTTGTTCGATTTTCAGCCAAATTGCAATTCGTGTTGTCTTTAGCGAAAAGCTTGCCTGCTATGACGTAAGTCGGATAATACTTCTCGTTGGCTAACAGTCGTACCCATTCGCGTTTGAAATTCAAAAATCATTCATTCAAAATATCCGTATTCAATATTTATTAGTGCATCTTTTCATTGGTGCCATAAGTAGAGTAAATATAAGGATGTAGGCCGTGGAACACAGTTGTGGGTAGTGTTATACATGAATTTGTTATTTAAAATAGTTAGAATTTATGCTTATTACCATTTGAAATGCTCAACGTCTACTCTGGAACTGCATACATCAGACACATAACGGTCTGAATATTTAATAAAGATAGCCACCCTCAACTGACCTGTTTAGAGAGGTTGTCGACCGTCCGGGTCAGAAACATTCAGAGTAATAACCCCTATCTATTTCCTATAGCGGTTCACGCCATTTACTAATTAAAAATAGATGTGTTATGTAACATATTTTTTATAATATTAATAGAATAGGGTATCTTGTAGTTAGAAAGTTTTTAAGATGTCAAATAAAACTAAAATAAAATGCTTCTATTATAAGCATAAAACCGCTTAAAAATGAAGATTAATTTATTCCTACTAAATTTATTTATACTAAACGGAAAAATTTAGCAAGCGCATTGTTTTGCAAAATTTTAAATTCAGACTATGTTCTCAGTGTGAGTGTGAACTTTGTGTGTAAATCGGAATAAATATTTGTATTATGTTACTATTTCCATTGACACTTCTGGCCACCTATTAATAGCATCCATATAGGCATATCAACGTTGACAGTAAATGAAATATTGATGGTTATAAGTGTGATGTCATATTTATTTTCAAAAAAGCTAATAACGTAAATATCTTTTTTATCATAACATACCTTAATAGCGTGTTTATGATGTAATTATAATATGTATATTCTATATGCTTGGCCGTAATGGCGTCATAACTTACAATGTTTTCATATTCGTTAATCAAACACTGAAAAGTTGATACGACAAATAATTAGTCGATGGGTAGTTAGGATATAATTAAAGTTAAATATTGACAATACGTGAGGCCGTGTAAGCGTATCTGTTATATTGTTTCCAAAAGAATTAGACAGTTAAATTTGAATATAAATTACGCTATTAATTATTATTATGGACATCACTACATGATCGGATACGGAATGTTACGGTAGAAATTCTGAACCGGAAAACTTTTAGGAAGACCGAGACGAGGTCACTGCTAAAGATTATGAAGGAAACGCTTAGGAGTAAAGTATTGTAGTGGTATGGAACTGCTATGAAAACAACGCGCAGGACTCTTTTTTACGATGATTTGACGAGTAAGGGACGACAAAATAAAAACAATTGAAGAAGAAATTACGTTACATATTAAGGAGAAGAGTAAGTAAATGATAATAACATATAGAAGGTTTTCAGTTGAATTTAACTGATATTTCATAAGTGTCACGCAGAATAATCTAAAGATACTAAGCATTATTTATATCCAGGAATGTTCATTTAGAAGTTGCGGTATAAAAAGCACTTACAGAAAATATAACACATTTGTTTGGGGCACCATGTAAAAATCTTTATAAGTCCATTATAGGAAAGAAAATTAAATATTGAAAAACTTCTCTGAATAGCGTAAACGACATAATGGTGTTTATTTTCACTAGGCATTTAGGAGCCAGTTTGCTGACGCCAGTTGTCCTGACCTACGGTGCCAAGAATTCGCGTTTCCTGAGTATGTTTCGCATTAACACTAAACGGCATATAATGAACATCCGCTGGTGTTTTTCCGACAGTCTAAGACATTTTAATTGACATCATTTACTGGTATTTTTAAATTTATTCACTTATAATTTTAAATTCAATTGATCAAAGTTGTTGCATTTTTTGTGCTTATCCTAATATTTTTAATGATAATATGAATTGGTAAGTAACGTTTTCACACTAAACCGATCATCATAAAAAATGCCGATAATTATAAATTTTCATAAAGACAAACGTAGTAGAAATTTTAACGAAACTGCTTGTACCTAGTAACATAAACCATGTGTTACTTGACTCTTTTTAACAAATGACAATATTTTGACTAACTGATCGTCATAAGAAAGGAGGAAAATATTCACATGGTCATAATATTAGGAGCTATCATTATATTTTAAAATAAAAACAACTTTCTGAAAAATTAGAGTAGCAAACTATCTAAAAGAACATTTGAAATTTTGCTTGAATCTTGTCAATATGAATTGTTTGATTAAATGTCTTTGCCTGGTTAATCGGCACCTCTCTATTTTCATATTATCTCTGAGTGTGATGATTACCCCTATCCTGTTGATAATAAGAGACCTAATGAACTATCAGTGACGCTGTTATCTTCTACGCTTAGTTAATAATCAGACATAGCGGTGCGTAGTGTTTACTTTATTTCTACGGGTATTAATTCAGGCATGTTATATACATATAAAAAGCATAGCAGTTATAAGATGTCAAATGCTTTATGTAGAAATAAAAGTAAAACAGTTAATAAAACGATTATTCAGATTAAGGATAAAATTACAATTTGTGATGTAAGTTTTTTGGCCTAGTGTCGGATTATATATATACACAAAAAAGAATACAAAAAATAGATAAGTAAAAAAAAAAAAAAAGTTGCAATTTTTTATGATATTGTACTCAGCCACCGGCGGCCAGTCTTAACAAAGACCAGCCGACTACGTAGGAGATATTATAGGGTACTGTTTATGCGTAAACACACTCTCTGTTAGCACATTCTCATGATCCCATGGGACGGTTTTCCAACACGTCTGGGTAGAGATCAGAAACAAGATTGGCGGCCTTACGTGCTCTCCGAGGAACGGGGGTTAAAACCCCAAATTTCAAACTCCAGATTGTTATTCAGCGTTTGGGTAATCAGAAAAACTTAATAACACACTTTGGACCAAACCAGAACACACTAATCACTAGACCAATGAGGCAATTTTTTCTGTATTCTGCATCCGGCCTAGTACTTGCATACCTTATTATACATTAATCCTGCAGGGCTACACATTTATTTGCATTCCTAATTATACATTATGCCTGTAGGCTTACACATTTAGCCCGGATATCCCCGTATATTTTTTATCTGTTCCATTCTAAAACTACCATCATCACCATCTTATTCCTAGCCTTTATTATTCAAAATAATCTTTCAGGTCGGCTACTAGTCCAACCGGTTTTAGCTAAATATCAGTTTTCCCAAGGAGCGATTTTCTCTACCTCTGGATCTCTGTTAACTATATCTTCCTCAATTCTAACACTTATGTTTATGAATCGATTCCATACTATTTAAATATTATAATATACAAAAAAAAAATAATAATAAAGGGTAAATTCACATAAAGGCAGGTAAAGAGTTCATTTGGCTTCGATGATGACGTAGCCGAGGATCATCCATCAGGTTATTTCCTTAAGAAAATATACTAAACACATCATCTAATATCCATGTAAAACAGCGTGTCCATAAACTATAAATATTTACATATACGTGTTTGTATTATGGTGTTAATGACATATTTTCAAATAGGCTTGTCTTTGTTTTATTATTTAACTATTGACATTAAATAAATTTACTTGCTTCATATGATTTCACATCTTTCTAGATAAATCAATATTTATTTTAAAAAAATGTATATTAATCAAAATGTCACATTTATCTGGCATATCTTGGCAGAATCGTGTATATATCTGGTCCTCATCTGAAAAAAAAGAAACGTCACTTTTCCCGCGCTCAGTGAGACGTCGCACGTCCCTGTACGCATGCCTCTCCGCCTCTCCCAGTATTGAATGGACACGCTCACATCACAGACGGGTGGACTAAGCAGAATGCTACACTTATCGATCTAGTGTAAAACTGAAATAAAATAAACATGTGGCAGTGATTTTGTAATCTAGGAATAAACACAGTGCCTTCCGGGAGTGTTGTTCATCGCTATATAACTCGGGTAAGTAAAGTAGGTCATTATCGATTAATCGACGGAATTAAATTGTATACAAGCGAGATGTTTTTGTGCGAATTTTTTTGTGTTATTCATTGGTAGGGTTAATGATGGTTCGAAGAAGGTTTTGGAGGTTCAATATATTATTGTTTACGGAAACAATTGGATATCGATTGAGTGCGGTACCTGGTACAATCGTTTACGGTATTCGGAAGCTTTTCGCCGGTGTTATAGGTAGCTCCAATCATTGTGTGATTTTTAAAGTGGTAGATTTATTAATTGCTTTGCTATCTAAAGTAGGGTAGCGGCACTAAAAAGTAATTAAAAAAAATATATTGTATAGATTGTAAAGATTTATTGTTTACTTTCGATTGAATTTTTCGAATCAAAATAGTTTATTGTATAATTTGTAACGTAGGTCTTTACGATAACATATTATGATAATTTAATATAAGTGTGATGCTTAATTTATGTATAAACATTATTGGAATGATATAAATCAATGTCAAAGTATAGTAGTAATAAGATAGTGTTACGATAAATTATTTAAATTACGTAAACCGTTGTTATTTTCGTCGCAAACATAATATTTTCCTGTAAAGGCCGTTTTTGTGACACTTCACTAGCTAAGTACTTATAACTAATTATGAAACAGGGAGTGTATCTCATCGCCTGTGATCCGTTACGGACAAACATTAATTATCCACGTACATAAATATTTGACCCTAGACAAATGAAACACATTGGGGTCAGCTCTTGGGTTTATTTACGCCTAAATATACCCAAAGGGGTGAGCAGAGGTCCGTTAACCCTATATATTATTGATATTTGTTAGGTTCTATACAATAGAGGGCTGCCTATAAGTTTGGTAGCTTTAAAGACTTCGTAGACTTAACTTTCTTCTACAGCTAAGTAGATAACAGTACAAGCAAACTTTTAGCAACGGTGGGGTAATATGTGTATTATAAAAGAAATATTTCTGCTCGTATAAGTTTAACGTTCCCTTTCAATTCACATCAAACAACAAAGAAATAACAAGATAGTACCTCTATCTTACTACTGACTTGTAAAGAGAGGAGGAATTGGTCGAGACAGGTGCCCTAAATTCAAGCGAGTCTCAGTGCCCTACTTCCTTAAGACCTACATAATTCAAACAAAACGCTTAACCTTACTAAATCTACTAAATAAACCAAGAAGACTCTATCAATGAGAGAGCAACCTTATCTAACATCGTACATAGATGGATACTCGTAATTCTCTATTGTACAAAAAAACAACACGAAAAGTGTAGTTGCATATATATCGTAGTTCTAAATATCTACATTTTGATAAGATGTCAGACAAGACGAATGAACCATAGTACTTTTGTCAATAATTTAAAAACCCGACACATTTAGTCGACTTTAGACTCTATAATTTACACTGTAAAACATTAAACACGCACACTGCCTACTTTGTTTTTCAGTATCTATAAAATTTTACAACACCATTATGAAATATAATACAATAATAGTTAAATAAATATTATTTAGTACGATAATTTCACTCCATAGAGAAGTAAAACTTGAAACAAACAATAAACCGAACCCTGTTAGGTATAATATAGGATGGGCCAAGAATTCGTTAACATTTGAATCTAACATCCCGCGCAAACACGCTACAGGATTTTTTGGGACCGATGCTACTGGAATTTGCTGGCTACAATCGTAACAAATGGTTTCAACAAGATGGAGCCACTTGTCACACATCCTACGAGTCTATGCCGGTGGTCAAAGACATGTTTTCGGAAAAGCTGATTGCCAGAGGCGACATTCCATGACTCAGAAGTTCAGATCTATCCCCAGCTGACTTTTTTTTATTCATACATTAATAAACCAAATACACTACGTCAACTACAATCAGCGAAGAGATGTCGATGATCTCGCGGTGTCTTTGCCGATGAGTATTCGAAAATTTCGGTGCTCGTTTTGAAGAGTGTAAACGTCGAAACGGTGGTCATTTAGACGATGTAATTTTTAATAAATAAATTACAATTAATTAACTTTCTTGTAAATAAACATTTTTTATTATATATCAAATGGTTTTCTTTACACGATTTTTTCAAATATTCACTAATTCGTGACCTATATTTCAAACGCACTCTACGTCCAACAGTGGACTGTTAAAGACTGTGGATAGTGATGATGGTTAGTAATTTCAAATGCTTTGTATTAAAAAATAGCGTAGTTAATATCTACATCATGAAAACTTAAATTAACCCTCAATGGATGACAGTTGGCTAGGTGACAAATATTTGGTGCGTAGTACTTTAGAGTACTCTTTTCTTGTGACTGCGCTTGCATTTTGTAAATTTTTTTTCTTTTTAAATCTTCCAGGCTAATTTATTTCTATGCAAAATTTAATAAATGTTCCGTCATAGAGTGACTGAGTTACAAGTATCCATAAGCTCAAGGGTTTTATCCTTTGTGTTGACTTCTCTACTATTCTGACTTTTCAATGGATAGATTAATTATTTTTCTGTTTCTTTTCGGGAAGTAAGGTGCTCTTATTTTATTTTTTGCAAGTTTTTTAGAACTTCGTACCAATCTTCTTATTTAATATGTATGTATAAAAAAGTATACACCTAATTACATCAGTTGTCTAGTAACCATAGTTAAAGCTCTGTTTAGTTTGGGACTAGATGGGGTTTTGTAAAAGTGGTAGAATATTATAACTATTGCCGCTTTTGTGTCCACGAAATAATTAGACATTTATCATCTTGAATAAAATTACCCATACAGTTTTTATCTTCAAACGATCACTTGTCAAAGAAAATGTTCAAAAAATTAATGCAATACACTAGAAATAAATATTGACAAATACAAATATTTGGCCTTAACGTGTGATTACTGATTAACTGTAGTGAAACTAAAACTGAAAGACATTGTATATGTTATATACACCATAATAAAATTGTCCATGAATACATCTAGAATAGTTGTTCGTATGCCTGTGATTTCGAATGTAACTAACTTACATCTGATCTATATTTCTATATAAATAAAAACAAAATATAAATAACAGAATTTCAAAACGAATGCTCAGAGAGCAAGCGGATGTCTATGATAATCGTTCCAAAAGTCACATTCACATTGACATCTTTATCCTCTCTCCAAAGACATTCAAACGTTAGCCGTTTTAAAAAAGAAAGTGTTCTCTCTTCATTTCCTGCCAGTAATCCCCAAAGTCTATGAATTGCCTTTACACTGTTTGGATTGTCTTTTACTCAAAACAATATGCGAATGTAGTGGTTTTATACTCGAATCTAGCACGTGGGGAAAGATCTAACAAGACTTCGGTAGTATACACATCTATTTCAACGTGTTCTACTATTTTTGTCTGTGCGGCAATTTCCCCCGAATACTGATCATGCCGGTCTCGAATCGACCAAAAACAGCACGCTGTCTACTACACGCTGGATACTAGTAGCCGGAGAGCCAAGTACCCCGAAATCTCTGGAACCCCGACGTACCTCGGGCTACTTACGGCTTGTAAATGGCCCCCTTTTGTGTGGAAATTCTCTGCTCCCTTTTTGCCCAGAAAAGAGCGCGTGCACACCGTAACGCTCGAGTTGTCACCCCGGCCTGACAAAGATGGATATGGACACAGAGGCGGCCTCACTTGTCATCCTCAGTCTTGCGCTTATGGAAGACGAAGGTCATTTTGCGATATCTAGAAATTAAATCGTTTGCGGTAACTGACCCGTTCCCGGGCCTGGTGGAGCGGTAGAAGTAAACCTCTTTTGATCCCGGTCAGCCATCTCCTTCGTTAGCAAATATAGATTGCAGATTTCCACGTGTTATTGCTCTGTATCATGTGCACAATCATGTTATCGAGTTATTGAATCTCTCCTTCGGTGACCGACATGAGGTCACTCCTCTGTTCCACCTAAACCAGGAGAGATCTAAAACTTTTACCAGGTTGTAGAGCCACGTTAATTTTGGCAATAACGGGCTGGCTCGAATACTACCCTCTCACAGAAGACTAACCTAAAGCGACAGTATATATGCTGTTATGTTGGTGAATGTGAGACCGTAGGTCCATTGATGCAGGGGTGACAATTAGCGTAGTAATCGTGTGAGCCTTACACTGCCACAATAGCTGTCATGCCATTCACGTCTCCTAGCGGGATGTGAAAAAGCATCTCACTAGGCTGCCATAGTGTGGATCACCATAGAACATTGTCTCCATTTACAATGAGTATAGTGACCATAAATCTTGGTTGCCATTTATGCTTTTCACCAGGCAGAGTAGAATCACTTTGGTGGGTTTTTAAAGTAGAAAAAAAAACATTCTACCAGCGTGTGAAGTACCGTGTCCACGGTCTGGCCATCGTAGAGGTAGCTCTCAAGCGTTGGCTCGTTGCAGATTAGTCACAGCTGATAGCCTCTTCCAGTCAGCTGTTATAAGAGAGTCCCGTGATGTCCCTCGAGCGAGTTCTCTATAACGTGTCTTATCACTCTAAGAACGGCGTGCCCAGCGCTTGGTTGCTCAAGTTTTTCCTGCCACTCCTCCACGAGGACCTGACGGAGTTACGATTTTTAATCTTTGATTTCTCGGGTCTGAGGACTACGACCCAATTCCCACGCATCTATGGCCCACTGATAGAGAGCACAAGGCCTCCAGGCTAAATAGAACATGTTCTACTCTATTATATGTTCGCTCATCATAAGTCATATTGTGACGAGCTTCGTTAATCGTAGGATAGAAAACCTAATTTCTCGCAGATCTAAAGTTTTGTAATGTTGTTTTACGTAACGTAACACAACTAGATTAAGTACATAAATATATTGTATCCGCGATTAACACAGTTAAGAAAAAAGATTCTTCTGACAGTTTCCATTAGAATAATGTTTTTTTAAATAGTGCTGAGGAACTAAGTCACTGTTCCTGTTCTACTTTACTTTGTATTAATTAATTCAGAACAGTAACGATTAGTAAACAAAGTAGGCAAATCTTTGATTACGTCATTCAATAAACTTAATTGAAAAGTGATAGCTATTTTCATTCTTTTATGTCGTATATGATGTTATGTATGATGATGGTGTGTATTGATACACCCGTTTCCCCGTAGGGGTAGGGTGTTTATTAAATAGCGAACCTCTTACCCCTAATCGGAATATTTTGTTTATTAGAGCCTCGTCCGTATCTTCTCGTCTCGTTCTTGTTGAGAACCCTATTACATTATCGTATCTATATATATATCGTATATATAACCACATGGATCTGATAGCACTGGTCTGGATCTAGTTGAAATCCTAAGGATCGGTCTGACCTGAAAAGTTCTGTCATATTTACTTCGAAATTTTTTTTTAAGACAGTTGTGGAATCGAGAATTGATGGAAACTAAATTTTGACCGAACTTTTATTACGACGAAAGCTTATTGCAGCAAGTAGCTCCAGGCGCTAAGCGATACAAATTAAAAATAAAAAAGACTTCCATTATTTGTCTGTAAGCTCCATCATCAGATCACTTCAAGGCAATTACGGTATTTGATATCCAAACTACACGACGTATTCACTAAATATCTTTCAAAAATAATTAGAAATTAATAGCAAAACTCTTAGCGAAACCTCTTAAACCATCACATAAACAAATAATAACAGAGTAGTGTTATATTTAATCTTCAGACCAATCGTGGAGATTGTGATATCTGAAATGGATTGTATTACCGCCCATCCGTCATCCTCTATCTACCTGAACTAGAGGCAATATGTACTGAACGTTACCTACGGACAAATATTTAACGAAAGGTAAATCATGGTTGTCTATATTTATTGCTGAATTGTTTTTGTGATAAATAAATAGATAGCAACGTTACATAATTCTTGACGCAACACTTAACTGCATTATTTATTTTGCTATAGTCAATTGATGTCTCTTCGCATACGCCTAATTTAAAATTTGATTGAACTTCATATGTTATTAACGATTATTATAGATTATTTGATTAGCGGTCATTAAAATAATAAGACTAATAAATGTCAAAGCAAATCGTGTATACAGAAGTATCCAAACTGAAATACAATGTTTGTATCATTATGATTTAAGCTGTGTAAAATAAATCTATGATTTTTAAATGAAAATATATACCTAAGTAATTAGCTGATCTGTGCAGCTTTGTCTGCGTCTATTAGAAGGATAAATTTTAAAAGGTTTTCCTTGCTACTAGGCGATAAAATAATTTCTCAATTGGAATCAAGGTCTTCAGCTGTATAATATTACAATACATGTTTAGTATGCAGTTAGAAAACAGTAGATCTCGTCAAACAATACGAAAGAAGCCTACAGACAGGAATAAAATGCGGAGAATATAACTTAATGTTCTCTGCAAATGTAATTGGTGCCCTTGCTCTGTGTTATAAAATACAAGTCTAGTCTAATTTTCTCATTCAGAGGAACTCTTTAAATTAATTTTGTATTAGAACCTAAATGAATGGATTTATCTCATTTTAGACCGCTGTGGTTTTAATTAATACAATTAATTTTTAAAGATATAGAAATTTAATAGAATTGAATGAAAGAGATAGAATATCAACCCGGCTGGACAACGTAGTACGAAATCTCCTTTCTAAGGAGAGGTCTATATACAGCAGTGGACTGTTAAAAACTGTGGAGGATGATAAAATGGAAGTAGTTTGGTAGTATCAAAACAATACTACACCCCCTCAGAAGATCAACCTAAAGCAACAGCAGCTGGGCTGTCATATTTTGCTGGGGAGTGTGAGACCTGAGGCCCAGTGATGCAGGGGTGAGAATTGTCGTGGTACGTGTGTGCAATACAATGCCACGATGACTGTCATGCCTTTTACATCCCCAAGCGAGGCGTGTAAAGTATCTTACTAGGCCGCCACAGTGCGTCACCATACTGCATTGTATGCATTCACAATGAGTACTCGTATGGTGACCACAACTCTTCGATTCTATTTATGCTTTCCATCAGGCACAGTGGAGTCACTTTGCCTGGCTCTTAAAATGAAAAAACAAGACTGCTCTGTTATTTACCGCGTTTCAATTTGGAGGTATTACGAACTGACAGTGTGATAATAGTATTAGCCGAAGCTGTGCTTCTATTAAAAACTGTGTTGATAATGATGATGAATGTGTGTTTTGTCTATTTCACTAAAATTTACAAATAAAGATATTTGAAGAAAAGTATTTATTTCAAATAGACACAAGATTAAAACAATTCCTAATTTCAACACGAGCTATATCATTCATGGAATGCGTTCTCAAACAGTTTAAACTTTGAGACATCGAGAATTGTTTTAGGTAGACTTCCATACAACACTAAACCACTCTGACTAGTATTAATTCAGTTGCGTACGTTATGTTGTATGTATGTATGTATATCAGATAATAGAATTTATAAACTTCGCTATGTTGTGTGTAGTAGAATGGTATAGAATAACACTGTGACTTCAGACAGCTAAACGAAAACATTAAATTCGCGAAACTGTATGGATGGACAAAGTACTTCTACTATGGACTCGGGAATGGCCTTCGATACGGACGAACGGACGAACATGACGAAACTTTAGTGATTTCGTTTTTGCCATTCTGAATAGGTATTCAGAAATGGTATACAAAGGTTTGTATACCATTCGTCCACCTGTTTGTCCTTTCTGTTTCTTATGAAGTATTAAGTGCTAGAAACCTGTAAATTTGAATGAACACACTGCCAAAGTGATAAAATGAAATCTTGATAAATATTTTTAGATTTTTAGAAGGATAGTTTTATAACAACACACCGAGCAAAACTAAACGGTGTCTATTATTATAGTACGGACAACAATAAGAATACCAAATATTTAAACGAATCTGTTACGACTACATGTTACTATTCTTGGTATACCTTATGAATTATGTAGTGTATAATGACGTCATTCCGAATAAGTCAGTAAGTGTATTTTATTGAGACTTATTTTTGTCCGTAACAAACATTGTTTGACTGGAAAAATGTGCAACTAAGTGAGTTTTGTACTACCCCTAATTTTCCCAATTGTTTCCTGCTCATTTTATCATTTTCATTAACTTATAGTCGACGTAATGCGCAATACCTACTTATTACAAAACGGTTATGACCTGATTGGCCAGCGCCAAAGCAAAAACGAATTAGGGTAAGAAGGGAAGGATAGTACCTCGTACTATCCTTAGCTTAGCTTACCAAAGCTTGAGGCGACGTCCGCGTGTGCCGTACGTCGCCTAAAAGGAGAGTTTATCCGCAGATGGTGCCCGCGGTAGCGGGCAGGCGCTAGGAGGGATCTGGATGTCGTAATAACAGCTGTTCCCGGATCCCTCCTATGTCAGGCGCAGAGTGGCACACCGTGTGGTTTTAGTCGGTCCGATTCCGACACACCACCCCGCCGTAAACCCCGGTGGGGTGACGGCCCGAGAAGGTTTTCATACGTTAAAAAAAAAGAAAAGTGCTTTAAGTGATAACCACGCCACTCTCTATCTAACATACTTCCGTTTCCGTATCTTTCCGTATGCCGCTTCCCGCCCGGAAGTTAGCCGTTCGTGTATTGAGGCGCTGGGTCTTCCCCAGCGCCTCAATACACCCGACCACCAGAGAAACACCCATGGTGGCCAGGCGAACCGTCTCTTGAAAGTTCATTCCCCGGGCTGTGACTAATGTGTCATCTGCGTAACAAATTACGCCCAGCCCGGGGTGAAGGCGACCTCAAAGGGCCTAGTCGTATTCCATATTCCACAGGAGTGGTCCGAGAACAGACCCCTGTGGAACACCGCACAACATGGGCCGCCGCCTCAGAATACCATCTCGGTTCTCGTACATGACGGTACGCTCCTCAAGATAGTCTGCCACAAGCCACCTCTAGTACCCAGAGTACCCCCGTGTTAGTGGAGTGCTTCCCTGATGCAGCTAAAGCCAACGGCCCTCAGGCGCAACACAGCATTGACTGTCGAACGCTCCGCTCGAAAACCGAATTGGGCGTCCGAGAGATCGGGGACAACCTTGCAGAGGTGCTGGACGATGCGGGCAGAGAGTATCTTCTTAAACAGTTTACTCGCCTCGTCCAGCAACACAATGGGCCTATAGGCCGCTACCGAACCGGCAGGCCGTCCCGGCTTCCTTATTAGGACCAGCTTCCCGCTTTTCACTGGAAAAGCATTCAGGGAAGCGTCCGGACGACAAGCTAGCGTCTAGGACCTCCCTGAGGAGGTCCGACATGTGTTCAAGGGCACGGGCCAGCACTCGGGTAGGTATCCCGTCTGGCCCAGGGGTTGTGTTCTTAGAGCAGATCCGTAGAACAACCGTTCCTACCTCCGGTTTCCTGACGAGCAGAACATGGTCTTCGTTTTCCCCATCGTCTCCGACCATGAAGGCCATCGACGGGGGTGTGTGTTCCGCCCACTGCGTGAAAAGGCCCTCGACCACTTCCCGCAGGAAGCTGGGCTGGAGTATCTCTGTAAGGAGGGGGCCCGACGTGCGGAGCTTTTGTCGCGCCGCATGATAAGGGCGACCCCAGGGGTCACGATCGAGACCCTCCAGCATCTCCTTTCTCTTAATTTCTTTGATGCGGTTTCTCGGTACTCCTCATGAAACTGGTCCTCCTCGCCTTCTTCGCGGTGTCGCCGCCGACTACGGGTGTATGACCTCCGGGCACGTGTACAGGCCGCGCGGAGGTCAGCCAACTCCTGGGACCACCAGTAAACCTCCTAACGTGGAGGCCGACAACCTCGAATGCGGGGCATGGCCGCATCGCATATTTGCGTAATTGCATCGCGGAAGCGACCGGCGCCCATGTCAACCTCCCCGGTTGGGACCTGCGGAGACAGCCAAGAGTGAATGATGGCTGCCTCCTCTAGTAGATCCCTATTTAGTTTGGCTACAGCCCACCGCGGAAAGCGAGAAGAACACCGCGCCGCGTGATCCCTACTGGGGCTCTGGGTCCGGGAGAGCTCATATCGGATGTAGAAGTGATCCGAGAGCGTCCTAACCTCTTCCAGGACAAACCAGTTCCTTACTCGTGCGGCGAGGGCAGGGGTAACGAACGAAAAGTCCATTATCGGCCCCCCTTGCTGTCGCACGCACGTGTTGGTGGAGCCTCTGTTTAATAAACAGCGGCCCACCAAGGCCGCCCACTCCTCTACGGCCTTGCCCCTTGCGTCCGTTCTGGGGTAACCACATGCAATGGATTTTGCGTTGAAGTCCCCCAGCACTAGGACGTGCCCAGACGTTAGCCACCGCATCGAGGTTTCCAAGTTGTTAAGGAAAACCTCGAAGTCGCTCACAATCTGGCTGGAGGAGAAGTAGACACCATATATGATGATCCCCCTCCACTCTGCAGCAACATATCCAGTGCCCTTGTCTCTTAGAGACAAGGGTGGGGAATGAGCCGCCGTAGAGCCGACGACTGCCACGGAACCGCCCCGGTCACCCAACCAGTTTGGACGAGGAGGAACGTAATAGGGCTCTACGGCTACGGCAACACCGATCGACCACTGTACCATGGTTTGCACGAAAAGGTCCTGCGCGGCAGCACAGTGGTTCAGGTTCGTCTGGACTAGGAGGCTGGAGACTTGGTCCATTACTGAATCGTCTCCACAGCCTCCTCCATGAGCGAAGATGTCGACATGCGAACGGCATCGGTACCAGCCTGGCTCGACTGGCTAGCCCTCAACGTTCGCTGAGAATCGCGGGGAAGCTTGCAACCCCCCTGCCCAATTTGATGATTGGTGGGCTTGTTACCCGCCGCACAAGCCGGGCAGTGAAGGGCAGCAGAGCACTCTGCCGCCTTGTGCCCCGGTCGACCGCAGCGGAAGCACAGTCCGCTGCAGTCAAAACAACTCACGCACTTGGCGCGTGTGTGCTAGGATGCTAGGTATTTAAAGCACCTCATCGGTCTTGCCGCCAGAACAGTGACTCTGGCATTGTCGAAACCGACGAGGATTCTGCGTGCGTCGCCCAAAACTTTGGCCGACGCTACCGGACAGCTGATCTACGCTGCGCTAAGCCCTCCAGGACCGGGGCGGATGGTGCCGACCCTGTTGTCCACGTTGCAGCCCGTCTTCTCGCTAATTGCAACGCGGACATCCTCGGTCGTTACAGAGTCATCCAGGCCCGAAATGCGCAACTCTGCGCACTTGGTAGACCTAGCGATCTTCACACCATCCGTGGTTGCAAAGATTCCCCTCAGTTTCTCGGCGAACCTGTCCGTCGTCTTTGTACCTTCAGCGCCAGGGAACTCGAGGACTCGAGCTCCCATCTGAGCAAGGCGCAACCTGACCCCTTCAGTCTCGAAATCAGTGACGAGACTATCGCGGGCCTTTTTAAATAAGGCCGCTTAGGACAGTCCGTCAGTAGCCGCCTCCGGTGTTACGGTGACCACCACAACCGCGCTATTAGGCACCTGCAGTTTGCGTGGCCTCTGCGCGGTAGCCACCGCAACCGATGGCGCCTGCGGGGTAGAGCTTGCTTTTCGGGCAGCCTTTTTACCCCGCTTTCGGGACTTCTTAGCTCTCCCGACAATCTGCTAACCAGCCCAAACAGCCCTTGCCGCTGTTTTGGGCCAGGGCCCTAGTTGGGTGGCCAGGGCCCAGGTCAGGACCTCGGTGCAGCCACCCTGGCTGCTGCCTTCGCTGCACCACTTAAAGCACTGAGCCAACCATACAGTCAGTAATTATTACAATAAGATCTTTGTAAATATTTTGTTACGATCAGAACTGTAATATTTTTTAATATGTAATGTTATCGATTTCTTGAAGCTGTTAGGATAAAAACGTTCTGCCTTGACCCCAAGTTATAGAGTAGAAATTATTATTATACAGAAACTTTAGCCATTCCCAATTCACTCGTAAGCTGTGTCTTATCCTAAGTACGAAAACCTCTTAAGTTCAATGCATGATGTATTAGGTCTGAACAAGGTGACTCACACTATATCAGCAATTTTGATTCAAATTTTTCAGCTCAGTTCAGTTATTTTTCAAAACTTAAGTTCTTATTAAAATTAACATTTAAAATATAACAAACAAAAGGGAATTTTCGAGGAAAAACTAATCAAGAAACATGTTAGATTTTGTTTATCTTTCGTCGTTATCACTTCTAACGTATGATAGTAAAACCATAAAGAGCATTTTTGTTAAAAATAGAGTAGAGTATAATTAATTGTACAGCAGTTATAATATTAAAGTGGAATATTACGAGAGGATTTGTACAACGGCTGACTTTATTGCTAAAAGTGATCTTTTGTAGGTTATCTTTAAATAGATAAAGATATATACTTCTAACTTTTTTAACATTTTCAAAAGTGCCATGTAGCTTGCTGGACACTTTGCTGTTTTAAAATAACAATACAAAGTATATGATGTATTCCTAGCCGAGCTTACAATCCTATGGAATGACAATGCAACCTGGGGAGAGATTAGGCGGAGGACCGATGGCTTACGTATTCTGCAAGGAACCGGGCTTAAGATTTCAACTTCGAAACTTCGTGCTGTTATTAGGTATATCTATAAACAGAAACACTCAATATCAATTTTTAATCCGACCCGGGAATCGAACCTAAGAACTCTAGATTAATAGTCGCATACGCTAACCACTAGGCCAACGAGGCAGTCGAGGCAGGAGGCAAAATATAAACTAATCTACTAGTAAACATGAGCACCAGCCGTGACCTTTAAAGGAAGCCTTGCGAGTTCTAGGGCTGCCTCACGCTTATGTTTATAAATTGGTACGTGTAACGACCTACCTACTACATATTTATTATTTCTTAAGTTAATTGGTCGGTCACATACCAAACCATACAATGGAAACAATTACTGTAAAGATTTGTAGTTGACTTTTTAATTACACATTTGGAAAGAAACCTGGAAAAAAGGTTAAACAATACCTTAGTCCTTTTATAAATACGAATCATACGAACAAATAAGTATTGACATCTGTTTAGTAAAACATGACATATGAATAACCTAAACGATTTACAGGTGAGTGACATAGAGACAAACAGAGAAATACACCACATCTGTTTGATATTGACTTACAAAGATAACAGATCATGCCAGGCGAACAAAGATGTCTGACATTGAAATAAATACACTTGCTTTTGCTATAAAATATTACAAGCAAATTATATGAATATGCGATCTAAAGAAGTTTTATTATTATCTTCGGACGTAAATATCGATCGTTGAAAGAAAGGGCGCCGGTCCATTGACGTGTTTTGGTGCTGAAATTAAATCGGAACGAAAGATATTTTTATGAAATGGGGGCAATCGAGCAGACGGTGTACCTTGATGTATGGTAAGTGACTATGGAGTAGCAGGTAGACACTAGGAGGGATCTGGATGTCGTAATAGAACCTGTTTCCGTATTCCTCCTATTTTAGGCGCAGAGTGGCACACCGTGTGGTTTTGGTCGGTCCGATTCCGACACACAACTCCGCCGTAAACCCCGGTGGGGTGACGGCCCGAGAGGGTTTCAGGGGAAATAAAAAAAATGGTAAGTGATTATGGATCCCTCGAGCGTCACAAGTGCTCTGCCGGCCTTTAAGGGAAGTGGGCATCTTTTTTTCTAGGATTAGGGTTCTCTTCGGTAAACTGAATGAATGAGACTTAATTGTTAAATTCAGCAACAAAACAATTGCAAAAATATAAAACCTGTGTTGTGTATGAGAGGTTGTGTGAAATGGTTGCTGTGTAGGGGTTGTAAGCAAAGCATGACTTTCCCACGGTTAATATTAGAACAACGGTTAGTACTGGCGCACATGGCTACTAACCACATTGGTGACGGGTACTTGTAGTCAATAACCAAATGCTCTCAGGGATTGAGATTGTTAAAAGAAATCAAAAAATAGAAACAATTCTGAATGCAATTAGTGGCGTATTCACCTTCCGAAGGTCTATAGCTACGCAGACAGGTCGCTACAGGTTGCAATCAGGCGCGATTCATAATCGCTGTATACTCATTACTTTTTCTAGTACTTTCCAAAATATGAAGGTGTTGATTTATATTTGGAGGTAGTTCAGCACTCTTTCTCTCTCTTTTTCGTAAAAAATCTACTTTTTTTAACATCAGGACACAAAATACTTACGTCTCTGTATGATGATGGACGTCACATCTTAACTAACTATAAATTCTTTAACAGCTCAGTTTAGGTGAGTTAAAATGTTCATCAACATCATCAACAGCCTTTTACAGTCCACTGCTGGACATAGGCCTCTCCTTAGCAAGGAGGTTTTGACCTATACCACGCTGGCCAGACGGGTTGGAATAGGGTTTGTTTTAAGTTTTCCTTCTTTTTGTAATAATATTGTCTTGCATACTTTTATGGAGGGACGAGGTATCATGTCCCTCTGATACAAAAGGAAGGATCCTCCGACCAGGCGAGGTGATCATGCCTGGCGACGGCCCGCCAGGCATGATAACGATGACGGCTAAAAAAGTTTACGAAAAAACTATGTATGTACTGAAAAGGCCTCCAGCCTTTTACCCTAATGGCTAACAAATATATTTACATATGTAAATGGCACTTTACTGTATGATTACAAAAATGTTACACTTATAACGTAGCACGCAGCCATCAAGTTTGAAAGTATTTCAAGGTAGTGTAGATTCATTTGATTCTCTCGGGAAGTCGTGCAGCAATATTATTCTTTAACTCTCCAGCTACGTGTATATTTGAATTATAAACAACACAACTTCCTGTCAAATTCTCAAATTATCCATCTTGAATTCATACTAAACCGGGGTTAAATGTAATAATTCACACTGTTTACAGGATGTTGGACAGACATATGTATGTTACCCTTTCTTACTATATACGTATATTATATTTAATATTATAAACATGAAAGCTTGAAAGGGCGTATGGATCAAACATCGATTACTCTTATTAATCTTTTACGCAAAAACTACTGAACGGGTTTAGATCAAACTTTACAGAAACATAGCTTAGCTGAGCTTTCAGAGGGTACTATATACAGCGATAACCGACATATACCAACGCGGGTGGAGCCACGAGCAAAAGCTACTGATTAAACAAAAATGTGTAACGCTTTTCTTGTGCACTATATAGGCAATTTGTGTTGTTAACAAAATATTACAATTCTAGCATCAGGAGCCTAACTCAGACGTCATATCTTTTGAATAAGAATTTCGTTTGAAATTATAAAATAGTTTACCACTAGCAAATAATTAAAAATAATCTTTTATATGGCAAGTATAGCTTAACATAATATTATCTACATTGTTGAATGTACATACTACACACAAGTTTTTAAATGTGTATAATTTACCTTTTATTTCATGATTTTCTTAACTTTAAACTTAGTAAAACATTTAACCTACTTCAATTGTCATTTCGAAATTAAACACGTTTGACATTTCTTTTATAAAAAACAACTTCCGTAATATGAATATACCCTATGCGGTGGGCAAGTGTGCTAATATTAATAAAAGTGACACAAAGAACACTTATACTCAGAACAGCTATTTGTGAGTTACATAAAGTATTGTCCTATGTGAGGATCGAAGTTACAACTCTCAGCGTAAGAAGAAACGACGTGACGACCGGTTAAACACTGCCACACTTACCATCAGACTAGCTTTGGAGACAACCAGGAAACTCTTCGGCTACTAGTATCCTTTGAGTTCAAACACATATTTATTTGTTTTGGGTTTGTCAAATTGGGGTCAGTCATGGTCTATAACCTGTTCACATTATCTCATCAACAGCTTTTAACAGTCCACAGTTGAACATAAGTCTCTCCTTCTGCCTTTAGCCTTTTATTATTCTAGTATTATTTATTATATCTTTATTTGTTATTAATTGCTATAGAATGACTAGTATATTTATGCATAAGGTACGGCTGCTGAGCCAAATACATTTCACCGTCTATGTGACAACATAAATAAATTGAGATGCTAAAATTTAATTACCTAATATTTGTGTCGATTTGAACTTTATTTGTGTCATGTGACATGTCAATTATTATACTATCACAAACAATTGTTTCTTTAAAATCAGCAATCAACACACTGGTGTCGTAAGAGCCCACTAAGGGAGCGAACTCTGCAAGACAAGAGTACTGCAAAGAAAAGGAAAACTTGAAACAAACTCTCTATCAATCCACCTATCTAACGAGAGATCCATATCCAGTAGTAGACTATTTAAGGTGGCTGACGATAATTACGAAAATCAAGAATTATAACGTTAGCACACAAAATGAAGTTATAAAGAAATTGAGTTTACAAAAAAAGGGGCCAGACACGCAAATATAAGTGGTAGGTGTGGGTCAGAAGTCTGCGATTGCGTGTTACTTTAGACTTATACGTCACAGTATTTGAAAGAATTAATTAGCACATCGACTAAGAGTAAAACAATTAGCTGTCACCTTCACCTTGATTGTGAGTATTAAGTAGCAGTCTTATCCGTTTTAATACATACCTGCTAGGCTAATCATGCTTAACCTAGTTATTTATGTTGTCTAATAGGCTGATGTGATGTCTCCTTGTTGTTCTTTACTCTTCTTGGAGTCGGTGGAATGAGTTTTCTTCTTTTAAACTCTTTTATTACTCCACGTCTTCTTCTACGTTTTTTTCTTTTTACTTAATGTATTTTCTTACTATTTAAATTTTATTTATAATTAAATTTCTTCTTTCCGTTTCTTTTCTGCTTACTATGAGTGGAAAATACATCATCCTTCGCCGCAGTGCTGATAGGAATTTGTATGATGTACAGAAATAAAATTTACATGAGAATGAATAAATAGACTAAAAATATCAATAGTGCTTACGCCGCTTTAAAATCGAGAATTCCGTTTGACTAACAATTTCTCTATCTTACATTGTACGATACAAATTGAGACCCATATTTCTTCTTTAACATCTAAGTGATATGTAGCGATTAACAAATCTAATAGCGTTCTTCTAATTTCACAGTTATCAGTGAGTACAATTGCTTTTTAGAGGTTTATCTTAAAACAAGCAAAGTCAATCAAAGAAAACAAGTTACTTACGGCCGTAGGTGATAAGCAGCCAAATTTTGGGTACTTTACACGAAATTTTTCTTTAAATATTTCTCATTGAAAATCGAGATAGATTATGATCTGGTTCACTTAAAATAGATCTTTTCTAGAATTGGTAAGATGAAATTACACTTCGAAAACTAAATAGGTATATTTTCAACTATCGTAAATTGTAAACTTGAAAAAAAAAACAATATTTATTGTGTCTAATAGTTTGTTGACAGTAAATTCTGTTCAGAATCTTTTAAGTTTTAAGCAAATAATACCTGTAGTAGAAATTTCCGCATATGATAATCAACACAATAATTGTAAATACTAGAATGATCTCTAAGATATATCACTTTAAATACATTAAAATCATCTTGCAGTTTGTCTGCTGAAGCATGTTAGTTCTTCCTGCTCAAATAACCTTGATAATAAAAGCTGATAAATATAAAACAACATCTCAATTGAGATGCAAAGGTCATCTCATCCGACTCGATACACATGTGTTCACTAACAAAATATTACGATGTAAAAACAGTCGATAGTAAATATGAGCTTTTTATAACTACGTACTGCGTAGTGGAACGACGCATCTTAATATCGGTAGCTGTGTAAACAGATGTAAGCAACAGAATTGATCGCTGGAACGTAAAACCATAATAATTAGGCACCTAAAACTCAATTATAAAAAAATATAATAAATGTGCTTCTACATTCCTCTAGTCCTATGAAGCACAGACGCATCATCATCAACAATTGACTGCACCGTTTGCCTAGTGGTTTAAACGGTCGCCACGGCACTCTCTACTTCGTTGAGTATTGTAATTTCACACCCCACATGAGACAACACTTTGTGTGATCCACAAATTGTTGTTCTCAGTCTGGGTGTTCTTTGTGCCCGTTTCTTGTATGTTTGTAAAGTCCCCCACGACACAGGATTTATTTTTAATACGGGCGTTGTCCTTTAAAAAAAAAAGAAAAAAAAGTCATATGTTTCTTCTAATAAAGGAAGATTAGGCATATTTGGAGAGACATTAAATTGGTTTAAAAATACTAAAGAATAGATATTGCCATGTGAAATTCGATTTTGTTTTTTTGAACAGCATTTTGTTATTTTTAGAGGTGGTTCTATCTTGGTAAGTAATGCTAATGTTTTTCCTCATACACTATTCATAGTACGTTCTATCATATTTTCATGTAATACTCAAATTCTTGTATTGTTTTCTTCTTCCATTCACCATCGGTGCGTGTAGAGCTTGTTGTTCCTAGTCATGTTTACAAACAAAGTTTAAAGGAAGTGGTATCCAAAAATCTATAGACAAAAATAAATCATCAAATGCGTTGCTAAGTGTAAAACTCAAGAACGGTTTGACTAATGCGGCAGTTTCTGTTTTTTATATTTTCATTGAAACAGAAGGAAGATTCTTATGGAGAAAATGAATGTATAAATTGATTGGAAATTTTAAAACAACACTACGTACAAATGAAAAAGTAAATTCAAACACCTGTCGTGACTGTCAAACATTTGACGTCAATCAAAACAAAACGAAGACGCGTTAGGGATTACCTTTGGTACAATACCTTCAAATTGATGAGTTTGTATGGATATCAATTTGTCCCTGCCCAAAATAAAGTACGAAGCAAATAATCACTCTGAAAAATATATTATTTAACAAGCTTTTAATAGCTTCACTCGTATGTTTGTTTGTAACTGACTCCTTTGAACTCAGTTTTGACCTACTTTGAACGGTTAGATTTTATTTCACAATAAAAAAATATAATTAAAAAAAAACTAAAAAACAACAACGAAAAATACACACACTGGACAGGCGAATAATTTTAGATACTCAGATAGATAGAACAGTCAGTTGGAGCAGCTAGTGTTTAATAAAAATATAGTTACTTTTAAACTAACCAGATGTCTTACTTTTGTCACAATAACCACATATGTTGTGTTCATGACGTGTTAGAATATTTTATTATCGTTTTGCGTAATAGTTTCGTTGCTCAAACATGTTTACTCGGAATCCGAACATACTTTGAACCTTATGCGATAATAGCAGATTATTTTTATTTTCTTCACGATGGACTGGAAGTGACTAGAGCAAAATAAGAATTTTCATGATATCCATGAGGGATCCAAAAGAATGCTATTGACTTATTTATTTATATATTGTATTTCAAACCTACTCGGTTGTCACGATAAGCGTAACACAAATTCCTTAGTACGAGGTTGACTTTTTTCCAGCTCGGGTTACACATGAGTTCAAGGGATACCTCCTAAAACGCATATCAACAGCCTTTAACAGTCCACTGTTCTACATAGGCCTGTCTTTAGAAAGGAGATTTTGGCCTACTATACCACGCTGGCCAGACGGGTTGGTATGGAGTTTGTTTCGACACACATCACCCCGCCACAATCCCTGATTGGGTGACGGCCCAAGGGGGTTTCCAAACGTTGGAAAACAGAAACATTTGTTTCAACTTTTCATTCTCCTAACTGCTGTTCTGCGCAGGTTTTTCTTCTCTTTTCAGTGGTGTTGTACTGCATAGTTTGCTGCCTTCCGAAACTCGTACACCACCATGGAGTGTAAGAGTTTCGGAAGGCAGCAAAAAAGTGAGTAGGGGTGGTGACCCTCCGTATTCTTAATCCGTCACCACACGGATAAGAAAACGTGAGGGGCTTGCTCAATCACCAGACCTCTCAATAGTCAGAAAAAACTTTTATTATATTAAAATCGATAGCATCTATCTACTAATACATTCCAGTCCATCCGCCCTTTACTTACGTGGGCGTTAGCTTTTTAACTAAATATATAAAAAAATCCAAATCATGGTAGAAAGGCATAAAGTTTTATCGTACAAGATTCGCCTATTCTAAAAATAGAACAGTTTCTTTATAAAAGTGTTTGTTGTTTCTGTGAAGCAAATAGATATTACGTAGCAAGTAGGTAGTACGTTCAGATTTCGGCAGCTTCTTATTAGTGTACGGTGCTGCGGTAGGTCAAGTATTGTGATAGTATTTTTTAAATTGTCTTTTGAACAAAATATCTTTAGAATTTCTTTCTATTTTCAATTGAAATACTTCACATTCTTATAGGAACTTGGGCCCTATTCAACCTACTTTCTTATTGACTTATTAGGTACTTAATTATAATTACTCGCGGCAGGTTTTGTGTTCGAGTGAATTTTTATCAGGAATGTAGTAGACATTTTCGTTTGACGCCATAAAAATATGTAAAACCCTGCACTAATTACTTACTTCACCAGCTGACCCGATAGTTTCATAGTCAAAAATAGCGAAAAAAAATTTAACATTATTCGTGACTGCCTTTCCTCTTAGTACACGTTTACATACACCAAAAAGGCACCCGTCGGAATTAACAACAAAAAATACAGTATATTGCAAAAGAATTATCAACAACCCCAAAGTCACTGAATCCCTTGTGTCGGCTGTATGGCAGTCCTCTATCGTCTTTATCATGGAGAGTGTTGTAACGAACTTTTTCAACTGGTCCCACCTTCTTCTTTCCTCTACAGGACAACTTGTGCTGGCTTTGGAAGTCACCGTTTTATAATGGTAGACATACGCTCCTGAACTAAACGGTTCGGCTCTTCCTTCCTGTGCAAATCAGTTATAACGTGGAGCTCACTACTAGCGAACGTGTTGCCCTCCCACTACGATCCAGGGACCTTTAAGGGGACGTGAAAAAGCATTTCACTAGACAGCCGCAACGTGGGTCGCTGTACTACATCACCTGCATTCGTACTGAGAACGCTATACTATACTACACCGTCACTCTTGGAATCTATTCATGCTTTCCATCAGGCACAGTAGCGTCACTTTGGTAGGCTTCTAAATAAAAAAAAGAAAAGTTGGTAAAATGTATCAAGGGGCTGATGCACTAAATTAATAAGAGCCAATGGCAAAAGTTGACTACGCCCATATTGGCTTTTGGCGAAATTAGCTTCAACTCGTTCATAATCATCGTCATTATTTCTTTGAAGTATTTACACATTAAAAATGTGTGTTATTCGTAATCAAGCAACTCATTTTTCTTCGAGAACATTACTTTTATCTAGACGACAACTAAACTTTTTCACTTGAACTTAAATTCGTGTTCATAACATTAATTATATAATATTTTACTCAATTGAACTGGTAGACTCTTCAAATAAGTTATAGGTATGAATGCCTTAAGTTAGTTCTAATATTGTAAGTTTTGACAGAAGACAGATGGTGGCTAATTTCAGACATTTGACCTTAAATTAAATTTTAACTTAGTTCGGTTAATTGTAGTTTCCAGCTAAATTATACTCTTCAATTAATCAACTTTGGTGCAACATTATTTTGTCTCTTTTGGAATTATATTAAAAAAATTACATGTTATATTTCTTGGGGCGGGTGTTTGCCACGTTGACCCGAAAGAAAAGGATTTTTAATCATGTTATATAAAATTATTAACGGAACAATAATCTCTTCATCTATCATTATCAAACAATGGCATAACAATAGAGACAGGCACAAGTACTCAATTCATGGCGTACAATACATTCATTATTAGGTCAAACCTCGCCTTCATTGCTTGAAGACGTTTCACTGTTACGACACATGGAAAAAGAAATAAGTTCTATGACCTGTTTACTGTTACATTACGTGTTTTGAATCAACCCATACCATTTTACAATAAACACTATCTATAACTTTCATACTGAAAAATCATCTGCATCGATGTATGTAAATTTTACATTTGTAAAATATTACATTGCATTTCTACATGCGATGTTCAACTTCCACGCGTGCAAATAAAATACGCGAACCCAAGACATTCGAAATCTCAATCGAAATGTCACGTCAACTTTGTTGAGACAGAAACTCATAATAAATATCAAGGACGTACATCTCTACGAAAAAGAATCACGAAAGTATTATAAAAATGTCGTTTGTAGGTAATCGTGCATAGCACATTTGCCAAATTTTATGCGGATCTTTATTTAAGCGGTGATTCGAAACAATTGGATCGATCAGTCGGGCACGCCAACACGATAGCTTTTTGTTAGAGTTTCGAAGAAGGTGCATGGTTTGCAAGCAGTCACTCGTGACAGCACGCGGCTGCCGCTCGTCTCGAGCCACACCCGACACGTGCTCTCGATACAATCGATTTGCGATAGTTTCTCACGCTCATAAAGCTGGCAGGTGTCCATAGGGAAGCTCGCGATATTCCCTTGCGGGCGAAAAGCGTTTGCCTAACGGAAAGACCACGGTCTAAGTATGTTCGTTCTGTTTGTAGTGCTGATTCTAACCGCGTGCGTTTCACAGATAAGCAATTCTATCGAAGTCAGCCACCGTCTGCAACCGATATCAAATGTCGAAAAAATTTTGTGCCTCATGTAGTAGTTAAACAACAAAATAGAAAAGTAGTAGAAAAAGTCCCGTTTGCGGTATCAGTACAAAATTTATCGCTACCTATGAAGTACGCAGACGAACCGAATAGTTATCATTTAACCTCCAAACCTTCTCAGAACAAAAACAATCGACGGATCGAATTTAACAAGACTAAACGTTATAATCCTCCTAAACAGGTCAGCGTCAACAAGAGGCTGTGTAACACCAACGGCTGCGGGAAAGAGACACAGAACAAACTGTTGGTACAGATCAGTGAAGCCGAGCAAGTGTCTGACTTTGAAAGGATTCTTAATTCTAATGCAATACAGTGTGAGCGAGTGTGTGGGCACGTGTGGCATGGAAGTGTCACCGCACAAAAACGATCAGCATCTGTGTTGCCCAGGCCCCGTTCTGCCTACTCCCTCTACGCCGTAAGTCAAGCCTATCATTACTTGTTCCGTCAGCACGAAGAGTCACTTGAACCGCTGATTGAACAATACCGTAAGGCCAACGTCGAGGAAAATCAAACCCAACCCAGTATATTAGAAAATAACTGGTATGAGAACCTTCGAAACTTATCCGAATTTTATGAAGATGACCAAGTATTAAAAAGAGAAGTTAATGATATAACTGATCGTGTAGTCTCTGAAGAAATTAAAATTCAAGAGGAATCACAACGGACTAATAAAAATAACAAGAATTTTAACGTGAATTTAGCTGATTTGATTGGTTTACATCTTACTGGGGAGAGCATATCACCGAACCGTGAGCCGTCGCCTGACCTAGACAAGGCCAACATAGAACAAGAGGAGGAATGGCTGAAATCGATTATGAGCGTAAATTCCGATGACCGCTATCCTCAAACCGATAATAGAGTGGATTGTTTAGCACAAAATTTGGAGTCAGTCAAAATTGATAGTGAGGCTAAAGTTCCCACAATAACGTTTAGCAATTGTTGCGACGGGTATACAAGAAGTGACTTACCGAACAATAACGACGAAAACCTGGCCGTGCCCGCCATTGAAACCATTGATGAGGCACGCCCGCCGATTATGTGATACGATCATTTCAATTGACAATTACACAAAGAAGTAATCAACCAAAATGATCGCTTTAGAAGCAGAACAGTCTATTACGACAGAGGAACTTATGCCTAAGCCGGACCCAGTTGCAGCCCATCCACAGAGAACACTGACAAGATCGAGTGCAGTCAGTCAAAAATCTGTAGAAATAATGGTACACCCGGAAGGCTCCAACAATCCGCTGCATAGATCAAAATTAGCTCCTACTAGGTCGTCATCAGAGACACAATCTTCGGGCAAGAAGATAATAAATTTGAGAAAAACCAAAAATTCATCAATAGAATCAACAATGAGCTTACCTAATCAGAAATCATTAGAAAAGAAGCACGGTGGGCTAAGGCATCAGAAAGCTGTAGTTGCTGCACATTCTGATATAACTTTAAGCACTCAGCCTTCCATAACGGACGACAGGAAAGCACTGAGGGAGGCGCTGTACCAGGGTATCTTCCACAGGCACAGGAGGACGATATTTGCAGTAGGTTCGTTCCTCAGGATGCTGAGAAGCAAAACGTCCAACTACGATTCCATACGATCGGACTCCGATGAGATATAGCACCCATGGATCGTCTAAGTGTATTTTTTTATTAAAAAAAAATGGTGCCACAGACTGATTGTGCTTTGTAAGGAGAGAAAAATGTTATAAATAGTTTATAAGAACATTGTGTTTGTATTAAAATGTTCCTAATTAGTTGTGACTGAGTTTTTTGTTGACCCCGCTTGGAGAAGCAGTAGTATACGTATAATGGTTGTTATTGCGTGTTTGGAACGCGTTGAACTGGAATAACATTGGTTTCATTAGTTGACAAATGATTCAAATGTTAATATATTGTTTGGTGTTGTGAGAATAGCTGTAGCTCAATATTGTTAACTTTGTTTATGGTAAATATATAAGTATTCCCCATTAGTAATTATTAACATATAGTAAATATATGTTCACCCTAGTATTTGCAGATCTATTCTTGGCGCGTAAGGTTCAAAAATTATGATTGCGTTGGTTTATAACACTCTTCGTCCACAAAATAAAAAAAATGACAAAATCTATTTGGTGCAGTAAATTTTAAGCGTATTTTGGTCCATTTATAATATATATATATATATATATATATTCTTTAATATTCTATAAATATGTTTTAGTAAGCTAAACAAAACTTTTACACAATCTACTAGTATACAATTAAAGATTGTGTAACTGCATGAAACTTTTAAATACATGAATTACTATGCGTTTCTGTACTGAGATGTGCATGAAAATCATACAATTCCATTAAGTATGACTAAAGAGATAAGCACGCATCAAACCTTTGTAAACGATTGAACCATATTTGACGGTTGTCGAAGTCAGTAAAAATCACAATGTAACAAGGATACATATAAATGCTATTAAATAGTTGACAGTTTGACCTGGAATTATCATATCGCGTGAGCACGTTCAAGGGTACTTGCCATCAGTTCACCTTGACTTTTTTAGCTGCGTACCTACATTATATGAAAATTCATTTTTCATAAAAATACTATAGTTGAAGTCCAAGCATTTTAAATCGAAGATATAAAGCTATGACAGCGTAAACTAATAAGAAATTATTAACTTTAAATGATCACAATGATGATCAAGTCATCTCCTCATGCACGTCATTTACGCTAAAATGGCTTTACATTTTCTATCTCCTTGTGTTTTGATAATAACTTCTATATAAAGAAATTAGTCTTGTATTGACAGGAAAAAAAAACAATATCACAAATCTAAGTACACGCAAAATGGTGTCAGCTATATCGTACAACTAATTATTCCATATAGCGGTCGGATCGTATTTATTGTGGATGCTGCTGGAAATAGTCAGCAAGCTACAAAATCCGTTTGCAAATAAACACAAAATTGTGTTTTAAACTGCTGTTAGTATAATAGTAGCACAATAAATATTCATTCAATATATTTCAATTTGAAACAATGAAAGTAATGTTATTCACGGTCAAGATGTTATAAAATATAAGTAAATGCGTATTTTAAAGGACTATTTGAATTATGAACAGACATATTCATCAAAAACAAGTACATAAGTACATACACATAAATTTAGATATTTCCTTATACACTATTTGTTTTACGATTTCAAATAGGTGTTTATTATTCTGTGAAATAGAACTATGCGATAAACTAGCTCAATTCGCAAAACCTAACGCGGTACATCAAATTGTTCAAACGTTTGATTGGCAGACAATATTCACTACTGTCAGCCGTTCGCCCGCTGACAAGACGTTAATAGTCATTATTACTAGTCAGTAACTGGCATGATGAACTGAAGCCATATGTAATACAAGAAGCATTAATTCGTTCTGTTCGATGAAGAAATTAATTATTTATTCGGTCTGTTCCACTTTCAAATACTTCGTTTAAAATTAAAATGTTACGCTTCTAAACGAATAGAGAGCTTAAAATTTAGAAGATTCCATACCTATTGATGATAATGTTTGGTTTCTTATTTTGTTTTGCAATGGTTGTTAGTGATATTAATACGTAGACGTTAGTGGCGGAACAATGGATTGTTGAATACACATTTTTGGAACATTTTATGCACTTTTTATATATTTGTACATCCGAAATTTTGTACAACGTGTTGTTGTGAAATGTAGAAAATTTATTAATTGATATACGTTTATCAATGGCATCAAGTGCTTTGTCTCAGTTTGTGGTTATTGTTTATCATGAATTTACATTTTTTTATTTATTATTACGTAAAAAATTAAAAATAGAGTTGTTTAGTTAGTAGATTGCAATAGAATGATGAGGACGATGATGATGTGAAGAAACGTAAAATAGAATACCAATACAATTAACATTTTGTATTATCAACATTTACAAATATGCATCTTTGAGCTTCATACATATTTGCTTTCTGTATTCCTGAAACTCAATAAAACACATTTGACTTTTCTTCATTTCAGGATTTTTAACGTAAAAATAAATGTATTTATGGATAAAAAATCGAGAAAATAATTTTGGCACTACACTAGAGAAGGCAAGTAAGCTTTCGAATTTAATTAATTAAATTAAGTTTTAATCAAAACTACACCTGCGTGCCATTGATGAAGCGTATATCATAAAATGTGAGCTTTGTAATAAATAGCTTTTTTACACGATACAGTTAGTTTAATTTTAAAATGATATTGTTTTAAGCTAATCTAATGTTTTTGGCAGATTACTCTCGATAAAGGACTCTATGATGAGCAGACATGTTGGATAATTTTTTGTGTTGCTAGTTAAAAATATCCAAATTGAGAAAATCTTTTTATTTTTAATTATGTTATTCTTTTTTTTTGCGAAAATAGACTATAATTTCTTTTAATCTTTTTGTTTTAATAATTTTTATATTACGTATAATTACTTTAGAATTATGAATTTAATTGTTTGCGGTGGTTATATTCATGACATTAATTGTAAATGTTGGTTTGTAAAAATATAATTTAAGTTAAGACTAATATTAAATTATATTTTCCAGACAACATTAATATTAAATTTGAAATCAATACTTGTTTTTAGTTACATTATTTGGTAAATGTGTATATAAGTTAGGTAGGATTTAACTAATGAAGTTTAATTAAGTTTGTAAACTAGATTATAATTTTTGAAAGTGTTAATTAATTTTGTTATTATTTTGTAAATTAGAAATAATTACATTCCGTAATGCAGTTTACTTCTTGTAGAAATGATAATAACGTAATTTAATCTGTCCGTTGCAAGAACAGTAAATAAATAAGACTGCGTAAAAATTATGAAAAAAAATGTTAGCCAATAATACTTTGTGTTGTCTTCTGTAACATTTTTCATTATATAATTACAGTACAGGTATTACACATCATGTTTTATTTGAATCCCCAAGGATCCTAGTAACAATGGTAAGTGAAAACAATTGTGTAAGTAAAATTACGAAGAGGATAGAGACTAATCCCCATGGAGTAGGAAAAAGTGGCCACTTTCTAATTATTATTTATAATTGTGATTCTAAGTTTCATTGTTTATTATACTTTTAAGGCATTATATCAAAGGACATTATGTATTGTATAAAGCTTGGTTTTTAAATCATCATAATCCATTTTACTCTACGCCAATTCTACTATTGGACTTGGATCTTGTAAATTGAATACAAGCAAACATTTGTCTCTTCGTCGATAGACATCCCGGATTGCCGTCATGGTTGCTTGACTAACCATAGTGCCTTCACGCAACACCAGACTAGTTGAAATAAGATTTGTTTCAAATATTCCTTCTCTTTGCAATGCTGTTATCCTCCGCAGTAACATTGGGTTGGTATACTTAAAACTATTCATAGTCCATATTTATAGGACTTATACAAATACATCTGTTTTCTTTAATATATTTACGACTCTATTGACAAACAAAATATTAAACTGTTTAAAACTATTTATACCTGCGGCGTTTGTTTGGAACTGTGGATGTAATTAATGATATTGTACTGTAATTATGAGATATTTATTAATGAATGTTAAAGTAAAATATCATTAATAAATAACAATATTGATACAATATAAAACAATTACTGTTGTTCACTATCAAGCTACCTACAGAACTCACTAATGGCTATGAAATAATACAAAATGGCAACATCAAAAGAAAACTTCTCAGTGTAATACGAAAAATGTCAACGAAATTTAAATTAATTTACCTTAATGGTTGTAGGATTTCCTAGATGATTAATTTGCTAGTAACTTGAAATTTATATGGTATACACTAATTCAAAGTTTGTTTTGAAATTTGTTTCAGAACCCAAGGTAAGTGGAGAGTAAGAGAGTAAGAAAGCAGGTGCTTTCTGACTGTACGAGTATAATACTTCTATCGTGTAAAGCTGCAATTATTGCCTAATATGAAAAACTATTACTTATTTTTACTTCTAGTTTGTGGCTCTTAGAGTAAGTATAAATAGAGACGAGAATATAAGTGTATTAATCCATCTATATTGTGATTTCGTACATAGCTGCCTATCATGAGGTCTCAAGTTCAATTCTCGGGTCGGATCAGAAAGTTGACTTTCTAGCTACAGAAATATTTAATAACATCCCGAGAGCACGTAAAGTCGTCGGTGCTGCGTCTGATCACTCCCCGGACCTACCGTATAACCGTCTCATCAGATTGTGAGAGTGAGGGAACAGAGAGTGCACTTGTGTTTGTGTAAATTTTGTTCTCAAATGAAGCATGGAATAGACAAACTAAAACAATTAGCATAACAGTGTAATAAAAATGTCTAATAATATTTTCAGGCACACACAACAAAAATTATGCGATCATAAGTACAATTTCTTTTTTATTTTGCTATTTGTGAATTTTTGTGGCTTAATACAAAGTTTATGCGATAATTGCTTGGATCAATAATAGCTGTTATATATGAAAATTAAGTTTCAAAAAGTTACAACAGCCAAAATAACATTGATTTAGAAACACGAAAAAGTAAACGGTACTTTCTCCGTTCAGTCACGTAACCTTAACGTCAATCACTAGTTCGTCGACGTAGTAATTGGTAATCTTATCGTCTTTTAAAAGAACAGTAAAACGACTAGAAATTTGTTTGATAAGATTAGGTTAAACAAAGGATAAATATATATTTGGCATATTTACATGACGGTCAAAACAAGGAGATTTGAATGTGAAATGGTATGTGTAATGAGCGTTGGATTTGGTTGAACACACATTGGTATTTTGGTCTCGCATTCTTTGGAAATAAACCACTAAATAACATCACCATTTTGATTGCTTGTTAATTACAGATCAAACTGGCCTCTGAAGTTTAAATGTTAATCAAAGTTATGCTGAATTTTCAAGTAATTAGGTGAGAAAACTTAATCTTCAATAAGACTCATTCTAGATACATTTGCGACTAAGAGTTTGTAGGGTGTCTAGAGTTCATTTGGATATTGTACAAAAATTTCAAATCCATTTTTTTATAATTAAAATGGCATTAGTGGAATTAATAGTGTTAGATAGGTAAAAAGCAGAAATACTGAAAAGAAGAATCGATTACTTAATGCTGCCAATTTTATTTTTAATTTTTTCTAAATTTCTTCCAAGACAAAATATACGCCTATTTATTTTGCAGTGTCTTTTCTCAGGTCTTGTGTTTGTTTAAAATATCAGATTTTAACTTTTATGTATAATAACTTCACTTTAAACTATAAAACTCCTTCTAGTAATGAGATTGTCATGTATTTCAACGCATCATCATTATCATCCAGCCTATCACAGTCCACTGCTGGACATGGATCTCTCTCATTGCATGTCACTCTGATCGATTTTGAGCTAACCGCATCTAACTCCTGCCAGCCAACTTGCGCGTCACTTCACTGAGCCTCTGGGCACTCTACGCTACGTTTGCCGAGACGTGGTCTCTACTTTCAGTGTCTGTCTCAAACTAATCGTAATTCAACTACGTTGTTAGTTGTTATATTTTAGGTTTAGCTGTGTTTAATATTTTAAAACGTTTCTTCTTATATGTTAATTCAGTAAAAAGTACAAATTAAAGTACTTATTGTTTTTTTTTCTCTACCTACATAATAGTCCTTAAATTTTTCGACAGCACTAAATTCTAAACTCTACCCCCCGCTTTGAGGGCAACAACACGTACTTTTTTGCACTCGCATTTAAAAAATTATAACTAGTGTAATAAGTTGTTTTATGTTATTCATATTACACGTTGGTCTATTCGGAGAGCTTCGCTGTGAACTAACTAGTTTTTAAATATATCAATAAACAACGAAGATATCACGGAATTATTTAACTACAACCACAACGGCTACAATCATATTAAAACATAAGGCAGCAGCGCATGAGCTCGCTGCGGACGCATCGTGGTAAACTTCGTGCTTCAAGGAGACACACCTGCGTGAGAATAACTACTTTGTTTCTCGTTGCAAAATAAATTACTTAGCACTGTTATTTTTGTTGATGTTTGACTGCTGTCAGCCGAGGGCCACGATGACTACTTCTATCACGCGCACCCAATGGACCAGACTGTACACTTTATGCATCTGAACCTAATTTGTCAGGTAATACCATAGAGCACATTCATCATCATCATCATCATCAGCCTTTTACAGTCCACTGCTGGACATAGGCCTCTCCTTAGCAAAGAGGTTTTGGCCTGCTATACCACGCTGGCCAGACAGGTTGGAATAGGGTTTGTTTCAAGTATTCCTTCTCTTTATAATGATGTTGTCTTGCATACTTTGTTCCCTTAGTCGCCTTTTACGACACCCACGGGATGAATAAGGGTGGTAACACTATATATTCTTTATCCGTCAGCACACGGACAGGATCATATTAATGATACTAAAGTAAATAATACTCAAAAAAAAACTGGGAAAGGATGGCACAGATGATGAATGATATGAAGGTCATGTTCTCTCAGTTAGTAACTAAAACCAGCAAATTGCGAAAGTGCACTCCTTGTACTTAGCTCTTGGTGAAATAAGATCTCAAAATGTGGAAATACGTAAATTGGCAAAACAATTAAATTCAAAAGATCATTACATTCTTGTCTAAAATATCCTACTTCAAATAACTAACTCAAAACAGGCATGTAATAATAATAAAAGAACAATAAAATTACAATTAGTATTACAATTAAGGTTAATTTCTTGGCAAAACATATTAAAGCGGCGTCGATAGAAATTAAAATCTACCCTCCGCAATACACGAAACTCGTGACACACTCAACGAGTCAGTTAAGAAATTAGGCAACATCACCAACAAATCAGTTACTGAGACTAATATAGGGAATAAATCTCGTATGAAGGACAAGAGTAATGCACCAGGTACAGTCACAGTTGAATTCTCGTTAGTAACGTTTAAGGAACACTTTCTGAGCTCGGTTAAGTGTTACAATAAATAAAACAGAGATAATAGACTTCACTCTAATCACCTGTCTTGCGTAGGGCATACACAATCACTATACGTATCTGATTTACTCACTGCCATGACGAGGCACCTCTACTACTTTACGCGAGAATTTGTTAAAAGCAGTGAATATGAAGAATGTTGGACCGCGAACGGTAAAGTATATTTACGAGAGGGCCAGCCTAAGCATCTTATAAAGACTGAGGAAAATTTTGTGACCTTGCGAAGAGAAATGTGACTAGTTTTACGCTCATTATTTGTACTTTTTTAACTATTTTATTTGTTTGCTACTAAATTATAATTATTTTAATTTACTATAATGATTAACTAAATCTAGCATATTCACAAATTTTAGATACTGATAAAAATATACATTCCATGTTACACTCATTAAACTCAATACATACACTACTCATACATTACTTACAATCTATTCTGAAATATTTTGTATTTATGACATTCCGTGTTATATTATTTGTTCTCTTTTTGTGTGTAATATTAAAATTTTATGAAGAAATAAAACCTAAGCGTAATACTTTAAAAATATTGTTTTGACGTTCGATAAAATACAAGATACGTTAAACAACATAGAATCTGACACTGTGCCGGAGTCGACAATCTGTAAATTGGATGACTGCATTCATGCATCCACCAATGTCTTAAAATCCTTAATCAAAATATAAGAAGTATTACGAAGAGCATGTCAGGCTTTACGACAAAATTGTTCGAACTTCTATTGTCTGGGACATTCTAACTATAACCGAATGTTGGTTTCCCAGTACTCACAACATCCCTAACCTACCAGGCTATAACTATTTTAACACTGCCAACAATCTCACACAGAATAAAGGTGTGGTTGTCTACGTTCACAAAAAACTGCCAGCTGCGGTGGTCGAACCTCCGTTTTTAAATTAATGTAAATTGTATCCAAGTAACAATTGATCCCAACACCATTTTACTTGCCCTATATCAGCCTCCAGGATACAATTATGTGAGAACCTGTTTGGCCTCCCTTGATGACATCTTGACTAAAATTGCTCATTTTGACAATGTAATTATTATGGGGGATATCAACACTAACATTCACAAGCAATACCGAAACCCAGCCAAACACCTGAGCTTATAGGCATCACGAGGTTTACTACCCACGCGTTCACTGTTCACCAGACAATGCTTGCCTTGACCACTTTATATTAAAAACGCGCAAACTTGCTTCAACTCTATTTACAAACTCATCCCTTACCGATCATGACACTGTTTTGCTACACTTAATAACCAGAGTTTCAAAAGTTAAATCTAAAAGTTTGTAAATCGTATCAACTATGAACAACTAGATGCCGACTTCAAACATCTAGACTTTGGAGAGGTATACAAAGCGCTGGACCCTGTCGATGCAGGAGAGATAATGAGAAATTTAATTAAAAATCTTTTTGACTTGAATTCGAAAATTGTCAAAATTCATAATCGCAAACAAACCATAAAACTATGGATTACCCCAGGGTCACTATAGTGTATCACGTAAAGAGACAACCTACAAAACAAAGTACATATACTCAGGGGTGGGGGGGAGAGCTGGTATCCTGAAACACAAGCCTCGAGCTTAGCTGAGGCACCAGTCTTCCAGCATCAGGAAAGCACTTCACTAACACGGGGTGCCAGAATACCTGAGGCGGCTTGTAGCAGACTATTTAGAGGAGCGTACAGTTATGTACGAGAGCCGAAATGGTGTTCTGAAGCGACGGCTCATGTTGTGCGGTGTTCCGTAGGGGTTTGTCCTCGGACTACTCCTGTGGAACATGGGACATGACTGGACCCTTCAAGGTCATCTGTCCCCCGGGCTAGGCGTAATTTGTTACGCCGATGATACGCGCCTGGCCACCAGAGGAGTCTCTGTAGTGTTCGGATGCATCGAGACGTTGGGTTTACGGGTTGCCCTGGATAAGATGTAGTCCTTTTGTTCCATGGGCCCCGTCGTGGTCCACCCCGCAGCCCCTCTTTCGTAGTTAATTCGGTACTCGTACCAGTATCCTTGACGGCAGGTGGCTCTTCGACGAGTATTTACGACTGCTTGCTCCAAAGCTAGTTGGCGCTGCTTCTGCCCTTGGACGACATTTGCTCAATTTGGGCGGAACCAGCGTCGTGAAAAGACGGCTGTACACGGAGGTTGTCCGGTCAATAGCACTGCATGGTACACCAGTGTGGGCGGCGGCTCTGACCGCCCAGAATAGGGTTCACCTAACGCCTGCCCTCAGAGGATATTGGTGGTTAGAGCCATACGCGGTTAGCGCACCATGTCAACGAAGGCGGCGAGCGTCTTGGCCAGAACTGCCGCGTAAGATTTGGAAGCGGAAGTGCTCGCCGAAGTTTATCGGCGGATTGCTGACTGCCGGGCGGGTAGCAGCATACGACCCCCGCCCGAAGAGATACGCGAGTGGCCACGATGGTTCGTTGGTCGTATCTGCACTCGGTCGCTAGGAGTGGGAATTGAGTCCCACTTACCACCACTACGACTGCAGTGAGGATTCGACTTAGCACACGCTGGCAGATTGTTCCGCCTGAGTGGCGCAGCGTGGGGTTCTCACTGCAGTATTTGGAGGATATCTCTCATCACGGTACATATGGCCAATAGCGACAGTTGTTTTACCGCAGTCGCAACCTTTTCCGAAGACGTCATCTCGTAGAAGGAGGCGGCAGAAAGGACCCGGGAAGACGTTCTCCACTCGGAAACCATTTTGCCGCCGGCGAACCGGGCGACTGAGGCGGATAATTGTTATTATTATTATTATAAAATATGCTGTTTTTTATTTTTAAGAGACTAAAGATCACACCTATATAAAACACGGCATCGATTCATATAAAATGGTACGTCTGTACACATTAATGTAAGTAATTATATTACGTAGGTACAGGGCGTTCCCGTCTATTTATATAAGAGCTATGCTCACAATTCTAATGGATTCTCGTGCTATTGAAAGCTGCTGTATGTAGACCATGGTTAGGTGTGGCTCGAAGCATGCTCACTAAGGGAATTCCACGTCATACGCATTAACGACAGCCTTGAGTGCGGACATAGAAAACAAAAAATTCCTATATTTCGTACTATCGAAGCCACATCAACTATAACGGTAGTTGCTCGACTTAGAAATAAACTTAATCCTACTTAAGACCACGATTTCGTAGCTGTAATGATTACTACATTTTTGCAAGCTACGACAATCGCTTGTCAAGCAGCTTATGTGTTTGTTAGTGATTTAAAATAAAAATACGTGTAGCTCTGGTCTTTTATGCTTTAGGGATATTTGGCACTCTTTGGGCTTTAAAGCCTTCGTTTAACAGTGGACGATGATAAGTTAGGAATTTTCCATTCGATTTTATAAATTGCGTTGGTAATTATAATTACCAGCCTTTACTAGACCACTATTGGACATAGCTGGATAAATATACTTTTATCTAATATACTAGCTTACCCCGCGAACTCTGTTCCGCCTTAGAGGCAATAAATAAGCAATTTTTTTTTACTTAAACCCGTTTTAACTGGATAAAAAGTATCCTATGTCCGTCTCCTGGTTCTAAGCTACCTCCCCACCAATTTTCAGCTAAATCCGTTCAGCCGTTTTTGAGTTATACGTAGTGTAACTAACACCACTTTCTTTTATATATATAGATATAAAAAGTTGTCATAAGTTGATACTTTTTTAAAAAACATTTGCAATCTAATGTATTCTGAAGCTACAGTAATTGAATAGTTGTTAATTTATTAGGCGTAGGTACAGCTGGCACTGCCGCTGAGCTTTTGGATTGGGTACGTTCAGTTTCAAGTCGGTAATAGCCCTTACCTATTTAAGTTTCACATTACAAAGCATTCATCATAATTTCTAAGAGTCCTTAGGTAACTGGTAGGTTATTTAATGATTATTCTAAGCAATTTATATCAGTACCTAAAATTCTGATTTGAATGGAAAATTTTCAAAATAAACTGCTCTGTATACTATCTCACTTAGATTATAGTGATGATCCCAATAATTTATGTTCCCATATTGCCTCGATGGCGTAGCGGTAGCGAAAGCAACTGCTATGCTTGAGGTCCCGTGTTCGATCCCGGGTCGGACCAAATGTTTGTATGATCTACAAATATTCGTTTCGGAGTTTGGGTGTTTTCTGTGTATAATACGTATGTATTTAAAAAAAGTATATAAGTATAGTGTCAGCTAGCCTAGTTAACATAGTACAAGCTCTGCTTAGTTTGAAACTACATAAATACATAAATCTGCTCCAGAAAGACATTGATGTGTGGAATGGTGCAATATTAATGACATGAGTCTGAAATACCAATAAATGTTTTCACATGAAATTTTCTAAAAAATGTATCCTCTAAAATCTGTATATTATATTGGTCAAAATATTATACAAAGTGTAAAGGAATGGTTGCAGCTCCCTGGTCGATATACACACTGACTCACTTATCAAACTCCGCAATACCATACAAAATATTAAATAAAAAATATTTTATTTGCTTCTTATCTGCTCTCACCAAAGTTTGTATTGTATTTTTAGCATAAGCATACACTATTTTTTTATTTATAGTGCACATGGTGCTTACCTATAAGTAATTGTAACACTATGTCATCTCATATTTTTATAAAATGTCTTTTAACCATGAAACAGTGTATACAATTGTTGGTGAGCCAAATAAATAAACTATGGTGTTGTGTGTTAAATGTTCGAAATATTTATTATTATTTATTAATACTTTTTTTACAGTAGTCAGCTAAAGGCGCTACAAACTCCAGTGAGTGGGTCACAGTGGTATTATATTTAAAAATAAGAAAGAAATTATAACACTAGTATGAAATTTCAAGAATATGTCATACAATATTCCAATTTATTAAAAAAAGTATATCATGCTGCAAAGGTGCCAATATCCAAAATTAATACAAGTTCAAATAAAACAAATGAAGACCTGAAAAATAATTAATACCGAAACTAAAAAAGCACAGCTTGACTATTGATAATAAATTAATTGAATCCGATTTAGATGTGGATGCAGCTTTTGAAAAAAATTCACGAAGAATGCCAGTTTGCTTTTTGAAATATAAAAATAAAAAATAACTTTCAAGTGTCGTCGACTTCAATGCACCTATATGATGATTCTTTTCTTAAATATTTTTTTTTCCTTAATTTTCAATCAAAAACTAATTGCATTTATCATATACCCGAAATATTTGAAATACCACACATTATGGCTCCTACACAATCGGCCAAAAGCCGTCGGTCAGGCCTATACTTAGGTTTCGCTGGGGACTTTATAAACATTCATTAAATAGACATAAAGAACACACAGACTTAGATCAACTATTTATAGATCACACAAAGTTTTATCCCATGTGAGGATCCAGCCCAAAACACTCAATCTATTAGGAGGCGTCGATATGACCGATTAAACCACTACGCCATTTTAGTCTAACATTAATCTAGACTTAGAAAAAACATTATCTATTAGGCATTGACTAGAAAAAAAAACTATCTGTTTTCTGTTTGCAGAATCAAAACTGCTTCTTATTAGATAGGGATTAAATAAAAGATACATAGTAAAATAATCTGTTTTTATTTGACGTAACATCCTTTAACTATGTCCAAGCGATATTGGCGTAAACATATACATATAATACCTACACAACAATATAATTATTTTTTTACTCTATCATCCAAATACAAAACCTTTGGTTATTAGCTTATTACAAAATTTACATTACAATTGGTGTTTCTACCTTCGAGTATTTATTTCTATCTTATCTGCTGAAAAATTATTAAAGTGGTCGTCGATAGCCATTTATTTGTAACACTGTTATATTATCCATTTTATTTTTAGTTGGTAAATAAATATATTTAAATAATTTTCGTCACTCCGTGTGTAAGAGGCGACTGAGGGAATAAAATATGCAGGACAACAGTATTGCAGAGAGAAGGAAAATTTGAAACAAACCCTATTCCAACCCGTCTGGCCAGCTTGGTAGCCAAAATCTCCTTGTAAAGGAGAGGCCTATGTCCAGCAGTCGACTGTTAAAGGCTGTTCATGAATTTTCGTCACCCACCTAATATATGGTGTATATTCGATAATTTATGTTGATTAATTTAAAAAAAAACACCCAATTTTTTGTCTGGCAGAATAGAAAAAGAAGATGATTTTCAATTGTCATGTCAAAAACGTTCAAGGTTTTGATACAACGGAGGGTATAACTAATTTGTGTTATTGGATATAAATGACTTTATAGCCTAACATATAAAGGCTATCTTTTGACAAGCTTTCAATGTAATGCAAAACTGTATAAAAAAACGGACAATCTGGAAAGAAGTAGAAATTATGTAACAGTTGCTGATATAACGATTACTGATATAACAGTTATCAAAAATCGAATAATATTTATGTTCCACAAGGTTATTTGACTGAAAGCAAAACTTTACCGAAGTCCATTTTAAACGGTAAGGACTAGACTGTCACGTTTAGCAAGCATTTATTTATACTTAAAAAGTTAATACAACAAAATTAAACTAGGATACAACAACTTAATGATTATCACATTATAAAGAAAGTCATCCACGATGAATATTTACATGGCTTAAGGCACAAATTATATTATGGCTTTAAGCCTCTAAAATGTACGGATAGTGAAAACAAGCGACGAGAAGGCCAAAGATTTAGTTAGACATCTATTTTGACGTGTTGTTTCATTGATAAGTATTTGTTGAAAGCAAAAAGGCTGAATTGTTTCAATAACAATAAATATAGTATGCTGTGACATTCAAAGTTGACAGACAAAACGTATTCATAATTTAATGGGTTTGAAGATCAAATCATATTAGATTATTAATAAATACTCTACCGAATGGTTGCGAGTTTCTCAATTCTAGCTTTTCTTTTCCAATCGCTGGTTTCCACAATCCTGGGACTCAAGCAGGTACGCCTATTTGGTCCCAAAATAATGCTGTTCATAAAGATTTAACCTAATTTCTACATCACACTGAAATATTTCTTTGTATTTCACTAAAATTCATGTAAGTGCTCTATGACTGTAAGGACTTCTAACCACGACTGAATCCCAATGAGGTTTTTAGTCATAGTTCGCTTCGGTACTACATGGCGTGCAATGAGACAACAAAACATATATATAAATAGAAACTATATATTTTTAGTTTTATAATATAATATTATTTGAATATATTATTTATATCTACCCTCGGACAGTCTTTCCGTACTATATTGCTTCACAATCACAACTCTCATTCAGTACTGAATTGTGGATAAGTTTAAAAAACCAACTTCTTTTGTTGTAATATTATTCTTGACTTTCAGTGAATTTATCTTCTATATAATAAATAAAAATTAAATATTTACGTATCTGAAATTAAGTAAAATCTTAATTCAATAATATTTTTATGAGTGTGGTATTTTACATAAAAATATGGCTTCAAGGATACCTAAGTCACAATTAAACACATTATTACATTTGAAATACATTCGCCGTTTATAAATTCACTGACAGTCACACTATTCTTTAAATACATAAATGTTGCAAGTCACAGAGATCAGACTAAGCATCTCAACGCTTCTCTTCGGTATTATAACATCGTCTATATATACAAAATAGAACATTTCTACAATATGTAGTATAGCACACATTTCGTACACTTGTATAACAAACTAGCGAGCTTCCTTTTACAATAAAATGACCCTTTGGAATGATTGGTTACTGTAAAATATAAAATTCACTAAAACAGTGTCGCAATAAGTATCTATTTTTATTTGATAATATCCTAGTACTAGATCCATGTCACAATCAATTAATTTAAAAACTCTTTTATCCATCTCAAGTTTAGTTTTGTTAGTTGAAATACTTTGATCCGTTTCTTTATTCCACTTATTGGACATTGCATTATATTTATAATCGAATATTTTGGCATTTTTTAAACAATAACCAATATTAGAGCTCATACAACCCGTAGCTTGTTTCTTTAAAGTCACGCTTTTTTCTTGCCTTTACCATTATCTGCGAATATTTCATTGAAGTCTGTGAGAAGTATTTCAACGACGTTGTTTTGTTGTATGCAGTCGACTGCGATATTATGTGCTTGCTCAGCTGGTGCCCATAGAAGTGTTGGACCAAAAACAATTGCTAAGTTTGCAATATGCATTCTGTTTCGGTCGCTGTATGTTGTCACTCTAAAAAAAAAATTGAAATATTTATTAGATACAATATTTTAATATTGCGTATTTACATTTCAATTAAACTTGTTAATTACAGTTTATCAAGTGGTTTATTTATACAATCTCTTTTGTAGCAAGCTAGTTGGTTTACTATTCTTTACTATTCCCATTATATTTTACTATTATATTTTTTGAATTTCAACGTTTTACAACATATATTTGAGTTACGTATTTTCTACATCACAAGTGGAACTTTTAATAATAATACTTACTTGAGCAAGTGTTCCAATACGTATTTAAGTGTATCCCTGTTGCACTGCGGTAGCGCTCGAATTATGTTTTGGAACTCTTTGGTCCTTGCCTCTTTAGGCTTTATCGCTGTAATAATAACAATACATTGATTATTATTGAAATCCGTAAATTTTCCGCTATTAATATGATGATGGAGATAAAATAATATACAGACCAAGGTATTATGATATCGCGTTACTAAAATAAATATTACGCGGAAAATTAGTTCATAACAATTGATTGCATCGCATCAACCACGATTTAATGAAATAATGAGTCGACAACCTTCCTTTTGTATTTATATTGTTTAAAACGGTAACCAGATAACGGTTATCATATTAGTTATATTGCTGCACCCTTACATCATTTATAACAATTCAACTATCTAAATTTTGAGCTTTGTACCTGGCTAAGTAGAAGGTACTGCCAGACAATGACATAAAAATTTTACGATGGATAATCAAATTTGTTAGATACAACACAAAAATAATTACATATTCCATTTATAACAACTTTTCCTCGTGTTCTTTATACTAGGTAGGTCTGTATCCCTATAGCACTATGTAGAATTATAGTTGAACCGAGTGCTTCATGGTAACATTTGGGTCTTTGTTGTAATTTTTCAGATAGTCGAGTTCATTACTTCAAAATGATCGATAACAGAAATTCAGAAAAAGGCATCGTTTCATCTATTAGCAATATCTAATATTTACTAGACATATAATATAGTAATTAAATATTGCATAATTTTATCGTATAAGAAATACTTACAGCAAGCGGCAAGGATCCTGTCGAACACGGAGCAGGGTATGAGAGGTTCTTTCAGTTCACGGAAGAACAGCTTCAACGAGCCCGTCAACACGTGGATATCTGGGTTGTTTGCTATGACTGTCATCTTATTTTGGTCCACCTTTAATTATAAGAAATCATATTTATAATGTGTGATTAATTGAGTTTATGCACAAGATTTTTCTTATATATATGTTGCAGTGATTAAAGTGCTTTTGATCAACTTATTCAGTGAAAACACTTTTGACTGGTTTAGATTTTGGACTGTATCAAACATACTCTTGATTTTTCACTTACATGTTTAGCTTGTACCAATTATGACACCTATTTATGTAATTATATACTTAAAACACATACATATGACTCACCTCTAGCCTAATTTTCTGCACTTGGCTAAGATTACCGCTAGCTCGATATAATCCATCAGTGGACATATTTTCTGGACTGCGCTCGATTTCTTTGATACACGTCACTACGAACTCCGGCACACGAGGAGTGTTGGGTGCTGGTGGTGGACATACCTCCTCCAAATTTCTTCCGAACACTGGTTCATCTGGAAAATTTTGAAAGTAAATTGATTGTGGTATTCTTAAAATTATATTATTAATAATAAAGAGAAAATTAATTCGTATTCATAAAATATAAGTTTTTTTTTTTTGGCAACATCTGTTAGACTGGTAGTAAAATAAGACCAGAAAAAAGCATTTGCCTAGTATTCCTAGAAAACCAGAAGGTGTTGTGTACTTATTTGTTTAGCGTCAGATATAGTATCGTGGTTCTATGTTCCTATTGCTTTTATTGCCTTTAGCGGCAGAGTATTAAGTTTAACCACTACATCCTTACTGTTATTTATGGCATAAATTTACAGCAAAAGTAATATTTACAAAATAAAAAAAAATACAGACACTTAACACTTAACATCTATATAACATTGAAAAATATTTTAAAAAAGTTACATAGAAGAGACAAACACTTGCCTGTGTTGTAGCCCCAATAAAATGCTTTAAACAGTGAACCGAACATTTATTTAATTATTTGTAAAATATAAATTATTATGTCTGAAAGTAAAGGAACAATGGTTAGTATAACCCAGATGGGACCGTTCATCAACCACCTTTAATAGTCCACTGTTGGACATATGCCTCTCCTTCGAAAGGAGGTTGAAAACGTACCTTCAGATAATTAGCATGAGAAACAATATCTAAAATGTAACCAGTAGAGTGTAACGAGAGTATTTACACATTTTTATGCCAAAACAAATAAGTTTCAGTAATATTTTTTATCAAAATTGAAATGCTGTTTGTAATCATTTTCAAAGTTGTGGTCTGAAAATATTTTGATCAACCTAGCCAATCATCTTTCATTTGGTATTTAAGTAAAGTTTAAAGATATTGACAGCAGCCCTTATGACAGTAACGGATTCGTTTTTCGTGAAGAGCAAAAGCAGCAGTGGAAAAAAGCAGGTGAGTTTTGTGAAAATTATTTTAATTATAAAATTACTCCTATAAAATTTTGCAATAAATAATACTACAGTGCAAATAATAAACGAAAAGGTTTTAGTTATAATTCTTTTTTTAATTTTCGCTACCGATATTCTTTTTGAGCCTACTTCACAAGTTAGTAAGATACAGATTGTTTTTCGAGGCCCGCATCTTTAGATTATATTTATTTTCATAAAACATTGCAAAATAGTGAAGGGAGCGGCAATGTTCGAAATAAATATCATTAATTGCAAAGGTAATTTGCAAAACTATTTATTTATGATGGTTTGATTACTAAGTTAGTTGATTTTTAAAGTCTCTGCTTACATTTTTCTCACATTATAAGAAAACTTTTGAGAGGATTCGAGTTAAATGCTGTAATATTACGTAAATATAAATGTTTGCTGGAAAGTTTATTAGATAAATGTAGGTATAAAAATAAAACACCAATCTATTTACAAGCAAATTATTATCATATACATATGTGTGAAAACTAATTTATATACATGTTATGCAAAACTCCAAAAGCACTTACCTGTGTTCTTCACAATAAAAGCACCTATAGTTATAAGCAAAAAAATTTAAAAAGCAATATTGACTTACAATGGCAAAAAACAAATCACACTAAATATGTTCAATTTCATGTTCCCCATCTATGTTTCGCTACATGGTGTGCCAACAGGCCATTTAGTTTTTTAGTTTTAGTAATAAACAACATAGTGCAGTATTCAAAACTCGCTTTTCAAAATCTTGAGTTAGTTGAACACCAATCAACTCACCAAACCAACTAAAAACTACACTAAACTACATCTAAGTTCAGTTCTACTCCGTTTTTGTGCTACACACACCATCAAAGATCAAATTCCGAACCTTTGTAAATCCCTTTATTGATCAGTTGCTCCTTGGCTGGCCTTTTTGCGAAGAACTTCCTTAACCTACTCCTCACATGGGATTTCTGTATAGCATCAGTAGAATCACTCAGATCTTCATTGCTGCTGTCTGCTGCTGAAAATTTATGACATTAATAGAAGAGGAAAGATAGAGAAAGAAAGAAGAAACTGAAATATTCAAGCGGAAAATGAAATATTGCTTTTGTACAGTATTCTCATACCATTATATTTACTTGTTAAAAAATGTTTGTCATATGTTGATTTTCTCATAACAGTTAATGATTGGCTGATAAAAATACCATACAAAAACAATGAAATCCTTGGCAACATATTCTATTAGTATTCCTTTTTCAAGTGAAATGTTGCCAATTTTGGTATAAATAAATAAACCAAAGGCCAGATAATAGAATTAGACGTAACCAGCTGGCAGTAGTGTTATCAACTAGTTAACATTCACTTTGAAATGAAGAATAGACGGAAGGAGTTTGTTGTTAGAAATGCAGTTATTACAATTCTCAAAGACATTCAAATTTTAAGTAACATTCCATATGTCGTCTATTCAATCTTTCATTGTGAATGCTGTAGAAAGTACGTTCTGATAGTACCCCTATACCATAGCAAGAAAGTTTGAATCAAAGCCATAACCAGATAGTCGAAATGTTCTAGAAATTTGGGTTAACAAACGTAGTTAGTTAATAATATATGTCAATGTACCTACCTAAAATATTTTCAGAAAAATCTTATATACGTTATTGTTTTGACTTCGAGTATTCAAGTATCTAAAAATATATCTAAAAATGGATGAGTTTTTGTTAGTCAAATAGCCATACTTTATGTACGGTACAGCAAAAAGTTAAGAACGGTTTAAGTAAATGATTATGTTAAATTTTATGGACGAAAAATATGCCGCAATAAAAATTGCATTGAATATAATCGTTACGAATATGATAATAAATATTATTTTGACATTTGAAACATTGAAACAGGCATAGAAGTTAAAAAAATAGGCAATTTGGACGTACACAATTTCGATTTGGGAAAAATATAGTGTTGTTATTTACCTTTGTCGCCTGAATCCAAGTTTCACACTGTACTACACTAAAGCAATTAGCGGTAGAAAAATTCATCAATATTTTCATTATACGATTTGCGAATTGAAATTATCAAACTTAGACATTGTGCGAGGAGTAAATAGAATAACGTGCGGACAAAGATAAAAGATAACCTATCAAACGTGTATAGATATGATAAAATTATATCTGTTTATTTTTAATTGGCCTGCGATTAGGCTGCGTGGATCCGTGTACTGTCATTAAGCTGCATAGATAATGTTGGTACTTAATAGAATTTAGGTCTGCATAGACCAGACACAAAATTTAAAACCGCTGTTACATCAAACAATCTGCTTAATCTAAGTTGAGTTTTAACTTCAAGTTTTCATATTATACTATAGCTGTTATAGAAAGCTTTAAATGAAGTTTCGTAGAAACAGTTAATGATTCGTTTTAAGGATGGATCTTGTCTAGGAAGACAAGAATTAAAAATATACAGCCATTAAAACACAAAAGAATAGCAATATCAGATCGTCACGATAAATAAAAATTATTTAGTGAATCACATGTCGTTCCACACTTGACAAAAAGATGAACGCACTCATATCAAAATACTGATTGATGCTGCTACCCATTGTCCTGATTGTCTTAAAGTAACTTCTGACCACACCCGCTAAATGTCACTGACTGCGCCATTGTTAGCACAAGCTTCAAACACAATTAAATAAACAGCACAGATGACAATAGATCATCATGTGATGTCATAACACAGTATCATCGAGGTAACAATGGCCTATGAGACCAGTATTCAAAATTCAATTTTACTAGAGGACACGATCTGATAAGAAACAAGATATTGATAAACTAGGTGACAGTATAACAATACGACTCAAAACGCTTTGTTTCAATTCGATAAAAAATTTTAAGTAATGCAACACGAATTTGACAAAATGTTATCGTATAATTCACAAAAATATTACGTTTATAACGTAAGTCATGGAGAGATCCGAATATACTTCTTTTAGCTTTGTGTGTCTTCTCTGTTGGACTTTTCTTTGCTTCCGCAGCCAGATTGCCGGTTATCCAATGATTCGACACAGCGTCTATGATTTGTAACTCCATTCCAATTTACGTATTTGCCTATATATGCACATTTATGTCAAAATTCAAACACTATGTCGTCTTTCACTATTTACTATTCTCACAGTAGGTACTGTTCAGAAAACCCTTTCTGGTGTACCATACACTTTCCAGGATACGATAGGTATTAATTTATATAATATATATTTACTTGTTAAGGATATCGTTTGCCTGAACGGTCTTGAACACTGTGTGGTTCGCGTATCAATGATTGCTTGTTATCAGTTATAAATGATATCAATAATAAGCTAGTCTACGACCACTCGTGGTTGGGCGGTAACATAAACGCTGGAACTAAATGAAACAGAATTACTATCAGTAATTAAATACGTAATAGGAAATACATGGAATATCAGCAAATCGATAAATTTTACATCCGAAGTACTTATTACAATTACAAAGTATTAAGTATTCCGCAATTAACTAAGGTGCATTAACACATTTTAATCCAACTAGGTTAGTAACATTGGTTAATTAAATTTTACTATGGAATTTAATCTTAATTCCCCAGAAAGTTTAAAAGCAATTTTACTAGCGAAACACGATAGATTAAAAAGTAAAGGCAAGATAATAAGATTTCCTATGAACATTTTCTCGTATACAACCTCGCTTATATAAATAGAAAAACTTTAGCTAATTATCTAAACATGTAGGCGTTGAACCTGACTTACAAATATTCTAGGAATGAAATGGTGAAGCAAATTAAGTGGGAATACCACGAGATTAAATTCGTGTAATTATTTTATTCATAGTTGCCGCTCATCCAAACAATTCTAATTATATCGAAATCAATTCATGACGGCACAAAGCAGTAATATGATCTTTTTGCAAAACCACAAGCTGATATTTATTGGTGTATATTGACCATAAATATTACTCATTTGAGTTATCATCGCTCTTTATAGATCAAATTTCACAATTTAATTTCATTAATCAGTGAAATCGATTCACGAAAAAATACATTAGATAAGGGAATAAAACTTTATTTGTTAAAGGTTATTCTATATTTATAGAGGTTTGGCTTATTACTCAAAAAAACAAATATGTTCCGTTTTAGAGTATTAATTTAAGATTATTCGATAGGGTAGTTACGACAAGCGTTAGTAAACGATCGCTTGACGAACTAATCTACTGTAAGCCAAGATAATAGCATTTGTACAAGTAAGATTAACAAAAAATCCCTACGCTTTTTTAAATAATTATCCAATAATATTTTACATAGTTTGAAACAAATGATATCGTACTACCGAAAAAAAATTGACCAATATGCGATTTAGAGGTGTATATTTTCTCGATGATCTATTAAAATAGCTAGTTTTTTTCTAATTATTTAGTTATATTTTGTTAAGTTTGTCGACAATATTAAGATAAAACTTTTCTTTTTGCAATTTCTTAAAAAAATTAGGTTGAGACCACATGGTCCAACCCGACGAACACAATTCAATATTGTTTTGCTGGTGTAATAGTTTACATATTTAGGTCTTCTACACTTTGTAATATAGTAGCAGTATATAGTAACCTTGTAAAAGTGCAAAGATACAGTTGCTTAGTAAGCAACCACCGTATGTTATCACGAGAGATATAAAGGTCGTAAACTTAAATCAATATATACGATGATGAAGGAATTATATTTTGTGGAACCAATTTTCACTAACACGTGCTACATTGCGCATTGATAAAATTTATTTTAATCGTCTGAAGTGGATAACTTGTCGCTAACCGTCGTAATGACCTAAAGGCAAGCAGTAGGTAATGGAACAATAATTATACAATCTTTAGAAAGGCATTCCGTGCTCTACGAGATTTTATTCGTAAGTTATTCAACATTCTTTTTGTGTACCTACATAAATAAACAACCTAGTTAAACGGTACGTTTATATAAACCATGTTTCACTTCAGAATGTGTGATTGGTAAAAAACAGACATAAATACGTTATATCTACTGATAGTAATTATGCAACAGTGAGGCCACTTTTATTCTCTCTAACTAAAACTGTTTGAGAACCAAAATAATCCACGATTCATTTAATCTAGTTGGAAATAATCGATTGGAAGAGTTTTGCAAAATATACTGAAGCAATTTAGGTATTTTTTTACGTTGTGAAGTTATTATAACATCAAAGTTTGATGTTAGAAGAACTCGGACAGCTCAGCCACTGCTGCCTCTCTCTACGTACTTAATCACAAATTTCGCATTTTAAAATGTCAAAACGCACGGTTGACTTTAATAGGCTTGCCTCTAGAGAGATCAAGGTCTGTAAAATGTATTTCATATTAAGAGAGCGTTTAAAGATTTACTTATAGTTTACTATAACGAATGACAAAGAAAAAGAACCAGTAACAAAAAAAACATAATGTATAATGTACATAAACAAATTGACCGCAGATAAGGCTATGACATGTATGTTTATAACTGACATATGTCTATTTAGTGTCAGTTTTCCTGTGAGTTTTTAAAAAAAAAATATTGTGAACCAAAAAGTATTACCGTTTATTTGAGCAGCGAACGCCAAAGGCCTGAACGAACGAGAAGTGTATTAAAAATAAGGAAGATATTTAAACAGTATAGTTCTATTTATAATATATCTCACGAACATATTTTGATGTATAATATCTGTTGGGAGGAAAAAGGCGTACTGTTTGGTAAACTATAGGTAGAATCTATAAATCAACAATATAATTAGTGTTTACATTATGAATATGTGCGAAATTAGTACATACTGTCAATGCTTACCTAAAAAGCATGCTTCAGAATTTAATAGTTCGTGTCACTGCCTACACTTTTATTTAGTTTAATTATAATGAGGTATGATGCAACTGACACGTATAATTGTTTAAAGTTTTGTAAGATTTGAAAGATTAGATCACGTTATAGTTTCAGGTATTTATGTTATTTTAATCAGAGAAAATCATCATTGTCTCTGGCACACGGCCAGAATTTTTTACAGGGGTGCATCTACATCTACACATACTGTTAACTAATATAAAATATGGAATTATGTATGTATGTATTATGAAATGAGTTTTATTTATTAATGTAGATCTGTTTTGTATCTACGAATTAAAGTAAACATCTAAACAATTGACGCATCTTTGCCAACGCAGTTTATTGATATCTATCTCGAAGGAATTAGCTAAACAAAAGGCAACGAATTCTTCAAAGGCACTGATACGACTCTCGGGTAAAATTACACACCCGTTGGTGCAGTCGAGTAAAAAAATATATATTTTATTTTCTGACTTGTAGACAGGGGGGTGCAAGTGCAGGCCCTTGCACCCCCTCACGGCGCTCATATCTCTATATCTGCGATATTCTAATGTAAGTATATTACGGATAATCATATCTAGACATAATTTAAAAACTAAAAAAAAATAGTAAAAATAAGTCTTACACAAACTCTGGTATTCATTTGAAATACAGCCACATAATATAGTCATTTTAAAGAAATATTGTGTTTCATCACAAACCACTTTCAATATGACTAACTGTTGTTCATTTTATGTGTTTATTTAACTGAGCTTAGTACACAATTCTCACAAATCACTGAGACACGAGCTACACGTGAATAATTGTTCCTTATCGTCGGTAAATTTGCATAAGGCAGCTTAATCCGGTGGCGGTTCGTAACCGAATGAGGAAAATCGGAAGAATTGTGTGTATAGGTTTACCGTGAAGCGTGTTCATAATGTACATGTCATCTGTCATTGGTCAACAAAATACATCTATTTGTATAACCAATTATATTTACTTAAGCTAATCGAATACCTCGGTATTCGATTTACTGAAATAGTATAAAACTATACTTTCGGTAGTTAACCTTATTGGTCAATACATGTTTTATATTTTTTTAAATAAATATTTTTGAACAGCCATATTGTGTCAATATTTGTATGTATGAATGTGTCTATTTACAGTGATATTTATAGTTACACAAAGAGACAATCGGTGTCGTTGACCGCTCTACCCGTGCATTTTAATTATTTGATAATTTATAAAATATTTATTTTATTTGGTTCAACTCGCATCCAGAACAAATGTTGTGTGAACTTTTTTTTTTTTCTATATTAAGAGCCTGCCAAAGTGACTCTAATCTGCTTGATGGAAAGCATGAATAGAATCCAAAAGTTGTGGTCACCGTACTCACTGCAAATGCAGGCAATGCAGAATGGTGACCTACACTATGGCGGCCTAGTGAGATGCTTTTTCACGCACGATAGTCATCGTGGCAGTGTAAAGTTCATACAGTTACCACGATAACTATCACCCCTGCATCAATGGGCCTCCGGTCTCGCACTCACCAACGAAACACGACATCACGAATGCTGCCGCTTTAGGTTGGTCTTCTGTGGGAGGGTAGTACTGCCTCGGTCGAACCGGCCCGTTCGTGCTGAAATCATCGTGGCTCTACTACCTAAAGATCATTTGTTCTGTGTGTGGGTGTAATATTATTTATAATACGTTACATACGTAGAAATTTAGAAATGTTGAAGCATCTTTATTAGACAATTTAGGTTACAATAGCACAGGCTTCGCCTACCTTGGGATTAGACGGCCGTGAGAGATGTGGTTATTACAATGATTTATTGTAAAAGGTAATTGTGGTCTACATTAAGTGCACAACATATCTAACATATTTAATGGGATAATTAATTATTTATATTAGTCGAAATTACTTAGAAAGGATAACTCACAAACTAATTAAATCTTAAAAATGGTTACTGTAGGCTATCCGTCAGGTATAGATTTACACTGATTTTTTTGTACATTTTTTATTCCGAATATTCCGAAGTACATCATTTTGATATATCTAGTCAAGTTTCGTTTGTATTACCGATAAAGTTTAAAAATTGTATGTTTTTATTATTAACTTTTTTATATATATTCATATAGCACCGGTATATTTATTGTATATTATATATATACCTAGTCTTGCCATAAATATTGTAATAAAGAAAAAAGAAAATTGTTAACTGCAAATAACATTTATTACTTTTACAGTGTGTCAGTTTAATACATAAATATAAAACAATTAAAAATATAAAAAGCTTATTCGAAGTGGTCTCCATTGGCTGCAATACAGTCCTTTAAACGATGAGGCCAGTTATCAATAGAAGCACGCACTCTTTCCATGGGAAAATTCTTCACTGCCAATCGTATAGATTGTTTTAGGGACTCCAAATTATCATGGCGTTTAGAGCAAGCTGTACTCTCTAAAACTGACCACAAATCATAATCCAGCGGATTAAGATCGGGACTAGACGACGGCCAGTCTTCAGCTCTGATGAAGTCCGAAACGTTCGATTCCAACCAAGACTGCGTGGACCGAGCTTTATGACCCGGCGCCGAGTCTTGCTGGAAGGACCATACTTGGTTATTGAACATGGTGATGTTAAGGGGCTTAACTACCTTCTCAAGAATGGTATCTTGATACACTTGTGCCGATGTTTTGATACCTTTTTCACAAAAATATGGCTCAGTCACTCCTTCATAGCTAACACCCCACCAAACCATCACTGAAGTCGGATAATGTCCACGTTGCACTCTGTCGACTAATTGGGAAGCTTCCTTAGAGCTTTGAGCATAAATACGGTCATTTTGTTTGTTAAAATGTTGCTCAATTGTAAAAATTTTCTCATCCGTAAACAAAATTTTTCTGTGACCTCCCTTTGCGTACCGCTTCAGTAGTTGTTTCGATTTTACCACCCTATTCTTCTTTAAATTATCAGTTAAGAAATGGCCAGTGCGTCTCTTATAGGCTGCAAGTCCTAAGTCATCTTTTAAAATACGCGACATGGTTCTAGGTGCTATCTTCATTTCCCGAGATAAAATCTTTTGCTTTCGGACAGGATTTCTTCGAATTCTTTCCCTTACTGCTTTGACCACCTTTTTCGTACGAACACTACGTGGACGGCCAGATCTTTTTCTGTCACAAACAGAGGAGGTCTCATTGTACCTATTAATAGCCCGGTACACAAACATTTTACTAATACCAAGTGTATGGAGAGTTTTAAAAATTGCATTTGGCTCCATACCTACTTTGTGTAATGCTATCACAGCGATTCGGTTCTCTTTATCACCCCACACCATTTTAATATCGCAAAATATTTTACAATGTATTGGCGCCAAAATGAGAAAACACAATGAACAATCGTATAAAAATGACAGATTCGAAATTCAAATGTAATATTTTTTTATAATTAAGTGTAACAGTATTTATGGCCAGACTAAGTATATAACATACAATAAATACAATACAGTAATATATACTTTCTTAAAACATAACCTAAATGATAGCGAAAATGGCATTAATATTTGTTGGGTACTTTGGAAGATCTAAGCGCACAAGAAAAAAGTAAGTCCATTTTATACTGTATAATATATAATATATAAACATCACATTGCAACATCTGCAAAGAAATCTATATCTGGCAAAGGTAAGGTGATATTTTGTCTGATAACTATCGTAATTTCTATAAACGCGTACCTGATGTATTAACAGTTTTTTAAATACTGTTAAAGCTAAAAGCATTCAAATTTTATTCGGCAAAACGTTTCAAAAATAATATATGTATTGTATTGTATAATATAATATTGTATTATATAATATTTGTATCGAAAATTGACTACTAAACATTGTGGTTATATCTAGTACATAGGTAAAAGTAACTTTAAAGAATATTGGTACCGATAAAAAAAACGGAGCAAAAACTCACTCAAGACGAATAGTTGTGTGCGTAATTGTTTGATCTTTGTATATGTAAGTAAGTCTTTAATATGTGTGTGTATAATATGTGTGTGTATAAATATACATATAAGTATATTTAACAGTAATCGGGCTACCATAGCACAGATTCTGCCTAGTATGGGATCAGATCGTGTGTTACATGTGTAAGATTATTACATTACTACAAGATTATTTTCAGGAACCCATTTCTACCTGTTTGCCCCCTGATACCATTAAAGCATATGGTTTAAATGATTAAATAATATATTTCCCAGGAGACATGGAACAACTTTTGTGAAAACACTAACAAAATGAAGACAACTATAAAAGCTAAGAAGCTAGTTTGCAAAGCTATGCTACGCTCAAAGCTAGATGAGTCAACGAAGAAGTCGTGTTATTAGAGGTTGAGAGGAGTAGTTGAATAATATGTGGCGATTGCTAATACAACCAGGGTGAAGCGTCAAGCAATTTAAATGTAAGTAACAGTTTCACGTTAATTACTATGTATGTACATAATTATATACTAGTTTTGGTAGTTCTTGATAAGATTCAGTACTTTAACCAATGTTCTAGTTTAATTTCACATTAACTCGCTCACGTCGGCCATGTTGCCAATCACAACGTCGATCGCGGTCATCATGATGGTGGAGTTGATGTAAAATTAACTCACAGTATGTACTCTGCACATATCTTTATTTTTAAATACAAAGCCCGCACTAGGAATAACTCCTGTGTCGCGGGGAACTTTACAAACATACGAGAAACGGACACAAAGAACTCAGACTAAGAACAACAATTTGTGGATCACACAAAAAGTTGTCCCATGTGGGATTCGAACCCACAATACTTAGCCCAGTATAGAGCGATCGGTTAAACCACTAGACCAACCGTACATTCGGTTGCCCTAGTAGTATTCCAATGTTATTTATTGTTGTCAATTATTATCACTATACATGAATAAGTTCCAAAAGTGTATAAAAATATAAATGTAAAAAAATAAGCACTACTACTAAGGTACAATGATTAATAAACGAAGATTGTCCATCGTCTCAAGTAATAATGTGATGGTCTATTATCACCATAAATGTAACTTTCCATATATTGATCCACGTTCCATATAGAGGTGATTTACGCCTATAGATTCTGGACGTTTGCCAATTAAAATCAGTATGACTATGGGTTATACACCTTTTCATTGGCAAAAAATGTATTGAAAACGATCATACAACGCATGACATACTCATATTTATTTTATTTTAAGAGTCTGGCAAAGTGAATCTTCTTTGTCTGATGGAAAGCATCAATAAAATCCAAGAGTTGTGGTCACCATACTCATTGCGAATGCAGACAATGCAGTATGGTGACCTAAACTATGGTGGCCTATTGAGATGCTTTTTCACGCCTCGCTTGGGGACGATAAGTGTCATTTCTATTTTTATAGTATAATTCCATTATATATTTATTATATATTTTTCTTAATGGACTAATTTTTCCTTATAATGTCCTGTCTGACAAAAAAGTCGAAAAAAATCTTACAGTAGCATATAACTAGGTTTTGGAATAAACATACCGACAAATACTTACCTACATTTTTTCTCTCTTAAAATAAAATATAAGTTTTATTTAATTTGACATAATTTATTAGTCAGTCCCTAAATATTTTTAGTACTTACTTATTTATTATGTGTAGTACCTTTTTGTGGGGTTCTTTACCCTGTTTTTTAATGTTAATAGGTAATTAATATAGAAATCACTCATTACTGTTATTATATCGTAAATCGTATGTAGTAAAAATCTCATAACAGTGTACTAATGTCTCTAATTTTTGTTTTAAATACCCTACGACCCACTTACAAAACTAAAATAAATATAAAATCGTGATGTTACCTTTTTGTTTGTTCCTATTGGCATGTCGTGTGGCGGGCGGTGTGCGGCCCAGGCTTTCAATGTCCGTGTTGCTGCTCCCGTACAGCAGGGGGGGAGAATCGCCTTTCTGCCGTGGATACTGTCACAAAAAGAAGAAGATTCTGACTACTTTTTATATTTCAACACAACGCCATCTAGCTAATTCCGACTGCAACATTAGGTCGGACCCGGGAATCGAAGCCGAGATCACAAGCAGAACAATCACAAACGCTACAACTGAGCCACCTAGGCTGTTTTATTCAATTTATTGGACTCTAGTCATGCTATCCATCAGGCAGAGTAAAGTCACTTTGGCAGGCACTTAAATAAAATTAAAAAAAAAATTCAAGCAGTTATTTCAAACTCTAAGTAAAATCATTCTTTATTTTATTTTTTAAATGCCATGAGATTCAAGCTATTGAAGTTATCAGAGAGCCAGACTACAGTTCCCTATTTTGAAGGAATACACTCAAACGGTGGTAACACGTGTGTCTTCCGCGCTGCAGGTGTCCATAGTTTTGTCGCCATTCCATAAAAAAAATCAGATACCTAATTTTTATTTATGTATTTACGTAGGCACGTTAATTACACTATCCCCACAATACGATATTGGGCTTCCTGCCCAATACGATAGTGTTACCATATAGACATTATTAAAAAATAATAATCAACAAAAAGCTACAAGTATACAATTTGAATAAATGAGAAACGTGTGGATATACTTATGTACGCACTTAAAAAGTTGTACTTCTTTGGTGAAACAAGATAAAAGCTTTTCTGAAAATTTTACCCTTCGCGTTATGTATGTTTCTAGAAAAAACTACACTAATGATAGAAAAAAGGTATTTAATAGATTGAAATACTTACTAAAACGCATTATCTAGTTAAATAATTTCCGCGCTTTAAGAAGTATAACTTTAAAACTAAAATCTTGACTACCAAATGTCATGGCGTCGTTCGTAGGGGTGCGCGCGCGCATCGTGCAAATACTCTCATCATTTTTTCTAACGCACCAAAAACTCAAATTTCCAAGTTTAAATTACAGTATGTCAAAAATATATTTTCTTACCAGGTTATAGATGACTTTCTTGATTTTTTCAAGCCATTTCTTCGCACCTTGGTCAGTGTCGTCCTGTATCAGGTACTGATCGCAACCCACGAACAACAAGATCGAGCGTTGATATCTAAATACATATGTTTTGTTTTATTAGTTTTGAATAGTTTATTGCCTTAATATTAACTTAAATATATAGGAGAAAGGAACATGAGAGACGGATTAAGAATACGGATTGTCACCATCCCTTTTTCGTCTCGTGGGTGTCGTAAGAGGTGACTAAGGGAGCAAACTGCACAAGACAATAGCGAAGAGAAGGAAGAGTTGAAAGCTATAAACTCCATCTGACTATCGTGGTATAGGAAGCCAAAACCTCCTTGCTAAGGAGAGGCCTATGTCCAGCAGTGGACTGTTATCGGATGATATGATGTGCACATACAACTTAAAAGATGAAGAATTTGTTTTTCTTTTATAAATTGTTGGTTCAACTTTAAATGTTCTTACATTGTTAGATAGAATAGTTAGCGAGGAAGGCCATACGCTACTATTATGTGGCTTATGCCCTTTACTAACGTTACTTACGCTACAACCAATAGAAGCTGAGCATGACTAAAAAATTTGTTTTTTTTTAAATAGTTCCAATTAAGACTGATTTAGCTTCCTATGAATTCCTAGAAAATAATAGAAAAGAAACGACTGATTTGATCCTGGCAAGTTATTTGATTTATTTTTTTAATAAATTCGTCTTGTGTTGTGTGTCAACTGTGTTGAAGCATTACTTATGTTTTAATACATTTCACACACGCATGTGGGTATATAGTTATTTTATTTTGTATGTAAGTTCTATTACGGCTACTTTATTTAGTAAGGTATCTAATTTGTCTATGTTAAATACGATTCAACTAAATATATCTTCTAGGTACTGTTTCTTTGTTCACCTTTTGGTATATTTCTGTGGACACTCATCAGCATGTGCGTTGCGCAGAGACAACCCAAGTTCTGGCAAAGGAGCGGTAGGTGATGGAGGAGTACCAGGAGGTCTTGATACTTTCTGCAAATAAAACCATTCAGTTAAATCTTATACACAATAAATCGTCCATATGGTGATGACTTAGGAATACAAAGTATAACCACCCGTCTTAGGGAGCAAGCTACGCAGAACAATTGCGCGACAAAGAGAAGGAAAACTTGACACAAATTCTAGACCAACCCATCTGATCAGGGTGGTACAGTTAGCCAAAATCTCCTTTTTAAGAAGATCGAATCAGTCCAGCAGTGGACCCACAAAGAACACCTACACTCAGAACAAAAATCTGTGTATCAAAGTATTGTCCTATGCGGGGATTGAACCCACAATATACGGCTAGGTAACAGTTTAAACCACTACGTCATCCGTGAGATCAAAGAAATTAAATATCATAATCAAAGTTTACTTTAATACAATTAGCTAAAACGTGTTATAATAAGATGCTTACTGGAGTATAATAGGTCCTTTGATCTTTGTAGAAGAGTAGATCAGTAGGTGTGAGAACCATGTAGCAATCAATCCAGTTCTTTTTCGTTTTCTTTGCTCCCTCCAGGTACTTGGTGCGTTTTATGGGGCCCTCTTGAATTACCTGGGGAAACTACATACTAAATAGTTTTGAACTTTTCTCGACGCAATATTATTTTATGTCAAATGGACTTAGTCCATACAGTTACTATACAGTTACACATACAGTTTCAGAATTTTAGAAATATAATAGCAAAATATGGCCATAAGTGAGAAAATAAAAGCCACACGTCGTTGTTAAACGGCCTCGGAGAGTACGTTAAGCCGTATCGGTTCAGGTTGCCATACGCAGTTCTGTTATGGGTAGTTGGAACCTTAAACAGTCGTTCAATATCGCCTAACACTTGTGTTGTGAGTCCGATGGCAGTAAGTCCAAGTAAAAAGTTGAAACTTAGCCGTATCTAGGATACGGCTAAGTTTCAACTTTCGACAAATATCGCCTAACACTTGTGTTGTGAGTCCGATGGCAGTAAGTCCAAGTAAAAAGTTGAAACTTAGCCGTATCCTAGTAAGCTTACGGCATAAGCAACCTCAACCTAATTTTTTTAATTACAGTTCAGAAATTGTATTAGGTATTACTAAAACTGACAAAATATAAAGTGACTACATATCTGAATTTACTTTTATTATTGAATATTTTATCATAAGTTTTATCCCTGTCTACTTCCTTTTTGATCACTTGGTCAAGTGTCACTGTTCCATTTTTAGCGTGGATATACGAGTACGTCACCTGGTCAGCCCCCAGTCACGATGTAAGTGTTATTATTGGCTAATATTGTGTTTTGTAACACGTGACTTAGCGTTGAGAGATATCATGCCCACACATTAGTTACGTTTCTAATTACATTTATGTTTGTAGAGGGGCAGGTATTAGTAATAATCATTATGGTCTTGTGGTCGCAATTTCACCTTATTGACATGCCTTACCTATTCATTTCCAGGAAACTTGAACTGTCATTCTTAGACTTACTGTGTCAGGATAGGTGAACAGACTTTGATGTAATAATTACGCTCATAACATAGTATTAGAATTATTCAGATTTGTATGCTTCGTACTTCTACAAAATGAGCATAAACAACACCCATTTTGTACAACTTTGCTTACCTATCCTAAATTTTATATTTCTTCATTAATCCATGCTAATATTACAAAGCTTAAAAGTTTTTTTGTATGGATAAACGCGCTAATCTCAGAAATTACTGGTCCAATTTCAAAAATGTTTTCAGTGTTAGATAACTCATTTATCGAGAAAGGCAATAGAGTCTATATCATCACAGTATGACCGATAGGAACGGAGTATAAATGAGAAATGTTGCAAAAACAGAGAAAAGTATTCGTTTTGAGAGCTCTTTTTGCGTACGCTGCATTAACGATTTAAGGTTCACAAGGATTATTAATAAGGAAAGAACTATTGTCCTATAAAAAAAGTCCACGACTACATACGTCTATCTTTTAAAGTTGGCTTACTATAAGCTTTTTATGGTTAACAAATTAGGTTACGTTGTATATCATCACACTACGGGAAATAGGAGACGCAGACGAAGTTGCAGAGGTCAGCTAGTATTGAATTGATAATGATTGATATTAATGATGATTGTAAAGACAAAAAACATCAATTCTTCTTATACTCATTTTAGTTTTCGTGAGGAAAGTGATAAAATAATGTCAATAGTCCGTCTATAATATCAATATACCTGATTATAGTTCTGTCGTAGATTAGAGTTAAGTTAAATTTTCCTCAAATTGTTTTTAAATGTTCTAATCGATTGTGTTATTTTAATTATATAGTTACAAAAAGATTAACCATTTGATTATTTCAATAAAAAATTATGTCAATAAAGTAAGATTCAATAAAATACCTAAGCAGAATTGGGTGTCTAGTGTCTATTAACAAGATAATCGATTCTAACCTCAGCAGGATGTTGCATCGTGAACCTTGGTGCCGGGACGGGCGATCTCAACCGATGCTTAGGTGCCACCATGGATCTTGACTTTCTGTTTCTGGCGTAACCTTGTTCCCGGTCTCTTAACTCGACGTCGAGGCTGTCGCCAGACGAGGACGCTGGAAGTTGAAGGAGGGACGGTCTGCGGGGATCTATGAGCAGATTTTCTGACGAGCCACCTGCAAATGTACACGTATAATGAAATTTTATATAGTCTATTTATTAACTACTTGGTAAAGGTCTACCGTTTGCGCTTATCTCAGCTATGTAGACTATCTATAAAACTGTAACTATATACAAATGAACAATCAAGCAGAAAAGAGTGTTAAAAATCGCTGCTTTATGTTTTATTGCTATTTTTAAAATAGAAAGCGAACTGGAACACATATTAGTGTTTTTTACTACTGTTCTTTTAAAAATATAGCATAAGAGCTTAAAATTGCAATTACACGCAGTAAACTTTAGACCTTTGATCGTTAGATTTTCTTCGATCGTTCATTCTCAAATGCAAGCCTTTTTGGTATAAAGAGTCCTTTCTTTTTTTTTATATATACTCACCGAGTCGTTTGTTGATTCTGACGAAGGGTGGGCTGTCGGAGCTCGCTTTGTTGTAACCGATATTGAAATCTGGGTGACATCTTTCCGAGGTGGGGCTCCAATTGTTCAGTGGTTCGTAGTCCCGGCTCTTTAGGGAACCCTGCTCTGGTATGCTTTCCTGAAACATTGCAGAAAAATATATTTATTGGTTTATTTTGGTAATTACGAAGCCTTAGTCATTGTATACCTAAATATCAGGTATACAATGACTGTATACCTGACAGTAATATTTGGGATGGATATCACAAATAATAACATATAAAACATTTAGACCCAATAATAAACAGAATTACTTAAGAACAGCCGTGACACTGAAAGATTATATTTACAAATACCTTCAAAATATGAATAAAAAGAGATTTGTTTATCTATAACGAATGGATGGATTAAGTGTTGAATCGATATAATGTATATACGTATATCTACCGGTATATTTAAGTATGGGTTTTATATTTATATGTGTGTATATGTATGGATAAACATATGTTTCTAATTACATTTATACACAAATGCATCGTTACAACTCATTGCACCGTCAATTACTTCCGTCTCTCCGATACCAATTTTGATCCAACTTAGCTAGCCTGAAAGAGATGGCTTTTGGCAATAAGGCCGTACTTTCTACATTATATATCTGACATTGTATGTACTCTCTTGTTACTCTGTAATACGGTGTATAAATAAAGAGTTTTTATCTGCTATAATAGACGAAATAGAAAAAGTCAAAGATTTAGTCGGGATAAAAGAACAATTCTCTGTTCTGTAGTCGCTAGGGCCATGAAGTACGAAATGCTAAAAGGAAGACGTGTGTCTTATACTTTATTTAATTGAGATCAAACTCTTTGAAAGCTCACGTTTGATGGAAAACATTACATCCAATTAGAAACGTCACACAAAAATTGCACGTCATAAAACATGTCGACTTACTTTTAGTGGTATAGATTTCTTTATGTACAGTTTTCTTTCTGGTCAATTCTACGTTATTATATTTTTGAACTTTATCATGTCCTTACATGTTAAACATTGTTAAATCTATATATGTAAAAAGGAATCAATTTATCATCAAAAAATAACAATTTATGTATTGTTCATAAGCAAATAAGGCCAGCTTCTTTGTTACAACATTCGTTACATTGAGTAAGTGCTTTTCTAACAAGTTTAAGAAACGAACAACTTAGTAAACAGATGTCACGTGACGTAAACAAATATGTTATTTTCTTTTTTACGTGTTAATTGATATTCTATAACATAAGCAGTGTGAGACTTCAGTGAGACTTGTAAAGTCATGTGTGTTCGATATTTTCAGATTTATTTATTATTATTTTTACTTGTCTACACTACTGTCCGCCTCGTTGGTCTAACGGTGAGCGTCTGCGACTGCGGTAAAGAGATCTCGGTTTCGATTCGCGGGTCGGGTTAAAGTGTTGTTGGGTTTTTCGTACAACAGATTCTTAATAATAGCCCGGAGCCCATAGCATGGAGGCTTAGTGATATTTCACGACCGTATCTCGGAGTGCACGTGTCGGTCCCGGTCGTTATGAACGTCTCTGGCAATCATTATTTGAAAGTCAGTGCCCTCAAATAAACTGACAACTAGTTCAACGTTCAAATTCAGTTCGTACTTAGGGTTGCGGAGGTCTGATGCCAGTCACACCGTACAATACCTGATATTCAGGTAAAAATCGGTTGAACTAGTAACCGATCCCAAATAATCTTGGGAATAATAAAAGCTAGGAAGGCGATAGTATTTGTCTACATAATATCTAACGTAATGGGCATTGGGATAATAGTTTTAAGACCTCTATAACAATCTACTCCTTGGTCCCGTTTTTGCTTTTCTTATAATATAACAAAAGAGAGTAACCGGATTAGTGAGTCACACGGTTTTTGGTAACTAAGGCTTATAGAATACTGGGCGAAAGAGTTACCACCCCTTAAGTCCCTTCTCCTAAGATCAGAGGTTTCGGTTCCTGGAGGCAAAAAAGGTAACATCAAGGTTCGCACACAGGACGGGGTCACTTAGAAGCCGGAGTTCCAGGGATTTCCTTTTTAGGATGCACCTCATTCCCCGGTTATTAGCATCTAAGACAGCGAGTGGGTTTTTGGTCGGTTCCAATCCAACATAACCACCAGCAAATGGCACCCAGGGGCATTGCCGTATAGACAAAAGAAAAATGTTACGGTTTCGGTAACTGTTTTTTTCTGTGAAACCGTGGCATCACTTCGGCCAAGCCGTATAGAAATCGGATGAAACTAAAAGTTCCCAGAATAAACTAATATATACTTTTTAAATATAACTTAATTATAATAATGGTAGGTAACTACCTCGTAAATAGAGCGAATGGTTATTTTACATGAAGTTTCCTGTATGCCTCTATCACAACTGCAAATTGTGTACGACTATTATTCATTTTACAGTCTTTGCCAAGGTATTTACTAAATGTTTGAAAGTTACTTAAAAAAATTCTTAAACTAAGTTGACTATTCGCGTAAGGCAAGGAAGAAACAGAGAAAATCTGACGAAAGCTGCTAAGTCAAAGCATGCTGGCTCTTTATGAGTATCTATAGTGTTGGTATAGTTAAGAATACTACCACAAGACACGTCAAAAGCGAGTTCTACTGTGCACATAGTACAGTGGTTGCCCTGCCTTGCCCCGTCGTTTAGCTACCCCTGATTCGTGCAGAAATCTATGCTCTCGTGTTGTAATTTGAATTGTCTATATCACTTATATTTTAATCCTTGTCTCTTAAGTTAAAGTTTATATTAATTTCAGGAGTGTGGGGTAACGTTCCTAGTTCTTTTTTTACTCTTTCTCTCTCTCTCTAAAGGAGACAATTCCTCTATTCATAATTCTTCTATTTGATAAGCATTAACTTATGCAAATGGATGTATATTATCCAATTTACCTTATACACTCATGAAGGGTAACTTTCAATTCCATGTACATTTTTATTTTAAAACCTAAGCAGGTGTCTTTGGTTCAGCAACCTGTTAAACCATAGACAACTTTGTCCAACACATGATTGAATTTCTAATAAACGACTGTGGTTCTATTAATAAATATATCATTACAATCATTACCTCTCGCACCCATGTCTTGCCTCGTTTCAATCGAAACACATTCATAATTGAAACTATCACAGAACTTTTTAAAACAATTTGACACACTTTACACTTCGTACTACATATTTAATTTATTTTATAGGTTAAATACTATGCACAAAATGGCTATATAATTTAATATTTAAAGGGAAAATGTGTATAATTCGTGTTGTATTCATAACGGGTGACACACTGACTGAAGTTGTGTCATTTGTAGCGATATTGTCTAGTGAAGAGCATTTGTCGATGGTGTATATCGACATTTTCCGTATTGAAGTAAATAAAATTGACTTGAACGTCACTGTCCGTAAACTATATTTTTATAACACTTATTTTACAATTTTAATTACGTTTTATAGATACTATTTCTAGGTATATATATCATAAGAGTATCGATGTCATGATGCACTGCTGCTAACAATTATCGCTCTCTATATCATTTATTATAAAATAATTTGTATTTCTAGCGGTTTATTGACCTTTTGTTGTTACATTGTGAAGTGTTCTCAAAATTGAAAATGATTATTAACATTTTCATTTTATAATTTTTAGAGCACTGAGTGTTTCGAGTTACGTGGATATGACACACATTTGAATTATGGTATATTTTCCCTATTGGCTACAGATTAAAGGAAAGGATTGTACAAATACTGATATTTGTTAACATTTATTCATTTGTTTGTAATAAAAGTTACAATTAGTTATGATAACTCCAAAAAACAGTTCATATTTATAAATATTATATTATAATTACAGGGATTGTCATTATGCCATCACACAACAAACTTATTTATCATTTTAGATAGAAATTAAGTCTTAAGTTTTATGTGGTTTATTACATAAAAACTGACTCTGTACAATAATTTTAAAATATGAGGAAACTCAATAAAACATTTCTTCACAGAAATTCGTCATTATTCTACGTATCAGTAATGGTTAAACCGTTCTTGTTAGTCTATGGGTATTAGTGACATAAGGCCGATGACTACCATTTAGTAATAATCAGACCGTGGTGCAAGAAATAAAATTTTGTTTTCTACTGTGATGAACACAACATCGAACAATTAAATATGGGTATAAATGATATATACTTTGATCATTGCTTTACTGACCACATCTATCGTCGACTCGGTAATTAAACCATTTCACAACGGAATGGCTTGATTACTGCTTTAGGCATGTTTTAGTTAATTAAAAAATAAATTAAAATCGTAAAGTTAGCGTTAATTCGTATAATTACATAGATACGAATAAATATCATTGATATTGATGATTAAGCATTATTATCAATTGATAACAGTGATTAAGCATTACTATCGTATCTGTGGATCTTAAAACTCATCACCTTAACATTTTCCTCAGAAACGTCATGTTGTATACAGATTGCAACGTCACAATGACTACTGTTACTTAATTTTGAACAGACTATGCTTATCGTGACGTAAATGTTCAAGTTCCGGAGAACGGAACAAACGTTGTCCCACCACTAATTTGTTATCTGCTGTCGGTCGTCGATTCTATGTTAGGAAGTTTATTGTTATCTCGCTTTATTGCACTACACTGATTACAAGTGTAGTCTGTACTCTGCGCAGAGCCCTTATGCTAATGAAAATTGATTCTCTCTGCGCATCCCACACATGTGACAATGAAGGAAACATCCTACGTGCATTTCCTACTTCATACTAAACAGTTTAATCAGTTGAAGAGACAGGATTATTATGATTTCGCCCATTGATACAAATGGCGTTTAGTTTAACATATATTACTATTTCTTTTGGAGGTTTTGCCGTGTAACAATATGCGCAATCTGTTAGCTTCTGGAGATTATTATCAGCGTACTTTTGTAATGTAATAACTGATGGTACTTAATCAGCCATATTCTATCGTAGGATTTCAAAACGACCAGAGTTAAATTACGACCTCACAGGAAAGTGGTGATAAGCAAGTCTTTCGTTGCTTTTCTCCGGGTGAAGTTACTGGGACTCAAACTCCACCTTTGAAATTGAATCAAGGGAGGGGGGCTCAAAAGACGGCAACGTACTTTTGGCTATGAGTACATATAGGTAGTAGAGCCACGCTGATTTCAGCACGAACGAGCCGGCTCAAGCGGCACAGATTACCCTCTCACAGAAGACAAACCAAAAACAACAGCATCATTGCTGTCGTGATTCGTTGGTGAGTGTGCGACCGGAGACGCACTGATGCTGGGGTCACAGTCATCGTGACAACTATGTGAGTCTTACACTGCCGCGATAACTGTCATACCTTTTACGTCCCCAAGCGGGGCGTGAAAAAACATCTCTCCATGTCACTATAATGTGGGCCACCATACTGCATTGTCTGCATTCGCAATGAATATAGTGTCCACAAGTCTGATTCTAGTCATACTTTCCGTCAGGCAGAATAGAGTCACTTCGGCAGGCTCTTTAAATAAAAAAATAAAAAAGTGACAGGAAATTTTAAATACAGGAGTTTGCCATCTATATAAAGGGTGTGGGTCAAAGCCCGTCTAATACAGTTAATATTAATTTTAAAATACCTGTTGTGTTACACAATAATTTATGAACTTATGTTAGTAAGAGGAATTGACGAAAGTGTTCCTAAAAGTCATTAAATAAGAAATAGTGTGGTCATTTCCACTTTCAGATTGATCGAGAAATTGTTACAATTTTACTACATACTCAGTGTCATTCACACCATTACATTGATAGACACACCCTCAGGAAATGTAACTTTCCTGGAATTTCCTTCGCGTGAAAATATCTTTATCATACCTACTTGGAAACAATTTTTATATCTGCATAAAAGGTACTCGACGTTTTTAGCTGTATCAATGCCAATGTTTATGTATGGTGATTCTATTTACGTTATAGTAGAGTATAAAGTCCGAACAAGCTAAAATTGATTTTTATATAAGTACTAGTTGCACCCTGCGTGCATTACTACAAATATTCATACCAACTCAGAAATCTTCATGGCCTCATGCATAACAACTTTGCTAAAGACAATTCGATTCTATAAACGACATACAGACAGACACACAAAAAAATTCCTTTTTATATATATAGATAACAGAAGATATATTTAGCTATGTTCTCCTTATGCAAGCGATGTTATGTCCTTATCAACGTAGAATAGGTAAAGTTTAGGGCTGTGTTCTGTCAGATATCCATCAGATAATCGGTACCTAAATTACAAAATATGTATTTTCTGTAGCTACTCAGATTATTATATGCTGATTCTCAACCCTTACCTCCAATCATATATACTTATAGGCACCTACTTATTTAATTAATTTAGTAAGAATAGTAAATTTATTTATCCAAGTATCTTAGACCAATAAATTATATTATATGTACAAATTAATAAGTTAAAATAAAAAAAAATAGTTCAATACTAAAGTCAATTAAAACAAACAATACATATTAAAAATAAAATGGGATTTTAAATACTCATTTAAAGTAAACGTTACCTTAACTAAGAGATAAGAGATAAAACGTTACCTTAACTAAAATAACGTTTATAACTTGTAACTCCATCTTGCCCTCTCCATTTTGTTACTAAAGACAAAGAAGAGATAAAAAAATCGGTCGCAGTCATCAGGACTGCCGACAGAAATGAAAACTTAAAACTGTATTTGTATTACATAACAATAGCTTCGTCAACCCTACAAAACTTTTGATTCCTGCGAGACCGTAACGTTCCAGATCGCATACTTTGCCACGCAGGCACACGCGTCTCATCCAAACGCCCATACAGAGAGTGCCATGTATAATGTGCTTTGTTTAAAATACACAGTATATATATAGCTCATGGAAAGCATTCGATGACGATGATGCGAGTGTCATGATTTTTGTTCACCCAAAAAGTACACAACGCACCTAAAGCAGACTTCACTTCAAAAAAAAATCACTGAATTTGGGGTTCCTTAAAAGTATAAGGATTTAATTAGTGTTCCGTACCCTGCGTTGTATAATTACGAACGCTTAGTCTAGACTACAATAAAGTAGCATGCCGCTTCCTTTCATTAGTTATTATAATTTTAAACTTCGCTTTTTGAATATAAATTAGTTTTCGCAAAGAAACAGTACTCACTCTCATAAAAATGTCATCATTGATTAATGCCATCAGGTTTCAGCCATATCACCAAATATGAAAGACAATAAAGCATAATTGTGTGCAGTAAATCTTTATGCATTGATACTGACAACCAACGGTTAAGTTGGTACATTAACGTAGTCAAAACAAGTTTCAGTTTTTGAGCGACCTGACATGAATAGTGATAACTAAATAAATAGTGATGTACTCCTAACCAATTTTGGCCTGTGTGCACAAGTTTGTGCACAAACACAGATGCACCCTCTGTTCCTTCACTCTCACAATTCGATGGGACAGTTATCCAACACGGCGTTACGCGCTCTCCGAGCCACGGAGGTTAAGACCACAACTTCCAAGTTCCAAAATGTCATTAATTATTTCTGTATCCAAAAATACTCTTCAATACTTTTTGACCTGACCTGAGAATCGAACCCGAGACCTGTTGATCTAGACCAACAAGGCAGAAAAATTAAGGGTACTGGTCCAGTGAAACACGTTACACTAACCAGACTTTTACTGAAAAGAAAGTAAGTACAAACGCTTAATTTTTTATGTTCTTTCTACTCACTACTACCATTATATTCTAATACTAAAATAATGCTTTACATGAAACATGACAATAAAAATAGCAATTGAAGTTTAAATTTCCTAAGTTGACGCGTTGAAATGCCGCGTAAAGTACAAATTACTCAAGTAGTAGAGTCACGCTGATTTCAGCATTTCAGCACGCGGATTTTGTCGGTAAGTACGTCGTTGGTAGTAGCGAGACCAAAGACCGATTGATACAGAAGTCACAGTAATCGTGTCAAGTGTAAGCCTTACACTGCCACGATGACCGTCATGCCTTTTACGTCCCAAAGAGGAGTGTGAAAAAGCTTCTCACTGGGCCCCTAAGTGTGGGTCACTATACTGCATTGCCTGCATTCGCAATAAGTATCGTGACCACACCTCCTGGATTCTATTCATGCTTTCCATTAGAGAGAGTAGAGTTACATTGAAAGGCTCTTACAAAAAAAATAACGGAGTAAAAATATTCTTCATCTTCTTTTTCTTCTCAACCAAAAGATGTCCGCTGTTGTAACAAGGACTCCCCAAGTTTTGCCACATTTACCGGTAAACCGTTGGATGCGGGCAACGCTTGACCCATTATTGGGGTAAAAACAAAAAAAAAACATTTCTTCATAGTCTGATGCGAGATTAAAACAGACGTGAGCACAAATAAGAATAAAACAAATATGAAATAATCTCATTATCGTATGTGAAAGAATACGTTATTGCATTAGTTTCATTTGAAACAATAAATTACAGTGACACATTGTGTATTACTTGCTACAATCTGTGATCACGATATTATTTTTTGTTGCGAAGTTATTGCGTCACGTCACCATATCTTTGCCTGTAAAATCTAATTATAGTCGTATTTAAGTCATCTCTAGAAATAGATGATCTTATAATCGTTTACATAAACATTTTTATTTGTCGATTAAACTTCAAAACACCAGCCAATATGGTCATCATTGCAAGATCATGATGACAGGTTCATACTTAGTCATTACTATGTAATACGTCCTGATCAACCTATGATGCAATAGTAAATAATGTATAATGAATTTTAATATCATTATCCGAGTTTTGTATATATATCATTAATTACTGTTATCAATTATATCAATTGACATTTTGAATAGCTATTAAATTTTTACCTTAAATTTACAGAATTGTACACACAATAAATCATAGTTCCACATCTACCTCCTACCTCCATCATCCTATGATATTACTAAGCTCTTTATTTCGAATTTATTAAACGAGATTCATAAACAAATTCGAGAGGTTTACATAATATTAAAGAGGTTTCTTTTTGTTATTTATAATATAAGGTTTCTTAGGGTCAGGAGAAAAGGGGTGATCTCCAGTAGCAACACTCACTTAGCGAAAATCAACGAAGGAATTGCTTAACACCGACTTACTGTCAGGCCGCCGTGTGACTACGGTCGAGACACTGTAATTTGCAGCAAAGCATTCTTCCATCACATCAGGTCCAAGAGAAGAAATAAAATGCTAATATAATCCCGAGTACTTACATCTGCATACGAAGTTTCGTTCAAAGACCACAGAACTAGATTAAAATTGACTTCCAATTTGTTTACATAGTAACTGCTGAAGCCAATAAAAGCGTGTGAATATAAAACACAATCCACCTCACTCTAATCAGACACGTACATAGTACTTGAACTCCTAAAATTACAAAGAATACATGTATGAAGCTGGATCCAGAATGATTTTTTATTGAGCTGGCTTCATTTGTAGGATTGAGTTGACGAAGATCTACTTACATTTAACTAGGTAAAGTAGTCGACAAATAAACTATAATGACTTATCGAAAGGGTTTCATTAAAAGTGTATTTAATCGTTCAGAAACGTGCACCTTACAAGGTGAAATCAATAAGTAAATTTAATTAACATTGAAATGTGACGGCCATTATTTCTATTTAAGTTCGAATGTATCTTCCATCTCCATGCAAATAAATCTGAATAGAAGCAATTGTGGATCATTTTCATTCAAAGCTAAAGTTCATTTGAATTTGGCGAATGAATTGTTGCCATTCAATCGATACATTGACATGAAGGGCGCGCCGGATGCACGCTATTGGACCAAGAATACGACGCCATATTATGGGAGCCGACGAGGCAGATTTATTACAGAAGATCAAGTGCATTTAAAAAGATTCGACTAAGGCGTGTGGCAGCAGCACACTACGACAGTAGTCGAGCTTTTATACAAAAAGAATAAAGAATGTTGACATGGATGGAAGTTAATTTTGGATGAGCTCTATTAATTCAGCAAAGTTAGTTTATAACAAATGAAAGTTATGATAAAAATTGATAAGAATTTGTTTAAAGATGTTCATTTTAGGAGACAAAAACACTTTCCTTCATTTATTTTTTTATCTATTGAATAGTATGTATAAATAGGTAAAAAAGTGTTTTTATTAATGATTGTAATAAAAAAAATGACAATTAATAGACGTATGATAGTGAATTTTTCTACAAAGTTGTGAAAACAGAAAGTTCAAGGAACGTTCCATTCATTTCGAAACCATTAATTATACCCTTAGCTGTAATCTTATTCTTCGTTAATTAACAAGTCAATTTCCTACACTCTTATTATAACGATTAAATAATGTACAAATCAAGACATACACGCAATTTCGCTTGCTTTTAAAATCAAATAAGACCCAATGTCCCAACATACAAGTACATACATACATACCTAAATGTACTAACATTGTAACCAGTAGTCCATAAACTGTTAGCTATAAATAATTGATTATTAGTATTTACGTAAGTAATGCACATATAAACAAGAGGTAAGTGAATTTGCTGTCGATGTAAATTAGTGCTCATTTCATTCAAGTTTTCTCTACAGACCTTCATTACACTCCGGTCACTGTTTTTGTTACCTGAACAAATACAGCAAACAGCTTGGATAGTCATATTTAAACACCTCATTAAGTTCAGAAATGTCCCTTTCTAATTTGAAGTAAAAGTGCACAATAAAAAGTTAGGCAAATTATATTACATGTGGTAAGCTACATTAGTCACAAAGAAAATTTCTTTTATTCTTGCAAAAGCTTTTGCATTTAACAATTATTCTAGTAAAATCGAAGGAGAAAATGCAGTTCGAAAACAGAAACATAATTTAATGGTCTCAGGCGTCTTAATGTCTGAACAAACTTGTCCTTCTGTTATTTGCATGCCTACGCCTCCACCGCCATATTAGAACGGGTGAACAACACATTGTGTGCTCACGCGCATAAATTAACATCACGACAAGCAGTAATCGGACAAATTAACACATCGCTATGGGCCGGTCGTCCGCTTGTCTGACTCATGCCTGGATTTCAGACCGCCAGTGTTATTTTGTTTCATTAAGGAAAACATTCATTTTAATAATTTAACCTTCGTAAGCTAATAGGAAACAATTTAGCACAGCGCCCTCTGTTAATTATTCTGAGAATTTATGAAAGATTTGTAGTATTGCAATAATATCATTATTCTGTGTTGGTTAGGTTAATAAACAGTAAAATATGAGGTTTAATGTTGTATATTCTACTATACTATATTTTTTATTTATTTAATAAGTTGTTATAAGCTTCTCACTCACTATCTCTATAAAATTATCATCATCATTTCCAGCAGCCTTTAATAGTCCACTGGTGGTCATAGCCCCTTTCTTTGAAAGGAGGTTAACAATAATAGTGTTTTTAAAAATAAACAGGCGTGTTTGTATTGGTTTCTCATTTAACGTTGTTAAAGACCTTTCACGCCATTTACTGTGAGTCTCACGACACCCCAGAACCTACCCCAATAAGGACTTAAGATAAATAGTCGTGACAAAATACTATCAATAATAAAGGAATTCCCTTTAAACAGAGGAAATTCCTATCTGTGAATTCGCTGAACATTGCAATTCTATGAAACAAATAATACATATTTATGCACGATAAGAAAAATGTTTAGAAGAGGGAATTGTGGTGGAAAGAGGAACATTAAGACTCACACAAGTGAGGTTTCCTTCATTGAACTTTTGTTTGTATGATCTGGTTTTGTATTCGACACTAAAAACAAATCTTCATCAAAAGAGATGGAGAGTGAAAAGATATGTGCAAGTACCGTTATTACTACAATTTTAGTTTTTAATTTCAATCCTTTCAAACAGTGAAAAATTATAATTACGAGACTAGTTGAAAAAAAAGTCAAAAATGGCATCACATCAGGGCTTGTTCATTGAAATAAAACAATATCACCCTTTATTGTGGGTACTAATTGATTTTTAAATTTAAAAGTGCATGTGGTTCTAACCACGAACTTGGGGTCTCAAGTCAACCTCACTTGCAAGTGGTACACCTGTTGATCAACGGACGACGTTCTGGCAGACAAAACATCCCACCTAACAGCTATAGGCTCGCCACATATTACGTGGAACCACAACATTGGTAAAAAGTGGGCTTTAAATATGCCTCTGCCTACCCCTTCGGGGAAACAGGTGTGTAGACAATTCAATTTTATTTAATTTTCTGGTTTTGATTTTTCGCCCAAATGTAAGAAAACTAATTGTAATAAATGCTCATAATTTTTTTTTGTGTAAAATGTTTCACGGATATTTTACACGTAGTGAAATTATCTAAAGCAATTTGTAAAGTGTATGTTCAGTAGGTAATTCAGTAAGTTGTATTTCAATTAGCGTTTACTTTACCGGTTAGGTATAAACCATTATCAAACTTGTTATTTAAATTTATATTATATGTAAGTAGTATCAATGTCCCTATTATAATTGACGCACTAATGTCTTTGTTACTATTTATATGCATGACTAAATTGACTTAATTAAATAGAATTTATTTAGCTATACCTATACTTTTAGTTTTACCTATACATATCGAAAGCTAGCTATATTTCTAGGTAGTAGAGCCACGCTGATTTCAGCACGAACGGGCCAGCTCAGCCGGGTGAGTATTACCCTCTCACAGAAGACCAACCTAAATCAACAACATGCGTGCTGTCGTGTTTCGTTGGTGGGAACGAGACCGGAAGCCCATTGATGCACGGGTGACAGTTATCGTGGTAACTGTGTGAGCCTTACACTGCCACGTTGACTGTCATGCCATTTACATCCCCAAGCGGGGCGTGAAAAAGCAGCTCCCTAGGCCGCCATAGTGTGGGTCACCATACTGCATTGTCTGTATTTGCAAGAAGTATGGTGACTCATCAATCAGGCAGAGTACTTAATATAGAAAAAAAACTTTTATCTACATATAACACGATGTAACTATACTTTTTAAAACATTATAGATTTTATTTTTATATATGTAAGTTTTATTAAAAAGGAGAAAGTCTGTCCTAGGTTGCGTGGAAGAAATTGCTCTTGTACATAATCTGTGAAAATTTTGGTGTACAATTAAGTTTATTCTACTCTATTCTATTCCTTTTATAATATCTGACTAATCTTAATTTAAATTAAAGATGCCTCGAATTCTGTGGAGTGGTGTTAGCCGATATCTCTTATGATAATCACATTAACACATCGCTGTGAGTTTATAAACAACAAATAAAGTGTGTTGTGAATGCGACACGATCCAATCACAGTGCGCTCACGGCATTGTCATCGTAAATGTATATGTACATATATACTTTAGTGATAAGATTTAAATTTGTCAAACACGAAAAATTCTGAATGTTGTACAATGCTCTGGCCTTTAAAGTCTTTTAAACTTATAAAGGTGTATGTAAATTACGTCTTACTTTACGAAACGATAGCCACATGCATATGGTGATATAAACGTGGCTATCGTCTCTGAGAGTAACCGTTTTAAAAAATTGTAAAAACTTACCTCTGCATAGGAGGATCCTAGAATCTGCTGCCGAGGCCGTGGTGGTCTACACTGTGTTATACGAGGGATGACAAACGGTGGTCGTTGGTCTCTGGTGTATACAGCGCATTCTTCCGGAGTTATCCACTGTTGAAAAATAAATTCATATTAGGATTATATGTGTCAAATAGTTTTGTACTAAATTCTACTTCTACTACACGTTATCTCTAATAGAACATCGAATGACATTTTCAATTTTTTTTTCACAAATGAGGAATTCTAACGCCATCTATCGCAGTTCGGATGAATTTCTAAATGAATGTAATTTCTAATTGAGTGGTTAAATGAAATATGTGTAAATTATAACACATTTCTTTATGTATTTTAAAATTTTATTTATTTTTTATTTATTTTTAATAAAAAGACAACGCCCGCATTAGGAATAAATCCTGTGTCGCGGGGGACTTTACAAACATACAAGAAACGGACACAAAGAACACCCAGACTCAGAACAGCAATTTGTGGATCACACAAAGTGTTGTCCCATGTAGGATTTGAACCCACAACACTCAGCGAAGTGGAGAGCGGCGTGGCGACCGCTTAAACCACTAGGCCAATCGTGCAGTCAAATTATAAATGTCTAACTTCTAAACTTCACTGGGAATTAACAGTATGTTAACTGGGCTTGGTTTAAGATTGTTTGATACTCTATACATATAAAACTACTTGCTCTGACTCTTGACTGATTAATTCAAAACAGAGCCTAATCCATAGGGGCAACAAACTAGAAATTCTTACAACTGATTCCTAAGGGGTTGAAGTAAGAGACGAACGGTTGTAAAGTAATTCGTTATTTTCACAGAAACACCAAATAAGATGAAATATAAAAAAGCTGGTCTTATATGTCTAGCGGGTTCGATTTCCGAATCGAGCCAAAAGTATTGTTGAATTTTTCTTACATGAAATTCTTCATTAACGCCTCGTGCGTAACGTGCCTTGGAGAGCACATTAAGTTGATGGAATATATTAATATAATAATTGAGAAGTTAGTGCTCTCAAATATACTGACAGCTAGTTCAATTTTTGAATTCAGTTTAGGTTCTATACCAATCGGCTCGTGGGAAAGCTGATATTCAGGTAAAACCGGTGGAACCAGTAGCCCACCCCAAATAATCTTGGGAATAATAGACTAGGAAGATGAAGATCAAGTAATATAAAATACTCGTACAGTCACGCGAGTGAAGTTAGCAATAGTATCTTACGTTTGAGTAATTTGTGGCTACACTTAGGTCTTGAAAGGATTTCAATCTAAAGAGATGACTAACAAATGTTATGGTGTCTGCAAGGCCCATTCTATCTGTTATTATTTTTGTGGTTTTAACTTATTACGCGTTAAGAGTTACGACTGTAAAATGTGTATATCTAACTCCTTGGCTTTAGTTTAATGTGAAATCAATGAATCACATTTGCGACATCAGTATTTAAGTCGAGTTTGTTTGTTTACTCAATTTATACTCAATTATTATAATACACTTTTCCAAGTTCTCTATTTCAAGTAAATTCAAATGCGGTCTTAGATATAAGCCTTGTAGAACACCTATCTTGGCCACAGATCCCAAATGTCGTTAAATATTAGTGATTGGTGACCCTTCCAAATAAAAGAAGTAACAATGACACACTTTACTGTCTTCCTGACTACGAGGAAAAACAGTGGCAATTATAAATTCGCAGAATTGGTTATTGTGTGTTAATTTTATTTTTAGTTGAAGTTTACGGATACAATTAATTATAAATTTATCACAACTTGCTTAGTGTTCCTACGTTAGTCGTAATTTAGTAAATATTTTTAAGTTTTAGTGAATTTATATCGGTTCAAATTAATTTAGGAACGCCAAAAGCTTTTTAATCATTTGTTTTATTAATATCGAGTTAAAAAGGATTTAAGTCTAGTTTTTGCCCGTGACTCCGCCCTCGTGGCCGCTTATCGTGATAAATAGTAGCCTATGCATTATCCTGATGTGTTTAGCTATATCACTGTGAAGTTTCATCTAAATCCGTGTAGTATTTTTTGTGTGAAAGAGTAACAAGAATATTAAAAAGTTAATTGATAAAGAGTCTATGTACTTTATTCAATTTAACGCCACCTATCAGAAATCGTGAGTATTTTTATAAAGTTTAATTACAATGATTTATGTACCGTATGCAATCAGACGAAAAAACTTAATACTTACTATTAGAATAAATAAAATTTATAGTGATTTAAATACGCATCATAATGGATCTTCCCATGGAAATGAATTATTTAATACACAAAAGTCATACCACAAAATCGGACCGTTGTGACGTAAAAGAAAGACAAACATTCAAACGAATAAACACTCTTTCGCATTCCTAATATTAGTAAGGATGGTAAGAATAATACCAATCATATATATATACAAAGGATATATGTGCCTTTTATATTTGAGCAAGGTAATAAAGAAATCTCTATTCAGACAATCATTACAGCTTACAGATATGAATAAATCTACTTAAAAAAATTGCAACATCTTTACATAGTATTATAATAATATATACACCTTTCATCAATAAATGAAACATAATGATTTCCTTTCACGATCAAGTTTCCGTGACACAGTGTTCGTTGTTGCACATCCTGTAAGACGCAACATTGAGCTTTATGAATAACTACTGTAGTTGAATGTATACCATGCAATTTGTATTATTTGTACAGGATGCTGATACAATTATATAGGTTTCTCTTTAGGGTTTGTGATGAATTATCTTTCTCATCTTTTTCAATTTGTTATAGGCTAAAATACTACCTTGAAAAGGATAACAAAAAGACAAAAATAAACATTTTAAATGCTTTACCTTACTTAAAAGTTTTGTATGTATTTTCAAATTTGGATTTTTATGCGCTGACCTATTAAAGTTATAAATCTTTGTAAGTAACACTTATAATATTAATTTAGATGCTCAGATTCATCTTCTTTGATATCATTTATATCAATAAATCTGCCGCTTAAGGCTGGATTACATCACATATCGTTTCTTTGCACTGCTTGTGGTGATAATGTATGTAGACCAATAGCGTTTAATATTAGTAAGCTAAAACGAATAACAATTATTAGCATGCAGATATTGTTAATTTTCTACAAAAATACATTGACAAATATGTTAATAACCAGGTAGTATTAGTCTCGTTTATTTTTGCATAATTATCACTACATAAACACAACAAATGCGAATTTTATTTATTTATATCAAGTAAGGATACTTCGAAGAGAAGCAACAGATTTTTCTACTGCAAATGGTTCTGAATTGTTTGACAGTAAAATATTTCAGCGTTCTATTCAAGCTATTTTCATTTGAAAGTAAGCTACGGAAGTTCAAATTGTAAGTGAAATAGTTTGTTATTGTGTTTACGAGTACCTACTTTTTCATAATAATTGCAACGTTAAAACAGTGAAATACGTAGAGTAATCTTTACTAACTTTTTTTTTTTATTTTAAGAGCCTGCCAAGTGACTCTTCTGTGCCTGATAGAAAGTATGAATAGAATCCAAGAGTTTTGGTCACCATACTCATTGCAAATGCAGATAATGCAATATGGCGGCACACTATGACGCCCTAGTGAGATGCTTCTTCACGCCCTGCTTGGGGACTTAAAAGGTTTGACAGTCATCGTGGCATTACAATGCTCACATGTAATGCTCGCACACTTACCACGACAGCTGTAACCCTTGTATTAATGGACCTCTGGTCTCGCATTCACCACCGAAACACGCTAGCATGGATACTGTCGCTTTAAGTTGGCCTTCTGTGAGAAGGTAGTACTGTCCCGGTCAAGCCGGCTCGTTGGTGCTGAAATCAGCGTAACTCTACTACCTATAAATCAATGAATCAAATCTATCAATGAAAATACACTAAGACTAATTTTGTTTAAATGAGTGAGGCAATCACAAAAATAAAATCCTGTAGCAGTCGTCTAAAAGTTTTCCATAACTTTGACTATCAAGTGGATTTGTTCTCTGTTTGTTTATCAAATTGTAAACTTCATTCATTTACATAATACTTCGCAGTTATTTTGATCATCCGATATTAATATCTGTATAAATCGACTCCAATTCACCTCATTACAAAAGCTCGTTACAGTAATTGCTAAGCATGCTTACCATACGTAACAATTCTGACATTAAAAACACTCAAAAAGGCATCAGAAAATGTTGTATAACTATGTAACGATATAATACATAACATGGATCATATTGTTACAGACAATTTTAGATATATTAGGAATGTATTACAATTAGAGATTGTCGTATTACTAGCGCTTTCGCAATCGATGACTGTGTGTTTTGAGATATCTATGATATAATATAGTGAAAATGGTGTAATATAACTAAGAGCATTATAATGGTAGTGAAAATTTTAAATTATATAATTCGCAAAAGGTCAGGCTTACGATACATTTCATAAGCTGTTTCTTTATTATTCGTTTGATTATTCCTATCAAACATTATCACATAAAACGCTACGAGAAGAAAAATATTACTCTTCTGGACGATTGTTATGACTCTTACTTTAGTAGCAGTAGAAAAATAAAGGGATGTAAAATTATTTCCGTTCGCTAAAGACTACGTTGCAAGTTTTTGATTTTAAGGTCGTAGTTAGTCACTCATTCCTATTTCTCAACAAATCTGACATGTTTCGTTGCTTTGTCTCGTTGAAATTCATTTTAGTTAAGCCTGTATAAAATAGCATCTATATGAGTAGTGAGTTGACTATGGAATGCTCAGTCAGTTGTCAAGTTAGAACATGTTGCGGTTTAATAAGGAGGTAAGTAACGAAGATAGTGGTTTTGACCCACAATATTATTTAACGAGTCATAGTCTAGTGACTAAGGTGCTTACGTATACAATACCTTTGTCAAGAGTGAAAAATAACAATCAGATTCTCCTTATGGAAAGGTTTTTAGTCATAACATTACCGGTTCCGGTTTCTAACGTATATAGTGACTGATTTTTTATTTACCCGACTCCGTAGTCGAAACCAAAAGGTAGGGTTTTGATGTTTGTGTGTTCCACTATAGCGCTTAAACTACTGAATCGATTTAAATGAATAAAGTGTCAAAAGATTCGTAATAGTAATCCGGGTAAAATATTGTTATTTTTTTACGTTTTCATGTTAAAGTTTTTAATGGTAACATAGAACTCAACTAAAAAGACGGATTGCTTGATGGAATGGAACTACCTCCGCCCATGGACACAAGCAACACAAAAGACGCAAGTGAGTTGCCGTCCTTTGAATGTCCGAATCTTACAGAATGAGGCTGTGCTCTGGTAATATCACTCACTCAGTAAAAAGTAACGAAAGAAGAAGAAAAATGCTTTACACCAGTTTTATGTCAAGCCGTGATATATCATCCCGGATTTCGAACGACAATAATGTTCACGAAAACGCACTATTTCCTAAATATATGCCTCCGTTATTTAATTATGTCCAAACATTTGCAGTTAAACAAAATTATGCATACCTAAAAGCATTCCAATCCATTAACTTTGACACTGCGGCACCTGATACAATATAAACGTTGATTGCCTACATCCGGTTGTAAATGAAATCGCAGGGTATTTCCATCTTTTTGAACCTTATGTCTCGAAATTAGAATGTCGACGCCTACCGCCAGTGAATCACAGTTGGAATCATGAATGAGATGATGTCTTCAAACCGGTTCTTGCAGTTTCCTTGACCTCGAAACGTGTGTAGGTTTGTGTTTACTATTAAGATCTTATATCTCAAAGATCTCTTGTGTACTTAGTGAAAAGGTAGTGCCGAAAATATTACGTCATCACCATCACCAACAGCAGACGCTGTTAAGCAGAGTCTTATTAAATTAAAATACGGCATTTCGAATATAAGAGAAAGATGTCGAACTTTTTTGAGTATTTTGCGAATTTATTATGAAAGTATAAGAAATTCGTGAAGTCTGTATTAACTGGAAAGATCACTAAGGCCCATACACTGATATATTTATTTCTTTATAATAGATTTTAAGGTTGTTGATTTGAAAATAGTATGTTTTATCTCTCTCTCTGTGTGTGTATTTGTGTTTATGTAAATCTGTGATAAAGTCTTGCAATTTTTAACATACATATTTTAAATATTCTATATTTGACATTCGTTCGCGAAATTTTCTAAAAAAGTGTAAAATAAATTCTCTTTACCTACTAATGTGTGTTATGCTTAACTGAGATTAAAACATTGACTCGAGACGTGTGTGTGCATGTGCACAATGATAACCTCGGCATATATTTAATAGGCAGGGGAATTAATCTCTTAATACACATTCTAGTCACGTGTTGTTATCGTTTTAAACGTGCGTTCTTTGAACTAAAGAATTCTTAATGTTAATGTAACTTTAGTTTAAATTGAATTATTTTGTACATGTACATAATTTTCTCATGTATATCATAATACATAGGTAAGAGAGAGTACGCATGTAGTATTTAGCGTAGCGTGGTGTCGATTCAGGGAGGAAATGAAATTACATGGTCTGAGTCTTCCCAGAACAGGGTGGCCGCCCGTGGGGGTGGTTCTTAGAGCAACCACAACACACTTTAAGAATCAAGAGATCTGAATGAATTTTCCACCCATCAACAAAAAAAGGTATGTAGTATTTCCTCAGTTAAAGAAAAAATTTAATTTCGAATATATCACTTAAAATATGTCCATTTTACATGTAACATGTAGCCAGAAACTGCGGATTGCAACAAGGAAAAGTTTCGTTTTGTTTTCGTAACATAGGCCGAGAAAGAGATTTATTAAATATGAATCTCAGATTCATCTCAAACAGATTCATCAGTCGAGGGCGCAGCGGTAGCGAATGCGTCTGCTGTGCTTGAGGTTTCGGGCTCGATTCCCGGGTCATATCAAATGTTTGTATGATCTGTACCTACCTCCTATTTTCTCTGCATCGCCCAATCGGTTGACTGGCAGAAAATGCCTTAGGTGTTAAGTCCGCTGATGCATGTATTTGTGCATAAAGTTGTAAATAAATAAATAAATATTTATTTCTGAGTTTGAGTGTTTTCTATGTATAATGTGTATGTATTTAAAAAAAAAGTATATAAGTTTTCTATCAGTCAGTCTAGTTATCATAGTACAAGCTCTGCCAAGTTTGAAACTAGATGGCGTTGTGTGTCACATATCCGAAACATATATTCATTTATATATTATTATTTTTGTATTTTGTCTTAAATCAAGGTTCGCTGCAAAATAAATCACAGTCTGACTTCCCTATTTCTGGGGCGGAGAAGAAAGTATGAGCTGTATCTGTTCTCATGGAAAGTTCTAGAGTTTACCTCGGAGCTTGTTTAGAAGACACGCAAGAGGTTGTCATTTAAGGCTAACAAAATAGTTATACTACAGATATTTCAAGATTCTATTCGCAATAATAGACCCTGACTTCAATAGATAACTAACCTTACTCTCTGCTCACTAAACTAACAATGTCAAATGGAGCCATTTATTGCGGAGGGAAACATTATTTACTGAAGGTACTTCTAAATCATTGTTATCACTCTTTATCATACATTATAATAGTAATAGTGTAGTTTATGAGAATGTGTATTTGTGTGTAGTGGTTAATGTACTATGAACTACTCTCTATTAAGAAATTGTCTGTATGAACTTTAAAATGTATGGTACAAGGTTCATTAGATTGCATTTTAAAAGCTTCAAGGTGAGAAGTGTTCTGAACTGTACTAGTTATTTACTTTTAATAGTAACAACTAAAAAGTTCTTGTCTCCAAGTGTGTCAATTCTGTTCACACCTATAATCAGTACTAATACAATACAATCATAATGCGGGCATACGATTACGATTTAAAAAGGGATTTTAAAAAGTGTTGCCCTCGTACAAACTTTATTGATATCGATTCACTTAGAACGCAAATCGTTTTGTAAACACACTGATATACACTATTAACACATATATATTAAATAAAGCTCTTTGCAAGACACTAAAACTAGTTTTTTAATATATTTTTTTGTCTGTTAATTTGTCCAGGCTAATCTCTGAAACCACTGAACACAGTTGCCGGGACTTTCACTAGGAGATAGAAGAGATTGGACAACATATAGGTTACTTTTTATCCCGGATTGCCCACAGAATAGCGATTTACGCAGCATAAAACCACGCCTCTAAGATACAAATACAAAATCAATTCATACACGAGCGAAGTCGCGGCCAAAGGTAGTATAATTATATAAGTAAGTATGTACCTATATTATAATTTCTTTTTTAAATACTTTTACGTTAATATTTGAACTTTTATTAATAATTATAGCGTTCAATGTACAACGTAGACTGGTTCGTTTTATTACAAACAGAGTAATGAAACTCGGCTATTGACATTTACCGGTCACCAAAGTCACTTTGTCTTTGCAAGCTAGGGTCAAGTTAAAAATCATAAGACAATCTACTTCCATAGACATAAATTCTACAATAAAATATTATTGAAAAAAAAATTCTGTTAACGTTCTTTATTTCATTTTACATTTCGTGAGTTAACAATCTTTTGAAGGCTGCTATGTTCACCTTTAAATAACTTGAGTACCTGAAAAGTATTTTACGTCTCTAGCGAAGATATAGTATCTAGGTATGTCATTTTCCTGGTAATAACAATAGTAATGACTTTATACATCGAGATGTGTAAAGTCTGACTAAAGGTAATGTCAGAAGGCAGTCTGATCTTAATCAAGCACATCCTATTGTAAAGAGATTGGCTAAGTAATATATACTTATATACATACATATTAAAGATAAATCGAGTGGTTAGTGATACTGACTGCTAAGCGAGTGGTCGTAGATTCGATTTCCACCCAGGACCAATCTTTGAGTAATGGACACGATCATTTGTTCTCTGTCTCGGTGTAATTTATCTATAATATGTTTGTGTTTAGAAATATATAAGCATGTTTATTAGCAGTCTGGCTACCATCGTACAGGTTCTGCCTAGTTTGGGATCAGACGGCTGTGTGTGAGTTGTGTGAGGATATTATTATTATATTATGTTATATTTACACCCAGATCCAGAATAATTGTTTGTGGTTATCACACAAATGTGTATTGCGAGATTTCGTGTAAGCCGGATGACATACGGTAAGATATAACATGTGTTTAAATAGAAATTGACTTTTATACGTTAGATAACTGGATATAAACACGGAAGGATGACACGCAATGTGTTAAATAGGTCATGATCTGAAATCAGACGATGTTGCTTCTACGAAAACAAATTGTATACGGTTTTACTCTGACCATTGCACAACTATTTAAATTATTCGATTAAGCTTTAAAGGTTTTCCATAGCTCTGATTTATTATTATTCCATTGTAAATGTTTGCTTTTAAACCAGAATAATGTCTTTGGTAAGTTGACATTCAAATAGTAGTAAAAGATGTCGATTACTAGAGTTAAAAACTAAGTTTATATATATAATTATTTTAAAATGCCTTTTAGTTTAATGAGGCTTTATCATGATGGCTTGCAAAAAACTGTATTCTTTACTCTCTGTTCCTCCACTATATATTTTTTCAAATATTTACAGGAACAAACAAGAAGTGTTTGTGTTTTTTGTTTTCTCTCTGTTCCTTTCAAACTAAAAATGAATTTTCAAAATCAGTTCATAAATGATTACGTACTGATATAACAAAAACAAACTCTCTGTTTCTTGAAGAAAACATTAGTAATGAATAAGTTGTTTGACCATTTAAATTCAACATGCAACGAACTGTAAACAAAATATGCAAAATGTAGCAAATAGTGACACACAAAAGTAAATAATACAGTAATTTGCGCACTTTTACAGTGTACTTTTACTAGGCAGTTATTACCTTTCACTCTCTGTACACTTTCCACTCTTTTAATACCCCTTAATAGCACGATATCATGAGTTGAATCACCTTATTGACCTCACAAGTCAACGCGAATGGGGCACTCAATGAATTCCTCTTCTCTTTCCCACACATGTGATGACATATCACCGAAATGAGAGAAGCAATGTCAATGAGAGTCAATTAAACCATAATACTTAATTGGATTCGGTGTACGATACCATTTTTGTAATGTATGTATTCATGACATGGTTACATGTGGATGTACATAACTGTAAAAGGCGATCTGTTTTATAACATAAGTTTAATAAAAATTGTTGTTTGTTTTAACAGCTTCTCTGCCTACGTATTAACAATTCTGTTACACCCGGCTTAGACACTTATTGCACCCGCAGTACTAGAACCCACAATGCTGGAACCTACTCAACCTGAAACCTTAATAAAATTGGTGTAAGTGCTAACTTATACTAGCGGGAAGTCTTTGACAATTAATCACACGGTAGACGATGATTAAGATATAAAAGGTACAAAGAAATTTAGTTCGAACTGCACTTAGTTCCCCTGTAAATGCAAAATGGAAAAACCGCATCATCAATAGCAACAGTCCACTGCTGAGCATAGACATCTCGGCAAACAACACAATACAATCTGAAAAGACGTATAAAACACTTATATAATAAAAAAGATGTTTTATCTATCAAATAAGTTTTTAAGCAGAAATGGGCTCTCGATAGGAATGTACAAATTTATTTCATGACCATAGTAGTCAATCCCCTCATTCTATCAAAATACAAATATAAATGAATTGCAGTATGACTCTCTAAATGTCATGTATGAGACACGAACACACTTAACACCCCAAGTATCTAAACTATCCAACGCACTTGAAGTTTATCTTCCCAGAGTGGTCACAAATAGACTGTCAAGAAACTACTATCACCAAACACTTAACAGTTCCAGAAACCAAGCATTCGTAAGTCAACAAAACAAACAATATGTGTGGATATCAAAACACTATGACAAGCGGATATTGAAACAATTCTGTTAGAAGACATTCTATAGGAGTGACGACAGAATTATTGTACAGTGATGTAGTTATGGCTTCCTTGAATCATATGTTCCTCAATGATGGATTGTTCTTGACCGAATATATCATTGGATACTGTGTATCTGTGTCGTCATCTCTGGAATATCTGATAGCTTCTAAACTTATTTTTTCCAAAAAGAGCTTTTCTACTTTTTTTATATTTAGAAATTGTTCGTTTAGGCTGTCGATCTAAATTGATTTTTCTTTTTCTTTCTGTCTCTTCTCTCCTTGATGCTAACAGTGGTATGGTTTGTCGCAATGCAATTTACTAAAAACATAAAGAGGAGTCTGGAACCCGAAGAGACTCAAAGAAGAAAGCCTCTCAGAACCCCTTGCAGATTTTAATCATGCCTATCCAACTTACTTACTTGGAGGGTATTACTAGAATTGTTTTAGCACTTATAATCACGTAAATTTTTAATAACTCTGAATCTAGGCAGATAAATAAAGAATATTTCAGAAATGCATATTCGGTATAACTACCGTTTTTTTTTCATTTGCGGACAAAGCCATGTCACTAGCACAATTCTGATGAATTTAACGACATTTCACATGTCAAAAACTGTCCAGTCGTTTGGGATATAGGTCGTGCCAAAGTACATACATACATACACTCGAAAAATATTACCCCCTAACACAATCGGGTAATAAATGACGTTTCTTGCTGTAATATAATTTATCCTTATATTCCGTATTTAAATTACTATAAATAAATTGCCCTTAAGAAAAATGTTTGGTTTTCCTTAGGATACTTGTTAAGTCTTGACTTAATACCTTTTCTTATATTATAGGCTTTTATTTTGCTCGTCAATCAAACTGGGAAATTGTACCTGTGTCTGTGATAACGGTGTTCTGTCCCTCCAAAAAAGGTAGAATCTACCGAATAGGTTTAACCCTTGTATTTGGTGGGTCTAATACCAGTTGACTGGTGCAATAACTTTACGATAGTGAGATGAAGTTGAAGTTGATTTTGCTTGATCATCACATATACAATACGATTTAATTTTACTGCCTCGGTGGCTCAGTGGTAGCGTATGCGACTGCTCTGCGTGAGGTCTCGGGTTCGATTGCTTGGTCGGACAAAATATTTGTATAATCTGTAAATGTTTGTTTAGGAGTTTGGGTGTTTTCTATATACAATATACAGAGATATTACAAAAAAAACTATATAAGTATTTTATTAGTCAATCTAGCTGTCATAGTACGAGCTCTGTTTAGTTTGAAGCTAGATGGTTTTCATTTATTACTTATCTTTATATATATAAAAATCTACTGTACGTGTGTATATCGCTGAACTCCTAAACGGCTAGACCGATTTGAATGAATTTTTTTGTATGCGCTTGGGTGGCCCCCTGGATGGCTAAGATCAACCCGGCAGAAACGTTAAAAAAAACATAGTCTTGTGGTACGAAATTCGCCGGGTCAGCTAGTTTGTGTATATAAATAGATGGTTTAGAATGACAAGGGCGGTCAACTTACTACAATTAAAGTTTCTTCCAAAGTATAGGTATATTTGTGCATGATTAAATAAAGAATTGCATGAATCACAAAATGTTTTGACGACGTCATGAAATATCTATTTTACGTCTAAATAGTGATGTCATTCTTGCACTTAGATCATTTTGTGGCGCCTTCTGATGTCTCAGTTGGATCCGGTGTGAAGGGTGCGCCTATACCTACAGTCGTAGGCAAATATTTATTAAGTACCATTTCCTTTGAATTTAGCTATTTTCCTAATTTTTTATAAGATTACCATGCATAATATGTTTATATGAGCCTCTCTACCTTCCCTTACAGAAACAATTGCAATAGAATTTCTTTGCAACCAGATAACAGTAGTATTCGAAAGTATGACCATGTGTCTGCTTTACGTTATTTTAAAATAAATATTTATTTATACATACATACACCTATACATGTAAATATTGTGTATTCTTCTTTAAGTGTAATACGATATGGCTAGCATTTGGTGCATCCATCAGACCTACACAACCCAAGTACTAGGTAATATCCAAGTTCTATAGGAAAACTGTTATCGCATGTTTTAGGCTTCAACTACCCGTAACCGTTGTCAAAGATGTTCGTTTGGCAACCGGGACTAATAGCTTAACATGCTCTCCGAGACGCGGAGACATACACACACATATATATGCACATATATACATGTAAATATGTAATATGTGTGTGTTAAACAGAGACATGTACATATTCAAATTTTCATTGTTTAGATTTTTTCAAGTACTTATTCTTGAAATCTTTGCATGCGGAAATAACGTCATTTATTTTTATAAACATGTTTAGGAAACGAATACATGGCTCTCTTAATAGCAAGAGTAGCCGAGTTCAGCTAAATCAATGATTGTACGAATGGCGTAGCAGTTTAAGCGATAGCCTTGCCGGTTCCTACTGCACCCGAGTTCTGTGGGTCCGATCCTCACATAGGACAACACTTTTTGTAATCCATAAATAGTTATTCTAAGTCTGGGTGTTCTTCGTGTCCATTTGATACATGTTAGTAAAGTCACCCACCCTATAATATTTATTCCTAGTGCGGCAATTATTAAAAAAAGAAAAAAAAACATAACACCTCTTCATAACAATTTCCATTTGTTAACCACAGTTTCCTATAAAGTTAAAGCTACTTCCCTGCTAAGTGAATTCGACACTATGTGTGTCCTATTTTCATTTTCACAGGGAACACATCTACGAAGTGGTTAAAATATGCCCGCAACATTTTTTCACACATTGTCATCACGCCCTGGCAGTCATCTTCCACACCACGTGAAATAATAAACAAAATTCCCATGATCAAAAAATACTCGCATATAAACTTCTGTCCGGTTACACAACTGCCTATTGTTTAAAAACTGTTACGATGTACATATTATAATGTTTACGAGGTCACAACAAAACTGCTTACTTTATAATATAATTAAACAGTGACTGGGAACATACATAGAATAGGAAACGTTTCCTATTCATCCAAATTAATTTCATTAGTCGTGGGTTTTATATACGAACATTCACTACTGACTGCACGATTGGCCTAGTGGTTTAAGCAGTCGCTACGCCGCTCTCCACTTCGCTGAGAGTTGTGGGTTCAAATCCTACATGAAACAACACTTTGTGTGATCCACAAATTGTTGTTCTGAGTCTGGGTGATCTTTGTGTCCGCTTCTTGTATATTTGTAAAGTCTCCCGCGACACAGGATTTATTTCCAATGCAGGCGTTGTCTTTTTAAATATCAAAAAAAAATAGTGATAATTCGAGAACGTCGGTTAATAAATACCATTATTACTGGTAGAAGTGCTAACAAATGGTTCTAATGAGCACGCCAATTAAGTACAATTGACTTGTGTGCAATCTAAAGCAGTAGTTCCTTTAGATAGTTTCAAACGTAAAAAGAAGTTTTCATAATGAAAATTTCATGAAAACTCAGTATTAAACAACATACATAGAGTCACGTCTATTACCCAGAGGGTAAGCAGAGACAATGATCTTCTCTTACTACGGTCCTGACACACCTCTTTTGCTTAGTTCTCATTCGTCAATCGCAGCTCGTATACTGGTAGCTTTCTCTTGCTTTTCTCATAGCCCTTCTGAAGATGACCTCTTGTGGATGACACAATCGAAATTCCTTTTGTGACTCTTCTATTATCCATCCTCTCTACGTGGTCAAATAACTCGATACAGAATTCAATTCCAATGAAGTCGACGATTATGAAAGTCTACAATCATCATCATTATCGTCTCAGGTGAAAAATGTCCACCGCTAAACAGAGGCCTCCCCCAAGCCCTCAACGCCCAGCAAATAAGTTACTACGCAATCTAATAGATAATAAGCTAACCATAGATCTTAGAGAAATAGCGAATTTGTCAGTCAGTCTACTGACGATCTCATAACTACGTACATAAATTACCAGAACTAAATATTATACTAAATTGCCCCACTTTCGGGTAAATACACTTGTTTACGTTACTGTACCAAAAGAGCAATAACCTACATCTTATATTACTGACCTTAGACACTACTACTTGTCGAACTCGTGAACAACTCGATGACATTTACGACGTAATGTTTATGTTTCCTTACAATTAGTAGTCGAGGTTCTAATAGCGTCCTATAGTCTGGAATAAGGCGGTATAAATAGTCTTGTAAAGTTCCTGATATTATTGACGCGAAGGAAGTAACTCATGCATTTGTAAATTATCTAAACTACTTAAAATAACTATATAGTTAAAATTAATAATAAACAAATAATTTATATCTAAGCAAATGATTAAACTGAATCTTAGATTATTAAATTACAATGAATCGTCAATCATTAAAGTCGTATTGTAACGTTATGTGTCTTGGATACATTATAAACAAATTTGCCCGGTAAATTAACTTGCAACTTTAATGGATACCATTCTATTTCAAAATTTTTATTAATAACTATTTAATAATATAATAGTAATAATTCATAACAATCTATATGTACAATTTATTCCTAAATTTCAGAAAAATGGACGTATGTCCTAATGTTTTCAACAAAAAATGAATAGTGTCGTGGGACACCAGGTAGGAACGAAGTTCCTTCGGATAATGTGGAATCGACACAATTTGCAAAAAAAATCGTGCTCAATTTTATGTAGGTTTTCTTGATTTTTCTCTTAAATTTTGCTGATTAGTTTTTATTTAAGTACAAGAAAGTATTTAGGAAATTCAGTATTTTAGGAAATAAAATAATAAATTCCTTAAAATAATAAAATAGCACACATGACGCGCTTTCGCGCCTGCGCACGTCTCATTTAACGGTTTTATTCCACGCACTTTTTTCCACAGATTTATTCCACAGATTTATTCCACGCACTTTTTCCACTTACGGTTTTACTATCACATTTTTTTCCGTTCGGTCCCGCAGCGAAATCCCTATCCCCTCCAAGCCTGCCGTAAGGAACTTCGTTCCAAAAATAATAAAATATGCTAGAAAAGGCTATTCTTAGATGGCATACAAACTGGCGTCTATCTAAAATTAGATATTTTGAACTACACTGACACTAGTAACATCTACATTACTTTTTCTTTAAAAAACACGTTCAAATATCATTCAGCTGTCTTCCATTCGAGTTACCGAAGTATTGTAGTTTGTTTGCTTTAACAATACCGGAAGTTCGGGCGTTGCTGGCCAACATGGAGAAGACGTGTTCTTTACAGAGATGTATCTGTCTGGCGGACAGACAAATAAGTGGAAGGGAAAAGGTAATCTTTATAATAACCCCTTGTTTATGTTACTTTTCGTTGTGATAGATAGCTACTATACCATACCGGTGTGGGCGGCGGCTCTGACCGCCCAGAATAGGGCTCGACTCTGGCGCCCTCAGAGGATATTGGCGGTTAGAGCCATACGCGGTTACCGCACCGTATCGACGGAGGCGGCGTGCGCCTTGGCCGGAACTCCCCCGTGGGATTTGGAGGCGGAAGTGCTCGCCGAAGTTTATCGGCGGACGGCTGACTTCCGGGCGAGTACCGGCATACGGCCCCCGCCCGAAGAGATACGCGAGTGGCGAGAGGCCGCTCGTCGAGCCACGATGGCTCGTTGGTCGTCCCGGCTGGAGGCTCCACGTGCTGGCTTTGCCGCCGTGGAGGCTCTCCAGCCGGTCATCGCCGAGTGGGCAGGGCGGCAGCACGGGACCCTTTCCTTCCGACTGACGCAGGTCCTTTCCGGGCACGGTTGCTTCGGGAAGTATCTGCACTCGGTCGTCAGGAGGGAATTGAGTCCCGCCTGTCACCACTGCGACTGCAGTGAGGACTCGGCTCAGCACACGCTAGCAGTTTGTTCCGCTTGGGCGGCGCAGCGTGGGGTCCTCACTGCAGTTATTGGAGGTGATCTCTCGCTGCCGGCCGTCATACGCTCCATGGCCGGTAGCGACAGTTGTTTTACCGCGGTCGCAACCTTCTGCGAAGACGTAATTTCGCGGAAGGAGGCGGCGGAGAGGGCCCGGGAGGACGATATCCACTCGGACCCAATTCGACGCCGGCGAGCCAGGCGGCGGAGGCGCGCATACCAGCGCCTCATGCCGCCTTGAGTGTGGCCGCGGGTGGACGGGACGGGTTTTCCCCTCCATCCGCTATAGTGGCCAGCCGCGAGGAGGCGACGTCCGCGTGTGCCGTACGTCGCCTAAAATAGAGAGTTTACCCATAGATGGTGCCCACATTAGCGGGCAGGCGCTAGGAGGGATCTGGATGTCGTAATAGCAGCGGTTCCCGGATCCCTCCTATCTCAGGCGCAGAGTGGCACACCGTGTGGTTTTAGTCGGTCCGATTCCGACACACCACCCCGCCGTAAACCCCGGTGGGGTGACGGCTCGAGGGGGTTTCCACACGTTAAAAAAAAAAAAAAAAAAAAAAAAAAAAAAGATAGCTACTATACCATGACACTCTTATAATAAATTAAACGGTTTGGTTCCTAAATCGCGGTAAGGTTTTGTTACGTGTGACAACGAAGAATACAAAACCTTCGTAAGTACTGTTCATATTTTTTACATTACATTCCTATATGGTTTCAGAAACAACGATGATCCCTCATTACGGGACGAAATGTCCCACGACGGTGTCAGGTGTCACATTCGAATACTCTAATAACATATCACTTCGGACATCTCAGACACAACGCAGTATTAGACAACTGATATAAATATATATATATACTTTTTTTCGTAAATACATTCACATTATACATAGAAAACACTAGAACTTCGAAACAAATATTTGCAGAAAATATTGACATTTGGTCCAACCCGGGAATCGAATCGAGACCTCAAGCACAGTAGTCGCGTTCACTACCACTGCGCTAGCGAGGCAGTGATTATTGATTTGAAAACATTATATATACATAAGGCGGTTGAAACTATGAATCACACTGTCTTTTGTTATATAAGGATGTTATACAAATGTTAAGATTTTTCGTTCGTTTACCTTATTATAATGCAGCTCACATTATATAACAATTTAGTCAAATAAATATAATGTGATATTGTTGTCGCTTAAATAGAAATTAATTGGCCCAAACAACATCATTTTTCATAGTATATGTTGTTCGTTTAAAATGAATTGTAAATAAAAATTGCGTTTTATCAGCCGCTGTATTTGCGCTTAGCAATCATTACTAATTAGTGATACTTACTAAGTATGTTGGTATTCAAATAAATATTTAACTACCTCGGTGGTGTAGTGGTAGCATTTGAAAACTTCTGTGCTTGAGGATATGGGTTCGATTCCTGGATCGGACCAAATATTTGTATGATCCGGTCCGATCCGATTGAATCCAAATTATACCTTTTTTTTAATGTGTAGAAAATCCCTCGGGCCGTCACCCCATTTGTAGGTTCATACCCTAGAAATTGTACCTAGTATAACCTAGATGCAATTACAATTGTAGTTAGTAAAAGTAGGTTTTTAAATTGATTTTTTTATTTTATAAAAACAAGAAGCCGTTAGCCACATGATACTACGTTGATTATCTAGTAACTAGTTCGTAGCACATGGGATATCTAGCCTAAAAAGGTGAATCAATCAGTCTCATGGCTTTCATATCAATGCTGTAAACAAATTTTAGGCAAATGTCTTTAGGAACCCGTGGACACTGAATTGCACCAATTTTTGACATTCACAAATACTTACAACTAGTTGTAGTAGCCAGCGTGGTATAGTAAGCCTAAGTCTCCTTTCTACGAAAAGGTCGATGTCTAGCGCTGGACTCTTAAAGGCTGTGGACGACAATTACTTTCAAATATCATTTCAGCCACGATTCGATAAACACGATTCTGACATTTGTGTGTTAAAGACACATCAGACAGCATTACAAGACATCACAGTGAAGAAGAAATATTATCTTCATCTAATTTTCAGTTCTCTAAACTAAATAGACAAAAAATGTGTATTTTTTTTAAATTCTTTGTCATTTCTTAGCAACTTTTTTCATTACTTCCACTCACAAAATATAAATATATATAAAAGTATGTAGATAGCGTAATGCGTTTGGAAAGCACATTATTACAACACCGCTAATTGTTTACAGACTTACTAATAAACGCCTTTGAAGCTCCACTGGGCTCGGAAGCTGAGATATAATTAAATAATCATACTATACCATTAGAGAAATGAAACTAATTTGTTTAGATGGGTTGAGATTATAGACCATCCACGGTTGGATAAGTTTGTGATGTATGAGAATCGTTTTCAAACGATATTGGTGAGAATATTTCAAAAGTGGTTGCCGAACTTTATTAAAAATATTAACAATTCTAGATTATTTTTAATCTTACGTAACTTGTATGTATTATGTATTGAATAAAATATGTAAATCTATATGTAATTGCGTTATAATATGTCTCTATTCACCCGAAGTGCGTCACGTCTGCTAAAATGTAAATTGATAGTGAATTGATAGTGAAACATGATAGTTCACCAATTTACTTATTGAGTAGCGATTACAATGTAAGCGCATAGTTTTTACAATGAATAATAAATTAGGCCTAAATTTGTCTGGTAAGTTATTGCGTCATAACGAGTAATTACAACAATGGCCTAGCAAGTTACACAACATTTTACATACATACATTTATTACTTTATATTAGAGAAGATCTCTAACACAAAATAATAAAAGTATGTTAAATTTATATTTTATAGCGACGGTGAGCTACTGAGCTTATTTATACTCGTATCGTGCGTACAAAATAGTCGTCCAGACACGGAGTTCAATTAAAGGTGTTAATGCACAGGTTTGGAAATCACCGAACTTTTTCTCTTCTCAAATTAAGCTCAAATATACTTTTTTATCTGGAGTTACCTCTAGTTTTTCTTGAGGTATGCTGTTCGTTTCGTTGTGATAATACTTGATGAATTCAACTCTAAGTTTTGCGAGTTAAGTTCATCTAAGCGTGAACTCAACTTGAATTGACAAAGATCACGGGTCCCCTCTCGTGTAAGTAATTTTAATATAGTGTTGTGACTTTGTGACCTTCTTAAAGAATTAATTAAAAGAAGTTATTATCCAGAAATGAAATAGAAACTCTTTTATTTTCTCAATGTCTTTATTCATTGTTCTGCATCAGTACGTAACCTGAACACTGATTCATTCGCATTTCTGTGCCATCAGACCATTGTAATACGAATGGTGAGAAATTAATTGTTTAACTCAGTATTTATATGGAATGAAAGTAAGATTAATTTAAGATTTTTTTAAAAAATATTTTTCATAATAAGTAGGTATCCTTAATTGTTTTATTTAAGAGTGTTTTTATTAAATCGTTTTCCTTTTTACGATGTTATACTGGGGCAAACGAGCAGTCACAGACTGATTACCACCGACCATGGACACCTGTACTTCTAGAATCATAAGTGAATGCCTCCCTCCTCTCTAGAATGATTGGGCGTCGGTTCCTCCTTCACTCTGATTGCTTAATTTTAATAAAACGATTTCAAAAAGGTTTGGATTAAAGAGGAATTATGTTATAAAGCTGAATAGTTTGTTTGTGTAGTTGAAAAAGTTAATCTCAAGAACTACTGGACCGTCTTGAAATATTCTTTCAACGTTAGATAGCCCATTTATCGAAGATGGCTAGAGGGTATATATCATCTCGCTACATGCAATAGGAGACGCAGATAAACTTGTGTGGGTTCGCTAGTTAAAAATACTGCTTAACACCGATTTGCTGTTAGGCCGTGATATCACTTCAATTGTTGTTGGTACATGTACTAAAGTATGACTCTTCATACTTTAGAGCTAGCGATAGTTTGTTAGGTTTTCAGTTTCAGTCTGTCGCCGTCCACTGCTGAACGAAGGCTTCCCTGAAGAGAAGAGCTAACCATTTCAGTCTTGGGCATTCTAAATCCAGCCGCTGTCAGCCATTTTCCTTAAGTCTTCGGTCCAACAAGTGCATATCCAATTTTAGTTTAATATGAAATGTTGTCAAAAGATATAAATAACGACATAGGGACGAGACATACCTTTTATCTCAAAAAATAAAACCAAATATTTGATAAAACAAAAACTCTGATGCAATCAAAATTACGGACGAAAGTGTATAGTAGCAGTCGTCATATTTGCGTGTTGCAATTAGTTCATTACATCGTTACAGATTTACAAACTACAAGACAAGTGTAAATGTTTCGTGGCGTTTGTATAACTTAGTACATATAAGGCTTAGTTATGCGCTAGTTATTTTTTGTTAGTCAACTAACATATCTACTAAAGTACACACGTAATGATTATGACTATTAAATAAGAGCCGTGAAATATAAAAAACAAATGTTTGTTGTATTATAAAATAATAATAGCATCATAATTCATAAAAAAAACAAATTTGTAAAAATAATACTATCAAATTACGGAAATAAAAGTTCTTACTAATAAATCAAAAGATTGATAGTGAATTAAATATAGAATTAGTTATGTATTAAAATTAGCTAAATCTCCGATGCGATTTCTTTTAATTTTAGTGATCGCAACAAATCAAGACGTTCAACTTTGACTTTGCGTAACTTTCAAATGTTAAAAGATTTAGAGTGTCTTAGAGCAAACATAAAAAAGAAATTATCTGTTTTAGGCATCATTTTTTCATGGTAAGTATATGTTTCATTAGATGGGTCTCTTCATGTTTTAATTAATATAACACATACTTTTAAATGCTTATAGTTAGTAAATACTTTTATAATACATAGGGTGCATAGGGTTCCCACTAAGATCATAAGGAAACCTCACTGACTAGTAGTGTACCTGATCGACGGACGGGCTCCCGCAAACAAAACATCGCGTTTAACGGCAATATACTCACCACTTATAACGTGGGACTAAAATATTGGTGAAAAGTGTTGGTTTAATATTCCTCTACATACTCCTCCAGGGAAACAGATGTGATTTTATGTATAATTCAATATATCATAAAATTAAATCAATTACACATACTAGCAAAGTCCCTAATAACTTATTAGCGTATCGTAAAGGGAAAACCCGTAACAAATAAGGAAGCTACATTATTAACACTATATTATGACTTACAAAGAAACATTTACATATTACTTAAGGCTGACACTTAGTATTCAAATGCAATTGTCAAGTCTAAGGGTGTGCCTATGATAGGCAACGGTCACACTGGCAGCGATGAGCTATTTGCATTTGACTTGCTTAGTATTTGATTTGTGAAACACTTTACAAATAGGAGGCATTGTTAAACTTTAACCGAAAAGTACGTGAGCAATTAAGTCGACAGTCTCAATTTAGCAGGCTTAGAGAAACGCAACCAGTCTAATTTTAAAAAAAAAATCGTGGCAAATTTTGTGAAAAGGTTACATTAACTACTCTGCATGCATTTAAAAACAATATATACACAATATAGCTGTGTAAACTTGAAAAAATCCTGAACAGTATGTCTTACTATACATATGCTACCTGCCAATATATACATACTACCTATTACATATACATCGTGACTGGAATCAAACTCTGTTAATTTGTCGCTCATCTGCTTACAGTATGACCTCGTCCTTACAATATATACACATGCAAAATACAAATCATATTTCGCACCTTATTTAAATATCATACATTAGTCCTCAGCTCCTTGCATGGCGTCCGTTAGTCTGCGTGACGGCCTACGTGATTGTCGGCCGTCCTTAACACAACACATTGTGTTCGAAAGGATTGACTTTCTTATACCATGCAATTGGCATTAGATTTTATATAGGAAAGACTTTGGGACAACCCTATTTGTCTATACTGTAATATTTAAATACTTTCGGAACGTTTAAGGACTTTTTATACTACCACTAGTGCCCGTGGCTTCAGCCGCCAGTATGTCTGTTATCGCGGTAAATATAACCCATATTACTTGCTGATAATGTAGCTTTCTATTGGTGATTTTTGTTTTAAATCCTTTAAGTGGTTTAGGCTAACAAAGTCACGTTCGCGTTTATAATATCAGTAAGGATGTACTTAGGTTAGTTTAAGTAAATACTTTATCGTGGTTTCGTTGAATTCTTAATGCCACTTTTAAAAATAAACTTTAGCTTTAAAGTTATTGGTATTTGAGTCACTGCATATGTAATTAACAAAGTGCATTCTCAGAAAGGGCTAAAACTGTGAAGTCTTACGCAATAAAAACAAATAAAAGCCTAATTCTTGTAATTGGTAATCATTTGGAGAGATCACACTGCGCATGTGCATTACATATGTCGTATAAAGACGAGGATTCATAATTATAGCACGGTATATTTAATTCTCCTGTGATATTTTGTACATCATGTTTGTGTCCCTTTACTTGTATTAACATTGACCAAGAACTTCATAGTAAAAAAGGGTGAGGTTCTTGATGTTTTTCTATATATTTATTTTTCTATATTAAGAGCCTGCCAAAGTGACTCTACTTTGCCTGATGGAAAGCATGAATAGAATCCAAGGGTTGTCGTCACCATACTCATTGCAAATGTAGACAATGCAGTATGGTGACCCACACTATGGCGGTCTTGTGAGATGCGTTTTCACACCCCGCTTGGGGACGTAAAAGACATGACAATCATTCTGACAGAGTAAGGCTTACACAGTTACCACGATAACTGACACTTCTGCATCAATGGGCCTTCGGTCTCACACTCACCAACGAAACACGAAAACACGGATGCTGGCGCTCTAGGTTGGTCTTCTGTGGGAGGGTAGTCAATTGATGTCAATTGTTTTAATATTTTATTCACAAATGTTGTTAGAAATAGTCACTTTGTCACACACAACTCTTTTACACAATAAATTCATTTTTTTTTTCTAATCATACTATCTTATAATTAATTTATTTCAAATTATTTGTTACCTTTTAGTTTAATTTTTTGTGAAAGCGTGTTCTTTTTTGTTTTTTTTTTTTAATTATTATTACGCGACTGAGTGCTACATATGCTTGTCCTACCAAGTCCTACCAAGCGTGCTAAACGTTATGAATCCTAAGGGTGCTGGTAAGGGTAAAGGGACAAACTATACAAATAATTGCATTGTTATGGGTCCTTGATAAATGTGTATAGTTTCAAATCAATCCGTCATTTTGAAAGGGGTTTAAATCACATTCAAAGATTCATTTCTTTTTGTTTTTGTTTTTAAGAAAACAACGCCCGCATTAAGAACATATTCTGTATCGCGGGGGACTTTACAAATATATAAGAAACGGACACGGAATTTGTCAAACTAATAAAAACTTTTTAAAAGTAGCGATGTCATTTAACAAAATCTAGAGATACTATAAAGAAAATTTTAAGTGCAACTTTGCAAGATCGTGTTTAAGGAATTAGAGGTAGATTTTTAACATTTTGATGGGATTTAGAAAATTCTTTCACAATATAAGCATCATCATCATCAAGCCTTTAATAGACATGGAGCTGATGGACATTATGAGGTTTTGGCCTACCATACCACGCTGGTTACACAGACATATGTTAGACAGAAATGTGTAATTGGTAATTATAATTAGAAGCAAATTCAACCCTCTTTGACCTTTCTTAAGGTTACCGGAAAACCGTGTATAAATCCATAAACGATATTTCTGTTTACTGCTTGGGCAATTGAAACAACTAATGAGTTAAAACATACTATTTACTGACACATGTTTCAGGGTATAATTTTATACGCATGTTAATACAACAGTAATCGTTATCGTAAACATATTTCGTTAAATTATACGCTAAAGGATTTAAAAAGGACCGACATAATTTGGCCACATGGCAGACAACAGTTTGATAAACAAATTAGTACCAGTAATTGCTAAAGAGATTGTATCTAATGAATATTACAATATAACATTTGGAAAGTCAAAGGTTCACTTTACTTAATTTGCAACAAGCTATAAAAGAGATTTGATTGTATGACAAGAGTAGATGTAATGGAAAAAAAGAAGCCGAAATTGCTTGCCAATCAATATAAATTCACTTCAGTAGATAAATATAAATTAAAGAAAATCTTGACTTGTTTTACTCACAATTGTATATATACAAGCAATTTGCACGATAAAATTCTGGGTTTTTAAACGGCAAAGGAAATGTGCAATGGTTGCACTCTGAGTATCAGGGGTGGTACTTCCAGCCCTGAGTATCAGGGGTGGTGCTTCCAGCCTCTCGTCCAGAGAGATTTTGCAGCCAGTTTAAGTATAATACAAACGAAAGTAAACTAATCAGATGCATATGATTCCTTAGCAGGATTAGTGGAACTTCTCTTAGCGTGTTCAGAACAGGTTCAGGTGACATGGTACCAGTCTAGAGGCCTTTTGTAGATTCGTGAAACAGAAAATTTGTAATTCCCTGGATTGCCCGGTGCTGGTTAGTATCTATCTGTTTACAGGATCAGAAAAATGTCGTCTCAATAAGGCTAGCACTTGTTTGTAAAATATTTAAACGAATAAAGAGTAAATTTGCTCTACTCTTCTGATATAACATGAATCTGATTTCTTCTCCCTTCATTCACCACATGATTTGTTGTTTTATAAAATACTTAGATACGTTAAAGCAAAAGCATTGATCAAATATTAAATGGTATTTTTTAGTTGATGTTTACAATTGCTTAGCAAAAACTCTTATTAAAATTACAAAGAATCGTGTGTGCAGTAATAAGAGCATGACTAATGATACTTATGTTAATAAGTATTACATTAAAAAGACAGTGCTCTTTGATTTGTGTGTCACAATTTATAAAATTATGACGCATCGCACTGTGGTTATGATAACGCGGCACAAACAACAGCCATTCAGTTCGTATCTGTCACAATGTTTATTTACTACAATTCAGGTACAGAAATGAGCACACAACCACTATGACGTCACATCATAATTAAAATACATTATTTAATAGAAAAGAGAGCAGATTTTCAAGTTATAATGAGTTCGTTAGATACACAGTTAGTACATATAGATGGTAAAATAATAAAAGACTATTAATGTAGTTTAAAGCGAATAACAATACACCAGTGTAAATGAGCGTTGTCTGATTTGGTAGCATTATAAACCCTCCTGAAAACGATTGCTATTTACGTGGAACAAAATTAACGCGAATTACAAATTCGCGTTAATTTTGTAACCTACGCTACGCTGCATTATTTTTAAAAATTCACATTTAAAAAAAATGCAACTGTTTTTAGATTATTCAGCGTTTTAAAGATACATTTTATCTTAAGTATAAAATATTTATAATAGATAGATTTTTGTAACACAATAATAATAATTTATTATAACACAATAATAATAATTTACAATTAACTCGTAGACGTGGCAATACAATTGCAATCAAACTGCGATCAAAATTTAACGCATCATTAATAGGGCAATCGCAAATTAATTTTTAAACTAATTTTCATAGTATTTAAGATTACTATGTTCAACCATTTATGTTGCTGGCTGTATAAAACATGGTACATTACAACTATTAGTGTACCGACCATGCCAGATGCCAGCGCGACCTAAATGCAAGATAAGTGGTGTAGATATTCTGTGAACTGTTTATTGTAACACTAGTTGAATCTGGCTTTGGTTTTCATTGTGTCGAGATTCGACAACTGTCAATACTGATAGCAAATAAATATTCGCAAATTGGGGAGAAAACACGAAGTAAGCTTTGTTTTTTGAGTTTAAAGTTGCATCTATTATAAAAGCTCATTGTCAAATAAAATTTACAAACAAATAGGTAATAACCAATATTATTATTATCATCAGCTCATCACAGTCCACTGCTAGGCATAGACTTTTGCCATTGAAATAACCATAACCCACATCGATGGACTAGGATTCTTTGAGTGTCTTTAAACTATAGTATACTTTAAATAGAAAACTTAAGCTCAGCTTTAAGTGTTTAAATAACAAATACATGATGCCAAAAACTGTTTTAGTTAATGACACTTTCATAATCAACAGCTTCTGTATAAGTTCAGAAATGATATTTCGCAACAATTACGTACAAAACGGTGCATGTTAGAACACATTAGTAGTCAATTGGTGTCCAAAGACTTCCTGTCCTTGGGCACACATGACCAATCATCCGGAACGTCGCGGTATACACCTACCAATTACTGCTTGACAGATTTATGATACAGCAACGAGTTGGTGACGGAGAAGTTTCAATTAGATTTATTTATTGGTGAGTTGTCAATGAGTGTCACTATGAGACGTTGTTTTTTTTTTAAATAAATATATATTTTGTTTATGTAGTAATTAAGGTAGATTGATGTATCTGGCCCGAAATTAAAAGCTTTGGAAGTTGATCTTTGAATGATCTTTGAATGAATTATGTAGATTTTCTATTTGGAACTTAAGTAAAAGCAATAATTACCATATAAGTATTTACATTTTAGAGCAAAAATTGGGTTTTTTCTTATAGTAAGCGTAAAAGTAAAATGTGGACGCTTAATTCACTTCTTTCGTCTCTTTGGAAGTAATGACGTGAGGGTAAGTAAATGTATATGTCTGTATACCAATGTGATGGGTACGTAAATGAATTAGAATATATCGTAAGATGTTACACCAAATGTAATTTTACGGCCAATATTACGCTTAACTTTTAATGCAAAAAATTTCACATATTTAAATCTCACAGCCATGTAATTCATCCATTAGATTAAGTAAAATCGTTTAACTAACACGATATGCTAATTCTACACAAGGAATTACAATGTACTACCTATTTATCAACAGCCAACTCGCATGTACTGTTCACAACTTTTTCATCACAGCGAAGTGTTCACTCGACTGCATATTTTCTATTTCATCAACATTGTAAATTTCTTTAAATCAATGACCGTATGCCTTTAATGAGATATGTTGACTCTTAATGACATTGAAGGCAATACCCGCATGATTTAACGTAAGATAAGGGCTACGATTGTAATTTTTATTGTTTTCTCCGAAGAATTGAAGACCACGTCGATCATTTTTATGAGTTTTCTTGTTAGATAAAGAGACTTAATTTGAATTTTATGCTCTGTTATGACATAATGAATGCATTTTGACTTGAGAAACTGACTTTCCGGAATAATTCATACAATAAAACATGTAACGATTAAATTGTAAGTAGGAAGTTATTTGGTGATTTTATCACGAATAACTTATAATTTGTTTTATATCTTCGATTAAACTTAAACCGTTTTTGTTACATAACCTTAAGCTTCATCTTAGATCCTTAGAAATAATTTAACTCAGCAGCCGGGCGTACGTGGTATTTCAAGTGAAATTCACCACGAAGGCTGGAAGTCCAATCTCGATGTAAAAAAAAAATGTTGGTTGGGTCCATGTTTAGAACCTCTGATATGAGGATGATCTTTCCTGCCAGGTTTTGGTAAGAGTATTACCCACTACTAATTCTATTTCATTCTTTTCCATTTGCAAGCAGTTTTAAGAATATATTGTTGAGCTACAACGATGGATATCAAAGAAAAATTACGAAAAGAAAGTATGTATGTTAAATAAAAACATAATTACTGCAATAAAACACACTCGCAAAAAAATTGCTAAACTATAGGGCATGCTAATGTGATGTCGAAATCTTCCAATTACAAAGGAGCATTGAAATTCGGCCATTCTTGCCATTTTTTTTACTAAAAAGGTATGCGTGTATTGCGATATGTAACCGCTCTAGTGGTCAACAAGGCTTATGATAATTCGATTATCTATTTGTTGCGAAATTCGTAATTGTTATGGGTAACCTGTTTTGGTGTGTAGCAGGTGTTAAGTACGAAACTAAGAGCTTAAAATCTAGGCCTATCTGTCCGTTAATCAATCGATTTAGGTTCTAAATTTATCTTGGTGTCTCTTATTTCGTTGTTTGGTAATTCTCTTTAGGCAACCGCCCTTTTATACGCAATTAATTTTATTGATAGTAGATACTCTGGTTTTGTAGCATTCTTCAGTACTAGATACACTTAAGAACTGATTTGAGGTTCCGGTTTTCTTTCAAGAAACCTGAAATATCAAAAGTTTGAAATGGTAGCTCAAGTAATAAATTGTGTTTAATAGAACACAACGAACTTTCAATTGGATAAATAAAGTAGGCAATATTAAATAAGCAATAAAACTTTTTGGTGTAATGAAAACCTAAGTTTTTTTACAGTCGTTAATTTTGGAGTTCTAAATCGGTGAGTGTTTTTTGTAGAGTTTATTTTTGTTGCAAAATATACTTACTTATAACTTAGTGGGTATAAAGTATTTCGAGGTAGGCAAATGTACACTATTGAAATTGTTACCAGACTTACAAAACAGAGTGATCGCTGTCAACCACTAACAACAAATGATATGTCTGGACGTAATAATATTTAATGTTATTTCATAAGCGATATCAATTCCGGACATTGCGGTATGATCTGTAGGTTAAACAAATAATAAATCATCGTTTTATGAAATTTTAACAACTCGATTAAATGACGGACATTCCATAATGGACGACAAAAATGTTTTACATAAGAACTGCATTAGGAGATCGTCCGTTATAATTCCACGATCAGTCATCCAAACATTGCGGATGCATATTTCTCATCGATGCAGAGTAAGAAAACTGCTTACTTGATTTAAGATATGGATGTGAAGATTTTACACGCATGTACGATGCATAAAATCGTGGTACCATGATATTTAGGATGGGAGCTACAGTTTTTCAAGCTTACATTTAAAGACACAGCACACTTAGTCTGGCCATAGAGACTGTTACTATAAAAAAATGTATTATAACTAGTCACGGATGTTTTAAAACAGTTTTACCGTTTTCTTATATGTCAAGAAGGTTGCAGTAATCTGGAGAATTTATCCAAATCAGATTACTTTATCCTGAATACTTTCATCTCGCTCACCAGCGCATTGTGTACATAATTATTGCAAAACGCAATTACATGTGAATGCATCGGTACGTAATCAGAAGAGGTAAATAAACCCTGTAGCGATACGTTGTGTACGTACTGCTAATTAAAGACACGTGTAACAAACGAATGTTTGTTTAGCGGTAATGCACTAACCAGAACAGATAGTATCCAGTTATACGCATTGTCTGTGACCCATTTTACAGTATTTGTTAATTGCTGTGAGGTTTTTAAGTGTCAGTATTATGTACATTTCAGAAAAAAACCTTAAATTCTTGCCCAGGACATCAACATCATCATCATGAGTAACTTTACGCAGTCCACTGTGGACATAATATCCTTAAAAAGGATGTTTTAGGCTACACTTCACTGGCCAGACGAGTTGGTATAGGTTTTTTCAAGTTTTCCCAGGGTATACATTCATAAGATTCGAAAAATTTGCACCAAATCTCTCCCAAGTCGTGTCGGATGACTATCGCATCAGATTACAGTGTCGGAACAGAGGGTGCACCAATGTTTGCGCACACACTTGTGCACTATAATACCGCCTGTGTCTCCGTTGATACTGGCCGCCGTGGCCGACATCAGCTAGAAGTACATTGTCATCGTTCACAAAATAGTGTAGGGTTTCAGTCGGTAAGCTTCGAACATATCACTGCTAAACGTGATGTTGACTCGTAAATGATTCCACACGATAGAAAAATACAAATAAGTATAAGTTGTGACATGAAAACGGTGCCACAGTATATCTTCAAAATGCTGTGGAAGGACTTGAAGTAGTTATAGCATAATATCTTCAGAAAGTAAAAAGAGGTAGTATCTTCAGAGTTAGAATGTCAAAAGTCTGTATAGGTATCATGAGAAGACTAATCACTTTGTGGGTAATGGTGATTGACGATTATTTATTGTTAAACAACACACATTGTGTTCAAAAAATGAGTATCTTAATAATATGATATCCGAAATAGGAAAGTTTACAATTTTGTACGAGTTTTTGAAAGCGTTTGAAAGACATTTGATACGAATTTAAATGAAAAAATACTCTGAAGATAAACAAAAAATGTTTTTTTTTACATTTCAAAATAATTACTTTGATGTTTTTGAACTTGTTATTATTTTAATAAGGACAGAAGCTTCAAATATTTTTGATAGTATCAGTTCTACAATTTTATTGTATTTATTATAAGATATGTATGTAACTTTGATTAGCTTGACGCTTCCATCAGGGAATACCTACTAGTCGTATTCAGAAGCACACCACTATAATATCCATTACGTAATCGCATTAACTTAAAAATAAACTTTCGTATGTTTATTGTCGACTGCAAAAGTTTAAAAGTAAACAATGTTTTTATTCACAACAATAGACTTGGATTCTCTTTGATGATTAATTTATATAAAACCATATGAACTAGGAACAATAGCAAAGCCAGTCAATCGTGATAATGTATGGCGCGATGGGCTATGACATCACTATTCAATGGGTCTGCGCCGGCGCAACTTATATTCAATTGAAAGCAACAACATCTGTGCTCTTAGTCGCCATTAATTAAATGAGTGTGTTTCGGGAAACTATTCTACTTTAAGGTTTTTAGTAAATATTGAGTTATTTTGTTTATATTATACATATTACAGATTAATGTTGGTTTTCTCAACTGTTAGATTTATCAAATACAAATTTTAAAGTCTGGCAGTGGCATCCGTAAGTAGATATTCATACCATGGCAGCTTCTTTTCTTTAGTATAAACTTTTAGTCAGAAATTCATGTATTCATTAATGTTTAATTTCTAGTTAATTGATTAAGTAACAGCATGGATCTCGTAGGGTTTTAAGTGGGCGTTACACCGTTTTTTACTGCGCTAAGTGTCGTAGGTTCAACTCGACATGGAATTACACTTTGTGTTATCCATGAATTGTTGTTTTGAGTCACAGGATATATTCCCAACGCGGTATTGTTTTTTTTTTCAAAAGACAGAAAATATTTAAAGAAAAAGTAACTAAATCTTGAATAATTTATAGTTTTACGTATAGTTTTACGGTACACTATTGTCCCTGACTATACCTAATTAACTAGAAACTGGTATCACTTGAACTCAGGTATATATCAATGCAAATTATGAGTTCAACTTAATATCATTTGACTCATACTTACTGAGTGTTCAATAAATAAAGTTATTTCTACAAATGTATCTATTTCATACAACAGAAGTAGATTAATACTAAATTCTTGCCGCGTATCAGATGATTTCTTAAGTCTCTCTATAAGGATAGTGCTTGCGCAAAAATGTTGAATTATATTCTATAAGAAGATATAAAAATTCTGAAATAATACACAATATCGCAGTAAGTTTGAGAAGTCTATACAAATAGACAATTGACCAACCTTATTTCAACTTGATTAGTTAATCTATTCAACAACAGTGGTGTAGTCATTGTTGTAAGGATGAGTAAAGATCTAATGACTAAACTAAAATAATTTCTAATGTTTCTATTAAGATAAATTTATACATCGCAACATACGAGTAAACTGGCCAGCATTGACTTGAGATAGCATTGCATTGAATTATTAACTTAGCATATTACTGTTTTAACTAGTTCTTCTTTTAACAATAAAAATATGATTATATAATAAGAATAATCTATTTGTATGTTTAATAACAATATTTTTAAATAACAACTTAATGGATTGTTATTTGATAAAAACAATTTACTTGCATAAAAGTTAATAACTAAGAGTCAATAAAATTAAAAATTGACCAATAATCCAGCACTGATTAAGTGTAAACAAATGCAATCTAGATAAAAGTACGATATCTTAGTCAAGTGTTAGCTAAACACCATTGCACTTAAAATTCTTTTGACTACTTAACATCTTCCCTTTTCTAAGTTATGCCATTAACAAATAAAAGATAAGATATCGGGAGTCAACAAAACCGCAGACTACACGGAACCCGGGACTTTTCACGATGACCCATTTCTCTGCACGTCATGTAATTTAAATCGTTTTATTGTGTGTATTTTTAACCCTAGATAGTATGTGTTTCTGTATCTATATGTTTGTGCAATTGTGGCATTGTAACTCCTAAAGAGATGGACAATGGATTTTATTTTCTTGCTTTAAAGATGATTAGATTGAATGGTTTTATGTCGAACACGAAAATTTTATTTTTATTTGGAGTTTATTATTCAAAATTCGGTTGTTTTCTTACAAATTGTATTTAAAAAATGCAATTGATAAACTATGATATCAAAGTAAGTGTAAAACACTAAGACTAAAAACCTCGTTTCCGCATTATACATTAATATTCGAATCCAATACAATTTTCATTACATATACTCGTATTAGAATATTATTATTTAGTTACGCGATCTAATCAGCATATATTATGAGTGATTTTTGGGAATTTCTTTCAGTGATAAATTGCTTAGTAATGTGTTGGACATTTGTAAATAAAGTAATGGCAAGTGATTGCCCGTAATGTGGTGTTTATTGTATTGTGATTTGAATTTACTAGTTAATGATTTATCCATTAAATAATACAATGACTAGTCATTAATTGGAAATAGTTATGAATTAATTGGAAACATGACGCATTGTAACAAACTACTTTTAAATAGTAGGCTCTGGTAGAAATTCCTGTTTAATTTTGACCCGGCATTATCGTTTTATACTGTTATATAAAATTGTTTATTAATTTGCCATTCAAAATAGCAATGAACACAATAAACGTTATGTTTTAAAACAGATAATTACATTTCACATTGTTCTTGGATTCAATTATATATTATAGAGCTAAAACCCGATATCACCATCTTTGGTAAAAAATATTGAAGTACAAGGAGGAAATTATTTAAGTAAGTACAAATACATAGAGATTTATTAAGTGAACAAAAGCATCATTAATAAAAAAAATGTTGTGGAGATGTATTACAAAAAAATAATAGCTTTAATACGCGCTACGCATCATAGTACTCTGCATTTTCATCTTTCCATTTATTCCACTATGTTCGTCTGGATCTAACCACGTAGGAATGGAGAACTTATTCTTAAAAGGTTCCATTGTCCCGGGTGATTTCATCAATGTGAACATAGAGAAGAGTCTTAGTCAGACTCTACTTTGGAATATAAAATTTGGTCGTGACAAGTTTAGGACTTACAAAACTTTTTATATTATAGTAAGTATCTAAGAACGTAGAACCTACGTCAAACGCTAATTGTGGTATGAAGTTGTGACGTTAGGGGTACTAATTTTCCTCACCATACGCATCTATTAATCATAGATCTAGTTAAACATAATAATATTGCCCGTACATTTGATGTAAATTTTAACTAGTTCATTACTTGTTTTGCACGATTATAATAGACCATAGTTTTCGTACTCTAACTTATAACTTTTTGTGTCAAATGACTAAGACATTTGACGTACGGCCTTATTTACATTCCAATTTAAGTTCATAGCGAACCAGAACATTTAATTTAGATTCAAGGATAGCCTTTCTAAGTATACCGTTAGTTATTTAAATAATCATTAATAAAATAGCACTTACTTCATCTTCTTCATCGTCGTTGTAGAAAGGGTCCTGGAGCATATTCTTCCAGAATATAACGTCGGCGGGTATCGCGTAAGCATCATGATCCCTTAAATTCGCATACAAGGGACTCTCTCTCCCCACACCTTCGGAACTAGCACTTATTGAACAACTCTCCACTTCAACACTACCACCACAAGAACATCCTTCGTCCGTATAACTATACCCATAGTCGATTTCTTCGTAGATATTTTCGTCTGTAATCGCGTCTCGCACCGGCTCGTAGCCGTCGTCCGTCGGCTTGTCTGGCGTCATAGCTACTGAACCACTGTCAACACACCTGTCCTTACATTCTCCCACCTCTTGCAGTGAGTACACTGAATACGAATCAGGTATAAAGTCGCTAGCCGTATCGAAAGAAAGACGCGATATAGTGGCATGGTGCTGCGATAAAACTCGCCTTAATATTTCATCGGAGTTATGAAACCCTGTTGATTGTAACCACACCGGTGCGTAAGGGTTGGTTTCGTTATCTTCCGCACTACATTCTTTGTAACTCCAACACGTACTTACAGAATCACTTTCCGATACACTGTCCTGATTATTCGATTCCATATCCGAAATTGTGTTGCTGCAAATCGATTTTAAACGGCTCCGTCTTGGCGGGAGAGGAGTACCGTCCCCCTGATCGAATATTGTGTTTACGTTACTCACTTTGACATTGTTTACATTGATCGGAGTACTGGTAACTAATAAACAGTCAGATTTGATAGATTCACTGTCACTTACACTGTTACAGTTTTCTTTTTCTTCTTCCATGCGTTCTAAACACTCGTCGAAAATATTAAGAATGCTAAGTGACACTTCCTTTTCTGAAGGCACCAAGTTGCGTTGGTACTCATCCAATTTATAGATCTCCTTGCCTAGTTGCGACAATATTTCGTCGAACTTGCTCTCAGGAGTTTCTGGTTCTTCCTCGGGTGGCGTGATTGTGATCAGGGGGTCGTATTCTTCGATCGCCTGCCGAATAGTCGTGAGCCATTCGATAACCGGCTGCGCTGTCTCAGCGCGCAGTGTAACTGCGACTGCGTTCGGAATCCAACTTGCTACTTCACACATTGTGCTCGCCGCTCACGATAACCGGTGTATGAATCAACACGCGGGATTCCGCGAAACTAAGCTTTGACGTCTCCACAGTAGTACTGTAGAACGCTCGCAAGATATCGACGACATTTGCACTCGACCGCGATCGCTTATCATTATTTTCCTAATTATAATCAACCACGGCATATTTGACCTTTACGATAACTGACTATTTTTGCTCATGTTTACTTGAAGTTCAAAACTCTACTAAATTACTAAGACAACAATGGTTCTTTGAGTCATTTTCTTAGTAAAAATGAAATTAAAATAAAACAAAACAATTATTTATTTATTTTGAAAGATCGTATTCGCGCGCTTTTTTAATATATTTTTTAAATGTTGTAACGGAAGCGTCCGCACGCGGCACGTCCACACCGATAGTGGTGCGCCGTCCGGCAATTAATTCGATGCGTTCATTCTGCGCCTGAGTCTGTGTGACCGATATTCTATGTTATTTCTGTGGCGGGCCGAGCATGTGGCGCAACCGCACTAAAACTAAATGCAATGTGCATTAGATAAGACTGATCAGACCCGACGACGTACGTCTTTATTGTTATATCTCCAACTTATATCGACAATAGAGTTATGTATTTCCGTTCACAAATAAAACAAGATTGTTTGGTCCATAGACATCAATAGTCAGTTTACGCCATTTATTTAATATTTTCCTGTAGTTAATTATGATATATGTTTTTTCCGTCTTATATTCCTATATATTAATATTTATACCTATATTACATGATTATTATTTAGGCATAGAAAAACAATGAAATAATAGGCTAAATATTTATAGGATATCGAGTTTTATTGATTTCCTGGCAAAGTAGGTAGGTACATGCGATGCCACGTTGTTTTATTTTTAAATAAACAATAATGAAAAATAAAGACAGCAAGTCATCTTTGTTAGTTCTTTATCTTCACAGGTTTTAATACTATTAAAAATACACACACATTATTTTGCAATATAACACAACATCAAAAGGTTTTAATGACAGCAGTTTTCCTCAAAATCTACTTCTAATGTGGTCGTACAAAGTAGGAGGACCATAATTCGTCATAAACGCTGAGACTTTCTTCAGATTAAATAATTTGTGACTATTTCAGTGATTTTCGTGTTAATCAAGTAAGTAATTCTTCTAATTTGTTCTACAGTTTACTGGGTCTAAGTAGATGTTATTTGATAATGGACACTAGTATTTATATTACCGCCAATGAATACCATTCTTTTCTAAATTCCAAACTGACAACTCGTACTCGTATCTACAGCAATACATACATAAATAAAATTGAAGTGTCTGTCTGCGACTTAAAAACTGTGTCTTCCCAAGCGTTTATAGCTCTTTACACGATACTAAAACATGAACTACTTGGTTTTTTGATTTTTGTCATTCTGTCTGTCTGTTTGTTTGTCCGAGCTAATCTCTAGAACCACTGAACCAATTTTAATGAGAATTTTACTATGAGATAGAAGACCTTACTGGGCAATATATAGACAACTTTTTTTCCCAAATTTCCCACGGGATCGGCATTTACGCAGCAGAAACCACGTTTCTAAGGTAAAAATTTAAATTCAGCGAAGTCGCCGGCACAACTAGTACGTTAACACAATCTGTGCATATTAAAAAACTTGCTCTGACTGATTCATCAACACTGAGCCTAAACCGCTGTGGTTACGAACTTGAAACTATAGCAGCTAATGTTTTTTACGTGGTAAGCACGCATTAAAAAAATATTATTGGATAATCTACTCTTAATGGAGTAATAGAAGGGATGAACAAGCGTATTGAAAACGTTAGAAATACGACTTATGAAATAATAACACGCGGGCAGCCGTGGATTGTTGCTTAATCATAATAATTGAGCAGCTTACATTAATTTCACATTATATCGTTATAACTTAAGCTTTATTACCACATAAAGAGTAGGTACTTAGGGTTCCGAGTAAGTATACATTAAGTAATCACTGTGCAAAAGCTTATCAATTCAACTTATTTGCGGTGATTCACAGGTTTGATAGTAATATTGCTTATTTGCACAGTTCAATGACGTCTTAAAGGCGTTACATTTACTTAGAAGTAACCAATTTGTTCAACATAATATAAAAGTTTATAATAAGATCGTATTCGCGCCTTTTTTTAATATATTTTTTAAATGTTGAAAAGGAAGCGTCCGCAGTCGGCATATTGAGACGTTTTGTCGTATAAATTCAAGTTGATAGTGTATAACAGCAAACTTATTTTTAACGTACCTTAAAAGGTAAGGTGTTAGTGTAATTGGTTTGTGTGTACGGATTTAAAATAGCGAGTCAGCGATTTAAAATCACCACCCTATTCATCCCAACGGCAAAAAAACGAGAAGAACGAACAGCACTGCAAAGAAAAAAAATTAAACAAACCCTATACCGATCCGTCTGTCCGGCGTAGCATTTGTCCAGCAGTGGACCATTTTAGAATTTTTACGATGATGATAAATAAGGTTTTTGTAAGAGACATCCAATTACAATTAATTTGGAATGAAGAGTTGTAAGTTTGTTGCAAAACGAAATCCTTTTTTTAAATAATTATGGTTAACAGTTACGATTTTTTCAGTGACAAAAATAGGCACATCTATTGATTATCTAGATTCTTAGATTCTTTACATATTTATTACTTGACATTTATGTCACCTTGTCGATGGTAAAGCCAATCTTTGTGGAATCTAGTGAAGTGTGAGTCAGGTTTGTAAAGAATTTATATGTAGGTATATAATGACCATGACATTAATGACTATAAAGGGAAATATCTAGATACATATCACGCATTATTTCTTTTTAAGTCATTTGCTTATAAGTTACTTATTATTATACAGACGCAATAGATATGAAGTGTCTTCGATTTTGCTTCGTAAAGTTTTCAAAGTCGTCCAATACAATTTAACAGTTAAAAAGATTACATTTTTTTTTTCTAATTGTAAGAAGTAGGTAGCTATAACATATTATCGAGGATCAAGTCAAGTGGAGTGCGAGAGACCTATGTCCAGCAGAGGACTATGATAGGCTGATGATAATGAGCATATTACGATGTGAGTGCTTAGATCGACTATAATCTGGACCAACTATATAGGTGATCCCGCCATTACACCTCATATCGTGTCCATTATTATACAGTAAAGCATTCCATTCCAAGAAAAATAACTAAAAAGAAAACTTAACACATAACATTGGTGTATTTCCCCTGCATTTGTATCAATTAATTTTAATCCTAAGTACCACACAACGCTGCATTTTACCAATAACTATTATGGTAGGTTATGAGAAAACTATAAGAAAGAAATTATATAGTTGTCGCTAAGAATAGCATTTAACATCGTTTTCTTAAATTCAAGAATTGCGTTTGGAGACCAATTTCACTCCAATATAGTTTATGATGACATTTTTAAAAAACGTCCAAGTAATATTACTCCAAGGAGTCGGAATAAAAAATAAAATAGTTTATTGGCAGTTAGTAATAAATAATTGTATTATAAATTACTGATTTTGTTTTATTTCACTTGTCACTTTGTAACATTTTCCGAGAGACGCCTCGTTTTACTTTTAATATTATTACAAAAAATATTTAAAAGATCTTAATTCTTGTTTCTTATTATTATTAGTCCATCAACAAAAAATCAAAGCCAAGAAAACAAAGCCATAAATTCAATTTCTTATTAGTATTTCAGCCATGGTCATGATTTTACGTATCGCGTTGCATCTTATCTTACCTTATCCCGAAATACACTTTTATATGGCAACTCTAAAGTTGAATGAACAAAGTTAACTTGAGATTACAAAGCCCATTCATGTGGAATATCAATCTTAGTTTAGACACACAAATATAAACCTTATCAGTTTTATATAAAGTTGTAAATTACGTGCAAAAATTCGTGAGTATGAATGGCCACTGTTTCTGGAGTTCGCACATGCGCGTTAAGATGCTATAGATATTGGCCAGCTTGTTTTTCTAAAATGGAATGCAGCTTTCTCTTATTTAAGACTCTTTGGACTTTTATGTTAGATTTTATAAAGCTCTATGGGATGAGAAATAAATTCACTATTCACATGACTCATATTACAACGACACAAGCTTGTCCCTTTCTCGATCGCCTATGCTCACTGGTTTCTTGACAGGAACACCAGTAGGCATACACTGGTCTCTTACGAAAACGAGAAAATCACCACCTGGGCGACCCTAACGATAATCATACATTGATTATCGCTATCTAGGAGGGTAATGTTTACTTCTTACAAACGTATAATATGGTTATATATTACATACCCGAGAGTTCGTGACAAAGAAATGAGAATTTGTTGACAATGTCATATTTACATGGAAACTGATAATTTGACACTCACAACCATAGATTAAAGAAAATACTTAAGATATAGTACGGCAATGGTAAAACTAATTATCTGTAACTTTAAAACGATAATGAATTAGACTTAAAGAGCGTCTTTTAAATAAAATATATGTACATTTGTAACTTAGTTGACTTTCCTTCATTTATGTACACACTTAGGTTTAAATCTACAATTTCTTGTTAACTAGATGCACAACTAAATGTTAAACTCAGTTTACTTAAAGACTCCGCTTATACTTTAACGACATAACCTATTTAATTTCTAACTATCCTCGTAGTTTTACTTGCCTTTATTGTCACTGCTCTTTACCTACAAAGGTTATATCGTGATGCTTAACATCCAATGTTACTCTTCAATGAATACTCTACACAATTAAAACTCCAAAATCACCAGAATCTCATGGGTATTTTCAGAAATTTATTTATTTATTTTAAATAATTGAAAATTGACAATAAATGACTATATAGGTAACTTGGTTTATATTTGATGTCACATTACATACTGAAGGTATATAATGGGCCAAATGGAATACCCATGGGCGCTGTCAGAATTATCATACATTACATATACTATTACACAGATGTAATGTATAGAATTATACTAGGGTTGATGTTTTCCATGAAATAAGTTCAGATATTTTTTTACATGTCTTATATCTATTAATTAAAATAATCACCCGTTCAAGCGATGCATCTTTACCAACAGAGGGGCAGTTTATTGACACCCTTCTTGAAGAAATCAGCTGGACGAGAGGTAACAAATGCTTCAAAGGCGTACTGCTTCTCGGGTAACATTACGCACCTGTTGGTGTTGTTGAGTAAAAAATGTGTTTTTTTTAAGTATTTTTTAACCACGGTTTGCAAGTTCCCCCCATGCAACTCTATCTAGGCGCCCATGTTAATACCCAATCAAACTTATCTTGGACATGATTCCAAGGAGGAAGAACCTGTAAAAAAATTGCTGTGCAATGTGTGTCACATTGGAAACATTCAAATATTGTTATAAAGCTGTAAATAATTAATATTTATACGTACTTTGTTAACGTGCCGTCTCGACAGCTAAATAGACGGCAAAAGAATAATAATTGTAAAACTACCAGGTCTGCATATATCAACCTTATTCATAGCAGATACAGAATTTGAATTCAGAAAAACTATCCTCGTTACGTCGCTCAGGATTAGAACACTTATTATTTTAAAATGGATATTCCAGTCCAGGGATTGAAAACTGGTAGGGCCGCTGATATTATTAACTTTTGTTTGTTTTTAAATTTGAATGTTTGGTTTTTGTCCTCGCCCCTCGAAACAGTAATGGTCAATGTTGGATATAATGTTAGTTAAACTCGTAAACTGTTACTTCTTGCGTTGCAATTACAACTCTAATTTTATTATGACAGACCATTTTTTCAAATCAGTTTTGTTTTATGTTTAGGAATAAATAATATCGATTTTATAAAATTCATCGAGAAACAAAATTATTTAATTATAGGTATATAATACGTCTGTCTCTCCCCGGACGTGGCGGAAAATCGTCCCATCGGATTGTGAGAGTACGGGAACAGAGAGCGCACCTGTGTTTACGTACACATTAATGCACTGTAATATCTCCTACGGAGTTGACTGGTCTCCGTTGAGACTGGCCACCGAGGCTGAAATCGTTAGGAGTACATCGTCAAGGCAAGGTGACTATGTTTTGACGGTTATAAAGCTGATAAAAACATTTCCTAAATATTTAAATCAATGAAATGATATTACTTGACCAATGATAATGGCAAATATTTGGGTTGTGACCGTTTTCCTATATTTTAGTTATTTAGAATATCAAACATATTTAATATCTCTTTTCGTGATAAATACAGAGTCCGAGGTTAAATATATATCTGACATAATAACCTAAAATTGTGCCTGTCTCTGTGTTATTTTAGGTGCAGATACGAAGCTCAAAAAACTACATTAATTGGACTATATTGGGAACAATTAGTGTTGCAGTAGTTTAAATTGTCTGAATTGGTGCCTCTGGGTGACTAAGTCCAACAGCTGTCGGATCTCGTCTATACTTCACAGATAATATTATCGACGATAAATATATTGGTTGGTAGTCCATGGGTGTCGATTAACCTATTTTTCAAATAATCATTTAAAAATATTACATAAATTGACAGGTTTCTAGCAGGTTTAGCACTGATAGCCGATGAGATATATTGTGGATAGACGGACCGATGGCCTGACGAAATAAGGGTTCCGGTTTTGCCATGTTCACTACGAAACCCTTCGAAACAGTTCTCATGTAAACACTTGCATAAAATGCATAATGTGTCATACACTAAATTAAATCACCTAAAAATCACGTCGAAATTAAATCACCTAAAATTATATAAGGTGCCGCATTTATTTATTTTTTTTTAAAAGGACGACGCCCGCACCAGTAATTAATCCTGTGTCGCGGGGGACTTTATAAACATACATGAAACGGACACAAACAACACCCTGACTCAGAACACCAATTTGTGGATTACAGAAAGTGTTGTCCCATGTGAGGTTTGAACTCACAACACTCAGCGTAGTAGAGAGCGGTGTGGTGACCGCTTAAACCACTAGGCCACCCGTGAAGTCAAGCTTGAGAATAAAATGAGTGGCCAGCGGTGATATGATCCACCCGCAGTCACTCTTAGAGAGCCACACGTGTCGGTGAATATTCTGTTCTGCCTTAAGGTATTTCTCTGGAATCTAATAATCAATGAGTTAAACTCCGGAAAAGTAAGGGTTTGAATATTCAAATGTTAACTTTTAACTTTTTTACGACACTAAACATTTCTTGTATCTAAGAGGCAAGCGTGAGACGTGATAGGACCCCTGACCGCAAACCCGCATACATTAAAATAAAAGATAACATAATCGCAACTGGAACTGGCTCCCGGTCAATGTACTAGCGGACTGGTGATTTTTTTTTACCACTAAGACAATAAATAAGCTTTTAGCGAAACTGGTAAAATAAAGAAAACAAAATACATAAACTTTAATGACAATTTAGTTAGAAATTCTTAAACCCTTGGCGGGATAAATTTATGGCATAATTATATACATACTGTGCCGATGATTTTGTTTTTAATTTATTTATTCTTTATGGAAACAAACAGTGTTACAAAAATCATATGTACATTTTTACACCCAATACCGTAACCCCCACTTTATATATTAAGCTAGTGTACCTATAAAGTATTTGTCATGTGATTTCACGCAGAAAGATGCACATTCTCCATTCATAGTACGATAAAGTTTTGGTGCAAACAAAAAAAAAATGTAAGTACATATATACGTAAATAGTAACATGTAACTCGGCACTTATCATGGTGATATCATCATTATCACGTCACTAGCCTTTAATAGTCTACTGCTGGACATAGAATTTTGGCCTACTTCCTTAGAAAGGAGAATTTGGCCTATTTTACGACGCTGACCAGACAGGTTCGTATTGGATTTGTTTTAAGTTTGCCTTCTAGTTGTAGTGCTGTCGTTCTGCGTAGCTTGCTCGCTTAGTCGGCTTTTATGACACCCACGGGATGAATGGAGTTGGTGACACTTCGTATTCATACTTCGTCACCACACAGTTAATCATATACACTGGAGATAGTCTGTTATTCCAACAATGGCCATAATTCTATTTTAATTCTATTTGTTCTAGAGTTATTTCATGAGTGTTTACTTGCACAGTCATTGTGTAGGTAGAGTTTTCGCACCATTTCGCACCATGTGGCCGTTTTCACAGAATTTTTTAACTTATAGCACACATAGTTTATTTATTTTTTGCTTTCTCAGTTTTTTATCAGATGCATAACCTATGTATTTCAAATGTCACGTTCTTCGAATTTTTCTTAATAAGTCGTACAGATGGTCTTCACTTGTTTTATAAACCACACAGAAAACCGGTGTTCAGCAATCCTGTATTTCTTTACCCTAAATTAGTGAGGTTATATATCCACATATTTGGGGAAACGATATGGGTATTCCAAGGATGCCACCGAATATTCTTCTCTTGAGTTTCAACTGTCCACGCGTTTACTCACATAGCTTCAAGTGATTCGTCTGCTCGAATGCCTCTATATACAAAAATATACATACATACATACATACATACATGTACGTTACGGCTTATTAAGTGATCAAAGGCGATGGCTATTTATAGCGGCCTATTAGAGTACCAATTGGATAGACCGTAAACATTTTATGACTAACGTGTGTAAGGGCCCATAAACTTAGACAAATATCATAAATGGTAAGTGCATTTTAGATTTTTATGTATTTGGATGGAATCTATTTCATCGACATCATTACTAGTCCTTTAAAGTTCTTATCCTATTTAACCCAACTACAGTGAATGGTAATGATTTGACAATCTTTGTATATATGTTTGTATGTTATATTCCACGGCTAAACTATAGCCGAATCGATTCTAATAAATGAGGTATAATACCCCCTCTACACTACTTGCGAAGTTCTTCGGCCGAGACTAGAAAGTCGCCCGAGGCGAGGTAAAGTTTGATGAGGTTAGCCGAAGTACTTCTCTACACTATTGTATATGCGTCTAACATCGTCTAACTTCGCGAGTAGTGTAGAGGAGGCAAAATAGATTCGTAATAATGGCCCGGGTGACATAGACTACTATATACATTTTATAAAAATTTTAGATGACAGTATTTAAACCTCTGATTCTAAACTCGAAAAAATCATCTGAGATAATCATCGCGTTTATGATTTGAAAAAAAAAATAACACATATATATATATAACAAATAGGTATATATACGATATTATTGAAGTCAATAGTAAAAATATATTTTTCAAATGCTGTCGTCGCCGTTGTCATTATTTACTCGTTTAACTAAATAACAAATTTCTTAGAATGTGACGATGTAGATATTGTTCGGCTAGTGTATATAGGATCAAGAAACGGAAAAGCGTTAAAGAAATAAATTTACAAAATTATAACCCGACTATGTAAAGAAGGCATCTGAAAAGGACGAAACAAAAAACATTTAAGTAGCTGTACTCACACGTTATTTTTCACACACATGCACACAAACACTTACACGCACACACCTGTGCTAAATAAACAAATAAATTAAACTAGTTAATTTATCAGTTAAAAAATATGTTAGTCTATTTAATCTTTTTTGTACAATTGATGTTGTTAATTGTTTAATTTTGTTTTATTTATTTGAATTTTTTACTGTATAGTTATAATTAGGTAACCAATTGTCTAGAGTCGAAGGCGTTGACGACTGTAACATAATGTATGGTACGGTCGTCATCGACCACCTTTTACTAACAAGAATTACCTGAGGGAATACAGAACGAGATCCGGACGCAGCTAACATGCTGGTCGCTCTAAGGAACCCATCCACAAAAGCTGATTTCGCTAAAGACGCTGCCCCCCATCGAACTGACACCCGGATATACCAACAGGTCCAAGGACCCAACCAACTGACCCGCCTGTAGTCGCAGGCGGCGCGGAGGACCACTTCCACAGGCTGTAGACCTGGTAAATTCACCCCGAGACTCCTCCCAAAGGGGTCTACAAGAAGAACCACAAGAAGAATCACCTGGTCGTATTAAATTTATATTTCAATAAGAAATAAGAGAAAATTGTAAAAACAAATCTCTCTATCTCTTCTTATACATACATAATGTCACGCTTATTTCTTAGAGGGGTAGGCAGAAACAACTCCATATTCGTTCTTTTATTATAGGTAATCCTGTAAGATACATATATTCCAGGTAAATATAGGTAAATGAATGAATTTGTTTGAAATATGTAACGAAATCAAAAAGAGTTTAACAAACCGAAGGGTTCAAGCTATGTACCAAGAAGTTTATATATTATTTAAAAAAATGTTAAAAGCATTTAACGTAAGTGTAACATACTTTTATCATAGTGTTCAACAGTCCTGTGTACCACAGTCGTTCTTCAAATAAAAAAAAAATCTGCTATATTTACTATATTTAAATCTAGACTGTCATACTCTTTTGCACTAAAAAATAAAACAACTTTTAGTATCTCCATTATCATAACCGCTTTGTATCACTGTTTATTAACCGACATTAAAAAAGGAGAAAGTTCACCATTCGGTGTTTTTTTTTGTGAATACCTTAGTATTCATTGGGGCATTCTTAATCAGGGCGAAAATTTCTATATCGCGATTCATAATTGGTAGTTACTGCGTAGTTCGTTATTTCTTAGTTTGGTGTTCCTTCGATAGATGACGCTTTATGTGAATGTCGTCACAATGGGCCTATTTAAATTTTTTTCTTTTTGTTTTTGATAGTCCCCTTACGTTGGGTCCAGTTAAAATTACCAACGAAAAATATAACTTCCCAAGGGTAGAAAATCAAGGAAAGAAAACTACCATTTAATGCTACACGAATAGCATAGTGGTTTTTAAGCGACCACCTCGCCGCTTTCTACTGCGCTGAGTGTAGTGGGTTCAAACCCCACATGAGACAATACTTTGTGTGGTCTATAAATTATTGTTTCGAATCTGGGTGTTATTTGTGTCGATTTCTTGTATGTTTGTAAAGTCTCCCGCGACTTAGGACGTATTCCTAGTGCGTGAGTGGTATTTTTTTAAATATGAAAAAAAATTGATGTTGGAGCATTGAAGTCGAAAATAGTTTGTTAAAAATTAATTATTTTAATTTTCATATGAACAATATAACATTTAAAACAGTGTAGTCAAACATCAAAAGGGTACTTGTGTACAATATAAACCTATTATCCCTCATTACAGTAAAACTTTTACTGTTAATTGTTGATAATATACTGTTAAATTAAATGATTATAAAACTTATTTTCTACTTTTAATTAAACACACAATTAAATGAGGAGTGATAAGCAAAATTATTCTAACCAACCAGATAAGCACTTTATTCACTTCACTTCGTTGAATGTATTACGGTTTAAAAAAATACTACAAAGAAAGTGTTTCAAGTATATGTGAAACAGAACACAGCAATAAACAGTGCGTAAGTACATACACATTATTATGCATATTTATCAATATGCATGTACGACTAGGAAGTCCATGCTTGTTTATTATTTCCATGCGCCGTTGTTACGGAAAAGCAAGCAGCATTATATATGATAAAATCTTTTTGTAGCAATGTATTAAATAGACTGTGTTAGATCGGTTCATGGAAAATAGACTCATTGTGCTCCAATAACAAATAAGTTAGCAGTGGAAAATTACTTAACGTAAATAAAATTGAAATTTCTATTTGTGATTAAAAAAAAGTGCTTAGGTATATGTAGTTTTTTACACGGTTCTAAAACATAACGTTTTTGTTTTCCCGGCCTAATCTCTGGACCCACTGAATCGTTTTTAATGCACTTTCAATAGGAGATCGAGGAGGTTACTGGGCAACAGAGACTGCTTTTTATACCGGATTACAACGGGATCGGAATTTACGTAGCAAAAACTACGTCTTTAACAGGATAAAAACTCAAAATTCAAATCCTATACGTACACAGCGGCACAGCTAGTATATAATAATATTCGAAATCTGAAGAGTTTGTATGTTTGGTTTAACGTTCTAATCTCAGGAGCAATAGCTCCAGATCCGTAGATCTAGTGTTAGATGCCCATTTTTCGAGGAGGGCTATACGTTATGTAACGTCATGCTACGACCAATTTCGGATCAGCTAGTCGTCTTGTTAAGCCAAATATTAAGATAAGATTAAGAATATAGATCGTCACCACCACTATTCATCTCGTCTCGTGGTGGATGTGGTAAGAGGTAACTAAAAGAGAAAAATACGCAGAAAAATACCACTGCAAAAAGAAACAGAAAACAAACTCTATAGCTCCATAGTAACCTATCTGACCAGCGTTAATTAGTAGCCTAAAACTTTATTTCTAAAAGAGAGGTCTATGTCCAGCAGTGGACTGTTAAAGGCACGATTGGTGACATTATCACAATTACATCTCGAGTAATATATTTAAGGGATAAACAATAAATCAACCTACCACCTCCACCACGTTGGACGAAGGTCTGCTTCAAAGAGTGCCAACTATCCCATTCTTAGGCAATTAATATTTGAAAAAAGGGTCATCTATTTATCTGTATCAAATCAGTGATGGAGTTATATTTAAATATTTCAACACAACAAATTAGTTTCACCCGCATCTATGTCATAATAACGCTTTACAATAAACAGTTTCAATAACGCTTGTATTTAAATCATAGGGGCTCGAAAACGTATAATTTATTCACTGTTAAGACATAAAAAATGTAAATTTGATGATTAGTAAAACGTTTTATTATTTTAACCATTTAAAAATATCAAATTATAGCATGCATCAATGATCCATAAAACAACTTCTTACTATATCCAGATTTTTTTAAATAATATAATAACACTAATAGACTTAGATTGTGGATGCCATTTTAAAATAGTCTGCAAGACTGCACACCAAAATCGTCTTTATTCTTTAAATATTAAAACTTAAAGTGTGTTTTATCTGAATATCAGTTGTTTAACTGAGCGACTAGCAACGGACCTTTGCAACCCTAAGCGCGAACTGAATTCGAAGGTTGAACTAATTATCACGATATCAGAGGGCACTGACTTCACAATAACAATAGGACAAAAGGTACCAACGGCTTAATGTGCTCTCCAAGGCACTGGCGTAAAACACCACCAGCTTTCATGCTCCGGGCTGTTTTAAGGGATTTCTGGTAAGAAAAATCCAATAACCATTTTTGGCCCTATCTCGAGCCCGAGACCTTTTGACCGTCAGTCGCCTTCGATAGCTGCAAGACCAACGAGACAGCCGCAAGAAAAGTCAGAGATATTATTTAAATGTTTATGACACAGTAAAAAAATTTACATAAAATGATAGTGTATGTAATGGCCAATGATGACAGAACAGAAAAATACCTACTTAACAACTATTTGCAAACTTAGTCCCAGTGAGTCACGAATAAAATCGAATTTCTTTTATCTCAATTATTATGTATTGAGGTCGACTGCATTGTTTTGACGAAGACAAGACAAAGATATGATTTTTAATGAGCATTTTGTGCATTCACATGTTGTCAATGGGAAATACATTACCAACATTTAAATGACACGACGCGCGACGTGAACAACAATATGACTTGACGCTGACTTACCTGAAAAACAAAAGAAATTTTATAAGTCATAAAATATAAGTATGATTTTTTATAAATGTGAGTTACAAACACTTAATAATTAAGTCTAAATGGCAATAACCCATATTAGAATGAATCTCAAGTATTCTTGATGATCTATGGATTGTAATATCCATTTTTGACTATTTAACTTAAGGGACAACATGGCAGCGACGTCCAGGTCCAGGCTACGGCCAGGTGCTAAAAGATTATATATATTATTACAATTATATTATAAGACAAAGGGATTGCAAAGACGCTACAGCTGACCCTAAAGTGCGGTTATAGCAACCAAATAAAAGAAAAGAATGCTTAAATAGCAGGATAAAAAATATGAAGACAATTCCTTTTTTTAACCGACTCCGGAAAGGAGGAGGTTCTATGTTTCACTATGTTTTTTATGTATTTTAACCGCTTACTCCGCTTAGGCCGATTTAGAAAAATTCTTTTTGCATTCGAAGGTGATTCATTATCACCACGTCAGGATTTGATGATGAAATCCCAAGAAAATCGAGGGAAACCTTCAATTAAAGTAATATTTGATCTGTTAATGTGCTTCACCAACAACAGAAGAGATCTAACTTATGCTTACTTCTCTTGCTTAGTCGTTCACCTTTTTAAAAGTTGTAATTTTTGACTTGGCGTCGACTTGAAACAGATTTAAGATACCTAGCACATTTTATAACAAAAAAGTATTTAAATTAATTAAGTTTAGAACAGTCACATAGTGATTTTGTAAATAAGTCATAACAACTTATAAACGTATATATGTAACTTGATGGCTAAGTAAAATAATTTTACATTAACGTTCATTTAAAAAAATATTGAGAACTAGATTTGCCCGCAGCTCCAGTCACGTGTATATTTTTCCATTGGTATGAGATGTTTTACCGCGGTAAGCAGTAGCCTATATCACTCTCCAGCCTTCCAACTATCTCCTGACGCAAAAATCATTGCATAAAATCGCTCCGCTGCGGTGTGAAAGAAAAACAAACATTCAAACAAACAAGCGAACCATTGTTACAGTTACAGTTATTGAATAATGACGGAAAATACATTATATTCAGTCAATTTTTAAATCAAAGACTCTTTTCTATCTGTCGAATACATTGCCGATGGTTATTACGTTTTAAAAGGAGTCGTGGTCCGCAAATTTTCAAATTACTCCTTAACACATAAAAAGTAGTATTAAGGCAATACCTTTTTTTTTGTTGTCGGGGTGGAAAATCCCTTCTGATCTCCAGCTTCTCGTAGACGCAGGAGATAGGATAGGAGTACGTGGTGTTTCCACTAAAAACCACCCCGGCGGCCGGTCTCAGGCGTCCTTCTCTGAAGAAGACCCGGATCATATTATTTCAGGTCCCCTCCAGAATCAACGCCGCGCTTAGTCAGACCTTATGCTGGGTCATAATTTGTTGCGACCCGAACGCATTTTTGCGACCAGGTCGTTACAAATTATCCTATCGCCGACCGCAGCAACTAATCCGCCACCAGAGGTCCCCACTCTGGTGGCTCGCGGTCCCGTCGACGGTTCATAACGCCGCCGACGTCTTCTTCGCTCGGGATCGGCCCTCTCCTGATCCCGTTCAGCGGTCACTTTCTGGAGCGTAACAGTTTCGCAGAAAGAGACCACTGCGGCCCAGCTTTCCTCACCCGCCAGCATGGCAGCAACGATTACAGGCGGGGACAAGTCTTGACCTATGTTAAGGCAATACCTAGTATTAATTAAACACCTTAATGTCAAAACAATAAAGATTACGTTGAATATTTTAATGCAATGTTCTAGTTAGCGTTATCGACAAGCACACTGTTTTAGCTAGACAATCGGACAGAAGTCGCAGAGGTAAACAGCTACAATGCTCCTTAATTAGAAATACGATTAATTCAACATGTTAGCATAGTTTAATATTTTAACAGTATACTTACATCTAAATAATGCATTAACCATCATTCTATTTTATCGTTGTTTTTCGGGTTCTAAAAGACTATTAATTGTTTTCGACTGTTATCACGAATTCGGTTACGTATTCATCCAGTTTTAAATGGTAAGTGTTGAGTACTCACTGTGAATTACGATGTGATAAATTTACGTTAAACTTATTGCCGGATATGTTTATAGTTAATCGCAATCTACTTCCTCAGTTACTTCAGAGTTACAGTCCTGAACAAAGTCAAAATTGCTTTTAATAATGTAATAATATTATTAAACTGCCTCGTCAGTCTAGCGGTTAGCGTATGCGAGTGCGGATTAAGAGGTCTCGTATTCTAACCCCGGGTTAGAGCAAAAAAATGTTATAGAGTTTTTTGATTATAGAAATGGTTAATAACAACTTGGAGTTAGGAAGTTAGGATCTTAACCTTCGTGGCTGGCAGAACACGTAAAGCCCTCAGTCCTGCGCTTGATCTCTTTCCGGTCGTGTCGAATAGCCGTCCCAACAGATTGTGAGTTTTTCTGATTACAGAAATACTTAATAGCAGCTCGAAGTTTGAAAGTTATTGCCCTAACCCCTGAGCCTCGGAGAGCACGTAAAGCCGTCAGTCCTGCGCCTAATCTCTCTCCGGTCGTGTCGAATAGCCGTCTCATCATATTATGAGAGTGAGGGAACAAAGAGTGCACCTATGTTTACGCACTAGTGCACTATAGTATCTAGTGCGTAGTTGGTTGGTCTTCGTTGAGACTCGCCGCCGTGGCCGAAATCGAATCGGAGAACATCATAATCAAAACTATCAATATTAGTTCAATGTAATAATGATATGCCTAACGCCATCTATCGGAACAAATATAAATACAAACAACAAACTTTTGGTTGGAGAAAAATCAAGTTCCTTAATTTGTTATTAATTAATTAAGTTACGTCGTTTTTTTTACATCAATCATTTAAGGTCATGCAGATTGTTTTACATAAAAGTTAAATTATTATTTTATTGCCTCACGTTATTTCCGTACGGTCTTAAACGTTATATTAGTAATAGGTAGCTTATTTATTGAGACATATTCTTTTTCGTGTAAAAGAATACAGTTTCGTTTTTTCCTATTAAATCTATACTATAATAATTAACAGAACAATTTCATTATCGAACGAAGAAAATAAACACGAATATATTGTCCGCACATTTCAGTAAGCATTAATAGTTCTAATCGAAATCATTACAAAAAAAAAATACTATGCGAACTTTTTTACGTTGCATACCGATAGATGTATATCATTGTTCAAGTAAAAAAGTATTGTGAGCGTAACTTATAGTAATTAAAATGCGAGGTCTGTGTTCTGCAGTTCATTTCAATTTCTTCTTTTTTGTACTTTCATATGCTTATAAAAGCAATTTTGTTTTTGTGTATAGTAATTGGGGTCACGGAGTTAACCCAAAGGGCGTAAGTCGGACTTTAACCGACTAACAACTAATACGGCTGATGTACGGCGCTCAGTGCATCGTGGTTGATACACTAGTAGGTACCTACCTACGTTTTCTAAAGTTTAATCATTAATTAACGTGGTCGCAAGCGCATTCATTATATTCATTCGTACTAACTGACACTATACAAAAACCTTATTCTTCTATTCTACTACAAATGTACTTCTTCTACGTATGGAGGACAATACTCTTCTTTTTTAAACAATTCGTAGAATAGTCAGTAATTTTATCCACTTACGGCTACTTTTAGAGCGGTTTATAGCGTTAACAAAATACACCCAATAAGGATGCTATAAACACTTCCAACGATTAGCGTGACTATCAATTGATGACGGGCCCATAGGTCTACTTGTTAGTGACCCTGACAGTTAAACTGGAGGTTGAGTATTCGATTCCCACCGAGGACAACTCATCAATTCTGTTTGGACGTAATTTACCGATCTATAACATATATACTCTTATGAGTGTTTGCCTCTTTGGTCTAGCGGTTAGCGTATGCCACTGCCGATCAAGAGGTCTCGGGTTTGATTCTCGGGTGGGTCAAGAAATGTTATTGAGTTTTTCTGGATACAGAAATATGTGTAGAGTCATGCATTATCTTGCATTACAGTAAAATTTCGTCTATTAACACGATATAGGGCAACTTGAACTTGAACACAACGTGAACTTCTAAAACCTTTGTTATATAGCTTTGTGACATCAAACCACCCCTTACACCGTTTTGGCGAGCCATTCTATGTACACAAGTTCTGTTCGCCCGGTCATCGAAATACCACCCCATACCATACACGAACCGCCTCCTAAAAAAATACGCTCCTCAATGCACTTTTGAACATATCTCTGCCCACAACGACTTTTGAAATGATAGACTTTTCTGAGACCGTCTGCACCTTTTAAATATGTTCACCAATCATCGGTGAACAATATGGAGATCCATTGCTCTTCAGTTCAATTTAGATGTTCCCGCGCAAATATGAAACGAGCTTGCATATAAGCTGCAGACAGCTTTAGAAAATTTGCTGGTATAAAAGGGGTGATTCCTTAAGCCTCTTTCTTCTTTTTCGTGCACTCACGTTTACTGCACGTACTTCATTCTGCTCTGTTTTGATGTTTACTGACGTGAGGAGGATTCGAATTAAAGTGGAAACAGTAAACCGGTCGTCAGGATGGGTGGTTGTTCGAATTCTACCGGTACTGGGTCTCCTTTTGTAAGAACCTGTCTCTACTAACCTTCGGTATACTCTCGTTTAAATTTAAATTTCTAGCAATTATATATTGATCCAATCCTTCCCTCACCAATACTGCAATTTGAACGGCTTGTTTGGATGAAGTATCCACACTTATGGGAATGAAATTTTTGTTGAGTTTGTAAGACTAATAATGAATACAACAAAGGTAACAATAATTTAAATCACAAATGAACAAAAAACTATACTTTCAAACTTTATTCTAATAACACACGCATTCGAGACTACATAAATTTTATTTTCCCGGTTATAATTTTGTCTTTTATTGCAGTTCTATTTTTAAATTTTGTTTTTTATTTATGATTTATGGACAGTCTTGACATTTTCATTTAGTTTCATCAAAAAAGTTTGCATACTAATCAAAAATATAATTTGGGAAGTAATCCTAAACTTTGATGTAATTTATGACTCCGTCATGAGATGAAGTTACTAAAAAATTATTGACCGTTGTTAAAGTCTAAAAGTGTCGTTTAGACTTTTACTTTGCACTCTGAACTTAGCAAACAATACCAATCTTCATAAGCGAATGCTTGTCCAAACAAATTTATACAAACTTTTCAGTCTGCCAATATCATAAACAATTTTAGTCCATATACACGAACTAAGAAAATACGAGTGCGCACGCAAGTATTTTATAAATCAACATCTACCTATCTTATCCACAATATCATAACACTATTACTGATGTATCTATCACAGACATCTATTTGTGTTCCCAAAATATGTCTGCCTATTAATAGTCCACGTCCGCTCTTGGGCACGTGTTAATATAATTTATGGTTTTTATCCCCCATACAACCATATGAATCGATCGCCAAGGATGTGGTGACGCTGAGCTATTTGGGTGGCCAATACTTAAAATTATTTTAACATCCTTTTTATTTTACAAAATAAATATAAATCAGGTTACGAGAAAAATATTAGCATAATATTTGTACGTTGGAGAACCATGCTTCGGATCATAGCAGAGTGATACTGCAGCCTAACAGAAAACAGGTGATAAGCTCCGTTACAGCAGCTCAGGCCCGTCCTTACCTTGATTTGGGGGAAGAACTTAAAGCGTGATAACGGACTTGTTACTATTGATTTGCAAGTAAGTAATAAAAATATTCAATATTTTAATGAGTCATTGTAACAGAACACTCCGATAAGCGATGATAGTTACTTACCATCAGACGCTCATTAAGATTGACCTCTTATGCTATAAAAATATGGCAAATAAAAATAGCATAAGTCAATCTCAAAAAGTAGTCTGAAATAAAAATCGACATTATGTCCAAATCAAAATAAATATAATCAAAATATTGCAGCTTTGGATGCCAATTTAAGTATTATAAATTATTATAAACAATTATTTTTAATGTTAGGAATGTTTCCCGAGAACATGCCTTTGGTTATTTTGTTTATATAACAGTATATGGGTATTAAAACATATTTAACTAAAATTCTAAATAAAGGCAGTATTTCACATAATTAAAAAAAGCCAAAAGAAAAAGCCATGGTCATTATAAATATAATTTTGTAAAAATCTCTTACCTCTACCCTAAACCTCTTTAGTCAAAAGTTTTCATTACATCGAAGTTAATCTTAGTAGCGATATCTAGCGGCCATGGGACGAACTACTTGAACCCTTAGTTGTGTTCACTGTTTAAAGCAGGCAGCGCACTTTTAGTTTATACTCTTGACACTAGATGTCGTTTATAGTATTTCTTCGCCTTCTAATTTATTAACATTTACATTTGATTACTAATGTCAACTTAATTGTATATAATTTTTTACTCGAAATTATTACATTTTGACCCTCCTTGTTACAAGTTGTTATCAAAAATATTCGTAAAAGGGAGAGAGTACAGTAATATGTATATGACGTAGCATTTAAAATGCATGGCATGTGATATTGTTCAAGTCGTTTGATTACACTTGACTAGAGTACATTCCCATAACGCGTGACCCAGTGTGATATTTACTACAGAATAAATATTAGTATGTTAGCCGAACGTCGTAGATACCCAAGCTCACTTACAAGTCTATATATTATATATAAATCGGACATAAAATCACGCGTGTTTCATCGAAGGGATAGGCAGAACCTTATTAAACACCCACTTTTCGCCAGTGTTTTGATCACACTTACAAGTAGCGAGCCTATTGCCCCTAATCGGGATATTTTGTTTACCAGGACCTCGTCCGTCAAATGATTTGTATTTTGTTTAACGTTAATTTGTTTTTATCATAAGAATGTTACATTATCCCTTTTTTATATAAAAGCCTACCAAACTGACTCTACTCTGCTTGATGGAAAGCTTTAACAGAATCTAAGAATGGTAGTCGTAATACTCATTGCGAACGCTGACAACGCAGTATGGCGACCCACGCTATGGCGGCCTAGTGAAATGCTTCTTCACACGCCGCTTAAAGGACCCGGGATCATAGTGAGAGGGAAATCCCTGAGTGACTTAAAAGATAAGAAAATGTAAAGAAAATGCTTTGAAATAGTTTACGTCGCATTCGCTGCGGAAAGACAAACGCGTGGCTGATAGAACAAAAAGCGAAGCCGAGGTGGACCGGTCACTACCTTTAATAGCTTCCATGATACAGTACAGTAATCAAGGGATAGTCATTAACGAAAGCCTTCATATTTGTTATTGATTGTCAAGGGTTATTTAAAATGGCCCTGTCGGTTGAGTAGTTCGCGACCCTAACTGCTAAAGTCTTGGGGTTTAATTCACACGCAAGAGACAAATATTGTACGATTAGCACAATATCTATAATAATAGTGTAATAGTAAGTACGAGTAGTGTAATGTTATATATATGTATTTATATAATGTATAGTGTAATATGTATGTACTTTGGGACCAAACGACTGTGTGTGCGTTGTAGAAAGGTGTTTTATTAATATGAGAGGTTTCAAACTTTTCTAGTTCAAGAACCACACTCTAAAATCAAAATTCAAATCGGTAATTGTGAGATAATTTTTCTGCGGTGCTGTATCCACGTTACTCACTTGACTGATATAAAAATGCAAAGTAAAATATTATTATTAGTTTCATAAAAATAAAACTAAATAAATATTATTATCATCATCATCATGATCATGATGATTATGATGATATGAATATAATTAATAAATCCAAAATAAATTCATTTCAGTCTTAGACGGGTATGTACCGGATATTTCAGGGTGGTCTTCCCCTATTCTATTCAAATCCTCGCTACTCTATGATAATATTCGATTGATTTAAACTAATTTGGGTACGCTACAGAGAAATTATTCATCAAACATTATAACACAATGCAAAATGAATATTACACGATATCAATAGAAACAATAGCATTATATTTAACGAGTCGGCTGGTCTAGTGGTTAGTGGTCCTGTCGGCAACATGAGAGGTCGTGCATTCGATTTCTATCTTGGATAAATCTTTGTGTGAAGAACACGATCACTTGTTTTGTGTTTGGGTGTAAATTATCTATAATAAGTACCAATGTATTTCGAGATATTTAAGTATGTTTATCAACAGTCTGGTTACCACAGTACAGGCTTTGACTAGTTTCGGATCAGACTGTCATAATCATAGATCATAAGTAAATTATGGAGGATAAGAGTTAAGCATATTAACAAGTGAGGGGAGGGATCTAAAAATGTTTGGCAGGAAATAGTAAATTATAATTCAACAAAGAAACCAATGATTAAAATAAGTGGCGTGCAATTGCATTAGTCTATGCCCAACAGTGGACTGCAATAGGCTGAATATGATGATGAATGGTTCAATAACTAACCATAATGGCGCTAGTATACGGAAAATATCATATGACACTACAAAACTGACATGTTTATATATTTTGTTGCCAGCCTTTTACTTTCATCTACTGAGATGATTTTAACGGCCTGCCAAAGTAACTCTACTCTGCCTGATAAAAGCATGAATAGAATTCAAGAATCGTGGTCATCTCATTGTAAATTATGTCAATGAGTATGGTGAGCTACATTATGCTTTTCACGTCCCACTTGAGAACGTAAAAGGCATAACAGTCATCGTGGCAGTACACACACTTACCACGACAACTGTCACTACATTTTTTTTTTTTTAACGTGTGGAAACCCCCTCGGGCCGTCACCCCACCGAGGTTTACGGCAGGGTGGTGTGTCGGAATCGGACCGACTAAAACCACACGGTGTGCCACTCTGCGCCTGACATAGGAGGGATCCGGGAACAGCTGTTATTACGACATCCAGATCCTTCCTAGCGCCTGCACAACTGTCACCCCTGCACCAATGGACCTCCGGTTTCGCACTTATCAACGAAACAACAACACGGATAGTGTCAGTTTAGGTTGGTATTCTGTTTCAGGGATTTATTTGCTAGGGTGCACCTGGTTCCCCAGATACTGGTTGGTACCTGAGACGGCGTGTGGTTTTTGGTCGATTCGAGTCCGAAATAACCACCTTTCGGTGGTATCCGTGGGGATTTCCGCACAGTAAAAAAAAAAGGTTGGTTTTTTGTTAGAGGATAGTACTGTCCCAGTCAAGCTGACCCGTTCGTACTGAAGTCAACGTGGCTTCACTGCTTAATTTCTTCTAATTAATTTATATTTTCTATGGTGTCTTAGTGCTTTGCTTTTTCTTAATACACCTGTAGCTACGGTACAAATTTTGACTACTATTAATCATGGTCCAATATGTAGAGATAGATTAATTTAGAAGACTCGTTACTATAGAATAAGCTTATATATCTATATACTTCAAGAAGAGGAAACTGCAACATTTAACCTTCAATTTGAAGCTCTAACTTCTTATCATGTAATAAATTAGTTGGAAACGTATCCGACCGATTTTGCTACCGGTCTTTTTTGTTTTAACGACGTAAACGAAGAAGGAAGATTATATAAGATTTATAGGTCTAATCTGCAAATTAAAAGTATTTTGAAAGTAGATATGTATGTGTAAAATAACATTTTGGTTTAATCGGACACGTATTATATTTTGGGTATTCTAGATGATAAAGATACTGCGCTGAGTGTTGAGTGTTTGATCCGCTCATGAACCAACACTTTGTGTGATCCGCACATTATTCGTGTGTTCATTTTATGAACGTTTGATGATGATATACTCGTACTCCGAGCCGTTTCGACAACGGCGGCCAGTCTTAACGGAGACCAGATAACTACGCAGGAAATTTCGTAGTGCACAAATGTGCGCACAAACACAGGTAGACTCTCTGTTCCCTCATTCTCACAACTTGATGGGGTGGTTACCCGACGCGATCGAGGAGAGGTCACAGGACCGATCGCTTTACATGCTCTCCGAGGTGCGAGAGTTAAGACCCCAACATCCAAACTCCAGTCTGTTATTAAGTATTTCTTTAATCAGAACAACTCAATGACACTGCCTGGATCGATCTGGAAATCGAAGTCGAGACCTCTTGATCGGCAGTCGCATACACTAATCGTTACACCAATCAGTTATGAATGTTTATAAAGTCCAACAAAACACAACATACATATAGTGCTGGAGTTGTCTTTTAAACTACTAAAAGTAGTCAGAGAAATGCAGTGAGGTACTTTGTTTTATAAAATAATAAATAAATAAATAAATATTTCGGACATTTAACACACAACGCCATCTAGTTTCAAACTAAGCATAGCTTGTACTATGTTAACTAGACTGACTAATAGAATAATTATATACTTTTTCTTTCGTAATTACATACATATTATACATAGAAAGCACCCAAACTTCGAAACAAATATTTGCAGATCATACAAACATTTGATCCGACCCGGGTATCGAACCGGAGACCTCAAGCATAGCAGTCGCATTTACTACCGCTACGCCATCGAGGCACTCAAAAAATATATCGATAGGTAGATAAAGATTTATAATGCCGTTTAACCTTAACTTTTGAGAAGGACATCACACACAAACTAGATTACCTATTAATTGTCAACTGTATGGATCTCTTCCAAAGTTACATTGAAAATGACTTTTGTACTATTATTCCTTCCGCCAACTCCCGACCACTGCTGAACGAAAGCTTTCCCAAACGAGTGTCAACCATCCCAAACTTGGACAGTCCGCATCCATCTGCCGCGAGTCATGTACACATTATGTTATTGTTTAATAGAAATCATTGTCATGTTCCATTTGGTTTATATATGCATTTTGGATATGTATTTTAAATCTTAGTAAAAGAATTTGCATAGCTGTTTGACCCACTAACCACTTACGATGTTTGAGCTGACCAATGCCGCCCACTGACGTCATATTAAGTGTTATTCCTTACTTTCTCTGCCCACAGCATCATTTCTAACATAGAAATGAAATCATCGACCTTGTAAGGCCAAGACTACAGTGGTCGAACACCAGTTAGTAAAACGGTCGTTCCAGAGAGCGCGTTTCCAACCTGTGATTTATGAAATTATTGTTGCGCAAGAGTCGTTCCTAATTGATCTATCAACGTTGATTTATTTGATAACTGATGCATGCAGAGACTGTGATAACTCTGTATAGCATGCTTGCGATACTGGAAAATGGTTGAGTCTATTTTAATGGTTTTTAAATGTTGAAATTAGAAAATAACTGTTGATTATGTTAAGATACTTTTTATGCGTAATTAAAAGCGATTGCATACAATTACGCGATGTGATATTTGCCCAAACAGTACATTGAGTAATCGCTTATAATTATGCGATTTAGCTGCTTCTCCTAGTATCAGAGTGGATGAACATAGATCACTTCGATGACCCAAAGTGGTTTGGCAAACAAGAAAATCTGTAACAAATATTTTGAGGTATTTTTTTCTACTTATACAAGTTTTTAGGCCTTTCATACAAAGAGATGCATATAACATATGTGAAAAGGAAACAAACTTGTGGATAGTTCGTGGAAACGAACCAGGAACGAATTAGTAATTAATATACAATAGTTATACATGTATAATTGAATAGTCTTTATATTTATATTTGTCTATCTTGTCTCTACTTGTGGGATGTGTGCCCACACATCCATATCAAAAATTAAAGACACAAAAAATACACGTCTACCAACCCACGTTAAAAGAGCTATGTTTAAAAAGTCTCCTATTACTATTAGCTGAAATACCAATATCTAAAGTTGCTTTTGGCGCCACTGTCAGATTGACGATATCTGTTTTATCACATGACAGAAATAACAAGAACTCATTTTATGTTGTACTGATAAAAGTATTGATTTTTGGAATCCAATATCTACAAACTAATTTGTAGAGATAATAATGTGTTACAAAAATTATAAACCGACATATGTTGTGTGAAAAATACCGTAATTAAAAGACCTTAGGATTCCAAGTCAACCTCACCTGCAAGTGGTAGACCTGCTGATCTACGAACGAGGCTCTGGTAAACAGAACCTCTCGGTTAGCGGTAAAAGGCTCACCATCTATTACGTGGGACCAAAACACTGGCGAAAAGTGGACGTTTAATATGCCTCTGCCTATCCCTACTCTAATATATGTAAAAAAAGAGTACGTGGTATTGTAAGAAAAGGTCGCTTCTCTCCCAACCTACTTCAATGGTGGCGAAATAAATGAGGGGAATTTAAGGCATAAAACACGGAAAGAGATTAAATATTTGTTAGAGTTATTGGATTATGTAGAATTTATTTGAAATTAATGAAAAGTTTTATAGTACAACAACAGTCTTTTAATGATGCCCACAGAGTATAAAAAGGAATAGACAAACATTGAAAAAGGTGCGAATTTACACCACAGACTATATAACTATTACTAGTGTGTTACTTAGTATATTAGGCACAATATAGAAACTAATATTTTAACACTCCTACCAAATTCAAGCCTTTCATCGGTTTTATACAGTAACAAAAGTTCAACAGAAGTTTACTAGACTTCTAAATAATGTAATCTATCTAATACTCTACAACACACATACAAATTAATTTAGATTTGACATTCCAATACTATTTCTCATGAATATAAATTTGTCTTTAGACAAGGCTTTAGTAAACATATCAGCATACTGATTATTAGTGTGTACATAGTTCAGACTGATTATATTATTATAATATTTTTCTTTTATAAAGTTATACTTAATATCTATGTGTTTACATCGCTTATGAAATTCACTGTTTTTAATCACGTTTATTGCACTCTGATTGTCAATGTTTATGCACACGGATTTTTGTCTGAATACACCTAAATCACTGAGTAACTGTCTAAGCCACATAGCCTCTTTAGTTGCAGCACAAGCAGCCATGAATTCGGCTTCTGTCGTGGATAAGGCCACAGTAGGCTGGCGTTGTGATGACCAAGTGACAGCTGCTCCACTTTTTAAAAAAACATAGCCAGTCGTTGAGCGTCTGTTTTCCAAGTCATTAGCAAAATCTGAATCGCTGTATCCAGTTAAATCCGTGCTGTCACAGTTAGATGTATAGCATAATCCATAACTTTTTGTCTCTTTCAGGTATTTTAGTATTTTCTTTACAGCGTTCCAGTGGGGTTCATCATGGGAATGTAAGTATCGACTCACCTGGTTTACAGCAAGCATTATATCAGGTCTGCTCACCGTTGCTGCATGTACAAGTGATCCTACAGCTTCTCGGTAAGGATAATCTTTCTTCAGTACATTCTCAGGCTTCTGCAACTTCACATTTGGATCAGCAGGTACACAGTTAGGGTTAGCATCCTGCATGTTGAATTTCTTTAGCAACTGATCAATGTATTTGGACTGATGAATAAAAATAAAATTATTGTGCTTTTCAATTTGCATCCCAACAAAGTTAGTTGGCACAGAGTATACTTTTATTTCAAAGTTCTTTTGCAACTCACTAATTGCTTCCATTATTGCAGATTTACTTTTACAGAACAGAAGTCCATCATCAACATACAGGCACAGGTAACATTTGAAGCCTATTGTTCCTATATAAACACACTGATCTGCACTGCTTTTCTCAAAACCAAACTTATTGAGAACTGAGCTGAATTTAGTGTTCCAGCACCTGGGTGCCTGTTTTAACCCATATAATGATTTTACAAGCTTACATACCATATTAGGATTGCAGTCTAGTCCCTCAGGTGCTGTCGTCAGGATGTTTTCCTTTAGCTCCCCATACAGAAAAGCAGTAGTAACATCAAATTGACTTATTTCTAACTTTTCTTGAGCTGCAATGGGCAATAAAACTCTAATGGAGTCATACCTGACTGTTGGCGAAAAAGTATCATCATAATCAATGCCCTCTTTTTGTGCATACCCTTTTGCACACAGACGAGCTTTATAACGAGGGCCTGTTGGTTCATCTTTGACTCGAAAAACCCATTTGCATCCAATTGGCTTCGCATCTTTAGGCTTTTCTACCAATACCCAAGTTCCATTTTGCTTATGTGATTCTAGTTCCTTTTCTATTGAACATTTCCATTTTTCGGAATCAGGTGATGAGATCGCCTCACTATAGTTCAGCGGTACAGGAATATCTTCACTACAGCACAGGTAACCTTTTCCTTCATCATCTTTTTGTTTTGAAAATAATTCTTTATTTCTTGGTCTCAGTGTTATATTGGAGTGAGACGGTATTTCAACCTTTTGGTTTGGTGAGTAGTCACTGTCAGTACCTTGATCTTGATCAGAGTCAGCAGTGGCAGATTGTAATGTGTCATTAGAGCTCTCAAATGTGTCATCATCAGTTGATTCGGATGATGAGTGACACATTGTGCTGTCCTGTATCAAAACCTCTGAAACATAATTTCTCTCTACAGTTGTTTCAAGAAAAACTGCATCTCTACTTTTGATTACTGTTTTGGTGCCAGGAATAATAAATCTGAATCCTTTAGTATTATCACAATAGCCAATAAATATTGCTTTTTGTGCTTTTGGGTCCCACTTTCTTCTTTTTTCTTTTGGAAGATGAATCATTGCTTCACACCCAAATATTCTTAAGTGACTGATATTTGGTTTGCTTCCGGACCACATTTCTTCTGGTGTCTTGAAGTTCAGTGACTTAATTGGAGATCTATTGATGAGATAAGCAGCAGTGTGTATAGATTCAGCCCAGTATCCTTTAGATAATTTGGCGTCAATTAACAAGCACTTAGCTTTTTCAACCAATGTCCTGTTCATGCGTTCTGCAACTCCATTTTGCTCTGGAGTATATGGAGTGGTGGTTTGATGAACAATTCCGGCAGCTTTTAAGAACTCACAGAAATTTGCATTCATATATTCAAGACCGTTGTCAGAGCGAAGACACTTTATACTACATTCTAGTTGTTTCTCCACTTGGCTCTTGAATTCTTTAAATTTCTCAAATGCATCAGATTTCTTGTGTAGAAAATAAACAAAAACTTTCTTTGAGTAGTCATCAATTAGGGTCATAAAGTATCTTGCACCACTCAGCGAGCTAGTCTCCATCGGACCGCAGATGTCGGAGTGTACCAACTGAAGTACTTTAGTAGTGCTGGTTTCACTTTGTTTTAGAGGTAAGCGGGTTTGTTTTCCTTGCAGGCAGGTGACACATGTAATATTCTTATTTTTCTTAGACAACTGTACACCTTCAGTGTTATCTATTAATTTTTCCAGACTTTCAAAATTCAGATGGCCCATGCGTTGATGCCAGAGGTACATGTCTTGCTTGTCAACTTCAGATATGTATGCATGTTCACTTTTCATATCTAGCCTGTACATATTATTGATTAAGCTTGCCCTTGCAACAACAACATTGTTTTTATTAAATATTAAACAGCCTTTACTGTTGAATTTTACCTGACCTCCATTCTTTATAATCTGACTGACTGATAGTAGATTTGTTGCCAGTTCAGGTACATACAAAACATTTTGGAACAGAATTTTGTTGTACTGATTTTTATCATTACACACATCTAATGTCAACTGACCAGTACTGTGAACTGATAATAACTTGTCATTTGCTACCTTTATAGTCTTGATAAGTGGCTCCTTTTCCTGTTGTAATAGATTTCTATGTTTGGTCATATGTACAGAAGCGCCAGAGTCTATATACCAAGGATCTTGTTCCAGGCTATGTGTTGAAGCTATGAAAGCAGCGGCATAACTTGAACTCTCTTGATTCTTTTTAGAAGATTTCGACTTACACTCCGCAGAAAAATGGCCATATCTATTACAGTTGTAGCAGCGCGGGCCTCTTCTAGGTTGTTTCTTGTTACCCTTATTCTTGTAGTTATGGTTGGCGGCAAATGCAGATGAGTCATTTTCACATATTTTGACATCTTGTAGAATTTTTGACTTAACTGAGTCAGCAGTTATTTTCATACCAGAGCTTTCTATACCCATAATCATCGGCTTGTATGTTTCGGGTAGACCGGATAGTAGCAGTGTCCCGAGCCACTCGTCATCTACTTTAAAGCCGATGTTCCGGAGCTTGTGAGCCGTGGTCATAATTTTGCTCACGTATTCTTCGACATTTAGACATCCAGTAAGATTTGTTGTACACAGATCTCTAAGTAATCCCACACGGTGTGTTAGCCCCGAGTCGTCGAATGCACTTGCCAAGCAGTCCCACACTTCTTTTGCAGACTTTGCATCTTGAATGTGAACGTAGTTTACAGAGTCCACCAGTAAGATGATCTTAGATTTTGCTTTTATGTCGCGTTTTGAGTCGACAGAGTCACCGGGCGCGGGTTCAACACAGTCCCACAAGTCTTCGTGTTGGAGATATGTTTTGACTGCAAATCTCCATGTGGAATAGTTTTCCCGACCAGTAAGCTTTTCGATCATTACGAGAGGATTGCTTGACGACATTTTTGACACAATATTTGTAATGTTCAGTGTTTTCGATCCGTAAAACCAACAGTCACTTTGAGGTTATGTTTTACCGGCGTGCGATATTTTCACAATTTTCACTGTAATTTTATGTTCACTGACTTTCACTTCGATTATCAGGGCTATACTGGGCCCATAACCTGTTAGAGTTATTGGATTATGTAGAATTTATTTGAAATTAATGAAAAGTTTTATAGTACAACAACAGTCTTTTAATGATGCCCACAGAGTATAAAAAGGAATAGACAAACATTGAAAAAGGTGCGAATTTACACCACAGACTATATAACTATTACTAGTGTGTTACTTAGTATATTAGGCACAATATAGAAACTAATATTTTAACAATATTTTTTTATATGTATAACATAACTACATATATTACATTCATACAGTTCCCTACATACATTCATGTACTTAGACCGTAGGCTCTAACGAAGTTAAGTCGACTGTAGATGCGGTCTTCATTCTTCCAACAGAGTAGTTGACTGTGTCAAAAATAAATATCAATGTCTGTTTCATTAAAGTAAATATCACAAAACATCTCGAAATATAAAATTATTACAGCTTGGATTACTATTATTAAATCAAATCAAGTAAATTTTAAAATATATTGTTTTATTGAGTAGTCTAAACTAGTAACATAACAAATTTCTATGTAATACATTTTTCATACGAAATTACCGTTTTAACAGACAATAAAAAGCAACTAATTTGACTAAGGTGTCATCTACTCTCTTAATAAATGTCATAGACAAGTGCTACGTTCTATTTATCAGTATGGTTTACATATTCTCTAACAGATGGAAGGTTATGTATAGCAGTGGACGGTATATGACAAGTCACCACATTTCAGCCCACTCTTAGCCCCTAAGAAACAGTATGATATCAAATAGCCTACTTATTTTCTATATCATATTTATAACTTTAAGTGACATTTTTTCTCTCTCAAAACTAAGCAAATTACCTACCGAACAAACCCGTTATCCTTGATAATGCTTTCCAATTGGCTGCACCACAAGGATGTCACAAGGTCACGCCGATATCGTACACCAGTTTTTTAAATATTCACATCAATGTGGGTTATTAATTAAACATTTTGGTGATATCGATTTTATTTAAGTCGAACACTGTTGTGTCGCTTGGTTTCAGCTAGACAAACCTTTGTAAGGTTGTAAACTTTTATTATGGGTAAAAACTCTTCTGATACCTACGTTAAAAAACTTATATTTTGTCATACTCATGTATTGACAGGCCTGATAGTCTAGTGGTAGGTGATCTTATACTTGATTGACTGTAAATAATAAATAAATTGACTGTAAAACCAGAGATCGTGGGTTCGATTCCAATGTAGGACAGACAAATATGTGATGAGCACGATCATATATTGTGTGTCTGGATGTAAATAATCGGCGGCCAGTCTGAACGGAGTTCAGTCAATTACACAGAAGATATTATAGAGCACTAGTGCACTAGTGTGTGCGTAGACACAGGTGCACTCTCTGTTCCCTCACTCTCACAATACGATTGGACTAGCCGACACGACCGGGGAGAGATCAGGCGTAGGATATAGCTTTACGTACTCCGAGGCACGGGGATAAGACTCCAACTATCAAGCTCCGAACTGTTATTAAGTATTTTGTAACTAGAAAAACTCAATAACACTTATTGACTCAACTTGGAAATTGAACCCGAGGCTTCTTAATCGGTAGTCGTATACGCTAATCGCTAGATCAACGAGGCGGTTGTACAATATGTATTGATCAGCAGTGCCGACTCTGTTTAACTTACGTTGAGATGGTCGTGTGTGAAATGTGTTAAAGTTATTATTATGGATATGCAAAATTATTGTCATAATGTAATTTTCCTTCCTATCGTACACTGGCGTTTGTCAGCAGCGGCTTTACTGTGTAAATTTAGATTTCGCCAATAAATTCCGTATCCCTAAGGATTAGCTGTATAATATTTTGTTTCCTGTAGGAAATAAACACTATGTGCTTTTCTGTGATTTAATGGATTCTGTGGGTTTTACCGAACCTTAGCTAGACCTTATGCAAACTAAATATCATAGACTGGAGTAATCGTGACATGTTTATTAATAATTCTCCGTTATCGATTTTACATTAGCGCTGTACGTGGTACCTATAAACCTTAAGGTATGTAGTGTGTGTACAGGTAGAAACCATGTCTTGTTTTCTTTAGCTAGAGGTTATACGCTCTGAATAAATTCATCAAAAATTACTTGCACTAACTGATTTTTAAATGCAGAACCTACTGCTCGTTTATTATTATTATTAAAGATCTCGCTTATTATTACAGACCACACACATCTACAGCCTATATGGCCAAAAATAAACTACGAAAATCAATCATTGTTTTACATCAGTTATAGTTCAAGTTTGTTTACAATTTTCTTTATTTAAAGCCATGAGCCCATAAACATCTTACTAATGTGTAATGTACTTGTATGGATGTTTGCTACTCTTTCACGCAAAAATGGCTTGATGCATCTGGATGAAATTTGGCACAAAGATAGATTTTATTCTGGAATAACACATAGGTTGCTTTTTATCCGGCAAATGTAGTTTTCCTGCGGTATAAACATGGTAGTAATATCAAATTTTCCTTGCCTCAAAAACAACGAATGCGGGTAACAACGCAACGCGTCGGTAGTTTTGAACATACAATTCAAAGCGACACTTGTCTCCTCTTTTCAATTCCAATTAAAATTCCTGTTTTTTCCAACACTAGTTCTAACGATAATACTAAGTTATATTTATCTAATTCGCATTCAATGTAGTAACCATCCACTTGGTAAGGCGCCAAGCCGTCTGTCCCAAATACTTAGCGTTTTATTTCTACCGTAACCCCTAACCAATAAAAATTGACTTATACGCCTTACAAAATTCAGTCGACATTGGTCTGGCAATATTACGAACTCTAGTACTCCCGTACAACAAATAAAAAAGTACTTTATGCTTAGTACTTAACGATTCTATTGCTTTGTACATATCTACAGAATGCAAAACTGCACAACAAAGTAAAATGAGTTCTACTCCTTATGAAATATACTTCAAATTTTATTCTGGAGTGGGATAAAGTTAAAATAGTTTTGACATTTCAAAATTAGTGCCGCGCAACCGAAAATATCGGTGGAAATTGGATATTTCACTGGTTCGGAAATACCAAGAACAAGATCGTGATTTATTATTGAATGGAACTTGTTTTGCTTGATCAATCAGGTCGATGTGTTTGCTCTGAGGAAGGAGAGCATAACACTTAGTTTATATAGTATAGTTTCAAGCAGCCTCTAAATAATAGGATTAGTACCCAATAATCTGCATTCCGGACTCCGTCCGCAACAGTCAGTCAACGTTCACGTTATCCGTAAAACTGGTAATACTTTTGAAGGCATGGATCACCGCTTACTATCAGGAGTGTGTGAATTTGTTTATCAAGTAGACGGGGTAACAGAAGGAAGAGTATTTTACAGAATCTAAAGACGACCCTCTTCGCTGCCCCCTTAGGCAGTGAAACGAGCCCAGTATGAAGAACTCCACTTGGATTTTATTCGCCTTCGGTCTTTGCGTGTAGTAGTGCGTGGACAGAAAGTATTTTTCCCGTCCATCCATAGTCGCCAGCCGCGAGATGCGAACACCACAGCATTAAAAACAAAATATATACATAGGTATGCTTAAACTGCAGATAATGACATTTAAATTTATCTGCGCTTACGCAGCCACAAACAGACACAGGCTGGGAACTGGGACGCAGAGAACTTTTCATTGATTTGTTACACCGATCTGCGTCATTTAATGCAGATTAATAAAATGCTACCATTGCGTGTAATGCACACAAATGACATTTACTTTTATCAGATATATTAGTCATAAATATTGGTATAGTTACTTTCAACTTTAGTAAGATAAGAATGTAATTGTAAAAACATCTACGTAACACAAAGTGACAATGCGTCTTTCTGTCGTGTCTGTTTGAAAGCAATAAACTCGAAATGTAGCCTAAGAGATTAATTTAATGGATAGATTGACTCAAAAAAGTAGGTTCAGTTGTATATTTCGATGTCGATATAAAGGCGATGTCGTGTCAATATTTCGTAGCTAATACAATATATATGAAAAATTCTTATAGCGAGGACAATGTGTGAATTTTTACACGGTAGAAGATAAAACAATAATGTTCCACGTTCGCAATAATTTTTTAAAAAATAAGTAGTAACATGTTTGGTTTTACACATTCTATGAAACAAAAATATTATTCAAAATTCTAAAAAACACGCTTTCAAAATCAGCTCAAACAATCAAACAAACTAGTGAAAGAAGAATACGTACATAAAGTCACTCGTTTTCCCGGAGGGGTAGTCAGAAGCATATTAAACGTCCACTTTTCACTAGTGCTTTGGTAATAAGTGGCAACCCTATTGCCGCTAATCGGAATGTAATGTTTGATAGAGCCTCGTCCGTCGCTCAGCAGGTGGATCACATGCAGGTAAGGTTGACTTGGGGTCGTAAGTTCTTACAGGGAATCCTATCCACCCATGTTAAAAGGAAACATAGTGTGTCTTACTTCTAAATTCTTAGCCCTAGTTCAAAAGTGACGTTGAATAAAATTTGTCCAGGTATAATTAATGTCTTAATTAGAATTAGACAAAGTATAACAATGGTATACAATAAATTTTATCGATAGGCTTTGTAACAACACTTTCTAATGTTAGTAGTAAAATTAGTCAACAATTTTAAATAAAGAGACATTGGAATAGCACGTATGTAATGACCCCGATGACCTAGAAAAAGATCATAAAGATTCGTGGCATTTTAAAATAGGAACATCCGAAGTAAAATTAACATTTTAAAAGAAATGGCTGCATAATATAACAATAAATAGCAGTTTCCACGGAACTAAAGAACACATTGGCTGGTACAAAGTTTTCCGTGTTGACGTTTAATAAAACAAAAGCCTCTCCCAGTATTATATCTGATGTCATTTTGTATATTTTTAGAATAAATAATACAATGAACAGTAATTACTTCTGATTTGACTTTAAAACGGTAAAAAAATAAAGTGCTTTTATATTTAATTCTATGTTGATATTCAGATATTTTTATGGGTCTGTTGTAAGTTTAATAATATAGTTTAACACCGCAATAAATAAATAATGTATTCAGTTTTAGTTTAAGACTTATTTGTTTCATAAAAAAATAAGATTGTATAACGTAAACACAAATAAACAAAGAAATTAATGCGTTTACTACGAAATAGGCATAAGGCATATCGTACATGCTCACACTATTATTATATACGTACAAAGTCTTTAATTAAAACTTTAATTACTTAACAGACAAAAAACAAAATGCGTAAAGTGGCTTTCTATTTATACTAAACAATGTAACTATTTATTATTTTTTACTTCATGAACATTAAACAAGAAAAAGTGACCATGCTCGCTTCTGCTCGATCTAACAAAGAGAATAAACTGTTAAACACAAATCATTAGACACTAGTTTTTAATTCGTCTCATCATCATCCTACTGATGCTGGACTTAGGTCTCTCCATAGAACGGAGGTTTTGGGCTACTATACTACGCAAAGAGACAAACTATGCAGTACAACATCACTGTAAGAAAGAAAACTGGCCAGTGTGTTATAGAAGGTCATAACCTCCTTGCTAAGGAGAGGCCTATGTTCAGCAGTGGAAACGTTGTTGTTGTTGATGATGATGATGATGATGACGATGACGATGAGCATAAGTTTTTTTACTTAACTTACTGTTAGTAATAAAGTAAATTGTTGAAAATGGAAACGTAGTAAATCATCATCATCTCAGCCGAAAGACGGCTGCTGGACATAGGCCTTACTCAAGGCTCGCCACAACAAATCCTTTGCTACCCACCTCTTTAGAAATGAAAAAAAAATCTTTAATATGTGTATTTTTTTGGTTGCGAGATAATGTGTGTCTGCTACATTTTAACATAGATAATATCTTAAAACCGAGAGTTCAACAATCACTAAGCGTCGCTAAAACTTGAACTGGCCAAAATAAAATTTTCGTTTACCAGAACTGGCTTGATTGTTCGCTGGCCCCCTGAGGCGACGCTAATGTCCCACTGACCTTTAGAACTCAAACTGTCTATTTATAGTACCAACATTAATAATAATGTGTATTTCGTTTCTTTTCTAGGAATATTTAAAAACTGGCAAAATCCTTAAATATTTACTTAACATTTAGTATTTACGTTGAGTTTGTTCACCAAATGTGTCTGTTAACGCCAAACATGGAAGGTCTCACCTTAATTTGGCAGCAAAACTATTCTGCGAGATCCTAACATTCTGCCAACCATGCAGAAGTTGATTCTGCCAGTTGTTCTGTGTTTTTTGTAGCAACGAGTTAAGAAAACAACGAGAGAGAGAGTTTTTGAAAGCCAAATTACACTATACACCATACTATCAGGCAAGACAAAACTTTGCATTGTAGGAAAATGAAACAGAATACACTAGGTTTCTATTACCCTTTCAACAATACCTAAACCCTAACATCAGAACTAAAACTCATTCACGATGAAAGACATTCAATGTTGTCGTGTATCAATTAATAAAACCTGTCTGCCAGTATGTGTGTGTATTTGTTACATAGCTGTAACGGCATTGGCCATGATAACGGTGGAAGCGCCAGGCAAACAAGTTTGAGCAAAGTGCAATGTCATTTCGTCCAACTACTTGATTATGTATACATTTCTGTTATACAACATACGATCATTCAAACGGCACAAATATTTTAGTATTTAAATCGAGAATGTTATTCTTCCCCGAGCCTTTACACAAACCAAGTCGGGTCGGCTTAAGTCTACTAAGATACGGCTAAACTTCGATATTTTAAGAAGGGCGCCTGGCATCAGACCTCCACAACTCAAGTACTATGTGATGTGGAAGTCCTGTAGCAAAGCTGCCCTCAAATATTTTTAGGATTCCAATTTTGTCTCTGATTACATGTTTAAAAATTTCAGTTCCCTGTATGCATACTGTGTGTAGTCTAGTCTGTAAGTGGTTTTTAGACCAGAAATTAATAATTGCCTGGCGTATTTCAATAATATGTAGATAATCTAAGAATGAGGAGGATTCCTACAAGGCTTTCTACGCTCATGTCTATGTAAGTATTTCAAACAAAGCTCAAATTATTGCTTAAAATACCAGTTTGTTTTTAATAAATAAAAATAAATTTACAATACTTTATACACATTACACACACATGGAACATTATTGTTGTTCTTGCCTGCTAATATTTCAATCTCAAGTTTCTAGATGTCTGATCAAAATATATTCACATCACTAAATATATTTCAAAGTCAATTTAAATTCACTTCAAGTTCAATTCTAAAGTGAATCAATTCGCTCGCTAAGTCAATTCATTATACCTTTTCAAACGAGTAATGAGCTTCGTTCTGACTTTCTTATTATGTCGTCTTTGCTGAAATATCAAACACTTATTCCCTTTATGCTTATCATGGTTTATTAAACTAAGTGTTTTGTGCCGGCTTCCACATGATACTGATGTTTTAAATTTGTCACTAATTTGGTTCGGGGAACCGAAAACGTATAATTTCAAGAACCACTTCCCGACGCCATTCTCTACTGCGCTGATTGTTGTAGGTCCAACATGGGACAACACTTAGTGTGAGCCTCAAAAATTATTATTCTAAATCTGAGTATTTCTTGTCTCCGTTTCGTATATGGTTGTAAAGTGCCCCGCGACACAGGATATATAACTAACGGGAGCGCTATCTTTTTAAAAACAAAAATCACCCACAAAGTATATACACTCAGATACAGATAATTTTTCTGGGTGGGAATAGCACCGAATTAACAGAGTCACAAGCTACTAGAAATCTTTTATGTTCCCAAGCGGGGCGTGATAAAACATCTCATTTACTATATAACACTGCATTGTCTGCATTCACAATGAGTATGGTGACCACAACTTTTGGATTCTATTTATGCTTGCCGGCTGGGTAGTCACTTTGGTAGGATATTAAAAGTAAATAAATATATATATATATATATAAAAAAAACAAAAAACCAGTTACTTATACGCACTTAAGAAAACAATCGATAAAACAAAAAAATATCAAAAAATGTTCGTACAAAATTACTTAAAAAATAAGTTGAATGGCTAATAAATATTGAAAGTAGCATTCACATAATGGCGACAGTAATTTAATACGTACCGGTAATATAAATGTCATTTAATAAATATATTTCCGGTAAACGAACGGTATAATATTGTCAACGATATTTAGCTAGAGGTAGTCAACAATGCGCTGCCTCGTTGATATATCGGATTGGGTATGCGACTGTCAACAAGAGGTTTTTGGTTCGATTCCCAGGTCGGCACAAAAATCTGGAGTCTGAAGTTTGAAGGTTGTGGTCTCAACCTCCATGTTTCGGAGAGCACATAAAGCCGTCGGTCCTGTGCCTGATCCCTCCCTGACCGTGTGGTGTAACCGTCCCATCGGATTGTGAGAGAGACGTAACAGAGAGTGACACTGACCACCGTGGCCGGAAATGGCTAGGAGTACACCAAAAGTTTATATCATTCTATAATTATTTTTATCTGTTACTTCATAACAGCCTTTCAAGGACTTTCAGTTTAAATTTGTCACTTTTGTTTTACAGTGAAATGTAATATCAATTTTAGCATTGTGGTCGTTCTGTTAAATAAAAATTCAGTAAATACTGGACTCTTCACAAAAGTTTCTTGTTTATCAGCAACATCGTTTTCTAAAAGCAAGTAGGTATTTAGCTACAAGTCTGAAGAAGACGTGAAACTCATCGCGAAAACATTTTACAAGTAAACATATAACTGATTTACATATTCAATATTTTAATATTCATTAAATAGTAAACAGTTAACAATCTGATTATATAATGAATCTTGATCACACAATTATAGTTAACAATCTATTGTTTTCTAACCTCTCTATGAACCTAAGTGCCTCACTTTCAAATGTACCAATACTTGGAATAATTACAGCTAAAGTTGTCGTGACAATGTTGTATTAAAACAATGTGTGGGTTACCTAACAACTGTTTCTATCTGAAGGGCTTGTTTTACCACCGCTTAGTACAAATTAAACTTTCCCTTTTATTCAACATGTTCCAACAATTATATGTAAAACATATGAATTAAGCTTCTATTTAAGCATAAATTTGAGGCTATTTCACTGTAATTTAGTTTGTTTTTAACAACAAACGCGATGAGCAAAAATACGGTTCAAACCTTTTCAAGAACTCATTAAAAATGACCTTTACATATTACCTTTAACCTTCTAACGACCTAAAAGGCTATCTCTTTATTTTAATGAAGTTTTTTAAACTTTCAACCCTTCATATTTTTCCTATTATCCTCTTTATGTTTTTATTATTTAAAAAAAAAATGTAGAATGAAAATTGATATTTATTAATTTCCTAAAAGAAACAAACAAAGGAAAGGATGTCATCAAACAATTGACTTTAAGTCTATATTAGACCTTCCTGCTATTGTTTTCTAATGTAATAAAAAAATACAAATAACATTGACGCAAGATTAGCAACGCACTAGCGATTTTACAATTAAAAGTACCAAAATCTACCAACAAACCGTAGATAACCGATTTAAGCAAAAGGAAAATCGTCGATGTCATAAAGAGTTATCACTGAATCAAATAAAACTTCTACTTTTTTTAAGTCTGCCATAAAGAAAGCACTCAAAATAACGGCGGACGAAATTGCTAGTATTAATGCTGGTATTCATTTTAAAACGATACGTTTGTTCAGCGTGACATAGTAGGTCAAAACCTCCTTTCTAAGGAGAGGTCTATGTCCAGAAGTGAACTATTAAAGGTTGTTGATTGATTGATGTTGATGAAACGATACTTTCATGTCTTACTTCATGGGCAACAATCAAATAAGATTAGGTCAGCTAAATCCGGTCAGCGGCCATAATCTCGTTATTAGTTAATCCAATTGCTTTACAAGGTCAAGAAATCATTATTGCTGTCGTACAGAGACAATAATAGACTTAAAGGTCGTTTAAACTTGCCTTAATAGAAAATGGCGACCGCAGTTGATGACTTTGTGGAAATGAGAATATTAAATTAAAAGTTTTAATGGAATTTCTCGTCATCTCAAAATTTTCTTGTACGTTTTCAGTTCCAATAAGCAAAACTTTTTTTTATCTTACTAGAAATGACATTCTAAGAATTTGAATTCTTAATTTAAAAAACAAGTTTGAAGTTGGAAAATTAAATTAAAGCTATAAGTCAGTTCAAAATTGAAGAAATTCTGTTCTTTACAACCTTATAACACAGAATATGACTAGTATATAAGTACTATTATTATTCGTCAATAGGCTAATCAGCTCACCTTGAATTTAATGAACCATGACTTAAACGAACATATAATGTCACAAGAAGTTAGTTATCTGTGTTTACATTGTACCTGTTGGCACAAAACAGCCAGCTTATCCTACAACTGTCCACTGAATTTAAGATAAAGTGGCAAGGTCACATAATAATAGTTGAAAAGAACCGGAATCCAGTAAAACAAAAGGTTCTCCATTGCGATCACAGTCTGGAAATCGCACAGCTGATATGATGGATGGGCGAGGGTTGCATTTGATCTTAACAGATCATAACGATCTGATATCTTGACCTACATATAAGAAAGACGGTGAAAGTGTAAAAATAATAGACGAACTAACCACCCGAGACTGCAAATATATAGGTATACTCGTATTGATAGTTAGGAATATGCTCTTACATTCGTCATAGAAAATCTACCATTTCAAATAGTGATTATTTTATCTGCGCCGCATATGCGAAACATACATTTATCACTATTCTGGTAGGTATGTCTTTCTGAATTACTCATTAAACCACGATCTAAGCAGATTTAAGATGAGGTTTATATTTGAAATGGAGAAAGTGATAATCAATTTGTCTTCTATAATTATTCTTTAAGCGCAAATCACTTTTAGATTTTTATTATAAGTTTTACATTTAGGTACAGTAGGTTACCCAGGATAGGATCTGACTAGGCGCGGCGTTGATTCTGGAGGGGACCTGAAATAATATGGTCCGGGTCCGGTCCGGTCCTGAAACTGGCGTGGGTGGTTTTTAGTGGAAACACCACATAGTCCTGGCTCCTGCGTCCCCGAGGAGCCGGAGATCCGAAGGGATTTTCCACCCCGACAACAAAAAAAAGGTACAGTTGGTTAGCTACGATAAGATGTGAAAAGAAGAAATAATAAATAACCATTTTTCGATTTCTATATTGTTAATAACCAACTATTTAGACTTTAGACTGCACCAATTGGCTCAGTGGTTGAAGCGGTCGCCACGTCGCTCTCAACTGCGCTTAATGTTGTGGATTCAAACCCCACATGGGACACTTTGTGTGATCCACAAATTATTGTACCGAGTCTGGATGTCCTTTGTATCCATTTCTTGTATGTTTGTCCCTCGCAAGACAGGATTTATTCCTAGTGCGGGTGTTATCTTTTTATAAAAAAAAGAATTAACGATAAACATCAACTATTAAGGCTTAAATAAAGTTTTTTTTTCTGATTATTACCTATACAAAACTGCGGTGGCTATGATTATATTTATATCTGAAAATATACTCAGGGTTGGTAAGTAGAAATATTAACCATAACCCTTCCGTTTCGGCGAGCAGAGGGTTGAGTGGCACAAAAATAAATTGTCCCAAAATATATTAAAGTATATCACGTTACCGTATACTGAAGAATAGTATTTGATTTCACCTTCCTGCCTGAGATAATTGAAAAGCTTTTCATGAAGTGTATACTTTCAAAAATATGGCAAATAAGCGCAGAATAATAGGTAAATAATAATATTGACCAAAAAGTAAATACCTAACTAATCCATGTATGCATTATTTTTTATATAATTCCAGTTCACTTTGCTATCTTGCCTACAGATCTAATTTTCTAAAATACAATGAGTATTTTTTGAAGCCGTTAGATGAGGGCAGAAGAGATAGGGTGATATGGAAAACCTTAGGGAAAGTCTAAGTTTACGCAATGGTTGTCTTCCGACTAAGATGACGCTTTTACAAGAGTTAAGGTAAGGAAACTCTCTATGTAATAGATCGATCGAAGAGATTTATTACTCAACTTAGCAGATTAGAGTACAAACGGTGAAATTTCATAAGTTCATAGTCGAATTCGCATATCAATGAGCAATGAAGCATTATGGGTATATTGCTTTTCATTACATATTTTTAATTATTTTTTATGGTACACACATTATGTGTGCGTCACCACCTCTACTCATTTCGTAGCTGTCGTAAGAGGTGACTAAGGGAGTAATCGCTGCAAAGAGAAGGAAAATTTGAAGCAAACCCTATAACCCGTCTGGTCTTCATGGTAGAGTAGCCCTAAACTGCCTGGAAGGATAGGCCTATGTCCAGCAGTGTACTGTTAAAGGCTGTTGATGATGATAATGATGACACATTAGGATTAATTAAGTAACATGGAAAGTACATGTACAAAGTCCATCTTTCTAAGTTTTCCTTCAGAGCACTTTTAGTGAATAGAGGATAGTGGAGAACGTTAAGACAAAGTTATGTGTGTTTTGGTATAGGAAGAAGAAAAAGTTTATTGTTTTATCGGTTTGATGCTTCTGTACCTAATAAAATGCATACATCTATTGATCTGAAAAACTCATTTATTGCCATTTCGAGCAGATCGCACAAAGGCAGAGATTAGAAATAAATTGAAATATTTTATTCCAGTCTGATATTACTCTGTTAATTTTAGTATAGGTGATAATCTGAATATTATTCTAAATCAAGCAGAACTATTTCGGATGTAATACTTTCTCTTCTAAATTTTTAATTATACTGCAATTATGTTTTTACATAATGTACTATGCAACATTTTTTTTATTTATCTTCTTAATACACAAGTTTCAATATTGAACTTGACAGAAAATTTAGTTTGAAGTATTTTGTGAAAGATCTGGAGTCCAAAGTAAGCCCTAACCTATAATATTTTTAAAGCTTCAAGTAATATGAAAAATAATGGACATTGTATATATTTGTGTATAATGGAATATGAAAGTTTGAATGTAACTAATGTTTAATATTTATTTTATGAGGTATTATTATAGATATGCCATTAAGGAATAAAGAATGAAATATTTTAAATAACTTACTGTAATGTCGTTGCTATACCCTCAAAGTGTATACTTCAAATGTGGTGTACTTACCTGTAAAAGAATGAATAATAAATTTAATTTATATAATATATACATATTTACTTATAGTGTTTCGTCTCTTGGGGACGATGATAATGATGCACTCCTGGCCAATTTCAGCCACGGCCGCTAGTCTCAGACAACTAAGCAGGAGATGTATGTGCGCAAACACAGGTGCACTCTCTGTTCCCTCACACTCACAATCCGGTGAGACGGCTATTCGACACGACCGGGGCGAGATCAGACGTAGGAGCGACGGCTTTACGTGCTACCCGAGACACGGGGGTTAAAACCCCAACTTCTAGGCTCTAGACTGTTATTTAAGTATTTCTATAATCAGAAATACTCAATAACATTTTTCTGGCCCGATCCAGGAATCGAATCCGATACTGCTTGATCGGCAGTCACGTACGCTAACCGCTACACAAACGAGGTAGTCTTATTCTAGTCTCCTAATCCAATTCTAACAGGTAAGTTAAAAGTGTGGTCAATTATTATAATGTTATACGTTAACAGAACAGAACACTTAAACACTAATAACTAATCGTTAATAAAACCACCGATAATTCGGTAACCACTTACCGTGAACTACAGTTCACCCGCTATAATCCGACCCCTATTTAATCCGGTATCCCTTTTAATCCGACATGCCATGCACAAATCTTCATTATTAATGCTTAAACATGATTTTGAATGTTTTAATATTTATTTATTTTTTCTGGAGATAAATGTACTTTTGTTGTTTAATTATACTATTGAGACAATTTTGTAAAAAACCTTAAGTTATATTGCTTATGTAAATTATATTATCGTATATACCTTAAATCTTAATACTTTATTTAATCATTCAGATTACAAGTACACACTTTCAAAAAAGGTGATAAGAGGTAGGTGGAACCATTCTACAGTCAAACTTATTTACTAATATAGTCAACCAGAACATCGCAAAACGTTGTGTAAAATAATGGGGATAAATTGTTTTTTTAAAGGAAACCCTCAGATGCAGGTTATATTTTCATTTTCATGATAACAACTTGTAAAATGTTGAAACCTTAGATGGTTATCCCAAAAAACAGTCAAAGTTATCGGTTAAAAATATATATCAAATAGGAGCCATGATCCCTTCTAAATGACACAAGCACGATGTCAAATCACACACATCAATGAACACCGACGTATTTACCATAATAATTTATATTAAGCCCACCCTTACAGATCTATTTTTGGCAACACAGCTATCCGGCCGTGGTATGAGAGCGGCCCGACCCCCTTCTTCCGATGTGAGGGTGGATGCTGCAGTGTGCGCCAAGGTTAGCCCGCCCTTGACATTTGGTGAGGGCCAGGGGAAATCCCTCTGCTAAAGCTCTTGTATTTCTAGATTTAGATATCATTCAGCTTTTTTGGCGAAGTTTTGACCTTTTTTATTAAAACTTATAACTACGGATATCAGTTGTGATGTTATTATATAGTATGGTTAGATTAGTAAAGATAGATCTTTATTATTACGTACACACACATCTGCATACTTTCTACGAATCATATGTAGTTAGTCTATACGTCTATTTCTTTAACTAAATTCGCATTACCATTATTACCAGTGTAATAACTGTTAGATTCACATGTTCGTTGGGATTTAGTGACGCAATAGTTTAGTAAGTTTTTAAGGGAAGTAAATAACATTCGTGTTGAATGTACGTGAAACTCAAAGCTGACATGGCTATTTCTAATATTCGTCATCATATTATAACAAATTTATATAAAATCTTATATTATACACCTAAATTTTACTTATGAATCATTATCCATTGGTGTAAGCAACATGAATATCCATTTAGAATTTGTTTTTGGAGTTTTTTTTCCTACTTATGACTAAGCATGGGGAGGGCTCAATCCGTTCTTTGAAAAGGACTGATGAATCATCTTAACTCTGAAAGCAACCGCACCATGAACACACCACCCTTTTAGCATCGACTAGGACCAATGTATTCGCGAATATTTCCAGTGCAATTCTTTAAAGTTAGTTCCCAAAATAGGTAGGAATTGGTTTTATTAAAATATGGCTGAAATTAGATTTTTAATGAGGAACGATTGCCATCGGGCCTCTACAACCCAAGTATTAGGCGATGCTGAAGTTCTATAAAACGCCTATTGTTAGACTCTTTTAGAGCTCCAATTTAACTAACAGGTAGTTATCTGTTACGATTGCCAAAGATGTCAGAATGGCAACCGAAACCGATACGAAATTTTAGGAAGCCTTATGCATATCGACGCGTTTAATTACGTTGGTTCGCAAATGAATCGTCCATCAACCGTGACATTTGTGTTTTTTTCCTACTTTTTAAATATGCAGAAGTATGTGTACAATAAACTGTGCTATTCATTTTGAAATGTTTAATTACTGGCCGCCGTCTGTGCTACATAATGTTGTGGTTAAAACAGCAATAATCACGGCATCTGTAGTTGTATTTAGCATTTAAAACATTGCAACATCGTACATTACCTAATAGAAAGTTGTAGTTTTAGTCACAGTGTATTTTAATGTCAAAATTATAATTAGTTTCGATTATGACTTTGTGCGAATACTGTTGTTTGATTAAATTTCTTCACACATTAGTCTAGGTACTTGTTGAAAGTTATGAAATCTGTTAGAAGACCGTCTGGGATTTGTCTATCTAACAGTTTTACTTTTTATGATTAACGCACAAGTGCTTTGGCGCACATATTTGTCGTCAGGAATTTAAAATCACCTTACTCCCTTATTAAACGACGGTAATGTACTTGTGATTTTTGAGTTATGGATAATAATAGTTCGGACATCTGACACATAATGCTGTCTAGCCTCAAACTAAGCAGAGCTTATACTATGGATACCCGATAACTTATAGAAATATATAAATTATACATAGAAAAAACACAAACCCCGAAAAAAATATTTACAGGTCATACAAATATTTAGTCCAACCCTGGATCGAACTCGAAACTTGAAGCACAGCAGTCGCATACGCTACCACTGCGCCAGTAAGGTATGGATGGCGATAGTCACTTTTCATGAGGTGCTCTGCTCGTTAACTTGCGTAGAAACTGTAATAAGTCATGAATTTTATGTTACTCTTAGTGTCTTTTCCTATACGTTTAAGCAGTTTTATAGCTTTCTTTTTTAAAATCACCGAATCTAACTGAAACATTTGGTTATGTTTAAAAACATTTTTATTAGAATTTTTGCACACTAAAATGTATTACATTGAGAGTGGCTAAGTGTGCTTTTAGTTCAACTGAATGCAGTGAAGAAAATACGATAAGGCTACTTGTATATTAAGTAAAGTATATAAGTATCACGCATCTTACTTTATCAACACAAAATATGATCCAATTTGATGAACTCACAAAAATTAGTGCCACATAAAAAGAATGCCCATTAATGGTACAGGTTTTTCGTATGAGTAAATATGAAAATATTAGTATATTTTTTTAAATCACTTCGTCATCAAAACGCTAATTTTGAACCGGAGTTTGCTTTTAAAACTAAATAAGAAATGCATAATAATTATAGTTTGCTTCACATAATTGTTCATAGTGTTACCATAAACAAAATAAGGAAATATGTTTGAGATTTATTTTGTTAAACGTTTACGAATCTATAGATATCGATTGATATCAATTGAATCAAAGAAAGTGTAAAAAACTATGTAAAGCAAACCAGCTACTTTTTAAGTGACTTCAAAAAATTAGGAGATTCTATATTCCACTGCACGTATTTTTTAAAATGTTCATCGATTACTCTCTCAACTGTAAACCGTCCCCGAGTCCCGATCATGACATTATCACCATTTCAGGATCTGATGATGGAATCCTAAATTAATCAAGAGCAACTCTTAAATTTTGTAGGCACGTGTTATCTATGTTTATTAATATTTTCTGTAGTCATTCAGTATTTGAGTCTAATACTCTTCATGTCGTGATGATGAACTGATGATAGAAGGTATAATTCCTTAACGGCTAGTTTAGTAATATAACGAGATGGATGATATTTTTAAAAAATTTGTATGTATGTACTCCTATGTTACTTTTACTTGTATTCTTTTCATTATACAATAATATAAGTAGTTGTGACGCTTTCTTTTATTTTTTATAATGCCTAATATTATTAAATTATTACATACATTACTTAAAATGATTTGATTTTGTTATATGATTATAATAATGTATTTATTTAGGGAATCAGTTAACATATATAAAAAAATATACTTAAATAAAATCCTAGAAAATAAATAACAATAATATATTTCTGTTACGGTATAACAGTTACGGTATACATTACATTGGCTGGATATAGCAGTTAGGGTACTATTAAAAAGAGAAATGCAAAATCTTATGTTTTAAGTTTGTGTTCAGGTTTGATTAAATTCCAAAACTTACTAATTAATGAAGAACTAAATAAGATATTTCGAGTTTATTTAAAAATAGTGTATTTATTAAAATAATCGATTTATTGACAAAAATCTGAGGTGGCAACACTTGCTAATTCCTACATGTGGCATTGTTTAAAAACGTCATTGCCGGCGCCATTGAGGTTATAGTTAGTATTGGTGATTGAACGCCCATGTATCATTATATTTGAGGTTATGTTACGTTTTCCAAAAGCCTTTGTTTTTATTACAAAATGGAAATTGTAAATGTTAATTGGTTATTTTGTAAATCTTCTTAAACTATTTCGAGGCAGTACTATACCGTGGCCCACACGTTCATCGTTATTCTATTTTAAATGTGGTAACATAGTATAAATTACATCAATCACGATATTGCAATTATAAAATTTGTCGACAAAAACTATGCTCCAACTAAAAACTACCCATGAATCACACAAATAAATTATACCCATTAGACAGAGAACAAAACTAAAGACTCGTTCAAACTTGGAACGGCCAAACTTACACTAACACTTCAGAAACAGACCTAAGTTTGTCTGTGAATGTGAGTTTTTTTTGGTTACCTTAACAAAAACTGAACGAAGGCCATCTAAATCCAAAAACGCAATGTTTTTACCCCGGTGAGCAGTCATTGACATACGAGGAAGCTACTGTAAGGTCAACATACTCATTTAGCTGATTATCGACACGTTACTCATCGTTTGTACTTCTACACAATGCTGATCCTAACGAAACTAATTGATATCCTTCCTTACTAACAGTGTCTCTTTCTAACAGTAGCTTCAGAAAAGAGACAACGTGATTTAGAATTTACATATTTGAAACACCGCAGTGCCACGACGGCAAATTGATAAGATTGAGATGATAACGCAAAGCATTAAGCTAATTAATATCTTAGTTGCATCTCTTTCTAACAACTGATGTAGAAAAAGGACAACATTAGCAGTGAGAGGATAAAAATGGGAAGAATGAATTTATTTTGTAAGAGAGATAACGAGGTCAGAATTCGTCATAGAAAGTCGATCAGAAAAGGCATTTAGCTCAGTACAACGGTCACTAAATTAGTTAAGTCTCAATTCACACACGTTATCTACATATACTAGTATTATAAAGAGAAGAGTTTCTTGATTTGATTGTTCACCTTAATCTCAGGAACTACTGGTACGATTTAAACAAAAAAAAAATCCCTGCTGTATACTCCAGTAATCAGGGTAGGCTATATATATCACACTATAACCAAAAGGAGCTGTAAATTAATGAAAAATATTGTAAAAACGGGAGAAAATTGTTTCTTTTGAGAGCTTCCATTGCGTGTGCTGCGTAAATAATGTATGAAAGCATTTCCTTTAAAAGGTCTAAAAGAGTCCATGATAGCATATGTCTGTCTTTTAAGGCTAGCTTACTAATTTTGTTTGTATTAAACAAATTTGTTCACGCGGACTTCACGCTATGGTTAATAGGCCCAGGCAAGGTTGCGCGGATCAGTTAGAAATGTATAAAGTACAAGTTTACAGTATAAAATAAGTAGACAATAGAATTAATTAAACTGTTGCCACTAAGTGTATACTGTGATTTGTGTTTGTGATAGAATGAACACCTACATCTAACAGGTCAGATCTCCAGCTTGAACTGAAGGATGTAATACATAATAATATATAGCTATTAAAGGAAATATATAACACAACCTGAATGCATACAACTTTCAGACCCTGGATACCATCTAAAGACGAAGTTTGAATGAAAAGAATCCAACTTCGAGGAGGTTGCGTCGTTTTATTACAGAGTTATTATAGCCACCTTTCAGCTCCATCATCAGATCAGCTTCATATCATCGTAATATTGCATTGTCACGCGATATACACGTGTGGATAATTTCAGCTCAAGTGGTTGAAAATATTACCTTCAAAATTGAGCTGCAAGATTCCACCCAATCAAACATAGTATACACATATATACATTGCAAGTTAAATAAAAAGTTTTAAAATACATTGATACATTTACATGGAAGTTTTACTGGATGATTTTGTAAAAAAAAAACAAACTTTTACACTGACAATTTTTAACACTAGCAATAAAGGAGACATTCTATTAAAGCCTACATAGATGACTCAAAAGTTTTTTATACTGAAATTATTTTGAAATAACAACGAGGTCGTTCTCCAATTTAGGCGTTGATTCGTTTATTTAAGTTAAGAAACACTAACTACTTTTAATTTGTTGTAACAAAAAAAATATTCTGTTTCAAAACGCTTTACGATAACAAGTATTTTAGGCGATGCGATACTAAAAAGGAGAAATACTTATTGTTTGCAAAGAAATGACTTTACATAAGAATTAACCAATATGTACTGAACAACATTATTTTAATCCTGTCCATTTTTGAAAATGTAATTAAGTATATATCAGGTGATCTTGTAAAAAACGATGCATTGGCAACGAACTCAGCAGCACGCTTAAAATGTCTTACAAAAAACAGATAACATATAGCTATCATAGTTTCCGTACTTATCATTCTGTTACAAAAATTAACATAATTATTTTAATCCCACCGCAAAAAAGCCTTAAGAAACGCATAGAACGACATTTGGTTTTAAAAATGAGTGTTATGTATGTTATGAGTAAAGCAACAAATTACGATTTATAAATTTTGAACATTTTGACGAAACATTTCTTACGCAGATCATAAGTTCTATTAATGTTTTCTTAGACTTATAACATTTCCTGCAAATATATTACATCATACAGACCTAACGCTGTATGAATTTCCTGAAATCAATATCTGAGTGGTGTAGAAACGTAAATTGCCGGTGTAATTTGAATCTAAGTCTTAGAAAGAATTATTTAAGATGTCAGTTTGAAATAGACATTATTAAGACTCAAATATATCATATTCTGTATCTATTAGCATCGGACATACATATAGATAGCCACGCTTATATAATTATGTTTAAGGAAAAGCAGAAAAGAAGGTAATGCAATTACAGGAAAGGATGTTGCTTGTACGGATGAATTAGAGAAACAATGGCTTACCAATTTCGTGTCACATATCTCTAAATAAAACTTCGAGCCATTAATTCAAACATAACTTTTGTACTTAACACCGAAACATGAATAGATAGGCGCGAAACATAATACTTCCATTTCTAAAACGAAGGCTGTAAACATCAAAACAAGGTTCGATATATCAGAAACAAAGCGCACTTCGTAGTTACAGAATTGTTATCGTGCATTTTCAAGATCACCGCATATATTATATAATAAGTAACCGGTTGTCGGTTCGACTCCGGCTACTACCAAGGTTTCAATATTCAATACTTGGTCTGTAGTTTTTGCTGTTGCTAACCGATTCTTAACAGTTACGACTATTCAACCGTGTCGAGCTACTTTTACGGATGTAACTACACTTTGCTATTGAACTACCTATTTATTTCTTTAAAGGTTTATGCTTAGCTTTTGCACACGGCTTCACCCCTGTTTATGTTTGTTATCACGGTAAAAGCTAGCCGAGGTTAGTCACTGCTAAGGTAACTTTCCATTGGTGAAATAATTTTTAAAATCGTTCTAGTGGTTTAGGCGTGAAAGCGTAACAATCAAACAAACTCACATTTGCATTTATAATAGTAGTTAGAGTGTATGTACACCAGTGGAATTAATCCCCTGGTCTACAACCCACCTTTTGAATGGCATAGAAATCTTGTAACTTATTCTGTGATTTTGCTTAAATCTTCCTTTTTATTCTTCTTCTTTAGTTTATGAAGATAACAATCGGTACTTTCACGTCAAAATGGTCGAAGGGATTTGGATTACATTTGGCATACGTATATCTTACGACCTAAACATCCTTTATCAAGTCAAGGAGATCTATAGGGAAGAAGGTATATCCATATGCCGGACGGCACATAATTTCTATAATAGTTTAATCTTATTTACCGTAATTATTGAATTGAAGACATCTTCCACAGCCAGATGTAGTCTAAAGCTCTCGTATGAAATGATAATTTTCAATCTAATCTGCCAGGGGCCGTTCGTGATCCATACGTCATTATTATCCTTATTATCTAAAGCGAATATAGTTCAATTAACCAAACTCTAATATATTCTTCTATCCTTAACTACTAATATTTCTAATAGTCCATTGTTTTACTAGCATAGTGACTTTACTTTAGAGTTCTGCACATGTTACATCTACATGAGTTATAATTTAAAAAAAATTAACTCTCACATCAATGTAACGAGTCGTCTTTGGGGAAATTTAACCACAAAACGCTGACGTAACATAACTGACAACATCATATGCAGGTGTTATGATCAAAACAAAAAGGAATTATCGTTGCAAATCATCGACACACGATTGTAGTTTTAGTTACGAAGACAATGATATCAAAATTACGTGTAGGTTTTAGCTCCGACAGCACATTATCACTGCCAGTGGTAGTGAAATGTTTTACAGGTAATAATTTTGTGTTCGTCACGCGTGCTAGACAATAATTTTATCCCATACGCGTGCTTCTCATGTAATACGTCTACTGTGCGATATCTCGTAAATATAACATTCATTTACATTGTTACTTACATCATACAGATTATGTAAGTTTAACTACCCCGTGCTATGTGGTTTATAGATGAATTTACGTTCTTACCGTATCCGAGTGGATTGGCTTCCACCGTCTCAGGGACAGTTAGAATTCTCCAGAAGTGGTGAATTATGTAGTTATGCTAAAGAATGACAGCATACCTGTAGCACCTAACTTAAAGTTTGGCTGTTTATCATGGTGAATTGTAATAGACTGTATTCTCATTTTTACACTCCTAGTGCTAGCCTTTTTCTTAAAAATCGGTTTACAAATGATGAAGTTCTGAGGTAACAAACATTTTAAAAATTAATACGAAATTAGAACCTTCTCCTTTTAAAAGTTAGTTCAAAAACCCAGTGAATTATGAAATCATAAACCTTCACAAACTTCCACACACATTGCTTTCCGGTTACTGACTCGCTTAATATACAATTTTATTACAGTTTTATTTTCAATCGAGAAACATTTACATAAATCCTTGAGTCAACGATATGGGTATGTAACATAAAAGTTAAGTTTAATGTAAAAATTAATGCGTCCATTGTAGGTAATTCACAGTGGTGCAATATACACCGCGGGATCGCAAAGAGCGAGTGAACGGACGACCTCCAAGCTTCGAATACTCGTGCATGTCGGCAGAACTAGGTTGGATTCACAGAAAATATTAGAGCAAATTATTTGCTTCCGACTGCTTTAATAGTATTAAAAAAAAAACGCGTGATCCCCTCGTTTGATCGGTTATTTATTATTTCATTATAGCATTCTCTTTCAGTCTACCTTAGCGTGACGTAGAAATGAGTGAACAAGTAACAGCATTTAAATGAATAACTTTAACATGTATGAATATAAATTATATATTTCAAATATTACTATACATCAGAGGAGGAGGAGAAAGCATGAGAAATCAATTTAAATAAAAGTAAATGTCATCCAATTAATGAGTTAAATCTGTTTTAAGTATTTCAATATTTTTAAAACGTAAGTCAAAATAAGAAGACATATCTCCACATAGCAACGTAAGTCATTTAAAAATATAAATAAATATTAAATAAACATTTTTTAAAAAAAAGTTACAAGGCTCGAAATGCCTGGTAGTAGCTGCAACTGCAGCTATATCGTGCTGTTGGAGCCAATGCTTATGAATACACTCTCTTACCCACCAGTATAAGCAATCTTATTTTTCTACCTACCTACCTATCCACCTTTTCCTTCAATATAGTCTCAAATTTCTAATTCCCAAAATTCCTTTTGTATACAAAATATTACAGACTTGCCTTTACTAAATAATTTTAAAAGTTTAATCTCTGTCAATCCCTTCGGGGATAGAGAGACTGTGAGCATATTAGTTACATCACCTTTACCATAATTGAACGGAATATTATATGTAATAAAGGGGTTAGTGAAAATGAAATACATATATGAATTTTCTTTTTTTTGGTATATCAATTTTGTAATTTTCTTCAAAGTGGATAGCAAAATTTTCTTGGAACTTGCTCTGCAGCTAAATGCCATGCCAAACTGTTTAAATTACGCTTCATACATTGTGGTAGAAACAGGTCATGTTCCTCGTATCTTAATTTCTTCCAAAGCTCCAATCCGTCTAAAACAGCCGTTTGTACCTTTTTTTCACATACAGTTCGACTTTCAATAACATTGGCAATTTGTCGTACTTCTCGAGATGCAAACTTGTACAAGTAAGTATTAAAAATTTCATGTCCCTTTGTTCTCGAAATTCGCTTCTAAATTTTACAATTTTTTTTTTAACATTTACATTGTATAAACTAATTTTTTTTTTTGTTCTTGTACTCTTATATTTTTAAGCGGCTCATCGTATTTTAATGTAGTTTCTGTCAATAGAGAGAGTAAGTCGAAAGCAAAGTTTGTATATGTAATACATTCATTATTATGGAAGGGAATCGCTGACAATTTCAAAAGTTCTCACCCATGCGAAGTACGGCCGGGTCGCTAGAGTACTAATATAAAGAAGGGGTATCTCAAAGGACAATAAGCCAAAGTGGCTTTAGAAGTTCGGATTAGGTTCCAGTCCTGCGGAAAATTTCGCAGAAGCTTTCCATTATGTGAAGATTACTATAATAATTTGAGAGGCGAAAATGGTATTTTACACAAGATATCATTCAATAATATAAAGTTGAATGCAACTTGCCAAACAGTGCAGGAAAATTTTAATCAAATTAACTGGTTTATTGACAGAGCTACATTATTTTACATGTCTTAATTTTACTCTGTGGAATGTGGATCTTATCTGAAGATCGACAATTAATCACTAAAAAATCCTAGGTACTTCTAAGTTGCCTAGCAACAGATTGACAATATGCTAGCTATTAGTTTTGCTTTTTTTTATATCGAAAAACTGCTAAAGTGACTACTGGGCCTGATGGAAAACATGAATAGAATCAAAGAGTTGTGGTCACCGTACGTACGGTCCGTGCAGTATGGTGACCCACATATTGTAGCCTATATGCTCGTACCCAAGTCTTCTTATTATCATTAGCTTTAGAACTTTTATTAGATAAAACGTTTTTTATTATATATAAGTAAAGTTAGTGTTCTGTATTTCGCAGGAGTCGCCTGAAATTCCCAAAATAGTCACGTTTCCACTGTCAGTCTCGCTTTGATCGTGATATGTTAGCGGATTAAGAATGTAGTTACTGGAAATAGCGTTCTTCTCCGTAATACAAAATTCAACGAAGTATAAATGTAATAAAAGAAAATTTATTGAGAAAAATTTCGATTATGACGCAACAGCAATCTATATTATATTTTACAGAAATGTAAAATTGGTTTGTTTACGTTTCTAAAATTCAACAAGTTGTTTAACAATTATGTTCAAACCTTGACATTATGATTTTTTTGAAAGACAACGCATAATGAATGATACCTATAAAGCCAGAATCTTTACAAACATACATGAAACGGACACAAAGAGCATACGGACTCAGAACAACAATTTGTGGATCACAAAAAAATGTTGTCCCATGTGGGGATCAGCCCATAACTATTAGGCGCAGTAGGAAACGGCGAAGCGACCGCGACATACACAACGATATACTACACTCTTCAAAGATGGTTTCTCATTATTTTTCGAGACATTTTGCTTCTCATTTCTCATCAATACAACCTAACATGGTAACACGCAGCTAACATTGTATAATATACGAGTATATAAAAAATTGTCTTCCACAATTTTCGACCTGAAAATTTACTTTGAATTTACTCAACTTGGCAGTAACACTTTACTAGTAATCATGATAAAACCTCTTCTTAGGTTATTGGTTTACGTTGCGCTGAGTGAAGTTGACCCTCCTTATCTTGACCGCAAAACCGACCCTTTTGTGCTACCAGTGCTTATTTATAATAAACAAAATCTATTCTTTTAAATTACAACACTGTTATCTTCAATTTGTACTGAAATATGAATATTTGCAATATAATTAATAATTCATAAGCATAAGTACGACCGTCGTCATAAAATAACAAACGAACTTAAGTCAATGTACATTTTTTAAAATTTACAAACATTATGACATAGTAAGTCTGTGGATTGACAATCATTTTACTAAAATAAAATATACGCAATGTAAGAAGTCTCATCTCACCTAATAAAAGAACTATCAAAGAAAGGTCTCTCAAAGCTTTTACTCAAATATAAAAACTTTTGCTAGAAAAATACCCTTGAGAAATCTCTTCGCGAGAAGGCAATAACTTTGTTACACTCGGAGAATAGGCTTCCACAGATAAAGAATTGCGTAGTACCTTTAAGGTACTTTTCATATTGTGTACTGCGATGTTACCTAATGTTATGTTCTAAGCCCCGCTATGAACACAAAAATAATCGTAGTATCTTATAATATATACAACACAACAAAGACAACACTATATAAATGATTAAATACCGAAAACCACTCCAAGAGTTTATCCTCTTGACTGTCGGCACTTCTTCGTACTTGTTGAAATACATGATTAGAACAAAATTCACTTGTAGTTGTAACACCATTTCAATTGATATGACCAGTTTCACCTTCTGGCTTTATCATAGGTTACTATGCCATAATGCCTAATTCACAATGCCTAACAATGCCTAATGCGTTAAGGCGAAACTTGTCAGATTAATTTAAATTAAATCACGAAATAAGTACAAGTGAGTTTTATATTAATAATGCATCTCAAGAATTCAGTAGCTCAAAGTTAGAGCCAAGTAGGTACAGTGGGTCTCTTTACAAAGAAATTAACTATTTCCGTTTAGAGCTGACCAGAAATGACGATCAGTGTAATAGATAGTAAGTCGTCACGGAACTCAAACACATCTTATCTTATCTTATTCATAGGAACGCGCGTTATCCTAAAAGCTTTTTGGTATGACTAATTTAACCAATCAATGTAGATAGACAAAAAAAGTGGGGAAGGGATTAAGCTACTTTTTGGTCACGAAAAAAGTTTCTAATCCAATGAAAATTACCGTTTGTATTGCAAAATCTAGCATTTCTCAACAAGTCAACAAGTTACAAATTTATCAACTTAAAAAATACTATTTGTAGTTTCTGCACTGTTAATGAGTCAAGGTAGAATAAGGAACATAAAGAATGAAAAAAACCTGGCGAAAAGACGATGTATCGTACGAAGAGGAAGCGGCGGAGACCATAAAGCAATATGGAAATGAAATATCTTCTATTATTCATCAATCTCATATCATTATGTCAGATTTTTAATTATAACCGCATTAATTTATTATACTTACAATTGAAGGAAGTGTACTAATCTATGAAAATTAGTAGAGGAAAAGATTAACCTGTGAGTACTTAATTATATCAATAAAACAGTAAACGCTACGTTGCACCTTAATTAATCACCAGAGATAAACATTCCTAAGGAAATTAGATTTTATTCTATAATTATTACATACAAGAGAGATAGTTGTTTTGTGTACGCTTCAAAAATTCAAAAAATACTGCAACGAATAACCTCAAACTTTGATACGGTATTGAAACTGCTTCGCAAATTGTTTTTATATAATTATCGCGTCAGTTTTGTTTCTTATTTCTCACCAATGTAACCACAATATGATATAGCACAATATAATGTACACACTACTACTATAAAAACTCAAATAACTTCACAGAATATTAGAAAAAAAACTATAGTAGTCGATAATAGTGTTATCGACTTTAATGTGCCTAAATTATAACATAATGTAATAAGTTATAATCTTCATCTCTTCACGTCCTTAGAGAAATTAACTGTATTTTTTCTATAACATGGGAAAACCTTTAAAATCAAACAATTCCTTAAAAAGTAATTTTATAAAAAAATATATCAAGTAATACACCAAAAAAAAATATGTCAATTTGAGAAATTCCTACTTTTCAAACTCCTTTAAGTAAATTCTAAATCCTTTTTAGTAAAATTAAAAATAACATGTTCGTCGGTGTAGGTATTTAGAATCCGGTATGTGTATTAGAAAAAATAATCAAATCGGTTAGGTGTACACTATTATAATATAGTATACTAGTATTTGGCTATTTGGTCATGATTTTTCACTATTTGGTATTCATCCAAGTGAAAAAAAACAAGAATACACACTAAGACATTCACCAAGAATTTAAAAAATTTGATAGGTATGCTAGCTGACCCCCTTTTAATAAATCATAAAAACGTACATTTTGAAATTATCTTTTACTGGTTGTTAAAAAGCTTTCATAGTGCTTAAAGAAGGTTTACATACTTGTTTGTACTTTGAACTTAGGCACACTTAGAGAAATTAAATATGGATGCTTTTATACCTATATACATAATATATATTAATTTTGTTTTATACAAAATCTGTTCTGACAGACTGGTAAGTACAGAATCATGATTTACTGAATTTGCGTGAGTATGATTTTAATATTAAATTTGAAGTACTGCGTAAACAATATTCGCAAACACTTGTAGCGATTACTGTGTCTGCATTGAGAAGTGTAGTTATTGAAATTAGTGTAAATGTGAAAATCTATCACTTTACGCTTATCTTTATGAAATTCGTAAGCTTAGATTCATAATGTGCTAACACGATTAAAACGTTTTATTTTTCATAATATATATTTTGATCTTTTGAGGGTTTATGTTTATGAACATGATAATCTACCTATGTGCACACATGATATATGTCTATCATAAAATAATGACTCTAATGATGTTAGAAACTCTGTTTACGGTAATGTTTTATAAAAATATTGTATCAAACATGGTAAATCATAACATGTATGCATCTACTCATCTCTGTCGCACACTTTTAAACAAAGAAGTGTGAGAGAGAAGTACAATTTACTTCAACAGCTGAACAAATATTGTGGAAGTCGTTTGTGGCGTGAAAGTAAACAAGTTGGTTACTTTTTATAGCGACAGGCACAGGCGCCCAAGCAGACAGCCTTTGTTTGACGTAAATTACCTGACACGTCAGTTTTTTTTTTAAGATTACGTTCCATGTTTCTGGTAACGCATGTGGTTTATTTATTATCTGTTGTTTGTTATGAAACTGTTTAGTTTCCGAATTAAAATAATCTAAAAATATCTTATACGGGAGAGGCTGCCTAGCAGTAGACTGGGATAGGCTGATGATGATGAAAAATATCTTAAATCATATTATATTGAGAATACTTAAGTGCAAAAAAAATTACTCTTCACAGACCAGTGACAATTTAAAAAAAAATTAAAATAAAACGAAAAGTATTGAAACACATTACTGGATGTCATAACAGTATCAAATTTAGTTTGCAATGTCATAATGAATTAAGTAATGCATACTCATACGTACACTTCATGTTTTATATTGCAAAAATAAACGTAATTACAATAGAATGAATAAAAAAAATGTAATAAAAAATAAAAGGTCTGTCCAGCAACGAACGTCTCTTGCTTGGAATGATGATAAAATAAAAAATTAGCAAGTGTTGTGATTAAATTAAAAATAACAAATTGCCTTATTAATAAATCTAAATAAAAAACAGAAAAGTAATTAAATTAGCTGGAATTGAAGTCATTCAAGAATTTTTTTTTTAAATATTAGTGCATTAGTATTTTTTTTATTGTAACATTGTTATTACCTTTCTAATCTTAGGCGAGCCTTAACTTATCCTAAGTTTTTTATATTTAGACTGCCTCAAACAAAGTCTTCGAGGAACTAACTTTTAAATTGTACCAATTACTATCTTAGTACAATTACTGTACCAACGTTGACGAATTTGAAAACAAAAGTACGTGTGAAAATTGTATCGTTTGATACTGACATCTAGCAAGTAATTTGGAAGATTAAGGCACACAGTAATAGAGCATTCACATTCGTCAAACGTCGCAGTTTCAGTTCCCGTTAAATGCCCCAGAATATTATACTAGCGACCTGCAAAATTACGTATTGATTTTATTAAAAATACTCGTAGATATAAATTTATTTGTGATTAGCTGTACCCTTCCACGGTACACTATGCCACGTTGTGGTTGCATTAATAAAAACCACCTTCATCTAAGCAATATGTGTGATAAACTCAAGCAACTTAACACATTTTTATTCTATTTAAGGAACCAGCCAAAGTGACTCTACTCTGCCTGATGGAAAACATGAATATAATCCAAGAGTTCTGGTCAACATACTCATTGCGAAAACAGACAATGCAGTATACGTATTAACCCACACTATGGTGGCCTAATCAGATGCTTTTTCAAGTCCCACTTGAGGACGTAAAAGACATGACAGATCGGTCTCAAACTCACCAACGAAACACGACAGCGCAGATGCTGTCGCTTTAGGTTGGTCTCCTGTAAGAGGGTAGAACTGCCCCGGTCGAGCCGGCCCGGTCGTGCTGATATCAGTGTGGCTCTACTATCTCAGTACTATATACTATACTATTTAATATGCATAGACATTTTTCTTTCTCATCTTTCTTTGGATGGAACAATTTTCTACAATCAATTTTTCCATTCAAAGAAAAGTTTTTAGCGATAAGGCCGCTATTTGTACATAGTCATTAAATAGATATGCTCTTGTTAACTGTATTATCTCAGCGGGTATACAAAAAATTTTTTCCATTCCATTCTATAGAGTAAGCTTGTGAGTAACAACAACTGCCTTTTAATATCCACCCGCGTCATTTACTATGACTTCAAAACTATATGTTACTTTACAAAGACGTACAAATAACACATGTTACACAGTGTATATAGTAACAAGCTAATTGCAAAATGATACGTCACATGAGAACCAAATACAATGCACGATCAACGGTATACCTGTCAGATAATACTCTCATTACAACCAACCCCCAACCATTGTTCGTTCTGAACTGTCTGTAACGGGAATTTAAATAGCTTAGATATCGTACTACAGTTAGTACATTGAAAGTGTATTATTTGAGTAGGTGGATTTTAAAGCTTTCACTCGGCAGATGACCGCTGTTAGTCTGTTATTGTCTGATGGTAATTGGGGCCGATGATCACACAAGGAATTGACTGCATTTCAGGCAAAATCCAAGCCTTGAAAGGCAACTTCCGGATAGATCTTCGGGTTAGTAGATTGAACGCCGTGCGGAGCCAATGACGACATAACACCTTTTCAACTTTAAGTCTGATATTAAAGACGCCCTGGTCGTTTTAATTACTTTGGTAATGTTTTTTAAATTAATTGTAAAGGATCAAAAATACTCCAGAAATTGCGTATAAAGGCGGCCTTACCGCTCAGAGCATTTTCTGCCAGGCTTAGGTAAGGTTAGTTTCAACCTTCACCACTATCAGCAACTTAGGATCCTAGACCGGTAAGATTACCCGACGTTGTTAGTGATTGTAATAGCCTTGTACGTGTATAAGAATATAGGTATAATGTATATAAGTAAGTTTATTGATATAAGAATATCATGTAAAAGTACATACAAAAACATCGGTTGTCCAATTTTTTACAAGGCTATTAATATCTCCACAGAGCACAGGATGTGGTGTGATTGCTAATGCTATCATCCAATTTCCTATTTGCGTCAATACCTAGCGGTTATAACTGCAAAGATATAGCGTTTATTTTGAGCAAACGAATATGCTCATTGGTGGCGATTAAAAATCACATTTTGATATTGGTTTATATTTATAAATGTACGCACTTGTACCGTAGGTTTGTTATTCAATCGATTTGCAACACAGTTTTAACTTTTGCTTAAGATGTTTTATTTTATCGTTATAAAAAATAATATTGAAAAAAATTTATGAAGAAAGATATGGTTTATCAGACTAATTTTAGTTTTACCGAAAGATATGAGGGTTATTTTTAGAGGTACCACGGTATTCGGCTATTCGACCAGGTTTCTCTACCATTCGGTATACTGAATAGTGTAAAATATAAAAAGAATGCACAGGAAGATACTCCCCAAGAATTTTAAAGATTTCATAGATATACTCGTACTAGCCAAACCGGCAAACGTTGTTCAGCGAAATAAATTATTCTAGCTACATATTTTGGTGGACAATACGGATGAAAGTAAAAATATCAATATCGCTATTAAAAAACAAGAGTTGGTTCTAGAAATGTGAATATTAGGGTTGTATTGTTAGTATTTTTTGACGTTGAATCATACAAAAAAAACAAGCGAAATTAAAATTCTGGAGAGGGCCACCCTTATCAGCTAAAAGTATAAAACAGTGTTGTGCCGTGACCCAATCACGAGTGAAACAAAAGCGTTTTACGATCCAGATTTAAATGTACCATCCACGAAAACTACTAAGTGTTGCGCTTCGGCCAAGAGACTCGCCCAATATATTCGATATTCGGTGTTCGGTCAATATATTTCCGAATGTATGTATGTGGTTTGTGGTGTTGCTAGATTCGTTTTAATTGTGATTTTTGGCGCCAAATTAAACGTCTTCGTAAAATAATTTTCTTCAAAGTCTATTGGTGCCAAAATAAAGGGTTTCATAAATGTCTTGTAAACATATATTTAAACTTATTTATTGTTTTTTCCAAGAACTAATTTGTTGTTTTTACTTTGCATTCTTAATCACATTACCAAATAAAAACACTGTTACTAATTGAGAGTGACTTTGAAGTACATGTTTATTGTATTCTTTTGAGTTACACATCCTAGATAATCAAGATTCAAAACTAGTGTGCAATAAAGATTTATCTATCCACATTTCAGCATTTTCAGTGACAGAAATAGTGCTGTTATTGCGACATAACTCGATTGGGTAACTCGCTGAGTGAGTGAACTCAAAACATTACATCTAAATAGAAACAACTCAAGGACTGACATATCTGTTTCACTATCTATTCGTGTACACAAACCTATTTAACAGTACATAGTCCGCGAATAGGATTCCGTTGTAAAGTTTTTTTATTTTGCGGCTTTCTCGGGAATATAACAAGTACATTACTCGTACTTGAAATTTAAGACACTAAGGAGCCAAACAAATTTCAACGAAGCTTTATATTACCAGGGGTAAGCAAGAAGCTAAGTTACCCGATAGTAGCTGAGTATAGCCGCCCATAGATATCTACAGTTAAAGGGTTACAAGTATACAAAAATTTTCTCTAAATCCAGGAATTATTATGAAGGACGATTTAGCCCACATGTCATCGCCGTGTACTACTTATAGTGTACTTTGTTTATTTAAAATTTTTATCTGTACTGAAATAGGTTTGCAATCGTGACAACACGACGTATACTGTACGTATATATATTTAAAGCTCCATTTTATTTACACAAAAAAATTAAAAGAACACCGTAACTTTTCTAAAGATAGAAATGTATTAAGTATTTTAGTGGAGTAAATACATAGTAGACAAATATAGCTAGTTAGTTGGTTCTTAGTTTTGATTTAATATTCTGAAACATAGATATAAGAACTTTAGAGATTATAATTCTTAAATTTCATTATATTGCCTGTATAGTTACGGCAAAAATTGTGCATAACTATTCTTTTTTATCAATATTTCACTTACTAAAACAGTGAACACTTTCACATTTCGCATATATACATTATATAATTATATAAATATAACTCTGTTAATCATTTAAACTGTTTAGTCTGAGAATTCCTTGGTATTATCTTCCCTCGTAATCTCCGCTCAATCTTCACTAGCAGACAATGTAAAACAGTAATTTTATAACTAAAAATTAGTGTTAAGTCATACAGTTGAGGAGGTGGTGTCAACATACGACTGGATAAAGTCTAAACGCAAACGTTCACTTCAAAAGGAAAAGTTGGTTTTAAATTTATTAAGTAGGTGCGTACAAACTTTTTTGATTTAAAGTATTTTCACTGAATCCGGTCATGTAATTTCCTAAAATACTAAAAAGCGATCGTTTAAAATTTAATATTATTGATTCATCATAAATTTGGCCATGCCGAAATTTAAAGTTAAATTATTGTCGTAATCCGTTTACATCCATCCACTCTAAATAGAAGGCTCTGTTCTGCAGTGGAAGACTATAAACTGTTGATAAACAAAATTAAATGAGAAAAAAATTTATTTATCTATAATATGTAAGTACTTAGAAGTATTTATAAGTAAAAAGTGGGTGCATATGTGCACCTCTGCCTGTCCCATCGGGGATTAAAAGGCGTGACGTTATGTTATTATATTTAAAACAAAGAATTCCAACCTTTTTATTGGAAAAATCAACTGACATTAAAATCGCAGTAACATAAAATGGACACATTAATTTGATTTTTTAAATTTCATTTTGACACAACTATTCTAACTGACATAAGTACTTAGTTTTTATATTAAACTAATTGTGGCCGCTACTTCGTATGCGTCATATTAGGCTTCTGGTATTATTTATGTAATTATCTTTTTCACATTTTCACATAGTTTTAACTTTTCCTGGACTTCCACAAATATTTCAAGACTAAAATCAGCCAAATCGATTCAGCCACTCCTGAGTTTTAGTGGCAACAACAATTTATTTTTATATAAAGATTTACTTTGTTTAAATTTTTAAATGATTAAAATGGTCGGTTATATTTATGAGTATTATTAGTCTGAACTGTTTTTATCTTATATTATAATCATACTTCTGGATGTAAATTAGTTTATAGATTATTTATTAATGTTATTGTCATTTTTTCACGATTAAAAATCAATATTCACACTAACTTGTAATCAATTGTTAATGAATTAAATAAATAATCTTAGAAGAGTGCAAAGTACAGAGCGTATCTCACCATAACCTATATCGTCATTTTACCATCAAATGAATAAGAAGGCAAAGTCCCATTCCAGTACTGATTGCAAGGATGTGATCCCATACTGGGTTATTTAACTAATTTTAGTATTCAATACCAACCATAGACATCTCATACTCACACATCTACTTACTAAAAATTACAGCCTAATTCCAGTGATCGTGCACATCACACAATGTTTTGTCCTGGATGGGAATCGCACATGATCTCTGGTTTAGCAAACAGGACTCAGGATCACAGGAATCAGGATCACTAAGTCAATAGGCTCGTCAAATTTTAAATTGTCAGTCAAACCGACCTATTAGAGCATTTCCTTGGTAATATATTGGAACGGATCGCTGGAAAATATTGCAAAGAGCGAAAAACATAATCGTAAAACTAGCAAAGCTATCTGTAAAGGTCATTTCTAATGTTAAAACATCTAGCTAGGCGATAATACTCGCAAAAACAGACGTATTTTAGTATTCATAAAAACATTTTTATTACTTTTAGCGTTTCTTATCGTTTATTTCACATATATAATTGACTATTGCCTGTTACTATATGAGTTACACGTTTCCTAGATTTGTGTAAATGAATCAAATAAAATAAATAAATAACCTCACATATCTCGCACGCGGCTGTCTGATTAAAAATTAGACAGAGCCTGTGTTATGATAACGAGAATCCTTACAAACATAATTGAATATTTCTTAATACATACATATTATAGATAAATTAAAAAAAAAAAGTGGCTTTATTGCTAAAAAATAATTTCTTACAGGCAATCTTAAGCACAATCTTCTTGTTTGCTCTTTCTAATAAAATTTTGTATGTATACATCAGTTAATATAAATTCTACTAATATTATAAATGCGAAGGTTTGTGAAGATGGATGTTTGTTTCTCTTTAACGCAAAAACTGCTGAACCATAGTACAGAAGTTTAAAAGCTAAATTACTGAACAGTAGTACAGCTTCTAAATCAGAATTACACCGCCTAATTTTTATTGCGATATCCAACATACATGCGGGCGTAGGTAAAAGTTACTAAAGTATATAAAAGAGTCAGTTTTCTTTTGTGATATAAGGGGCAGGCAAGCAGATCAAACCTGATGATAAGTGATCACCGTCTAGTATGGACAAAATTCGAGTCACAAGTGCACAGTCGCCTTTTTAAATATTTCTTTACATCGATTTTCTGTGAAACCGTATCACTACGCTCGATTTAGCCCATAAATGCTACGGCCTGACCTGCTCACGGTAATCTGCTACGTCGGCTTAGCAGTTAGCGTATGCGACTGCTAATCAAGAGGCCTCGGGTTCAATTCCCGGGTCGGGCCAAAAGTGTTGTTTGTTTGGGCATGGAAGTTGACAGTGTGTCACGCCCTACCTCGGAGAGCACTTTAAGCCGTCGATCCCGATTGTCATGAACATAATGACCTTCTTACGGTAAATTTTTACACATTAAGTTCGACACCAATAAATGATCTATCATTTATTAACGTCTTTTTTATTCTCTCTTCTTCTATTACGATAGAAATCTCAATTTTTTAAAACTTTCAACGACATTTTTTAGTTTGCTTATTAATGTGCCTGCATCACTATGTAAGAAACAGCATTCTTCACTCCTTAATTTGCCAACCAAAGAGTGATATTTAATCTTTAAATTTAGAATGGTACTAAATGAAAGCATTTCCTATCATAATTTTTTTTTTTTCATATCGTTTCACAGAGGTCAAATATCTGAGGTAAGAAACGAAAAACAATGTTGCCCAATTTCAAACTATTTAAATCGGTCAAAAAATACTTTTTGCGCTCTATATATTTTTAGTCACTGGGAAAAAGCGGAGTACCTACATACAGTACAATTATGTACATGTATATTCATTGTTATTTTCTTTTTTCATATACATATGTATATATGAAAAGGTAGGGCATGGTAGAGTTTGATGACTTAATAGCGTTAAAGAGTTAATGAATAATACGAGTATTAAATACGCGCGTGCCCTCCTTACATACTATTTCTAATTTCTTCTGAACCCTATAGCTGCGACCATAGTTTTGAGAGCATCGCAGTGTTTAGCCGTCACACATTATCGACCGTACATCTTTTGTTTATTTTTGTCTACTTGCAAATAATGTCACCAGAGAGAGATGATCGCGCCATGGGCACTGATCACCTGGCTGGTTGTTAAACGTTCTATATTCAATAGCAAAAAGTTATGGAATCCGAAAAAAAATAATCTAATCAATTTTTATTTAAAAAAATGCATCAGTGTAAAAGAACGCGAATACTCTTTTAAATATATAAATATATAAAATACTTTAAAAGTATAAAAGTTGTTCATTCACTTCAGCCTATTCAAAAGTAGGTTTTCAATCCTCTATGTCATGGCTGAATAATTTTTACGAAGTGACGTTCTTTTTTTATCGTGTGGTAATCCTTTCAGGCCGTTACCCCATCGGATTTTGCGTCGGGGCGGTGTGTCGGAATCCACCACATGGTGTGTCACTTTGCGAGTGAGATAGGAGAGATCTGGTAACAACTATTATTAGGTCATCCAGACTCTTCCTAACGCCTGCCTGCTAGCAAGGGCACCATCTTTGGCTGAAATTCTCTATGTAGGCAATATACAACACGCAGACACATGTGATTGCACAAACTCATAACGGTATGAGACTCATAACATATTACGGCCGGTAGTGAGAGGTCCTCTCCGATGACTGCAGTGAGGGCAAGACACTCCGTCGCCCAGGCGGAGTCAAACGCATTGATTGCTGAGCCGAGTACTCACTGCAGTCACAGTAGACAGACGGAACTCAAATCCCTCCTAACAACCGAGTTCAGGTACTTCCCGAAGCAACCGTGTCTGTAAAAAACTTGCGTTACCCGGAAGGCAAGAGTCCTGGGCTGTCGTCCTACCCACTCGACGATGTCCACCTGGAGAGCCTTCACGATAGCAAAGCCAGGACGTGGAGACCGGCCGTGGATCCGGGTGGACGTGGACCACAATCAAAGTACAAGTACGTATAGATAAAAAAACAAGCGTCGTTGATTAATCATAGCGGATATTAATAGCCAATATGTGCTTCGATAAGCTGCGTCCTAGGTCTTCTTTGCGTCCATACCTAGCCATCATATCGATGCGACCATCGTGTATTCGACTTCATTCTGAAAAAAATTATAAAAAAAACGTATTTCAAAGTTATCGTTTTTTTCGGAACTTTATTTTTTAACAACTATAGATAGATAGATATAATCTCTACTCATTTTTTATGCCTTGTTATTGAATAAATTAGTTAATAAATAATACCCTTTGAAGTTGAACTAAAATCTTGAGATGCTCCTACGTAGATTTTAAAATAGCCCAACACTATGGATAATGCATTTTTTAGATGCTAAATTTTAAAAACTTCATATAAGTTTGCACAAGCAGAAGTTACGTTCACTAACCTGTGTCTATATGTACTTAATAATTTTATAAAAAATATTATGCGGAGATAGGTAATTAAAATGAAATGTTAATAAGCAATCAATTGCTTTTTATTACAGACGCTTACAATAACAGATAAGGAAATCTTTTATCATAGGTTTCTGCACGCTGTTACACGAGTATTTTTATTGTGTCTGCGCACGTTCGAACGGTTATATCCAGTTATGCAATAAATCTATGCAGATTTGCTGAACTGAAGAAATGTCTTACCTCGGACTTCTTTACGCAACATCGATTTATTGATCACTAAGTGCATTGCTCGTAAAAACTAAATTAATTTCGTTTCCGAAGCAACACGGAATACACGTAAATTTTGAGAAATAAAATTTCTATTGGCTTACAGTTTTGTCTAGTATATTTTTAACTTTTTTTGGGCAATAGTGTCCTTATTTTCTTGTGAGATTTCAATAATTTGTGACGAAGAAAGGTTAGTTCAATTAGCTGAAAACAATACTTGGAAATTGTCTTTAAATATACGTAATTCTTCTGTATGTTTAAGCCGATCCTCCTGAACCACCAGATCGCTGTTGATAATTTTCTTGTGTTAGAGAACCCTGAATGTTTAAGGTTAGGAGAACTCTTAGTTATCGTACCAATGAGTTTTCTATAACATTTAACGTCATATAGAGGTTAAACTTAATAATAATTTGGGTAGAAATCCATAACGCTCGTGAAGCGAAATTGTACCAAAATAATAAATTAATTATTCAAACAATACATTAAATGTGGTGTGTTAAATCTAAATAACGTTAGTTAAGATTTTTACACTACAATAATATACTATTACAACATTAGAAAGAAAAATAATAATCGAGATTCTAGTATCGATAAGATTTGACGTACGTATAATTTGTAGTTTTACATTTCTTATCGGTTTTGGTTTAATATTAATAAATCTCTACTGTTTTACAGATTTATTAATGTGTTATATTGGACTGTTGTAAAAGTACCTACATTTGTTATTTTTTTTATATCGTTTATTTCTTAACTCAGCGAAAGGACATATTATTTCTTTTTAGTTTTTCTTCGTTATAGTTTACTACGAGAATACTATTTACGAAATGTTGTGGTTGAGATCCGTTTTGTGACGGATTAAGAACATGTAATATCATCAAATACTCATCGTGTGGGTGTCGTAAGATCCTGTTAGGTAGAAAATCAGAAAGAGAAGAAAAACTTCTGCGTAGTGTAGTACTACAACATTCTTTTTTTAAAGAAAGGCCTACGTCCAGCGATCGAGAGTAGATCGGAACTAAATGTTTATCGGATGTTTATTACGAGAATGAGAATCTGATCGACAGTTTTTTAAATTATTCGTCATAAAAAGATTACTGTGAATTGACGAATACTTTCTGGAACTTTCTTTTGGGTGGAAACTGACAACATATCGTAATTATTTACAACGCTTTAATAAATGTTTCCTCTACATAAGTTTTTAATTAGGAAGTATTAGTGTCTTAATGCTTCAGTTATATTATGCTGTAGCCAATACCCGTGAAAGAATTCGTCTCTTCCACATTCCACCCGTCGTCGGCAGAGACGAAAGCGAACTTTCCAATGGCGCCACTGTCGCTACAGGCGGCCCTCAATAACTAACTCAAATTTTTAGTATCTCATACTATTACGTTTTGTTTTAAAAGTTTATGTTATTTTGCATGTACCGAAGACTACATACGTGCGTAAATTTTAAGCAACAAGTTCCTTGGGTTAATATGATATTTTTTTATTAACAGAGCTGTCTAAAAATTATGATCTACAAAAGCATATCAATAAACGTTAATCCTACTAATACTATACAAAAATGCGAAAGTTTGTGAGTTTGGATGTTTATTACTCTTTCACGAAAAAACTACTGGGCGGATTTGGATGAAACTTTACAATAATAAACGTTATATATCAGAATAACATATAGGCTACAATGTTATGATTTTATGTAATTTTGGCTGACGACATGACAATTAAGTCGAATAGAAATCAAGCCGCTGAGAGTTATCTTGACATACGCTGCCTAAACCATTCTAGTTACACAAAGATGATGTACCGTAGGATTGTTTGTATGTTAAAAACATACATTTATTTAAAATGATCGGTGACAAAACTTAATGTGGTAGACCAAATTCTACGCGAGAAAAGCTGCGTGCATAAGCTAGTAAATTATAAAGATACTTAGAAAAAAAAACGAAAATGTTTACACATCTTTTCTATTTTTTATCAACTATTGTTCTCGGTTCCTAGTAAATTGAATTGAAATGACTCAAGAATCATAAAAATCGTGTAATATTATAATGAGGTTTAAATATTTAAACTTTACGACAGTCGGAAGTGTTATTTACATATCCAGCATTATAATTTTACAAGAACAAGATTGTTTGTGTAATTTTTTAATTAGCCAAGAGAAACCTTTGTAGGTACTTCTTTTTGAACATATTGCTCGCACACCGGGTGAAAGTTGATACAATTAAAATTTATATTTATGGGCGAGGAGTATCCGACTGCTTTGTCATTTATAATCATCATCATCAGCCTATCGCAGTCCACTACTGGACATATGTCTGTCCCAATACACGTCACTCTGATCGATTCTGGGCTAGTTCCATCCAACTCCTGCCAGCCATCTTGCGCAAATCGTCATTCCCGCTGGTTTGTGGGCGCCGTACACTAAGTTCGTCATGACGCGACCTCCACTCTAGGACTCGTTAACTCCAATGGTTATATCGGTTCTGCGCCTAATTTGGCCAGCCCATTGCCACTTCAGCTTGCTACTCCGATGAGCTATGTCGGTGACCTTGCTTCTCTGCTGGATCACGTCATTTCTGATACGATCGCGCAAATAAATGCCGAGAATTGCCACAGTATGTATCTCTAACAAATAATTTTAAAGTACCTACAAATACTGTCTTTTTAATGTTTGACAAAGGTATTAGCTTCTCTTCTTAAAAAATACATATATTGTTAGGAAACCGAGATTTAATAGAATTAGCAATTCGTACCCAGCCTTAATACCTAAAAAAATGGGTCTAAAACTACAAAAAAACAAGTCGTTTCAGCTAGCGTAGTTTTAGCTGCCGCAAAATACAAGTACCTATACTATGTATGAATTTGCAAAGAAAATATCGTTTAAGTTTACCTATTTAGGTTCTTAGTGGTTGGTTTTACTTACAGTTGAAAGAAAGTAAATAATCCTTTGCTTATAACAATACTTTAATGCTCACCACATAGAAGACACGAAGTTTATGATAAGAAGGCACAATAAAAATTAGAAAGATGGTAAACATACAGAACACGACAAAAATTACACATGGACAGTTTACACTACTCAAATATATATGGATCGTTTATACTCGTAACTATAATCATATACATATATACATGTTACAGTACGGCACCTAAAGCATTAATCGCGGTAGTCAGTTGTGACTGATGTCAGGTGTCCAAGAAAAATATATTGTATTACGTCTCCCCCATCCCAGTTCTATCGAAAGTGTAGAAAATATTTATAGACTAATACTATTAAATATATTATGGTAACGTTTGTTTGTTTGTGTAGAAATAATATTCTATAATATATAGGTTGAGTCAAGAATTCGTTAACATTTGAATCTAACATCCCGCGAATTTGCTGGCTACAATCGTAACACATGCTTTCAACAAGATGAAGCCACTTGTCACACATCCAATGAGTTCGTGCCGGTGGTCAAAGACGTGTTTCCGGAAAACCTAATTTCCAGACGTGACGACATTCCAAGGCCACGCGGAGGTCCAGATCTATCCCTAGCAGACTTCTTTTTATGGGATTATTTGAAGAATTAATAAACCAAATACATTACGTCAACTAAAAGAAAAAACCAGCGAAGAGATGTCGGTGATTTCGCGGTCTGTTTTCCGGCGACTATTCGAAAATTTCGGTGCTCGCTTAGAAGAGCGCAAACGTCGAAACAGTGGTTATTTAGACGATTTAGTTTTTAAAAAAATTCCAACTAATTAGCTTTCTTGTAAATAAATAATTTTAATAATGTATCAAATGGTTTTAATACGATGTTTTAAAATATTAACTAATTCGTGACCCACCCTATATAATAAATTATTAAATGCATGTGTATCTATCATTTCTGGTGAATTTATGAACTGTATGTATGTCACCTACACCTATTTTCGAAATTCGATAGCCAAAATTCGATAAAATTTCGATGGATAAAATTATGAAAATAAATGTATATTATTAATTATAGGTAGTAGAGTCACGCTGATTTCAGCACGAACGGGCCGGCTCGACCGGGGCAGTACTATCCTCCCACAGAAGATCAACCTAAAGCGACAGCACCCATGGGTTTCATTGGTGAGTGCGAGACCGAAAACCCATTGATGCAGGGGTGACAGTTGTCTTGATAAGTGTGTGAGCATTACAATGCCACGAGGACTGTCATGCGTTTTGTGTCCCCAAGCGGTGTGTGAAGAAGCATCTCACTAGGGTGCCATAGTGTGTCACCATATTGCATTGTCTACATTCGCAATGAGTATGGTGACCACAACTCTTGGGTTCTATTCATACTTCCTATTAGGCAGAGTAGCGTCCCTTTAGTAGGCTCTTAAAATAATAAAATAAAAATATTGTCAATGTCAAAGACGTAACAATCTTCAGTTCGCTACGTATGACGCTACGAGAAAGAATAAAATAAAAATACATGTATGCAAAATTATTACAATTTATTCTTATTAATTCATAAAACAAAATTGTTAATAAATAATAAATAAAGTAACCAGTAAAGTGTGTGTCACAAGCAGTGTAGGGTTCCGTAGTTAATGACTACTCTAATTTTTATTTTATTTAAGTCTTACTACTATCATTACATACACCTATATGGGTTACCTAATCCCAAAGCGTAGAGTGGGTAACTTATAATGTTTACATTAATACCTATTATTTTAATAATGTACAAAGAAAAAACAATAAAATCCTACTAATATTATAAATGCGAAAGTTTGTGAGTATGGATGTTTGTTACTCTTTCACAAGCAAACTACTGAACGGATTTGGACGAATCTTTACAGGAATGTTGGTTATAATAATAATAATATATCTCTTTATTGTACACCAGATTAAATTCAAAAGTAACTTAAAACTAAAGAAGTACAAGTGGCGGCCTTATCGCTCATTGGCAATCTCTTACAGGCAACCATGGGATGGAAAGAAAAGCATGAAATGGAAAGCATGAGGTAGTGCCTGGTGTATTAGAAGTATACAGGAAAAGGAAATAAAAGTAGTACATATAAATTATATTAAGTAACAGTAACACGTAGTGTGAATTTATAAATAAATATATACAAGAAAAACAGCTGAAACTTATGGACGTTACATACATACCTAAGGGGAACATCTTTACTTGCTCGAGTGCAGCAAAGTTAACACTATGTAGCATTGATATCTCCCAGATAATGTTCCTTTACCAATCTCTTAAAGGCTGTCAGTGTTTGCGCACGTCCAATCTCAACTGGTAGAGCGTTCCACAGTCGAACCGCTTGGACAGAAAAGGACTGGTCAAGGAATTTAGTAGTGTGCCCTGGCATTTTTAATTTTAAAAAGTTAGAATTTTAAGTTATACATCGGAATAACATATAGGCTACAATTTGTAATGATTTTATGCAATTTTGGTCGTAATATAACTATATAAATCTCTATAATAATATATAACGATAAAAATCTGGCCTCTGAGACTTACCTTGGCGTACGCTGCGGAAATCATTGAAGTTACACAAAGATGATGTACCGTAGGATTGTTTGTATGTTAAAAGAAAAAAAAATTAAAATGATCTGTTACGAAATTTGATGTGGCAGGCCAAATTCCACGCGAGCGAAACCGCGGGCAAAAGCTAATTCAAAATAAAAGCAAGTGGTATATCCTGTAAAATTTTTAAATACACGTCTCTTATAAACTTATTCTATATTAGAACTAAGTACAAAAACTCAAAGAGTTTATCCAAATCTAATTTAAAAACTATAATAACAAAATTGACCTTTTGTATATTTTTAATGTAAAATGTAAGCATAAAAATAAAAATGTGTTACGGTTAAAATTTCAATGGTGGATATATGCTGGATATGTAAATAATACTATACAATAGGAACTAAAATCAGTCAGGGCCGGCATAACCAATGAACCGAGTCGCAATCATCCACAGGATGATCTTCTAGCAAGGGCACCCCTCAATTGTCTCCATCCTGTACTTCCCCGCCGTTTCCTGTTATCAAATGACAACAACACTTGCATATAGACTTAATCCTGATACGTTTATAGTTCAATTTTGTATGACAATACATGGTTGTGTGTAAATCTGTATTCGGATGCAGCAACATTGGTTTGTGCAGAGTGTATTTATTATTTGAATCGTAATTTTTTTAATATAATCTTAACTGACAAAGAATGGAACACAATTTTATTAAGAATTTGATTGTTTGATTTAACGCGCTGATCTTAAAAACCACTGATTCAATTTCAACTTATTTTTGAGCATTGAATAGGCTGTGGGCTTTAGGTATATATATATATATATATAATATAATACATATACGACCAATAGCAGCTGGGCATCAATGAAAAATATTGTAAAAACTTGCGTGGGTCAGCTGGTCTTAAATCCAGTTACATAATTTAGGGATGTACAGTTTATGCCATATCAAAAAGATCAAGTAACACGATAAGGGGACTTGATGGAACCAATAGTAGGTAGATAGTATAGCGTAGACATTTAAAACTGAAATTAATTAAACCAATTAGTACGCTTTGCTAAAACATTAGACAACTATGTAAACTGTGCAAATACCTACTTAATTAAAAAGTTGAAACATTAAGCAATATTTTTGTTTTTATTAAAATACTACACTGTAACCTACTTTTGAGTTTCATTTCATAAGAAATTTTATTAAAACTAAACGCGTTAACGTATCTTTAATTAACAGTATTTATGAACTAATATGTTATTTATCAGAATACAACGCAATGTTCGTGGCTTATCAACGGACTAAGCTGTTTGTATAGTACAGTATTTGTTTCATAATAAATGATAAATCCAAAGTGCATTATACACACTGTTTTAAAACGAATGACCCATTTTATTTTAATCAGCATTTGAAGGAAAGTTTGCTTCTCTGTTTATTAATGTATTTTGAGTATTTACCAGTGGCTTCACTAGCTTAAGTTATTTTTCCCTCGCAAAACTTTCTGAGTGAAAGGTATACTCTGTCTTTTTTCGTATTCCAAATATGTATACAAAAACGGCTAAGTGATAGAAACGTTATAAACCAAAAAATAATAAGTTCATCACATATCTATATATATATATATATATATAGTATATATATATACATATAGTTTTTTATGGTCCACTGCTAGACATAGGCATTTCCTCAGAGAGGAAGTCTTGGTTTAGCAAATGATATTCACATTTATGTAATTTACCTACTATTCGTACTCTGCCACGGTTTACTGTAACACATTGTGCTTTTATGGATGAGAGTACGAACAAAATTAACTCGAAAATTAGATAAAAAATGTTTTAAGCGGATCTCAAGTAGTAGTGACAGGTGAGGTCATTCGTCACCCTAGTAAAAGCAGGCCAGGATGGCAGCGTGACGTGCTACGGAGCACGCGCTCTTTTGGGAGCAGAATAGGGGTCATCTGCAAGCCGTAGGTAGATGACCCGAAGTACGTCGGTATTCCAGGGATTTTTTTTCTAGGGTACACCAAGTTACCCGACTACTGGTACCTGAGACGGCGTGCGGTTTTTGGTCGGTTCGAGTCCAACGTAACCACCAGCAGGTGGTATACGGGGGGATTTCCGCACAGTTAAAAAAAGAAAAAAAAGCAGTAATATCCGTGCTGTCTTATTTCGTTGGTGAGTGTAAGACCGGGCCCGATTGATGCAAGAGTGTGAGCCTTACAATGCCACGATGACTGTCATACCTTTTACATCCCCAAGTGGAGCGTGAACAAGCACCTTACTTTGCCGCTATAGTGTGGGTCACCATACTGCATTGTCTGCATTCGTAATAAGTATGATGACCCAAATCTTAAATTCTATTTATTGCCTTCAAGCAGAGTAGACTTACTTTGGAAGACTGGATTGTGTCAAAATTAGAGCTTAACCGCTTCAGAACTTTGCATAAATAATTATAATACATGTTATATATAGATGAAAGTATTATCAGGGCAAGCAGTGTTGTAGAAAATCGTTTATAAGACAGGAGGCATCTTATTGATAGTAATGCTCACAATATAACTATCGTGATCATAAATTGGGATGCTAGGAATGTTAATATCGGTGTTGCGCTGCTCTTGAAACATCAATGGGACAAACTGTATTTGTAATTTCGTTTGTAAAAAATGATTTTCTCAAGATACAAGCTATCCGCCTAGATTTATTATCAGTGTCAGTACCTATTTTAGAATCTAGTAAATGTTTAGGCTTGCTTTTAAGTCCAATGTTCAATAAACCTTTTCATTCCATTTTTAATAATTAGGAACAATATGTATTGTGAGTTCGATAGCAAATCAAAAGAAATGCATGCGTTAACTGTGTGTTTCTTAGATTCAATTAATTTTATAATAACACATATTCATGCTTACAAAGTTAACCTCAAAACTTAGGTAGAAAAATAAAAGAAAAATGTATGGGCGTTTGATAAATACCAGTCTTTTCATCCGCGTTCAAAGGTACTGCTACGCGTTCAAGGATAGTAACGAGACTTTAAATAGCTTAAATAGCGTAATTTTTCCTCAAGAATTGCTCTATCAAATGCAACTAACTTAGTTCAAATCCAACTAACAGTTCTTGAGATAAAAGCGTGTAAAAAAACCCTTACAGCTTTATTGTACTCCGAAGGCATAGATTCATTAAACCAAGTATAACTCGAATAAATTCTATCCGTATCTACATTATTATTATTCATGTTTTGTGGTTGACCACAATTTATTTTTAACTTATGTACATATCAAAGACATACGATATCACTATTCCACTTTGTATTGCTTCAGAAGTATTTTATAAAGTACTGCAGTGGCTGGTTACGGAACTTGGTGAGTTTTATAGAGAGATGTGCTTGTGACACTACTGGGAAAAAGCGTTTTCATTATTATACATAACATCGCCACCAGTATGCCGCCATAGTACTTTGTAAACTACATTTTAAAAAATATTATTTAATTATTAAATATTAATAAGCTAATTATATAATTAAATCCGTTTTATAAGCTGTCCGTGTGGTGACAGATTAAGAATACATAGTGTTACCACCCCCTATTCATCCCGTGGGTATCGTAGAAGGTGACTAAGGGAATAAAGTATGCAAGACAATATCATTACAAAGAGAAGGAAAATTTTAAATAAACCCTATTCCAACCCATCTGGCCAGCGTGGTATAGTGGGCCAAAACCTCCTTGCTAAGGAGAGACCTATGTTAACTTAAAATTTAACTTATCCTACACAGTGATAAATCTGACCCTTCACAGTTTATAAATAGTAGTAAGTAGATGTACAAAACAAAACATTTAATGACCGCAACATTGAATTTCCTTTCAAAGACGACCTGTGAGCTTAGTGGTTAATGACCCTGACTGCTAAGCTGGAGGCTGTGGGTTTAATCCCACCCAGGACAAATATGTGTGTGATGAGCACGATTATTTGTTCTGTGTCTGGGTGTAATTTATCTATGATATGTATGTTTACCAGCAGTCTGTTTACTATAGCACAGGCTCTGCCTAATTTGGAATCAGACAGCCGTATGTAAGGTGATTGAGGTTAAAAAAATCTTATTAAAGTCTAAACCAGGTTATTAAGAGGCATTCGTGCTTTGATAGTAACACGTCAATTTTGAACCATAAAATTATTTATTAAACAATCCATCATACAAACGTTTCCGGGGACTGTTGGTCATTCATATCTCAAAATACACACAAAAACCATAGGCAATTCGGTATTAATATTGTAATTATGATCAAATACGTTGTTTAAAAACATTATGAAGTGATATAACAGTTACCTACTACGATTACCGACAATCAAATTAAACAATACAAAACCTTTGCACATAAAAAACTAGATATAGTGCAAAATCGTAAATAAAAAACATTTCTTGATAAATAGAAATCGATGGGATTTTCAGGATAATTGCATGTTAAGACTATGGTTTTAACTTCTTAACTCTTTTTTGTTTTTTATATTTTATGAACCTGCCAAAGTGACTCTACGCTGTCTGATGGAAAGCACGAATAGAATTTAAGAGTTGTGGTCACTATACACATTGTAAATGCAGAAAATGCAGTTTAGTGACCCACACCATGGTGGTCTAATGAAGAGTTTTTCACGCACGCCTAGGGACGTAAAATACATGACAGTCGTCGTAGCAGTGTAAAGCACACACCACGATAACTGTCACTCTTGCACCAACGGGCGTGCGGTCTCGCATTCACCGCCGAAACAAAGCACGGAGGCTGTCGCTTAAGTTAAGGCCTACTGTAAGGGGGTAGCACTGATACCGCCCATTCGTCTTGCAATCAGCGTGGTTCTACTACCTAAAACTCTACTACCTTAACCTATAGAAATGTTGTCCACGCGTTATTTCTTATTACAAGTAATTTCGCAAATGCTGGAAAATCTGTCATAATCATTTCCAACAAATAATATGTTGAAAAATTAAAAACAAAGTACTTGTGTGCATGCAATGGCAAATGTACGGGGAAAAATAAAATCGGCTCACGAGCATAAATGGGTTAACATTGTAATGCATTATAATAAACTATATTATCTATCCCTAATGGGTAAAACTTTTAGGGGTAGCATTTTTAATAGGCAATAACATACATATATACATACATAAAATTACACCTGTTTCAAGCGCGCACTTTCGCTAGTGTTATAGTCTCACCTAATAGGTGAAGAGCCTATTGCTGTCTAGACAATTAGTAACATGCAAAAATCTACAGCCGAATAAACAACACACTTCTTATACTGAAGTCAGTTAATAAGGAAATTAAATCATCACATTTTTGACAATTTTTGCATCTTCTAGAACAATTTTTTAATTTAAAATCATTTAAACAATGAGCGTCAAAATTAAAAATGCTAACAATTTCAAATACCTATTGAATGGAACCATTTAATGACGAATTTAGAATATTACATAACAAATATATAAATTTAACTCGAATGAACAGCACGGTGTAGTGAGTTTCCTTTTAGATAATTTATTTGTTGAAATCAATGTTTAATGGATTACATTTTAACACAATATGACGCAATTCATAAACGATTGCATTAACCTAAGTAATAAGGAACAACTATGAGCCATTTGGGACACTACATAAGTAAAATATATTACGAACTATTACAACATGTCACTAAAAGTAGTTATGAAATAACTAATTATTAGCGTAATATTGTCCATTATGCCCTCAATCTGTACACATACCCGACTACCCGTGTTACAAATGTCTACGCGTGAGCGTTAACGATAAGGTTATAACACTTAAGAAAATTGTTTATAAAAAGTATGTAGAACACTGAAGTGACAACTTTATTTTATTTTAAACACTCGTATACGTGGTCATTTTCACAAACATGTTGGTTTATATTAAGAGATCTAAAACTCGACCGAAAAATAAAACAAAAGACAATTTAAAAGTAAATGTGGTCCATTTTAACGCTATCAATTTTTTTTAAACAATTTATTACTCTCTATTAATTTTAAATTTGTAACTTATACATAAAATATATTATTAAATACCTACAATTACTTGAAATATATTTATTTGCTGTCCCCTTTTATATTTTTACATTTAAATAACCTACTCGAAAGGTTTTTTTTTTATAATAAAACAATAATTCAACCGGCGACATCCATGTAACTATTTAGAAGGTACCAAAATTTAAAGAGAAATATACCAGATATGCGTGGAAAACATAATCCTGCCATGGCAAACGGGTAAAAAGAAGTGAATAGGAGGAGTTACATATATCAACATATCAAAATGTTGAAACAATTAAAAATTAATTATACAATAAGAAATAGGTAGTAATTTATACTCACTGCGCAACAATTTTGTTGTATGATTTTCAACATCATTATGATTTCTTTATTTGTTTTTTTTTTAATCATAGATAAATAGAGCATGACCAATCTATGAATAAAAGTAACTAGGATTAATTTAACGTGATAATTGAAATGTACGTCGAGTCATTTGTATTATAATGTAAGTAGATACGAGTACACGTACGAGTATAAAGAAACGAAATGATTGCAATAAAAATATTGTTGCACAAATTTGATTACATTAATACATAGTTTTTTATTACGTGAAGAAAAGTCATAAAAGTGTATTTAGTAGTTATTGAAAGTTTTTAGTGTTGCCATTAAAAAAATGTAAACAGATTTTTAAATGAAGCTGTGATAGAATTTCGACTAGTAGGCAAACACTAATAATATAAAATAGTGAATAGACGGCGGCTGATGCAAAATGTATTTATTCCTTAATTTAGAACCGTAATGGTAATTTGAAAATCAATATTTATCTCTGATTGGCTGCATCAAATTACTCACATTGCATGTTCTTAAATAACAGAATAAATCTTTGAATTGGCTTTATTTATTTGTTTGCTTGCCAATTATTGTTGTCAATAGAAATTCGTACAATTTCGTTGTCAAAATTCATTTTGTTACCGACAACAGTGAAACTAAATTCAAATCGCAACATTAGCTGTGCTGCGCTACAAAAACGTAGTGTCCTTATTTTTTCTGAAACAATATAATTAATTCAACAAAACTTTTAATAAAAATAATTACACCCCGTATTGGTGTCGATGCCGATGATGATGATGATTTGTGTCGTGGAGGTCGTAAGAGCCGACTAAAGGCTAAATTATGGAGGAAAACAGCACTGCAAAGAGAAGGGAAACTTGATACAAACCAAAATGAATGGTCAGTTTGGTATAATCATCATCAACAGACTTTAATAGTAGTAATACCGCGCTGGTGGTGCTAACTATGCTGGTCGCACACTCCGCGTTAAGGAGAAGTTTTACTGCAGCGATGGACTGTTTGAGACGATAATCCTACTTGTGAAAGGATCTAAAACCATAATTAATATTGTAGGTATAGTCTGTATAAAAAAAAGGTATAGTTTGTATGTCTCTTTCACTCCTTTGAGTTAACTCTTATATAGAAAAGTAACAGCAACAATCACTTGAAAACTGGTTGTTAGCCTTGGCCTTTATGCAGTTATAATGAAACTACTCGGTATTTAGAAATAAAATAAAACTACATAATACGTTATTTTACAACAGTCTCGCCAACTCGAAGTAGGTTTTCGTACATTGTTTTCATGATAAATAAATAAACATTTCGGACATTTGACACACAACGTCATCTAGTTTCAAACTAGGCAGAGCTTGTGCTATGATAACTAAACTGAGTGATAGAATACTTATAAACTTTTTTGTAAATACATATATATATTATACATAGAAAACATCCAAACTTCGAAACAAGTAGTTGCAGATCATACAAACATTTAGCCCGTCCCGGGAATCCAACCCCAGACCTTAAGTATAGCAGTCGCATTCACTACCACTGTGCCACCGAGGCAGTTGATATGGGACGTACAAACCCTGTCAATATCGCCTAGTAGGTCTAGACATTTTATAGCAGTCGTTTCGTGTGAAAAATCGAAGTTCAACCGTCTCGTTGGTCCCTAACCTAGTTTGGAAACAAGTCTCGGTAAAAGAATAGAGTAGGGGACAAAGAAACAGACAGAGTTTTACCTGATAGAAAGTGACTACCAACATTTTATTGTTTCACATATAACATAATATATTTATTTTCCATTATATTATGCCGTCACGTAATCCGAAAAGTTCTCAAACTGATTAGCATATATATACAACTTCTCAACTTGGTCCAACAGGCATGATTAAATAGGCTGGTCGGGGACCGTCTCTTTGTGTTGATTGATATGACAACCGTTCCTCCCTAAGTCCCCTTAAAATCTTCTTAACCCGCTCAGCACTTTTAATAACTGTATGACTTGCTAATTAACCTTTATTATCTTTTTGAATATTTTATTCAAGTGTGTATTTACGTTCTTATAGTTTCTATTTATAAAACTTGACTCAAATATAAAAAGAGTTCATTCGCGTTTCTTTTGAAAGTTTTTCAGAGCGATATGACATTCAAATCTTGAATACAATGCCGCGTTAGGTTTCCTAGACTAGCTAATAAATTTACTATACTTCTATAGTTTGTGTTTTATTCTTGTAATGCTTTCTTTCTAACTTTATGAACAAATATAACAAAACCAAAAGCGAAACGGTTCTCATGAATGGACCGCTGATGCGTTGAACCACAGAACGACCGGTTTCTCATTGTATCAAATATCTGATTCGAATTTCAAGCCCTTTCTATGAGATAATGTTGTTTGCATAATATATTTACTCATGAATTATATGTAATCATTGACATCAGTGTAAATTTAGATATAGACAGTTCGAATTCTGTATCCAACAGAGAAATAATTTTGCGAAGTACAAAGTACACAATCAGAGTACCTAGCACATACCCTGAAATCATTGGGCATTTTCAGTTACAACAAAATTAAATGAAGTCGTTGTCTACCAAAGATACGGTTTAACTATGTGCCACATTTCTTTTTTCGGTGTGGAAACCCTACCATCCGTTGGTGGCCAAAAACCATACGCCGACGCGGATACAAGTAGCTAGGGAACTAGGTGCACTCTAGAAAAGTAATCCCTGGACCTATGACATATCTCGGGACACCTGCGGCTTACAGATTTATGTTTGTTTGCATGCCCCTGGTGAAATTTTACTAATATAATCGTTAAACTGTATTTCCCATCATCATAACAAAAAGGGAAATTTATGAGGTTGATTTTTGTTTTCCATGACACCAGAACGACTGTCAGATCTGGAAGAAATTTAGCATAGAGATAGACTGCAATCTAGAATAGCAGAAAGATTATTTTTTCCAAGGAAAAATTTACTGACAAAGTTGACATTAACGTCGGCAAAAAGTTAGGTCTCATTGTATGCAAATAAGACTTTCAAAACACAATTATTTTAAAAGTGATTCGTTAGAAATTGAATTGCCAGAAAATCAGTGTTCTTTCATTGGACATCTATTGGTTTCAATAACAACAACAACATATACAGATGAACGAGAGATCCTTTTTTTTAGTCACTAGCGGCGGCGCGTGATTTTGTCCAAAGACTTCTCTAACATCTAGTAAAGCCTGTATTAGAAAGGTAAGTTAGCTTAACATAACAGCAACGTACATACTTAATCCATCACCACATGGACATAAAGATGTCCATAAAGATGTCCATGTGGTGATGGATTAAGAATACGGAGTGTAACCACCCCTTGTCATCACGTAAGAGCCGACTGTGGGAGTGAACATCGCAGGTCATTAGCGCTGCAAAGATAAGGAAAACTTGGGTTCAGAGACTAATTAGGTCTACAGTACCCATTGATCGTACAGTTATTATTATTAATCTCTTTATTACATATAAGTACACATATTGATTACATTTTTAAATATATAAAAAAATAAAAAATACATATTTAAAAATATAAAAAATAGTAGACCACCGACATCGGGTACAGGGACCAAGATACCGGTGGTTAGGGCTCCAGAAACAGAAACCTCCTCACAATACGGGCCGTGTCAAGGAGGACTGAATTCTGCATCAGACCCTTGATCCAACCTTCTAACGTGAGCCTCTTAAGGTGTTGGTCGAGGCTCTTGGCTATCAATCCGTGAACAGATATGATTATCGGAACAATGATCACCGAATCCACATTCCACATGTCGGCAATCTCGTGAGACAGATCCAAATACTTTAATTGTTTTTCAACTTTCACGAGATTTTCGTCATGAGGAACGGCGATATCGACAATCATTGCGCGGCGCTCTAATCGATCTATCACCACAATATCAGGCTTATTGGCAACAATAGTCCTATCTGTGATAATAGATCGATCCCAAAATAACGTAGCACGACCGTTCTCGAGAACTGGGTCGGGCACATACCTGTAGTAAGGCACTTCAAAATTGACAAGTTGGTATTTAAGGGCAAGTTGTTGGTGTACAATCCTGGCTACTTGATTGTGCCTGTGCAAATACTCACCATTAGCAAGACGAGAACAACCAGAAATAATATGCCTAATAGATTCTTTAGGACGGTGGCACGCCCGACAAATGTCAACCGTACTATCTTTTAGGATATACGGTAGTTATTCGTCATGATAACTTCGTCCATAATTGCACAAACAAAACCTTCGGTTTCTCCGAAGAGATCACCATACCGTAGCCAAGACGTCGACGCTTTAAAGTCTATATCAGACCCGTGTAGGGCCCGATAAAATCGACCATGAAGTTCTTTACTCTTCCATACTTCCTTGCGATCAGTAGTACTAAGTACTACAGGTTTGCGCCAATTCTCTTTAGCCAGAGCGAGCGGGGTAAAACCAGTATCCACTGCAACTACATTACGATGCACTCCCACATTAGTATGTAGAAAATATTCTCTGAGATTGTATATCTCGCGATTGTGTAGAGTCTTGATATTTAATAGACCACGACCTCCAAACTTTCGCGGAATATACAATCTCATAACCGATGAACGTGGGTGGTGCATGCGGAATGCAGTCAGCAATGTACGGACTCTCCTGTCAAGGGCATCTAATTCGGTCTGAGTCCATCTAAGTACACCAAAGGAATACATCAGAACCGGCATGACCCAACTGTTACAGGCTCGCACCTTGTTACCGCCCGATAAAAGACTTTTAAGTACTTTTTTTAGGCGACCAAAGAAACGTTCCTGCAACATTTGTTTCACGCCAGATTCTGATATTCCCAAGGACTGTGAAAAACCTAGATACTTGTAAGTTTCGGTGGCAGACAGAGATCTGAGTTTTGTTGAATCTGAAAGTTCTATTCCTTCAGATTCTACAATCACGCCCTTCTTTACATGCATGACTGCACACTTGTCTACACCAAATTCCATTTTGATAGAATTACTAAAGTTTTCAGTGACCCTTAATAACGCCATCAATTGTAATTTTGTGGAGGCCAGTAATTTCAAATCATCCACATAAAGAAGGTGAGATATAACTTGATCATCTTTAGTAAGGTTCGTTCCCAACTCTGTAGCCCGAAAATATGCCCGCATGACATTCTCGTTTATCGATTTTGTCCACTTCATGCGGCGCACATCACCACCGGTAGCGGGGACCCTGTTTGAGGTCAGTGGTCCTCGTGATCCCAAGTTGGTCGGTGGCCGGGTACTCTCCTGCCGACGTACAGGTCTTGGCGACGTCGGCGGAGAGAAAAACTCGTCGCTGGAACTTGAGCTCGACGCCACTGCTACAGCCGGAACGTCCATTGTTTCCTCCGGAGACGGCAAGGCGGAGCGGAGCGGCGAGTCCGGGGATCTAATTTGTGCTCTAGACTTAGCTCTCGTTAGCATATTGCTAGAATTCCTCCGTTAAATATTTCGACATGACGTTTAAATGTCATGTCTCACACATATTTCTTTAACGTAATTTAATGGTTTTTCTTCGTAGAAAAGTCCTGTTTTTTACATTATAGTGCATTGTAGTTCGTTTAAGAATTTGTTCCAGTTGTTTTTTTTTGTATAATACAGAAAGAAAATGGAATATTTTTACAAAATATGTTTTAGGAATTCTAGCTGCTTTCAGTGTTGCTAGTTTATTAATATGTTAAAACTTAAAGTAATCACTGAATCTGGACTATCCCTCGTTCTGTAATATTATGAGAAGTCTAAATAGAGAGAGTTAAAGTCGTACCGCTCAAAATGTTAAATAAACTATTTAAAACTTAATGATTTATTGCCAAAATTTTATGCTAGTTTATTATTATTATTATTATATATCACTGTATACGGGCAGCACAGGACCGGTTGTTGTAGAAAGCCTTGGGGGAGACCTCAGCCCAGTGTCTTTCGGCTGAGATGATCGTATACATATTATAGATACTATAAATTGCTTGATGGTCTATTTTTGCCTATAAATCATTAAGTTTTAAATAGTTTATTTAACATTTTGAGCGGTACGACTTTAACTCTCTCTATTTAGACTTCTCATAATATTACAGAACGAGGGATAGTCCAGATTCAGTGATTACTTTAAGTTTTCCAAATGGTGTTTTTTAGTTTCTTTTTCTTTTGTACTGTTTATTATATTAAGAATATATAGTGTTACCACCCCTATTCATCCTGTGGGTGTCGTAAAAGGCGACTAAGGGAACAAAGTATGCAAGACAACATCATTACAAAGAGAAGGAAAATTTGAAACAATCCCTATTCTAACCCGTCTGGCCAGCGTGATATAGTAGGCCAAAACCTCCTTGCTAAGGGAAGGCCTATGTCCAGTAGTGGACTGTAAAGGCTGTTGATGATGATGATTGTGTTGTATTGGTTGTGTTGTATTGAGTATGTATTGTTAATTTTAGTGCTACACTATTGTATTGGATGTAGCCAGTAATAATAATGTATGGTACAACAATAAATAAATAAATAAATGTTACATTTCTTCGTTCACAGAGACGAGAAGGACAAAGAATAACGTATATCCAGTAAAATAAATTTAAGCAGTTTACTGTTATCTAACTGTATGTAAGCAATTGGAGGCGATTTCCCAATCAGATAGTTTAAGCGTTACTGTATTATTTTCGAAACTGAGAAAAGACAATGACAGTCATTTATGGGACTTTAGTAGCGCGTAGCGCATCTCATAGTAGGCGTTATTATTAGAATATATTTAACTGGTAATATCATCGAAAATAATTGTTTTAAATTCCAGATTTTTGGAACTTTAACTAATTAAATTATTTCATTATTTTATTACTTGGTGTAATCTGTACAGTCAACATTAAGAATAAATTATGATTGGTTTCAACGACTATTATAAATAAAGTAGTAAACTCATTCATAAATATCGATTTAAATGATATTTCGTTTTTGTGTTATTTATATTTAATAATAATGTAATAATATTTCAGAACATCTGTCACAGAATGCCATCTACTTTCAGAGTAACCAGAGTTTAGGCGAGGCAAGTTTAAATAAGGCAAGAATGTGTTATACTAACAACACAAACGTTGTTATTGCAGTTGTAACCATTTTTAAGAAGAATTTACATTGTCCTAGCAAAAGTTCTAGAAATATGAAATTAAATGAAAATACTTATGATGGTTCACGTTATAAACAGTACAAATTTTACGACTATCCATTCCATGTTGCTAGCGGTATAGGATCTGCCAATCTCCTTTACAAGATTTAGGTAAGTACATTTTAATTGTACTTAGTTGTATTATGGCTCTCGGGTTGTACACACCAACGATTTCTAAAACCACTACACTAGTACATTAAAGGAGAGGGACTTTGCCTTACTTTACTGTGTTTATTTTCTAGAGAAGGTTTAAGACATAAAACAACAGTACCTGGAAACCGAGCTTTGCTTGGTATTTTTATTGAAAACACGGATAAAACAACGTTTTCTAAAAATGAAACCTAGCTAGTTCGATTCATCGCTCCCAAAACCCCCTGCATACTAAATTTCATGAAAATCATTAGAGCCGTTTCCGAGATTCAGATTATAATACAAGGATTGCTCGTTCAAAGGAATTAGATTAGGCTGCAACTAATAAATATATGGTAGGAGAGCTATTGTGATTACAAAAGAACAACCTAAAGAGATAGGATCCGTGCGGTCGTCTTTCGTTGGTGAGTGCGAGACCAGAGGCTTATTAACACAGGACTGACAATTACCCTGGTAAGTGTGTGAGCCTTACACGGCCACGAGGATTGTCATGCCTTTTATGTCAGTAGACCGCCATAGTGTAGGTCACCATATTACATTGTCTGCATTCGCAAGTATGGTGACCACAACTCTTGGATTCTATTCATGCTTTCCATCAGTCAAAGTAAACTCATTTTGGCAGGCTTTTATAAAAAAATAGGTTTTGTTTTTGTTTTTCACATTGGTCAGGTTTACTTGGACCCTTTACATGGGTCAACGCATTTTCAAGACGCACGCAGCACGATTTTACACATATATTTACTTTCTGCAGTTCTCGTTGCACGTATATGTAATTTGACGTCCCTTTGTACGCAAAATGTTTTTATAACTGTTATTCAGAAAGAATTCACCTTACATACAGATTTTTATGCCAAAATTATAATATTTGCGGTTGCTATCAATTTTGCCTTAGCTGTGTCTAGTCCCGTTAGATAATTTGGGTCTCAAAAGCTAATCTACTACTCTACAGATAAGGCTGGCACAACAGCTAAGCTACTTATGTAATAAAGCTAACGAGTTGTTTGTTCGGCTGAACACGATTATCTCAGAAACTACTTATTCAAATTGAAAAATTATTTTAATTTTGGACAACCCATTTATCTAGACAAGCCATAGGCCATATAACAAAACGCTATCCAACTTGAGCTAGGCATTAATAAAAAATGCTACAAAAACTATGAACATTAATTCCTTTTAAGAAACGTAAATGAAGTTGTACGGGACAGTTAATATAAGATTAAACAATGAAATCGTATTTGTTTTGCCTGATGCTAAACGTTAACTAACGGTCAAAGCGTAAATGCTGCGTTGCATACTTCTTAATAGGCAACAGAAAATCAACCGTAGATATTTTTCTTCAATATTTCTCATTTTTACACTTACGTACGTTTTATTTTTCTTAAGCACGTAGTTAACAAACTCACGAAAGGTCTGATAGACCGTACTACTTCTATCTACACCAACTTTGTCAACTATAACCAGAAGCAGGAGTGATAACACTGCATAGACAAGGAAAAGACCGGGCAGGTAGATTCAAACTTTCTAACTATCAAACCAATCGTGTACTCGTGGGAAGACTTAGTTTTACATACCTATTAACAAAAACTAATATAAGTAACATACACATACCGTTACTTTAACAATGTACGATTAAAATAATCGTAAATATTGATTTAGCATTGAATATTAGCACGTAGTAGACTAATTGCTTCCTACACTTTGACTTTTGATAGATTAACGAAATCTACTATTAAAGGCTAACAAACCTTCATGTATAAAACTATTTTACATGTATAAAGAGGTTTGAAAACGATTGCAAAACTTTAGCCACGCGCAAAAAGAAACCATTAGTTGTCAGTCAAACATAAACAGCAATCTATCAGTTTACTATTTTAAAATTACCAGTGTATAACTAAATCTGAATGTATTCTTAAAAACATACCGATCCAAATCTCTCCTCTTCAGCATTTAAGAGATCACCAACAGAAGATGCTTTCGCTTGGCTCGCCAAATGCCTCCTGTTGTTCAAAACATAGGACAACTCATCCAGGTACCTAAGCGTCAAGTTAGCCATTTTCACACAACACAATCACACTACAGAACTGATCATATACCGTCACAATCACTACAATAGTCGCGCATTAACAATGATGAAGGAAACAGGGTTATTCACGTAAACGACGCAAGGGAAATTAGCGTGTGTACGCGACGTCCGTACTGCGCCATAGCAAAGTCGCAACTGAATTACCAGAGCCGTCGGAATTACGGCTGCGCTCTTCACTGGTCACAGAATAAACAGAAACAGACGTAGAAAGTTAATCAGCCCCGACCTTATTACAGATTTTAAGTAAACACTGTTAATAGTTTAAGACATTTTTGACTCATTGCTTATAATAGGTCTAAGCAATGAAAAGTTAAGTCCCCATGGTCGGATCATGATAACAGATATTACCGAAGCTCTCTTTGTTTTAATATTTACTAATAGTTGTAATCTTGCCTTGGACTGAAGATACTTAGGACGATTGATAGTCAATAGTCAGTTGGTTGTTTTTTTTTTATTCTATTCTATTTTTTATCTACTATTCTATTCTATTCTATCTAGTTGTTATCTACTATGTATACAAATTGCCAATTCATTAATTTGTTTAAATATAATTCAACAAATATTAATAAGCCGGTTTCATAGGTTTAAGGATTTTTATTTTATTGTATATGTTTGGTACAGTTTAAAAAAAGAATATTTACGTTATAACATTTAATTTTGAGTTTTTTTTACATTTACTTTCTTTCGTCAGATTCAGTTCTTTGCCATATTATATTTTTACTGTTTTTGACTAGAAAAGTTTGTTACATATTTTTTATGTCCTTAGGTTCTTATTTCTTTCGATATTCAGTTAAAGAGTTCGAGTTCAAAAACTTTATAGAGGAGGTGCTAAGTGTTATAAAGTGAATAGGATAATATTATATTATATTATATTACCCTTATTTGTGTCACGAATAATACATATGTAGTATTCCTGATGAAATTTTAGAATATAAGCTAATATAGATACATGTGGTGTTTGTTGGGTGTGTATTTGGCAAATACATGACACCTGGATGAAAGTTTATCTCAACCCAGAGAGTTTAAATTGTCACGGGTTTTTTTTTGCAATTTGATCTAACCTACATGCTCAACGCAAAGTGCTAATACGATACTATGCCAGGAAAAATTAAGCATAAATATTTTGCAATAATTATTGTTCAATAAAATGATATTATTGCGCTACTAATTTAAGACTTTACATTTATGGCCGAATTTCTAAGAGGTCATTCCAAATTAAAGTAGTTTAAGCAAGATATAATCATGAAAGGAATAACTGTTTAAAAAACAATATTTCGATTTTTGAACGATGATTTCAAAACCTATATTTGTATTCTCTCAAGAAATATAGTTTACTATATCATCCTTTCATCCAAGTATGATTTAGTTGTCTAAATGCACACTGCGGTAGTTAATCTTTGGTTTTTTTGTCACCGATTTTTATGCAGACTTGTCGTTGAGCCATTCTTGCTCATTACGTAATCTATAAATCTGTGAGCACGTGTACATCGTAATTACTTACAATCTATTTTTATACGACTTTCAACCGCGCCATTTTTATTATTTCACTGTATTTCATTACGTTCAAGTGAAATGTGAAGAACACCATTTTGTTTTTTTTTAGTTAGTGTTGTCCGCATGCCAAGGCTATTTACATATTTATTTTTATATTTTATTAATTTCCATTATTGTGAATACAGTCGTCTTTCGGGTGTAGTATGAAACGACTAAGGTAGCCATTATTTTAAATGTATCATTCATCAATGAAGGGAGCAAGCCACGCAGAATAAGAACAGTGCTGCAAAGAGAAGGAAAATTTTACACAAACCCTTTTTCAACCCGTCTGGCCAGCATGGTATAGTAGGCTAAAACCTCCTTTCTAAGGAAAAGTTTTTTAAGGTTTACATCTTGCAGTGGACTAGTAAAGGCTTGTTGATAATTGTTATGTTAACAAGGTTATTGCTTATGTTCTAGAGCTATGATTTCGTTTTAAAAACGCGGGCTGTTTGCTTTTTGCAAACAACGGTACAAAACTAATTAAACAGTTACACCAGTCGAGACATGTGAGATTAGATCCCGACACCGATCTTGAACCCTCGGCGGTAGTGTGGAAATCGCTTTGCGCATCGTGTGCTGCTAGCTAAATAACATGCTCACGTATTTGTTATCATTTAATTTTTCTTAGCATAGAATAGAAATACATCAAAACAGTAAGATATTATTTTGTTACTTTACTACGTGGCTTCTTATTGATTCTGTGAGTTATATGAAAGACAAATTGATTTTTATTAAAATTTGAATATAAGCAAACAGGTAATTATTTTTAACACATGTATATTTTTCTTATAAAAATAGATGTTACGTCGAAATAGGAGTTATACTTGCGAAATAAAGCTAGTTATTTAGTACATTATACATATATTAGCAGAGAATACATTACGTTAATTAATACACATGGTAAAGAGAGAAAAAGAACGAGAGAGTTTGAATTGAGAGACAAAGTAGGTAAGCCGCTTTCGCACTAAACGGTTTGACTCTTCCTTCCTGTACAAATTAGTCAAAACCTGGAACTCCAGCACACGTATTTCCCTTCCATTATGATCCCGGGTCCTCTAAGTGGGGCTTGAAAAAGCATCTCACTAGGCTGACATAGTGTGGGTCACCATACTGCATTGTGTGCACTCGCAATGAGTATGGTGACCACACCTCTTGGATTCTATTTATTCTTTCCATCAAGCAGAGTAATCACTTTGACAGGTAAATAAAAAAAAGAAAAAAAAACGGAACTGATTAAATTAATAATAAATAGGAACACCTAAAGTATACTCGTCGTCGTTTTAAGAATGAGAAAACGAAAGGGGAGCAGCGCAAATATCGGTTAGTTAATAATTGGGAATGTGCATGTATTTTTTTTATTTTTAAAAACATTTCTGCCGAATTTCGGTCGATTTAAACGAGGACATTTTGACGCGCTTATACATAGTATGACGACCAACTACACTCATGTCAAGAACGAAATATTTGGTTCAGAAAGTTACCGAGTTCTTTTTTCTAATCAACTCATTGCCATGAAAAAGTAAAGAAATATTTATTAAAATGGTTATGAAGATCATTTTAACATAAATAAGGGTATTAAAAAAGTGATAAAATACATATAAAATTTTTTTACTTAGCTTATACTGCACATACTTGTTTTGTTTACAATCTTCAACGAAAATAAAACTAACTTTACGAAAAGTTCTAGAAGATATTCTCAATAAACTCGTATGTAATACGCAGGAACCATACGTGCAAATAAAATCATGTAACTTAATTAGTAGACTAACATTATTTTGTCTATTTATTCAGAACTTCCATTACCATATTCATATAAATAAATTTATTAATTTAACACAGATAATTGATAACTGGATATTAGGGTGTCCCTTATATGACAAAAAAAAATTTTTTTTCGAATTTCGAAATGCATACCCTCTATAATTTTTACTAATGCTATAAGATACTTAAATATAAAATTTTATCAATCTAGCATAATTGCAACCAGTGCCGACCGAGCTTCAAAGTTTAGTAAAAAACGTGTTTTGTCCTAAAATTTCAGTCTGCTATAATTTCACTATAAATGCAATGAATTAAGTGAATAAAATTAAATAATAAATTAGATGAACATTAATCTTTAATTAAAAACATAAAGAAATAAGAATCATTCAGGGTAACTTCTTTTTAGAGTAGTTTTTTTACAGTCTGGATACAATTTTAGATGTTCCTGGACACAGCGCAGCAAGAACTGTTTTTGTTCTTCTTCAGCCGTGATAAGTCCGTTAAAATCTTGCATTAATTTAAAAGCCCTTTCAGCAGTATCATTTACAACTCTCAAATAACTTATTCTTCTTTTAGCCTCCAGAAAAACAGCATTGTTATTCCAAGAAGATACATCTTCCTTTAGAAAACTGTCATCGATCTGCAGTCGTGATAAAAATTGTTTGCTCTTTTCCGATACGAAATCATCCAGTGCTTTGTCTAAAAAAAAGAAAAATAAGTTAAATAACAAATGAAAATCAACAACAATTTTGAAAATAAATAAATAAGTATTGGACATTGAAATTGAAATCCAACAAAAAGTCAATTTAACTTACCAAACAACTTTTGAGTCAGTTCTTCCTTCGACGGGTCATAGCGTTTGCTAAAATCCGAGATTTTGTCCCTGTTGAAGTTGGCAATCATCTTCTTCTTAGTTTGGTTGTCAACTTCATCATCAAATAGTGATAGAATGACTGTCTCTTCACATAAATACCACAAGTGATGGCTGAACTTGCTTATAGAAGCTTTAGAAATTGTTGCGTCAACTTTTTCATACTCTTTTAACATCTTCAAGAAGCGCAAATCTTGATTAGGTGCTTTGGTCGCCACTGTACATTCGAGCCAAGGTTTAACATACAATATTACGAGAAATAAGCAAACATCTTGTAGAGCCTTTTTGTCCTTCGCAGTTACTCTGCATTGTGACTGAAGTAAACATATTTTTAAAGAATAGATCGCTCTCGCCATCCAGCGTGCCTGATGTATAGCTCCGGGGGGCCTTAGTTTTAATTTTTCCTCTGTGTTTCCTCCTAAAAATATTACGCACAGTTCGCCAAATTCGCGGTAATCATCTCTTACAAAACCTTTATCTAATTCTGCCTTATAAAATAGTAACAACGCTTGAATGTCTGTCTCGGCAACCCGTGCTTTTACGAAATTAAGAGATGGTTCAATTTTAGTACAATCAATGTTTTTCCAATTTTCTTGGAACTTTTTGAACATCGGAATATCTGGGCTACTAGTAATTTGCTTAATCTTGGTTTCAAAGACAGCTTTTAGGACCAATTCATAAACATGATGACGACAGGCGAAAAGCAACAATTCTCTTCCTAAAGTTTGCTCCAAAATAGCACAAGCTCCATTGAAACGGCCCATATTGGAAGCTGTTGTGTTGCAGCACATTATTTGCACTTTATCATAAAGGTTCCAGTCAAAGAGAGATGCTGATACAGCCTTCGCTTGATGTTTTCCAGAAGAACTTTCTAGTTTCGGCACTGCAAGAAGCTGCTCTCTATCGTCAAATGAAGCTATAACTGGCAAGCGTTCTTCTTTTGAACTCCGTACATCCAACCCCGGTAATAGTTTTCCATCCCAATGGACTGTGACTATGTCGGGTACATTGTTTTGGAAGTTAGATTTTATTGCTTCTGCCCTTGATTTTCTAGTTTCAGTACGAATTCGCTGAATCGAGGATTTGTTAATACAGAAATCATCGCTGCTCAGACCAAGCGCTTCTACCACCACATTAAGAATGTAAACGGTATCTCTAATGCTTAACTGGCATCGATCTAAAGCTGCAACTAGTTTAGGTGTTATAAGATTCTTTCTACCTCTTTTTGAACTTTGTTCATGGCAGGGAACGTCCGGCAAGCTGAGTTCAGAATTCAAGATCTGTTCTTCGTCTGAATCTTCTACACTGTCTAAGTTATTTGTGGTGGAAGTAGATGCAACAACTAGTGATTCTCTTTGTCTTACAATCCTTTCCTCTTCTTCCAATCGTCGTTGTCTAGATCTTTGTTCTTTTTCCGCCAATTTTTTATCTACACCACCTAAGCATCCCGGTCGACCTGGCTCTCTCTGTTTCATTAAAAATAATTTATCTTCCTCTATTTTCATTCTCTCAAAAGCATCAGCATGTGCAATATCAAACAAATTATCAAGATTAATTATAAAATTGTTCTCACGACTCTTAAACGTAATCTGAGTTTTCTTACAATTTTTTTGCAACTCTCTCCAAACATGATATAAATCAATAAGTTTCTTCACGCAGTTAGGAAATGCCCTTGTTGGAATTCTTGCTTTTTCCCAATATATGATGCACTCCCTAATCACAAGATTTGCACTTTCACTAACAGTCAATTTAACCTCACGAATATTGTAAAATAGGACTGAGAGAACTTGTCGATTAGATGGTAATTTTGCACCATTTATTTGGTAGCTAGTCAATCCGATAAGAAAAATATTTTGTTTATCACTCCGTAATTCCACCGACATGTTTACGCACTAAACAATGAAGCACTAATAGTCTCAAAAATCACGTACGAAATGGCAAATAAAACATGTCGTAACAGGTCACTGGGCAGTACAGTGGAAGTTCCTTATTCGCGCTTCCTTTATTCGCGTTTTCACTATTCGCGGATTGAAAAAATGCGATCCAATTCCTATATTCGCGGTCTAAGATTTCTTTATTCGCGGATCGAATCGAAATATCGATGTGTACATGTACCTACCTAAAAAAATGCATTCGCTATCCTTTGTCGACACGTCAGTAGAAGGATAAAAAATAAAATAGACGACGACGTCTAGATTGTGATTTCTAAAGTGATCGGCGTTGTTTGTTTTATGCGGCAGTTTCTTTGACGTAAGCCACCTTCGCCGCAGTCGGTGTTTTTGAGAATACACAAACAGAATGTGTAGGTAAAATTATGTATCTTATTACTCAAAACATAAAGTAATTTAATAAATGTTGCCACAATAGAACGTTCTGTCCTCGGGTAAGAGCCGCATTGCGTGTTTCGTTGTTTTACTTTTCCATTCGTTACAAAAATTCTGATCGAGTAACACGTGTCTTTCGCTGTAATAATGTCAACCAAAAAAAATGAAAAAAGTGTTTCGATGCGAAAAAAATCAGTGTTACCACTTAAAGTGAAAATAGAAATGCTTGATCGTTTACGACTTGGAGAGTCGTTTGCATCGATTATCACGTTCATTCAATGTCAACGAATCAACTGTACGATCGATAAAAAAATCCGAAGATAAAATAAGGTCGTCTGTAGCTTCAACTTCACTGTCAGCGAAAATTGTTCGTGATCCAGCAATAGAAAAAATGGAAGTGGCGTTGTCATTATGGATAGAAGACCGCAATCAAAAAAGGGTGCCTCTAAGTGGTCCATTGGTACGGGAGAAAGCAAAGCGTCTTTACGCACATTTTAAGGAACCTGGTGGTAGTGGTGGTGGTGAATGTATAGATGGAGGATTTCAAGCATCGGAAGGTTGGTTCAATAAATTTAAAATGCGACAATCATTGCATAACATGAAAATCGTTGGAGAAGCTGCATCTGCAGACACTGCTGCAGCAGAAAGATATCCAAACGAATTTGCGAACCTGATAGCTGATGGAGGGTATAAGCCTGAGCAAGTATTTAATGCAGACGAAACTGCACTGTTTTGGAAAAGAATGTTGGCATTCTTTTCCAAAACAAACAAAACATTCATTTCTAAAAGCGAAAAGTCTGCCCCTGGATTTAAGGCAGCAAAGGATCGAGTTACATTGCTGCTTTGTTCTAATGCATCTGGAGATTGTGTTATTAAACCACTCATGCTTTATAGATCTTTAAATCCTCGTGCGTTAAAAAATCAAAACAAAGACGACCTGCCAGTGTTTTGGCGTGCTAATAAGAAAGCGTGGGTTACAAGCGCTATTTTTTGTGACTGGTTCCGGAATTGTTTTGTGTCTGAAGTTGAAACTTATTTGAAATCAAAGAATTTAGACTTTAAAGCAGTTCTAGTTTTGGACAATGCACCAGGTCATCCACGCGAACTTGAAACTATGCATCCAAATATAAAAGTGACATTTTTACCTCCCAATACGACGGCTTTGCTTCAACCTATGGACCAAGGAATAATCCAGGCCTTTAAGCTTTACTACATTAGACGAACCTTCAAAATCATACTGGATAATATGGAATGTGATCCTGATATGAATGTTATAGAATTCTGGAAGCAATTTGACATAGCGAAATGCATCGTAAACATAAAAGAATCATTGCAAGAATTGAAGGCATACACATTGAAATCATGCTGGAAAAAACTGTGGCCTGTTCTGACAGCGGAAAATGAGGAAGAACCTGTGCAAATTCAAAGTTTAACTGCAAACATTGTCGAAATTGCGAGTGGAATAGGACGAGATGGGTTCGATCAGATAGAATCAAGTGATGTTCAGGAACTTCTTGAAGCACAAGATGAAGATTTGACTGAAACCGACTTGGAGGAAATGTTAAATTCGCAACCCATCGAAGAAGAGGCTTCAACAAGCGCTGAAAACGTAACATTTAATTTGAAAAATCTTAGTGAAGGTTTAAGAATGGCAAATGAGCTTTGTGATTTCTTTATGAAAATTGATCCATCTATGGAACGAAGCCTTATTTTTAAGAGGCAAATTGCTAATGCCACTGCTGAATATCAGTCTGAGTTGAAGGAGCTTTTAAAAAATGCCAAACAAGAAAAATTACTAAATTCTTTAAACCATTGCCTAAACCTGATGATAATATGTAATTAATCAACCTGTATGATCAGAAAGTTCAATTAAACATTTTTTTATCTACAATTTGCTTTTTTATTTCGTCATCTAGGCACGTATCCCCTATAACCCCATACAAATTACCATTCCATATTCACGGTTTCTGTATTCGCGGCATATTTACGGAACGCATACCCCGCGAATAAGGAACTTCTACTGTACTTAAGCAACTTGTATCGACAAGTTTAAATAGCAAGTCGGCACGGGTTATCGTTTATATATCGAACTAATATTTTTTTCTAGACAATATAGGGTTATTACGAAACTTTTAAGAAGGTATGCGTAAAAAAATATCGAACTTGAAAGTTAAGGGACACCCTACTGGATATGTAAAAACTGCAAAACAATAGAAAAATGTAACCATAGACCTTTGTTGACAGATAAAAAGACGTCCGAGGGTAAATTGACGCCACGTTTTGTTTCACCAATAGCCTGCGTTTTAGAAATTTGCGAAGGAATTATAAAAAAGGAACTATTTGATTATTAAATTTTACTATTAAATTCTAAATATAATAATATGAATTTGTATTTTTAGTAGGACAGTATACAAATAAAAATAATTTGTGTATTTTTAAGTCACGTATTGGACGACGTTATGATTTAATTACTCCACGTCCTACTTTACACCACCAAAGAGAACTAAAAATCAACTTTTGCATAGCTGAAGGTCAGCGCACAAGATCGCTGCCCGTGACTATACACCACATTTATTAACTGAATGGATTCGTCCTTTACTGTAAGACTCGAATTTCTTTGTATACATACCAACACTTATAATGGTATATCAACGTATACAACAACATTGCAAAAAGAAGGAAAATTTGAACAAACCCAGTACCAACCCGTTTCGTCAGCGTGGCATAGTAGGCCAAAACCTCCCTTTCGAAGGCGAGACTTACGTCCAACAGTGGACAGTTAAAAGCTGTTAATGGTATATTTACATTAAATCACTCCTGTTTTCTCGGAGGGGTAGACAGGTACATTAAACGCCCACTGATAATGATGTGCTTAATAAGATTTCCAAAATGATGTTCATAATTAAAATATAAATATTATGTAATTATTTTTTCTTCCGTTTAATATGACTCCATATTAAAGTGCACTGGGAAACACAATTTAGTCAAGTTTCTTTCGCGCACCGAAGGTTCCATACAAATAAAATAAACGTATGGATAAAACTTGAACTGACGTGATATTAACGCAAAGAAATTGTTAAAAATATTTTTATTATACAGCGTAACTAAAAATTTACGGGTTTATATGACGTTGCTTCGTATCTAATTTCAATATTCTGAGTTCATAGGAAGTACCCTGTAGGTTTTGACTCCCTTGCAAGTTTCGAAAATTTGCTGAGATTTGTGGCATAAATCTTTTACATATCAAAATTCATAAAATAACCAATTTTCAAAACTACCGGTAAATTTTCCAGGTAAAAACTACCAAATGACTGGACTATAAACGTAAGGATGTTTGATGAAACTCTGTATGTGTAATTGCCACAATAAAATAGTTCCGCGTCACATAAAACTCTTTCAGGATTTCGCTCGAAGTTTTCATAAAATCTCGACTTGACCGAGTCGATATGAAATGGCACTTTTACTTTACTTCGTTTTATGAGTGTTTACAAATAAATAATCCTCGATAATAATTTTTATGACTGAATGTGTTGTTTACAGAAGAAAATATCAAGGCTACTTAGGATTGTAAATAAAAATAGTAATGATTATCTCTTTATTGTACACTATTGTATCAAATCACAAAGCCAGAAAAAAACTAATAATATAAACTTAAAATGTACAATAGTCAGTATTGTCGTAACAGCAATATCATCCTAGTGACCTTTCATCATGAAAAGTATTAAAATTGAGTGGGAGAAAGTTATTAAATTCAAATTTTACTTATGTAAGATTTTTTCTAATTTTATTTGTGATGTAGAAGATTTCATTGTCACCTGACTTTATTACCGCCACCCATGGACTCCTGTAAGCTAAGACTTGGTGACTCTTGCCTCATGCCCCTCAGTAGCTGACGCTTTAATAAGCGTCACTGTACTGCTTCGGCTTAATTGCCCCAGCAGTACAGTGTGCGTTAATGAATCAGTCACTCAGTCACGACAAGTAATTTTACATGTTTAAAGGAAGAAGATAAAGACGTGTTTCTTAAAATATTTCTTTAAAATATTCCGGGGCATAGTTTCATAACTATAAAAAGTGTCCTAACAAAAACGTTACGCAAATGCTAAAAAAAACTATAATTGCGTTATCTTTTTTACTTTCAATCAGAAATTTTGTTACTACATAATTTTTGCTTTGAAAATGTAGTCAGAACAAAAACTGCGGGTAGTCGCAAAGTACTTGTTTCTCTTACAGTTATGGTTTTATTTATCTAGACGTGTTCGGTTAGCTGGTTCTTTTAACTGTTACGTACAACGATGACAACAGAGATACGTGATGGCCGACAATATTGTTTTGCAACTGAGGCCCCGAAAACAGCAGTGACAGGACGAGATGTCGCGACTTTATAAAACCCTTTATCCTGAACCTGTTTGAGACTGAAGAGGAATAAAAGATTTTAATACGATCGTCCTGTTTGTTAATAATTATATGTATATAAAAGCTTGCAATATCAAATATCTCATTCGTTTGCTTATTCACGATTTGAGACAAATTTACTTCTCAGCTGTGTACATACCGTTTTTTATCTAGTTAAAGGGTTAGAGGATTTTTCGAAACAATTGTTAAAATAATTTTACGTAACCATTTTTGTAGCAACTTTTTTTTAGGTGTGTATAGAAATCTATAAAACATAAATCGCTCCTTACTTCGCTGTTTTTCTAGCCTCATCACCAGCTCCCGTTAGTTTGAATTATCACTGCTTCTGATTGTTATCGGAAAATAATTATTGTGGCTTATATAATTGTACCATATAAGCTACTTATTAATTAGCGGTTCTGCTATTTACAAATGCTTTTAATAACTGAAATCTTCTTCTATCGAGGTCGGGAATGTTCTTTGGCGTGTAATGAAAAATTACATAATTGTTCTCTATTGAGTCGATTTCCGTATAAATCAAAAAAGCGTATGGAGGGGCTTATTATAGCTGTGTAATGTTTAATGGACGTTTTTGTGGTCGTGTTGTTGTTAGTTGTGAAATGTCGTTAGCGACATATATATTGTAATTTGAGAGCTAGGTTAATCTAGGAAATTTAACTTGACCTCAAGCTTTACCTAACTGAATTTCTGAACGTGTCAATCCTTAAATATTAAGACTACGGTGAAAATTTGACAAGCGTCCGTCAAATATCAAGGGCTCTGGCCAGGTGAGATGATCATGCCTGACGGGCGCAAATTGTGGGAGGTTGTATATACTAATTGGCGTGAGCATTTTCACTATGCGATGTACAGCGAGTGATAGAGGTAATTTGTACTTTGACGTATATTTCTCTGTTGTTGTATGTCGAAGTTGCCATAACTATTCCCATCCTCTCCCGAATGACTTCCGCAAGATAGAAAAATCTATGGGAATTTCAGTCATCCTGAACAAATTACGATGATATAGCTGGCTCAATTTTTTGTGAACTATGATTCAAGTAGATAATAAATCAAAATCCTGTAGCCACCCACACAGCGAAAGACTAATGATGGAGCAACCGTCACGTGTCATCAAACTAATCTTTCATAATCATAACGAAAGATTCTAATACGCTATTGTTTATTCCGGGCGCCAAGTGGTGTGCGTTTCCGCTCGCTTTCACTGCGCCTGCGCCGATGCCGCAGACTAATTAAAGCGCGAAACGTGCGTTGCTAATATGACGATATTATGTCATAGGTTTATAGAAATTGCAAGTTTGTGTGTTCATATGTACCTATACAGTTAAGGAATACAGATATGTATTGATCGGCCATCACCTTCATAATCGTGCCGGTATCGTGACGAGTGGATGTAATTCTCTAGACTTTTTAGTGACGCCTTCAGGTCTTACTTAACAGTTTGTCCAAAAATCTGCCTTGATAAATTCAATCGAACCCTGAGACGGACAAATATGTTTTAAACTAGTTACTTGAAAGTTAAAAATGTTGGCCATATTTATAACTATTCGGTGAACAGAATAAATATTCCATTAAATAGTCCCTATGTGAAAATTAACTTGAATGTCGAAAATTATGATAAAAGGTAAATATTTAAAGTCATCAATTAGTGCGTTTTGACCATCTTACGTAGTAAAGTTTTTTCACTTTTAGATGCTAAGACAGAATTTCTACTTGAAGCTTACTGTACTCGTATCAACGTCAAATAGACGTTCCAAATGATAAGAGTGAAGCGCAAATGATTTTAAATACTCAGTTGAAATTACTCAAGATATTCAATGACCTGGTGAGGGTTACAGGAAGCCGTTGAATTCGGGCGGCATGAGGCCGGCTGTTATGGAAAATCTTCAAGAAGGCCTGTATTCAGCAGTAGACTTCTTTTGGCTAAGATGAAGATGATGATTCAATACAATTTAAATGGATAACGTAGAAGCGTACAAAACGTTGCTCGAACAGTATCAAATAATAGGGAATAAAAAGAGGTATTAACTAATTTAATTGAAATTTTTCGATTCAAACAAACGAGGAAGAAGTCCTTTTTTGAAATATAATAGTAAAATAGAAATAAATAACAATAATCTCACACATTTCTCACATGGCCGTGGATACATATATATTATATACTTCTAGATACATACATACATTCTTCTAGATAAACTACACTCCGACATATCTAATGTCATATGCTTTCTGGCTTTAAACACTCAAATGAGCGCCATAAAATTTTGCATGCACGTTCCCAAGCCCCAGACAAAGTAAAACTATGAATGTCCTATGAAATTTGGAATACGGTTAAACATGCAAAGGTATTTTTATACGTGTCACGTGTTCTATAAAATATCCACTCAAAAAGAACCGAATATTTGCGGTGGGAGTTGAATACAATGACGTTGAAGTCAAACGCTTCGCCACTCCAAGTAAATTGTCGATAACGCCCGTGTAAAAATCAAGTAAATTTGTTTTTCGTTATGAAGTAATTTTAATTAACTTCTCAAGTCAATCAATCTCGGCGTTCTGCGTCAATAATCCATTAAAGTTATTAAGAACTCCTTTATTTCGTTCATAATTCTGGCAGTGAGCCAACGTTAGCTACTTTTGTTACACACATTTGCGTAGTTTACAGTTTGGACTATTTCCATCCACTATTGGGGCAGGTTATGACGACAATGCGCCACGTCATCATTTTTGCTCTGACGTCAGATGTTAATTTCAAGGCTGAGGCTAAGTGGCATAAACATAATTGATGGATATACTTAATGCCAGATTGTTCTGTAGTATCTAACCACGCTAAATATAAAATAATAAGTCAACTCTATTCTATAAGTTTCTGAACTCGGTAAATGAATGCAGGATTCTCCTAAATCAGTGGTTTTGCTCAAAAATATGTTGCAGAAAATGTCCTTATACGAGGGGGCGTTTTTAAGTTCGCGGAATGGAGGGTATTGAGTAATAATAAAAACACAAAATTATTTTTCTTTTTCTATATATTCCCCTGCAACACGAATACATTTTTCAGATCTTTCAATTAGTTTATTTTTTCCTTCGTAAAAAAAAGTTTTATCTTTGTCTGAAAAATACGCCGAAACCGCCTCCTTAACCTCCTCATCAGTTGAAAATTTCTTACCACGTAATTCTTTTTTCATTTTTGGAAAGAGATAATAATCACTCGGAGCCAAATCTGGACTGTAGGGTGGGTGATTCAAAATATCGAAGCCCACCTTATGCAGGGCAGCCAGTGCGACTCGGCTCTTGTGAACGGGAGCATTGTCATGCAATAGCAGGACACCTTTCGTTAATTTTCCCCGTCTTTTTTCTTTGATGGCTTCTTTTAACTGTTCTAAGATTGAAGCGTAGTATTTCCCCGTTATAGAAATGCCTTTATCTTTATAATCTATCAATAGTATTCCTTCTGAGTCCCAAAAAATCGTTGCCATGAGTTTCCCAGCCGACTGTGAAACCTTAAATTTCTTGGGTGGTGCTGTGCCCTTTTTGTGCGACTGCATGGAGTCTTGTTTGGACTCGGGTTCATAATGATGAACCCAAGTTTCATCCCCAGTAACAATTTGATTCAATACGCCATCCTTGTCTTCATTGCAGAGGTCCAAAAACGCACGTGAACATTCCACGCGCTGTTGTTTTTGCAATGGCGTGAGCATTCTCGGCACCCACCGTGCGCTAACCTTAGTCATGCCAAGATGATCGTGTAAAATTTTAAAAATTGTTGTATCCGATACTCCAACCATTTCTGCGAGTTGTTTCTTTTTTAGTCGAGCATCTTCCAATACAATTTTTTCTACTTTTGCAATAACTTCTGGCGTAGTCACCTCAACGGAGCGCCCCGGCCTCGGGTCGTCTTCAAGTGATTCCCTGCCTTGTTTAAATAAACTATGCCACTTGTAGACCATTGTTTTTCCTGGACAAGAATCCCCGTAAACCGATGACATCTCATTGAGTATGGTTTGAACAGACTTTCCTTGCTTAGTAAGGAACTTTATCACCGCACGGAATTCAATTTTCTCCATTTTTTTCACTTCGTTCCCGATTAAAATACTTGGTCAACGATAGTTTAATAACTAATGATCCAATCACAACAAATTTTACTATGCAGACTAATTATGAGTCACTGAATACGGTAGGCATCAAAAGAGCGCGTTTACCCGCCTTTTTCACTGTCATTCCGCGAACTTAAAAACTTACCCTCGTATATGTTGCAAGAAATATGTTGTTAAATATGATGTAGAAAAGAACGAAGAGTTTTCTAAGTAAAATAAATAACAATTTTAAATTTTCAAAGTTTTAGCAACAGAAAACGTTAAAAGAAATAATATTTAACTACGCTAGACAGACGCAGATCGAAGCTTTGATATTAACCAAAAGCGACGGTCGAGGCCACAGTCGAATGACTGTAATACAATTTTAAACCGAGAACAAATTTTTCTAAAGGTTTTATTAAAAGAAATGTCTTTAAGTACACCATCGAAAGAATTCAGAGATGTAATATATTTATGCTACTAAAGGTACTTATAATAAAATGACAAATTAATCTATTTTCAATAACTGTCCTTGAAATCTATTCAACTGTCACGGAATATTAAAAATAACTCCATTTCACGGTACACTGATCACAAAAATGACGATTTTTGGATGTTTTATTGTCAAAGTTTGTACTCAAAGTTGTATGATCTGTGGTTCATTGACACTTGTTTGACACATTTTGAAGATAATAACTTACGAAAATAACTACTTTAAATAACTTTTTGCTTAAGCGTAGGAGGATAAACATTTAACAATCAATATATACCTTTAGTTTTGGTGAACAGCGAGACTTATTCACGGTAAATTATTTATAAGGTTACGATACCTACTATTTCAGACAAAATCCACAATAGCGGAACTGATAAAGGAGCATATCGCGCCTGTATAAAACTGTCAAACATACAAGTAGGCAGTCGCAAACCTCTTGCTGGATTCGAGACCAAACCATTTGATTGGACTATAGGAGCTACAGGCACTCTCCACAGATCGAAACCACTTTTGTACAATAGTACTTGAAGCGGTTAAAATAAAAATTTTATCCGGGAAGACGGTTATCGATTATTTACAACATGGAATCCTGTCATCGGTGGGTGCAATCACCACCATAGAGACGAAACAAAGTGTGCAGACATTGAAAGTGTAGTGTGTAGAAGCACTGAAAGTACAAACAATCAACGCGATCGAGTGACGGTAGTCACGTGTCACGAAGGCGTCGCTAAGTTCACACTAGTCTACCCTTCATAACGAGTGGTGTAACCCGTTCGAAACGTCGGTAAATAGAAGGCATCGTAACTTTTTAAACTGATTTTATAGCAAATAAGTCCCGCTGTTCAACAAAAGTATGTGTATTTGTCAAAGTCCTGAAAATCTAAAAACATTATATAGCTATTGTAAAGTCACACATAATCTTTTTTGAAATCAGGTAATTTAATCTTATTTTATAGCAATAATAAAATCCTTTCATAAATTGTCTTAACTAGATTTCGGTTCTATCCAAAATTTTAGTATCGAATAGATTATTATTTCCGATACGTTCACTGTTTTGTAACATTCCTACTTATAACATTTGAGATGCTGATAATGATGATGATTAATTACTAATTAATTATTCGTAATTTTGCTGTACGGTAGGCCTATTAGTTTAACCGGTCGCCACGCCGCTCTCTACTGCGCTGAATGTTGTGGGTTCAAATCCCATATGGGATAACACTTTGTGTGATCCACAAACTGTGTTCTGAGTCTGGATGTTCTTTGTGTCTGTTTCTTGCATGTTTGTAAAGTTCAATGCGACACAAGATTTATAATTAGGGCGGGCGTTGTCCTTAAAAAAATGTATATGTGTGTAACATTAATAAAAAAATAGTGGTTTTTGACCTTGTCAAAGAAATTATACATACACAGGATCGATATTATTTTGTGCATGAAAAGTTTTCCATAATTCTCGCTTGTAATTAGTATATGCAAAATTTCGTGATGTTCAGGTTAGTGGTCAATAAATATGAGATTAAAAACAAATAAACATTTAGGATTACACACACTCTATAGAACGTTCCAGAAAAAAATATACATGTAAAATTACATACCGCGAGTATGTCCAATGTCTCGCAAATAGCGCATTGAGTTTGTGGATAATTACCTTGTTTAGTATTGCCAACTCATCATTTGTATTTGTGTGACACGATATGGTGTAACATAGCATTTCAAATAAGTACATCGACCACTTTGACCACTTTCAAGATACTCTTTGCTTGTAATGTGAGCATTAGAAACTATTTGTCGAATTATGTTCTGACAAGTGTACTTTATTACATATACCTTTGGGTTATACTAATTAGATATCTTTAAACTGTTTTCTTTATTTAAAAAATAAGATAGTGTAATACGTTCATCGCTACAAATGAAATCTCATAAATCCAGCCAAAACGATTGTAACTCACATTAGTCAAACGACTCGCAACAAAGTAAGAAATAACAATTTGTTTAATATAACTTTATACAGTACATCAGACCCGCATGACAGGTAACTCGACCGATTATTGTCTACATCCGCTGTTTTGTTGATTTTTCTACATCAAAACATCGTAAATACTCTCGAATTGTAAAGTGATACGGTCTAAAGTGCTTTGGATCAAAATTTTTTGCTTTTAATTATTTAGAAACTGGTGGTCGACGTAACATAAGGTAGAACGGAAGTATCGAATATCACGATGAGTCGATCATTTTGTTCATTGTGATTTACTAAAAGATTTTAATTGAAATTAGGTAAAATTGAATATGTGACTCATGTGGCGATCCTTATTTGGACTGTGTATGAACTTGACCGTAACCGCGTTTCTGGTTCACTGATTTGACCTACCGTTAACCGGTATTCATAAAAACTACCATAGTAAGAAGTGACTCACTTGTGATCAGTTTTCATTGCCAAATATTGCTATCACTGGCAACTTAGACCGTTATAAAGCTTACTGTGGGTCGAGTAGCTTGATCTGATTAACAGTGATTTGCAAACCATTATATTAAGATGCTATTATTGATTTTTCATAGATGTTTATGTTGTTGTTTATGTTTATGTTTGACAGAATACTCAGTTAGTATTATCATTGTTGAACTAAATAAATATATCTCAATTTTAGCAGAAAATATTAAGTCGTATACACACAAAATTAGTTTGAATATCTTCAATTAATAAAGCTTGTTCATCAATAGAAGCAAATTTAACATATTATGAACTCTTTTCATTAGTGATTAAACATTATTTACCATTTCGTTAATATTTTCAAACTCGCCAACAAATCACTACAAAGTTTGAAAAAATATATTAAATAAGAATTCATTTAACTTGATGTAGATTTTAAATGATATCCTTACTGTGGAATTGTAAACCAGTCCAAGACAGTGCTTCTTTCTTTGACTGACTGGTTTTCCATTTCAATAGCGTCTCGTTTTTTCTGACAAACGTCATGTTAAAGACAATATGAAGAACCAACATTTGTCACAACTGTATGTGGCATTTACCAAAGATTTTTGTGGCAAGCAATCAAATAACATGGTCAGTTCCTGTCAGTCAGTACTGATGTATTTTAGTAACGGTAACTATCTTTAAGATTTAACAAAAACTGCATACAGTTGGTGGCAAATCAAATGTAATTTTGACGTAGTAATAAATTCATCTTATTGTTGCCGTGTACATGTTTTTTAAAATCTACACGCCATTTGAGGGCGAATTTGAAATGCTTTTCTTTTAATCACAGGACAATCAATATTATTTAAAAATTGTATTTCTTCTTATAAGATTTTAATTTCAATTAAATGAAGAACATTCATAACTGAATTACATATTTATTCAAAAATGCTAAATTTAACATTAATAAATTGCTTTAGAAGATATGATTATTCCTATAACATTAGTGAAATAATAAAGACATATTTTTTTATTTCTAACTATATTTTTTTCATTAGGATAAATAGTACATTTGTTTTGAATATTGGTAACACCGCAATGTTATTAGCCGTTATTCTAGCTCTAATAACTGTATCTTGGTGAATTGGGCTCAGTTGAATGGATAGGAGCCTATTAATCTGACACCACGAGTGTTTCCTCGTCGTTCTAAAGTAATGTAAGAATGCACGTAAATATTATATAAGATTATAGATTGCTTAAGTAATATTTGTAGAGTTTGGATAACCGATCATCTAAGAAGAAAGGAAATTAAGATAAAGAACTTTGTATTTTTTAAAGAACGGTTTTACTCCACCTCCCCAAAATATGTACAATAATATTTGAAAGTATAATTTCGTTGCACTCAAAGTGATAATTACCGAATGCATTTCATAAATACTAGTTACTTTTCCCGCTATTTCTCATTTAAACAATAACAATAGGAAACAAAATAACACTCTCAATCACACTCTATAACATAAACTAAATAAAATTATGTGATACTTAAGATCGCAACAACACTCTAACACACTTCAAAAACCACAGAATATGGCTAACTCCAAGTACTCTATTCATCGAAGAAACTGACTTAGAATAATGTAATGGATCGTATCATCTCATCAAGAGCTTTTAACAGTCCACAGCTGGCCATAAGCCATTCCTGCGAAAGTAGGTTTGGCCTTACCAAGCTAGACAGACGGGTTGGTATGGGGACGGGACAGACGGGATGGGGTTTGTTCAAGTTTTCATTCTCTTTACAGTTACGATGTTGTCCTGCGTGGTTATTTCCTTTAGTCGCCTCTTGCGACACTCATGCCAACCACACACCAAAATTACTGTTCATAACAAAACTATTATGAAATTTGAGTCAGAATGTCAACAAACATAAAGCAAAAAAAAGAATTGTTACTCAGTACTTTCGGGGAATTTTTACGTGATCAAATACCACAATCGTACGAATCATCTTATATGATTTTATAAATTGAATTACACTACATTGCAATACATTATTACAAATATGGCAAACAAAACATGATGATAGCGGCAAATGGCTCACTACCTACTACGTAAGATCAAAACGCTGGCGAAAAGTGGACGTATAATATGCTTCTGCCTAGGCTGCCAAGGAAACAGGGTTAATTTCATGTATGTATGTATGTGTGATAGTTTAAAACCACGTTATTTACATTTGAAAATGATAGCAAAATTATAATTAAATAAACTAAATAATTAATTAAACAATGAAATTATAAGTAAACTGGGATAGGTTATCACAATCATTTTACACTTCCGCATGAGCTCGATAGATTTTCTAGAGCTTACATTGCGCTTTTTACGATCTTCAATCTTAAAATCTAACAATGTATGTCTACCTACAGCTATAACAGCTTATAAAAATCTCTTTCTAGGTTTTGTTTGCCTGTAATCAAATTGCATGAACTTGTAAACAATAAACTAAAACTAACAACAAAGAAAATAAACTTTACAGAAATCTTAACACATCAGTAGTGGTCTCCACTGTTATTCTACCTATTTTAAATATATACTGTTAAGGGTATGAATGAACGAGTAAATGTGTCAAAATAATATAAATAAATATTTCAGACATTTGACAAACAACGCCATCTAGTCCCAAACTAAGCAGAGCTTGTACTACGGATACTAGACAATTGATATAAATACATATATACTTCTTTTTTTGTAAATTCCTTTTAAATTGCCTTCTATCTTTAGTCGAGCGGACCGCCCAGACATAAATATTCAATCCAAATACACTCGCTCGATCAATATACCTTTTCTTCTAACCTCTGTTCTCTTTTGAATTGCCTGAATGAACTTTCCAAAACTGTCCGTCCAAATAGACTTGCCTCTTATTACGTCACTGGGACCTAATTATGTGTTTATTATGTGTACCGTAAGTGGCTTCCACGATAACTACGACAACATTAACCTGACACTTTCATTAATCATCAAATGCTACTAAAAGAGTATCACATCAAAAACATAAGGACGTGAAACGAGGTGCCTTTATTACTATGCAAGTCACGCTGACGGTGGTTTGGAATAAATTGTCCTACAAGTCACGGTGCGTGACAGCGTGATAAACTAAGCGCAGTGTAATACGAAACAAAACTGATAAGTATAGTGTATTTTAAATTTCTTGAGGTTTTTGGGTTTGAGAGTTTTAAATATTTATATACACGGTTAAACTCGATCGCCAGAAGGTCGTCTTCCGTTTTGTAACTTTTTACAGTCCACTGTATTGTAGTGTAAGTAAACACGTTTTACATGTTGGAGTTTTTTCATCAACATGTAATATGTGTATCCTTACACTACACATCTTAGAATCCTTTTTTGAGAACAACAAAATAATATACATGTTACTGATAATAATGCGTAGTCTATGGTCGCTTTGCCCGTCACTATATTATAGTCCTAATCAAGTTTTAAGTCATGATGTCGTACACGTGTGCACCCTCGCATCCCGGACGCACGTGCAGTAAACACAAAACACAACCGGGCCCTACACATTACCTTTTCGTGAAAGTTCTTAAACTACACTATAATACCTGTTCGCGACTTCGCTTGCTTAAGTGTTACTTATTTCATGTTTGTAATTTAGAAAATGATGTTTATAAATTTTGTTTCTACTATACTATACATGTTTAGTAGAAACACAGAATTTTTCAATGTTTAGAAGAAACAGTCAACTGTTACATATGTTCTACTTGCGTGTAACATCAATGTACTCGTTTTATACATATAAATCTTCTTTGAAAAATGATTTAAGTGATGGAAAAAACCACATTTAAATCCATTGGATACTTTGAAGGTCTAACTTTTAAACGCACAAGAAGAAAAGCAATTTAATTTCATACTATATAAAGATTATTAAGATTTGATGTGATTTGAAAATGACAGAAATGGTGTTTTTAGGCGACTTAAAAAACTCAATAGTTTTTTTTTGGTTTAGTACGTCAGAACTCTGTCATTTATGAATCAATTTCTAAAATTCTGTCTGTCTGTCTGCTTAAAAAAAAAAACATTTTAAAATTCCATATTTTTTTATCTACGAGCACATAAAGTCAACATCGACATTTTAGTTACAATAAACTGTCGATTAGAAATAATGTAATAAGTCGGTTGGCGATTTCGCATCCGTGGGTACTGAAACAAGTCGCTGTATCGGCGACAAGTATTACACTATTCGTGATATTGTTTCATTATTTATCCGTGACTGGTTCACACGACTTATGACGACTCTTACTTTCACTCGACTATTGTGACAATGTAATAATTCATAGGTACAGATAGACTCGTCACTTATTCATTAATTTTCAATTTTATAGCAAATAAGAGTTAATCTTTCTCAACAATTGTCAATGAACATCTCTCTCTTTCAAAACTCTCTTTCATCTTTTTCTTTCAAAACTTTTACCCGATGATTACCCGCAGGAAGTTTTTCTAGCAACCTCTTTAGAGATCCTGCTTTAAGGCAACAATCCTTTGTTCAAAAAAACCTTTTTAAATATAAAAAATGAATGGTGTCGTGGGACACCAGGTAGGAACGAAGTTCCTTCGGACAATGTGGAATCGACACAATTTGCAAAAAAAATCGTGCTCAATTTTATGTAGGTGTTTGGGTTTTTCTCTTAAATTTTGCTGATTAGTTTTTATTTAAGTACAAGAAAGTATTTAGGAAATTCAGTATTTTAGGAAATAAAATAATAAATTCCTTAAAATAATAAAATAGCACACATGACGCGCTTTCGCGCCTGCGCACGTCTCATTTAACGGTTTTATTCCACAGATTTATTCCACGCACTTTTTCCACTTACGGTTTTACTATCACATTTTTTTCCGTTCGGTCCCGCAGCGAAATCCCTATCCCCTCCAAGCCTGCCGTAAGGAACTTCGTTCCAATAATCAATTCAGAAAACCCAGAATTCCAAAAGTTATTTTTAAGGAATGCTACTATTTAAATTATGCTATTCAAAGTCATAATATCCTTTAGTTTATGTATTAATACAGATTATAAAGAACTTTTGCATATCAAAATTAAGATAACAAAACTCACCTATGGTACATAAGTGATTACATAAGTATGATTTCTAAAGAAGCACAAAATGCATACAATTGTTCTCAAACCGACAAGATTGGAGAATAAGCAAATTAGATTTATTTATAAATATAAATTAAAGTAATCTAGATTTGTAATTAGTAATAAAAGTTACTATCATCATCATCACCAGCAGCTTTTCATTGTCCACTGTTAGACATAAGCCTCTCCTTCGAAAGGAGGTTTGGGTCTATTGTACCACGATGACCAGACGAATTAGTCTAGGATTTTTTTCAAAGCTATCCTTCTTTTTGCAGTGATGTTGTCCTGTGTAGTTTAAAACTAAAAATAAAAAAGTGAAAGTAACTAATAAAACGTGTTCTCTTATTTTTGTCATGCTTAGTGAAATTATCTTTATCTTTATGGTTAATCGCTAAAGGAACTCGCCTAATTACTAATAAAACAGTGATTAAAACTGATATAATAATTTATTCGTTATTTATAAATTTATATTCTATAACCGAACGGAAAACTGTTTTTAGGTAATTGAGGTATTAACTATCTACAAATTTGTCTTAGTATGCTTAAGTATACTGAAAAACGATTTAAAACATATCTACAAAGACACAATACTCTTGAAATGTAAATAAGGTTGACTTTGTGAACAAGGTTATTGTAACGCAGAGTGGAAACATCATAAATATTTATCTTAAGATTGCTATTAAACATTAGGCAGAAATAGGAAAGTCGTCCATGAAAACATTTAACTACTGATTTTAGAAAAATATATTTAGGAATCTTTGAAAAAAATCGGTCGGCCTCTCGGACCGTATGTCCAAGCACCCTAACTGTAGTCTTTATCTAATTAGTTTTTTGGTCTCCGTAGGCAGCACTATTCATTTATCAGAAGATGACCTATCTACTCATTTGGTATTTAAAACAACACTAGCTGACCCGCGCAACCTCGTCTGCGTCTCCTATTGCAACATTTTTTATTGATACTCCGCTCCTATTAGTAGTAGTGAGATGATATATAGCCAACAACCTTCCTCGATAACTAGGTTATCTTTCACTGAAATATTTATTCTAATCTGACCAGTAGTTTCTAAGATTAGCACGTTCAACTAAACAAAATTTTCAGCCTCATAATACGAGTATTTTTACAGATAAAAAAAGATGTTATAAAGACCGAGGTACTATTTGTACGCGACTCTACCTTTCAACTAGAACAACAGTATAATACTCTTGTTTCTCGAAGAAATTACTTTTAGATGTTTCTAACAGTGGTAACAATAAAATCACAATCACAATATTCTCATAGTAAAGCGATATTTGCGTAACTGAACGACACAGTTGACACTATGTCTAATTGTCTACTCGGCGAAAAAAAAGCGTTAATAATTATCTCTTTGTTGGCGAACACATGTTAAAGTATACCATGAGTCTAAATATACCCCTCCGTACAGCCTCCTAAACATTACGCGGTTTGGTCTTATATATAGAAACATTGTGCTCTCTGTCTTACTTGATGTAATGAATATTACGGCTTTAATTTACTATTTACTGCCTCGGTGACGCAGCGGTAGTGAATACGACTGCTATGCTTGAGATCTCAGGTTCGATTCCCGGGTAGAACCAAATGTTTGTTTCGAAGTTTGGGTGTTTTCTATGTATAAAATGTATGTATTTAGAAAAAAGAAATAAGTATTCTATCAGTCCGTTTACTTATCGTAGCACAAGCTTTGCTTAGTTTGAAACTAGATGACGTTGTGTGTCAAATGTCCAAAATATTTATTATTTATTAATTTAAAGCCTCTACCTACATGACGGATATTTATATCTCAAAATTATTATGACAATCAATGTCATAACAACTGTTCGCCTGTCACTGCCACTTTCGTACTACAAATAGTTTCCCGCCTTTCTAAATGTATTGTCTTCTATCTATGAATACTGTGTAGTGTTGTGACTTAATTTTCGATCCATCTAATGTGCTTCACTTAATTTTATACCTGATCAAGCTTAAGCTAAATTATCTTTTATAATCGTCATGTCATAACTATTGCATTCGTAGTATTTTACAGAACAGGATTACATGGTATTTTTTAAAATTAAGAACATGTGCACTTAAATTTTACTAACCTAACCTCACTTTGATTTGAAGTACTTAAATATTTATGTTTCATCATTTAGTTGTCGTAAAACCGAATTGTTAAGGAACGACTATTTGGCCGTCAACACGGGATACATGCATTAGGATCACAAGTAACGACAGAATGACAGAAATAAACTGAACACTGGACGTGGTAAGTTTATTTCCTACCGACCTCTTACCCTTGACATAAAACTTTAATTAAAACTTATGTTCGTATATTTGTAGTCTTAGAATCGGAAAAATAGTAGATCAACTGACAAACGATAACTTTTTTGTTAATAGCTCCACGTCCATTTGAGATCTTTGCGTGTATCCAATCTCAATCCATCTCATCCGTATAGATCACGACTTTCACCTTCATCACAACACTTGTACGTTACCGTATTTAATAACACCGCTCAAATCGTAACAAAGAAAGTCTTTGTTGTTGCCGAATAATTAAAATGCAAATACTGAGTTCAATGTTCCATTATTTTGTTTATTGATATTGCCGAAGAACCGCCTTTATTACCAAACACCTTTATTGTGTAAATTGGAACGACTAAAGGTTCAAGATCGGTCACTAACTCTCTACAAATGTGGTTTGTTCACCCTTTCTTTCTAACACCCCTTTATTAAATCAATTATATAAACCAATATCTTTCAGCCGGCTTGTCCGTCCATATGCACTTCATAATTTTCTAATTAGATTGCCATGAACCTCTGAAATTAATTCACGCTAACAAAGCTCTACTTCTACCAATATGGCTGGTTTTAATTATACGTAAATCTAAAGCAATGTCACTATACCACTTCTATTTAGTTGATAACTTGACTGGGAAATAATAAAATATTAAATCTCTAGAGCAAAAAGACGGTACATAATTAAGTGGAGATTAATCGTACACATTATCTAGGTTATATACTGTCATAGATCAGATATCATTAGGCGCGAACGTTCATTAGAAATTGTGAGGTCCACAAACTGTGGTTCTAGGAATATACCTGTGTCACGCAGGACTTTATAAACATACAGGAAACAGTCATAAAGAACGCCCAGACGCAGAACAACAATTTGTGAATCATACAAAGTGTTGTCTTATGTGAGATTTGAACTCGTAACACTCAGCGCAGTAGAAAGCGACGAGGTAACCGCTTAAACTACTACACCGTTCGTGAAATATCACTAGGCTTAGTCGAGTATTCGTATATTCTGCAATATTAATTTATATTACTTAATATTAATGCCACGGTCACATTTGACTAAATGCAGGTCACTAGACTTCAATGCGAAGATTGACACGGTGTATAAACAATCCAAATATATTAACATTATTTTCACGGCTATTCGTAATTACATTATAACAGTTGCTCTGTGGAATGTTTTCTTTCTCTACAATATATATATAAATATTTATTCAGGTAGACTTGTAGTTCATATATTTTTTTTGTATGTAAACATTTAATATCATATGTTACTTGAATTTAAATTACTTAGTATAAAATAAGGTACAAAAATAAAATATGTGTGCGTGCTCCAGACGTCAAATTTATTCGTCTCAATTTTGTATTTTTTTAAATAAATTGTAATATGACGTTCTCATTAGTCAAATAAATTCAACCCCATACTATATGTAAATTCATTCTAAAATGTAACTAAATGTTTAAAGAGAGTAAATTGAAAAATGTATTCACTTTGAACAGTGAATTCATAATAAAAACAATGAAATAAATATGAAGAACAATTAAATAAATATACCCAAATGTAATTAAACAAATGTTCTTTGTAATATAAATATTTAAGGCAAATAATTAGTTACTTGAATCTTGGCCATGAATATAAATAAAATTAAGGGTTTGAATAAAAAAATATGTTATGTAATTAATTAGTATAAATATAATACTCTTAATATCTAAACAAGATAGACTTTTAATACTCTAGGCAACTCGAATTGATACAACAATTTTATATTTTAAAGCAATTAATCATTTTCTGCGCATATTAGGTATCGTCTTTGAACTAAAATGTACGCTAAATAAAAAATAAAATTAACAATTGTTATTCTTTGTTTCTTAAATGTAAAAATATTTTTATTCATAGAAAGTTCATGATTATCGACTTAAGAGCCAAGTAATTTATCTTAAGATATTTAAATTCACATTTAAGAAACATTATTTAGCGTGGATACATAATTCCGTGTGAGAAAAGAATTCCGTTTAGGGCTTTTACGTCTGATCCGAAGGGAGAAAGGTGTGAATTTGTGTATACATGATTGTGTGAAATGTATCTAACTACAGTTAGATCTTCTATATGACAATTAGAAACTGTAACTCAAATGAAGCATATACCATCGCTGGTAACACCTATCGAGTCATTGTCACGTGAACAAACCGGTCATTTACTAGAAAATTGACAATTAATGTCGCATGTAGGCCTGTTCGTGCCGACAACCGTGACCAACTGGTGCACTTAGTATTCACAGTATCTGGGCTAGAAAGCTATTGTCTAACCGCCTTTATTGTCTCACAGAAGAATGAGACTAATATATCATATTATCTGAGATACTTATCCTCGAGTTCAAAGAATCCTGGATAAAACTCGTTACATAAAATGCATTTACACAAACTTTTTAACCCATCGAAGAGTTGTAACGATGTTGTAAGAGTCTAGATGTGAAAAAATATAGCTATGAAGGGTGGTTAGCATTCGTATAGATGAGAAGTGAAAAAATCTTTAGATAGATAGATACATAGGTATTCTTTCTTGCATACCATAACTAGGTGGGTGGCCTTATTGCTGTCTGCAATCTCTTCCAGGCAACCTTTAGATGGACTATACTATATAGTATTGTGTAGTTTGTAGTGCACAGTACATTTACGTATAATAACTACCATTACATAGCATAACTACACATAATTATATATGAATAAATATATAAGCATACATACACATATCTAGCATACAGTTGTTACAGAAGTAAATAGTAATCCTTGACAAGTTTCTTAAAAGCATTCACCGACTGTGCCCTTCTTATAGCTTCCGATAAGAAGTCCTACAAGCGTATAGCCTGCACTGTGAAAGACTTATCAGCGACAGATATGTTGTAGTTTAGAATAGTAGCTAAAGAACTGTACTTAATATCAAGTGGCTAAGTCCTGGTGGAAAGGAATTGGATTCAAAACTCGTCATTACATTATTCTGATTTACGCCTAGCCGATTTCGGCCACAGCGGCCAGTCTCAACGGAGACCAACCAACCACATAAGAGATACTATAGTGTACAAGTGTGTGCATAAACACAGGTGCACTCTCTGTTCCATCACTGCATACCTATAATCAAAAAAAAAATAATAACCTTATTTTTTCCGACCTGAGATTCTAACCCAAGTCGCATACGCTATCTACTAGACCCACAAGACACATATTTTATAGAGATATTACTAGCATAGCAGTTTTCTGATCCTAGGGAAGGGTCTATGGCGGTGGTGGTTGTCACTCACCATTAGGTCTCACGCCTGTTATTTGCCCAAGACACCACAAAAATTAACACAGCATTTTATTTATCTAAGCTAATTGTACATTTGTTTTTAACGACAATACAAGTAATATTCGACCATCGAACAGATTTTTCTATTCTGTGTATTCGGACCCATGTCAGCGTGACAAAGTACTACATAAGATTACAGAAAAAAACAAACGATTTAACAGCAAACTGATCCATATTGTACACAAAGCTGCTGTATCAAATGACGTACGATTAACCCACAAATAACATAATCACATACGTGCACTCATTGTTATGCCAAAGTCGTATTACAAGACCCACATACAGCGCCCTTGCTATATATAAGTGATAACACTGGTAGTAATTGATAAATAAGTCAATGATTTTAAATGTTTCACATCTGCCAAACGTTCTGCAACGACTCCTTTTTTACAGAGGAGACTGGTCATAAATGATGTGAAACATATAACGTTGCATAACGTGGCAACGCATCGACACTACGAATAGCCTGCCTGCGCATTTTTAATCAGACAGAGCCTGCTTTAAACATAACCTAGAAAAATTACACCCAAAAACAGTGCTAATTAACGTACTCGTCACTTAATTATTTATCATTATTGGTAATCGAATTTTTAACCTCTGGTTTTACGGTCAGGATTACTAACAACGAGACTAGTCAAATTAAATACTGAATAGTGAGTTATTGTACGTAGTAAATATTGTACTACTGTAAGATTTGTAGTTCTCGCAAGTAATTAGACGTCCTTATGTTCGTAGCTCGAAGCTACGTATAAGTAACGTACGCAAAGCGAGTCACAGTGTTACAGTAGTGGCAAAAGCGAAACTATCGGTCACAGAGACGCAGAGGTGCTATTTAGGGCGGAACAAAGCGTCGCCTTTCACTGTACTATGCACTGGCGCTAGTATGCCGGTACTCTTAGCATGCAGAGCGTCGCGAAACGATGCAGCTTAAGGCCCTTTGTACACTATGTTACAAAAACCTCGTTGTCTTTAAACGATTACGCAACGTAATCGCGCCCATTGTCGTCGTAGTATCGTGTAATCTACACGATACACCGTCTTTGAGTACTACTACACCGTAGAGATCGTTATACCAATTCCTTGTGCATCGTATCTTATGCGACTTTTTAAGATGCATAGCAATTATTGAATAATAATTTTACTTCAGAGGTGTAAAAACATCATTGTTTATATCATCAAGTTCAAAATATCATAGATAAAGCTCGTGTTCACACATACGCCAAAATTTTTTCATTTCTATCACACATTTTATAAATTCGCTTGATCTGTGTGGCCGCTACGCGCGTAGTAGTTGAATTGTCAAGTCACACATCACGTCTTGCAATTCAATGCCGTGTTTTCGGTCAACGCGTTACAATATAGTCACACAATAACTAGTTACAATATTTACCGATAATTTCGAAGATTTGCGTAGTACATGGGGCCTAAGGCCATACCCTTACCCAGTCTGATCATACATCAGACTGAGGATTAAAACGCGAGCTTTTTTAAAACAAGTGTTTATAAACAAGTGTAAAATCCTGACTGAAAATGTAAATTTTTGGTTCCGATAATGTTAAAAAAGTATTATATTAATAGAACAGAAGCATTTTTAATAACTATACTTAATGTTTACCCTCTTTATATAAGAAATACAAAATAAATACAATTGTACGATATACTCCTAGTATTCGGATATACAGTATTAGAACGTAGAATTATATAGACATTACCAGATTTCCGATTATACAAATAATACACGGTTAAATTTCGAAATTCACTCCGATGAAGCTCACAAAATAAGCAACATTTAGATCTATCAACAATATACCCTTTAGTTAAAACTATTTCATCACCGAGCAAGGCGTGGTGGGTAGTACCACCATTCTGTTTGAATATTTGCGGACATCGACCCATATTCTATATTTACAATAAAATGTAGATGGCACTAAACGCAGTAAATTACAGACATAGTTATTGAGACATGTTCTAACTTTCAAATTAATTCAATTTAATATTTACTCAAAGAAAATCCTCAAACTATCACAAATATTGTACAATATTTTATGCACAAACCGGATCTTGAGCACGGAACGAACGGAGCAATGATCTGCTTGTGTAAGTATGTTTATCCCTAAATTCTACAGCTTTGAATCATACAAAAATAAAAGATAAAGTCAAATCATCTATTTTTTTGTATGCTTTACATAAGTAACTAACTCACGTGTACATTTATCATGGTAGAGAATTTCTAATAACAAATAAAACGAGTGATTCCAATGTAAGTTGTGTCCAATGCATGTTATCTAAAATATCTGTCAGTCTATGATAAAATGACTAATCATTTAGTTATTTACATTAAATCAACACTAAAGTTAAATACTTATTTGTTTTACCTCTATTGTTAAGGCTGCACTCGCATTAAAATAATTACTTTATTCCTCAGAAAAGTCTCTTCGCAAAACTAATTGTTTTTTGTATTTGTTTAATGTTCCATTCATCTACTTTCCGAAATTGCATCGTGGACGCCCTATTCTAACCGGACTCGTACAGAGTCAAATGCCACCATTTGATCCTACGACCTAAGACAATTGCCACTTCTGGCAGTACCGACAAATGTCAGCCTAAATGGGTGACCATTATAGGCAGATTGAACGAACATTTGATAAAATTGTGAAAGTGCGAATGGACCTTTTGCTATTTCAATTGTATTTCTTTCTGATTACTTACTTTCACCTGCGGCTTTATCTGCATAATTCTCGAATGTTTTTTTAATAATCTTATAATGTAAGAACTGGTTCATTCTCAATTGCAAGTTGTGCATTGACGATGCAATAACTTTTTTATTTGACTATATTGTCCAAAGGAATAGCAAGCTGACAGCTTTTTAGTTGTGTACAGTGATGTGTTAATTAAATCAGGTGAGAGATATATTTATAAGAGTTTCTGACGATGAGACTCGTCAAGCGGACAGTGCTGCTCGGTTTTGGAATCAGACTTGTAATTGAATTGACGCCTTCAGATCAGGCATCTGACTTACCCTGCGTCTGCTTTACGATCGATATAATACATGTATGTATTGAATTTATGTAAGAAACTCTCACTAATTATTACATCAGGATATTGGGTTTGGACGAAAACATATTATTTTAAGTACAAGTTACTATTAAGCCACCAAACTGAGTTCCTTGCCATACCCTAAAAATCTTTATCATATATAGGGACTGTAATTGCTAGTGAAAGTATATTATTCAACGTTATTGAACAGTTGTAATGACTGACTAAAATAAATGTTACATCAGAGAACATTTATGGTTCATTTAATAGGTCTTTTCACGTTCCTTTTCTAATTGATGATGATGTACTACAAACCAATTTTGGCCACAGTGGCTAGTCTCAACGCAGACCAGCAAACTACACAGGAGATATAGTGCACAAATGTGTACGTAAACACTAGTGCTCTATAATATCGCCTGTGTGTATCCACTTTGTGTTCGCTCACTCACGGGACGGCTATTCGACACGGCCGGAGGGAGATCAGTCGCAGGATCGACGACTTCATGTGCTCTCCGAGGCAGGGGTGTTTAGACCCCAGTTTTAAAACCCCGGGCTGTTATTAAATATTTCTATAATTAGAAAAACTCAATAACACTTTTCAGCTCGAACCGGGACTCGAGCCTAGTCCTCTTGATCGGCAATCGCACACGCTAACTGCCAAACTAACGAGACAGTAGTTTTTTGATTGCGTAACAATATTCGTAGTCTAGTGTATCTAGTGTTATGGAATCTTAGCCATTAAATAAAAATATATCCAGTTATTGCGCAATAAAGTAAAAAATGTAACTGTTGTGTAATAATTGTATACTGGACTTGCGTTTCTACTGCTTTGAAGATCCATAACATTTATATTTTGATCTTTACAGTAGAAATTATTTTAGAAAATCTCATCTGGTAAGTTTTTATAAACATATATAGGATTTTTTGTGGACCTTTTGGTCTAGTGATTAGTAACCCTGATTGCTAAGCTGGACGTCATGAGTTTGATGCCGACTCAGAACAAATATTATGTGATAAACACAATCATTTTCTTCTGTGACTGCATTTAGTTTCTCTATAATGTTTATATATTTAGAAATATATAAGTATGTTTATCAGCAGGCTGATTACCATTGTACAGGCTCTCCCTAGTTTAGTAGAATCAGACTGCCGCCGTGTGGGAGATGTGTGGAATTATTATTTTCAACGAATGTTACGCCATCATATTGATAAAAAAAAATGGCGCCATAAAACAGTTTCTTATCAATACAAAATACTTATGTGATAGATTAAACTAAATTTTCTACTTGTCTAGTTTATTGCATTTAGTTTACAGTTTGAGACTTCTAGAGGTTTTTAGATTATTTAAAATTATGATATTCACTTATTTACTTAGTTATAAGCAGGTATACTTTTTTCACTACCAACACTTGCAGTTACATTCAGCTCACTTGCCTTTATAATCACTGCCACGCTTTTAAGAATTACAATTAGACTTACATTATTGGAACTGTAATAAGCATAACGTTATATAGCAAAGAAACTTCCACAATGAATGCTCTGGCTAAAACAAAAAAAAATTTTTGATCCAGAACAAGTTTTTGTTCATAGTTTGACTGGTCTGGAATAGGGCCAGACGCGGTTTCAATTAGGGGAATAACATGGTTCGAGCCCCTGTCAAAGCAAGGCGCTTTAGACCGGCTGTCTTGGTGATTTTTAGTGTAAATACCACATATTTCTGATTCCTGTGTCTTCTTAATCCTACAGCATAGTATGCTTAATAAACTTTATATTTGATTATGCTTGTGACTTATAATTTAAAAATTTGGATAGAATTCCAAGTAGTAATAGTTGATTTTATATTATATAGTATTCGTATTTAGGTAGTAGCTATGTTATCATCATCTGTTTCCCGAACAATCAATAAGAATCGTCCACGTAGATATGATATCTCACAGTATATCTTCACTATCTCTTCATATCTATATACTGCATATTATAAGTGCTGTCGACATTTCGCAGAAAAACTCCAATTGTATTTCTTTATGTTCAAGTAAATAGGACATATTTTGTAAATTCGTATTCTTGGTTACAAATCAGGAATGCTTTGAACAGATTTAAAAATTGATACGGGCATTGGGTGCTATAATCGTGTCATCCAAATTGGAGATTTCGTTTAATACAACATTGTCATGTGTTTATTGCTTAGATATTGAATAGAGTATTTTGAGTACGATTGCATAATCATATTTATTACTGCATGACCCCACGTGATTCACCAATTATTAACGTCTTTTAATAGTCCGCTTTTGGACATAGACTTTCCTTAGCAAGGAGGTTTTGGCTTACATTACCACACTGGCCAGACGGGTTGGTGTAAGATTTGTTTCAAGTTTTTCTTATCTATGCAGGACTCGTCCAGCGTAATTTGCTTCCTTGGTCGGCTTTTACGACGTCGACATGGTAAATAGGGGTAGTAACAGTCTCCATTCTTAACCCGTCCCCATACTAACAATTTCGTCTAATTCAGTTATTATTATGTAAAATAGGTTTAACTGATTAAATTTCGTATCATACAACGTGTTAATTTGCTGATGAAATTAAATTTACATCATAAGACCGCTACTGTAAGGCTCATTGAGAAAGAAAAATGCACGAACGCCTTGCAAGACTTATTTATTGCTTGTCTTCAGAATAATTGGTAAGGATGGCGTCTCTTAGTAAATAATTTTCGAAAACTATTTATCGCTGCAATGTTCTTGCTCATTATTAATAATTATAATATGTATGCATATATGTATATTACATAATTAAATACAGATATAGATATACATTTTTAATAAATTATTCATTCTTTAATCAAAACTTGAGAACTTCATCTCGTTATTAATCTCTTTGGATGTGCTTCCTTTCAGATTTAAATAAATCCGTTAGCCTTGAACTTTGAAACTACAGCTTACATAATACATGAAAAAGTTGATACAAACAACTGTTGCTTTGTTATAGTTATCACAATGCAATAGATATGTACGCTGAATAAATATGTATAATTGTACTCGTATATATATGTATACTAAAGAACAAAAATTTTGAGGTACTTTTTAGATTACTCGTATGTCACGACTAAAGTCAAAGATGATATAAAGAAATAGATTAAATTTAATACCAATATTTCTTTTGTCATCGTCTGTTCTTCACTAGAACAATGGAAAAGAAAGGGGATTTTCGTTTGCTATACCATGCTGGTCAAACGGCCATGGTATTACAGTAGGCTCAAATCATTTTTCTAAAGAGAGAACGATGTCTCGCAGTGGATTATTAAAGTCATTTTAATGTATCTTTTGCACTAAATTGGGTTGAATTCTGCTTGTTTTATATACTAGTGTCTACTCTGACAATTAATTTATATTGTTACATATTCCTTTACAGACGATGACTCAGTACAATAACTTAGATAAAGGCTATAAAGAAATGACTTCCGCGAGCCACACACTTTTCGACAAAAACACTATGTTTTTAAGATACACACATGTATAAATATATTTTATACACGTCACTAAAGTACGTATCGAATTCCATTTGAACTAATCAGACCTAACCTTACAAATGACATTATCAATACGTAAATAGCAAATCGTACTGTAAACAAAAACGATTAGAAGTTGAGCGTCGCCTTACACGTTTCGCTTTCGTTATCGTGTACACGATACAACGAGAATTAATCTAATTGCTAAAATGGGGCACGATTTCATACTTCCTTTACAATATGTAAGAGAAAATACAATAGTTAAACGTTTTTATAGTGCTCATTTAGCTTTCCATCCATGCTATTGCTGCGGCCTCTGAAATTTTTTGTCTCACACACTTTTGAGAAATAAATTTATAATCTTAAAAAGTTAGGATGATGACATTATGTTCTAGTAAAGTTTTGAACCGTCTTTTAAAGTCGTCATAATAGGAACTTGAATTGTAAGAATCGAATCGCGAGCAAAGTGGGACACTCCATTGTTTTAAGAGTTAACAGTTCTGATTACTAAAGTATGCAGTGAGTATACTTATCCGAGCAAGTATATATTATTATAGTTATATGTCAGATATGTGTATCTGTATCGTCATGGCGGCATTTGAAAAGATCATTTGCACATTTTTACGTTTATAAAATTCCAAACGTATTATGTTATAGTTAGACAATGAAATAGTCCCTAATATTATAAAAAAATTAGGCTACTAAGTATTTAATTGGCTTTATAAACGAGATCAATTTCTACATTGAAATAATAATTTAAAATAAAACGCTGGGCGCAAGTCAAAACATGTCGTGTTGTTAATAGTGAATATCAACTGTCGTCTCAAGGTCACGCAAATCGACATCAACTGAAAAAGACTTTGTTATGTACCCGTATCCCACATATTTATAATCCATATTTGTATTCCCATCCGCGGAGCCATCATATATACGTATACTAACTAAGTTTCATTTATTGGTTTGATTAGAAAATCACCTTTCGTAATTGAAATAAGACTTACATATTTGGTGGAGCTCATTCTTCTTACTCTGTTGACGGCTTTCTTCTGACCCCTTTTGTACCGGTTTTCTTCAATCTTTTGGTCTTCTAACACGAACCAATCCGTCCCAGAACCACGTCTACATCGGTCAGGCGGCACAACGTCAAGTTTCACGTCAAGTTTCACGTCAGGTTTCACGTCAGGTTTCACGTCACGTTTAACAGACAGAGCTTTAGCCAATTCTACTTTGAAATCCTCACTAATGTCACTAACTTTAACCGCATTTACCACTTTAGGAGACGGCAGGTTTGAGAACGAAGAACTCTTTCGCTTCTGTTTAATCGTTAACTGCTTCGACTTAGTGTACGGTTCGCAGTCACTTAAATAATTCTCACTGAATAATTCTACTGCCTTATGAAATTCCTCAAAAACATTCTCGACTGAGTCAGTCTTCAATAAATTCGCAGCGTTGCCATTGCTACTCGAACCAGTTGTCCAGGTAGACCCAGTTGACACTTGCGAGGATTTGTGGGAATCATCGCACTCTAACTCCTTGAAACTCTTCAGGTGAACGCCACTGCTGTTGTCGTTGTAAACGTTGGCTATGTATTCGAGACTCTCGTTAAAGCTCCATGCATCACCCATGGTGTCACTACTGCCACCAAATGACAGATTCTTCTTCAATCCTGGTGATAACTCCTCGTCTTCCTCCTCTATAGCTCTAGGAAGAAATTCAAAACTCTTACTTCTTTTGTAGATTGGTACATGTTCTTTACGTTTAGTAAATTCTTTATTTTTAAAAAACCATGATCGTTTGTGGCTTTTATTTGATTCTTTGCTATCATGTACCGCTTCTGATTTTGTTTCATGGATGTCTTGCAAGTCCATTTTTTTATCAGTCTCTTGTGTAGGTTTTTTGTCCTTACCAAAGAAGCTGATCCTGGAGAGTCGATCTCGAAAGCTGAAAGACTTCTTCAACGATGAAGGCCCCTCCTCGTCAGATGACGACACTCTTTCCGATACAGGTGATTCTGGAAAGACTTGTAAGCATGATGATAAAATCCCTGGAGATTTGGCAACTTCAAGATCGGTACACTGATCTCTTGTTGGCCCTAGAGGGTGCGGCTTGAGTTTGTTTGGTAGATCGCCGAGTAGACCTCGCTCGATAATATGCAAGTTGTCTGCGTTAAGTTTCCTCAACACAAGAGGTTTTCTAACAATAGGTTTCTTATCGCCGTCCATGTCTAGGACGTCATCACCGGCCCGCGGTTTATTTACGACTGCCTGTTATCACTGTCACCGATATGTGGAAAACTGATAAGCGTTGATAGATATCCTTTTGGTCTAGAGTGCTGCACTAATGATTGCGTTTATAAAGTGTGCAATATTAGTAAAATTACTGTAAATCTATTGTTTTTTCGTGAAATAAATTACTTTTTATTGTAGGTATATGCGAGCAGAATTTAATATTGATAATTATGTTACCGTGATTATTAAAACGCAATAACCAATATTCATTCTCATATCTTATCGATTGTCATTCAATTTACGAAACAAAAGGTGTTGTGATGTGTACTTACATATGTAGGTTTATATACATCAATGGTAGAGACTAAACATACCTACATTTACATAACGAACAAGTAGACGAACTTAGACTAAAAAAATCTCTTGTTCTTGTAATGTTGGCATTTTGTATAATAAAGATTCTTTGTGTGGTAAAGGGAAAGGTTGAAGATGTACGAGTATTCATCAATACCCAAAGAAAATTGGATGAATACCCAGGAAATATTTTTTATTTGGATCGAAAAGACAATATTACTTTTATATTTTGCAGGCATATATAGTCTTCTTATAGTATCACAAGAATTTTTGCGTAACAGATTTTCATTTTATTGTATCTTATCTTAGTAACCTCTCCATTTTTCTCCAATCACAGAAGCATTATACGGTTATGGGACTCAGGCCTCTTCAAATCAATCTCAATCCCTGTCTCTCTGCCAAGCTTGACTTCTGCTCCTGACTCTTTTGAAATTGATTTCATTTCAAGAAAGATTGGTGTTTGTCTGCCTGATAATAAAAACCGTTTGCAACGTTAAGTTTGCATTCTGGGAATCCAAACTTAAATTAGCAGACTGACATACATGCTTACAAATCGTAAATTATTCTGAATTGTATGTGTTTATTATGTTTTAATACCTACTTAATTATTGTAATGTTGTAGTTGTCCTCCCATTGTCAGTGTTGCAACAAAATAATAATTACCTAAGCATGCAACCTTATTACGGTTATTATTAGGTTTACATAGACTTAAGGACCACTCGTTCGTCTACATGCCCGTCTGTTTCTTTCATAAAGATATAGCTACAATTGATTTTCTTTTTTTTATTGCAAACTGAATATTTCAAATATACTTGTATACTTAAGAGTGGCGTGCAATGGGTGAGGCTAGCAGTGGACTGTAATGATGCTGATTATGACTCATAAGTGAGTGCTTTTTTACATTCACAATTAATTATGTTGTTATTTATTAGTCACAGCGTAGGTTAGTCCAATTTATTGACAATTTATTTACGTTTAAACCAACCTTGGCAGTATTAAATCAATACGTACTTGTGATACATAGCAACCGAAATGCTATGAAGTTAGCTTCGTCTGTTACTTCATACAAGAATCTGATATTAAAATCTTTTTTGACTAATTTAAGTTTGCGTCTTTCATTGTCAATTAAGGTGTTCCAGGTAGTGAGGGGGTAAAAGTGTTGTGTTTTAAATATTTAAGATTGTATTGAGTTTGAGTTTAACCAGACTCATAATTTTAATCGAATTATGAGTAGAAGGTATGGTAGGAGTGTTAAAAATAGTAGTTAGTGAACGGTGATTTTTTTTATAATTTTAATTTTATTTATTTATTGGTGAAAACAAATTATAAAAGTACTCGTAACATGCTCGAATATAAGATAAAAAAAATATTATCTCGCATGAGACTGGTGGAAAGATTTTTCAGATCACCTGAATCACCTGAAACTGGTAACCACTAGACACGGGTTTGCAGTGCCAAGTTACTATTTTAAAAATTAAAAACGATTTAACATTTAACATTGTGGTTAAAACTAAATTTAACACACTGCTACCACTGTAAGTGACTCTGTGTTAACACCGAAATGATGACGTGACCACTTCGAACTTGTGTACAACATCGGTTAAAGAGATCGCTTGAAAGTAGACCTAAACATAAAACGCAGCGCCTTTCCATAAATCTCTTTACGACACAAGCAGACACCATAAAACATTCACAGCCCTGTGCCTCAAAATGATGTAACTTTATGTTTTAAAAGTAACTATCCACATAATGCGTTAGCTTTTATGAATGGAATCATTTGTTATAACACTTGCCAATAAACCGTTTCTCACAATTGAAATAAGAGGAAGCTACAATAATGGTGTTTTGTTATAAAATAATAACAGAGTCACCGAGGTGCTCCGGCTGTGTGTCACCGAGGAAGAAATCTCCAACGAACAACATCATTCAAAATGGTAACATATTGCTTATACCGACGAGGTAACTTTGAACAAGAGTTTATGCTTTATATCACCTATATTTTTATACTCTACGTGACAGTTATATTAAATATAAGTACTATACATTATAAATATAAAAATTCACTCCTCAAATGTATTTCGAAATTTCAAAATAACGGTAGTGACAACTGTCGCAGAGATCAAGCTTCATTTTAAGGACTATAGTTGTGACTCTTGAGCAGGTTCTATTATTAATTCTTAAATAATTTCCCTTAGTGTATACCATCATGTTATTATCTACATGGGCACCTCCAAAAATATTTTCAATGCATTTACATCTACACAGATTGTGTTTTACTAACTGCTTTCTATAATATTTTTTTTCTATATGTTACATATCAATAAATAAAGTGATACAGTCAATGTAACTTTGCCAACACAATGGCAGTTTGCTGATTCCCTTCTCGAAGAAATCAGCTGGGTGAGGGGCAACAAATTCCTTATAGGCATTTTGTACTGTGTCTAGGGTAACATTGCGCATCCGCTAGTGTAGTCGAGTAAAAAATACGTATTTTTTAAAGTATTTTCTTTTCTGACAGAGGGGTGCAAGTACACCCCATTACACCTTTCTTCTGACGTCCATATACACCTGTTGTGTGAAAAAGTAAATTAAGAAAAATATCACCCTTATTTCTTAGGTCATAAAATTTGAACATAAAATTTAAAAATATCCCTGTTCCCTGTCCTAACTGCCTTCTACTTAAAGTTTTTTTATATTTTACATAAGATAAGATAGGAAATGATTCTCTTAACTAGAGTGCCCCTTTATTTCAGGTAGCAATTTTAAAACAATTGACTGTTTAATTTTTTTAGTAATTTGTTTGTTGTACCGCCTGTCATAAAAATATCTACAGCTGCTGTATATAACACATTTCTGTTTATCTATTCTTTCAGGCGTTTTGTTCAATTATGTATTTTTTTTCCAGTCAAAAACATTAAATTAGACTCGAAAACATTAAGATAGTCATAATATATCTCCCAAGTTCATTGTGTAACAGCAGTCTCATAATGTCAATACCAGTTTTCCTTTGCTCTTAAGCATAAAAGTCAGTACCAAGGCCGTATATCACACGAATTCCATTTTCACCAATCTTTGCATAAAATTAGTCACATCAGAAATCTGTGTGACCATGTCCTTTGTCTATACATTTTTTTTTGAGTAAGTAGTAACCTAACACTTTCAAATCATTAGCTTCAGCTCGTGACTTCCCTCATTAATGGTATTTTTTCATCAAACTCGAACACATTCGCATTTAAAATATTAATTAGATTGTACAGGATAATAAAAACCATGATTTTGAGAGGGTGCCGATATAAACCGGAACTTATAAACAATGTGACCCTAGCCTCATTTGATTACAGTACCGGATTCTCTGTCGTTACTCGTCGGATCTCTAGAGTACGATTCGAATAGTACAGATATTTTGGACTCCATTCCTGAGAGAGAGTGGAGGCTATTGGCAGCATTAGCGAGAAAAAGAGAAGAGGATGACGAACGTGAAAATCTTGCTGATCAGTTCCGACGTATGTGGCAGAAGGAAAAGGAAGAAAGAGAAATGGTAAGCCGTTATATTAAAGGCAGGAATAACTAGACCAAGAAATGGCATAATATTAGTTTAATATGTTATTTTTTGTAAAACTATCGGGCAACTTTCAAATCCTGGAGGATTCATGATTATTTATTACAGTAGATGCTAGTAGATGACACTGCTTACTAAAAACATCTGTTAACCAGAACAGATAACATAATGTATCTGATGGGGAACGGGGACAACCTAACTGAATTTATTTATATAATTTGCCACCGTAAACTTTTTTAAGCTTACCTGAAGTTATTAATAAAACATTAGTACTAAGGGTTATTCGTCCGAATGATGACGGAGTTAGAATACATAGTGTTACCACCCCTATTCATCCTGTGGATGTCGTAAAAGGTAACTAAGGGAAAAACTATTCAGGAAAATAACACTACAAAGAGAAGGAAAACTTGAAACAATTCCAATATCAACCCATCTGACCAGCGTGGTATAGTAGGCCAAAACCTCCTTGCTAAGGAGGGGCTTATGCCCAGCAGTGGACTGTTTAAAGGCTGTTGATGTTGATGATGATGATGATGATGATGACTAAGGGTTATTTGATTATTTAATTCAGAGAATGAAAAAAAACAGAAGGTCTTAATAAAATAGATTTTTTAAAATAGTAAGCCTTCGTTGTAGAAACTGCATCATATGTACATCCAAGCAGTGCTATTCTAGTTATCATTACCGGCCTGTATATAATCTCAAATATTTTATGATCATTAGGTGGAAGCAGAAACAAATATGCAATACAGGCGCTACATCACAAGAAAACGCCGCGAAGAACAGAACTGGCACGACTACAAACAATACCAAAAGTCTTTAGAATTGCAGCTGAAGAGACGACAACTCCTGGACTGCATCAAAGAGAAGGAAGCGAGGAGCGCAGAAGTGCTAGCTTGGATTGACGATCATAAGGTGACAACCCTTCGGATATTTGTTAGATTTTAATAATGACAGGAGCGAAAACTACACCTCGTAATAACATTAATCTTAAGTGCTGATTAATAAAAGAAAATAACGTTTTTGCGAATATTTATTCTTACATCTCCAGCGTTCGACATAGTAAGGAAATAAAAAATATATACACAAGTTTGATTTAAAATATTTTTAGTAAGTATTTGAACTATTCATAAATTCATTGTAATCTATTTAATTTTTTAAAATCAATCCAGAGGTGTCAGCCTTATGGTCGTATAATATGAAATATTTTTTTTATTCTAGACGGTATAGGGTTGCAATTTGAATGCTACTGATATTATGACTTTATAGATCTAGTTATTTCAGGCAAACGCGATGGTTGATAGAGCACTAGAAGACGAAGCTCGAGCTCTGTTGGCGGCTGACAGGCGCAGCCGCATCGGCGAGGCAGAGGACTTCCGAAGAAGAGTACAGCTCTTTGACACGCAGAAAAAAGCTGATGACGCTGGCAAGAGGCGAAAAGCGATGTTGAAAGATGCCTCACAGGTGACTTCTTTATTTTGAAGTTACTTCATGTTAGACAAACCTAATATTTAAAAACTTTTGTTTCGTTTTTTCATTTATAATAAATAATGACGAACACGCCAGTTTCTTCGACATACCTTATCATATAAGCTACATAGACAGCCATTGCTTTAATTTCCTTTCCTTTATCGTGGGTATATTCGTCCTTAGTATCCCCAGGCAATACTTATTCAGTGTCAGATGCTTGAAAACAGCATCTATACCAGAGTTAGCCAGTTCTCATCTGCCCGTTTACAGTAGCAAGCCATAGATCTATATCTATTTTGACTCAATTTCTTGCCCAGTATGCTATGGAAAAGTGGGTTCTCTTGGTTTAAGCACCATTTGCTTAAAAGGAAGCACCAATTGCTAATGTTGTTATACATTTTTTTGGAAATGAAATAAAACATTTTACATTTGACTGCACGGATGATGTAGAGATTTAAGCGGTCACCTCACCACTTTCTACTGTGTTTTGTGTTGTGAATTCGAAATCCACATGAGATAACACATTGTGTGATCCACAAATTGTTATACTCAGTCTGGGTATTCTTTGTGACCCTTGTTTATAAAGTTCCCCGCAGCACGAAGCACACGAAGAAAACCATTTCTATAAATTTGTGGGTGTTTGCAGCGTCTGGCGATATCCAACGCCCTATCGACGTGGGAAACATCACTAGTACGTCGCGAAGTGTATGCTTTAGACACGGCACGTCGAGCGCAGCACGCTGCCAACGCAGCGCTGACGGACGCGCGAAGTGCTTCGTTGGCACGCGCCAGGGACGCCAGGAGACGACGAGCTAGGAAACTAGCTGCCGTGACACAGCAGCTTAGGGAAGCTATTCGTTCAGGACGCAGATCGTAATAAACGGCCTAGTTACATGTGCAATTATGAACTTAATTTAAAGATGATATAAGGTAGATTTTAAACTTCGTATTTTTATGGTCTAAATATAAAGTACATACTCTCGACTATCGGCACTTGATGGAACTTTGTTGGCAAATTAACTTACATGTGCCTATATTCCGCCATTAAATGAAGACTTCGGTTTCACCTTTAAAGGTATCACCAAAGTCACTTTCTCAAATTATTTTCATCTAAAACATATCACTTGTGGATATATAGAACACACAGAGTGGAATATAAGTACAAGTGAATTTTATTTACATAATGTGTATCTAAATATAATACGTATGTTATGTAAGTCAAGTGTAGGAATTTGTGGCTCAGTTTTTTTGTCATGATAGTGAAAGATAAATGAGGACTGGAAGTAAATGATTTGTCTGCAGTAAGGGTCCATAAATAAAAAGGTTTTGTTGTTTCTAAAATGTTTATTTAAACAAATTGATTAAACTTAAAATATTTTATTAAATACCTTTTAGTCGCATTTAGAATTAGAAATAAACTATGGTGCAATTTATTTTTATTGAAAAAGTCTCGTTACGGTTCCGTAGTTTTCAAGCAACTATTATAGTTTCGCCTGGAAGTGCCACTTATTTAAAAACAGGTAGTAATAAATTTCAAAATTGTACACTACGTGGTTTTACTATCGTCTTTTGCTATAAAACTGCTATACAACAGCTTTGATTATAAACATAAACAAAACAGACAAATAAATAACAAAACAGTCGAAAGAAACCAAATAGCCCCATGAATTTGAAACTATCAATCAGTAGCAAATGCGCTGGTAACCACTCCACCTTCAAGAAGTTCTTGCAACTCTGCTAGATAAGCCATTTTAATGGCTGTTCAGCCTTTGCCTCCAAATATATTATAATACAATATACTTACACATCGGCAGACAAACTTTATTTATCCATCCCCACTCGGTTCCCCGAGTTGTTTCGTGGCGGCAGCGAGCCTAGCCCTGGCTTGTTTGTACTTATACAACGCCGCCTCTGCTCCCCTCAACAGAGCTGATGCTGTACTAACACCACTCGATGAAGGAATTGCTAATGTGCTGCCAATATTGCCTATTTGTGATTGAGAAATGATGTTCCAGCGAATAGCAATCGTCCCAGTTGTGGTGTAAGTAAAGTTCGCGTCCTGAAAATGAAATAATAGACTATTTTGCATGATTAGGATTAGGTTAGAAGTGGATTTTCTTTCATTTTAAAGTTACACTTGCACTATACGAGTATATACTGTGCCATGGAAGACAACAAACAAATTTAAAACGGATACAAAGAACACCCAGACTCAAAACTGTTTAGTGGATTACACAAAGTGTTAGTCGAATTCACAACACTCATCGGAGTAATAAACTATTAGGTGAGTGTTCTAACCACTACATCATCTATGCAGTCAGATGTCACTAGTTACTTTAATGATTAAAAGTACGCGTTCCAATATTAAACACGTAGTAGGTGTCATATTATTATTTTTTATATTTTCAATGGAATATGCGTTTGTCTTCCATCTCACCTGATGGAAAGTATAGATGAAAACGAAGGTGGTACACGCCCATCCAAAAGAAGCTTGATCACTCTACTCTTAAAGGCTCCAGAGTTCAACTCGTCAGGAAAAATAGACCCAGGCAGGTCGTTCCAAATCTTGCGACTTTCACCAAAAACGAACTGTCAAACCGCTTAGTTCGACTTTTGGGTATGTCAACAACTTATGGATGAACCTTTGGCCTGCGCCTAGTAGTCCGATAAAGGAATGGAGATGGCTCAATCAGTTCGAAAATAGCCTTCGAACACTCTCCATATATTTTTACTAATTTCAATAAAGTTTATTCCATAACTTATAAATATGTACTCTAATTATGGACTAAAATAGGGCATATCCCATTAGCCTTACAATTAGTTCCATCACACATGGATGTATGCAGCTGCTAAGCTTCTCAGGTTCGATTCCCAATCTCTATTTACAGAAAAAAAGTATATATATATATTTCTATCAATTGTCAAGTATCCATAGTACAAAGTCTTGAGACTAGATGGCGCTGTGTATCAGATGTCCGAGTTATATAAAATTAAATAGGTCAATAAGATCACCTTAGAGTGTGGTTCAACGAGGACATTCAAATCCTTAATGAGGTGACATCCTCCTAAAAAGAATCGTCTGCTTCTTGCCGTTACTATGTCGAGCTCCTCTGGTCTCCTACAGCTCATTGTCTTGGTGTAGTGGCCAGGAACAAGTGGCAACGGTAAATAGGAGTAACCTTCAGTTCGGTGGCGACCCCACCAGTCCGTCGATATCGCTTCGAAGAACAACTTGATGGGTGGAGGATCTGAATAACAAAATAATACACATTGGTTAACCAACATAATAATGACGTTTATGGCATCAATTATTGATACCTATATTGGTGACATTATATTTATACATACTATATTATGAATGCAAGATAGCTGGATAGATAGACAAGACGCCGAGGTTCAATCTAATTGGTGTGCGGAGATGCTTATAACAGTGGACTGCGATAGGTTGATGCAGCATTAACTAACTAACTCTGACTGTGTGCACAATTCAAGTCAGCGTACTGAATGCTATTGAATGTTTTTTTTTGTAGAATCCTACCAAAGTGACTCTACTCTGCCTAAAGGAAAACATGTATAGAATCCAGAGTAGTGGTCGCCATACTCATTGCGAATGCAGACAATGTAATATGGCGACACCCGCTATGGTAGCCTAGAAATACTGACCATTACATTTTCGAATGCGGTGTGCGAATACTTAAGGAGAGTTTTTTACCTAGACAGTTTACAAGTACACCAGTGCATGTACATATATGCTTTATGTACATATACAGCGTGACTGGTGAGATACCTTCAATACTTAAGGAGAGTACTCGGTACTCGATTCTCGTTAACTTGATATAAAAAAAATAGGTGCTTATTTTTTATCGAAATGTCTCTAAAAAATAAGTGAAATTTGGATATTATACTCCCTAAGCTCGCCGCACTGTTTACGTTGATCTAGTCACGAGAGGCGCGGCGGCACCCACCCCCGCCCTCCATCCCGCTACATAGGCAACAGCCGTAGTGTAGGTACCTATGTATTCTGTGTTGATAGCACGCTGCGCGACACGTGCGGCCGCGCGGTGTCCAAGTATTCCGCAGTTAAATACTGGGCTCTCGGTGTACTGTGTACGAAGTTTAGTTGAGTGCCGAGAATGTTAACCGACGAGCAAAAAAAGAAACGACTTGACATTTCAAGGGTCAATTTCGAAAAGTTGCAGGCCGATCAATAAAATTTTTTGAATCATTTCGTGACCATGGACGAGACCTGGATCCACCATTTTGACCTGAAAACAAGCCTCTTCACCAACGCCAAAGAAAATCAAGGTGTCAAGTTTAGTGGGAAAGGTTATGGCGTCTGTTGTTTGGGACGCTGAAGGAATTATCATGGTGAAATATTTCGAAAAGAGAGCCACCATAACGGGTCTTTACTACGCAAATCAAATAAGAAAATTGCGAGAGGCCATCAAGAAAAAACGACGCGGCAAACTGCGAGCTGGAGTACTGTTTCACCAAGACAACGTCCCGGCTCACAAAGCCGCAGTTGCGATGGTTACAATTCAAGAAACAGGATTCAAACTGCTCGAAGACCCTCCCTATTCGCCACATTTGGCTCCCAGCGGCTTCTATTTCTTCGAGGCTCAAAGAACGCCTTTGGGGTAAGAAATTTGAGGACAATGGTGAAATGATGGCCGCTGTAAAAGCGTTTTTGGGGGGCCAAGATAAAGATTTTTTCCTAAGGGAATCATGTGTTTAGAAAAAAGCTATACTAAATGTATTAATTTGTTAGGAGACTATGTGGAAAAATAAAATAAAGTTTTTAATTTAATCATTGTTTTATATATTGATTATCATTGCTTATTGATCACTCCTCGTACATAACTAATGCAATTTTTTTTAACACACTTTTATTAGCTTGTCGTGTATGTTTGTTTGTTAGGAACCGACTCCTTAGAGATCGATTTTGACAATCTTTTAACAGTTAGATTTTATTTAAACTTCATAGACTTATTAAGAACTGATCACAATATAATAAATTTGATTTCAAAACTAAAAAAAAACACGTTTTAATGATAAGTAGAACTAAAAACTGAAAAAATATTGTTATTTTAGAAATAAAATAATAAACAAGATATATTAGTTTTAGTATAAAAAAGTTAACTCGGTGAAAAATCAATGAAGAACTACTTCATCGTCATGATCCTCATCATCATCAACAGCCTTTAACAATTCACCGCTGGGCATAGGCCTCTCCACAGAAAAGAGTTTTTGGCCTACTATCAATATCTCTGCAATATCTCTCACTATTCTCACTATACTGCAAAATTTGAATTGTAATGCCATAAAATACCTGTTCCAGAATCAGCTTCTATGATAAACTCCAGGCTGTGTCCAAAAGTCCACTCTTCAGTAGAATCAATAACATTAGCTACGCTTGTATGGGTGCAACCGTGGAGTGGATCATCGCACTGAAGTTCTTCTGGCACCTGAAACATGATATACATAAACCGACGGCATTATCATCACCATACACATAATATTCAAATGACATCATCAGTCAACTGCTGGACATAGGTCTCCGGTTTGAAAGGAGGTTTTGGCCTACTATGCCACGATTGTCCGACGGGTTGATATCGGGTTTGTTTCAAGTTTTCCTTGATAACATACTACAGTTCCAGTTTTCATACAAAACAATAAATTTTTAAAACCTAATTTGTCCGAGGTCTTAATGTAAATCACATTTTTCTAAAGTGAATGCACTTTACAAACTGACCAGGACTTTTTGTCCCTCTAACTTTATAGCTTGTAATCTTCTCATCGCATCACATCACATCATCATCAACAGCCTTTAACAGTTCACTGCTGGGCAGAGGCCTCTCCTTAGCAAGGAGGTTTTAGCCTACAATGCAACGCTGAAAAGACAGGTTGGTACAGGGTTTCTTACAACGGCTCCACGGCGGCTCATTCCCCGCCCTTGTCGCTAAGAGACCAGGGCACTGGATATGTTGCTGCCCAGTGGGGGGGATCACTGTATATGGTGTATACTTCTCCCCCAACCGGAGTTTGAACGACTTCGAGGTTTTCCTTAACAACTTGGAAACCTCGATGCGGCGTCTAGCGTCTGGGCACGTCTTAGTGCTGGGGGACTTCAACGCGAAGTCCATTGCGTGGGGTTCCCCCATGACGGACGCTAGGGGCGAGGCCGTAGAGGAGTGGGCGGCCTCGGTGGGCCTCTGTTTACTAAACAGGGGCTCCACCAACACGTGTGTGCGACAGCAGGGAGGGTCGATAGTGGACCTTTCGTTCGCTACCCCTGCCCTCGCCGTACGAGTAAGGAACTGGCGTATCCTGGAAGAGGTTGAGACGCTCTCGGACCATCTCTATATCCGATTTGAGATCTCCCGGTCCCAGGACGCCAGTAGGGGTCACGCGGCGCGGTGTTCTTCTCGCTTTCCGCGGTGGGCTGTAGCCAAATTAAATCGGGACCTACTAGAGGAGGCGGCCATTATTCACTCTTGGCTGTCTCCGCAGGCCCCGACCGAGGAGGTCGACATGGGGGCTGGTCGCTTCTGCGATGCCATTGCGCAGATATGTGATGCGGCCATGCCCCGCATCCGAGGTTGCCGGCCTCCACGGAAGGAGGTTTACTGGTGGTCCCAAGAGTTGGCGGACCTCCGTGCGGCCTGTACTCGTGCCCGGAGGTCCTACACCCGTAGTCGGCGGCGACACCGCGAAGAAGGCGGGGGGGACCAGCTTCATGAGGAGTACCGAGAGGCGCGGAAAACTCTGAAGCTGGCCATCAGCCGCGCCAAAGAAATTAAGAGAAAGGAAATGCTGGAGGGTCTCGATTGTGACCCCTGGGGTCGCCCTTATCGTGCGGCGCGACAAAAGCTCCGCACGTCGGACCCCCCCCCTTACAGAAACCCTCCAGCCCAGCTTCCTGCGGGAAGTGGTCGAGGGCCTTTTCCCGCAGCGGGTGGAGCATACACCCCCGTCGATGGCCTTTATGGTCGGAGACGACGGGGAGAACGAGGGCAATGTTCCGCCCGTCAGGGAATCGGAGGTAGGGGCGGTTGTTCTACGGATCCGCTCTAAGAATACCGCCCCTGGGCCAGACGGGATACCTGCCCGAGCAATGGCCCGAGCCCTCGAGCACATGTCGGACCGCCTCAGGGAAGTCCTGGACTCTAGCTTGGCGTCCGGACGCTTCCCTGAGTGCTGGAAAAGCGGGAAGCTGGTCCTGTTAAGGAAGCCGGGACGGCCTGCCGATTCGGTGGCGGCCTATAGGCCCATCGTGTTGCTGGACGAGGCGGGTAAACTTTTTGAGAGGATACTCTCTGCTCGCATCGTCCGGCACCTCTGCGAGGTGGGCCCCGATCTGTCGGACGCCCAATTTGGTTTTCGGGCGGGGCGTTCGACGGTCGATGCCGTGCTGCGCCTGAGGGCCGTTACCGAAGAGGCGGTAAGCTGTGGCGGCGTGCTGTTGGCGGTGTCGTTGGACATCGCCAACGCATTTAATAGTCTGCCATTTAGCTGCATCAGGGAAGCACTCCACTACCACGGGGTGCCAGAGTACCTGAGGCGGCTTATAGCAGACTATCTTGAGGAGCGTACCGTCGTGTACGAGGACCGAGATGGTATTCTAAGGCGGCGGCCCATGTCGTGCGGTGTTCCGCAGGGGTCCGTCCTCGGACCACTCCTGTGGAATATGGGATACGACTGGGCCCTTCGAGGTCGTCTTCCCCCCGGGCTGGGCGTAATTTGTAACGCCGATGACACATTGGTCACGGCCCGGGGGGTGAACTTTCAAGAGGCGGCGCGCCTGGCCACCGTGGGAGTCTCTTCGGTGGTCGGGCGCATTGAGGCGCTGGGTTTACGGGTGGCCCTAGACAAAACGGAAGCCCTTTTGTTTCATGGGCCCCGTCGTGGTCCACCCCCCGGCGCCTCCATCGTAGTCAATTCGGTCCTCGTACCGATTAAGGCCCAGATGAAGTATCTGGGCCTGATCCTCGACGGCAGGTGGCTCTTCGACGAGCACTTCCGACAGCTTACTCCAAAGCTGGTCGGCGCTGCCTCTGCTCTTGGGCGACTTTTGCCCAATTTGGGTGGAGCCAGCGTCGCGACGAGACGGCTATACACGGGGGTTGTTCGGTCAATGGCGCTATATGGTGCACTCCACGTGCTGACTTTGCCCTCGTGGAGGCTCTCCAGCCGGTCATCGCCGAGTGGGCAGGGCGGCAGCACGGGACCCTTTCCTTTCGACTGACGCAGGTCCTTTCCGGGCATGGTTGCTTCGGGAAGTATCTGCACTCGGTCGCCAGGAGGGAATTGAGTCCCGCCTGTTACCACTGCGACTGCAGTGAGGACTCGGCTCAGCACACGCTAGCGGTTTGTTCCGCCTGGGCGGCGCAGCGTGGAGTCCTCACTGCAGTTATTGGAGGAGATCTCTCGCTACCGGCCGTCATACGCTCCATGGCCGGTAGCGACAGTTGTTTTACCGCGGTCGCAACTTTCTGCGAAGACGTAATTTCGCGGAAGGAGGCGGCGGAGAGGGCCCGGGAGGACGATATCCACTCGGACCCAATTCGCCGCCGGCGAGCCGGGCGGCGGAGGCGCGCATACCAGCGCCTCATGCCGCCTTGAGTGTGGCCGCGGGTGGACGGGACGGGTTTTCCCCTCCACCCGCTATAATGGCCAGCCGCGAGGAGGCGACGTCCGCGTGTGCCGTACGTCGCCTAAAATAGAGAGTTTACCCATAGATGGTGCCCGCAGTTTCGGGCAGGCGCTAGGAGGGATCTGGATGTCGTAATAGCAGCGGTTCCCGGATCCCTCCTATCTCAGGCGCAGAGTGGCACACCGTGTGGTTTTAGTCGGTCCGATTCCGACACGCCACCCCGCCGTAAACCCCGGTGGGATGACGGCCCGAGGGGGTTTCCACACGTTAAAAAAAAAAAAGGGTTTCTTACAAGATTTTCTTCTCTTTGCAGTGATGTTGTTCTTCGAAGTTTGCTCTCTTAATTGCTCCTTACGACACCTACGGGATGAATAGTGGTGGTGATACTCCATATTCTGAATCTATCAGTACACAGCGGAATTGCAGCTTTTAACAACCTACTTTGCACAAAAACTTTTCCTTCGAAACGAGGTTTTGGTTTTGTTATCTTTAACTTACCTTAATATTAAATTCAATGTAAAGATTATCCATATCAAAACCTTCAGCAGTCAATATTTCTAATGTAACGTAATACTGTCTCTTGCCCGGAGGAGGCATATGGAAGTTCACCAAATATTTATGTTTTCTGTCCCAACGTTTATGCAGTTTATTCAACTGAAAGGCAAAGAAAAATATTCATTCTTAATCTAGAAATACCAACGAAATGGTATTATAATCGTGGTTCATTTGCGTTAAAACAATAGTGACGCATTGATCAAGCCCCGCCCCATGACCAATTAGGTTCCAATAAAAAATCTTTTCGTAAATAAGCTTAGAACCAGCAGAACAACGGCCTTACTCTTGATTTCAATTCCGACCGATCGGTGTTGGAATTTCTAGGCTTCGTACTCTTAAATTCGATACTAGCGCTATATTCGTATATTGGTTTGAAATTGTGTGAAAACTTGTGCACTAAAATTAGAATTACCAATCGTCACAAAAATTCACTTCTCTGGAATCGTTTGATAACCTAATATTGCGCCAATTTGGTTCGGAGATTCAGATTTTGTCAATAATCATAGTGTAACTTTTTAAATGAAATGAGGAAATGGGCATACGGACAAAGTTTTTTCGACAATTTTTTCTCAGTCCAATACTAAAACTTTCATATATTTTAGTAAATTTTTAATTTGTTTAATTTACTTTAGGTGGGAGGGCTATGTATTTCTTTGCACTTTATTACCTTTAATCTCTAGGAATCGTGTTTGCAACCTTAAATATTAAGTTTACAAATAAATATTTCTTTGGTTGGTGGCTCCATCGGAAGCCCTTTCTCCCTTTTTTCCTTTTTCCATTATCCTGTAATCGCTGATTTGAGCTAGAGCAGGTGCTTGTTTTTACGCTATTAATGTAAATATATACTAATAATCGTAAAGTAAATATTTAAAATCACATAATATTCATTTTATAACCTCGGGTTTTTTAAATTGGATCACTTTTATGACTTGGTGAAGTTAGGCACTTCATTGCAACGATATCTTCACGTACAGCCAAAAAGTAAACTAAATTTATAATTTGCTTACAAAAAAAATAAATAAAGGAATGTCGCAAGTAATCCGCAGATCTATTTTTTTATTGTATTTATTTATTAGCCTTATTTTTACATAATTGTACGGATTGCCTTGTTTTGAAACGATATATCGTAACGTGTTAAACGACTAATAAGTTCAGGTGTGTTGACTCCGTGACGGCCATCAGAGCGAGGATTCCCTCGCTCAGTAACATGGTTGCGGCCATGATACGGAGTGCGTAATAGAGCGCGTGGAACTCCGCTGTCTCTTTCTGCGAGCAGGATATGCTTGTGAAAGAGATGGCAGAGCTGGACCGGGAGAGGTTCATAACTCCGCGAAGACTTAGGCGCTGGAGATTGTTAAACGATCTCTGTCCTCCATAAGCGCAGGCCTGAGGGTGGCAGGTGAGGTCATCTGTTATCCTAGCAGAAGTAGGCTGGGGTGACAATGCGAGCGCTATGAAAGGCACACGCCTTTTTGGGGGTAGGCAGAAAAGGGAATATAGAGATTTCCACACAGGGGGAGCATCTACAAGCCGTAGGTGGCCCGGGGTATGTCGGGGTTCCAGGGATTTCCTTACTAGGGTGCACCTGGTTCCTCGGTTACTGGTACCTGAGACAGCGTGCGGTTTTTGGTCACAAAATAAATAAAAAGGCGTGTTGAGTCGATCGCTGGCCAATTCTAATTTCAATCCAATTTGGCGGTATCGTTTTCAAGAGTACCTATTATGGTGACATTGAATTGAATTGGTATTAGATTGAAATAAGCATTGAATAAATCAGTAAGGTCGCAGGACAGAGCTCAGACAAAAGTGGCACCCGACAAACCCATTGTCCTTTTTAAACTTTTAGTAATATTTAGCACTCTATAAGCTTACTGCAGATCACATAAACATCCTTTAATAGTCCACTACTGGGCATAGGCCTTTCTTCAAGAAGGAGGTTTCAACCTACTGTGCCACGCTGGTCAGATGGACCATTGACAAACTTAATTATTACATCCTAATTAAAAGCCTAATATTTGTTACTTCCAACAAAAATTCTGTTGTTGTTTTCAGATATTACAACATTACTGTGGATACTAACTGCAAATCGCTTTTATAATTTTTTTTATTACTTTTCACCAAGTCGGTGAAGTAACTATCCCAAAAACAACCTCCTACTTAGTTCAGAGGGGTAGGGGGAGGTCAGAGAGATGAAAACAGCTTAATTTATAATTTGAGGAAAATTTACGTACCAATGTTACCAGTTCATCTCCATCCTCTACATTGCCAAACTCAATATCAAATGAATATTGATAACCCCACTGTACTCCTGAAGGTGTCTCCACCGAATATGGGTTCAGCTCCAAGCTGTTAATATCTGGTGAGATGATCAGATAGTTTTGAGTTAAATTGTGATAGAGTGATAACAAAGTTACTTCTTGTTTGTAGATTAGTTGAGATTCTCTGAAATAATAACAACAATACTTTAGTAGCTTTGGGTACTATACACAGTTATCTGGTTCCAAGCAAGGTATACCTTGTACTAGAGTAAACAGACTAACTAATTAAAAATCTGAATCTAAGTTGCATTATTTTAGGATATGATGATGTACTCTTTACCAATTTCGACCATATCAGCCAGTCACCTTTGTCGGCTTGTTGTTCTGATGCCTGATGAGTCTAAACTAAGCTATGGCCTGTATTTTAGAGCTCTAGTCCCCCTCCTGTCCCTGAATATCTGAATATTAGATTTAAAACTGTCTTATATACTTATGTTGTTAACGGTGTGCCTAGGTGTGGATATTCAGTAGGCATATGTGTATACCTGTGCATGTGTGTAGGTTTATGTGTGTGTACACGTATGTGTGTCATGTATCACAACTACTGCAATACCTCTGGCAACTTTTCTGTTTGTGAATAGTATAAATTGATTAAGTTTTTTTATTTTAGTTTTACATTCTATCTTTGGACAGTTAACTATGAGTACCAATTTATGCATTTTATTAAATAACTCAGAACCTCGGAACATTTGAAATCTTTGTGTAAATGTAGTGTTACTTTGTGTTGATTCACATATTGCATAGTTACTGCAGAATTGGGCAACACAGTTTATTCTCTCTGAAGATAAGTTTGACTGTTCGTGAAGGACTGTGAGGAACAATAAATGTAATTGTTGCACAGTCAGTACCTGAGTTTTTTCATAAAGTTTGGTAGTAGGAAATAATCAAAATTTAGATGAACTTACTTTTAAAATCATCCAAACAGATTAACTTGTGGTGACATCTACATACGACACCCATATACAACACAAACAAAGGCATGCTACATTGCTATATACAAAGAGACACCAAACTATAGAGTAATAATCTACAGAGTAACAACTAATGGCAGTCTGTAACATAATGTATAGTGATACCAGATTAGTTACTTCAGAGTTCAAAGTGTTCTCTGTAGATGACGCTGTGTGTGGATGTCATCACAGATTTGTAAAATGCTTAAATACTTTTTTTTATATACTGTGGACTGTGTACCCTTTTTTTAAATATATGCAATACATATTATATATATAAATAGCCAAACTCTCTTACAAATATTTGCAATTCATACATCAAACATTTGGTCAAACCCAAGTATCGAACCTGAGACCACAAGTACAGCAGTGGTATATGCTATCGCTGCACCAAATAAATAGTGCTGATAAATGTCTATAATACCACTGCTATTTATTTTGATAATATGAATGCCTTTGCCTCTAACCAAAGGCAGCCTTAAAGTACTTACTCGTTATAATCAGAATTATCAAACACTACATGCATTGCCATCCATTCAATTGGTTCAGTAACATTCTCTTCACTACTGAACAAATGCATTGTTGATATCATTTCACCTCCAAATACTTTGCTGATAGGATCATTCAAATTTAAGCGTTCGAAATATGAATCTAAGTTAAGAACGCCTTTTTTATTTTTTTGATTTGTGTCATAAGGCAATGGCAAGTAATAGTCTTCATGAACATAGGTAAATATTTTTCCTGGTATATAATCTATATTCTTTATATTCGCGTGATATTTCAGTTCATCATCTGTAATGCAATTGTCTTCGTCTCTATAACGCTGTACTTCCCAACGACTGAAGATTTTCTCTTGCCACTTAAAAACATACTCTTCTGCAGTAGTGTCCAGTTTAAGAGCGTTAGACCCTTGAGAATAGTCCTCGAATTTAGGCAAAGATATGATTGAGTCTTGAGGTTTAAGTTTAATTCTGTAAAACAAAATCAACATTCAGAATTTAATCGAGAAATATTTTTAACACCAAGATATACGTTCATTATAACGCTTTCGCTGGACTTACGCTATTTTTAGATCTCTTATACCTTTCCTTAAATAATATACTCCCGAGACTTTATTGCATCGATTAAAATCATTCATTTTGAAGAAAAATAGATGTACAGATTGGTAAGTTTAATAACAATGTTTGACAGTTTGATTCAATCCCCGTTACCATGGAAACTGCCCCAGCCAGAAATATCAGAAATTACAGAATTTTGTCATAGACAATAACATCAATAGTTTATGTCTATAGTCTTTGTCGTTTTGCTATACACCATAACTAAAAATTGTATCAACACACAAAAATAAAATCTCTATTAGTCACAAACATCTGTTAATAGGATTTAATTATAATATATATACGTATACAAATATAACTTCATTAACAAGAGTAATATTTTTGCATGAAACTTCATCGCTTATCGCATTAAGAAAAGTTAATTTAAACGTCAGTGTCATTGGTTTGTCAGTCAGTTGCTAACGGTACTGACGAGGTGTTCGTCGTCTTTGTTGAACAAAATAAACACGATTATTTCAAAGATTATCGCTTGATAGCAAGTCCTTTTGGAGACTTTATCTTATCTCGTATTGTTGAGTGTGAATCGATCATGCTCAATCGCCAATGTGCCTTGTATACTGTTTTATTATGATATTTTATGTTGCTTATTAATTTTCACGTTTTTCATAAATTACGTGTGATTATTCTGAGTGAAAATGCCTTCAGGACAAAGAGAAACTGCTGTTTCAATGCCGCTTACTCCATCGCGGTCAGATTTGTATTGGCGGAGAATATTTGATAAGGTATGTTTATTTATATTTAAACATGAAATGCTGCTCTGAACAATCAACATTACCAATTAAAGTATATTAAAGATATTCTTGATATATGTTCATACTAATTAAAACTGTTAAATACCTACGAAATATTTATTCGTCAAGTATTTTCAATTTAAAACTAAGAGCATTCTCAACATTTTTACTCGCATCTTCAAAGTTTACGTATTACTTACGCTGGCACGTAAACATCCGGTTTGTGAGTAACAGGTTTATGTTATATTACTTTTTTATTCCGATTATTATATTGAAGTAAAAGTCGATACTACTAATTTTCTTAAGTGTAAATAAAACTAACTAACTAAATGTATTCAGTATTGAATTGTTTGTCAATATTTTATAACCATAAAAACATTTCTTTTATCCAAAGTACCTCCCAACTGTAGAAAAAATAAATAGATAATTAATGACCTTCACAAAATGCATATAAACATAGGTTAATTACTTTATTTAGCACCTACTTATGGCAAACATTATGATGCATCATGTATGCTATAACTAGGTATTAACCAAAAACCTAGACAGAAAAGTGTAAATAATCATAAACAGCCTTTAATAGTCCACTGCTGGACATAGACCTCTTCTAAAAGGAGTTTTTAGTAAGGGGTTTCTGAAAGGAGGATATCTCATTTTAGTGAGTGTAAATATTTAAATCAAAAATAATGACATACATTAATTAGATATAAAAAAAAAATGCTATGAAACATATTAAATGTGTGCAGGTGAACATTTAAGTATAGCTCGTGGGTGAAAGTCAGGCAATTAACAATGAATTAAGAATACAGAGTGTCACCATTCGTACACTTCCTCTGAGTGTTGTAAGAGACAACTAAGGAAACAAAATATGCAAGACAACATGCTTATTTTGCACTACAAAGAGAAAAAAACTTGAAACAAATTTTATACCATTCCATCTGGCCAGCATGGTATAGTAGGCCAAAACCTCCGTGCTTCCTTGCCTATGTCCACCAGCAGACTGCTAAAAGCTTGTTGATGATGATAATGATTGTGATAATTAATCTAGGTCCTCTTGACCAAAAAAGTTGATTATTAGCAAAGAGCACTTCTTTCCCTTTCATAGATTTCTAATTTTTAAACATAATATGCAACTGATTCATGTATTAAGTAAATATCTCATTTTATAGAAAGCTAAATGCAAATGGTTACATTGACCAATCAATTTTGTAATTATTGATCATGTAATAGGACATAAACCTCTGCTTCCAAAGGCTCTTTGCCCTCCTTCATCCAGACATGTTGGTATAGCGTTTGTTCTTTTTATAGTGATGTTGTTCTGCATCTTACAATATGTATGGTGGGTGGTGACACTGTGTTCTTAATCTGCCACCACATGGATCTGTCAGACAAAACTGTAGTGTTCTTTTTGTTCAGAATAAATGTACTATAGAAAAACATATGAATTTAGTCATATCTTTAATTTAACATGCAAGGAGATACATCAGCTTTATTAACTTGTATTATAGTCGATTTCCTATTATAAACATTGTTTTTCAAATTTTATAACATTATAATATAAATATGCACATTTAATGTGACTTCTTTCAAAATTACTCAGTATTCAAAAGTTTTCATTACTATATTTTGGTACAGCTCATACAATTGGCAAAGATTCAAAGTATTACTATTTATGCGAGCTGATATGATATCTATAAACACTACTTGTTGTTTACAATTACTATTTTCCTGCAGCTATGCCTGGAGGGGTGACTATTCAGTATAAATAGAACCTCTTGTTACATAACCATTAGTGTAAGATTTACCTACATGAAGGTTAAGGAGTCTATTGTGACGTTATTAATATTGTACTTTTACTCGTTTCTATATTAGATAGGTCCTCCGAAATTTGAAAACAAATCCAAGTCTGATTGTGCCAAAATAACGAAGTTACAAGTGCGCAAATATTGCTCACTTGTACATTTTAGTAGTGAGGTTGAAGTCCAAGTCCTAATGGCGTCGCCAATTACACGACTCAGTTCCGTTTCCTCATCATCTTCAGCCTATCGCATTCCGCTGCTGGACATTGGTCTGTCCAATTGCATACCACTCTAATCGGTTTTGGGCCTTTCGGATCCAACTCCTGCCAGCAATCTTGCTCAAATCGCCATTCCACCTGGCCTGTAGGCGCACTACACGTTCTTTTTGTTCTGTTTCCTCATTTGACACTAAATTATTTTTTACTCAAACTCTCCCTAGCTCTATCGATTTCTTTAAACTTTCTTTCTTAGTCTTGTCTGAAAAATCAAGAATGGTGACGGCAGGCAAGCAGCCCACTGTAAAAACAACACATCAAAACTTTGTACTAAACGACTCCAAAAAAAACTAAGAAAAGACCCCAGGAAAATCCTAATCATGATGGGAATCTTTATCAGGTCTAACAGATATCTATTGCAGTAAAGCGACAGTAGTATGAGTAATGTCTCGTGTCATCTGTATAATAACAGGCGACAAAAAATAAAAAAAAACTTCTAACGTCGACTTATAGTGTATCTAAATCAAACACGCTGTTTGTTATTTTGCGGTTATGTATCAGTGCAGCTACATTGTTATAAAAATGACTAAATAAAGTTAGAAACGGGACCAAAGTGTCACAGCGACCGACAAAGGTTAATATACCAATTTGATCACTGAACTACATAACGTATTAACACAATGATGTCACTATACGAAGGCAGCCTACCTACAAGCCAAATTTCTCAAATTTATTCAGCATTTAAACTTATTGGTACATATAAAGGTTTTGAAGAATTTTGTTGTTGTAGTGTGTTGCTCGTTTAGCTTGTTGTGAAAATTAGATCTATAATAACTAGCCAAAACAAAAAGTCTGCAACCAAACATTAAACCAAAACTAGAACCAAAAGTACCAGTACCAGTAACATTTTTTTCAGTTGCTTGATAAGTGGCGTAACTAATTCGGAGGATGGCGTCATTTACACTTGAGTATTAAAAGTATTTCATAGGAATAAATATTTGTTCAGTGTCAATATAATAGGGCTCAGAATATAAACATTGCTTTTTGTACGACTGAGAATATACATGTTGATTTTTACACGGAACCGTTGGTATTTTAAATATGTTTGCAGTTTATTATTAGTTTCTGTTTCATGATTTGGAATTAGGTCTCGGTGAACCAATCGTCATCTCTAACCTAAAAAGCGAATGGTAGACTTTAAAAAGTATTTTGCCCTCCACTAATTGTTAAACAATTGACTCCAGACTGATCTTTCTTTATGAAACACATAACTAAGGATGGGCCATAAATTTGAATCGAACACCCCGCGCAAAGATGTTAAGGGAGTTTTTCGGACCGATGCTTCTGGAATTTGCTGGCTACAATCGTAACACATGGTTTCAACGAGGTGGAGCCAATTGTCACACATTCAATGAGTCCTTGCCAGTGGTCAAAGACATGTTGCCGGAAAAGCTGATTTCCAGGCGAGGCGACATTCCACGGTCACCCAGAAATCCAGATCTATCGCCAGCAGACTTCTTTTTATTGAGAATCATGTCTGGGTTATTTGAAGAATCATGTCTACATCAATAAACTACAAAACAACACGTCCAATAAAAGAAAAATTAGCGAAACGATGTCGGCGATCTCACGGTCTCTTTGCCGACGAGTATTCGAAAATTTCGGTGCTCGCTTAGAAGAGTGCAACCGTTGAAACGGTAGTCATTTAGACGAAGGAATTTTTAAAAATAAATGCCAGCTAATTCATTTTCTTGTAAATAAACAATTTTTAAAATATATCAAATGGTTCTTTTATACGATTTTTCAAATATTAACTAATTCGTGGCCCACCCTATATACTCATCATTATCTGGATTTTAAATTTTTATAAAACTTAACTACATTATATACTACAAGAGCACATTATAAATGTCGTATTTATCCGAATTATACAATTAATATTAACATGAATGTAGACATTGTAATCTTTTTAGTAACTTGTCATGAGCCTTGACAGCCTTCGAGGACTTTTTGAGAGTGGAATTTCCACTCGACTTGGTGCCGTTCACGTGTATCCAAAAGATATGTCATCCAGTCATTGTTTTTAAATGAGAGGAAGTGTCGCTCTATGGCCACCATATTCAATGCCATGAGTGACTATGAGTAGCGTGTTACAAGTATTAATAGCACATACATATTACAAGTAGTCTTCATGGAATTGCATTATTGTTTACACGGGCAATGACGTTGCCGACTAATTAGTAACCCTATTTAAATATGAATGTTGTAACAGAAACTACAACATTGAAAAACAAGTAAAACACAATTAACACAAGTTTCTGTAATATGTGTCGTGCTTACATAAATAACATTACTGCTAGGGAATAGACCAGCAAGGACCGCGTTGGTGAAGTAGAAAGTACGTAGAACAATCCAGTCAGACTGATTGACGGGCTGAAGAAGATATAGACTTATATGGAAGGTAGATACAATGAGAAAGCCTGTATCCAGCACTGAACCGCTATATGTTGATTAGTTTGTTGCAATGAAGTCATGACTATAGAGTATCAGTTCCACAGGCAGACACTAAATGCATAAAACTGACTGCATCGGTGTCGCAGTGCGTATGGGACTGCTATGCGTACGCACTGCGACACTTGAGGTCTTGAGTTCGATTCTCTGGCCGCACCAAATGTTTGTATAATCTGCAAATATGTTTCGAATTTTGGCCGTTTTTTATGTATAAATAAATAAATGCGAAATGCCCAAGACCGGGATATTTAGCGTCCCTTGGGAGAGACCTTCGTTCAGCCATGGACAACGATAGGTTGATTGAAATAAATAAAATAAAAATATTTTATTTTTTGTTTCACTATGGGTACAAGTTTAGTTTAAGACTACGTTGTATGTCAGATGTCCAAAATATTTATTCATTTATTATAAAAGACAACTTAAGTTTTCTCTGACTAGCAAAGAGTATATAGAAATACCGTTAGAACGTGGATGAGGGAACCTGACTACTCCTAAATTATCATTGAGTTTATTTTATCAAATTGGAATCTACCTTCATAACTTGATTTTTCTTTTTTTTATGTCAAGAATCTGCCAAACTGACTCTAGTCTGCCTGATAGAAAGCATGAATACAATCCAAGAATTATGGTCAGCATACTCATTGCAAATGCAAATAATGCAGTATGGTAACCAACACGAAATTAAGAATTGAAAATTGAAATGGCGGTCTAGTGAGATGCTTTTTCACGCCCCGCTTGGGGACGTAAAAGGCATGACAGTCATCGTGGCAATGTAAGGTTCACACAGTTACCACGATAACTGCCATCCCTGCATCAATGGACCTCCGATTTCACACTTACCAACAAAACACGACAGCATGAATACTGTCGCTCTAGGTTGATCTTCTGTGAGAGTGTAGTACTGTCCCGGTCGAGCCGGCCCGTTCGTGCTGAAAACAGCGTGGCTCTACTACCTAAGACTTGCTACTTAATTAATCAATCATCGCTAAAATGATATGAAGTGATTACTGGTTAAGGTAATCGCACAATTTTTTAACGAGATTAACCTTCATATTTTTATTAAAAAAAATAATTCTATATCTAACTTTATGTTATATAACAATGTGTACTTGCACATAATAATTTCCTTACTTGTATTCTCGTATTTTATGCCTATGTCATTAAGATAGTAACGGCTTTGAGAGAATGACCATTAATACATTATCTCAGTGTAAATGGTCTGTTAAAACAACAAACTTCTCATAATATGTGCATTACTAGGTAAATTAAGTTGATGCGTAAAATTTTGATTTGTCGGTAACAGTACTTGTAGGACATTATGGCTATCTACAGGTAACCATTGCAAAATACTGACCTCAATGTTGTGTATGATAATCGTCATGATGATTACAATATTACTCGACTTAAAACAAAAACTTGTTCGGCAAGTAAATTTGATTGCTCGGTTATTCTATGATACTAGCTTTGAGATAAGTAATTAAAAGAAACATTTGCTAAAATTGCAAGTAGACTTTTTTAGGTATACCTTTCACCAAACCGTTGGCAGATACGAGTCAACGTTTATTCTTGTTATATATAAACTGGCAAACGATTTTATCAATTCGGTCGTTTAAAACTGAGTGATAAAACCCATATCCTAGAGAACGGTTAGATAAACATAGTGCACTAGAAAGGAGTGTATCTCTGAATTCTGTAACTATATAAAGCATATATCCAGACGCAGATATATATGGTATAATGTAAGTTTAATTATAGTGAAAGTACAGTTCTTGGCTTAAGTAAATATAAAACCAAACCCAATTCACTTAGTGGCACCGCACTTACCGAACGTAAAGTTATATAATGGATCATCCAAATATTATATCTAAAGCATTTTTGCATTTTTGGGATTCCAATCGTAAATATATGTATGTAACCCACAAAAATCAGTGATAGTTCCATACATAATTCATTGAGTTGTACAGATCATTTTCCTCGGATGAATCATGCAATGACGTGTCATGATAAGCAGCTAACAACATACGTCTTGCATTTTTATTTGGACATCGCGTCTATGTATTCTTTGCGAATATTTTTGATCGGGATGTCCCTGAGCCGTTATGACGAATACTTTATATTGATGCTACAAAATATATCTAATAATCATGTCACCATCATCTGTTATACAATTTTCACTAATCTGGTCAAGCGCGACTAAATTTTCAGTAATGCTGTTTCGCTATGCTTTCTTAATCTGTGTTTTTTTTGTAAAGGCATTTCATTCACAACTGATCGATTTGAAACGTTCATTAATCGCTGTCAGAGCTAGTGGAACTTGTAAATGTTTAGCAGAGACAATTTACAGATGGCTGGATTTATATGGCCAGCCAAGTATTTAAATAAACTATATTTTTTGTACTGTCCCATATTAGTTTTACTAGATGAAAAACTAATACGGGACAGATGGTCACATTATTCGTTATGCGAGAACCCACTAGAAAAGCACCTGGACTGTAGAAGCGATAGCCGGTTAACAGAAAAAAATTGCAAAGTTTTGTAATTATTAAGTTCTGTAAAAGGTGTATAAGTAAGATAAAATATCGCAAATATAAAGCAAAAAAGCGAGAAGCCCTTGAAACAAATTGGTCATTAACATCCTTGTATATTTGGGAATATTTAAATTTATCACGAATGCGTCTTACACATAATTGTTCACAAATTTATATTGCTCTTTGTAAAGTACAAATTTCTTGGTTTCTATAATTATAATGAACCTAACCGCAACTTATAAAATAAGCAAAAATAAATAACTACCTTTTTACTTCGAATAGGGCTCTTGCTAGTCACAAGTTTTGCAAGTTTGTGATCGCTTGAGTTTAACATTTTTTTATTTCCTAAATATTTTTTTGTTTTTGTAGAAGTACCTCTATTTTTTTCGTTGCTATTGATATTTTTTTGACAGTAATGGCTCTGTGTATAGATAATTATATATTGAAAAAAGGTACCTAGCTATTTAGCCCTAATTGCTTGCAGTATCAACGTGCTCTAGTTCTTTTTTAATGATGTTTATTCTCATTAAACGTGTCTACCCTGTAATCCGGTTACTTATATGCCTATAATTGGCGTGGAATGTTCTTAGATCATACTTCACACATGGATGAGTTATCGTAAGCTGGCTGAGACTAGTATTTGCACAATGAACTGGTGAATACCGGTTGAGTTATTTTTGTTGAAAGTGGATCGTTATACAAACTGTATACTGATGATTTACAGTTTTAAATTTTGTACATACGTCAGTATATCGGGATATCCGTATAGATCTTTATGGTTCGACATTTTTTATTGTTTCATCTTAGTTAGTCTTAGTTTCTAGTTTCTGTGCAACAACATAGTCTATAGTTCTTTAGTCTCCAATGTATAGGAATTAAATACACCTAAATTTGACGAAATTGGTCACTTAAACATTTGTAACAGATGTGCAAACATTGTATACGTAAATATTTATATTATTTATTTTATTATATTTAAAAACCGTAATTTGCGCCTCTGACAATCGAGCAATAAAGATGAAGTGCCTAATGTACCAAAATAAGAGTATCTTTCGCTAAGCAGATTAATCTTATAACTAGTTAAAACAATCCGACCATTTGATATCCTGTAACAACAAATTTTTTTGCTGGCAATGTGTCTCAGCACAAAAAGTATATGCGCGTGGGGCTGGCTGTCCGGGTAGTTTTTTAGTGGAAACACCACACAATCCTGGCTCCTGCGTCTCTAAAGAGCCGGTGTTTCGTTGGGATTTTCCACCCCGTCACGAAAAAAGCACCAAATCATCGAATTAAGTAGACCCTAAATATACAGAATTCTTGAAATGTTTCTTTTGTTAATCCTAATTCACTTTACGCATAATTTTCTTACTTGATTTGTCGTCTACTCAACAAAAGTGGACTCTCACTACGCTTTTAGTTTACTGAGTTATGTTTATACTGTTTCTAATTATAGCCTGCACTTCAACTATGAAAGATTCAGCCGTAAACGCAAGATCAATGACATTGACGTACCGGCAGTAAAGTTCTGACAGTGGGTAGGCATTTTTAGCCTCTTTTATATGATTCCATAAAGATCAAGGATTTCCTTTAGGCTTGTTAGAAATTTTAGCAAACCTACTTGGTCACTGTGTCGGTCATTAAACTGCTAATGGACGTAATCTGTAAAATGAAATGTGACATTTGTTAACGCTTTCAGTTCTTTACTGACAGTACAGCAATTTTTTTAAAAATGTTACAAAACAAGAATAGAGGGCTCGAAGCCTTCTTCCTCTATTTCTTAGAAATCGAGGAATTTAAAAGACCTTAACTTGCTTGACACTCTGAAATGTATCACTTGTCATCAGGTGAACTGTCAAAAAATGTCAAAAGTAAAAAAAAAAATTACGTAATTCATCGTTTAAATGACCAAGATTCCAAGATTTAAACAATAACTCATTGATGTGTGGGTTTTATCATGTTGTGCAATATGCTTTACATAGAGTAGTCAATATATATTCCGGAGTATAATCATGCATGCCAAGCAATGAGCGATAGTTGAACACTGAACCGCTTGAACCAAAAAAAATCTGGTATAACTTGAACTGTCATTTATTAATTAGACTTAACGCGGCAGATCAACGTACGTACTGAAAATCTATAGTCACATAAACTATTAAATAGTAACATAACATTGTTTATCTCTCAGTAAACTTCAAATATTACTTCTATCTTTTCACGATTTATAGATTTATTCGTAACAATATTTTGTTACGTAATATGACTGACATTATTTCACTGCTCTACCGCTTTACCATCAGGTAAATTGTTATTACGAGTATTATAGTTTCAGTAATAGTGCAACATAAACAAAAAGAAATGGTGGATGAATACAAACTGTGTTTAATTACAGATACAAAACGTCATGGCTTTTGTTTACTACTCTTTTCATTGATTCATAATTCTCTGTTACGGATTCATTCGCATTATGTATGTATAAGGGTGTCCAAATTTTTTTTTCAAATTCAGATGCTGTCACGATCAGAACTAATTCAAGCTTTTTGCCTCCACACTTTAGAATATTTTATTGTCTAGTCATACTGTTAGCGTATTTCATCTTACACTCAGCATTACGTAGGTATATATCGTGCGTGAATAGTTGAGTACCTTAATTTGTTGTTGGATTGTAAATAGAGTAGATGACTGATATAGTGTGTAAACAACAAACAAAAACTGTTTAGTTTTGTTATATTAGTATAGTACTACTACTAAATTAAACAAATATGATTCATATTCTCATGGCTGTAGCACACTTGCTTAAAATAAAGTGTAGAATTTTTTGTATTTATTTTTTATACGACACTATTGTAGGTGCCGATCCTTATTTAAAAAATTAACACGATTGTGTCGTCAAGTAAACTGCCTGCCATTGAATGTGTTTCTACGTTGTCTGCCTTTAATTTACAATATTTAAACAGCGAGAACATGATTTCAGAGGGCTGTACAATGTACATGCCGATAGAATACGACCGTAAAATATTTTATAATGTAAACAGTAAGGCAGCAGATCGATTGAAAACAACTATTACTCAAAGAGAAATAACTAATCTATTGATATTTCAGCAAGCAGTACCTACAACGCGACCTCGGATACGAACCACATGCTTATTCTATTGTGAATGCACGGTTTTCCTAGTGGTTTGGGCGGTCACCACGCTGTTCTCTACTGCGTTGAGTGTTGTGGTTTCCAACCCCACATGGGACAACACTTTGTGTGATCTAGAAATTGTTGTTTTGAGTCTGGGTGTTTTTTGTGTCCGTTTCTTGTACGTTTTTAAAGTCCCCCGCGACAGGATTTATTCCTAGTGTGAGCGTTGTTTTATTTTTAAAAACAAAAAAAAATCCTCAATATTTCTATTGCTTATATCTTTCACAATATTAATATACTCGTAAACATCGTCTATGACGCTTATCATAGCCTACCCATTATGCCCACTGAAGAGAAGCAACAGTTCTGTAGTGGTAGCCTCGTTGCTAACATCCTGATGCTGACGGAGTAAGAATGTGGAGTTTCATCACCCTTAATTATCCCGTGAGTGTCGTAAGAGCCGACTATAGGAGCAAATTACGCAGGACAATACCACTGCAAAGCGAAGAAATACTTGACAAAAACCCTATACGGTTTATATATCATCCAGTTTTGCCAGTGTGGTATAGTAGGGCAAAACCTCCTTTCTAAGGAGAGACCATTTACCTACTATTGACTGTTAAAGACTATCAAAGATGTTAAATAAGATAAGGGACCTTTTGGAACCTGAAAGAGCCCACAGGTTCTGTGAAAAACATACAATAAACCATGAAAAACATCATGAACTTAACGCAGAATTGGTCCTTATAAAAATTATTGTAAAACCATCATGGGATTTTTATGGGTGGGATAAGTATTTATAATGTGTCATGTGGATTGGTATGTATATCTAATAATTATTATATTTACCTTACTGCCGCCATTCTCTAAGTGTGTTCCGCGGAACCCTAGGGTTCCGCGACATCCCTGTAGGGGTTCCGCAAGAATTTAGAAAAAATTCCAAACACCTCTCTCTGGTCGACCGTTCTGACGCGGCGTATCACGATTCACGAGGCGCAGCCGACCTTAGTCACCTCGTACAATTTTACTATGCCGCCACCGCGGATATCTACTTGTGAGCGCGAGTCCCTTTGATAAAAGCGCGCGAGTCCCTTTGATAAAAGCCGCCCCTGAGATTAACAATAATTGTAAACAAGCTACTTTCGGCTCTAATTTTAAAACGTAAAGTCGAAATTGTTTACACAGCATTTTTTGTATTTCTATTTTTATTTCGGCTTGTTATTTATCAAAGGCGCCGACTCGAGTATTTTTGAGAATGTTCGAGATCTGGCTAGGACTATAAAAGCGGCGATCGCGCCTCGACGCTTAGTTAGTCGACGATTAGTGTTCGGAGTGATTAGTACCTACTTGCTAGAAACAAAGTGTTTAGTGTTCTACTGCTGTATTCTGATTGTACATTTCTTCTTTGGACTAAACTCTTTTACGCAGTAACGATCGTGCGTTATTTTGACCCCACCATCCTGACATGTAACATTATTAATAAAGAAGAATGGAACGTTGACTTACAGGCGTTAAACGTGTTGCAACAACATCTTCTAACGAAGCCGAATGTTCAAAATCAGATCGCGCGGAGTATACAGCAATTACCGATCCAGACGATTATGCAACGACGTCAAGTTCCACGGTTTCAAAGGCGAAAAAAAGGAAGTATGATGAATCATATATCAATTTCGGATTTGTTGATTCCAACGGCTCACCTCTCTGCATGTTATGTAGTAAACTGCTTCCTAATAGTTCCATGGCACCTGCCAAGTTGCGCCGGCATTTAGAAACTGTACACCCCGAGTCTAAAGACAAAAATAAAGAATTTTTTGTACGTAAAAAAGAACAGTTATTGGAAAGTCAAAAAACTATGATGCATGTAACCCAAACTATCAATGAAAAGGCCACAGAGGCATCATATTTAGTTAGCTATCGCATTGCACAAGCAGGTGAAGCGCACACTATCGCTGAGAATTTAATAAAACCATGTGTGTTAGACATAACAAAATGTATGCTCGATGAAAAATCTGCAAAGCATGTTTCTACTGTGCCGCTATCAAACGATACTGTTTCACGGCGAATTCATGATCTGGCAAGCTACGTCAAACAAGAATTAGTTACACGTCTACAAGAAACACGATTCGTCTTGCAAATAGATGAGTCTACTGATGTCGCTGGTCTGGCTATCTTGCTGGTTATCGTGAGATATCCATATGAAAGTTCTTTGGAAGAAGATATGCTTATGTGTTCACCGCTGCCCACAAAAACTACCGGAGAAGAAATTTTTAATAAAATAAATATATTTTTTGGGGAAAATAATCTCAGTTGGAACAATTGCATTGACATTTGTACAGATGGGGCCAAGGCGATGACGGGTATTACAGCAGGACTAGTGTCACGAATAAAAAATAAAGCGCCTAATTGTAGTTCCAGCCATTGTATCCTGCATAGACAAGCACTTGCGATGAAGCAAATGCCGTCAAATCTAAAATTAGTTATGGAAGAAGCGGTAAAAATAATTAATTTTATCAAAACACGACCACTACAATCCCGATTGTTCTCATTATTGTGTGAAGATTATGGCAGCAAACATAAAACACTGCTGCTCCATACAGAAGTGCGATGGCTGTCTAGGGGTAAAACTTTAACAAGGCTATTTGAACTTAGAGCCGAGTTACAAATGTTTCTTTCAGATACTGCTTTTAATTTGAAAGACCGTTTGTATGATAAAACTTGGTTGTTCCGACTGTCTTTTATGGCGGATATCTTTCAAAAACTGAACGAATTAAATGTATCATTGCAAGGTAAACAGACAACAGTGTTCCAGGCCTGTGATAAAATAACTGCCTTCAAAAGAAAATTAGATTTTTGGATTATTTGCGTTGGAAAGAGAGAAATAGAAAGCTTTACCTCACTCAATGAGTTTGTTAGCGATAACGATTCAGAAATGTTTCAAGATGATGTATTTGAGGAATTGGTCAAATATCTCACTTCGATGCGCGCATCTTTTGAGAAGTATTTTCCCGAAGAACAAAATACAAAAATGAAACTGAATTCATGGATTCATAATCCTTTTTTACCCAACTTACAAAAGCCCGAAAGTATGTCAAACGAGATATATGAATCTCTTTTAGATATGTCATCAGACACAAGTATGGAGGTACTGTTCAAAACGACGCCTCTCAACGATTTTTGGTGCAGAATTCGTGATGAATCTCCAATGCTTGCCAAAATGGCTCTGAATATTCTTCTCCCGTTCCCAACAACATATTTGTGCGAAACAGGATTCTCAACCTATGCAGCTACGAAAACAAAATACCGCAATAGACTGGACGCCGAACCTGATATGAGACTTCAACTGTCCTCTATCAAACCTGATATCAACCAATTGATGAAAAATAAAAAACAGTTTCATACCTCCCATTAGATTTTTTTTCTTTTTTAATAACTTCTATTATTATACTTGTTATGTAAGTAAGTAATAACTAACTGTTACATTGTACTTTTATTATGCTTATTAATAAAGAATACACTTTTAAAAACTATTGTTTTATTATAGGGTTCCGTCAAGTATTTCGCTTTCCAAAAGGGTTCCGTCACCAAAAAAGATTGAGAACCGCTGCCTTACTGATATGATTGCATACAGTGATAAGATAAATATAGCTACAAATAATTTGTTTCATATACATTGTAGAAATGTGTTAAAAAGCATCTATAAATAACATTTTCAAATGGACAATTCATTTGCCTGTATAATTATATCGTTTTTAATTCCTGGTAATAGAAGAGATACGCCTTCTATTACCAGACATTAAACTGTCGATATTGATTAAGTTTGTAACATGACTTTACTTTTAGCCGAAATGTGAATCTTTGAAGAATTGAAACAAAAACTCTCTGACCGAAAACTAGAGCATATTTCACGTAGGTTACAGGGTTTAACTTTACCTTTAATAATTGTTTAAAGGGTTAACCTCGCTTAATGACGAACCTTTTAAAATTTTTGTAAAGACCCATGGTGACCTTTGGCAAATTGATATTATACTAGAGGTCAGTTAACCAATTTTCAATAAATCATCGTTACTCAGTCCCAGTCGGCACCCATTACATGTTGCTATGACTTCGTAATTCAGTTATGATTCATGCCTTCCTCGATATTGTCGAAACTGTTTGGTCTAGTCTTCCTGCTTTTAGTAGTCAATGGGCCGACTAAGAAAGACATGATCAAAAAATCTATTCAAAAATGTGGGTACTTAATTATTTTTTTTACACGGAGAATACTTTTCGCACCATACCCTCTATAAGATAACAAAGAACGTGTGTGGGACTCTAGGAGAACTGGTCTACCCACTGAGCCCCGCGGCGACCAACCGTGGCAGTCGAAAGAGCTCCAGGAACACATTAGCGGCTTCTGGAGTCCTCTCTGCCGTATCTTACGATTAAGGTACATTTCGAGGACCTCATGCCACAGGGCAGGACGCTGACGCAATATCAATGTGACTTAAGGAATTTTAATTAATGATTTTAAAAAGAGGTGATCCGATTTAGGTAATCAAGAAAACGTTAAAAGAATTTACTTTGAATATCTTGTTTGTACAGCACGATTTTAGTGTTTGCACCAATTTACTTTCTAGTGTTTACATTACCTGAAGTAGAAAACGAGCCATCAATCTGTTTCCTAACTTTCATATTTTCTCTATTATTTATTATATCGTGCTCGTGTCTATATATAACGTGTAATTATAGCTACAGACAGAGACAAATTAGGCTTCGGTTCACTGGAATCACATTTCATATACAATGTTTGATATTGATTAACTTACAATAAATGTACACTACCTACGATAATTAGACTACATGGATCACCTAGGTAACCATGTAAAAACAAGTTAATTAATATACTAATTGTCTCTTAAACCTGATACATTGAAGTCTATTAAATTGGTATTGGAGTGTTTCATAGCCAACCGTAATTCAACGTTAATAAATTAATTTAAACAATATAATTGTCAAATCATTGTTACGGTGAAAATGTCTAGACAGAATAGTCATCTCTATTTGTGTGTTGTCGCCAATTGTATCTAGGTACTAAACAGGCCTTGTAACCTGACATGGAATGATATTCCCGTTAAGTGAATCATGGCTATGTTCCTTAAAGTTCCTGTGAATAGATTTATCAACAGATTTGCAGCTGGTGACACATGCATTAATCAACTCCCGCAATCATTCTAATCAAACAATCTCCCAGTCGTAAAATGTATCATACAGTGAATCGATGATGCGAAATACATTTTATGCGTTCTAGGTATACATCAGCATACAATAATAATTAGTTTTAAAATAATTTGTTGATTTTTAAAAACAAACTGGAGATTGAAAAGCATTATATTTACTTTACATTATATTAATACTCGCCGAAGTTTTTTCTTTACTAGGTTAGGACCGACTTTCAATTAGTCTACTACTTACGTACAGTCATCAGACCTCCACAACCCAAGTATAAGAGTCCAGAGATTAGCAAAGTTTCTCTTATGCGGGCCAATTTTGACAAACGGAATCTGTAGAGAGCCAAGCTCAATCAATATTAATCATTTACTTTTAAACATTTTGTTTTGAATTTTCCCATCATCTTCTTATCTTTTTCTAAACTTTATTTAGAGTCGATGTAATGCAAGTTTTCTTCTTCTATTCTCCTCTATAACTCGACAGTCCACTACTTAGTCAAATTCTAGACATGTCCTCTTTCACGTGATCGATCCTTCTTTTTTCTATTTTTTTTTCGTCAACTACTCTTGTACGTCACGTTTTAATATACTGTAAAAATTGACAAGAAATTTACAGACTTACAACTTGAAATTGCACACAAAAAACACACAACTGTATTGGTGTTATTTGAAAGTAGTTTTCTAACATATATCAATTCTAATTTATGACTAATTTACCTTACCAAGTCTAGGTTTAAAATATAATTATTCTTTTAAGTTGAGTTCAGGCCCGACCTGTAAAACATTTTATATTTTTACTAGACAATTATTAACTAAGATTTAAAGGCATAAACCTTATCGAAAGATTTTGTTATTGTTACAAGGTCAACGGAACTTAAACACTCAAACTTTTTAAGGGTTTTCATTCCTCGAAACGATGCTATAGTTTCCACCTATTTTTAAACATAGAATTTTAAAGAATTGAAAAGAAAACAAAAACTCAAGGCAACATAAATCAAGAAACACTTTCTAAAACCGAATTGTTGTTTTTAACATCCGAGTAAGGAGGTCATGAACTTATTCAATAGCGACAGAAATCTGATCGACGCGTGCTGAAAACTAAATGAAGAACACACAATTTGAGAAACCTTGGAACGGCTGTAATGGGAGGTCAAAAGTCAAGGTTCTCAAATATACTTCTTATGTGTTACTAGCTGTGTCCTGTCATGGTACGCTGTGGCACATTATGGTTGTTTTGATGACAAGTGAGGAACACAAGATAAAAATGACTTGTGAATTAGGTTGTAACTTAAAGTCTCAAAACTTGAACTCAACCGGTACAAAAATTTTCGAGTTTTTAAGCGTATACAAGCCTACATATATATAATTAGATACAAATTTGTTTTAACAGGTTATATTTGTGGACTTTTTAACATGTCTATTTGAAGTCTATATTTTCTAATGGCAACAAAACATTTACATTATAATATAATATAATGTTTTAGGATTATGTTGATAATGGTATCGTAGTATAAATGTACATTACATATCCGGATATTAATAATTGAGTATTTGTTTGTACGTAACCGTGATTAATTTAAGTGCATGTATTAAATTTGTATACTTTCTACAATTCTTGTTAGATCATGATAATTATTATTACATAAATGATTGATGTGTTTTAACATGCAATTAAGTATTTTAATGATGATACGAAATGATAGTATCGATAAATTCAAGATGTGTACTGGAAATAATAATCAATCCAAATCTTTTCGTAATAATATTTAAAATAATGTGAACAAATTTAATATTACAATTTGCTAGTGACTTTATTTTTGCAATCATTAATCGTAACCATATAGTCTAATTGGCATCAACACGTTTCCTGATGTCTCTGATGCAATCTAATGATATAAAAATAGACTAATAGTATAGGAGCTAGCAACGTTTTCGAGAAAGAACTTTAGGTCAGCTGATTTTGTGATATGTCGTCCTTCTTGCACTTTCGGTTAGAGTCTGGGCTATCTGGCTGGCGGTAGTGGTTGCGTTCATTAGTGCGCATCCTACCTGTCCAGGTAATAATCCTGGATTTTAAAAGCATTTTAGAAGGTGTAATTTTTAATTTTTTGTTTTTAAATAAGTCTACCTGACATACTTTTTTATTGCCAGACATTTTTGACAATGCTAACTATGTGCCATACGCGATTTCTTTCTTTTTTTTTATAAAAATTTCAAAGTATTTTATAATGTCTGTAATTTTAATATTATGTTATTTAAATATAGAAAAACTTAAAATAAATTTGCCAGACATTAATTCGGTTGTTAAGTCTTGAATTAAAATTAAAAAGTCATGGAAAGTATTGCAGTATAGCTAGTAGTCCGAGAGAGAGCTGAAGGCGCGAGAGAGATAGACAACGACAGTGGCGCGACAGGCAAGTTTGCAAGATGGCGTCAGCCTAATGGCACATGTTTGTTATTGTTTTGATTTTAATGTTTATTATTTAATTTGGTTACAATGGCCAGTGATAAAATAAAATGTGTTTTTTGTAAAGCACATAACGATAACATAATACTTTTTGTATAAAAGGCTGAAACAACTTGAAAAACTTAATATTAATTATTTATAATTTACATTTAGTAATCAGGACAATTTAAATAAAAGTGTTGTTTTTTTAATTTTAATCTAATTTTATATTCCTTTTTATACTTAATTTTTTTTTGAAACTTGCTCTGACTAGAATGATTATTATTATTATTTTCTTTATTTCATTATATACACATATTTATTACATTTTTAAAAATATAAAAAATACGCATTTAAAAATATAACAAATAGTAGTAGACCACCGACATCGGGTACAGGGACCAAGACTCCGGTGGTTAGGGCTCCAAAGACAGGAACCTCCTCACAATACGGGCCGTGTCAAGGAGGACTGCCTTCTGCATCAGACCCTTGATCCAACTTTCCAACGTGAGCCTCATAAGGTGTTCGTCGAGGCTTTTCGCTATCAATCCATGAACAGATATGATTATCAGAACAATAATCACCGAATTCACATTCCACATGTCGGCAATCTCGTGAGACAGATCCAAATACTTTAATTGTTTTTCTTTTTCAACTTTCACGAGATTCTCGTCATGAGGAACGGCGATATTGACAATCATTGCGCGGCGCTCTAATCGATCTATCATCACAATATCAGGCTTATTGGCAACAATAGTCCTATCTGTGATAATAGATCGATCCCAATATAACGTAGCACGACCGTTTTCGAGAACTGGGTCGGGCACATACCTGTAGTAAGGTACTTCGAAATTGACAAGTTGGTATTTAAGGGCAAGTTGTTGGTGTACGATCCTGGCTACTTGATTGTGCCTGTGCAAATACTCACCGTTAGCAAGACGAGAACAACCGGAAATAATATGCCTAATAGATTCTCCAGGACGGTGGCAAGCCCGACAGATGTCAACCGTACTATCTTTCAGGATATATTTCCGGTAGTTATTCGTCATGATAACTTCGTCCATAATTGCACAAACAAAACCTTCGGTTTCTCCGAAGAGATCACCATACCGCAGCCAAGACGTTGACGCTTTAAAATCTATATCAGACCCGTGTAGGGCCCGATAAAATCGGCCATGAAGTTCTTTACCCTTCCATACTTCCTTGCGATCAGTAGTACTAAGTACTACAGGTTTGCGCCAATTCTCTTTAGCCAGAGCGAGCGGGGTAAAACCAGTATCCACTGCAACTACATTGCGATGCACTCCCGCATTCGTCTGTAGAAAATATTCTCTGAGATTGTATATCTCGCGATTGTGTAGAGACTTGATATTTAATAGACCACGACCTCCAAACTATTATTATTATTATTTATTATATGCACAGTGAAAAGTAATTTACTTTCGTAATGGTTCTCTGTATCATTCTCGACTTATTCTGCAACTGTCTCTCTCGGACTACTAGTTATACTGCAATACTTTTCATGACTTTTTAATTTTAATTCAAGACTTAACAATCGAATTAATGTCTGGCAAATTTATTTTAAGTTTTCCTATATTTAAATAACATAATATTAAAATTACAGACATTATAAAATACTTTGAAATTTTAATAAAAAAAAAGAAAAAAATCGCGTATCGCACATAGTTAGCATTGTCAAAAATGTCTGGCAATAAAAAAAGTATGTCAGGTAGACTTATTTAAAAACAAAAAATTAAAAATTACACCTTCTAAAATGCTTTTAAAATCCAGGATTATTACCTGGACAGGTAGGATGCGCACTAATGAACGCAACCACTACCGCCAGCCAGATAGCCCAGACTCTAACCGAAAGTGCAAGAAGGACGACATATCACAAAATCAGCTGACCTAAAGTTCTTACTTTTCAAACGTTGCTAGCTCCCGTACCATAAGTAGTATTGTTCCTAATACGTCTAGTGAAGTATATTAGTCCACGTTGTGCAGGATCTATAACTATTTATTCTAATATTGACTGCACGATTGGCCTAGTGTTTTAAGAGCTCGCCACGCCGCTCTCTACTGCGCTGAGTGTTTGGGTTCAAACCCCACATGGGACAACACTGTGTGTATGTATCTGGGTGTTCTTTGTGTCTGTTTCTTGAATTGTAAAATCCCTCTCGACACAGGATTTATTCCTATGCAAACTTTTTTGAAGCGAAAACTTCTTTAGGCGCGTTGAGCGTTTTGGTAGAGGGTAAAATCCTCGGTTCGCGTCACCGACATACTAATGATAATAGTATATCTATAGCTATGGAGAATATGATATTATATATTATATATGAAATTTATTATTATTATATATTATATATGATATTATATATTATATATAGCTATATATGAAACATAAAAAAATTCATATAATTTTTGCATATAGTTTTAATTACTCTCAACTTAATAGTTCCGTTTTCACTTCTATCGGCAGTCCCACGACTGCTACTGTTTTTTTTTTAAAAAAAAAGGAAATATGCATCCCAAGAGTTTCTTTGTGTGTTTATTTCGAATTGAAAAATTCTTGTAGTGTTGGATAACCTATTTATCAAGGAAGGCCATAGGCTATATAACATTACGCTCCAATCAATAGAAGCCGAGCATGAGTGAAAAATGTAACAAAAAACTGGAAAAAGTTATTCCTTTTGAGAGACGCAAACTAAGTTGAAAACCGATATAGATTTCTAATCGACAATTAGTTAAACAGTTTGAAAAATATATCTGTTAAAGGTTGCTCAGATATTTTTAAAATTTAGACATCCCGTCAACATTTTTAATCATAAATAATTAAAGATTCGTTCGTATCAGCTCATTCTCGTACTTGTAGTATAGTAAAAACTACTTTCTTTAATCCTTTTTTATTAAAGTATCAAAGTAGCAGTCTTTTTCAGTTTTGTGTTCAGTCAGTTTTGTGATTGATTACTCCCTTACAACGCTAAATAGATTCTGACATAAAAAATAAACTTGACTGTTAGCACTTATATACGGAATGAAAGTAGTAGTCTTGAATGAATGAAATTAGTAGAATGCACGCAGCAATTGATAATTGTGAACGGAGAAAAAGAGGTGTCAGGATCGTAGTAAGTAGGAAATAGGCGTGACTTTATGTGTGTATAAGTGCATAAAAACTAAGCTAAGAATCAGTTATTAGTATCTTCGAATAAAAAAAATATTAAAATACGATTACGCTCATTACACATGACACTCAAATAATAAATCGTAAAGTGCTTTTTTCGTACACAAAGAACCATAAATTAATACGAATCCTCCAAGGAAAACTGTAACAGTTGTTCGCAGAAGCTAGTGACAGTTTTATTTAACCCCAAGCATCATATTTAATTCCATACAAATCCCAGAGGAATACTGGCATTGGTGTGCATAAATTTAAATACCGAAAAGCATTCTTCCATCTCTAGGGATTGTACTGACAATCTAGTTACAAACATTGAATTGGACTGGACTTTATTTTTGCGTCACGGTTTTCTTAACGCGAATGGACTATGAAATGTTAAAATCACAAATGAAGCTGCTGTCACTCAATCTGGACTGGCATGAGATTGTCTCAAGAAGAAAAGTCAAACTGCTGCATGATCTACGAGAAGGGAATAAAGATGCTCATCTCTCCCAGGCAGCGTCATTGTTATCCGACAAACTTAAATTATCTAACATCACGGCCAAAGAAATTGATTCGTCACCGTCTGGTAAGCAATACTAAGAACCTACCCCACGAGTGTATTACTATATTAAGATTTCTATAGTTTACACAAAAAAAATGAAGTCTAGAACAATAACTAAGCTCAAAGGCTCCAGGGGAATTTCTCCCGAAGCCTTGCAACGACGTATTCATGGAGGCTTGTGAACATTACGGGATAAAGAATTGCTGGACTCCTAATTGTAAAATTGTTGTTCAACTCCTAACGACGTAAAATCGAAAACATCACTGACCTGAACAAGCGATGTCAAGAGAACCCAGCACTACAATTACGACCTGTTGAATCTATGAAATCTACAGCACAACGAACAGCAGCAGTAAACATTTTCAACCTTCTTTTCATAATATTTTCACTGTGTCATTTTTTCTACTACTGAATACTAAATTGTATAAGTTATGATGACTGTAGGTCGGTATTATTGCAAACAGGAACCGGGACAATACAGAAAACATCGAACCGCCTTGGAAGATAAATCCTTTTTTTATAGTGATTAGGAAATATTAAAGGTTTTGATGAGGGAGATAATTTTAGACTGTTAATTAGTTTATTAATTTGTTCAGTTAGTGCAGCTAATCGTTTATACAAAACACGGTGTAACAATTATTATATTTAATGTATACATAATACAAAATAAAATAAAATTGATACTTTGCGTGAGCAAATAATTTTTAACAGTTGATACAAGCATAAATAATTGGGTTTATGTTACGATCATATTTTTATGTTCTGCGTTAGTCTATATTTTTATCTATTTTATAAAGTAGTGTCAATATGTTATATAAACAGTACACTATGAGTATGGCGTACTTATTATTAGCGTGGCGCCTCCCACACTAATTTGAATCAATTTACTGTTAGTGGTCAGCTCGACATCTGGAATTCCTTAAAGGTTGACGAGTAACTATCATATTCTCATAGGCAAACATGTTTTTCGAGATGATCTATGTTTGTGTCAGTCAATTTTTACCAAAAGTCACTTGATGATCAGCAAACGGGTCACTACTTCGCCCTACGACTAAAAAGTCACAAGTGCGTTACCACCCTTTGAGCAAGACTCAGAAGAAGGGGTCTGAGGTTTGAGTTCACACATTCGGTGAAAAGCAATGATTTACAGTTATAAGTTAGTAACCAACCTTATTTACGCACCATATTTTCTACTTGGCCTCAATAACTATTATCAACATTCGTCTCGTTCACTTACAACACCAGCAGTGTACAGCCATTTAGTTCTACAAATAGATGCTTGTAAAAACACAAGCATGTATCGAATTATCGATTTGGTTATTGTGGATATAAAAATATGCCAAGCATCTGTCGTAGCATGCTTTAAAAGTAAATACCATTAAGTAAATATAATGTCAGATTGATAGCAATTTGTGTTTGATATTTTTTTTTAATCCTAAATTTGTAAAACTCGTATTTCAAAACATTAAACTCGTCTACTTACGTTATTCTTCTAACTCTGCTTTCTCATTTTCCCAGTACGACAGAGACAACGATGGCCGCATCTCTTATGTGGAACTCAGAACCATCATCGACTCGACGGAGTACGAGCAGGATCTCCCTGACAACCTAGTAGACAAGATCATGAAACTGTCAGATAGAGACAATTCAGGATATCTGGACTTCAAAGAATTTGTTGAAATGATGCAAAACCCAGATCTAAAAGCTGTGTTTGGTCACTTTGTAGCCAGATATGTCCACTCTATTATACCACAGCGAAGACCTGTTGACACAACAGGTAAGTCTTTTATTTAATGTTCTACGTAGAAGCATGAGTAGCCGCAGTTGAAAGCTTATCGTACGGTTTATAAAATTAAGGATATGTAAATATTTACACATAAAGACTAGTACAACGTAGGTGTATGCTGTCCAATGTTAAAATGCAGTTCGTGTGTCTTATTTTAAACAATTAATAAGAAAAAATGCTAAATCACAAAACTGTGACAAGTGTACAAGCGAAAGTGTACAGTAATTCTAGAAAATGTTGTAAATACGTAATTGGTACTTGCATAGTTACGGATAGTTATATTCCGTGTTTCTTAGCTTGCATATCTTCTAAGTACAGCATAAGCTGTAAATATTATACATAATGTTATATGGATACCTCTGAAATTATATTAAGGGCACTCTATTGTTTTCGGCACTTGTAAAATAGAATGTTCAATGGCGTCACTTGTGCATACAAACGCATTTTTTGACCTAGATTTCACTGATTAGCACTTGTCTCCATAACAGTACCTCTACACCTGCGTTGTGCTATTGCCAGGCTTGTGGCTAAACCACTTTTATGATCCCAAAGGCAGCGTGTGTGACTGAATAAATTGCACTAAAATGCGCGTATTAGTGCTATTTTTGTAAATCACCAACACAACAGTAGAGAGAGTAGTTTGAACGAGATTCAAAAATTCAAAAATAATAGTAAATAAAATGCTTTAATAAGGTCCACTTTTGTATTTACTTTTTTCTGAGTTAATTTCAATCGTGTTGAGATTTGTATAGCTGTAATCTTGACAATTTTAATACCATAAACTTGGCACTTTAGTTTTCAACGTTACAATAAAAATGTACTTGGATTACATAAAGAAAAGTTTAGATATAATACACACTCAATTAAATTATGTATTTAAAACTTCACAAAATTGGGCCCCATATCAGTGAGTTACTGTTTATCCGATAATTTAAAGCATTCCTTAAAATTAAGCATACACACTTACATATCAAACTATGATTTTATTTTTAAATATGCTTGCAAATATCGAATTTTTTACGCATTGCCAAATTTTATAATAATTCATTTTGTATTAAATATTTTATTCAAATACCCAGTAGGTACTATTTAAAATAGTTAAATAATTAAAAATATTTACTAAATATTGTACAGTTTTACATACTTATGATCTATGAAATTATATAAATTTATCTCTGCTTTTTTTCTCAAGATTAAAATTATGCTAACCAATTGTATTATATTTACTGTTAATTACTAATTTTTACTCCAGACAGGTGGACAGGTTTCCAGTCTGTGTCGAGAACTGATCGTGGTACTTTTGTTTTTTTTTTCTCAACGTTGTTGTCATACACCATTCGTCTTGTCATTTTAGCGTTTAAACATACATGTGTTTCAAAAAAAACTGATAAAAATGGGATTCCCCTTTGTCAATTGATCATCTCTGTATCGTAAACTAAATTATTTAAATCAATGTAAATATTTGTTAAATTTAATAATCATATTTAAACTGTAATGTGTAAGTAGTGTAATAGTAGTGTTAAAATGTTGATGTGCAATTGACACATGTATGTTTAAATTGTAAGTGTTTTCAGCCGCAAATTATATTCTTTCAAACGTCAGATACATATCAAATTCATTTTACGTATTTCATGGGGTTCATTTTATATACTTGTTTAACATATATATACGTAATGTCTGCCTAATATTACAAAACTCATATTAGTAAAAGTCTAGTAGAAGTCATTTAATAGTAGCAAGTAAATCAAGAACTCTTTTCTTATAACTTTTTATGTACAACTACAGTTATTAAAAATAGAGAAAAATGTGTTGGACTGCGCTCGCGTTACGATCAGAATTTCCTAATGTATTTAATATACCTTGACGATGTGTATCAAATTGAGTAATTTTTAAGGGTTAAAGAACTCTCTCCTCTTAAATCTTAGAGATTTCTATAACATCTTCACCAAAGCAAGTAACAAAAATATATCTTTCTGCACTTTACCCCCGATATTTTGTTAGTAATGGGCATTGTGTGGCCTTTTTTCCTTAAAGTAAAAGTGTAAAATATTGCCGTAGTAACACGGAATCTTATCTTTACCCTTTGTTTGCACAATTTATTCCCTGAAAAGCAAATAACTTCAAAATATACTTCTTATGGCAATAAAAACTATGGGAAACTTCTTGGTCATTTTACATTTGACATATGTTTAAACACTATAAAATTTATACGCATAAATAGATTGTGCAACCGCTACCAAGGCGCGCTGTGCAAGGATAATAGCTTCTCGTTATTTTAACTAAACAATACAACTACTTCATTATTGTTTATAACCACTATCAAAATACGTGACATACACCACGTGTTAACCTAAACAATGATATAGAACCTTGACTTGATGCACCTCAATATGAAGATACCACTACAAAGGAAAATATTACACCGCCAATGCACGGTAAATTTGTTACTTCAGATTATACCTACGTCAATAATTCAGATAAACCTATATAAATAATTACTCTTACAGCGATTAGACATGTGAATGCTGCGTTGAATATTTATTACTCAATGATAGCATAACGTCTAGCTACATCTGGATGATTTTAAGCTGCTTTTTATCGTGATACCGCTTGGAAAAACTAGCATAAAATTGTTTCATTTCATATTTAAACTGTTAAATAAATGCTTTATTCTTTGCTACACTTAATAGGTTAAGAGAATCCCATCCAACCTACTAAAATTCTGACGTGTTGCATTTTCTGATAATATACGTCCTAAAATCTGTCACAGAATATGCAAATTATAAAACATCGTTTTTTGGAGGATTAAACTCCAGGAAGAAATAGCTTGAAAATTATCGGAATTGTCGACGTCGCAACTTATCAATATTGGTAACAGTTAATACCGACGTTTATACGAATTGCATTATCTTGCCATATCAGTTATCGCTGACTGATATGTATACATTTATTCGTTCTTTATATAGGTACTTTGTAATCATTGTATATGGTTATTGTACCTCAACCTTGTGAATTCATATCTATCTGATAAATTTCAGTTACATTCGATCAAACAGTTTGATTAATGTCCATTGAATCGGTCGTATCGATTTCTCTGAAACAGGAAGGGCGTAAAATGTACCAAATTATATGAGTGACGCATCTTTGTAGTACACAGTTATCACTTAGCAAATATCTCGTCTATAAGGTTAATATCGCCGGTAGATGCAGACAGCACGGGACCGGTTCTTGTGGAGAGCCTTGGCGGAGGCCAATATCTAGCAGGAAGCGGCGTCCACGTGTGCCGTACATTGCCTAATTAGAGAGTTTACCCGCAGATGGTGCCCGTGGTAGCGGGCAGGCGTTAGGAGGGATCTGGATGTCATAATAGCAGCTGTTCCCAGATCCCTCCTATCGCAGGTGCAGAGTGGCACACCGTGTGGTTTTAGTCGGTCCGGTGCCGACACACCACTCCGCCGTAAACTCCGGTGGGGTGGCAACCCAGGCCTATGTCCAGCTGTGGACGTCTTTTGGCTGAGATGATGATGATTATATGGTTGATATATACATATATATATATATATATAAATCTTCCTAAGGATTATATAACTCACAACACCTACTGTATGTAATTACATCCCATTATAAACATGTTAAGATGAAAAAAAGATGTAAGCTCATATAAATGGCACTCAACTTATTTTGAGCGCGAAATTCTTCTACGTCAATAAACAAAACTGTGTAGAATATACCCCATTAAACATTATATTAACTTTCTGGTCACGTTTCACATTTTCGTTTACACGAAGTTCATTTAAACATGCAAAGAACTTTGTAAATATTGATATATTGGAATATAACACGTGCTTTTCCGCAACACTTCGCTGTTAATAGTCAGGACGGTGACTAATATGTTGCCTAATTAATGAGCTTTTTGCGCTGCACCATGTGCGAGCGTCTTCAGCTGTTATACACTTCCGTCCCCTTTCCCAAGCACTTCAGAAAATCGAGAGAAAAGATGTTACATATAAAAATGCATGCACTAAATATATTTAGCACATAATCCTTGAGTATAATTTCAAAAACAAAAAGCGATGTCGTCTAATTTCTACCGCTAGGATATTTGAACCCCTCCTCTCTCCACTTCTCGATTCAGAACCCCTTGAATCGAGAAATATACCGTCATAGCCTAGTGATTATTGTTTATTCATAACTGAAATATATACATAGTATATAGTATATATAAATATATAAGAAAACAAACCTCCAGAACATAACTAAAATGACGCAGCTTTTAATTGTATTAGGTATGCGATTATTTTAATTACATTTTATACAAATGAAATAATCGCAACACATTGTTTCAGTGCTATATCTTTAATTATCCGTACTTTTGTTCTAAATTTAATAAATTGGGTGTTATGTTATTTTTTTGAACCCGTGGTAAATATTTGTAATTAGGTTTTGTAGTTGTAATTTGGATTGAGTTTTGGTACTGATTCTTGTATTTGTTAGCATACTCTAGCTTAGTAATCAATAGTAATGAAGAAAGCATTTAAAAAACTTTCACCTATGACTTTTATATATATACTGTATGTTTAAATCCAAAGAACACATTTAGTTGTTATTTGGAACACCCTATCAATTTCTGCAACTCTAACACAGACTTTTTTCGGTAGTAGAGCCACGCTGATTTCAGAACGAAGGGGCCGGCTCGACCAGAGCAGTGCTACCCTCTCACAGAAGACCAACCTAAAACGACAGTATCCGTGTTGATGTGTTTCGCGGCCTATTGATGCAGGGGTGACAGTTGTGGTGGTAAGTGTGTGAGCACTACGCTGCCACCATGACTGTCATGCCTTTTACGTCCCCAAGCGGGGCGTGAGGAAGCCTCTCACTAGGACACCATAGTGTGTGTCGCCATATTGCATTGTCTGCATTCACAATGAGTATAGTGACCACAACTCTTGGATTCTATTCATGCTTTTAACCTTAGCATCAGTCAAAGTAGAGTCAGATAGGCTCTTAAAATAAAAAAAAAACCAAACGTGTAAATAAAAGAAATCAGTATACGTAAAGAATTTAATAGAGTATTGGTTCTACGAGACACGACCTAACTAACTGTATTTATGAACAAAACGTAAAGACAAACTGAATTCATAGAAAAACGAAATAAAGAATAACCCAGTTTAAATATATCTTTATTTTTCACACGCTTTACGGCTTGTTAAGTGGATCGAGTCTGTTATTTATGCAACCGTTACATTTTAAACCTCTGAAGAATAAAAAGCTTAAAGTTTTATTTCCAAAAACCTAGCATTTTTTTAGTCTAACCTACTTTTAGGAAGTAATACTAATACCGGCAATTGCATAAAGTTTATACAAAGTAGGTTTCATTGTTCTTCTGTCGAGTGCTAAATTCCACGACAAGAGGATATTCACTTTATTACTTCACTGTCAGTTTTTATGTCACAGATCAGTGTTACGTATGCACGCAAAACATTTTATAATAAAAGATATTGTTTTCCTTGCTATTCTCACTGAGTTATTTAACAATCTACTTTAATCCTTTTTTGTTTTCAAAGACAATATATATATGATAAAGAAATATGCTATATATATAGAAAGAAACGGTATTTACTAACATTTGTTTCATCTATCGTACCTATATAATAGGTTTAGTATAGTATGTGATCTATGATTGGCTATATGTAAAAAATTAAGAAAAATACTTTTATTTATTTATTTATTTACACTTTATGCACTTTGTACATCGGCGGGCTTAATGCCCAAGGCATTATCTTTCAGTCAACCTTAGAGTGGTATAGAAATATTGTAAGGGAGGTGCACAGAGGTTACTTTGAAAATGAAAATATACCATACATGAATACATACACATACATGAACACATACAATACATATACACGTACACACATATTTAGATTATATTCGTACACTATAACAACTTGACTATAAGCTGAGCCAACTATCGATTAGACAATTCTTCAATCTCGTTAAGAAGGAGATTATGTACATTTTTTTTGAAAATATTTTCTAAAAAATATTTTCCTCATCTCGAAAAAAAGAAAATGGCTGTAACGATTACAGAGAGGCTTGTCGTGGCAAGATACTAAGATTAAAAATGACATTAATAAAATTTTAGAATTTGCTTGAACGCTCTTAAACCAGTAGGATATATTTTCTTTAAATTAATTCGACTCTTGAGAAGGGTTATAAACTATGGAGAATGGATGAATGGAAGGAGAATCCAAGGCTGTGATCTCCACTATCCTAACACCCTCTCCCCGACCCATTGTCCTGCGGTGGAGAGGGTAGGACCCGCAACATCTGATTTCACGAGTCAGGGTCTGAGGTGTCGAACGGGAGTAGTCAACGCATAATCACCATTATATATAATTAAAGGAAATGAGTATGTCAACATTTTCTTAAATGATAACTTAGTAACTTGATAATACAAATTCATTTTGTTCAGTTATACTTCTTTCGTAAAATATTTTACAATACACAATAATCATAGCATTATTATTTTTGTGGATAAACCGTGTTTTTGGAACGGATGTAGTACGTATAATTATTATATAATTTTGCAATTTCCTGTAGTTATTTACGTGTTTCTTTTTTCAAATGTTGATAACTACTCTTATGGCTTATAACTATATAAGCAGTGGTCCTAGGTAGTGTAGCTATCCAGTTTATCACGAGCTTTTAGTAATCCACTGCTGGACATGGCCTCTTTGTAGAAAGAACGTTTGGGCTCACTGTACAACCCTGACCAGATGGATTTGTTTCTAGTTCTCCTTCTCTTTACAGTGCTGTTGTCCAGCGCAGTCTGCTCCCTCAGTACGCTCTTACGACACCCACAGGTTGAGTAGTGATGGTGACACTCTCTATAATTAACTCATTACCATTTGGAAAATCTAAATCCATTTGGTTAACTAATACTTTAGCTTATTATCGGTAAATAAAATGTTTAATTTATTCATGATTCTATATAGAATACTGGCTCAAAAAACCTGTAGATAATAGTTATAATAGTTGCCAACTAAATCAAATACAAGTGATTAATGTTAAAATACTATTGAATCATATATTATATTTATCACTGAAACCATTACTCTTTATCATTTATTAATGTTATAGTACGGATCGTCTAGCGGTCGCATTTCAACTATATGTTATAACAATAATAAAAATAATAGTTTATTGTATACCAATTACAAAAAGGACTTAAAACTAGGTATGGGGGTACAAGTGGTGGCCTAATCGCTCGAAGGCAATCTCTTACTCGTACAGGCAACCCTAGAATGGAGAGAAAATATGATTGGGAGAAAGCGTAGGATAGTGTGTGATGTATTAAAAGTAGATAAGAATGTGATAAAAGACAATGACAATCTATATAACAAGACGGCAGTCTTTCCCTCTTGATAGTGTGAATTATGAAATAAATACAGACACATTATAAGTTAAATATACAAATATTAATAACATACTATAACGAAATAATGTATCCTAATTGACTAATAATAAGAAAAAGAAAAAAGATAGCTATAGGACATTGAAGTCTGTGATTGATTGATTGCAGTTCGTGTTTGTGTGCGTCTTAGTGCGACTGATAGGGCGTTCCACAAGCGAAGTGCTTGAACAGAGGAGTGAGTTATTTTATTTAATTAACCAGTATAACCTGAACTATATTGATATAGCTGGCCGTTGTATACAGACCAAAAGCTCCTTACTGAGGAGAGGTCTATGTCCCACTGCTGGAATATTAAAAGCAATGTGATATTTATATAATACTCAAAGCTTTCTGTACTTTCACATTAGAGCTTTAAAGAGCATATTCAGCATATTCATGGGTATTTACTAAATAAAGGAAAAGAACTGGGTTAAAGAGGATTAAGAGAGAGTTAAGTACACATATAATACACACTGTATTGTGAACTCCAAATTCCAAAACATCGTCTTACAAGTATGTAAATCTTCCCCTCTTGTTAAATTGTAAATGTAATTACTACTAGAATTGCTGTAAGGTCTATAAACGAAAAAATAAGAGTAAATTAATTGTTTTAGTATTGATGATAGCTAGCAACAATATGGCAAACCCTTTTATATGACGAGGACTCAATTCCAAATTATTGACAGCCTATCAACTGTATTATCGTTCGTGGAGTAAAGGTATATACAATGTATACCTATATGTCATTTAAAACAATTTAAAACCACGTAACATAGACTGGCCAAAAAGTTTTCCTTGGCAATAACATACTCACCTCGTTTTAATGTGTCATTTCAAAGTTTTAGTGTTTTCCTACAGGTGTTATATATATTATTAAAAGGAACGGTTAAGGATTATATTGATTTTATTTCAAGATTATGGTGATGTGGTATGTAGCAATCAAAACAACCCGATGGTTTGGGACCCGAGTGTACACTTAAATAAACCTCCCTGGGAAGACTTTAGCTCACTCTTAGCATATAGATTGCCTCGATGACGGAGTGGTAGCGAAAGCGAGTGCTGTTTGAGGTCTCGGGTTCGATTCCCGTGTCGGGTCAAATGTTTGTATGATCTGCAAATATTTGATTCGGAGTTTTTGTGTTTTCTATGAATAATATGTATGTATTTACAAAAAAAGAAGTATGTAAGTATTCTATCAATCAGTCTCGTTATTACAGTACAAGCTCTGCTTAGTTTTGGACTGGATGGCGTTGTGTGTTAAATGTCCCAAATATTTATTATTATTATTTATTATATAGGCGGCTACACCGTAAAGTATGGTAGCCTTGCTGCATTCTAGTTTACAGAACTTTTCTGCTTTCAAACATATCAGAGACTGGTTATGCGCATGCGCATATTTTCATTTCGATTTAACAGATTTAAAGAAAATTAATTAATATATTTAATATAAACCATAAATATGCAACAAAATAGGTAAAAAAAATTAAAAAAAGGCGCTTGATAGGTGCACGCTTAGTTAGATTATCCCACGTCCTTAAATTACTGTATTAGCACATTCAAAATATGTACTTTGTTATTGCTAAAAGGTTTAATAGAGACAGCTATATCAGTGCCTATCTAAATAATCAGTTTATCTGAAGGTCAGTAATACTGTTATTAGACATGTTTTGTTCGAAGGACCATATTGGAAGTGGTCGTCACCATTTTATTTTGCAATAACATTTTACACTATTGTCTGCATATCAAGTAAAGGGAAAACCGCAGCAAAAATTTTGGTATTTTAATCGTAAAGTAGGATAATGTGCATATTAAATGTGAATTTATTTATTTTTTGTTAACGGGAAAAGATTAACTACTATAACTTATGTTTAAAGAGACTAGAGATTATGGTAATTTCATGGCATAAAGTGACTATATAATAACTGTTTAAGTTAGATAGGATTGAGCCATCTAGGTATATGTAACATGTCATTTTTGTGCATCGGCTAATTTGGAAACAACATGATCCGGGTTTACCCAGAATAGGGCGCCAGAAGCGCCAGGGCGTCTTGGCAATTTTTCGTGGAATATCCACATGCGCCTGACCCCTGAGTAGAAATACCGAAGATATTTTCTACCCTGTCGATAAAAATAACGGCTACGAGCTTAGCTGTATTCATAAAAAATATCGTGTTACACCGGAAAAAAATATGTCGTCAAAGACATTCCTTACGTCTAAAAACCGCAAAATGCCAATCAGCACTCATCCAACGTACAAATGATGATTATGAAACAGTCTGGACGCATACAATCAACTTAAATTGTCCACTTGTCACCACTATAGCTGGCCCATTCAAACGTGACGTCACGAATCATCCGTGCATGACGAGGACCAAAGCCGCAAGCAGCTCTAAGGATTTTCCCTAGTAAGTGACGTACAGCACAACCAGATGCACGTTTATTATTTTCGCGTCTCCTACTATTTTGTTTATTAAAAGTAATAGTGACCCTATAAACGTTTAAAGGGGACCATGGGAAAGCAAAAAATGATGGTAGTACATGCTGAAATGTATTGTTTTTAACTCGAGTTATTCTCACTTAACAGTTTTGTAAAATGCTCTTTTTTACGACAGTAACGTTTCAACTAAGTACTACATATTTGTTATTTAAGGTGTTAGAAGTGAATAATGTGGTACTTTAAAATGTGTAAACGCGAAAGTAGTTACGAATACAGCGTTTTAAGTGAAAAATCTCAAGATTCGACTGTGTTTAATAACCCTAGAAATAGGACTAAGAGGTATATTCAAAAGACTGACTGTTGTGGTATGTTAACAGATTAATAAAATTGAAAAATAATTGTATGTATTTATATATATTATATCAAATACACTAATACTATTATTAAACATGATTCTAAATTAAAACTTGTCGATAATGTCACTATCATTAGTTTTTGACAACACTCGTCCATATTATTTAAAACTACCATCTCATAATCAGTTCATCGACATAGAAATGTTTTCCGCTAACACTCATACGTAACACAAGCATACTACAAGGACTTTGCATACGTGCAGTGCCCTTGAACCTAATAATAGTGTAATACTGGCTTTTGAATACATGCACAATCACTATTACATCTGTATAGTCGAGGTGAAGGGATCATAGAATTCGCTTATTGCATAAATATGATATCCTAAACACAAGGAGCTTTTATCCCGTCATTGACATGCGCAAATAAAATGTTGCTATTAATGTCAACATCAATGAAAAGAAAGTTTATGAAGCAGTAATACAGAATATATATTTCCTTGTGATTACGAGATCTGCTTAATTGAAGTAGTTATGCAAGTATTAAAATTATCTTTCTTATATTTTAAATGCATGAAGTTTTGACTTCATTTTCTTATTGTCTCAAAAGTAAGAATATCTTGTCTATTAAGACTTAAAATCAAAGATAATTTTAATATGGGCACGATTTCTACTAACTAACAATAACTTTTATTGCTGTTGTATACAAAATTTCTGCACTTAGTCGCTGAAATTAGTGTAACTACAAATTTACTAACAAATGTCTTTTTATTTTTCTTTCTCCTTTGTTTTTGTTTGTCTATCCTGTTAACTCCTATAAAAATATTGGTTTCTTTTTATTTTGTTTCACTATATTATCTACACAAACCCATTTGATGTTCAATTAAATCTATTTTGTCCTTACCAAAACTCGTATCCTTAATTGGTTAATACACCTCGCAACTGATGTCACAATATCAAATGGCTAACACTCGACCATTGCGTGTTCTATTTCTTTTGCATTGTTACCACGTCGTTGTACAATTCTATTTATGTGTGCACAAAAATAACACAATGATTTGACTGCTACACATTTAAAAAATCCTTTATCTAAATATAATGACACCGATTATGCCATTTACAAAATCATCTCAAAACAAACCCCTCCTACTGTATCCCTTTACCCTTTTCGCCTCTTGTTTGTGACGTAAATAGACCATAGCAAAAGTATCTTCACCTACTCAGACGGTACCTACGAAGAAGAATACAGCTGCTGGCCGCCTGCTATCTGTATGATTATCATCTCACTGGTAGAAATCATCCTGTTTTGCTACGATGCTGCTAAAGGACACACGGATGCCAATGGAACCATTGCAAAAATATTTATCTACAATCCTCATAAGAGGCATGAGGCATGGAGGTTTATTACGTACATGCTGGTTCATGTGGGGTAAGTCATATTTTGAATTAACATTATTAAAACAAGAATGTAGTAGTATTAAAAAACATACAAGTAAAATGAAAAAAAAAGATGCTGTAGATGAAGTAATATTACGATTAAACCCCTATTACTGATAACATCATGAAGAAGTAGACCTGAGAGGCAGCGCGCAGTCTTCTTTGCGCATTTTTGAGAGCAGTATGATGGTAGTGACGGTCGCACAAATGACGAGACCTGCCTTGGAGCACCCGGCAATTTTTTCATCGGTAACAGTCTAACAGATTCTTTTCGCACTCGAAGAGGATTTGCCATTCTGTAAGCAGAAGAAGACCGTGAAGAGATGAAATAGTGCCCCTTTTAAACATTAATAGAAGTAGAAATTAAAGGGTTAACGGAAAAGAAAGTTGAAACAATTTAATTTATTTCTATTTCAGAGTGGTACACTTAGTAGTCAATCTGCTAGTTCAACTCTTCCTGGGAGTCCCATTAGAGATGGTGCATCGATGGTGGCGCGTTGTACTAGTTTACTTAGCCGGAGTAGCAGCTGGTTCTCTCGCGACCAGTCTAACTGACCCCAAGGTGTACTTAGCGGGTGCTTCTGGAGGAGTTTATGCTTTAATCGCAGCTCACATCGCCACTATAATTATGGTAAATATTATAATTAAATGACTTCGTTTTTTAAGCTACTTCAGTATCTTCGAATTTGTAGCTTCAATATGAACAATGGCTTTTAGTGAAAAAGTATTGTTTGGTGTAATGATAACAGAAAATTCATCTTCTTATGCAGAAACTATGGTTGCAATACCATAGCAGTATCAAGGTCCTGACTTGTCCGCTTTAACCTAAGTAAAATAATTACTTGACGTACTGTATAGATTTAATTACGACTTTATCTTTCCTGTATGGTATTATTCCGGCAATGCAATAATACCATACAGTGGTTACAAAGTCACCTTATGTACTCGATTATATTAGGGTTCATAGCGGAAATTGCACTTCATTGTTACCCAGCAAGAAGGTTAGAAACATTATCCGTCTTAGGCAAAAGCTTACCTCGGGTACGACTTTAATAAACTGTTACTACTTACTCATTAATGTTTCTTGTGGTGTGCCTTAAGAGAGGCCTGTGTCCAGCAGCGGACGTCCTTCGAATGAGATTATATGAATGTTTTTTGTGATCAATCCTAGTACCATCTCTTTCTTTATTAAAATAAGTACTTGTATACCCATGAGCATTATATCTAAACTAACATTTATTGATTCCAGAACTGGTCTGAAATGGAATTCGCGATAATTCAGCTATTGGTATTCTTGCTACTCGCAGCCGTGGACATCGGCACAGCGGTATATGACCGCTATTGGCAACATACTACACAGAACATAGGATATGTTGCACACTTGGCTGGTGCTATTGCCGGTAAGGCTCGCATTTGAATTTTAGTCATATTATTTAGATGGTAAGAAATTAAAAACGAACTCTAATACACTGTTAATGCTGTTGACGAGCCTGTTGATCTAGTGGTAAGTGATCCTGACTGCTACACCAGAGGTCGTGGGTTCGATTCTCACCTGGGACAAATCTTTGTGTGATGAGCACGATCATTTATTCTGTGTCTGGGTGTAATTTATCTATAAAATGTATGTGTTTAGAAATACTAAAGTATGTTTATCAGCAGTCTGGTTACCTTAGTACAGGCTTTGCCTAGTTTTGGTTTTCGGGCGGGGCGTTCGACGGTCGATGCCGTGTTGCGCCTGAGGGCCGTTACCGAAGAGGCGGTGAGCTGTGGCGGCGTGTTGTTGGCGGTGTCGTTGGACATCGCCAACGCATTTAATAGTCTGCCATTTAGCTGCATCAGGGAAGCACTCCACTACCATGGGGTGCCAAAGTACCTGAGGCGGCTTGTGGCAGACTATCTTGAGGAGCGTACCGTCATGTACGAGGACCGAGATGGTGTTCTGAGGCGGCGGCTCATGTCGTGCGGTGTTCCACAGGGGTCTGTCCTCGGACCACTCCTGTGGAATATGGGATACGACTGGGCCCTTCGAGGTCGTCTTCCCCCCGGGCTGGGCGTAATTTGCTACGCAGATGACACATTGGTCACAGCCCGGGGAGCAAACTTTCAAGAGGCGGCGCGCCTGGCTACCACGGGTGTCTCTCTGGTGGTCGGGCGAATTGAGGCGCTGGGTTTGCGGGTGGCCCTAGATAAGACGGAGGCCCTTTTGTTCCATGGGCCCCGTCGTGGTCCACCCTCCGGCGCCTCCATCGTGGTCAATTCGGTCCTCGTACCGGTTCAGGCCCAGATGAAGTATCTGGGCCTGATCCTCGACGGCAGGTGGCTCTTCGACGAGCACTTCCGACAGCTTTCTCCAAAGCTGGTCGGCGCTGCTTCTGCCCTTGGGCGACTTTTGCCCAATCTGGGTGGAGCTAGCGTCGCGACGAGACGGCTATACACGGGGGTTGTCCGGTCAATGGCACTGTATGGTGCACCGGTGTGGGCGGCGGCTCTGACCGCCCAGAATAGGGCTCGCCTCTGGCGCCCTCAGAGGATATTAGCGGTTAGAGCCATACGCGGTTACCGCACCATATCGACGGAGGCGGCGTGCGCCTTGGCCGGAACTCCCCCGTGGGATTTGGAGGCGGAAGTGCTCGCCGAAGTTTATCGGCGGACGGTTAACTTCCGGGCGGGTAGCGGCATACGGCCCCCGCCCGAAGAGATACGCGAGTGGCGAGAGGCCGCTCGTCGAGCCACGATGGCTCGTTGGTCGTCCCGGCTGGAGGCTCCACGTGCTGGCTTTGCCGCCGTGGAGGCTCTCCAGCCGGTCATCGCCGAGTGGGCAGGGCGGCAGCACGGGACCCTTTCCTTCCGACTGACGCAGGTCCTTTCCGGGCACGGTTGCTTCGGGAAGTATTTGCACTCGGTCGCCAGGAGGGAATTGAGTCCCGCCTGTCACCACTGCGACTGCAGTGAGGACTCGGCTCAGCACACGCTAGCGGTTTGTTCCGCCTGGGCGTCGCAGCGTGGGGTCCTCACTGCAGTTATTGGAGGAGATCTCTCGCTACCGGCCGTAATACGCTCCATGGTCGGTAGCGACAGTTGTTTTACCGCGGTCGCAACCTTCTGCGAAGACGTAATTTCGCGGAAGGAGGCGGCGGAGAAGGCCCGGGAGGACAATATCCACTCGGACCCAATTCGCCGCCGGCGAGCCGGGCGGCGGAGGCGCGCATACCAGCGCCTCATGCCGCCTTGAGTGTGGCCGCGGGTGGACGGGACGGGTCTTCCCCTCCATCCGCTATAGTGGCCAGCCGCGAGGAGGCGACGTCCGCGTGTGCCGTACGTCGCCTAAAAGGAGAGTTTATCCGCAGATGGTGCCCGCATGAGCGGGCAGGCGCTAGGAGGGATCTGGATGTCGTAATAACAGCTGTTCCCGGATCCCTCCTATATCAGGCGCAGAGTGGCACACCGTGTGGTTTTAGTCGGTCCGATTCCGACACACCACCCCGCCGTAAACCCTGGTGGGGTGACGGCCCGAGGGGGTTTCCACACGTAAAAAAAAAAAAAAAAAAAAAAAAGGCTTTGCCTAGTTTGAGATCAGACTGCCGCGTATGAGATGTTATGAGAGGACATTATTTTTATTGTCAAGTATATAACGTATATTTACATCTTAACGAAAATGTACGATTTAGACTTAAATTTTAAGATTTTCTAAACAAGAACTTTTCTCGAATCCTAAGTTTGTATTATGAGTTCTACGGTTGCAATAAGTCATTAAACGTATTCGTATTAATACCCTGACACGGCAGTTTGCCGGGTTAACAAAAATTAGATTTCTAGAAAAAATCTAGTTGGACCTACTCAATAATACTTAAACGATAACACGTTTACACTACTTATTAAAGTATTTATCTAATTCAATGAATCTCTTTTTTCAGGCTTATTAGTAGGAATTGGTGTTCTAAGAAACTTAGAGAAGAGAAAATGGGAGAAACGTCTTTGGTGGGCGGCGGTGGTGCTCTACTGCTCTCTTATGATCGGCGGTATTCTAGCCAACATCTTTTGGACTGAACGATTCATGCCACGGAAGCCTTAATAAATAACCTAACTTTATTCTTTTTTTAACAGTACAAGTGTGTACAAGAATTGATAAAGTTCATCTCAAATATTTTTTTATAAAACAGTATTCCTAGGATTCAATAGGTAATCTTAAAAAGATAAATTACTTTTATAAAAAAAAAACTACCGTAGGATATGAATATTAATCGCACGATATGGCAACTCCAAGTATCTAGTGTACTTGGCGTAACTAGGGTACCTGATTTGGATGATTTTGTGTGTTTATGTGTCTGTAAGCTTCGGCATGGCTTTGTAGGTGTTCGGAAGAAATCGATTTTACATTTATATATGAACTTTGCATAATATAGTTGTATGGTTATACAGACCATACTTACATATTTTTGTAACAATGTATTATTTACAAATCCTACTTCTTGATTAAGATCTAGTAGATAAGCGGAACGGATCTACTGCTGAAAGTCCTCTTGTCAAATAAATATTAACACTTTCTTTTTATTACTATTATAAACTTTGTGTGAATTTGTCTAAAATTAGCTCAGCTAAAACTAAAACAGTTTAAATATAGAAAACATTTATAAATACATCGACTTAAATAATAAACTGTTGGCTATTTTTATGATGGCATTTAATATTCTTGCCTCTCGGATACTTCATTTGCTTTACGAAACTAAATTTTGTGTACATCTTATATAAAAACCAAAATTGGTCTAAAGGATTTATCTTCTCACAAAAAGGCAGTACAAAACGCATCTTAAAATGTTTGTAATCAATGTACCTGCAATGTGCCTTTATTGCGGTGTTTATTGTCAATTCAAAAGTTTTCGAATTTTACAATTCGAAACATAAGTAAGACATTGTAAGATAGTTTAAAAAAATTTAAAGTACTAGTAGTTTAATCTTGATACTTGGTCTTTGTATTTGTGCCCCTCTTTTTGGTGAATGAATTTTCATAGTGTGAAAATACCTAGAAATATTTAAGTTACCTAAATATTGTCGACAAGTAGCAAAATATTGGGAAATCTAGCTAGTGAAAACATATCAAAAATATATCTTTACAAATAGGAGCAGTACGTATCGAATGATGATTCGTCTGTTATTAGAACTTTATTATACAAATACATGTATTTCTTCAATCTTATAGTATTTATAATGTGCAGTATTGTTCGTGTACCGTCCTAAATGTTGCCATAATTTATTCTCTGTAAGTAAATTTTGCTTTGTACGTAAGTTTTTTTAAGGATGGCTTTTGTGAGAAAGTGTTTAGTAGCTATTAAGGTGAATCGACTCGATTTCCTAATTACATTTTTAAGATAGTATTATATATGCATGAACATGCCACTTGCACTGAATTTTTGTTGCTATTATTAAAAACTATAATGTAAGGGAGAGACATGTAGCATTATAGTTTTACCAAAAAGATAAATAAACAGTGGCCTACAAGAGTTAGTTTAAATTGTCACAATTGTGATTAAATTATAATAAAAACAAAGAAAATAATCCTAAATAAGCTTCACTGGACTAGAATGTTAATCGATATCGAATTTATCGAGTCATTTGAATTCTGCGGTCAAATTCTTCAAATGTTTTATTGAGATGCGAATAAAAGGGATCAACGTGATAGCAGAAAAACCAAATACTCCTAGTTTTCTGGGCATAGACTAATTTAATTTGCCATGGTTACTGACAAAATGGTTCAAAGTTCGAACAATTAATAGTAGTTACAGAAACCGAACTGTTATCTCTCGTAACGTAATCCTATGAATGGTTTTACGAGTACATTGGTGCCTTGTCACAATGTTACATTTGAGTATCGTAATTCAAAAAATAAACACGGTCTATGAAACAATAAATAATTAATTCGGGAAAATTCTTTTACGACATGCTGTCAAAACATAAACAATAATTTTAGGCTTATCATCGTATTTTTTTTAAATCTCAGATTTATAAAAATAAGTAACATCAACAAATAAATATATTTCAACTAATTTTAGGAGGGCGTAATATATTGTATTGTAAACTATAGTAAATATTATTATTACGACAACTGGAATGCACGTGGCTTAGGGGTAACATTAGCCTCGGAAAAAAAAGTGATGCTGCGGACGCACAGAAAAAGGGTGTTAAGCAATTTTTTTCCTTGCTTCTCGCCAAATGAGTCATGTAACAAGGGTCTAAACCATCTTCCCTTAACTCTGGTCGGGCTCACGACACTCCAACGGCGGCAACGCACTTCAAATTATTAAGTTGCCAGTCTATAGATATAGTCTATAAGTAGTATGATTTAGCCTAATGATTCAATGAGCTTTAATGCACAAACTATATTACAAAATATGTATAATATCAAAAAATCTGTTGCAAGTAAAGACAATTGTACTACAATATTTTTCTATTACAACTTTTTTTTAATAATATAAGTATACTGCAGGGTGTGAATACGTGTATTTAAGCTGGTTCTATGATTTTAACAACTGAGCCGAATAAATTGTCGTATGTGATTGTCATAGTTTAGTATCAATTTTCTACCACATTTTTTTTTATTATTAAATGTCATATCGTAACAAAGAAGATTTACATTCCCTTGATGATAAAATTTTATATTTTTATAAACAACAAAAACGTACTAGGACCAAATTATCTATATCTTACAAGAAATTCGAAAGCAATCATGGATATAATTGTGTATGCGTGTTACTTCACATCATATACATGTACTCGTTACATGCATATAGTATATAGCTTCTGATAAGTACTTGCAACGAAATTTATGTACCTCTAATAATGTAATAAAGCTAAGGATTTTTTGTGCTTCTCTCTGGAGCTAAAGCATTCATCGAGGCAAGTATTACGTTATATAACATCACGCTATAGAAAAAAATTAGGTCACTAGAGGCCTCTTTTTTATATTGGAACAGTATGGTAATTGAATTAACAGTGCCTTATTTTTTTAAAATAAACGAAATAAATACCTCACTTCATAGTTTTTTTTGCATTTATTGTCAAATAAACATATTATAATCTGTGCTAGTAAATTAGCAGAGTAATAATATTTTTTTATACAACTTCCTAAAGTCTACTACTGCTTGCCGTTACAAAAAAAACTACTTATTTAAGGGAAAATTTAAATGTAGGTAAATATTATTTGTTGTGTTCATTATAGTTTTATGTTGTAGTTATTGTTTTCATTACAATTAAGAAATAATCATATTGTGAATATTTTGTATTATTAGACATTTATGTAGGTAACTGTTAAAAAATCAGATGTTTTAATTTCTAGGAACCGTGACTCTAACCTAAACCTATTTCTAGACTAAAAATCATTAAAATCAGCGTAACAGTTCTAAAAGCAGTACATTAACACACAAATGGTCAGAAGATCTATGTAGAGTATATAAAAAAAAATAAACTTCAGAGACATCCTAACAACGTGAAATTAAAAAATGTATGATTTACAGAAGAATGTAATATGTGTTCGATTTTAGGAGGAACTACTTATAGTAGTTTTTCTTAACACTTCATGTAAAGAATTGCCAACAGAATTTTATGTAACAATTTTTCCATGAAAAAAAAAGACTAAAAAATTAATGATGTCTACATACCTTCTGGAACAATTACTGAGTCAATTATTGAACAACTGTACATTGAACATATGGGTTCAGATGCGCAGTGTCAGTTGCATTGAAAATTGTGCCGATTTTGGTAATCTATCAGCTTTCTGGCTAGACGAACAGAAGAGCATGATTTTTCTTCATCAAATAGTTTTAAAAATGTCAAAATTTTACTGATGAATGTTACTGGAAACGATACACGAAAACACATGACAATTTTTGGCGCGAATTTTTGGTCAGTTGCCCTGTCTAATTTTACAGCCAATGGACAGGCACAAGCTACATTTCCAAAAGTCCTATATAATAAAAAAAGGTCCTGTTTATAAATGTGTAACTGCTAAGTTGAGATTATATTATAATATTATTATTTTCCTCTATGTGAAGAGTTATCTTTAAGCATATTTGTTAGAATAAGTTCCTGTGCTGTATATGTACCTACTGTTTTATTTGCACAAATCTTGTTTTAATTTGATTATGTTTTAAGTGGATGGGAGTGCAGATAATAAACTGCGTAATTTGAAAAAAATTGGTGTTTTTTTTACATGATCATAATAATTCTTTAAATGTTTTAGAGAGTCATATTGTAAAAGAAATCAGTAGGGAATATGCATTTTTTTATACAGATTTTAATTAATCATTTACATTTTTTTCATAAGGTAGAAAAAAATGAAAATAGACTTGAAAAGAACTCAAATTATTTTTAAACTTGAAATTTAAAACATTGAATAAATTTGTCTCGTTCAAACACCACCATTTACTTATTTCGCGTGCTTTGAATGACGACAAATGTGCCGCCCCGTGTTTGCTTACTCTTAGCTTATAAGTTATTGCATACATATCCTCAGTTTTAGTTGCTATCATGGAAGTAACGTAAAACCTTCCAAACGTATGGTGCAGAAGCACAAAAACACTACTGGAAATGCACCCCATAAAGTATGACAACGATGATGTAAGGTTAAGAGAAGTAATAATAAATCCCCCATTCTGTGTTAATTTAGTTGTGATGATCATCTTAACGTTAGTATGTTATGTTATATATTGTGAATCAGAAGTACCTAAGTGTTGCATTAGCTATTAAGCAGTAGAAGATACGGTATTAAACTAACCAACCCTAGCTTACAAAAGTTCAATAAAGGGTCGATTTATACTAGCGCAGAGTCGAAGCGCATCGAAGCGTCTATCCAAAACTTAACATAACAAATTCAACCTTAACTCCGCAGGGTAACGCACAGAGATGGGAGATTTTAAAAAGACGCGCGCATTCGTCGGAATTCGCGCGTCTGCACGCGAACAAGGCTGATTGGTGCGCGCGCGTGCGCGCGCATTCTCGTGTATCCACGCGCCTACTAGCGAACCAACGCGTCATCAGTCGGAAATTGGCCTGCGTCGGTGTTAATCACAATGGACTCAGACGAAAAATTAATTTACCTGGTGCAAAAATATGAATGCCTATTTAATCCAAAAGCTAAAAATTATAGTGACAAACATTCCAAAAATAAATCTTTGCTTGGGAAAAAGCTGTTGATCCCAATACTACACGTGAGAGTGCGCGTGCGAATACGCGCGCATTCGTGCGGCTTCGTTTTAGTTGTAAAAAATTTGACGCTTCGATGCGCTTCGACTCTGCGCTAGTATAAATCGACCCTAAAACTTTCTATAAAAACCTTTCTTATTTCTATTGTGGTTTTACGAAATATTTAATACTCATGATTTATTCGGCAGTTACGCTTAGCCCTACATCTTTTCTACCTCTTATCGGTAGTACTAAGTATGGTAATATTATTTATAAGTACTTATTCCTACCGCTAGGGATAAGTGTAATGGTATTACAACTTTGATATTCACAAAGTACTCTTACTCTAGTGTTCTAGTCCTCTAGAAACCACCATAATAATACAGTTTAAAACTATTTTTACACAAACACTCGATGTTCATACTACTTACGCTACCACAGTTTGAACAACAACAAATGTGACAGGTGACAATCTTAGAAAACGCACGTCTTGTAAGTTGAAATTGTTCTCCCTTATTTTTCTTTTTTTTTTTGAAGTTATACTTACTTCTTTTGGCGCGTTACGGAAAAATGGTGAGAGTAAATTTTTAGGATGCACGCGCATACCTTCACGAAAAACCTACACCATGAATTAAGCTACACATTAGCTAGTCAACATTTTTTTTTATTATTAATCACGTACAAATAATTGTTTTATTATATGTAAGTACAATTATTTAACTGGGTAATGCGTTATAATAAAAAATCCTCCAAGTTTTATTATAACGCATTACCTAGTTAAATAAATTGTACTAAACATTTCTTTCTTTCAATGTACTAAACACCTTCGTTTCTATCATTAGTGTCGTTTTCTCTACAAACATTGGACAATGCGAAGGATAAAATTTTTAGAAAGACTTTTTTAGAACTTCTTATCTGGGTACCTAAGTACACACACGTGTTTTTACAATATTTTATGAGTTTTAAAATATCTTTTACTTAAAATATGACCAAAATAAAAATTCCAGAGAAATATATTTGAGACAAATTTAAGTCTCATACATATTCCCTATTATAACTTTTGTATTTTTTATCCCGTACTTTTTAACTTTTAAGCAATCATGTTCCATGATATAAAATCGTTATTTCGAAAATTAATGACGAAATTTTTATCGATCGGAAACCACGGTGATTGTATTGTTGCAATTCCAAAATTCAGCCCCCAACCGATAAATTTTTAGCAAACATTTTCACCGCTTAATACTACAGACAAAAACATATGGTTGACAGCCAGTACCCATTACGGGCCACAGAAGCGAGAAAATATATGTGTACTGTTATGTATGTACTGCACAAGAAATAAAAGCAGTAAATATATAATAGTAAATAAAAGTAGTCGCAAAATATACACATAGTGGAATTGTTTGGATAAGGATAAGCCCATCAAACAGTAGTACAGATTGATAAATTCAATTATGTCTGAAGTATATATACTCGTAGACCGAATACCAATGCGATGAGTAAGTTCGATGGGGAAAAACTGAACATTGATATCTGTATTTAGTTGAGGGTAATAACCCGAGACAAAAGATTTTATTTTAGTGTTTAATTTTATGAAATAAATAATTATATGTCGTAATCATGATCAGCTACTTCTTTATACTTGATGTTTTACGACATGCTAGGGGTAAAACAAATTAGATTCACTTAGAGACTGATAAAATATCTCTTCCCTTGTCTCAACTTGGTTAGTAATAATATGCTTAACTTCGAACGCTGTACATATACATACATAATTCTATCTTTGCAGGCAATCTTGTTACAATCTACCTAATATAGATATTACAATGCGTCTTTTAGCAAAAAACTAATATTGTAAATACGAAAATTACTATTTTTGTCTGTCTGTTTACTTTCTCGCCTAAACCGCTGAACTGATTTTAGAGATACTTCGATTCTTGCCGCGATAACTAACATACAGAATAAAAAGCAAAATCATTTTTCATAAAGCGATAATACTTTTAAAATATAGCTAATAGTGTTGATGTGATTTTTATGTTTTACATATACATTTAATGGATTAAAATATGCTAATACGGTCTGATTGTGCTTTATAATACCTGAATATTATGTAAACAAGATTTTGCCAGACAACCACCGTCTTCTTTGTTCTATAATTTTCAAACATTGTTTCCTGCTTACCTTGAATAACAAGGTATGTATGTATTACGAAACATTCAAAAATTATTCAAAAAAATATACAATTCGGTAGTTGCAAAAAACTTCTGCGTTTCCTTAACGGAACCTTGGCGTAGTTGTGTCAGAGGGAGGGTTTCCCCTTTTTTATTATTCAGCTAATGAACTTAGTTTCGGTAAATAACCTAATAATCAAAAAACGAAAACATGGTACTCCAACCTTATAATTTGAAATCAGAACAATGGAATTAAAACATTAGACAGACTAAAGGCGTACGTGACAAAACTGTTGGTGGTGTTGTAAAAAGTAAAGTCCTGTCGTCATCTTTAGAGCTTTTATTTATCCTGGTCTGATCCTAACATTTATTATCATGTGATTCAGTAATTTATTAATAAGTACTTATAGGGTAATTTCATGATATCAATATGGTTGTGGAAGTGATTAATCATTAACGGAGAATAAAAACGATATACTGCGTTTATCAGACTTAGTCATTTGTTATAAATAAGTTTACAGTTCATACTCCTAATTCAGGGTTTTTTTTTTGTGAAATTGTTGGGGCGGATTAGTTTGCGTGTTCGGACTGCTCCTGGTTTTAAAATATGTGGGCAAATTAATTACCATACTTTTCAATAGATAATAATTTTTAAAATAAGGTAAACCTTTTATTGAATTTTGTTTTGATAGAGTTTTAAATCTGGACGGATCCTTAGGACCCGGAAACAGTATCCTTAACGGATAAGGAAATTTTACATTCATTAAAACTACATCACAGTTTACGAAGATCTTTTAATTTATGAACCTACCTTCCATCCCATCCAGTGTTGCAAACGGAAACCATGTATAGAGAAAGAGAAATTATTTCATACTTATTTATTTTCTATTCAAATTTTTTATCACTTGTCATAACTTCGAGTCAAGTGAAAGCAGGCCTAGAAGAGACAAACCGGTTTGTGATTCAACGTATTATTCTATGGTACTTAGTTCATATCTGGCAGATGCATTCAGCTAACTATTAAAGATTATAACCCACTTTGTTTAATTATTCAACTGCCTCAAAGACGCAGTGTTAGCGTATGCGACTGCAGTGTTGAGGTTTCAAATTCGATTCCTATGTTGGAACAATGCTGGTATGATTTGAAGTAGTACTGCCTTCAACGTTCTACATTAATAAAGATAAATTATGTGTGTGTATGTGAGCGCGTGCGTGCGTCCGTGTGTGCGTGTGTGCGGGCGTGCGTGCGTGAGTGCCTGAGTGCGGGCGTGCGTGCATGAGTGCGTGCAAATACTATATGACACCAAAGTAACATACAGTACGCAAATAAAATAACATAGTTATATAACATACGAAAATGAGATAGCCTCTAATAAACTAAGTCGTCTTTTTAATAACACCCGTAAATATTCAATAGAAAGCATCAAGTATAGACCAATAATTATCTTAACTTTGTTATTCTGATTGCCACCACCATTGCCACCTAACCTTTTATTTCAGCCACGTATGTGACATCTCATTATTATTGTACGTTTTTAGGTTTGTAGCTTCAACATAAGCTCCTCAAAAAATATAATTCAAGTTGGAATAAACAACATCATTTATTATAACTTAGCATGTAAAATCATACGTCACATCCGTATTTATCGTGAAAATAGCTACTGCAAGATAAGTCGGGAATGCGCAAGACGATAGTGACCGGCCATTTGGATAAATCAGAGAGTGCCATTCGATTCATGCACCGACATCGAGTTAAAATATACGTACGTATTAATATTAGTTCAACGTGTACTTTCTGTGTATAAAAATGTACTCTTTGATGTGTACTGACGAGTTAACCACGAATTATTAGTATATAGCACAATTTTTTTGAAGTGAAAATTTCTTTAGGCGCGTTGAGCGTTTTGGTAGAGGGTAAAATCCTCGGTTCGCGTCACCGACATGCTGATGATAATAGTATATCTATAGCTATGGAGAATATGATATTATATATTATATATGAAATTTATTATTATTATATATTATATATGATATTATATATAGCTATATATGAAACATAAAAAATTTCATATAATTTTTGCATATAGTTTTAATTACTCTCAACTTAATAGTTCCGTTTTCACTTCTATCGGCAGTCCCACGACTGCTACTGTTTTTTTTTTTCACAAATTGTTGTCATAACATAATCTTATTTGAAATAATATTTTTAAGGTATTTAAGATAGTTATATTATATTAATTATATTTGGTAAAGTGAATTTCATGTAGCATAACATTTATTTAGAGCGATTATTGTAGGCTACAATTTCACTTGGCATATGAACTTATATCTTATAATGCTATTGGATTTGGTGATCATTTTATCGAAAACCTTCAGGACTATTGTTTAAAAGATACATTTATTGATACTATTGTAGCTAACATCCAATTCTGAGTAATCCGACCTGGTTAGGTTAGGTTGTTTTGATGTCATTTTTCTATAACCACCCAAAAATAGGAGCCCTGCTAAGCGGATTCCGTCAATCTATCTTGGCAGGTGGTCATCAGTTACTAGGTATACTCAGATTATTAACTCTGAGAGATGCTGTGGGTGCGGAAAGGACTCCCGTCAATAGTTTCTAGGTAATATTAGTTGACATAATTTACTATTTCTTGACAATTTAAATTTAAATTTAACGATCAATTCATGTGGAATTCGGTAAAATTTAGAATTTAATATAATAGTTTTTTGATGTCATATATTTTAGAAGTTACTGCTTAAATGCATGTTACAAGCTTAGATACAAAAAACTAATCAATATGTTAAGTTGTATTTCGAGTAATGTACATAGAAGATAACTAGTGGCTAAGATAGTTTTATTCAGACACTCGTTAATTGTGACCAACTTAGTAATTTTAGAAGCGAATAATGCATTCAATGATAATGTCGAATGCATTAACACCACATCATGTCACCAGTTCTGGTACTGTCATAGAAACGTATCATTAATATTTTTAAACAAAGATAATAGTCGTCAATTCGTCGCTCTCTCAATGGATTCAATTACTGTGTGATTAAAAACGACTCGTCATCGTTTTTCGTGATAATTTTTATTTATGCATCTTATTGTAATAAGATTTTCAGCTATGAAAATCTTAACGATTAAGGCTGCCATTAAATTAAAAAAATATTAATTAATGTGAAAATACACAAAAACACCATAGCTCACAGTAATACGACCTTTTTTTAAGTGTCAGGCCTCTCGGGCCGTCACCTCAACAGGGTATGTGAGTGGTGTGTCGAAATTGGAAAGGTTAACACCATACGGTGCCACTCTGCTTCTGAAATAAAAGGAATCCGGGAACTGCTGTTATTTAAGACATCCGGATCCCTGTAAAGCGATCTTATTAAATGAAAACATTAAACTACTTATATATTAACAGTTAATTCAGATTTGTGACATTTGAGTTGCATGTTTACAAAATTACTTCATAGCTATTCAGATTAATAACAATTGTTTACAAAATAACTGTGATTATTTTAGTCGGCTCACGTGATACTCGTTGATATTCGATTTGGGTATTGACGAAATGCATATTTGTGTAAACCTCCTCTTAGAGCGATAATTTAATACTTAATTACATCACATCAACAACCTTTAATAGTCTACTGCAGGCCTCTCTTTAGAAAGAAGTTTTAATAATATAATTAATACCGAATAATTTTATATTTAACTCGTTAAAATAATAAAAAAATAAGGAGGACGAAGTCATACGCAATGTTATGAAATAGTATTTTTAGAGCGAAAAAGTTAAATGTGTCTGTTACAAGTTCATCTTGAGGTATATGTTTTGTCGACTGTTTTTACCATAATTCATGGTCTTTTCTTTTAGTTGTCGCTGTGGAAAATCACTGCGGATCTCCAGCTCCTCGGGGACACAGAAGTCAAGAGTATGTGGTGTTTCCACTAAAAATCACCCCGGCGGCTGATCTCAGGCGTCTTTCTCTAAAGGGGACCCGGACCATATTATGTCAGGTCCCCTCCAGAATCAACACCGTGTCTAGTCAAACCCTATCCTGGGGAGGCCATAATCCATGGTCTAACTTTTATTTACTCTCGTCGTAACTCAGAGATACAGATGACTGCACGGTGGACCTAGTGGTTTCAGCGGCCGCCACGTCACTCGACTGCGCTGAATGTTGCGGGGGTCAAACTCCACATGGGACAACACTTCGTGTAATCCACAAATTGTTGTTCTGAGTTTGGACGTTCATTGCATCCGTTCCTTAAATGTTTCTAAAGTCCTTCGCGATACAGGATTTATTCCAAAAGTTGGCGTTGCCTTTTCTTAAAAAAAGAAGATACATTATCTCATTGATCTCATCAAATAATTATATCTCATCTCATCAAATAATTGATTACTTTATTATTTTAAATACAAATTAAAAAGTTAATGTATCCGTTTTATAATACCGAATATAAATATTTGTATTTATTTCTGACGTGTAAAAAGTTAAAACGTAAGGTTTAATGAATGAAATAGCGTACATAAGTAAACTATGGCATAATAATTTTCGTGTCGTAAAAAATTGTCTGTAAGAAACGTTCGTACCAATTTATATATTGTATCAGAAGCAAAATAAACTAACGTCTACTAAGCGCTATATAGTAAATTAATATTTTTTTTAAATTGAAGGACGCGTGGACATCATTGTCATTGGCGCTTGGCGCTGTGCATATTTGTCAGTTCACAACTGTACTACACGACAGTCTGTCGTGTACACACCGACAAAGTAGAATAGTGCCGTTCTCACAAGGCTATTTAAAAAGATTGTTATAATAGAATTTTAAATAAATACAAAATTAACACAATATTTTGAGGGGTGTATCAATAGGGGATGAGTGTTTAAAAGACTGTGTCTTAGACTATAAATAAATTATTCCTTTTCGTTATATTTCTGTTGTTAGTGATAACCGGATTGTTTTTAATTATTTATTCGAAGTTGCGTGTAATGTTTTTGAGTGAAAATGACTACAGAACAGAGAGAGATGGTAGTTTTGATGAACGGTCTGGAGCATACTGAGCAGACACATTACTGGAAACAATTATTTGAAAAGGTAATTTCTGTTTTCTTGTACTTTAATTATTTTTAATTCACCACGATATTTTATTTTATTTTATTTTATATTGGTATATTTCAAGATAGACCCTACTTGGCTCTAGCTTTTAATTTGTTTACAATTATTTATTGTAACCACATTCATTTTGTTTTTATTTTGTTATCATAAGAGACACACCTATGCTAGAGAGACGTCTCTCTAGCATAGGTGTGTCTATAAGGAAGGAATGTATCATTTGAAGCTTTTTACGCACGTGGTAAATTCCCGCTTAAATTAAAATCTGAGATTTCCGTATTTTTACGACGGCTATCACGTATGTAGGTGTCAGCATTTTGTTCTACTTAGAATTTATTTATAATTAATTTATTTGTAACATTATTCATGCACAAATTTTTAACAATTTGGTATATTTTATATTTAAGCCTTGAATTTGACGAGATAAAAATGTGCCGAACAATGAGTACATCCCTAAAGATATGTATTAAATAAATCATCACACGGCTAAATTGTATGAATAGGGTGGCAAGCAAGGAAATGTTAATAGAATTTAATAGATGTCAATAAGTTCCTGCATAGTTTTAACCTATTCAAGGAAGGAAGAAGCAAAGTTTTAAACAATTATAACATTAGCAACCACAGATTTTATAATATTGATCAGTTACGTTTACTTACGTTACCTTGCGTAAATAATAAATATGCAGAATTATAATAATGACGAACCGGTAATGTAACATAAATATTTTCATTATTCCGTTCACTGTGATCTTTATCAAAAGAGCACTCGTTATTTTTGTAGTGCTATCATACTCATTGTATTTTTGCTGTATGATTGGATTTTGTTACAAGTCAGCATTAAACATAGCATCCGCGTACCTAAACTCCATTTTAATTTAAGAAAACAATTTATTTTCTTGGTAATATTGTACATTTGCGATGTTAAAACAAAAAAACTTTAGGATGTTCATCTTGGCATTCTACTATTACAATATTGTAAAGGGATGTAAAGATTGAAGGAAATTACTAACCTATGGTAAACATAAAATTATTTAAATATACGGGATTTACGCGATCGTGTAAAGTTACTTGGAAATCTAAGGCATGTGAAACCCATAAAATGATCGTGTTTATTCCCATTCGTAAACATAACTACTTGTGTGTATATTAAGATGTTTCCATTTATTCAAGTGAAGGACTTGTACAATTATATTATAATATTTGCCGGTGACACTCAAACTAACACTGTATACACAACACTCTAAAGTTAAATTAGGCTAAAAATGTATATATAAAAAAAAGAGAAATTAAAAATCAAAACAAAATGCAACATAATAATAAGATATACACGCGGCAGAAATATGCTTTGGCACGAACAAAAAACCAGCGTTAAGCAATCTTGTCATTGTTTGTCACGGAATGAGGCACCGAAAGGCGAATTTCAAACTCCTCGTTCTGACTATGGGCGGCAGTACACGTAACTCTTGTGTTGCAGGTATTAAAAAAAGTATATTCCAAAATACATACTTTGATAATACAGACATATTTAAATCATACTCGGCGGGCAAATAAGATAAATACCCAGCATTGAGTAGATATTTCGGTTATTCCCCACGTGTACGAATCACTATCTTCAACATAATAATTAACCGCTGTACACAACTTGTAGCAAACTGGTTTCTGTGAGCTACATTTTTTTTTAACTACAACTCGCCACTTATAGTATATTATATAGGTAGGACTGACCGTCACGGTTTTTGAACATAAATGACTCTATTCAAAGATCTGCACACGCATACAAATAAATTAAATCAGATTGTCGACAGATAACCGGTGGACCTACTTCCACGACTGTTTCACCGGTAAATAGCTCAAATTATAAAGAAGTACGTACTCTATTTTTATTATGAAAAACAATATGGAGACCAGCTGAAAAAACAACAGATACATGCGAGAGAAGGCGATGTCGGATCAGATATTTTTTTTCTTTTTAACTAAATTTTGTTGCCTTTCTACTTTTATCAAATAAACAAAATCAGATTTGAAACACAATACACAATATAGACCCAGTTTATGAATAAATATCATATCGGTCTATAATGATATATATATATATATGAAATAGCCAAAGGCATTTTTATTTAGCCATTTTAATTTACATTACAGTTTCATGGACATTTCCTTGTCGACACGTCAATCTTATAGTTTCGTATTCGTACACTTTTACACACAAATTATTCTGAACCCACCCACGACTAGTAGTGTTTTCTTTTTGTATTCTATTTCGGATGACTAATACTATTGGCAACTATTCAAGTGTACTACATTAAAGATACTGTTCTGATCAATTCTGAATAGGTAGTATATTATGTGAACGGTAATTGAGGCGGAAAACCATACACCATTCACCTGCATGTCGAAAAACCCAGCGAGTTACAAAATTCCGAAGACGGCTAATGCTAATCACAACACGACACTAGAACAACATGTATCAAGAACTGGTTGTATAAAAATGCAAATTATCCAGAAATGTAATCCACAACATTGCAATTGGGCCTAAATTAAATTTTGAGTATGATACTGAAAGTTTTGGACATTGACTATAAATTTTACCTGTTTGGTGACAATTTCCATTGCAAAACACAATTTTATTTTGCGATCTTTTGCTAGTATAAAATAATATCACTGGACGCCTCTCACATTTTGACTCTAGTTTTTATATTTCTCCACTGAACCGAACAGAATATAAAAATTATTACTAAGTCTGGTAAATTAGGTTTGAGACGAAATTTTCTAGCATACTACATGTACGGTTACAGTGTAAACAGAAAGTAACACACTTTCCGTACACATTTCGTACTTGATTTGTTATTCTTCATATTTTACACTTCTGCACCTCGATATAATGTGCATTTTAATAACATTATAATATCTAAAGCTGGCAGTATTTGAATAATAGTAAACATAATTGGTATCATTTATCACTTCTTAATACCTAAATATACAAGCTACAGCTAATTCTTAAAACGGTAATTTTTCGTCAGTAACTAGACTCATTCCTAAGATTTAAATTTCTTCATCAAAAGTGATTAATGCAAGAATTCATCGACCTTTCCGGACCTATCATATAGCTCGTTAATATTGCATACCATTTATAGTGAGACAAACTTGTTTTCTAAAAAAACATGATAGCCGTTCGCAATATACATTTTATATCTAATTTGATTTTAAAATTTGTAGTTGAATGTAAACTATTTATTTAAATATTTCTTATAGCCTAGGCTGTCTCACAGTTTTACGGTACATGGAATGTAAATTAAAAGTAAGCAGAGACTGCCACAAAATTCTTCTTAAGATTTTTTTCAAAATATATAGTTTTCATTTTACGATATTCAAAATAATCCTTAAAATAAAGTTTTGTTCGGACCATCGATTTGCTTTTCCTCAAACTCAAGAAGATTAATTTATCGACGACTACTTGGCTTCTACGACTCGTTCGGTTAGTTGCTGTTGTAGTGTTGAAATTGCAATACGGGGAATTCCTTTGGTTTATAAGACTGAAGTTCGCTCCTACATGGACTACTGCTCGCATTTTTGCGATGGACCCACGTAGTATTTACTAGACGCTCTCGATCGGTTGCAACGGCGAGCAGTCTGCAGTTGCGTCCATTTAGTCCCACCGTTTTAGAATGGTAGATATATGCTCTCGAACTAAACGGTTCGACTTTTCCTTCCTATAAAAATCTGTCAAAACTTGAAACCAGTGTTTTCTTGTGTATGTTTCACTTCTACTACGATCTCCTTTAAAGGATTCGTCCTTCTCTTCCTTCGAAAAAGCATCTCACTGGGCCACCATTGTGTAGGTCACCATACTGTATTGCCTACATTCGCAATGAGTATGGCGACCACTACTCTTAGATTCTATTCATGCTTTCCATCAGGTAGAGTAGAGAGACATTGGCAGGCTGTAATTCAAGAAAAAAAGAATATTCTCGGTACCAAAATCATAACTGGGTCATACACTGTGATCATAGTCAGCCTTGGGCTGTGGATACGGACTCTAAATTAGGCGATGCTCTCATAGTATTTTTTTATGTACGCTTCGTAACTCGTAACTTCGTTATACTCACGATGCTGTCGTAGAAATATTCTAAATACTTTTTATTTGATCAAATAAAGGAGATAGATGCGGATATAATAAATATGTAACACAGACGAATGGATCAGGCTTATGTTGACGAAGTGCAAGCAAGGGATGCATGAACGCGATTTTACATTTAATTCTTTTTTTTCTTAGGTATCTTAGGTAATTAAGTCTGACTAATATACATTGACTAATGAGCATTTGAATTCAAATTGCCTAGTTGTCGCAGTAACTTAACATACGGTGTTAAAAAAAAGCCGTAGGAGCTCTAAATGCCGAAATAGGGGTTTGCCTTTAGTGTTGATTTTTCCATCTCAGCTATTTGAATAAATAAATATATTTTGAATAAATTAGCATTATTCTTTTTAATTTTGTGACTAAGTCTTAAACGCAATATAACACCAACTACATAAAATTTAGCTAAAATCTTTCTACAGGAAAAACGATTTAACAAAAGTAGCAGCTAATTATAGCGCACCTTCGGCGAGACACATCCATTTTCGACAGAAAATTTTTAAAAACAATACAAATATGATAATTTAAAGCTAGACGCATTTTACACAAGGAAATTTAGGCCCAAAGAAGGCAGAGCCTATACTATAGTATCCAGAATGCTGATAAATGTACATGTATATTTTTAAAAACACGTATAATTATAGACAAATTATAACCAGACACTACATAAATATCAAACAACTACTTATCGTGGGTAGGATCGAACCCACGATCTCTTGCTTAACAATTAGGGTAACATTTACTAACGACTGGTGAGACAGAAAGTTTGTTAACTTAAAACACTTATCTATTACTTATATGCCTACATTTCCTCAATCGTCGCTGAGTCAACCTCAATGTAGCAGGTATTCCCATAGTTATTATAATTTAAAAGTACGCCCCAATTAAACAATGGTATTATTTTATTATGACAAATTCGTTAGAACAAAACGTCATGACTTAATCATTTGGACCTACTTTCGATCTTGTGTTTAACCACAAAATAAACTCTGTGGTTATTATACGTATGTTTTACTTTATGTCAATAAGGAATACGTAATAAGATTATGAAGTAGAGGAAAACCCTGTCGAAGTGTTTCTCCGGGCAACGTACGTATTTGCTTTAGATAGGACCATAAACAAACAACACTAGCAAGTAAAACTGAAACTTAGAAACCTAACTGGGATGACAAATTAACCCAGAAATCTTATTTTATTTTTGTATCGAGGCGGAAAATCCCTTTAGAATCAGAAGCGTGATCGCCAAACTCAGGCAAACAACTCTAGGAAGGACAAGAACTTGTGATTTCGGGTATTCTTAGAATCGACACTGGAAATTGCAAATTCCCCCGTCAATCTCTTCCTCGCTTGAACACTGGGAACAATATCCAAATACTTTAAAGTATACTAACTTTAGCCTGTGGCTTCGCTCGCCTGGAATTTGATCTGCCACATTAAGTCTCTTAACAGATCACTTTAAATATTTTTTTTAACATACAAACAATCTTACGTATACATACATACGTATACGTGTACATCATCTTTGCAGCGTACACCAAGATATCTCTCAGAGGCAAAATTTTTTTTCGAATTAATTGACATTACGACCAAAATTACATAAAATCATTACAAATTGTGTATGTGTGTGTGCCTATATGCTATTTCGATGTATAACCTATATTATTGTAAAGTTTCATCCAAATTCGTCCAGTATTTTTTTCGTGAAAGAGTAACAAACATCCTCACATACTTTCGCACTTATAATATTAGTAGGATTTTGTATTTACTGAAGTTTACATATATATCACGGTTTTTTTCCTGTTTATAGTATGACGAAGACGAAGATGGCCGCATTTCTTACGAGGAACTTAAAAACATCATCAATTCAAAAAAGTATGGGAATGATCTACCCGATAATATGGTGGCTGAGATTATGAAAAAGGCTGACCATGACAAGTCTGGGTACTTGGATTATAATGAATTTGTGGATATGATGCAAAATCCCGAACTGAAGTCATTTTTTGGGCATTATTTTGAGAGCTACATACGGATTGTCATTCCTCCAAGAAGACACGTTGAAATCACAGGTAATTTTTAAACTAAATTATTAATATACACACATAAAATCACGCCTGTTTCCCTGGAGGGATAGACAGAGGTATATTAAAAGCCCAATTTTTGCCAGTGTTCAGGTCCCAAGTAATAGGTAGACGGTCTATTGCCACTAATCGCGATGTTTTCTTTGCCAAAGCCTCGTCTATCGATCTGCAGACGCACCACTTGCAGGTGAAGTTGATTTGGGACCCTATGCACCTCAAATTAAATTAGTTCTACATCCTTATTCATGTAGCTACAGAGGTGTAACTAATGTGATAATCTCACAATTGTTTTACCAAAGTCATATTTCCATGGAACAAAGGTTAAATTGTAAGGCAGTGCTGTGGTAATAAAGGACTTCGCAAAAAAATATTTCCTTCACTAAGTTGCTGGATAAACGATGTCTTTTTATATTTTATGACGGATAATCCCTTTGAGACCCAGTACATAAATGATTTTATACTGTTCTCGGCAAAGGATCGAATCGGCAAATATACACATATCGGCAAATATTAACATGTAACTTATTAAAACGCAGGTATAACCTACGAAGACCAATACAAAAGGTGCTGGCCGCCGGCTGTAGTCATGATCTTCATTTCTATAGTGGAGGTTGTATTGTTTTGTTCTGATGCTGCTTTTGGACACATTTACGGGGATGGAAAAATCGCACAGTGGTTTATCTACGACCCCGACAAGAGAGAAGAGGCGTGGCGGTTCTTGACGTATATGCTTGTACATTATGGGTAAGTACATAGATATGCTTACTATGAGCCCTGGTACGACCTCTCGAAAGCGATAGGACAGAGCTCGTCATCAGACTGTGTTCGAGTACTGAGTCCAAACATATTATTGTTCGTAAGCGTTACAATACAAAGACTTAAATGCCAGACAATACAGCTCAATCGAAATCAGTTAAATTAAAAAAAAAAAAAAACAAAAACCAGAAATGTAAATTCAGAACTAAATAAATACAAATAAAATAATTCCGAATTAGAACACCATTGTCCCTGAACTGTGGACGACAGCGTCGCAATGTTGACGACGTGATAGCGTCGCCGCCGCAAGCCGCGACGACCCGGCGAACTTTACATTCTTAATACTAACAACCTACCTACATTACTTCCTTTTTAAAATCAATTTATTAAAGATACGGGCCTATTGTAGATAAAGGTCACTCACAGCGTTATCAATGGTAATTTGGCAAAATCTGCTGTAGTCTTATTTTTTTACAGAATTTTGATTGGTAAAAATTCACGTTGTAAATGTATGATTGGGTATTTGCTTCAAAATCTTTAACCGAGTTTTAAAATCTACTACATTTCGACTTAAATTCTGACTTGATCGAACTGTTATCTTTATACATTTTAATTTTAATTGTTTAAATCAATTGTACACAAAAAAAAATCTCGACAATGTCTCTCGTGTCTGCGAGTAATTGTCCGTTGTAGACCACTATGCTGTAGAACAGTAATTTAATAGATAAAATTCTACAAATACAATATTTATGTGAGAAACCACAGTTTAACTCTCTGACAGACAATAAAAAATCCCCTTTGTCTCATTTCAGAATACTGCATTTAATAAGCAACTTACTAATTCAACTGTTCGTGGGATTTCCACTTGAAGTAGTACATCGGTGGTGGCGCGTCATGCTGATTTATTTAGCGGGAGTTTTGGCTGGTTCCCTTGCTACCAGTATTACTGATCCCTCAGCTATCCTGGCAGGAGCTTCTGGAGGAGTATATGCTTTAAGTTCCGCTCATGTAGCTACTATCATTATGGTAAGTGACCATTTCCTTTTTTACTGTTATTTTAGAACTATATTCATGAATAACGACGCAGTGATATTGTCCGGTTAGCTACTAAATGTACCTTTTTTTCTGTGTTACGTCGAACTCGAACCCAATAAGAATCGCACACTGTCTCAGATAACATATAATAGTCGGAGAACCAGGTGTACCCTAGAAAGGAATTCCCTGGAACCCTGACATACCTCGAGCCATCTACCTACGACTTGACAGATGACCATCTCCTGAATGAAAACTTCATTGTTCCCTTTTCTGCGCCAAAAGAGTACGGTCTGGCCATTGGAAAGATGGCACTCGGGCGTTGGCTCCTTTCCGATCAGACCCAGATGATCTCCGAAGCATCCTTTCTCAGTGATCAGCTGCGTCAGCTGGTATGAGAGGGTTCCGTGATTTCTCTCGAGCCAAATTGTTTTAGTAAAATCTCTAATAAAAAACTTGCTACAAAAGCAGACGTCGTTCATGTATATGTATTTGTATAATAAAGTGAATATAATAATAACTCATTCCAGTGTCATTTTATTATTATTGAGGCTTTTAATCAAATGCATGTTAGGTACAGACACAAAAATAACTAGTGCGTGGATATTCGACACAAATAGCTTATAACGAAAACAGTTTCAAAATTTGGAATGTTCTTTTTTTTTCTTGTTTACATGTTATACCTACACATTCTTAATTAGTTTCGAGAATCGCTATTCATTTAAACGTTTTGTTTAATTTAAATGAGTGTACAATTTGGAAGACTTAAAAGTATATTTACTTATTTATTTTGATTACATTAATTTTTTGACAAAATTATAACTCTAGACGAGATCCTGATAGACATACTGTTGAATAAGTAGTTAATTGTGGATAAGGATAATATGCCTAGTTTAAACAGTTTTTTTTTAAGTTTTTTGCAAGCATGTAGACACATACTTATTCTAAGAGTACGACCAGACTATTACTAGCATTAGCACAGTATACTAAGAATAATAGTTTAACGAAGACCGCTTGGCGAGTCATTAATAAGTCTTAATTTGCGTTGGCGCTTAAGGTTGTCACTTAGCAGCACTAGGTTTTTACTTATATATTGTAATATAATGAAATATTTTTTTAAATCCAATTACTATAGAGCTACTGTTTGTTGGTTATAGCTCTAAAGTTAAAAGTTACACATTAATCATATTCTACCAAGAGAAAAACGGCAGAGCCATTATGTGACATAAACGCAAAAAAGGCAGTCAATCTATCGATTCTTACCACTTTTTTCTTTAGCTTCGGTATACGACTCAATATTCTCACCAGATAATAGGTTAACAATAGAAATTTAATAAAATCAAAATAAAAATTAAACTATATCCATTTAATGATAATTATTATTTCACAATAATTAAAGTTGACTGCACGAGTTGCGTAGTGGTTTGAGCGCTCGTGACGCCATTTTCTACTGCACTGAGCGTTGTGGATTCACATGGGACAACACTTTTGATGATGTTTTGAACAAATCGTTTGTGTCTGTTGATGTATGTTTGTAAAGTCCTCCACGACATAGGATTTCTTCCTAATACGGGAGTTTTTGTAACAAAAAATAAAAGAAATAAAAAGTAAAATATCTTAGTGACGTTATTCGCCATATGTACCTGAAGAAAAAAACAATAGGTAGTTAACTATTAGTAAGTTAACACATTACCTAGAGGATTATGTTTCCTAAAACGATAAAATCTGTGTATTATTCTATTTATTTTATGTGAGCTCGTAGATCGAAGTCTTATTAAGTGCAACATGTATTGCAAATTATCCAAAGATACTGCAATATTTTTTGCCTCTGTTCGAAATCATATAAACGTACCTAAATGATTAATATTACATATACTAACATAAAACTAACATAAACACTATAAGTAATAACATAAAACTGCGTTAAATAATTTAATAAAGTAGCCGGTAAAAACAGGTGAATGCGAATGGGCGAGTAGCATATTAGATCACAGAGTATGAAAGACGCTGTGGCCATCTTCTACCATCCAATATTCGTGCACGCACCTATTAAAACCGACAGTGGCATACTTCTATGAAGATAACTTACGTTCTTAGAGTACTGTACTATTAATATAACCTTATTAATTTAATGTTACTATAACACTGTCTCCCAGAATACAGCTCAAATCTAATTTCGGGTTCGGTTTCTAAACCTTAAGCGCCTTGATATCGTAATATATTGTGTCATATAAATCACTGGCCTTGTATACATTTTATTTGTGTTAATAAACATTCTTATTTTGTTATTTTTTACTATTTTACGTTTCAGAATTGGAAAGAAATGCGCACGTATAGCGTAGTCATCCAGCTGTTAATTTTTATAGTACTGTTTGGACTCAACTTCCTGCAATCAGTCAGTTTTATCAGTTTTGTACCACACCTGGCTGGCATCGCTGCTGGTAAGAGAATAAAAAATAATATTTTTTTGTCTTGAGAACAGCGAGAACGTGAAACTATGATACATTAAAGTTGTTAGATAACCCATTTCTACCATGACCACTGATGATAAATAAATTAAGTTGAGTTAGTAGAATTGCGAAGGTTAGCAGTAATGTATACAATTTTCCTACAATAAACATTATAAAATAGGTATGTAATTACTACAAAAAAAAATGTTGGTTTTAACGCTCTACTGATGCTCCCACTTTATAAATCCGATGTCGTCTTATCAATATACGGGTTAGCGCCTGACACATGAGTCATGAGAAAAAAATAAGTATCGAAACTAAAGTTAAGTTAAACATTTGATCGGAAAACAAATTTTTGCCTAATGTGTTAAAATTCAAGTATATTTTATACAAATAAACGAACAACTTTCTTTACTACCATTGCTCTTCTTTAGTTCGTAGTTCAACAATTAACTTTATAAAATACCAAGAACAGCACCCGTAGTGATCCCTTTTGACGGACGTGGGCATGATTCCGTTTTCATCTTTTTGGCTACGAAATCCTAAAAAAGTATCATAGAGTAAAAAGTAAGTACTCCTATTACATAGAGACAATGAGGCCTCGGGATATTCTCGTTCTCGTCGACGAAAATGATCTTTGAACAGTTAACGACCACTTTTTTAAACTAATTCCATAGTCAGTAAAATCGTCGTTTCTATTTCTCAATTATTTTTAAATAATTTAATGCCTAACCAATTTTTACTTTTACTTTTTCAGGTTTACTAGTTGGAATTGGTGTTTTAAGAAATCTTACTCAGAAAAAGTGGGAAAAACAACTGTGTTTGTCTATGGTTGTCCTTTACTTTTGTCTTACAAGCGCTGGTATTCTTGTTCATATTTTCTGGAATACGCGCTTCCAAGAATATACTAACTAAAACATATTTCGAATAAAGTGATAAAAATGTGTTAATGTATTATATTTTCTAAGTGTATAGGGCAAAAGATTGGAGTTATGACCAGACAATATGAGTCATAGATTATGATTCATAGAGAGATGTAATGTAATAAGAAAATGAACAAAAGGTACCTGTTTTTTTATATTTTTTATGTAAAATACATGTTTTAAGCATAAAATGATATCTAGATAAGTAGGTACAGTCAGCATCATAAATAGTTTACCAGTACTCAGTTTTTAGTGGATATATAAAGTTTCCAAATATTAAATAAATCTTGAAATTTTAACTATCATTGGTTACTTAAAGTATTTAAGCTACTTGTTCTAATGTTGGTGTTATTGGACTCATAAGGAAATATGAAATTAACGTTAACCAGGCGCAACGTCCGTATACATATATTTAGCTGAGAGATGCGAACACAAGTGTAGAAAACAGTTAGTTAAATAATTTACACAGTTTAAAACTTAATACAATCGAAAAAAGTATGCACCGTATAAGCAATATATTGAATCTTATTTCGTTGCAATAAATTTCACTTTCTCAGTGTATTGCAAATTTATTGATGTTTTGGCAGCTTCGTTACATATTACATTTTATTTCTTTTTTATCCTAATTTTTCACGTCACTATCCTTTAACATTAACGACGTTCCGGAAATATGAATTTATTACTGATAATAATTATTATATGTATACTTATTGATGGATATCTTAACTGGTCCTTTGTATTTGATGCTGACTGTAGTTGGTCCATTTTCATTAGTTTATTAGTATATAGTATTATATATAAGTAAGTACGTCGACTAGTCTATTCTTCTTGAAACTTTAATCAATCTATATGTTATTTTAGTAACTTTTTGACTGCCTCAGTGTGCAGTGGTAGTGTCTCGGTGGTAGTGTATGCGACTACTGTGCTTGAGATCTCGATTTCAATTATGTATGTGTTTGTATGATCTGTAAATATTTATTTGTCAGTTAAATATGTATGTATGTATTTATATCAGTAGTCTAGTATGGACAGCACAAGCTCTGCTAAGTTAGGTGTTTATTAAGACGTTGGGTGAATGTGCAAAAAAAGCGGTATCTACGTATAACTAAGTAAATAGCATAACTTATATAATTGAATACATTTTTTACTTTTTATATATGTTGTAAATTGAAACTCTACCTTGAAACGACGATAAACATTTGATGTTTCTTGCGTACTATACGTATAAGTATCTTATGTAGTAGGAACCATTTATAACTTTTGTTACGTGAATTGTGTTATAATTTAACGAAGTATAAAATATATAACTGGTTTACATAAGACAGTGTAAGACACATAAAAATTTAGGAAATATTTTCAAAATAGTGATAAGTAGCCGCCTTTTTAAACTTGATAGAATTTATAGTTAACAACATTAATATCGAATAATCTGTCAATTGATAAAGAGTTTAAGTGAACAAAGACAAAATTAATTACTTTTATTGTGTTAGTGCTACTACGAGCTTGAGAATAACAGTTTCTCTGCATAAGACGAGCTGTTGCTCTTATTTTAAGATTATTTTAAATTAAAAATTTCGATTTTCGGCTTCACTGCTATAATAGATTTATTTTTGTATATATACGCCGCCTATAAATATTTTTCTATATAAAAAACAATACACCGTATCCGTTTCTTGTATGTTTGTAAAGTCTCACGCGACACTAAATATATTCTTAACGCGGGTGTTGTTTTTTAAATAAGAAAAAAAGACTTAAATATCCCGCGAAAAAGTTACCAATTTATATAATATAGCTTACTTGAAAATTGATTTATAACAAACTGTATTATATGAATAAGGCACAATAAGTGTTTCAGACCTTTCTATTTAGTTATATATTAAGATGTATACAGGTAATGTTAGCTTTTTTTTTTCTTGTGCTTCGGAGAGCGCACATATTATATTGCAATAGTGTTCCACTTGTTACCAAAGTGTTAATCGCTATCCACTGTTAGGTTACATTATACTAGATTACTTAAACAGTTGTAAATAAAAATAAGTGCTATTCCTATACCTCTAATAAAAGACGTATGTAAATTTTGAGTAGTCAGACAAACTACTCTCGCATTTATACTTAATATTAATTAGGATTTACAAAATTGTTTAAAATACAGTGTATACATAAATCTCAAAAAATAGTATTAAAATGATGAGTACTTAAATAAAATGATTTTTATTTATACATACCCTCCGTATAAAGTATTGCTCAGTACAAATATACATTCTCTCTGGTAAATGTTTATGCTTCGGTTGTTTTGTGATTTTATGGAGTAAAAACAACTTTAACTTTATCTGACAGACACATCTAAACCTTTTTTTTCCGCAATGTTTCAAGCACCCTCCATATTATCCATAATTGGTCCGCTCGACCGGAGTGACGGGACTTCTTCACAGAATATTGGTGTTAAGAAACTCTTTTGTTACTTTTCACCGAGAGAATAATTACGGGTCTGTAGCAGCATTCGAACACCGATCGTCAAACCACAACAGTTCATTGACCTTGCCTGTTGGAGGCTCCACGTGCTGGCTTTATTTCCGTGGAGGTTCTCCAGCCGGTTTTAGTCGAGTGGACAGGTAGTAGTACGGAACTCTATTCTTCCAACTGACACAAGTTCTTTTCGGGCACAGCTGCATTCGTTAGTGCCTGCACTCAGTGGTTAGGAGGAAATTAACCCCCACCTGTTCCCACTGTGACTGCGATGAAGACTTCGATGCTATAAAGACGCAGCCTCATGTCTTTACCGCAATCTTAGAAAAAAATCTCTCCCTACTGGCCGTCATATATCATTGCCGGTAGCGACAGTTGTTTTATCGCAGCCCTAACCTTCTGTGAAGATATCATCTCACAGAAGGAGGCGGCGGCGAAAGCCCGAAAGGACGACCTCCACTCTGACCCAATTCGCCGTCAGCGAACCAGGTGGTGGCGGCGCGCCTACTAAAGTCTCATGCCACCCCGAATGTGGCCGCAGGTGGACGAGAAGAGTTTTCTCCTCCATGCACAGCTGTGGCTGCCAGTTGTCCAAAGACAGTTTACTCGAAGGTGGTGTATGCGCTAACGGGCAGGCGCTAGGAGTCTGGATTTCGTAATAAGAGCTGTTTCAGGATCCCTCCTATCTCAGACGCAGAGTGGCACACCGTATGGTTTAAGTCGGTTCAATTCAGACCCACCATCCCGCTGCAACTACGATGGGGTTTCCACACACAAAAAAAAAGATCCACTCCTCTTAGGCAGTCTGTTACCAACAGGTGAGCGGTTATCCCATTTACCCCCTATATCAAAAAAACAAATATAAAAAAATCTTTTATTTTTGGTGTGTAATTGCAACATTCTTCATTAAATAAATTTTATCCAATAAAATAAAAATCGTCGTTAGATCCATCATGGACGTTGTCAATGGATCTTCTGAGATTAAACGGTAGTGAAACTGCTTATGTTGAAAGCGTTTCTATTGGAGTTTTTCGCGTTTCTCGCAGCCGAGAGATGTCACTGATTTAAAAAAAAATGAACAACACATAAATGCACAAACAACTATTATTATTAAGGTATTTGAAGGCCCTGTTGTTCGTTTAAAAACTGGAACACAGTAGTATAAGTAGTTTTGAATTAAGAAAAAAGAACTACTGACAAAAAGAAATGTTTATTATCATGAGTAAGAAACAGTAATATATTTAATGCATAGAATGAAACATTACAAACGACACGTCAAATGACATTTCGATAGGACAATGTTATTACAATCCTTAAAAAATAATCTTGTGTCTGGGTAAAAAATACGCAGTTGATCCAAATGATAATTTTATTTCATTATCTATGCTTCTTTAATAACAACTCAATGAATACATTATTTCAGTTTATACATTTTTATAGATAACAAGAATTGCATTCAGCACCAAGACAATATTTTTTATTAGCTCTTATTAATAAATAAATATATAATTGCGTATATTATGATACGAGGTATTGAAGTGATTTATTTTATTTATTTTAAAATGTTAAAATTTTAAAGTCTCTTTAACCTACATTTAACAATTTTAATAATTTTGACAATCAATTTTAATATTTAAACTCACATTTAATAAATGTATAATATGCCATATTTAATGATGAATAAAAATATGTGTAAAATCTATTTCCTTACTGTTTTTTTAGTTTAAAATATATAATCCAAAATGAATAATATACTATAGTTAAATATAAATAATTAGAAATTAGTACATAAAGAATGGGCATTGTTAATTGACTTTATACAACGTACTGATAACCGTAACTCACGCTTGACCTTGTATAAGCCCATATACGCTGCGCACTCTTCGTGCTCTACCCCAAAAATAGTTGGTTGTACGAAAAAAAAGTTTAAACAAAAGTTGTAGAGTATAAAATTTTCTACGACTTTTATAATAAATACAAATCTCATTTAAACAATAGGAACAGAGATATTCGCAGAAAACTGATTTTGATGACTGACCTTCAATATCTTAAGACACGGACACGATAGCAATGGTGACTTTTGAGACAATATTGAGAACGACAAAACAAAGGTTTATACCAATTTTCAGCTTATTATCTTTCATTCCGAAGTTGACCCCTTTTTTTAACCTAATATGACTGACATTTATTGCAAGGAACTGCTTTATATGAGGTCTTTAGGTTTATATCTCCTCCATTGCAGATTTTTGTTTAAACTAAAACCATAGAAAAGTACACGGTCAACTATTATAAGGTAAAATTGAAACCCAGTCTGGCAGTACTGAACTTTCTTCATCAACTTGTCACCCACTGTATTGATGCGTCAGCTGTCAATGTACCTAACAAATCACAACTAGTTACTCTTATCTTTTTTAGCTATATATGTAGTTGTATCGTCATGTGTACAGTGATAAACTAGTGTTTATGTTTTTTTATAAGCTATATTTTATTATTCACACGCGCACATGACTGTCTCCTGATACAAGACCAATATGTTATTCCACACGTGTTTATATGTATTATTTCCTCTTTTTATTGAGAACTGTGTGGCACGGTCTATTGAGGAGAATGGGGAACAGTTCCTGGAGTCTCCAAAGTATACAAAGTATGCAGATTTAATGAACTTAACCGAAAAATTAGAGGCGACATATCCGGATCTATTCAAATCATATTCTATTGGGAAGTCAGTAGAAGGAAGGGAATTACTCGTTTTACAAATAAGTGAAGATGTGAAGAATTTACACTATGAAAGACCGTCATTTAAGTATGTAGCTAACATGCATGGTGATGAGTCAATCGGAAGACAACTAGTGATATACTTGGCGGAATATTTGTTGGCAAATTATGGCAAAGATGAGAGAGTGACTAAGCTTGTTAATACTACAGACATACACTTGATGCCGTCACTCAATCCTGATGGATTTGAAAGCAGTGAGGTAAGGATAATTATATATTCTAAAGTTTTTTTTTTTAGGATTTTTATAAACATATCTTGGACTGGTTTCTGTTTAAAACAAGTTCTTTACTGTATTGTTATTCTATGATAAAATACATAATTTATCATTATTAGATACATTAATTTTTATTGCAACTTTGTGTCTTAGAGCGACTGAAGTTCTGAAACATTCAAAAAGTTTTTATTTTTTTTTTATTTTTTACTCACTGACTTTGTTGTTTGAAAACTTATATCTTATTTAGTTTTTAAATTTATTAATGGGAAAATTTTTAAACCAATGTGTCCTTTAAAAGAAGATAAAGCTAAATTTTATTATTATTTAATGCCATTTAGTGACATCTTTATGTATAATCAAAAAACATGTTTATAACATCTTCTATTATCTTTAGTAAAGTCCCTGTGACTTTTGACATATGACATATTATTTTTAGTATATGTTTTTCCCATATATATCATCTACTTTAGATTTACATGACCTTTTATAAAATAAATAAATGTCAAACTTAGAATGTACAAACCATTAACTGTTCACAGTTAATGTTTTGTTGTTGGCCAAAACAGATAGGTTTGTGTCTGAAGGCCTATTAACAGTTGAAAAATGTAAGGTCAACCACCAAGTAGCGAGTTATATCAGACCCTATTGTTGGGCTCAGATACTAAACAGGCATGCAATTAATTTGCTAGTGATGTTTATGCTCTAATATATAATCTCACAGTTGCAAAGGAGAGCCGCCCTTTTATTTAGCACTGTAGATCAATAGTAACGCCTACTCTTGTCATTGGTTAACTGTTATACACGGAAGGTATATCACTTTCCTCTGAAAACTCATATAGTTTTAGAAAACTAGTCTTCAGTTTTACAGTACTTTAGTTAAAGTAATGAGTAATTGTTATTAGCCGGAGCTACTAGAGTTACTGGAACTTTAAGGCATGCATTTACCAACAGTATAAAAATATTTATAATATTTAAGTATGATAAATTTCACAATTAGCTGATTGCCTCAATGTGTTATGAAGCATTCTTTATTCAATAAGGATTTTCGGTCTTTGAGCATAATATAAATATGATTTTAGTTAGTATGTAATGAGTTGTCCAGTTTTACATGCAAATATCTATTTTCTTTAGTCATTTATTTAGTGAAGTACATAAGGTTAAATAAAGTTATCAAATCGTAAGAATCGTGAGTATATTTCGAGGTTGGGTAATAGTACTGCATAATACGAAACACTATTATTGTAACAATTACTTTTTTATCTTATTTCTTTCTTCAACATTGTAAAAAGTCAGTTGACTTTTTTAAATAGCGTCAAGTTCCTATTTTAAATTGGTTTGTCATGCTGTGATACTTGCACAATAATTTTCGAGAGATCAATAACTATAAACGAAATCATAGATTTTATGCATATCAATACTTACTTATATTGTTTCTGTCCCATTTGTCGGTACACACATATATGTGAAAATTCATGAGGACCTGTTAAATAAATTACGTTTGCAAGCGAAATGCGTCACGATCAACCTTTTTTTTAAATAAAGATTTTAATCTGTACATTTTTATTGCTTGGAGAGTACCACACACCACAGAGGTCTCCCTAAAAATAAAGCTATAGACAAGTTTTATTGTTATGATGATTAAAAACTAACTAGCTTAAAATATCTCGACAGCTCCCAACGTCATTCGTACTAACTTAATAGTCCGTACATAGTCCTTATAAGGCACTTGTCAGTTGGCATAGAAATTGACGATGCTTGTGCGCCTTCCTAAAATTTCTTTAATAGATTTATAAAACTACCTTGGTTGTTGAGTGTTTTTTCGTTTGATCAGATTGGCCATAGACTTATTTAGAGTGTAAAAAAGCAACTGCATTATTATAAAATGCTTAACAAGTCTTAAAAATATATACTTCCTGAAAGCTAGGGCTCAAATGAGCCTAATAACGAGTATCTCATATACTACATACTGAATAAAGATTACCATTCATTTAATTTTCTTCTTTGTCTAACCCTCTTCTCAGTTTGGCCGGGGTCGGGTCTCCTTGTACGTCTACGCCAGAAAGCTCTGTTCAGGATTTTCTGTGTGCTCAGGTTCTCCTTCTGGCCATGAGGCCATCAGTAGGCGGGCGATTTTCCTCTACCTGACACTTGGTCCGTGATACTTAGGCCATTTATAAGAGAGTGGTCATCCAAGCGTCTTTGGATGTAGCCGTACCAACGTAATCGGCTTTCCGTCACTTTCGTAATTTCCACTCTTTTAATATACATTATTAATACTATTAAGTATATTAAAAAGTTTATGAAATATTGTCATTAGTAAAAAACAAACCATAGTAACCTTTCATCGTAAAAGAACACCTATGCAGGAACTTATAGAAAAAAAAAGAAATAACGAGGGTAGTGAAGTGTACGAACGCTGGAAGTTTATATAAATTCCTGTTTATTGTGCAGAGTGATACTAATTAAATATACATAAGCAAAAGGTCTACTTATCAGACAACACCCTATTGAAGTTTTATCTTGCCTATAATTGTCTGCAACTGACTTTAGACCCTATCGACCCTATATGAGCACAATTATGTTTTTACTTATCACTTACTGACTCAGAACTGACTGCATTGATATATATACCGCATCCATCAAAGGCCATTGACAGATACTTAATAAATTAATATATGTTTGTTTAAGTGGAGAAAGTTGCCTCACTTTTATACTTAATGTTAATTGAAATTATTCCTTATCGAGTAGCAGACAAAGTATAAAACATGGTGAATTGAAATTACCCGTTGTGGACCTATAGACAAACTAATAAAAATTAATTACCTGTATAATGAAGTACCTTGATATTTGTATACTTCTTTACTGTAATGTAACAATGACCGTGGAAGTGCCAGACTTCGGCCCACTTTGGCCGGTTCGACCCGATTGATACCACGGATTCACAGAAAACTCTTGTTAACCAATTCTTGCGTTAGTTTTCCCCGAGTAAGTAAGGTTACTGGAACCTTAAACACCGGGTATCCGGGTGTCCAGGTGTCCACGGGCGACGGTGATATCAGGTGATCTGTCTACTAGTATGTCAACTATACGTAAAAGAAGAAATGAAAATTTTGAACATATCCACGCATAAAAGGATAAAACAATTCAAAAAACCCCAATCTAAAGAATTTATGAGAGATAGTAAACGTAAAAAACTTATAAGAAAAGTTGAACTCTCGCGAAGTCGATCATGTAAACAATAGAATAACGATTTTCCTAGCAAGATGTTCCAATAACGTATTTAACAACCTTTGAACTTAACAAGAAACCCAAAAATTATCTATCGGTGCTGCCTTTTTTTCCTGTGCGGAAATCTCCCTGGAAACCACCTAGTGGTGGTAATGTCGGACTCGAACCGGCCAAAAATTTCCCAAATAACTGCGATAGCTCACAGTTTGTGAACATAACCAAATTATGTTTAATAAAACAAAATTTCAGGTATTTTTAAAAAACAAAACACTAAAAAGAAAAAAAATACATATTCTTGTGTCTTTATCGTTATTTTTGGAGTCTATTTCAGCCAAAGAAATACAATAATATAATATTAACTAGTATATCGCGCGCACTTTATAACAAGACAGCGCTTTAGGGATTCTTAAACACGTATTAAAAATGTATCATTAATGAAAAAATAAAAACTTTTTTTGCACAAATAATTGCACTGATAAAGTTTTATTCTTAAATGTCTCTCATTTAGTAATGTTCTGATGGAGATCTTCGCTGCAGTATACGGTGGTAATGTGCAACTTTAAAACTCGACAAAGTACACAGTAGTTCTTGATCTCTTTCTTGATCTGATGATCAAGCACCAGATCTCCAGAACAAAATATGACATCCAAGCTGTATTTTCTAGTAAGCTCGCTTTGTTGAAAACCTAGTTTTGCGCTCTTCGCAAGTTTTTTTTTGAAATGGTCTAGAGGTATTTTTCCTATTTTGAGATAGACGATGCTCGGTTTCTTGTCTGTCTTATATGAGCAGTGCTGCTGTGCTGCGTCTGTGTGAGTTGGCTGACACAGGTTCCAAAAATAACAATAATTTTGTTTTATATTTAAGACTATTTTCTGTTTGAAGTAGATTTCTTTTTTATGTTAAAATTTTGTTTATAAATCAATAAGTGCAAAATTCAAAACACCATCAATGTAGTGGAAGCCAATTAAATAAGCATTATTATGAATAACTTAAAGAGCACTTCTCAGATCTCATTAAAATTTCAATGAGACCACACGACAAGCAGCAGCTTTCGAATATAAAAAGAATCATCAAAATCGGTACACCCAGTAACAAGTTATATGAGGTAACACCCATAAAAAAACCCTCCTCTTCTCGGAAATTTTAATACGATTGTTTGTACAAGTATATTATTCTAGAATCTGTGGTATGTTGTTATCTATGGATCGATTCTATTATTTGTGTCTGTAATAAACTTATAATTGTAATTATGTACTCATCAGGAAGACACGATCTTTAATAAAATTGTTGTATAGGTCTTATCAGAATTTAAATAAGGAATCAAGTTATTGCTTGGAACTACCGCGTTCATTTTCTTACTGACTTAGTTACCCATATTTAGGCACTGTTGCAAACATCATGATCAGGATTTTATCCGTCTCGTTTATAATGAATTATGGAGAAATTAGTTTATTTTTTCGGTTAAAATATGCATATTTTTATAGATTTTCTATAGATATTTGATATTTATTATAGACCGACCTTAATAATAACAACAAACAAAACAATATAATATAGGGTGGGCCAAGAATTCGTTAACATTTGAATATAACATCCAGCGCAGACATGTTACGTGAGTTCTTGGGACGAAAAATATGCAGTGCGATGTTATCTTCAATACCAGTCGTTAAGTGCAATACGTTTATACTACGTATGCAGTTTCTATGACGAATTTTAACAAGCTAATGAAACTAACTTAAAAGAAGGAAACTCTTTAGCATTTATTTTTGCACTGGCATTTGCCTGCGGCTCCGCGCGCGTTGTGAAAGCAGTTTTGCTTTATATAGAATTATTACCTGTGGTTACATTACACTTTCAATTTTTTGTATGTATAAAGAAATTAATATTTATTATGCAAATCTTAGATTATAAAGTAAAATACATAAGCACATTTAAGCTTAAACTTTCTTTTAATTTCTTTAGTATCCTAACATCGGATCCTAACCCGATTACAATTGGTAAGCTTAGAATTATATAAAATATGTAAAGATTTTCTAAATCAATACTATCTTACCTTTTTTACTTATGTAACTAGATTAAACTACGACAAATTAGTCAATTGACATACATAAAGTGGATTCCAGCGAATCGAGAACTCCTCTTTTGAAGTCATTTCATAAATAGTTTATATCACTCAAATTTTACAATTATTTATTTAACACTCAAACCTCTTTGTTCTCTTACAGCAAAGCTGATATGTTATTAAATATTAGTTTTTTAAATAATTGCACTTTATGAAAACAGAATACGTTACTTTTCATTTCTACTTTTTGCTATAATCGTTAAATTCTGAAAAAATGAAATTAACTCTGTTCAGTACACAGTATGTGTCAAATAATATAGGTAAATATAGGGTCAGTTTACTGCCGTATACGAGCCACATACATATACACCGAATGAAGCACAAGAATACTTTGTATTAGCAACTTTCAAATTAACACTAAATGCTAAATGAAAAAAACAATAAAACCTTTATGGTCGATATTGAGACAACTTACTTGAAGGCGGAGTGTGGATTACCCCCTACTACCTTTTAGCTACTAGAGTAAACAACGACCTGATTAAAGTGACAGGGGGCCGTTGAATGAAGCTGGCTCGAGACCGCCCAATGTACCATAGTACTTTGCGGGCGAAGATTATGTAATAAAATGAAAATTTTATCGTAATAGTGTAGTGTAGTAGCCATAGCTTAAATCTGAATAACAGATCTTCAACCTTTGTAACAAAATTATTTAAAAAAACCAATAGATTCTGTGATAAAGTTTTTCATTGTCGCAAATAATAGCAATTAATATTTATAAATACTAGTAGTAATATAAGTAGTAGCGAAAACAAATCGATTCCCTATCAAAATGTCTACTTGAAATGATATGAAAATTTTATTCAGCCAAATTTTTTATATTTTACTGCATTCTACTTTTAAAACTCATAAAACTGTAATTACCTTTTAAAACAGTGCTAAATTATTGTAACTATCTGACTTAGTGTATATATATAATTAGGGTGTCCCTTATATGACAAAAAAATTTTTTTTTTCGAATTTCGAAATGCATACCCTCTATAATTTTTACTAATGCTATAAGATACTTAAATATAAAATTTTATCAATCTAGCATAATTGCAACCAGTGCCGACCGAGCTTCAAAGTTTAGTAAAAAACGTGTTTTGTCCTAAAATTTCAGTCTGCTATAATTTCACTATAAATGCAATGAATTAAGTGAATAAAATTAAATAATAAATTAGATGAACATTAATCTTTAATTAAAAACATAAAGAAATAAGAATCATTCAGAGTAACTTCTTTTTAGAGTAGTTTTTTTACAGTCTGGATACAATTTTAGATGTTCCTGGACACAGCGCAGCAAGAACTGTTTTTGTTCTTCTTCAGCCGTGATAAGTCCGTTAAAATCTTGCATTAATTTAACAGCCCTTTCAGCAGTATCATTTACAACTCTCAAATAACTTATTTTCTTCTTTTAGCCTCCAGAAAAGCAGCATTGTTATTCCAAGAAGATACATCTTCCTTTAGAAAACTGTCGTCGATCTGCAGTCGTGATAAAAATTGTTTGCTCTTTTCCGATACGAAATCATCCAGTGCTTTGTCTAAAAAAAAAGAAAAATAAGTTAAATAACAAATAAAAATCAACAACAATTTTGAAAATAAATAAATAAGTATTGGACATTAAAATTGAAATCCAACAAAAAGTCAATTTAACTTACCAAACAACTTTTGAGTCAGTTCTTCCTTCGACGGGTCATAGCGTTTGCTAAAATCCGAGATTTTGTCCCTGTTGAAGTTGGCAATCATCTTCTTCTTAGTTTGGTTGTCAACTTCATCATCAAATAGTGATAGAATGACTGTCTCTTCACATAAATACCACAAGTGATGGCTGAACTTGCTTATAGAAGCTTTAGAAATTGTTGCGTCAACTTTTTCATACTCTTTTAACATCTTCAAGAAGCGCAAATCTTGATTAGGTGCTTTGGTCGCCACTGTACATTCGAGCCAAGGTTTAACATACAATATTACGAGAAATAAGCAAACATCTTGTAGAGCCTTTTTGTCCTTCGCAGTTACTCTGCATTGTGACTGAAGTAAACATATTTTTAAAGAATAGATCGCTCTCGCCATCCAGCGTGCCTGATGTATAGCTCCTGGGGGCCTTAGTTTTAATTTTTCCTCTGTGTCTCCTCCTAAAAATATTACGCACAGTTCGACCAATTCGCGGTAATCATCTCTTACAAAACCTTTATCTAATTCTGCCTTATAAAATAGTAACAACGCTTGAATGTCTGTCTCCGCAACCCGTGCTTTTACGAAATTAAGAGATGGTTCAATTTTAGTACAATCAATGTTTTGCCAATTTTCTTGGAACTTTTTGAACATCGGAATATCTGGGCTGCTAGTAATTTGCTTAATCTTGGTTTCAAAGACAGCTTTTAGGACCAATTCATAAACATGATGACGACAGGCGAAAAGCAACAATTCTCTTCCTAAAGTTTGCTCCAAAATAGCACAAGCTCCATTGAAACGGCCCATATTGGAAGCTGTTGTGTCGCAGCACATTATTTGCACTTTATCATAAAGGTTCCAGTCAAAGAGAGCTGCTGATACAGCCTTCGCTTGATGTTTTCCAGAAGAACTTTCTACTTTCGGCACTGCAAGAAGCTGCTCTCTATCGTCAAATGAAGCTATAACTGGCAAGCGTTCTTCTTTTGAACTCCGTACATCCAACCCCGGTAATAGTTTTCCATCCCAATGGACTGTGACTATGTCGGGTACATTGTTTTGAGAGTTAGATTTTATTGCTTCTGCCCTTGATTTTCTAGTTTCAGTACGAATTCGCTGAATCGAGGATTTGTTAATACAGAAATCATCGCTACTCAGACCAAGCGCTTCTACCACCGCATTAAGAATGTAAACGGTATCTCTAATGCTTAACTGGCATCGATCTAAAGCTGCAACTAGTTTAGGTGTTATAAGATTCTTTCTACCTCTTTTTGAACTTTGTTCATGGCAGGGAACGTCCGGCAAGCTGAGTTCAGAATTCAAGATCTGTTCTTCGTCTGAATCTTCTACACTGTCTAAGTTATTTGTGGTGGAAGTAGATGCAACAGCTAGTGATTCTCTTTGTCTTACAATCCTTTTCTCTTCTTCCAATCGTCGTTGTCTAGATCTTTGTTCTTTTTCCGCCAATTTTTTATCTACACCACCTAAGCATCCCGGTCGACCTGGCTCTCTCTGTTTTATTAAAAATAATTTATCTTCCTCTATTTTCATTCTCTCAAAAGCATCAGCATGTGCAATATCAAACAAATTATCAAGATTAATTGATATATATGATTATAATCTGAGTTTTCTTACAATTTTTTTGCAACTCTCTCCAAACATGATATAAATCAATAAGTTTCTTCACGCAGTTAGGAAATGCCCTTGTTGGAATTCTTGCTTTTTCCCAATATATGATGCACTCCCTAATCACAGGATTTGCACTTTCGCTAACAGTCAATTTAACCTCACGAATATTGTAAAATAGGACTGAGAGAACTTGTCGATTAGATGGTAATTTTGCACCATTTATTTGGTAGCTAGTCAATCCGATAAGAAAAATATTTTGTTTATCACTCCGTAATTCCACCGACATGTTTACGCACTAAACAATGAAGCACTAATAGTCTCAAAAATCACGTACGAAATGGCAAATAAAACATGTCGTAACAGGTCAATGGGCAGTACTTAAGCAACTTGTATCGACAAGTTTAAATAGCAAGTCGGCACGGGTTATCGTCTATATATCGAACTAATATTTTTTTCTAGACAATATAGGGTTATTACGAAACTTTTAAGAAGGTATGCGTAAAAAAATATCGAACTTGAAATTTAAGGGACACCCTAATATATTAATATATATACATCGATATAATAACTTACATTATTAATCTCTCGTCCCTGGGAAATTGAGTTTAATACTAATTCTCCTAGTACTGCAATAAATATTTCGTTATAGTTAATATAATTAATCAAATCCCGTGATATCTATTTATATATTAACAATATATAGGAAATATTCTTTGTAGTCCCTTGTATACCAATATGGCTCATGAAAGTATACCTGTCATATGTGCAAGCACGTACTTAATGTTTATAGGTAAAGGAAACGTACAAAGATGTCTAACATTTATGTTTAAGTGTCGTCTTTGTCATCAGTTCCACTTCATAAAAAGTAATCACAAGAGGTCTGTGTATAAAGATATGACCGATGTATGTATATCTTAATAAATTAATTCATAATTATTTTATTGTCATATGCATACTCGTATTCGTGTTATATACATATAAGAATAAACTTTCAAGGTTACATGATACTCTAGAAATATATTATACGACTACAATAATACAACTTCCTATACTTAAGTTGTAGATTTGGTTGTTATTATTATAGAAAAAATATTGTGTGATTAAAAATATATTTTCACGGTTCGGCACGTGTTGACTGGCTCTATGGAAATGTTTTCACGGCTTCACAGAAAACTAGTGTGAAGTAATACTTGCATTGTGTTTTACCGAAAGAGTCTGAAACCCACTCTCTGTCACCCGGGATATGTTAAGATGCTTTGTAGTCCCACACTAATCATCAGCATCATCATCAACAGAAAGAAGAAGCCTCTCCTTAGAAAGATGATTTTGGCCTACAATGCTAGACTGACCAAACGATTGGGATAAGGATTGTGTCAAACTTTCCTTCTCTTTTGAAATGATGTTGTCCAGTAAAGTTTGCCCTCTTAGTAAGCTGTTAGGCGATACCCACGGGAAGAGTAGGGGAGATGACACTCGGTATTCTTAATGCATCACAACTTTGGACAGGGACCATACTAATCAACACTTTTTTAATGCAGGAAGGGAGCTGTGAATCACTAAAAGATTACAAAGGACGCAACAACGCTAAAGGTGTGGACCTTAACCGGGATTTCCCCGATCAATATGATAATAAGAAATCTAACGATGACGAATATTTGTATGGGAACCGGCAGCCAGAGACACAGGCTTTAATAAAATGGGTGACAAGCAAGCAGTTCGTGTTATCGGGAAACTTGCATGGCGGTGCTGTTGTAGCGAGCTACCCTTATGATGATTTGAGGTTTGTAGTTTCAATCACTTTTGGTGGATTAAGTAAACTATTTATAGTGATTTATTTGTCTGGCATTTTAACAGTGGTAATACTTAAACATATCAATATGTTCGTTTAAAAAAATAATAATAAAAAAGTGATTTGACGAAACCCCCTCCCTTCTTCTATATTTGAGTTTTGAATTAAAATATTGACGGCGTTAGATTTATTTGAATAAAAATTTTATTGTTAGAACTAGAACAATATGTATTTAAGACACATTGAGAGAAAATACACGATAAACTAAAAACTAGAATTCAAATATACAACTAAAAAAGTACATTTACCGAGCCTCCCCTTCCCAGTGCCTTTAATCTCTTGTGCAATTATGGATACTCACTTTGACGTCGCGTTATACTAACAAAAAACTGGTTCTGTTATACACGCAAACGTGATTTATTATGATATTACGCTTCTAATTGAAGTAGACTAAGAAGGGACTTTGTTATTCGAGTCGTTATCATCATCATCATCAATTTAACCGAAAGACGTCCACTGCTGGACATAAACGTCCCGCAAGACTACACAACAACCAGTCATGTACTGCCTATCATTGTTATTTCTTTTTAGTTGTCCTGTAGTAACAAGTTTTCGAATATCCTACTAATATTATAAATGCGAAAGTTTGTGATTGATGCTTGTTGCTCTTTCACGAAACAACTACTGGACGGATTTAGATGAAACTTTACAGTAATATATGTTATTCTGATATTATACACCACAATAACATACTCGTATAGTCGTAATATAACGATACATGTCCATTAAGTTGGAAAAAAACTGGCCTCTGAGCTAAAAATGGCCAAGGAGCCATAGCTCGCAAGTATGGCCAATTTTAACTTACCACAAATGGACCGACTCCCCTGTAATGATACAGAGCACTGATAAAGAACCGATGTTACCAAGTTTTCCATTTTCTACACCGAGTGACAGATAAGTGGAGCTCAAACTAACTTGACTCTGGAAGAAGATAATCAAAGAGCGGCAACGACAGCTCTTGAGTTGCTGGTACACATGGGTGGAGGTCGTCTCTTGCCACCAAATGACTGGTCTGCTCGTTTCCCTTGTTTTTATATTAGTCTTATTAGTCTTCATCGTCATCTCAGCCAAAAGACGACAGGTTCTCTATAACAGCAGGTTTTTCCAACGCCCTAGACCTTCACTTTATTAGTCTTCGTCAGATAGAAATGAATGCTATTCAAAGCAAAAACACACAGTGAGTAGGTATGTAAAATGACATGTATCGTGACTATTTCGTTATTGTGTGGGTTTGTTCAAGTGTGTTTAACGAGTGACTATGCTTTATTATACCTATATTGAGTTGTGTGGAAAATTTATTACATAATCGTAGTTATTATGAATTTTCTTACGGTGAACACAAGGTGTTAGTATGACATAACTAACAACTTTTACAAACTAGTCTACACGGATAGCGTAGTGGCTTAAGCGTTCATCTCGCTGATTCCTACTGTACTGAGTTTTGTGGATTCGATCACCACTATCCATTTCATGAATGTTTTTTAAAGTATTCCGTGATGTATGTTATTCTTAGTGCGGCACTATATAATACAAGTATAAAAATTCAGTGATGATCTGATCTCATTATTTCTGCATTATATGTTTTGTTATATGTCAACACCCTTTAAAACAAGCCTATCCAAAAACTTACATAAATTGGATAGCGTTTTTCTTGAGAAGGACAGTCCAGTCGACTCAGTGTAGTAAAAGTCCCGAATAAATTAAGAATGTATATGCATTTTCAGCGATGGCCGTGAGTGTTGCGAAGAATCCCGTACACCTGATGATAAACTATTTAAGCACTTCGCCAAGACGTACGCGTCACTCAACACTGAAATGTCCGCAGGAGACACGTGTCCACCAGAACATTTTGACGGCGGTTTCACAAATGGCGCGTATTGGTATTCTGTAAAAGGTTTGTTAAATATTTAAAACGTTATTGTAACAAAAAATTGTATTACAGTACTAAGTATGGCAATATAAACTTAACTGTCTTATAATTTGGAGTATGGGCTACAAAGGCTCTTTTTTTATGAAGCTGGTAAGGGTCGTATGGCGCTATTAAACCGCCTATGACCTTCCTCAAAGAACAATCTATAGAAAACCAATTGTTTCTTGTATTGGGATAGAGAATTATATATTTTAAGCATTGTATTAATCCAACTACACCTAGAAACATTTGATTTATCCTAAGGCTACCCACAAGAAATTGCACCTAGCAATAAATCTGCACGTTATGTATTTCAGAATAGTATGCACACACTCACGTTTGAGTTAAACGTTTGTCGTGTCTTTACAGGAGGAATGCAAGACTTCAATTATCTCCACTCGAATTGCTTTGAGGTAACTTTTGAGCTGTCCTGCTGCAAGTACCCGCCTGCCGAAGAGTTGCCCAAGTATTGGCATATGAACAAGAACGCGCTACTTACTTTTATTGAGCAAACCAATATAGGCGTTCAGGGCGCTGTTGTAAACGATGACGGAGAACCGATTAATGTAAGTATACGTACTAGCATTTTCATCTATATCTTGTAACCGAAACCTTTATTCTGTGATTCTTACCTGACAAGTGGGGGATTCAGGGTTGGTACTGCACTTTTAACTCTTGAATTGCGAATGTCAATGAGCGGCGGTAATCACTTACTATCAGAGAATCTGTCTGCCCGTTTGCCCATAATCAGCCTTCAATCAACAGCATTCGAGAATCATTCAACAGCATTTAACAGGTCACTACTGGACATGAACCTTTCCTTAGCAAGTTTTAGGACTCCTTTACCCTCGTATAATATAAAAAAACTTCCTTGAAAGTCAACGCAAGTTTTTTTACTTTATTTACAGAATGCAGAAGTCAAAGTAGTAGGCATCGACCATTCGGTACGTAGCACGGAGCAAGGTCACTTCTGGCGAATGCTTCTCCCTGGACAGTACAATTTTACTGCAGTCGTGCCAAAGTAAGTTTCTTGTATTGCCTAGATACTTTTGAATTGGTGACTCGTAGCTGTAGGTTTCCCTTAACGTAAATAAATAAATAATACTTTTTTTGATCAATATTCTGTCTTGGTGCAATTAAAGCATAAGGTCTGAGTTAGAAAACCATTCAGGAGAAATAACTGTGTAATAAGCACAATGATTTTTTCTGTCAATCAAAACGACCTATCGCCGTCCACTGCTGAACGAAGGTCTCCCCCAAGGCGCGCAAACCATTCCGGTCTTGGGCATCCACTGCCAGCCACCTTCTTCAAGACGTCGGTTCATCGTGTCGCAATTTTTTTCTGTTTCTAGGTGTAATTTATTTATGATATATGTAATGTATTTAAAAATATTTAAGTATGACAATAGCAGTCTGGTCTAAATTTCTAGTGTTGTTTACGTTGTGTAGTGCTTTACGTTCAATTAAACACAAAGTCGATACTTATTTCAGCTACTTGAGCTCATACACAACCATCACCGTTCCTGAAAACCAAACATCTCCAGTGGTAGTGAACCTCACCGTACACCGTCTGTCTCGCTCACTCACAGCGGGTAAGTTTCAGTCTGCGTACCACGACAACTCCGCCGTCGCACTCACACACTGTTCGGTGATAGTCTTCAATATCTTGCTTGTAACACTTTTCGATAACTAATATTCAAATCTATGCTACACACAATAAGGAACATTAATGACTGTCTTATATTTCTTAACGTGCCTAAAATTATTTAGACTGTCGTAACTATTCCTCTTGTAAACGGTCATCGGACTCCTCGGCCTCTGACTTTATCACAGCGATCTCAATATTTAATAAATAATTTATAATCAAAGAAAATACTGAAAGTCAAGATTGAACTATAGCTATAAGCCACCTAATCTAAGAGGTACCGTATGACAATTTTGATAAATTATAGAATAGGGATTGTGTCATATCGATAATCGATCACTACAATATCCGGTTTTCGATATCATTTCTTACTTACCAACGAGCGTAAGTAAATATCTGAATTTTATAAGAGGTCGACAATTTTTATCGTGATCAGAAAATTTTGAAGTGAAAACTTCTTTAGCCGCGTTGAACACTTTTAGGGTGAACAAAAATTATGGAGCTCGCGTTATCGTCACCGAGCGCTTTCCATGAACTAAATGCATACTGTGTATATTAAATAAAGCAGATTATACATTACGCTCTCTGTATGGACGCGTGGCTAAGGCGTGTATGTCCCATTACGTTACGTTACGTTAATGTTTGATTGATGTTAACAAGTTCAATTATTCGTATATTTTAACGATTATTGATACAAAAGAGAATTTGAAATTTGTCAAATGAAGTCTAAAAAAAGCGTCTGTATATTATTGTTACTATTGTTTACTTGCATTCTTTTAAATATTTACATATAAATTAAGCTAAAATGAATATTGTGATAAAATAAAAATAGCTTTAAAATGCCATGGTTTTATGAATTTATTGAGAATTTGAGAGATACGCCTGCACAAAGTTTCGTGTTAAAAAAATGAAACGTCATAAGGTACCTTTTACAATAGATGAACTATGGTTATTTTTTTATAGTCGTACCATATATCGATGATCTTTACATTTAATTATTTTTAATCATGTTTCACAACTAATACACGTTTACGACTAAGTAGTCAATTTTAAATCAATATATTACACACTATAAAATGTTGCTTTGACATTGTCAGTGTAAAATTAGACAAGGAACCTTCTATCATTTGTAACACAAACACACAATAATATATAAGTAATGACAGTTATTTTGTATAACATAAAATATTTCGAATCATTTGGCGCTCAAAATACGGGACTGTCAAGTTGGCCACTATTAGACGTAAGGAAACTTTTTACAACATATTATCATTTAACTTTATACATTTAATAAGTAATGATCTTAAGAAATCATTTATTTCATGGTAAAAGGTTTGATATCTGGTTTAGAGTATGTCATTGGACTAACAATAATAATTATAATTCATTTGTAAGCCACCATACTGTGGGTCGCTATCCTGAATTGTCGACATTTGCAATGAGTATGGCGACCACAACTCTTAAATTCTATTCATGTTTTCCATCAGGCAGAGTAGAATCACTTTGGTAGGTCCATAAAAAAATATAGAATTCATTTCTTGAAAAAAAAAATATTTATTTTTAAGTTGACAAAAACTTTGTTACAACAATTAGTGGATTCACAGAAAGCTGATTTCAAACCTTTACTTTAAATAAAATATTAATAAGAATTAAGATAAGAACTTTTATTCTTATTAAAATGTCAATACATCCTTAAAAAAAAGTAAATGACTCTATTCTTGATCTACATTTTTCCACTTCATTTGTTATTTTTACTAACCAACTATTTCAATGTTACACTATACGCTATTTCAACTTTAAATACACATTATTATTCATTGTACTTTTTCCTAGATTGAGGTTTTTATAATTGTAAGAAGTAAACTACCTTGTAATTGTGATTCTAAATACGAAGCAATAAGGTATTTAATATTTATAAAATTAATCTTAACTTTTAGGATGAACATTTATTGCACCATTTTATTAGGCTAGTTCGGTCTATTGACCATTCTCAAAAGAAAAGACATACAAAATAACCCCATGTGATTTACTTATAACACTCATTTGTACGAATATTTAATAATTATATTGTCTTGCTCCATATTTTAAGAGTCGCTTGAGAAATGTTGCAACCATCAAAAAGACTAAATTGTTTTAGTATTAAAATTTTGGTATTATTTTAAAACTTACTATTTTTTCTTAAATTAGTTTACTTTAAAAAGAATGAAGCGTGTTTAAAATTAGGTGATATTTTTTGACGTATTTTGATTGTGTCCGTAGTAGTATCATTTGGTAGTAGTATTTATTAGATAATAGCCGATACTGTGCCAAAATATCTTAGAGTACATTGAGGTATATAATTTAAGCTAAAGTTGATCTCCCAAAATGTGATTTAAATTTATGTAACTTAAAATCTCAAATCGAAGTTGTGATTAAAAGTTAAGTATCGGGTGTGTATTTGTTTTGGTTATTTAAATGTATTATGATTGTATGTATAACGTACTAACTGTATTGTATTTACGTAGATCATGGTCGGCGCTGTTTAAGAATAAAATAAACATCGTAGGTATACAGTATGTGTTGCTTTTCAATTAACACCTTCCGTTCTTGGATTTCGAAACAATCTAATTAGTACTCTATATAACGAGATATTTATTTCATTTCACATACGTATTAACCATTTCTACAACACATGGTAGTATGGGAACGAAGACTAACATATTATATGAATAATTGCTTTAATGGAAAAAAAACTTTGTTTCCATTGCGACAAATTTTGTGCTGGACATTCATTAAAAGTATTTCATTTATTTCATATTTTTGGCTTTCTTTGGTTTTCTGTTTTAATTCATATTTTGGTGGTGGTTATTTTCAAACTTGTTACGTGCTGTTGATTTGCCCGTTTGTGTTCATCGAAGGCTTTTTTTCGGAACATGTTCAAACATAAACATGTCACCGTTCCATCCTGTATAGCAGTGGTAAGGACAGTGATGTTTTATGTTTGTGCTACGCTGTTTTCTTTTGCATGAACTCTTTTTAAAATAATTTCAAACCTTGTTTTTCTTAACTAAATTACTTTTCGTTCTTTATTTCCTTTTTTAATACATTTATATGTTATTCTCATAATTCGTTTAATTTCGAGGTTTCAAACTAACATTTAATTTTAATACTGATGATTCTAAGTCACGTCTTCCTTTTAAAAATACTTCTGGTTTACCAGAAATGTTTACATAACTGCAAAAAATATATGTTTGCATCTGAACTTATCCACACAACCCACCAAACAAAAAAAACGTCAAAATGGCGTTTTCGCTTTTAAAATTGGAACGGGCAAATCTTCAGAACATGTAAGACGTCCGCGTCACGACCTCGACGGTATTTCCTCAGCGGACTTCGTTCACCACAACTACGTCACGATGGAGAGCTTCCTCAAAGACCTTAATAGCCAGTACCCGGAAATCACCAAGCTGACCAGCATCGGCAAGTCGGTGGAAAACAGAGAACTTTACGTTTTGGAAGTAACTAAAGAACCTGGAAAACATATGCCAGGTAAGTTTATTTATTTCTTGTAAAAAGCATATGCCACTATCGCTATTAGTATATCAGACGGTACAGTCTACTGACTGTCTGACAAGAAAAGATGAAGACGAATGAAAAGGTGGATGGAATGTAGGAAAAAAATTGACTAGAAAGGGAGTGAGTTGTGAAATGATGAATGATAGAGTAAAATGGAAGACTAAAACATACTGCACCGACCCTATATATAATTGAGATAAAAGTGAGCAAATCATGGCATACATAAGAGCTGTTTTATATTCTTGTTACGTATGTTACGTTTTGTTGTTGCATTTTTTATCCAGAAAACAAAATCTCCAAAATATCGCCTTGTGTGTATCGAAATTTATTTTTAACGTTAATCTGAGAAACAAAAACAATAAAAACATAACGGATTATAATCAAAATAAACTACAGTTATTTTCCGTAACTATAAATGTTACTGATATTACAACTAATTATAAAATCTAAAACAATGGTGCTAGCAAGCAATTAATTTAATTTATTGATCTTGCAACGCTTGAGTTAATCAACACTAAAATTCTCTTTGAAGAAGGTAAATTCAAAAACAAAAACAAGGAAACACAATAAACGATATTTAATTAACGATAATGATGTACTCTTAGCCGATTTCGGCCATTGCGACCAATCTCAACGGAGGCCAGCCAACTATGCAGGATGCACAGACACAGTTATGGTGCACAAGTGTATGCACAGACACAGGTGCACTCTCTATTTCTTTGCTTTCACAATCCGATGGAACGCCTATCCGACACGATCGGGAAGAGATCAGACGCAGGACCAGCTTTGCGTGCCCTTTCAGGCACGGGAGTTAAAATCCCAACTTCTAAACTCCGGGCTGTTATTAAATATTTCTATAATTAGTTAAACTGAACGACACACTTTCGACTGACCGAGACCTCTCGTTTGACAGTCGTATAAATATTACAATGTATATAAACTGTCCATGTGGTGACCGATTAAGAGTACCGTAAGTGTCGTAACAGCCGACTAAGGCAGCAATCTACACAGGTGAACAACGCTGAAAAGAGAAGAATAATTTGAAAGAAATCATATACCAACCAAAGCCAGCTTGGTATAATAGGCTAAAACCTTCTCTTTAAAGAGAAGTCTATGTCCAACAGTGGACTACTAGAGGCTGGTGATGTATGTAAATACTTTAAAGTAAAATTTTAAAGTGATTATTCATTTATAGGGAAACCTGAATTCAAATACATTGCCAATATGCATGGTAATGAAGTCGTTGGCAGGGAACTACTTCTTCAGCTAGCCAAGTATCTATGTCATCAATACTACAGCGGTGATGAACGTGTGCAGAAGATGCTCAACACCACGCGGATACACCTGATGCCGAGTATGAACCCAGATGGCTATGAGAGGGGACAAACCGGTATGTATTATATGAATAATTTTTCTGTTTGTCAAGTTTGTTGTAATACTTTAATATATTATAAGAGATATTGCATACTATCAGTATTATAATAGATTACAAATACGGACCGTCACCCCCCTATGCATCCTGTGGATGTCGTAAAAGCCGACTAAGGGAGCAAAACGCACAGGACAGCAGCACTGAAGGAAAACTTGACACAAATCTGCCAGCCTGTGGCTAAAATGGTACTACTATAGTAAGGTAAGGTAACTTAAAGGAAAGGTTATTAAAATGATGATAATTAGGGATAATATAGAAATTACACTAAGAGTTCACAAGGGACATTAATGTAAGAATAAAATTTGAAATGGTTTCAAATTTGACTAAAATCGGCTTTCAAGGTACTAAGAGAGCATACCGTATCTTAGTTTGTAACAATGTGATCATGGATTTTCTTTTTACCTATATGGTTCAAAAAAGGAAAACTTGCAATAAACCCTATTTCAACCCGTCTGGTCAGCGTGGCATAGTAGGCTGTAACCTCCTTGCTAAAGAGAGACCTATATCCAGCAGTGGACTGTTAAAGGCTGTTAATGATGATACGGTTTATGCTTTTATACTATACCGTAATATATGATATCTTCTGTACTTTGGAAATATTATTAACAGGTGATTATAGCAGTCTAAGGGGCAGAGCTAACGCAAATAATGTAGATTTGAACAGAAACTTTCCCGACCAATTTGGTGAGACTAAGGTAAGTTTTTGTTGTATGTTTATTGTTTATCCGTGTGGTGTTGGGTTAAGAAAACGAAATATTACCAACCTTATTTAATGCGTGAGTGTCGTAAGAGCTGACTAAGGTAAGAAACTATGCATGACATCATCAGAGAAGGGAAATTTGAAACAAATCCTATACTAACCCGTCTGATTCTAAGAAAATACCTATATACAGAAATGATTTTAAAGAAAATTGAATAGCTTAAATTCTTTAGTTGGAAATGCTGGTTTTCTGTTACCTATTTAACATCACGCTACAACAAATAGAAGCCAGCATCAAGGAAAATTACAAAAACGAGGTTTTTTTTTGAGAAACACAAACGCTGTTATAAATGGTAAATACTGAAAACTCCTGTACGCTTTACTGGACAATTTTAACTATAAATGATATTTTTCCAGGACAATCTCATCCCCGAGCCAGAAACGAGTGCAGTAATGAACTGGTCATTGTCAGAACCTTTCGTTTTATCCGCGAATCTACATGGAGGTGCCCTAGTAGCCAACTATCCTTACGACGCCAACGCTAACATGAAAAGCGGAGAGGAGTTCCTTACTCCTGACAATCCAGTGTTTGTGCACCTTGCACACGTCTATTCTGAAGTAAGTACAGAAACTTCTGTATTGATAGTTAGCATCTGCTATACAGTAAACTCCCCTATAGAAGTATCAAGAGACAAGGAAAGAAGATGAGTCCCGCCAAACTAGCTTTAAACAATAGGGTAGATGCCACCTTGGTCAAATTAGTTACATTTTATTGTCTGTCAAACGTGATTGGACAAATTTTGTATGAAATATATATTAAATAGAAACTAATGTCGCCATTATTTTAGACCATTCAATTATTATTATTTTTTATTTAAATATTTATTTGCATGTATCTCGGACATCTGGCACACAACGCCATCTAGTCTCAAACTTAGTACAGAGCTTGTACTATGAGTACTAGACAACTGATATAAATACATTGATATTTTTTTTGTAAATACATAGAACACCCAAACTTTGGTATAAAAACAAACAATAGATCCCTTGTCGCCTAGACCCACACGTAAATAATTAATAATAATAAAAACACATAACGAAATCTACGTTAATTCATCCAAAGGATTTAATGAATATAATATTGCTTAATACAACCTTATCTCTTTTAAATAATATAGCGTTTCCCTTACATATTTGTGTTCTAGTGTAAACAGTAATTATATCAAACATTTTCGTGCAAAATATTTTAAAATGTACTTGCAGGAAATGCAGCTCATTGCATGCTTTCATGGTAACAATGTAATTAGTGCACAAAATTTAATATAAGATCACAACGTTTCGAGTTCGATCGTTTTCAGATATGTATGTACAGAAGTTCTGGCACGCTTGCCAAGCCTACATTGCATTTCTACATTTATTCTTAGTTCTGTGGTCCTGGCTCTGGGGTATAAGAAGATAAAATACCTGCAGATGACCATGGGAGATGGTAATCACTTAACGTCAGGCTTAATCGACTGTTCGTGTGCCTTTTATACCATAAAATAAAACCAGATCTTAATAACTTTATACTTCATTAATGTATGTATGTAATTGAAGTTATACGTTCCGTTAATGATATACACTAAAAATTTATGATTTAAAATGAGTTTCAAATTATCTTTCAGGCTCATCACAAAATGCATTTAGGCCAGCCGTGCAAGCATTTGCCCAGAGAACATTTCCCTGAGGGCATCATCAACGGAGCTAAATGGTACAATATTATAGTTTAAGCGAGCTAAAACATTCCTTGAGATGATTGAGATACCAGCTTTCTTCGTCCTCCTACTTCTTAAAATACAATTTAAGATTAAACATAGTCTATGTTCATAGATTATATTAATCAATGAACTTTAATTTGGATACCTAATCACTCTTCTTCATTTAACTAACCTTATTTTTTGTGTATAATTCCTATAAACTGGGTGATTTTGATTGTAATGAGATTGTATCACATTGTGGCCGAAAGTTGAGTCACGGATTCTGGCAGTCGTAATAATACTTCACTATGACATCACCTACCTGGATTTTAGTTAAGAAAATTGACTTTCTGGTACATGTTAGTTCTTATTGATTACAGATAATTAATCACACACATTTTGCATGTTACTGCTCGTTTCCAGGTATGTGCTAGCTGGCGGTATGCAAGATTGGAATTACCTACATACCAATGATATGGAGATCACCTTGGAACTGGGTTGTTTCAAATTCCCACCTGCTTCAGACCTGCCTCAATACTGGGAGGACAACAAAGAAGCGTTACTGCAGTACATTGAAGAGGTAATAATAGCTATGACACTGATGCAAAGAAAATTACTTTGTTCAAATTATCATAAAAGACGGGCTAACGTTTTATCGTCATAATATGGAGACCCTTTTATGTTATCTCTGTAGAAGCAACAAACTACAAGGAACATTCCTTATCACCAATCAATTGAGATTGCCAGAGTTGAGGATCTGGGAGGATCTTCGGGTTCGAATCCCGAGTAGGGCCAAAGAGTGATTTTGAGATTATCTTATTATGGCAATACTTAATAGCAGCTCGAGGTTTCTAAATTGGGATTTTAACAACCGTGCCTCGGAGCGATCGTAAAACCGTTGGTACCGCGAATGAGATCTCCAAGGTCGTGTCAGATAGCCGTCCTATCGGATTGTGAGAGTGAGGGAACAGAAAGTGCACCTGTGTTTGCGCACACACGAGTGCACTATAATATCTCCTACATAGTTGAGTAGTCTCCGTTGAGACTGGCTAGTCACCGAAATCGGCTAGGTAAATATCATCAACTCTATATTTTATAGCAGAATAAGAATCTGCATTTAACTTTGAACCATTTAACTTTAAAATATAGCTTGATTTCTGTAACAGATGGTTACGAAACCGAGGTGGTAACTTTAAACACGGGTTTTTATTTTGTGTCACGTATATTTTCATTATTTTCGTGCCAGTTTTATCACAAATGAAGTGCAACAAATAGTATATATAAAATTTCCTCCTGGAATGTATTTTGCAAGTTTCAAAATGACACCAGTGACTTGTAATCAAGTGTTGCTAGGATACAAAAAAAAATACCTTACACTCGTAGTTATTTTATTTTACAAGCAGTACATCTTTTTACGTTTCTCAGGTAAAAAATAAAGATTTTAAAGAAAAGTACGTTAATGTAATATACTTACTTAGTACTTGGCAACGTTTTCATATTTTTTTTTAGTTTTTTGTCCTTGAATAGTTTCCCTTACTGCATTTTATTGTTTATTTTCGTGATCACACCAACACTTGGTACGACTGAAAATCAAAATTAAGTGAAAATCTTATAAAAATCATTTTTAATAAATGTCATTTTGACAGTATTTAATTGTGACCATATTTTTTTAAATATTTAATAATAACTATCTATAATTTATATTGTTAACACATTGGCTGTCCACGTTCAGAACTAGACTGGTCGATTCTACATGGATTGATTGATTTTTATTTTTGTTTGAAACGAGATTTGATTCAAAGTGACTTGCTTGACATTTCAGAATTTTTGAATTGGGCAGCTGTCAAAATACTTTCACATTTCCTACAGACTCTACTATACAAACTCACATGTTAACTAATATTTTTTACATAAACCTAACTTGTGTGTACTAGGTGCACAAAGGCGTACACGGCTTCGTGAATAGTCACATCGGACACCGACTAAGCAACGCAACGATCACTGTGCATGGTATCTCGCACTCAATTAAAACAGCTAAGGATGGAGACTACTGGCGTCTACTAGTTCCCGGAACTTATAACATCACTGCAAGCAAGGAAGGGTAAGTAGTACGCATATTAACAGTATTAATAAATAAAAAATAAATATAATTAAAAAAACTAAAAAATACTTTATAAACGATACGAGTGAAGCTAATAAAAACGTGTTAATAAAATAATAAATAAATACATAAATAAATTACCTCACACATCATACACACGGCTGTCTGGTTCCAAATTAGACAGAGCTCGTGCTGTGGTAACCAGACTGCTGATAAACGTACTTCAATATTTTTAAATGCATACATATTATAGATAAATTACACCCAGACACAGAACAAACAACACAACGGTTTGTCCAGGGTAGGAATTGAACTCACGAGCTTCGGTTCAGTAGTCAGGGACACTAACCACTAGACCAACAGGTCCGTCAATTAAATTAGATATTGCACGGGTGCCCTAGCAGTCGCCACGCCGCTTTCTACTGCACTGAGTGTGCTGCGCTGGTTCAAACTCCACATGGGACAACACTTTATGTGATCCACAAATTGTTATTCTGAGTGTGTGAGTGGTCTTTGTATTTGTTTCACGTATATTTGAAAAGTCCACCGCCACGCAATATTCCTAATACGATAATTTTCTTTTTATCACCAACTAGTGTCAATCCCAACAGGGTCCATTTGTCATGGTTGGAATCTTATCAGCATTACCAACAATTATCAACTATATAATAAAAAGCATGATATGACATGACAGTACATGAACAGGCCGACTCAAAAGTATAGCCCTTTCTTCAAAAGGCCAACCCAGACCTTATACTGTATTCGTTTAGATTTTATTCTATCAATGTTCTCGGATTTAAAAAAAAAAGTAAATCTCTTTTGTTTCGGCATTTCTTCTCAGAGTGAGTCTTAACTGATAACTTTATTTTCTTTGTAAAGATATTAATTTTTATACAGTGTCTTATTATAGGCGATTACTCTTAATCATTGTATTATATAATTATATAAAATAATTTTAAAAAATACACGCCTAATACATAACCTTCTCTTGTTATGAAATAGGTTAATAAAACTTAACAGCTAGCCAAGAAATGTAGTGTTGTTTTGTAGCAATCAATATTATTTTTACACGTTTAAAAACTCATATAATAAAAATAACCGTTATTTTTCAGTTACGAGGCTATAACAGAACAAATAATTGTCCCGCCAGAAGGACCTATCAGCGTCAACTTTACACTAATGCCGAATGACAACCAGCACTGGTCATCAGCCTACGACTACCGGTGAGTCACACGATTAACGACCTTATTGCAACGAAAACAGGACTGTGTTTGCTTTATGTGCTTTACTATTGTCTGTGTGATTATATATGCGTATGTTTTACATGTATTTTATTTTCATATTTCTAATGGAAGGTTTAAGTAGGGTAAGGATTTTATTTGTCCAATTAAATAATATGTTAGTTAAACATTTGAATAAAATTTTATTTAAAATGAAATATACACTTATAAATCTACCCTCAATTGCAAAAAAACTTCATAAAAGTCTGCAAGGATTAAATTTTTATATGTATAAATAGTTTTCTATCTGTTTATTAACCAACTATAGACAATCCTTATCATTCTGCGCATACATTAAGATCATTTAAAAACTAGATCAATATTGAAATTTTTAAATGTATGGGTGCCATCTCTAAAGAAATTTTCCATCTATCACAAAAAATTATAATAATTTGTTGGCACATTAAAAATCTATCTTCTTGTTAGAAAGAGACGTAAAAACTTTAAAAATAATTATTTTTAATGTTCTAAATACTCGTATATGCCTTCCTATCTCTTATTAAGTATTTTTATATTATGCAATAATGTAATGCAACTGATGTTTTTTTATCTTTTGTATCGTCTTTTCGCTTTATTGTATGCTGGTCAAAAATACTAGGAATATTTTGAGATTAGAATTTTAGTTTTTAATACATATTTTATTGATAACGATTTTTGCTAAATATTTTGATAATCTTATAAAAAACTTTTGTAATTTACATGGATTTTTGAACAAATTTTTAAGAAAAAGTTGTAATATCGTAATATTTTACTAACCTTTTGCATTTTTCTCCATTTGTTCATCGGTTTTGTAACTATTTAATCATACACTTACACATATTTTTTTTCTAAATATTTATTTTTCAATGTTCGTTATTTACTTTTATTAAAACTGTTACAGAAGAGTACAGAGCTAAAATACTCACTCAATACACGCTATGTAACTAATATTACCAATACATTAATTTTCATTTTTATAATTATATTTCTTGAATGAACTTCAAACTATTTTTGAAATTATCTTACAATGACAACTCAGTATTTTTTTAACTTTTCCATGAGTATTATTATTTTATATTTATTCCTACTTTCTATTGCTTGATACAATTACTTAATATAAGTTTTTAGTATTATTATTTTACTTATAATGTACTTGATTAATTCCGTTTAATGCTTCTATTAATAAATGTTTCATGCACGCAACTGTGTTGTTCATTGCACTAACTGGACTTCTCCACTTAATAAATATTACTCTATGTCTGATATATGCTCACAAATCGTATATTCATGTATTCTCTATGCACGCTTGGCAAGCAATTGTCATGTATTTATTTGTTCCCTTTTTATTACCCGACTGCGCTAGAAGAAGAGATGTTTTTTGACTGCATGAATTCTATATATACATATGTTTATTTCTATGGCATGCTATGTAGCAATGATTGTAGTGAGCTAAATGATTTGCTGAATTTTGGTTCGGAAGGTATCTTTAAATTCGTTTTAATTATAAGTGTTACCGGCTAAATGAAAGGTATAAGAATTAAAGCACCCTGTTCGTAAGTACATATGTTAAGGCTTCGGAGTGTTGTCAGAAATCATCACCAGCAACCAGGCACAAAAATGATCATAATTCATTTATCTACGAAGATATCTCTTCAACTCACGTGTTTCTTAGAGAATGCATTGTTGCTGGTAATCCGAAACCAGCATGCTCTGGAACTCACAAGGTCTTCGGTTTATTGATAAATGGGTTTACCATTTACCGTATATGTTACCGTATCGATAGACAGTTTTAAACCGAACTTCATACTGCGTGACTCTGACTACACATCACACTCACCAAGTCACCACTTAACACGAACGCTGATGAATGTACACACTACACACCCAACGCGGATAACCGGGACTTGCGTTCCGCTTACAATGACGTCATCAAAACCGCGGTCAGGGCGTTGCGTTAAATTTTTCGTCTATTAGCGTCCTTGACGATTTCGGGAAGGGGGTGATGTAGTTACTTTTTCCTATTTATTCTATAATTGTATACATTACTTAATATCTAGTATTATATATAACTTTAAAATCAACTTAAAACTGTTTATAATATATCATAATAAAATAATTTTCAACGTACACATATTTTGTTATTAGTTGTTAATTTATTATCAGCCGGCCGGAGTAGCTATGACGTGTCTATTGTCCATCGACCGGTAAGTCTGCTATATCACACGAGCCGCTCGTGTGGGCGAGACGACATTATCACAGTGTTGCGCTCGACCACTCGCGCTGCGCCAGCCTGATATTCAGTATACAATCTAGTATATGTAATACTAGACTTAACATACAATCTAGTATATGTAATACTAGATATTAAGTAATGTATATGGTTTTTGAATAAATAGGAATAAATCACTACTCATAAATATGGTTACGGCGTCGGGTTTGCAAAGTCCACCTACTTATTGACGTTATGAACAATTCCTCAATATATTGAGTAAGGGAAATACCACGTTCAGCTTTTCTGTATAACTGAAAGCAAGTTATCACTGTAACAAATAAATAGTAATCAGATGTTATTCATTCTAATTTTTGAGAAACGTACTTATAACTGTATGCGTGCATATTGCAGTATTGAGTATACATAACTGCTTTACAGCGTATTGGAAAACGTGATAAACACTCGTTACCACACTCGCCTGGAGATGTACGCGGCGCTGTCGGAGATCGAGAACAGTCACTCGAGCATAGCTGAGTTTATGTCGGGTGATAGTTTGCGGACCGCTGTTTTCCATCAACTCAAGATGACTGACGAGGTTAGTGCCAGCTGTATACAACATAGTCTTCACACACACATCATATCAACCGCCTTTATTAGTCCACTATTGGACCTAGACCTCTATTTAGAAAGGAGGTTTCGTCTACCAAATCACGCTGATCAAACGGGTTTTCTTTCTCTTTGCAATGCTGTTGTCTGTCGCAATTTGCTCCCTTAGTCGACTCTTACGACGTTCACGGCATAAATGGGACTGATGACACACTACCCCGGGTCCGTCTTGACAATCACAATTTAAGCAATATGTGATTTTTTATTTTATAACACTACTAAAGTACAATAAATATAAAACAGATATATACTAAATCGTGATTTTGGTTTTAAATTAAACTAAGTATAATTGTGTGCACGAAGATAGAAATAGATAGCTACTTAATATATTATCGTACCTTCTACACACCTTTTGACAAATTAAAATTTCAAATTATGCTAATCGAGACGTTTAAAAAAAAACTAAGTAATAAGGTGTCTTCGAATAAAGAAAATGTACTTACTGTCGTTTTCACATCCGACTATATTTATCTTAACCTTGAATTATTATAATAAAATATCTTATCGATACACGTTTGATAGGTGGGTTCACCCGAAGAAACCAAGTTCCACATAGCAATCACGAGCAGCTTCTATGGATCCCAGCCCTTAGGACAGGAGATGCTTCTCAACTTTGCTCGGCACATGGCAGCCGCTTACGCCGTGGGCGAACCTATCCTTAAAAATTCCGTCCTACACTTCATACCTAACATCGACGAACACGCAGACAAAATGATCCGACAATACGACGGTACAGACAAATGCAGCTTAGAATCTCTCGAAGAAGAATTTGGAGATAGTCTCTACAGCTACCTTACAAATAAAGATTTAAATCCTCTTACGAATTACACGAGAGAAAAAGCATTTATAAACATGTTAGAAGCTGAAAAATACGACTTGTTACTCGAACTGTCTTCTGGTTCAGAGGATTTAGCTTATCCAGAGCTATGCAAGAACATGTTCGAAGAGTACGCTCAGCGGTATCAAGAAAATAGAACCCCAAGCGATAGATACTCGTGTGCGGTTCGTACTCCGACAAGTGGTGATCTTATCGATGTGTTGTATGAGAGGTTTAACATACCTGTATTATCGGCTGGGCTCAGTTGCTGCAAGATGCCGATCGAATCAGAGATTGGTTTTGTGTGGAGGAATAATCTGAAGGGGATTAATGACTTTGTCAAATTGGCTAATACAGGTAAGTGAGGACTTTCAATATTGTACAAAAGGCATGGTGCCTTTTGTACAATATTGAAAGTCCTCACACTCAACTACAGTCAATAATAATGTAGTAAAAATTAAGTTAACTGATTAATTTATATTTAATTATTTCCTTCTACCTTTTCATATCGATTTTAATTTCTTTTTAAGTAATTTTTATTGTGTTCTTAAATTACGCTTCGTCAAAATCGACATATTGTTAGACTTACTGAGTTGAATGTTTCTAGGTGTGGTTGGATTCGTGAGGAACGAAGAAGGCTTGCCGATGCGTGACGCGATAGTGGCCGTGACTGGCGTCGAACGACAGTACCGCGTGACGAGCAACCTCGCGCACTACAGGGTCATGCTCCCGCCCGGCGTGTACCGCGTTATTGTCCGCTGTCACAATTACCAGGACAGGGTGAGTAGCACACTTCACACCCTGACACGATCGTTGACGATCATGATTGGGGAAGGTCTGTCTCGTCTCTGCTGTGTTATTAACTTATTATAGATTTTCTCTCACATAGGTAATGTTCTCTATTTTCTGGTTCGTACCAACATGTCAACAACGATTTTGTAAACATTTTCCTGAAAATAAAAATTATTATTACTTTATTTCTCTTTTAAGGTACAGCTAGTTACAGAGCATAATTGCATGTATTTAAATAAAGTTCTCCAGTGAGAGCTGGAGTTAACACTAGATCGTGTGACAAATCTTTAAGCCCCCTCTACACGGACGAAAAAATATCTAACATTTTTACATAGTAAAAAATGAAGTTGCTTTTTGTTGTTATACATTTAGGTCTTTCAAATTACGTAACGAGTTTTAATGTGAGGTTTACTAATAGAGAGAGTGATTCAAGAGTAAGGTTTATATAATAGAAAAAGAAACCCGAGAGTTTCAAAGACCTCCGTGTAAAGCCAAAGCGGGTCGCTAGTTATGAAGAAACTAACGTAATAGGTGAAAAAACTATTGCCGCCACTGGGATGTATAAATATATACTCGTATAGTCATACATAAAGTAGATAAATATACCCAAATATAGACCAAACGATAGTGCTCATCTATGACTTAATTACTACTTTAAATAACTAGCCCTGACTGGGTGGCCAATTCATCAACGCAGAGCCTAAGCCACGTGGGCTACAAACTAGATGTTAGCAGTTGATATTTTATATATTGGAAGCTACTTAGAAATTTTACTTGGAATTATCGTATAGATTGAAATACGAAATAAAGATATTATCACACCAGCGACTCTCAGCATCGTTAGTCAAAAGCTAATCGCCAAAGATTAGGCACTCAATATTTGTCCTGGGTGGAAGTCGAACCTAAAGTCTGGCTTAGCAACCAAGACCGTTAACTAATACATTATACTTCTAGAGCTTAACGTGGAACGTAGTGGAAGGCGTACTGAAGAATATAAACATTGTAATGCGCCGTGTGAACGCTGACAGTATCTCCGGCGGACAGTTCGAAGAGATCAAAGTGGAAGACGACCCTAACATGGTCTACGTTAAAGGTAAAATGTTCCATCACCATTTCAACCCTTAAGCTTTAGTGCATTAAGAGATACTAGTAGTAGAGCCACACTGATTTCAATACGAACGGGCCGGCTTGACCAGGGAAGTACTACCCTCTCTCAGAACACCAACCTAAAGTGATAGCATCCGTACTGTGATATTTCATTGGTGAGTGCGAAACCAGAGGTCCACTAATAAAGAGGTCACAGTTTTTGTGGCCTTGCCTTTTACGTCCACAAGCGGAGCGTGAAAAAGCATCTCACTAGGCTGCCATAGTGTGGATTAATATACTGTATTGCCTGCATTCACAATGGGTGTGGTGACCACAACTCTTGGATTCTATTCATGCCTTCGTAGTAGAATCACTTAGGCAGGCTCTTAACGTAAAAGAAAGAAATCGGTGTGGTCACCACTCCTATTCATTCTGTGAGTGTCGTAAGACCTGATTAAGGGAGTAAGCTACGCAGGACAATAGCACGACAAAGAGAAATAAAACTTGACACAGGTCCTAAGCCAACTCGTCCGGCCAGTCACTACAATAGGCCAAAACCTCGTTTCTAAGGAGACGTCTATGTCCAAAAGCGGACTATTAATGTAAAGCGCTATCAATTGGTTTTATTTCTATTAAGTAGATATATATTTATACGTCTGAAGTCAACACATACGAGTCGCAGTTTAGACCTCGATTTTCAAAGTTTTCGTATCATAATTCTTCTCTTGAATTCAAAAGTAAAGTAAATAATTTAGAGATGTAATATATGAACATGGCAACTTAAGACCCATTCGTTTCAGGTCTCACGTTAGACCGCAACAGCAACCTTCTCCCCTCAGTAGAAGTGTCGCTGCAAGCCGCGGGCTCGAAGAATGTGGTGGCGAAGAACGTGAGTGACGCGAGCGGTCGGTTCGTGGTGGCCTTGCCAGTGGAGTACATGGCCAAGGAGATGGTCGCCTCTGCTTCTGCTGACGGATACATCAACTTGTCCAGACATATCGTAGTAAGTGTTGTCTGTTTTTTATATTTATTTGTAGTAAAGTGTCGGTATTAATCAATAATAATACTTTACCAATTAATACCAATTTAATACCAATTTTAAACGCTCCGTGCCAATCGATTATCGAACACCCCACATTTTCACAATACTAATGCTGATATTGTTTGTTTATGTTATTCCTATATTAAGAATATTTTTTAATATTTAGTTCGTCTTATCTTTAAAGCGTGTTTTCTGTTTCTAATCAAATATTGAAAAAAAAGGATGAAGTATTAATTGCATTCTATCATATCTATGAGCGCTATGTGATGCAGTAGTAGTGTACGCAACTGCTAAGCTGAAGCCTCGGGTGCAATTTCCGGGTCTGACCAAATGTTTATTTGATCTGAAAATATTTGTTTCGGAGTTTAGGTCTCAAAAAAAAAGTATTTAAGTATTCTACCAATCAATCTAGCTTTCGTTTGAAACTACATGACCTGATGTGTCAGATGACAGAAAATATTACTTATTATTACTAATATCATATGTTCACTAAAGCTGTATTCTGTAATTACAGATAAATGGCCAAGACAAAGTGACGCCAAACGTGCTGTTTCACTTGGATTTCGATGACCAAGTGCTCGGCATGCCGCGACTCGTCTTTGTCATGCTAGCAGGTTTGTAATATATTTTAAAAACCTTTCTATCATTTAGGTTAATAATATTCTTGACAGTATGCTCGACAATAAGGATAACATTCTGTGAATAATCCAGAAAGAAACCCAATAAATGTACCACAAAGATATTTATCACATAATGATAATTTCACACAACACACACGGCTCTCAGATCCTAAACTGGGCCAAGTTTGCTCGCTTGTAGTGTATGTGTGTGTGTGTGTGTACGTACGTGCGTGCGTACGTGTGTGCATGCGTGCGTGCGTGCGTACGTGCGTGCGTGCGTGCGTGCGTGCTTGCGTGCATGCGTGCGTCCGTGCGTGCGTGCTTGCGTACGTGCTGCGTACAGTATTCGTAAACACAACGTATGTTTACGAATGAACTGTTACAAATTGTTACAACTAACACTTTTATGTTTTATGAATTTTAATTAAATATCTGTGTGGTGAAAGATTAAGAATAAAGAATGACACCACCCTAATTCATCCCATGAATGTTGTAACAGGCGACTAAAGGAGTAAACTACTAATTAGAATATCACTGCAAAGAGAAGAAACACTTTAAACAAACTATACCCACACGTCTGGCCAGCGTGGACTAGAAGGCCAAAACCTCCTTTCTAAGGAGAGACCTATGTCCAGCAGTGGATTATTAAAGGTGTAACGATAACTAAACACCGCCAGGAGTTAATCTATACGTGTGTAGTTTACTGTCTATAAGCAAATATTCTATCCATGTTATCTAATTTTCTACAGTATACAACGACAGATAAAATATACTTATTTACTCTCGGACACTAAGCTACCCTGATCTAGTGTTAATTTTCCTCAAATGGTTTTTTATTAATCAACTTCTCATGTGGCTCTTAAACAACTTATGTATTGACTACTTAACTAGACAGAAACTAATATTACCATAAACCTTAGTTTTGCAGTACCTTAAAAAACTACTATTGTGTCATCAACACAGAAATATCTGTGTTAATTTCATTTAAAAAAAAAGAAAAAGGTATTTCTTTCTATTACACACGGCCGTCTGATTTCAAACTCGGTAGAGTCTGTACTATGGTAACCAGACTGCTGATACACACACTTATATCTTTCTAAATACATATATATTATAGATAAACTTCACTTCGTCACCCAGACATAGAGCAAAACATCGTGTTCTTAACACAGTTATTTGTCCTGCAGGTAGCAATCAGGGCCACTAATCGCTAGACCTACACGGCCATCAATTGCCGGTATTGTATCAATTGATTGTTCTTTACAGGAGTGGTGGGTGTGGGTGTGGTGACAATATCCGCGTGGTGCTTCAGTTGCCGCGAGCGAGCGCGAGACTCCCGCCGCCAGTACATATTCGCGCCCATACCCTCCGATGACAAACGACCTCTTTGCGAAGATAACTCTGGATATGGTAAAGACATGTTATACTTCTTGTTGTTACGTTTTTTGTTCTTGCACGCTTAAGTCTCCCAAACTACACAACGGATTTCAATGTGATTTTCAGCAATAGAGAGAGTGATCCAAGAATATTTATATGTATAATACATGCATATTATATAGAGTGAGGCACAAATTAGTTGACAGTTGAAAAATCATATAGAAAAACCTTTTGATATATTACAAATATTGTTTATTTACAAGAAAACTAACTAGTTGGAATTTTCTTAAAAAAAATTTTACATCGTATACATGACCATCGTTTCGACGTTTGCACTCTTCTAAGCGAGCACCAAAATTTTCGAATACTCGTCAGCAAAGAGACCGCGAGATCGCCGACATCTCTTAGCTAATTTTTTCTTTTAATTGGCGTAGTGTGTTTAGTTTATTGATGTAGCCAATGTAGACGATTCCTCAAATAACCTCATAAAAAGAAGTCTGCTGGGGATAGAACTGGATTTTTGGAGGTCATGAAATGTCGCCTCGTCTGGAAATTAGCTTTTTGGGAAACATATCTTTGACCACCGGCAGGCACTCATTCAATGTGTGCTAACTGCCTCCATCTTATTGAAACCATGTGTTACGATTGTAACCAGCAAATTCCAGTAGTATCAGTCCCAAGAACTCGAGTAATATGTTTGTGCGGGATGTTAAATTCAAATGTTAACGAATTCTTGGTCCACCTTATAGTACAGAAAATACAAAAAAATTTAATTTTTACATAGGTTTTCAAAGGTTTTCGCTAGTTTTACGTAAATGTTAAATTATATTTCTAAATACTTTAAAAACTAGCTAATAGTACCGCAAGGGGTGTAATTTAAAATCTATTTTGCTAATCGCTGGTACTGATGGCGTACAGTGTAAGTGCTAAATGCAGATTAATGTTTCTTTTTAAATAGAATTAGTTTAACTGTACTCGACTATTATCATTAGCAGATTCAGACAAGTTTAAAATCTTGAATAACCTAGGTAGGTATTCCACTTAAAAAAAAATTGCTACTCTAACAGTATATATTAAGACATTTGACAGCAACGTATCGATAACAGTTTATAGCGGTGTACACGGGTACTATCAACGTTGCCCTCTGCGCCATACATTTTAATTTTCTGATATCTTCGAAGATATTCATTATAATGAAATGGTGTAAAAGCCAATTTTTATCTATCTTAAACGCACAAGATATCTAGCGTATTTAATTGGATAAATTTTTATATTATATTGATCACAAATACTTTGAAAATAGATGTAACCCAGAAATAAATTAAATATTAAAACAAAAATGGATACTATGAGTTATTGGTAGGAAACAGACTTAGACTATCGCGGTCTTTTTTGTAGATATTTTTAAGATACACAATTCCGTAGTACATCATTTTGGTATATCTAGTAAAGTTTAGTCAGTATTAGCAACAAAGCTTTAAAAAATTCTGTAGTGTGTGAAACATTGAATTTTATATGTTCTAATAACATACCATGGCTGTATTATAAATATATAAAATTTCCTTGAAGCATAACTTAAATGAAGGTGAAAACTGCATTTAAATCCGTTGCATAATTTCTATATCTATTCGTATAAGACAACGACATCATTTTATTCTACATAAAAGATGGTAGCTAATACAAATATTTAATCTATTAAAAATAAATTTCTACACAAGGAGTAGCGGGCAACTTTACAAACGTCCATGAAATGGACACAAAGAACTCCCAGGCTCTTAACAACAATTTATAAATCACAGTGTTGTCCATTTGATGGGATCGAACCAACAATACTCGACGCAGTAGGAAGCTGCGAGTAGTCCACTCAAACTACTACGCCACAGGTAAGACAGACAATTAATTGAATTTATTTATTTGAATTCCAGACATAATACGTAAGCCATATTACGACGATGAGGAAATACCGCCTTCGGAGACCGACTCAGAGGAAGATATCGTGCTGCTTAGATCTGATAGAAGTTAAAGATAAGTGACAGTGTGCAATAAGTCCTTAGAATAGCAAACCCACAAGAATTGACACTCTCTTAAATCATTTTAATAATGAAATTTTTATATAATATCTTTATTGAAGTTTGAACCAATTCCAAACTGTTCTTTGATTTAAAGGCTAAGAAAACTTTGAAATTGGTTCAAACTTCACATAAAGATCTTATAATAAAAACAACGTCCATAAACGCTGTATTTAACAAGAATATACCTTAAAATATATAGTTTTAGTATTCTTTAAAACATTAAGAAACTGTTTGTGAAGCATTTTTATAGGATTGTAAAGTGTAATGCTAAAATATCAGCTGTTAAAGTTCCATTTCATATAAATAACAAGATGTTAGTGACAGAAATTTATATTTATATATTTATTTATTGACAACGTAATTACTCGGTTCTTGTGGTAACAGAAAACTCATTATTATGCTATGGGACTAAATAGGATAAAAAGTGTACATTTCCTATTTTGTCAGTACTTTGGTGACATTAGTATGACATTGTTATTGTACGTAGCGAAGGGTGACGACTGAATACATATGTGAATTAAATTACGTGAAGAGTTGTTAAATAGAAAAATTTAGTATTATTTCGTCTTGAACTGAACACAATTTAACTATTTTCAAATAATTCATGTTAATATCTAGTTAAATTGTGTATATAGTTGTTATATACAATATATACGGGGACACAGATGTGTCTGATTGCAATACGCGTTATATATTCCTTTATATGTATATAACGTACATTTTATCGTAATAATATACATTATAATAAGCATAATATTTATTTATTACTTAATAAATTGGTAATATAAACTCTTTTTTTTGGAGTTTTAGGACGTTCGATAAATTGCGGTGTTGTGCCGTCCTTTTCTTTATATGATTCTATACTTTTTACTGTTTTTTTATTTTTAATTCGGGAACTAATTTATAAAAAAAAAAGCTATACAAATTTAGTTGTAAATTATTTAAGATACTCTTTATTTTTTAACTATCCAAATTTAAAATTATTTTTGAATTGTAAGTTGATTTCTTGAATGAAATTATTGTTTTATTTTTTTAATATTTAATTAACAACAGTCTGTGTTTTAAAGTTAGTAATTTTGTCCTTCAACTCGTTATTTGACAGTTGGTTGTATTTCTGCAACCATTATACATGAATTATACAGATAAGCATTCTAATGTGTAATCAATTGACAGACACTTATTGTTAATGTAAATTCTTTTGTTCATCATCATCATCTCAACCAAAAGACGTCCACTACTGGACAGAGGCCTCCCCCAAGGTCCCGTGCCGCCCGCATCCAGCAGCTTCCCGCAACCTTCACCAGGTCGTCATACCACTTTGTGGGGAGCCTACTAACGCTGCGTTTCTGCGTGTAATGTATCCCGCACACTGCCACTTAAGTTTAGCAATTTTACTGGCAATATCGGTGACCTTGGTTCGTCTGCGGATCTCCTCATTCCGGATTCGATCACGAAGTTCATAACAAACATTAATTAAATAATAACTTTTTAACTTTGTGTTCGAGTATGGACCACTTTTGACCTGCTATTGACACTGAGGCCACACCATCGACTATCTTTTTTTGAGTCTTCTGTTGTCTATAGACAATTCTATAAAATGACAAAAAAATAAACACCTAACATGAATGAAGGTTTGTTATACAAAAAATATTTTGTCCAGCGGCGATAAGTGACGTATGTTAGGTCTAAATGTCGTAATTTGCATAATAATTATACTAAAACGGATCTCTAGACACACTTCTATTCGGTAATATATCAGTATTAATTATTTTTTTTGTGTGTTTCTTGTTTGGTTCTTTGCTACTAATTATTTATCATTCCTATACTTTAGTAGCATGTAATTTCACGCCTAGATTCGCAAAATATAATATATGGGCGTATTATTTTTAATCTATATTTATAAAAAATATTTTTAATGCATATATTTTTGAAATTACGATATTTTTATATTATAAATGTTTTTTTTTGTAATCAGTTGAGTGTCCGCTATTTTTAACGTTTTATTGGGTAATACAGGTATTTTTATATTGTCAATTTTTGAAAATCAGTCTGTATACATTCCTTTTTATATCTAAAGTGCATTTAGTGTTACGCTACAGGGATATTACATAAACTACAATAATTTCATGTCAACACATGTGGCCCTGCCACATTACGTTTGGTGCTAAATCTCTATTTTTATACATTACAACTTATTATACAATTATTTTATCTACGCTTAACTTTTATAACCTAATATTATTCAATGTTCTGTATTGTGTGTATGTAATTGTTATAATAAGTGCCTAAAGTATTATAAATACGTTAAAATAGATGAAATATGAGTGTAGCATTACGCTTTATATAATATTTACATGAAAAGAATATTTTAATTTCAGATTTGTTCGTTGACGATTGAGTACATTTGCTAACATATCTTAATATTAAAACATGACTCAATACTAAAACTTAGTGAACTAGTAGCTATCGTCCATTCGCGTTAATAAAATAGTGACGCATCGATCAAGTCCCCTAGCCAATAACTTCTTGTCAGGAGTCGAGCCTTCACCAGTACATTACTATTTTCTTAACGCGAATGAATTAAAGAAAATAATTTCATAAGATTCTACTCAAAAATTTAGCTTTTCGAATTGTATAATTGATATTAGAAAGATATAATGTAACTAATGTGTATAAGCAATATTTTATTTAAGTTGTTTTCTTTTTTGATTGTCAACACTTCCGTACATTTTAAGACAAAACAACGCAAAGATTACTAGTATTTTATATACATACTTCTGGGAACAACTTTATTCTGTTACTGTACCATAAATGACAGAAATAGTGCAAATTAATAATCTATTTGTTCGTTTACATTGCTGATGGCACAGATTATGTTCCAATAAACTAAGAATTAATATGTAATTCTAACTTAGAAGTTTTCTTCTAAGTTAGAAGCGGAAATATGCATCTCAGAAAATGTAAAACATTTAATAGTAAAAAGTCTGAAATACCATTCTAACATAGTAAGCTTTGGTGTCTGTACAATTTGCAATGTTTTTTAAAATGGATAACTCAAGGGATACTCTAGGTCGGCAACACTTGCAAGTATGCAAGTTCTTAATGACAATCATAATTTGTCAATGTTTCTCAATATAATGTAGTTGTAACATCAAAACTCTAAAGACATGCCTATTGGCACATTAACGTTATAACTGTGTAGTAGTGAATCTCCCAGAAAGCGTTATAGACGAATTTACCAGCAGCATTTGCATACAAATAAAATATTAAAAAAAAAACATTATTCTTTTAAAAATATACAGAATGTGATAGAGCCGTTGTTATAGCCTAATAATTACAACTTTTACCTTATTATGTAGTATTTTATTTAATTTTTCTGCCTTCCACTATCCCAAAAACTTAGCCATTTTAGGAATATATAAAGATATGTTAATCAATAATTTATTGGTATGCCGCAAAAAATGAATAGACTTAAACATCTTATAATATATAAATATTTATAGTTCTGCACAAGGGGCCCGTTCCACTTCGAGTCTCTTTCTACAGTCGCTAACGCCTCTGTTCTCTTCTATTATCTTGTTTGGACCAAGTGACGTCATTTTTATACATTTCATTAGTTTTCTAATAACGTTTACGCTTGTAGACCGTCAACTGGCTACGGGACCAGTTCTAATATTAGTCTTTCAGCACAAAATATCATTTTTCCAAATGTCCTTTCTCATATTGTCCTTTTCTCAAAACGTACATACATGTAACACTGTAACACTATAGGGTTACAATCATTATACTAAACATGTAGCTAATAATTAAACTTTATTTTTATCTGAAACTAAAGAAACTGAATGCTAATTATACCAGTTTTTTTTTATATCACATACATTAAAATTACAATTACATATATGTATTTACCAGTACTTACATGTTGTGTACATGTAAACATATCTGAAAAAGGGACGTTTTATTCATGCCATATTCAGTCTCGAACAAATGGTATAATAGTATACAAGTCGTAGACCATCACTGTATGCTTGTTTTTAGGAACTTGCCTGTGCTTTGGACTGGGACTGCATAATAACGCACGTTATATACGTATTGAGTACGATGTTTTGTGAGAGAGGCTGCGGGAGAGAAAAGTACCATCTGAAGATTTGTAAATTATACAATACTGGAACGAGAATCAGAAAATCAGAAATATAACGTAAAATGGGCCGATAAGAGGTCTGCACCTTACAATCTGGAGAGTGGGATTAGGCAGGGAGGAATAATGTCACCAAAGTTTTTAAATCTATATATCAATGATCTGACCGTCGAACTCCACAGTAAGCATAAAGTACGATGAAGTCTGCGTAAATAACATCAGTTACGCAGATGATATGGTGCTCATCCGTTCAGTCCGAAATGAATTATATTTCACTTTATTTTGAGAAAAAGGGCATTTCCAGCTAAAGACAATTTGCGCTGAGACAGTTGTCAACGCTAGTCCGTTCGCTTTAAAAAAAAGCGGACGCATCAATGACGAACGCTCCGTTTTTGGCTATGTAAAATCCCCTCGGACACCGTCCACCGGTGGGGTGGTTGTATCGCCTTCGAACCGTCTAGTAAATTCTAAGAAACATTTTTACCGATGAGAATTTATAGACAAAAAATAACGGTATACTTAACATTTTGCTATTCATAGGCATTAAATAAACGAATATGATAGTCATCTGAACATAACAGATATAAAAGCAGTTTCACCTAAATAACGAAATGAGTGAAGAAATAAAACAATAGAAGACAAAAATCAGTGCCGTTAATCAATCTACGCTTTGACAACTGCTATCAGATTTGCCTCGACTTGTTAATTCTGTTAAAAAAGTAAAATCTTAGTTATCTCATGATAGGTTACGCTAAATTTTACACAATCATCATTTTTGCAAGTTTCCGAGTGATAAAAAAATTATAACCAGATCTTTAATTAAATAGACCATAATAACCTTAGTGCCAACAAATGCTACTCTGGTAAATCTAATTTAAAACCGAAATATAGCTTATTTAGTTACTACAGTAAAAGAAAAACATTCATAATGTTAGCAATTTTATTATTTTTCAATATTACACTTAAAACAGGAACATTATTCATCTAAATTGATGATATATGTTCCGCTTGACAAATATTTCTGTATAATATTAATGTGGGGTAGGTCCATGTATTTCTTTAGAAAATCATATGCTTTAGGAGATAGGTAGTAGAGAGATATAGTGAACTGTATCACATTAGGCGTATAGTCTAATTTCTTTGGGGCGTTGCTAGTGACTTTTTTGCACAGTTCTTTGAACCTCCCACTCAATATATTATCAATTTCACTAAATTTTATATAGTTTTTTACTGATTTATATAGTATTTTCATTTGTTCTTCTTTCTCTTTGCTTCTTCTAAGTCTACTTTGTAAGATTTTTACTTTTCTCTGCAGTTCCTCAATTCTATTCTTTCTCCTGTTAACCTCTTGTGTCCATTTAATTCTCTCGTATTCTCTTAAATTCTGCTTTAGATAATCATATAATATTAACTCATTAGATTTATTATTTGTGTTCGGTGGTTTTGTCCGGGTGGGATTTTTTTCATTCTCATCTTGAAATTCTGCAACGCTCTAAAAAAAATATTATTAAAAGTTATATGACGAATCAATATCCACCAAGGCAGAGACAACATAGATCCCTCCTATCAATATATGTTCCTTCTCACCTCTCTATCTGTGAAAGCTAAAGAAAAACTATTTTAACCACCGTTAAAGTATTTTTTTTGTTGCTAAAGCTGTTCTAACTAGGCCAACAATTGCAAAAAAAGAAAATTTAGGGTATGCTGTTCAACAAATTTGTACTGAATCTTATTAGCCAACAAACTTGGTACTACCTAAGTTCGTCTTGTCTTATTTCCTATAAAACTTTTATGCTTTTTATTAATTATGTAGGACAAAATAATTTCTACAGTTAAATGTCATTTTACCATGGACTCTTTACATCGTATGAGCGGCTTCGAAGTTACTTCAGTGGACTCTGCTTTCAAAGTATAATTATGGTCTTCTTGCAGCTGCAATACAAATACATGTAAATAATTAATGAAGCCAATGCAAATAAATTTCTGAATGAGCTTAATAGTTATGTTTTGTAGATAAAGATGAATTTTGTGTTACACTTTTAGAATTGACGGCAGTGTTAGGCCGAATTTATGATATAATAATCCTACTAATATTATAAATGTGAAAGTTTGTGAATATGGATGTTTATTATATTTTCACAAAAAACTACTGGACGTATTTGGATGAAACTTTACAGTAATATAGGTTATACATTGTAATAATGCTATAATTGGTAATGTATATATGTGGTGTGGTAATGTAATGTATATATAATTTTATGTAATTTTAGTCGTAATATAACGATAAATGTCAAAAAAATCTGGCCTCTGAGAGTTATCTTGGCATACGCTGCCTGAACCATTCGAGCTACACAAAGGTGATGTACTGTAAGATTGTTTGTATGTTAAAAATAAATATATTTATTTAAAATGAACTGTCACGAAACTTAATGCGGTAGGTCAAATTCCACGCGAGCGAAGCTGCGGGCAAAAGCTAGTCTAATATATTAATATCTTGTCACTGTGTTTATTATTGCGCTTCTCCATAGTTGTGGACAGAACAGTTGTTCAACCGTTTTTAATGAATTTTTGTTTGTATACTTTGAAAGTAACAGAATAGGTCGTTTTAACCCTCTTATCCCACTGCCCATTTTTAATAGAGACATTAATTAGTGGGCGACTGAAAGTTTCGGTTTCGGCCAGTTGGGGTCAATAAATCTTGTTTCGCTCTTAGTTTCGGTTTCGGACAGAAATAGCCGAAACTTTCTCGGTAACATCACACGTTGGCTGTTTTGCTACTTATACTAGACTGAAATCAAATGAAACAGGTTGTAGTTCATCCAATCAGACGGCCCTTAGCTATACAGCTAAGCATACGCTGTTCTGGGTCTTTGTATTTATTAACAATTATTGTAATAATAACATATTATCGTTGGTCCCACGATATTTGTCTAGAAATTGATTAACTGACAAAATTTCAACGTTATTATAATTATTTATTCGTATTGATTTTGACATAATTTATCGGAATGGTTTAAATAAATGCTATCGTGGGCTTGCGCCTACATTGACATCATTTTGTGTGCCGCTAATTATATTTTGAAAAGTGACAATGTAGCTTGTATTGTGTAATGTATCTGAAACTGAATGAGATAATATTTATTTTTATATACTCGCTTGCCAAAATGACTACCCTTCCTGATAGAAAGCATAAATAGTATCCAAGAATGGTGGTCACTATCCTCAATGAGAATGCAGACAATGCAGCATGATGACCCAAACTATGGTGGCCTAGTGTGATGTTTTTTCACGCCCCACTTAAAAGACTCTGGATCAAAATGGGCAGAAAACACGTGTGCTGTTAGGAAATTCCAGGGTTTAACCGATGGTCACACAAAGGAACTCTGGAACTCTACTCTAAAACAGTCGCTACGCGAGGAGGTGGAATCTGTTGAAAGCGGTCGTCAGAACACTCTCCATCATAAAGACGATAGAGGACTGCCATCGAGGCGACATCTAGTCGCAACTGTAGAAGCTTAATCTACGAGCCTAATTTAACGTCTAATTACGACGCTTAATTTGTGGTAACACTATCGAAACGCATCATTAGCCTTACGGATATACAGAGGTATGGTCTAGGTTGCTTATGTCCTACAAATTTGTAAGGTCGGTACAAAGATCACGAGACAACCAAAGAACCCACTTTTCCAAAGAGTGATACTGTCGGGTCCATAGCTAGTCGAGCATTGCCGAAATGAATACGTGACTAAAACCGTATATAATTAATGGATTTTAAAAGTAACTGACTGATTAGTAATAAGAATGCGAAGTTCGGCGGTTCCTCGCGACAGTGTCGTTTCGTCGTCGATGTACAGTGGACCCTCGGTAAAGCGGTCAACCTGTAATCCGATATCAATTAAACAATTTTCGCTAATGTAGATTGTGCATGATTGAACAAGTTACTTGTGCTCGACGCGTGGGTATTATTTCAATTCCGATTGCTTAGTTTGAATTTGACTACGTGTGATAGCCGTGCAGCTTAGCGTGCGTTCATCGTTTGCTGTTTATTCATTGTCTATTACGTTTACATACCTAGTAATGTCGTCACAAGCCCAGAAGACAACAACATATACAATCTTATCATTTGTCTGTAATTTATCGGATTACAAGGTACTCTTTTCTAAAAAAATCCGGGCTATAGGGGGTCTTAGGCAGTACTCTATAATCCGACAAATTTGATAGTTCGACACTGCCCTGCAAAACATTTATCGAATTACCAGGGGTTCACTGTAGTTTTACGACGATGCCGTCGACAGTTGAACAACTCAAGTAAACAATGGTGTTCTAGTTCGAAATTATTTTATTATAATTATTTTCGGTTAAATTAGTGTGCCTGGCTTTTTGTCTTATTTTTTTTTTAACCAGCTTATATTGAATCATGTTATTAATTTTAAATTTTAGTAATAATTATGATAATGTAATATAATATAACATCTTTATAATGTCTATGTATTCGGAACAATAAAAAAATAAAATTATAGATATTTGTTATGTATAATATTTTAATGATTTTCTTTTTATTTTATTTAAGGCTATTTAGTGCAAATGCATTTATGCAAATAAATGTATAAACAATACTCTAAACTTCAGTATATAAAGGATATTCTGAATGTTTGACAAAGTTTCAGTATTGGCCAAAACTGGAAGCCAGGCCAAAAGTTTAGTTTCGGTTCCAACTAAAAAACTAGATTCGGTCAGACATTCAGTTTAGTTTATATGGCAAAACAGTAGTTGCCACATCAGCTAGTAGTAGTAGTATCTATAATCATAATAAAGAGGTTTCCTTTAATTTTGTTTTGTGTAACATGGTGTATAAAACACAGATAACTTAGTAAATTGGTTTGGACTATTATGCATAGAATAGGTTTACTAAATGAGACAACTAAAACTTCCTATAGCAGTCATAGGCTTCTAGGACTAAAGCTCTTGGTGATCCACAATATGATTAAGTATAAAACCTTATATAAAAATGTTCTAATACTTACACTTTTTAGTGATGTAGCATCTATAGTAATTAACAATGGTTTACTATTTTTATTTCTATCTACTGATAGTAGAGGCCAAGAGTCTACTAATAATGGATCTATTTGTTGACCATATATTTCTTCAGATTTCTGAACAGATATAAAAATATTCCATTAGGTACACATAAAATATGATTGAAAATAATGTAAGAAAACAAAACTTTTCTGTATATAATAATTTAGAAATAAAACGTATCATCATTCATCAACAGCCTGAAATAGTAAACAGCTGGACATAGGCAGCTTTTAAGAAAGGAGGTTTTGCCCTCCTATACCACACTGGCCATATTAATTAATCTAGCTTTTCAAGTGCTTGTGCACTAAGCTCATCATACATACCCTGTAAACGGCAAGAAGTCATAAGCCATTTATCAGAAAGTTACCTTAGGGACGGTAAATACAATCTAGCATAATTGATTAATATTTGTGGGCTATTTGCTTATTTCGAAATAATATTGTAAAAAGAAATATGACTAACATTTTCAATTGTAGATTCTTTGTTATGCAAAAAATTGTCCACTTTACCCTGAATGGTAGAAAATGTAAATTCATTTAGCTTTTCTTTTATTTTCGGACCAGGTCGTTGCGCTGGAGTGGGAGTCACATTATTTTTAATGTTTTTCAGGACTTTAAAAACTGCGGCAACTGCTACTCCTAAAATTTCTGAAGTTTTTCGGGCACAATGGCGTTTGTTTGGTTTTGCACCTAATAGCGTATCTGATTTCATTTTCTCTTCTTTGTATACGTATTGAAATACATTTTTCACCATTATCTTCTCTGTGATACTCAGAAGTACCCGGCATCTCCTTTTCCTAGGAGACACAACTGCTTCCGAAGTGCTTGGTTTATAGTCTACCATTTTCTTTACGAAAATAACAAATACAAACCATCAACACTCAAACAAAACAACGTGATAAGGCAAACTACTAAAACAGCACAGCAAACATAGCGAAGAAGACACACAAACTGACGAATAGGTACCTATTTATTGATAAGGCGTTTCTGAATTTTTTAATGTATAGATAGATGACAACTGACAGCAGCTCAAAAATATTACACAGTATAGTCTGTCTCACAAAAGAAGCCCCCTAGGTTATAAACTCTCAAAAATATTTACCTAAACCTAAGTCAAAAACCCCTAAAATTGTCTTAATTATTGGAAAATTCCCCTTAAAATATATTTAATAAAAATAATATATAAATATATAAAAAAAAGTAATATATATAATAAATGTAATATGCAGTAATATTTCTTATTTTTTTAATTTATAAATTATTTAATACGTTATGAATTATATCAATTTCTTCTGAAGAGTCCGTCTTTTTTAAATCATATGTATTGACATTACATAAACCTAACATTTTTGAAGATGTATTAAATCTAGAGCATGATCCACCATTCCGGATTAATGTGAAACTAAATTTCGAAAGCCCTAAAAATACCACTAAACATATAAAACCCCTAAAAAATCCCATCCTACTCATTTACTCCCTAAATTTGGGGGGAAGCCCCTAAGTTAGAAACCGTGATTATGCTCCGGCTGCCACGTTTTATTATGAGCTTACCCAGAAAACCCCTAATTAGCGGGTGGATTCGTGATAGTAGACAAAATTATCAATTCATTCTTATCCTTCTCTTTACTTTTTCCTTAATATTATAAATATGAAAGTACGTTTGTTTGTTTGCATGTTTGTATTTCTTTTTTTTTGATCGAGGAGCGAGGAGCCATTTTTTGGTGTGATTTTTATGTCTTTAGACAATTAGGAGGCTGCAGAGTGATATGGGCTAGTTTTTACCGCGGTGAAACATCTTTTTTCCCACGGGAAGATCTAATCCGAATTCAAACTTGATTCCATATTTTACAAGTCTATAAACGATGCATGGTAAATTATATTAATGCTTCCTAAAATATATATTTGTCATGGTGGCTACTCTCTTATGAACATTATTTATTGAAATTTCACTTCTTTATACTCATCACTCATACTACTCAGAAAAACACACTGCTGGTCACACTGTCTGACACGATATCTGTGCAAGTCTGATGACATTGTTCTAATCTGTCTTATCTGTAATAAGTTCTCTTTGATTGTTGTAGTCTGTTCATTTGAATAAAAAATATTTGCCTCGATTTTAGTATATTTACGATGACAGTAACTGGTCTAACTTGATTTTGACTTATCTGCGGAAATTACATAAATAGCTGTACGGAATTGTAATGGACAGATTTGGTGGCGGCGTCGCAGATATGAGTCGGCGCGCTGGAGAAGTTTTAAGGCGTATCAATAGATTTACTGATGGGCCTCTAACTAGGAAGAAATTGGTGATTTTAGTACTCGTTGTTATATTTTTAGTTTTATATATTGGCCCCACTCTCATGAGCTGGCTAGTCGGACCAGAAACGGGTAGCGGACACCAGAATGTATGTCAAAAGAATTTTATGAGTCCTTTCGAATCTGCTTTAATCGAGTATGATGTGTACCTCAGACAGGAGTCATCGGCGTCTCTGGCTTCACTCAGTCACAATTATGTGCCTTATGTTGGGAATGGTTTACTGGGTATTGCGTTAGAACACGATGGTCATTTGAACATAAAGCATGGAAGAACTTTGTCTTTGCCAATGTTTTATCATCCATTATACATTATAGATGACTATGATATGAAAGAATTCACAGTAGCCGATTATAAAAAAGGTATTGTCAACAGGTACCAATGCTCCAATTCAGGTTTACAAATATCCTACCAGTACTATGCACACAGAACTATACCTTCATTATTTGTACAGGAGATTTGGATAAATAACCCAACAAGTTCAACTAAAACATTAAAACTTACCACACCTAGAGTGTCTGACTGGCCTACATCTGTTAAACAGACAGTAAAATTGCACCAAGGTGTAGATTTGAAGGAATATGAAGTAGTGACTGGTATGATACCAATACCGGAAAGTGAAAATGTAATTGCTGCCTCAGTGGTATGCAGGAAAATGAGTAATACTGTCCAAGTGGAAGCTAGAGATGGACTTGATGTGCTGATCTTAACAACAGTGCAATACAGTAAACCAATAACTAAAGGTGAATATGCAAAACATAAAGATGCTGTTGAAAAAAGAGCCATTGAGGAAATGGAAAAAGTGATAGCGCTGACTGGTGACAGAACTGCTTTAAGAGCACTTCGGGATAACCATGCCAGAGTCTGGCAAGGACTGTGGTACACTGGATTTTATATCTCTGACTCCAAAGCAGAAGGGATCATCAATGGTGATAGAATTAATGCCACTATATATGCTATACTCTCTCAAGTAAGAAGCTATGAACACGAAGAGAACATAAAGCCTAATACAAAGTCAGATATACTGCGAAGCCTTACTTACTCTGAAGGTTGCTATGAAGGTCACTCAACCTTAGATGCATTCAATTTATGGAAACCCTTGAACTCATTAGCTAACTTGAATAAAGTAGCTAGTGTGTGGTTACTGACTCTAGAGAAACAAGGGTGTCATAATCTTTTAAAAGCTGGTGCAAGTGGGGTAAATCAGGCAATGATTCTGAGTTTTGGCAGTTTACGTTTCAGTAATCAGCACTTAGAGTATAATATACATCCTTCAAAATTGCATAGAGACTTCCTATTTCGCCGAGTCAATTATGGTAATATGACTCATGTGAACATTAGTATAATTTTACAAGAAGATAATAAAGCAGCTATTTTTGTAGCTTTAGATCGCTCAGACAAAACATACTATGCTTGTGATGGAGGTTGTTTAGACTCACCTGTCCAGTTAGGACCATACCGTAAGTACTTCCCTGTGAAGTTAACAGAACCTCTTACAGCCATATTGTATATAACAGCTGACAAGCAGCATATGGAAGATCTAAGGCATGCTATACATGTCAAAGAAGTTGTAGAGGCTCCTGCTCATGAGAACCATGTAATAGCATTACATAAACATGGCCACAGTTTAGGAGGTCTAAATCCCTTGTTCTGGATCTCCATAATAGTTCTAATAGTTGTCTTTCATTTATTCTTGTGCAGGATAATCATGAATGAATTTTGTGACAGTGGAGTAAGTTACAGAAGGCTCTACAATAAGCCTTGAGGGTAATGCCTTAGAAAGATGGTAGTGCCATCTTGTCCATTGCTTGACTGATTTAGGCTTTTTTGCACAATCGACCAAAATATATCATGCTGTACATTTGTAATGTTACAGCCACTGCGATTCTGATTAGTGCATGGCTGTAAAACAATACAATATTGGATTGAAAGAGCAGCAAGAACATTTTTCTTAATCTGATTAATTCAACTTCTAAATTGACACAATTATTGTTTTCTGCCTAATAAGTTTATTGATTATCAAAAATTTATGATCAAAGAAGCTATTATAAATTTTGCTTTTTGTTTAATTATTTCACATAATTAATTTTCTATGTACACATTGTGTATAGTAAATGCAAATAATTACAAGAATATGAATTGTTGCTCCTTGAATGTCTTGTGAGGCAACTAATAGAAGAATCCTGCACATACCAGTGGCTAAAATTGTTTATTTTTACACTGCAGTATGGTACTGTATGATAATGGCACAATTCTTTATTCTTAATTTAACTATGTAAAGAATTAATGTTACAGTTAATCTAAATGTATGATAATTTAAAGTATTATTTTATATGAAGGGGGAATGAATAATTTATTACAACACATTGCCCAATTGTTCATTATCTCTTTGGATATTGAAAGTCTGACTCCTATCTTGAGTGCTTGATATGGACTTGTTAAAGCTTAGTGAATCATATATAATAATAGATTTATTTTTATTTATATCACTTCCCTGAATTACAGTTATCTAGAACTATTCAAAATCTGTATTTGTGACGTACTAGTCTGATTTTGCAATGGCCACAATGTGAATATAGTCCCAGTATATCATTATTTTGTAACGATTCAAGTTTTACCCAGTGGATACAAAGACTCAAATATGTCAATAACGGACGGCCTTTTCGTTAATTTGACAACCACGATACGTTGATATACGTGTAATAATATCTCTCTGTGGCCATTGTCTTTTCTTCCTCTATTTCCTTCCCTCGGGCCACGGAGAGTAAAGAAAAATTTAATTATTTTGAGTTTTAAGATCATTAGATAGCAAAATGAAAGCCACCGCGGTGATAAGACTGCAGTTTTTTTCGCAGTGTAGTATTTACCATGTTCCTTTTTCTTTGTACGATGTGATACATAGCTTATTTTATAGAGTGAATAGACATAAGCCGTCTCTAATTTATCTTCTATATTCATAATTAAGAAAATAATCTAAAGGGTGAGCCATGAATTATATAACATTTAAAAAAATCTTATAAAAAACCATTGGATATATTATAAAAATTGTTTATTTACAAGAAAGCTAATCAGTTGGCATTTATTTTTTAAAAATTACATTTTCTCAATGACCGCCGTTTCGACATTTGCGCTCATCTAAGCGAGCACCGAAGCTTTCGAATACTCGTCGGCAGAGACCACGAGATCGCCGATATCTCTTCCCTAATTTTTTATTTTAGTTGACGCAGTGTATTTGGTTTAGTGATGTAGACAGGATTCTTCAAATAAACCCATAAAAAGAAGTCTGCTGGGGATAGATTTGGACTTCTGGGTGGTCATGGCATGTCGTCTCGTCTGGAAATCAGTTTTTACGGAAACGTGTCTTTGACCACCGGCAGAGACTCATTTGATGTGTGACAACTAGCTCCACCTTGTTGAAACCATGTGTTACGATTGTAACCAGCAAATTCGAGTAGCATCGGTCCCAAGAACTCCCGTAACATGTTTGCGCGGTATGTTAGATTCAAGTGTTAACGAATTCTTGGCTCACTCTATATTATTGGCACTGATAGTTGATTCTTCCAAGTCGTTTATATGCAACTTGCTAAGAACTACGAGATATTTATTTTAAATAGGGCTTGACAAGGTTAAGCTGTACATTACACATCGTGTATATTGTTAAAAGATAATGGTGTATATTTTTGAAATAAAACGAAAGTTGTATGTTATTTGATTTGCTGCTTTTATTTTTACATCAAATTAGAACACAACATTTAATAGTGCTACAAAAAACCTTTTTCAATTGTTTCTTTCCTTATGACCTAATGAATTAGGTTACCATAGTTCTGCCGTAACCCTCTTTCCTATTTTGGAGAGGGCGACGAAGGACGCCAACACACTAATGTCCCAGTTCCACGTGAATAGTCTGCTTGTTAGCACCCAATACCGTATATTATGATTACAAAGAGCTGATCATAACCCTGTATGTATTATTTAATAGTAAAGACGAGATCCTTTTTGGTAGCCTAGCCATTCTTGACATTATTACTTCCGTTTATGGTCACTATTGCCGCGATTAAGGTTCGCAGAACGATGTTTCAGCTCTATAATCTCAAAATGTCCTTACTCATAGTCTTTTCTCAAAATTAAATTTCTTAAGATATGCCTCTACACTACAGGGTTACAATACTTATACTTAACATGTAACTAACAATTTTGCTATATTTTTGTCTAAAAATGTATGCTTACCTGTGCTTACTAATACTTACATGATTAGTATGAGGTATATAGCCCTGTAGCGTACGTGTGAACATATCTGAGAAAGAGACTTAAAAAAAACATTTTGCGTTGAGATAGTTTCAGCCTACATTAATAGCTTTAAATTCTTTATTAGATTCTTAATTACAAAAAGAATCACTTTCATCTGACTGATAGTAAACAAATTCTTCAGCTAAGTATATTATAGATTGATGTATGTATGTTCTGATTGTTAAAAGAGATACCTATGTATTGAGTTTTAAATTAGTGTTGGCTTCCAATAATACCTAAATAATTGAATACCATTTTAACTATAGACTAAACGACCTACGTTTGTTTGTTTAACGTATGCGGTCAGAACCACGTTAAAATAAATATAGCGAAACTGTACATTTTTTGACACACAATTGTAAACCCTAGAATGAGTACAGTGGAGGCAACCGAACGGTTTATTATTTTTTTTATATATTTATATGACTTTTGTCCGTGTGGTTACGGTTTAAGAGTGCCGAGTGTCACCGCGCTTATTCATCCCATAGTTGTCGTAAAAACCGATTAAGAGAGCAAACTGCTTAAGTCAACAGCACTACAAATGTAGACGAAACCTTACACCAACTCGTCTGGCCAGCATGGCACAGTAGGACAAAAACTCCTGTCTAAAAAGAGGCCTGTGTCCAGCAGTGGACTATTAAAGGATGATGATTAACATCATTTACAAGACTATTTAAAACGAGTGGTATATTTGCAGTCATGTTGCACCATAACTTCTAACAGTTATAGACGTGGGAAATATCGTTAGTTGTTTGTTTATGATCGATATGAAATATTTAGAGTCTTCTATGGAACCACCTCGTGCAAATTTTGCTTGCGGCGTTCTGAAACAGCTAACATACTTTTTCGTTTAACAGCGCTCGACGCTCTACGACGGCCCTGGTTATCCACACTATGATCCATTTAACGTCATGAGCGAAGAATTCTTGTTTCTTATACTTGCCTTTTAATGAACTTTTGAGGATAGTAAATAAATCACAAAATGATGAAATCGTAGCCTACGTATTTGAAAAGGAAGCAACTCCTCCACAACAAACAAAGATGCTTAGATGTACATCCTATATATTAGTAGGTACCAAGAACGTCTGGAAACGTGGTGTTTATTAGGACTTTGAGGTAAAAACTAGCATATAATAGCATAAATATAATAAAAAGAACGAGTTAAATTGACTATAAATATATTTACAAAGTAAAAAAATGATTTGAATATAAGGCACATTGAAGACTTATGATTATAAACACGTTTATTCAGAGAGACACAACTCATACTTAAATAGATTATTTTGGTTTAAACCAACATAATAGGTACCAAATACTTAATATTTATTTATATTATTATGTCACACGGAGGCTTTAGGTTATTTAAAGCCGTAAATCAGATATGAGTAGGAAACAGTAAAGTGGTTGCAGCCCCGTCTCTAGCCTCTACGGTCTAGACTAAACACTATTTGTTAGAGTAGACAAAGATAAGATAGTCAATCGAAATCGCTAAATTTTTCGAAATATTTTTCGATAATTATCGCCTAGTGGGAAAGAGGGACCTGAATGGTTCAGTTTGGATTACATGAAATCTTGCGAAATCGACTCCATGTAATCCCCGAATTATTAGGACTCGCTTGTTGATTTATTTTAAACCGTTCACTACTATAGCCTCAACTGTTTTCACTTTAATTGTTTTTAATTCGCTTTCCATAACAGGCTAATAATACATACATGTGTACTGTAAAACCTCTATCCTTGCTACATTTTCTTACAAAGATATATATTAAAACAGACAGGTCTCCAATTAATACCCTTCATGTATATAATAATGACACCATTCCTTTTGAATGAACCTTTACATCATAGATAAATTGTAACCAACGTTTAATAAACTAACATGAAAGTTTAAAAAAGATCGATGAGACAACTTGATAAGAATTCTTCAACTGATATGTTATAAAACTGAACCAGATTTACAGATAAATAAAACAGATAAACATACGTTTTATGATAACGTAAGTTCGCTTTTGTAGTAGCAAACAGCGAGTTAGAAAATGAAACAAAATGAATGCATAGTACCACAGGCTACATGCCACCTACAACGCGCGATTGGAACTTACGGACGCAATATCAAGTAGACATACATTAATATATACACAAAAAAATAATTACGAGCCCCATACACTTACACAATAACATTGACACGGCTATAAACACATGAATATCTATTAATTTGGAACTTAAACAGCTAAACAAACATTGACCACTTTGAGTGTAGTAGTGCGACTTGTTATGGCTTATCTAGTATAAAAGCAATGGGTTTAACAGCAAGATTAATTTGAACTCACCCAGTTTGTAACACATTCGAACCTGTGATAAGGTGTAATATAATTTTTCGAAAGTTATTTCAAATACGCACATAGTATTTTCATAGACAAGTTTTAGGATGAAGGGTATTGTATCATTATAATACTTGTCGATTGACACATGGAATTAATATTTTGCTATACTCTTTGTTGCTTGTGTACCTTGTATCCAATAGAAGATCGCCAACTCATTCGCGAGTTAAGATGCTAAGATTCTATATGACGCAAATCGTTAAAAAATATCTTGTAAATTAATGAGAAATCTATCAAGTACAGTTGTATTGTAGACTGTAACAGACTGAGCACATTAAACAACTTATGTGGCAATCATGCCCCTTTTTTTGTACTTTGCGGAAATCCCCACGGATACCACCGAAGGGTGGTTATGTCAGACTCAAACCAACCAAAAACCGCACGCCGTCTCAAGTACCAGTAGCCGGGGAACCAGGTGCCCTAGTAAGGAAATTCCTAGAACCCCGACGTTCCTTGGGCCACCTACGGTTGTAAGGGACCGGCAACCATGCCCCTAGCTCCACTGATATACTTTACATGTGATGTGAACGTTAATAAGTTAAATGTGACGTAGAAATACATTAATATATAACGAGTAATTTAAATATAAAATTACAAGTACATTTTTTCAAAAATATAGGACAGTATGTGACCCTTATAACGACACATAAACATATAGCTAAACAATCCTCGTTTATTGGTCTTTGCTGATGAAGTGCCAGACCGAGAGGGACCATACCTATTATAGACGGGTATTTTGGCCTATTGGTTAGTGAACCGGACTAAAGTGGGTTAAATGGGACAGTACAAGTATTGTATGATAAGTACGATCATTTGTTCTGTGTCTGGGTGTAATTTTTCTATATGTGTTTATATACATATAAGTAGTTTAGGGGTCCGGTTACCATAGACCAGGCTCTACCTATTATAATTTCAGATCAGACGGCCGTGTGTGATATGTATGACGTTTTCTTTATTAAATATATATCACAAAATGCCAAATGCAAATATGATTTATTTATAATTATTGTGATTGGTATCTCATAATGAAATATAAATTGGATTTACATGTTTTTATTATCATTTAAATACAGTATGTTAAGTGACATGATAAGTCATACCCCCAGTCGGCTTCAGCGACCTCGCTTTCTAAATAAGTGACGCATCATTGCATTTGGCGCATTACCTAATCCGTAGTTTAATAATATTTTTGGACATCTGACACAACGTCATCTAGTTTCTAAATAGTGTCTGTACTACGACAGCTAGATTGACTGATAGAATACACATATGTTGTGTATTTTGTAAATATATGTATGTTACATACAAAACACCCAAACTCCGAAACAAACACAAATCATACAAACCTTTGGTCCAAATAATTTAACTTCTTTTAATATGGATGTAGAAACATTATTTTGATGTGGACAAGCTATAAAGTAATCACGTCTACATATGTATTATTCTTAGTGTGGTGATTAAAATTTTTAAAACATCGACAAGTTTTTTTTTAACTAGGTATATTATCGAAGTTAAGCTTCCTATTTTAAATGATTTTGGTGCAATCATGTAGCCATATGACGTCATACGACATAGCCACAAGGCTGTGTGGGCGACTGTCTTACAAACGGGGCAGAAGATTTTATTAAAAAATAAAAATTGAATGTCGAACTCGACAATAATTTTTAATTAATTTTATAAGGCACAAAGGCACAAATTTACATAAGGCAGAAACTTGTGCAAGTTTGTGCCTTATATAAATTTTTAACACTTGATATATGTATATATACCTAGTGTTTCAAATTTGACTTTTTTATACATTATTTAGATCTTTTATGAGAACCTTGATACCTCCTAAAAGGGTAGGTACCTTAATTAATGATTGCGAAGGTTCTAAAACGAGGTAGATCCTAGGTGACTGGCAACTGATAAATAATAGACTTAAAGGGAGTCCCAAAATATAATTAAAGTTATTAGAGTAAGAAATGTTTGTTGATGACAATTTATATTTGCCAGGATGCACAGCTTTACTTCAAATTATCGGTCTAACGCGCTACGATGGGACAAGTGACACCAATATTTCAGAGACAGACTTCAAATTATTCACCTTACCCGAAATATTTATCTTACATTGTAAGCGCATTTCTAGACCCACTGCATGATAATTAAATAGTAAAAAAAAACAGGCACTACAGTATCCTAAACATAAACTAATCTAATACAAAGGTACGTTATAGAATGGTCTGGTATATTATTTGAACTGTATGCGTTATTTTACTAAAATATTTACGGCATTCTCAGTTCCTCGCTTCTTATAAAAATAAATTGTATTATAGATTGGTTATGTTAGATTAGTACAACATATACAAATAATGTTAAGGTCAACGCACAGACTGATGGATATATTTTAATACTAGTGATTATAACTTAGTGTCGATTAGGTATGCGTTATACTTATATATTAAAAAAGCAAGTCTAACGATGTTATTATTATTTTGGCAAGTATTTATTTATGCAGGCCTCTTTAATTCCTCTGATTTGCTGTAATAGTTAAGCGGGTAGACCTTGCAATTAATACAATTTTTAGTATAACTCTTAATTCTCAATAATTCAGTTGTACATTACTAAATTGGCTTATTTGACTAAAAATGCGGTAGATATTACTGAAGTTTGCAAATAAAATACTATTTGTATTGCCTACAGTGTTAGTTTAGACGAGCGTGTATGTTTTTGCAAAATGCAGACTGCGTGTACGCATTCTTATTTCATCGCCATCTAGTAAAGAAGAGACGAATTAAGTAGAATTAGGGAACCTTTATAGTACAGATCTCTACCCGATTTTGTCCGGGATTATTATTGATTTTATTTTCAATAAATATTCTAAAATATAAATCACAAATATATTTAAATAAATATATAAAAGATTATACTTCTACATTACATTAAAAGGCATTACCTATCCCATTTTTAGCCAAATAGTTTTGAGAAACTTTTCCTAGTACTATTTAAAATATAAGACGTTATAAACGTTAATGTTTCCGTTAAAAGAATAAGCATAGACTTCATAAACTTACAAGTTTTCATAATTATTAGTGTACAACAGATCAAGTTAATATTTGGTTTAAAAACTCATTTTTAAATACACCAAAGAGATGTAGACCTTCCGCTTAAACTCACTTTTGTATAATAAAAAAGATACTAAAAAAATGTTAATAATATAAATTTTTATCCTAAACATTGCATCGAAAAAATAGAGATCCGTGCCGTATAACAATACAGTGACAGTATTTTTACATTGCACAAACATTTATATAAATATTTATAAAAAAACATTAAATATTATATTATTATTATCGATTCGACACATAAACATAGTTGATCATTAGTTCATATTATATAAGGCACCGTTACAAATTTATATACACGATTTCTAGGAACTACGATTGATATAACGTTTAACCAAAACACAAACATGTACACAAACACATCGCTCAGATAACCGTCTATACCATTAGTACACATTGTAGAAGTGTTAAGGGTTATTGCCACCAAACGGCTAACAACGGTATGGATTTAAAAATCTTTAAACGATTTTAAACCGTGTGCACAATATTTAAAGTCTATATTGCCAAGTTTGGTTATGATTACGTATTACGAAAGGTAACCGCGGTCAATCTGTTGTGCGCAGTTTTATAATTTAGACTATTTAGACTTTAAGAGCTTTGTACACGATTTAATATCGTTTAAAGATTGTAAAATCCATTTGGATACATCCTTTACTGAATTTCAGGTTGTTACCTATATAAAGTGGTAGAGGACGATTTAACGTAAAACTCAGAACTTGTACAGTGTTTTCTGCAAATTGAGTTCTCGAAAAATATGTTTTTTTTTAATTATGGTTCTGTTTCTCAAAAGATGAAAGGACTCTTAGTCATAGAGTTATATGTCTGTTCTGTTCTATATCTATCTGTCGAAATTGTGTGGTGGTACCAAGTTAAATTAACAGTAAAAAAAAACGCGAGTTTAGTGTTATTCTACGCATAATATTTTATAGGTAACCGAAAACCTATGGATAAGAATTATGAAAGTAGGAAATTAGAAAGTTCTCATAGCAGAAGTAAAGAGAAAATCTGAAAGTCGTTAACTTGTGTGTTTAAGATTTTTTTTTTAAATATAACAAGTATGTAGCCCAACTTGTTAATGTAGACTTTAAATCCTGTGTATACGATTTAATATTGTTTAAAGAATATAAAATTTATTTCGATGATAGCCGTTTGGTAGTAATCTCCTTTTAAAGGTCTACAAAATAAGTTACTTGAAAAATAAAGACCTATTCTTTAAGGTACCTTGCTGACTGTTAGTAATGTGTTTTATATATATAAATTCCAGTCGTTCTAATAAATAACGCCTTCTAATTAACACATTTTTACTCGTTCCTGTTTATAAATTTTAGCTTCTGCCTACATTTAAACGTGTACAAAAACTTAGCACGTATAAATTATAATTCATCTTTCTGGAATTATCAAAAAGTTACACTTGAAAATCAACAATACATAGAGTAAACATTATACCAGTCAGGTCGATAAGCATAATCACAGATTCTCCCAACTTCCATTTCATTCAAACTCTGTCAAAAACTATTCTCCAGAATGATTAAAATGATAAACGATGAACTCCTAGCCTCACTTAACCTGGTATTAAATTAATCATACATACGTTCGTTGTGCCATACAACTTCGTCATTAACTCCTTAAACGGATTACATTTAACTAATAATTCTTATTGTCATTTGATCACGTATTGTGCGTTTGAGATTTGTGTTGATTACCTGAAATAGAATTAATAGATAAATAAAAAAATATGTAAAAAAGTTAATAAAACAAGTAAAGCGATTAGTTTGTATTTACTCCAATACAGAATAAAAAATACAGACATCTGACAAAACAACGCCATCTAGGTTTAAATTAGGCAGAACTTGCACTAGATTTAAAGCTAGATTGACTGGTAGAAAACTTTTGTACTTTTTTGTAAATATACACATATTGTAAGCATAGTATACACCTAAACTCCATAACAAATATTTGCAGATCATCCAAATATTTAGTCTGACCCGGGCATCGAATCCAAGACCACAGTACATCAGTCGCATACACTACCGATGCATTACCAAAGCATTTTTGTATTCTATAAGGTAAGACTCTAGAGTCGAGGAGGTGTTCATGGCAGCAGTAATAACTTGCTATCAGATAATCTGTCTTCTCATTTGTGTCTATGATCTGACTACACCATAAAAAGCAGTCATTCGGACATCAAAGTATATACATGCGCATACGCAGAAATGAACTCACTCTAAAGCTCTTCATAGAAAGCGACTCTTGTTTTGGTGGAGCCCTGCTTGAGCCGTCTGAGGGTAGAATATTTGTTGTCTCCAGCCCTGGTCTGCTCTTCGTGCAATCTGTCCAGGGTGGCAGTAGACTGGTCCACTCGCAGAACAGAGAACTCACATCGTAATTCATCCAGTTGTTGTTGTAAGTGTTTGGATTTGGCCAAGTATTCCACTCTAAAGAAACATTATGAACTTTATATAAATATTTAGAATTCGTCACATTTATGGAGTGATCAGTGATTTACTACATCACAATTATAATATCTTATTCTCATTGTATTATTATGATTTTGTAAGTAAGCTGTGCAAACAATGATGATTCTATATATATAAAACGGCATCCAAATCGGTTTATCCGTTTAGAAGCTATGATGCCACAGGTATACAGATAAAGCAGTCAAACTTATAAACAGCCCTCTTATAGTGTCGGGGGTCAAAAGTAATAAAAATTTCTGTTTTAATTTTGCTTGTTTAATAGTTAATCAGACTTATTTCTGGAGCTGTCAGTTAGATTTGACCCTTGAGAGAGATGTACTCGTAATATTGATAAAGATTTATTTCATTTTCTTCAACTGGGTGATCCATATAAAGTGAATTTCATGGCACTGTTTGATCTACTGGTTGAACAAGATAGTGGATCCTAATGGAATGGGTAAAGTGGAAAAAATCTCGATAAATACTTTTTGTCCTATGGTTACCAGACTGCTGATGAACATGCATTTCTTTTAAATACATACACACTATTGACAAATTACACCCAGACAGACCAAATAATCGTGTTTACCACATATTTGTCCCGGGTGGGAATTGAGCCCACGACCTCGGGCTTAACAGTTAGTGTTCTTAACCACTAGACCAATAGAATTGAATTCAAAGATCTTCTTACCTTTCTTTCTCAATTTCTAAAGATAGTCTATGTATATGAGGATCAGAGTCGTCCGGAACCAATTGGTACGAGTTTAGCTCAGGTTCTGTGACTGCGGATGTTCCATTCTGTAAGACTTCACCCCCAAGCTCCGCAGGCAGAGAACACGTCGAAGGGAACAAACTTGAAGGGACTGTTGAAGACTGAAAATTTAAAAGTATAAGTCGAACATTTTTTTTCGAATTTCGAATGCAATTATTTTTTTAAAAAAAGACAATTCTCGCTTTGAACTCACAACACTCAGCGCAGTGGAAAAGGGCGAGTGTCACCTCGCCGTTTCTAATGCGCTTAAGTAACTTCGCCGTCTGAGCTAGCAAATTTTATAATTGTAGTAGTAATTGTGCATAACGGACCTTAGTAGTGATGTCCTTCAAAAAGGTCAGGTCCGTAGTACCCGCAACTGGTAAACATGACGAGTTGTAGGACTGTGGAAGAAGCAAAAGTTTTTATAGAAATCATACAATATTAGTGCTCTCAGTTTTATCAAAGAATAACTCTCTGTAATAAAAGTGGTAACCTAATTATTTATTCTTAAGCTTACGCACTCGTACATTGACAAATTTCAAGTGGAGATAGTGGAGAAATTATCAGAGGTAGGCGCACATAGGATATACGAGTTTAACTAATCAACCTAAATATACACTACACAGCAGTATTTTATATACACACTATACATATATATATGTATTTACAATATATAAGAAGTATATGAATATGAGAAAATTGGTTTGTGTACTATAGGTTACTATTGGTCATCGTGTGTGAGCTCCTTACTGTGTTTTCATTTTTAGGAATGCTACAGCAGAGTTACTGGGCATTTACAAACAACACCCAGAGTCTTCATATGCCTGGCTCGGTGGCGCAGTGATAGCGTATGCGACTACTGTGCTCGAGATCAAGGGTTTCATTCCCAAGGTGGACCGTGCTGTCGTGTTTCGTCGGTGAGTGCGAGACCGGAGGCCTATTAATGCAGGGGTGACAGTTGTCACGGTACGTGTATTAGCACTACAATGCCACTATGATTGTTATGCCTTTTACGTCCCTAAGCGGGACATGAAGAAGCATCTCACTAAGGTTAAGGCGCCATAGTGTGTGTCGTCATACTGCATTGTCTGCATTCGCAAAAGTATAGAGACAACTCTTGAATTCTATTCATACTTTCCATCAGGCAGAACACAATTACTTTGCCCGCAGTTAAAAAAACGAAAAAATGTAGAAGGTGGACTTACCGGCGGCAGTGACCCTGTGGACGTTCTACTAAGGAAACTAAGTAGTTTCTCCTTGGCCTGCTTCTCGGCCACCCGCGCCGAGACTAGTTCCGCCTTCAACCGTTCCGCTTCCGCAGCTCGCTTCTCAGACTCTTCGACTAACCGAGCCGTTAGGTACTCAGCTTCGCGGGTCTTGCGTTCTAAGTGCACCTGCCAATTAATATTTATTTATCTATTACGTCACCTTTACTATCATTATAGGAAAATCTAAAGTATATTTTATCATTATACAGTAATAAAAATCTGCTTAGAACATTTAATCTAAAATCTTAAGGTACAGTCTAAATTGTTCTTCATTATGAATTTTATGTTTTAATTACTTATATCAACATTATGAGCAAATATAAATCTCCTAGGCCGCCACTGTGTGGGTCACCATACTGCATTGTTAGCATTCGTAACGAGTATGGTGACCATAATTCTTGGATTCTATTGATGCTTTTCATCAGGGAGAGTACAGTCATTTTGACATGCTCTTAAAATGAAAATAAAAAAAATTGTCAGACGACGTGATCTAGTTTCAATCTAAGAGAATATTGAGTGATAGAATACCTTTACACTCTTTTTTTGCACATATTATGTATAGAAAATATCGAAACCGCAAAACAAACATTTGCAAGTCATACAAACATTTGGTCCGACCCGGGAATCGAACCCGAGACCTCAAGTTTAGCAGTGCCGTAGGGCATAACTGCGCCATAGTTATAAGCTGCCAAGTACTACGCACCTTCTCCTCTTCGGTCTTGATGGCAGATAGCCTGAGCCGTGCGTTTTCTCGCTCCGCGTCAGCTGCCTTCTGCGCCAGCAGTGACGCCTCTTCTTCCGCCACCCGCCCTTTCTCTGCCAGTAACTCTGCCGTTTCCTCTGAACGCCGCTGATAAACACAATAGTTTGTTAGTTAGTTAAAATTGTGTTGTACTCACATATGTACCAGTGTACAACAAAATTTTAAAGGTTCGATTCATCATCATTTAATAATGATGATGAACGTCCCACAATGGGTTATAAAAGTTAATTCTTTAATAATCCATTGTGACATGTCCCGTTCTAAGAAAAGGCCTATGGGCTATGGGCCTTTCCTTATATATAAAGAGATTTTGACCTACTATACCACGCTAGCCAAATGGGTTGGTATAGAGTTTCGATCTGGATGTCGTAGTAACAGTTGTTCCCGGATCCCTCCTATGTCAGGCGCAGAGTGGCACACCGTGTGGTTTTAGTCGGCTCGATTCCGACACACCACCCCGCCTTAAACCCCGGTGGGGTGACGGCCCGAGGGGGGTTTCCACACGTTAAAAAAAAAGAGTTTATTTAAATTGTGCCTTTCCTTTCCAATGATGTTGTTTCGCATCGGTTGCTCCCGTAGTAGGTTCTTAAGATACCCATGGATAAATAGAGATGGTGACTCCCTGTATTCTTATACTACCACCACACAGACAAGTTCCATTAATATATTTTTAAAGCAGTACACCGGAATCGAGTCGAACTGGAAGGAAGCCACGACCTCACACTGATTTAGATATTAAACAATCTTTTCGTTGTTTTTTACCAAATAAGGGGAGTTACTGATGTCGAAAACCATCCCCTCTTTTCTTAATTCTTAGATGAGGAGCCTCAAATTAGTAGAAGGGACTCAAAGGGCAGCAGTACACTTGTGACTTGTATTCTATTCCAGTACATCCCTATCCTACTAATATTATAAATGCAAAAGTGTGTATGCATGTTTGTTACTCTTTCACGAAAAAACTACTGGACGGATTTGGATGAAACTTTACAGAAATATCGGTTATCGGGATAACACATAGACTACTTTTTATCGCGGTATCCGACAATTACGCGGGCGGAGCCGCGGGCTAAGGTTAGCAGTCCATAAAATATATTTATTTATTTGTTTATACATCATGCACTTTATGTACATAGGCGGACTGAATGCCTAAGGCATTCTCTACCAGTCAACCTTTGGGTGATGCAGAGAAAATAGGAAGTAGGTGCGTTTCAGGTGATGTTGAATAAAAGAAGTAGAGATATACAAACTTATCATATACTAAAACTTATACAAATACATAAATACATACATATACATACTTAAGTTCATATAAATCTATATACATACATACATACACAAATAAATATCATAACAAGTATAAGATGATAATCATGTATTGGTTGATTCTGCCACCTGTTTCAGTAAATACTGCTTCACTTTTTTTTTAAATGAAACAGCGTTGGTAGCCATCCTGACTTCGAGGGGAAGCTCATTCCAGAGAAGAAGGGGCTGTAATATAGTTTGATGTCTAGTATTTTAGGTGTGATTTTTATATATTTGTAATGTATTATACAAATAAATATCTTCATATATGTACGTCTGATCCTAAACGAGGTAGACCTTGTACTATAACCGGACCCTTGATGTATATACGAATATATTTATAAATACATATATAATATTATAGATAAATTACACCCAGACATTGAACAAATGTTCGCGTTCATCACACAAAGGTTTGTCAGAGAGATCAAGCTACATTCTAAGGGCAACTTGTAAATTCAGTGGTTCTACTAAGGGGGCCTCACCAGTGCTTCGTTAGCGAGCCGTATCTCCTCCTGGTACTGGCGCAGCCTCTGTTCCATCGCCTGGCGATCTCGCTCCGCCGCCTCACGCAGTTGTTTCTCCCGAGCCAATTTGTTGCGTTCGATTTGACGACGCTGCAATCAATCGTAAAATTTTCACCAATTCTTGCAAAGTTTAAAATTAGAAACAACGTTTTGTTTTCAACTTTCCTTTCTTTCTCTTTTTTTTTAAAAAAAAGACAAGTTATCAAAAATGTCTGACTCAAACTAAAATATATATTTTAATAAATAAAACGGACATGAAGAACACCCAAAACAACCATTTGTGGATTACACAAGTTGTTGTCTCGTGTAGGTTTGACCTTAAAACACTCAACGCAGTAGACAGCGAAAGGTAACACTTCATCATCATCAACAGCCTTTAAAAGTCCACTGCTGGACATAGACTTCTTCTTAACAAGAAAGTTTTGGCCTACTATACGACGATGGTCAGACAGATTTGTTTCCAGTTTTTCTTCTTTTTGCACTGGTGTTGTCCTGTGTAGTTTCCTCCCTTAGTCGGCTCTTACGATACCTATGGGGTGTAGGGAGTGATGACACACATTCTTGATCCATCACCACACAGACAGACTTATTCTTTTCAATAATATGTGGAGAAACGAGTGTCATATGTCCCTCCAACACAAAGGGAGGATTCTCGGATCATGCCTGGCGTGCCGTGGCTCTACGGTTGATGTTAGGATGTTGTATATATGTTCAAGCGTAAGTAATCTGCTTAGCTTCTTACCCCCTTGGGGGCTGTGCGTATGACCCACACATGGAACAACACATTGTGATCTTCAAATTGTTGTTCTGAGTCTGGTTGTTCTTTGTGTCTGTTTAATATATGTACGTCTGCAAAACTCTCCTCGCGACAGGCGCATGTTTCTAGTGTGTCTTTTTGACTTATTTTGTGGTATCTTTTAAAAAAACATTACCTGTTTTTCCTCTTTGGCTTGTGCTTTCATCTGCTGAACTTCCATGGTATCAGGCTTACGTCTCCGCATGTACAAGTCGTGATTACCAATGCATAAGTCCAGTATCTAAAATTAAGAACCATATTTAATGATATTTTCAGATATCTGACACACAACGCCATCTACTTTCAATTTATCTATCTATATATTATCTATTAATTAACATAATTATTTAATTAATTAAAATTGTTCATTTATAATATTGTTAGTGTTTCACGTAGTTTTAAATTAATCAGAGCTTGTACTATGATAACTACCTGACGGATAGAATACTTATAAACTATTTTTTGTAAATACATACAATCAACCAAATATCATATCATATAAACAACAAAACAGCCAAACTCCGAAACAAAGATTTGCAGATCATACAAACATTTGATCCGATCCGGGAATCGAACCAGAGACCTCAAGCACAGCAGTCGCATTCGCTACCGCTGCGCCACCCAGGCAGTCGACATATAATGAGTATGTATCTAGTAATAAGATAAGTATGCTTATTAGCAGTCTGGTTACCATAGCACAGTCTTTGCCTAGTTTGGGATCAAGTGCCCGTGTGTGAGATGTGTGAGAATATTATTATTATTATAACTAAACACCGTTTGTACTATGAAAGTCAAACAGACTTATACTTACATACTTTCTTTAAATACATACATTTTATACACAAAAACAAGTGTTTGCAGATCATACAAACATTTGGACCGATCCGGGAGTTGAGCCCGAGACGTCAAACGCAGCAATCGCATACGAGAGCTCTGCGCTACGGTTGTAGACAGACTTACTTGACTTACAATAACTAACCTATCACTTTGTTAAAGACTTAATCACCTTCAATATGAGTGGAATCTATAGTCACTGAAGTCTGAAGACTAAGGACACACTATTAAGGAAGTGTCGATTTACGTTCCCATTGGTGTTGCCTAACTCAGTAAGATTTTACATAGTAAACAATTATTTACATTTAAATAATGTTAGTTTCTAAGACCTATGTACCTCGTGGAAAAAAAAAGTACAAATTTGTTTCAGCTTAAAGTACCAAACATCAGATTCACGACACTTGCTTAAATTATTTGCAATTCAATTATTTTTAATTAATATTATCAATTGTTATTATATAGAATAATCAAAAGTCTGAAATGGCCTGTTGGTCTAGCGGCTGGTGAACCTGGTTGTTAAATCAGAGGGCATGTGTTCGCTTCCAACCTGGTACAAATAAATAGGACGATCATCTGTTATGCGTCTAAGTGTAATTTATCAATAATTTATCAGCAGTCTGGTTCCTATAGACTCTGACTTGTTTGGTATGAGACCTTGTCTGATGTGTGATGTTCTGAAAAAAAATCTTACCAATTTATTCATTCCCTTTGGTGAAAAGAATATAAAGTTGTTTGTCGTTTTCTCAACAAACTTAATAACGAACTTCTTATCGTCGAAACTAATGTGTTTGATTTCAGACCAAGGGAAGGTTGTCTTGGGTGTGAGCTTATTGTCCTTTTCATATATGTTTAACCCCAATGCAGTCACGCCGAGATACAGATCTGTGTCTTTTTTATTCTAAAAAAGAAATAATAATTAATAAATATAAAAAAGACGCGGTTACCTCGCCGTTTTCAACTGCGCTGAGTGGTGTAGGGTATCTATAGGGACAACTCTTTGTACAGAGTGGGCCAAAAATTCGTTAACACTTGAATCTGTCTCTATAGGGACAACTCTTTGTGCAGAGTGGGCCAAAAATTCGTTAACACTTGAATCTAACATTCCATGCAAACATGCTACGGGAGTTCTTGTGACCCATGCTACTGGAATTTGCTGTGTAACACATGGTTTCAACAAGATGAAGCTACTTGTCACACATCCAACGATTCCCTGCCGTTAGTCAAAGACATATTTCCGGAAAAGCTGATTTCCAGACGAGGCGACATCCCATGGCCACCCAGAAGTCCAGATCTGTTCCCAGCAGACTTCTTTTTATTTATAACCAAATACACTATGTCAACTAAGAGAAAAAACAAGCGAAGAGATGTCGGTGATCTCGCGGTCTGTTTGCCGACGAGTATTCGAAAATTTCGGTTCATCAAATTTACAGGTATGTTATACAGGTTGTGAAACATAACCTAACCTAACGAAATCATGTGTTGTTTATATACCAAACGGTACCTTTGTACGATTTTTTCAAATGTTATATATGCCTAAAGATTTAAAGTACAGTTTTAAAGAAAATGAAGAACCCTAATCCTTACCGATGCAATAACAGAGGTGTACACCTCTGTGCCAGTTTGTGAACTTGACCGATACAATTAGTTCGAAACGATATTATTTAAAATACTATTCACATTACATCAACAGTCTTTAACAGCCCACTCTTGGACGTAGGCCTCTCCTTAGAAATGAAGTTTTGGCCTACAACAACACTGGTCATACAAATTAGTTAATAAGGCTTATTTCAAGTTGCCCTATCTTTGCAGTAATGTCATTAATTCCATACACGTCATTAATAATAATAATGTTTGATTTTAATCAAGCAGTTATACTAAATTACTACTAGTTATATTACTTAAAAGTTCTTAAAGAAAAATCATATCAACAGCCTTTCACAGTCCACTGCTGGACATAGGTGTCTCCTTGGTATAGTAGGCCAAAACCTCCTTGAAGTTTTGGTCTACTATACCACGCTGGCCAAACGGGTTGGAATAGGGTTTATTTTAAATTTTCCTTCTCTTTGTAATGATATTTGCCTGAATAGTTTGTTCACTTAGTCGCCTCTTACGACACCCACGGGATGAATAGGGGTGGTAACAATTTGTATTCTTAATCCGTCACCACACCGAGTAAGTAAAGAAAACTACGATTATTAAATTACGGTTTAAGTTATTAGCTGTTAAATGTATTAAAAAAAATACAAAATGTATCCTAATTGAAAACAAAAAATAATACCTTATTCTTTTCACTATTATTATATACATAAGACATTATTGTCTCATATATAATATATAAACACACTTGATTACTACACATCTACTCGACTTATATAATATAAATTAATGTTATGTTCGCTTCAATTATACTACACTATTACAAGTACATTTATTTGTTATTCTCATAAGCTTGACCTATTGGTTCAAGAGCACATACATGCAAATTTTGACCGTCCATAATGGAACCAAAGAATACATTACTTTTACAACGTTATTTGTTTTAAAGTGTAAAATATATAGTAGTTTCCAGTTTCACCTGCGCTTTAGTCACAGTTGTGCACTTCAGTCCAGTTACCATCCAGTTATAATCCAGTTACACACACAATATATGAGATTTATTTTCATTTAAAAAACCTCATAGAAATAAGTCCAGCCGTTTTCGAGTTATCATTGGCGTAGCTAACATATCCTCTCTGATATGTATTAACTTACCTTAATAACGAAGTAATTAACACCATACATGTCAAGATCTTGAGCTATCTTCAGATACTCCATCTCGGCTTCGTCTCGCGACATGCCTTTATGATCAGCATACCTGAACACAGGAGAAAAGTGAAAAATTAACTGCAACCAAATGTACCTACTTCCTATTATCCCTGGATCAAGGCATTAAGTCCACTAAACCACCAAATCTGCATACAGTTTATATTTAAATAAATAAAATCTTTACTAATAATGTAGTCAACCTACAGCTAGGTACCACAGAGCTGATAACTTACCATATCTTGATCCGATCTTCCCACATTTCAGGTGTCATTTGGTACTGGTCGATGACACGCTGTGGCAACAAATCCTGAAGGTGTTCACTTGCTAACATTCCAGGTTTGTAAGCACTTTCATCGTAGTCACCATACTGAAGGCAAAAAAAAAACAAATTTCGCTATACATAATTCTGTATCGCAGATTCATTGGACGAAGATTTATACTCAAAGTTAGCCAGTAATCAGGCACTTCTTGTACTTGACACAACAACACAAAAGTCTCGTCATCATCAGAACATTGCAGTCCACTGCTGGGCATAGGTCTCATATATCCGCCGCTGTGGATCTTGCGCCTGATCCGTCCCATTGTCATCATTGGATTGTCAGAGTGAGTGGAACAAGGATTGCACCTGCGTTTGCGTACACACTTGTGCACTGTTAAAACTTCTTGGTAATTGGGTGGTCCTCGTTGAGATTGGCCGCTGTGGCCGAAATCGCTTAGAAGTACATCAAGAATAAACTAAACGTGTTGTACTGTTTACTGGTTTCTTTTATTATTGTTTTGAGCATTTTCTTTTATTTATGGTTATCAAAATGACTGTACGCATGCCAAAGTAGTTTAAGTGGTCGCCACACCGTTTTCTACTGCTCCAAGTGTTGTTGGATCGAACAACGATTTGTGTCCGTTTAGTGCGTGTTTTTTACGTTTGGCAACCCTCACGGGCCGTCACCCTTCTGGGATCGCGGTGGGCTGGAGTGTCGGAATCGGACCGATAAAAACCACACAGTGTGCCATTGACACAGGATATTTCCTAAAGTGGGCATTTTCTTTAAAAAATATGTATAGAGATGTTTAAAACGTTTCCTAGAACATGTTAGAAGAACGATGAAATATAATCTTTTGATGCTGTCTGCAAAGTCAGCTTTGAAAATTGTTAACTACACGTGTCAAAAGGTTGACAAGATATGTTTTAAAATGTCTTTTTTCGATACGGGTGATATGTTGCTTCCTACAACGACTAAAACACTGAATATATAAAATATTACCTTAGCCTGTACAGCATAGCTTGCCAGAAGCACGGAGGCCTCGGGCGGACAATATATATCCATTCGGAGTATCGCCTGCTTTACTTGCAAAAACAACAGGTGCTGCGTCACCTCCTGGATTAATTCTTCTGCTACATCTTCAGGGTACAGCTTACACAGAAGCATGAAGGGAGTCCCGGGCATTTGAGACACACATTGGTCTTGTACTGTTCACATATAATAAAAGACGAAATAAAGACGTCACTTATAGCCCATTTACCTATAATATTTATTATGTAATGTATTATCCTCTCTGAGTCCCTATTTATACATATAAACAAAATTAGAGTGTCTGTTTGTAATATTGAAATAACCGCTTTTTACTACATGCATATGAATATACATACGATACATACACCAAAAAATTTTTTTTTTTACATTTTTTGTCTCTCTGTCTGTCTGTTTGTTCAGGTTAATCTCTGGAGCGGCTGGACCGATTTCGACGGGACTTTCACTGACAGATAGCTGATGTTATAGGGAAAAACTTAGGCTGCTCACATTTTAGAATTTTGGTGTTATAAAAAAATCCACGTGGACGAAGTCGCGGGTGCAGCTGGTTATTAATAAAAATGTTAATATATACACTAACTTACTAAGGTTACCAGTAAAGACCTACTGAAAAGTAAATGTGAATGGCAATGCAGGGCATACAGCAGTACACAAAAAGGATAGCTAATAGGGTCTTAGAATGTATAGTATACACAAGTGTGTGTATGCTTACCTCTTTTATCTAACTTCAGCCAACTTATGAAGTGTTTTGTATCTTCGAACTGCAAACCAAAAAACCATGTCTCTCGCAAACCGATAGTTCTGCAAACCAAATCAAATAGATCCCTTCCTGTTGCTCGCCACTGGAACAGAAGTTAATGAAAGAATGAAAATTAAATAGAAATTTAAATAGGGGAATCTTATTGATTTTTTTAATGACACTCCGACATTCCACCAACTGCCTTTAACAGTCCACAGCTGGACATAGGCCTCTCTTTAAAAGAGGTTTTAGCCTACTACGCCATGCTGGTCAAATGAGTTGGTATAGTTTTGCATCAAGTTTTTATTCTCTTTGTAGTTCTGTTATCCTGGGTTGTATGCCCCTTTAGTTGGCTCTTACGACACCCGCAGAATGCATGGGGGTGGTTATACTATGTTTTAATCTATCACCACACAGATATGTTCGAGTGCTTCTTTGTTAGAGTTGCACACCCAGTGATTGTAAGTTTATGTATATATAATTAGTATGATAGTTTATATATAAGTAATATATACTTAATTATGGTTAAGTATAGATCAAAGATCATTCATTAATCACATGCACGAATTTGCTACCCACAATGACAAGCCCCAGAGACTATCCTCATTATTGTTATAAATACAAACGTAATAATATACACAAGTTTTTGCATATGGATTGTTATTTGGTTAAGAGATACTTTTTCCAACTGTGGAATTCACAATAATACATATTATTATTTCTGCCATTTTATTGAATCAAACCAACTAAAGGCATACAGTGTGATACTCTGCACTTGAAAACGCAAAATTGCAGAAATACTTTTTATTCAGACATCTGGACTTCTTCTAAGAGACAAGGGTAAGAGGCACTAGACTAAACAAAGAGTCTAAACTGTTAAAGTGGAGAAATTATTCCCAGAAAAAAAAAACTGTCTGCAATAGTACTTTGTATAAAATACTACAATAAATATTTTAACAACAAAATAACAGCAAATAATATTATCAATTATAGTTCACTTGCTATCAAATGTCAAACAAATAATGTATAGATGACCATCCTCCAGTTAGCATATTATGGTCATGAGTCATATTGACTCATGACACTGGTTTAAGCGCTTACTTTACCACTTCCTTTGTAGGAAGCAGTGTAGTAACAGACTGATATGGGTCCGAACCCACATGAGACAACACTTTGTGTGATTCACAAATTATTGTTTCAAATCTGAGTGTTCTTTGTGTATGTTGCATATGCGTTTGTAAATCCTCTACCATATAGGATTTATTACATTAAAAAGTAAATATAAGTTCGTCAATTATTTGGAAATAACAGGTGAAGTCTTGACTAAGTTTGTACTAGAACTTACACTGTACTTTTTAATATCTATTGAAATTTCTTTTAGTATTAGATGGCCCGTTTAACAAAGAAGGATTAAAGCTGTATATTCGCTACAACTAGGAATACCAAAATAGGAAGACAGTATTAATTAAAAAAGTTTTTTTTGAGAGACAGATGAAGTTATGCAGCTATTTATAACCAGATGTCTCATTGAACTTTGTTATATCAAAAATAATCTTTTTAACTTTTTTTGTTAATTGTTCATTTTCTACCACTACATACTTATAATTTTTTTTAGCTAAAAACTTAATGCAGTCTATAATTGATGTATAAAACAAGAAATATTCAAAGCAGTCTAGACATTTAAGGGTTGACAAACACGTTTTACATATTAAATTTATATTTTAACATAAACAGTCATATGTTTACATATAATAAATATTTATATGACTAACCTGTTGGCATAATGGTGGTTGGTCCTGACTGCTATGCCAATGAGTTTGATTACCACACAAAACCAATGTTTGTGTGATGAGTACAATCATTTGTTGTATGTTTAGGTGTATCTATATGTTTGTATTTAGAATATCAATATATTTTATCAGCAGCTTGGTTACCATAATACAAGCTTAGAACATTAAGACCAGACTGTGTGTGAATTGTGTGTGTGCATGTGTGAATTCATCAAGAAATATTCTTAGACCAGATTGAATAAAGTCATTAAAAAAAAAAAGTAATTAAGATATTATTTTTGACACATTTTTAAATACTACATACTGTGTCTGGTCTTTAATAATTGTAACATTATCCTCCATAATATATAATCAATTGTTATCAGGCCTTACTATACACATGAAGAAATAAATAGATATGAAGAAATACAAAATATATTTTTTATATTTTATTTACAACCAAGACTACGCAATCAATGTATCAACATTCCTGGATTATTCCTATATAAACAAGATACTATATTATTAAATTTATGAAAGTTGTTCAAAATTTGTGTACATAGCTACTTTTTATTTCATCCTATGAAGGTATTTGTAAATTCATACAAGATTAATGTTTGAGACTTATTTTATAACATTTATTAATAGATATTAAAGTATAGTGTCCTACTCTAATTCTTTTTTTAAATTAGTTAGATAGAAAAAAGTAGATAACTACTGAACTAATATTACTAACTTTATTTACACTTTTTCCTCTATAAAATGTTTAAACAAAATACAGCGCGGGAATCGAACTGCTCTATAAATATACATAGACAGTTTTAGCTCTACCTACCTTAACACAAAATGATGACTAAACAAGGCCTCAATTATCACTACTATGTATTATTAGGGTAATTTACGACTGTTGTGGGTAACGGTGACTCACAACCGACTCAGAATGAGCCTCCTCATCTCACGTACCGTACGAGCTACATACCGAATTCGACACAATAAACAATAACATTGCTAAGTACATGTAACAGAACATTTGTCAAAATTCTTACCTCAAGGTTAAATTCCAATTCGGCATCTAGCGTACATACTTTAACTGGAAAAGACTTTGATGCCTTTTTTCTTCTAAATTGAGGCATTATACTATATCATTGCTTGATCACCTTCATCAGATACCCGCAATAGGTTAGGATATAACTAACACGATTTATTGAATTACAAAACGATGTTTGGGATTTACGTAATATGCGATCGAACAAGCAATGCGTATAATTTCACATTGCGTACTATTTCCAGCAATTATTATTTACAAACAAGAAAAACGTCAATGAAACAAGTAAAACGAAGGTGAATGAAGAAAAAAATATTAGAACTGCGTTCCGTTACACTGAGTGTCTTTGATAAGTTGAAGTAATGATTAAGCTTTCACGAGTAATTATGCTGCGAAATGGAATGCCAAAAATAATATAAATACTTTGTACCTGCCTATCACACCTATTTTATCTTATAAAAAGACTAGCGTACCAGATCTATGATATAAATTAAGTTCATTACTAAATAACGGTGAAAACTAAATCCTCTATTGAAATATGCTAGATACTGATAATTATCACTTGCAACAAGAAATTGGTTCACAAAGTTTCTATCTTTTTCAATCTTAGAAAATTAGCAGGACACTGATGTGTCCTGCTAATTTTATTATCACTTATATAAACTTATTTAGGGACCGAAAATTACACTTCGAAGTTTCGTGTATAATTTTTAATCTACGCTCACGTATGACCGCGGGCCTGTCTACATACTGACAACGCCAGTGCCAATAACTGATTAATAGTTATCAGCTGCCAGTGTAATGGCTGTTATTGCAGATAGTTTGAATTGTCTCTTACGTTTAAATTACAATAGTATATTAGTAAGTACTGACAATCAATGGTAAACAAAAAACAGACCGGTTAAAATTCAACAAAATTACTTACTTATATCTTAATCATTTTAATACCTAATATAAATAATGTATGAAATGATTAAAAATTAAATTGACACTTTTACTAAATTTTCATACATAAAAAAAAATATAAAAAATACTAGACCACCAATTTCAGTTACAAGAACCAAGAAACCTTTGGTTAAGGTTCCAAAGACAGGAATCTCCTCACCATATGGACTCTGTCAAGCAGAACTGTATTCTGCATCAGTCGCTTAGTTCCTTGATCCAACCTTCTAACGTGAGCCTATTAAGTTGTTAGTCGCGGCTTTTGGCTCACAGTCCGTGAGTAGATACGATTATCGGAACAATGATCACCGAATCCACATTTCATAAATCGACAATCTCGTGAGATAAATTCAAATATTTTTTCTTTTTAAATTTTCTTCGCGCTCTAATCGAGCTATCGCCACTATATCAGGCTTATTGACAAGAATAATCCGGTCTGTGATAATAAATAAATCATAGTACAACGTAACATGACTATTCTTGAGAACAGGGTGGGACACATACCTGTAGTATCACCATCATCAACAGTTTTTAACAGTCCACTGCTGGACATAAGTCTCTCCTTCGAAAGGAAGATTTGGCCTACTATTTTCCACACGGGCCAGATGGTTTGCTATTGGGTTTATTCAAGTTTTCTTTTTTTTTTACAGTGATGTTGTCCCGCGTAGTTTGTTCATTTAGTCACTTCTTACGTCACTCATAAGATGAATGAGGGTGGTGACATTATGTATTCTTAACCTGTCATGACCTCCTATAGTATGATACCTTTAAATTCACAAGATGCTATTTGAAGGCAAGTTGTTGGTGTACGATCCTGGCTACTTGGTTGTGTCTGTGTAAATATTCACCGATAGTAAGACGAGAACAACAAGAAATAATATGCTTATTATGTTTCCCAGGAGGGTGGCATGCCCAACAGACGTCCACCGTACCATCTTTCAGAATATCAATCAATCAACCTATCGCCGTCCACTGCTGAACGAAGGTTTCCCCTAAGGAACGCCAACGATCCCGGTCTTGGGCAATTCGCTTCCATCCGCTGCCAGCCACCTTCTTCAAGTCGTCGGTTCATCGCGCCGCAGGGCGCCCTACTCTACGTTTGCCCAATCGTGGTATCCACTCTTATAAGCTTCGTCTATAATTGCACAAGCAAAACCTTCAGTTTCTCCGAAGAAATCACTACACAATAGACAAAACATTGAAGCTTTACAATTTATATTGAACTTATTTAGGGACCGATAAAATCGACCATGGAGTTCTTTGCCATTCCATACTTCCCTGCTATCATTCGTACTAAATACTACAGATTTGCCTAAATTCTTTTTACCGAGATCGAGCAAACTGTATCTACTAATAATTAATGTTTTAATTACACAGCATGTTATATTGCAATATAATTTCCAACGACACATTAATACAATACTTTTGTTATTTTTAAATTCTTATATACATTATAAAATAAAAAACAAAATCATAAAAACATCTGTGTCACAGTGGTTAGGAAGTCTGCCTTATGATGGCACAGTCACATAACTCTAGATTAACACACACTCAATCATCACATACAATCGGGTGTATACAATGTGTAGGTATGTATGCACGCATGCATTTGGCTTGTTGCTGACGCCAAGCCTTAAGATTTTAGTATACCAAACACTGCTATAGAAGTTTTCACCTCAAAATTAAACTGTCAATAAACAGCCACAACTATTTTAAAACAATTAACAACCTTTCTTAAATGTTGATTATCGTTTTATTTGACAACTTATTTGATTATTTTCACATTGATTTTGTAGACACCCAACACTAAACTCCAACTGTCCAATTGCACCTTTTATTGTTTTGACTTTTGATCAGACCATTTTCATTCTTTTGACAGCTTTCACCACGTGCGGAGTGTTATTTTGGAAACTTGTGATGTGTTAAGAAATATTAAAGGTTATTAAAAATGGGTAAATTTAGATCAAACTTAAAGGGGAGATCGAAGGGAAGCAGATGGCAGAAGGGCCAATCGTCTACTTCCAACCCGAGGACAACTAAATACCGGGACATGGCGAAGGCCCGGTTTTTTCAAGAAACTCTTGGTAATTGTACTCTATTAACTTTTGCACTTACTAAATTGTACATTAATGTTTTCTTTATATTCCATTATTCAAGTACTCGTATCTACATCCAAAATGTAATGCAAAAGAAAGGATGTTTTCATATCACATAACCTACACACAAAAACAAACTCCATTTTCTCAAATATATTTTTAAGTGCTACTTTTAATTATTTTTGGCACTATAGTATATAGTATATACAATATGTTAACATGTCCATGTTTAAAAATTACAGGAAATAAAGGGTTGACCCAACAAGCTGTTTTAAAACATGATGCCATGATCACATATGCACATGCATCAACTAATCAAAAATCTGAGGCTGAAAATGAACTAGTAATAGCTAAGGAATTAGAGAACATGTCTATGAAGAGTGGAGATGAAGGATCTGAAAGTAAATACACCACTACAACGGGTTCTGGCACATATAAAACATTTCAAACATTCCCTACAGATTTAACTCAGTGCACCAATGTTACTTATAGCAAGTATGTATATATCAATTATTACAGTCTTAAAGAAATAGTGACTTCACTAAAGTAGTAGTAGTATTTAAAGAGAAATGTTTAAATAACATACATTTATACACTGTTTGAATTTTAATGGATTAAGAATACATACTGATTATGTTGATCTCATCTTAAATATTTTGACCCACTAGCTCTGAACAAAAATTCAAATGGTTAATCTCAACATATACATTTTAATATACACTTATTAATCTCGGATTTGATTACTGGCTTGAACTAGACATTTGGATGATGAAATATCTATTTAAGAGTCTTGCATGTAAAAAATATTTTAATAGACAATCTAGCTCTCCTAATCTAGTATTTTGAAACAACGTGAAGTTATGTGTTATAATAGATATCCAAAATAATCTTATTGTTTGTTATATACAGGTTACTGAATAGATTTGACCCCAAAAACGCTTTACATAGAGAGATGTTGGCAGTTTTGGCAGGTGTGAATGCAGCAATAAAACACGAGGGAGGCCCAGGGTCTAATACAGAATACTTTGCTGCGTTGGTGAGTTGTTAAATCTTTTTCCGTGCACATTTATATCTACAAACTAATTGCTTTTTGTGATACTCCCTAAAACTGGATAGGCCTTATCGATTTGTGGAAGGTTAAATTTGATCTTGAAATATTTGCAGGAAAAATTTCAAGAGACTTGTTATTTGTCACACCAAATTGTATGAATTTGAAATAGCAGGCACAGCAACTTATTTATAGAAATGATACATGCATACTACTACAAGTTTTTTCCAAGCTATAAATAGTGATTTTTGGAGAGCTACTTAACATTAATTAAGAAAAAACTTCTAGTACAAAATTTTGTTTGTGAATTTTTTTTTATTTTAAGAGTCTGCTATACTCTATGTGCTCTAGTACATGTGACTCTACTCTGCCTGATGGAAAGCATGAATAGATTCCAAGAGTTGTAATCACCATACTCACTGCGAATGCAGACAATGCAGTATGGTGACCCACACTATGGTAGCCTAGTAACATGCTTTCGCACATCTCGCTCGGGGACGTAAATGGCATTGTGGCATTGTATTGCACACAGTTACTACGATAACTGTTACCCCTGCATCAATGGGCCTGGGATTTACAAATATTAACTGAATCACATAAAATTACTTAATTAACAAGTGGGATTGCTAAACAAAGATTCAGAAAAATTTTATTCCAAGGTGTTTCTTCTTCACATTTACAGATGCTGGCGCTCCAAACGATAGCAACTGAGCAAAATCTTGTAGCAATATTAACACTTTTAACTATGGGAATCAAATCTGTTTCTATACCAGTACTGAGAAAAGCATTTTCTCAATGTGCAAAAGCATTTACTGAAGTCTTAGAAAAAAATGAAGGTACAGAGGATGGAGCCTTGCTTAGAAGTGTAATAGGATGTTTGTCTGTTTTGTTGAGGGCTCAGAGCTATGAATTATGGTCAGATTCGTCTACTATGAGAGCATTTGAATTAGTTCTCGCTTTTACACTCCATTCGAAGCCTAAGGTTTGTATCTATCTATATTTGTTTCTCAAGTTAGTTCGATTTTGTACTTAAAACTGTAAATAAATTGGAAATTAAAAATCAAATACTTAAGTCTCCAATCCCTTGAACCTGCGCTAACGCCATATAACCTAGTTTCTAAAAGTTGAGTATTTTGTTTATCTATCAGTTATTCTTTAAAACAAGAAAACTTTAATCAATCACAAAATGTATCTATTTGTCTTTGGGTCTAAATTTATACCACTGACCAATCAACATAAGTAGTAATTTGTAATACTAATCAGTATAGAAATATGTATAATTGTTTCACAACCTCTTCCAAATGACAATTGATTAATAATTTTTTTTAAATTATTTTGAAACAGGTTCGCAAGACTGCTCAACATGCAGTTACATCTATACTGCGAGGAAGTTGTTTTATGACACCTCCACCAGGTGAACAAAAATATAAGGTAATTTCATTTGATATCAAAGCAATTTGTTGTATGTCTATCTCGACACCATAGATTAAATATTAGTTGGAAGGTCGACATGCCTGTAGGTCTAGTGGTTAGTGACCCTGGCCTTAACCAGAGGTAGTAGGTTCGTAGAAAGAATATGATGTGATGAATGCGGTCACTGTTTTAGGGTGTAATTTATGTATAATACGTTTTTTTTAATATATAAGTATGTTGATCACCAGTCTGGGTGTCTGCCACTTATGAGATATGTAAAGTTATTATAAATTATTGCACATCATTATTTGTAAGCAACTTTAGCAAAAATTTTTTTTACTTTGAATTTTTGCGAATTGGTTCACATACCATTAAAAAAGTATAACATTTGAATTACATTTAGGTCATAAAATCTCACCCAGCTTCTCACCGTGTGGCAGAGTACTGCTTGTCACAAATCAGTGCAGAAGCCCTTTTATCTGGACACCGGGCTGTTTTGCACACTCTGACCATGCTCAGAGATGTATTGCCTGCCTTCAGTAAGGACAAAATAAAGGTAATTATGAACTGGATCATAGTTAAGTTTTCTCGACTTACTTTGCCGAGTGTTTCGAATTTCTTGCCATTTTTAAAGAACCGAACGACCGCTTGTCCGAACACTTGACTAGCCTGATTCACGTGAAACGGAAACGTGATGTCTTTTCTATGAAAGATAAATACCAGATTAATCAATGGTTAAAGAAGACGAATCTATTACTAAGTTGTTTGTATTTCCTATTGGTCACTAAGGGTGTGTAGTGTCAGGCTATTATCATAATTACGGTTTTCATTCACCTGACCAATACATATAGCCGAATCAATAAAGTTCTACTAAATAGTTAAGATAATAGAGGCTCTACTGTATACAATATTCTACTTACATCCCTGCTAAATTTGAAGCAATATAATGGATCATGGACATACGACTCGAGCAGAACCGAGTGCTATGTTATGTTACGTGTAACTCAGCATCTAAACCATTTCATTTTTCCCCAGAGCTTTAACAGAGATTGTTAAACTTGATATGTGTAAAGAAAATCATGAACAAAAAGTTGCAGGCATCTTTAGGATGGACGGAACTCAGTCGAACTGCGATTATAAAATCACATTTATTTTTTAGGCCGTGTGTGAAGCCATCCTCTCACTAATGACCCACAATAATGTCTACATAAAGACATGTTGTCTGCACACCTTGCACGCTCTGTTCTCCGCGCCGCGGGAATCTAACAACTTGACAGCATCGTTAGCAGTTCAGCTCGTGAGAGCGCTGATGGCAGCCCGACCTCCTGCAAATGACACAGGACAGGTGCTCGCTTGGGCAGCAGTCGTACAACAAGGATGTGGCCGTTTGGCTAAGTAAGATAATTTTTATTTAATTGAAAGTAGCAATTTACCCCAATTTACAATGAGTAGATGACTGTTTAGTCCAATATTTGAACTTAAAAGAGGTTTTGAGAATTTGATTTGATTTAACATAAAATAATAATTCATGCCAGTAATTTTATTTGGCTTTAATTTATTCGCCTTTAATTTTTTTGGCGGTATGTACAATCTTCATTCAATTTTAATTCCTGATTGATGTTACAAACATGATTGCAATTAGAACCAATAATTTTGGGGTGATAACTGAGAGAAATAGGGATTCATTTTGGGTATTTTTGTATGTTGGTAAAGTCCCCTCGCGAACCGGGTTTTATTCCTAGTGCGGGCGTTGTCTCTTTTTTTAAAAAAGAAACAAAGTTATAAACATAATGGTCCAAGAGCCCGTGAGTGCCAGACCTTCGTCATTTTATAAAAGCTGAAAGTTCTTCTATGTGTGTCCCTAGTACAGGTAAGAATGATCCCCAAACATGAAGCTGAGGCAGCGGTGGCTTTGGCAGATAACAGGCAACAAAGGTATGTAAAATTCCATCTCAAATTCGTCATAATATAAAACTTGATTTTTTTATATTTGATTCATAATAATATCAAAACTCGCGTTGCTCATTGCCAGACAGTTAGTATGGTTCCAACCCTCTGCCGGACACCCCTAAACTATTATAATTTATAATTATACTTACGTTATATTATAAAACCTAAATTTAATATATAATTTTTTGGGAGCCTATTAAACTATGTTTATATAGTAGCCGGACAGTTTCGAAGGTTCTATCATCTTGCCAGACGCATTCAAAGTGAGCAATAATCGGGAGAGCAAGGAGCGAATACAGTAACTAAACGTTATATTATAAAACCTAAGTTTCATATATAATTTTTTGGGAGCCTATTAAACTATGTTTACATAGTAGCCGGACAGTTTCGAAGGTTCTATCATCTTGCCAGACGCATTCAAAGTGAGCAGTAATCGGGAGAGCAAGGAGCGAATACAGTAACTAAACGTTATATTATAAAACCTAAATTTTATATATAATTTTTTGGGAGCCTATTAAACTATGTTTATATAGTAGCCGGACAGTTTCGAAGGTTCTCTCATCTTGCCAGACGCATTCAAAGTGAGCAATAATCGGGAGAGCAAGGAGCGAATACAGTAACTAAACGTTATATTATAAAACCTAAGTTTCATATATAATTTTTTGGGAGCCTATTAAACTATGTTTACATAGTAGCCGGACAGTTTCGAAGGTTCTATCATCTTGCCAGACGCATTCAAAGTGAGCAGTAATCGGGAGAGCAAGGAGCGAATACAGTAACTAAACGTTATATTATAAAACCTAAATTTTATATATAATTTTTTGGGAGCCTATTAAACTATGTTTATATAGTAGCCGGACAGTTTCGAAGGTTCTCTCATCTTGCCAGACGCATTCAAAGTGAGCAATAATCGGGAGAGCAAGGAGCGAATACAGTAACTAAACGTTATATTATAAAACCTAAGTTTCATATATAATTTTTTGGGAGCCTATTAAACCATGTTTACATAGTAGCCGGACAGTTTCGAAGGTTCTATCATCTTGCCAGACGCATTCAAAGGCGGTCCGAATTGTACTCGCAGCACTTACGACGTTTAAACTGCTAACGTGTGGACCGATTTAGTGAGCGCGCGATAACGATGAAAATGATGAAAATATTTAGATTCAATTAAAATAAATTAATTTCTCTGTAAATTTCTTATCTTAAAAAAATGTGTCCTTTGGTATAATAAACACTAATATTTGATTTACTTTGTTTCATTGGCTTTATAATTTTAATAGCATTGACAATAATAAACTTCTTAAAAATGAAAAATAATATCAATTAAATTACTAGATTTTCGATATGATTGACATTGTATGAGAAACATTTTAATCAGTATTATTTTAAATATTTGTTATTGAAATTGTAAAAATTAACTAATGAAATTTCTGGATTAAGAAAAAAATTAACTGCGCAATTTGAAATTAATAACAATGGATGCGCAGTGAAGGGCCGCAATAGACCAAGCGCTCTGTTTCATTCGCACTAGTTACTGTATACGCTCCTTGCTCTCCTGATTACTGCTGACTTTGAATGCGTCTGACAAGATGATAGAACCTTCGAAACTGTCCGGCTACTATATAAACATAGTTTAATAGGCTCCCAAAAAATTATATATAAAATTTAGGTTTTATAATATAACGTTTAGTTACTGTATTCGCTCCTTGCTCTCCCGATTACTGCTCACTTTGAATGCGTCTGGCAGGATGATAGAACCTTCGAAACTGTCCGGCTACTATGTAAACATAGTTTAATAGGCTCCCAAAAAATTATACATAAAATTTAGGTTTTATAATATAACGCTTAGTTACTGTATTCGCTCCTTGCTCTCCCGATTACTGCTCACTTTGAATGCGTCTGGCAAGATGATAGAACCTTCGAAACTGTCCGGCTACTATGTAAACATAGTTTAATAGGCTCCCAAAAAATTATATATGAAACTTAGGTTTTATAATATAACGTTTAGTTACTGTATTCGCTCCTTGCTCTCCCGATTATTGCTTACTTTGAATGCGTCTGGCAAGATGATAGAACCTTCGAAACTGTCCGGCTACTATATAAACATAGTTTAATAGGCTCCCAAAAAATTATATATTAAATTTAGGTTTTATAATATAACGTAAGTATAATTATAAATTATAATAGTTTAGGGGTGTCCGGCAGAGGGTTGGAACCATACTAACTGTCTGGCAATGAGCAACACGAGTTTTGATATTATTATGAATCAAATATAAAAAAATCAAGTTTTATATTATGACGAATTTGAGATGGAATTTTACATACCTTTGTTGCCTGTTATCTGCCAAAGCCACCGCTGCCTCAGCTTCATGTTTGGGGATCATTCTTACCTGTACTAGGGACACACATAGAAGAACTTTCAGCTTTTATAAAATGACGAAGGTCTGGCACTCACGGGCTCTTGCTCTATAAGATATGTAAACATTTAGAAATAATTTAGGTATGTTTATCAGTTGTCCAGCCGCAATAGTAGTAGCTCTGTTTAATTTGAGATCAGACAGCCATATGTGAAATTATTATATAAAAAAAAAGTAAATTTTAAAATAGAAAACAAATATTAATAAAAAAATTGTTTTTAATAGTTTGGATCTGAACCTTTGTATGCTGAACCTGCCCGCATTTGTCAACATCTGTGTCACTGAATTGTGGCATTCTGACATTGCTGACATTAATTCCGCATCCACAAATGCTTTAAAGGTAAGATTTTAAGCGTCTGTCATGATGATAATAAAATAATAAAAAAATATTTGCAGAATAAGAATTTTTGTTACATCTTGTGTTAGCATCTTGCGGTTATTGTATTCGTGTATATGGCTTATTACACAAGCATAACTAAAACATGATGATTATATAATTTGTAGAAGTGTAATAAAGAAAATAAAATTAAAATATTACAATTTTTTTACAATCGGCCTGATATAGGTGTAAATGCCTGTTTTAGACAATCGCTTTATTAAGATGTTAGATATAGTATGGGCAGTTTGTCAGCTAAACTTAAAATATCCAAAATAATCAGTTTTGAAATTGGAACAGATTAGCTGTTGTGCCCATTGCACCTAAATCATGACAAAAGTAATATCAGACATGTAAAATTTTGTTTGAATGAAAAATAAATTATTAAAGACAAGGTTAACTTGACGCAAACCCTTATTTTTTTAAAAAAAAAAAAAGGTTACCAAAGTGGCGTTACTCTGCCTGATGGAAAGCATGAATAGAGTCCAAGAGTTGTTGTCACCAAACTCATTACCGATGCATACAATGCAGTATGGTGACCCACACTATGATGTCCAAGTGAGATACTTTTTCACGCCCGCTTTAAGGACCGGGGATTATAGTGGAAAGAAAATACGTGCGTGTAGTACACAAGTAGTAGGCCAAAGCTTCCTTTCTAAGGAGAGACTTATGTCCAGCAGCGGTTGAGGACCTGAGGCTTCACAAGTAGTAAAGGCATACTATAAAAATATTTTGTCATATTGAATTTCAACTTTCTGCTTTTGAAATTCTTAAAAATTATTAAAAACCAATTTTCTCAATTTTTCTTTTTCTAGGCTGTGTTACTTGACTGTGTGAAGTTGGCCATTGAATCTGAAGAGTTCCCTAACTATAAGGGCAATATCGAAACTATTTTCAACTGTATAGGCACAGGACTTGACAACCCCTTCAATCAAGCCATACGACACGTGATAATGACCATTGCCGTGTGTTTTGAAGTAAGTATTTCTTTAAATATCTATTGAAAATGAATTTTAAACTGTTTAAAAATTAATAATACTAATGTAGTTAGATCACAAAATGCAATATTTAATAATTCATTGTTCACAGGTTGGCAACGAAAATGTAACTTATATCCTGGGACCACTTCTCGAGAAGCTCAACGATCGACGCGAGAGCCACAACTTTGACAATAACAAAGAAGTTGAATACGCTACAGGGTGTGCAATCAAATCACTAGGACCAGAGTTCGTTCTCAAGACGATACCACTACGAGATGGACCAGAAAACATCAATATTGAACGTACATGGCTAATTCCTGTGTTAAGAGAAAAAATACAAAACTCAAACTTGAAATTCTTTGCAACAGAAATTTTAGAAATGGCAACATTCTGTCGAAAGAAAGCTAGAGAATTAACTCAGGAGAACAATGTGCCGCTATCTCACACATATGAGTTACTTTGCAACCAATTCTGGGCTCTACTACCAAGCTTTTGCAACAACCCTAAAGATATAAAAGATCATTTTAAATCCTTGGCCAGAGTATTAGGTAGTGTACTAAAAGATAACCCAGAGTTTAGGCTATCCGTGATGCAGGGTTTGAGGAAGCTTATAACATGTTCAGCCGACAATGAGGAGGACAAAAATGAATTGAGCAGATTTGCTAAGAACTACTTGCCGATATTGTTGAATATTTACATGTCTCCTGTGAAGGGGAGTACCGCGGAAGGACAGAGATTGGCGGCATTGGAAACTATACAGGTATGTCTTACACCAAATGTATAACAGGTTCTGCACATTCCCCAATGTTGGATGCATGAATTAATATTAAATAATACCATACATTGAATGCTCCTTTAATTATTGCTATATAGAGTGGGCCACGAATTAGTTGACATTTGAAAAAATCGTATAAAAAATCATTTAATGTATTATAAAAATTGTTTATTTGCAAGAAAGTTAATAAGTTGAAATTTATTTTTTAAAAATCATCTAAATGACGACCGTTTCGACGTTTGCACTGTTCTAAGCGAGCACCGAAATTTTCGAATATTCGTCGTCAAAGAGACCACGAAATCGCCGATATCTCTTCGCTGGCTTTTTCTTTTAGTTGATGTAGTGTATTTGGTTTATTGATTCTTCAAATAATCCCATAAAAAGAAGTCTGCTAGGGATAGATCTGGACTTCTGGGTGGCCATGGAATGTCGCCTCGTCTGGAAATCAGCTTTTCCGGCAACATGTCTTTGACCACCAGCAGGGACTCAGACTCTGTGACCAGTGGGTCACACATGCAACGAGTCCCTGCAATCGTAACCACTGTTTCATCTTGTTGAAACCATGTGTTACGATTGTAGTCAGCAAATTCCAATAGCAAGAACTCTCGTAACATGTTTTGCGCAGGATGTTAGATTCAAATGTTAACGAATTCTTGGCCCACCCTTTATTTTGATATAAATTATAAGAAACTTATATTTTATTCCCGTTTCATTTAGGTATACCTCACAATATGTGATCAAACCTTAATCGAAGAACTATTTACAAATGCTCTGCAACAACTAGACGCATCGAAAGACAATCACTTCCAAAGAGAATCAATACTAGACATACTTAGAGCATTAGTCTTATATCAAAATAGCGACAGAATTGCGAAATTATTCGACGAATGGGTCTATCCATTATGTGAAACGGTTTTAGAAGATCCTAAAAAGCATAAAAAAGCTAAAAAAGAGAACGCAGCAGAAGAAAATGGAGAGAAAAAAGTGGAATTGAGATACAGAGAGAAGGCCAAACTTCTTGAAATGGAACATAAAAAGGCTTATAGGATATTAGAAGAGATATTTAAAAGTGAAAACGATAGTTGTAAACAATTTTTAAAAGATAATTATAAAAAAATTAAGAAGTTGTTGATGTCCTCTTTGAATAAGGTTGCCGATAGCAGCAAGGCGGCCAGACTGAGGTAAGAATATTTTTTAATCGAATTTGAAGATTCTCTTTTTGTTGGGAATGAGATATTCTAAGCGTGGTCCCATGATAAGAAAACCAGTGTCTGATGATGTCATCTCAGAGAAATCGAGAGGAACTTTTGAAAATCATAGGAGCCACTAGTGTGTTTATTAATTTTATTACAACGACATTATTCTATTATTTACCCACAGGTGTATAGAACACCTGATCATTGCAACACCGTTCCTGAATGCGGAGAGCAAACTGCTCAAGAATGCGATAGCAGAGTCGGTCATATGTACCAAAGACATCAACTCGAAGTGCAGGCAGTGTGCGTTCAACGTCATCAACACCGTCGGTAACGTTCTTAAGACACAAGAAGGAGGTAAGTAGCTGTCAGTAGGATTGATTTTCAAAATTTAGATTTTCGAACTGTCTAGATATTTTTATGAGTAAAAGAATGTTCAAAGGTCCGAATGTTTTTTTAAACTAAATTATATTGTTAAAAAGTTTTAAACCTGTTTTTAAAAATTTACCTTTGACAAAAGTAGACTTACCTGCATTTGCCTCAAAGACTTCTTAATATACATTTGGCGATACCGATATTTGGAATGTTATGGTTTAGTTCCACTACCTCCTAACCGGCCATTTATGTTTTTAAAGTTGGGTAATTTGAAGATAAATTATGACAGTAGACAAGTAAAATATAGAAGGCAAAAAGGAAGGAAATGTGTTTAAGCGGTTACTTCGCCTCTTTCTACTACGTTGAGTGTTGTGGGCTCAATCCCCAGATGGGATTCATCCATAAATTGTTGTTCTGAGTCTAAGTGTTGATAAATACCTGTAAAGGGTCTCACAACACAAGATATATTTTTCGTGTCGTACTACAAATATGTCCTGTGTTTTAAAAACAAAGATGGAAGAAAGAAAATAATGATAAGTTATGTTAAATGATATTTATTTTAGCCAGTAAGTCTTTTACAAATATGTACACATCAGACTTTACAGCTAGAAGGCAATTACAAGTAGAACACTGTTTTATGCTACTTTATTTGTACTCACTGTCCTATAGAAAACATAAATATAAACGTTTTGGACATTTCGGACATTTCGGACATTTAACGCACTACGCCATCTAGTTTCAAACTAAACTGAACATGTACTATGATAACTAAACTGACTGATACAATACTTATATATATATATTTTTGTAAATACATACATATTATACCTACAAAGAAAACACACAAACTCCAAAACAAATATTTGCAGATCATACAAACATTTGGTCCGACCCAGAAATTGAACCCGAGACCTCAAGCACAGCACTCGCTCTCGCTAGCGCTACGCCATCGAGGCAGTTTATATAATTTTTTTTCTTATGTAGAAACCTACCAAAGTGACTCTATTGTGCCTGATGCAAAACATGAATAGAATCCAAGAGCGGTGGTCGACGTACTCACTGCGAATGAAGACAGTACGGTATGGCGAGCCACGCCATGGCGGCCTTGTATATAGTAGTAGCATGTACTAGTAGCATAGTATAATAAATTGTAATTTGTCTAGGTATACAAGCCTTCGTCACAATGTTATCGTCCGGTCTATCTGCACCGGTGCCTCGCATAGTGGGGGCAACGCTAAGGGCGATTGCCTCCGCTCTGTTCAACTTCTCTGAAGAAATGGGATTAAAAACTGTGCAAAGTTTAATGGAGACTGTCGCTGCTCAAATTTTAAGCAATAACAGAGAAATTGTTGCGGCTGCCATGAGTTTCTTGAAGGTGAGTGAAACGCACTTAATATAATGAAAGAATTTTACGATTTATACTGCTTATGCACTTATTGAGGAACACACTGAGTTCTGTGATGTGAAAACAAGATTACTACAAAAAGAAATATTTCAGAATCGGCCCATAATTGACTGTCTATTTATTCGGTGAACGTACATAAAAAAATACATACAATGGAACATAGAACCTCCTCCTTTTTTGAAATAGGTTAAAAAGTCTTTTAAAAGCTTACTAAAAAAGTGTTGTGAAATTCAATTTTATATCAATAATCATTGAAATGAACTAATAATCGAACGTGTTAATAACTAGCCCGTTTCAATCGAAGCGTTTTTAAAAAACAATAATAGGGAATATTTCATTTTATTTATTGTAACAATATATTTTATCTATCTACTCCAGTATGTCTAGTCCTACATGTCTAGTATATTAATCTGAAATATTCAAATCGATTTCTAAATATAAGAAATTGATACCGAGAATCAGATATTATAGTGGTGATCGATTTTTTTGGACACTCTATTCTGAAATCTGTCAAAATTGTCATACGGTACCTCTAGATAAATAAGTAGGAATATAGCACTTATTTCATGCTGTACAAACAAATTTTGCGTTGAATTAGAGTTTTAGATTTTTTTTTAGTTATTCAGTTATATTTTATGAAAGTATCGATTTATTAAAACGTTAGCGCCCACCTGGTCACAAGTCGACGAATACAGCATTATTTTCTTTTGCTTAGCATAATCATAATAGTTCAAACAGATCTCCTATATTTTTGTAGCTAAAGTGCAAAGATACAATTGTTTATTAAGCGACCACCAATTTTTAAAGAAAAACAGCTTGCAAATCCTATTAAAAAAGTTTCAGTCGCTTGCGTTTGCGCCTTACTGCCACCACGGTACTCAAATTCATGATGACAAAAACAATTCAAATGCGATGATAATGTTAGACTAATCCATAAACAAATAACTAATTTTGAAAAAATAATTCCATGTTTTGAAAAATAATTTTTAGTTTGAAGTCTTAGTCGAACAAACATTATTTTGTTATGATGTGGCCAGTAATTTAGACTATCAATTTCATATGTTACAAGATCTATTATTTAAAAATATAAAAAAAATAGTAATTATATGCAATTTCTAGATTACACACAAAACTTTAAGATCTAACCCCAGATCTATTTCTTGTACAGATATGTGGGGTACTTCTGTGGCCCCTAAGTGGGGCTGACCCCCCGTTTAGGGGGAAGCCTACATATCAAATTTCAGTTTTCTTAAACTTCACAAAGTATCTTAGATATTCAAAAGAATCCTCGTGATCAGTGAGTGTATCACCCTCTATCATTTTCCTCTCCCAGATAAAGCTGTACACATTCAAATAGAGTATCATAAAACAATATAACAGTTTGTATGCTTCGAAACTTTTTTATAATATTTATCGCATTTTATAGCCATGTGTACGAAATGTCCAATAATTGTGTATTTACTCTATTGTATAGCTATTTGATACTTTTCTAAAATAATTTAATTTTTCGTACCTAAGTATTAGTAACCGTGCCTAGTACCCTATCGTACGTCAAATGTTAATTGTCTTGTGGTGAACTCGTGTGAACGAGATAGTTGCGGCTGCCTAGTGCGAGGACTACGCGGCCGGGCAATGAGGAGGGCGCAAAATTTGAATTTGAATTAGGGCACTGATGTCTCTCAAATCGCGAATATTCAAATATTATTATAATTGTAATCTAATACAAATTAAAAGACGCAATCAACGAACTTAAGAAACCAGATAAAAAGTAAAAAATAATTACGTTCTCCTGGTTTCATTATCAGACCATCTTTAAAAATCCAATCTCTAGAGTAGTCAGAACAAATTGTATGAGTTTAAACTCAAGGAATTCAACATAGTATAGTGTATATGAAAAATGTCAATAAATAATTGAAAAAAAAAGTAATGCGCAATTTTTACAACGTACAACACGTTCTTTTTGTGCTATACATACAAAATTTTAATCGAAAGGTTAATACAAAGGCCTTTTTAGCTAATTGAGTTGTATTAGACTCGAATTATCTTATAATTATTATATTATTACCTCATTTTAATACCAATTTAATAATAAACTATATGCTGTCCTGTAAATATTGGAACAAATGTTTTTTGTTTACAGAGGATATTTCAATGACAGTGAAATAGGTAGTAGTTGACTGTACATAATGGTATACTTTGTTCCACAGGTTTACACCAAGGTCCTTCCTACAGAAGTGTTAGCAGGCAGTTTACCTTTGATATTTAAGACCTTGTCATCAATGGAGGAAGATTGCAAGCGTCACTCGCGTTTAGAAATAGGATACTTTTTGACTAAAATGGTAAGGAAATATGGCTCGGACACACTTGAAAAACTCATTCCTCCAAATGATGAAGTTATGTTCAAGAGATTGAGGAATATTAGGAAGATGGAGAATAGGAAGAAGAGGCAGAGGGAAGGCAGAAGGTAAGTTATACTGTTTACACTTGACTATGACACTATATTTATTTATTCATTTATTAATTTTATACTCCACATTTGCACATCAGTGGACTTAATACCCAGGACATTCTCTCTCAGTCAACTTTTAGGTGGTGTAGAAATTTTGTAAGTAGGTGCACAGAGGTTAGATACATATTGTGTATACTTATACACATATACATACTCACAATAGAACTTGATATATACGAATATAATACATGTACAAAAAGACATACATATATTTATATATGAATACTACTATGAATACTGAAATATAAGGTATGCAATGGATTAGATAATTCTGCCAGTTCATAGACTACTATAAGCTTCTTTCGGTACGGGATTTCGTTTGAATAACTAACTTCGGTCTTAATTTTTCAATGCATACAGAATATCTGCACTGTTTTTCAATTAAAAAAAAGTTTGAATTCCTGAAATAAAAAAATTACTTTAAACTTAAAATAAAATGTAGAAATACATCATTGGCTTGAAGTTGCACATTAAAACTAGAGCCAATCGCTCTAGCATGAGTCGATTGACGACAACGATGTTTAGTTGGGTATTAAAAGTGTATGATTGTGAGGGTGTTATTTATTGCTTTACTACAGTACAACAATCTCAGTAAATCAATCTCTTATATAACCTCTTTTTACGTGAATCGTCACTAACGGTTCTGAGAGTCTAACCCTCAACAAATTAAAAAAAAAATCAGAAAGTACACACACAACACAAGGATATAAAACTATTCCTATCCGAAAGAATTATTTACAAACATTCCTAAGGTTAACAAGTTTTTTCTTATTGTCCTTACTAATTCACTATTTATAGAGACCAATCTGAAGAAGATTTAGAAGACGACATGCCCGTTATGGGTACATCAAAAACATTAGAAGACATCTTAAAAGACTCAGATTCTGAAATGGAATTCATGGACGAAGAAGAAGAAAGGCCCAAAGCTAAAGCCAGGAACAAGAAACTGAAGAATCAGACCTGGATTCGAGAGGACGCGGAGACTATTGTTGACTTGGCTGATGTATCATCTGCTAGGAACATAACAGGTAATTGTATTTCCAGAATACATATCTGACACCTAGTAACAAATGTAACAGCATTTGTTTTAGACCAAACAAGCGAAAAGTTAGTCCAATTTGGATTTCCTCTGTCTTTTGTTTGACATGCTTGTTGGTGTAGTAGTTAGTAACCCTGACTGCAAAACTAAGTGAGTTCGATTCCCACTCAGGACAAATACATACGTGACGAAACCCATTATATGTTATGAGTGTAATTTACCAATATGTATGTATAAATAGACAAATATGTTTGTCAGCAGCCTAGTTACCATAGTACAAGCTCTGCACAGTTTGGAATCTGACGGCCTTGTGTGAGACATGTCAAGTTATATGTGGACCTGACATACAGACTAAATTATAATTAAATTTTTGTTTCTGGATTTTTTTTAAAAAAGTTATTGATATTTATATTAAGAGGCTATAAAATAAACGGTTGGTTTATGTCAAACGTTAATAACACATTTTTCTTTCAGCTACTGACCCCTCTCTTAAGAAAGCAACAGAAGTGAAAGCTCAGAAGAAGAAGAAAGATGGCGGATTCAAGACGGCACCGGACGGAAGACTCATCATCACTGATGACGCGTTTGATGATGACGACGCTGATGACAATCAGAAACCAAGCGGGGACATTGATTCCGATACTGATGATACAGGTAGGGCACAAATACTTAAAAATTATTTCTTTTTCTTGATCCAAGGAGTCTGGATCTGATTATTTTCCAAAGAAAAGTTCAGTTTTAGTTTATGGCAATTTTAAGATTTCCTAACACAGATGTACTGGAGTATTATGACTGTAAACAAAGCGTAAAGTTATCGACTTTTTAAGACTCCGCATAACTAATATATCTTTGTTTTTATTTTTTATCAGTTTTTATGTACGGTGTTAAGGAAGCTAACAAAACAATAAATGAGAATTATAATGGAATATATGACGTTACAGATAATGAAGATGACGAGCCTAAGCCATCAAAACTGCTCAAACCAGGCACAAAACGTCGTTACGACGACATTTTAAGTGTGAAGAGTGGCAAGTCCAGTCGGAGTAGAGCATCTACTGTCACTGTTGGATCCAAGTATAAGGCGGGAGGAAAGGGTATCCATAGGTAAGCTATACTTTACATATATATAACATCTACTATGGCAAAGTAGTGCAGCGTATAATATACGTACAATTTTTTACTTATCAACAGCCTTTTCCAGTCCACTGCTGGACATAGGCCTTTCCTTAGCAAGGAGGTTTTGATCTACTTACAACTTAATTATTTATACAATATAAAAACTTATTTCGTTGATGAGTGCGAGATCAGAGGCTTATTGATGCAGGGTGTGGCAGTTATCGTAGTGTGTGAGTTTTACACTACTTCGGTGACTGCCTTTTACGTTCCCAAGCGGGGCGTGATAAAACAATTCACTAAGCCGCCATAGTGTGGGTTACCATACTGTTGGCAGGCCCTTTAAATAATATATATATAAAAATTATATCATCACACTCCGAAAATTTTCTCAAATTATACTGAAATCGCCTTTAATCTAGCGACTGAACTATGATTTTTTCGTTGATGGACTGCGGCCAGATTTCCACCACCCAAATACTATCAACGATGTAGAAATTCTGTAAATAGACTATTGTCAGACTAACTAACAGGAACCAGAATTGGCGGTTTAACTTGCTTCCCGAGGCACCGAGATACCTAAATATATATTATTACATGTCACAATAAAACAGAAAATGATATTAAGAATGTTAAACACCTTTTACTGTCTTAATGTATACAAATTTTATTCCAGACCTCTCGGTTCAGCCGCATCAGTGGCATCTGCGGCTGGTTTGGAGTTCAGATCGAAGAAAGCAAAGGGCGATGTCAAGAAAAAGGGCAAACAGGATCCCTACGCCTACCTTCCACTATCTAGGAGTAATCTTAATAAGAGGTACTTTACGCTTCGCAGGCACTTAGTGTGATGCTCATGGTCCACATGGTTCTATAAAAATAATGCTAATTCATTTTTTTTATTTAAATAACTCAAGTTTCACATCAATAAACTATAAGTTCTGTAGCGCTATAGCTACAGAATTGCGATGAAAATGTTGCGGGATCGAACCCTGCATCGTACATATTGTTATTAACTCGCTTTCAACATCAACATTTAACTTAGTTTGAGGGTAGGAACTTGCTTTAAAAATTTTCTTTTTTGTGTCTGAATGTGAGATCTAGACTTAAAATTTGATTTTTAAGCTTAGTTCCCAGGGAAATAATTGTTTGTTTTTCTTTATTACAGGAAAAAGTCTGTCAACGGTCAACAGTTCAAAGGCATCGTTAAGGCAAAAACGAGGCTTGGTAAAAATAAGAAGAAAAATAAATGATTGTTATTCCTCAGAGTATAAATAATTTATATGCAGACTTTTTTTGTATTTAAAATAATTAATGTATGTAATAACGTGTCTTTTAAGTATAAAGATTAAAAACTTTTTTTTTTAATTTCATAAATGAAGCTTATAGCTTATATATATGTATAAACTTATAATATATGACTGTCATCACTATTGGCGTGTTCGACTGAATAGTCGGGTAATTTTACTACACCATTATAAGATCATATTTTTATCTGTTAACTTTGTTATTAGCAATAATTAACTATGAATTTACTTATAGAAATTGCCATTAATAGATGAACTGTTAACGGCAATTACTGAGCTCATTAACGTAAGTGTTCTTAAACGATATTTACATGTAAAGCTGAACTTAACGGTGTAATTACTTACACTATGTAATAATAAAGGAAAAGTAAATAAAAACGCATTTGTTTTTTTGTGAACTATTACATATTGGGGCGAGAAATTGGATCTCCCTTGGGTTATCAGGGATTACTTTTGGCTTACACCTGATTCCTTGGGTACTTGCACCCAAGAAAGGCGTATAGTTTTAGTCGGTCAAGTCCGACATAAGCACCCTGCCGATCGTCCGGTGAGAAGTATTCGATAAGATTGCCGCCTGAAGAAAAAAAGCATATGTTGATAAAAATGAAACGGTAATATTAAACCTATTACGCCATGGTTTAGGTGTAAATTATGCTCACCATTTACATATTACAGGTGAAGAAGGACTCGCAGTCTATAAATTTTAAGTGTTGGACAAGTTTTTACACACCCTACATAAAAATTAGTTAAGGTATAAATCATGATGTAAAAAGCGTCATCAATAGCCTTTATTTAACAGTCCACTGCCAGCAGTGGACTGTTAAATAATTGCCCCCCTTGCTTATGAGACTCTTGTCCAGACAAGAGTCTCATAAGCAAGGGGGCTTTAGGCCCACTATATTACTCTGGTCAGACGGGTTGGTATAAGCTTTGTTTCATGCGGTCCGGATGTCATAATATCAGTTGTTCCCGAATCCCTCCTATCTCACACGTAAAGTGGCACACCATGTGGTTTTAGGCGGACCGATTCGACCCTGGTGGAGTTACGGCCCGTGAGGGTTTCCACACGTTAAAAAAAAGGCTTTGTTTCAAGTTTTCCAGCTTCCTCTTTCCTTACAGTGCTGCAATCCTGTGCAGTCAGCTCCCTTAAGACACCTACGGAATGAATAGGGGTAGTGACACTCTTGTCTTAATCCGTCACCACACGGAGAGAAATTGTAAAAAATAAATAGGTTGATATCCTTAGATACATTTTTAAACTGTGAAAATCGTGAAAGGAGCATTGCATTGTGCTTTGATTCTCACTAGAAGTGTTTGAGTGCTCTTTCGAACCCACCCAGCCGACTAGTTCTGACTGATTCTTCTCTTGGTCCATATTCGCCCATAGCCGACATTTTTATAGTAAGAAAAATTGTAAATTAAAAAGAACGATTTCTTCGGTATAATATTCTAGGCAAATATTAGAGTTCATAGAAAAAAACTAAGAAGCATGACCGGGAGTATGAAACATATAACCTGGTTGTAACTATTTAAGAATTTATTCCATTCATTATAATCAACGGTACTTAACAACTTTTTTACCGTTTGTTGATAGCAAACGATTGTTTTTTTTCCTAACACATACCTGCTTCTGAAAACAGCCGTTTACTGTAAGTACACACTGTTACTGTGAGATGACAAATAAATCTTAGCAACGTCGATAAATAAAGTGAGTTGTGACAGAGCTCAATCACGCATGAAACAAAACTGCCTACACTTTTCTGATGATTTTGTGAAAGGTTCTCAATGTTACTCGGCTGCTGAACATTCGGCGCTTCGGCCAAAAGACTCGCTGAATATTCGTTATTCGACCAAATCACTTTTTATGGAATCTCTAATTGCAACAGTTTACATACCTAACCTTTTTGGTGACGCTGTGGAAAATGGACGATGTGCAAAGTAACGTTACAATTCTAGCGTTCGTGGCTGAAAGTAATATTGTGGCGATATAAAAATGTTCTCTTGAATAAGAGATAAAAGGAGATTATCTGTCTGATACTAGTCGGATTGGCTTGACTTCTCGTAGAAAAACTTATCCCTAACGCGTTTACTGGCTATTTATCTATAAAACTCATTTATGATAGATTATACATAGATTCATTACTATAATTAAATAAATTCATCCAACTAGTCCTTCTACGATTTCTAAAATCTGTTGTAGTTATTAAATAACGTAAAAGATAGGGAGATTTATTGGCCATAACATGTATGCAACATGGTGTTACAGGTTTATGTCGCCATGTTTTTTTAATCTGTAAACATGCAAAATGTTTATATTAAAGACATGTAATAACGTAAAATTTGACACAATTCGAGCATTAGCTGGTTATTTATTATTAAGTACCTTCATAATAAGCTATTAATGTTCTTGAAGGAAGTACCACTAACGCAGCAAATTATTAGGAGGATTAATAACATATCTGCCATTACCCAAGGTTATATCTAATTTTATAGGCACCCACCGCTGTTCATATTTTACAACTATCCGTTGTCTGACTACCAAAGTCTATTTTCTTTATACAGAGGCATAGGTTTCGACCGCCGCAAGATTTGAGTGATTAGTCGGTTGCTTGCCAGAGTAACTATAGCGGTTGGTATTGAGATTTTTTATATGGACAAAACAAAAAGCCATCGTATCTCGGTGGGCCGCCCTTAGTTATCGTTTAGCACGAGCTCTTTTACGTCTAAATCTCACATGAACTTATTTTCAAATAGTACGGTAGCTGTGAATCATCTGACGTTTACGATCTGCCATAGTGTGCAGGTACGTCGATATAACGATAAATAATAATAAATTTTAATTTATTCTCTTCCACAATATATAAAACATAAATCCAGCAATAATATATACAACTAGAAAACAAATAGTTTTGGATGGTCCAAGACTAAGTAAACTTGTGTTATAAGTCTCCTGGCCTCTATCCCGGATTTACTATTTCGGCGTAAAAATCTCTATATCGCGATATATGTAGAATTGGTTACTCGGTAATTAGGTGTCTTCGATAGATCACGTTGTAGTATATCTTTGTTTCCACTATTTGTGGAAGTTGCCACAACGATATACACAAGTCTCAACTCCGTCCGATTGCTGTACCTTTATTTAAAGATTGAACCATATCGTCTTGCGTTATCTGTGTTACATAGACGTCGTGTGCTATTAAGTTTTTAGTGTCCCAGTAATACTAAAATTTAACAGCATATGATGTATTACTAAGGTGAGTTGATGTCCAACAGTGGACTATTAAAGGCTGTTGATGATGTATAATTGACGCTTTTGCATGTTAGATTTGGTAAAGAAAAAAAAATTTTATGATAATGATGATGATAAAGAATATGGAGTGTTACCATCCCTAATCATTCTGTAAGTGGAGTAAGAACCATTTAAGGGGACACGCTCTGCACAACACAAACACTGCAAAACGAAGGCAAACTTGAAACCATCCCATTTTTATTTTTAACTTGTGGAAACCTCCTTGGGCTGTCATCCCCCCGGGGTTTACGGCGAGGTAGTGTATAGAAATCGAACAGATTAAAACCACACGGTGTGCCACTTTACGCCTGAGATTGAAAGGATCCAGGAACAGCTGTCATTACGATATGCAGGCCCCTTTAGACCTTGCTCGCTAGTGCGAGTACCACCTTCAGATGACCTTTCTATTTAGAAAACGTATGGCACACCGGATGTCACCTTCTTGTAGCTTACCACTGTAGTAGATGGAAGAAAACCTGCCCCGTCCACCCACGACCAAACTTAGGGTGCCATGAGGTACTGGTAAGCGGGCCCCCCATCGCTCAGTTCACCATGCCAAATTGGGTCGGAGTGGGTTGTTTTTCTGGGCTTTATCCGCCGCCTTATTCTACAAAATGACATCATTACAGAAGATTGCGACCGCAGTAAAACAGCTTTCGCTAGCGACCATGGAACGTATCTCCTTCTAAAGCTGAGCTCTCACTACAGTCGTAGTGGTGGTATGAAGGGCTCAATTCCCTCTTAGTGACCCAGTGCAGGCACTTCCTGAAGCAAACATGCCCGAAAAGGATCTGCGTCAGATGGAAAGAAATGGTCCCGTATTGCTGCTCTGCTTATTCGTCAATTATTGGTAGGAGGGTCTCTGTGACCTTAAAACCAACACCTGGAACCTCCAGCCGGGACGATCAACCAGCCATTGTGGCTCGACGGTTGGCCCCACACCACTCGCAGGTCAGTGGGAACAGGAGGATCTCCATCTTATCTAGGGCCAGCCGTAAGCTCAGCGTCTCAATGCGCTTAACTTCCAAAAAGACTCCCCTGGTGGCCAGGCGCGCTGCCTCTTAAAATTAACCCCTCGGGCGACTTATGACGAAAAGTCAACGTCTCAAAATACCATCTCGGTCCTCTTACATGACAGTACGTTCTCCTAGATAATCTGCCACTACTCGCCTCGGGTACGCTATCACCCTGTGGTAAAGGAATGCTTCCCTGGCGTAGTTGAATGGCAGACCATTGAATGTCGATGTCGTTGGCTATATCCAATGACACCGCCAACAATACGCCGTCCCAACTCACTGCCTCTTCGGTTACGGCCCTCAGGTGCAATAAGGCGTCGACCGCAAAAAGAGCATGGCCTTAACAGGGCCAAGTTCCAGTTCTTCCAGCACTTACGGAAGTGTCCTGACGCTAAACTAGCGTCCAGCACCTCCCTGAAACGGTATGACATGTGGTTAAAGACTCGGGCCAGTACTCGTAGAGGTATCCTGTCTGGTCCGGGGTTAGAATTCTTGGATTGGATCCGTGGAACATCTGCCCGTACCCCCGATTCCCTGAACATCTGTTGATGTCCTGAACATCGGCAGATACCATCAATGTGTGTATGTATGTATGATGTGTGTGTTTCACATGGTTGTGTTGTTACTGTGGAATGAGGCTCTCAACGACCTCGAAGTATGGAGCTTTTGTTGCGCCACATGATAACGACGATCGACCAGAGGCACGATCAAAGCCCTTCTATATGTCTTTCCTGATAACTTCTTTGGCGCAGCTAACTGTCCTTATGATGCTGATCCCCCTTGCCATCTTCGCCGTGACACCTGGAATCACCAGTAAATCTCCTTCCTTGGAGGCCGACGACCTCACCTCACATGGCTACATCGTTAGTCTGCGTAATCGCATCATTAAAGCGGCCAGCCCTCACGACGACTTTCTCGGTCGGGGCCGAAAAAATGGCTGCCTCCTCGAGTAGATCCCTGTTCAGCTTGGCAACAACCCACAGCAGAAAGCAGGACGAAGACCGTGCGGCGTGACTCCTACAGGAGTCCTGGGTCCGGGAGAGCTGAAATCGAATATACAGGTGATCCGAGATCGTCTCAACCTCTATCAGGACACACCAGTTCCTTACTCATAGGACAAAAGTGTAGGTATCGAACGAAAGGTATCGATCCCCCCTGCTGTCTTGTACCATAGACAAAGTCCCACCGAGGTCACCCATTCCTCTACAGACTCACTTCTCGCGTAAATCCTAAGAGAAACTCACGCAATGGACTTTGTGCTGAACTCCTTCAGCATAAAGATGTGCCTAGATGTTTGTCGCCGCATCAATATCTCCAAGCTGTTTAGAGAAGCCTCAAAGTCACTTAAACTCAAGAAGTATACACCATAAAGCCAGAGCCTAAAGAGGTACACATTGACGTGCGTGGCCTATCTCTACAGCTGCTATCCACTTTTGGAGGCAACACCTCCTGGGACATGTCACTTTTCTCGTCTCTAGAACGTCCACATTTTCTGTAATCGTGGTTCTCCACCTTTGTGAACTCCAGTACGTCCATAGTTCTACTTGAGTTACCACCACTCGAAACTTGAAACAAACACTATATCAACCCATCTTTTCAGCGTCATGTAACAGGCCAAAACCTCTTTCGTAATGAGAGCTTTACGTGTAGAAAATGACTATTGATGGTGATTGGTAATAAGAAAACATAAGTAAATAGCTCAGAATCATAAAGCACAAGTTTTTGTTTTAGCTTTCTACGCATTTGTATTTGTATGTATATTTGTACGTATTTATATATTAATGGTCGCAGGTACGGACAGCAGTATCGGCTTTTGTGGAAAACATTGACCTTGAATATTTTGTGGAGAAAGGCTATTTCCAGTAGTGGACGTCTTTTAGCTGAGATGATGATGATGATATATGAATAGGTGGGTCCATTAAGTATCAGTGCACGATTGATAACCGTTACAAAATTCCATTACAATTAACTGAGGCCTATTTACTACCCTATTGGTTTATAACAAAAAACAAATCGTAAGTTCTATTTTGTAACGAGACAAAGTTGTAAGTTTTATGATTTGTCATTTTTAAGAGGTTTTTTTTAAGACAATTCCCGAACTAATAATATTTTGTCGCGGGATACTTTAAAATCATACATGAAAAGGACATCAATTCGACTCAGACTCAGAGCTTAACTTGCAGATCTGACTAGGTGTTGTCCCACGTAGGGATCGAACCCATAACATTCCGCACAAAAGGATTCGACGAGCTGACCGCATAAACTACTACGCCCTTCGCGTAGTCAATTAGGTTGGTGTATAAACACTAGCTATCCCGCGCAACCTCGTCCGCGTTTTCCAAAAGAAATAAGTTAGCTCGGTATTTGCACCATTTTTCATCGATGCTCGGCTCCATTAGTCTTAACGTGATGTTTGTAGCCTATTGCCTTCCTCAGTAAATGGGCTACCAAATACTATACAGAAAATTGCGTAATTGGTCCAACCTTTAAGTGCGATGCCGAGACCAAGAGAAATGAGGATTGATTTTTATATATGTTGTTAGCTATATAAATTATTTTAATAATATAATTAATAATGTACCTACATTCTGACACAATATTATATAATTGTATTGATTAAAAGGTAACATGTAAGTTAACTTGGTGTTAGAAGTAGTCTATAATTTGAATCTAGCCAAACGAAGGCCAATAGATTCATAAAAACATCCGTGGGAGACAAGTGTTTATTCACAGTGCAAAGGAAATGTCGGATATCACTTAGATCTTATAAAGATTAGGTAGGTTCAAACTGGTTAATTAAAACGAGTTATTTTAGTTATTGAGGTATTTGCCTTTATTTTCAAAAGGAGGCGATTTACTATTACGGATATACTTATTTTAATAGTATTTATATTTTTACATGGAAATTTTCATCACATTAAACCATTATTTAATTCTAGGCCATTTATCAGAATTCAATTCAGTATTAACAATGAGTAATATGTCAATTCGAAAAAATACAACCATTCTTTAATAATCTATTTTTTAAATTATTCATTGACACATATTGAATCGAAAACTCGTATCAGAAAAGGATTTTTTAAAAAATCTTAAAAATAATATACAAAATAATACAAACATTAATTCGCTTCTTGACGAAAAGACATGAGATTTAATATTATCGTAACATTAAATTCCGTTCGGGACAATTTGTGATTATTTTACATACTGTAAACCCGATTCGATTTTTACAGAAAAATAAATATACATTATTATGTGATTACACAACCGGTGATTGCTTAAAATGCGTTCAGCACTTTTCGTCGGCGAGCAACGGGTCGAGCGAGAAGCCGAGGTCGAGAACGGCAGGCGGCGGGCGCTTACCTGGCGCGAGCTTGATCGCGGGCCCGCGGTTTCGTCGCTCCACGTGACCGTTGAGCGCATGCCTTAATTCTGCGCCTCCGAATAGTTCGGTCAGCGTTTGCTGCACCTCCTTGGTCCCCGAGCTTACCTCGCTCAGCCCCCCGACTCCACTGCCACTACACGTCACTATCAGTTTACGCACTTCGGGTTTATTAGTTTTACTTGTGTTCATATGTACACTTTTGGTTAACGCGATTGCGTTCTTATTGTAGTAATTGTTCACAACACCTGACGATTTGCATTGCGATCGCGACAATGAAGACTTTATATTACTCCGCACTGTCGCGAATTTTTTACCTAACGTGATCGCGCTGCCGGCATGTGATGCGTTGAATGTGCACAACGCGAGTGGACGCGGGCACGACGAGTACCAGCACACATCGGCAGGAACCAATGGCACCGGTCCTTCTTCCAGTTTCTCATCTGTCCGTAACGGTAGCCTCTCCACTGGGGAGGCTATGCTAAGGATGGGCACCTCTGGAGGCATATCTGCATCATCAGGCATCAGAAAGGGGTCTGTTGCAAGCGGCTGACTCAACAGTGAAGTGATGCTCGAAGTATCAGGCAGCACTGAGTTTGGATCTTCTACACTGAGTAAACTCGCGTAGATATCGTTGACCTGCTGTTCAGCTGTCAGCCCGTTAAACGAGCCGAGGTCTATTGAATTATTGACTAGGAGCGGTGGGAGGTTAATTGGAACGGCGGCAGGCGGCGCGGCGGGAGGTGGTGCAGGCGTGAGGAGAACTGGTGCGGCCGCCGCTGCTGCCGCGGCAGCCGCCCCTGCATCCCGTGACGCTCGGTGTTCCGCCAGTAAAGTGTCGAAGGGTTTAGACCGCCCTTCAACCGTTCTTCTGAGTGACAAAGCATGCGCTTTACATGTAAGTGATCTTGTACAAGGCTTTTGGTTCTCTGCAGTAACAACACCACAGTGTTTGTTCGGATCGTATTCTCGTAAATTAAACTTCGTTTTACTCGACTTCGATCTAGAAGACTTTGTTGAGGGCGTACTCGGGGTCGTTACTGGTTTTAAAGCTTGGGTATTGAGTACATTTGTGTCTATCCCTGTAGGCAACATCGGAGATGATGGAACATTTGGTGTGAACTGTAGATTTGAAAGATCTGTGTCGGTTAATGTGTAAGTTAAGGATGGTGTGTGAATAGGTGCATATAAATCTTGAGTTTGTACATTATCAGTCGTTTGAGGAAAATTAATTTCTTGCATGTTACCAATATCTCGGATTATATTTTTCCAATCAGCTGCATTTGTTATATCATCAGCGCTTTGGATCCCTTCAGAGTTCATTATAGCAAAAATATCATCCGTTATATTCTCACCAAGCGGCAGGTCCTCTGTTTCTTGTATACTAACAACTGGTATCTCGCCTCGCTCCATACACACCTTAACTTCTGGATTGACTGAAGAAGATGTGCTAGCCTCATCCATATACTGCAATTCCGGCTGTGGTAAAACTATCCTTGATAATGGAGGAGTTGTGGCATGTACTGTGGAAGGTTCCATTTTCACAGGGAGTATTTCTACAGGGATGGGTGGTGGTGGTGGTGCTTCCTTTTTATGTCGACTACGGCTCTTTATTGTGGAGGCAGGCGGTGGAGGTGGTAAAAGGGGCTCAGTACCAGTATGGGACTCAAGTAAGTGTCTGTAAGCCGCACTACACTTCACTATTACTCCACACATATGACACATTGCAGCATTCAACTTGTCCATTTGAGGAAACAGTCCATGGAGACTCATGCTCTCGTATTTTAGACGGTTGAGGCCTGCACGGCGATACCGTGCATGCCTTGGCTCCCCCTGCTTATAGGGATGCGAGTCGTGAACTCGGCGGACAGACACGCCGCCTTTCGCATCCACCGCTGCCGGCGAGGTAAACGTAGTGTTGTCATCCCGCCGCGGTGACAAATGGCCTATTTCACTAACCCACAGGTCCCAAGGTTTTTCATTGCAGTTCACGGGACTCACAATCTTTGTGGCGAACGCGTAATCGCCGGACATGTTTCAGCATTTACCTATGAACCAATCCTGAAACTCTTGCTTATCTCTTACGGTAGCCCAGCCATACCGTAACCAGCCTCACTCCTCTGATAGGTTATTACCCCATATCAGCTTCGAAATCGCTGCCTGTAGCGAGCGCAGCCAGGGTCACATTGTAGCTCGTTTGTTTACTTCATCATATACACATATGAAACTAAAAAGTGTTGTGATTGTCTTAGCTTTTATATTTACAGGGACAGATGATCTATCTCACTGACAGCTGATTGTGCAGATTGTAAGTTTTTCTCGACCACGAAACACGTCCATCTATTAACAAGTGTTTTCAGTTTACTTTTCGAGTCCCGAATATGAACAACATGGGCTTATCTTGCTAAATTCAATTGATATTATACTTGTTACACACAAATAAAATGTCCAAAAATTCTGTTTGGTTGGTTGTAATTTACTATAGAAAGCATCAACACTTCTTTTTTGAGTATTTGTGAAGACCGAATGAACCCGTTCTTTATGGTCATTCAGAAATGAATGAGCGTGACGTGACAAAGCTGATATTCTCGATACGAAGATACGGAGCATACAATTGAATCTCCACAGATGAAAATTAATTTTAAAATTTTTGCCAAATCTTTCTGACACTTATATCGCAAATGTCAATGTTACGATTTATTTCATGTGTCCTATCTATCAATTCATAACTACCTCAATTAAAAAAGTATTTTAAAATGTTACCAAAATCGTAAAAACATAGTAACTTTATTCTGAACCGATTATGCATGTCATATTTCTAGTATAAAATTGAGATGCACTAGGCATTAATGTGGTTCAGAAGCCTATGCAAGTCCGTCATTCTAGGTGTACCAATCGGTATAACCTTCTTAGACACAGTGGGATATGTAGCTCGTGTAGAAGGAATATCCATGCAACCAGTGCTTAATCCAGATTCTAAGAGCAATAACAACGACTATGTGTTTCTCTCAAGATGGGCAGTTAAAGATTTTAACGTACAAAGAGGTGACGTGATATCACTGGTGTCGCCAAAAGATCCCAATCAGAAGATCATCAAACGTATTGTTGCCCTGCAAGGGGATGTAGTGAGCACCATGGGTTATAAGTCTCAATATGTGAAAATTCCTGAAGGGCACTGTTGGGTGGAAGGTGATCACACAGGTCATACATTAGACAGTAATACTTTTGGGCCTGTTTCTCTAGGTTTAGTCAATGCTAAAGCATCGTACATTGTTTGGCCGCCTAATCGATGGCAAAGGCTAGAAGCTAAACTGCCGAGTAGCAGGAAACCTCTTACCACAGCTGTACATCATAGTTAAAATCCACAAGTGATTAAATTAATTTGAAAATTTAGTGGTAGGACACAAGTGAATTATTGTTATGGCATCTCAAGAATTTCTCAATTAAATTTAGCTATGTGTAATTATTAAATTATCCTCTGTATTTATTGCTGTGTAAATATTACCGTATTATTTATTTCACAATTGCTCAATTATGTATCTCAAAGAAGTGTACTTTGCCTCTTTTTCCTATTGTTTCAAGTATCTAAATAATATAATTTTCCTATTCCTGTTATGTATATATGTTGTATGAGGTAGTATTAAAAAAACTGCTTGAGCAGCAGATCCTATCCTGATGTACCTGTTGCGTCAAACCTAAGTAAATGTTAATTATCTACAAAATATTGGTGCTAGTACCTAACAGAGATAGATAATAATTATTAGACAATTGTAATGAAATGTGTGATTCAAGATTAATTTTCTGCAATTTTGTGCTGAATTTTGGAGGAGCAGAATTGTTAAAATGGTAAAAAAAAACAATAGGCCTGAGCATAGTGTGTTGAGAAACAACTGACCTCAAAGAACGAACCGCATATAGACAATATTCTTAATTTAAAACATGACATTGAAATTGTACATGGTATTGTAATGTAAAGTGTAAATTTTAATTCTTTGATGGTTTTTGGCCAATTTTACTTCTCAAGATTAAAATGCTTGTTCTTGTTATTGTGTGAAAAGTAAATTTGTTTGAAATATTATTTGTTTTAATTAACTATAAAAAAAACAGCAACTTAACTTATGATGTAGTTACTATACTTTCTGAATATTATAAAATCTGTCTATATATGCACATTCAATTAAAATTACAGTGGCTGTCTGATTTAAAAAAAACAAGTTTTCCTCAAGTTTAAAATTTTTGTTTGCGTGAGCCAATCTAGAACTGCTAAACCTATTTCAATGGGATTTTGATGAGGAGATAGAGGAGGTTACTGGGCAAAATGTAGGCTACTTTTATCCCGGATATCTCACAGGATCGATATTACAGAGCAAAAACTATGTCCTTAAGGTAAAAATTTGAAAATCTAAATCCTACACAAAGTCACGAGTGCAGCTAATATTATATAAAAATATTAGTTTGCTTGCATATGTTTAGCACCTATTGAGCTTAAAATTTCAACCTGCTGGGAAGATTATTTGTCTATTTTTTTATATTAGTTTTGTTCTATATTTTTATCAATAATAATAATATGTTCGGCAAAATCAGAATACTGATAAATAATATATTTCTAAGTGTATACTTGTAATAGAAAAATTACATCTAGAAGAAATGATCATGTTCATCACACAAAGATGTGTCCTGGGTAGGAATCAAACCCACAAGGTGTGGCCTAGCAGTCAGGGCCACTAACCACTAGACCAATAGGCCTGTCAAACAACCACAATGTGCCACAGTTCATCACAGCATGCTAACTACTCAGCTAGTACATTTAGCTTGCTGTGATACGGCCAAAATAAAATAAATACAATAATGGAGGAACATTTATTTAGTTCATAAGGCTTAAAAGCATAAATAAGAAGTTAACCACTGTTAAGGCAAAAAACATTCAAAATTTTTACAACTTCATCATATGAAATTCCTCTTCTTATAACTTTGTAGACACCATGCTTAGACAAATCAATAACAGTCGAACCAGTTCTATTGTGATCCAAACCCTGACTCAATATTCCTCCATCAAAAACAGCACCCAGGTATCCAAAAAGATGTTCGAATTCCTTAATAGACAGCGTTGAGGGTTCATTACTAAAATTGGCACTTGTCAATGCAACAGGTTTACCAAATATTTTAGTTAACTCATTAACAAAATTATGGTTAGGTATTCGGATCCCTATTTTGGTAGTGGAAGGGTTCAAAAATGGATTATCAAGCCATTTAGACTTTTCTAAAACAATAGTTACAGGTCCTGGCAGCAATTTTTGGAGTAAATCATCAGGTAAATGATCTGCCTCGCCCCATTTTCGTATGTCTGCTATACATGATACACATATTGCCACAGGCTTTGCAGAATCCCTTCCTTTAATTGCATACAGCTTCTTAATAGCATCTGGGCAGTTAGCACTACACGCTAGTCCATATATTGTGTCCGTTGGTACTGCAATAACATCACCTTTTAATAAGAACTGAGCGGCTTTACAAGTAGCTCCTTCTTGAAAGCTTGATATTATAGGAGACATTTTTTCTATCTTCATTTTTGGTAATAAACCTTTATTTCTAACAAGTACACTAGATAAAAAGTTCAATTTTCGGGAAAAATTCATACTAAATCCTTTAATAAATATGTTAATGTTCAAAGTAAACAAAGAATTAATCACGCCAGTTGTGTGCACACTTGTGATTACAGCATCGATAAAATGTAGTCATAGGTTCATCAGCTGAACGAGTTTGTAGTTGCATAAAATAAGCTCTTGCATGGCCACATTTGGGGCAAACGGCATCAGTTGAATCTACGTTCTCCCATGCAGCGGCACCTCCCATAATATAATCGAGTTCCTGAAACAAGTAAATATGTTATAAAAAGTTAACCGCAACGGAAAAATACCTACTTCAAAGAAGTTAATAGGTAAAGACATCATTGGTTACTCTGACAAATGCTGCGCACCGAAAACTAACCTTTAATTTGGGAAATGAACACGATGCTACTTTCTTTTTAGTATTGTACACATAAGGACACGTATGGCAAGCGTACCGTTGTCCAGATTCTGGACCTTCTTCGGCCATAAGAATATTAGCACACGTTGGACAGTGTAACATAATGTAGTCGTAACCGATTCTACAACGATTTAAATTATCAACATGTTAAATCTTCCACATGAAAATATGTCTAGTAAATCAAAAAATTGTTTAATACTAATTACTAACTACACGTTGTACGTAGTCAATATACGATGAATAATTTAAAACATTTTTTGGGATTATTCAACAAAGAAACGCACTAGTTATTCACGTTGTTGTGACAGCAGGAATGACAGAGTAGGGATCCCGATCTGAGATCGATTAATCAAACAATCGATTTTGTAGACCATAAAAATCGATTTTTAAATCAATATTCTGTTCTGAATCGATCCGTTGAATCGATATTTCACGCTATAAAATGAAGATTCGATTTTTTCTGTTTCGATACGATAAATTTCTGTTTCAATACGGTAAATTTCTGTTTCAATACGGTAAATTTCTGTTTCGATACGATAAATTTCTGTTTCGATACGATAAATTTCTCTTTCGATACGATAAATTTCTGTTTCGATACGATAAATGGGTTTATATTTGTATTGAAAACATAGACTCAATAAGCCAATCAGAAAGAGATCGATTTTTGCAAAATCGATTCTTTTTATCTCGATCTATTGTGTATCGATTTATTAAACTTCGATTTAAAAATCAATTTTTTTTGGCAAGAATCGCCATCCCTATGACAGATCACAGAAATACTTCAGCAATATTTATAATCTATGTACACCAGGAACCAAGATCTTAAGAATAGGGATGATGACAGTAAATAAAGGTCACTAAAGTTATGCATCTATATAATGAAATGTAAATTATGGATTGCAAAAAACCTATTTATTTTTTAACTATGAGTGAGATTATTTAATATTTTAATAAAATAAAACCACAAAATACGACAATCTGCCATGTTATGTTGAACGCCAATCAGAGCGAATTACGTCACGTTCGACTACAATGACAGCTCTTCTTAGTTTCCCTCTGTAATAATTTGGTTTGTTTTCTTAAATATTAAATAAAATAGAAAGTGAAAATACAAAAATGGAACCAGGATTTACAAAGGTAACCAGTACAAATTTGCCAAGAGACGACTTTTTTTTTTTATGTTAAACCTACCAAAGTGACTATTCTGCCTGATGGAAAGCATGAATAGAATCCAAGAGTGGTGGTCGCCATACTCACTGCGAATGCCGACAGTGCAATATGGCAACCCACGCTATGGCGGCCTAATGAGATGCTTTTTCACGCCCCGCTTAAAGGACCCGGGATCGTAGTGGGAGGGAAACACGTGCGCCGGTAATGAATTCCAGGTTTTGACTGGTTCGAATAAATATTCTCGTGGACTTCATGTTGTAACGAGTCCGACTCTTATATGATATTAGCTTGTGTGGTTATTATTTTAGAAAGCTGAGTGAATTATCAGGCTTTTAATTTTATTAGGTTATCAATACTAACATTAATAATATCATGTATGATGTTTACGGCTCCGAAATATCTTGAAACGATGATATTTTTTTAAAATATACGTTAACTAAATTAACTTTACTCTGCCTGATTGTGCATGTGTAAATCCAAGAGTGATGGTCACCATTGTCATTGAGAATGCAAACAATAAACCAAATATCAAAGTAGGAAGAAAATATGTACGCGTTTGTAGTTAATTCCTGATTTTAATCAATTGACACAGAAAGAAAAAGCCAAACCATTTAGTTTGAGAGCATTTATTTTCCAAAACGGTGACTTCCATTAAGCATGTGTTATTGTGTAGAGAAAGAAAGATGGTGAGACCAGTAGGAAGAGCTCCTTAGAACCTTCTGCGTGATAAAGGCGACAAGTGTAGAGAATTTAATAATTAATTAATTTACGAATGACGCTGTCAAAATGTATCATTGGCATTGTGGATATGCTGAGGTGTGGACTAAATCGTGGATGTCCTACATACTTGTAAGAGTGGTACAATGATGATACAACAACCAAAGTATCTATTTTTTGAAAGAGTGATGTATACTGCCAGGTCTAAAATAAGTTGAGCATTTCCAAAATAAACACCTGAATTAAAAAATATCAAATGAATTAATTTTAAAAAGAGAGTGGTACTTTTAAGTAACAAGAATTTAAAGTTCATCGGTTTGCGGAGGAAGTGGGTGTCATGTCCCTCCGACACAAAGGTAGGATCCTCCGGCCAAGCGAGGTGATCATGTCTGGCGAGCCGCGGCCCAACGGTTGATGTTGGGATGTTATATTTATGCTAATTGCCACGCGAATCTCTATTTTCCTATACGGGATAGTAGTTGCTTCGTTGTTCATTATACTATGTAGTTCGATGTATCTTTGCTGTTCGTAAGCCACGCGACAAACAGTTCACACACGACACACCAGCTCATAAGAGTACTGCACGACATCGCAGTTAGCCTTATCAGAACATTACATAATTTTAGTAATCTCCATTCCAAAGTTCTTCATCTTTACTACTATAAATAAATATAATTTAAATTAAAATAATTTGTAATAAAAAGTGTTGTCCTCATTATAATTAAAAATCTCTGATTGTCTTCTTAACATATTAGTCTTTTGATTAAATAATTAAATACTGTACATTAGTACACTACACTACTGAGTCTTAATTAAAAAGTTACTGGTTCGCAAATTCCTAAAAAATACAATGAAAACGATTATGTAACTTTAGAGTAGACAAAGTACACAGTTAATTTTAAAAGACTCAAACCAAATTATAGAATGTCCAAAAAAAGTCAGTTGAATTAAAAAAAAAATAACTTGTCTGATTGCTGTCAACTGTTAAGTGTCAACTCTGTGTCATGTTATGTCTGCTGTGGGACGGTTGTGTCAATAAATATTTTAGGGTGTGTTTATGGCGTGATTATTTATTGCCCTGAGTGATAGTAATAGTGTTTGACCGCGGTTGTGATTAAACGGTAATTTTTATTAATAATGTGGAGGGCGGTGCTAGACACATTTTGGGATGAAAGGATATGGTTACCACCGAACACATCCTGGGAAGATATTGCACCGGGTCCCGACAAAGCAGTGGTTTACAATGATTATAGACATTTGGTTTACCCCTTGCCCTTAGCACTGGTACTTTTAGTGTTACGACGCGTGTTAGAGACGTAAGTTACCTACTTTTACCATAAAACATTTAAAATATCTCAGTGCTTCTCATGGATAAATATAGTTATGCACTTACAAATTCAGTGATGTTAGTATAGAGAAAGCTAAGCATCTTGTTTATTAGGAGTTAAGTAAATTAAAATCACGTATCTTTATCGACACTTATTAAAAAAAATAAAAATAAAAAATAATTTTTATTTAAGTTTGCATTGATTTCAAATACCAATCCTTTAAGTTACACTGTGTACAAATCTCTTATAAATTACTGTATGTTCTCAAAATATGCAATGCTGCAAGGTGGAGGGAATTATCAAAAGAAACAAATAGTTACCCGGACTAATTGTGTAGATTTAAAAAAGGAAAATTTAAGATATTTTTAATGTTCATTTATGATCTATTTTGATTGATTTGAGTTGATTTTATTTTTCATAAGTTTATCAAAAATATGTTGATATTTCTATTTTCTAAAAAGTGTCATTTAATTAACATTAAAGTTTAGTAGTGTACATAATTTTTAAGTTAAAAATATCTGAATTGAACTGCGTCTGTACACCCATTGATGCAGGGGTGACATTTATCGTGGTAACTGTGTGAGCCTTACACTTCCACAATGACTGTTTATTCCTTTTACGTCTTCAAGTGGGGCTTAAAAAAGCATCTCACTAAGCCACCATAGTGTGGATCACCACACTGCATTGTCTGCATTTGCAAAGAGTATGATGACCTCTATTTATGCTTTCCATCAGGCAGAGTAGAGTCATTTGGGCAGGCTCTTAATGTGTAAAAAAACTGAATTAAATGATGTCGATTAACATAGGTGCTATCACACATACAAATAAATTAATAATAGTTGATAAAAATTTAATATGCATAGAAAAAAAAATTAAAGAAACTAAGAACATAGAGAAAGTAATAAGCCTTTTTTTTCTCAATCTGAGATTGGTCCAAGCAACTATACGTAGATAAGTTAAAATAAGAGAGTGTTGGGGGTATTTTGGGCCACTACCCTAACTCCCTTTACTGGAATGGCACATTGGCTCTCATCAGTAATAAATATCATACTAAAATTGTGTAACAGATATCAGAACAAAAAATGTTTTATTATGTTCCTATAGACCCTTTGTAGATTATATATTTAATATTTGTTTAGAAAATAATAGTAAACTTAGTGTAGAAATTTGTTTGTTTATTTAAATACTATTCTAAATATCTGAACTTCAAGTCAAATTTTTATAATAATGCTAGCTGCACCCTGTGCATGTTACTGCACCACCAACTTAAATAAATTTTAAGGAAAGAAATAAAAAAAAAAAATTATTAATACCAACTCAGAAACCTTCATGGGCTCATGTTCAACAATATACTAAAGATAAAGGACATACAGACAGACAGATAGACAAATATTTATTTTTGTATATTTTTATGTTTTTTAATATTTTTTTTATGTTTATGTGTTTTTTTTTTGTTTATATACGGTCTGTATAAAGTACTGTATCAACCATATAAATAAAGTTTTAATTATTTTTGTGCTTTGTAAAATTACAGAAATGGCAATAATGACTGCAATTTATTTGAAAACTACCTAAAAAAGTCAGCAAGTGTTACCTAAGTATTATCAATAGAGAAAATTCCAATGTATAAATAAATATGACAAATAATACTCTATAATGGACTTTTATGAATATTATTCATTTTTTATGAAATATACCATATGTTAAACCTACATGCCAAATTTCATCACTTTACATCCTAAAGAATTTGATTTACACATATTTAAACAGCAAAGTACTTGCCTGAAAATTTGATATTTGTAGATAAGGGACTGTTCTAAAGTACCTTAATATGATTCTTGGGAACAAACACAATATGTCAGTATAAAGTGTATTAAACTGAAGGAAATGTTTGGTGATTTTGGTTATTGATCATAGAATGTTGGAAAGCTAACAATGTGAAATACTGTGTGTATACTTATTTGATTAGTTTATAGAAAGGTGAATAAACAAATTATTAAATATTATGGTTATGAAAGACATTTATTTTGTATCAGAAGTGAGATGTGTGACAATCCTCCTCAAACCCTGGATAACAAAAAAGGTGATAAATTGATGTTATCTCAGTTACAGAGATTTAGAGATATTAATTAATTAAAAGAAGTAAAATACACTCATTGTCTGAATTATAGAGGTAATTAGGTTGAAAAAATCGAAAAAGTAAATCCCAGATCTAGAGATTTGCTTTGTCCCTCTAACAGAGGTATGTAATTCAGTGCTAAAATAATGGAGCCTCAGCGTGAGTGAGAAACCTCCATAACTAGATATGGAGGTTTCTCACTTACCCAGATCCCACTTACCTAAATATCACTTAACACTTAAAGGTAACTTTTGGTTACCTTTAATTATTTTTTTCTGTTTCAAAGTTTATTTTAGAACTACTATTATAGAAAGTCAGTTGCGAAACTGCCATTCCTTATTCTAGTTTTTGAAGTAACTAGCTAGTGACAATATGTTACCAGAAATTGATGTAACAAAAAACTATTTTTAGACCTCTTCATTTATAGACGAATGTTTTGCCAGTTCATTTTGCTACCAAGAGACATATTTCCTAAATAAATTATTAGATTCCTTGTACCTTTCGCTACTTAGCGTATCGATTGAACACCTTTATTTTGCCGTGGAAAAAACATTTTTCGGCACATATGCGCCAGTTATCGGATTAAAACAACCGTTTCATAGAAATTCTGGCAGAACGTAAGGGACAGCAACGCACTTTTGTCTTTCGAGTTACAAGTGACTATAAGCAGCGGTAGTTGCCATACCTATCACTAGAAGTCAGTCATATATTTTTACACAATTGACTAAGATACTACTTAATATTAGAGTCGAAATAAATAGCTGTTGGACCGGATATCAGATACAGCCTTCCCTGAGGTCTTGGTTTAGAAAACCCCTGTCTTGTGTGTGTCGGGCCAAGAGTAGTGTAGGGTTCTGTTGTTTATCAACCACTTCATTCAAGTAGTTATTAAAGGTAGGGTTATGTAGGTAAGGTTACGATATATTTCTAAGTCTTTTGTATCACAATTTTTTTTTAGATTTTTCAAGAGACTCGATGAACTCACTTGAGTTAATCGGGAATTGAAACTTCTACCCAGATACCTTTTCACTGCAATTAAATTTTCGTGCCCGAATGGGGACACCCCTAAATATGTCATTATTAATTTAATTTTGAGGATTTTACTTCAAAAGTTATTGAAATAAACCTGAAAAAAACATTTGAATAAATGTACGATAATCATAGTTGTAAACTTTTTAAATTTTAGTTTAGTTTTGTCAAGTAAGATCATTAATTTAAATTTTTAGAAACTTCGTGGCTACTATGATCACAATACATTAATTCTTGTTTCAGTTATTGGTTCGCACCGTTCGGCAAGTCATTAGGTATTAAGAACACGAGACCAAAGAAAGCCCCGAGTAATCCAAAATTGGAGAACGCGTACCTAACTTCATCTAAAATTAAACACAAACAGGTAAGTGTACAATGTACGGCAATAAAACTGCTCATGGCAACATCGTATATTAATGTGACAATGTCCACTATTCCATTTATTCCTGCTGAGATGTCTCTGCTAGTAGAGATACTTTAAATTTTACTCCAAATATCGCCGCCGATAGAGATATAGATATTATTTAAATTATTCATTGTTAAAGATCATTGAAACCGCTGCTCAAAATTAGATATTTAAAACAGAGTATGTCCGTTTAAGTTCTAATAAAAGTAATATCAGGCACGATAACAGGTTATCTACAGCCATGTTACCTTGTGCCAGGTGCCTTATCATTCATCGTTTATTGAATTTTTTTATTATTAGCCATGTGGACTCGATGAGCTTTGTACTATGATAAAATTATTTGTCATTACTACTATATTTACAGTAATATCGAACGATCGATAAGTATAAATACCTATATCTATGAGTCAGTTAGGCTTAAATTAAAATCACTATTATGTAATATTAAAAAGTGACAATAAGATCTATTTTGAGAGGTTTTTGTTTCATTGTTGTTAGTTCGTGGATTGTTGTCTGTGTGTAATAAATAAATTGTGTTGCACGTTTGTGCCGGTGTGAGCGTTGTGCTATGAATTACATAGTTTTTAGTTTTCTTTATTAGTTGTGTTGGACACATTTATTTGGGTCTAGACTAAGTAAATAAACTAACTAACTAAATATAAGTCTACGAATATATAAGTTATAAAAAAAATCTGCACATATAATGCTTTGAATTATTAAAACTTCTGAACACATAACGTCAAAATTGTATAGGCAATAATAAAATGAAGTCAACAGACGCAATTCTTATCAAGTACAATAAAACTACTTTTATCCTAGTCGACATACAATGTGATTCATGTGTCCATGTTATGTTAATATTCTTATAGAGCATGGTGAACGTTTTTTTTTTTGAAGAAGTCTACACAAATTTTTATATATTTTTTTAGGAGTTTCTATTAGATACTTTTAAATTGTCTCATATACAGCGAGTAAGTAAACATATATAATAAAAATTAAATATTAAATATTGTGGAAACACCACGAAATGCCACCCAACTGGGGTTTGCGGCGGAGCGACTTGTTGGCGTTAAAACGTCTTAAACCATACGGTGTGCACCTGAAATTTGAGGCTTATTATTAAGGTATCCGGATCAAAATTATATAGATGCTAAGTCAGATCTTAATAATTGTTTTATATTACGAGTACGTCGTACGTACTAAAACATACTGATGCGATGTTAGAGCTTAGATCCATAAGATTATGTATGCTCTTAGAAACTATTAGTCATATTTGTTAGGCAGATTTATGAATAGTTACATAGCGATTTAGCAAATTAACCTCGCAAATTGAAGAAATGATAATTACATAGATCATAAATAGGAAATATAATCATTCTAGGCTTTTTAAGTTTAAATAATTGATTATCATAATAAACAAATGCTGTATAACAAAAAGCAAAACCAGCAACTGTGTAGTTTCGAAGCTCAGACAGGTTCCACCTTTTTGTACAAGTCGGCCATTGCTTTTTTTGAAACGAACGATAACGAATTTAAATAAAGAATCACTATGCCTAGTATTAAAAAAAGGTATATTATTATCTCTCTTCTATGGCCGCCTTTACTAATTATTGTGTGTAAATACCATGTACTTAAGTTACGATTAATATTAAGTGTGCTATGTTGAAGCTTGTTAATCCTATAATTGTGCTTCCTTTCTTTTCAGTTCTTTTGTAACAAGGATGAGGTAAATGTTTCACATTAATACCTAATGCACATATAGTTATGAGGAATTTCGTGACCTATTTGTAGATAGTATGTAGTTAGTCACTTAGAGAAATTCCAAAGAGTAGTAAAATTTAAGGCTGCTTTTTTAATAATAGACTTTCAGCTTGTTTGATTCTCACGCTATGCTTTAAAGACACTTTTGTATGTATAACTTTGATTTTAATATATATATATATCAAAATAAAATGTGTTTATTTTTCAATTTTATATATATATATATATATATTAAAAAATAAACACATGTAAGAAGAACACCATTGAACTCTATTTCACAGGTTCATGGGAAATTTGCCATAATTTATTAATTCTGGTACATTTTCTGATAAATTCTAATACACCTTATAATTATTTACCACTATAACATTGCAGTATTGCTGCCTCAAAGTGCACTCCTGGAAGGCAAATGTTGCCATTGTTTTCTACTTGTCTAAACATGTCTTGAGATAATTTAGTTATATGCTAAGACCACGTTTATCGAAGCCTGTGTTTAATTAAATTAGAACTTCTGAAAAACGGGAGCGGCATGCGGTAGTGATATTGCATTCCTCCCTTCACTTAGTGGCAAGATCGATTCATAGTTTACATACATAAACTAAATTGGTGATCTTGTTCATTGCGATATCAATTTGAATAATTTCTCTTAATTCATACTCGTATGTCATCATAGAGCTCAGAAATCACATAGCGAGTTTTTGAATTTTAACTGCGTTTGCGTTTCAATTTATAAATGAATCTTCCAAACTTTTAATTTTATTACTCGTTTAATTATATAGAAGGTAATGTGCTCATGCGAAAAAGTCGACTTTACTGAATAAATGTAATATTTAATAAGTCACATTTGCTTTCTCTTACGAGAATAAACCCTAACTGCTGAGTTTGTTTTGTTCAAAAAGACTCAACACAAATTGGATAAAATTGCCTACTTTCGCTTATATCATCTTCACTTATTGTTAGAAGTTATAAATACGTAGTACGAATGCGAAATAAACCTGACGAAATTTTAACTATTTTAATAATTAAATTAATTGAAAAAGCGGATGCTTAAAACAAGGTTTTATTTTATTACAAAAAGGAGTCAAAAGTCCTTTTAATGAGTGTAAGATACAAATATTATTTGATGTAAATTTAGCACAAACTAGGCCAATATGGACACATGCCGTGTAAAAGTACAGTCTTGTAATGTAATATGCATACTTTGAGTCTAACAAAGTAAAGTTGAGGAGTTCCTTTGTTTTGTGCTAATTCTCGACACAAAATCAGGCTTTGTTTAAAATAAAAATAAATTATTATCTTAACCAATTCAGAATAAACTGAATTCAAAATTTTCTTTGTACATTTAACTAAGTTAGTGATTAATAAAATATGAAAAATGAGACTATTATGTTCTTTACATTGACAAGATGAATCAGATTTCGCTCCTATTTTTAAACGACGTTAAAAAAATAATAATATAATAATAATAAATATTTCGGACATGTGAAACAGCACCATCTATTTTCAAACAGAACTTGTATTATGAAACACAGGCTGACTGATAGAATACTTATATACTTTTTTTTTGTAAATACATACTTATTATACGTAGAAAACACTGAAACTTCGAAACAAATACTTGAAGATCATACAAGCATTTGTCTTGACCCGAGAATCGAACCCGAGACCTCAGCTACAGCAGTCGCGTTTACTACCGCTGCGCCACCGAGACAGTCAAAATGAGTACTAGTCACAGTTTAAACATAAAACATGAATGTACGTACAGAAACAAGATGTTTGAATCAACAGGAAAACAGGAAGTACGCTGTAAATATCCCCATTTATACGTTACTTAATACAAGGAAATATGTTTAAATAAATTTAATATCATAACTAAAACTAAGAAACACAAAAACCTCGTGGGTTCCAATGTGAATCTAGTAAGTGATTGAATAAATCTGATTAAATATAAGTACACTTAGCATATATAAAGTACTTATATATAATCAAATATATAAAATTCTCGTGTCACAGTTTTCGTTGCCATACTCCTCCGAAACGGCTTGACCGATTTTGATGAAATTTTTTGTGCTTATCCGGTATCTATGAGAATCGGCCAACATATATTTTTCATCCCCCTAAATGTTAGGGGTAGTACAACCCTAAATTTTTTTTTTATTTTTTAGACAAAATTTTTAATTTCTATTTATGATACAACATACAAAAATACATACAATCCTCAATTTTCACCACACTTCTACGATCAACCCTTATTTTTTAATAGCCATTTTAGTAAAAATGGCAAAACAACGTTTGCCGGGTCAGCTAGTACTATATAAGATTATACAATTATAATAATGATAATATTTCAGATGTCTGACACAACGCCTTCTAGTGCCAAACTAAGCAGACAACTGATATAAATACATGTATACTTTTTTTGTAAATACATAGAAAACACCCAAACTCCGAAAAAAATATTTGCAGATCATACAAGCATTTGGTCCGACCCAAGACCCCGAGCTCAGCAGTCACGTACACTCCTACTGAGGTATTATAAATAAGCATTTCTCGTTATCAAAATGTAACGAAAAGTAATTAATATGTAACGTGGTAAATTCAATTTAAGTGATTTTCGGTATGATCAAACTTCCTCCTTACATAAAATGTTGTTAATAACAAAAAATGTATAGTCGATTACAATGCACCTACGTCATAATGAATTGTAAAAGACCGTATGTTTCTTTTCTTAATTTTGCAGCTTTTGATATAGTCGTTTGTTGAAATGCTCATGAACGCCATGTCTAAGCTTCCACACAAAAAAGTAACATTTAAAATCGGTTCATAAATAAGACGGTTTTAATGTAACAAATAAAAAAAAACCGTCGGCTAACCACCTAAAAATTAAATACCTACAAATTTGATAAATCAAAAATGTGTGTCCGTGTGGTGAAGAATACGTAGTGTCAACACCACTATTCATCCCGTGGGTGTCGGAAGAGGCGACTAAGGGAATAAACTATTCAAGAAAATATCACTATAAAGAGAAGGAAAACTTGAAACAAAGCCAGCCAGCCAGCGTGGTATAGTAAGGCAAAACCTCCTTGCTATGGAGAGGCCTATGTCCATCAGTAGACTGTTAAAGGCTGTTGATACATTAAAAACAAATGAGACTTTTGAGTTTGTTACAAAAATGAACAATCTCTAATAAGTTTGCAATGACCGTGTAGTAACTTCCTCATTTATTGAAGTCAGTAATAATTAAGGCGATATTTCATCAATTGTTACGAAACAACAATAGGTTGTGTTACCAATAAATCGTTATTGAAACGACCTCTCCATCAATTTGTATTGACATTGGAACGCTACAGCTAGATGTCTGTTAAAAAAAATGTTTATGAACACTATTCTTATATCACCCTTGGATGTTCTCGGTTAACAACAAAATCTTTAGTCATAATGCAACCGATTTATCACATGGTACCTTATCTCGTAGGTAGTATATGATCATCTAAAAAGAACTCACTCCAGTATATTTTTCGCGAAACGAATAAGTGCAGATAGTGTTCCTACTCTTAATCATGTTAATATAAAAATATTGTTAGTTTGTAAGTTGTTGTTGTGTTTGTGTTGTTGTTGTATAGTTGATTCGGGAAGGATGTTTCCAAAATATACGTACAATACTTTTGAGACCGGAGGCCCATTGATGCAGGGGTGACAGTTGTCGTGGTAAATGTATGCAATACAATACTACAATGACTGTCATGTCTTTTACGTCCCCAAGTAAGGCGTAAAAAATCGTAATCGGTGGCCATAGTATGGGTCACCATACTGCATTGTCAGCATTCGCAATGAGTATGGTGACTAAAACTTTTGGATTCTACTCATGCTTTCCATCAAGCAGAGTAGAGTCACTTTGGCAGGCTATTAAAAAAAAATACCAGTAGACCCGCGCAACTTTGCGTCTCCTATTGGTTGTGCGTTCTGTTATACAGTGTGAACAAATTTGTTCACTATGAAAAAAATTTTAGTGAGCCAACCTTAAAGATAGACATTAATGCTTATCTTTTAAGCTGTTCTAGATTCGTTTTTGAAATATTAAAGGAGAAAAATTCTGTCATACATTATTTTTGCGAAATAACCCATTTACACAGCGCACACAATGGGAGAATAATTTTCCCCTTTCTCATTGTAACTCCACTCGTATTAGTCGTAAGGTGGCGATAAAGCATGTTGCCTTCATCGATAAATAAACTGTCTAACACTGAAACAATTTTTCCAATCGGACCAGTAGGTCCTGAGAGTAGCGCGTTTAACCAAACCAGCAAACAATTCCTTCAGTTTTATATTATTATGTTAGTAGAGATAATAATATATTTGGATATGTATGTACGTTTACTGTTACAATTTATTTTACTATTAAAAAACCATGTCTCATCTGAAAGGTCGTTTTGCTCGAACGGTTTGACCTTAGTTGGTGTGAATTTATTCGTTTCACGTTAGTGATTCTATCGGCTCTCTATTGAATTGGACTGAAACCTTAGAATTGTTTAATACAACCGCTTATAAAGAAGATCTTACAAACTCTATCTTTACTTTAATACAAGACAACACCCGCATTAGGAGTAAAACCTGTGTCGCGGGCGACTCTTACGTGAAACAGACACAAAGAACATCCAGATTCTGAACAGTAATTTGTGGTGGACACAGTGTTGCCGCTTGTGGGAATCAAACCCACAACACTTAGCGCAGTCGGAAGCGGTGAGGTAACCGCTTAAACCACCGCGTCATCCGTGCAGTAAATTTTTGTTTTGATATTATTTGTAAAACAGATATGTCTTCTTCTGTATTTGTCATGACTAAAGGCAGCTCTATATGTGTATTACATGAAGCGTGGTTACTGATATTGATCAAATATGCGCCATATCAGTTGTGTCCGAGGCAAATGTTCTACAGTCCATATCACGATTTTGCTATCATTAGATTGAATGAAGTCACCATGTACCTGCTGATGTCAAATTTATCTCTTGGATTAGTGAAAAGCGTGGACGTGTTTTTGTTATTGTATGTTTATAGTACAAATACATTTTTCAATATTCGTTCTCATATTGCCGCCATTCTCTAAGTGTGTTCCGCGGAACCCTAGGGTTCCGCGACATCCCTGTAGGGGTTCCGCAAGAATTTAGAAAAAATTCCAAACACCTCTCTCTGGTCGACCGTTCTGACGCGGCGTATCACGATTCACGAGGCGCAGCCGACCTTAGTCACCTCGTACAATTTTACTATGCCGCCACCGCGGATATCTACTTGTGAGCGCGAGTCCCTTTGATAAAAGCGCGCGAGTCCCTTTGATAAAAGCCGCCCCTGAGATTAACAATAATTGTAAACAAGCTACTTTCGGCTCTAATTTTAAAACGTAAAGTCGAAATTGTTTACACAGCATTTTTTGTATTTCTATTTTTATTTCGGCTTGTTATTTATCAAAGGCGCCGACTCGAGTATTTTTGAGAATGTTCGAGATCTGGCTAGGACTATAAAAGCGGCGATCGCGCCTCGACGCTTAGTTAGTCGACGATTAGTGTTCGGAGTGATTAGTACCTACTTGCTAGAAACAAAGTGTTTAGTGTTCTACTGCTGTATTCTGATTGTACATTTCTTCTTTGGACTAAACTCTTTTACGCAGTAACGATCGTGCGTTATTTTGACCCCACCATCCTGACATGTAACATTATTAATAAAGAAGAATGGAACGTTGGCTTACAGGCGTTAAACGTGTTGCAACAACATCTTCTAACGAAGCCGAATGTTCAAAATCAGATCGCGCGGAGTATACAGCAATTACCGATCCAGACGATTATGCAACGACGTCAAGTTCCACGGTTTCAAAGGCGAAAAAAAGGAAGTATGATGAATCATATATCAATTTCGGATTTGTTGATTCCAACGGCTCACCTCTCTGCATGTTATGTAGTAAACTGCTTCCTAATAGTTCCATGGCACCTGCCAAGTTGCGCCGGCATTTAGAAACTGTACACCCCGAGTCTAAAGACAAAAATAAAGAATTTTTTGTACGTAAAAAAGAACAGTTATTGGAAAGTCAAAAAACTATGATGCATGTAACCCAAACTATCAATGAAAAGGCCACAGAGGCATCATATTTAGTTAGCTATCGCATTGCACAAGCAGGTGAAGCGCACACTATCGCTGAGAATTTAATAAAACCATGTGTGTTAGACATAACAAAATGTATGCTCGATGAAAAATCTGCAAAGCATGTTTCTACTGTGCCGCTATCAAACGATACTGTTTCACGGCGAATTCATGATCTGGCAAGCTACGTCAAACAAGAATTAGTTACACGTCTACAAGAAACACGATTCGTCTTGCAAATAGATGAGTCTACTGATGTCGCTGGTCTGGCTATCTTGCTGGTTATCGTGAGATATCCATATGAAAGTTCTTTGGAAGAAGATATGCTTATGTGTTCACCGCTGCCCACAAAAACTACCGGAGAAGAAATTTTTAATAAAATAAATATATTTTTTGGGGAAAATAATCTCAGTTGGAACAATTGCATTGACATTTGTACAGATGGGGCCAAGGCGATGACGGGTATTACAGCAGGACTAGTGTCACGAATAAAAAATAAAGCGCCTAATTGTAGTTCCAGCCATTGTATCCTGCATAGACAAGCACTTGCGATGAAGCAAATGCCGTCAAATCTAAAATTAGTTATGGAAGAAGCGGTAAAAATAATTAATTTTATCAAAACACGACCACTACAATCCCGATTGTTCTCATTATTGTGTGAAGATTATGGCAGCAAACATAAAACACTGCTGCTCCATACAGAAGTGCGATGGCTGTCTAGGGGTAAAACTTTAACAAGGCTATTTGAACTTAGAGCCGAGTTACAAATGTTTCTTTCAGATACTGCTTTTAATTTGAAAGACCGTTTGTATGATAAAACTTGGTTGTTCCGACTGTCTTTTATGGCGGATATCTTTCAAAAACTGAACGAATTAAATGTATCATTGCAAGGTAAACAGACAACAGTGTTCCAGGCCTGTGATAAAATAACTGCCTTCAAAAGAAAATTAGATTTTTGGATTATTTGCGTTGGAAAGAGAGAAATAGAAAGCTTTACCTCACTCAATGAGTTTGTTAGCGATAACGATTCAGAAATGTTTCAAGATGATGTATTTGAGGAATTGGTCAAATATCTCACTTCGATGCGCGCATCTTTTGAGAAGTATTTTCCCGAAGAACAAAATACAAAAATGAAACTGAATTCATGGATTCATAATCCTTTTTTACCCAACTTACAAAAGCCCGAAAGTATGTCAAACGAGATATATGAATCTCTTTTAGATATGTCATCAGACACAAGTATGGAGGTACTGTTCAAAACGACGCCTCTCAACGATTTTTGGTGCAGAATTCGTGATGAATCTCCAATGCTTGCCAAAATGGCTCTGAATATTCTTCTCCCGTTCCCAACAACATATTTGTGCGAAACAGGATTCTCAACCTATGCAGCTACGAAAACAAAATACCGCAATAGACTGGACGCCGAACCTGATATGAGACTTCAACTGTCCTCTATCAAACCTGATATCAACCAATTGATGAAAAATAAAAAACAGTTTCATACCTCCCATTAGATTTTTTTTCTTTTTTAATAACTTCTATTATTATACTTGTTATGTAAGTAAGTAATAACTAACTGTTACATTGTACTTTTATTATGCTTATTAATAAAGAATACACTTTTAAAAACTATTGTTTTATTATAGGGTTCCGTCAAGTATTTCGCTTTCCAAAAGGGTTCCGTCACCAAAAAAGATTGAGAACCGCTGTCATATTGTATAGTGGAAAAATTAGTTTGTATGGTTGAGCGCGCTAATTACAAAAACAACTGGTTTGATTTAAAAAAACTGTAAGTGTTGGATAGTCTGTGTGGTGACGGATTAAAAACACGGAGTGTCTCCACCCCCATTTATCTCGTGGGTATCGTAAGGGCCTACTAAGGGAGCAAACTAATCAAGACAACAGCACTGAGGCCAAAGGCACGCCAGGCCAACGTAGTATAGTAGTCCAAACCATCCATTCAAAGAAGAGGTCAATATCCAGCAGCAGACTATTAGAAGTTGTAGATGACAATGATAATTGGAGAACTCATTTATCGTGGCAGACGAAAGGCCATATCGCGCTACGACCAATAAAAAGTGTAACAAAAACGGACAAAATTCCTTTACACTTCAGAGAGGCACAAACAGAGTGGGCATAAAACAAAACGTATACACTTAGATAGATAAATATTGTTATGTAATTTTGAGATAACGTACTTGAAAATACCTTGAAATAGTAAAACGTGTCGGATGTTATTTAGTGTTAAGAGATACTCTTATTTAAACAAAGAGTGAATTTGAGTTAATTGTCACGAAGTTACTGAGCTCATTTTGAAAATAATTTGCCAATTTAGTCACGTTACCATTGGCAGAATAGATTTACACGGAGGCTTGTAATGTTGTATTTTGTTATTGTCCACAATCACTACAGTGCTGTTTAATATTTTTATCGTGAAATAAAGCATTGTTTTATCAATCTAAGTATATCTATAATAACATCAGATTGTATTGTCAACACATCTCGCGGAGACAATCAAATATTCATTGTTATCCGGAATTCAGTAGCTTACTGTATGTGCCACTAATGTTGATTTCTCTATCAAAGAGCACTACGTGTAGTAGGGTAACTGGCCTTTTTTTTACGCGGGGAATGCTTTTCGCACCATACCCTCCGGAGGGACGAAGGGCGTGTGTGGGACTCCCGGAAAACCGGTCTACCCACTAAACCCCGCAGCGGCCTACCTCGACAGTTGGAAGGAGCTCCAGGAAGGCATTAGCGGCTTCTAGAGTCCTCCCTGCCGTACCTCACACAGGTACATCTCGGACACCTCATGCCGCAGGGGCAAGACGCTATCGCACCTCTCACCACCCTGCACAATAAGGGACAGAACAGCGCCCCGCCCCCGACCACATTTCCCGGGCGCACCGGAGTGTCTCAGGTCGTTTGCAGCAGTCACATCGCCTCAAGATGTGAGGGGCAACTAGCCTACATCTTACAAACTTACAAATGTAAGGTCGTCAATTTGCGCTAATTTGCTAACATTTTGTTATTTTCAATATATAGTCAAAAATTACGAGTATAATTTAAACGTACAATATATTTAAAGCTACTTTTTGGGCTTGTATTCAATATGCACATTTCTTATGTAAATCGAAATTATCGGAAATATCGGAATTGGACCCATCTTTCTTCGACAATCTTCCTAATCTCGCTTTTAAAAAGCCTATTCGTTAAATTTGCAAAACGCATCATTTTGAAAATGCTGTAATCATAATTTGGTTAAAAATGTAATTACCAAAGAAATACCACCTTACAAAACGTCAAGCATTAGTATAAAATGTTATTAATAAGATTTTATTAATAAACAACAATATAACAGGAAAAAGGTACTTTGCAATGGTTTTGGAATCAGACTCGATCTTAGAGTTATATCATTAAAGGAGGTTTTAACGAGGTCTCCACTATTTTTTTTATGTATTATACAAAAAAATATAAAGAAATATAATCTCCAATTTTTAATGACATTATAATTGATATTAATATCGAGTAAATCTCAATTGAAAGCATAATCGTTTAGATCGTCGTAAACAATGAATTCATTACGTCAGACTAGACTACCGAATTAAAAGATATGTTTCTATATGTACAAATCCATCCATCCAGTCAGTTTTGTATAATTAACTCACTTTTGCATTACTTTCACATTTAAAGCAGTGTAAATGTCCATAACAATGTTTCGTTTTATACAATACTTATAATAACTACTGCACGGTTAGCATAGCTGCTCTACTGTGCTGTGTTGTTGGTTCAAACCCCTTACTTAGGCGTAATTTTATCAAAATCTGAAAAGGGGTTGTAGTCATGACTAAAAATTATTGGATAAATAAAAAAACTAAGAGCTTCTATCCTTAAGCTCTACTTAGTTCAACTAACTCACTTCGTCTAAGGTTTTAGTTACAGAAAGAAAAGTCGTATGTGCGTAGGTCAAAATGAACTTTATTTACTATAACTAGTTAAAGTTGCTCTCTTAAAGTGCAAGACGCAAATTTTGTACACTACAAGTTTACAATATATTTAATCACCATTGGAGCTATAAAGCTATAAACTCAGAAAATCGTGAAAAATTGATTGACTTTGACCCCTTCCCTTCCCTATTCCATCTACTGAAATTGTATTTATTTTCGTAACAAAAAGTAATGTATAGCGTATAAGCTTATACTTAACGCTGTTAGATAATTTTCTTTTATGTTGTCATAAATTATTATCTTCGAGTTAAAATCAGAATCTCGATGTTGTTAATCCTATCGTAGAATTACTTTCAGTGACATTTAACTACTGCTCATATAAAAAAAGCAATTTCTGGCATCCAATCAAACGGTTAGAAGCGGGCCACCCTATTTCTGTCTATGATCAGTCATCTCTTTCTCTTACATGCACTATTGATATATGTTGCACTAACCACACTGTGTTAACAGCCCAAAAAATAAGTTTATGTCATTGACATCTCAATTAAGAATCAGTTTATGTTTGTTAAAGAATGAAAGTTTATTACACCATGCCCGTATCCTAGTAACCTATTAATTGATTTAATGCGGGCAAGAATGTTCTTAAGTGGATGTACAAGTAATTTCATGGGAGGAGTTGTAGTCAGTCAACTGTGTAACTGTTTAAATCAAAAAAGTGTTAAAGAATTGATTAAAAGTTGCGTACTAGTAACACAGACTTTTATTATGAATACGTTTATTTCTTTAATTAGTCTTTGTCTCCAGAATCAGTTTTTTTTGGGTTTATTTAATCATGTCTCAGTGTAAAAAATGATTGCTTGGAAACGTCCAATGAAGAAAAAGTAAAAGCTTTTGGTGGGTACTATATGTGTATAACCGTAGATCGTTTCGCTTTTAATTTAAATATCTGACCTGTGATCGGTTGATTTGACAGGCCAAAATTTTAGAACTATTTATTATCAAGAGACATGACTGTTCCCCAGGGAAGAAAATATCGCTTTTGAGCGTGCGAAGATGCTAGCAACAACTTCTGATAAACAAAATATTTATCTCCTTCTCATAGTGACATTCCTGATATAACTCTAAATGCATTCATTTTGTAACATCGATATACGTATCATGTATTATAGTTAAAAGACAATTTCGGCTGAAAAGTAATTAGTTTGCTTCGACAGTGCCGTTTCTAGGTTACCAGCTCAAGGAGATTTGACAAGTCATTATTTGCATAATCGTCTTGTGCTAATCCTAAAGGATTAATAAGCACTTCAAGATAGTATCACGTGTATATTTGTTATATTTGTCTCACTGACGTTATTTATGCACAGGTATACGTAACATGCACTCAAGTCAGGAATATTATAGAAATATTGGTCACTTATCTCTGCCTCTAGACGGTATGAAGCAATGAAGGCGTGAGCTCATCACATAATGGAATATTATACGATGAGTTCATACTAAGATTGTAGAAAATTTAAAACATTATCTCTGCAATATTCTCGTAATGAAATCTCTTTTATCTATAACGTGGCACATTGTGGCTAAATTGATGAGGTAGACACTTAGAAGATAGACAAAAATAATCTTTAGAACGGGTTGTATATCATATCAAAACTTGAAATCAATCGGTTCAGGATTTTCTGAATTTATTAAGCGTAAACATATCAACTTAACGTCGTTATGTAAATATAGAGAGCTCGTTAATAATGTGTATTATAGTTGATATGTAAATAAAAGAAAAAATAATGTAATGCAATACCACAATAACTATCCTCACTAATGTACATTTATGCTGGCCGCGCCTCTATCTCCAAACGCTTGGACAAAGCACTTCATTTTCACTAGTTCATTTGGGGCTAAGGGAAATAGGACAATGAAATGGGGTGGGTCATTTATCGGTGAAACTGATACTCATTAAAAGCATCAAAATCGGAAATTTGAGTTCGTAACGTACATTTGGGGAATGACGTAAATGAATCGAATGTTCTGAAATAAAATTTAAATGAAATGATATAAGTTTATTGTTTATTTTTTAAACCGAAACACGATATTGGCTAAACTTGTCCAGCAATGATTGTAAAAAGTTACTTAATTTCAATTAACTTTATAGAATGTCTTGTATTATAGAATGTAATGTAGAACCTCATAGAATTTACATGATAACTATTTGTATATTAATTTATAGTAGTAGAGTCAAAGATTCCTAAAATACGAATAAAATTTCGGGATCTAAATATTGTAAAACTTTGCCAATGATCTCACACCACTCAAAGTTCGATTTGCGTTAAAACCAGGACCAAAAATAAAACATATCATCTATGGTTAAAATCATCGTTTCAATGGTAAGCTTTAGTGTGGTGAATTCCATTAATGAAGAATTTACTCTTTCTCTAATATTGACTCAATTATCATCATAGGCATATCGCGGTTCACTGCTTGCTATCAACCTTCAGTAATCCTCTGTTCCACATACGCCTCTTCAATTACATGCCACTTGGTTCGATCCTCGGCTTCTCGCATCCAGCTCCTGCCAGCCATCTTGCGTAAATCATCACTTCACCTATGGATCAAATTAAATAACTATTGCGTGTCAGAATTTGGAGCGCTAGTAGTATCGAATAAACCTTCAAAGTTGTGTATAAATTGTAAATCGTGTATAAAGCTATAAAATCAATAGATCGAAAACTAAAGCTTATAGCTGTAATGATATCACAGCTCCCTCTCTGAAATCTAATTGTCCAACGTGAACCTCCCTTCTGACCTTGTTATCATAGGGCTGGCCGTAAATGTCAATGACTGGAAGTAATTGTAACATCGCGTGACGACGTACCTATAAGTTTTGATTTTCATTGACCAATAGACCCGTGTTACTATTAGTGTACTTAATTTTTTAGTGTGTACATAATATGTTATAACTCAATTACATCATTTAATGTGTTATTTGTTTTAAAATTTCTAGTTAAAATCGAATAAAATTGAATTGTATAATAACAGATTTTGATGAAATACTTGCTGTATCCGGCAAAACTTTGCCGTGTCATACTGTTGTTGCATTCATAAGAAATTTGAATCAAAATTTACCCAATAAGAAAAGAAATCTTTGAAGTAGTTTACATATTGTATTAAAATGTGAACTAAATCACTGGAGAACTTTTTTTAAAGAACTTATTTACTAACTTCTGAGGTTGTGGAGTTACGTTGATTCGGTAGGTAGGAAAGTGTCCGCGCTGTCGTGTTTCGTTGGTAAGTGCGAGTTTGGAGGTCCCTTGGTGTAGGGGTGACAGTTACCGTGGTAAGTGCTTGAGCCTTACACTACCAAGATGACTGTCATACCTTCTACGCAGAGAAATTTCCCAAGCAGAATGTGAAAAAGTATCTACGTAGGCCGCCGAATAGGCCCATACTGTATTGTCTGCATTTGAAATGAGTAAGTTGACAATAACTCTTGGATTCTATTAATGCTTTCCATCAAGCAGAGTAGAGTAATTTTTTTCTAAATCTGACTACAAGTGATCAAGCAAACAACATTACTCAGCCAGCATTAGGTGATCATCGGTAAATAGACAAGAAGAATGGAAGTAATAACACTTTTTTTTGTTTTTCAGACGACTTTATATGTTTTGTGCTCTAAGACAGTTTAAAATCAAACAGGAGTGTGTAACTGTGTACAACGCGATCAACAAGCAACATGTGAAAGAAAATTAACTTATATCATTTGCATAATACAAATTGGATCATGTCATAAACAAGCCTTGAATCTAGTAAATCAATTTCTCTCATATGTTGATTGTAAAAGAAAAAATGTTTGTAAAGAAGCTACTTCCTCATACTGATTTTATTTTCGCGAATATACAACGTCATCTTCACTTCACTGCCTCGGTGGCGCAGTGGTAGCATATGCGACTGCTGTGCTTAAGGTCTCGGGTACGATGCCCGGTTCGGATCAAACGTTTGTAGGACTTGCAAGTGGACTGGTATAGTATGTACATATGTATTTACAAAGAAAATGATTATGTATTTATATCAGTTGCCTTAAATATTATATTATATTTACAAGTCGTCCTCAGGTACAAACGACCTCAAATACCTTTCAAACAGATGACTTTCAATAGACAAGAAAATTAATTCTTGTATAACAGTAAAACGGTAAAGGTAATGTGATTCGTTCTTTTAAAATATAATTTGTATTTAAATTATAAAAAAATCGAAAAATTTCGTCACCATTAATGGCTTTGTATGCGGCAAGGGGTTATTTCAATTGTTATCGGACAGTACCCATATACCTGGAGTGCTTCTAAGCAACCTCAAGTAAACCTAAGTTTACTTTATCTTAGCAGTACTGGACTTGGTTGCCGAAGATTTCCACACAACTAACCGATAGTTTCGTAGCTTGTGAAGAATTTCTTACCAAAAAAAAAATTGTGACAGCCCTATGGCCTATATATGCGCCCATACACAGTAATCAGTGTACATTTAAGACAATATATACGTTCATTGAGCTCACAATTAGCGCCAACGGGTCTAAAATAGGCCTTGAGCTAACTACATGACCTAGTTTCTTTTGTCTTAGACTACTATTTTTTGTCGAGTTTTACTATCTTTGTTAACAATTCTACCATTTCCCTCAATGGAGAGTGGTATATTAATGTTTTTATAGTAACTTGTTTTGATGTTTAAAGCATTTTCTATATCGATACGTATACGAAACCGACGACTAACAATCGCATTTAAATCGATTACAACAGAATATAGAGCCATCGCATTCTTATTTTGATTTTTAATTCAAAGATATGACATTTCTTATTCTAGTCTCTCTATTCAAGGGTAATAAAACTTTTTAGTACCTTACCTCAAATACTGTATAATTTTTTTGATGGTGGGTATTAATATTGTTTTTTAATACACCATTAGTAGATCTCCCAAGTAAATTATAAGCTGCTTCGAATGAAACTATCAGTGCATAAGAACTAACAAGTTGTAATGCGTGCTTACATAATTGACAACCTCATAAATAAATTATGTGCTCACGATTTCTGTACTGAGTGTCTGTACACAGTAATTTTTCTTTTGAAACCCATGTTGATTATAACTAATATTTTCATCGAAATACTGAAATAATAAACATATTAAGGTGAAAAAAGATCTTAGTTACTCCTACGTTCTCGAAGAGGTAGGCAGAACTGCTTTAAAAGCATGTAGATAAAAAATGGAATACTAGGCAAGGAAATTGCCTCACGAATGGATTTGGTATAAAAATTATAATACATACTAAGAGTTAGGTACTTTACTAATATTATGAAGTTAAAATACGGTAAAAAACATTTAGCAATATCTGAACGCTTTATGGCTCCCTAATCTAACATGACACATTCATATTGTGATCAACTCGGTACATTATATCATAAATTGTTCCAGTGATACCTTCAATAAGTTATCTAGCCCGTGCTAACGTTAAAACGCGTTACTTATCATACATGCCTGCATTCGTTATTTCGTCACGATACAGATTAGATTAAGGAAACATATAGTAACTAGACAAACTCGCGGTTTACAACATTAAAAGAATTAGTTAAAGATCTGACGTCTTCTTAAACTAATCTTCCATTTTTATTACCTCCCTGCGTTTTGTCTTTCATGTTTTCGTCTTCAAAGAAAATCAAAACAACATCATAAAATATTATCTTGTAATATACGCTATGTATAAATGTTTAATTGGTAAACTGCCTCGTTGGTCTGGCGGTTAGTTTGTACGACTTGATCGAGAGGTTTCATTGAGTTCTTCTGGTTATAGAAATACTCAATAACAGCCCAACGTTTCGAATTAAAGGTCTTAAACATTGGCCCCAGAGAGCACGTAAAGCCCCCCGGTCTTGTCCGATAGTCGTCCCATTGGATTGTGAGAGTAGGGAACAGAGAGTGCACTTGTGTTTGCACACAAGTGTGTGGCACTAATCTCCTGCGTAGTTGACTGGTATCCGTTGAGACTTGCCGCCGTGGCCGAAATCGGTTAGGAGTCATCAAATCATCAAATGTTTAATTACCAAAGAAAATCCTCTTGTTTTTATATGCCAGACTATTTTACATTAGTTAATGTGGAACTTAAAAAGTTTTTTAGGAATGAGTAAATGAAAACTTTTAAAGGTGATTACGTCTATGCAAAAAGCAGTAGACCGAGTTCTGTGATGGCTTGGGGCTTTTGGAGAGTCCCTATGTCCAAAGAGGGACTGCGGGCTGATAACGATAGTGTCTATCTGTTCTGGCAAAGTATTTTTTTTCTCAATAAATACAATAAAGTTGAAATATGGTACATACATGAATTCTTGTGGTTGAACCAGGCGTATTACGTTCACGGGTGGCCCTAGATAAGACGGAAGCCCTTTTGTTTCATGGGCCCCGTCGTGGTCCACCCCCCGGTGCCTCTATCGTTGTCAATTCGGTCCTCGTACCGATTAAGGCCCAGATGAAGTATCTGGGCCTAATCCTCGACGGCAGGTGGCTCTTCGACGAGCACTTCCGACAGCTTACTCCAAAGCTGGTCGGCGCTGCTTCTGCTCTTGGGCGACTTCTGCCCAATTTGGGTGGAGCCAGCGTCGCGACGAGACGGTTATACACGGGGGTTGTTCGATCAATGGCGCTGTATGGTGCACCGGTGTGGGCGGCGGCTCTGACCGCCCAGAATAGGGCTCGCCTCTGGCGCCCTCAGAGGATATTGGCGGTTAGAGCCATACGCGGTTACCGCACCGTATCGACGGAGGCGGCGTGCGCCCTGGCCGGAACTCCCCCGTGGGATTTGGAGGCGGAAGTGCTCGCCGAAGTTTATCGGCGGACGGCTGACTTCCGGGCGGGTAGCGGCATACGGCCCCCGCCCGAGGAAATACGCGAGTGGCGTGAGGCCGCTCGTCGAGCCACGATGGCTCGTTGGTCATTCCGGTTGGAGACTCCACGTGCTGGCTTTGCCCTCGTGGAGGCTCTCCGGCCGGTCATCACCGAGTGGGCAGGACGGCAGCACGGGACCCTTTCCTTCCGACTGACGCAGGTCCTTTCCGGGCATGGTTGCTTCGGGAAGTATCTGCACTCGGTCGCCAGGAGGGAATTGAGTCCCGCCTGTTACCACTGCGACTGCAGTGAGGACTCGGCTCAGCACACGCTAGCGGTTTGTTCCGCCTGGGCGGCGCAGCGTGGGGTCCTCACTGCAGTTATTGGAGGAGATCTCTCGCTACCGGCCGTCATACGCTCCATGGCCGGTAGCGACAGTTGTTTTACCGCGGTCGCAACCTTCTGCGAAGACGTAATTTCGCGGAAGGAGGCGGCGGAGAAGGCCCGGGAGGACGATATCCACTCGGACCCAATTCGCCGCCGGCGAGCCGGGCGGCGGAGGCGCGCATACCAGCGCCTCATGGCGCCTTGAGTGTGGCCGCGGGTGGACGGGACGGGTTTTCCCCTCCACCCGCTATAATGGCCAGCCGCGAGGAGGCGACGTCCGCGTGTGCCGTACGTCGCCTATGTAGAGAGTTTATCCGCAGATGGTGCCCGCTTTGGCGGGCAGGCGCTAGGAGGGATCTGGATGTCGTAATAGCAGCGGTTCCCGGATCCCTCCTGTCTCAGGCGCAGAGTGGCACACCGTGTGGTTTTAGTCGGTCCGATTCCGACACACCACCCCGCCGTAAACCCCGGTGGGGTGACGGCCCGAGGGGGTTTCCACACGTTAAAAAAAAAAAAAGGCGTATTACGTTCATTATTACCATCACGTCACGCCTTTGCCCTCATTTTATTCAGGGTCGGCGTGATAAGTAATACTGTAGTTGCCAACCGTGTTTGGAAATCTAATCGTTACAGGAGCCGATTTAAGAAATTCTTCTGATGTTCTGGTAGATTTTCTCATGAGTCAAATCTACGCATGTATTTGTTTTAAATCTCGCAATCCATTTACTGAATACACTTATATACATAAATCTCGGCCGTTTACGCTTTTTACTCACCAGACGTTCGAGCTCGTGTTTTATTATACACCGCATTGCTCGTGTGTAAAGTTACCTAAACTGGTAACCTAGCCAAATATAATTTCCCAGTCACTCTACAATTAGTTTTTACCTAACGCTAATTTTAAATTTTGCAAATATACTTGCTTTCGAGGGTTTCCTTTTGTGGCGAATTCCACATACAGCACAAACAAAAATATTCAACAGCACCATCTAGCGAAGATACATCGAACTACGGATTATAATGAACTACGAAGCAAATACTAATCCTGTATCGCGAAATAGAAATTCTCGTTGTAATTAGCATACGTACAATATCCTAACATAAACTGTTGGGTCGCGGCCCGCCAGGCATGATCACCTCAGATCATCCTGGTCGGAGGATCCTCCCTTTGTGTCGGAGGGACATGACACCTGTCCCTCCACACTTTCAAGACCTGTTCCGTGACCGTACTGTATAAGCCAATTTAATTTCTTCGATATTTCTGTAGTCATGTCTGTCATTTTTTCATAGTCTCTATCGCCCCTTATTATCTTTTAAATCGACGAAGGCGTTAACAGGAATAATTGTTCAGTTCACCTTGGTTAGTTAAATAATCAAATTACACACAGGTATATAAATATATCGATCCCTACATAAAGTCACAAAACTGCTTTATTACTGTTTTTATTGCTTATATTTATTATTTATATTTTTATGACTCTTAAACTTTAATATATTTTATTTTATTATAATCTTATCGTAACGGCAGCAATAAGGTGTTGTCAACGCTGAATTCTTGTCTTTTTGGAGTTAAATATTAATCGATAAAATATTGAATCATGCTACTAAAATTGACATTATCTTAATATTAAATAAATAAATTCACTTTATGCTAATGACATTTTACTACTAAAATTTTTATTAATCGGAATTTTAAATTATACAATCACCTTTTAATTTATTGAACACAAAATAAAATTAACAATCAACCAAATTGTTGTCTCTGCTATCTTACTTTCGTTTGAATCATAGCGTAACTCATGATTACCTATGTCTTAGTCATACAGGAGTCATTATGACAAATACATAGATAAACATTTAGCGATACCTATATCAGGTTTGTCATCGTGAAAATAATACGTATATATTATAAATGTAGATATACATATCTTAATACGTGAAAAGAATTCATGATACGCTGTGATTCAGGAAATTTTGCGCACGCAAGAATGTGGAATTATCTAAGTTATTTTTTAATTGTCACATGTTGAGGTCACGATGACAGTAAAAAGTGATTACTAGAACACAATTAAAAGTTTATAATTAATTGATATTAACTAGCACTGACCTCTGTGCAGATAGAAATGCAGCATACTGTTGAAGATGAGGGTTACGATGGTTGACATTACTTATTAAATTATTATCAATTACGAAATTGATTGCTAGAGCAACCTCTGAAACTGTCCTATCCCCAGACCCATTGTTCGTTTCTCTTCCAGGGAGAAAAAGTTTCGATGTATTTGTAAAATATAATGATAAAAAAATTGCCATGCTAAAAGGTATCTGTTTTGATAAACTCATCACACTTATTTTCTTATTCTTTTATTAACTTTTTCAATATTTGTTTTTTCTATGTTGTTTTGGGATCTGTTTGGGATCTCCGAATATGGATCATTGTTTTTCAGGCTTTTTGACATAACTTAGCACAAGGAAGAAGGGAGCAGAGATAAATTGTACACATTCATATTTTAGGTATACCATTCGACTAGAACTCTATATTATCTTAATTTTGACATTAGAAGAAATAAATGATATATATAGACTATGGAATCGAATTACATATAGACGAAATATCTAAATGGTATAAATTAACTTTACGTGCCGCTAACGATACGTTATGCCGCGAAATAATTTGTTAAGGAATTAAATTATTGAACATTTAACGGTTTTACAGGAATTACCTTCTAAAATTATCATACTTAAATTAAGGCTAAGCTTCAGTGTCAATTGAGTGAAATTGAGTAAGTAAGCTTATTCACTTAGCAAAAACCAAGAAAAGAGGTTTTCTATGCGGCTGTGATATTTAGAATGCCCTTTTTTGATACGACCTATTTTTGGTGGTTAAATCGTACTCCAACTGAGCAAAAATCTCACCTCACTAGTAGCTGGGGAACCAGGTGTACCCTAAAAAGGAAATCCCTAGAACACCGACGTACCTCGGGCCGTCTCCAGAATGAGTATCCCAATGTTCCCTTTCTGCCTCCAAAAGGGTGCGCGCTGCGAGCAGAATGCTTCTGATAGGGTGACCGATGGCCTCACTGTCACTCTCAGGTTTGCGCGTATGAAAGACGGAGTCTCCGCCTTTTAATTGTCATTTGGGTGAAATTGAGTAAATAATCTTATTCGCTTAACAAAAAGCAACATGAAAACTTTTCTATGCGGCTGTGATATTAAGAACGCCCTAGAGATAAAGGCCACCGATGCACAAAAGTGCTAAAAGTTACATTATATAAATAAATAAATATTACTCTGGTCGAGCTAGTCAATATAGTGTGGCCCTCCCACGATTGAATCTTGTTATACTCGTAAGAAGTTACGACTAAATTCGATTGCTTAAATTTTCATTCTTTAAGAAATATAAACATATTCCTGTGTATACTTTAATTCTGTAATCTAATCTAGGTAGTAACATATTTTCATATAGAGATTAAGATTTACAACCTACTTTTCTTACATAAGTCGAACGTCGCCTTCGAGGCACAGTTGAAACATTGCTGGTATTTATCATCTACGAGTATACACCTAGCATAGAGCCGGCTTGTTACTGAATAACTTAACATATTACATTTATTATACACTATAGGACAATAAGCAGTTCTCGGATTTTCTCTGCTATAATATGCATGTATTACACAATTTAACCCTTCTCTTGAATCATTTATTTTTTGATGAAAGCCATATTAAAATGCGTTAACTGCTTTAGAAGACCTAAGCGTCATGATCAGCCTATCACAGTCCACTGCTGGACAGAGGCTTTTCCAATTACATGCCACTTGGTTCAATCATCGGATTCTCGCATCCAACTCCTACTAGCCATCTTACACAAGTCCGTGGACGTCTTAAGCTACGTTTGCCTAGACGCGGTCTAAGCGTACGAAAATCAAAAATCGAGTTCATTTTATGCTATGTAACTAATAACATTTAGGTCAAAAGCGCATGAGTAGCGATAATATAGATCTTCTGACGTGAGTTATGAACAGCTAGCACGATTTATCAAAATATTTCTGCCGGATCAATTTCCGACTTGACACTTTTGGCCCTTGGCTACCTGGCAATTTCATTTGTGTTATGGTTTTAAAAAACCCATAACGACGAACGAAATAATGAACTTCGACTTACTTTAAACTTAAATAATTGTTCGACACAATTTTTTCTTGGATTCATGTTGTATTAGATACCTTATATAAGAAACCAATGGTTATTATGACAACCGAACGTCATTAGTATAATGGACATAGTATTTTGTGGCTAAACATGTATTAAGAAAAGCAACCCCCTAAACAACGACATTTATAATTCACTAGCTGTACCCTGTAGCACTGTAGCACTGTAGCACAATGTGGTTTCATTGTAATTGATGAGAAATGAAGAGCAAAAGTTACGCCAAAAATGGATAAAAATCATCTTTGAAATGTGCCCTAATATGAGCTTAATCAGTGCAGAACTTTTCTAGTTTCTGAAGCATATATAAAGCAACATAACACTTTTATGTATGCAGAATAAATAAAAAGAAACACGAGTCACACGCTATTATTACACACACTTATTTTATCTTATTGTCCAAGTAAGTCAAGTGCTTGCGCCATGAAAATGATGAGGACGGACGTCGTTGTTTTGCGTGCATTTTGAAGTCAATACTATGTCATCCTGTACATCAACAGTTTCAAAGTATTTGCAGATAAGATAAGTGATTAAGTGGTAACCCAAGTGGGAGTATCCAGCTGAGATTTTAAACATTCAAGTCAAAAAAATCATGGGAAACCATAGCAGTTAATACGATCACTTTCTATGAATTTTTAACTAGTTAGCCCGCGGAACTTACCCGAATTTCACAAAAAAAATTTTTTTTTAATCTAAATCATTCGTTTACGATTTTCTGGATCTGTTATTAAATTATTGCTCTTCTGCTAAACACACTAGAGACTTCATTCATAAATATAGATTTTTTTTATCGATTTTATGTAATTTAATTTTGTAATAAAAAGAAATATTTTCATATATCTGACACAACGCCATCTAATTATCATCTAAGCAGATTTTAAGCATGGCAAGTTTAGAAAACGTAAGTATGCGTTTTGTTATTGCAGTTGTAATAACATTTTCAGAAGAGCTTAAATTCCTTTAGTAAACTTTAAAAAAATATAATAGTTACATGAAATAATTACGATGATTCCTGTACAAATATAAAATATAAATTACAAATGATATAAATCTCATAACCAACCATTAGATATTGTTAACTGTACAGATTCTGCTATTCTTCTTTGAGTATTGACCAACATGATTTTTATTATATTTTTATTTATTTGAATTCGGTACCTATATTCAATGAAATTTACAATAAAATATAATCTGAACAACATACACAAAACACACACGTTTCAGACATACCTTGCTTTTTGCTACAAGTACAAAAAAATTAACTGTCCTGTGTCTGAGGGTATTTCATTTTCTACTTTAACTCTTAACTTTCTTGAATATCGATTGTGTCATTAATGATTCAAATGAAACTAAACAGTTGCGGCCAAGTGAAAGTACATAGCTAATTAATATTAAACGGATAGGGGAGGTGCACATTATAAGGTCACACGTCTTGTGGGAGTGAAGACGAGGAACTAATATAGGAATAGACACGTTTCTGTTATCCCTACATAAATTTGATCACTTTCTATTATTATGTTAAACATAAATTAACTAATTATGTGGAATGTTTTTTTTTTATTTGAAGAGCCTGCCAAAGTGACTCTACTCTGCCTGATGGAAAACATAAATAGAGTTCAAGAGTTGTAGTCACCATACTTACTGCGAATGCAGACAATGCAGTATGGTAACCCACACTATGGTGGGCTAGTAAGATGCTTTTTCACGCCTCGCTTGTGGACGTAAATGGTATGACAGTCATCGTGTCATTGTATTGTACACACTTACCATGATAACTGTCACCCCTGCGCCAAAGAGCCTGCGGTCTCGCACTCACCAACGAAACACGACAGCACGGATGTTAACGCTTTAGGTTGATCTTCTGTGGGTGGACAGATAGTACTGCCCCGGTAGAGCCGGCCCGTTCGTGCTGAAATCAGCGTGGCTCTACTACCTTGTCTTAGATTCACAAATTTACAATCATACCGAGTTTAAAATAAATTGTAATTACATGAACTAAGCATGTATTTTTGATTGTAACACACTAAAAAAAATATTAAAATTTGATAACTTGATATAGGCAATTGACTGAAAGATGTATGCTTTTGTGTTCTAGGTTTTAAACAATGAAATATTAAAACAAAACAAGCAGTTGTAAGACTAAGTATTCGATGCGCTGTTTAAAGTTTTGACCGATAAAATACATTACAACGCTGCCATCTGTCAAGTAATTTAATTGTTTAACAAAACTTAAATATCTTGCCACCCTCGTAGTAGTCGATATTATCTGGTTGAATGTGTTTACACTTGCATAGTTAGGCTATACTTTGTAAGTTTGTGACAATACACAGCCAATTGGATAATTTCCCTTCAGACTTAAGGTTGGTACAAGAAGGTACTGTAGAAGAAATGTGTGAGGTCTCATATTAATTTTGTTTAATTGACCAGTGTAAAGACTAGAGCGGCAACGTTTGCGTGACACCCTTAGTCGTTGATAAGCTAACAATGGCTACTATCACGGCACGTAAACTTATGGTATAAAAATAATGATTATAATTCACTATCAAAATAATAAAAGTCACTTGTATGGGTCACAATGCTTGGCAATTTGTTAGTTTCTTTTTTTTTTGTTTCATTTTGTTTTTATTTGATTACCTTTAAGGTGTGAGTGACGTATGGAGCACCAAAAATACAAATTACATTACAAGTAAGTTGTGATCCATGCTTAAGATGTCTTTAAGAGATCACCGTGAGCGATAAGATCGTCGATTCCTACGTCTACATATTTGTAACTCATCTTTTGTTATATGTTAAATAAATACAATAATTGTAATACAAAAAAACCGTCATCATTTTGCGTGTGATGGTGGAATCGAGCTTTGTGTAGACATTGCTCTGGAGAGCAAATAAAATATTCTTCCATTTACTAAAAAGTACCAATTAAGAGATAATACAAAAATTATTAACGCCAGCGGAACTACCGGCTGAAACTTACTCGTATTTTATTGAATTGGTAACGATAATGACTCAACCTTGTATATAATCTGATTAGAATATAAAACATTCATGCTTTATCGAAATATTTATAACACACTTATAAACCAATTAAGTTTGACTAATGACATAAGTCATGAAGTAATGACTCACTGAACACTTTATATTTAATTAATTTATTTATAGAAATATCTTTAACATACTTTAAACTGATTGACTTGGGGATTTGCAAACTTATCTAGGAGAGATAGGTGTTATGATAACTATACTGACTAATAGAATACTTACATACTTTTTTGTAAATACATACATATTATACATACAAAACCCAAACTTCGAAACAAATATTTGCAAATTATACAAACACGGGCATCGAACCCGAGACCTCAAGCACAGCAGTCGCGTTCACTACCGCTGAGCCACCGAGGCAGTTACGAGGGAAGAAGGATACAGTAAAAGAGTTTGGAATGTTACTTAGTATATGTCACAAATCCGACATTAATGTAATGTTCGTCTATAGAATGAGGCTTCGTTTATTTCCGTAAATAAACTAAACTTAAAAGTATCTCATGTAAGTCTATTATTTTGTTTGACCCATGACAACCAATAAGAAAAATAATTATGGCAAGTTTTATTCATTTTTTTTGGAGTATTTTATTAAGAGCACTTATAAAAAGTCACTTTTGTATCCACCTCTGTTTAAAACAATTACCCCACGTTTATAGGTTTTTTATTTGCCATTATTACAATCTATCGTTACTGGAATGTCCATACTTAACATGCCTTCAATAATAATTCATTTTACAAGTGAACGTGTCTATCTACCAGGTCAGATGCACTTAGAGTACATCTGACCTGGTACGATAAAAATTATTACTTATTTACTCATGGATGTTAAACGAGTATGATAGTCAGGAAAGACATTTACAAAACTCATCATGGATGCATGACTCAACACTTGGATCAACTCTTTTTTATTTGGTTCACCGTTACAATAATATAATTATTTTACAAATTGAATGTCAAACATTCAAGTGCACCAGTCCTTGACTAGTTTGATGACACATCCTTTGGAAGTCACTGTATGTCTTAAACAATGTTGATTTAAATTGAATTAATTTTATTTCATGGCAATCACAATCAATGCACTTGATAGGGTCATTGACCCCAGTTCATCATGACTCAATACTGGCGTTCATAGTACCATAGTTCACATATTTGTTAAAAATTCTAGTGGAGATCTGGCGTTTAATGCAAGTCAAACAATTTCAATCTTTATGAAATTAGCTATAAAGAAGCTTTTAAACACCTAGATTTTTTTTACTTGTGACGTTATTTGAGCGGAGGTGTGGTATATAATTACGAATAGCACTGTAGATTACGTATTCTTTATTACTAATTAGATACCAAACAAGTTACGGCCCGCCTGACAGCAAGCAGTTACCGGTGTTTATAAACACTCCAAACATCAGATAGACGTGTAAGGCTGGTTATACACAATCCGATATATTCTGAAACAGATACGGAATTTTTTAATTCAAATTCCATTTTCAAAAACATCTTTTTTCTTGTGTTTTTTTTTCATAAGCTATTCAAACGAAGGTTTACGTATGTTACTGCGCGTATACTCGTTATATTAATATTCACAACCTCCCCATAGAATGTTTTAATTGAAAAAAAAATCTGTACTGACAGCTTTGCCCGTTGTCGACATTATCTACTTACTATCACTGTAGAGGCTGATAGGGTTTTCACACTTAAAGCGTTCGGTTGTTAATCCTGGTCAAACAAACTGGTCAAATAATCCTGAAAAAACCAACTAGAAAGTAAGTTACCCTTTTGAAAATATTACCTATCTTTTCTAAAAGGTGTGGGTATGCTGTCTTACTTATTATTCGAAAGAATAGCTGTCTTGCCTCTACCAAACTTTCAATTCATGGTAGCGATCTATATTCTTCCTCAACAAATGAGTTTTATATCTCAGCCTATGTCCCATAGAACCTTTTTAGTCTCACAATAACAATATAGATTCTATTCAGAGAAGTTGTTTCATTGTGTCGCCTTTCAGCTCAACGTACAGTACATATTTTGTTTTATTTCATTTAGATGCAGGATTAATCTAACCTAAATCTAAATTATATTAAGAAGGAAAGCCACGTAAGACGGGGACGAAATTAAATTACAGGGATTTTGCTTATTAGGATGGGTTGCTGGTCACAGGTGCGTAATCTTTTTCTGGCGTTACCGGGAAAGTCCAAGCGTACTAAATTTTTGGAACAAAGTTCCTTATCGCGCGTTGCGAAGGAGGCTAGATGGAAGAAATTCAGACGAAAAGTTGTCACGACACTTTTTGCTATAGTGTTGTAAGCCGTGCGGCGTGCGCATGTTTCATAGAAAGCAAGCCAATTATTTTCGTTACGTCTTTCTATTTTGTTTTAAACAGTGTAGTGTCGCGACGATGATTTTTGTTTTTTTATAACTTAAGAGAAATAAAAAAAAATATTGCAATTCCTTCACTAATTAATCGAAAGGAACTTCGTTCCATCCGGGTGTCCCTTGACACCTCTCAACTTTTTTTTTTATCCTGCTTTTATATTTGTTATGTAACTTAAGTTATTTATTTTTACATATCTATGATTGATAAACATGTGTATAGTTAATAAATAAAGACACAAACGTCAATAAGTTTAACAGAATGTAAAAGAACCATAACATATCTAGATAAAACTTTCTCACTTTTGTCAATGCAAGAATGAAGTTAACACGGCACAATTTAAATTTGTTTTTCGTGATGATTTTTTAAGTTCCACAAGTTTCATTATTTTATTACCACCGTTCATCTATGTCATTTAAACTGAAACAGAAAATGTACCTTTACAAATGACACTAATTACTTGGTAAAATGATGGGAAGTTTGTCTCACCCCTTCTTCTTTCCAGCTAATCCTAGAAAGTGGTGATAGGTTGCGCGCTTTTGAGAGCTCCTTAAGCAAACAATGACGTTCGGAAAGTGTTGGCCAGTGTAATTTGAATAAATTAGCCTTGATTTTGGCTTTCAAATTACTGGTATTATTTTTAAAGAAGATAGTTCGACCATCCGTTCATCTTGTGTAGATGTATTATTTTCTACAACTACCTCATACAAAACTTTACTTTTTTCAGATATGTTCTTTAGCAAAGCAACTAGATATGACAGAACGTCAAGTAGAACGATGGTGGCGCCTTCGGAGAAGCCAAGATAAGCCGTCCACTCTTGTCAAATTCTGCGAAAACATGTGGAGAACAACCTTCTACCTTTATAGTTTCTCCTACGGGCTCTTCATCCTGTGGGATAAGGAATGGCTCTGGGACATCGATCAGTGCTATATTGGATATCCACATCAGGTTAGTTAAACCAATCTCAATTTTTCTAATGGTATAGAAGGTAAGTGATCACCTCCGCTCTGGAACTGCAATTAAGGAGTTGTCTTGAACCCGTCCCCGGGATCAAGGGGAGGCTAGCTTACATGTATAGAAAAGTTAATTCAGTACATCTCCGCCGAACTGAATGCTACTCCAGAGGGTAAAGTATTGCAGTAGGATTTCTAAGTTAATACGCATTTAGATGTAACCGATACCCTCACTTCATTCGATGAAAAAGTACTAAAGAATTCCTTAACAGGGTTTTTCCCGAAAGCAGTGTATATTACGGCTTCATCGTGATGTCACTCCGGTCAAGCCTGGTCTATATTTTTATATTCCTAGATTAGCTTTTGCTTGCGGCTCCGAACGTGTGTATCACGATTATCGCGATAAATAGTACCACGTTCTTCGATAAAAAACAAAGTATCTTCATGCCAAATTTTATTGGAATCGGTGCAGCGGTTTAACCCTGAAAGCGTAATAGACAGACAGTTACTTTCGTTACCTTAATTATATTTTAAATGGAAAGTATGTATAGACATACATCTATCTGTGATTCTTAACAGTTAAATCCATCAACCGATTTAGGTGTAATTTAGTACAGATATAGAAATTTAGTAGGACGTAGTTGAGTTCTATGGAAGGATAAATAATTATATACCCTTGAAATAACCCTTTATGAGAATGTAAATGAGGATAGAAGTTTGTATTGGAAATCAATAATCGCTGAACCACCATTAACGGCAGATTTTTAGGATAAAAATTATCTTGTGTCTTTTCGCGACACAGGCTATCTCTATAAAAAAATAATCATAATCAGTTTAGCCGTTTAAGCTTAAAGAGGCAACAGACAGAAAGAAGAACACTTTCTCATTTATAACATATGTATTTGTTTTGTAATTTTATGCATCTACCTCCTAGGTCTAGAGTTTGGGGTATGTGACTGTCGATCGAGAAGTCTAGTTTTCGATTCCCGGGTCGGGCTAAAAAGTTGTTGTTGAGTTTTTCTCATTATAGAAATGCTTAATAACAGTCAAGGTTTGGAAGTTGGAGTCTTAACCTCCGAGCCTCGGAGAGCACGTAAAGCCATCGGTCCTCCTATCGATTGTGTGAGTGAGAGAACAGAGAGTGCACGTGTAATCACACGCACACTCGTGCACTATAATATCTCCTGCGAAAGTGGTTGATCGTTGAGACTAGTCGCCGAGGCCGAAATCGGTTAGGAGTATCATAATTTTATTTTTGTATGGATAAACACTGCGTCATCGATAGGGAGCGCTGTCCGTCTCTGACATACGTGGGTTCGCCACAAATAACTGAATACTGTATACCTATTAACAATTATTTTACTGATAGAAAGCTAGACTCTTCTTAAGTGCCATATGTTATAATTAAAAACGACCAAACCAAGACAAAAATGCACCCGTTGCACGGCTTATTGCCGTGCGTGCGCTGGGCCAACGGTTCCAATTCATTTCATAGTAGATCTATAATAAAATCCATGGCACCATCTACCTAGCTTTTGTATTTAACACTTCATCATCATCATCACGTGCGCGTGCGTGGTATAGTAAGCCAACACCTTGCTATAAAGAGGCCTATGTCCAGCAGTGGACTGTAAAAGGCTGTTAGTGATGTGTTTTTGATATATTTTCATTTTAAATGTGCCAGTTTTATCACAAATGAAATGCAATACATTTATAAATACAAAAATTCACACCTAAAATATATCGTAAGTACTAAAATGACAGTAGTGACAGACAACTGCCTGTAAATTTTAAGGACTAGAGACATCATCATCATCATCATCAACAGCCTTTTACAGTCCACTGTTGGACATAGGCCTCTCCTTAGCGAGGAGGTTTTGACAGGTGGGTTGGAATAGGGTTTTTTCAAGTTTCATTTCTCCTTGTAATGATGTTTTCTTGCATACTTTGTTACCTAATCGTCTTTTACGACTCCCACTGGTGGTAACACTATGTATCCTTAATCCATCACCACACAGACACTATATTGTAACAATTTTTTCGTTAAAAGAGAGATAAAAATCTTAAAGTAATATTTATATTAATTTACACCGTACGTTAAATCCGTGTGTATAAAAATAAAGAGTTTTATAATATTGTCTCGAAAATTTTATAAACATAATATTTACCTTTTACTGCATTTAATTTAAGCATGTCGGTGAGGAGATTAGTAGAGATATCCAAAAACGTAAGATTTCGACTACAGCCACCTTTTTAACGCTTCACACTATAACTTTTTGTTTGTTAACTGATAATAATAAAACAAACACTAAATGTTAAGTGAAGTTTAGCACCATATATGAGTAAAAACTGCACCGGTTAGTCACTTCTCAATTAAGCGCTCACAAACACAGATAAACAGAAAAAAAATTTAAAAAAATCTGATGTTTTCAGTTTTGTTACTTTCATAAAAACCCATGCATTAGTTTTTCTTCAATATCTTTAATGTACAGACATCATATATAACATTTTTTTATATTCCTAGATAATTCTAGTACTATAATTTTTTTCTAAGAGATGAAATAAGTAATATTTAGGGTAACAGCTGTACCCGGATCCCTCCTATCCCAGGCTCAGAGTGGCACACCGTGTGATTTTAATCGGTCCGATTCTGACACACCAGCCGTTAAAAAAAAAGTAATATTTAGAGTGCATATGTACCTGGTACTTAATTATTAACGGTTTGTTGTTTAACACTGTATACGGTTTGCTATTACAGTTGTAACGCAGTGTTTGTAAGGCCTTAAAATAGCGTTGTGCAAATAGCTCTAATGGATGATGAATAGCAATTATGCAATATTTAAGACGTTGATGCTACATGGATACTACATCTAAATGCTGCTGAAATAACTAAGAAAAAGATTGTATGAAGGCCTTTGACTGTACGGCGATTTATATTGTTGTGCGCCACTAGATACTAGACTTTTCCCGCTGCCGGGCCCTACTTAAGAGCCGGAAGCGGTTGATGGCCATACGGAACTTGCGGGGCAGCCGCACAATCTCCTATGAGGTGACGACGATCTTGGCACGATCTCCGCCCTTCGACATTCTGGCCGACATGGACGCGATGGTCTACGACCAAATTCGTTCTGTCGGTCGGAATGATGAAGAGGCTGTGCCAGATCATGAGCCCGGAATGCTACGGCAGAACACATATTCGTGACTGCGCGGGCACGGGTCGAATCTCAGGGCTGTGCTAGCCAACACGCTGTCGGAGCCGTTCTGCCGAACTTCGAAGTGTGGGTAGAAAGGACCAACTGTGTTACCTATCGGTTGACCTATCGGTTGACCCAGATACTCACTGGACACGGCTCGATAGGAATCGAACAGGAAGGCAGGCTAGGGCACAATGTCACCTCTGCGGGTTCAAACGGGACTCCGCCCAGCATACGCTGGAGGACTGCCTTGCATGGGAGTCTGAGCGCCGAGTCCTGGCCGGACGGATCGGATGAAACCTGTCATCGTTAGCATTGATCGCGGCAACGCTGGCGAGTGGCAAGAGATGGGAAACTGCGGTCTCCTTCTGTGAGGATATTATGCTCCAGAAGGAGACCGCAGAGCGAGATAGGGAAAAGGCCGATCCCGCTCGAAAGAAGTGGCAAAGGGAACGTGACAGAGGTCGATAGCTCCCTAATCGCCGCCTAAGGGTCGCTGCGGCCACATCTTGCGTCGATGTGACCGCTGCAAACGACCCGAGACAGGTGACATTCTGGTGCGGTCGGGGAGTATCGTCTAGGGCGGGGCGTTGTTTTGCCTCTTGCTGTGTAGAGCAGTGAGAGGTGCGGTAGCGTCTTGACCTGGGCACAGTGTGTTAAGAACCCTGTTTTTGTGTCATCGTGTTTTTATTGAAGTAATCGATAGAGTCTACAATCCCAACGATTAGAGTAAAACTCCGGGCACGCTAAGACTTGTACTTTTTTTTTTAAAATGTCAAAGTTTCGCAATATTCGACTCTTGAAAACCGAAAAAACAAAAAATATAATTTAATGGAAGTACCTATTACAGAATTTATTTATTCTATCGAAAGAAGGACTAATAACCGACCGTCCTACCAATTCCTGTTGCTTTAGTATGAATGGGTCGAGAGTAATGATTTATTTTATGATTTTTCGTTTTTATTTTTTTATAACCTTATAACCGCCGTAGTCACCTACTACGGCGGTTTTGATTCAACGAAACACAAAAAAGAAACGAAAGAATTAATTATTTCGGAGAAACAGTCTATCCAGGATCAAATACAAAATCTTACACCCATTGCAACTGAAACATCGAGAGGGCAAACAATAAAAGTTGTTGAATATGAATTATACTGTGCAGCTATTGATGGGAAAGTCTTGAATGCAATTCTTTGTACACCATCTCAGTTACGTTGCCCATACTGTAATTTGACCTCATCCCAATTCAACGATTTAGAGGTTGCATTCTCCAAACCAGTAATAGAAGAACGTTTGGTGTATGGCATAAGTCCACTTCATTATTGGATAAGGGCCTTAGAATTTTTATTAAACCTGGGATATAAGGTAGAGGTTAAAAAATGGAGGATACCTCAAAGGTCAGAAGAGAGCCGATTAGTCGAAAAAAAAAATGTTAAACTCGCGTCAGGACACGTGACCTGATCGAAAATTCGTAAGACGCAGGGAGAGCAGACCACCGGCGCGGCGTATGAGAGAAGGTATTACCCTCTCTCTCCACTGCGCCGCTAAAATGTATACCTGCGCCTGATGTTTTGTTTAGGTGCCGCAGGGCATTTGCGCGAATGTGTGTGTGTGTTTGTGTTACAGCGTGCTACGCGCATCCATGGATGATGACTGCTGATGGCTCATCCGTCTGTGTACTCGTAAAATTCGTGTATATAAAGTGTTTTACCACATAAATGAGAGAATTTTTGTACTGATAAAGCTATTCGTGCAAAATTATTCCCTAACGATTCCAAAAGATCAAAAATGCACAACGTTAATATTCAAGTTTTGTCTTCGGCCGGCTCTCTCGGGGCGCAACCTGTTTTTTTTCAACTGAAACGCTTAATTTGTTATTTTTTCTTAACCAAAAATTTGACTGTATAACAGACAATAAGTTTTTAATTTTTGTACCATAAAAGGTTTTGAAAATCCGTAAACGAAATTACCCATTTAAAATGGCAAAAAAAAACTAATCAAAAAATTAACACCAAATATGAATACGATTTTTTCCCAATAACATTAGGGACTAAGGTTAAAAATGTAATGTTTCACAAATAATGCGGAGAGCAGCCGGTCGGGTTAGGCATGGAGTTTATGGTAACTATTGACTATGTGAGGTCGGTTCGAACTGTTCGATCGCACGGTCGGTTCGAACTTTGTCTGTGCGGGGCATGTTTTAAATCAATTCCAATTTACAACTTCGGATAGCAGTGCAGTAACAATAGAAAACTCATTAATTTTATAACGTTTTCAGGGTGTGACAGATGACGTGTGGTGGTACTACATGATATCATCCGCATTCTACTGGGCACTCACCTTGTCTCAATTCACGGACGTCCGCCGTAAAGACTTTTGGCAGATGTTTGTACACCATATTGCCACAATCGCACTCCTTTCCTTCAGCTGGGTGTGCAACCTACACCGTATTGGTACCCTGGTGCTGTTACTGCACGACTGCGCCGACATATTCCTTGATAGCGCGAAAGCAGCTAAATATGCAAACTACCAACGTTTTTGTGATGTAATATTTGCTTTATTCGCCATTGTGTGGATTGTAACAAGACTTGGATTTTATCCTTTCTACATAATTTGGAGGTAAGAATTTGTTTAAACATTTCTATTTGTCAATACTGCCAAATTATTCTAATTACTTGACTGAGCAGTTGACTATTGTATCTGTTGTAAATTAACTGATAAAGAATTTAGTTAGACCAGTATTGCTACACCAAGCTACACTAAAGTTATCACAATGTAAATAACGTAACTTTTCTAATTGCTGTGTGACATTTTTGCGGATTAAGGTTTAGTTACGCTGGCTTTGAATGAGATTATGTTAACACCTCTATTTCACGGAAACTTGTAACAGAATAGAGTAGAATGTTATCTATGAAACTGCAATCGTCACGAAGATATGAAATATTGCTAATTCGCTTTGTTTTTTTTTAAGACGTTTAAGTAATTATGTCCCTTCGGTCACATGGAAAACTAATCATTGGAAACTAATTTCTTAAATAGAATAAGAAGAAAAATAATTCCGGTTTGTAAACTGGTTTCCGACACAGAATGCTGTATCTTCTTTTCAAACTCTTCTAATATAACTACATGGTTAGAAAGAATTGCCTGGTTACTTACAAGGACCCATAACATGTATTTTTAAACAGCAATAATAGGGACAAACATTATGTCTTGTCAGTTGTTGTTAGATGTCTGGTCATTGTACTTAAAATACTTGTTAATGTAGAATTATTTTTCTTTATTGGAAACTAGTTTACATTTTGGAAACAATCCTTAGTTAGAATTAGTTAGAAATGTGTACGGTTACTTGATAAATCAAAAAAAAAATCATGTCTTACTAGCTAATTCTTTTTTATTTTTTATTTTCAGCACATGGTACCGAGCCCCTATGTTAGGTCCGATATTTCCTGCGTACTACTTATTGAACGGACTACTTTGCCTGTTATTGGGTTTGCATCTAGTGTGGACCTGGCTTATTCTACAAGTAGCATATAAATTTATGGGTTCAGGACAGGTTAACTATTTTTTACATTTTTTTAAGTTATTATTAATTAGAATAAGACGTCTGGTTGGTGCTAACATATAATTATGAATTTGTCATAATTTACTTTCTGAATTATTGATAAAACCTTTTCGAGTAGCTATTTCTAATCTGCGATTGTTTATTTTTCACCCTAAACCTCTATAAATCTTGGAATTTAAAAAGTGAGAGCATGATAAATGTGTACTCAATTGACTCATTTTGAAATAAAGCTATCATACGATTAGTTTAAAATGAAATGAAAAAAACTTTTGAAATATTTTTAAATACCAATTGACGATGACTCTTCCACTCAATAGATGAGCGCTATACAATCACTATACGCAGGCGTATATATATGCATGTATGTCATACATTACTATTAAAGCGAGAGAAAACCGTATGAGAGACTACGGGTATTAAACAATGGGCAACTTTTGACACGAACTATACCACGTAAATATAAACTTAAAAACAACTTTGACAAACCTGTAAACTCAGTATAGGGTATATGTACGAGACTCTAAAATGGACAAAATATTGTTATTTGTGAACTTTCCTACTAAAAAAACATATCTATGTAATTATATTTTAAATCTATGAAAATTTATTAGTGAAATTTAATAATCAAGTAGTGGCTTTTTCAAATTCCCTCGTAAATTTCTAAAACGCAACGCTATTGGTGGAACAAATTTTGACGTCAGTTTGCCTTCGGATCTTTTCGTAAAGCAGGTAATACTTTTGTCGAACTTTATAAACAAAGCAGTATAAAATCGTCTTAAAATGATCTTTATAAATGTTATATTATTTACTTTTGCATAATAATAGGATTAATAGAAAAAATAACTTGGTGCATTTGTGAACCAAATACTTCGTTGTTGACATCTGTAGCCCGTCGTCAGAGAATGAGCGCGCCAAAATGGCCGCGTTTAAATCGTCCAAATATTATAGTGATTTTAATAAAATTTTTTAGCTTAGTCGTTTATATTTTGGATGTTTTATATTTATTTTTTGGTGTTGTAAGATCTAATGGAAACATTTAGAAAAAGAAAAAAAAATACATGCGCATTCCCTGTTGTGTGGAATCCCATTCGCATGTTTGTGTGGAACACATGCTTTTCATCAACCTTGCCATATTTTTTTAATGACTGGCCTGTTTGTCTAATGGATCATGAACCATGGCACAAATAGAAATATTTAAAAGAATAATACGCAAATTTATAAATGTTATGAGTTGTAAATGTCTTTTAATTCCAGTTTTGTCATGTTACTTAATGATCTAATTAAATAAATACTAAATTTTCCTAAAAAAATCTTCAGATGGACGGTGACATTAGGAGTTCGAGTTCTGAAATAAGTGACAGCTCACATCAATCGAACCACAGCACGCCAAGACATGTTAACAATAAGAAGTAAGTTATTATAGTTATTAGTATTGTTAATCTATGACATTTCTACTCACGTTCTAAGTACCATTGTAGTAACCGATAAAACGCGCGCTATTGATACATTGAATGGACCAATAAGCGCAGTGCTTAAGTTGGCCGTAAGATGTCAGATGTTGCACGTCATACGGCACTGTTGTAGTGGATATAAATCCCCAATCCAATAATCGAAGATGTATTTTTAGAGGGAAAACTAAAACAATAATATTATTTTAATAAGTGTATTGTTTAATTTATCTGTATGTAATTTTTGACAAACAAATTTATATCTATAATGTCTGTATGTTAGGCACAGTACTAATTGTTAATAACCAAACACCAATGACAAATTTTGATTTTATTTTCAGGGAGGCATAGGGTCGGGCCATTCGACCTTCGCATCTAAACCTTCGAAGGCCCTTAAAGGGTCACTGAGTCGCACAAACATCACTTGACAGCATGAAATTGTAATTACTGTAATTATTTTCAATTTTAATTATATTTAAATTGCCCAACAAAATACCGAACGTAAACTAACCTACATCACAAGTAGATGGCATTTATTTTGAAAATTACACCAAAATTACGATTTTCCAAAGTTTACTTTTTGTATTAAATGATATGTAATTATTTTTATATGATTTGAAATCGATGGTGCCTGAATTAGGTTTATTTTGTAATACATTTTTAAATGTGCGTTTAAATATTGACTGTGATAGCTGACAAATCACACAGTCTTGTTTACCGTTTGGAGTATGCAGTCAATTCTGTGGAGTACTAGCTAGTGGCTCTTTGAGTCAATGTGCGAAATGTGGCATTACACAATTACACATGTCATTTCATATCGTATTGTCAGATATCTTATAAGATTGTTCCAAGATAAAACAACGTTTAAAACGTAATATAAACGTACTGTACTATATGTTACTAATGTTTAGTATCGTTATATCATTTATGAACAAACGGTCCAGTATTTGAACATTTTAAAGAGTAAACTGTGTTTTATACGTAATTCTGTTATGTTTTAGCGTACGTAATGATATAACATATCGAAAGATGTTCATTAAATAGTCATTAATTCATAATTTCGAATACTTAGTTCCTTAGTTAAAAGGAATTGACTTAAGTGATTAATAATATTTTTATTTATAATTTTTTTTATTATTTAATTTATAAGTTGAAATTATTGTCATTATAAAGTACATGCTTTTTATTTAGCTTCGCATAAAGTGCTTGCGAAATAGACTGCCATTGAGGATGTAATTATATTATCAAACTTAAACTGTAGACATTACGGCGTAATTTTTCCTCTGCTAGCATCTATCACTAAAATGTAGGTATTTCTATTTACTATATTATCTCCAATGAGGTATTTTTGAACAGCGACTTACAGGGTATTAGGGAAAATAAGTCTGAAGTTCAATTAACATGTTTAAATATTGTATTTATTAGGGTATCTATTTGTACCGTTCTTTTATCGAGATATTAATTTGTATATAACTAACTTTCCACAACAATAGATATGAAAAAGTTCTTTGAAAAGTCATATAAATATGGTTCTTAGCAATATTTTGCCTGGAAAGTAACAGATATTACGCTTGGAATAAATAGATATTTGGTAAAATATTCAAAAATGTCTTCTTCAGACCAAATATATCTAGTTTTTTTATGAGCCTTCAAAAAAGACACTACCCTGCCTGATAGAAAGCATGAATAGTATCTAAGAATTGTAGTCGCCATACTCATTACGAAAGTCGACAATACAGTATGATGACCCACACTATAGCAGCCTAGTGAGATGCTTTTCACGCGTCACTTGGAGACGTAAAAGACATGACAGTCATTGTGGCTGTGTAATGCTCAAACACTTACCACGATAACTGTCACCCCTGCATCAATGGGCCTTCGGTCTAGCACTCACTAACGAAAGTCTTCTGTGAGAGGGCAGTACTGCCCCGGTCAAGTCGGCCCGCTCATGCTGAAATCAGTGTGGCTCTACTATTATGGCGATTTTATGCAAAAGAAGGCTAAACCAAAATAAGACTGTCTTTTAATGGTGTTGTTAACCTATGTGATTACAACAAAAGTACTCAGTCATACGGTAAATTTTTATTTGCGTTTTTTAGATTCGGTTAAACAAGTTAACCTAGTTAGAAAACCGCAATTGATATTGCCACCTACAATATTTTTATTTTCCCTATTATCCTGTATTTTAGTCCGAGTTTTCTCTACCCATCAATATTCCACTTGTAAGAAAGGGAGAACAGGATCGATCCTCCTACTCTAATAATCATGCTACAATTGCTTGCTTGCTTAAAAGAACGTATAAGCAGCTATTTCTGATACTGTGAATGCGTTTGATCATTTCGTTGATGATTATAAAATCGTTCAAAATTTTAATGATATACGTCTGATTTCTATGTTTTAAGTTTGTCTTAGTGTTGTCAGCGAACAATTTGAGTAAGAACAAAAAAAAAGTTATCTTATAAGTAGGTAGAATATTTACCGATCGTGCATTTTGGGAACTGTTGTCGTTGCACTTATTTACATAATTATTCTAAAAATTTAGTACTTAGTGGTAAAATGGCGGTGAAAAAATCAAGAGAGAAATATTAGTTTTATTTAGCGAAATCATTCGTATAGTAATTAATTCATTTGTAATAATCATGAAAGTGATTTGTGATAATGTTGTAAGTAAAAAAAAAATAAATAAAAATTGGTATTGCTATGATGTTCCTCTCGGTTAAGAACTTGAATACGTTCCTTTCAATGCCTGCTTTAATTTATTCAAAATCGGTTTTGACTAAGACCTTTTTATGGCAATTCTAAAGTCACAGCGTAGTATTATTTAAAAAAAAATAAGTACACTTAAGTCGAGCTATAAGGTTGAGAAAAAAAATAGGAAAATAAAAAAATACTTTAACTTTATTTAAGGGACCATAATATTGGAATATAAAAAAAAATTGTTTGCGTTATAAGTACTATTTACTTTAGAGATGTGGTTGGTGTTTTTTCAGTACAAAAAAGTACAACAAAATTTGAAATTATTTCAAAATACCAAGTATTTTTTGATTAACTGCCAGCACATTTAAATGTGTCACACAAAAATAATATTATTTTTACTAACTCTAGCTTTTAGTTCTTAAATTTATAAATCTATTTCGTTGTTTAGAAAAGTTTTTATTGTTTATAAGTCGACTTATAATATTTTATTAGAATATTGTTAATTTTATTTAAAGTAACAATTGTGCATGGCCTTCAGAAATAAAATGACATACATTAACACTATCCTTGCAGTAGCAGGCAAGTAGAACTTTTCAACGATTAAAAGTATTAAAACCTTTTTAGTGGTTCCCTCCATTAGACCCTATATTTATATTATGTCATATTCTGTTGATGATAGAATACTTTTTGCAATATTCACTACTTATGGCTACTTTAAAAAATACTTCACTTCTTTACCTTTAAAACTACTTTAAGAAATACTTCTACAGTTTTTTTAAAAAGTACTTACGACCATTTAAGTCTCGTGAAATTATTTTATGTCAAAATAAAAAAAAAATCCTCCTTATAGTCAACAAATCTATGGTTATATAGTATCTGATTACATGTGCGCATTTAACACTTGAATTTCAAACTCACAGCTCGAGCTAACATGTCATATTTGGTTTAATATATCAATAATTCTCATATTTATTGGATAGGTTAAATAACTTCTATATGTCGCTTTACATCCCTTAAAATTGATAAATTGAAATAATGGTAGATTCTACCATGTCCTTTGGCTCGTGATTTTGTGAGCTAGACTATTCAGCATTTTTATATATTAAGTATAAGTATTAGTATTACCCATAAAAAAGCTAAAACTAAGCTGTAATTGACCACATGCGATTCTTGCTTCGTCTTTGAACAAATACTTATAATATATTGTTCCAAATTCAAAGTGAATACACTAAATGGCTTAGAACAAAATTTGCAAAGGCTTTTTAAAAATTCCAAATTAAGAATTCCAAAATATTTATAATTAATCTATTGATTACTTCCGCCTATTCATACATTTTAACACTACTGCTAGATATTGTTAAAAAGGCTTACATTAATTTCATTGGTATCATGTAAATTTTATTAACACGTTGACGGACAGTAGGAACAAGCGAAGTTCGAAAATTGACACTATATGTTTTTGTGATTTTTAGAATGTTAGAAGTATAGTTTTACTCTTTCTGCTTAAATAAACTCAATTTTGATTAATTTAGTACCTTTAATTAGGTTGCGGCTATAACCGTCATGGCGCCAGCGGACTCTATACACTAAGTGATAGGACGATGGCGGCTATAACAGCAAAAATTTAAAAACGTAAATGACAGGTTTAATGGTTCAAACAAGCAATTTTTGTATGCAACAAAGTATTTTTGGGAGTTTTACACGAAATGTTAATCAAACAAAATTAAATAAATGACAAAAAAATTTATTATAATTTTATAATTATTATACATTATTTTCGGTATGCCATGTTTCAAAGCATGGTGCAGGACACAGTGCAGGTTTTGACATGCAATTCTTGCAGTAATATGATGCTTCCTTCCTTATTCCCTGTTTATAACATTGTTTACAACGCTGAAAATATGTTTTTCGCTGATAATTTTCAGGAGGTGAAATTTTCTCAGGAAAATGCTGTGTTCCATTGTTGTTGATTTCATTGGTTTGGATTTGTGCACGTTTAAATTGAACCAAAGTTCTTCCATCCCGTTTATTATCTATACCAGTTAGAGATCGTATGATTGCTTCCCTGTACTCTATATACTTCATTTGAGAACCTGTCTTTTCTTTAAAGATGTAGAAAGAATTCCATACTGCTACATCCAGTAGATGAAAGATTACCTTTTTATACCATCTAATTGTCTTCCGTGGACAGGAATAATAGGACATCATCTGATCTGCTCTGTCTACACCTGACATATTCTGATTATAATTCACTATTTCAATTGGTTTTCTCTTTTCTTGTTGTCGCCGGTTAGCTGTGTTTATCATGCTTGGGTGGTAAGCTGTTGTTAGACATAGCACATCCCGTTTATCTTTCCATTTGGACACATAAGTCTGATTTTGGCGTCGCCATACATGTTCTCCTTTTCTAAGCTTACGACGTGTTATTTCTTGTGGCAGACCCTTCCTATTTACACGAAGAGTTCCTGTCACATGTGTCTTTTTGCTAAGTAATTTGTTAGACAATGGAAGACTGTTGTAATAATTATCCATGAACAAATGATGGCCTTTGTTTAAGTATGACTGCATCAATCGCATCACAAGACTTTCAATAGTTGTCATGTTTTCATCGTTTTCTCGATGGCCTTTGTATACTTCTATATTCAAAACGTAACCTTGGGCTGAACAAAGTTCATAGAATTTAATTCCGTATTTTGCCTTTTTGCCTTTCATGTACGTGCGAAAATAAAGCCTTCCTCGAAATAATAACAACGATTCATCTAATGATAATGCTTCATTTGGTGCATATGCATTCGCAAACTTTTGTATGAACAAATCAAGAAATATTTTTATTTTCCTCAAAGGGTCGTTTGAATTTTCTTCCTCAACACAAAAACACCTCAATATTTGCTCAAACCTCCTTCCAGACATTTGTGACGGAAATGCTGGGTGGTAATGTAATGCATCAATGGAAAAGAGTTTTCTAATGCTGGAGAATTTTAGCTGGGACTGAAGCAAACACAAACCTAAAAACTTTCTCATTTCGATCATATCAGTATTTTCGAAATTTGCCTTTCTACTATGCCTTGTATGTGGCCGTGCTTGATTGCAAAGTTTTATGCCGTAATCATTCGTAGATTTTATAATCATTTCCATTACTTGGTCATCCCATATTTTTTCAAAAACCTGAATTGGAGAAACATTTTCTTCTATATCCAAAAGAATCCCAGCGGCATCTGCATCAAAAGAAAAGTTTCTTATAGATGTTGTATTGGTATGCCATGTCTCATCATTTTCTGGTTCTTCTGGTGCTTCATATTCCTCATCTGTAGTTGATTCATCATCTTCACTATCCGAATTGTTATTTTCAGCACTGTCAGCATCAGATTCAGACTCACTGTTGCTTGATCCACTATTCATTTCCTCAACAATCTTCAGCAGCCTAGCCTGATCTTTTTCCCAACTGTCCATTTTCTGTAAATATTGAATAAAACATTTTATTTTGTATTATTATTTATTGTATATTATATATATAATATATATTTATCATTTACATTATCATTATTTATTTATATTTCAAATGTAAAACTCAAAAAAAAAAAGTAAACAGTATAACCTATAGTATCGTTAACCTAACCTAAAATGCTAAATTTTGTTTTTTTATTTCTGTTTAAAGTATAAAGTGAATAATAAACAAATACATACCAGTATAGTTATATAAATAATAATAAATATCGTTAAACGTATCAATAAGAACTATAAATTCAATAGAAAACACGATCGCACTACTCCCTTCACAACCACGTGCATACTGAATCTGCAACTCGTATAACAGGTGAAATATGAACTTCAACCTAAAAAGATGTTTTCAAAACACGACACTATGCTTCTACGTATACGCCAGTAAGTGCACATTTGTGCTGCTATAGCCATAGTGTCTAAAAACGACCGTTTCGTTTTGGACGGCTATAGCAGTCATGCCACATTGTGAACTTCGCTTTGACGGCTATAGCCGCAATTGTCCGTCAACGTGTTAACCTATATTAATTATTTCCACAAAGTTCAAATTCATATCAATCATAGCTCTTCTTGTCTATGCATAAATTTATATCTTGCCAAATAGCTATTGTTCTAGCTGTGCCCTAGACAACGCTCACGTCAATGTGAACTTGTTAAGGCTATTAACACTAATATGACTAAATAAATAATTGTCTTCTCTAAAACATTTTTACCACGAAATGCTATCAGCGTGCTAAGAACAATTATTATATATATATATATTATATTAAAATTACATATTTAAGGCGAGGTTCATCATATGCTGATAAAGTCCCTGAGAGACTATTGTGAACTTATCTGCCAACTAATTACTAATTTCAATTTCACAAGTCTTGGGAAAAGACAGATATGTCAGATATCAGCAAAATTATCCGTTAAATAGTGACCAGGTGTAACTGGCTATAAATCTACTAATACAAATAAATATTTTATTCTCGCCGTTCTCGCTAATTAATCTTTTATAATTAATGTTAATGGCGAAAAAAAAAACAAATTATCCATATCATTAAAATTATATGTAAATTATTAATTACACATTTGTTAGATAGTGAATTAGTTATACACTGACTAATATTTAGTCCAGAAACTGAAAGTCGACTTACATCAACATATTTTTGGTGAAATAATAGTCGATTTTTTGTATATTTACATAAATATAAAAGAGGTACTATTGAAAACTCCCAAAGATGCTTCATGAAACTATAAAAACAGATAAAAATTAGTAATAGAATATAATTATATTGTTTATGACTGTACAATTTCAGTTTTATGACTATAGTTATAATTATTTATTCATATCATATAATTATTTGACTGCACGGATGGTGTAGTGGTTGAAGCGATCGCAACGCCCCTCTCTACTGCATTGGGGCGACACTTTGTGTAATCCACAAATTGTTGTTCTGAGTCTGGGTGTTCATTGAGTTCACTGAGTTCGTTTCATGTATGTTTGTAAAGTACCTCGCCTCTAAACTTAACGTTATGTACATAAAATACTTACACATTTGATTTTATTTTCTCAGCAACAGTAAAATAGTTTTAGTAGTAATGTCAACTCAGTTTGAAAACTTTTGTTTTTTTTATTCTAATGTTTATTTCGATTATAAGAAGATTTCTTTTCCATAAGTAGATAAGTATTAATTGTTTTTGTTTCAGTATTTTAAATATAATTTACTTGTTTTGTTTATTTCCTTATTAAATATTTATAGTCTATATACAAAGGTGCGCACTTAATTGAGTGATATATTATGTAGTTTTAACTAGACAGGTCAAGTAAAAATATTGCAGAAGTCACTTTAATTATAGTAAACTTTAGCATGGAATATATGGGAGAATGTTCATTCACAATGTTAAATATTTAAAAAGTTACCAACGAAATTATAATCATTAAAATGAACCTTAAAATCTTACTAATATTATAAATGTGAAATTTTACAGTAATATAGGTTATACATCGGTATTACACATAGACTACTCTTTACCGCGGTATCCGACATGTACGTGGGCGGAGACGTGGCCTAAGCTAGTGTATTTATAAATGTACTTATTCAAGATTTTCAGGTACTACTTAATAATGCTACTTATAGTTTAGTTATATATATAATAAAAGTTATATATATAAATGGACGCCGGGAGAGGGGTGTAAGGAGGTGCACTTACATCCCTCTGGCAGAAAAGTAAATACATGGAAAAACTCAGTACTAACTAACTAACTTACTTCATCTTCTTCTTCTTCTTCTTCTCAGCGAAAAGACGTCCACTACTGCACATAGGCCTCCCCCAAGATTAAAAAACTTCAAAAAAAACTTACTTCATAAAAAAAGTTAATTTCACAGGTAAAGATCTAGTATAATTTTATATTAGTTAATAGATGCACCCCCTAAAAATAATTCTGGCGACGCCCATTTATATATATGTTTTGCCTTTTGTACAGATTTGGAATGAAACTCAAGCCACGCCTATCAAATGCATTATTGACAAGTAGGTTACAAAACCCACTAGAATGTTCATTTTTTTGTCTATGACGGTATGGTTCTTAAGTACGAATACGTCACCGTCCTATTGCAAATCATAAAAGCCGTCCAATTCTTAAGCATGTCGCTACTTCTTTAAAATTTATTTCAGTATTATAATATTTTACAATATTAATGAGTATACGGTTATTATAATATAAGGATATTACGTCTATAAAATATTTATTTTAAAAGTGGACAATAAATACAAGTCTTTTCATAAAGGCATAAAGACATTTTGGTACAGTTGATTAATTAATTGTTTCAATTTGTGTATGTGCGTGAACCTTGTCCCTCTATTCCATGCACTAATTTAATTTCCAAGATATAATTAGAAAACACACAACATCTGTACACATCAGTCCTGCTTTATTAGGCGCAGCAATCTAAATCATTACCAGCATTTTTGTTAGTTACCCTTTGAAAAAATGTATATGTAAAGAAATAAATGATCGCGTTTTTTTTTAAAATAAGGTGCTTTGTCTATAGTTTTGGAGCTTGAAGTGTAGAGATTGATAAATAAATGAGGGTAACTTTGATCAACGAGTTTTATGTCATTTTTAATCTCGGAAAAAGCTAAAGCACGTGTATCATTGGACTTTCTATACTATATTCGCCTGTAGGTTCAACGTCCTTTTAATCATAACTATGTGTAATTAACTCATTATAAGGATATTTTGGTGCCTTTCTTATATTTTAAAAATTGTTAACTAGATAACGTATAGAAATGATGTGTGAGAACATATGAAAAAAACTATCAGAAGTATTTTATTAAAAACAAAGATTAGTATGTGTTGAGCTCTGTGTCTGCTAGTATTTGTCACAGTTTTATTTTTAATATCACTTTTTTTAAAGTGTATATCTTACGGTTGTTGTTTTAGTGTAAGTCTTTGTTTTGTTTTATTCTCAATTTGTCACAGTTGTCGCATAGGATGTAATGTAACTTGTGATTGTATTTCATAATATTATAAGGAGATTTTTTTTTTAACTTTTAATTTTATTTTTGTAGGAGACATTCGTATGAAGCTAATATTTTCAATAGAAAACATCCAATATTAGTATGACCATAGTAATTAATGTCTTCTTGTTTAATCTTTCTGTCTATAAAAAGGAAGTTATCTGTTTTGGTTACTTAATCGTTATTTACTTTGATTTATAGTAAAATTATTCCATTCCTTTTTAAATCACAACACAACAACAACAACTTGTGTAAATTGCTATATTGTTGTGCTTACGTTACATTGAACTAAACGTAACATACAATTAAACAAACCATAAATTAATTTGGGTCTGCGTATATTTTTTGAGACAAAGCAATTACTTCATATCAGAGGGCAGTCAATTGTGTGGACTTTTCTCGACATGACTACTCCTGACAAATGACGTGGTTTATTTTCGTAATCAGCTTGTCTATTCTCCTTATATTATTATATAATTCAAATACGACAGCTGTGTCAAATTTGACATAGAATTGTTTAATTTTATTTATAATAAAAGTATTGTTGTAAATGACACAATTTTTATGAAAGATACAGATAAGTGTTGACATGGATGTGAGATCGATGTGCGTTAACAGAAGTTAATTTGCGAAATAGTCTCTTTTGTATGCGATAAACAAATAAAATTGTATAAAACATGTATAGTTTTTTATTTAACTTTCATCATCACCATTATCATTTCAGCCAAACGATGTCCACTGCTGGACATAAGCCTTCCCCAAGGTTCTCCACAATAACAGTTCCCGTGCCGTGCCCTTTTTACTAATCATCAACAGCCTTTTTCAATCCACTGCTGGACATAGACCTCTCCTTAGCAAGGAGGTTTTGGCCTACTATACCACGCTGACCAGACGGGTTGGAATAGGGTTTGTTCCTAGCTTTCCTTCTCTTTGTAATGATGTTGTCTTGTATACTTTGTTCCCTTAGTCGCCTTTTACGACACCCACGAGATGAATAAGAATGGTAACACTATGTATTCTTAATCCGTCACCACACGGACAATTTTTTACTAATAGTACTAATAAATAATATAGACAATATAAAATAGTGTTTATTTATTAAGTTAAGAGTATTAATTTACGATATTTTTTTTAGTAATTTATAAATGAAATGCATTTATTGTTTGTCCGAACTAGATTATAAATAGCCCAAATATAACATGGTATAATTGTGTATATCGTAATTATAATAAGTCGTTCACTGTACAGGCTGTCCAATTTAAGATTTGAGAAAATGGTTGAAGAATCTGTCATCTTAATTTACTATTTACCTAAAACATATTTTATCTATTTTTTCTTTCTTTTCTTTTGTACTACAACTATTCATCCCGCCGTTGTTGTCAAAAGCGACTTAGGAAACAAAGTACCCGGCCACTATCGCTATAAAGAGAAGCAAAACTTGAAACAAATCCTATATCGACCCATCTGGTCAGCGTGGTATACTAAGCTAAAGCGTCATTGCTAAGGAGAGGTGTCCATGATGATGAGGTGGATGTCCATGATGAATTCTTTGTAATGAAAATGTAAATATTGTGTATTTACTTATTTTTATTAGTGTGTATTCAGTTCAATAATTTCACACACCAAAATTCTTCATAAATTGGTCTTTATGTTCGTCCAGTCTATTTTTTCGTCCAAAGGTTGCATGGAAGAAATTTCTTTTTAAGCGATAAGGCCGCCATTTTTACAAGGTCATTCAACTGATATGTTCTTATATATAAACTGTGTTTACTGGTGTATCAAAAAGTTTATTCTATTCTACTTACGCATAAAAGCTTACTCGTTTCTGTAAGTATAATTTCTCCAATCATTATAATGTTTCTATTTATTTATTTATTAGGTTTACCAACGTTTGCTTACACAAAAATGTTATATAAAAAAACCAATACATATATTATGTAAAAAATATTTTGCGAAAAGGTATTCCTAGTAACAGTATAGAATCATTGTAGAGTGATGTTGGGTGTAACTTTGACTTGCTCATCATAGATTTTAATTACGAAAACAAAAAAATTGTAGCTAATTGGTTAAAATTTGGTCCCAAATTTCAGAATTTGTAGCTCGCTGATTCAAAAGTCAAAGACTGTCGAGCTGGCGTCAGCTTCTCAAGTTTGGGCATGCTTATATCTCAACAACTTAGGCAACTAGCAAAGATCTGTTTTCTTCCAAATTTATTCACTAATTAAACGAAAATCGTCTTTTCGAAATTAAAATCCATAATGGTGGCCAAGTCTTTATCAGTGACACAAAAGCTTTTCGACCTTCACTGCGTAATTGTTTGACCTGTATAACATATAAAGCTCCCGTATAGAATAAAATTTCAAAACATGCTGTAATACATGGATTTTGTTGGTGAATTAACTGCCTCAGTGGTGCAGTAGTAGAGGTCTCGGTTTGATCCCGGGCAGGATTAATTGTTTAAAACATTTGTTTTTTAAACTTTAACTGCTTAAAATACTACAAAAACACACCATTTTCAAAACATCTTTAAAAATAATTTGTTTTAAACAGGTTTTAAAAACATAAAAAGCACGTGATTTAATTATAATTTTTTTACATTATTATTCTGTTAGTAAGAAGAAAATAAGAAGAGTGGGTCACTTTGCCCCATAACTAAGGTAGTAACTTCCACATAAGTAAGTACTTTTTGCCATCAAGTTGTTTTCCCCTGCGTCCCAAAGCTGCTAAAAAGAGAAAGAAAACTGAATATGAAAATAAATTATTGTAGTAAGTGGACGTCAGGGGCTGTTGTAACATAATTTAAAAATTGCAATATTTTAAAAGTGTATTGGAGATTAAAAAATAGACAATATTCTAATGATTAAACTACATTCAAATGTTCAGATATTACTTTTTTTATGTAAAAAAAATGTATAACAACATTTGTTAATATATTTTAAAGCCAATAATAAACGTGAAGGGCAGGAAGCAGGGCAGAAGAGGAGGACAAAAGCAATGAAAGATGTCCTGAAGTCCCGTGCGAGGAATTTTTCGTTTTTATAATACTTTTTAAAGAAAGACCTTTTAATATCAGACATCACATGTTGACTATTTAATGCAACTGCGGTTCCTGCAGTATTTGAAACGTTATTCTCTACTTTCTGACTAGATTAATCAGATGTAAGAAACAGACTCGGGACCAAGAAAGCATCTAAATTGGTTGAGGGCTCTTAATCAACACAGCTCGCTTGTAACTTGAGATCGTGAAAGTATCGTGGCGAGGAAGGCAATTGATTGCTTTTAACTATAAAGTTATAAACTGTTGTTATAAATAAATTATATACGTAATTAATAAAAAAAAAATATTTCGTTTCTTCTTTTGAAATCTTTGTACTTGTTTCAAAACATGTTTAAAACAGGATAATTAAAACAGTAATAAAGTATTAATAAAGAAAAGGTTTTCTTCGGTTTATTCTAAAAAAAACAATGTTTTATTCTTTTTAAAATAACATGTTTTTTTCTAACCCATTTCTCGGGTCTGATTAAATATTGACGTGATGTGCGAATATTTATTTCGCAGTTTAGATATTTTTATGCACAAAATGTATGTATTTACAAAAAAAAAATTATAAATATTCTATCAGTTAATCTAATTTTCATAGTACTACTTAGTTTAAAACCAGATAACTTTGTGTGGAACGAGATGCAGTTGTCCAAAAATATTATTTTGTAGCTAAGCTCTTAATAATATTGTTATGATTACTCAAAAATAATATTGTTACAAACTTATTCTTAAAGAAAAGTTCACTACCTAAAGTTTCTTTTACAATTGCCCGCCAAAACACATTTGAATGCGTCACCCAACCGTTTAACTGACAGTTCTTAATATGATACCAGCTGACATCTATTGACTTGTTCATGTAAATACCGGAAGGCTAATTCTTTGAACTAGTTGTCAGTATATTTAAGGGCAGTGACTTTCCAATAACGATTGTCATAGATGTTCATGAGAACTAGGAGCGACGGGTTAAGGTACTCTTCGAGGCACGGGCATGAAATATCAAAAACTTTTATACTCCGCATCGTCGTTATGAGTTTCTTGTAAGAAAAACCCAATAACACTTTTTTGACTTTACCCGAGAATTGAGCATAGGCGGCAGTCGCATCCGCTAACCGCAAGACCAACGCAGCAGTCAGATCACAATAACATCACAATAAATAATAATAATATTGCCGGATGTCTTGAACTATACGACAATTTAACATAGTTATATTATGATCATTTAATTAGTCTTCAATGCTATATGTTAAGTACAATCTAATAGTCACTATGAGATGGTCTAGCGTGAATTTTTTATATAAATTATTGAAATTCAGTGTGTCACAAAAAAAGTCCCACAGATACGACGCTGTAATTATGGAATGTTACCAACCTTTATGATTGAACTCCCCTACAATCCCTAGTTGTGGTTGGATTCCTATTAGTGTATAAAATTAAACAATTAATTCTTATGTGTTTAGATAAAAGATAAAACAAATGAAACGCTATTTCCGTCAACTTTAAAATTGTTTCCGGGTTTTTAGTATACAAAATAAAAGCCCGGCAACAATTTCAATATTAGTTCAAGTAACGTAGCTTTGTCTACATTAATTTAAAATAACTACCTTTTTCATACAACCACTATTGCATTTCAATTTCCAAACACAGTAGGCACTTTAAAATTTTCAATATTGACGATAAACTTTAGCTAAATGTCTTATTACTAATAAAATACTTTCATCGCGATAGGTACAGAAACAAAAATAATTCCATATAAAATGGTTAAAATCACGTAACTGACATCCCTAAAATGGTGCTGTCACGAAAGTTGGTAATTTTACGTTTCGCCGGGCAACATTTAAACAGACTGTCATTTTTAGTCAATGAAGCCGTGCGGTTCTCGTGTTCGTACACATTGTACATCACTAAAATTCAGTTGTAACTGAAAAAGCAATCGCTGCTAAATCTAAGTGATAAAAAATGTTACGATATTTTCTGGATAAATTCTGGAATGAAAATGTGTGGTTGCCCCCGAACACAACATGGGCAGACATCGCTCCTGGTCCAGATAAGGCGGTGGTTTACACGGATCACACTCACGTTTTCTATCCTATACCGTTAGCGTTGGTGTTTATATTCATGCGCTACGTGTTGGAGAAGTAAGTAACTAAAATTGATTTGATGAATTAATGTAATGTATAAAAATAGTGTAATAACCTATTACAAATCGTACGATCGCGTGAGCACTACGAATGTCTAACGGATGAAACATTGACTCATCTTCTTTCTAAATATTTTGCTACAAAAACTTGTGCTGTTATAAGTCTATAAAATGGTTTATATTAGTCACCTTATCATTTAATTAATTTATTTTAATTGTTTTGACGATGTATTGATTATTCGCTATTTCGAGGCGTTACAGTTTCCTTATCGTATAACTGTACAGTGCTCAAAAAACACATGCTAAATGATAATATAGTATACACCTATGTAATGATCAGATAACATAGACATTAAAGGCATCAAAAATGGTTGGAATCTCTTTAGTAGATCCTTAATTGAATGTTGTTTCTAATTTTATTCTATTTTTCTGGCTAATGCCATAGGCAATTATTTTTCGTGGCTACTCATTTTGTTAATTATAGCAGAAATAATTTTTATAATAATACTTGACTGAAGTGTGTGTAGTTACAATATTAATTCTGTCTGTCTTCCTGTATGATCTCATCTAACTAATAAGGTATACATGGCATATAAAAGACATACATATAATTTTTGCAATCAAATGAAGATGCACTTGAAAAGAAATATACTTATTCAACTGTTCTATTTTCAAAAACTGAATTAAGAGTTTTTAAATACTTTAATATCTCCCATTACTTCATTTGTGTTGCTTGCTCTTTGGACTTAAAAAAATATTTTCATATATTTCACTTGAACTTATAAATTTGTAGTTGGTTCTAATTGTCACCAAGAAAATCTAATATTCATTGAATGTGCACTATGTGTCCAATCCCTCATACTTTATAATTTAATTTTCAATATTACATTATGTTACTCGATGTTGATTGATTGATTGAAAGTTAAGTACTATTATTTGTTAATGATTTAATATAATTGTAGGCATTTAAGAGGTTTTTGAATATTCAATATTTGCATAATGTTTCTAACAATTATAACAAATATTTAACAAAGAAAGTTTACTTTTCAAAGTAAATTAATAAAACCTTTAATTTTTTTGGTTATAGGAGCTACCACTGGTTGCTGATACCATTCCATTAAAATATTCTGAATACAGTGGTTCCATTAAAATATTCTGATGAAGAAGACAGTTTTGGAGATAACTTCCATTACATGTTTTGTTAACTAAGTTTCTTACCAATTTAATGAATATTTTATGTTTTCTTTTTTCCTGTTGGTGTATAAATAGTTGTATATAAGATATTCCTAATGCGATGTGGTTGTTTTATGTCTGTCAACCTTTTTTAAGTTATTCATTTTGTCTTTATCCTGTGTGATTGTATATAGTGATATGTTAACAAGTGTCATAGCATCACTCTGTCTGCATATTCTCTGTTTGTTCTTTTAATTAGACTTTTTCAATCTGCTTTGATAAATGGGTTATCCAATGCTAAAAGTATTTTTCAATTTGAATCAATATCTTCTGAGATTAGTACATGCACCCAAACAAACTGTTTTCTGTTTTTTTAGTATAGATGGTAGTGTCTGCCAATCTTCTTTGTATGATGATGAAGTTCTTCGAGTTAATTTCAGTCCCAACGGAGACCACAGCTATGCATGAGTTATATAGTGCAGAAGTGTGTGTGCAAGCACAGGTGCACTCTCTGTTCCTTTACTCTCGTAATCCGATTGGATGAATATCCGACACGACTAGAGAGAGATCAGGCGCAAGCCCGACGGGTTGTTAAGTTACGTCACATGGAGGTTAAGACCCCGACTTTCAAACTACGGGCTCTTAATCATTACTATAATCTGAAAAGTTCAATAACACTTATCTGTTCCGATCCGAGAATCGAATCCGAGACCTCTTGATCGGCAGTCGCATACGCCAACTGCTAGACCAACGAGGCTACCTTGGTATGTTACCTGTGTATATGAAACTTTCTCTCAGATACTGCGTACAAATACATTCTTATTTATCTCTCCATCTAGATAGACAGATTTTATCTTTCTATCTAATAGCTCTGGCAGATAAACATACAACCTGTTTCATGGTCGTCAGCAGTAAGTGGTTCTCTCTCATTCAAGCTACACACTGCTGAGTCAGTTGCCTTGTGTCAGCGAGTTAGCGCGCGCGCGCCATGTTATTATGTCAATTATACCTACTTATATTTAGTAAGGGATAATTGCATCTTGATTATAAAGACTAAATAAATTCACGTGGGGAACGTGAATACATTTTTTAAATGGATTTTTCATGTACTTTTAACACGCTTTTATTAGCTTCACGTGTATGTTTCTTTGTCTAATTTTGTGAGTCCTTATTTTATTTTTCTGTACTATTATTGACGTTAGAGGTGTTGCAGTGTAGATAATATCATCAGGATTTGCGTCCGGCTAGGGTCTACAGTTCGTTAACTAGCTTTTACGACTAGTCCCAAACTTTGTTTTTGTATAATTGTTTTTGTGAATGTTGTTGTTGTGTTAACTTGATTCTTGTGAACACACATACAAACCTTAATTGTCTTATCTTCTTGTTTCTATATTTTTTTTTCATTTTAAAGTGATCTACATGTAAAATAAATATATATATAGTTAATGAATTGATAAAAAAAACCAATACATCTATTATGTTGTATAATATACATATTTGTACATGCTATTATTTCCTACCCCCCTAGCCACCTAGAAAACAATCAAATGTTTGGGAATGACGTCTTAGCGTCACATAGTCAAAACAAAATAATGGCCTATAATACAATAATATAGAGGCGTTATAGAGCAAGAGCCTGTGAGTGCCAGACCTTCGTCATTTTATAAAAGCTGAAAGTTCTTCTATGTGTGTCCCTAGTACAGGTAAGAATGATCCCCAAACATGAAGCTGAGGCAGCGGTGGCTTTGGCAGATAACAGGCAACAAAGGTATGTAAAATTCCATCTCAAATTCGTCATAATATAAAACTTGATTTTTTTATATTTGATTCATAATAATATCAAAACTCGCGTTGCTCATTGCCAGACAGTTAGTATGGTTCCAACCCTCTGCCGGACACCCCTAAACTATTATAATTTATAATTATACTTACGTTATATTATAAAACCTAAGTTTCATATATAATTTTTTGGGAGCCTATTAAACTATGTTTACATAGTAGCCGGACAGTTTCGAAGGTTCTATCATCTTGCCAGACGCATTCAAAGTGAGCAGTAATCGGGAGAGCAAGGAGCGAATACAGTAACTAAACGTTATATTATAAAACCTAAATTTTATATATAATTTTTTGGGAGCCTATTAAACTATGTTTATATAGTAGCCGGACAGTTTCGAAGGTTCTATCATCTTGCCAGACGCATTCAAAGTGACCAATAATCGGGAGAGCAAGGAGCGAATACAGTAACTAAACGTTATGTTATAAAACCTAAGTTTCATATATAATTTTTTGGGAGCCTATTAAACTATGTTTACATAGTAGCCGGACAGTTTCGAAGGTTCTATCATCTTGCCAGACGCATTCAAAGTGAGCAGTAATCGGGAGAGCAAGGAGCGAATACAGTAACTAAACGTTATATTATAAAACCTAAATTTTATATATAATTTTTTGGGAGCCTATTAAACTATGTTTATATAGTAGCCGGACAGTTTCGAAGATTCTCTCATCTTGCCAGACGCATTCAAAGTGAGCAGTAATCGGGAGAGCAAGGAGCGTATACAGTAACTAGTGCGAATGAAACAGAGCGCTTAGTCTATTGCGGGATTTCACTGCGCACCCATTGTTATTAATTTCAAATTTTGCAGTTTATTTTTTTCTTAATCCAGAAATTTCATTAATTAATTTTTACAATTTCAATAACAAATATTTAAAATAATACTGAGTAAAATTTTTCTCATACAATGTCAATCATGTCGAAAATCTAATAATTTAATTGATATTATTTTTCATTTTTAAGAAGTTTATTATTGTCAATGCTATTAAAATTATAAAGCCAATGAAACAAAGTAAATCAAATATTAGTGTTTATTATACCAAAGGACACATTTTTTTAAGATAAGAAATTTACAGAGAAATTAATTTATTTTAATTAAATCTAAATATTTTCATTATTTTCATCGTTATCGCGCGCTCACTAAATCGGTCCACACGTTAGCAGTTTAAACGTCGTAAGTGCTGCGAGTACAATTCGGACCGCCTTTGAATGCGTCTGGCAAGATGATAGAACCTTCGAAACTGTCCGGCTACTATGTAAACATAGTTTAATAGGCTCCCAAAAAATTATATATGAAACTTAGGTTTTATAATATAACGTTTAGTCACTGTATTCGCTCCTTGCTCTCCCGATTATTGCTCACTTTGAATGCGTCTGGCAAGATGATAGAACCTTCGAAACTGTCCGGCTACTATGTAAACATAGTTTAATAGGCTCCCAAAAAATTATATATGAAACTTAGGTTTTATAATATAACGTTTAGTTACTGTATTCGCTCCTTGCTCTCCCGATTATTGCTCACTTTGAATGCGTCTGGCAAGATGATAGAACCTTCGAAACTGTCCGGCTACTATGTAAACATAGTTTAATAGGCTCCCAAAAAATTATATATGAAACTTAGGTTTTATAATATAACGTTTAGTTACTGTATTCGCTCCTTGCTCTCCCGATTATTGCTCACTTTGAATGCGTCTGGCAAGATGATAGAACCTTCGAAACTGTCCGGCTACTATATAAACATAGTTTAATAGGCTCCCAAAAAATTATATATTAAATTTAGGTTTTATAATATAACGTAAGTATAATTATAAATTATAATAGTTTAGGGGTGTCCGGCAGAGGGTTGGAACCATACTAACTGTCTGGCAATGAGCAACGCGAGTTTTGATATTATTATGAATCAAATATAAAAAAATCAAGTTTTATATTATGACGAATTTGAGATGGAATTTTACATACCTTTGTTGCCTGTTATCTGCCAAAGCCACCGCTGCCTCAGCTTCATGTTTGGGGATCATTCTTACCTGTACTAGGGACACACATAGAAGAACTTTCAGCTTTTATAAAATGACGAAGGTCTGGCACTCACGGGCTCTTGGACCATTAGCGATATGTAGAAAGAGAATTAACCCGAAACACTTGCATTTTGGCTAAGTGGGATGTTCAATATAAAACAAACAGGAAATTATAGACCTGAAGTTTACTCGAATACAAATTCACTGCACCGTCAATGAGTTGTCTTAATTCAGCCGAATAATTTACCAACAACCAATTTTATGATTAGATCATGACCCCATAAATATCGTGTTTCCCACTACATGTTTGATTTCATAACAAAAAGTTATATGACCCACCTACTACAACAATACTACAATAGTCAATTCAGTTTCTTTGTCAAAGTACCATTTTTACATGTTTTTTTTATCAAAAATGAGACTTTACACAATTTGTTGCTTGCATACAATTTTGCAACTCCATTTAACATCTTCTCAAAATTATTAAAATATAAACGTCATCTAAGATTCACCTTGAAATAGAATGTATATAAATACTACATAGTCATCATCTTCCTAGGCTTTATTATTCCCAAGATCATTTGAGATCGACTACTAATTCAACCGGTTTTGCCTGAATATCAGTTTTGCCATGGAGGGACTGGTGAACTGAACTCGAAGATTGAACTAGTTGTCAGTATATTTGAGGGCACTTGACTTCTCAATAATGATTGCCATAGACATTCTTGTCCCACTAGGACCAAAAGCTTAACGTGTTCGCCGATCCACGGGCGAAATACCACAACAGCTTAATACAAAAAGATCAATTTTACACTTTCGTAGAAATTGTCTTGCTGTAATTATGAAGTTACTTCGGAAAATCTTTATTAGATTAGGACGCTACAGGCATTATGCCAAAGATGGATGCCTGCATTTCTACAGGTGGTGTGACATTTTAAAGTATGTTTGGCACTTAGGTGAGTGCATCACAACATTCATACGTACTTATGTACGCTTAACTGTTTTTATTGAACACAATTGACATATCTGATCGTATCTGAACGATATACTTTTTCAATGAGTCACTGAAATATCCTCAAATGCAAAAAAATGTTTATTAGATAAAGCAATGTTTGTTTACATTTTAATTAATACGATCACAAGAATAAAACATTAACAGTTAAATTACAAACATTTATCGGTAGGTACATGAGGTACTTAGATCGCCACAGAAGAAACCGTACGCGACTAAAGTCCCGTATAGGTTTCTTCTGTGTAATCAATCATTCAATGGGCTATCGATATATTTTCATTATTAGAATCGATTCTGTTCTAAAAATAGAGTTGAATAATAAAGTACAGGAAGATATTGTATTATAATGAAAACGACATCAATCAACAATAGATATTCTTTGTGTCAATATTATCTATGTACAAGTGGCTAGTGTACATTTGATTGGCTTTCATTGATAAAATAATATTTGTTAAAAGATTTTATGTGATTATTTATCTAATTGCATTTAATACAGTACATTCATCCACTAAGTACTCAAAGTGATTCACTGATGCCTAATACTTCTCGAATTCTCACGTAGACCGGTTGATAAAAAAAACCCAGCAGTCAACTTATCATCAACAGCTTTTAACAGTCGCTATTGGACAAAGGCTTCTACTTGAAAGTAATTTCTGGCCTGCTATATCTCGCTGGTTATACGGATTGGTATGATGTTGGTCCGGATGGTTTTAGTCGGTCCGATTCCGACACACCACCCCGCCACAAACGACGACCCGAGGGGGTTTCCACACGTTAAAAATAAAAAAAAGGGTTTGTTTGATGTTGTCCTGCGAGGCTGCTAACTTAGTCGCCTCTTACGACACCTACAGGATGAATAGGACTGGTGACATTATATTCTTAGTCCGTCACTACACTCATCCTTAATTAAAGCAATTGACAGCTGCTTTTATGAATGGAGTCGTTTTGAAAGTCAACATAATTTAAAGTATATTGTCCGAAAATTATAGTACACTGTATGACACTGTACCTTACCTGGAGTGATGGCAAGAAAACAATAGCGGCAACATTAGTAGTGGTTAGTAAAATAAATACAAATAAATAACACAAATACAAATAGTACTGTTTTTCAAAGACATTTTATATTTAAGATACCTCAACCTTTTTATGGTACATGTCGTAAAGTCTAGTAATAAATAACTTATTTTTTAAAAGAACAGACGCGGTCTTCTGTTCCCAAACTAGATAAAGCCTCTGTGATGGTAACTCCATTTATGTCCTAGGTGAGAATCGAACCCACGACCTCTCTGTAGAAGTCAGGACTGCTAGACCAAAATCGAGCGTGTACCTGATCACAGGCCTGACACTAATCGAAATGTTAGGCAATTCAAATATCAGTGATAAATAATACACATTACGTGATCACGTACATACTCGTATCTATATATAATTATATATCATTCAACGCGAAAGATTAGTAGGCTTATTTGTAATAGCTAGTTTGTAATTTCCTTATATTATAACTTATTCATGATGGAACTAAACCGTCATTAAAGTCCCAAGCATGTCATGTTAAACCTTATTTTTATATCAGTCTTAACTTATTATTGAGGAATTAGGTCATTTCATATAATAATACTAGGTATAATAATATTTTCCTGGTTAGTTTTGGCAGCAAGTATCACAATTAGAATAATACAAAAGCCCTATATAAACGTATCAATGTGTTCAAAACATGCGGCTTTATTTACGTGGGTATTTCAGGAACGCTCGACTATTTTCCTACCCGACGAGAGACTTCTCATGACTCGAGGCCAATAGTACCTACGGAATGATCTTATGGTTGATAAGTTAGAAGGAACGAAATGGACAATAGTCAACTTTATTACTGCTCAATTTCGTCTGCGTCTCAAAAGAAATAAATTCTCTGCGTATTTATGACATTTTTCATTGATACTCGACTCTTATTGATGCTATCATGACATTGTTAAGCCTATAGATAAATGGGGTGTCCATCACTTAAAGGAATTGTTAACACGAATCAATGGTTTCTGAAATTAGTGCTTTTGAGCAAAACAAACCAATAAGTATCTGTAAGAACCACTCTCGAAACTTTTTATTCTAACCTACCAATTTTAAAATTATCGTCTGGAAAAAATTAAAAGCATTTCTTTCGTGACTGTATTATTACACACGGATGTAAAAAGCTAGCCTACATTGCGATCAACCAGTTACATAGAGCAACACAGACGTTCATGGAGCAGAGTTTGTGTTGCTCTATGACCAATTATATGATATTTTACTTCGCGGAAATTGTATTAATATTATCCTATTAAAATGTTTAAATGAGTGATTGCATAATATCATACGTTTTCCAGACACTTATATCTATCTTCAAAGATTAGATATCAAGAACTGCCTACCTACAGACCTATCTTTCTACTGACTTTATGTTTCCACTAAAAACCACCCCGAAAGCCGGTCTCATAGGCCCAGCTCTGAGGAGGACCCAGACCATGTTATCACAAATTCTCCCCAGGATTTACGCCACTCCTGTCCAGGCACTAAACTAGGGGAAACCCAAAAGATTTCTCCCTGCCTATCACCCGATCACGTTTTTGCGATCAGACCACCATCTTATCGTCAACTGAAGCAATTAAACTGCCACCTGAGGTTCCTACTCTCTTGCGGCCCCATCGATAACTGATACCAGTCGTCGATGGGGCCGCAAGAGAGGAACCACTGCACAAAAAGAGAACCTTCCGTCCGCTAACATGGGAGCAACGATTGCTGGTGGAACTTCTTAAGACCTGCTGTCAGTTAATTTCACATCACCTCGCTGTTAATGTCGAATGCGTTCGGCGTTGCAATTAGTGAACTCACGACATCTAGCACTTAACAGACAACGAGAAATAATAATATTGTCATTTGTCTCTTTGATCGATAAAATGAAATTGTAACAGATAGACGAGCATCAGAAAGCCCGCCACTTCATTTGTCCTAATATCATCGTGATGATCATCAACAGCATTTAACAGTCGTCTGCTAGACATAGGCCTTAGCAAGGAGGTTTTGGCCTACTATACCACGCTGGCCATACGGGTTGGAATACGGTTTGTTTCAAGTTTTCCTTCTCCTTGTAATGATATTTTCCTGAATAGTTTCTTCCCTTAGTCGCCTCTTACGACACCTACGGGTTGAATAGGGGTGGTAACACTATGTATTCTTAATCCGTGACGGATTGTCCCAATATACCCAACAAATTTTGTTAAGAGCTATCGTCTAAACTTTATTTCTTTATTTCTCAGCAAGAGCATTTCAAGGTAAAAGGGGTACTGTACGAACGTATTGTGATTAAAATCATTGGAAGAAAGTGTAATATACAAATAAATTCAAATTCACTTTTATATATGACAACATTCATCTCGTCATATGTTCTCTGCTTATCCTTTCAATCTGAATAGTTTTATTGAACACAGCCATTGCCCTTCTATACGGTTATAATGACATTTATTGTGTTATCTATTATTATGGCTATCTGCATGAGTAATCGGTGTGAGAGTCGATTGGCTCAATCGAGTTGAGTTGACATGCTTATGCCCTTATTAACCTGTGTCAACAAACTGATATTGGCTGTGAATGCTCTGATAAAAATGAGTAGACATTATAGTGCCGAGATTTATTATTCAATTGAAATTGTTTGTATACTTGCTGAAACTTCAGTTGGCGGAGAATACTGGCGAAAGATTGAGCTTGAGTATTTTAAGTGCTATAACTTTATAGATATCTTTTCCACATTTCGAAAAAAGTACTAGGTTTTTACAGTCTATAGATTTCTCGGTAACAGCTAAGCCGATTATGTTTTTGGTCTAAATTCGATTAAATTAATCCGTGGTAGCCCCTTTCTATATAACAAAATACATACCTTTTACTAGACATCTGAAAATTTAATAAGGAACGTTTAAGTAAAAAATTATTATTCTCAACGTCAGTCCATCATGCCCATTATTATGACAGATCAAGGTCCAATATTGCAACATCTTGGAATTACATAGCTACTTTAAAGCGTTTGATACTTAGTGTCATTATCTTAAATTTGTTATTTTGGGTTGTCTTTTATACATAGATATTATTTTTATCTCTACTGTAATGGTGGGTTCTGGGTTTATAAGCACCAAATTCAACTGAAATTGTTGTGATCATAATCGAAGGAAAATATAATAATGATGAATAAATTAAGTAAAATATTTAATATTTAAATTTCAGCTGTGTTCGTGTACATTACATTTCTAACATACTTACGTTGATGATTTATAAATATACCTAGCAAACGTTAAGTTTCCTTAACGAGTTACCTATGTACTATAAGTAAACATCTGACTAGTTCATGAATGTGGATAACGATATATGTACTTAATTTTATTCAAATTTGGGTTAGGTTCGACTTCTAGTCACTACCTCAAATTTGTTTTAGACAATTCGTTTTAAACACATTATACTAAAAAATCGTTATAGGGGAAGGCTATTAGTTCGACATCAACAGCCTTTAATAGTCCACTGTTGGATATAGGCCTCTTCAAAAGGAGGTTTTATCCTACTATACCACACTGGTCTGACGGGTTCATACAGGGTTTGTATCAAGTTTTCCCACTCTTTGCATGCCTGTTCAAGTCCATGCCAGGTCCTGCGTATATCTCTTACGACACCCATGAGACAAATAGGAGTGGTGATTATATTGTTAATCCATCACCTCATGGAAATACGCTAATAGTAGACTGTTCCATCACAAAATATTTATGTGGTATTCTTTATGAAGAATATGTAGTGTTCTAACACCTGCTACATAATGCACGTAACTTTTGTTATTTAAAAATTGGCGAGGCTTCTTGACTGCTATATCTGCATTTACCTCCAGAACATATCCGTACAAATAAGTCTACTTATCATATTCATTAAAAATGGTTACTTATTTAGCTTTTCCACGATAGGTACATAAATTCTTTTTCTTTTGTAAAAGCATTTAGGTATTCGGCAAAGTTTTTGTACAAAAATATACTCATACTCACATCTTTCATTGTTACTGTTTGAAAGGAAAATATGATTAATAAGATAATAATTATGAACAGTCAAAGTTATTTTAAAAGTTTAAATTTGGGTGTCTACAAATCCATAGAGAAAAATAATCGATTCAGCTAACAAATGCATTTACGATCGAAGCATCGTTAATCGTTTACAATAGTTGTACTTGTATCGATTAATTTAGTCTGTTTTAGTTTGTGCTATATGTTGTATTCCATGAAATAATTAAAAATAAAAACCTAAAATCTATACGAGGGATCTGCGATAACCAATGAATGAAATCATAGTTGCATCGGCTTAAAAATCTTTCGAAATACCCACGTATATCATAAACGTTATTTATTTTTCTTACTTTATGGTTATGGACTATGTCATATGTAATGTATATAAATCAGGAAATAAAAAGCCATTTTTATTTTATTTGCCATAAACAGGCGTAAATGCTTTATTTTATGGTTATTCTTAGAATAAATATGAATACATTTGTTTAATTATGTTTAAACATACGGAAAGCGTAAAATTATACTGAACCGAACAAATAAGTAAACTATTTGATAATATTAAAGACGATTTACGATTTGTAATATGAATCGATTACTTTGGAGTGCATCTCTGTAACAATTAAAATGTAACAACACTTAAATAAAAAAAAACAATTTGCGTTGTATAATGTACTGTTTTAGGAAGTCTTGTGGTTGTTTTAGAAACAAAGAATCACGTCATAGTTGTAATATTATCTGGAATATGTCGTATTACGTTATTTTTACCGAGTATTATAAATTATTGCTTATCTTAAAAAAATAATATGTTAGAGCTATTTTATGTTTAGTTCAAATCGTGCAAAGTTACATTCTCTAATCGCAGAACATCAGTTTCGTCTGTCAAAATGCAGCTTTTAATTAATTGGACTACTTTCTATAGTCCTTTTTGTCAAATACTTGTCAAACATTTTGTAACAACATAACTGACTATTGTATTTTTACGTAAATGCCACATGGCATATAGATTTGAAAATACCTAATTATTCAAAAATCTGCAACTAGTGCCGACCGTCCTGAATTTGATAATTTGAATGTTTATATTTTTACAGTATTTACTCGCGCCGAATTATCATAACATACACAGATAAGAATGTTCAAATAATGTTCTTTCTCACATTTTACAGCCTGATCTAAAGTAGCAGACTAACCAGACTTGTACTAAGTTTATCCAAGGGAAACAATTACGTTCATAACAGATTGCCCTAGATTCGACTTGGAACAATATAAACCAGCCCACAGCACTTTAATGATATCTATTGACTATTTTTGTAGCGTTTTTTATATTTATAAATGTCGGTCAAGGTATACATGTGAATAAATGTTAATCACTAATAAGATGGAGTGTTGCTATGTAACATTATAAGAAACTACATTGTGAAGGCCTGTGCCCGAGATACATTTAGAACAATAGTGTTTATATAATACTAGACCACAACGGCCGCATAAGGCTATTCTGCCTCCGCTCTATTCACGATGAGAATCTTTTTGTTTAAATCGTACTGGTGTACAGGGGCAACTTGTCCTGTCTGCCGACACGACGGTATGTCAGCTTTAAACAGCAATGATTTATTAACACGAAATTATGCCTCCCTTTTCAGTATGCAATGCTATTTCTTTTTTCACACTTTCACTTTTGTCATCTCGTTGTCACGCGACAAGCGTTTGCGGTCTCAAGTTGCCTAAAAACTGATGTTCTAGATCACCACACAAAAATAACAATGTGGCAATGGCCTAATAGTAATGACATTGGCCTTCTCAAACTGCTGAACGTTCGGAGCAAGCGTTTAATTTAATGGTGAGATCCGTATTATTTAAACAAGAGACTAGAAAAACAATGAGATTAGTAAAGCGAAAAATTTGAGCTTAAACCACTGTAGTAGATATTTATAATCTATCGAATACCTTTAAATGGCTCAGAAACGGCTCCAACGTTTTTTTACGAAATATAGTAGGGGTTGTTTCGGGCTCGCCTCTGGCGCCCTCAGAGGATATTGGCGGTTAGAGCCATACGCGGTTACCGCACCGTATCGACGGAGGCGGCGTGCGCCTTAGCCGGTACTCCCCCGTGGGATTTGGAGGCGGAAGTGCTCGCCGAAGTTTATCGGCGAACGGCAGACTTCCGGGTGGGTAGCGGCATTCGGCCCCCACCCGAAGAGATACGCGAGTGGCGAGAGGCCGCTCGTCGAGCCACGATGGCTCGTTGGTCGTCCCGGCTGGAGGCTCCACGTGCTGGCTTTGCCGCCGTGGAGGCTCTCCAGCCGGTCATCGCCGAATGGGCGGGGCGGCAGCACGGGACCCTTTCCTTCCGACTGACGCAGATTCTTTCCGGGCATGGTTGCTTCGGGAAGTATCTGCATTCGGTCGCCAGGAGGGAATTGAGTCCCGCCTGTCACCACTGCGACTGCAGTGAGGACTCGGCTCAGCACACGCTGGCGGTTTGTTCCGCCTGGGCGGCGCAGCGTGGGGTCCTCACTGCAGTTATTGGAGAAGATCTCTCGCTACCGGCCGTCATACGCTCCATGGTCGGTAGCGACAGTTGTTTTACCGCGGTCGCAACCTTCTGCGAAGACGTAATTTCGCGGAAGGAGGTGGCGGAGAAGGCCCGGGAGGACAACCTCCACTCGGACCCAATTCACCGCCGGCGAACCGGGCGGCGGAGGCGCGCGTACCAGCGCCTCATGCCGCCTTGAGTGTGGCCGCGGGTGGACGGGATGGGTTTTCCCCTCCATCCGCTATAGTGGCCAGCCGCGAGGAGGTGACGTGTGCGTGTGCCGGACGTCGCCTAAATGGAGAGTTTATCCGCAGATGGCGCCCGCGAAAGCGGGCAGGCGCTAGGAGGGATTAGGATGTCGTAATAACAGCTGTTCCCGGATCCCTCCTCTCTCAGGCGCAGAGTGGCACACCGTGTGGTTTTAGTCGGTCCGATTCCGACACACCGCCCCGCCGTAAACCCCGGTGGGGTGACGGCCCGTGGGGGTTTCCACACGTTAAAAAAAAAAAAAAAAGGGGTTGTTTCGGGGGCCATAAATCGATCTAGCTAGGTTTCATTTTTAGAAAACGTTGTTTTATTCGTGTTTTCAAGCAATGACAAACTGCTACAATGTCATAAGAATACGAAGGTAAATACTGATTTACCGACACAGTAACGCAAAAGCTAAATACTTCAAGTAGATAGCGTTTTCTAATAGGCACGTTTTGACACTTATCTATGTGACAAAATTAGGGATGGGAACAAAAGAAGATAGTAAATTGCGAATCGACTATCTTTTAGATTTACCAAAAAAAAAATACCGGGCAAAACTCGATTTCCAGGTACTGTGATTAAACTGACCTGGCTAGTGTATCTATACTTGATAGTCATATTTATGCTAAGAAGTTAGATAGCTATATATATAGCTAAAAATTCTCCATAACCTGAAGGTGATTTGGGTTGATGAGGCAAATGTGGATAGACAACTCTCACAGGTCCTTTTGTCTGTGTAATGGATCCCTTCGGTAGATCGATTTTTATGCCATGTTAAAAAAAAATGACTATTACTATTAAACATATTAATTTTTGTTTTCAGATTCGTGATTCGTCCATTCGGCTTATATTTAGGTATTCCGAACACAAAACCACGACGTGCGCCCGATAATCCCAAACTTGAAAGAATTTACCGAGCAGCTCCAAAGATTAAAAGGGTAAAATTTCAAAAGAAATCGAATCATTTCATGTTATTATACTAAGTAGTTTAGATAACCACATGTACAACATAAACAAAATACTTATATTATATGAATTTTATGTCTTACAAATATCTCCTTTCTAAAGAGACCTCCGTCCAACAGTGGAATTTTACGGTTGTTGATCTGATGTGATATTCTGAAATAATGATGGAAAGAAATTGTTCTACATCCATAATGAAATGAAAAATATGCAGCCACGGTGACCCTGTGATTCTTATAAGAAATGCTGTTGTTAAACTTTAAGCGTACTTTTTTGTTTTTTAACTAAAATATGTTAGGCAACACGTAATTGAACATTTTTATTCTTACACATTTTCACTATAGAAATAACAATACGTAACAAAGTTCTAAGATCAATATTGTAATTCAGATGGTACGTTCCCACCCTTGAAAACTTTACTTTGTAATACTCAAAAGGAGCCAAAATGACCTTTAATATGTCATCAAGCCGATGTAAATATTTCTTATTAAAACTAGTAAAAAATTGTGACAACTTTGACCCACTAAGTGGGCAACGAACTTTGGAGAGCAATGTTATTTAAATACCCTTGCTCTTAACATACTTATCACCTTTGCACTCACTTTGATTGTGATGGTTTCACTCAGCAATAATATTATTTTTACACTAAAGAGCTAAAGCTCTGTAGTATAAAAATTACGATTTCTTATGATCTTTATATGAGTATATTATCGTATAAAGATATGTATGTCAATCCTTTAGGACCTTGAACTCATACTCTTTCGCTATATTGAACGAAACCGATGTACTTTGCGCATATTTATTTATGTAGTATCTGTAATTTATTCTCTGTGTGGTGACGGATTAAAAATATGAAGTGTCACGACCCCTATTCATCCCGTGGGTGTCGTAAGAAGCGACTAAAGGACCAAATTATGCAGGAAAACATCAATGCAAAGAGAAGGAAAACTTGAAACATACCTTATGGCTATGCTAATCCGTCCGGCCAGCATAGTATAGTAGGCGAAAAACCTTCTGTCTAAGGAGAGGTTTATGTCCAGCGGTGGACTGTTAAATTTTTGATGTTGATTATTTTAATTTATTTTTTAATTTTAAAAGATAAAAAGCTAAAAAGAAACAGGATGTATTAAATTAATAAGTTATATCTGTTAATAAATAGTCAGTGAATCGGAACATTTACTTTCGGTATTTTAATTAAAGTAGCTCTTTAGACGATATTCTCAGCAAGTGTTGATTGTCGTCAAGTTTTGTGATGTGTAAATACCGTTATCAGGTGTTATCAATAAATATGCGTGGGCGCTACTTGTGATAACGACAGACAATTAACAGATTAACTCTCTGTCATGTGTTTCGAGTATTTCTTTTTTTACGTTTAAACTAATTTGAGATATGGCTTTTATCATTAGTAGTAGTAATAATAATACATCTTTTCGTTGTACACGAAATAATAAATATAATTTATACATATAGCAGTATAATGTGGCCAGTACTAATTTATCGTATTGATTTAGTATTTTTTTTTTTCAAGGATGTAAAACATAGGTGCAATTGTTTAAAGGGATATATATAGAGTCATAGACCTCACTTTAGAAAGAAGTTTTTAGTACTGTGCCACGCTGGCCAGACAGGTTGATACTGATTTGTTTCAAGGTTTCCTTCTCTTAGCAGTGCTGTTGACCTGCGTAATTTGACCACTTTGTCGGCTCTAATGCTACTCCCCACTCATCTTAAAATTATTAAATTTACTTCCAGCCAGAACTTTTGGCAAAGAAGCTAGACCTGTCTGAACGTGAGATAGAACGTTGGTTCCGACTCCGGCGTGCGCAAGAGAAACCTTCGACCCTCGTGAAGTTCTCGGAAAACGCCTGGAAGGTTTGCTTCTACGTGTGCAACTTCACCTTTGGTCTGTACACCCTGTGGGACAAAGAATGGCTTTGGGATATAGACCAATGTTATATTGGTTATCCTCATCAGGTAAGTCACGTAAATATTTTTATACTGACAAAAAGCCACAAAATACATATTATACAGGGTGCAACCGAAACTTTGACTTAAAAAATGATTTTTTGTTTCTGTAAATGCTTATTCTGTTGTAGATAGGTAAAGTCAATTTGAATAATGTTTTTAAACAGTTTGTAAAAAAAAAGAAATGTGTCACATATTTACATTCCAAGGCCTTACTCAACTATGTTTCTCGTATCTTTCTAAGATAATATGTAAATCCGTAACATAAAGATAATAAATTCGACTTCTCGCCGTAATAAGAATTATTTGTAGGCACAAAACCAAGAACAGACGAAATATCAATTCAGATATTAACACTAGTCGTTATTCGTTAAACGATGTGAACAACAGAATTAGAAGAACGTTCGAAGTATGTATGTTAATTAGTCTAATTGTTACTCTAATATGCAAGTTAAAGAGTTAGAATTAAAAAATCATTTGAAACATTCTTGTTTGTCAATTATAAAATACTGGTAAAACTAGAATGTTTAAGATGAATAGATCAGATACTAAAGATTTAATAGAATTGATACAACTCGATTGACTTAATAAGATTATATAATATAGTAATATATAATAAACTAGGCGGAACCTGTACTATGGCAACCAGACTGCTGGTATACATGCTTATATATTTCTAAGTACGTACATATTCAGGAAATTATCATTACAAAGAGAAGGAAAACTTGAAACAAACCCTATTCCAACCCGTCTGGCCACCGTGGTATAGTAAGCCAAAACCTCCTTGCTAAGGAGAGACCTATGTCCAGCAGTGGACTGTAAAAGGCTGTTGAAGATGAAGAAGAAGATGACGTACATATTAAAGATAAATTACACTCCGACACAAAACAAATGATCGCATTCATCATACAAAGATTTGTTCTGGGTGGGAGTCGAGCCCACTGATTGGACTTGATTATTTGGGTTCCACACTCCCACTCAGTTCTTACTTAATACTTTAGTTCTAAGTTATGTAATACAATTTATAAAAACTAGGCAATGAATCACGCTGGAAATACAAGAATGATATTCATGAGAGGATTTTATAATTCCGAGATTAGTTTCGAAAAAAGTTTTATGAGTAAGACAAACGTACACTGAGTCATTTAATCGCTCTAGTTACCACCGTCGCCCATAGGCACCCACTACTCAAAAAATTATTGCAATACAAGTTTATTTGATATTTCATCTGGTCTCAGTAAGCAAAAAGTGCCAACATTTAATTCCCTCCCACCAGTAACAGGGTGACCCCTCCCCATGTTTGTGGTAGTTTAGGTTTCTGTAACGCGTGTCTCGTGTGCGTGACTGTCTAATAAAACAGCTGTACTTGATCGACTTTGATAAAACTTAGACTGACATAAATCCATTTAGTACAAGTAATGGTTTAACAGAAACTAATAATAAGTTAGAAATGAATAATTACGTGGTTTTTTTTTCGAAACGAGTACTTGATTGTAATTTAGTATATGTTCTTAGTTAGTTGATCTGAATTTATAAACGCCGTAGCCTACAAGTTCTGTAAAAGAGTCCTCAATTTCCACATTTTAATGTCAATTTAATTGCTGCCACTACCAAAAGAATAATTCTTATCGTTTTTGCGACACTAATTTCCTAAGCGATATTAACGAATAGTCCAGTTTTATTTGTTTTTAATATATTTATTGAGCCCTTTTAGTTAGTAGTCATTAACACCAATCCAAATACCTCACGTTGGAATCATAAAATATTTAATAAAACTTTATCTTCACGACATTTACAATTAACTGTAAATTAAAAGTTTTATGTACGTTACAATAACTATTACTTATTTTATTGATCCGTTCTAAATTATTTAGGTATTTCTGTTGAATGGATTTACTCGCTCCACGTTCCTCGTACGCGAGAACGACAGCACTGCAAAGAGAGGGCAAACTTGAAATAACCCCATACCAACCCTTTTCTGGTCAACATGGTAGGCTAAGTTCTTCTTTGTAAGGTCCTGCAGTGGACTGTTAGAGGCTTGATGATGATAATGATGATGGTGTAGTGATTGAAACGGTCAACTTTACCATTGCCTACTGCGCTGAGTGTTGTGGATTAGATCCCTACATGAGAAAATATTTGTGTAATCCAGAAATTGTTGTTTTGAATCCGGATATTCGTTGTGTCCGTTTCAACGACTCGCTATGTATTTCTATTGTGGGGTTTCTTTTTAACACGCTTTAATTAGTTTCAACTGTATGTTTGTTTGTTCATAGCCAGCTTTTGTAGGGCTATTTTTTAATTTTTAAACTATATGTTAAAAATTAAATTAGTGACGAAACGTAACAAAGAAGTCTAGTAAGAATGTACCACGCAAAAGTGATGAGAAAATGACACAAAACTATTGAACCGACGCTAGATGCCGAAGGACGTATAACGATTCTCCAGCCTGTTAGAGCACTACTCACACTAGCGGAGGTTAGTTCATGGGACACCAATGCGACTTCAATAGCGAATGCCTATCTGTAGGTACACGGAGAAATAGAACTGTACGTCTATAATAACTTCCAATATAACACACATTGGATTCCAAGCTCCTATCTGTTGCTCAGACTTTGCGACGATTTAACCTTGCCAAGAATTTAATCAGTGGTTTGTAATCTAAAAGAAAATAGGAACATTAAAGTAATAATTCGAGGTTTGTGCACAGCTCATGCTGATATAAAAAGTATTTCACGATAACGGATACACGATTATTGTTTCAGTTAGTAATGTTCTAATAAAATGACATACGTTCGTATGCAATTTCTTTGCTTGATTTTTAACCCACTGATGTTGCTAAGTTATAAACCATCGTAGCATCGTATCAACATCGTGAATGGAGTGACATCATTTAGTACCGAATCCAATAACTTAATGGTTAAATAGGCACATAGTTAAACAATAATATAAGTCATTCATTAAAATCTATATATACATAACAAAAAAATTGTTATTGGTCTTTATAGTCATCTGTAAACTTTTGAACTTCAGTATCAATGTTTGACATTTGGTTCTTAACTGGAATGCCTGAATACAAAATTTTGTAATAGAAAATAAAGCATGTTGTCATTGTAATAAGGCTTAATTTTTTATTATCTTCCATGTAAAATGTAAACTATGGTTTCTATTTAAATGAAATTACTTCAACGCTTTAGGATTTCGAATTTACCCAGTTTAAGAGAAATCAACGAAATTTAAAGATAATGTCATCATCATCATCGTCATCATCAGCAACAGTCTTTTACAGTCCACTGCTGGACATAGGCCTCCCCTTAGCAAGGAAGCTTTGGCCTACTATACCACGCTGGCCAGACGGGTTGGAATAGGGTTTGTTTCAAGTTTTCCTTCTCTTTACAATGACGTAGTCTTGCATACTTTGTTCCATTAGTGGCCTTTTACGACACCCACGGAATAAATAGGAGTGGTAACACTATGTATTCTAATCCGTCATCACACGGACAACGCTAATGTGCGTAAGTCTAAATATTCAATCTCATGATGTCTTATCTTCTTGGTTGTTGTTTACTTACATAATTGCTTGACTAATCATTTAGATGATAGATCACGAGAAGCCGAAAGAGATTATAACGGCGTACAACTAGAAAGAACTATGTCCAGCTGTGGACCGCAATAGGCTGTTCGTCATAATGATAATGAATAATTTTCACAGATACCCACATTAACAATTTATTTTTATTTCCGTTCTACTATTTTTGCACTTTTCTTGTATTTTGTTAATGTTGTTCATTGTTTCCAAAAAAAGGGTGAAATAAAAATAGCCTATCACAAGAACTTAGTAAGTTAACATTATTGAAACTAAAATTTATTGAACCCCTAAACTACCCCCTACTAAACTTACCAATTTTATTTAAATAGGTTTGAGATGAAGGAAAATATCCAGTTTTCACTGTGTGAAATTGAAATAATTATCATTGCAAAATAAATAGAAATTCCGAACATATTTGTCATGTAATATTTCCATATCGCACTTAGAGCTGAAATAACTATTTCAGCTCTAAGTGCGATATGGTTACTGGTTACGTATACTTTTCCATAGATTAGTAGTTTATAACTGTCATTAAGCGCACACCGTGCTAAACTCATTATACTATTTATACTATTACTATAGTTAAATCTGAGTGTAGTGCGTGAGTATCGAACTTAATCGATTATTCTGATGTAGTACAAGAAAACAAGGCTTATATACAAAGTTTTCTATATACATTTGTAGTATGTAAACATCGATAGTATCTGTAAAGTGACGGATTGGATGTCACACCCCTCTTCCATAACATGGGTGTTATAAAGGTCGAATAAGATAGAAAACTACACAGGATATGTAATGCAAAAAGAGAAGAATCACTCGAAATAGATCCAGTACCAACTCGTCTAACAAGCGTGGTATAGCAGGCAGCATAATAAACACTGCTAATGATGATGACGAAACATTGATAGTGCGACTTAGTGTACTAATGAATCACAGTAGATTACATTAAGAGGTTTTATCCGCGTTATAACAGTTTACTTTAGTTATTTACCTTCTTAACAGTTTTTTTATTGCAGGGATTAACAAACGACGTTTGGTGGTACTACATGATATCAGCCGCGTTCTACTGGTCTCTCACCATGTCTCAATTCACGGACGTTCGTCGCAAGGACTTTTGGCAGATGTTCGTGCACCATATTGCCACGATCGCTCTCTTGTCCTTCAGCTGGGTGTGCAACCTACACCGTATTGGTACCCTGGTGCTCTTACTGCACGACTGCGCCGATATTTTTGTTGAGGTATGTTCTCGAATATATAAAGAATTAATGATGTAGTTATTCTCATTCTAAATACTCTTCCCGTTATCTGAGTTTTTTTCTTGCTTTATAACCTTCAACACAATAGAGATTAAGGCGAACGCTTATCTAAGTACTTCTACATAAATGTTATAATAATTTTCTTTACAAAATAATCATGTAGATAATCCCATTCATAAGGATCTTTATAGAGTTATTTAAACTTTATGTCCACAGTCTTTTGTTTTTGGAACAACGGTCAATATTTTTTGACTAAAATCTCTTTTACGAACGAAAGAGCATTCTGTAAAAGAACAGGTTAAGCTAAGTAAAAAAATCACACATTCCTTCCTACTATCTTAACATTATAACTTTAATAATAGGCGAGATGACACCTTAGTCAAATTAGTTACTTTTTATCATCTGTCAAAATGACAATTGTCTATGAAAAATGTTCTAAATAGAAACTTATGACGTCACTGTTTTAGACTACTCAATAGAACACTGTATTTTTAATTTAAATGCGTAATACTCGTAGTAATAAAAAGCTATGTTAATTATATTTGCCGATATGTTTTGCGATATTTGTTGTAATAAAGCGAACATTGCTATTTATTTACGATACTGTTATCAAACCTATTGTTTCAGTCGGTGAAAGCTTCGAAGTATGCAAAGTACCAAAAACTGTGTGACGTTTTGTTCCTGATGCTGATCGTGGTTTGGATCGCGACTCGTGTCGGCATATACCCCTTCTACCTCATATGGAGGTAACTTTTTTTCTACACACTCTTTTATCTGTTTTCTGTGATCCTGTTCCGCGGGGGCCTTTACAAACCTACACGAAACGGAAACAAATAGCACCCGGGCATAGAGTAACAGTTTGTGGATCACAGTGTCCGTTATCGTGGTCGAACCCACAACACTAAACGTAATAGGAAGCGACGAAATGAAGAAATATTTCGGACATTTGACACACAACGTCATCTAGTTTCAAACTAAGCAGCTTGTGCTATGATAACTAGACTGACTGATAGAATACTTATATACTTTTTTTCTGTAAATACATCCATATTATACATAGAAAACACCCAAACTTTGAAACAAATATTTGCAAATCATACAAACGTTTGGTCCGACCCGGGAATCGAACCCAAGACCTAAACTACAGCAGTCGCATTTACTACAGCTGGCGCCATCGCGGCAGTTATTATTATCTTTGTTTTTTTTATTTTCTTTATTTATCACTTTTCACACCGTTAAAGTAACGGGGACTAATTAAGTGTCTAATTAATTTTATAGAGGGCATTGCACTTGTCACAAAAATATCGTTTTTATTATCTAATGTGACGAAAACTTCTACAAATAATAGTAAGGGTGTCGGATAGCAGCACATATGACAGTTGTATGTTCGAGTAACCTTCTTTTAACCATCTCATGCCTGGATCTTTTCGGTTTTATCATTTCAATGTGTTCTTTGATGTGGCGACTTCCACAGAAAAACATACTACAGCGCCATCTAGCGAAGACACATCGCATTACGAAGTATAATAAATTACGGAGCAACTACTAATCCTATATCACGAAATAGAGATTCTCGTGGCGATTAGCATATATTCAACATCCCAACATTAACCGTTAGACCGCGGCCCGCCAGGCATGATCACCTCACCTGGTCGGCGGATCCTCCCTTTGTGTCGGAGGGACATAACACCCGTTCCTCTACACAGATATTCCTCAGGCACTAAAATCAGCCCGAGATATATCTGAGAGTTGTGACTGCACAGATGACGTAGTACTTTCTGCGGTCACCTCAGCTCTTCCTACAGAGCGTTGCGGACTCGGTCCTCAGATAGGACGACACTTTCTCCATGTTTTTTCTTTTTAAAAAGACAACTCGCAGATTCAGAATATAACATTCTTTGTAACGCAGGACTTAAAAAATACACCCAGAGTCAAAATAAAAATCATGTAATTCATATAAAGTTTTGACCTATGAGGAAATCGAACCCACAATATTCAGCGCAGCAAAAAGCGCCCAGGTGTCCGCTTAAACCACAGCGCTATCGGTGCAGTCAAATGTACCTTTGTATAGTTTCCTACAACACAGAATTATATTCCAAGTACAATAGTTACCGTTTTTTTAACAGAAGAAAATAAAAAGTTACTTAAAGTTTTGTGTCTAATATACCATGCTGGCTAGACTCGCATAGGGTTGTTTCAAGTTGTCCTTCTCTTTACAGTGGTGTTGTCCCCTTGCTGCCTTAGTCGGCTCTTACGACATCCACGGGATGACTAGATGTGGTGACACTCCGTATTCTTAATCCGTCACCACACGGATAAAGTTATATATGTTAATAATATGTTATTGTTTTCAGTACATCGATCCGCGCCCCAATGCTGTTGCCGATGTTCCCCGCCTACTACATCTTCAACTCGCTGCTGTGCCTTCTGCTGGTGTTGCACATAGTGTGGACGTGGCTCATCCTGCAGATCGCCCGAACCGCACTACAGGCTGGACAGGTGACTGACCCACATTATACTACATACCTTTAAAGATTATTTACAATATAGCGCATACGGTCATTTAATCTCCTTCACTAAGCACCTGGCAGTCTGCGCTATGATAGCCAGACTGTTGCTAAATATACTAACAAATTTCTAAATATAAAACAGCCAAAGAGCACATGATCATACTCATCACATAATTATTATTATCTGTTCTGGTTAGAAATCGAACCCACCATCTCTGTATTAACTACTAAACCAGCAGGCTCGTCAAAGTGTTTTTTATGTGTACAACAGTGTTAATGACATTTCACTGTTGTTGAAAAAAGCACTTTCATACATTGTCATATGGTACATATTAGGAAGCTTGCTAATATGTTAATGATAATTAAATTAGATAAAAATGACTTCACGCATCATATTGCCACTCGATATTTATTAATACACTGTATTGAGATTGCTATTTATTAACGTTCCTGATAATGTTACAATTAGAATTGCTCGCAATCAAAAACCAAAATTTCCTGAGCCCTGTGCCTTTTCAATATTTTTCATTTACGTTAACTGTATAAACTTCGATTTACCCACCTTTTATTTCATCACTATGCTATAGCGATCTAATAACATATGAGTGTCTCCTTACAAAAGTAAAATAAATAAATAAGGCAAATATATAATACACCTGTTAACCAGAGCTATTGTTACTCGAAGGTCGACTGAAGGCAAGTCCATCTTATGCAACGTATTTGTAGCTAATATTAAAAAAGTATTTTAATACAATATCAATGTACCTATTGATTGATAGATAAATCCTCATTGCATGAAAGAGAAAATATTCGCATTACTTTGAGTGTCACAACCCTTTGAACAAAACTTTTTTTTTTAACGTTTGGAAAACCCTCACCAGCCGTCACCCCACCGGAGTTTGCAGCGGGGTTGTGTGCCGAAATCAGACCGTCTAAAACCACATGGTGTGCCAATCTCTACCTGGAATGGAAGGGATTCGGAAACTGCTATTAATAAACCATCTGAACTCCAAACTTAACACAAAACCTGTACTAACCTGTCTGACCAGCATGGTATACTAGGTCAAAACCTCTCTAAGAAATAGACCTATGTCCCACAGTGGATTGTTAAGGTCTATTGATGTGATGTGATGATGAGAAACATGACTAATTGTTCCTATGCCCAACAGATGGACGGTGACCTAAGGAGCTCGAGTTCTGAGCTGAGTGACAGTCCGCATAACTCCAACAATAGCTCACCCAGCAGGTTAAGGACTAAAAAGTAAGTTATTAACACTAATGTAGTCGATATTAATGTTATATAGCTGAATAATTTGTTTATTCGGTTGAACATGCTAATCTCAGGAACTACTGGTCCGAATTGGAAAATATTTTTGAATTTTGAAAAATCTTTAAAGGTAGGAATTAAAGAATGAAGAATGCCGAAGTATAGCCGTATTGAAATCGCTGATTTAATTATTATAGAATGTATCGACTTTTATATTTCGATTATACATGTTTACATTGGCTCGTTGGTCGGTTAGCATATGTAATTCCCGAGTCAGGCCAGAAGTGTTGTTTGGGTTTTCTTGCAAGAAATTCTTGATAACAGCCGGTGTATGGCAGTTAGAGGTGTCTCACGCCCGTGCCTCAGAGAGCACTTTAAGACGTCGCTTCCGTCCCGTTGTCATGAACATCTATGGTAATCGTTATTGGGAAGTCAGTGCCCTCAAATATATTGACAACTAGTTCAACCTTTGAATTCAGTTCGCCTTCAAGGTTTTGGAGGTTCGATGCCAGCCGCTCCATGAAAAAACTGATATTCATTAAAAAAATATTCATCAAAACAAATTATTTGTTTTCTTTGTTTTCCAGGAACACATAAGAGTGATCACACCCAGTTCTATCATTAGTTTCACAAGAGCTACCAGCTATTTCGTTCACAGCCCAGTATGTATACGCTGAGGTGTTTACTAAGCTAATTTCCTCCACACTATTACCGGAACATCGACGGTACGTTAAAGAACAGATATGGAGTCCACAGTATTCGATAGTCATTTTCTATTAGCAGTAAAAAGTAAACCAAATTATGTCAGGTTACTACATTATTTGTTAAATACTTGTGTTAATGGAAATTCACGTGATCACTCAACAGCTAATACATACTTTGAATTGTTTGACGGGTGGACCAGAAGGCCAATTCTCGTAGTAAAAGTTCGGTCTCAATCATTTCCGAACTATTCCCGATAATGTCATAACGTTGACTAAAATGTGCTTATATCGTATTGTCATCAAATGTTGAATAAAGTGAAAATGTGTACTCTGCTAGTGCTTAATAAGTGATATTTTAATAGTTCGTAATGTGACTGAAATAACATTATATTCAGATAATAATAATAGTAATATATTTTTATTTAAGAACCTGCCAAAGTGACTTCTCTGCCTGATGGAAAGCATGAGTAGAATCCGAGAGTTATGGTCACCATACTCAATGCGATTGCAGGCAATGCAGTATGGCGACACACTATGAATGCCTAGTGAGATGCTGTTTCACGTCCCACTTGGGGAGATAAAAGGCGTGATAGTCAGCGTAGCAATGTAAGATTCACACACTTACCACGATAACTGTCTCTCCTGCATCAATAAGAATGATATTAGATTGCATTTTTTGTTAGCAGAGTGCCAACCTTTTTTAATTCATACGTCAGTTGCGATACAATCAAATTTCGGTCTTGTATGTTTTTAAAATAACAAGAATTGGCCGTCTGATCACATAAAAAAATTATCGATAAAGTTTTCAAGCAACAACTTACTTCCATATATGGTATATGACCACATGTAGATTTTTAATATAATTTATTTTAATAGAATAAAGCTTATTACAGTTTGTAAACAATGTATGTGCGAGTACATAAAGGGCTCGAGCTTTCGATACGGAATCTCGTAAAATTAGGTAAAAACGGTATTCGACTGTTCAACATTTTCAAATAATAATAATAACTGGTATTAGAAATGCGAATGTGTATATGTTTGTTTGCTACGCTTTCGTGCCTTAATTATTTAAGCCATCGTGAGTTTGTGCACACACGTTCTGAAGAAAAAACAACTGTTTATGAGGCATAGATGTAGTAATAAATTCTACATTTACGCAAACAAAAGTCAATAGAATTTACAAAGAAGATTTTTAGATATTATTTTTGTTAATATTTTATACAGTACTGCTAGAATGAGTTTTACAGGTTACATATACATAGCAAATTTAAAAAAATAATGTTAAAGTGTGTATATTGTACAGGATAACTATTATAAAATCTGCTGTTGCAAGTAAGAAACTCGTACTACTTGGACAATATTGGCTTCATAATTATTGAGGCTAATGTCTAGTTTAAATTTAGTTAGAAACTATATGAAATATAAAGTGTATGTTAACATCTATCTTATTGCATGATACGTACGAAATGGTTATTGGAAGGGTTGAAATATAAAAACATCACAACACTAATCTATTATAAAGCAGTGTTGTACCTGAACCACTTCATTTACGCAGTCTGTTCGTCGAAAATTACTTTTACGGTTAATAATAAAAAATATGTCAAGTAAAATATACGGTGTTTATAATTAACATGATTTGTACGATATAACATGGAAATTTTAAAAGAGCTCAAGTGTGCTTTTAAGGAACACGTTATTTAAAATGTGGTTGAATATCCAAGTATTCAATATACTGATTATCTTAAGCATAGAGTCTGTAGAATTTTTTACATACTACGAGTTCGGTGACACTTCATTTTATCAGTGTTACAAGTTAAATATTGCAAGGAGCGCCATTATTCGAATAACTAGAAAAATATGGTGTTTCTTTCACATTTTTGCAAGATTTTACACGAAGAAAGCAACCAAATGCCGATCCGATTTATCTTAGAAAATAAATTATTAAAAACTTATCAATCTGTTTTATTTTGTGCCTATAAGAGATTAAACAATAAGATTTAGTATTTTTCCTAGAGGTATAGTGATTATAACACCAATTATGTATATATATATATATGTATATATAGTGTCATCGAACTTGTGTAATGTGAAAAAAATTACACGTACCTATTGTAACTTAAGACTTTAATGATAACCAATTTTTAAATTCGAGATTATATGAATTAACATGCCACAAGATGCTGAATGAATAAAGGCAAAGTAACAGTGTGTATATGTGGCAATTGTATAGTTAACTTAAACAACCGTTAAGATATTGTTGTAGTGGCGCTAGTGGACTCGACGCCTGACACCATTTGACTGCACCGCTACAACTGTTTACCAAATATTATAACTGGTTTCTTAGCTAAGACTCGAAATTATTAACATATTGCTTAAACTTTAATTATATTCTACTTGTATAAATCGTTAAAATTTTGCAAAAAATTTAAATGTAGTGAGTAATGTGTCGTGTGTACATTTAAGATAATACTTGTCACTAAATGGAACTATGGTAAGATTAAATTATATGCATTAACCAACGCTATAGTCGTCTTTTAACGTTTTGTCTTGTGACGCGGCTCTGGGTCTAACAGCACGGTGGTCAGTTGGACTCGAACCGTCTTAAACCATAAGGAGTCCTGATGTTAGGCGTAGTCGTGGAAGGGACATCCTTATGAATCTTGGAGGACTTTAACGGTTCTTCCTCGCTAGGCTACTCCATCATTTGATGTTTGACGCCCTTTAATTCAATAGACGCGCGCAGCGCACATCTCAATTTTGCTACGTGTATCCCGTGCTCTTATCTAAAAACGATCATTGACAATTTTGAAAAATATTTGTAAATTTAGACTAAGCTCAATGCGTAGTGTAAGTGTTTTTTAATCTACAGTTAGACGGACCAAAGTTCGTTTGGAGTTCAATATATAAGTCAAAGTTATTTTGAGAGTCTAAATTATATTGTGGGCCAACCAGTTGTTTATTGTAATGTGCTATTTTATATAAAATAGAATCCGTTAGATTTCAATCGTGTTCTTTCAAATGTATTTTTATAACAATATTGCGGATTTCGTTATAGTACTTTTTCATAACATAAAATAATCCTTCCTTAACAAGTTGCACGAATATACTTAGTCTGGCCATAAATACTGTTACACTTAATTATAAAAAAATATTACATTTGAATTTCGAATCTGTCATTTTTATACGATTGTTCATTGTGTTTTCTCATTTTGGCGCCAATACATTGTAAAATATTTTGCGATATTAAAATGGTGTGGGGTGATAAAGAGAACCGAATCGCTGTGATAGCATTACACAAAGTAGGTATGGAGCCAAATGCAATTTTTAAAACTCTCCATACACTTGGTATTAGTAAAATGTTTGTGTACCGGGCTATTAATAGGTACAATGAGACCTCCTCTGTTTGTGACAGAAAAAGATCTGGCCGTCCACGTAGTGTTCGTACGAAAAAGGTGGTCAAAGCAGTAAGGGAAAGAATTCGAAGAAATCCTGTCCGAAAGCAAAAGATTTTATCTCGGGAAATGAAGATAGCACCTAGAACCATGTCGCGTATTTTAAAAGATGACTTAGGACTTGCAGCCTATAAGAGACGCACTGGCCATTTCTTAACTGATAATTTAAAGAAGAATAGGGTGGTAAAATCGAAACAACTACTGAAGCGGTACGCAAAGGGAGGTCACAGAAAAATTTTGTTTACGGATGAGAAAATTTTTACAATTGAGCAACATTTTAACAAACAAAATGACCGTATTTATGCTCAAAGCTCTAAGGAAGCTTCCCAATTAGTCGACAGAGTGCAACGTGGACATTATCCGACTTCAGTGATGGTTTGGTGGGGTGTTAGCTATGAAGGAGTGACTGAGCCATATTTTTGTGAAAAAGGTATCAAAACATCGGCACAAGTGTATCAAGATACCATTCTTGAGAAGGTAGTTAAGCCCCTTAACATCACCATGTTCAATAACCAAGTATGGTCCTTCCAGCAAGACTCGGCGCCGGGTCATAAAGCTCGGTCCACGCAGTCTTGGTTGGAATCGAACGTTTCGGACTTCATCAGAGCTGAAGACTGGCCGTCGTCTAGTCCCGATCTTAATCCGCTGGATTATGATTTGTGGTCAGTTTTAGAGAGTACAGCTTGCTCTAAACGCCATGATAATTTGGAGTCCCTAAAACAATCTATACGATTGGCAGTGAAGAATTTTCCCATGGAAAGAGTGCGTGCTTCTATTGATAACTGGCCTCATCGTTTAAAGGACTGTATTGCAGCCAATGGAGACCACTTCGAATAAGCTTTTTATATTTTTAATTGTTTTATATTTATGTATTAAACTGACACACTGTAAAAGTAATAAATGTTATTTGCAGTTAACAATTTTCTTTTTTCTTTATTACAATATTTATGGCAAGACTAGGTATACGATGATATTCTTTGGGTGCACTATAAAATCGCTATAATTAGCGTCGTAATTGGTTACTTTTAGCCCATACTTTCTAGCAGGGACCACGTTTATCAATTAATTTTATTTTCAGACAATTATATACTTCCTAATGCTTTCAGTTAATTCGCCTAGTGATAAATAAATAGTTATTTTTATATTTTCGAAGTAGTTTTAACTTTGTACGGAAACGTTATTTTAATAAACTTAAATATCTAGTAATAACAGCATTCCAAATCTATTTGTTAAAAGTACTGCAAACCGCGATTTCTAAGTTGAAAATAAACAAGGATTAGCGTTGTGTTTCTGACAGTAGTGAAAGCGGGAATGTCGTGGAGGAGTGTACGCTTTCTGATTCGCTTTTGCAGTAACCATCCAATCACAAACAATTAAACTAAAGATGCGGTTTTTGTGCAAAAATAAAAATTGTATTAATTTTGGCTGATATACGTATTTTAAAATATAGTTTTGCACGTTTTAATTTTTACATTCTCACCGTCTCTATATGAGACGCTGGTTGTCGCTGTGGATGAATAAATAGATTGAATTACATTTTTGATACTTTTTACTGTACTTATTTCTATATATACTATAAGCATATATGTATTTATTAGGCTAGAAATAATGTAACTTAATTCAGTGTTACCCTTATTCTGTAGTACCAATAATATATATATATTTTAAGTGCATTTAAAAGTAATAAAACATTTCATACTCTTTGTTCCCTGATGAACTATGAACTGTTTGCAATCATTTTTAGAATAAAACTATTTAAGTTATGACCATGTCGTATAGTGTACCTATTATATAATACTGAGTTTATTTATTTGGGTCATAATATAATAATCTGTATTCGTTTTTATTTATTGTTAATAGTCAACACCTGTGCAATTCTGACTTAAAATAGTGTATGCTTCCAGTTCTGCAAATATTTGTTTTAATGAATGAGTGTTTAGCATTTAATAAGTAGTGACTAGTTTATAAATATTTATATACAACACTGCCATAGGAGGATATCTGAAATAGAGTTTTCTATGAAGGTTTTGTTTGAAAGGCAAAGGTGTATTTGATAATGACAGCTACTTTATATTTAAAGGCATAATTATTATTTAATTCATCCTTGATCTAGAAATTTGCATGATGCACTGATAAATAACCCTATTTAGATTATTATATTTTATGGGAAATCACATAATTTTGGTCTTGGTCCTTGTTCGGTATAGATCTATTTGCGGTCTTCCTAGCATCGACTCTAATTAAAGTAAAGTTTAATGAAAAGTCAAATGTGCCTGTAAATATAAAGGTTTACTTAGATATTGTTATTTGTATCTAATGGGTAATAGATATTTATTTATAACTATAAAAACAAGTTAAGCCGTAACACTCGAGTGCGGGTAAATTATATCCAAATATGAGAAAAGTTGTCAAACTTATATTTTTAAAGTTAATTTAATTATATTTTTAAATAAGGTTATTTGTTAAGTCTTTAGAATAAAAAGTACTATTTGTTACAACCACGAAGATTAATTAATATCTTCTATAGCTCTAATAAACTCGCTTAACTTATGTGTTTTATTTGTTTATAAAATGGGAACTCAAAGTGTTTATTATGTTATTACATTTAAAAAAATCCCATTAAAATGTACTTCTAGTGTGTATAAAAAATAGGTATCGTGCGAGTTTGCAAACTAGTTTTATCTTAATCTACTGTACATCACACGAAGCATGGGTTTAAGTACGAATGATATTGAGCAAAAATTGGTTAAGATTCAAAAACTAGCTAAGTAGTTGTGAGGTAAATAAGTAATTTGGAAAGTGTTTGTGTTTCAGTTTGAGCGTTGAGCAGACTTGAAGTGCATCGAGGCGTCAATAACAAATTCACCTTACCTCCACAATATAAAACATTTTACTTCTGACACATTAAAAAAAAAAAGATGCGCGCTTTTGACAAATTCGTGCCTCGATGCGCAACGCTGATTGATGCGCGCGTTCGCGCTAACCTAAGTGCCTCCAACGCAGATTAACGCGTCATCACTTGGCAGTCGACTTTGCTTGAACGTTCTCCTTTCTGAGCTATTGTGAATTGCAAACGCAGTTTTTATAAATAGGTATTTTATTATAATTTCTATGAAGTCAACTTTTATGAAGCTTTACTTGGTATCAACGTATATACGACGGTGGTTCAATAAGTACTAGTGTTTGACGACAGAGGGCGTTCCTGAGGGAAGGAATTGTTATTATTGTGCGCTGCTATCTATCAAACGATAGTAAAACAAATTCGTACTAGGTTAGTTTGGATTTGGCAGGCACTCTAGTAAGACGTGTTTCATGATTTTCGCTAAGATGGAAAAGAGCAGTATCGTTCGGTAATTCGCTTTTTGTTTTTGGTTGCGCAAAAATACGAGGAGATATAAACAAAGTTGGATGCTGTTTATAGGGACACTGCGCCATCTATGACCACAGTTAGATATTGGTTCAACGAATTTAAACGGACGGACTAACATCCGTTTTTGATGAGAAGCGACCGAGACGCCTGGCAGACGTGGTTACCGAGGAAATCATTCAAAAAGTCCACGACATGATTCTCGCTGATCGACGAACGAAAGTGCGTGAAGTAGCAGAGGTTGTAGGTGTGTCAGCCGGCACGGCAATTAATATTTTGCAGGATAAGTTGGAGATGAAAAAATTGTTGGCCCGGTGGGTGCTGCGATGGCTTACGGTGGACAACAAGCGGATGCGGTTGGTAACTTCGAAGCAGTGTTTGGAACAATTTAAGCGAAATCCGAAGGAGTTTTGAAGGAGAATCAAAACAGTGGATTTCTCACGAGAGCCTGCTCCAAAGGAGGTGAAAACGGTGCCATTGGCCGGAAAGGTCATGGCGACGATTTTAGAAAGAGGAAGAATGATAACTGGACAATACTGCAGTGAGTTATTAAACCGCTTTGACAAAAAACTGAAGGAGACACGGCCGCATTTGGCGAAAAAAGGGGTTAAAAAAGGGCAGGAACGTTGGGAGAAGTGTATTTTGCTAAAAGGAGATTATGTTGAAAAATAAAATAGCTTTTTTTGGAAAAATTGCGTCTTCATTTCTAACACGGGTGCTTATTGAACCGCCCTCGTAAATATGACTAGTTGCTTTATCAGTTCAATTCATTACGACATTGCGCATTTATGAAAACTGGAGATCTTTCAATTTAATCAACAGATTAATTTTCGGTTTAGGATAATAATAATTATTTTGTATTTGGCAAAGGACGATTTCTACCAAACCGTACGCATCGGCTCGGTTTTTACTGTCTTTAAATAATATTACTTCGCGTACACAATATTTTATTATATAGCCGAAAGCATGCTACAATTGCGATTGACTCAGTACGATTACTACAATGTGGTAGGAATGAAAATATTTGGCTAAGTGCAGAAACTTACATCTTAAACGACGTCGGCTGTAGCTGTATTCGTCCATACGGATATAGCCATTTGGTTGAAATCATCCTTAATTATTCTTGTTTACAACAATAATATATAAATAAGTAGTAATTGATTTATTTATTATTTCAAAAAGTCTAATTAAAGCAAAATTGCATGTATATTTCGGTAAATACGTGTATGTGTGACTTACAAATTGTTGAACCCAGAGCGAACTGTTAGAACTTTAGTTTAAAATTGAAGTTTTAGTCAAATTGATGACGGTAGCATTGCAAGCACTTAATATATGTATGTATGTTAATTGTTTGATCACTCTGCTTGGACACAACGTTTATCGTACAGTGCTCTCTTTTGTACACAGAATGATATTGTATACTTCGGTAGCACCGTGTTGCGTTTGAGAAATAAAACTAATTTAAATTAACACATATCTTTTTATTTAAATCTAACGTCAAAACCATTTAATATAAACATCTCTTATGTTTACATAGCTATGTAACTATAATACACTATGTCTAATAGGTTTCCCAATCACACGGTGGGTAGTGTCCTCGCACTAAAGAACAAAGCACTCAATATATATTTACAATGTGATGACCATGCTCTATGACCCCTTTAATATTTGGGACTCAATGCTATAGCACGCAAAGACTGATCCGTCGGTCGTGAATCATGTCCATATGTCGCGTTTTCACTGCACGCTGTGCGTCGAAAGGCGTGCGGAAGGCGACCCGTGCATCTCCAGTGGCTTGGCCGCGCTCATTGTACCGACGGATTACATCGTCCTGGGTCAAATCGAATTCCGAAAAGAAGTTCATAATATCGTCGATGCTTGCTCGGAATGGAACATTCTCCATCGAGACGACACACCCTGGGGCTCCGAAATCGTCAAGTGCAGGATCATGCTCATCTTCATTGCGGCCGTTATCGTTGAAACCGCCGGGACCTGCACCACCACGACCAAAACCGCGACCGCGGCCACGACCGCGATCGAACCCGCGACCTCTGTCGTTGAAGTTGCCTCGACCTCTGAAGCCTCCTCGCCCATCGTAACCGCCGCGATTAAATCCACCTCGATCAAAACCACCCCTGTCGAAGCCACCGCGACCTCTAAATCCACCTCGGAATCCACCGCCTCCACGCATAATAGGGCCAGATTCGAAGAACTGTTGCGGTGGCATTGGACTGTTTCCTAGAAGGCCATCCTGCTGCGGCTTAGGGCCCTCTAGAGCTTCTTCTACTACGCTTCGTGGTACCAAATCAATAGTCACTCTACAACCTTCGAGACTTTTCCCATGTTTAGCATGAGCCATTCTTGCTTCTTGAATTGATCGAAATTCGCAAAAGCAATCGCCGGACGGCATTCCGTTTGTATCTAGCATTAAATGTATTCGAGCAGGTACTGCACTCGTGTCTGACAAGAAATTTACTATAGTTCTGTCAGTAGCGTCTCGCGGCAGACCTTTCATTAGTACACAGTCGAGAGGCTCATTCTCTAAGTCGTTAGATATGACATTTGAATTTGGCATCGAGTCTACTTGGTTTGAAAATTGTGGTCGATTAGACCAATTGGATGCTGCCGTACGTGGATCCATTGGAGCATTACCTGGGCTCGGATACACGCCGAACTGTCCTGGGAACTGTCCAGGAAAACCTTGCTGCTGTACAAAAGGCGGCGAAAAGAAAGGTGCCGCTTGCGGTTGTGTCTGAAGTGCACCACCCTTAACGGCGGGTCCGTTATCCATCTGTTGTCGACGTTGCCGAGGGTCACGTGGGGCAGTAATCTCCTGTGGCGCTTCAATCTGTGGAGGAAACTTCGCCGGAGGTTCTTGTGACTTATTATTTTGTGCTAATTTGTCTTTTTCATATTCAGCAACTGATATGGTGGTAACAGTTGCTGTTCTTCTTCCAAATATGTATCTATCTTTTCTTTCTAGAGCCAGTCTAGCGTCTTCGGGTTTAACGAATTGCACATAAGCAGTTTTGGTCCTAGTAATACGGCAATCGTTCAGCATTATGGAGAGCAGTGAAAAATCACTAAATGATTTAATAATATCATGTTCTTTAACGAAATTGGGTAAATCAGACATTTTAATAACACTAAGAGGAGTCTGAGATTTTTGCTCTGGGTTAACCACGGCTAAGCTCGTTTCCTCCTCGTCATTATCTTCTCGATATGGTAAAAAGGAGTCTACCGCTGCTTCGTATACGCTATCGTCTAGGGTTTCCACTGTGACTTCAGCATTTTTTAACTCATTGTTTTTACGTTGCAATGCATGCTGCTTAGACCGTGGGTCACAGAACCTTACATAAATGTTACCTGTCCGACGTCCCATACTGTCATTTATCATTTTTATACCGTGTTTATCAATTAAAAAGGGGAAAAAGCGGCGAACGTCACCGTAGCTTGTGTGGTTCGGAGCATTTCTTATAGCAACGCAACAGTCCCTTTGCGGTTCGTTATTTTCAAATCGGGTTGGTCGCCCTTCCCGCCCCCTAAAGGTTCCGCCACCTCGGGAAATTCCGCCTCGTGCTGTAGGACTTTGGATCCTGCCACCTCCATTTCCATTTTGTTCACCTTGAAATGCGTTTGGATTTCGTTTCTTTCCCAACTCTTGCAATTTATTGAACGCTTCCGCTATAGAAGGATCAGTGAAGCGGTTCATGGGTGAGTCACCTCGACTAATAGGCCCATTTTGTATCACATTGTTTTGCAACATTTGTTGCATTTGTGGCATGGTGTTTTGATTTACACCAGGAAAGCTCGCTGGAGCAGTTAAATTGGTAATATCTGGGATATTATCCACACTATTTTCTTGTGAACTGGTTATCCGGTCATTTCTACGGTCACGAGAACGCCGTGAAGGTGATCGATCTCTAGAACGACTGCGATCTTTCCTATCTCGTTTCCGGTCCCGTCTTTCTCTGCTCCGGCTGCGATCACGACGACGCCTTTCTCGTGACCGCGACCTATCACGGCGGTCTCTTTTACGGTCTTTCCTCTCTCGATCTCTTGATCTTGTTCGCGATCTAGACCGGCGCCGATCTTTCTCACGACTGCGCTTTCTTTCGATCTTCTCTTCCTCTTTATCATCCTCGGCGTTTGAGTTGTTAGCAGACGGGCTTACTAATGGTGCGGGTGGTTCAATAACGGCGGGTTGAGGTATCTCTTGAGGATTTCCGATGCCCGGAATACCGAAATTAGAGAGCGCATTGGTCCCTAGTGCTGCAGAAAAGGGAGTTAGTGCTGGAATGAGTGGCTGTTGTACGGTGGCTGTAACGGGTGCAGGAACGGGGATAGGAGCTGACACCGTAGTGGCAACGGGTGCGGATGCAGCGAGGCTCAGCAGTGGTACGCTCTGTCGCGCAGCTTCTATTACTTTGTGCATCTCGGAGCGGGAGCTGAGCAGCAGCTTCACCTGTATTTCTTTTATCTTGCCGCCATCGAGCATCATTGCTTGACGTGCGTCTTCATCAGTACTGTAACAATAAAGGAGAAAGATGGTGTTACATACAACAGTTGTTCAAACTTTATTTAATATGTATACATTATACATATCTAAGTTGTTTATTCATCAATTTACATATTGACATATGCTTGTGCTCATGAGTCAAAAGTTGCGGTTAAAAACAGAATTAGCTTTCATTGTTAGACGCAAATAAATCTGCATTCCATTATCAATCGATTAGAAATGACCAATTTTATTTTTTTACCACCATTTTATATCACATTAAAGCAAATAAAATTATATTATTATTATTCTCTTTATTTCACTTACACACATATTGATTACATTTTTAACTATATAAAAAGGAAAAAATACATATTTAAAATATATAAACATAGACTACCGAGATCGGGTACAGGCACCAAGATACCGGTGGTTATGGCTCCAAAGACAGGAATCTCCTCACTATGCGGGCCGTGTTGTTATTAAAAATACCCATTGTTACATAATTGTATGTTTCTTCGTGTAATTATCCATGTAGTAATTTTCTATTAAGAGGAACGCAAAGTAAAGATTTGATTTATTTTGCCAGTAGTCCTTATACACTGGCCACTCATCGAAAAACGAAGATTGTAATCGTTTTTTTTTATTTCATAGCTTTATTTATTTTCACTATGGATTAATTTAATAATTGTGGACTTAAAGAAAATTTTGTTGTCTTATGGTATTTAACTATTTTAAAGACACAGTTAAACACTAATCGAACACGGTTATATTATTAATTCAATATTGCAAATTTCCAAGTCTGTTAGATGTTTTTTTGTGAAACGATATATGAAGTCAGGAGTCAGAACAATAGACGAAACGTAGACGCCAAAGCAGAATAAAATATCTATGGCTAGGGACGACAGATTTATTGCAATTAGTGTGTTAAAAAACAGCTTCTGAGGCTAGGATTAGGCTTTAAGAATTTCTAGATGTGACAGTACTAAACCATAAGAAGTCTTAAGTCAGCTAATGTTCTAACCAGAGAGCCTCTTCTTCGTTGTCACGTGACATCGAGTAGATCGGAATAACTTGGTTCCCTCTCATCGTAATAGTAATGAAAATGATTGGAAAAAAACTTGTTCACTGACAAGGCCTTTTCTCAAGCTACATCGTGAATCCAGTACTCACTTTTAACTGTCAAAGCCACTATACCCACATACTTCGAAGGTATTCGCAGACCTTTCATCTGTTAAAAAGTGACAAATTCTAGCTATTTTATAAGTTCTTGGACATTTCTGATCCATAAAAAGTTGCTTGTAACATTTAGTGGGAGTAACACAAGCGACTTTTTGGCTGCCCGCATGGCGTAGTGGTCCATGCAATCGTCACACTGTTTTCTACTGCGCTGTGCGCTCAAATGAGACAACACTATGTAATTCACAAATTGTGTCTTGCTTTTCTGTGTCAGTTTATGTATGCTTTTTAAGTCCCCTGCGACACAAGATATACGAGTATGACTAACGCGAGAGTAGTCTTTTAAAAAACACATTAGAGCCCTGCTGCTGTGACTGAGGTTATTGACCAGATTGTAAAATAGCTTATTGCCACTTGTTTCAAGTTCTACTCAAAGTGATATTCATCTTTATAGTTCCTATTTACCGGGTTTCACTTTCGAAATCTCCAGTCTTAGTATCTGATTTGGCGTGCTATACAAAATTTTATCCTGCTCTTTGTGCAACTTGTGAAAACCATAAGCGTCTACCATGCAGCACTAAATAGATACAGTGCCCAGACATGTAAGTACGAGAGATCAAACTGAATTTGAAGTCATCGCTGGGCTCACGTGAGTGAAACCTAGTTGAACTCTAACACTTACATGTCCATGCTCATATACGATCTATATACTGCTACATTTAGAGGCTATCGCGTGTTTTTTTATATCGTGAACACCACTGCAATGTACATACATGAAGCAGGAAATGACCCCTACAACGCTTGATGTACTACAACGACTTAGTGTTTAATGATTAAAAAGGGCTGTATGATGTATTATATTTTCCAAAAGTTTCAAAAAATAGAGACACAAAGAGATATTTGTTAATAATCTGTTGTTGATAATTTTCATGACTAGATCTAATATTTTTTATGTACTGTGTGACAGCCTAACTCAACATATTATTAATTCCATTTTCGAGTAATGTAAGAGTTCCGTACAAAAAATCACGTGAGTTGTAGCTTACACGAACTGCATGCGCTAGTGATATTTGATGTGGCGCATACGACGGTAGGCAACAGGTATACTCATATTTATATTATATTTTTTATATAGCAATATTTGTTAATTATGAATACTTTGCGTAGGTACAATTAACTTTATTATTAGGCTTATATATTAGGCTAGTTTCAAGGCACGTTTTATTTAGTCAAAAGCAAAAGCGTCCTGACGCTAACGGTGTCAGGTATTGCTATAATTACTACGTATATTATTTAACTACAACATTAGTGAAGTACAACTTATCGTAACAGCTGTACTCCATTTATGTTACCAAATTTATGATTGCATTAAAAAAATCTTACAGTATTAATCTTGTGGTATGTGAAGTAAGTGAAGTGATTGCTTATGCAGTAGAAATCTATACTAATACTAGCTGACCCGGCGAACTTCAGACCGCAACACAATTTCTTTATTTACTTTTCTGTCGGGCTGATTAGTGAATCTAAAGCATCCAGGGTTTCACCCAAACTACAAAAAAAATAATTCAAGTCAGTTCAGCCGTTTAGGTGTAGTCTAGTGACATACGCACGTACAGTGGAATTATTTATATAAAGATTCTAAAGCCGAAGAGTATGTTGTATTTGTTGGTTGAACGCGCTAATATCAGGAATTACTGGTCAGATTAGGTAACCCGAGGAAGGCTATATGTTATTTATTATTACGCTACGACCAATAAGAGCGTAGTTTCATGAAAAAGTGTTGTGAAAAAGTTGAAAAGTTATTCCTTTCGAGAGCTTTCATTGCTTGCGCTGCACCGAATTGTTCCTCTTTGAAAGTTCTAAAAAAAGTCCGCGACAGTATGTCTATCATTTAAGGTTAGCCCACTATAGCCATCTTAGTGGTAAACATATTTGTTTACGCTGTATAACATCACGCTACAATGAACTAGAAGCGTAGACAAAGTTGAGTGGGTCAGGTAGTATTATAATGATATGTTACATAAAGCACGCATTTTTACCCATAATGACATGTTCGCAAGATTTGTGATGGTCCTACGTATACCTACCTACTTTCCTTAGATGCTGCTTGGTTATCATTTTTTTAAGGAAAAAATTAAGTATAATTTAATCTATACTATCTATACTAATATTATAAAGAAGAATTTTTTTTGTTTGTTTGTTTGTACCCTAAAGGCTCTGTAACTACTGTACCGATTTTGACAGTTCTTTCACCAATAGAAAGCTACATTATCAAGGAGTATCATAGACTATAATTTATTTAAAAAAAATAGAGATCCGTATTATAAATCGAAGTTTGTAAGCCAAGGTGTAAAAAATCTATATCTATATCTATACTATAATATTATAAAGAGGAAAAATTTTTTGTTTGTTTGTACTCTAAAGGCTCTGAAACTACTGTACCGATTTTGAGCGTTCTTTCACTAATAGAAAGCTACATTATCAAAGAGTAACATAGGCTATAATTTATTTAAAAAAAATAAAGATGCGTATTATAAATCGAAGTTTGTAAGCCAAGGTGTAAAAAAACTTCACAAAAGAAACATAATTCGACGTGCGCTGCTAAAATAGATGATTATAGATAAATATAATGTACTAGCGGCCCGTCCCGGCTTCACACGGGTAGACAAAAACGGAGTTACTGTGGCATAACTGTATAGTGACATATGAGATCGCGGACATTTTCACAGATATCACGATTGGTAGTACATCACTTTGCTCTATCATCAATCATTTCCACAGCATACGCGATATAAGGATTCTTTTGGTACTTTTTTCAGTGTCCGCGATCCCATATGTCTAACTAGTACAGTTATGCCACAGTAACTCCGTTTTTGTCCATCCGTGCGAAACTGGGACGGGCCGCTAGTATAATATACCTACCTACAGTTTTCGGAAAGGGTTGTTTAAAAAAATAATAATTCAAAAGCAAATAACGTAATGACAGTAATTTTCGTCTTTTTTGTGATGTTCTAAAACTAATTGTTTACTATTTATCACTTTATTGAGTCCTAACCTACCCCTTAATATCGTAGCTATGTCACTGCATAACCTTTGTCAATCAATATATTACTTTCTTCCATGACCCGTAGATGTCAAATATTAAACTTCGTAATTACAAATATTGTACCTATTCAATATTCAGTTATGCACAAGGTCAATGCTGGCGTACAACTAAACTAAACGTACTTAAATGACTGTTACACAACCTAAATTGTAAGAAAGATATAATTTACGCCTTAGAATCTATTGCAATCTCATCCCATAAGAACAAAGTCGTAGGGTGCTTCGATTTTACGCGTATCCTGTTTTTAGCATGTATATAACAAGTAATGTACACATGAGAAATAGTTGTACAGAGTGGTGTAGAGTTCAGAGGACAATTTATTTATCATTCTAATATATGTTTGATGTGATTGTACTCGTATATATTTACTTTAATTTCATTAGTACCTATCCAAATTCTGTAGTGAATTGGGCGTCAGAATTGGTTCTGAAGTGAGATTTTAAGTTTGACCAATCCAAGTTATTGCATCTTTTTGGCACACTAAGAGATAACTGCCTTGCAGTAAAACATTAACTCCTTAAAAACAGAAACTTACTATAGTTGTAATTATTGGCTTACCATTTATCCTCAGTTAGTATACTATATTTTATTCTTGAATTTGTATTTCCTGCTGCTCAGTTGTGACCTTAGCCATTACTAGGCCCCGGACGGGTAGTTCATTGCGAACCCTTGGTCTTTGCGGAATTACTTCGAATGATAATGCTTGAAACATAAACGCTACACATACTTATAGACAGCAGCGTAAAGGGAAGACAATCATTGTGAAAACTTGTCAGTATGGCAAACCAATTGAAACAACAGAAACTCTCCGACTTTCAATGGCAAACTAGGCAAGAGAGCCCAAGTAGTGTGACGTGAGTTTTATAATACGACGTTTAAAGTGCAACAGTCAAATAAATAAACATATTTTTCAACTTCAGTTGTTGTGGGACAGCGCGAGATGCCTGTGTAAGCGAAGGTATTTGATGGATGCCCTGCTCGCCTCTGCCAAAGCTTCCACATCGTCATTTAAAAAAAAAATGGAAACATAAAACGTTGAAAAACTTGAAGGGTTCAAACGCAACCACACTTTTGCGCACACTTTGAATGACGTCACATGTCCCGTCCCGTGTTAGTTTACTTTAAGTGTTTCAGTTACTTCATATATATTTTCAGTTTAATTGCCATACAGAAGCAGCTAAAAACTTACAAATATTGTATAGTACCAAAGTGCAAAAATCCTACCAGAAGTACACCCGATAAATTGTATTTTCGTATTCCTATCGATGCGAAATAAATAAAATCAAAGAAAATTGATGGTTCTGTAGTCTGCAGAGCACTCAGCAACCAAATTTAATGTGTGCAAGACACAAAATGTATGCTGCATACTTATTTATGTGCTTTATGTGTTTGTAAGCTTGTATTTTAATAATAACAACATTTCGACTATCTGACACACAATGATATCTTGTCCCAAACTGAACAGAGCTTGTACTATAGAACTACAGAACTGATATAAATACATATGTACTATTTTTAAATAGACATGTTACGCATAGAAAACACTGAAACGCCGATACAAATATTTGTTAATCAGACAAAGATTTGGTCCGACCTGGGAATCGAACCCAAGATCTCGAGCACTGCAGTTGTATACGCTATCACTGCGCTACCGAGGCAAATCCATATATGAAACAACAATGAGGCAAATGTTATCTACGGTTAAAGAAAGCAATTGTGCTATATGACGCCCGAATTCTTTCGTTTTATTTGTGTTAATAACGGAATATGCCACCACCAGTTGAAAAATGACAAATGATAAAGGTCTTGGCCTACTATATATACTACGCCGCCCAGACGGGTTACAAACAAGATGCAAGATTTTGGACTGCTCCTACTTTCAAAATCCAGTACAGTAATCCTAACGCACTAACTCTTTCAATGAGAATGTAAAGTTAAAATAGTTTGAGTTCCAAAATAAATTTTCAAATTTAAAAGACTACTGGAATTATTTGTCTTGCATACAATATATTTATGTAAGTTCGTGGAGATCAAAATCATTTCTAAGTAAAAAATATTGTCTCTGCTCAGTTCAGTAAAATTGTTTGTATATATAAATATTATTATCTAACTATAGTAGACCCATATATGTATATGGTTCCTTAAATCACTTTAATATTAAGTTAAGGTATTGTTTTAGAAAAAATAATAATTACAAAAACACTAGTAAGAGATGGCTTACTTAAATGTTGATGATTGAATTACTTATTGTATAACACATAGATTGACGTGAAATAGTAGTTTTTTTTAAGGATACATAAAATCAGTCGGATTAATGTATGTATACAAAAACTTGCACGAAGCCGTAGTTATATAGCAGTATTTTAATAAGTGTGGTAATTTTCGAAACTAATAGTAACTTACTAAAAGGAAACAACATTCATCACTAAATAACTTTTACTCAACAAATGAAAATGTAAGGTTCTACAGTTACGTCATGTGGCAAATATCTTCATATAGCTACATAGTGCGTTTATAAAATTGCATACCTTTGCGCAAGAAAATATATCGAAAGTGGATATCTCGTCAAATCTTTTAATTTTTTATTCATTCCTCATATTACACAGACATTTTGTGGAAATGCTGAAATCTGCAAATTGGCAGTCAAAAATAGCCCAGAAACGATAACACTATTATATTGTGATATACATACATAGCTTTGCTATAAGTAGTATAACTTTCGACCCTACGGTAAAATGTTACTGTCATAAACAGTGGCAATCTTGATTATAACATATATAGCCATTTCTGTATTCAATCTGTTATTACTCTCTTACCAATTCTGCAGGAAGCAGCACGGTGTTTTCGCTGCATTGCTCTTGAATTCGTTTACCTCGCGAATAGCAATCAATCGAATACTATATTTTAAGAGTCTTTTACATGTTCCTACTTAGACAAGGCCTTGTATGGACAAAGCGTTCCAATGTCCGTGAAGTTACAGTACAGACAGTTACACGTACACAGGAACGTTAGTCAATATCTGAAGCAAAACGTAAAGCAAACGCTCCAGCAACCTCCACTATAATTTTAAACAATGAAAATTGCATCAAATTAATATAATTCTATGACTTTTATTGAGTATTGTGAGATCAGCCCCCTAGGCAAGTTGACATTCTACAAACGTAAACGTTATTAGACAGTTAATAATGTATACGAACACATGAAACTAGAGGCGTTAACGTTTGTAGAAAGAGAATCGATACGAAACTCTTGCGTCTTGGCCAAGGGGGCTATACGTGTTTTCAACATACCTATGAGTAGGTTACTTATAACATGGTTACCATGTGATACTCCTCGTTTCCATTCGCAATAACATCGAAGAGATTGTTGCAGCTTGATGAAATGATTTTTTTCCCCACTATTAGGATCAGTAGTGGGATAAATAGAGTAGATTTCATAGAGCCCCATCGATGACGATAACTGAAAAAAGTATCTCTACCAGTATATATATCAGTAGAGATAATTAGAATACCCAGAGGATTCATATTCGAGTTGTGAAAGGCTGATGGCAGTCGCTCTGCGTAAAAAATCGAAATGCAACCGTATCGTAGTAGATTTAAAGCTGATCCCAATTTAGTTTGGGAAAATGGCACAGAGTAAGGTCTTTATTATCAAGCATTGCCTGCAGTACTAGCAACAACAAACCATACGAACCTAAACTCCGAAGTATTCAATAGCAAACCACTAAGAGTTTAACCCTGGTCTTATCCTTATTTTAACTCATTGTTAGCCGAACTATATACATAGTTTAATTTAAATACCGACACTTAGTAGTAACTGAAGTTGATTAAAAGTGACAAAAACTTCTCAAGAATAACGACAAAATCTTTGCAAAAATACTTAGAGAACAGTTTTATTTTCTATGAATTTTTGCAGCCCTTTATTGAGGACATGTAGCAAGTAAGACGGAAGCCACTAAACAACAACTTACTGTTGCTGTTTAGTGGCGACAGGCAAAACAGCTATGTTATCTTGGTAAGAGGGGACTGATAACAGGTGCAGCGTACCTCGTCATTCAAGGTACCTATGTCGGCTATGTAATGCCATGACGAATGAGCACGAGCAGTCACATAGTTACTAGCTAGTCTGCCGGGCTTCAGTTTTTCTATTCAACCTTAATTGTCTCTTTTTGGCTACAGATAGGTTCTCGAAGTTCATAGCCGGAAAAAAAATTATAAAACCTCTTAAATGTTTTATTCACTTTTGAACTCAATCGAAAAATTAAAAATGTAAGTCAGCATCCTGTGGTTACAGTAATTCGCTAAGAAAAAGTACTTGTCTTATTAATTCCACTTCGTCGAATATATATATCAAGAATATAAAAAAAAACTAAAAGCTATTTTATAGCTCTAGTTATGCATACAAATATAGTTTTAGTTTCTACTTCTGTCGGTAGTCTCCACGAACGCTGCCGATTTTTTATTCCTTGATTGTCACACTTAAAGTTTCTGCATGAATCTATACCCGCTTATATTCTTTTTTATTTTATTTTAAAGCCCTGCCAAGGGGAGTAGAGACCCCGTGGCCCACAACAGAAGTAGAAAGTTAAAACTGTATTTGTATGCACAACTATAGCTAACCCGCCTGCTACAAATCTTTTGAACCATCAGAGACCGTTCCGTCCCATATCGCATATATTGTCTCGAAGGCGCACGTGTCTTAGTGAAGCATACACAGAGCGCCATGTATACCATGCTTTGTTTAATATACACCGTATTCATTCAGCTGATGGAAACCGCGCGTTGACGATGACGTCAGTTCCATGATTTTGTACACCCAAAAAGTGCTGAACACGCCTAAAGAAACTTTTACTTCAAAAATACTGCTAGTCAAAATGGTGTGACTATGAGTCTACAATGGTTATATTATATTGATTTGAGATGGGATGGATTTTATATACAAAATTTTACATTCCTTAGAATAGAATTCACTTAAGTAATAATCTTAATATAGAATGTAATAAATCTAATTTAATCTAAATATTTTTGTAGCTAAGAAAACCGATATTTTACAGATAGTTTTCAGTATAAAATATAACAAGTTATACTCCTTTTTTGTCCAAATCTAACGCAAAATTAAACAAAAGTATTTATCTATAAAGATAATTCATTAAGATAAGGTTGTAACAATGTATTGATGTATTGGTGGATATAAGGAGCTGCCGAAGGCAAATAAAAATATTTTTAATAGAACTTATACCTACATACCTATCCGGTACCTACTTGTGGAAAGATATACATATATACGCCTAGGATTTTATGAAACGATATATCGTAAGTCGTGATGTAATAAAGAAAAATTTTTTTTCAATAAAATATGGTTGCGACGCGGCACAAGCGGTACGTAATATCAACGACGTCTACCGAGTGAACATTGCAAACGAACGCACTACCCGTTATTGGTTTGCCCGTTTCCGTTCTGCTAATTTCAACTTGAAAAATGAAACTCATGGTCGTCTGAATACTTTGGTCGACAATAGTGAATTGACAAGTCTGGACACTGATCAAACTCGATCAACGACTGAATTAGCAGTAGCTTTCGAAATTAGCATCAAAATAATATTGGTTCATTTGTGCTAATTTGGCAAGTTAAAAACTTGACAAATGGGTGTTCCACGAACTCGGTGAATGTCAGCGCGCAGTTCACGTTGAGACGTGCCTTACTCTGCTCAAGAGGCACATAACTAACGAATTTGAACAGCATTGTTACATACGACAAAACATGGAATTTATTTGGATAGCGCTCCTCAAGTTGGTTCAATCCTGGTTTAGCACTTAGGCAATGCCCTAAATGAAAATTTTCTCCAAAAAAAGTGGTGGTCACTGTTTGGTGTTTCATCACAGCTTCTTACCAAACGGGATGAGCATTATTGCAGACGTGTGCTGTGAAAAACTAATTGTTGATGGAGAAGTTCGCACCGCTTCAATCAGGTGTGGTCAATCACTTGTCTCCGTTACTCCAACACGACAACACGCGACCACACACTGCAAAGTTCATGGCCTCCAAGTTACAAGAGCTGGGATGGGAAGTACTGTACTCACCAGACTGCGTCTACAGACTTAGTACCCGAGAGGCACCACAAAATGCCTTTGAATTATTCATTTGCATGGTTGATTACTTTAATAGATATAAAATACGTTATTTCATAGATTATCGCTTTGTTAAAATTATTAGAAATCCTTGATTTCTTATATTAGTATAGCCTTCATCCACTCAACTGGCATTGTTTTATTGACCTGTGTTTTTGTCCTTCATAAATGAATAAACAATAAAATTTTGTGCAGTAAGACCTTTGTCTCTTTTAACTGTTACAATTTACTATTACTAAAAATATTTTAATTAGACCTTCCTAACCAGGCTTTTTCATGCAGTCCAGATATTAATTTTAGCGCTTAGGTAAAAAAACCTAGATATCGCTATCCAGCAAAAAAAAAGTATAATGTTACGTCAAGTACATTTTAAATTTTTGATATATAAGCTGCACTCAGTCGGTAGTAAAAATTTAGCTCTTACATTGTTAATAGTGACTGTTAGATAGCTCAAACTTCACATTATCCCTCCCTTTCGGTTATTTCAGTAGCGAAAATGGTGTCTTATTTGATAGTCCTTAGGACAATCTAGAACCACTTTGTTTCTATTCCGTCCACTTATGAAATTTTAGCAGTAACGACAGTACAGCTACTTCTAATTCTTAATCAGCAACAAAGAAGATAGAGCTTGTCTCTTCGTCCTGCAAACGCAGTTCATCATGACGGAAAACGAATCCTAAGTCAGTTGTTTCGTAAGTCACGCAGAAACGTCGTTTACACTTCTTGTTTAAAATTAAGAAAAACATTTCTTAGTAGTCCAAGATCTCCTTGTTAAGGAGAGGCCTATATCGAGCAGTGGAATGTTAAAAGCTGTTGATGTGATGCGTTTCATTACTGATCTATAAGTCCTCCGTGCAGCTTACAATACAAATTATAACAAATGCCAAATTAAAAGATATGAAAATCATTTGCATTTTGGGTACCTTTGTAATGAAATATGACGTCGAATGAATTACAAATCTATCTTAGTTATGAGGATTTACAGTTAGCTTTATACAGAGTGATGAGAAAAGAATTAAACCAATATATTATTCGAATAATCGGTCACCGAGTCTGTTTCTGGATCCATGTTACTTTCGAAATTAACTTATAACACTGCAAGCACTAAACAAATGATCTAGAAATCGGTAAAGCTAGTAAACTACTTTCAAAAATTTTAATTCAAAGATTGTACTCATTAGTGCTAAGTTCAAAAGGACTATTATTGGTGGTTTTTATGTAGCGTGGAATAGCTGTTCACTTAAGTTTCAAAAAGATTAACTCGATTCGATAAGGGAATTTGTTCGAACTTTAGCACGTTTTAAGTAAAAAAGCGTGAGTTCTGTTGATAGCTAACAAAAAGTGCTACAAATTTGCCTGGTTAGTATATAGAATATCGAAATGTACACACTGGTCAAACTTGAGGTCCAGAAAAAAACATAACCCCCTACTAAAGTATGAGATACACTTTGGCAATACAATGTTTTCTTTTTGACAGTTTTGATACCAAATCAATTTTTTTTAAGATTTATACCTATTTACACTAACTTGTTTGGTTAACAAGAAAACTTAGTTAGTTAGAAATTATTAGTGCTTTTTGCAGTAGTCTAGTAGTAGTAGCCCATCAGTTCCGAAAAGAAAGAGTAAGGTATTGTATTTACCAATCAGATAGTTAGACTTATGGCCAGATATCTGAATATCTGAATTCCAAGAACCCATTTCTGTATATTAAATTTAAGATGTAAGCTCACGATTTGTGTAACTTCCATCGCTCCGGAAAATGAATAAAATAAATTACAACAAAATTAATACCAACGAATTTAGACGTGATATGTTTTTGATATACCGCCTATATATTCCGATTTTCTGTGGTATTTTTATGTTTCTTTAGATAGAAACTTATTATTTTGGCTTTAGAAGACCTACAATATGTGATAAAAATTCGCTTAAATGTTGGTGTTTCAGGCAATCTTGCGCATATATATTTTTTCATTTGAAAACTGTTTCATTTAGTAAATTGAAAAAATGGAGTCCAATTTGCTACGTATGCTATCACCTTCGACATATCCTTACAGGAGGTAAGTTATATTTAACAAAATCAACAGAGTGGAATAACAAATCTATAATTACTGTTTGAAGAACAAATTACAAACACACATCAAAAATTGTATTACTGTTGAACAGTGGATGTATCTTTTGTTTACAAAATTTTACAGTAATTCGATGGCTGAAAGTACCCATCCATACGAAGAATAAAAGTAGATCTTTATAAGTATCTTTGTTCTACATTTGGGTTTACTGTAAGTTTTATGTGTTTTCCTAATTTTTTTTTGACGGGTCTCGTGACGACGGTCTCGAATGCATATGCACTAAATGAATCTCAAAAATGTAAGACGTTTCCAAAAATGCTTACACATACAATTAGTTCCTACCAAGTGCATAATAATAATCAAATGTTGAAAAAAGAAACAACTCAATAAAAAACTGAATATTTTGAAAAGTAGTCTGGAGTAGAAAGCTTGGCTCTATTCAGTTACTCATAGTTATCGCTTAAATTTAAAGAGTCAATTCAATAACTAAAATTGGAGAAACATCCGGCGGTGACAATCCCGGAGGCACGCAGAAATGTTCTTATACATAAACGATATTTTGTTACTTTGCTGCCGGTATCTGATAATGCTATCATATTTAAGATCCTTATTATAATAGTAAAATTAATAAAAAAAACAAGTTCAAGAGAAAAGTTCACCTACGTAAGTGTCGAATAGCGTTAGTCATTTTTTGATATATATTTTTTTGAAATATATGTTTCAGCAGTCCGATTACCACAGCCCTCAACAGGGCTTATGTACTATTTTGGAATTGGTCGTGTGCGAGATGTAGTTATTATTGTTACCAGGTAAAATAATTGTCAAGAGGTAAACGTACCAATTCATGCACCCGTTAGAATACCGCTACTGGCTACGGTAACTATTATGTCTGCAGTATAAAAATGTAGGTTTTATACCACCATTACAGATACTCTTTTTAGCATCTATAGCACATTCTTTTCGTGAACAGACTTAATAGTACCTTGAAAATCATAACATAACTGTCAATAATAATCAAGGAATACGTCACACATCGTACCGAATTACCCTGCAAAAATATACTTGAAAAATACATTCAGAATGGCCAATGCTTTCATCTGGCAATTCAAGTTATAGTGAGAGCAAGTTATTTCCTGCTACATATCAGGAAACGCTGAAGTTCAAAAACTGCATACCTTTTTTAGATTTACTAGCTAGCAGCTTACTGGCTTGATACTATGTTATAAAGGTAAATTCTTGCAGATGAATTCCCGGTCACGTCTTTGGTAATATAAGCGTATCTACTTTATTCCTTTAAATAAAAATAAAATGAATAACACATACACAGTATTTTTCAATAGGTATGTAATTACGTACCTATCGAGAAATACTATTTGTCATGTTTCTACTGCAGTAATATTGTCTTATACTATAACGCTGTGTATATAAAAACAAAGGCTTTTACGACACTAAAAAAAAAGAAAAAAATCTATGTTCGAGTCTATATATTCAAAAATATTGATGTGGCATGGATATCTTGATCGAAGATTCGGTAGATAAAAACCTTCGCTTTTGATCGTTGCATAAGAGAATAGACCCTGCTAAAATACTAGAAAGTATAAGTGATCTTTAAAATATTATAAAAAAGCCAGATATTACTTTTTTGAACATTTACGCGTTAGCGATGAGTTAAAACGGTCAAAACAGGAGTTGTATAGCTAGATTTAAATTAATTTTATAAAGGGTTATTCCTAATACTATTATGATTTCCATGATATATTTCTAAATAATTTGTAACACAATCTTTTTTAATACACTGCCTGTACGATGTCCATTGAGCTTCCCCCAGTGTTTTCGGTACCTACATACTTTTTTCAGACTAAGAAAATTCAATGACACTCGCCGGTAACCTCAACCCGGTCAACTTAAAATTGATACATTAAATATGTAAACGGTGAACAGACTCCTGTGAATATTCATAGAAAACCTGAAGAGTGTAATAAGTAAAATATACAATAAAAAACGAAGGTTTGCATGTGTGCATACACATGACGACCCAACGAAGACAACTTGCAGGTTTTATGCCAATGCTGAAATATCAATTTCACATTGTGTTTTTGTCTCATACACTGTAGAATCCTTTGTACTGATACTGAAGACGACCTATTCACTTTGAATACATCGTCTTACCTTTGATTCCAAATGCTGGTAAAAATCGCATTTAAATCCATAGCATAATTTGCGTGTTATGTCATATGTCACGTTATTTCATTATTTACATCTACTTGTCGGCATATAAATTTTACTGATAACTAAAACAATGAAAAAAATAGAAATTTTACAATATCCATAAACAAAAATAAGAAAGTTTTTTCTACGTAAAAAGGTGTCTTAAGAGACACGTTTGTGTTGTAAAATTTATAGTTGTAAGCCTTTGTTGGCATGTAACTTTTTTTCAATTTTTAACTATTTTTTTTCAAATCCATATAAAAAATACTACGGAATTGTGTAGCTTAAAAACATCTACAAAACGTCCGCGATGGAATACACTTAAATCTTACAGAAAACCCACAGCAAACATTTTCCGTTTTCAGATTAAATTTATTCGTTTTCGTTATACTTTCAAAGTAATTTTGATCGATATAATATGAATCCTTATCCATTTAAAATGTAGATATGTTGTGTTTTAAGGTTGTATTTAATGTAGCCCAAAATTTATTTTACACCATTTGATCAAAATGAATATCTTAGAAGATACAAGATGATTAAACTGCATGAATTGCACCTGTGCAAAACCGGCCATCACTACCGTGCTTGGTGGTGCAGACCACCGAGTTATCAGTACTGTCGTAAGAACAAACACTAGAGGTGTGGGTAGCAGCACACTCGACGGGAACACGACATGTGTGTTATTTGCATTGCTGGACGGAACATGATAGTAGTGTGGCCAGCACTTGCGGATCATAAAAATGACAACGTGTCTTTCAGCACTGACGAAAGTTTATAAAAACACTTGTGTTAACTCGCAGCGACCGTGTTAATTGAGGAGGGAAATTAATTTTCCTAATTCAGATTATCTAAAAACTAGCAAATGCGGCGCTCATTCAATGAGTACTCAAAACTCTTCATCATATCTAAGATAGTTTCGATATGATCAAGTTTATTCAGTACCTACGTAGAAAGAATACATTCATAAGGAAGAGCAGCTAGCCATAACTGTTGCCTTTTTAACATCTTAAAATTACCTATAATATGAACCTTTTAAAGTTCAGAAAATACCATCGTGTACAGATGCTGAAGATGTTTCTGTTGTTTCTCTCTTATCCATCCTCCTACTGTTCATGTTGTGTGTATAAGTCACTGTCTCTGGTGTCCAGTTAGTTCAGCTTACCATAAAATAACCCAGTTTGACCTTGCCTCAGTCGATTGCCAGTTTTTATGCGGTGTCCTTCGCCGTTAGGTTTATATTTATAAGACATATTTATAAGATATATATATAAGAAAATTTAAGAAAAAAATGGCTTAAACTCGAGTGCGTGTTGTCGTGTGTGGAATTTAAAATACATACATTTCGTCCTGTAACAGCAGCAGTATCTATTGCTCCATAAGAAGTAAATTTTCCGATAAAGAACGGTCAGTAAAGATAAATGACAAATGTCAGGATTCATTGTAGACATAAAACACTCCAGTCTTTATGCGAATTAAATTATCTGTGTCGAATATTGAATAGGAAAGTATTTAAAAATACAGTCACGTTAAGTCAGTCCTACAGATTAAAAAAAAAGATTGAGAAATGGCATGTGATTTCGAATCAATCATCCATGACTTTCAGCAGTCACGTTGTTGTATAGAGTGGGCCACGAATTAATCAGAATCATTTGATTTACAAGGAAGCTAAATAGTTGGAATTGATTTTTTAAAAATTATATAATTTAAATGATCACCGTTTCGACGTTTGCACTCTTCTAAGCGAGCACCAAAGTTTTCGAATACTCGTCGGCAAAGAGACCGCGAGATTGCCGACATCTCTTCGCTGTTTTTTTCTTTTAGTAGACGTAGTGTATTTGGTTTATTGATGTAGACACGATTCTTCAAATAACTCCATAAAAAGAAGTCTGCTGGGGATATCTGGACTTCAGGGTGGCCAACGCATGTCGCCTCGTCTGGAAATCTGCTTTTCTGGAAACATGTTTTTGACCACCGGCAGGGACTCATTGGATGTAAGGCTGCATCTTGTTGAAACCATTTGTTACGATTGTAGCCAGTAAATTCCAGTAGCATCGGTCCCACTCTCTCGCAACATGTTTATGCGGGATGTTAGATTCAAATGTTAACGAATTCTTGGCCCACCCTATAATTTTATTTTTCATCTTGTTGGTTAGTGCCCATTTCTAACAAAATTAGTTCGTAAAATTATTTACCAATATTGACTATTTGGCAATAAGGCGTTGAGGGGTTAAGTGTTGAGCTAAACTCTTTGTTAATAATATATCTCTAGAAGTAAATAAAATAAAATAATAATCTAAGTCCTCGTTGTAAATCGATATTATTTAATGATCCGGCAAGTAATATATTGTATGTATTTAAAAAATTTATCAAGTTTATTCTATTTACTAGAACATTGGCGGTTGGAAAGAGATTTTTTGAGTTGGTCAACTTCAAATATTGAATCTCAAAGTGTTGAATTTGTAAAAGTTGAAATACTCGTACATGTTAAAAACACCGTCAAATTAATGTACATTCAACACTAATATACTTATAACTAATACAAAAAAATATACCTTCATTCCGAACCACGATGTTCCACAAACACAAAATATCATTCATATACAAAAAAAGTAAAAAAAAATTATTTTTATAGAAAAATTGAAGGTGATATATTTTTTTAATATAAAAAATCTGAGAATGAGCGATATAATTTACAACCAAAACCATATAAAATTATAATTAAACTGGAAAAACAGAAGCTTTCGTCGTCTTTCTGGTTTCTCCAAAAGGAAATTTGAATTAATGTAATTCATTTTTTACTTCATTACAAGGTAAAAAAAGCAAAATGTTTTGTTTTTAACATTTTTATATTGATTCAATAAAAGCTTACTTTTAATTTTAGGATTGTATTAATTTTGGGTAGAGGCGGTTTGTTTTAGGGATTAGAGCATATTTGGAGCCACTGCAGCAACCATATGCATGGTTCTAAGCTTTTCTTTAAATTTCATTTCTTAGATGATAATCAAGCTAGAGATGTGAGGTGTCACAAATAACTACAAGGCTCATTACAAACAGTTAATACCTGAAAAGCTTTCGTATGTTAATCCTATATCGATCACTGTATTTTTTTTCCTTACATAACCCTGGACCTAGCTGGATTCAAGTATGGGAAAAACCGGAAAGACTGGTTTCTTCATCATATTTTTGTGATATTCCCAAAAATTGAGTTCATTTCATGTATTGGTTCAATATTGCTTCAGGAATATATCAATAATCAAATAATATTTTGTAATTTCGCAAATTCAACATTATGGTCCGAAATGCTTTTAACAAAGTCATTGTTGTCACTGTTTCTGACATACCAGTGCACCATGTCACTAATGTGAATGATATGAATTACTCCTCGTATATATACTTTGCAAAAATCCTGGTTTTTATTCCTGTTAAATACATTTTTTTAAATCCTGAACAGTTTTTCCTTTTTGACACACTTTTCTGTGCGTATAACAAAAAAGTGTCTCAACTAAATAATTCTCGTTAAGAATAATTTGTAAAGTCATCATCATCATCATCTCGGTAGCAAGTCGTCCACTGCTGGACATAGACCTCCCCTAAGGCTCTCCACAACAACCGGTCCTTTGGTGCCTGCATACAATGATTTTCCGCGACCTACACCAGGTAGTCTTGTAGAGGGCCTACCTATACTCTATCTCGTTTCAGACGGTCGCCACTCCAGAATTTGTCGACCGCATCGGCCTTGTTGTTATCTACGAGCAATGTAGCTCGCCCACTGTCACTTAAGTTAAGCAATTCTTCGGACAATGTCAGTGACCTAGGTTCTGCTGCGAAACTCTTCAGTCCTGTCCTAATTTGTAAAAATGTCTCGAGAATAATGTCTTGAAAAAGTTTTTAGTTTTTTTAATAATAATTTTACACAAATACTTTTGTACTTTGCTGTACTAGACAAAAATATATCTAACAGGAATAAAAAACGAGGAATTGAAGGTGTTTCCATTAGAATAGGGTATCTGCGAGAAATAATACGTAAACAATATAATATGTAGAATTCGTTATTGCTAATATCATTATGGTGGCTCTCCATAATAACATTAAGGCTAAAAACGCACTTGCGGTTAGCCTTAATGTGGAGTACCATTGTGGTTGGTCGCACATCGATTTTATATGAAAAAGTATAGAAGTCGACACAGTCTACGCGTTCAGAGATAGACGCCGCTTCCCGAACCAGTCCGTCGCTAAACGATGTAAGGTAGGTGGTTGTTGTTCAGAATTTGAACATGCTGTCACATGTTTGTTATGGATATTGACACGGAACAGTTAATTTTAGCAGACAAAGAATGCCCACTCTACTTCATATGTAGTGTAAGTGTAAGCATATTGATCACGAATATGTAACAAAATGTAACAGGTAACATCTTTTACCTTTAACGAATAGACGTAGTTTCTGATATTGTAACCTTACTAAAAATAATTAACGGAGATATAAATTGCTTGATCCCGCTCGAGAAAATTTATTTTGGAGTATAGCATAATTTACGTATTTATGTTACGTACGTCTAGTACGTATAATCTTCTCTTAGCAGCACCTCGAACATATACCAAGTATCGTAAAAATTCTTTTATTATTCGAGCGAGCAGATTTATAAATGATAAGCCTAAATCGAGCAGCAGGTTTGTGCTCTTCAGATCCAAATTGCACATGTTAAAAAATGATTATAACAAAATTTTTTGTTTTTAAGCCCAACCCCAGGAGTGTGACTTTCCTTAGTCTAAGTTTTCTTTTTTGTTACAAAAATATTTTCTATTGGGTTCTGATATTTTAATAAAAGTATTTTTTTTTTGATGTTAAATTATTTGTAACGTTATATGTCTTGAATATACAGGCTGACTGGTGAGATACCTTCAATATTTGAGGACGTGATAGTATGCGAACATATATCATGAAATAAAATAACATAAAAACGAAATATTAAATAACTTCTTAGTAAACTTCGTACACAGTACACCGAGAGTCCAGTATTTAACTGCGGAATACTTGGACACCGCGCGGCCGCACGTGTCGCGGAGCGCGTTTATAGCGCGAAATACATAGATACCTACACTGTACAGCTGTTGCCTACCTACATCGATACCGGCGGCGGCGAGCGGCGAGCTTAGGGAGTATAATATCCAAATTTCACTTATTTTTAGAGACATTTCGATAAAAAATAAGCACCTATTTTTTTTTATATCAAGTTAACGAGAATCGAGTACCGAGTACTCTCCATAAGTATTGAAGGTAACTCACCAGTCAGCCTGTATTTGCGAGTACCTATAATAGTTTTGTTGTTACATGACTTTAATGTTTACCTTAAGATATAAAGATGATATAGATAAGAGAAAATATCCGATACTCCCAGAAACACTAAAGTTTACTATAGTAGAACCAAGACGAGGCGGTTAACCGGAATGCAGCGTGCCGTTGCAGTTTAACATATACACGAGTATATGCTACAGAGAGTCGCAACGACAAGTCGCGTGACTGGTAACCACTACTAGAGCGTTCTAACCCTTATTCTAGCATATCCTTGCAATCCAATCCTTGCTAAGAAAACGTTATTCTAGCATATCCTTGCAATGGATAATGTCAGTTTATAATTATAATTACAAATAAAACTTTCATTCTCTTTTCACAAATCTATGCCTCAAGATAATACTATAGTGATTTTGTTACCGGTTTGTGTTAGTTTCTATGAGAAAGAAATCAAAATCATAAAAAGAAGAAGTTACATTTTTCCACCAAATACTCCAAAACAATTTAAGTTCGTATTTTAGTATTTATACTATTCCAAGTATGCAGCTCAGGTAATGAATGTCTACCTACTTGAATCTAAGTGATAGAATATTTAGCTAGTCATTGCAGCCCGGATACAGATTAGATTTTTTTTTTATTAATATAAAGTAAAGCAATTATAATAGTCAAGTGCATATTTACTTACTGAATAATTTACTTTAATACTTACCACACAATCCAGATATATATATTAAATCACAATTACTAATTTAAAAAAAAATGTTCTAAGAAAGAAAATAGACAACTATAGCTACTAATAATACTTGATATCAAGTAAATAAAAAACAAAACTAGATTTTGCAACATTAAAAATAAAAATGTAAAAAAAAAATTAGACTTCATTTCAATAGGGCAATGTGGGTGATAAGTTCAATGGCAATCAGACGAAAAATCCACTGTGGGTATAAGGACTGTTGTTCTGCGATCCATTTATTCAAAACAATACTTAAAACTAACCAATTATAATTATATCTTTAATGAAATGAAATTTGGTATATTTTCTAAGAAATGTGTTCAGAGAAAATATAAACCCAGATAAGTACATAATTTATAATTTATATAGCTACCTGAACGCAATAAAAGCGTCTCCAAGTTCACCGCCCACAATGTGGACACCTCCTTCAGGAATAGAAAGTCCTCGAAAGAAATTCCTAATGTCCAAGGCATTTGCAGACCATGGCAGGTTCTGCAGTCTAATGATGACGCTCATGATGACTCACTTGGCGAGTACCTTTAAAATAAAAAAAAAGTGTCCATTTTAGATGTACACAAGACATTTTAGTCAGGGATAAATAGCAAGAATTCATTTAAGATAAGTAAAAATTTGCTGTAAATTTATGTGTATATGACACAAATATTTAGAGCAGGAATCATAAGTGCAGTCTCACCATAATGCCCATATTTTTACGTCAATTCTATCATAGTGTGTTGTTTTCAATGTATACACATATAATATTATAATCAAATTTAGAATATGTGTAAATTGAAACATGACATACACAAAAATAACCACTCAACTGGTGTGCAAATATGAACATTACAGTGGGGCTGAGTTTATGACCGCTAACTGTACCTTATAGATAAAGTAGTAGGAACTGCAGCAAAACTACAAAACTAATTGGGTAAAATATTTAAAACCCAAGTGTTTCATAGCATTTATAACATCACATCACATATCTTTAATGGTCCACCGGTGGACATAGGCCTGTCTTTAGCAATTAGATTTTGGCCTACCATACCACACTGGCCAGACAGGTTGGTATAATTATTATATTATTCATTATAGATTGTAACAGAAATATAACATCTAGTTTAAAATGTGCATATTATAACATTCATATATTTTTGTCTACATTACATTACATACATTATAAGTACATTTTATTACTGGTCCCTTAGACTGATCCAAGTCTATGAGTGTGAATAATTATGGGGTATTTTTTTACGCTCAGCAATAGTACTATGCTCTCAATCTAATTTATGTGGAGTGTTTATGTATACTCATTCTATAAATGTATTAATTGTATGTACCTCTCTTTCAATTACTTTATAGCAAGTAAATTCTACATTATCAAGGTGATCAGAAGAAATTGGGCCTACTTACGCAATAATCAATTAACACATATGCCTATATATATTCATGTAATTCATATGTATATATAAAAAAGATAAAGATAGAAAATTTTTAATGTTCAATTGACCCAGTAAATATTAAAATGATCTGCCAATTTTGACAGAACAAAACATATTGATGGCAAAGTTATCAACCAATATAAGAACAGTTCTTCAATTAACAATATATTTACATGTACCAGTCTCTCAACAATCCTTTAGGATTTTTTAAAATAATTGAAATTCTTTTTTTTTACTGAATATTTCAAAATAGATTTAAAAATCGTACATAGAAGACAATATTGAAAATTTTCAGGTCAATCAGATTTTGATGTGAATTCCATTAAACAATTTTTGATATTCAATTATACATTTTTGTAGTTTTTAAATTTTTATCTACAGACATATACTACGGACAAAAAATTTTGGTTGCATTTGATTAGCTATTTAAATGATATAGCAGAAAAGCTACAAAATAAAATAAAATTTTTATTTATTAGTCATAAAATTAATTGTGGCATTAATTAAGTAAACCGTTTTAAACATAGTACTCTAGTGCTCTGTGATAAACGTTCTTTGGCGTTCCAATTCGATTTATTCCATAATTTTTCAATAAATGATAAACAAATTTATTATGCAAGTCTCTACAGACATTTTTTCAAGTTGGACCTTATAGCTACAAAGCACTGGCATTTACTATAGTTTACATTGAGAAGAAATGCCGAAACAAACGACAATACTAAACAGATACCTATACTGAACTATCATCATTATTCAATATAACTAGAGTTCAGGTCATCGTAAACTCAAACCAATATAAGTCAATATTAATAACCTGAAGTGATACACTGCCTCCAGCAGGACATTACTGTAGGTAGTGGCAACACTCAAAATCGCCAGAAAGTTACTACCTTACAAACTTTCAGTATGTTCACATTTACATATACAAAATACTGAATACAAGAAACTTACAACATAAGCAATAATTTTAGAGATAGCAGGAGCCACATCTTCATTTGAAAAATGCTTTGCTGTAAATTGATTGCAGTACTGTATATTGATGATTATGCTTTGAATTTATTACTAAGCCTGTTTACTGCAGAAATAACTTTCAGTCTTCCATTTGGTTTTCAATTTTTGAGGTGTCTCGCAAGTAATTCAGAATAGCTTTCATTACTTAAAACAAACACAAGCAAAACATGTTTCCATTAGTAACCTTTTTTTACCATTTTGGACACAAAATATAGAAATTAAAGTGGCAATAATTTAACTTAACTGCAGAGAAATAATTTACTATTATTTTTAACACAGTTCACAATAAATACTCTCTATATACTATAAACCACGATGCAAGTAATCTGTTAAAGGGTACTTCACAAATTTACTAAAGTGACAGAATTGCTTTTCCTGGTATTTCAGAAAAAACCATCACGATTGTTAAAACTGCAGAAAATTGATTTACATCAATATTATTATTTATTACAACATTGTTAAATTTAGTTTTTATCAATTTCATATTTATTTTTACAAAAAATAGAAGTATTTCTATCCTTTTTGTCGGTAGCGTTTGCCTATAAATTTAAAATTTGTTTATATTTTATAATATTAACATATACTATATATTATGTGTAAGTAATATGATACTTTTCTTAATGTTATATCGAAGAACCAACACAACCAGACAGTTTTGCAAAAAGGAACCAACAAGTTTTTCAGCAATTTTAAATTTGTATACATAAAACGAATTATTTTGTATAATTTGTCAATAAACTATTCAAACAAAAAATTAACTGTATGCAAAATTATGACAATAATGTCTTACTGAAACTGTCTGTGTGGATTGATTCTGTCTTGCGTAAATAGATCCAATTAGTTTTGAACAATTGTTTAACTTTCTAAACAAATGGTTTATGGAGATTAAAGTGTTTATCACAGTATTGACTGAAGAACACCACCCAGTAAATAATTTGTTTCTAGAGAACTTGTGTCAAAAAAATGAACTGTGAAAACTACAAAACTACGTTATCAACTACTGAGTCAGTAGACTCGATCATCATAATCATTGTTCATTACCACATAGAACTTAAGATCACTAATTTCGTCTTCAATAAACTTATTTATCTTTACTAACGGCGAAATTACTAAATTAAGTAAAGAAAAAGTTGAAACGATTGCCTCAATCAAGACACCATTGCTTGCCAGCATAGATTCATACTTCGGACTTACCTATTTATCGCTAAAAATTTTAAAACTGCGTTTAAATATTAAACATTATTGACACAGATCGGTCACAATATAATTATTATCACCTAGAAAGTCCTATTTTTTCATTATCATGTAATAATCGCACCTACAACGAAATAACTTAACGCCAACCTATAACGTTATAATTACAAAATGGCGGACAGGAAGTTTAGTTTATGCTTGTGCCGCTTTCATCAACTTCGCCATCAAATTCAATAGAGAAAGGATAGACCAACATAGCTCATCCTATTCCGGTTTTTTCTGCCACATGAAGTATAACTTTAACTTCTTAAAAATAGGATATAAAATACAAATAAAATAAAAATATTTTTTTTAGTAACTAAATTTTTATTAAACAATGTGTACTATTTTGTACGATTGAAATCTGCATTTTTGTTTGCTTATGAAGAAACACAACTAAAAAATATTGTTTAAACTTTGGATTTTATTTGAACCTAATTGTGTATTTACTTTGATAAAAACTAAAATGGTGTATTTTATGAATATTTCGTAAATTGCTGATTGGTACGTAACCGAGTAGTCCTTTTAATATTGGACTTTTATTTATTACATTTAGTCAGCCTAACCCAGTTGTCATACAGTGTACTTAGAGAAGAATGTCTCAGATACGATGTTAGTACTTTTTTATGTTTTTTTTCTATTTATATTTGGCATAGGTGAATAATAATATCTTTCAGTAGAGAGCCCGATGACTGTAAAAATAATAAATGTTTAAATTCTTAATTTATTCTTCAAAATCTAAATTATTATTAAATTTCTTTTAGTGTTATAATACACTTTACTGCTGGTAAAGTACTTTTAATTTTATTGTTTGTATAACAAAGTAAAATCTTTGACTGGCAGCCCTGAAAATGGCAGTATTGTCCGAATGAATGCATATCATAGAACGAATGAGATGAGTTAATTTCAGATCCGTTGGCTGCGTTTGTCACGGTATTCATAATTTTTCAGAAAGAATTATCAAATAAATGATTTTATTTCAAAGCGGAAATAAGGTTTCTTATAAGATCAAACGTGAGTATCTGAATAATTTCATGGTAAAATATTTTATACAATAATTAGCCCTTATCACGCTGTCAACACGGACGGACTAGTAAATAATTTGTTATTTTCTATTGTTTTTCCATAATTTTCTCATAATTTACTACCTATAATTAGGTACAGCAGCTAATGAATGAGTAAACATTTGATTTAAAAAAAATATGTTCACTGGTTTATTAATAGGAAAAAAATCTTGTAAGGATTCTCCAATTACATTGAATACAAGAGAAAAATGAGCAAACCTTTGAATAAATTAACACTGTACACTATTACTCGTTTATAGATATGTTTCATTAGAGTTTACGTTATGTATGGATTGTATGTTTGGGGTATCAAATCCAAACCTAGTTAGAGAATAATAAATTTTATTAATTAAAGTTTCCAATTCTAATAATTTATATCAATCTCAATTTAATATATTTAATGGCTGTTGGTTGTTGGTTCATCATTATTAGGTACTCGAACACCACAAAACACTAATTCAAATTTTTTTTTTGCAGGTACAGCTTAAAGAATAGTTAATATCTAACTTTATAATACATTTAGAAATAGATTAGTTTAAAATGAAGCTATAAAGTAAAATTGCTCAATATATAAGTAGAAAATAGTGTTATTTGTTTAAAGTAGTGGTTTATAAGTGTGTTAAATGTGTGAGAGATATCCGGGTTATTTATTTGGCGGGACTCCTGTCAGCAGTTGGGACAGGAGTTTCAATTCACTGGAAAATGTGAGTATTTTTATGTCATAAATATGGCACTTATATGTATTTTTAAAAATGATTTTAGTTCAATAACAATAATAGCTGTTATAGGAACAGAAATAACTACAAATAGTAGATATGCAAAACAATAGACTTTCTTTTAAGTCCTTTAGATCAGTTATCCTCTCATTTCTTAATGGAATGTGATCACTTAATATCTTTTAATTACTTGAGTATGTACCTGTGCATTTAGAGTAGTTATTAGGTATAAGATAATAAAAGAACTTGTGGTTTGTTAAGTTAACAGTGATAGCACAGTAACTGTTTGTTTTTTATTTATTATTAGGTTTTAAAAAGGTTTTTCTCGCTACTCAATGTTTATGTAAGTAGGTTATTTACCATACTCATAAACATTTTCTTACATATTGCAATCTGTTTCCATGTCTAAGGATATATTCTGCTAGTAGCTGTAGTGTTTCTTCAGTTTTTTAATTATTTTTATCAGCAATAACCGTTTTAAATTGAATGAAATATTCAATTTACGTAACAAATATATTGAATAATATATAGCTTACAAAAGGAGAAGTGTTTTAATTAATTATATTTACAATTCAAGACCTAGTTATAACAATCACCAATTATAAGAAGCTTATCCTTAGAAACCCAAATTAGACAACTGAGATATGCAGACTGTACTCCCGTTAAAGAGACCATACAACTCTAGCACAAACTGATAATAAACATCAATATGACTAAAGTTACTAATAGTTCATCAACATTTAACACACAATTATATCATCAATCAAAAGACTCCATACTACAAGTATAAACCTGACCAAAACAATATTACAAAGCAAGGCTTGTAAAACTTATTAGTAATTTTTAATAGCATTTCTAAACAACCATTATCTTCAGTCAACAATTTAGAGATAGAAATAGCAAAATCTGACAATAGAACTTAAAACTCAATGGAAATTTTACACAGTACACGTAATCCCAATGGTTCTATCATCAAGAGGCAGAGTACCTAAAACTCAAAACAAAAAAAAAAAATCTCAAATTCTTGAATTATTTCTTAATTATGCCTTCACATTCTGTTTGCTCTAACAAGCTCATACTTAATACCTGCTGCATTACTCATTAATTACTAACTTATAAATTATCCCTCTGAAAAGAGATAAATCGAAATGAAAATATAATGATAATATTTAGGACATTACACAACAACATCTATTACTAAACTACTGTGTATTATACTATAAACACAACAAATATAAATACATGTATACTTTTTTCTGTAACTATATACATATATTACACCCAAACTCTGAATAAATATTTACAAATCATACAAACATTTGGTAAAACCCAGGACTCGAATCTGAGACCTCAGGTACAGTAATTGGATACCCAATCACTGCGTCACTGAAGTATAGACTTATTGTAAACAACATATTTATGCTTTTTGTAATAAGTTTTGTTAAAATTAAATAAGTTCAATCATTTCTGAGAATAATTTGTAAAAAAGCAAGACAGTCTTGTGTTTCTGCAAATCATTGAAATTGGTAGACTCACAGAACGACTTAGAATAAGACAGAAAGACCTGAACTGGTTTTTTAATTTATGTATATAAATTAAAAAAAAAACAATATTCAAATGTAACATAATAAACTACTAAGGCTTGCGGAGTGTTATAACTAAGCATGTTATGCTTAATATTAAGTAACTGCATTACTTGAGATCTTGAGCTGGATTCCCTGGTCAGACTAAATATTTGTATGATCTGCAAATATTTGTGTCAGAGTATGGGTGTTTTCTGTGTATAATATGTATTTATTTACCAAATAAACGTATATAATTTTGTATTTATATCAGTTGTCTAGGACCCATAGCACAAACTCTGCTTAGTTTGGGACCTGATAGCATTTGTGCAAGATTTCCGAAATATTATACTCTATGTATAAGGAACCTTCCTTAAGTTGCGATTATGAAATTTACACACTACCTGAATGAGTCTACTTTCAGAGCTGATAGTATTTTTACAGAATAATTGAAATGAGACATTTATTTCTCTGTCATTAAGTAATAACACATAACAGCATAGAAGTCCTGACTATAACAAAGTGCCATCCAATGCATTTTTTGTAAGAACTGAAATTGGAAGCCTTAACCATATGTAGGTATTCTTATCGTTAGGTAGGCATTAGGTTCAAACCCAAATTGTGTTTAGAATGTCTAGGCCATGTAGATTTATAATTCAATCTAGATGGTCCCTAATAGAAAAATATCAGTTTTTGTTATTTGTTTCAAGTGTGAAAGCCATAATTTTTCATTCTTTAATTTATTTCAATTTTCTCTTGTTACATTTCTTGTTATTGTATTTAGATTAGTAAAAACTGTTTTTAAATATAAAACAAATTTGTACCTCTAGCACCTCTGCTGAGATTTACAACTGGGTGAGTTATTTAGTCTGTAAGGTTTTATCATATGAAAATTAGTATTATTGTATTATATATTTGATGTATGTAATGAATGTATCCAGTCAGTTCAATTAAGCTAGGTGTAGATCCTAGGAGTGCTTAGACTTATATTTTCCTACATGAATGAGTTACATTGTGTGATTTAGTACTTAAAAGTTGTGGGAGGGTACCAAGTCAATATTTTTACAAACAATTGCATACCACTGATATGCAATTTTTTTGTTATATTAATGTGTTTCGCATGGCAGTTTGGTAATACAGCATATTATTGTGTCTGCATATTTTTCTATGGTAGGGTTATTTCAGCTCATTGTGTCTTATATGTGGATTTGCATCATGGATGTGTAGGCGCAACATTTAGGCGCAGGTTAGACCTGCGCCTAAATGTTGCCGACATTACCAACAATTATCGTAAATTTTATTAAAATGTTACAAAAAACTTCAAAGTTTTAAAAATCAATCCCTTCTTTCATTCCTTCTTACTGGTACTGTCCTTCAGTGAAAACTAGAACAAAATCCGGTCATCCGCTTATCGTGGACAGACTGATGAACAAACAGCTAGAGAGGGGACTTTATTTTATAATATGTACTTATGTTATGGCTAAAAGTTCATATATACAAAACACTAGACTGAATACTAGGTACTGAATAATAGATTAAACACAACTGCCAGTAAAGGAACCTAAAGCGTAATAGCCCGCGAGGCTAGGCGCATATTTTAAAACGTGCCTTAGTTGTAAATCTTGCAAAAGAAAGGAAAGAGAAAGTGAGACCTTATTTTAGAATGGTGTTTATGTCAAAATTTGCTATCAGGAATAAATTTTGACAAGTGTGATCTTTGATTACGTAAAACAAGCTGAAGCTAGTCTTCAGCGGTGATTACGATTATTTGATTTGATTTGAGAACACTGAGCTGAAATTAATTCTTAATACGACCTTAAACTGAGTAAAACTTAAAACGCGTTCTATTATAAGAATGCTTAAGTGTTGATGTTAAGTTAAAACTAATTTCAGATAGTCAGAGTTCAACAGATACTTGAGACGTCTTTAAAACACGAGCCTAAGAGAATAGGATGAATAGGGCCATCACAATCACTTCATAAATAAATTTTCGCGAGTCATATAGTCTACAAAATTCATGTTCAAAAAACCCTACCTTATGAAGTTCTCAACAATCCATTATTAATGAGCTCCATAACTAACGTTTTAGCAAAGAGGCAAGTTCCATTTTACATTGGAATCATGCCAGGGCGCTTGTCGACACCAAACGCAAGATGTAGGGTAGCGCAGTAGTTAAGGGAATAGACTGGATTATTAATTACTGTGATGGTCTGCCGTAATTTTATCTTTGACATGTTATAACGTATAGCAGTTAGATTCAATCAATCTCGACTCGGAATTTTGTTCACTTTATTAGCACATCACGTCATGACACAGCTGTTATATTTGAGCTGGTCAGATTCGGGATCTCTCCATCCAAGACTCTTAGCAAACTTAATAAGGGATAAAGTAATTATCTATGACTTTTGTTGAAAAATCCTGTTTTCACCCGACAACACCAGAAAGAGGTTTATCGGGGGATCTTAAGGGGTACCCTTTATGGATGTACCGGGGCGGTCTGATAAGTATTTAACCTCACCGCCGAATGGCGCCACTATCACAAGAAAAATTTACTATCGCGTAGAACATTCTCGTAGACGGCTACTGTCCGTAAATTTCGTAGACTTTGTAGACTCTTGTAGTTTTTTTTGACCGTGTGTGGAAGCGTACGTGTCCTTACAGTAGCGTGTGGTGATCCGATTCTTGCTTTTGGAAGGTAAATTGCACAATGAAATCAAAGAATGCTTAGATGCTATGTACGGTGACTCTTCTTCTTCGATGGCGAACGTCAAAAATTGGTTCAACGAGTTTCAAACGTGGTCAAACGTCGGTTTTTGATGAGCCACGCCCAGGTGCTCCGAAAACGGCTACCACGGAGGATAATGTGACAAAAATCCACGATCTCGTATTGGTAGACCGTCGATTAAAGGTGCGTGAGATTACTGAGACAGTAGGCATCTCAAACGACCCCGTGGGAAATATCCTGCATGTAATTTTAGGCATGAGAAAGCTGTCGGCGCGGAAGCGCAACCGTGAGACTACTTCAGAGCAGTATTTGACGATTTTTAAGCGCAATCCGAAGGATTTTCTGCGTCGTTTTGTGACGGACGACGAAATGTGGATTCTCTGGTACACACCAGAGACCAAGGAACAGTCGAAACAATGGACTCCACCTGGCGAACGTGCTCTGAAGAAGGCGAAGACTGTCCTGTCGGCCGGAAAGGTAATGGCCTCGGTTTTCTGGAATTCACAAGGTGTGATCTACATAGATTACCTAGAGAAGGGTAAAATGGTCACAGGGCTCTACTATATCGAATTATTGGGCCGATTCGTCGCTGAATTGCAGAAAAAACGCCAAAGAAAAAAATGCTCTTCCACCATGATAACGCATCGGCTCACACCTCCACCGTTGCCACACCCAAATTGGTCGAATTGGGCTATGAACTGCTGCCCCATCCACCGTATTCTCCTGATTTGGCTCCGTGCGATTTCTTTTTGTTTCCAAATTTGAACAAGTCACTCGCGGGGAAGAAATTCGCGTTGAATGAGGAGGTCATCGCTGTCCCGAAAGCCTACTTTGCGAACCTCGAGAAAACGTATTTTACAGACGGGTTAAAAAAGTAAAACATTGATGGGTCAAGTGTATCGAGCTAAAAGGAGACTATGTTGAGAAATAAGTCGCCACTTTTTCAAAATTTTCGTTTTTCTTTTGTGGGCTAAGTACTTATCGGACCACCCTCGTATGTATGTAAATTTCTTTTGGCACACTCTGTTATCTAAACGGCTTTATGAATTTTGGCTTGGAAAGTATCGTTTGATTCGTTTTAATTGTTGGGGTGACACCGGGTATATGAATATTATTAATATTAAAATGCCGGTTTTTTAAGTTTTGGGTACCTATATATTTTCACATAGTCAGGTTTTTGTTTTTCTTGTAGTTTGTAAAGTGATGTAATAGGAACAGAAACCTGTGCTCCGAAACAAATTGAATTGATTTAAAAATTGAACACGGACACCTGTTATTTTTATGTAATACATTTCGGTTTTAAGAATAAAACAATCAACGACTTTTACCATTAAGAGTTGATAATTTTTAGGTTTTACTGGCAAATCTTAGGCTTTACCCCATTACGGGTACAGTAGCATTATGTAAACTAACTAAAAATATTAGGCGATATTTGAAATATAAGCCGCGGATCGCGATACCTTAGCAATACATTAGTAATATATTAATAATATAAAAAAAATACATACCAAGTGTATCCAAAACTTGTTGTGTATCCAAAAACAAATATTTTACACTAACAATTCACTTCCGAAAGAAAAAAGTTTGCTTACTCTCAGACACACAAACGTGTTCACTGTACGAACGTACGAATGTGACTTAATGAATATTACTAAATAACCAAGTATAAGGAGCATATGAAACAAGACACTAAAGAAAGTACTTGCCGTCTCTTTCTCTTCGTACCTGACTAAGACCGCTAATTACAAAAGAGTTTTTGTCATTTTTTCGCACAATAGATGCAAAAATATAAAGACAAAAACTGATTTAAATAGGGTGAAATTATAGGAAATCGTATTTTAGTGGTTATTGCTAGGTTTTATTAACTTTTAACAAGTCCAAAGGTCAAACTAGTGTGAATTCAAACTTAAATGTTTAATTGATTTGTCTGTACTTAGTTACAATATTATTGACAAATAATTAGTGGTTCCCATGCAACCTAATTAAAGGTATACCACTTAGTAAATTAGGTATACCACTTAGTAAATTAGTTTTGAGAACTGGTTTGTATTCATATGCAGGGATCATTAGATACTTACTAAGCAATTAACTCAGTACCTAAATGTAAGTAATGGTAGGTAAATTATTGATGACAATTATAAGCTTATAAATTTATACATAGTGAAGAATGTTTATTGTAAGTGTAAATCGAGTGAGATTGTATGGTAGGGTATTCAATGCGGGTTTTTAGGTCAAGGCCGTACGTAGATATTGCTTCGCTTTTCGTTTGATTGTGAACTTTACTGACATTTGTTTGTTTATTTTAAATTGACACGACCCCAGCACCGCTTGCTGATGAATATGTATGCATTGTATCTTCTTTACTAAGGGTACAAAAGTGATTGTGTGGGAAAAGGTTGTTCGTGTAATCGTTTTAATTTTTTATTTGAGAAAGCGGCAGACTGATTTCATTTTCCTGCTTTGTTTAAACAGCTTTTCGTGGATTCTGTAAAACTTTATTAATAGAGGGCGGCCTGTCGTGGGCGGTTTCAATTGTTTCAGTTGATTTTATTTTATAACCACGACCAGGGTTTTTTTAGTAAGTAATTTAGTTTTATTGTCTAGGGTAGGGCTCCAGGTTGGTAATGAAAGTTTTTTCTCTCTTGAGCGATAACATTCAATTAGTTGCCTTCTAAAAATGCGATCTAATCTAGAGACAGTCGTGGATGGATTAAATTTTTTTTTTTTGCTTTTGAGTTTGTAAGTGCCCTTATAATTTCAAATTAGTTAAGGCATTCTAGAATATATTCTTGAAGTTAAATATGGGAATAATATTCTTCATACGGTATGAAATTGTGCTCACTTCTTAAGCTCCAGTAAGTATATAATAAGGTCGGCAACTGGAGCATCTGTCGCAATGGATCGTTATTCGGTGGCACGTATACTATTTTGTGCCGTATGGTTTATTTTCCATTGAAACAATTATATTAAATGTCGATTTATAAAATGTTTTCGATATTATATTAAACTGAATGTTATATAAATTGTAATCTTTTCTTTTTTCTGCTGAAGATGTTTTTTGATATTTCATTATTTAAAAATTACAATAGGAAGTTTTTAAATGAAAGCCTTTTTGTTTTTATAGAAATAATTGTTTAATACCATTGGTGATGTAACTTTATTTAACCGTATTCTTTTACACTTTTCGTTTTACATTTAAATGTTTCAGATGGAATGCGACTAGTTCCGCACTAGCACAGTTTATTTCGAATTTCTTGGTTCGATAGCGCGATAAGATTTACGTTACGATTTTGCCGAATCGTTTTCGGATATTGAGACGGTCATGTTACTATTTACGTAGCCTTTGTTATTTTTAGACTCATTATTAGTATTAGCCTCCTACATTCGACCCAATTACGGGCTATAATGTTACTTGGTTAGGGTTTTTCGTTTATCGACTTATTTATTTTGTGAGGCCTGGCAACTGAGTTAACTTACAAAGTCGTTATGTTTTTTTTTAATTTTTAAATAAGTCATTAAGTCGTTACTTTATGCCTGAAGGAAAGAAAAGGTAAAGTTCAGTTTTGTTTGAGTTTTTACATTTTTTTTAAATATTTTAATATGTAGCTTAGTTAAATTCCTTTACTTGTATTTGTTAATTAATACTTTGTAAGTAAAAATTATTGTCACAAACTACTTTTTTCTTACTAAGTTAATTTTTTATCATAACATAATATCTCAGTAACTTTTCTGAAGAAGGGCTCAAGCAAAATGGCGTATATTTCACCCTCTAATTTTTTGTCGTATGAAGTTTATCAAGTAATATTATTTAGTAACATACTCTTTCTAATAAAATTGTGTTTTACAATATTCAACTCATGTTATTAATCGACTATGTCCTCAGAAGTTTCTACATACATTTATCATCAGTACAACTACTCTAGACTAAGTAATATATCATTTGGGTGTATGGCAGTAACTTGGAAAGGACCCAAGTCGGATATCTGCAACGTAGAAAATATTGTAAGAAAAACTCATCGTTCCAGATAATAGATTTATTTGTGTTTATTCACTTTACTATCATCATCATCATCATCATCATCAGCAACGGCCTTTAATAATCCACAAGTTTTTTTTTAAAAATAGAATGCCGCACTGGAAATAAATCCTGTGTCGTGAGGGACTTTACATACATACAGGAAACGGACACAAAGAACACCCAGACTCAGAATAACACTATAGATAACACAAAGTGTTGTCCCATGTGGGGTTTGAACCCACAACACACAGCGCAGTAAAGGGCGGCGTGGCGACCGCTTTAACTACGCCAACCGTACAGTTGAACCACAGCTGGTCGTTCCTTAGAAAAGGGGTTTCGGCCGAATTAAAAATTAGTTTTTCTTTTTAAAAATAAACATCTGATAATGTGCTATTTTAAGTATACCCGAGGGCTTGTAACAATGGAATAAATTATAAGACTCGGTGATGTTAAAGTGTTCTAATTACAGATATTTGATGATTAAAATCTTCACATCTTATCGGTTGAGGTTCTCATCTCATTACCTTATCGGTTGTAATTATTTAATTCGTAATTTGTTAGAAACAAATTAGAAATCGTCATTGTGGAACACAAGTAATTCTTAATTACTTACCTAATGTTAAGTGTTAATCATTTAAAAACAACATTTACTAGTATACTGTTTACATAGGCCTCACTTTTACAAGAAAAACTTGCCCTACTACACTACACTACCCAGATGGTTACAATTTGTTTCGAGTTTTACTTCTCTATGAAGTGCTATCGTCCTGTATAGTTTGCTCACTTTTTCAGCTCTTACAACATCTAAGGAATAAATGGTGACACTCCATACCTAATTCATCACCACACGGACAGCTAAATACATAATTACTTGAATGAGTTCTAAAACACATCGTGAATACATTTTCTTATTAAGAAGTAGAAGTAATTAGATAAAGATGTCATTAAGAAAAATAAGTAATTGTGTAAATATTATATCTAGAAGGTGTTGTGTGGTTAAGGTTGTCCGTGTGGTGACGGATTAAGAATACATAGTGTTACCACCCCTATTCATCATGAAGGTGTCGCAAAAGGCGACTAAGGAATTAAAGTATGCAAGACAACACCATTAAAAAGAGAAGGAAAACTTGAAACAAACCTTATTCCAACCCGTCTGGCCAGCGTGGTATAGTAGGCCAAAACCTCCTTGCTAAGGAGAGGGCTATGTCCAGCAGTGGACTGTAAAAGGCTGTTGATGATGATGAGAAGGTGTGGCAATAATTTATCTGATTATATCACTGTCCACAATATAATAAACCCCCTCGTGCTTCGGAGAGCATGTTAAGGCGTCGGTTCTGGATGCCATAAGTACACATTTGGCTATTGTTACGATTAGTCGGAGTCCCGAAAATTCTGGCAATAGTCTTACAGAATTTCGATATCACCATAGCATACTTATTTTGTAGGTTAGGTTCTGTTTGGTTATTTAGATGTCAGTCGCTCTGTGTAAAAATCGAGGTACAACGGTGTCGTAGTATAGTAAAAGCTGACCTCTACCTAATTTGGGAAGAAAGGTTGGCGGTAAATTGGTTATGCGAATAATGGCTAAGGTCGGATATTTTTTTCTCAGAATTGATATATTTATTTTTAAAAACATTGTAATAATTTTTAACAGGTTTTCAGGTACTAATATAACAAAAGAATAGAAATTGTAATAACTTACATTTCGTGAGACAATAAGCGGCGTTGTGTCTTAGTGAATGTTATCTTTATAACAAACGTTTAAACACCTCATTCTTTGTTCAAGGAATTAAGGTCCGCTCCTTACGTAGGTTTAATGTACAAGAACAATTATGTGATGCACCTTCGGGTTTTAAAATACTTTCTGAAAAAATACAATAGACCATATTTTTTTTATATCAGTTTATGATTCGGTGCGTAAAAAAATTTGCTTACCTTAAATTTTATTACTTTTATTGTCTATTTTTGAAGAAATATGTATAATAATAATATCCAGATGTCATGATGTTACACGTAAAGTAGTACCAGCAAGTAACAACAGATTCAATTACCTTAATATTATTATTTTTTAAGTAGTATATATACCTAGTCTTGCCATAAATATTGTAATAAAGAAAAAAGAAAATTGTTAACTGCAAATAACATTTATTACTTTTACAGTGTGTCAGTTTAATACATAAATATAAAACAATTAAAAATATAAAAAGCTTATTCGAAGTGGTCTCCATTGGCTGCAATACAGTCCTTTAAACGATGAGGCCAGTTATCAATAGAAGCACGCACTCTTTCCATGGGAAAATTCTTCACTGCCAATCGTATAGATTGTTTTAGGGACTCCAAATTATCATGGCGTTTAGAGCAAGCTGTACTCTCTAAAACTGACCACAAATCATAATCCAGCGGATTAAGATCGGGACTAGACGACGGCCAGTCTTCAGCTCTGATGAAGTCCGAAACGTTCGATTCCAACCAAGACTGCGTGGACCGAGCTTTATGACCCGGCGCCGAGTCTTGCTGGAAGGACCATACTTGGTTATTGAACATGGTGATGTTAAGGGGCTTAACTACCTTCTCAAGAATGGTATCTTGATACACTTGTGCCGATGTTTTGATACCTTTTTCACAAAAATATGGCTCAGTCACTCCTTCATAGCTAACACCCCACCAAACCATCACTGAAGTCGGATAATGTCCACGTTGCACTCTGTCGACTAATTGGGAAGCTTCCTTAGAGCTTTGAGCATAAATACGGTCATTTTGTTTGTTAAAATGTTGCTCAATTGTAAAAATTTTCTCATCCGTAAACAAAATTTTTCTGTGACCTCCCTTTGCGTACCGCTTCAGTAGTTGTTTCGATTTTACCACCCTATTCTTCTTTAAATTATCAGTTAAGAAATGGCCAGTGCGTCTCTTATAGGCTGCAAGTCCTAAGTCATCTTTTAAAATACGCGACATGGTTCTAGGTGCTATCTTCATTTCCCGAGATAAAATCTTTTGCTTTCGGACAGGATTTCTTCGAATTCTTTCCCTTACTGCTTTGACCACCTTTTTCGTACGAACACTACGTGGACGGCCAGATCTTTTTCTGTCACAAACAGAGGAGGTCTCATTGTACCTATTAATAGCCCGGTACACAAACATTTTACTAATACCAAGTGTATGGAGAGTTTTAAAAATTGCATTTGGCTCCATACCTACTTTGTGTAATGCTATCACAGCGATTCGGTTCTCTTTATCACCCCACACCATTTTAATATCGCAAAATATTTTACAATGTATTGGCGCCAAAATGAGAAAACACAATGAACAATCGTATAAAAATGACAGATTCGAAATTCAAATGTAATATTTTTTTATAATTAAGTGTAACAGTATTTATGGCCAGACTAAGTATATATAGGCAAACTAAAAATAATTGTTTATTTTTCTAGAAAAAATCATTTGATATATATTGAGTAATTCTACTAATGTTATGAATGCGAAAGCTTGTATGCACGTTTGTTACTCTTTCTCGAAAAAACTACTTTACGGATTTAGATGAAATTTTACAATAATATAGATTATACATCGTATTAATATTTAGGCTATAATGTAATTTTGGTCGTAATGTAACGATACATGTCAATTAAGGCGGAAAAAAAATTTGGCCTCTGAGAGTTATCTCGGCGTACGCTACCTAAACCATTGAAGTTACACAAAGATGATGTACCGTAGGATTGTTTATATGTTAATAATATATATATTGAAAATGATCTGTTACGAAACTTAACGTGGCAGACCAAATTCCACGCGAGCAAAGCCGCGGGCAAAAGATAGTCCAAAATATTACATATGGAGTAGGTTAAAACGTACTTTCCAAGGAGAGGCCTATGTCTAGCAGTTGACGACCAAAGGCTGTCGATGATGCTCATGAATTCGAAATTGTACTTCTCTTAAGATTTCATTATTACATTACATTATACATTATTAGAATAGAAGTCATTTACAATAAAATAAATGTAGTTAAAATTACTGAAACATGTAGGTATGAATAGTAACTATAACTCATTCTTTCATAAACGACTCCTGCCCACTCAAATCCTGTTAAGGTTTGCTTATGTAATTATTACTCGAATCTATAATCATATAAGCACCAGACAATAATTTAAAAAAATACAATTTCCAGCAAATTCAACAACAGTACAGAGGACGCGCGGGCGCTGGCGCTCGGTGTTGGGGCAGTATGTCTGAAGGTGGAGGGATATCAGCAGCCGGGGGCGACTCCTGCAAGACAAACCTCATAGTCAACTACCTGCCACAAACGATGACTGAAAAGGATCTGTACGCAATGTTTATGACCATTGGACCAATTGAAAGCTGTCGTGTTATGAAGGATTTTAAGGTACGTAAAACTTGAGTTACTACTGAAGGCTTATTCTAGCCACAATCTTCTGCTATGCGTAAATTACAATACAGTGAATGTTGAATATACACTATATTGAATATTGATGGCTTAATAACACAGTGTATCACCACGTCATACTCTATCAGTCAACTTTTGCGTAGTGTAAGAATCTTGTAAGGTAGGCGCACATACATTACATAATCTACAACTAAAGCACATATTACAGAGCATTACATCAATAAATAAATAAATATTTAGGACATTTGACACAACGTCATCATAAAAATCGCCCTAGCCACCGCGAGCGACCACAGGGCGCTCTCGAAGCTCCTTCGGGAGAGAAACGTGCCTTACCACACGTACACTCTGCCGGAGGACAAGAAGCTCCGTGTGGTCATCCGGAATGTGCCCAGGGAGATCTCCCCCGAGGAGATCAAGGAATCCCTGTCAAAAGACTACCCGGTGCACGAGGTACACCGGATGGTGAGAGGCCGCACCAATACCATCTTTGATATGGTGATGGTCTCCCTCGACGACAGCCCCGCGGGCAAGGACATCTTCAAGATGTCATCCGTCTGTGGGCTGTCGGGGATAACCGTGGAGCCACCTCACCGAAGAAGTGGCATCTCACAATGCCACCGCTGCCAGCTCTACGGGCACTCGGCCCGAAATTGCTTCGCCCGCCCAAGGTGCGTCAAGTGCCTGGAAGACCACGCGACGGAGGAGTGCAAAAGGCCCAAAGACAGGGCCAATTGCACTGCCCCAGTCGCGTGCGTGCTGTGTGGCGAAGAAGGCCACCCCGCCAACTACAGAGGTTGCCCGAAGGCGCCTAAAACCCCCAAGGCGAAAGGACCTCAGCGTCCCCGCCCAGTCGTCCCTGCTGCTGCTGCTGCCACTGCAGGGACCGGGGGGAGCTTTACAGCTGCTCCTTTGCCGAAGACGAACGCCTGGGCCACTCCCAGGAAGACGGGGGAGACCTTCCCACCTCTGCCCGTGCGGAAGACGATGCAGGTCCCCATACCTGCCCCAGTACCCGCAAAGGCAGCCTCCGGCGTGCCCACGCCCACTAAACCTCTCCAGGGAGGGCCCAAGCCGCTCGCCGTCGACTACAGGAGCCAACTACCGCAAACGATCGACCCGGACCTATCCCTAGTGGCAAGGTTCGCGAGTGCGATCGATTTTAGCGAGCTACGCCAGCTCGCTAATTTAATACGTCAGAACGAGGGCAATCCGTTGGCCCTCCTCAACGTCAGTATCAGATACTCGAGCGTACTCGAGAAGTTAGGCGCATTCAAATGCAACCCATAATATGGATAGGACACCGACAAGCAGAGTCAAACCACGATCACTCAAGCTAGGGTACTTCAACGCCAACGGCATCAGTAGGCAACGAGATGAAGTTGGCGAATTTCTTAGGGCACACCAACTCTACATATTGCTAGTGCAAGAGACCTTTTTGAAACCCTCGCAGAGAAACCCAAACGTTGCGAACTACTCTGTGGTCCGCAACGATAGGATTGACTCTGCGCTAGGGGGAACTCTCATATATTACAAAAGGTCCCTTCACTGCGTACCTATGGATCCGCCTGCGCTGACTAGCATCGAGGCTTCGGTCTGTCGAATAGGCATGACCGGACACCAATCGATCACGCTAGTTTCAGCCTATCTGTCGCCCAATCGGCAACTACTCGAGAGCGACCTCCGAGCGCTGCTAGAACTGAGCGACGCCGTGATAATCGGCGGCGACCTTAACGCCAAAAACACCCTTTGGAACTGTCACCAGTCCAACGCCAAAGGCAGAGCCCTGGAGTCGCTCTCGAATAGACTAGCGTTCGACATCATCGCCCCGCTCGAACCGACCCACTATCCGCACAACGTGTCTCACCGACCCGACATTCTGGACGTGGCACTCCTAAAGAACATAAACCTACGTTTGTGTTCAGTAGAGGTGCTTCACGAGTTAACTTCAGACCACAGACCTGTGGTTATGGAGTTCGCACCCAGACTGGGTCCCATCGACACAGGTCATCGTACCCCGACTAGACGAATCACGGACTGGAGGCGCCTCGGGACAAAACTCGAGGCAACCTCGTCCGTGCATCTAGATAGGATACCCGACCATATAATTAGCCAAGAGGACACCACGATGGCGATCGACTCCCTCACAGCTCACGTGCAATCGTTAATTAACGAATGCACTCGGGAGGCACCGGCGACGAACGATCGCCGCTGGGACCTACCCGATGACGTACGTGAGCTGCTGAGGCGGAAGAACGCCGCCGTACGAGCCTACGACAGATATCCATGCGAAGCCAACAGGATCAGGTTACGACGCTTAGAAAGAGCGGTCAAGTCGCGCATCGATCAAATGCGCCAAGACAGGTGGGATAGGACACTACAAGACCTTGAACCTACCCACCTTGCCTTCTGGCAGCTATCCCGCTCGCTTAAGAGAGACACCATCACCTGTATGCCTCCTCTAAGCAGACCTAACCTTCCACCGGCATTCGACGATATCGAAAAGGCAGAGTGCCTGGCCGAGAGTCTAGAGAATCAGTGCACGCCCAGCGTAATACACTGCGACTCGGACCAAATAGCCGAAGTTGATTCGGAAGTAGAGCGCCTAATAACCTCACTTCCTACATCAACATCAACGCCGACGGGGATGACAGATACACAACCAGACCTAGACACGGTCACCCCCGAAGAAGTCGAAACGATCGTCAAGGGCCTACACGCTCGCAAGGCGCCCGGTTCGGACGGTATCACAAACAGGGTGTTAAAACTCTTTCCGGAGAGGCTACTGGTCCTGCTGACGTTCATTTTCAACGCAGCACTCAAAAACAACATCTTTCCACAACAATGGAAAGAAGCCGTTGTTATTGGGATACCCAAACCTGGCAAACCAAAGTCCGAACCGACCAGTTATAGACCGATCAGTCTGCTTAACGGATTAGGCAAGCTATACGAGCGTCTAATCTACAATAGGCTGAAAGCGTATGCCGATGCTAATCTTCTCGTCCCCCACGAGCAATTCGGTTTCCGAACCGAACACTCGTGCGTCCACCAAGTCCACCGCATCGTTGAATACACCAGCGATCGGCTTCAACGCAACCTGTTCACAGGTATCCTCTTCTTTGACGTAGCGAAAGCTTTCGACAAAGTGTGGCACAACGGCTTATTATTTAAGCTATTCACCATGGGAGTGCCACACGGACTCGTGCTCATCATACGAGACTACTTGTCGAATCGAAGCTTCCGCTACCGAGTAGAAGGGTCACTGTCCTCCACTCACCCCATACGAGCCGGTGTCCCACAAGGGTCCGTGCTCTCCCCCCTCTCTCTCTCTACTCTTCACGCTGTATACCAGCGACATTCCGAAGCATCGGCATGTGCAGACGGCACTATTCGCAGACGACACGGCTATCTACTGCTCAGGAATGAACCCCCCGACAGTAGCCAAAAAACTCCAGACCGCAGCCAACGCACTGAGCGTTTGGTTCCGGAAATGGAGGATAGAGGTCAACCCCGAGAAAAGCCAGGCGGTGCTGTTTCACAGAAGACAGCTAAGCTTGTATCCTTTGGAGAAGACCCCTCAGATAAGGATGTTCGGCAAGTCTATCCCTTGGGCTAGACAGGCCAAATACCTAGGCATAACCCTCGACGACCGTCTAACCTTCGGCCCCCACATCAAGGCAGTCCGCAACCGGGCTGCCTTCGTGCTAGGACGTCTCCACAATCTATTAAACGCGCGTTCGAAATTAGATCTAAAAAATAAAGTTAGGTTATACACGTCATGCGTACGTCCTATAATGACGTACGGTAGCGTAGTATTCGCACACGTTAGGCCACACAGGATCCATAGGCTTCAAACACTACAAAATAGATTCATGCGCAAAGCTACGGGAGCACCGTGGTATGTACGCAACGTCGATCTCCACATCGACCTCAGATTGCCGACCATCAAGCAATTCATAAAACAGTGCTCCCGTAGCTACTTTGACTCTGCTCCGACTCACCCCAACCCTCTAGTGGTTGCGGCCGTAGGATACACACCAAGTAGGATTTCGAAGTTACGACGACCCAGACACGCGTTGGAAGAGCCAGATGACGAAATCACGCTCGCCCAACGTAGAGCGGACACAGCTAGGCAATCTAGGAATAGGAACCGTCCGCGTTTTCGTCCCCGTCGTCGGGGGCGGAATACGCGCCGCGTAAATCGTATACATAACATGGGAGTAGGTCGCCCCAACGTAGCAGCAACACCCCAAGCCGAGGTTCGTATCCCACAGGGGGTGCCCTTGGGCTATGTTGCTTAACAAATGACCGGTTGAGAGCCCTCAGCGCTCACCGTAATGCCCGCGTAAAGTTGTAGAGGCCATCTCAGGCCAACAGCTAGGTTCTATTCAAAAAAAAAAAAAAAAAAAAAAACACAACGTCATCTAGTTTTAAACTAAGCAGAGCTTGTGCTATGATAACTAGACTGACTGATAGAATACTTATGTCCTTTTTTTTTGTAAATACATACATATTATACATAGAAAACCCCCAAACTTCAAAACAAATATTTGCGGACCATAAAAACATTTCGTCCGACACGGAAATCGAACCCGAGACCTCAACTACAGCGGTCACATTGGCTACTGCTGCGCTACCGAGGCAGTTAAAGTTAATACATAAGTTATTGCTCGTCTACCATAAAATAGAAACACTTCAACATTCACATAATCACATCACACATCAACAGCCTTTAATAGTCCACTGCTGGACATAGGCTTTGTAGGGGTATCACTTTATGGCAGATGCTCGAAATGAAAAACTCGTACACGAAAGATGCACGAATAACGTTGTAATCAAAGGCAATCAAACTACAGTTTAAGTAGTAGAGAGTTACAGTAAGTTACAAGCTTAGACACATACAAAAGATAATAATTGTAGCGGGACAGCTCCTTAGACGAAGCGCTATCGTCGGCAACCATCGTGTCTACTCGGAGGCGCAGCAGCTTCGGTTTTAATCAACTGTTCCGCTGCAACTTCTCCTTAGAAACGAGCTTTTGACCTGCTTTACCAGTTTACTTTACTGGCCAGACAGTTGAATATAGAGGTTTTTGTCAACTTTTCCTTCTCTTTACAGTGATTTTGTCCTGGGTAGTTTTCTCCTTGTTCGGCACTTATAAAACTCATCTGAATAAGAGTGATGACAATCCGTATTCCTAATCAGCACATAGACAATCCTCTAAGATATAATGTTCTCTAATTTATATTCCAGACTGGATACAGCTACGGGTTCGGGTTTGTTAATTTTACGCGGGAGGAGGACGCTTCCAGAGCTATTGATACATTTAATGGCTACCAGCTCAGAAATAAAAGATTAAAGGTATGAACTATTGATGATTTTTGTATAGTTAGTATTTGATTCATAGAATTATTGTTTCTTAGTAATATTATATACAATTGGATGTTCAAACAACCTCGATGGTACATTCTCTCAGCTTTGAGCACGTGGTGATTTTTTCTCGCAGTAATTATTACTAGATTTTATCTGCAGCTTCATCCGCGTGCATGTCGGTTAACACAGTAAAAAGTTATCTATGTCTTTCTTCAAGAATCTGTGTCTTGAATTCTTTGATATTTATAACATAAGTGGAGATTATGCGACACTGCTTACACAAACTCGGAAAGGTTAACAAGAACTTATATTAAAATTGAAGTAGTTGAACTTAATTATGGTTCATTTCCACCAAAGAGCTTGTATCGGAACGAATTTTACAATCTTAAAGCAATATTAAATCGCGTACAAGCCTATATTACCTAACCGCGCAGAGCAATTTTGACTTCGGCCATCTTCAGTGTCTCAATAAGACCAATAAAAATATTTTGTTATTTTTTTCCAGGTATCATACGCTCGTCCATCAGGTGATGACATAAAGGATACAAACTTGTATGTAACGAATCTCCCGCGGGCTATCACGGAAGAGCAATTGGAAACTATATTCGGCAAATACGGGAGGATAGTGCAAAAGCATATACTCAGAGATAAGAGCAACGGAACGCCCAGGGGAGTCGCGTTTGTCAGGTTTGTGCTTAAATTTACCTAGTCGTATCTGCCGTACTACCTCTACGCTCTGTAAAATGCCAAGTGTTGTGGGTTCAAATCTCACACGGGACTACACTTTGAATGATCCATAAATTGTTGTTGTGAGTCTGAGTGTTCTTTGTGTCAGTTTCTTATATGTTTGTAAAGTACCCCGCGAACAGAATATATTCCTAATGCAGGCATTGTCTATTATAAGAACATAAAAAAAAAGATCCTTTCTTAGCCGCCTCACCGAAATTAATATTCGCATGTCATTTTGCGTAGCGTGGACCACGAATTAGTTAACATTTGAAAAAAATATATAAAATAAACCATTTGATATATTATAAAAACTGTTTCTTTACAAGAAAGTTAATTAGTTGAAATTTATATTTTAAAATTACATCGTCTAAATGACGGGCATTTCGACTTTTGCACTCTTTTAAACGAGCACCGAAATTTTCGAACACTCGTCGGCAAAGAGACCGCGCGATCGTCGACATCTCTTCGCTGATTTTTTCTCTTTGTTGACGTAGTGTACTCGTATTTGGTTTATTGATGTAAACTCCATAAAAAGAAGTCTACTGGGGATAGATCTGGACTTCTGAGTGGCCATGGAATGTCGCCTCGTCTGGAAATCAGCTTTTCCGGAAACATATATTTGACCACCGGCAGGGACTCATTAAATGTGTGACAAGTGGCTCCATCTTGTTGAAACTATGTGTTACGATTGTAGCTATTAAATTCCAGTAGTATCGGTCTTAAGAACTCTCGCAACATGTTTGTGCGGGATGTTAGATTCAAATGTTAACGAATTCTTGGCCCACCTCTACTTTTATTTTTCGAATTGTTGGTTGGTGCACATTTCTAACAAAATTAGTTCATAAAATCATCCACCAATATTGACTATTTGGCAATAAAGCAATGAGGGGTTAAGTGTTGAACTGAAGCCTTTGCTAGTCATATATTTCTAGAAGTAAATAAAATAAAATAATAATCTAATTCTTCGTCGTAAATTAATATTATTTAATGATCCGGCAAGTAATATATTGTATGTATTTATAAGATTCATCAAGTTTATTCTATTTCCTGGAACATTGGGCGGTTGGAAAAAGATCTTTTAAGTTGGTCAACCTCAAATATTGAATCTCAAAGTGTTGAATTTGTAAAAGTTTAAATACATGTTACAAACACCGCCAAGATCGTCGACATCTCTTCGCTGATTTTTTCTCTTTGTTGACGTAGTGTATTTGATTTATTGATGTAGACACGATTCTTGAAATAAATCCATAAAAAGAAATCTACCTGGGATGGATCTGAACTTCTGGGTGGCCATGAAATATCGGCTCGTCTGGCAATCAGCTTTGCCGGAAATATGTCTTTGACTACCGGTAGGGACACATTGGATGTGTGAAAAGTAGCTCCATCTTGTTGAAACCATGTGTTACGATTGTAGCCAGCAAATTCCAGTAGCATCGGTCCCAAGAACGCCCGTAACATGTTTGTACTGGATGTTAGATTTAAATGTTAACGAATTCTTGGCCTACCCTATAGTTTGTGTTTTGTCACTGCGAACATATCTTTATATAAAAAATGTATATTGTTTCAATAAAATAAGTAATCGATTTAAAATAAATTTATTAATAAAAAGTCGTTAGGATAATATATTTATATCCATTTTTTTATAATATTAACTCCACGATGAACGTATCTCCATGTAAGGTTTCATTAAAATTCTTTCAGCGGTTTAGCCGTAAACAGATAGACAAATAGTTACTTTCGTGTTTATGATATTAGGAAGCACAATATGCCAAAAAATAACAGTTCAAGTTATTACGTAGCTAAAACCTCAACAGATTTTGACAGTCCACTGCTGAACATAAGGCTTCCTTCTCTTTTCCCTCTCGTTTTACTAAATAAACTATTTTAATTTTTCAGATTTGACAAACGTGAGGAGGCGCAAGAGGCGATTGCAGCGTTAAATAACGTGATACCAGAGGGCGGCACTGAGCCACTAAGCGTCAAGGTATATATGCAAGTTTTATATACTAACCATAACAAAATTATCTATCTCCACTTAGAGAATATGTAAGTTGTCGATTTGTAAAATAATTTGCGCTAGATTAGTCGTTATGCTGCCCTCCTTTTAGGCCCTATTAACTTGTATCTTGTGTAATGTAATGGTACAGGAAATATTTCATTTCAAAGTAATACTTTACAATCAGTAGAAAAAAAATTTTCAGATCAACCCTAAGAGATTTCCTTTCCAACCCTAATAATCTACTATACGTATGACGTTCGCGTTTTTTAACGCAACATGGCTACCATTCTATGCGAGTTCATGTTATGTCCAAATCGAACTATTTAACACAATCTAAACGGATTTCTCGAGTCTGAGGTGTTTCTGTGTTTCGAAACTCGTTGCCAGGGTATACCCTGGAAACGAGTTTCTGTTGTTAGGTTGGGGATCACAGTAGAGGATCTATCTTGTAGTGAAATATAGCACACCTAGACCCTTGAAAGAGAACGAAGGATTCTTCAAAAAAATTTTAATGAATCTAATTCATGTCGTTGCATTTTACAAAAAAAATGGTCCATCGGTTACTCTTAAAGACTAACATACTATAAATTACTCAATTTTGTTGTACAGCGGCACCTGTTCGTAATAAATATTTAAAAAATACCTTCTATTTACTGACGTTTCGAACCGGTCACATCGCTTGTGGTCACGGGTAGACAGTCTACCCGTGACTACGAGCGGAGGTATCGGTACTGTAACCCTTTGTTATAATTTTATTGTCAATAAGTCACACAACAAAACTATGTGTATGTGTCCCACAACAAAAATAAATATACTACAGCGCCATCTAGCGAAGACACGTCGAACTATATAGTAAAGAACTAAAAAAATACTAATACTACTAAATCTCAACAACCCAGCATCAACCGTTGGGCTGCGACCCGCCAGGCATGATCACTTTGCCAGGTCGGAGGAACATGACATCCGTTCCCTCCACATATGTAAAAATGGCGAAAATTTAAAAACAATTATAACATAAATTAATTGATGACACCTATTCTCCTGGCCGATTTCGGTCACTGCAGTCAATCTCACCGGAGACCAGTGAACTACACAAGAGATATTATAATGCGCAAGTGTGTCGCAAACACAGATACATTCTCTATTGCTTCAGTCTTACAATCCGATAGGACGGTTATCCAACACGAGCTCGGTTCGACAGCTCCGAGGCACGGAGATTAAGATCCCAACTTGCAAACACTTTTGCGGCCCGACCCGGAGTCGAACCCGCGACCTCTTGATCGGCAGTCGCATACACTAACCACTACCACTAAACACTAAATATATATCCATTAGGGTTGATTTTTCTTTGATTAGAATTAAATTAGCCTAAGAGTAGTAAAAATCTAAAGTCTGTCATACTGTGCCTACTACACAGTACTGTCATACTGCCTACTATATAATCTTGAGCATTTAAAACATCAAATATCCATTTATTTCTCTTTGTATAATCGATTTCTTACATATTCATGACCTGTTACTAAATGTCTAACCTGTCTGTATTTACGTTAATCTACGCATGTCGGGGTATGCATGTCTAATTGGCTGGGGTTGGGTCTAAATTGTTGTAATATATTGTTCGACAGCCGACCGGGAGCGACGCGGTATACAGACGGGCCACGTCCGTGACTCGCGCGCACAGTCGCCTGCGACTCCACAGTGACACAATGGTGCGACGGCTCTTCCCGCTGGGGGCACAGTGTCGGGTTTCTGTGCACGCGAACGTTCGCGATTACTTTAGAAAGACAACCCTGTGTCTCTAGTTGGAAAGCTCGAATTGTCTCGGATCACTATGATTTCGTTGGATTTTTTATATCATGCATTCGTTTTTTGGTTTTGTACATGTGCCGAATTATTTTTTAAGTAGTATTTACTTGAATAGCCTTTATTAGTTTATAAAAATATTATTTTTAATGAGCATTACGTATCGTTATCATCATCCATTTTCGACTCACGAAGTTTTAGAAATGCGATCGATTCAAAGCTAAAAAATATTTTTAAAGAGGAGATAAATCTCTATTTGAGATCAATGCTCCCTTTCATAAAAAAGACGATTCTGAACGCTTTTTTTGTGTTTGTTTGTTAGTATGAATATCTTGTTGTTGATGAAGAGTAACTAGTTGTTACCTAACCGAACTAACTACTTCACAAGTAGTAGTAATTAATCTTTCAAAGAAGTACCAAGATCGGTCGAACCATTTCTATATATACAACAGTAAGAGAGTGAATACCAGACACGCTGTCATTTGCATGTATATTTAGTAGCGTAACTAGCTATTGCTAGTGTAACTGCATTCCTGTTAACCATTGTGATGGGTGTTGAGGGTTGCTCGAGGTATATCTTCATTCCAATTTTTTGCACGGCTGTCTAGTGTCTATTGTAAGGTAGGTACCATGTCTTGTGGTGAATGCAGGAGTAAAAAAGTAGTAAAACAAAAATCTAAAACAACATATGATTTCGTTAGGTTAGGTTATGTTTCACAATCTGTATAAAATACCTGTAAATTTGATGCCCATAAATGAGGTTCATCATCACTAGACTTTAACAGCCCACTGCTGGACATAAGCCTCTCATTTGCAAGGAGGTTTACTCCTACTATACCACGTTGGTCAGATGGGTTGATAAATGAGTTTATTTATAACTAATTAGATTACCACTCAAGTTAAGGTGTCTCTTGTTCATAGTAATAACAGATTAGATGTGTAGGGTGGGTCACGAGTTAGTTCACATTTTGAAAAAATCGTAAAAAAAAGCAATTGATATATTATAAAAATTGTTTATTTACAAGAAAACTAATTGGTTGCAATTTATTTTTTAAAAATTACATCGTCAAAATGACCACCGTTTCGACTTTTGCATACTTCTAAGCGAGCACGAAAATTTTTGAACACTCGTCAGCAAAGAGACCGCGAGGTCACCGATGTCGCTGATTTTGCTTTTAGTTGACGTAGTGTATTTGGTTTATTGATGTAGACACAATTCTTCAAATAATCACATGAAAAGAAGTCTGCTGGGGGTAGATCTGGACTTCTGGGTGTCCATGGAATGTCGCCTCGTCTGGAAATCAGATTTTCCGGAAACATATCTTTGACCACCGGCAGAGACTCATTGGATGTATGAAAAGTGGCTCCATCTTGTTGAAGGTCCCAAGAACTCCCATAACATGTTTGCGCGGAATGTTAGATTCAAATGTTACCGAGCTCTTGACCCACCACCTCAAAATATTTTGACTAAATGACCATTTTATTTTTGTAAATTCTCTAACAAAATTTCGTAATAAATGATTGATCGAATTCATTACGAAGTATAACATATGAACGAATGAATGAATAAATGCAGGAATGAATTTTGGTCATCCAAAAGAAATGTGCAGTCCCAAAAAGATACACTGAACAGTTAGTGACCCTAAAATTGTTGTATACGAGTACGATGTTTCTATAAGCAGTGAGGTCTTAATGTGCGCATATCTCGGTTGTAGGTGGCTGAAGAGCACGGTAAGCAGAAAGCCGCGTACTACGCGGGATGGGCTGCAGGGTTTCATCATAACCGAGGTGAGGAGCCCAGAAGTAAGTAGTGAAATACTTTTTGTAATTATAGCATGGGTTAAGTTTTGGAGCGAAAAATCCGTTGTCGTTGAGTATTTGATGAAATTGCATGAAGGAAAGGAGGTTTTGTTTGATTGGTTTAAGTTAGGATGCTTTTTCATTTACAAATGTTACTGCAATGGTATTTTATAGAAGTCGTATTTTTACGTAAATCACAGTTTTAATTTAAAAAATTAACGAAACAGTTTTTAGTAAGAAACTTTTTTGTGAATTAATTTTGTAGATAGGTACGTAAGTAAGCTTTTAACTTGTTTTTCTTTTAACTTTTCTTTTCTTTTTTTGTCTTGTTTTTCTTTTGAGCTCTTTTTCTCGAGGATTTAATTTTTTGAGTTGAGCATCATCGTTAATAGCGTTTAATAGGCCACTGCTTAGTTGAGTGATATTTTGTACATGGGAATGATGTTGGATAAAGTAAAATATGGTCTACTGATTTAATTAGCTTATCATTTTCACTTCATAAATGGAATATTGCCCCTGTTTATATTTTAAAATGAAGGTTCATCGGTAACTATGGTGCTTGTGACCATGCCGAAATATCAAGAAGGCAAGGCAAGAAAAATATTCCCTTTAATTCCTGTAAATATAACTTATCAAGTAAACAGTAAAGCAAAATGTAGGCAGAACTCATTTTCATTAATGCGTTTAATGTTGTCTTTCTTTTTAGACAGCTTTCTTAGGTTAACACTTTGTAAACAAAAATTGTATAGTTTATTTAATTTGTTTAAAAATACTATTGAATGCCTATGCACCAATTAAAGAGTTTCTGTTGCCGATATTATAATTATAATATTTTAATAGTTTTTAAAAACTTAGATAAAGTATGTTAACTTATCTAAAATATATGTGTGCTGTTCATGCTGCTATTGGAACAGCACCAATCGTTCCACAACGTCACCACAGCCTCGATCAACTAGACATGCTGCATAGCCGACAGGATTACACGACCAACTATGGAATGTACAGTGGTTTCTCCAATCGCTACCTCCGTCGCGACTATTATAACCAGCCTTCTTATATGAGCCACCATCGTCCGTTTTGAAAAGGGGTTTACTGTAAAAAGTTCCGCTTATCCGATACCAGGATATGAACGCGGACGGACTTTTAATTTTGGTAGTGTAATATAGTGATTGTGTTACGATGGTTATGTGTTTGTGGGCACTTTTGAGACGTCAAATTATTTATATTCAAATTACAATTTTCGAAAAAACTATTATGGCATAAACATTATTAGTGCTAGTATTAGCTAGCTTTTTTAACTAGTTTCAAAGGATGGTTTTCATTTCCTCTGTAACTTTTCCTTGTATTCCTACTACGCTAATTTAGTATTTTTTAAAGAGGGTACTCGAAAAACATCTTGATTAGATTGTACTGTTTGAAAGAAAATTAGATATTTAGTAAGAAAGGGTCTCAAAAGAACCCAAAAGATAGGTACTTAAGCATATAGGCTAGATAATAAGCACATAGACAAAAGTACGAGTTACCTAGTAGTCATTTAAAAAAAGAAATTTGAAATTTATAAATGGTTTAAATGTTTTATTTTTCTCTCAAAAGGCCCATAAATACATACAGTGTAAAGTGTGGTTTATTACTTTGCATGTAGTTTTCCCCTCCATTGTTAAAATCCCATGCTTCTTATATATTCTAAGATAAATAGAAAGCTATCCTATGACGTTTGGTGACGGTTGGCAATGTGGCCGTTTAAAAATGTTTGTTGCCAGATTGAAAAATCGGTCATGAGTTGATCGTTCCAGTATTGGTTACGACTGAGGCAAAGAGGTTTATATTGGAAAGTAAAGTAATTGTTACATACAAATTGAATGATAAAAAGAATATAATTTTTGTATTTTGACCTGTTGTGTTATAACATCAATTCGCAAAAAAAACTATTCGTAAAAACAATTTTCTTGTTGATTGCTGAACGTTACTTATTATTAGATACTTTTCATTACTATTTTTTTTATTAAATAAAATGCTAATATTTATAATGCAATATAATATTTTTTTTAAAGTAACTTCTCTGAAAAGAAGTTATATAACTTTGGGACCTTTTCTCAGCTCAAGCAATATGATGTTATTATGCTCTATAACATACATAAATACTCTTTCAGTTTACAATTTAAATATATATCTTTGTTTCAAATTATAAAGTAATTTTGTAAAAATATTACAAAGAGAAAAAAAATTAAAATGAATGTTTTAGGGCATAAATAGCTATTTGGAATGATAGTCCATTCGTTTTAAAAAAATAATAACACAAGTACCGTCCTCCGAACAATCAATTTCCAAGATATTATCGTTGCGTACAAAACTTTGGAACCTGATTGGGCAGAGCGCTAAGCTTGTAGGATGAGTGACTATTTTCTGAACGCCAAAAGATTATAATACCTTAGACGACTAAGGTGAACTTGCTTATACAACAGTTGTACCCAATAATGATAATTTAGATAAATAAAAATAGTATTTCGTCTGTCTTGGTAATATTCAATATACAACGGCCCTTAAATAGATGTTATTTTTATTTGCTTGGCCGATTTAGTAAGTTTTTTTTATAGTTTTGTGTTTCGAGTCCCAATATGACAGAACCTTTCTCATTTTAACGAACACTGCTTTAATCGTAAATGTGTTTTGATTTCTTTAGCCTTAGGTGTTGAATATTATTGTTATTAAATTACAGAATGTTTATGTAATTAGAAACGAGATCAGTTAAATAACACAAGTTGTGCATAATGTCAATTTGTTAATTTTATCTATACATTGTAATGTTGGTCACACATGATGTTGCTATTCAATGTTATGTTTTTGCTATTTTAATAAATAAAGTACATAAAACGTAGTGAGGCGATTACAATACTGAAAATTGTATTAATTATAACTGTTTTTTTATAAGTAAAGTCGCGCATTTTAAAGCTCGTTTTGCAACCCATATTTTATTATAAGGCAGTAGACTCTCTCGTTCGTCTAGCAATTAGCTACACAATTGCCGATCAAGAGGTATAGGATAGGATCAGGCCAGAATAGTGTTATTGAGTTTTCTGATTAAAGAAATGCTTAATAACAGCTCGGGGTTTGGAAGTTGAGGTTTTAACTCCCATGCCTCGGAGAGCATGTAAAGCCGTCGGTGCTGCACCTGATCTCTCTATGGTCATGTCAGATAACGCTCCCATCGGATTGTGGGAAGATGGGGAACAGATAATAATTAATACACAATTGACTGATTTTTGTTGAGACTGGCCGCTATAGCTGGAATCGGTTAGAAAAACATCAAAGCACAGATATAACTATAATATTGTTCATTATGTACGCATCATTCAAAATTAAATGAAAATAAAATAAATTATACTTAGAAAATCTATCAAGCAAAAAAGAATATGTCAGATTACAAAAATCATGAACTATTTGTTACACGAGCAACATTGTGTGTGATCAGTGTTGCCAGTTATCGGCTTATGAAAACATATAATGTGCTCAATAGAAATAATAATATTATATTGTCTGTTAAACAGCGTCGTGGTAGATAATTGTTTGTATAAATACAAATTTATTAATTAGTTGTCAATGAAATATATGTGATTATAAAATAGATCGGATATCTGCTTAGAATGTAGAATTATATCATTTGTTACACATATAAATAATATGACTTTATTATAATTCAAACGAATGTTACAAGTTAAAAAATGCAAAAAATAATATTATATAAGTGAAGTTTTATTATGTTACTTAGCAGTATTTACTTAAAATGTGTCTTTTTGATTCGTACGTGATTTCTTTTCAGCATAATATTAACAGTTACACTAGATACTATGTACGAAATAATTATTTATTAACGTTGTTAGTTCCGTAATGACTCCAATCGTAAAGAATGTTGCCTCATTGGTATATTATCTTTATTTAATTATTTTTAGTAAATAAATAGAATTATTATCATCTGTTTAGTGGTTAATACATTTTCGTCATCTTTATTTTCGTTCGACTCGAGTTTGTGGCTACAAAACTGTCCTAACAGCCTATCTTATATGCTTGTGTTAAATGACAAATCATTCACTTTTCATTTATGTCATTTCTTACTTCACATTTTTATAAACCTTCCATTCATTTAATTCTACATTTACTACATATATAGTATATAAAATGCGTTCACTACGACGGAGAAAGTTCCATTGACAATATGCAGCGGTGATTCGAATGTTCAGTAGATATTTCGGAGTCTATCATTGTTGTTCGCGGTCTCGTAACTACTACATCCCTACTGTATGATGTGATGGGTACCTGGATTATTTATCCAATTATAAATTATAAAACTACTCTTACAAGTTGCTAAACGCTAATGTGGTAAATCAAGGCCGCGATGGCAGGATGATCTAAACGGTTGCTAAAAAGACTCGGTCGAACAAACATATGAAAGAGATGTGGCAAGGAGAGAAGGAGGTCTTTGCCCTGAAGTGGGACAATCGAGACTAATAATATAATAACGTATGTACCTGGATGTAACTTTACGGCGTATATCGGTATATAAGTGTAACATTTGAACGATAAATTTATTGTTTCAGTATTGCAATATCATTACAGTATAATACTGTGTTTTAATTATAAAGTTTGCGAAAATAATACGTTTATGTAAGAATACTGGCGGTTTTGCAACACCATGTATCAGTTTGTTAATACCTACTGTCATTTTAATTCAATCAATTCGAATTCGAAGTCTCAAGTGAATGAGATTATTGTTCAATTAGATCCGGATATATACAGAAACAAAGCAAAGAAAACAAGAAATGTACACTAGAAAATTCTGTCAAGTAATTAATCAAATTGGTTGAGATGGAATTACCATACAGACTTAATAGATTGCCGTTTGTTTTAAATAATTTATATACTGCCACGCATCTTCTATTGGGCTTTTTAAACAAATATAGTTATAAGTAAAAAGGCTAAGGATGTATTTTAAACCTTGTTAACAAAGTACGAGAAAAGTAAATTCATGTATCCAGATACCCGTCACATGGCTCTCTTATAGGATAGGGATTATATAATTATATCCTTAGCAATTATTTTAAAGTACTCGAGTTCAGTGTAGGCTTCATGAATACCTGACCAGTGGTAAATCTAAGCTTTTAATTATAAATAAGCCAATCAGAGTTTTATTGAAACAGTCGCACTATTTTTAGGTAACGTTACTGACTTTTATGTGAGAGTATAAATTTATTTATTTAAGTTCTGGTATTTTGATTCCAGATTTTGATCTGACTATTTTTAAGTTAACTGCAGTTACTTGGTGCCTTAAATTTCATACTAAAGATATTGTTGTATATCATCAAAAATCCAAACGATGAAAAATAGATATCTATCCAAAATTTTAACTAAATATGTGTAATAATACTTACATTGACATTAGTTATTATACAAAAATAAATGTTTCGTTATGATTAATAACATGCTTTAACAGATATCATAAATTACTGATTGTCATTAAATTATAACAAAACTTCTTTGTACAATTCCTCACTGAACATAGAGCGTAGATATAGAATGCTAGAGTTAGTTTTTTCCACGTGAATTGTGCCTAATAAAGCGTAATTTATAAGTGATGTAATATCGAGGTTAACGAAGTCTACTGTTTGAAAATTTTAAAACTTGTTAAAAGTAAATTTTTAAAAAGTTTGTAACGTTAAGTGTTATTCTTCAATAACGTTTGAAAAAGTAACTAATGTGCTTTTGAGAACGCTATTTCATCGAATGGATAGCACCCGAAATACAAAAATAAGAGTTAGTGTAACAAGATTAAGAATGTGATTGTAGCCATCGTTTTTGGCTAAAGAATAAATTTAAGCCTGACGTTCCTGTCTTAAATTTTAGTGGACATGTTGTTCTAAAGTCTTGTACAGACGCGTAATGCGTAATCAATTACGCGTACATTGGAACACTTATTCCTCTGTACACGTAATCTGTTACACGTGCACGGGAACTTTAGTCGATACCAGCAATAATGCGAACTCTCAATTTGAACTGCAAACAAGGTGAGCACGTTTCCTTCATCTTTAAATACTAAAAATTTCATCAAATTGGTATAACCCGTATGAGAATAATCGAATAATATGAAACTTGTACACTCATTCACCATGTGTGCATATAGATTACGCGTATATTGGAACGCTTAGTCTGAACCAGACTTAATAATTTTGGTTGCTTATTGTTCCAATATAGCAATCACTTTCGTCAATCTTGTAGCGCTGCTGTTAATACTTTAATTATATCAAATGTTATAAAGAATCGTAAATACTTGTTACAGTTGTTATATGTTTTAAAAGTAGCTTAATAATTCTAATTTAAATTGAATTTATTGTATAAAAAATTATTGCCTTCATTTTTTTTAGAAGTTCCAAGTTAGTTTATAAAGTGTATGGAAATAACTTTGCTGTATAGTTAGTTACAATAGATTATTTCAGATAATTTCTGATAAATTTATTATTTTACTGTCGTACATACCGAATGCTTATCGCAGTCGACGCATACAAAGCTATGCAAAAAAAAATAAAAAAATCTTTATGCTATATTAAATTTATTTGTCTTTCACTTCTTCATTATATGGTTAAGTATCAATATATTTAAAAAAAAATGTTATGATAAACCTTACAATGATAATTTTGAAAATTATATTTTTAAAATTGGCACTTAATAAGTAAATTCTGCGTGTAATAATGCAATAATTAAGTATTTCTAATTTTATTTTTAACTGTCAAGTGTAAATGTAAATTGTATTGCTGTTTGTGTAATTTGTAATTAGAACTTATTTAAAAACTGAAGTTAATTGATTGTGAATATAACTTTTTATTTTAGTGTACCAATAAACTTGATCATTGTTTATTCAATAGAATGTGGCACAGAACGCAATATATGTATATCTATATGATTTTTTATTACTAAAACATTTAAAGACAATCGCGAATATTTTTTTAAAAACTCTGGTGTATTTTATTACGCTAAAAATTAAAGTTTATATCCACATACACTTTGTGTCACTATTTGCGCCTGATCCGATTTTAACATAAATAATCTAAAAAATATTAAAAATTTTAACAGTGCTTTTTTTTGCAAAAAAATGAATCCATTAAAAATTAATTCTTTTAAGACTTAATGTAAATAATAGATGATTTCAATTGTCAGTTGAAACAGTGAAAAGATAGCTTTAAACGTGATTATCAGTTTTCTGATTGTTACATAAACACGAAACATTGATGCAGGGGTGACAATTATCGTGGTAAGTGTGGGGAGTCTTACACTGTCACGATGACTGTCATGCCCTTTACGTCCTAAAGTGGGACGTGAAACAGCATCTTACAAGACCGCCATGGTGTGGCCGTCATACTGCATTTTTTGCATTCGAAGTATGGTACTACACCATACTTCGAATGCAAAAAATGGCAATGCACTTTGGCAAGCTCTTAAAAAAAAGACAGTCGCCAACTTCGATACTTTCTAGATAAAATATGTTTTGATTAGTAAGATATTCAATTAAAATGATTAGTTTTACTGTATTTCGTAATTTATTTCGTCTTTTCATAAGTGGCAGTGTATTAAAATAATGTTTGATGTGTTTATTCTGTAACTGAAACATATATAATTATGCTAATATATTTCATATAGTATTTAGGAGTTTTCTTACTTATGCAATAAGTTCTTGTATTATAGCAATATTTTACATGGTGAAAAACCACCAAACATTAGAGATGCAACAGTTTAAAATATGAAAAAGTAACAATACCTTTTAACATTACGGTATAGTATTTTGTGATTGTATTAAAGTGTACGTAATCATAAGGTTGGGTCGAATGAAAAATCCAAAGTTTTCTTCCAAACTCTGGCCAAACGATAAATAGTGATGTATAAAATAAAAATATTATTCAAGAATTATGATGCTTTTCAATATTTGGTAACCATTGTTAATTAAACCTTGTATAACTTTTTTTTATCACTTTTGTTTAAATTACAGGCGATTACGCGTGGGCCTGTGGTAACTGTATGATCACGGATCCGTGGGAGAGGTACTCTTCTCCACCTTTACCCGGTAGTCACCCTACAACGCCTCGGAACGGATGTAGACCCGGAGTTTGTGTCAACAACCGAGTCTACCCAAATTATTCGACAAAGGGAAATCCCCGACCGAATAGGGGTAGAAATCTCCCATGGGCCCCAAACTTTGCCAACGAAGAACGTTATAAAGGCCAAAGATGCAGAAATGGACCGACTCCGTATTGGTAATGGTTTGTTTGCCGCACAAAGCATTTAGTGGCGTGTTTGACGTGCTCTTTTACAGATTTTGCCCAAATATGGTACAATGTGAGGGATAATAGTCGATAATTTGTAGATTAATAGATTGGTGCGCAAAGTAGCTCAAGTTTGTCCAGCGACCAGCGACTGTAAGCAGTGCTGGTCAATTTCTATGCTAATTGCACTGAATTACGACCGCTATTTATGAATTAAAGAGTTGTGGCAGCTAGAGATATCTCTCGCAAGTACAAAGGACTAGTATTTGTATGAATTGTGGATTTGATCTCAGTGCTCTGTATATAGATTGTGCTTAGTTTTAAATTAACTGTCATGTTGTAGTAATCTCTTTGTGCTTGGTCCTTACAATTACATTACATTCGAAATATCGACGTTAGCATTACAAAATGCCTTCTCTCGTACATTCTAAATTAAAGCTTGCTTTATAATTATCCAAAAGATAAATTATTGCAGATCTAAAGTCGAATAAAAAAATTTTACTAGTTCTATTTGCCAAGATCCCAATCTTGAAATGAATAAAACAGACGGACAGTAACGGGACTTGTACATAAAAAGCATAATAGACACATAATATATAGTTTTGCGTTCAGAAATAATAGTGGCAGTTCTGTAAAGGATCATTAAATCTCATACGATGACTAGCTAGGTTAATTTATGTTATTGATAAATGCTAATAAAATAGCCTCACAGTGTTAAACCTTCACACTACTAAAGTCTGTCTAAACACTGAAAGAATAAGCCATCTGAGAGAACTCATAGATAGTACCAATAAGATTACAGTTAATATGAAATGGTAAATCTATATAAGATTGTATGGACCGTGTACAGATACCTACGATATGTAAATAATTATGTAAAGGGTATGTATGTGTGTTTTATTTTGTGAAAACGAAGGAAGTTTTGCAATCTTATTAAGATTATTTTTAGGAAGTATCGAGTGCGTAACATAGGTATGGGTAATTAGTACAGATGTTAAAAAGTAGGCACAATTGTTTCATTTTATTTTTTTATATGGCAACATTTGAGGAAATAATATTTGTAGAAGTTATTTTCACATAGTAAAGTTAATAGTCGATAGTTATTTAATAGTGTAATTCAATAGGATGTGCTACTATTAAAGTGACTATTTCTGAAAATGTTGCCTGAATGAATGAAACATAAGTTTCTCTTTTTTTTACCAACCCTTTGGGGGTTTGTTTGAAGAGATTTGTTTAGTTTTCTCATATTTTTTGATGAGTGTCAATGGTTTTAGTTCAATGAATTTTTGGTTTATTTTATTAGAATACTAACATTCATTATTTAGTTGAACTTACTCTGTATTGCTTTGTCCTGTTATTCAATGCGGTTATGCCTTACAATTGTTAGTTGCATGTATATCTGCGTTCATTTTGCGATCTGGGGGAGGATATCTTAGGCTGGATTTCGTACCTAACTACGTAACTACACGAAACGTTGTGTTTTAATGTATAGTGTGTATTAAAAGTATCTGCCCTTGGACGACCAATTTCTGTAGAAAAATAATGTGTGCGGCACATCTAATTGCAAAGTACCGAGAACATTTACTATTAGGGTTTATAAAAGGCTTCTCCCGAGCCATTAATAATCTAGATAGTACTTACATCAGTTGTCATACATGGTCTAATTATTAAACTAGAAGCTAAAAGATTCAATATGGTATATATTACGATCTTTGACCGGAAAAGGGATATTTAGACCCTCCTTGCTCATGTCAAGAGATTTTTTTTGTCATATCAAGGAACCGATTTCTAAAATTTAAGTAAGTCTTATAATATAATTCATTTGACATTCGTTTTTAATGAACTATTGACATAATTTTTGTTTCAAACGACATTTTGAATCAGTATTATTGACATTTATGAACAGTTCTACGGGTTGTCTGTGGCTTCCGCAAATACTTTTTATAATGTTACTAAGACCAAGATTTGATCCCGAGTAGACCAATTCAAATTTCAAACAATGTGCTGCACTTTATACTCTGTTAATATCAATTTAAAGTACAATATGCGTAGTAATATGAAGTAAATATTTTTTAATTGTAAGTATAACATATGTGGTAGTAATATATGTATATTCAGCTACACAGATGGCGTAGTGATTTAAGCGGTCGCCGCGCCGCTCTACTGCGCTGAGTGTTGTGAAAAACCCCACATGGGACAACACTTTGTTTGATCCACAAATTGTTGTTCTAAGTCTGGGTGGTAACACAAAGTGTTCGTTTCTTGTAAGTTTGTAAAATCGCCCGCGACATCGGATATGTTCCTAATGCGGGTGTTCCTTTAAAAAACAAATTCTTACGTTATTGAAAGAAATTAATTGAAAACGGTTATCCTCCACGGCATCATCGTATTGAATAAATAGCAGCACTGTCTTCTGTATTTATAATTTTCTCTGTTGTGACCAAGTTTTTTGTACATTTATGTATTTTTTTTTGTAACTCTAGTTATTTTATTATTACGTTGCATTAAGTTTGTTTATTTGTACACGTTTCTTCTACTTGTATAACATTATAAATGTTATAATGATTTAATTGTTTCATTTGATTTCTAGTAAACATTAACCATTTGAACACTATTGTCGCTTATGTGATAACTAAGAAGATAATTTCGTGTTTTTTCATAGTTTAAGGCGAAATAAGTAGTAGAGTCGCGTGAAGGTACTTGCAACTCGTGCTGTGCAAGTGCGTAGGGGCCTTCAAGTGTTTTCTCCCTCCCTGGATTGTTCTGCTTCTGGTGGCCTCTCATTCAGTGAAAATTAACGTAAGAATTGCTTTTCAGCGGTTTTACTTGAGCCAGTCCGGTTGAACGTATATGTGCCAAAACGCATAAACAATAGTATTAGAGCCCTAAGAATATAGCTTTATCTCTGTGACAGATGGTTACGAAACCGATGGAAGTAACTTTAAGCAAGCGATTTTATTTTGTATTACCTATATTTTCATTCCTTAAGTGCCAGTTTCACAAATGATACATACGTAAATTATAAATATAGAAATTTCACCTAAAATGTATCTCGTAAGTTCTAAAATTATGCTAGTATCATGCCTTATACGCTCTCAAGCGCGACGTGAAAGACCATCTCACGCGGTCACCATAGTGTTAGTCACCATTTTGCATTATCTGCATTCACAAGGAGTATGGTAACTACAACTCTTGGATTCTATTAATGCTTTCCATCACCCAGAGTAGGGTCACTTAGACAGGCCCTTAAAATTAAAGATGCCTCTTGATCATCATTATCATCATCAACAGTCTCTAACAGTCCCCGGCCTATATATAAGGCATAGGCCTTTCCTTAGCAATGAGATTTTGGCCTACTATACCACGCCGGCGAGCTCTGGTAGAAAACATTGTTATCAACATATCTGACAGAGTAAGTTGAAGTGGCAGTCGGCTGGTCATAATAACTGTAGAATCGATAACTGTTGGCTTAAAAGTGTTGTTCAGTGGAGACTGTGTCTCGGCAAACGTAGTGTAAGACGTCCATAGTCCAGCTGGAGTGGTGATTTGCATAAGATGGCTGGCAGGAGCTGGATGCAAGAAATCGAGGATCGAACCAAGTAGCGTGCAATTGGAGAGGCCTATGTCTTGCAGTTGACTACAATAGGCTGATGATGTCGAAGTCTTAGCTAACTTGTAACAGTAGATAGATGTAAGAACGCAGTGACAAGGGTAAGTAAAAATAAAACTATTATATAATAAAGTGTATTTCTTAAGTCGTCTTTGCGTTTAATCACTTCAGTCTATTAATGAATTGTTAAAAAATTTCTTACGTATTTGATACAAATAAATATCATAGACAAAGCTAGAAGCTTTGGCTCGTACTTATTTCAAAGAAACACCAATTGGAATTACATATTTTGTACAACGCCAAAAATAAATTACAGTCAGCTTTTAAGTTTCTCTTATCATTCAAGACATTAAAAACAACCTAAAGAATGACTAAATCCATATATATCTAAATGGCTTCATAAAATAAAAAGATCTTTAGCGAAATTAAATAACAATAAGTACGTTTTTATGTTAATTACTAAAACAATATGGCCATAAAAGCAATGGCCAGTCATTGTGTTAAAAATTACTTACATTGTATAAAAAGCTATTGTACTCTGTAAGCTGCATAGTTTTTTCTTAATATGCTTGAAACAAACAAAATAATTATTCATTCTTCTATAATAGCAAAATTACATAATCCTATTTCTACAATTAACTAATCCATCCATCACGATTTTAAAATTAGAAGTCGTACACGTTTTGCTTGATCCAAGGCAAGAATTTAGCCAAATCTGTGAATATAACGTAGTGTGAAGGGTCGCATCGATACTCATTTTGCCTGGCCACTGATAGAGAAACTAAGCCTCTAAGGAACCAAGAGCCGCCGATATTGAACACCATTCCACCTCCGCTATCTCCGTTGCACACCGATGTACCTACAACACATCAAAAAGTAGTATTGGTAACAGCCGATTCAAATACTTTCACTAGGAACTTTTTTATTGGAGCATAACTTATGTATAACAACTATTGTTCATTTACTTATAATATGTAGATTGTTTGTAGGTGTCACTATTTGACATACATTTTTGCCTGTATACTTGAGAAGAAAACAATTTTGAAGCTACATTTGTGTAGGTACCAAGAGTTTTTAGTTCATGAAACATAAGGTTTAAACTTCTATCAACGATGATTGAGACAATAACTTGAGAAGAGCGGTTACAACGTTGTGTAAACCATAAAAAAAATCATTTCTGAGATTTTGGTACTGATATTATTTATTCTGTGCTTTTTGTACCAGTACTTTTACAATAGGATCGAGAATTGTGACTCCAAAATGAACATAACATTTTTAATGTAAACTTTTCTACTAAAAAAACATATCTGTGTAATTATTTTTGAAATTTCATAGTAAAATTTAATAATCAAATAGTAGCTTTTTCAAAATATACTCGCAAATTTCTAAAACGCAACGCTATCGGTAGAACAAAACTTGACGTCTATTTACCCTCGGACGTCTGCTACTCTGCCAACAAGTTGTATGTGTAGTTTCCCATAATCACATTTTCTATTGTTTCGCGGTTTTTTCATATAAAGTTATCAGTTTTCTGTGTTAAATTATCAATTTATTTGCATCAATATGGTACACGAAGTTCTGAATAAATAGACAAAATTACTTTACTGTCACAATTAAATTTCATTTGTATGTATCGTTTATATATATTTTATATATCGAGAATCACTTCGTAAAGCAGGTTATATTTTCGTTAGTTTGTAAACAAAACAAGTATGTGCAGTCAAATAAGTAAAAAATATTCTTCTATGTAGTTTATCACTTTTTTAATATCCTTACTTATGTTAAAATTATCTTTATAACCATTATAATAAGTATTTCTTTACTTTTCCGTGGTAATAAGTTGATTAGAAAAAGTAACTCAGTACAAAATACTTCGTTGTCGACATAAGTGTAGTCTGTCGTCAAAGAATAAGCGCGCCAATGTGGCAGCGTTTTTAAATTGTCCGAAAATTATAGTGATATTAATCTTTTCTTAGAGCATGTTATGCATATATGTAATATGTATGTATTTTTTTTAGTTTTGATAATGTTTCTACTAGGTATTACATGACCAAAAATAAATATAACACTTCTGAAATATAAACCAATAAAATAAAAATGAGACTAAAGTCATTATAATTTTTGGAAGATTTAAACGTGGACACTTTTCCGCGCTTATTCTGTGACGACAGACTACACTCTTGTTAACAACGAAGCGTTTGATTCACAAGGTTATCGAGTTATTGTTTTCTATGATATGTTTTTTTAGTAGGGAAGTTTATAAATAAAAATATTTTGTCCATTTTGGAGTCCCGTGCATATACTCTATTCCGTGTTTTATTTTGATATATCTAGTAAAGTTTTTAGTGTTGGCAATAAATGTGTTTAAAATTTTGTGTTTTGACGAAATTCTGACTTTTTTATAAGTTCTTTTATGAGTGTAAATTTTTTATAAACCTTCCATGAAACATAACATAAGCTGGTGAAAGCTGCATTTAAATATGTTGTGTAGTTTAAAAGATCTAGGTGTACAAGAACGAAAGCGATTTCATTTCGTACCATGTAAGGGTTTCATATTATCTAATTTACGTAAAGTAAGAGATAAACAGTTATTCAACAGAATATTGAGAACATAGCTTTTAGAGGTTGGCATCTAAGACTTTCAGATTGGCATTTCTAAGCATCGTGTAGGCTGATAATTTTTTTTTATAAATAAGATATTTGTAGACGTTGAGGTTCAAGATACAGCTTTTGTACTTTGAATTTCGTAAATCACACACAGGTATGTATGTACTATATTTAGAATGGTTTGATTTGGTCAAATTGTGATCTCGTTATCCTAAGATTAATTTTAAGTTATAGGTTCGGCTGTATCATGACGTAAATCAAAAAATAGCCTACCTCATCGACCTACTCAATTTTTTCAAGTAATAAGCGCGTAAACAACAAGCTAGAGCTTAGGTATTACCTACTCCTAAAATATTTACACGGTACGTTACCTATATAAAAGTTATTCTATCGAATAATCTTTTGGGTGTAGTGTTAAAGTACACCCAATAGAAAATATTTAGAACAACAACTTTCAGCAGAATTGGTTCGTAAAGCTCAAGCATGGAAGAACAATTTCATATGTGGCAATTTATAAGTCGTACCTACCGAATATTACATGTCAGTAGATTTCTTATAAACGTGTAGTTACTTACCGTCACGATATCCAGCACAGTAGGTGAATAGCGATGTGAATCGCACGAAGAATTCATTGTAGGAACGCAAGCATGTTTCCTGATCGACTACCGGCATTTCAACTAGACTTAACTCTTCTGTCGCCACACCTGTGTCGTCAAAACCCCATCCGACCACCTGAAGAAATGTATTTGTTGTGTTAGCGCCGTATATTTCATATTTTCAGATATTCAGATGTTAAAAACCTTGTAACCCTCATCTTATACTTATAATTTAACTTTTAAACTCTCATAATAATGTATGTTAACAACTGTATTTATATATTTGTCTAAAACCATTATTGATTGATTGATTCCTTCCCAGGCCATTTTGAGTATGGTGACCGCTACTAATTATTGTTAGCTGAAATACGAGATTAATCAGCTCTTGCATGTGTCCTTTGATGGCTACAGTATCCAATTTTATTAATAAACGTTCGCAAGCATTGGCGACACGTAAGGACACCTTCGACAAAGTTGTAAGATTGAGCTGTTGGTAGTTTAGCCTTAAGAGCATCGCGTTTAACATCCAGGTCGGATTTCCTCCACTCCTCATAGTCATGTACTTCGGATTTTACGAAGCACCTTCACTTAGGGCGGCAACTGGCCCTTTCCTCCCATTGTCGAGGTCCAATATTGCATTTTTTCATATGTCTTCTCTGAACGTCCTTAAAGCGAAAAACTGAAAACTGGCCGCCTTGTTTCCGCCTGCCGTTCTGGAGTTCAGAGAAAAAGATGCGTTTTGCCACCCTTTCATCAGACATTCGCAAGACATGTCCAGACCATTGAAGCTGTCTCCGCATTAGGTATGCCTCAATGCCGTAAATATTGGCGCGTCGGAGTACCTCCGTATTTCTGACCTGATTCGACCATTTAATCCCGAGAACGTCTCGAAGGCACTTCAAGTGAAACCTGTCTAGGATTCGTATGTGTTTGCGATAGGAAACCCATGTCTCCGAGGAGCACAAAAGATTAGGGATAACCATGGCTCTGTAAATGGAGATTTTTGTCGAAAGCTTCAAATCATGTGAGTGTAGGACCTTGGCTCGTAATTTACCGAAAGTAGTTGCTGGAGCGCCTATGCGATAGTTCATTTCGGCATCAAGGTCGCATTTAGATATTATTGTACTGCCCAAGTATTTAAACTACCTGTTTTAGCTCAGCATCGCCGATATATATCTTGATGGATTCTGTTGCTCCATGAGAGTCCATTGCCATAACCTCAGTCTTCTTTACACTATTTTGGAGACCGAAACGGCAACAGACTGCTTGAAAGACTTCTTCAAAAATGATACAAAATAATTGTTATTAGTAGATACATACCGAACCCTTCTTTCCGATGATATTTTGAAGATCTACTTGGTTTTCGGGCCAGAGGCAGGCAGGTCGCACCTTATCGGAGTACGTGACTGGTTCCCGAAGTGTTAGGATTGCGACGTCTCGGCTGTAGGAAGACGCGTTGTATTCACTGTGTACGATGATGCTGTCGACCTGAAAATGAAGAGAGAAATTATTGGTCATTTTTCATCTTAAATTGAATGGGAGACTTTACGACATTTCTAAATGCTGAAAACGGGTATATTTTAAACATAATCCCTCAATACACCTGTAGTATTTTTCCTAACGACTAAACGTATAGCAAGCAGTTACGAAGAAAAGAATTTGTTCCCGGGGCTTAGTCGTGGGAACAACATATTGTTAGATTACATTATTTCACAGATCATTGTTAAGTAGTTAGAAGCGTAATTTAGGCGAGTCGATAGTCAGCTGAATAGTATTCGTCACTTGTTCTACGAAGTGCTGGAATCTCAGGTCAGTGTAATTCTTTATATATTTACAGTTTTACTGTTACAATAGAAAGAAAAAAAAATAAAATGTTACTTGTATTCAAACAGAACAGAAAGATATATAGACAAATAACACGTAGATAAACCTCATACAGTTTTAATAGACTTGAATTTGTAGAATTTTGCAAATATGTGCCTTAGTAGATTAGCTAAGGCCCTTAACCTACGATCAAGTGACTGCAGGTCACGCATTTAGTTTATCTGCAACTTAGATTGTCTTATTTTTTATTAAAATATACTAATCATCTCGGTAAATTTACTTTTTACTAATGGGATAGGTTTATGAAAAAATTATATGTGCCTTAAATCATTGATGTGCCGAACAACCTTGATCACTACCTATTTTCAGGTATTCCATAATGGTCATAACAAAATTTATAGGAAGAATCAAAATAGTTCATCAAAGGAATACCCCGAAATCGATCACTCTTGTAAATTGAGGAATAAGCTCAAATACACAAGCAAAGTTCCTACAATCAGTTAATTAAACTTGCCGGCTTGTGATCCTGTTCTGACATTCAACGTCCGTCCTGACAAAGGGCGCTAATCCATTTTAACACAGATTTGATTGAAGGGCCTTCGATTGTTCCCCGATACGTACCGAGAGCTAAATTGAAAATATTAATGATCGTTATAGAAGTTTGCGGCGGGATTAAAGTCAATTATAATCAGTTTTAAAACACTAAAATTGTAAAAGGGAGACGTTTAATCTGAACTTATTTTAATAAATGATGTTACAAAAACGTAAAATAGGCTTCAATGCATGTTAGTTCTAGTATTTAATCTTAAATAAACCTTAAACATTAATGCTAGAAGGAAAGGAAAGAAGCTAGAAAGGAACTTCTCTGATCATTCGAGAAATTGGAGAATCAACTAGTTACGGTTTATGAGTCATGTTTAGAGAGTAAGTAACGCTTTAAAAATCATAAAAAAGTTTTTTAAACGTGGAAACGTGAAAATCGAGGCGTGTGAAAATCTTTATTTGATAGCAAGATTTAACAGATTGATAAAAGACTAATGAGGGTCATTTTGCATGAACTTTATATTAAAATAATATATATGAAATAATAAGTATAAAACTTTTTTCCTTGTGTATATATATATTATTTTTTATTGATTCATAATTACAATGTTAACTTAGAATTTAACAACAAATTGAACACTCAGATTATGCTAGGATGTTAACAAATCAAACTAGGTGTTGCAACCAGAGCCCTTGCTAAGTTATGAAATAACTTGTATTAAAGATAAATGTGTTAAATAATACTTACGAATCGTACTTGTACTCCTTCGACAGAAGTTCTGAGGTTGTGTTTCCCCAAGTAAACAGTCAGTGTGTTCTTGTTTACCTCCAGCTTAGACTTCTTCCTGGTAACGCAGTGTGCTGCTGTAATGACGTGTCGGTGGCTTACGAGCGTACCACCACACAGATATTTGTTGTCTATCGTCTGAAATTTAAGGGTTGTAAGTATTTGGCCTCTAACTAAGCTGGCCAATATGGTAAGCATGACTAGAGACGAAGAAACTTGGGCATGTACTTCATACACATTATGAATGCCCTTTTAAGAACCTTTTGATTATATTATACCCACAATGGAGTTAGGTAAAAAATAAGTCAGTTTATTGAATTAACTGACTTTACTAGAACTAGTGTTTAGATTTAATTTCGTACTTTGTTTCACATTTTTGGTAAAATAGAAACTAAAATGTTCTGTAAAGTTTTGAAAAGTGCTGAGCACTATCGAAAAATATTTGAATCGAGATTTAAATGTTTGGGTGCGGCGATCAGATGACAGGTGACAGGTGATGCAAAACACATTAGCACATTTACATGTAGTAAACGTATTAGTTTGTCAAGGCATAGAGTAACGCAGAAAGCTTAATAGCTCGAGTCTATTTATTGCAATTAAGTTGATCATAAAAAACAAAAAAGCACTATCAAGCCAGTGTACAAAAACATAACGTTAAAATATTCTATCGTAATGCAGACATTTCTGTGTTACTGTATTCTGGTATTTTTTTAAAGTAAAATAGTTTAAAATGATACAAAATGATTTGGTACAATATTGATTTATCAAAATTCTTATTTGTAAAGAAAAAAATATTTTTATTAAATAAGAATTTTAGTATTCTTCATAAAATCGCGCCTGTTTCCCCGGAGGGGTAGGCAGAGGCATCCTAAATGTCTACTTTTAGTTAGTGTAGTTTCCCACGCAATAGGTGGCGAGCCCATTGCCGCTAATCGGGATGTTTTGTTTGGTAGAGCTTCGTCCGTCGATCAGCAGGTACATCACTTGTTGGTGAGGTTGGTTAATAGTTATAATTTTAAAATATAATAGTTTTATAATAATTTTTTTTATGCTTTTTAATCACTTTTCTTTGTAATATAACTGTATCATATAGTGACTTCAAACGTTACGTACTTGAAAAGTAAATAAAGTGCAGCGGACTACGTTAAATTCTAGTAGTATAATAACTTTGGATACATCACACAGCTACCTAATTTCTAACTAGGTAGAGTATAAATACTATAGTATCCGATTAATGATTTATATAAATTACACTCAGACATAAACGAACATACACTTATTAGTATTGGGTGGTTTTTGACCCACAATTTTTGGCTCAGTAGTCATTATAGACATATTACGCCAAGTATGTCGAGCGGTGACTCTTCTGTAATAGATGTCGACGAATGCTAAGTGAATAATACCATACCACAATATTTCCCGGCAAGCTTATAGCTGAAAAGCCTCAGTCCTCATGGATTCATGATGATAATATTAAACACAAAGGTCACGTACTCTCACCTGCGTCTGGTACAATGCAATTTGCCAGGGCCACTGTCCCTCTAGAGTCGGAGTACCGTTTACTACTAGAGGTACAGCGTCAGCATTCAACGCCACCTTACCACATTGAATCTGAAATCATAAGAAAAACAGTAACGTATTGTGTAATAAAAGCTTAATATCGCATTAGCTATATGCGGTCTTATAAGTGCAAGGTTTGTGGTCACTACTGATTCTGAGGTCAGTAAAATTACCTTATATTATGGTACAAACTACGTGTTAAGTGAATTTGTAGGAAAATATCACTAATTAATGCAAATTTAACTTCTATTATTATTAGAAATACGAATTATTGAGAGTTCATATTTTTGATTATAACGAAAGTATAGTTTAGTGTATGTGCGATTTATTCGGTCTTCATTTTATTTTTACCAGATACTCATAACTGTATGTGTTTACGAGTATAGGTTAAGATACTACATAAAGAACGACGTGGTATTTGACCACAAAGCTTTTAGTTATTTACTAAGAATAGGTTTTTACAAACAGACAATATATATTTTTGTACTGATTAAGAATTAAAAATGGAATGAATAGTACTTAAGATATGGAGGAAAAGCGAGAAACTAACACATAAAATAAGCAGAAACAGAATGCGGAAGCGTCAAAGGCCGGCAAGGTGTTTTGGAAATTCCTTTAAGTAACGTTGACAAATTATGTAGAAAGATAAATACAAAAAAGGTTTGAATTTTATTTGCGAGATTGACATTTTTATCCTTTTTGAATTCTAGTGCATCTAATCTAAGTGGTACCATATGACGTTTCACATGTTTCAACACGAAACAACTGCATAGATGTAACTCGCTCAATGTCAATAACCTTTTCCAAAGGCAAAACAAAAGCATTTGTTTTAAATTTCAAAACTTTGTAAATTAGAATCTATACAGTCTCTCGCCATCTTGCAAGGTATCTGTGCTCGTATTTTTTCGTTTCTGTATTTTTTCACTTTTATGGACTGATCCTTCTTTATTAATTTACTTTAGTAATACCTATACTAGACTCTAAACTAAGGAAGCAATGATAATGTCGAAAAGAGGACGTACTTTAAATCAGAGATGTTGCGGATGCAGGTTTCTGACATCTACGGAGGCGGATGCGGATGCGCATCTGCACAAAAAAACTTAAGTGTGGGTAGGGTAAAAAAAAGACAGTAATGATTATCCTTTCTTTATTTAATAACAAAGGAGTGAGTGAATTACTATTAATAATTAATTATTTTAATAATTAAACTTGAATACTGCAGCATTATACTTAATGAAAAGTAGAATGGCCGTCCTTCGGACTCCAGCCTGTTTCGCAAGGGTTGGTATATTACTTCTGCGCAACTAAATAACTGTGCACTTGCAACACTGGCTGGTGGAGCTGATAAGAATTTGCGAGCTATTTTAGATAATAGTTTGAACTCGCTTTGGTTAACACTAAGAGAACTCTCATTTAAATTAATTCACTTCTTATTGTGATAAGTAAGTAACTCATTTTTGAGAATTGCGCCTGGGCTGACTGCTTCTGGTGTTTCTTGACTCTCATCTTCACTTGACGAATCGAGCATCATGGCAAGATCACTTTTTAAACAGGACTTACGTCCTGTACCCGAACTCCCCGGTCATTCCGTATCTGTTTCCATGGAATCTTGTCATTCTCATTCTCTTCGATCTTTCGGTACTTGGAGATACTGTTTGCGAATTTAAGATGTTTTCTTTGTTTCTGTTAATCTTCAATATATCATCCTTAATCTTTTTCTCAGTAACTGATGTGAAAAATTTATGCTAATAGCGAGGATCTAGGTAAGTGGCTATGACATATAAGTTATCCTCTTCCAACAAAGTGGAAAATTTGCCTGAAATTTCAACTTTTAAAGTTGTGGCTACATGGTGAATTGGAGATTCTAGTGAAGCTGTCAAATAGTCACTAACTTTTTGCATCAGCATTTGAATTATTGGAATCACAGATAAAATGAGAGTTTGAGAACTACTAAGTTCACGTGTAGCTTCTTCAAAAGGTTTTAACAGCTCAATACAATATTCTATGATTTTCCGCTCTTCTGGTAAAATAGGACCAATATCGCTGTCATTTAAATAAAGGCTTAAGGCATCTTTTACTTTCAAAAAACGTTTAAACATATAAAAAGTACTAATTCATCGCGTAACACAATTTTAAAAACTTTGAAAAGTGGTTCGTTGAGCCTTTCCTGGGTTTTTTGCAGTTGTTTGTGGGCTATAGTGAAATGGTTAAAATGCATTGACATTTTTTTACATTTTTGTGTGATGTTCTTTATATTTTCTTGTGAGTTTAAACAACTTCGCCTAGCAGGTTGCATTTTATGAACTGCACAAACCAAATGTTGGAATTTTGCCAATCGCATCGCTCTTTTCATATTGGAGCCTTCGTCTCGAATCTTGCAATGCACATGATCATTTGAGATACTCCATTTCGCAAGCATCGTGTCGAATTTTTAGCTGCTATGCCACCTGTGTGGCGGTCATCAAAAGTTTCGCACTACAAAACAATTGATGACACATCAAAATCTCTATTTATTACATGACAAGTCAAAGTAAGCAAAGAGGCATTAGAGCTTGGGTCTGACCAAATGTCAGAAGTAAATGACATGTGATTAAAATTTTTAATTAATTTTATAACTTTGTTAGCGATTTTACATTACAGCTCCTTGCACACAAATTCAGTGAGAAAGGTGCGCCCTCTAAAATTATATTTCGGTGCTATTTCTTGTATCAGTCTGCGAGAACCAAGTCCTTCAACAAAATAAAAGGTAAATTTTGAAGTGCAATCATTTCTCCGATTAGCTTATCCATTTTTTTTAGAGTTTTAATTGTTAAAATCCCATTTTTTTATTTTTGTATTATTTCTTCTAACGTAACCTGTTTTTTCGCTTCTTGAAGAGGCGCAATGGTTTTATCTAAAAACAGACGTAATATATAAAATATATATATTATATTAAACAGCTTTTATTTAAATATAAAGTAACCACTATAAAGTAAATTCAATATAAAACAACAAAACATGTACTTTTTTTACTGTAATTACCTATTTCACATGTGTGTTCGGGAGTTCGGGATTTATTTTTCTTATCAGATAAATAACATCTAGCCAAATTATATTTTTTAATATATATAATTATCAAAAATTACTACAATATCACAAGGTTATAAATAAGTATAAGTTAGTAAGTACTTAACTAAATTAGGTAATTTTGTTTAAAATAAAACTTACCGGCATCACTTTTTGTTTTCTGTAGCTGCTTTTCGTCATTTGCGTTTTCAAACAAAGTAAACTCTTCTTTGTATATCGATTTCAACTGATTTTTTAGAGATGATGTAATTCGACCCTTTCGAGAATATGTTTGACTACATATTTTACAGTGAGATTTATCCCGGTCATTATTTGAAATAGGTCCAAATCTCACTTTGCTTAGGTGGTGCCATAGTTCATTTGTCCAATAGGTTAACAACTCAATTAGAACAAAGAAAGCAGCACTCACTTTACTTAACGTAATACGTAGTTGTTACGTTCGTAAACAATATAGTTACATGTATGCGACGACACTTTTTAGCAAAAAAACACAATTAAAAATTAATAAACTTGTGATTGACTATTTAAATAAACAAAACAAAAAACGTGCGCATCAGATCTTGTCACAACATAAACAATAGCGTTACCGATTCACCGAAATCCAAAACAAAATCCAGATACATAAGGGTGGGTGAATCACTCAGTGATATTTTTAACCACACTGGCGGTAAATTTGGTAAAGTCAAAAGGACGATTATCACGATGACAATTTGCCAAGTAGTATGAATAGTAGCAACCTTTTTTCTGGTTCCTGGTGCGAATTATTGTAATTAAACTAAGTATCTAAGATTACATAAAACCTGATTATTATTTTTCATGACTAATCTATCCTATGGAATTCTAAATCAATATGTACAATGTCGGTTAAATTATGATCGGACTCAAAAATTGAAAAAATATCTCACTCTTATAAAATTCAGACATTTACCTAAACTCGTTGGTACATACTAAGATTTACTAATGAAATCTAAATTATAAAAAATTCATGTTTTTTTTTTACTTTTACAGTGACATATTTGAATTTATAAAACTAAAATTTTTTTTATTACCATATTTTTTATTTTTTTTTAAATGTGTTGTTAAATAACTAGGAATGTGTTTTAAATACAAAAATGTGTCATACGAATATCTGCAGCAATCGTTACGGGTAACCCATACTAACTGGAGTCCTAAAAATCCGACTAGTCTATCTACAGAACTTCGATATCGCGTTGTTGTAGCGGTCTGATGACAATGCTCCGCGGCAAAAATCTAAGTTAAGCCGTTTGTAGTAGACTTAAAGTTGTCTTAAACTTAGTACGGAAAAAGGCTTGGAGGAAGAATAGACTAAAGAATAGCACGTGCGGGTAGGCAGTAGAGAAGGTAGCCTTAAAGTATTATTAAAATTAACTACTTCATAAGATCTATCTACAGTATATTAAGTTAGTATGATCTAACTACTCTTGAAATAGTTACCACAAGACCATCAACTTTTTATCTTGTAAATGTTTAAACGGTCACACTTTCTGCATATAGGATATTATATTTTAAAGCAAATTAAAATTGTTCGTTCCAAAGTCTCTATCAAGAAATTACTTAACAACATACAAGTTTCGGTCTGCACCTAGTACTTATAATTAAATTCTGGACCAAGATTTGTAACTTTGTTACTTACAGGCTGTAACGTAAGAGTGTATGTGCCACAGATGTGGTTCTCCTCTATGGCGTCCATGAGTGTGAGCGCGTAATAGTCCAAATAAGCGGCGAATGTGAAAATATTTCTGAATATAAAGGCTATGTAAAATATAATATTCTCGGTTTATTAATGTGTGTATATTTAGTGTAGGTTAAATTGTATGTATTACTGTATGTAGGACATTTTATTGATTGCCTTTTTATATATAATAAAATTGTAAAAGGTCGATTTCTGCACATTAGATATCAAAGAAAATCGAATAAAAACGGTCTCTATTAAGGTAACAGAACGCAAATCAACTGTTTTTGTATGCGCTAATCTCAGAAGTGGCCTTAACGATTTGGATGCAGTTTTCGGTTATGTATTGTGGCAAACTTGACTTAACATATAGTCTTTTTTTATTTTAATCAGTATCAATTACATACGCAATATACACAGACATATACGCAAGTGGAGCTGCAGGCAAAAGTATGTAGTAGTATGTATATCACATTTATTGTTAGTTTCATTACTGTATAACGACTATAAGTCCTGGTATAAATAAAATATTGTCTATTTATCTATAATTTAAAGATTTAACGTATTTTTGCTTCGTCGAGACATTACAAGATTTTTTTGCAATATGATACCATTATTGCCACGTTTAAAAGTTATAAATACAACATGGCCTATTTCTGTTGTTTTTATCAAATTATAGAAAAAAATCCCTAATAATTAAACTATTACACAATCTTGTCAAATGTGCCTAAAAAGTATGATAGTAAAATTAATTATTACAAAATAATAAGTTTCTCTATTGTATGTTGACTTTTCTCTTATAATGTTTACACAAACTGGTCCCTGCTTTAATTATTTGAACAAAACACGTGCTTCTGAAACTCGTTTACATATTCGCTTGTTAATTGGGTACTTCAGAAATAAAATATTAAATAAATTTACCTCGTGAGAGTAAATCGGTGACGTGAAGGTCATTTTTCGCGTATTACTATAATTTAAGACAACTGGTGCGTTGGGGATTCACCGTGAATTGATAATGTACTTTAACAATCACGTACTTTTGGTTGATTACATTTTAATATTTTCTTAATACATTTCTCGATTTTGGGGGACAACTAGAGATCATGAAATAGGCTTTTAACTATTTTGGACATTCTTTAATTATCAATATAATTTCTTTGTAGTTAAATCGGCAAGGTTTTATTCAATTACTGATATTTCTTCTTGGTTAATGGAAACTATAATTTTTTATAGAAGCCTACCTAAGTGACTCTATTCTGCTTGATGGTAAGCATGAATAGAATCCAAGAGTCCAAGAGTGGTCACCATACTCACTGCGAATGAAGACAATGCAATATGGCGACCCCCGCTATGGCGGCCTAGTGAGATGCTTCTTCACGCCCCGCTTAAAGGACCCAGGATCGTAGTGGAAGGGAAATATGTGCGCTGGTAATAAGTGCTAGACTTTAACTGATTTGCACAGGAAGGAAGAGAGCCGAACCATTTAGTTCGGGTGCGTATGTCTACCATTCTGAACGGTGACTGCCAAGGCCAGCACGAGTTGTCCTGTAGAGGAACGGAGAGGACGGGATCAGTTGGAAAAGTTCATCGGAACACTTTCCATGATAAAAGCGATAGAGCACTGCCATAGAGGCGATATCTCTTCGCAATTGCAAAGATTCAGAGTAAAGATGAGAACTGCACTCCATGCAAGAGCGTACCTGGGTCTTATAAAGAAGACACAGATGCTCAGACGTGAAGAACCATCTCACTTTGTTCAGTATACTCAGCTTTCGCGAGGCCACCTTTGTGAACCTTTCAATATACTCTCACTAATATTTTAGTAATAGAATAGGTCTTACCTGGCCGTTAAAGCGGTTAAGGTTAGTAGGTCCTGTATTACTTGGTATAATAAAAGTAGGCTGGCCACCTTCAAAATAGTCATCGTCGCTGCTAGTACTGTAATAGGAAACGTTAAAACATAAGAATACGAAATGTCAATACCAAATGTCATCCCGTGGGTATTGTAAAAGCCGACTACGGGAGCAAATTACGCGGGCAGATAGCACATATTAAGACTGCACTGCAAAGAGGAGGAAAATTTGATATAAATCCTATATCTATCCAAATATAGTAGACCGATACCTTCTTCTAAATGAGAGGTCTATGTCCAGTAGTGGACTATGAAAGGTTTACGCTAATATTTCATAATAGTGTTGTGTGAAACTTCAAAATTACCGATGATGTCACACATTTACTATGAAAAAAAAATATGTTTAGGCTTATACGAGTAATGTGAAGATGAGTGAAACATTTTCAACTCAATATTTTTAAAAGACTTCAATGTGCTTATAAAACACAACACACGTCACATCAACAGGCCTTAATAGTCTACTGCTGGACATAGACCTCTCGTTGGAACGGAAGTTTTGGCCTGTTATATGGCATAACAAGCCAAAACTTTCGTATATACTGGTCTATATGGCCATAACATGATAACTTCAATTTTGATTAATATTTTTTCTTTTTCATTCCTAACTATTCTACCCTAAAGAGGTTCATTTTTGTAAATAGGACCAAACAGACCAAACGACCACTTAAATTGAAAAATCTAATCTAATCTCTAGTCTAATCGGTGACAGACTTGACAGACAGACAGAAATGATCAAACGAATTTTAATTTTCTCTTTTTAAAGTTAGTTAAAAAGACATAAAACGTAAATACATACCTTACTTCCTGCTGGGGGGGTGGCTTCCTTGTAGTCGCTCGTACTGGAGTTTGTGTCGCTTGGAAACCGTTATTGGGCCGTCCTTTATTCACAACGAATTGAGAGGGATCCTCACCAGAACTGTGAACATGGTTATCATAGGATTATTACTTCCTTGTAAGGTATTTCAGTCTTTTTGGATGACCGTTATCGTTTTTTGGTTATGATTAAAAGTTATTTTTTATGGGGTCAACCGAACTTACTAATACCTAATTATATCAATAGTAACTCACGAGTGACAAGTGTGCTAACACCTTTTGAGACTACTACTTCTGCACTTCCGGAATCAAGGGAGAAGATGTGTCACTTTTTGAAAAAGGATTTCCATCACACTCAAAACCTCGAAAAATCACCGAATTAAAAATATCAGTAAAATTTTAAACGATGTCGAATCAGAAAAGTTTTCATTCTAAAATCTTTCTTTGGTCCGAGATCAGTGAGTGACCTACGAATACAATATTCTATCCAAACTTCTTTCCTCCGAATAAAAAATTACAAGAAATGCTGACTACTCTAATTGCTTTCTTTGCGATAAAGAAATTAATCATCCGGTTCGTACAATCTAATTTGTAGACTGAGCAGCACATCTGTACCTACCTACCACAGATAATATTAATGAATGTCGTCATCAATTGCTCATTACGTAAGGAATTCTTGTTATTATTATATTATACAAAGGTATATCGCATATAGCAATTAAGGTATGTAGTTGCCTGTTTTATAGTTTGTACATTGTAAATGGACTTACAAAATTAAAACAAAATGGTGTCGTAAATTTTCATAAAATTCTAGAGCTTTTGTTACATTTATTGTTTGTTTTATTAAAATGTTTATAATTATTGCCGAAATTCGACTGCTGACACACCGACCTACGATTTTATGACCGGAAAATATTTAGATCATTTCTTAAAGAAATAAGTGACATTCAATATTTCTTATTATTATTTTTTAAAGTTGGCACTTGCTTTAACTTTAGTAATTTCAATTAACCTTGTTTAATATATTGATTTATTTAATTTGACAATTATTTTATGTTTAAATTGAAATTTCTTCAATTAGATGTTAAACCTTGTAAAATACAATAAAATAAAAAATTAAAAATAGTTTCACTAAATACAGTAGTAAAGTTCTTTTCACTACTCACAATACTATTTACGTAGTTCTTTTTATCCCCACAAAAACCACAATTATTTATTTCTAAAAGACTAGTAAATAAATAAGTGGCACATAATATCAAATAGCTGCACTTTTTATTCATAAAAGCCAGCATAGTTACATATTCTCAAGCAACTGTCAAAAATAAAATAAACAAATGAGCAAAATATAATGTTCTTTTATCATAATTTACCCACATATATAAGAGCCACGTTAGAGCCCTAGCCAGACATTTAAACAGTATAAAAAAACATTATTCCATGTCCAAGAAAATCCTTGCGGGATACAGTAAGCTTGTGTCCTTTTTCATGGATTACTCTTTGAAAAATATAGGGAAGCCCGTCTAACTTTTTAAATTCATTATCTAGGATAAGGCGTCTGAAGTTGTGAATAATTTTGATATATTTATATTAGAAAATAGTGTTACCAACCATGTGTTGGGGGAAAAAACTTAAAGGTTTTGATATTTTTTTTCGAAACTTAGACTTCAATAAAACGATTTGAAATTGAAAATAAGAACTATTACAAATTAGTTATCATATTTTAAAATAGCTATGAAGCCTTTTTAAAGTTTTGTTTTTGCAATTGAGAATAGAATAAGTTTTAGACTTCTTAACTTTATACCATTAAATACAATATACATAAAATAATACCAGCCTTTGAATGGACAAATTGATTGGAGAATTATATACGAGTATGCATGTTATTATTTATACACATATTAAGTATCACGATTTTACAAGCAGGCATCATGATATCTTCATAATAATAAATTGCCATATTTATTCGTGTGCTATTTTGTCAACTGTTGCATTAAAGGATTACATTTTGCTTAGTTCAAATGTCGCATAAGCTGCTGTCATATTACAAAAACTTAAACAAATGTATATTATCATAATATTTATTTAGTAATGTATATATTAGAAACTGTACTTACAGACTTGGAGCGACGGGAAGTGGATTGGTGGGCCTCACATACACTGGGCCAACTGTGTCAACGTTTGGCCTGCCTTGTACGGGCCGGGTCTCAAAACTCTCAGTTCTGAACTCAGGCCTGGTAGCACTTGGCTGAGATCGTTTCGGAATCGACGGTTGGTCTGTTTGTAGCTCTGGTCTGTCGGTTACTGGCCGTGGTAGATTAGCGTTGCAGATTTCAATACCGTTAAGTCTAATTGCCTGTAATCTGGGCGCTGGGCTTATAGAGCTGTACTGCACAAAGAAACGCAACGCGGTCGCAGGCCCTGGATTGATTTTCATCGTCGTATTTTCGATCTTGAAGTCGATGTTGTCTGTAGTTGTCACATCACCTACCCAGTTCTAAAATTAATTGCAAGATAAGTGTGTAAACGCCTGCTCTTATGTGGGCGTTATTTGAAATTTGTATTTTTAATATTATAATATTAAACGTGGTTTATATCTTCTCTTCCATTGCCGAGTGCAAATTGATTACTAATTGAGTAAGCTATTGTCTTTAATCAAAGTTTCTGTAGTATATTGTTAATAGACAAAGGTCTTTGAATCTACGATTAATATTTCCTTGATCAAATTGATTTGACGTACTGTTCAGTAATATTCTTTGGAGTAATATTGATATGGCAAGTTTGGCAATGTAATATTGTAATGAGGTTTTACAGAAAGTTCTTGAAATCTTCTTTTTCTAAATCCGAGCACACGAGTCACTTAATAATAAGTAAAGTTTTAATAATAACATAACAATGTAATAATATTATATAAGGCTTTAATAGTAATAGTAATATGGTGGTCTAGTATTTTTTATACTTATTAAACATGTATTTTGTTTTCTTTTTTTATGTATTTAAAAATGTAATGAATATGTTTATAAATGAAATTAATATTATAAAATTATATGTAATATAAACTCAAGAAAGAATTACAAGCGAATTATCGCCCTTTAAGTCGTCGTTATAAGGGGGAGAAGAGTTTTTGGCTCAGGTAACTAAGAATGAATGAATAAACTTACCCCAAGAATATCAGCCTTCCTGTCCAACACAATATTAAGCCATAATGAATGCAGGGTGTTTTCTGTGGACAAATTAATGACGCCATACCATCGGAGAGATGTTCCAACATTCTCAGAGTTAGGGGTTTCGTATTCGAACACGTCCGGACAAGGTGATATTGGTTTAGACAGTGGGTTCTGTTCGAAGGTTGGCACTGCTAGCGCTATTAGCAATATTAGTGATGCATGCTGTAAAGAAGAAGAAAATAGTAAGAAATAAATTGCTTGTGCTTCTATTCGTGCTTGGCATCAAAGGTTTTTTGGTTCATTCCTTGGCTTGATTGTCATGTGTGTCAAATTTTACAGGTATGTGTCCTGTATATAAATTAAACAATTAAATGTACTTCGGTCCTTCGTTTTAAGTATCGTCATCAAAATTACCAACAGCCTTTAATAGTCTACGCTTAGACATCAACTCCTTTCTCTAAATGAGGTCCTATCATACCACGCTGGCTGGATTGGTATAGGATTTTTTTTAAATTTTCCTTCCCTTTGCAATGTTGTTGTTCCGTTGTAAACAAAACCGCTAAACTTAATATATTTTTAGATTTTTCTGTTGTTATTATACATTATTAGACCGAATAGAAAATATATGTGTTGCTCTCTTTCTAGACTGCTGGTTAGCCTATACGACTGTCTATCAAGAGGTTTCGGGTTCTATTACCGGGTCGGGCAAAAACAGTATTATTAAGTTTTTCTGATTATAGTAATACTCAATAACAGCCCGGAGTTTAGTAGTTGTCGTCTTAACCCCCGTGCTTGGTGGAGCTCGTTAAGCCTTCGGTCCTGCGTCTGATCTCTCTCCGGTCGTGTCGGATAGCTGTCTCATAGGGTTGGTCACCGTTGAGACTGATCGCCGTGGCCGAAATCGACTAGGAGTATATCATCATGAATACATTAAATGCATAGGTATACATAATATTGATTAGTATTTAGTGTTCTTAGCAAAGTTTCGTAAAGATTTCTGAGAAACTATTACTATTGTTATTACGTCAATTACGAGAAGATATGTCTGTATACGTAACTGCAACTTGTAAATAATATGTTATTATAAAGATGAGCGAGCTCAATAAAACATTAAACTGCTAGAGCAAACTTGTTTTCTAAATATATCAGCAGAGTAAGAGATATTTGTCTTATTTACTTTATTGTTTTTGTTCTTAGAGTGTTCATTCTGATTTTTCTTTTTCTAAGTTCAATGTCGACTATGAAATAAATGTATTATATATTAGAACAGCACTATTACTTAGATTAAATAATCTAATTTATTTTGGTCAGAACTAATGAAAGAATTAATTTCTAAAATTACATCAACGCCTCCTGTAAAGTTCATTACTAGAAGTTGAGGATTAAGAAATAAGATAATATTGTCTATATGTATAGTAAATCGAAACATGATCAATAAAAAACATAGAGAATAGACAAAAGACTAAAATATAAACGAATTTCAAGATAATTTCAATAGAAAAGAGGTTTATTATCAGTGTAAAACGAATGTTAACTATCTATACTTGTAAAAGAATAAGAGTGTTATAAGTGGTTTTAACTGGCAACACAAGTATATACCAATAATATAAATTCCACTAATTGTCCTGAACTTGAAATGATCACTTGTACATTGCATTTATGTAGTTGCAAATAGCATACAGCAATAATTATTTTTTGATTCTACGAACTCAATGATTAATCGATAAAAAAAGGCGTCAAAGCCCGTGTAATGTGTTTTTTTACTTGGGCAATATATGTGGAGGCGGATAAATTGAGTATGTTACTTTTATGAATAATGTAGTATAATAACCTCGTAGGTAAATCAAAAGGATAATGGAGATAATAATATGTTTTGTACAATACGGCCTTAGGTTGTAAGTTCATAATTAATTACTAAGAAAATTAATGTGTGTATATTATAAGCAATTACAAACTAAACACTCATATTTAAATAAAGAATACTCTTATGTTGGGATTAAGTCTACGATCGTAGTATATATCCACCATAACTAATATTACAGATGTCTGCCATTTTTAATTTGATAGCTATTAAAGGAATTAGCCCTGGAGGAAAAAAAAGAAATGAATAGATAAACAATTCGCCTCTAGATCACAATTGTCAACATGAGATATACTTATTGCTGGCCAAAAGGTGGTTATTCGCAGGGAAAGGTTAAACTTGCTATTCTACTAAAAATTAATCGAGGACTTGTCTTTAAAGTGTAAACCTACCATCTATAGTTTTTCAAAGTGAATAACGTTTTGTAAAGATTTTGCGTGTGACTTTTCGATTGTTTCATTACAATTGTTGAGCTTACAAAAAAATGAATGGTGTCGTGAGACACCAGGTAGGAACGAAGTTCCTTCGGATAATGTGGAATCGACACAATTTGCAAAAAAAATCGTGCTCAATTTTATGTAGGTTTTCTTGATTAAGTACAAGAAAATATTTAGGAAATTCAGTATTTTAGGAAATAAAATAATAAATTCCTTAAAATAACAAATTCCTTAAAATAATAAATTCCTTAAAATAAAAAAAACATCGTAATTCAAATTTCAACTGAAATAACAAAAAAAACATGACGCGCTTTCGCGCCTGCGCAAGTCTCATTTAACGGTTTTATTCCACGCACTTTTTTCCACAGATTTATTCCACAGATTTATTCCACGCACTTTTTCCACGGATTTTTTCTTACGGTTTTACTATCACATTTTTTTCAGTTCGGTCCCGCAGCGAAATCCCTATCCCCTCCAAGCCTGCCGTAAGGAACTTCGTTCCAATAGGTGTTAGTCTTTTATTAAGTCTATTATTTTGATACTTTATTTTTATTTTGAAAAGACAACGCCCGCTAAGAATATATCCTGTGTCGCGGGGGACTTTATAAACATACAAGAAACGGACACAAACACCCAGACTTCGAACAAAAATTTGTAAATCACACAAAGTGTTGTCCCGAGTGGGGTTTGAACCCACAACACTCGGTGCATTTTTCGTTCTTATTATATTTACTAAAACCATACACTAACTGCAAAATAAGGAAAATTCACAACTGATGGTAAAATATTATTTTGTTTGCTTAAGTTTCTTTTATTTTTGGAATCAACGTTCAATAACATACAATATAAAAATACTAGCCTACCCACTTGTTCCACCACCCACTTCATGTATAATTTATCAATCAACATCAATTTACATGATTGCAATAGTTTATTAATTTTTTTATGTAATTTTGTACTTATTGATATTTTGTTATATTTAATTATTTAGATTTTTTACTGTTATAGTTTCCATGTAACTATTTATTGATATTATTAATGACAAATTGCCGTTATAGTAAGTAAGGGAAGTTTATTTTGTATACCATCCGACAAAATTTGTGATGGTTTGTGTCGTTTGTGATGAACAAAGAAAACAAGCATTGTAAAAACCCAAAGTACAGCAAAAACAGCACAAATTAAGTAGAATTAATGCAATAATCATTTAGTTTTTTTACGCTAAAAGCATTTAAACGTATTGTTTACAATTTATTTTTAAATTTTTAATAAAGCTTAATCACACGTCATCGTAGCATCATCACAGTCCGAACATTATGGTATAACGACTTCAAAGAGTTTTTGCGCGCCGTGCAAAGCGAACTCGGACAAATTTTCAAAAGACACTAAAATTTATCAAAGTTCGAAATTAAAACTTAATTAAATATATAATTTGTAAAAGATGTCATAAAATTGATAACTTAAAGGTTATGAAAGAAAATTAATGTTATTTTTACTTATGTATATAAGAAAAATATTTTGCGAACAGAAATAACTGTTATTATTTATTGAGTTGGTTACCTGGTAAGCTTTATTTAGTCATGATCAAGAGTCAGGGTGTAGAGTCACGTTGATTCACAATCAGCAATTCTCACAGAACACCAACCTAACGCACCATGCTGTCATGTTTCGTTGGTAAATGCGAGACCGGAGGCTCATTGACGCGAGGGTGACAGTTATAGTGGTAAACGTGTAAGCCTCACACTACCACGATGACTGCCATGCCTTTTACGTCCACAAATAGGGCATGAAATAGCATCACAATAGGCCGCCATAGTCTTGGGTCACCATACCGCATTGTCTACATTCGTTTTAAAATATGGTGACTGAAACATAAATCAATTTAAATATATGTAACACCTATTGCGTCTTTACAGTATATCCTACAAATATACATTAGGTAGAAATTTGATGAATATTTTAAAAATAGAGCAGACAAAAACAGCTAAAAGTTTTATGATCAGATTGCAACTTTTGTTATTGTAGGTATGTTTAAAAGTTCAATTCAAAATATTGGCAACTCGTTCTTTTTGTAAGCTACTTTTTATCAATAAGACTAGAACAACTGGTTATTGACAACTAAAATTTTCCTTATTCTACAACTGAGCTTATATTTAACACCCACATAATTTTGTTTCATACAAGTCATGTAATGCATACTAATTATGCATTTAATTCAATCAACAGTTTACACCAAATTAAATAACTAAAGAGTAATTCGATACTTAAAGTATCAACATAATATCTGACAAAATCAGATTATTTTTCTCAAGTATAGAGTTATTTACAAAAATGTTCGTTTCTTTCATTTAACCTGACATAAATGGTCGTCTCTTAGTATTAAATATATGCAATGTTTCAATGACTGAGGATATTATATATTGTTTATTCTCACGCCAATAGTTGCGTATATACTTATTACGAAATTACTTTAATCATATTACATTAAGAATAAATAGGAATTATGTTGTACAACATACATAAAATAGATCTTAAAACTTTGAACTTTGAACTCCGTGCTGTCGTGTTTCGTTCTTCTGTAATAATCAATTTATTAGAGATTGTTAACATTACGAGTTTATTTTTACCTATCAATTTTATTTTTTCTTTTTGAATTTACTGAAAACCAAAAACAAGATGTAAATGGTTTTCATGTCTAACTACCTAATATCACAATAAACCAACACTCTCAATATGGAGATAAACTCCATGTAAGTTTAAAAGGTTTCAAGATTAAGGTGTAACTAAAAAGTATTTCAATATAAAGGCTATTTTAATCTAACTTAGTATTGTTACAGTGGTAAACCAATTTACTACCAGACAGGAGTTTAATTCTAAGTAAGTATACAATAAAACATAATTGTCTTTAATCGTCTACTATTTAACGAAGGCCTCCTCATGGAGCCATTCATCCCGCCATTTATCCCGGCCTTATTGTTGTCTTGTAGGCATCTTATTAAAATATGTAGTAACGGATTAAGAAAACCGAGTATCTCCGCTTCTACTTTTTTTAATACAAACTACCTAGTATAACAACACTGAAAAAAAAAAGAAAACTTGAATCAAATATTATACTAACCCGTCTTGCTAGTGTGGCAGGCTAAACCAACTTTCTAAGGACACCGTTTAGCCGTACACCACTAAATACTGTTGAAGATGATGAACCATTGTCGATAAATTATTATTTATGTGTTTTATCATATTTAGTTCCTAAATAGGTAGTTTATGACTCAACCACGATCAAATCAACGAGAGCTTTAAGTGAGACCCACAAATTATTTTCTTTTCATAGTCTCATCTATATTTTCGCTCACTAGGTACTTTTCCCCCTTCTACATATTGCGAGTGAGCTTACCGTCATTTATCAAGCACGTTTTTAGAATCTTAATGTGCAATTTGCTAACAGAAAATCTAATAATACTTTGCTTGATTCGGACATTTCACATATGTAGTCACATGATCACGTAAATGTTATCTTGAACTTTTATATTTTATGGTTTATCAAAATTTGATACATAAAATTTAATAACAACTTAAAAAAAGTCATTTTGAAGTTATTAGATCAAACAAAATGAATGAAAAAGCTGCTAGAAATAAGCGCCTTATTCCAATTCCCGTGGTCATTCAATTAAGGAATTTCTGGTTTCTATTTTAGTTATATCACATTTTTGAGGTTATATAATTAAAAACATAGATAAGTAGAGTTAGTAAATCAAGACATTTATTAAAAACAAGATAATAGCTTTAAGGAAACAATTCATATTATAACATGAAATTAAATTTGTAGAAGTTAGTAAAGATCTGTTGATCAAGTGGTAAACAGTTTTGACTGCTTAGCCGAGGTCGTAGGTGTGAGGTCGATCCTCACCCAGGTTAAATATTGTTTGATGAGCACAATTACTAATTCTGCATTAAGGTGTAATCCTATCATGAAAGCAAATATGAGTTTGTTTGTTGTACCCCTCAACTGCTAAACCGTTTTTAATAATACTTTCATCAATGGAATGTTTGCCTATGTTTCTCGCTGATAATATAGTGACATAGGCTACTTTTTACCGCTATAACTGACTTACATGCACAAAAATGTTCGTAAAAGCTAGTGTATCTATAATAATATGTATATTAGATATTAAAATGTGTAAATAACGGTAAAAACCCGAAAGCACTGGGTATTCTAATCTATTCTGTTAAAGCGACACGTTACCGTAGATGATATTATTGGGGATTTACCTTTTTATAGTAGATCTGTGCTAATGACAGTTAAAGTATTCTTAATAAATAAATTTCCATGAAGTTATTGATGACGTAGGTAATTAATGATACAACGATCAATCAATTTCGCTTGAAGTTACTAATGTACAATTATAAAACAATTTTGTGACCTTCTTGGAATAACAGTAATAGAAACCAAAACAAGACCAATCCCTTTAGAGGCTCTTGTTAGAAAGCTGGAAGGCAATGAGATGCATGAGAATGCAGTAGGCAATCTACCTTGATACGGTCTGTGGTCTCGGTCGGAGGTTCCTATTTAGTGGTAGTAGTAGGTATTTAAAATTACATAGAAAACACTCAAACAAATTTTTGCAGACCGTACAAAGATTTGCTCCCGGGAAGTAAGATAATTAACGATAATAATTCTACAAAATTACCTTGCGATCTGTTCGTAATCATTTCAATTGTTTTTTTGGATCATCATAGAATTCTTGTATGTAAATGATTTTAACTAAGATTTACTTTTCGCGACATTAGTACTAAATATATTATAAATATGTGTAATAAAAATATGTATTAGTCACGTGTATTTTAGGTGATAGCGGACTGGTTAAGAACGAAGGACCTTTATCAAGGGTTAAGTGAAGTTCCAGGTCGGAAACCAACAAGGCAACAACTCAGACATTTCCCAAATTTATGGATAAAACAGTTTACGTGTCCCCTATATACTACTATCTTGTTATATTTTCTTGTGTATTCAAAACTGAACTCTCTTCCATTAGAGTAGTTCTCAAAATGTCACACATTCTCCAAAAGAGGAAAAATGTCAGCAAACTCGGCATGTCGGAATGTGGCCTACATTTCCGGAACACCCAACTATACATAAATCCTTGTTTCATCTGTGAGAAGTAAATTAAACCTTTATCGCAACCGCTTTCTTATTAAATGAGTTCCGATACAAAAGGCTACTTTATATCTTCTAAATTAGATTGCGTATAGTATAAATGAGTAACACAATCGCAAACGATTTACAACAAATAAAGTAGTTATTTATTCTAAATAATCTAAATTCTGAACTATAGATAGATAAGTAGGTACTCCTTATTGCACACTATAACTAGGAAACATAATATATAATACAAATAAAAAAAAAACGGTGGTACAATGGGCGGCCTTATCACAGTTTGCGATCTCTTCCAGGCAACCTTTACTTAACTCTAGTTATTGTTGAATTATAAATTTTGTTTTGGAAAGTAGCTATTTATAATTATCTACTATAGCTATCTTTATATGATAGTTTATCAGAGTTAGGTGCTAAGTTTGTGTTATTCTAACCGAAAGATAGACGATTCACAGTAGGTAAACTGTCACTTCATGATTACAAAAATGTTTTCCAAATCCACGATGGTGAACACGTAATTGAAAACTGATCAATTACTTTAAAAAGCGCCCGGCTTAAAGAATTTATTAACGTAAAAAGCTTATAAGTAGTGTTGATCTCTTGCGGAGTCGGTCATATAAACAATAGAGTAACAGTTTTCATAACAATTTTCTACGTACCTATTTGGTTCTAGAACATATAAATTTGGCACCAACATATTCGACTGAAAATTGCATCAAAATCGTATGAGTAGTTTTGGAGGTAGCAATGGCAACATTGCCTGCACAAACATATCCTCGTCCCTAACACATACACCCTTTTCGTGCCATCGTAAGTAAAAAGGAAATTACATAAATCTTTACATAAAATGTTGTTTCTTGCAAGGAATGATCCTAAAAACCAAAATGTTGTTGAAATATGTACTGGAAAAACAATTTTTAAAGATCAAATGATTAAATAAAGACTGAAGATTGTTTTTAAAGGTCGGACGCATAAATCATAAATAAAGGTGGCCGAATGATGTCACGAATTGTTAGTCCAAAGTTTTTACAGAAGTTACTGTTTGACATTTAATAAAGAGTGTTGAACTGATTTGACTTGGCAGCTAACTATCATATTGAACGCGTTGGCGTGTTTGAAATTTGTATAAAGCTCGAAAGGCATTTAATATATTCTCGACTACTGTCATTTCGTGACATATAAAGCTACATAGGTTCGATGAGATGGGAGTATCTGTCGAAATGTTCTGAGTATCTTTTGCACTCCGTTAAATGATAGTTTGCATGACACGAACATAATATTTTTGGAACGAAGTTCCTTACGGCAGGCTTGGAGGGGATAGGGATTTCGCTGCGGGACCGAACTGAAAAAAATGTGATAGTAAAACCGTAAGTGGAAAAAGTGCGTGGAATAAATCTGTGGAATAAATCTGTGGAAAAAAGTGTGTGGAATAAAACCGTTAAATGAGACATGCGCAGGCGCGAAAGCGCGTCATGTGTGCTATTTTATTATTTTAAGGAATTTATTATTTTATTTCCTAAAATACTGAATTTCCTAAATACTTTCTTGTACTTAAATAAAAACTAATCAGCAAAATTTAAGAGAAAAATCAAGAAAACCTACATAAAATTGAGCACGATTTTTTTTGCAAATTGTGTCGATTTCACATTATCCGAAGGAACTTCGTTCCTACCTGGTGTCCCACGACACCATTCATTTTTATTTATTACATTATTAAATATTTATACGAAAACAAGTGCTATCAAAAACTAGCATATACGTTTAAATTTACTATCAGAGGACCTAGTGTGTTAAATGATAGTTTGTATGACACGAACATAATATTTTTACATTATTAAATATTTATACGAAAACAAGTGCTATCAAAAACTAGCATATACGTTTAAATTTACTATCAGAGGACCTAGTGTGAATTTATTTTATTTATATTCAATAGCCATGGCGACTTCCTTCGGTGTTGTGATTGCCCGGCACTAAAACCTTCACCAATCGCAACGCAAAACGTGCTCGACGTTGATGACGATTTGATGTGAAATAAACACACACATTTAATATCAGGGGTTATTTGCTAAACACGAAAATAGTTTCAAGGGGATGGTACATTGTGAAACAATTTATTAAAGACATCGTATACGTGGGGTGGATTAAAACTTATGTCAAGAAGTGAATGACAGATGGCGTGGAACGCTCAGTCAGTCATTCAGCCTGTTTTTCTAGTTATTTTAAGAGCCTGTGATTACAGCCAGTGCAATGTTGTCGAAATCAGCCAATTCAACGTTATATAAATTTTTATTGATCTGTTATTTGTAATATACATAAATGTATATATGTATGTTAAAATATGGTTTCACTGATTTGCATTTTTCACAAATTTAAACAAAAAAACTTAACTGGCAAATAAGAAATAAAATCAAAGATCCAGCTAAGCTACCGGAAGTATTACGCAATAAGAACCGTTGACTTTGGCAAAAAAGTTTTTTTAGTTAAAAAAAACCTAGTAACAGACACTAACTGTTAATATTATAAAATGCAAATTTCTGTTGCTAATTTAAAATCAACCAAGTAGTGGGTTTTTTACGTCAAAATATCTAGTGTTACATATGTTAATACGCTCGACTTTTAATAACAAGTTTGACGTAAATCCGCATCCGTGAAACAAAATACAATCCAAATATAAAGTTCACGTCTTTATGTTTAGTTTGTGTTCTGTTTATACTAACTTTGGAGAAATATATCTTAATTGTTATGAATGTTACTCATGAGAGATAGATTACTTCGATATAAAGATTGCTTTATATTTAAACTTGGACAGTAAAATAAGACTAGAGATACAGACTAGTTACAGTACTGTGATTAAGAATTAGCGGTAATTTTAAAGTGATCTGGGTCCATCACTACATAATCTCAAAATATAGACTGGTAACCTCTATTTCTTTTTTATACATATATTAGATATTATTTAAGTTTTTGGGACTTCCGAAAACTTCATTCACTCGGTGAAAAGCAACAAAATAATTACTTAACACCGATTTTCTGCGAGGGCGTGGCATCACTCCGTCGAGCCAGCCCTTGTAACATTACAAGATATTTTAAATTAAAGCAAGGATTAACCGCAGGTTCATGAGTTAGCCGTTAGCTTACTACATTACTTAAAGACAGAAATAATGAAAATCCGCTGTGATCTGATTACACTATTTATAATGTGTCATCACCTCTATTCATCTCACTGGTGGCGTAAGAGATAATTAAGGAAGTAAACTATACAGGACAACATCATTGCAAAGAAAAAGGAAAATTTGAAACAAATCTTACAAAACCTTAAATAAAAAATAAATAAATAAACCACGGGTGTGGGAACCCCCACGGGTCGTCACCCCACCGCGGTTTACAGTGGGGTGGTATGTAGGAATCGGATGCACTAAAATCACACGAAATGTCATTTAGGGCCTGAGATAGGAGGGATCCGGGAACAGCTGTTGTTACGACATCCAGACTCCTCCTAGCGTGCCTACCCGCTAGCGCGGGCACGATCCAATCCAATGATGTGGTCACCATACTAATTGCAAGTGTAAGCAATACAGTATGGTGACCTACACTATGGCGCCTAGTGAGATGCTTTGTTACGTTTGGGGACGTAAAAGCCATGACGGTCATCGTGGCGGTATAAGGCTCACACTCCATGATAACTGTTAACCCCGCATCAATAGGTGGACTTCGTGGACGAGGTGATTTGCATAAATTGCTCTTATTACGTAAATAGACGGTTATGTCCAGCTTTTTAATATAACTGCTGAGAGGATCGTGGATACAAACTATTATAAAACGTAATTTTTGCATATTTTTTGCTGATATCGTTTGAACGTGAAGTGACGGCAATAGGATGTCCGTATGAAATGAATAACAATTATTAAATGATGATCACTGCATGACCTTTAAGTCTAAGTTTCGGAAATTAAGTTTTTTGGAATTCTTACAAAACTTAATGAATAATTTTCAATGACCTTCTACTATTATATTTATTGTGAGTGTGTTGTCTTCTAAACGTAAATGGCTTTGAAAATGTTTGATTACTGAACTTTAAAACGTCTGGTAAACATTTGACAAATTTATCGATTTTATTAATATTAAATGTCATAAAACCATTTAATTTAATCCGAAATTGTAATTCTAATTTATAATTTTAGCCTTCGCATATTTGAATAACGTTATAATCGAAACAACCTGTTTATAAATAAATAAAACATAGTTGAGTCAATGTTTACAACTGATAAGCTGTGTGACGAAGAGAAACAATAATATTGATTTATGTTAAATACCTAGTAAATAGATTTCCCCTTAGAAATATTGTCTAAGGAGAGACCAATGTCCAGTAGTGGAATATTAAAGAGTGTCTTATGACCCAGCACTTCTTTATATTAACATGTCCATTTTGAATAAAATATAGAAAAATAATAATAAAATGTGATTATAAACAAAAATTAACATTTTATTATGAGTATCTTTAATTATTTTTGTCTCACCGCAAATAAAAGCAAATATCTTCCTAAATAAAATGTAATTGTTTTGAACAGCAAATTCATTACAAGTTGTTAATCCGGATATTGTGTTTCGAAAATATTTGTAATCGTAAGGAATTTATAACTTTGAAACACGTAACAGCTTTCTGTAAATCAAATTATATTTCTTACTCCTTTTAAAGAGAGTGTTCTTAATCAACAAACTCTTGTGAGGCATCTTTGTTTGTAGAATTATTTCAAATATTCCACCACAAATCATTAATAATTAAGTAATAAAAGCCAACTCCATCGCATCACAAACCGGTCCCCGACCATTTTGATCACCATATACGATTGACATTCAACCACGACACTTAAAAAACTTCCTATACGGACTAATTACACAGACTAACATAATTGCACATTTATAACAAGCACAACACAACAATTTTTTAAACACAATTCTTACCATTTTAAAAGGAAATTTCCCACCAATTATAAAACCACTATTTGTATGATCACACACAAAAAAAAGTTTATTATCAATTGGATGGCCACGAGCGCCACCCGCGCTAGAGACTGCAAGAATGACAAAAGAAAATTATAGCAACTATATCTTGAGGTCAAGTTTACGATAGCCTGAGTATAGAGAGAGAAAGATAGCTATGTGTCATAGGAGTGAAGGCGACGACTATATTGTTGTTTTGTTCGTCGTATAAGTCAGTTTAAGTGAGGGTGAGCGCACACGCAAACTCGTTAGCTATGATCATCCGAAATCTTCTGGAATATGTAATTTAAGTGCAATGTATACAGCCTCATATCATAACCACAAAACATACGCATCAGGTATATTTCCGTTACTTAGTATCTTATTTTAAAATAAATTTAAATAAATCTCTAATCTTTTATTTATGATTTTATTTTCTGTCAGTTTAACGTCATTTTATTAAATTTTCTGGCGGTGAGCAATATATCTTGTAAGCACATGAGCATGTAGTCAAAAAAAATGAGTCAACATCAGACATTTAAAAAACCAAACTTTGCTAAGTTACCGATACAAATATGATCATAACATATTGAAATACCTGGAAGAGGACGATAAGCCTTCGGTCAGGGTTGCTATGAAAACTTTTTTAGCAGTAGTTACGGGTATTTGGATCCCTTAAAATGTCCGACAATAGTGTTTTTACAGAACTTCAAAATCGCCTTGTATTTCGTTGTAGAAGTCTCTTAGTAGTCACTCCACGTAAAAATTCAACGGTAGGATCTTAGTAGACCTAAAATCGATTCCAACCTAGTTTGAAAAAAAATATTTCGAGAAAGAAGAGTAACGTTAAAAATAAAATAATTTAGAAAATGCAGGTTTAATAGCGATAACTCATAATTTGATTCATTTGTCATTAATCACTGTTAACCTATTGACAAAATGAATTTGCCTCGTACGCCACAAATACATATTTAAGTAAATGGTGTTGCAATCAATAATCATCTAATTAGTTACGTAGACGTACCTTACGAAATATAGATGAATCTATTGTAAGTGGAGCTAAATTCATAACTTCCTTGGGGCTGACATTTCGATATACCAATATCACGACAGCGGTTTATAAAAAAATTAACTGATTTTAAAAATACAATAACAGCTTTTCTGTCTAATTACCCTTTTTTTTGTGCGGAAATCCCTACAGGTACCACCGAAAGGTGGTTATGTCGGACTAGACCGACCAAAAACCGCACGCCGTTTCAGGTACCAGTAGCCAAGGAACCAAGTGCACCCTAGTAAGGAAATTCCTGGAACCCCGACGTATCCCGAGCCACCTACGGCTTGTAGATGCCCCCTTACCCCTGGGAAAATCCTCATATTCTCTTTTCTTCCTGCCCTCAAAAAGACGAGCGCGGTCCATAACGCTCGCAACACCACCCGGGCCTTCTTCTACCAGAGTGACAGATGGCCTCACCTGCCACCCTCAGGCCTGCGCTTATGGAGGACAGAGATCGTTTAACGATCTCCGGCACCTGAGTCTTCTGCCGTACTTGGTCTGTTCCCGATCCTGGCGGACCGGAAGAGTTCTGAACCTTTCCCGGTCTCGCTCCGCCATCTCTTTCGCAAGCATAACCTGTTTGCAGAAATCCGTCTATCTACCCTGAATCCTCTACGGAGAAACTTGTGTACTATTTTCTGAATGTATTTTTTTCAATATTTTGCTACTGGGAATACTAGTTGGTCTGTAAGCTACTCGAACTATAATCATGCGTAATACCTGCATATATGCTATAATATTGGTATTTCCAAACCGTCATGACCTTTAGAACTTCAAGAAAATTATTATATTCCCATTTCAAAGGTGGGCAATGCGTAAATGAATCTTCGAGGTGCAGGCGTTCATGGACACGCTCTTTTATCTGGTAACGAATCTGGTTGTTCCATCATCATCTGCATCAGCCTTTAGCTGTCCACAGTTGGATGTAGGCTTCTTCTTAGCAGTAAAACAATAGGTTGTTTGGTGCCTACATATATATTGTATCTAATCAGGGATACAGAAAGGGTAAGTTTGTCTCGTTAGTCTAATGGTTAGCGTATGCGACTGCCGATCAAGAGGTCTCGGGTTCGATTCCCAGATCGGGTCAAAAAAGTGTTTATAGCAGCCCGGATTTACAAATTGGGGTCGTCGGTCCTGCGTCTGTTCTCTCACCAGTCTCACCGGTGTGGGAGTGAGGCAACTGAGCGTGCATTTGTGTTTGCACACGCTTCTGCAATACAATATGTTCTACGTAATTAGCTGGTCTCCGTTGTGACGGGCCAGTGTGTCTGAGGCCAGCCTGAGTGAGCCGAAGTCGGCTAGGAGTACGTCATCATAGAGGCGATGTTTCATCATATTATTTTACGTAATACACGATGTTAACTTCTTGACTCTGAGTTATAAATATTTATTCATACCTAACCAATTATTTCTTTACTTTTTTACACGCACTTAAAAACATGTAGGAAAATTTTTATATATTGAAAAAATGCCTAAAATGTAATAAATTGATAGTGTAGCATTAGCTACACTAAAATTAATAAAAAATGAGAGCAAAATTTTGTTTGGTTTGTTTTCAGGTCAAAGGTCAAACTGGTGACAAACAGTGAATCTCTTTTTACATGAGGTTTTCGCAGTGCAACCGCTTCCTCATACACACAATTACTCATTCAAAAACGGGAAATACCAGTACGGTTAAATTACATTACTAAGCCATTTAGAATTACGTTGTGTGAATTTGTTGAGTGACAATTATTAATACTTAACGATTACAAGAATTTTGTTGATTTATTAGTTAAAAAAAATTCAGTGAATCCCTAATGTCTTTGAGAGTTGGCTATTGATATATTTGGAATTCATTACTTTTAATTATGCGTACTTCAATGATGTGTGGGGTTAGTCAACTCGGAAAGCATGTATGAAGTGTCATAGAAGCGTTCTATAACACTTTTACAGGTGATCATAGTAAAATATAAATCGCAGTAAGCTATCTGTGAACCATGCGAGCTACCAAGTAAACCTCATTTTCGTGTTTTACGATTAAGTAGCTGCACGTCAATGTAAGTTCCATTTAATATTCTTACATAAACAGAATTATACTTATAGGAATGTAGTTTTACTCTCATTACCATATTTTGTTTTGTTTTACACGAAAGTAAGGGTGTGTATAAATGATGACCATGTGAAACTGTTTGTTCCCATTTTATTAGTCTTTGAAATGTTGGTTCAGTTATTGGAGCAAACCTACAACACTACATACACCGCCATCTAGTTCCAAATAAAACAGAATTTGTAATAGACAACTCATATAAATACATTCATATTATACATAGAAAACACCCAAATTCCGAAAAAAATTTTTGCAGATTATAGAAGTATTCGGTCCAACCCGGGAATCAAACTCGAGATCTCAAGCACAGCTGTCACATACACAACTCCTGCGCCACCGACACTAATAACAAACTCGAAACTGTAAATTTTATGGAATATCTGTCAATTTTAGAAATACAAAATCCACAAGGTTTTTAGAGTACGTCTACCTCTTTCATCCTTATATCAGATCAACTGCAAAACCATAAATCATGATCAGCGGATAAAGATTCGTAATAAATGACCGCCATCCTTAAATACTGATGCATAGGGCACACCTTTGTGGATCCTTCATGACCCATTATTGAATTTTGTTAATAGGACTATTTTAGTCATGATATTATTATTGAAAGATTAAGATTAATCATGAATTGGCCGTCGCATCCCAAACTAGGTAGAAACTGTGCTATAGTAGCTTATCTGCTGATAAACATACTTATATATTTTTAAATACAATATATGTTATATATAAACTACAGACTAGACAAAAATACATACAGATTCGTGTGATATTGGAACTCAAATGGAACCAATCTGGTTTAACAGTAAAGATCCTTAACTACTAGATTATTAGACTACTAATTAATAATTCTGACTGCTGATGCTCATCAATGATATACTTCAGTTTTGATATACAGTTTAAGATCTAACTTTCAATGTATTTATTTATGATGTACCATTAATTTTTGTGAGACGATTATAAAATGTCACCTGAAAATATAAAACCTCCTAAATCAATCGAAAAATTAACAGAACAGGTGAGAATATTATTACATTTGATGATGATGTTAACTATATTGATTTTTATTTCCTCTCAAGAGTTTTTGAATGACATAATAATGTGGAACCTTTTTCATTATCCCTTACATATTCGTTAATATTGCACAAACTGTTAGAAGTAAATAAACATATTTACATATTAATTTTATTTGTCATGAAATACAGTGTTGTTTTATTATTCAAAATAATTAAAATTAAAAATCCTTGCCTAATTTCAAAATAACCTATATTCGCGACGTAAAGCATTTGAAAATTCAAAATGGCCGCTGAACGGAGTTGGAACAATGCGCGGGAAATGAAGTAACGAGGTAAATGAACGCTGATTCCCATGACAACGGGTAGAAATAGGTTGAAAGGACTGACAAAACCGTCGTGATTAGTCGGACAGGTGACGTGGCTCGTGGGAGAGCACATTAGGGTTGAACGAAGGGTTGAAGCGTTGAACTTATGTAACCTACTTCGATGTACAAGTATCGTGTATATTTTCATGCACGCGATGTATTTTATTTCCAGTGTCAGTTGATTACGTACTTTTATCTACAATTTCTATGCTGTGAATAACTCACAGAGTTATACGATGAGTTGTACCACGATTTTTTTCAATGACACGTTATTTTAGGGACCAACACAAAAAGTAAAAGCAATTTTCAAATCTGAAACTAACTTGTAATATGTAATACAGTGAAATATATAATTCCATTGAGTTTTTTGCTGCAGAATAATGTTAAGCTGCTAACTTTATTGCTAAGGTGTTCGACTTTTTCTCAAGTGTTCTCATGTAGTTTTATCATTATTTGCACTTAAAAAATATATTAAATGTTATTGTAAAGGCAAACATTACAAAAATGGCATTTGTTGTATGTTTTATTTTTTTTTATTTATTTCTTTATTAATAAGTAGGATATTCGTACCGTAAACTGTTTATAATATCTTTCTTCCATGGCACACCGTAAGAACTATTAGTAATTTAAAAACACCATAATAATCTGATTGAATGTGCTATTTGGATGAACATAGTTTAGTTTTAAATAAAACCGATATAATGTATTATAGTAGAAGAAATTTAACAGGCTGTAACTATTAATAAAACTAAAAAAAGAATTGTAAGACCCACTGAAAATAGAAAATGTAATTTGGACCAGGTGATGCCTTATACAATGCTAAGAAAAGACAAAGACGTTTCGTATGTCCATATCAGCGACAAATTTCATCCTCACGGCCTGGAACCCTCTGTTAATGGTTGCTTACACTACATTCCCAAGGGAATTTCTCCTTCAAACGTTCTGGGTATAGAATACGGAGGATTTCCCGGGACAACAATTTAGAGTTCTTTACGAAAAGGGTCTACAGATTTTAAAAGTACATGCAAAGTGGACGCGAATTCGCTGGTATTGCCCGGCATAAACCACTGCCATTCTATACTTCTTTTTAAGTGCAGAATTAATTAAAAGTCATATTTATCCACTAGCACAAGTGATGACCAAATCTGTGAATAAAAAAACATCCGTTAGAGGTCAGACCAAGGATTGAATTGTACATTATCTGGATGTCGTAACAATAGCTGTTTCCGAATCCCTCCTATCCCAGGCGCAGAGTAGCACACAGTGTGGTTTTAGTCGGTCCGATTCCGAAACACCACCCCGGCGTAGACCCAAGTGGGGTGATGACCCGAGGTGTTTCCACACGTTGAAAAAAAAAAGGATTGTATTGTACATAATAAACTATACATATGTTTGATGTTGGTGGACTACTAACCGATTTCGGTCATGACGGCCAGTCTCGACGTAGCGGGGACCAGCCTACTACATAAGAAATATTATAGTGCACAAGTGTGTCCGCAAACACAGGTGCACTCTCTGTTCTCTCACTCACAGTTCAATGAGTCAATCCTGAGCCAGATCTCTCCCCGGTCGTGACTTTATCTAGACGTACATAATAAATCCAAGTTTTAAAGTGCTATAATTGTGAATTATTCACCAGATTGTCAAGATAAAATGGGCCAATGATTCCACTTTTATCTCAAACGTTTGAGCTCAGTTCGCTATGGTTCCAATAAATTATTGCTAATTTATCACTACGATTTGTAAAGATAAGGCCTGCTGCACATGACGTACAAATAAACATTACAATTTATGGCACTAAATTTATGCTTTTAAATTTTTGTAACCAAAGAATTATAATGAGAATAACTTATCTTTGTATGCATTTTTTAAACTCACGAAATTATATGTTGAGTTTGAAATAAAATAGTTTTATCAAATTACTCAATTAATCAATAAAATACCTATATATAGCCGAGTAGGGTTTTTAAAATTAACTATTTTGTAAGTAACAGGAGTGATTATTGTCAGTGCTGTTACAGAATAGTTAAGTTTAACCAAAAAATTCTTGTTAAACAATGAGTATGATCGTTACTTTATATATCAAAACGAAAAGTTGTGGCCTAATTATGGTATTTTCTTCGAACTTCGAACTTCATCATTTAGTATGTAGATCCCTTTAACGCTTTCGCTGGAACGCTCTATCGATTTGAAATTAGTAGCTGGCAGTTGAAAGCTAAAATGAGTTTCCAATATTGTGTTATTTGAATTGCTGTCTTTGAATCTTGTATGCACTATTATTGGTGTTTTTATTTAAATTTTAAATACATTTCTTATTGATACCTAATAAAGTTTATTATAAAGAATTCATTAGAAAATGGGCCTGTTGGTCTAGTGGTTAGTGATGCTGCGAAGCCAGAGGTCGTGGGTTCGATTCCCACCCAGGAAAAATCTTTGTAACATGAGCACGATAATTTGTTTTGTGTTTGAGTGTAATGTATGTATTTAGAAATATATAAGTATGTTTATCAGCAGTTTGATTGCGACAGCACAGGCTTTGCCTAGTTTGGGATCAGACGGCCTTTTGTGAGATGTGCGAGGATATTATTATTATTGATTTACCTGCACGTACGGTTTAGTAGTTTAAGCGGTCGCCACGCCGCTCTCTGCTGCGCTAAGTGTTGTGGACTCAAACTCCACACGGGACAACACTTTGTGTGATCCACAAATTATTATTCGTTATTACGTACGTATTATTGTGTACGTTTCTTATATGTTTGTAAAGTCCCCCGCGACTCAGGATATATTCCTAAAGCGGCCCTTGTATGTACATAAATGTGTATATATACAAAAAAAAATGTGACAGTTACATATTGCCGACTTAAAAAGACAGCATTATGGAAACATTTGTATTCAATATTAACTAATAACGTTAAGAAAACTGTATAATAATTAAAAGTTAAAAGACTAATAAATAATTTATTTTGTTTCATCCATATTTAAATCCATCTATGTAAGATAAAATGTCAATGAAGACTTAAATTGTACTGTACCTATTAAAAAAGTACAAGATCTGACGACTTGAAACACCTGTTTTACTACATAGTGGCATAGTTTTATGATAATATAATATTGTTACGATAGTTATAGTAAGTATAGGAAAATGTAGAATGTTCCATTCCATACAAGATATTCCTTCCTTCAGAAACACGCTTTGCTAAACGAAATTTAAGCTGCTCTTATATAAGCTGCTTAAAAGCCAAGTCCGGGAGTTTACATTGCTGAGTGTGTCTTTCCATATTTTTATTCATCACTAAAGCTTAAAATTTTTTGCGCTTAAATGTTAATTTCACCTGTAAAATAATTTTAAAATCTATTATCAACGCTGAAAAGCACACTCTGAAACCAATTGTCTAGATCTGGGAACTAATACTTCCAGTAGGTCTGTGTTCAAGTAGCTTTGTTCGTTTTATATTGGTTGTGCTTTCAGAAATTGTATCCGACGACAAGTTTGTTCTTTGACTTCGTGACAGACAAAACGAAATTCTATTTAGAATGGATAAATCCGACGCTCATATAGTATCCTAATTTACAGTTACAACTTGCGAAATTGTACTCTAATATTATAGTAATAAGAATTGGTATATATTGTTTTGTGATGGTGTCTGCACGGTTGCTAATCGGTTTGATCAGATATTTTCCACCCGTCTCGGAACTTCGGTAGAGGATAAGTGGCTGGCTTAGTGATGTGGAAATATGTTTAAAGTATCGAAGTTTCACGACTTTTAAACACAGACTGAAAGACGAACTGCTAATGGGCAGAGCGTAAGTTTACCGACTAGATTGCTCTATCGGACGCCAATATAAGCTGATTAAATTGAAATTTTGTTCACGTTCTTTGTTCAAGTTTGAATTCCATAGTAGAAATGGTAATTTAAAATAAGACATTTGTCAAGTAAAATGTAATAAGTTTAATAAAACTTAAAGCCTATACTCACCTGACCACGTATCAATTTGAATGTACTATTTACTCAACATTTTGAAACCATGTCTTTCTCTTTGTATCTCAGGTGAAATACGTCCCCTGTTGGACATAGCAAAACATAAGAGTTTCCTCCAAGGTTCGTCACAACAAAAACGCCGGTCCTGTTCTGCCCGCACCCAACAGCTCTGCAATTTTCACCAGGTCGTCAGGATGCGGTCGCCACTCGGAACCATATATTATGTTAAGTACTAGTTCTTATAATTAACTGCGCTAAAGCTGTTGTAGAGGGAACGGGTTTCATGTCCCTCCGACATAAAGGGAGGATCCTCCGACCAGGCGATCATCATCCAATCATGCCTGGCGGCCGCGGTCCAACGGTTGATGTTGGGATGTTGTATATACATTAGGGTGTCCCTTAAATTTCAAGTTCGATATTTTTTTACGCATACCTTCTTAAAAGTTTCGTAATAACCCTATATTGTCTAGAAAAAAATATTAGTTCGATATATAAACGATAACCCGTGCCGACTTGCTATTTAAACTTGTCGATACAAGATGCTTAAGTAGTGCCCAGTGACCTGTTACGACATGTTTTATTTGCCATTTCGTACGTGATTTTTGAGACTATTAGTGCTTCATTGTTTAGTGCGTAAACATGTCGGTGGAATTACGGAGTGATAAACAAAATATTTTTCTTATCGGATTGACTAGCTACCAAATAAATGGTGCAAAATTACCATCTAATCGACAAGTTCTCTCAGTCCTATTTTACAATATTCGTGAGGTTAAATTGACTGTTAGTGAAAGTGCAAATCTTGTGATTAGGGAGTGCATCATATATTGGGAAAAAGCAAGAATTCCAACAAGGGCATTTCCTAACTGCGTGAAGAAACTTATTGATTTATATCATGTTTGGAGAGAGTTGCAAAAAAATTGTAAGAAAACTCAGATTACGTTTAAGAGTCGTGAGAACAATTTTATAATTAATCTTGATAATTTGTTTGATATTGCACATGCTGATGCTTTTGAGAGAATGAAAATAGAGGAAGATAAATTATTTTTAATGAAACAGAGAGAGCCAGGTCGACCGGGATGCTTAGGTGGTGTAGATAAAAAATTGGCGGAAAAAGAACAAAGATCTAGACAACGACGATTGGAAGAAGAGGAAAGGATTGTAAGACAAAGAGAATCACTAGCTGTTGCATCTACTTCCACCACAAATAACTTAGACAGTGTAGAAGATTCAGACGAAGAACAGATCTTGAATTCTGAACTCAGCTTGCCGGACGTTCCCTGCCATGAACAAAGTTCAAAAAGAGGTAGAAAGAATCTTATAACACCTAAACTAGTTGCAGCTTTAGATCGATGCCAGTTAAGCATTAGAGATACCGTTTACATTCTTAATGCGGTGGTAGAAGCGCTTGGTTTGAGCAGCGATGATTTCTGTATTAACAAATCCTCGATTCAGCGAATTCGTACTGAAACTAGAAAATCAAGGGCAGAAGCAATAAAATCTAACTTCCAAAACAATGTACCCGACATAGTCACAGTCCATCGGGATGGAAAACTATTACCGGGGTTGGATGTACGGAGTTCAAAAGAAGAACGCTTGCCAGTTATAGCTTCATTTGACGATAGAGAGCAGCTTCTTGCAGTGCCGAAACTAGAAAGTTCTTCTGGAAAACATCAAGCGAAGGCTGTATCAGCAGCTCTCTTTGACTGGAACCTTTATGATAAAGTGCAAATAATGTGCTGCGACACAACAGCTTCCAATATGGGCCGTTTCAATGGAGCTTGTGCTATTTTGGAGCAAACTTTAGGAAGAGAATTGTTGCTTTTCGCCTGTCGTCATCATGTTTATGAATTGGTCCTAAAAGCTGTCTTTGAAACCAAGATTAAGCAAATTACTAGTAGCCCAGATATTCCGATGTTCAAAAAGTTCCAAGAAAATTGGAAAAACATTGATTGTACTAAAATTGAACCATCTCTTAATTTCATAAAAGCACGGGTTGCCGAGACAGACATTCAAGCGTTGTTACTATTTTATAAGGCAGAATTAGATAAAGGTTTTGTAAGAGATGATTACCGCGAATTGGTCGAACTGTGCGTAATATTTTTAGGAGGAGACACAGAGGAAAAATTAAAACTAAGGCCCCCCGGAGCTATACATCAGGCACGCTGGATGGCGAGAGCGATCTATTCTTTAAAAATATGTTTACTTCAGTCACAATGCAGAGTAACTGCGAAGGACAAAAAGGCTCTACAAGATGTTTGCTTATTTCTCGTAATATTGTATGTTAAACCTTGGCTCGAATGTACAGTGGCGACCAAAGCACCTAATCAAGATTTGCGCTTCTTGAAGATGTTAAAAGAGTATGAAAAAGTTGACGCAACAATTTCTAAAGCTTCTATAAGCAAGTTCAGCCATCACTTGTGGTATTTACGTGAAGAGACAGTCATTCTATCACTATTTGATGATGAAGTTGACAACCAAACTAAGAAGAAGATGATTGCCAACTTCAACAGGGACAAAATCTCGGATTTTAGCAAACGCTATGACCCGTCGAAGGAAGAACTGACTCAAAAGTTGTTTGGTAAGTTAAATTGACTTTTTGTTGGATTTCAATTTCAATGTCCAATACTTATTTATTTATTTTCAAAATTGTTGTTGATTTTTATTTGTTATTTAACTTATTTTTCTTTTTTTTTAGACAAAGCACTGGATGATTTCGTATCGGAAAAGAGCAAACAATTTTTATCACGACTGCAGATCGACGACAGTTTTCTAAAGGAAGATGTATCTTCTTGGAATAACAATGCTGCTTTTCTGGAGGCTAAAAGAAGAATAAGTTATTTGAGAGTTGTAAATGATACTGCTGAAAGGGCTGTTAAATTAATGCAAGATATTAACGGACTTATCACGGCTGAAGAAGAACAAAAACAGTTCTTGCTGCGCTGTGTCCAGGAACATCTAAAATTGTATCCAGACTGTAAAAAAACTACTCTAAAAAGAAGTTACCCTGAATGATTCTTATTTCTTTATGTTTTTAATTAAAGATTAATGTTCATCTAATTTATTATTTAATTTTATTCACTTAATTCATTGCATTTATAGTGAAATTATAGCAGACTGAAATTTTAGGACAAAACACGTTTTTTACTAAACTTTGAAGCTCGGTCGGCATTGGTTGCAATTATGCTAGATTGATAAAATTTTATATTTAAGTATCTTATAGCATTAGTAAAAATTATAGAGGGTATGCATTTCGAAATTCGAAAAAAAATTTTTTTTTGTCATATAAGGGACACCCTAATATACATATGTTAATTGCCACGCAAATCTCTATTTCGCGATATAGAATTAGTAGTTGCTCCGTTGTTCATTATTATACTTCGTAGTTCGACGTATGTATCTTCGCTATTCATAGTTCGATGTATCTTCGCTAGATGGCGCCGTAGCATATTTTTGTTTGTGCTATACGAGTAAGTAGAGTGAAAGTCGCCACACTGTTAAAAGAACATTTTGCAGATAAATGTTGGAAGCTTGTTATTAGTATTAATTCGATATCTTTTAAGTATAATGAGTCAACTCAAATTATAATTACTTTATAGGAGAGCGATATAAAGGCCTATTAGTTATATTTGACTGCACGGTTGACATAGTAGTTTAAGCGGTAACCACACCGCTTTCTACTATGCTGAGTGTTGAGGGTTCAAACTCCACATTTGTGTGATCAAATGAAATAAGGCTTTGTGTGATCCACAAACTTTTGTTCCGAGTTTAGGTCGTCTTTGTGTCCGTTTCACGTTTCTTTGTAAACACACATGACGATAACACACACGCGACACAGGATTTTAGTTTTATTGTCAGTTAAAGAAATAAAATAAAGGAATCAAAGTAATTCTAAATAAATTAAATTGTTTTATACGAAAGACTGGCAGTTCTTCCTTTGGTTAAAATTGATTTTATTGATTTTTGTTTTTAAATGACATTTATGTACAGGACTGGGTAGACCAGTTATATTTATACGCGTTATACATCCAAATCTATGGTTTAGACCAAAATATCATAGAATATGATTGTCATTTTACTGTTAATATCGTCTTATTTCTGATAACTTTCTAGATTTTCTGCGTCACTTAGCAATAAAATATTGAAATAACATCCCTTGACTCGTTATATTATACTAGGAAAGCACTCAACTATGTGAACACTTGAAACCTCAACGTACACTGGACTAATATATTTTACTGAGGCTTTTTAATTACTCCATTTATTTCTAACATAATATCTGCCCATATTAATTATGAGATCATGGAACTTCATTACGATAATAAAATAATTAGTACCAAAGTGAAGACGAGATGAGACTCAGGCTAGTGGTACATAGAACGTTCGACTGCCGGGCCGTGAGTTCGATCCTCGAGCGTAGTACCATTTTTTGTTTGGTGATACGTGCTTGAATTTCTCCGTGCCCCAGAGAACAAGTTAAGCCGTCGATCCTGGCTGTCAGGAACATCAATGGCAGTCGTTATTACGCATATATTGACGATCTGTATAACCCTACGAATATCGGTGTCCCTTTGAGTTTCGGAGGGCAGATGGCAGGTGTCCCGTGGAAAATTGATATTGATCTGTGGATGCTGACATTCTGCTTATAACCGATCGATGAAACCAGCGGTAGTTTTTTTGCGTTTGGTGTCTGCGAAAGTGACTTTAGTCTACCTGATGGAAAGCATCAATAGAATCCATGAATTGACTGATGTGAATGCAGACAATGCAGTATGGTGACCCACACTATGGCGGCCTAGTGCGATAATATTTCCTGCAGCGCTTGGGGACGTAAAAGGCATAACAATCATCATGGTAGTGTGAAGCTCACTCTCTTATTACGATAATTGTCACCCCTGCATCAATGGGCCTTCGGTGTCGCACTCACCAACAAAAGACGACAGCACGTTGTCGCTTAAGCTTGATCTTGGGAAGTCTTAAGAAATGTGAGGATATTAAAGGCTAGAAAAAAGAAAAAAACTATAAACAAAAATAACGTAAACTATACTTAAGTAGAAACATCTATCTCTCAACCTATTCGTGCCATAGATATCGTAAGAGCAATTAAAGGACTAAAGTACAGAACGATAGCACTGCAAAGAGAAGAAAAACTTGAAACAAATCCTATACCAACTCGACTAATCAGCATGGTATAGCAGGCCAAAGCCTCCTTTTTAGGGAGAGACCTACATCTGACAGTAGACTATTAGAGGCTATTGATATGTTGATGAAATTATTAAAAAAAAAATTACTCCATAGGAATCACCTACGTCTTACAATCCGTCAAATTTTGAAGTTTATTTTGGTCAATAGGAATGGGTGCCTGTTAAGCTAAAGAAATATTATGTATATCAATATTCAACTTTCTTAGAATTCTTGTGGGTTTAGGTTTCTTTACACAATCCATCAACTTGTAAGGATCATCTTGATAACTCGTTTCATAAAACACCCTAAAATCGTAAACTAAGCCACAATCAACTTGTATCAATGTGATCCTCTCACAGTTCGCGCATAACGTTATTAGGATCAGTATAAAATGAACAGTATACAATATACAACAAAGTATACAGTTTTAACTGATGTTCAAATTAATTTAGTATACGTATAAATTATCTCGATAAATACCATTTTTTAACACTAACATTGAGATCTATGCATATTTATGTAAAAATAATTAAATACCTAAATTTGTTACATTATATTGTAATAGCATGCAAATTTTTACTAAATAAAAAAAACTAAATATATCATAGTACGGGATATATTACATTTATACCATTACGAGTATATCAATATAAAAAAAACTTCTCAAATGAAAAAGCAGTTAGACCGGTATTTTAAAAGACATCTCAAGTATCGGTTGAACTTTGATTGTTTGAAACTAGTTTTAAGTACCGATCAAAACGTAAGCATCGATATTATTATACAATGTGTTTTGAGTTACATCGTTGAAACTAATCCCAAGCGTTTACTTGAATTCCAGTCTTGAGCATCTCACATCCATCAACTACCAGACTCCTAATAAGTTCAGTACTCAATAATTTGGCAATTGTTTCAAAATAAAGATATACGTACATAAAACTCATAATACGTATAAATAATGTTTAGGAAAATACAGTCACATCAATTCTGAACTGCTATGCTGTGTGTTGGCAATGGTTATTAGATTAAAATCCTTTTATATCAGTATCACATTGATATTAGTCTGTCCTAGCAACGCTACCACACTGCCTAATAAAACAGTCATGGAAAAGCTCCAAATTTTCCAAACTGTTTATATACAGGCTGAGTCAAGAATACTTTAACGTTTCAATCTATCATCCTGCGCAAACAAATGCCTCGTGGAGTGCGGAGAGGGATCTGACTACTTGTTCATTTCTCGCAAATTTTCCCGCGATGGATCGCTTCACGGGGCCGTAGCGCGCTTACTGTGAGAAACAATTTTATTTAAACAACAGTTTGCTTATTTCTGCGAGACGCATATTTCGCGTTGAACACGATTTACACGAACTACATCAGTGTCCGTGTGCTACTGTAATAGAAAAACAGGTGAAGAAGTTCAAAGAAATGGGATCTACGCTAAACATCAACTAAAAGAAAAAATCAGCAAAGTGATGTCGGCGATTTCACGGTCTCTTTGGCGACAAGTATTCAAAAATTTCAGAACTCGCTTAAAAGAGTACAAACGTCGTAACGGTGGTCATTAGGAAAGATATAATTTTTAAAAAATAAATACCAACTAATTAGTTTTTTTAAGTAAACAATTTTTATAATATATCAATTGCTTTCTTTATACGATTTTTCCACATGTTAACTAATTCGTGGCCCACCCTGTATATATGTTTTGAGAAATTATTTAAGCGTGTACCGCATCAAATACAACTCTATCTACTGAGATTTTAAATAATTCATGTTCTGAGTCTTATTCGCTGCTTTTGCTCCTACACAGTTTTAGGCTAGGTGTCTTTGTGACAGTTAATTTTACGTTTAAGGTAACCGCAAAATATATTTTCGCGTTCTACTACTTCGGGATTATCTATGCATATTTATAAAGAAAAAGAAAATTCTACTTACAAATACCTCAGCCTGTTATTGCTTCTCAATGCTTATTGACATATTCACATATACGTCTCGTACATATATTTTGTTAAACGAAATGTGATTCGTTCTTCAGAAACTACTGACAATATAACATATATATATACATACTGATAGTACAACAAAATACAAATAACGCCATTGTTATTATTCACTTACTGAGTTGTGGCTTCGCAAAGATCGGTTCGATATCGTCGAGAAGAAAATTTTTATTTCTAATGACATACTTAAAACAACCGATTGGAATCTATCATTCTCATTGTTGACCGTGTGGATTCGAATGAAAAATACAGAGTGTCCCCACCCTAATTAACCAGCCAATGTCTAGTACGGAACTGTCAAATACAACAATTCATTACAATTACTTACTATCACGAAATGAGGACGTCAGTCTTAAAATTCGCCCTTTTAATAAGAAAAAGCAATTATGTCAAACTAAAAAGCATACTAATCTATGGTAGTAACAGTTTTTTTTTTTAATTACCTTTGGAATGTCATTGATTATGAGGTAAACGGGTAATCATTTTTAATTAGATCTTGTTACATTGTAAAAGACACTTAATCACAGTTGTTCTACATGTACGAACATAATCATGGCGAATTTTAATTTGTCCATTCTGTTTGTTGGGTTAAGCGGTATTTTATATTATTTCAATAATCAACAAATTTTATCTATAATTTTAGTGTGTGGCACGCGATTATAAAATGTTCAACCCAAAAACGTTACTCTTTTTTAAAGAACATTCAGGTATTTGTAACATTACTCTGTTAGTTTTCGATTTAGTTCATTTTGATGTATGTTGCTAATCATTTAGTATTGTAATTTTTCTACTAATGGATTATGCGTTAACAGGTAAAATATTTCTATTTACACTTAGCCGCCTCCTTTCTACGAATAGGCTTATGTCCAGTAGTGGAATGTTTAAGGTGGTTGACGGTCTGGCAAACCACATAAAAAAATGTTTAAAAGACTGCTTATATGAGTATTTTTTACATGACATACTGAAACCACTGTCTACAATGACGAAATAAAAAGTAAATCAGTATTTTATTACAAAACAGTGTCTATTTTTATGAACAAGTATTGACAAAGTAATGTTACAATATCTTTACTAATTAAATAAACCGTAACCCGAATTGAATAAAATCTACAAAGTTTTGTAGTTAACATTGTATTTTAGCATATTTCAAATTTCTCCTCACTGCTTTAATAGATTTTTATATTAATTTACAGTTAGTTTTACACTATCTTCATCCGTTGACTTCGATCGGCATTCAGCTCAGACCGAAGTGCCGCCCGGTGTGTACTACATAGAGGAGTTGGACGAACATAAAGAGGCGTACATGAAAATGGTGTCCATGAAAAATGGAAAACATATTGAGCTTTCGGCTACAGAACACCTGTGCCACAATGCCCATGCTGAATGCGTCAAGACATTGTAAGAATTTATTTTTTAGTACATTTACCAGTTTCTATAGTCAGACTAGTAATATCAGTTTTTCTGTGTGGTGATGTATTGAGAATATAAAGTGTCACTACTCTATTGGCCCCGTGAATGTCGTAAGAAGCGACTAAAGAGTAAACTACTGAGGACAACAGCACTGCAAAGAATTCTCTTTGGTATAATAAGCCAAAATCTACTTTCTACGGAGAGGCCTATTTCTAACTGAGAACTGTTGAAACTTATCAATAAGTTCTACAGTATAGCTTGTTTAGCTTCAGAATTTAATTTTTGTGGAATAGCTAATCGATTAAAATGTTTTTTTTTTTAATATTTTCTTTTTTTGTATCTGTCAACAGGAGTAGCACAGATCAAGTGTGTGCCCATCATGGACGATATGGTTTGGTAAATTTTCCAAGTTTATGTGAAATTCGTTTCCAGAATTGTTTAGTCCATTCTCGTGAAGTTCAATCAGGAAAAAAGAGTAAATATGGTATCATTTTATATGTTTATCAATGTTTCACATTTAACTTGAAAGGAAAAATATATTATATCTTGTAATAAACGCCTGTATTTGTACATTTGATGCACAATACACTTATTAATTTAATTTGCAAAGCATTCTTGGTTCAAATTCAAAACAGACATTAACACATTTTGTCTATTAACGACCGGTTTTCGCTGGCAACTATTGCAAGAATGTTATAAAGAATGAACGACTATTACAAGAAGTAAATAAAATTACCAAATTCATAATACAGCTGTCTATATGTATATGTACATCAACAAAAGATAGGTAAAAGTTCAAGACGGCAGTCACTTTCCATTAGGTGATACCGTAAGCTCACTTGCCAGCTGTCATAAAAAAAATTTATATCGGTTAATCAAATAACAATATTCCACGCACACAGACGTACTATATGTAAGTAGGTTATACCAAAAAGTTTGGTGTTTAAGTGCGCTTTTTCAGAGACTTTTTGCCTTACACTCTTTGGCTTGGCTTTTGCACTTTCGGCCCACGATATTTTAATTCCTAATTTTAACTTTCTCAGTTACAATATATATATGGTTCAAGCTAACAAAATTTCGTTCAGTTATAAAATATTCTTACAAACGAAACGCGACACCGGTGTGCGCGTAAACATGACAGGCCACCGAATACAAAGACGTATATCGACTTTTACTGTATAAAGCGGATTATCTGTCAGGTATCAAGGTTTCGATACACGACAGCCGAGAGAATATTGAATTTTTCTACAGATTTCTTTTATAAATTGAACAGGTAAATTCTACTATAACGGCCAGCGACAGGGCTGCGATTACTATGTGAAAAAGACGAAAACAACACCTGATGCAGTAAAACAATACTTTTCGGAGGATACAAATAAGGACTTAAATGCTTATGTAGCCAAAGAAGAGAAGAAAAAGAACCATTAACGGTATAAAAAAGAAAGTCTGTTGTCTGTTTTTTTTTTATTTTACACACACCTCACAGAGAGCAATCTAAAGCCACACTAGATAAAGGCTTTGGAAGCAACCTGCTGATAAATATACATATGTATTTCTAAATACATACATACTATGGATCCATTGTATTAGTATACTATGTATATTATGGTTTATTATATTTATGTTGCAAGGAAGGCAAGCGGAGACGGTAAAACTCTTTATGAAGTCCCGTTTCGTCCTTCTATTTAGAAACTGAACTGACTGTCACTAAAGGCTATGTTTGGTTTCCGTGATCGATAAATATTTTTTTCATACATAATTATGTAAATTAACATTAATCTCAAATTAAAAAAGTAAATAAATTATTGACTAGGCGTGGATAAAACATTTATAATTCATGGTCAAGAAATTGCCATCATGTACTGTGTTAAAGATTGTATTTAAGACTAGTTTCACACGATCATCATGTATATATAGCATTGCAAGCTTTTACCCGCGGTCTGGCTCGTGTGGAATACCACATTGAGATTCGTAACAGATCATTTTAAGTGAATATATTTTTTTTAACATACAAATAATCCTACGGTTCATCATCTTTGTGTAACTTTAACGGTTTAGGCAGCGTACGCCAAGACAGCTCTCAGAGGCCATTTATTTATATAAATATATTATAGCTTTCTGTGTTTTATATTACTAAGATAACCTGTAAAAGTATTATAGAACCTTTCTTAACATATATGCTTTCCGAGTTGACTAACTGCATGTATGGATATACGCATAATTGAAAGAAGTGAATTCCAAGTTTATGAACGGCTAACTCTCAAATACATTTAGATTTTATGTAACATTTAATTTGTTATGTTACATTTAATTTGTTATGTAACATTTAATTTGTTTGTTATGTAACATTTAATTTGATTCAAGGAATTCGTACAATGTAATTCCAAATGGCCAAGTAATGTGCTCATGCGAGCTCGACGCGCTCATGCGACGAGCTCATGAACAGGAGAAACCAATACTTAACGTATTTATTGTGAGCATAAAGAAGTGATTACACTGCGAAAACTTCATTTGAAAGAAGAAAAAGAGACTCACTGTTTGTTATCAGTTTGACCTTTGTCCTGAAAACAAAATCGCACTCGGTTTTGTTAACATTAGTGTAGCATTAATCAATCCGTTTTAGACAGTTTTGTCTCTAAATAAAATTTTCCCTACATCTCTTTCTGTGTGTACTTCTAGCCGATTTCGATCTCCGCGCTCAATCTCAACGGAGACTAGGCAACTACCCAGAAGATTGTATATTGTACAAGCTTGTGTGCAAACACAGGTGCACTGTGTGTTGTCTCACTCCCACAACCCTATGGGATGTTTATCCGACACGACCGAAGAGAAATCAGGCGTAGGACTGACAATTTAAAGTGCACGAAGGTTAAGTAGAAAGGTTATGGGTTCCGAGGCACGCGTGTTATTATTGTTGATCCCAACTTCCCCATTCCTGGCTGTTAATAAGCATTTCTATAGTCAAAAATCTCAAAAATATTTTTTGGGCCAACCCAGGACTGAACCTGAGACCCTCTTGATCGGTAGTCACATACGCTAATCATTAGACCAACGAGGTAGTTATATAATATAACTAAATATAGATGTAATAAATACTAGTATATTGATAAAATTATTCGTTTTCAGTTGAGTTCGTTCATGACTATGTATCCTATATGTTTACATAAATTTTAATTACTGTTGTCTATTCATACTATGGTTATGACTGATGTTTAAAGTTCTGTCCTATGTAGAGTGTAAATTTTGTAATAACGAGTATATATGAGTTCTATTCTATTCCAAACGTATCCTTTTTATTTAAGTGTTTATGTTATTTAATATTTACGTTAAAAGTATTCCCAAAGTTTGTAAATGTTCGTGTTTATTTTACTACAGCGAAATGTATGGGTGAAGTTTATGACAAATGGATTATATCTTTGGTTCAAATGTTATACGATAACCGAGATTTACGCCGATTGAGCTGCCCAGAATAGGATAGATTAGGTTTGAAACAAATTGTTTGTACAGTCTGAATCGATCTGATATCAATGTATAAAACAACATTAAATATAAAATAATTGACAATAGCCAGGTATGATTTAACATTATACTTTTTCTTACAAAAATGTATCAATCACGTCTATAGTTTTGAGGTTAGGTAAAAATGTACTTACTGATTTGACTGGATATCCATCTACCTTATTATACTCGTACATGTTAAACATAGTACGTGGTTAGTATAGTTGTGGCTAAAGTGAAAACAAGGTCAAGCAGAAATAATCTTTTTCGGGAGTATCTGTTGTAAGAACGCTTAATTAGTGCGCTTGGGGTCCGATATGGATGTATCACCATGTATCACCCAAGCGCACTAATTAATTATACAATTTTTACCAAATAAGTGGATACTTATTTGGTAAAAAGTGTCGGTTAAATTGGTTTACACTCGTTTTTGTAGGTATCATGTCGGTCGAGCCTAGCCCATTTAGCCATAAAACAACGTGTAGCTGCCACTATTTAGGTGTAGAGTATTCAGTAGTGTGTATCTATGACGATAGCATAATTCATGAGTAATTTATCGTAAGATTTGAGTAATATTTATCAAATTTGCCTTCTGACATAAACCTTATCGTTTAAGAGCAGTGATCGTTTGCCTCATACGGTTCGACATGTCGTGATCGATCGTGGCTGTGGTCTCTTGATTATTGCGAAGGGTATGCTTATCTCTCGAACCCACTATAGAGAATATGAGGGTTTGGTAGCGTTATAATTTGGCGAATATAACACATTTACTGTGGGATATATTTCTTGTTATAAATATATATTAAGAGTTTAATTGCCTCACAAGTTTAATCGAATGAAGGAAGGTAAGAAACTAGTTCATGAGTTTTTGAATTAGGCTATAACAATTTTAGTGGAATAAAGTTAGCGCAGCAGATTTGATTAACAAAACGTATTTATATTTCTTAACACTATAGATAAACTATATCCAGACAATCCAGAACCAATGATCTTGCTTATTATACACGATTATTTGTAATGAGTGGGAATCGAGCCCACGATATCCAGCTTAATCACAAACCATAAGACCAACAGGCTAGGCATATAACCCTTTAGTAGTAATACTTTGGAAGTGTTATTCAGTCAGGTTGTTCTATAACACCTCATACAAAAGGTTATAAATAATTAATTCTTAATTATCTCAGTGCGATCGTTGCTTAATAAATTAACTGAAGTGGCAACCCCACTCGTTTTCCTCTCAATTACTTTAAAATTACATCAACGTTTATTTGGTATGGATAATTAACTCATAAAGATTTAATAAAGTATGCTTCGTTCCCAGATTAATCTACCATGCCATATAAATGGATTTTCCCGACACATTTTCAGCGTTCTGAGTGCCGAAATAATCAGATACTCAACTGATTTTATTTTATTACATTTAAAATTCATATGTTCTTTTAACTAGTTTATAGGTATTTTGAATTGCAATTCATAGGGACGACATTTTTTTTTACTTTTCGATTAAATCTATAAGTCAATATCTGTCAGTAGGTTAATGTACTCCCTCCCTCTTTTATTATCTTTCATCAACCTCAGTAAACCTGTTTCTGTTAGTTCTCTTCTTAGTAACCAAGTTTAGTTTTGAAGCCCAATAAGTGCGACAATTTCCGTATCTTCGATATCGTTTAGTACTTTGGTTGTCGAGGTTGGATGGCAGTCGTTCCGTGTAGAAAATCAAATTTTAGCCGAATCTTAGTAGATCAAAAGCCGAACCCAATCTAATTTTGGAAAAGGTTCCGATAATGACGTTTTACACTTACGAGATTTTATTGTTATTGTCACCAGTTATCAAGTATCAAGGTTTATTTAGAGCACAGAACAGCATGATAATAAAATACTTACATATGAAAGGAACTTCCAGAACCCTGATCAAAGTATAATCTAGGCAGCACGGCATACCGTTATATACACATAGCTACTGTTTGTGAGGCGCCTTCTATTCTATGCATAATGCAGGACAAATCTCAAGGGATCTCTCCTTTATTCAAAGTTTGAGACAGCTGCCTGTTTCCTTGTCTTCTGCTTTTCCTACTACTGTTAAATTCTTGAAGGGAATCCATTTCGTTTAATGATTTTTGGTTTCTTAAGAATTTTAAATTGTCATTGCACCCGTAGAAGTTTTTGAAAAAGTTTAGGAGGAGGATATTCATACAAAACTAGCTGTTATCAATGCTTCACTACAAAACATTGCGGCTGTATTGATAAAAAATGAGGAACAATATTGACTAGAAAAATAGACACAAACAATCTTTGAAACGGGTTGTGTATCGTGTCAAAATTGACCTCAGTTGGTGCAGTACTTTTTGAAGAGTGTATATTTTATGTTGGTCACAACGAAGTGTGACAGGGTACAGTTAGTATTAGATATAAATTATTGAAATACTTTCATTTTGATTTTTGTGTAGGATATCATTACCAGCCATCAGGTAGCACAATAACGTGCAATTATTATCAGATACTAGAACATAAATATCGTCTGGCGAAATAAATATCTGCAGTGTCCACAGTCAGTCATAAAATAATTCGTGAAAACGCTCAACTCTTTCGGTTTTATCCTGAAATGGGGATCGAAACTAATCATAGTAATCGCAGTAGACTACATAAATCGTTCCCTACAATCTGGGACACAAACTTTTGAATCGTGTTGAAAGTGTGTTTATGTCGTCATAAACTGGAGAGTAGGGTAGCAACACATGTTGTCGCAGCCTGCTTTTTATAGCGATAGTTTCTATTGAATAATAACCCGAAAACATTTTTATGGTTTGGTGATAAGTATTTGTACGAGAAATATACGTATCTAGTGGATTTCGGTACACACTGTTTTCAAACTTTTTTACGGTAAGAATAAAGATATGACGGTCATTTAAGTCAGAGGTCTTCAAAAATTTTGTCTCATAGGCCATATTGCCAAATTTTTTTTAAGCTTATGGTATCAATAAGAACAAATAAAAACTCTTTAGTAAGGACAATGGATATGATGCTTTGATAATATTTTTTCTATTTATGTGAGTTAACACCTTATATAATATTTTCATACTTATGGAATGCCCTGGAATCGTTCTGGTGATTTGTTTATGTCAAATTGCGAAACAAGTAAAACTTGCTGCGTCCAATGTTTTTCTACACACAATAGCACTGCAAAGAGAAGGTACTCTTGACAAAAACTCAATATCTACTCGTTTGATTAGAGAAGTATAGTAAACCTCCTTTATAAACAGCGGCCTATGTCCAGCAGTTCACTGTTAATGTCTGTTGATGATGATGAAATGAATGTTTTCCTTTATTTGTTTCTGCTAGGAAACCTAATGCTGGTGGATTTATTATAGGTCAACTTGGCATTACAATTTAGCCTTATTCAACATTAAAATGTTGTTAAATAACCTCTATAACACAAAATTTACACTTTTGTATTTCAAATTTGATTATAGAAACTGATTGACAACTGATTATCTACTCACCTAAAACAATATTTTTTAAAAGAAGAGTTCTGACCTACGAATACCTACGTCCTGTGTCGTGGTAAATTTTACAAACGTACAGGAAACGGACACAAAGAACACCCAGACACAATAATAATTTTTGAATAATATAAAGTGTTGTCCCTGATGAGAATCGAAATCTACAACATTTAGTGCAGAGGGAAGCGACCGTTTAAACAACTCCGCCATCCGTGCAATCAAAGTTATACTTTCGACACATATAAACATAATTCGCGCGTCTGTGTCACATGTCTATGTTCTTGAAAGTTTCGTAAAATATTTTATTGTTATCGTGCGGATTTACTGAGAGATCATATTGCAAATATTCTATTCGTTTCTCTATACATCTTAAAGTTTACATACACAAAGTAAACATTACCTTTCGTATTTGAAAATAAGATTAGTTTTTTTAGGGTGGGGTTGAATCTATACTTCTATTCTGATATGATAAAACTGAAGTTTGTTTGTTTGAATTTGGTTGAACGTGCTAATCTCAGGAAATACTGATCCGACTTGAAAAATTTTTTAGTGCTGGATAACCCAGTTATAGAAGAAGGCTTTATATTTATTTATTTTTATTGATTTCGTCTTTATGCGCAAGTGTACAAAGGCGAATTTAATGCCGAAGGCATTTTTTACCAGTCAATCATACGGCAATGCAGAGCCAAGTATGGTAGATGCATATAAATTTGAAATGTAATTTTTTGAAACGTGACACGTACATACAGAAAATAATATATGTATATATATATATATATATATATATATGTATATATAAATATGTCAAAATGAGGCAAATTATTCCTTATGAGAGCTTCGATTGTGTGCACTGCGTAAATGGTTAGTTTCGAAAAAATAATACTGTATTGTTGCTCTTTAAAAGTTCTAAAAAAGCCCGCAACGGCATATGTCTATTTTTTGTAGGTGTCTCACTATAAACTTTTTATCGTAAGTTAATTTATGCACGATATATAATATTACGTTACAAGTCATAGGACAGAGGGTTGTGGGTCAGCTAGTTTACTTATAAATAATATAAAATTTTATGGGAAATTCTAGTATATTCGAGTATATATATATATATATATATATATGTGTATTTATATATATATTTTACTTCAAATTGTGTTAGTGTATAACTTTTTTTATGATTAAGGGGTTAGCAAGTTAAAAGTTCATCCAATGGAAATCGACTACCGCCGCCCATAGATGCTTGCAACTCAGGGTGACAAGCGAGTTGTCTGTTTTTGAGGTAGGAGTACTTTTCTTGAAGATTTGAAGGTCGTATTGTTAAAGAAATGCTTGAGTGAGGCAAACAATTTCTTTAAAACCGCATAATGGCAGTTACTTTGTAGGAGGCCATAAAAAACAAGATTTTATAATAACTAAAAGTCAAATCGTAACAACTTTATAAATATAATATAAACAATTGGAGAGGGGTTGTGCCGGATCGTGGTAACTATTATTTTTATCTTTTAACGCAGCGGACAATATGTGAGCTCATTCTAGCGCAATAACATGCTGACCATGTGGTTGCGAATACCGCACCAGTTTATTAAATGTTGCTATATTTGCTGGCACACAATCCTATTTCGAGTTACAATAAGTTACGTTACGTTTGGACGCGTTGAACGATATTTTTGTTTCTAATATTCTACACACAACGTTATCTAGACCAAAACTAAGCAGATCTTGTACTATATGTACTAGATAATAGATGTAAGTATATACTAACTTTTTTATAAATACATACACATTATACATGGTGTTCAGGAACGGATATCATGTACCTCCAATTCGAAGGGAGGATCTTTCGATCAGAACCTTTCGTCTGTCTGTCTGTATGTGTGTTATATATCATATATGCGCATATCAATTTGAAGCAAGAACTTAAGCCAAAGTCTGCATTCATGCATCATGCATTGTCATTTCTACGTCATCACTGAAATAATCACATACATATTCTCTGCATTTTCTGTTATAAATGCACAAAGGTCATCGTTAATTGAACACTACGTAATGGAACTATTAGCCAGTTAATTAGCTCAACAAAAAGGGCTGACAAGGCACAGAGTCTGAAACTGCAATGATTACATAGCATAGCTTGCAGCCTCCGATATTAGTAGGATTGATTAGTCGCTTGTTCAGCAACGAATTAAATATCGTGCTAACTTTCTCAATTACGAAATCTAACTTAAATACTCAGTTTGCAATTCCATTGGTTAAAAAGATTGCAGATGCTTACTTTGATGAAACAATAAATGAAAACAAAATAACTCTTACACCAGAATAATAGCTATGGGTCTTCCTACCCCAGTGTTAATGTCGAAACCTACATTAACGAACTTACTTTGACCTACACGACCATGGCTGAGTAACCTGGTTGGCAAAGCGTCAGAAATGGAACTGCCCAAATGAAAGAATAGTTCATTTCATATCATTTAGATTATTCAGCTGTAAACCAGAACATTCATTATCACAGTAATAAATAAAATCTAAAATATTTTAATTTATCCAATGAAATCAAATTGGTGGATTTTGAAAATGACACTCCGAATACAAAAGAACTTAAAGTAATCATACACCTATTTGTACACTTTTAAATTCGTATTTTTAATTATAAATTATTTAATATAGAAGCTCTCGTAAGGAATAGTTTTCGCCTTCTTTTGCAATAATTTTCATTGAAACTCTGTACCTTTTGGGCTTAGTGTGATGATATATTGCCTATAGCTATCCTCGATAACTGGGCTATCTAACACTGAAAGAATTTTGCAAATTTGATCATCGTTTCCTGAGACTATCGATTCTATCAACCAAACAAATAAACCGTTTTATAATATTACATATTATACAGGGTGGCGCAATAGAACGTGCATTTATTAAGTATAGGCTAAAAAAAATAATACAAAAGATGTAGTTGAAATGAAAAATAGGATGATTAGGTACTGAAAATAAGTTTATTTTTTAAAAATAACATCATCTAAATGACGGCCCTCTCGAAGACGGTACTCCTCTAAACGCGATCGCAGATTTGTGAAAACTCTTCTCAATAAATCTGGGGTGATTGCTGTCATTTCTCCACGGATACATCAAATTAATTTATTTTCTACTATATGCCATACTTATGTTTTAAAAGATCTGTTGTTTTGACACGGTAGATGGTTAAGAATATTAAAAACTAGTTTTTGAAAATTTGTCACCGAACCTGCTACAAATCATTTTTACAATTAAATGAAAAACACTAATAATCTTATCCCTAAATACCTACCAACATAGTGCTTCGAATACAGATTGAATAAGGGTTGAATCCAAATTACGACCACCTGTGACGTTTTTGTTATCATTTAATCATTAATTACACTTTCCCACCTGTAAATCATTCCCGTAGACGTCCTTTTATAAAGGAAATCAAGCAAAAATCGGATAATAATAGCTGCGTTTATCAGTAAAAGAAAAACGTATTATAAGGGCTTCAGTCCGTAGGGCGCTCACAAATCTTTATCAGTGGACCCTATTGTGATTTATAGGAAAACGACATACAATAAAAGATTTGTGTTAGTGGTCTACGGAAAATACGTTTTAATTTAGAAGTGGTCCGGATTAAACGGACTTTGACATTTTTGGGGTTTTCGATAATGTTACGGTTTCGATTCGGGAATTAGAAATAGCCGTAGTTTTAATTGGCTTGATATGTTAAACAAGTTTGTATCATTTACGCTAATAGTTAATGGTTTTATAATTACTTTTATTTGAATTATTTAAAAACAATTTGGTATGACGTCTGTCGTATAATATAACGGTCTTTAGCGTTCGGCATTCCCCATCTAAACCATTATTAAATGTGATATATTACATAAAACATTCTGAAGAGTTACTGATGCCAGCTGCACAAAAAATTTAATACTTTGGCTAGTAAAAAATTACAGCGTCATCTACCGAAGATACACCGAACTATGGAGTAAAGAACTGCGAAGCAATGAATATTCCTGTATCGTGATATGGAAATTCTCGGACCGATTAGTGTCTATACAATATCTCAATATCAACTAGTTAGGGCTGCATCCTGCCAAGCATGATCACCTCGCCTGGTCGGAGGATCCTCCCTTTGCATCGAAAGGACATAGCACCCGTTCTGTCATAAATTTAAAACTCTTTAAGCTTGGAATGTTTAACGTTCGTACTAGACTTTACCTAAGTTGGAGCCCAAAGAATCATACAGATTAATAACTAAATACTCCGTAAATATGACCATGTATCCTCTTTCCGTTCGCAGCTCAATTGGCTACCAATTCGTTTACGCCGAAAATTACGCGCGCTCACTGTCCTATTCTCTATATTTAATAACCCATCTTCATCAACATATTTAAACTGCTATTTCCAACTCTTACATAGCAATTACGACAGAAAGCTTCGGTCCTCTAACAGTCTTCTCCTTCGTTGCCCCTCCCGTATGTCTGAGTTTGGTGGCTCATCTTTCTTTTTGCAGTCCGTTCTTTTCTGGAATGAGCTTCTTCTCGAAGTTAGGATGGTTACCAACGCTTTTTTATTTAAAAAAATTGTAAGTATCTACTGAAACAGCTGGCAGAATCAATAAATACATGATTATCATCTTATCAATCAATCAATCAACCTATCGCCGTCCACTGCTGAACGAAGGTGTCTCCCAAGGAACGCCAATGATCCCGGTCTTGGGCAACTAGCATCCATCCGCCTTCTTTAAGTGACAACTTAAAGATGGACCGACGGGTCCATCGCGCCGCAGGGCATCCTACACTACGCTTACCCAATCGTGGTATCCACTCTAGTACACTTCGGCTCCAGCGACCATCGGTTTGTCTGGAGACATGGCCGGCCCACTTTCACTTCAGCATACTGATTCTCTGTGCTATGTCAGTTACTCTAGTTCTTTGTCGAATAACCTCGTTACGAATTTTATCAGCCAGAGAAAAACCCAGCATCGCATGCTCCATCGCCTGTGAGCTGCTTTAAACTTATGGACCAGTCCAATGGTGAGTGTCCACGTTACGGCACCGTGTGTCATTACAGGTAGAACGCATTGGTCAGATACTTAGATCTTTAATGATTGTGGGATCGGCGACTCGAAGATGTGACGAAACTTTCCGAACACCGTCCAGCCCAGACGAATCCTCCTATCGGCCTCCCGATCGAAGTTTCTTGCACAACCCATATAGCAGCTCCATTTACGGTCACGGGACTCGGAGATACATGCCTATTATGCATTATTTTCGTTTTTTCGATGTTCATCCTTAGTCCCACTCGTTTTGAAGAATCATTCAGACTGTTCCGCATTTCTTCCAGGTCATGCAGAGATTCCGTCAGGATGACTATGTCGTTTGCAAACTGCAGATGTGAGAGGTATCGGCCATTGATGTTAATTCCCTGTCCGTTCCAAACGAGTGCTTTGAAGACGTCTTTCAATACATTGGTAAATAGTTTCAGAGATATAACATCTCCCTGTCTTGATGCAATTGGATCTCCCTCCCTCCCCACGATGCAATTGGATTGGTCTTGTGCTCTTCTTATACTTATTATGATATTTATTTGTATATGTATATATGTATATAGATTTATATCAACTTAAGTATGTATATGTATGTATTTATGTATTTGTATAAATTTTAGTATATGATAAGTTTGTATATCTCTACTTCTTTTATTCAACATCACCTGAAACGCACCTACTTCCTAAGGTTGACTGGTAGAGAATGCCTTAGGCATTCAGTCCGCCTATGTACATATATCCCTGATCCGGGTAAGCACCAATACAGAATTTGAAATGCGTTGGATACAGGCAGCCAGCAGTAACAGTCTTTCTTCTTAGATGATGATTATGATGAATACATAGCTTGATATAGGTATAGACTTTTGCACGTAAAGCAGTGTCTAGAGCTCACGTGTTCCGCTCAAATCAAGTGAACAGTTGGTTTTTGTTTTCTATCTAACTGATAATAATGGTCTGCTTACATATAAAAGATATAAAGACAATAATGAAATGGACCAGGAATTACGAAATCAAATACTAAAAAGTGTAATTATCAGATGGATGATCAGATTGTTTCCTTGTGTTACACGATGTTGGTTAAGAACGTTAGGATTTGGTGAAATTAATAAATATGTATATACTTGCCCAAGTAAATTTTCAGGTAATATTCAAGGTCCTGTAATTGTATTAAGTCTAGAGATAATAATATAAAAAGCGCCAGTTGAACAAACAAAAAGTATTGATTGCTATAAACTTATCAACGCAAGGCAGAGCAAAATAATTTAAGACAAATTCTCTATACGACAACTAAGGAATACTTCATTCTTTTTCTTAGTAGCCAGGCCTTATTTAATGGTAAAATTTTCTAAAGCCAAGCAATAAAGTATAAAGAAATCAAACCTATCGCCGTCCACTGCTGAACGAAGATCTCTCCCAAAGAGCGCTAACCATGTCGATCAAAAAACCCAAACCAAAAAGAATTAATATTTTAATATTTAGTTACAGAAATATAGTATTATAAATTTTACAACACAATATTTATATTTGTGTCTATTAACAAAAATGGATCTTAAAATATAGTATCACGCTGAAAAACAAATTAAAAGTACTTTCTAGGAAGCCTGTAGGAGCCCACTTTCCTTATAATGTTCATGAAATGCTAATTTTATTTAAATATTATGTTAAGTTTATTTTTACTGTCAACGATGTTTTTAAACAACAGAACTAATAGTCTTTCGAATTAAGTACCGTCTGTGTTATTTCCAGACCGATACGGCCTTTAAACTTTAAAAAAAATCTTATTCCCCTGTCATAGACAACTAGACAATGGTGCTGCTTTGTCCCCCTATATTATAAAAAAAATAGAGTCATAGTCAACTCATACATAATTAAAGCCAGGGGAGGGCGATTTGGCGATGTTTGGATTATTGTCATATTAAAGAGCGTTTATTTTCTCAACTACTTTCAACAGGCGCCTACTGATACCTACTGATACTACACTGATACCTACATTAACTAGTTATTGTTATTACTGTAACACATATTAGTTTTAATAAAATCTTTTCATTTCTAACCTTATATTTTTGATTTACTCTAAGCAGGGGATGGAAAAAGGCAAAACATTTTAATTCGCTCTGGTTTCCACCTAGAGGTTACCGTAATTCATTAATTTAACGATAAAAATAACACTTCGTTGAAGGTATCAAATAAAACGGCAAAAAAGCTTACATTAACATCATCATAAACTCGCGCCTGTTTGTTCGAAGGATAAGGCAGAGGCATATTAAACGCCTAGTTTTCGTCAGTTTTTTGGTCCCACGTAATAGGTGGCTAGTCTATTGCCGCTAATCGGGATGTTTAAAAATGTGAAACCCTTCACGATTTTGTATGTCATCCTTGAACAGAGGCGAAAAAACGAGAATAGTTTTATAAGTGCGGATAGTGTGGAATAAGCGCGGCTACTACTGCTGAACGATTTTGGGTTTGTGTCAATGTTATTATAAAATATTTTAACAAAAACATTCGTAAGATTTCTGTACCAAGACAACTCTCAATTTCTAACTTCATTACAACTTTTCGTTTTTGTTAACCAACGAACTTTAAATTCTTTTACTAGACTCAACAGTGTTTCAGTTGGCAAAATAAAATTGAATAAAACTTTTGTCGATAAAATTCCCGATAGCAACAAATACAGATTAGTCGATCACGAAAACACTGTTGTTTACTGTTCATAAAGATTTATTTTATTATCAAACGCGGGTGTCAACCATAAAAAAGCTAATAGGTATTTTTCTTTTACTTAATCCCTTTGCCTTTCATTGAATCAAATAGATTTTTCTTCGTTATCTTTTCGTTTTAGTTAATCTCCAATACCGGACTGCTGCCCTACTGATTATTTTCAAACAAATCTATGTACCCATATAAAATTTTCATGTCACAGTATTTGTAACAAACTCCTCCTTGGCCGATTTTTTTTTTGTGTATATACGGTAGGTCTGGAAATAGATCGTGAACTACTTTTTTAACACATAAGTAATGATGAGGTTGATGATGATAATGTTGGTCAAGCAAAAAAAAACATTTTTTTTTTAATATATTGTAGGTATTTCAAAAAAAAAAATATTATTCATATAAAATTATGTGGCAAACAGAGGTGTATCAATCGCAAGCATTTTATAAACTATAAGTTAAGTTCATATTCTCACTTACGTAGTAAGGGGCAAACGTATTGCAGGCAGTTACGCATTTTAGGAATTAGTTGGGCAAGTTGAGACTAAAATTGCTAAGAAGAGAAGGTTTTGGAAGACAAGAAATATTGCTTATTAGTCGAGTTGTGGTTGTTAACGCTGGAAAGTCCGAGTCTTCTAAATTTCTCAGCATTAACTAGTCTGAGTTTAAAAAAGCATAATAAATAGGTAGGTCCGTTTGTTGACGGATTAGAAATACGGAAGTTCATTACCCTATTCATTCCGTGGATGTCATAAGAGCCGATTAAGGAACCAAACTATGCCTAAACCCAGCTATGAAGGACTGTTGATTATGATTGTGAGTAGGTTAATCTACAATAAGAAGTTCTATAAAGTCATAATAAAAAACCAAAGTATATGCAACAGATAATTGAAGCAAAAAAACAATATGTTTTGAATGTCTATCTACGTTTGGTGGAAAATAACATAACATTTTATAATTTTTGTTTTTGTAATGGTCATTAAACAAAAGAGTATTTTATAAAAATTCCACTGTTATTAAGTTAATTAAGGTAGTTTTACATTGATGTGAGTAATATGTTCACAAGGACACCTGTCAAATGTCGAAGCGGCGATGACGAATGCTGAAGCCGAGTCATTCAACATTCATTTTCGTGCAGTAAGATCGCTCGTCGAACGTATCGGAAGTGGTAGAAACTGAATACAACCACAATGGAAAAGAAGTAAAAGACTGAAACAAATAAATTCATGTTATGAAAACAGTTTTTTGTCAACGGCTGATCTGTACTAGGATTTGTGATACATCTCTCAAATACATCTTACCTATTATCATTTCAGAGAAAATCGGTCAATTAAACCTGATATGGACCCATGGACTACGACCGGTGTTTTGGCCCTAAACTTAGTGAAATGCTGGAAACAGATGGTGTGGTATTTACAGACAGATAATGCCTACATCATTTGACGGATTACCTTGATTGATGAATTCATCGTAATGTTTTTTGGTCCGAGTTTATCATAGTTTTTTTTTATGTCTATCTATCTAATCAACCAATCGCCGTCCACTGCTGAACGAAGGCTTTATGTATTGTATGTTTAATAAAAACTTTCCACATATCCAAGTATATGTATAGTTCCCATACCCCATCCAACGTTTTTAGCAAAATAATAACTGTATGGGAATGATGTCTTTCAACGCTAAATCACGTAATCAATACAAAATATTAGCCAATAATACAAAAGCCTTAGCGATTATAGGAAGAGGATCGATGAGAAACACTTGTATCTTAGCTAAGGACCAGTTCCTTAGCCAAGATACTTTGATTGGCTAATATTTTGTTTGTTAAGTAATGCACGTGGGTAGAAATTTTTCAGTTTTAATTTTTAAAAGAATTTAAATTACAGTCATGACATCATAGGGCTTTAAGAATAATTCCAACATTCATAATACATATCAAAAATTTAATCGAGTTAATATGGAATTTGCACGATGTCGACCAGGGTGCATTATTATAATTAACGTTGTGGAATGGGAGTGAATTTTATATTATAATTGTAAACTTGTTATTTAATATTGTTAACAGCGAGTACTTCGTAATAGACGTTAACAGACTTTTCAACGGTTCACTGACAAAAATAGTCTGAAGTGTTTTACTTTGTAGATACGTGCGGTTCCATTTTAAGATACTAGACTTGTTATATTATGTATGTTCATCTGTTAAGTGTGTGTGTGTATTTTTTAGATATATGTCTGGATAGATACATGTATTTTAATTATACACAGTAGCAAACTGTAATTCTTCCAAATTATTGCTCTATCGACTACTATCCCTCCGGAAAATTTTGATCCATCCTAAGGTCCATAAAATATCCGACATTGTATGCACTCTCTTGTAAATATATAACACGATGTACAAATAAAAAGTTTTCTATCTATTTATTGGATTTTCTGTTTTCTATGATACAGGAAGCCAAACGAACAGACGAGTCCCCTGGTTAAAGTTAACCAGCGCTGGCCATGAACAGACCTGAATTTGAATCCTCCCTAAAAATAAGCGGGAGGGAGGTTTAGGTTATGGTAACCTCACTTCTTTGTGTAAAAGTTACGAAAGAAATGCTTAACACCGGTTTTTTGTACGAGTAAGCCGTAGTATAGTTCCAGCAGAGTCTGTGCATTAGTAGAGAATGTGCATTCTACATTGTAACATTACAGGTCACATTTTTATAATGAAGAGAAAGACCCAAATGTTGTTGGTACCACCGCAATAGAGGATGACCGCGTGATCGATTTGAGGTTATCGATAAAACATAATCGATTAATAAAACTACAAAACATGTGAATAAAAAATATGACGTATTAGTAGCTGCACAAATAAAGTCATTATGTAAATATGTTTATACGACGAAGTGACTAGAGACAAAATAATTAAGCAAAAATGGTGTTATTGAGAATTGTCTTTTAGTTGTTTGGTTGGTAATATATAATCATATATATTTAAGCATCTTTAAAAAATGACCAGTTGTAATATTACCGTTAATAAATTTTATTTTATTTAATCTTTCTAATTAGTCAGTTTATTTGTGCTGTTCCTAATTTTTTTTTCTGGAGCATTATTGCGTGTATTGCAGACGTAACATAATATTTATACAGGTTGCTTATTATTATGTTAATTAATTTTGTTTTATCGATAACTTCAAGTCGATCACACAGTCATCCACTTCTGCGGTGGCACCAATAGGCTCTTCTTCATCGTTGCACCGGTGTAACCTGCCATGTAACTAGGAAGAACACACTCTGCCGAAGCATAGCTCTCGCGCTTTAATAATAATAATATTTTAGGCTTGTGTGATTACGATAAGTGTCTCTAAGTTTGGAGAAAAGATAAAACAAGGTAATGTTGTCATGTCTATGAGTGTACACTTACAAACATACTTTCATTTTTAGCTTTTTATGCTTTAGAAAAGAAAGTTAAAAATGAATACCCAACTAACTAAAAAAAGGGGGGGAGGGGGTCTAAAAGGATGAAACAAGAAAATAATTGAGACAGTTGTGGGAGTTAGGAACAACTCCATTAAACAGACATGGTAGGTATACAGTGAGTGCGACCACAGCTCTACCTTTACCAATTTTGTACCTAGGCATTTTTGGATTTCTATCTGAATTATTTTCTTGTCTCGTCTTTTTAGGATTCCATTTTTAAAAAATATTTTGGACTAAGATATAATTACGGTATCCCTTCTAGAGCTCTACAAGGGATACCGTAAAACTGCTCGATACTAAGATAAAACTCGACTTAGCTTAGTTTATCAAATTACTTTGGTATTGACATGAAAGTATGAGAATAATTTGAGTTTTAATTTATAGAATGTATCTTCTGTTCTCCTATGATTTTATGTCCTGTAGAGGGCGCCATATAGTCTATAACTAGCGGACAATTAAGACACCTTTAATGATGTCTTATTCATCTAAATATGATAAATAATTTGGGAGATATGAGGGCACAGAAGAACACACATACATATTGTTAGCATTAAAACATTCCTTTTGGCTTGGCACTTTCAATAAACTTATGTGTTAAGGTATTGAGTGAAAATAACATATGAGTATAAGTATAATGTGCTTAGTATTTTATCCATGTCTTGACCTCTAAAGTTCAAACTATACTAAGTTCATTTTGGTTATAAATAAGACTGAGCCATATTCCAAATCCATCTAACTGAAAATATAGTTCTAAATAAACCAGACTTAACTTACCAGACCCAAGAAACGTGAACAGTCCAGTAACGCAAGCCAAATTCGCACTTCTATGATCTTCATCTTTGATTTTCGGCGCTGGAATTAAGTTAATGTGTATATCAAAGTTATTATTAATTTATCAATATAATAACATCCTGTCATAAATTAATTCAAATATCATAGACGTTGCGTAGTACTTGATAATACACACTTGATACACAACACATAACTGGAATGAGTGTATACGTACTCGAATTTCAACCAGAAGCAATAATAATTATAACCTCACATAGATCACACACGCTATGGTAACTAGACGCCTGAAACACACACTTAAACATTTCTAAATTAGTACATGTTACTTAGACAAATGAAGGTGCTCATCATACAAATATAATGTTCATGTTATATTATTAAAGCCAATTTCTTTTGTCTCCAGTTCTGATACAATTGATCTGCATACCACCATGTAACTTTTATTCTCTTTAGTTGCCAACACAACTGCTTAATTTCACATAAATAATGAATTTCAAATAAAACAAAAAAGAATAGAACACTATAAGCTTTGTCCAAAGTTACACACAAAACAAACGAAAGAAAACATCGATTTCTTATTGAATACTTACATTCACCGGCTACATTGCGCGCAGAAATATACCTCCATGTTCCCGAATATATTTTTATCAAGCACCTTGTCTGTTTTGTACGACATCGTTTCATGCATTTACATCTAAAGAATTCTCGTTTGTACCATGCTAGCGAGCCCACTCGGTTACATATTGGAAACCAATAAGTAAAGATATAAATGGCAAGACTAAACATTCAAAATTTATGTAAATCGAGTAATTTTGTGTGTAGGGTACACGATATTTTTTTGCAATATGAAATTTAGAAAATGATCGAATCCGGTCGTACGTTCTCTGTATCAACTAAGGTTGCGTGGTAAAAAATAGTTGGGGCAATTTGGTATTAGCAGGTATTAGTAAGGCTGACTGTGTAAAGATTTTTTTATTATTAACCAATGTTTGTAGAGTTTCAAATTTTTTTTAAAATATAGTGCCTGCCAAAGGAACTTCACTCTGTCTGATGGAAAGTGTGACTAGAATTCAATTATCTATTTGATTGATAATAAAATTAGAACATAAACTATTAGGTAAGGTTTTATTCTGTAAAAACTAACCGATTATTGACCAGGCAAAAATCAATCAATTTAACACAAAAAAGGATAAAAATTGAAAACTTGACATATTTGTTTTGTTAGTGCATTTTTTTTATTTCTCTTTATGGTATACACAAAACAAAGAAAGAATAACTTTTTTTCATAATATAGAACCTTAGGTATGACACTTCAATTAGTTTTGTGTAGTTATTCAATTTTTGTAGGATCAATAGATTCACATCAAAAAATTTAAGTCAGTCAGCATTAAATCAATCAGTTTGGTTGTAATTTTTTTCTAGATGTAACACATAATACGTAACGTAGTATTGCTTCTGAATAACAAATGAATGCTTTAAAGAAGTAAGTAAATCAATTAGACATTAATCAATTTTTATCGTATCGTGTGTGTGTGCACCTTTATACAAAAAAAAACCTCCAAAAGGCACAGGAAAATATTTTAGTGATACAAAATTGGACCGTTTAAGAAACAATGTTTATGAATAAAGTTGGAACAAGATCTTCGTGTTTATGTGTGCATGGAATTTATTGTTTTCTATGTTATTGTTTTTTGTTTACTTAAAGAAGGATTTATATCTGTTATTTAGGTTATATTGTGGTTTTTGTATTGATGATAATATAATTCAGTCAGTTGTGTCGCTTGCTCTAAACGAATGGATGATTAATATTATAAAATTGAATAGTTCTTTTTGCTTGATAATAAATACATGCAAAATCACATTCATCAATTAATTATTTTTAAATTTTTGAGAAAAGTTATAAGCAAACACATGCATGCGTTGATGTTAAATAACGATTAATATGTAATTATAGAGGTCAATTTATTATCCTATAAGCATCAATTTAGAAAATGTTATTCACTAAGAAACAAAAAATTATAAAGAGACTGGCTTCTAAATAGTTAAGATAATAAATATCATTTAAAATGGATGATGGGTGCAGATACTGAACCACTTATCTATGTTAAAAAAACTCAACTAAATTTGGAAACTTAATGTAATGCGCATTTGAACATTTGCGCATTTTAATTAAATTCTTGAAGGACTTTATACTTCTCAAGAGGAAACTATTTTTGAATTTGTGTTATTTGTTTATTATGTAGAGTTCAAGAATCTTTGGTGAATTATTCACTTCTGCTGTGCGAAGGTCTTCTTAAGTTTATCGAAGTTTGTTTGTTTAAAACTTTATTTTGTTTAATTTAAATAGCAAGACTTTTATACAGCTAATTTTATAACCACAATAAATTATCAGATAAGAACTTTAACAGCAGTGACTAGAGTTGAAATTTCTGGTTTCCAAAATTTGTATAGGACTATTCACTTCAGAGGATTAACAGCGCCGTGAACGCAGTAAGTGAGAAAGTAAAGTGACTAAGAGAAATGACTTGATGTTTCAAAGTTTGTAGAAGTTAGCTTACTATTTAGTAACTTAGAGTAATACTCTGTATTGAATTATGTAATACTGTTGCATATGCACATATATAATTACAATTTTAGATTTTAATTACTTTAATTTCTTTGAGAAGATCACGATCAAAGAAATTTGTTTAGCGACATAAGGTATGTTGTAAACTTGATGGGTAAACATAAAGTTTTTGACTTAACGACACTCGACACTGTTGATCGAGTGGTTAGTGATCCTGACTATTAAATAGGTGGTCATATATTCGATTTCCATCAAATTAAAAAAATTCCGAGACAAGTACAATCATTTGTTATGTCTGGATGTGATCGTATCCGGTGACGATGTCTTCCTTCTGTTGAACCTGGGTTCCTTCTATAATGGGTTCGATGATTGGTTGGGATGATGGGCTCTGATATGACTAACAAAACTGAACTTGGTTTTGAAAGTTCGGTTGCATCGCGATCAGTAGAGCTGGCCATCTGAGTCGAAGATGTAGGGGTACTAAGTCCTGAGACTGGTTTTACGTATTTGACGTTTCATGTCAAGATTCTTCACACGAGCGGTCTTGAACCTCTCAACACTTGTGCTGACTGTCCTTCACTATTAGGGTCTGATACCACAGATATATTGGCACAGTTGCAGAGGTTACGTTTGAAGATGGTTTTGTATCGGAGGTATTAACCGCCTTGTCTGCTCTTTCCGCTTTGCTCTTAGTTCTTAGCTCAGAGCAGAAGATTGCTTTTGGCAACCTGCTATTGTATCGAAACCGAACCGATTGGAAACCGAATTGCTCGTGGGGGAGGAGAATCATCGGTATATGTTTTCAGCCTATTGTAAATTATGCGCTCAAAGATCTTACTTAATCCTTTAAGCAGACTTATGGGTCTATTACTAGTCGATTCGAACTTTGGTCAAAACATTGACCCGGACGTATCCCTCATGGCACCATAACTCCCATATGTTCCATGGACTTTGAATTTATCTATAACATGTATTTCGTAATACGCATGTTTATCAGCGGTCTGGTTACCATAGTACAGGTGTGTAAAGTGAACCAAGTAATATTTTTATACTTACCATCTTTAAATCGAACGCAAGCTCGACTAATCTTAGCAACAGCTAATGTCACGAGGCCCATCCAAACAATAGCAGCAACAAGGAGGTAGACCTTTGAACGTAAAGTTACAAAATTACATAAACAATTCGCAGAAAATAAATAGCACGTACACAAACGATAATTGAATATCTTTTCAGTTATCTATGGTTTTATGTAAGTACTTTTGGTTTGGGTAAGTAATACATTGAATTATATTATCCCTACTAATATTATAAACGTGAATGTAAGTTTCTTTGTTCGGTTTCACTCGAATACTATTCAACCAGTTATCATGACATTTTGTACATATGTTCTTGGAGGTATTAGAAGTAGCACAGGATACTTTTTGTTAAAAAAATAAATAAATATATATCTTTATTTAAAATAATTTGTTACGAAACTTAATGTGGCAGACGAAATTTCGCGTGAGCGAAAGCGTGGGCAAAAGTAGTACATAAATTTGAGATTCTAAAATTACCCGATGACAAGGATTTATGGTGAGATGACACAGAAGCCTCATTTTACTCGTGTTAGTGTGTGCGTATGCATTTGTGTGTGTGTGTGTGTGTTTAAAATCACACGCCATACGATACAGAAAAATGTTTTTATGTAATAATATGTAGACATAGTAAATGTTTCAGAAAATACTAGGTTTGGTATTTATGTTACACTTGAGATGAAACTCACAAGCATGGCTCTGCAGTTTTCAGTCAAAGCAACTATGATCAGTAGCATGCCTGCTCCAGTGATACCACTTAGCACGATTCCTGTCGCTGTGCTGATAACTGAAAAATAAACCAAGAATAACTCTAAAAACAATTGCAATATATGTAAGTTTGTGTTAGAGTCAACAAAATTCTATGATATTTTTTTTTTTAAAGAAACAACGCCCGCTCTAGGGGAATCCTGTGTCGAGGGGGACTTTACAAACATACAAGAAACAGACACAAAGAACATCCAGACTCAGAACAACAATTTGTGGATCACACAAAGTGTTGGGGTTTTAACCCATAACACTCAGCGCAGTAGAGAGCGGCACAGCAACCGCTTAAACTACTTTTTTTTTTTTACGTGTGGAAACCTCCTCGGGCCGTCATCCCACCGAGGCTTACAGCGGGGTGGGTATCGGAATCGGACCGACTAAAACCATACGGTGTGCCACTCTGCGCCTGAGAAAGCGCGGGAACAGCTATTACGATATCCAGATCAGCCGCTTAAACCACTAAGCCAACCGTGCAGTCACTGAATCATAAACTATTAGAGGAGCTATTAAAAGCGTTGTGATTTATAACTTGTGATCACGGGTTGCGTGATCGTTTCGCAAATTTTAGTTTAATGTAGGTTTAAGTGATAGTCATATTTGGAGAGTATAAATCTGTGCTACAGTCTTCAGACATCATAGAGCATTATGATTAAATTATATTTATTTATACAGACAGGGATTTGGTTTATTAGTAGAACATTTTCTGTTGTAGAGGGTTTCAGTGCAAGATGGTATTAAAGTACCGATTTCTCCGATTTCAGCAAGAATCAATTAAACTTATTCCTTCAAAAACGAAGTGAAAAAAAATTTTCTAACACTGTGTTGAGGGTGTTTTATGCATTTCATCGTACACGCGTCCTTGTGTTAGGATTAATGTTAGCAGAATAGATCCAACCAGGACTTGACAGAATGCTATCAACAATACTCCTGGGAATAGGTTGCAAATACCACAGCAGCTTTCAAAGTGACATCCTGGCTTGTGGACCACGAAGTGTAGAGGGACCTGTAAATATAACAGGTAACCGTTTTAAATGCTTGCTTTAAAAGTTGATGATAAATTTAATAATTTACAACACGTAACAATATGAATATGAGTTTCTTTGCTTGAGACACTTTGATGGGCTTGTTAGTCGAATAGTTAATGATCCCGACCTAAAAATCAGAGATTGCGAGTTTGATTCCCACCCCAGACAAATTATTGTGTTATAAGCACAATCATTTGTTCCGCTTGTTGGCTGTATTTATTATAATGTGACAGTGATGATGAATCAAGAATACAGAATGTCATCATCTCAAGAGTGTCGTAAGAGCCAACTAAGAAAGTAAATTTTGCAGGATAACATAACGGCAAAGGGAAGGAAAAATTGATTCAAATCTCATACTAACTAGTCTGGCCAATATGGTATAGCAGGTCCAAACTTCTTTTCTAAGGAGAGGCCTACTACCAGCAGTAAAAATAAATAGTAATAATATCCTAGCACATCTCACACACGGCTGTCTGATCCCAAATTACACAAAGCCTATACTATGGTAATCAAAACATAGCAGTAGACTTATAAAGCTTGTGGTCTGTACATCATGTTATTATAATAAATAAATTCTAAAATTTGAACTCAATTTGAAGTGGAGAATCTGTTGAGTTGAATTATATATTAACAGATATTTGAATTACTTGAAATCTCGTGCTACTTTCAGTTCTGGCGCTCCTGACACTTCTACTGCTCCTAGGTCTTTCACTAGATTTAACGTATTCTTCGGTGATACTTTTCACCATGATTCGGAATGAATATAAATATATCAAACTTGACAACACCGTCGACTCTTTTTATAATTCTTGTCAAATATAGTTTTAAAAAGTTAACAGTAATTTGTTATAGTAATATATTATACCTCTTTTCGGTATGGAGCTATAGTAGTGTTCGAACAAAGGCACTAAATTTCTTCTCTATGTTCCGTTAAACCTTCATCAAAAGTTCCAATAGACTCTATACTGTCTAAAAAGTTGTTAAAAGATGCTAGAAGCAGTATCACACAAATCACCTTCAGTAAAAACATTTATCGTATTGTTCAAAGGACTCCTTGTAAAAATAAATTTGCTCTTTTCATAGACCTGTTACCGAATTGAAGCAGAATTTTTAAATAGTCTTTTTCGTAGTACTAATTTTGATCTAATTTAAAATTAAATGTCAATATAAGTTTTTTTTTTCGGACGTATACACACAAAGTGTCTAGTTTCAAACGAAGCAGAGCTTGTACTTTGAAAGCTGGATTGACTATTGATTATTGATGAAAAATACTTTTATTGTTTTTTTTTATTTTCGTTTATAGTAAAGTAAATTTCAAATAATTTATAATCTTTTAACTTGTTACTAATATTTTTATGCCTTTAAATATGTAATCATTATATTTATAAATAAAATAAAGAGAATAATAATAATAAGACAAATACCTTAAGAGAATCACGTAAGAAGGTTGGATTAAGAGTCTGATGCAGAAGGCAGTCCTTCTTAATATGGTCCACCTAGTGGGGTGATTCTTACCTTTGGAACCCTAACCTCCAGTTTCTTGGCCACTGTTTCCGAAGTCAGTGGTCTACTTTTTTATATTTGTACATACATTTTTATGTATATGTAAATGCATTAAAAATGTAATTTATGAGTATTTTTAACGAAATAAAAAGAAGTCTAATAATATTTTGGACATCTGAAACAAAGTACCATCTAGTCCCATGCCAAGCAGAGCTTTTACTATGGGTACTAGCCAACTGATATAAATCTAAAAAAATAATAATAAATAAATAACAAAATAGTTAATTTCTCACCAAAAACTGCAGTACAATAACAATAAAGGTTACGTAACAACATTTAAAATGTTTTGTAAATAAATATACGTTATGCATAGAAAACACTCAAGCCCCGAAACACAATTTGCAGATCATACAAACTTTGTATACGAGTTTACAGCTTATAATCTCCCATTCTGAAGTAAAACACCTCATATGACTGGACAAAGTGTCAGTTTGGAAATCAGAACTCAGTTTAGTAAAGTGCTACGCTCTTTTCTAGAAATTTGAAGGTCGTATGGCTCCGGAAATACTTTAGCTGACAACCTGTTCTGCAGATTGGATATGCGAGGGAAAAAGTTACTTGTACTTATTTCAGTCAATAAATAAAATGACGTAGCTGTTGTAATTGTTAAGTGGGCAAGTGCACGTTATAAAATCTATCGACACTATTGTAAAGTAAATGACTAGAGTGTAAAATAAACCGTTCGCCCATCCTTCAAGCTATGATGGCATAGACATTTTGACACACAGATATACAGGTTCCGTTTTTTCCATGTGAGTTTTTTTCATAATATACCACACAAAACTAGAAAACGCGTCTCAAGTTGGAGTCACTAGAAAAATTATGACTGTAAACAGTCATAGTTTTTATCAGTTATTTTCCGTATTCTTGTGGCAATAAAACTCGAATAAATAAAGATAATTTTGTAAGGTTTAATTTTGTTTGTATTGTTTCTGATACGGGTGAAATAATGAGACGATTTTCGCAGGTAATTTTACTAACTTAACGATAGGACGACGCACTATTTTAGTAACTGTTTCTGTCTAAAGCTGTTTACTAATTTCGTACAGCTTATGTACCTTACTTGTTTGTGTAGTCCTTCAGTCGACAATTCTCGTTTGCAGGTGGCTTTACAGTTACTTAATTAAATTTGTATAAATTTACATAGTTAAATTCAGAATTTAGATTACTCTGATACATTTTCTGCTATCTATTCGTACACTCTACGTGAGCCGTGTGTTTTGTGAACTTTATTTGCGACAATTAGGAATCTAATGTTGCTAATGGAAAGTAATGTACTTGTGTTAGAGGTAAATTGTGATTATTTTTGAGTGTTACGATTGAATAGAGTACCATACATTCTATCCAATTGTAGACTTTGTGATTATGAAACATGTCTCCAGTGAAGTGATGACAACCTTAGAGGATTTTCACACGCACAGAACCAAAAAGAGGAGTATATTCTCGTTTGTAGCATACTATAGGGTGGGCTAAGAAATCGCTAACATTTGATTCTAATATCCCACGCAAACATATTACCGGAGTTCTTGTGGCTTTGCTGAATGCTGTGGAATTTACTGCCCACAATCGTAACACATGGTTTCAACAAGACGGAGCTACTTGCCATACATCCAATGAGTCCCTGCCGGTGGCAAAGATATGTTGCCGGAAAAGCTGATTTCCAGACGAGGCGACATTCCATGGCCACCCAGAAGTCTCGATCTATCCCCAGCAGACTTTTTTTTATGGGGTTATTTGAAGAATCGTGTCTACATCAATAAACTAAATACACTAAGTCAACTAAAAAAAAAATCAGCAAAGAGATGTCGGCGATCTCGCGGTCTCTTTGCCGACGTGTATTCCAAAGTTTCGGTGCTCGCTTAAAAGTACAAACGTCGAAACCGTGGTCACTTAGATGACGTAACTTTTAAAAAATAAATACCGACTAATTAAGTTTTTTGTAAGTTAACAATTTTTATAATATGTCAAATGGTTTTTCAAATTTTAACTAATTCATGGCCCACCTTGTTTATTAAATGAGGAAAAAACTTAATAGAAGTTTAAAACGAGTGTAACCAGTCATCCTAATCATAAACAGGCTTTAATAATCCACTGTTAGACATAAGCCTCTCCTTAAAAGGAGGCTTTGGCCTACCATACCACGCTTGTCAAACGGGTTGGTTGGATTTGTATCAAGTGGGATGCTTGGCTAGGAAACCTCCGTGTTGGTTGCCTTGGTAAGGAATGGCACTTTTTCTTCTTCTGCAATTTTAAGGAAGGCACCATCGCCAACGTCTAATATTCTAGCAGAAAGAGGAGGCCATTTTCTTCGGCCATTTAGTCGAGATGTGACCCAACAGAGCGGGCATGTTTGTCAATTCTTCTGCTGGTTTTCCACTATTCGGAGCAATGAAGAGGCAAATTTCGTTATAAAATTACGAGATTGGGACCCTTTTATGGGTCGCAGTTTCTCTGCTATCAGCATTCTGACTGACGCAGGAGCTTTCTGGGCACGGTTGCTTCGGGAATTAAGACCTGCTCGTTACTACTGCGACTGTAATGAGGATTCGGCTCCGTACACGCAGCACACAATCTACATCACCCAGACGGAGCAGCTGTCATGGGAGCAGATCTCTCACTTCTGCCCGTCATACGGTTCATGGTCGGTAGCTATAGCTGTTTACCGGGGTCGCAGCCTTCTGTGAAGACATTTCGTAGAAGGACGCGGCAGAAGAGGCCTGGGAGGACGACCTCCACTCGGACCCCACTCGACGACGGTGAACGGTGCGGTTGAGGTACGTTTACTAGCGCCTCATGCCGCCCTAGACCGTAGGTGTACGGGACAGGTTCCACCACATTGACCAGCCACGAAGAGGCAATGTCCGCGTATGCCGTACGCCGTGAATAGAGAGTTTATCCGAAAATGGGTCTGGTTATCCTAATAAAAGCTGTTCTCGGAGTTCTCCTATCTTGGATGCAAAGTGGCACACCACGTGGTTTTAATTAGTATGATTCCAACATACCACTCCACTGCAAACTCCGGTGGGCCCGGCCCGAGGAGGTTTCCACACGTTAAAAAAAAGGGTGTATGTCAAGTTTTCTTGCTTTTTGCAGTACTGTAGTTTACTCCAGTAGCCTTATGACAACCCCCGTGGTTGAAATGAAGAGAGTTATTGACACTCCATATTCTCAATTCATCTCATCACACGTATGATCACTAGCCATAATTGATGTAAACAGTTTTTATTTTTTTTGTTTTAGTGTTCGTAGATCAAAACATTTTGTTGGTAACCTTCTTCAAACCTACTTCATATTTACAATTTTTTTAAGTTTAACTTTTTGAAATTGAACCATAGATAAGATTTATTACCATTAGACGGAAATAATATTTTAAGTTATCATCAATTTCTATTTGTATATATACCTTTACGCGTCATTTTATCTACTGCTGAGTTTATTAAAAACATAGGACCATTCCTTTAAATAATTTAAATTAGTTAAAAACCATTGAATGATACTTGTCCAACTCGTAAATCTTTGTGTGTTTTTAAATAACCGACTCTATAGATCTTCAAACGCTTCTTCGCTACCGGTGCACCACCGAGGTAGTTACTTACGTAATTAGTGTATATGTAGTTATTTAATTGAACTAATGTGTATATAAAAAAAACGTTTCTTTTCCCATTACCTGAATATTTCTTCACCGGATAGCAGTGGTGATCATACTATTCGACAGTTTGCAGGAATTATAAAAAAGTCTGTGCGTTACAAATCTTAAATTCTTACAAGAAAAAAAAAACAGACATACGTAAAAACCAATATAGACGGATAGATAGAAAACTATTTATATGTACACCACATTAGAAAGTTACATAAAAATATCAGACGTAATATACAAGGGTCTCATTGCTAAGAGCAATTTCTTCCAGGCAACCTTTGGATGGATCAGAATGTTTCAGAGGGACTGTAAGTAGTTGATGATGCTATGCGTTTTGAAAAATTTACTACTGTTGACTGTAATGACATACAAAATTATACATATATAAATTGATCCACGTACTTTTACACTAACAAATACACATATTTAAACATATCAACTGATATACAACATTTTTATCAGCATTTATCAGTAATTGTATTTTTTTTGATGTGAATAATTCACTTCAATTTACATTAATAAAATTTAATCACTGTAAATGAATTACAACAATGAATATGCTACTATCCATGATTGACATCTAGTGCGATTGTAACAGTGACTTAACAAATTTCTATGTCTGCTTTCCAAAGCTTATATTTTTGTTATAAAATACCGCATAATTAATAATGAAAGATAATATAAGATGATATAATATATAAATATTCAATTATATGAAAAAGAAAATGAACATAACAATACAGTTATTGCATAAGTTCTTGTATTAGAGCTGTTTTGAAATTCGTGCCTCTGGTAACGATTTACAAGAGAGTAATGTAGAATACTTAATAAAAGAAGAAAAAATAGTATAGTAGATTGGCTTTACGTTATCTGATGATTATAATCCTAATGTAAAATTAAATGGAATGTTACATCCTTAATTTTTAGTTCTTGTGGCCATCTCTCACTCTAGCAGACGCAGGCTTTTAGAGAAAACAGGTGCATACTGTGGAGTACACATATTGTGGGGCGGTTTCAAACCGTCTTCCAACAACAGTGTTGTACACGCGATAAGCTAAAAATGAAGATGAACATACTCTGTCATTTTAAATTGCAGTAAGATTGAAATTGTTAGAATCATTTTTCTCTCGCGTTTGTTTCGAAAATAGTTTTTGTTTTGATTTGTCCCATGAAACAATTGCGTGTGGCACCCCTAGGTATCATTTCAATTTCCAAGCAGTGTAATGTAACGTGATTGCGAAAGCGATCAATGTATTCCAGTGTTATTGTGTCTATACTAAAACTATTTAGAATGGGTTAAAAATACTTAACAGTATGAATTTTCAGTTTTTAAGATTTGTGAAAGGCAATTGCCTTTTTTTCATGTAGCGATGGTTTAAGAATACAAAATACCCTAATACTGTGGGTATTGTAAGAGCTGACCTAAAGGAGCGAAATACGCAGCACAACAGAACTGCAAAGAGAAAAAAAATGAATGGTGTCGTGGGACACCAGGTAGGAACGAAGTTCCTTCGGATAATGTGGAATCGACACAATTTGCAAAAAAAGTCGTGCTCAATTTTATGTAGGTTTTCTTGATTTTTCTCTTAAATTTTGCTGATTAGTTTTTATTTAAGTACAAGAAAGTATTTAGGAAATTCAGTATTGTAGGAAATAAAATAATAAATTCCTTAAAATAATAAAATAGCACACATGACGCGCTTTCGCGCCTGCGTGCGCAGGCTCAGTTTCATTTAACGGTTTTATTCCACGCACTTTTTTCCACAGATTTATTCCACGCACTTTTTCCACTTACGGTTTTACTATCACATTTTTTTCAGTTCGGTCCCGCAGCGAAATCCCTATCCCCTCCAAGCCTGCCGTAAGGAACTTCGTTCCAAAAAGATAACATAAATCTTTTCTTTCTTTTTTTTTAACGTGTTTACACCCTCACAGGCCGTCACTCCACCGGTGTTTACGGCGGAGTGGTGTGTCGGAATCGGACCGACTAAAACCATATAGTGTGTCACTTTGCACCTACAACAGGAGGGAATCGGCAACTGCTATTAATAGCCATTTGGACCCCTACCTGCCTCTACCTGCCTTTGGGTGCACTCTCCATTTAGGCGACGTACGGCACATGCAGACGTCTACTCGTCGCGGCTGGCCACTGTAGCTGTGAAAGGGAAAATCCGTCTCGACCATCCGCGGCTGCACTCAGAGAGGCATGAGGCGCTTGTAAGCGTGCCTCTATTGTCCGGTTCGCCGGTGGTGAATTGGATTCGAGTGGAGATCATCCTCTCGGGCCTTCTTCTTTCTACGAAATGACATCTTCGTAGAAGGTTGCGATAGCGGTAAAATAGCTGTTGCTATCAGCCATTGAGCTTCCTAGCAACCGAGTGCAGATACTTCCTGAAGCAACTGTCACCCGGTTCGTCGGTAATGAATCAGGTCCGAGTGGAGATCGTCCTCCTGGAAGTTCTTCGCCGCCATGATCACGGTAAAACAGCTGTCGCTACCGGCCATTGAGCTTATGACGGCAGGTAGCGTGAGATCTACTCTAATAACTGCAATGAGAGCCTCACGCTGCGCCGTCCAGGTGGAACAACCCGTTAGCGTGTGCTGAGCCGAGTCCATGCTGCAGTCGCAGTGATGACGGGCGGGACTCAATTCTCTACTAGCGACCGAGTGCAGGTACTTCCCGCAGCCGCCGTGCCCGGAAAGCTGTGTTAGTCGGAAGGAAAGGTTCCCGTGCTTCCGCCCTACCCACTCGGCGATTTAATGTGATTGGATAAATCTTTAATTGCAACTTACTCGAAAATTTTCTTAGCGAACTAAAGTTTGTTACATGCAATTTTGATGCTATTGTACCAAAAGATTTGTTGAAAAAACTGTTGGATGGGATTTTAAATGTTTTTAATGCTTATGCTTCAAATAACGAATAGTTGTACAAGAGTGAAACACAGAAAACTGAATAAACAAAGTAAAAATGGCATAATAGATTGGCTTAACGTTGTGTCACGATGGTGAACCTAACGCTAAATTAAATGGAATAAAATTTTTAATTTTTACTGAAGGGAATACACACACGATAAGGCTATTTTGTGAACCGTGAGCTCACATATAGTTATAAAAAGTTGTTGATGAGATTTGATGATAATGTATTTCGAAAAACGACTGAAATTAGTAGTAGTTCGTTATTTTATAAAAGCTATAAATAAAAGACAACGTAATTACAGAACGTTGTTTTGAATGACATTGTCTTGTCATAAACCGGATTGCAGTTTTGAGTATCTGTAGATCCTTAAAGTTTAAATATTTTTAAATGTTATTAAGATTTTTAAAGTTATTCTAACAATAGTAATGAAATATGCAATAATATTGTCCGTGTGGTTACGGATTAAGAATGTGGAGTGACACCACCTCTGTAAATACTGTTGATAAGAGAAAGCCGACGAAGGGAGACGTGAAAAAGAAGGAAAACTTGAAACAAACTCTATACAAACCCGTCTGGCCAGCGTGGTATAGTAGTCCAAAATCTTCTTTCCAAGGAGAGGCTTATGTCCAACAGTAGTCTATCAAAAGTTGATGAAAAATCAAATACAAATGTTTATCACTATATAAGAAAGACATACATTTAACCTCTGTTAAAAGTTATTAATTAGTTATATCGATACACTGTTTCTCACAGTTTCTCATTCACAATGCACCCACTCCCCAGGTATACATAGCCACAAATTTACGTCTCTAGTAAGATAATAAAAAAAATTAATACATTGAGTCAAAATCATTTGATTTGATTTGATTTAATACTTTAATTATCTAGCAATTGATTGCTAGTCATAAAAGACTATGAATAATGAGTTTGGCTAGGTCTTCATGCTAGGTTTTATTATGCACAGATATTTGTAGAATAATAAAAATAAACACATAATTTCCTAATTTTAAATAACAAGTCTGATGATCGAGCAACTGGTTCCGTCGAAGCTATAAAACATAATAATATATCACAACATATGTTTATCTCTTTTGCTCGTAAGGATTTTTGTCCGTTTTGTCTCCTCTCACCTTCAGATAAGGGTTTTTCCTTTGCCATTTGAGTCAAATGAGGCGCGTGCGACGTTCGTCTTTTAAAAATTATAAATTTATGACGTCAGTGCCAATTATTGGAAGAAGAAATAAACATAATGGTAAGGGTATTGTGTGATAATATAAATATGTTTATCCGTAGTTTTAGAAAACAAAATGATATCAATAGAGATGGTATGGATAAGATTTATTTGTTTGAAAAATATGTACGTACGTACGTATATATACGGTTGTGGTGAGAATAAAGGCGGGCATGGTTAGTATTTTAATCTTCAACCCTAACGGTTACTTGTCTTACTGATATTTCTTATTTTTTAAACTAATTTATTTTTTAGAAGAATAACATGACAAAAACTGCTCAGTAATTGTTATTGATGGTGTCCGAGGTATTTTGTAGGATTTAGATTTCTACAATTCTTAAGTAATATTGTTTGTAGATAGCAAAATTTTGTTTTTAGTTTCAGATTCGAGTCGCGTGCTCTCTAATAGCGGTGCTTTTGACAACCTATAGCCAGGTTTCGGGTTATGACATGTTAATCTCACCGTGTCCGAAAGTGTTTAAATACAAGATCCAAGTTGAAAATCGAGAACCGCTAGCAAAAAGGTGGTACGGTGTTGTCAACTTAGCCACGAATGTGACTTATCACGCTTTGTGGTTGAATATTATTTTGGATAGAAAAGCTGATATACTTGGGGTGAGTAAAAGCCTCTCTTTTTCTCTCCATTATTTGACTTACCTCTCACTATCTCTACTGCTCTTGCGATTGGGAAGTCTGAATACTAAGCCAGAGACAGTGGTATTGATTCTAACCCAGAATAAACAATTGTGTGTCGAGTACGACCATTTGTTGTGTTAGGGTGTAATTTATCTATAATATGTATGTATTTAGAAATATATAAGTATGTTCATCAATAGTATATACTGTTCTGCCTAGTTTGAGATCAGACTACCGTGTGTGAGATGTCTGATGTTATTATTAATAAAATTAGTACAATAGACTACATTTTTATTATTATATGTCATACTGCACTACAATACACTTACAATAAATTGGTATAAATTATCCTGTATTTAATAGAAAGGCCTTCCAAACGGGAATGGGATCTTTGATTGTTACATTTAAATACACGCACTCTGTGCTCCATGAGTTGAGCTCTATCTTACAACAGCAGTAACTAAAAAGAAAACAAAAATAGAATACAAGAGTTTTGGTCACCATACTCATTGTGAATACAGATTATGCAGTATAGTGACCCTTTTTTTTTTTTTTTTTAACGTGTGGAGACCCCTTCGGACCGTCACCCCACCGGGGTTTACGGCGGGGCTGTGTGTCGGAATCGGAACGACTAAAACCACACGGTGTGCCATTCTACGCCTGATATAGGAGGGACAGCTGCGATTACGACATCTAGATCCCTCCTAGCGCCTGCCCGCTACCGCAGGCACCATCTACGGGTAAACTCTCCATTTAAGGCGACGTACGGCACACGCGGACGTCGCCTCCTCGAGGCTGGCCATTGTAGCGGATGGAGGGGAAAACCCGTCCCGTCCACCCGCGACCACACTCAAGGCGGCATGAGGCGCTGGTACGCGCGTCTCCGCCGCCCGGTTCGCCGGCGGCGGATTGGGTCCGAGTGGAGGTTGTCCTCCCGGGCCTTCTCCGCCGCCTCCTTCCGCGAAATTACGTCTTCGCAGAAGGTTGCGACCGCGGTAAAACAATTGTCGCTACCGACCATGGAGCGTATGACGGCCGGTAGCGACAGATCTCCTCCAATAACTGCAGTGAGGACACCACGCTGCGCCGCCCAGGCGGAACAAACCGCTAGCGTGTGCTGAGCCGAGTCCTCACTGCAGTCATAGTGGTCACAGGCAGGACTCAATTCCCTCCTGGCGACCGAGTGCAGATACTTCCCGAAGCAACCGTGCCCGGAAAGAATCTGCGTCAGTCGGAAGGAAAGGGTCCCGTGCTGTCGCCCTGCCCACTCGGTGATGACCGGCTGGAGAGCCTCCACGGCGGCAAAGCCAGCACGTGGAGCCTCCAACCGGGACGACCAACGAGCCATCGTGGCTCGACGAGCGGCCTCACGCCACTCCCGTATCTCTTCGGGCGGGGGTCGCATGCCGCTACCCGCCCGGAAGTCAGTCGTTCGCCGATAAACTTCGGCGAGCACTTCCGCCTCCAAATCCCACGGAGGAGTTTCGGCCAAGGCGCACGCCGCGGCGATACGGTGCGGTAACCACGTATGGCTCTAACCGCCAATATCCTCTGAGGGCGCCAGAGGCGAGCCCTATTCTGGGCGGTTAGAGCCGCCGCACACACCGGTGCACCATACAGGGCCATTGACCGGACAACCCCCGTGTATAGCCGTCTCGTCGCGATGCTAGCTCCACCCAAATTGAGCAAAAGTCGCCCAAGGGCAGAAGCAGCGCCGACCAGCTTTGGAGAAAGCTGTCGGAAGTGCTCGTCGAAGAGCCACCTGCCGTCGAGGATCAGACCCAGATACTTCATCTGGGCCTGAACCGGTACGAGGACCGAATTGACTATGATGGAGGTGCCGGAGGGTGGATCACGACAGGGCCCATGGAACAAAAGCGCCTCCTCCGAGGCGCCGCCTCAGAACCCCATCTCGGTCCTCGTACATGACGGTACGTTCCTGTAGATAGTCTGCCACATGCCGCCACAGGTACTCTGGCACCCCGTGATAGTGGAGTGCTTCCCTGATGCAGCTAAATAGCAGACTATTAAATGCGTTGGCGATGTCCAACGACAACGCCAACAGCACGCCGCCACAGCTCACCGCCTCTTCGGTAACGGCCCTCAGGCGCAACACGGCATCGACTGTCGAATGCCCGGCTCGAAAACCGAATTGGGCGTCCAACAGATCGGGGCCCACCTCGCAGAGGTGCCGGACGATGCGGGCAGAGAGTATCCTCTCAAACAGTTTACCCGCCTCGTCCAGCAACACGATGGGCCTATTGGCCGCTACCGAATCGACAGGCCGACCCGGCTTCCTTAATAGGACCAGCTTCCCGCTTTCCCAGCACTCCGGGAAGCGCCCGGACACCAAGCTAGCGTCCAGGACCTCTCTGAGGCGGTCCGACATGTGATCAAGTGCTCGGGCCAGTACACGGAAAGGTATCCCGTCCGGCCCGGGGGCGGTGTTCTTAGAGCTGATCCGTAGAACAACCGCCCCTACCTCCGATTCCCTGACGGGCGGAACATTGCCCTCGTTTGCCCCGTCGTCTCCAACCATGAAGGCCATTGACGGGGCTGTGTGGAACACCCGCTGTGGGAAGAGGCCCTCGACCACTTCCTGCAGGAAGCTGGGCTGGAGAGTCTCTGTAAGGGGGGGGGGCCCGACGTGCGGAGCTTAATTGATCTCAGAAATGAGTGCCTGGATAAAAATTAAAAGTTAAAGGTACTGTGATGTCTCGACATCACTGCTTATTATTTTATACATATACAAGTTTCTACCGAACAAATATGAACTAAGTAATTATAATTAGAGCTGTGTGAGAAAATTAGAACTAATGATATTATTGTGTTATATGTAGGTTTCTACCCGTTTTTTTCAAATCTAACTTTAACTCGAAAAAAGTCTCTTATCTATATATGCCTTTGAATATAATAAAATGTTAAGTTGTTTCATATATGCTTCAAAGGCTCAAAAAGTTCTGCACCGACTTAGCACAAATTTTCACTTTAAACATTGATTTTATATATTTTATTCATCAATTCTGTTCATTCTTCTCCTCAATGGTTGGCACTCAAAATGTTATAGCGTAGGGAGACAGGAAAAAATTTATTCTAAAACTTTCGAACTGCTTACGTATATTGAATACATATATTTAATCTTATCTTAATAAATTTTCAGAGCTGGATTGGTGAAGTGACCACAAAAGATAACATAGATTTCATGATTGTAAACTTAAACATCACAATTTATCCTGAAAAAAGAAGGACGGCTTGTTTCTTCGTGCAATACAGTGGTGATTATCAGCCAAAAGTAAAGTCTATATTTATAAATGGTAGAGAAGTATGTCACACTTACGATACTGATGCTCAAGTTGAAAAACCGATACCAAGATTGAACAGTAGTGGTGATCATGATAAAAGTCGTATTAAATCAACAGCAACAGTACCTGTTATTGACAATATTCACAACAAAGCACATCTCAGTAAGAAAATAATAAAAACAACAACTTCTAAACTCAGTTCTCACATACAAACTACAACTAGAAGAACACAAACAATAATTGGCAGGAGAAAAGACACACGCTTAGCACATGTACCACCTGAAAGAAAAACACAGTTGTTCTTTTTAAAGAAATCAAAAAATAATCAACATTCGTCTGTTGTTATAGCTGGTAATTCCACTTGTGTCTCCTGTAAGTCTAATGTTAATAATAAAAGTATAAAAAGAAATAATACAGAAAAGGAACCGTCTGTTTCTACACATCAAGAAGATAATAAAAATAAGAATTTGTTCATTAATATTCAAACATATAATAATTTGCTTACAGCGAAAAATGTAAATTTAACGACTGATATTTTACCTTTAACGAAAACTAACGGTGATAACATGCTAAAAACAAATAATAATCGAAATTCTAACAATTTAAAAACATCAACGAACGCATATGTAACGAGTGATACTTCGACTACAAAGAAGACAACAGATGACAGGTCAAAGATAGCAAATAATCAAAGTTTTGAAAGCTTACAAACAGCAGAAACCACATTTATAACGACTTATATTTCAACTACAACACAGACAAAAGATGACAACAGGCCAACGATTGATAGTAATCGACGATATGATAACTTCTATACTACGAGTAACGCTAATTTATCAACTACGACGAAGATAAATGGCGAGGACAAAGTAAAGATAGATAATAATCGAAGATTCGATCATTTGCATACATTTGGTAATGAAAGTTTAATGACACAACTTTGGACTGAAAGAAAGATGAGAGATGACAACAGGCTAAGGACAAATAACGACCAGAGATTTAAAAATCTTTATATAACAGGCAATGCAAATTTATCGACTCAAATTTCAACTACAATGAAAATAAAAGGTAACGACAAGCCAAAGACAGAACACAATGAAAGATTTGATAATTTACAAACAGGACATAATGTATATACTAGTGAAATTTCGACTACAAAAAAGATAAAAGATAGTCACATATTAAAGATAGCTAATAATCGTAGATTTGGTAGCTTACAGACAACACCGCACCCATTTACAACGTTTAGTATTTCAACTACAAAGAAGAATAAAGGTGATAATAGGGCAAATACAGAAAATAATCGTTGGTTTGATGATTTGCAAAAAATACAAAATGCATATTTAACGACTACAACGAAGACTACAACAATAATAAAGATGGATGACAGGTCACAGACAGGTAATAATCGTAGATTTGACATTTTGGAAAAAGCGCCAAATGCCTATATAGCGACTAATATTTCGACTACGAGGAATATAAAAGGTGATGACCATAGGAACCGAAGAATAAATAATGACAGTGGATTTGCGGAGTTACGACCAGCCACGATTCAATATATTGATATTTCAAATTCAAGAAAGACAAAAGGTGGCGGTGGGTCAAGTTCAGATGATTTTAAAATAGAAAATAATGAGGATGGATTAGATACGTTAGGTGTAATCAGACTTCCACAAACTTCAGGCAGACCTGAAATAGATTCAACAATGGACAACATTCCATCGTCTTATCTAGAAACTAATATAAAAGACATTCACAGAGAACCTATAAGGCAAGTGTATTTTTTTTGTACTCATAAACTTAAAACATTAATTTAGAAAATGCAAAAAAAAATGTAGTATGAATACAATTATTCTTTGCTTTTGATAATTGTAATGACGAAAGTAACGGTTTTAAAGATAAATATAACAGAGCACCATATGCCTCTCTCATTAGTAGTAGCGTTATTGACTGCTACATTTTGTACAGTATTTTACAAATGATTTGTGTTTTGCACCAAAAATCTATCCTTGCCCTGTATGCTCTTATTGGGTAATCAGGTAATCATTTTCATAAATGCCGCTGGCATTTATGTAACACCCTTTTTTGCAGGACATCTGTGCACAAATGCATTTTAAAGCGTTACGCTCTTCTCTAATAGAGACCGAATTTAAATGGATGATAGGTAGAAATTTTCTATAGGTATGATAAACACTCTTGACATCGTTATTTGTCATTTCTTTCTTTTTTGATACTTTAATATATTATAAGTAGTTTTAAGTGTACTCATGTTTAAATACGTTATGGTGATGAAATGTTGGTTTATTGCGTCAATATGTAAGAATCGATTGATTTTTCAACATGTCAAAATGACTAATCCCAACAAAAAAATGATTTTGTATATTTTGTTCATAAGAGTGACCAAATTGATTTCTTTGACAGAGACGAACAAGACGAAATACACATCCATGAGGATCGGGTTATCGCTCTTCCAAATTTTGAGCCAGAGGTAGGTTTTAAAAATTAACTTCGATATATTCGTATAATATTTTTTTTATTTTTTACGTGAATAACAATACTTAAGGTTAAGTTTTAACTGTTGCATAATTGAAATATCTATTTTTTGACCATTATTATTCATTTTATCAAATTTCATTTTATTTCATCACATCAGGATTCTTTAGAAGAAATCTGGACTGAATACAATTAATGTCATCCAAGGTAGTCAATTATATCCAGAACGGGATATATGATCCTAATTAAAAAGAGTTCCACACAATTAGTTGGTACAGTCAGCATCAGATATAAAGGAGCAGCTAACATAATCCAATGACAAGAAATTATTAAAAGCATATCCGAAATGACCAAAAGGATTTATCTTCAAATAAACTTAATCAAAACGTTTATAATATAAAGTCGATCATAACATCAAATATGACGAAACTAACAAAATAGTCATCATAATGCAACACGCTGGGAAAGTGAAATTTACCTCAATGTATTACGATTAAATATTGTTGGAGTGATGAATATGACACCTTCAACGACTGGTAGGCATTTTTCTTGTTAGAGTTATGTATTTTTGACGTAGCAATTGTGAAAAGTTGCTTTATAAATATAGAGGATATGTAAACTGTAACCAACTGCACCATATCGATTGCACCAATATGATTGTATTACTGCAATACGTGCATTAAATGGAATTTAAAACAATAAACATTTTAGCAATAATTATAAATATAAAACAGAATGTTCTTTTCTTTACCTTCTTCTCATCTTAATCTTATAGAATTGAATAATTAGAATCAAAACCTGATCTCTGCTTTCTCGAATAACAACCTCGGAGAGCTGTCCCTGCATTAAACGTAGAATTTGTATAGAAACAAAATGCTATGAATCTTACTGACTCCTGACTCTATTCTTTCAGATCTACACAATATGACTTTCTAAATTTTACATATAATTTTAAAGATAGTTTACACGTCTACAGTTATACCGGTTTTGTTTATATTCTCTGGAGGGATACATATAGTGACTACGTAAACACTCAAAATATTATAATAGATAAATTTTTTTAGATCAAATATTTAAAAATAATTTACAATAAAATTTTAATTCCAATAAGAGACCATACACTTAACATTCAATAGTTGTTATATTGATGCCCATTTAAGAAATAGTGCCCAATAGTGGTAAATTTGTGTGAATATTGCCATAGTTTGTTTGTATTTTTTGTGGTTCACAGCGAAAAATGTAAATTAGCTTTATCTAGCAAAAATAAGCCAAGCTACGAAAATAATAACCAATTCTGTGTTGTGCGATAAAATTTCTTACATTGATTAGAATACAGTTTTATAATTTCTTAACTTCAACCGACAACCAAACGTTAATTCAGTCTGGCAAAGGATCTTTTTATTTTTAGAGTAGTATTACAATCAGAAATTTCTCGTATTCCGAGAGTGACTTACATGGTTATTTGGTCATATGGTTTACAAAAATGACATACATAAAATACTGATATACATGATAAAAAAGGAATTTAAGAAAGAAAAGGATAGGAGATTTAGTCGTTATTAACGATACTCTTATTGAATATTATCACAACGATTCAGTTTTATTTTTAGTTTATTTTATAAAAAGTATGTTAGAAAACTCAAATTCCTGTTAAAATATCTGAGTATGACGTATTTTTTTTAAACTTTAAGTCTCGTATTTTAAAAGATGTCTCAGTCGTGAATCTAGTTTTAAAGTTGCGGTGATTTTTAAGGTGTTTTAGGAGAAATGAACGTGTTTTACGATGATTTATGTATTTCTGAATAGTTACTCAATATTTACGAAAGAATTACTTACGATACATATATCAATTCACTTTAATCAACCTTAATTGATATTCACTTCATTTAAATATACTTTTAAGTATTTGTTCAATTAAAAATTACCACAACTTTCGATTTATGGCAAAAGTATAATGTAATTATTTAATATGAAACCAAAAACATAGTTTGACAATTCAACATGTCAAGATTAGATTACAATTTGAATGTTCCGTTATAGTTAATAGTTAGTCATTATTATTTTAATAAACATGTTTGAAAATATTTATTTTAATTTCATTTGTAGCGTAATACAGAATAATAATGTCAATAAGGCGAAAACGTTTGTTGATTTGATTGTAAGTTAAAATCAATTACTAAGACGAGTTTCAGCTGAGTAACACTTAAAACACATTTTACTCGTATAACACGAATGACGTTTGAGTTTTGATGTGAACTTAAAACTAGTTTTAGGTGATCAGAGTTTAACGGATTCTTGAGATGATGTTTATTATACTTTATATAGGTACTGCAGTTTTTATTATACAATTGACAGCGTGGCTATGCTTAAATTTCTACTCAATTACGGGGAAGCCAAACGGAAGGGTAATGATTTGGGTAGTCTATGCGTGTATGTTTGTATGTTCCACTGTAACACTCAAACTACTGAACCGATAGATAGATAGATAGCTTGGAAGACGTAGGTTATATAAATTTTATCAAAATTTTATACAACGCGATTTTGTTTGCTTAGATAGAGATATATGCCCCATCTAGAAATGGAAAGATATTAAGTAAAAAATAAAAAACTGTAGCTCGACTACGACTTGTCTTAAAAACTTAATAAAAATATACTTCAGATAGAATCCAGAAATGGATAGGTACATAAATGGTCAAGGTAGAACCGTAGTCGGACCAACCGTGTAGTACTGTTGACTGTACACGGAAAAGCACTACAAACAATAATAAAACAGAAGCCAAAGACATACTCAAAGGAAACAAAGCTCGACGAGTACAAGGACACTATAGTACTAGCTTTTATATCAATTAATTCAACAATTCATTAGGGACAGAATTTTCGGTGCCCTATGTTCGTATTTACAACAGTGTATATTTATGTGTATATATACACGGTGGGCCGAGAATTAGTTAACATTTGAAAAAAACGTATTAAAATATTCATTTGAAATACTAATTTATTATGTAAATAAATAAATAAAATAAAAATACTAATTTTCTGTGCTGGAAAAAAGTCTGCTTTCGGGTTAAAAGAATTGTCGATCAGTCACTGAGCTAGTTCATTATAGAGAAAATTTGTTCTCAAAGCCAATAAGGTCGAGACCTACTATCTAACAGCCTTAGTACGGACGCTAGAGGTCTTAAAAACGTAATTTGTGATTAAATTTAATTTAACTTGAACTTCAGTAGATATTTTATTGTCATAAAGCTTAATAATTTACATTTATTCTAGCCTTTATGTGGGAAGGTTCTGAAAACACGACAGATGCACTTATCCTACGGTTCCAGTACATCGGAGGGACAATGGCCCTGGCAAGTAGCTATATACCAGCAACGGGTGAGTTTCTAATTATAAGTGAATTGTTTTTAAATTTATTATCACATCATTAAATAATTTAGATGGTATGATAGACGATAAACCAAAACTGTGAATTATAAATACAGTAGGTAGTAAATTGTTTAAGGAGAAAACATTTTAGGCACTTTTCATTAAACGAAGAAAATTACTGGAGCCATACCCTTTTTGTCTAGACTGAAAAGAGCACTCAGAATGTAGCAATGCGCTCGTGTCTCTCTTATCCATGGATGGCAAAAGTCTCTAACCATAAGGAAATTACCATTAATCAACATATAGACAGCCTTTAACAGTCGACTGCTGGACATAAACCTCTCCTTAGCTAGAAGGTTTTGACTTAATATACCAATATGGCCAGTTGGATTATTAAAGGGTTTGTTCCAAGGTTTCTTTCTTTTTCATACTGATGTTGTTCTGCACAGTATGCTCTCTTAGTTAGCTCATACGTCATCCATGGAAGGAATAAGGGTGGTAACACCCTCTATTTTTAATCCCTCACCACACGGAGAATGGTGACCATAACAATAATAAAAAAATAGTCATAATAATTGAACACATCTCACACATGGCCATCTAATCCAAATTGAGCAGAGCCTGTACTATGGCAACCAGACATACTTTTGTATTTCTAAGTACACATGAGTTGCCAATTTGGGACACTATACACACAGAAAAAAATATCATGCTCATCAGACAATATTTGAAGTCGGACTCACGACCTTTGGCGTAGCTGCCAGGGTCATTAACCACTAGACAAACAGGAAAATGTGGAGGGAACGGGTGTCATGTCCCTCTGACACAAAGAAAGGATCCTTCGGCCAGGCAAGGTGATCACGCCTGGCGGGCCACAGCCCAACAGTTGATATTGGGATGTTGTATAAATGCAACAACAACAGCGCAAACAGAAAAACATACTACGTTTTTCTGTTTGTGCTGTATGTGGAAGTCGCCGAATGACTCCCCTCTTAGGCCGGAGGTCGATGTATTGATAAGTCAGCTGTCTATGTGAGTGAGCAGTTCCAGTGAGTCGGCACTGACTGCTGCAAGTTCCAGTGAGTCGGCACTGAATGCCGCTAATCCCAGTGAGTCGGGGCTGAAGTCCACTGATCCTAGTCAGTCGGGAGGATCCTCCGACCAGGCGAGGTGATCATGCCTGGTGGGACGTGGCCTAACGGTTCATGTTGGGATGTTGTATATGTGCTAATCGCTAGATGGCGCTGTAGTATGTCTTTCTGTTTGCGCTGTATGTGGAAAGTCGCCACAAAGGGATAAAACTAACTTATGAAACACGCAGTTGTTAAGGTTTGTCCTCTTCTAACAGAAGCTTGTACCTTCATTCTTACTAATAGTTACAAATAATATGATATTGTTTGAGATGGTCTATATAACGGACCACCAGCACACTTAAAACCTCATTTTATTTACGATTCGGTAATTTCAATATACCACGCTAATTGGTTCTTTTAACTACGACTGGACCATGGTTACGCTCGAACTTCAGTCTCTCTCTCGAACTTTCGCTCTTGAACTGTCCGAGCTGCGCTGCTCTAAAAGTTAGCATAATTACAAATTTAAATAAATAGTCCATTATGTGGTGAATGTGAAATTGTGAGCTCGCTGTATAATTAAAGTGCCAAGAACCCTTATTATGCGCAAGAAATAAAGCGGCCGCAAGATAAAAGGTCTAGCTGACCCCACAACAACAGGCTTTTTCGTCTTTATGTAAAATGTAATTTTAACGGACGAGTTGTTCATTGATTACTCGAAAACACTTACCAATCAAAATATATGCCAAAAAGAATTAATTACCACATTTCACTTTTGCATATAAACACTATTATATTTTTTTAATAACCACTGGTTGTGTTTATGCTTTATTATTTTAAAAAACAACACATACATAGTGGATATAAACCTTATATTTTAATTCTAGCAGCAAATGTTTATTTTTTACATGTGTTTATGTTTATTCATTTATATTACTTTATTTATTTTTCAGTCATTCAAATGTTCCACCGAGGATCTTTAATATCCGTCTTTATTATCCGTCAACTGTTTATCTTACAAATCGTATTGGGATAGCATTTATACGACTCAAAATCCCGTCAACCTACACCTGGCTCATAACAATTTGCCACTGATCACTTTAAGATACCAACAAACAATACACACAGTGCAAGTGGGGCCACCTACCATCCCAAGCCCTGTGAAACCAACTTCACCTGCACGCGGTTCACCCTGCCTAACAACGGACGAGGCTCTGGCGACCGACTCGTGACGCTATAACCACACGACAGCGAGAATCACTAAAATTCAATCCTGGTGGCGGGCAGCAGCGTTATCAGAGAAATAATTCTCGCCACTGCGGTCACCAACCCGCCTGCCAAGCGTGGTGACTATGGCAAATGCCCCCATGGACCACAACCAAATTTCACGGCCCCAGTTCCCGGCAGTCCCTATTCACTATTCCCAGTCACTATTCCTGGCCATGGTACCGACCATGGTACCAGCCATGGTAACGGTGCGGTGGGGGATGCGAAGAATCCCCGGTATACGGCAGGGTACCACCGACAACCATACCTATAGGTTGATTGATGAATACACACAGAACATAATGTTTAGCCAACGATTTTTATATTTTTTAGGACAGTTCATTTGTAGTAAGGTGAATACGGTTTTATGAATAGTAGAAAAAAGTAGGTAAGTAACTGTAAAGTTGTAGTAAAGGATTGGTTCTTACGTCAGTCGTACAACTTTAATGGAAACTTTATACATCATTGTCTAACACACATACCAACAAACAAATACACACTTAGACATACGCATACAGTGTTTGTACATACACACACTAAAGATTTATTAATTTAAAATTTTAATATTATTCTCACTGTTTCATATAATTTAAGAAAATTTAAAGATTACTGGTACTTAGCTCAGGTCTTCTTATTTTAAGTAGTGGCTGGATAAAAAAAATGTTTAAATCACTTTGTATTCATAAAAAGTATAGTCCACAAGTTGTAAACTGTGCAACAAAATAAATAAATAAAGAAAATGTTATAAACTTCAAACTGCTAAACAATTTTTTTATTGCCTAAGAGTCCATTGGCAGAACTCTTACCATAAACAATAATTTAGTTTGCCAATAAGTAAAATTGTGTGTATGTACTATTTAATACACAGGCACTTATATCAGTGTAAATATACAATACTGTTTCTAATTTAGGTATATATTAAATATATTTATAGGTATATATTTTTTTCCAGACTGTAGACCTGAAATATATTTGCGGCGGTACCCTGGTGTCTAAGAGTCATGTCATCACAGCAGCTCATTGTGTCACGAGGAAAAGGACTATGGGCCTTGTGCATACCAAAACTATTACCGTGTATTTGGGCAAGTTCAACCTCAGACTCTCTGTTGAAGGAGTGCAAATTAGATTTGTAAGTAAATTGTTATAAATTTTGTTGCTGTAATGGTATGTAAAGTCAATTTGTTTTTGACTGTGAATTGGAATCTGATCATGAATTCTATATCAGCGTGGATAAGTTGATAAATACGATATATTCAGTACCTATGTCTATATACAATTTATCTATAATACTTTTCGTGGCTAAAAGTACAAGATCTACCTAATTAGGGATCACACGCTCATGTGTGGGGTGTCACGTTACTTATTGCTTTCATAATTTTGTTTTGATTTAAATATTTCATTCATAGTGTTAAAAACAACATTATAATATATTTGATGAGCCTGTTGATCTTGTGATTATTGACCCTGACTGCTAAGCCGAAGGTCGTGGGTTCGATTGTCACCCAGGATACATATTTATTCGATGAACACGACTATTTGGTCTGTCTGGGTGTTATTTATCTATAATATGGATATATTCGTATTTAGAAAAATTTAAGTAGGTATGTTTATCAGCAGTCTGGTTACCATAGTATAGACTCTGCCTAATTTGAAATCAGACAGCTGTGTGTGAGATGCGTAAAGTTATTTATTACTAGCAGCCCATCCCGGCTTCGCACGGGCATAATATTATAATAAAAGAAAATATACAATATTTTACAGTGAGTTTCTAAAAAAATAGCATTCATTGAAAACCAGAAACTAAGATATTAATTTTTTTTTGTGAATATATTCGGATGAGCTGCGCGGCAAGTTAATTTCGTGATGTTGGCTCCCCTCCAGTACCTCTTCAACGCATAGCTAGCCGAGCGGAGTGTTTTCTATTATTTAAATTGGTGATATTTTTTGAATGGAATATCCGAATCGAATCATTTAAAAAGTGATATGAAGGTATTGAAGTAGTCTTAAATAGTGATTTATTTATTTTGATAAGGATCAATACCTAGGTACGAATAAAGAGCCTTTTCTAGCGGTGGTATATAATAATTTTTTTTTAATAAAAGGACGCTTATTGTGACGTAACTACAAAAGATAGAGACATGCTGTCACATTTTTTATAGATAGTGATGTGTCCTGAAAAATTGTAATACATCATATTGTGCTATCATTAATAGTTTTCGCAGCGCACGCCATTGAAGGAAGTTTTTTGTTAATTTTTTACACCTTGGGTTAGATTATTCAAGTTTTACCAAGCATCCCTAATTTTTATGTCACTCGGGAATAGTGTAGCTTGCCAACGGTGAAAGATTTTTTTAAATCGGTCCAGTAGTTTCGGAGCCTATTCATTTCAAACAAACAAACAAAAAATCAAACCTTTCCTCTTTATAATATTAGTATAGATTTATCTATTTATTAATTTTAATGTCTCACTTGGAAATAAAAAATTGCAATCAAAATGTTTAGAGCGGTAGTTCACATATAAAAGTTCACCATCGTGTCACGTTATTATTTACGGAGACACGACTTTTAAAGTTATGCTTCGGTTATTTAATTATTAGATAGTCCTAAGTGAAAGTGTAAATTTCTGCAATTAAAGTCTACTAGTAAATACTCTTCAGAATGGTTCATACAAAAAGTCCAACATTAGCTCTCATGGGTGAGTCTCATCGATCTCAGTCAATATTTTTTAGTCAGTTTAACTGAAAGAAGATGTATATTATTGTATGTAATTATTTTAATTTTTAAACTCATTGTTAAAATTCTGTCTACTATTTGAACTAAGTGTCATTAAGTTGAATGACTTAAACTCTTCGTCATTATTATCATTAATAAGCCTACAATAAGTATTTTAAAAGGTAAAGATAACTTATAGTACGATTAAGATTTAAGCATATTGAAGTTCCTTTGCACTATATTAATTGCAATTTAATTTGGTGACTAAGATTTTTAAGTAAAAATCAGTGGGTAGGTATTTTTTATTACCCTTTAGTTAATTTCGTGATACCAGAAAAAGCCTAATACAAAAATTCTGAAAAATACCATGTGGCTACCACTATACTTAGCTAAATTCAAATATAACATTATTTGCCACACCTTTAAAAATATCATTAACAAAGCTAGGAATATTTGCTGCTTTAAGAATCTCTGAAGAACTAGTTGGACGATATATTTTAATTTTTAAACTCATTGTTAAAATTCTGTCATCAGCAGTCTCTAACAGTCCAAGGCATAGGACATAGGACATAGGACTACTCTATTATACTCTATACCGAATAAATAAAAAAAACTTCTTTAAAAATAAGCTTTCATTTAAACATTTAAAAAAAAAACTCTTCCTAGAAAACTTTTACTATTACTTAATCTATAATTTCATTACACAATTTACATGATACAAAACTTATCGCGAGCCTTAAGTACTTCTGTCATATGAATTGTACAGTGACATTGTAGATTTAAAATTTATTTTATTCTTCTAAGCATCTTTAAAAATAAACTTATTTTTAAAGAAGTAATTTTATTTTTAGTTGTCACGTGTCAGGGTTCTCAATCTTTTCGTCATGGAAATGACATTCTTAACAAATGTTACGAAATTATTTTTTATGTTTACTAGGATTGCATATAATTATTATCTAGAATTAAAGTATTTATCAAGACGAATTTAAAAAGTGCAAATTCGAGGTAGTTATGTCGTTTTATTACTGAGATCTTATGATCACCTTCCAGCTTCATCGTTGAACCCTGGTTGGCATTGAAGACTATGTTTATGTTATTTTATAACGGATATCCTATAGCTATCTTCTAGTTCCATCATCAGACTCTGGATACCATCTAAAGACAAAGTACTTGTGAAGACAAATCAAACGAGTCCAAACTCGTTTGGATTACGTCGTTTCATTTCAGGGTTCCTATGGCCACTTCCTGCTCCATCATCATATCAGATTCATGTCACAATATCACATTGTCACCCGGTATACATTTTGCTCAAAATTGAGTTGTAAAATTCTACCCGAACAAAGTTTGTTCTGGTTCAAATAAATAAACACTTAAAAAAAAAACAGTTGTATACAGTCATATGGCGGGTTTTCATAATATTGGTTCCATTTTAATAAATAGGGCAACATCAAATTTGAACTTTATTGCCATTATAAAAGTTTACAACGTTTTAATTTAGTTACCGTACACACTGAACTTGTCAGTGAAACTTGTTTAAGTGAGAGATTCATGTTAAAATGGATTAGGCTCCCTTTGTCTTTGACTTTGTCTCACAACAGGTTCAAAAGCGGTAAGTTTAATTGATTGTGAGAACTTGGGACGTGTATATTGCTAATTTTAGTTGAAACCGCTTGATCAATAGCTTTCCACACTACTAATTTCAGTGTGTTAATTTTATTTCACACTGAAAACGGTAATAAGATTAGTAATCATTTATTTCGGTTTTTAATTCGAATTCTGCCGTCGAAGAAAAAAGGACATAACTAACATGTTTTTTTTAAATTGTGTTAGTATTTATACATATTCAGCATCAGAAAAAAGGGTAATCTGACAGTATTTTTTGTATAATTTTATAAACATGATTAACAAAAATACCAAACGCTAAAAGGGCACAACTTAACTAATTTATTCTCTATTAGTACATAAAAAGAACACAATTTACTTACAATACGTCAAAAGGTCACAAATTAACGGATGTGACTTTAATTTTTTACATAATTTAAATACATCCTTTAATAACTATACTTTAACATTCCATTTAAAAGAAAAGTGACAATTGCCAGCTAGGCCTTTTCTACCAAACATTCTTGAATGGAGGTGAGATAAGGGAATTGAGATAGTGAAGATCAGTTGGGCCGTATGTGTATCAAATCCATACTTGTCTGTGCTGCCCTGGTAAGATATTGTTTTTTTCTTTTCGTGTACCTCAAGAAATGCCTGCCTGCTAAAACCAAAACTAAACGAACGGAACGGAAAACTCCTTAACAAGGTAGACCACCTTCTTAATAACAGTTTTCCGTTCCTTTTCAACCTTCACAAGTATGACCACCGGTCTCCTTAACGTTCCCAACTTAACTGGTTACCCATTCGTCTGCGCCGCCATTAACTAGTTCTGAGCTTTTTATTTTCATTTCTCATCTCCACATCTTCAACTACTTACCCTGTTCGCTACTTTCGTTTCTTGTTCTCTTATCACGACAGATATCTTCGCTCTGCAGTAGTTAATAATATGTCCCTCATTTACATGTAAAATTATCTATGCGAAGTGTAGGATATATTTTAGTTGGTTAGTTATGTAATCTATGTGCGCCTACCTCGCATGTTTTCTACACCACCTAAAGATTGATGGTAGTGAATATTCTGGGTATTGTACACCTGTGTACAAAAGAGCACATGGTTCAATAAATATTTGATTATACTTAATAAACTTTATACTTTTTTCAGTAATATGCAATTCCAATGTTAAATTAGTACTCATTACTTCAATGCAGTATATAAGTATTATATACTGCATTAAAGCAGTGAGTACAGTATATAATAATTGCACCGTAAAGGTATTTAAATAGAAAATTGACCATCCACCCATAATGCTTAAAACTCGATGCAAGTATCACGCACACAGCAACCGGGCCGCGCTCTGTATCAATCAAGTGAAATGAAATGAAACTGATTAATTTATAGCCCACAAAGAAAGGAATATAGCATTATAAAGTAGTAATAGTAATGTAAAACATAGAATAGAACATCATGTAAAACATAGAACAGAACATCATATGTACAAACAGTAAACACAGGATAATGTCTGATTTGATTCTAATGACTCAGTTTTAGAGAGAGATTATGAGTTACCAAAAGTACGGCAAGGAAACATTGTTTTTTGATGATGTTATATCACGTTCACAGATAATTAAAGAGAAGAATAGTTTTAGAATCATCAAAAAAATTAGATGACAGTTTTGTACTTTCACAACGAAGATAAAAAATTACATAAAAAATATAAACATATTTTCAAAAGCGTTTGACCAGTGTGTGTTGCCAGTAATGACTTACGGTACAGAGACATGATCGCTAACTATGGGCTTCATAAGAAGGCTCAAAGTCACCCAAAGAGCAATGGAGAGGGCAATGCTCGGCGTTTCTTTGCGTGATCGAATCAGGAATGAAGAGATCTGTAAGCGAACTAAGGTTACCGATATTGCCCGTAAAATTATCAAACTTAAGTGGCAGTTGGCGGGCACATTACACGCAGAAACGACGGCCGATAGGGCCATAAAGTTTTGGAGTGGCGACCGCGTACTGGGAAACACAGCGTTAGTAGGCCCCTCACAAGGTGGTCCGATGACCTGGAGAAGGTCGCGGGAAGCCGTTGGAAGCTGGTGACACGGGGCTGGCAGTTGTGGAGAACCTTGGGGGAGGCCTATGTCTAGTAGTGGACGTCTTTTGGCTAAGAGGATGATGATGATGGTAATGACAAAATATACTGAGCTGACTAAGAAAGAAACTACACATAAGAAAACGAAAAACATACAATGCTAGAAGTTTTTTGTTCTATTTTTAATAAAAGTTTTATATTTCTAGTGTTTTTTGAAACATGTATTTACTATTTAGATCATCGAATAAAAACATATTATTGAATAAAATGTGCTTTTTCGTCGTATTATATTATATTTTTTACTAAATTTTAGAATATAAAGTCACATTTGGTTAATTATGACTTTATTATGGTTCAAATTGTCATATTTCTTGTTATATTGGAAAATAAAATGTAGATTATTTAATAAATATTATGAAATTCAAATCAATGCTCTTTATTCATAAGGCGTTAAGTTTGCTGTGGCAAACGTTGAAAAAGATTTCCAATCTTTTTGACAAACGTTAAAAATTTTAGGTAAAACGCATAAGAGTTCACCCTGAGTACAATTCGACGACCTTCAGCCGGGACTTGGCTATCTTGGAGCTGCGGACTCCAGCAGACATTACAGATTTAGTAAGACCTGTTTGTCTTTGGCCCGAAGACGAGGTAGATTTGAATAATGTTGTTGGACAAATTGGCTCGGTGAGTACAATTTCATTTATGATTTAGATATTTTTTTACTACTCTCTATGTTTACCTATATATATAATATTGAAATAGAATAAGCATACTTTATGAAAGCAGTGTGTTTGTGGTGATAAATTAAGAATACAGAGTATCAGCATCCATGATAACATCACTGCAAAGAAAACGAAAACAAAACAACCTAAAGCGACAGCATCCGTGCTGTCGTGTTTCGTTGGTGAGTGCGAGAGCGGAGGCCTCTTGATGCAGGGGTAACAGGTATGTGCAATACAATGCTACGATGACTGTCATGCCATTTACGTCCCCAAGGGAGGTGTAAAAAAGCATTTTAATAGGCCGACATAGTGTGGGTCACCATGCTACATTGTTAGCATTCGCAATGACTATGGTGACTACAACTTTTGGATTCTATTCATGCTTTCCATCAGGTAGAGTAGAGTCACTCTGGCAGGCTCTTAAAATAAAAAAAATAAAAAAAACCCTATATCACATTTGGCTATCGTGGTATAACCTCTATGTGTAATGTATAAGAAGAGACCAACAGAGGACGATTGTAGGTTGTTGATGACGGTGATAATAATGTAACCAGTTGTCTCATATCTAAAAGAAAAAATATCAAAGGTGATTCGGTGCTTTGTTCTTTAACACCACATATTTTAGCGAAAATTCTTAGTCGTTTTAACTTAAAATATTGAGAGACTGATTTTAAGGTCTCTTTTATAATAAATAATGTGGTTTGTTAGAGCAATATAGCGATCACCGCAAACTAATAACCGACAATAGTCTGACAAGGTGACATTGCCAAAGATACCGAGACGACTTTGTGGTTCACCGTGAAGGAGATCAACAATTCGATGATAAAATATATTAATTTATTTTTATTTTGGATAAACCATTCTATTAGTATTTTAAGTACAGATATACGTACCATGTTTTTGATCAAAATTACGAAATGCATAAAGGGCAATGACCATAAATGTATGAACCATGGTACAGTAATGCTTCAACTCGTAAATTGTTTAAGAAGGTTTATAAAAAAACCAAAAGTCATGTACAGATTCCATTTTGTAATAAAAACTAAGGGTTTTTTTGGATAATCTCAAAAAATGTCAATGTGTAGACAACCCATAGTAAAGAGGCTAAAAAATCATAATATTCATTAACATACACATTTTTATATATAGTAATATTAGTTCATGTAAATGTTTCTACATATTTTCTTATTTGGCTATAAAAACACTTTACAATACAAACAGCTATGTCAGGCAAAAGGAAATAATACAAAAACCATGTCATATTTTATTAGTTTTAAAAGAAAATCCATTTCGAACTATGATGGCAAAGCGACTTATAAAATAATTTTGAGATCATTTTCATATTTAAACAAGAGAAAGACCTGTACTACTAATAGGCATTCCCCTTTTTTCTATACTGCATTATAAAGCACATGAACTGCCTGTAACATAGCAATAACAAAAGGATTCCCTTCTATGAAGAGAGAAGAAGAGAGAAGAGGTCAACTTTAACCTTAATATAAGTTTAGCCTTATATTTTAATTCACAGGTGGTGGGCTGGAGTTTTGAAGACTCTAGTTTAACCAATGCTGAACTACATCTTACGGAGATGCCAGTGTTTGAGCATGAGGCCTGCATCAACGCCTTCGACAATTTCTATAACTCTTTGCTATCCGATTACACATATTGTGCTGGATACAAACAAGGTAACATTTCTTCTTGTTTCTTCATATTCATAGAATAATGTCTTCTGTTCTCTATTTGAGATCTGGCAATAACAACTTGCATAAACAGATCTAAAGTATGTTTTAGACAATTCTAATCTCAAAACGATCTATGAATAATCATATGAGAATCACTTCAAGTAATACATATGGTATAGATAGACACGTTTGTAGTATTCGTTCTGTATTTAAGTTTAACGTTACGTACCAACAAACTTATCGATAACTTTTACAAGTAACACTCATTTAAGCCGCATTCATAGAGTACCAAAGATATAAAATTGTACATAAAAATGCTCATAAAAATATTCAAAAATTTGTGTCCAATATTTATATCCCTATCTTTGTTTAGGTACGGATACATGCAATAGTAATGATAGCGGTGGTGGCATGGTGTTTAAGAAAGGTGAATTCTGGTATCTTCGTGGGATCGTGTCCGCCTCAATATCTTTGGAGAATGAACATCGCTGCGATGCAAAACACTTTGTCGTTTTCACTGATATTGCAAAATTTTTAGCATGGATCAGAGATTATACAGACTAATGATAATGATCTGTTGCTTTAATGATATAACAATGACTGATTCTCTAATTAAAATAACAACAAGGATACATAGGAAGAAAGGAGGCGTAATATAATTTTAAAGTTTACGTAATGAATTAGCTGTACATTTTTGTGATAATATGAATAAACAATACAGGATTGAAAAATATTTTTATAACTGTTTTTGTGTTTCCTCTAAAACCTTTTTCATAAAAATTAGGATGGTTTCTTTAATTGTACCTTTAATCAGTCCTATATTAAATGATAAGACAAGTCCGAGTTTCGATTGCGAATCGAGGGATCCGAAGACAAACAAAATTTTACGTAGGTAGCTCGTTCGTCTTGGAAACCGACCATAAAAGATTTCCACACGAGTATGACAATTTAGTGTAATATTTTACGAGTACATTATTATGTATTACGTCTCAGCGATATGTTGTATAAAATTATATAGTTATATATTAAAATTATATCGGTTTTACATTTTTGTGGAGTTTACATAGTCTAGAGAGTTTATATGAAGTTAAATATAAAGAGAGCAAAACCAAACAGCTCAGAAAACTGATTTTTCTATCCATTTATCTACTGACTTTTTCATTAAAAACTGTTAATAAGCTTTACTGTCAGTAAAAAAGAGAGAAAAGTTCTTTTATTACTGAACTTCGACAGTGGTTAATGAAACTACTGGATTTCGTGGTTTCCTCATTATCCAAGTAAAATGAGATAGTATGCAAAGCTCTACGTTATATTTCATTGTGACGTATAAGATAGATCAAGTTGGTAACTATGAAATGAGGCTTTGAATTAATCTTGCGCGGTTTACTAAACTAGAACACGACACGAAACAGATGTTACTGTTGTATTTTACAAAGTTTTCGTAGAATTATTCTTGATGTATTTATAAAATCAAATTAGTAGATAATATATATCTGTAAGTATAGTATATTTTCAACGTATAAGACAATTACGAATTAAGAGTGACTGTGAATGTTATTTTGTGCAATTTGTCAATATAATTCAATGCTTGTACACTGTAAATAAATATATAAATAAATATTTCGGACATTTAGCACACAACGCCATCTAGTTTCAAACTAAGCAGAGCTTGTGCTATGATAACTAGACTGACTGATAGAATACTTATAACTTTTCTTTTGTAAATACGTACATATTGTGCATAGACACCCAAATTCTGAAACAAATATTTGCAGATCATACATACATTTGGTCTGACTCGGGAATTGAACCCGAAATCTCCAACACAACAGTCGCTTTTGCTACCGCTACGCCATCGAGACAGTCAAAGTATATAAATATGATGAAAACTCCGTCACATACAATAGATAAATAAACTATTATTTTCTGAAGGAAAACACCTGTTTTGATTAAAATTGTTATTGCGTTTATAGGTATCGACGGTTCGTGCATATTCATAGGTTATTCAGACTGGCGGTCGTTGCTTGTCATACACATGTATAACATAGTGGCATAAAAGTAATCATTACGTTAAGCGTTTGTGTTTTGTTCAATCCAATTAACCAAATGGATTAAGAATACTGAGTGTAACCTCCCCTTCTCATGTCATAGATGTCGTAAGAGGTGATTAAGGGACCAAACTAAACAGACAACATCACTGAAAATAGAAGACAAACTTGAAACAAACCCTCTACAATACATCTAGTCTGCGTGGTATAGTAGTCAAAACTTTCTTGCTAGGGAGAGGCCTATATTCAGAAGTGGACTGTTAAAGGCTGTTGATGATATTGTACCAAAAACTTAGTTATCAAAGTCGCATCTGATTCCTGTCTTCTTCAAAAGCTGTCGAACGAAGGCAGTCAGAGTTGGTAGCTAGAAGGTAACACCAGATGATTGGTTGGATCTAGATAGGAGTTAGTAACGTAGCCCGACTTGGTACTATTCAGTATCCAATTACCACTTATTGCATGCAATCTTGGCAGCAATTTGAGTGGTATATGTAACAACATTACTGTTAATGAAAACTAGAGTATCGGATTCTGTTTTAAAAAATAACGAATAATGAACGTTGAAATGTGTTGTCACCATAAGTTAAGTACACAGAGATATGGTCTGCTTAGTTTGGTGCCTTAATCACCTCTTATGACATCTATGACATGAGAAGGGGAGATTACACTCAGAATTCTTAATCCATCATCACACATACTCACCAGTCTGAATACCCTAGGGGTATTCAAGAATTATCGATGCCTATAAACACAATATTTCTTTAATCTAAGTGGACGTTTTCACTCAGAAAATAATGGTTTCTTAATCTATTGTATGTTAAACAGTTTTCATCAACGACAATAGTTTACATTACTATTCATATTTATATGGCGCACAATCACTAAATAATATTGATATTATTTCCTAATGAACGTATGAGTGACTAAACGATGAATGAATAATTAATTTATATTTTTTGACTTTGACTTTGATTTTATCTTTTATTTTACATATTTTTATTGTTTTGTCATGTTTATTATGATTGTTTAAATTTGAATTACTGAAATTGTGACTCATATTGTGATTGATATTATTCTCTGTAATTATTTATACCATCTAGAAATATTCGTATACAATGTAAAAATTGTTGCCTGAATAAATAAATAACAAATAAGAAATAAACAAAGAAAAATTTAACACCACTAAAGATTTTAAATAATTGAAACATAAAAGAATTTCAATTAAAAAAGTATAAAACTTACTAAAAGCTAAAATTTTACCGTTACTTAATACATTTTAATCTTTTAATTGTACTTTTATAACTATTGTTACAAAATTAAAACTAGAAGGACTAAAAAATTGAATTATCTTTTACTTTAAAACTATTCAGTAGTTATTAGGCAGATGAAAGACGTTCCTTCACGAAAAGAAAAAAATTAAACGAATCAGAGAAAATACACTTGTCCCTTTTGGAATAAATACCTTTATAAGAAATGTGTAGTATTTATTAAAAAAGTTTCTTTGAGAATCTGTCTGGGAGAATTTAGGGAGCCTCTGCCCATAAATATTCCAATGCTTTCGAGGGAAGTATTGCGTTGTAAACCTTTGCCCAATTTTGGAGTCAACGAACTGGGTAACTTCTTATATCTTACAAGGGATTTAATGTAAATACCTGTGTCAGTTTTTATTTTAAATTTAATTTTCAACTCGATATATAGAAAGGAAAATAATTCTTTAATGTATCTAATAGTATCAAAAATATGAACAAACATTTATTTTTTTAAAATGAGTATCAAAATTTAAGATGAACTGCTATGGTGGACGTCAAGAAAGGCAGTAGTTATGTATAGGAGTGGATTGAAGTAAACTATTTTTTTTACGCCATAAAATTTCTATAATACCATAAATATTACAACTTCTGTTCAAAGCGCTATAAATTACTTATTAAAGAAGGATCACTGTACATTCAGTTTTTTGATGTCTTGCGCAGGACCAAATTACAACTCAACGACTAACCTAATATTTTAAATATAAGTTTGGGTTTCAAATTTTGATAAACAAGCAACAGAAAATTAAAGTTCAGACGGGCTAGAGAAGACTGATGACTTGTCAAAATTTCGGTATATTTTAAAAGAACCGTCGAAAATATTTGTTCCAAAAAATGCGGGTGATTTGGTGGTCAATGATTAAATAGTGTTTATGGTATCAACTATTGACTGCACGATTGCCCTAGGGATTTAAGTGGTCACCGCGTCGCTCTCTACTCCTTTGAGTATTGTAATTATTTTTCTGAGTCTGAGTGTTCTTTGTGTCCGTTTCTTGCATGTTTGTAAAGTTCTCCGCGATACAGGATTTATTCTTAGTGCGGGCAGGTACTGATAATATCTAACTTTTTACCCATTCGTAAAAAAATGTTATAATTCAGTGATTTTAGCAGCGATAAACCGTACAGTGGTATTGTTAAGTCTAACCCCTCTCTTATAAAGGAGTAAAATTATACTACATGTGGCAAATGAACAAATATACAAAAAAATATCACATTTAGTCATTTCAACTTCTAGGTTCAGTGCTTAAAAGCGAAGATTACGTTAGAGTGGCATAGAGATTATTTCACGATACACTTTGGAACCAAAATTTTTGAAGTTTTAAGAGTGTTTAATTTCTTAAAACTTTCTTTTTTTAAGAACAGATAAAAAAAATCTCCTAGTTTATGTAAAAGGAGTCATTTGGCGATACTGTATAAACATCTCATTTTTTACAAATATCTGCGTTTTACGTACCGCGTTCGCACTTAGTTACATTCTATCTCATTACGTATTTACGCTAATGGACCCGACTAGTGCATGCACTGCTAAGCCGAGTAATGTGAGCCGTCATACGGTGCTCATTAGGAGTTTTAAACTCAGATTTCTATGTATGCTGAACGTTCATACATAAATAATGTACTTTGAAGGAGAGACCTATGTCCAGTGGTGGACTGTTCAAGGATGATGACGAATGTAAATAAAATGTAAAGTAGCGTATTTTAATTTTTTTTTTGTGTCAGATATACCAACGAAAATATTATGGAAACCTTAAGCACACTGTTATTTTTGGTTTAGCGATTTTTTGTGAGAAAAAACTGGCATTAATTTGTCACAGAATCTAAAAAGACTCACTGATTAAAAAAAATAGAAATTTGTTTAAATTCATGTTTCTTTTCGTTTTTTTATATTTAAGATTTACTTTGAATTATTCTTTATTTAAATAATTAAGTTAGTTTAGTTTTACAGCCTCGGTGTCGCAGTGAATGTGACTTCGATTCTGGGTCGTGCCAAATGTTTGTATAATCAACAAATATATGTATTGCAGTTTAGATGTTTTCTATGTATATGTATGTATTTACAAAAAAGAAGTATATAAGTATTTTATCAGTCAGTTTAGTTTGAAACTAGATGACGTTGTGTGTCAAATGTCCGAAATATTTATTTATTTATTTATTGAGTTGCCGTAGGTCATACTGCAATGATTTAGTCTTTTCTCTATTATCAAAATCATATTTTGACAACTTTCAAAATATAACGTCAAATTCAATGTATACCAATCATAAACGATTTGTAATAATTATAAATTCTACTGTATAAATGTTTGAGTACAGTTAGTACTGTAGAAAAATTCAAAGATATAATGCAAAATTTACAAGAAGTTGAATTGAATAAGTTTATCTTACAAAGCTTGGTCAAATACATACCTGGAGATTTGATTGATAATGGGTCACAACGAAGGGCATCAAATATCAGTACATTGTCTAATTTGATTTGGAATGTTCGTAAGCCAGAACTGGTAAACAAACTCTGGCCTCTGACTGTACTAATAGGCATGTGTGAAGTCGTTATTGGTTTATGTCTTCTAATATATATTTGTCTTTTCATCCACGACTATGATTCCTTATACAATACTGACGGCACCAAACGTAAGTGTAACATAATTTGATTTCACAATAATTGATGGAATGCACAGGCGTTACTTAATAACATAGAATTACTGTCGAAATTTTTTTACGACTTACAGTCAAGATTAATATTAAAATTTTCCTCTTGATTGGTTCACTTATTTCAAATAACATACGTATTATAAAGAGTGACAAAAAATCACTGAATAAAGATTACGAAAATGATTTTGCATTTCAAATATTTATTTAAATTCAATAAAAGCCAGCTTGTCAGTCAGATCCAAAACTGGTACCATCTGATAAAAGTTCAGAAAAATTGCATTTCGATTGAAAGTTTCGGCGATGGATTTGTTTAAGTTCATTTGCATGTGGGTCGCTTTGTGAAAGTTTTTAGTGAATATTTTTGGTTTTAATCTTGAGGTAAACACTAACCCATAATAAAATCCCACGTAAAGAAAAGTGTAGATATTAAAAATACTGCTCTTAGACTAATTATTCCAACGTATACTAACGATATATTACTGCATAAAACACGTTGTAATTTTTTTTTTTTACATTTAATCTACCAAAGTAACTCTATTCTGCCTGATGGAAAGCATGAATAGAATCCAAGAGCGGTGGTCGCCATACTATGGCGGCCTTATCAGATGCTTTTCACGTCCCGTTTAAAGGACCCGGGATCGTAGTAGGACGGAAACACGTGCGCTGGTAATGAATTCCAGGCTTTAACCGATCTGCACAGGAAGGAAGAGCTGAACCGTTTAGTTCGTGAGCGTATGTCTACTATTCTGAAACGGTGACTTCCAAGGCCAGCACGAGTTGTCCTATAGAGGAACGGAGAGGATGCGATCAGTTGGAAGAGCTCATCAGAACACTCTCCATGATAAAGACGATAGAGGACTACCATAGAGGCGACATCTCTTCGCAACTGCGGAGACTCAAGGGATTCAGTGACTTTCGGGTTATTGATAATCTGGACTGCTCACCGCTGTAACCGATCCAATGGTTTATAATATTACCTAATTTAAGTATTGTAGTATTTTAGATGTTGACATACTCAAAACTGTAAATTTTATTTGCAGTGATGAGTTATTTATCAATTTTCGGTTGTGCTTATCTCATAGTCACTGGACTCATGTTGTTGTTTGCTCTGGTGTTAGAAAAACAAGAGTTAATACGAGTAAGTAGCAATATATATTAAGTACTCGTACATCATTTTGCATTTATTATCACCAAGTTCTTCTCAAGCATGAAAATTTTGGTCTACTATACTATGGTACATTTATACCACGACTACACTATGATATAATTAAGTTGAGTTGATCAAAATGGCGTACAATGGGAGAGGCCTATGTCAAGTATGGGTTTATATATTGATGATGGCGATAATGATGGTGACAATAATGAAGTTGATTTGCCTTCCCGTTAGTCAATAATATCTACACACAAAATTAATATAGATTTTTTTTAAAGTGATAGAAAGTTAAAGAACGATGAATGACTCAGAACTAAATTATTTCTATTCCTCTTATCCTGATATTTTCATTGTAACCTTCGTATAGAAATGTGAAGGGTTTTTAGCTACACTTTTTAGTAACGTCACTAAGACTGACATCTTATATATATAATACTTAAATTAATCTTTGAAATTTTATGTTACACATGAAATAAGCTCAATCACGCGACATATACTGTCCTATTTCTTGTTCTTTATTTCATTACTATACTTCATTGTTGATCGCTTATTACAGTAATCGTTCTTAAAACTCCGTAGAAGTGCGACGAGGGTCGGTTTGAATGCAAAACTACCACGGTTTTAATGAAAATCGTTCTCAAGCATTTCTTTAGATGCTTTGAATTGCATGCATCAAGCAATAGTCTGATCGTTTGCCTATAGTAGGCATAGAAATATGTAGATACCATTTTAGAAGATTTCTACACCACTTAAAGGTGAACTGGTAGCTGAACTTTAAGTTCACCGAGGCACAAAAGTGCATAATCGACAGCCTTTACAGTCCACTGCTGGGCATAGGCCTCTCCTTAGCAAGGAGGTTTCGGCCTGCTATACCACGCTGGCCAGACGGATTGGAATAGGGTTTATTCCAAGTTTTCCTTCTCTTTGTAATGATGTTGTCTTGCATACTTTATTCGCTTAGTCGCCTGTTACGACACCCACGGAATGAATAGGGGTGGTAACACTATGTATTCTTAATCTGTCACCACACGGATATAGTGCATAAAGTTATAAAAAAAAATATTAATTACTTCAGATTCACATATTCATGGCAGTATTTATGTGCGTGTACATGTTTGTGCTGGCATGTGTCAAGATACATTTGTCACTTCTCGTCATAGAACGTGGTAAGATATTTCAAGTATTACTATGATATTTATTAATTACCTACTAAAGTTAGTTACCTTGACTAGTGACTCAAATTTAATAATGTATTGCATTGAAGACATAAGTGTAACGATCCTATTTTCTGCAGTATCGTCCACATTCAGACGATACGTTACGATTTCAGAGCTTGAAGGGTCTTTAGATTGACAAAATTAATACAGTAAAAATAAAAACAATGTAAAGCTGCCTTTTTCCAAATCTTTTCCATTTTTTCCGGCACTTACTTCAGTTACTTTTTTAACAACTTTGTTCTTATGACACAGATGGGGATCAAGGAGTAATTTATGCATATGTTTAATTATTTTTTTGAAAATATACGAAAATATACCTTAGTCGAATAATGACAATAACATCACATTATTTATGTATCAGCAATTAAACTATTTTCAAAAATGTTTTCTATTTTAAAAACCACATCTGTACATTTTTATTATCTGCCACAGATGCGGCCAAAATAATTGACCAAGCTTCAAAACATAATGTACTTCTGAGTCTAGGATGTGTTATTGGTGTAATAACCTTATTAGGATGTAGTAAGTACTTTACCATTTTCCCATTTTGGTAGAAAAACCAACATATGCAAAGTCAGAACCTGAACATTATCATTGACCTGATAAAAATGGTACATTTGGAACGTATTGTATTAAAGGAGAGCAGTAATTGGATCATGATCATCATTCTTGAAGATTTTCCTGTGATATGGCTGTTTTATTTTATTCCTACCACATTCATATTGATTTAATTTTATCAAATCATCAAGTCAGTTAGATCGGACTTATTTTTTTCATTGTAAGTAGTTTTGTTTCATCATCTTCATTATCATTAGCCTATCATAATCCATTGCTATATGTAGACCTCTTTTAGAAACGAAATTTTTGCCTTCTTTATTTGTTTTAAATTTTCCTTCTCTTGGTCGAGCTGTTGTCTTGCATATTTTACTCTCTTAGTCGCTTTTTACGACACCTAAGCTTTTTTTAAGCTGAATAATAGGGGTGGTTACGCTCTGTATACTTCATCCGTCACTACACGGTTTTTTCACTTAAACAAAAAATAAACTACTAGAATAAAAAATAATCAAAACTCAGCCGACAAGAAAGCAATTAGTCCGCGTTGTTGTCAATATTTTGTCCGTGAATATAATTTGATACCGAAAAAATGAAGAGTTCCTAAAAAGATATAGGGCTGCTAGATATAGCTGTGGTAATCGGATCGTCAGAAAGGTACTGGTCTGGAACAGGGTTTTCATGTGTTTTTATGCATTTAATCGTTACGACATAGCATTCTATGTTACTTACACGATTACATTACTGTTTATAAACAAGTAGATTAGTAGTAGTTTATCTAAACGACTTGATTCTATAATTAGTTCAAAAAATAAAAATTCTGCAATGTAGATTTAGGTCACTTTATATTAACTATAGTTTGACACAAAAATATTTCTTTTACAGTGGTATATTTCATTGCTACAGTGACTGTGTTTATATTTTACAATCTGAAATACGTTCAGCAAAATTAAGAATCTGCCACAAAAATCAATTTTCAGCAAAAGTCGTGACTACTTTGTTGGAACTTTGTCACAGCTCAACAGCAAGCTTATTTTGACATTCATTTATCAAGAAGAATTAAGATGTTTGTGATTTTAATGGTTTTATTTACAAAATCCAATTTTTTAACGCTTGATTTTCTTGATGAAGCATTTAATGTATCAAGTATATGGTTGTGGAAAATTGATGAGCTGCTAGGTACTAGGAATCAATATTTCTTGCTCATTATTTGGTGAAACTTTTCTCATATGAGTTCTCAATATTGTAACAAGATTTGCATTTGTGTCTATATGCACATTCTTAAATGAACCGTGAAAAGTTTTTCTATAAATCATAAATAAATTATTTTTCATTCAAATTGATTTGTGTTTATTGTTCGTAGTTAATTTAATACGCTGCATGAGTTCATTAATAATTGATCAGAGTTATCCGAATGGAAACATACATTTATTATTATATTAGCATTACACATATGCATTACATATATTATTATTAGCCTTACCGAAGATTTAATACAATGTGATTGTTTTTATTTAATTAAAGGTTTAAAATATTGCTAATATAGCGATGTAACACTGTTGCTGAATCATTATGTCTCCAACAGCCTTTAACAGTCCATACATGCATACAGACCCTTCTCTAGAAAGGAGGTGTTGGGCTATTATGCTACACTGACCAAACGAGCTCGTGAAGAATTTATTTCAAATTTTCCTACTTCTTGTAGTGATGTTGTCCTCCGCAGTTTGTCCCTTAGTCACCTCTTACGCCACCCCTGGGATGAATAGGGGTGTTGGACATATCGTATTCTTAATTCTTTACCTGTTGTTGAATATTTTTTGTGCTACTGAAATATTAAAATACTGAAATATTAAATACCTAAATCTTGTTAAGGAACAAATCAACCAACAAATTTTCATAAAATTTACATTAGCTCACTGTTCGTGTGGTGACGGATTAAGAATACATTGTGTTACCAACCCTATTCATCCCGTGGGTATCATAAAAGACGACTAAGGGAACAAAGTATGCAAGACAACATCATTACAAAGAGAAGGAAAACTTAAAACAAATACTATTCCAACCCGTCTGGCCAGCGTGGTATAGTAGGCCAAAACCTCCTTGCTAAGGAGAGGACTATGTCCAGTAGTGGACTGTAAAAGGCTGTTGCTGATATATTATAGACAGACGGATTTAAATCTTAGTACAAATAGTATCTTTAAAACTCCAAATCATTGTCGTTGTACTTATGTGACATAAATATACTCGTGGTACTACAGTTGCCCTGTCTATCCTATCACCTAAGTCACCATAATGTGAGTCACCGTACTGCATCGTTTGTAATAAGTATGGCGATCGTCATTCTTGGATTCTATTCATACTTTCCACCAGTCAAAGAAGAGTCGTCAAGCCCAAATAAAAAAACTTCTTTCAAAAAGTAATTAGAACAATAATTCATAAAACTCACACACCTTAATTCACTTAAGTTAATATCTAAATAATGTTATGGTTAAGTCCAAACATACATAGTTTTAATCATGTAATGTACCTGCGAGTGGCGGCGTTAAGCAAATCCCTGGAAATTGCATTGAGCTGTTATTGTTACCTTTAGGGAAATCAATGTAGCATATTCGGGAATCGAATTTATTTCTGTATTGGATATTATAACTATTCTGTTTACGTTGAATTCCCCGTTTTGGGAGCAAAAGAAACGATTGGAAAACATGTATTACAACATTTTTTGCGTGATGTTTTGTTTTATGTGTACCGTTTCAGAAAGATGTTGGTGAATTCAAATGTAATTTATTCTATATCTTCAAATGAGTATATTTTAAATAACTTCTTGTTAAAATATTAGTTTCTATATTGTGCCTAATATACTAAGTAACACACTAGTAATAGTTATATAGTCTGTGGTGTAAATTCGCACCTTTTTCAATGTTTGTCTATTCCTTTTTATACTCTGTGGGCATCATTAAAAGACTGTTGTTGTACTATAAAACTTTTCATTAATTTCAAATAAATTCTACATAATCCAATAACTCTAACAGGTTATGGGCCCAGTATAGCCCTGATAATCGAAGTGAAAGTCAGTGAACATAAAATTACAGTGAAAATTGTGAAAATATCGCACGCCGGTAAAACATAACCTCAAAGTGACTGTTGGTTTTACGGATCGAAAACACTGAACATTACAAATATTGTGTCAAAAATGTCGTCAAGCAATCCTCTCGTAATGATCGAAAAGCTTACTGGTCGGGAAAACTATTCCACATGGAGATTTGCAGTCAAAACATATCTCCAACACGAAGACTTGTGGGACTGTGTTGAACCCGCGCCCGGTGACTCTGTCGACTCAAAACGCGACATAAAAGCAAAATCTAAGATCATCTTACTGGTGGACTCTGTAAACTACGTTCACATTCAAGATGCAAAGTCTGCAAAAGAAGTGTGGGACTGCTTGGCAAGTGCATTCGACGACTCGGGGCTAACACGCCGTGTGGGATTACTTAGAGATCTGTGTACAACAAATCTTACTGGATGTCTAAATGTCGAAGAATACGTGAGCAAAATTATGACCACGGCTCACAAGCTCCGGAACATCGGCTTTAAAGTAGATGACGAGTGGCTCGGGACACTGCTACTATCCGGTCTACCCGAAACATACAAGCCGATGATTATGGGTATAGAAAGCTCTGGTATGAAAATAACTGCTGACTCAGTTAAGTCAAAAATTCTACAAGATGTCAAAATATGTGAAAATGACTCATCTGCATTTGCCGCCAACCATAACTACAAGAATAAGGGTAACAAGAAACAACCTAGAAGAGGCCCGCGCTGCTACAACTGTAATAGATATGGCCATTTTTCTGCGGAGTGTAAGTCGAAATCTTCTAAAAAGAATCAAGAGAGTTCAAGTTATGCCGCTGCTTTCATAGCTTCAACACATAGCCTGGAACAAGATCCTTGGTATATAAACTCTGGCGCTTCTGTACATATGACCAAACATAGAAATCTATTACAACAGGAAAAGGAGCCACTTATCAAGACTATAAAGGTAGCAAATGACAAGTTATTATCAGTTCACAGTACTGGTCAGTTGACATTAGATGTGTGTAATGATAAAAATCAGTACAACAAAATTCTGTTCCAAAATGTTTTGTATGTACCTGAACTGGCAACAAATCTACTATCAGTCAGTCAGATTATAAAGAATGGAGGTCAGGTAAAATTCAACAGTAAAGGCTGTTTAATATTTAATAAAAACAATGTTGTTGTTGCAAGGGCAAGCTTAATCAATAATATGTACAGGCTAGATATGAAAAGTGAACATGCATACATATCTGAAGTTGACAAGCAAGACATGTACCTCTGGCATCAACGCATGGGCCATCTGAATTTTGAAAGTCTGGAAAAATTAATAGATAACACTGAAGGTGTACAGTTGTCTAAGAAAAATAAGAATATTACATGTGTCACCTGCCTGCAAGGAAAACAAACTCGCTTACCTCTAAAACAAAGTGAAACCAGCACTACTAAAGTACTTCAGTTGGTACACTCCGACATCTGCGGTCCGATGGAGACTAGCTCGCTGAGTGGTGCAAGATACTTTATGACCCTAATTGATGACTACTCAAAGAAAGTTTTTGTTTATTTTCTACACAAGAAATCTGATGCATTTGAGAAATTTAAAGAATTCAAGAGCCAAGTGGAGAAACAACTAGAATGTAGTATAAAGTGTCTTCGCTCTGACAACGGTCTTGAATATATGAATGCAAATTTCTGTGAGTTCTTAAAAGCTGCCGGAATTGTTCATCAAACCACCACTCCATATACTCCAGAGCAAAATGGAGTTGCAGAACGCATGAACAGGACATTGGTTGAAAAAGCTAAGTGCTTGTTAATTGACGCCAAATTATCTAAAGGATACTGGGCTGAATCTATACACACTGCTGCTTATCTCATCAATAGATCTCCAATTAAGTCACTGAACTTCAAGACACCAGAAGAAATGTGGTCCGGAAGCAAACCAAATATCAGTCACTTAAGAATATTTGGGTGTGAAGCAATGATTCATCTTCCAAAAGAAAAAAGAAGAAAGTGGGACCCAAAAGCACAAAAAGCAATATTTATTGGCTATTGTGATAATACTAAAGGATTCAGATTTATTATTCCTGGCACCAAAACAGTAATCAAAAGTAGAGATGCAGTTTTTCTTGAAACAACTGTAGAGAGAAATTATGTTTCAGAGGTTTTGATACAGGACAGCACAATGTGTCACTCATCATCCGAATCAACTGATGATGACACATTTGAGAGCTCTAATGACACATTACAATCTGCCACTGCTGACTCTGATCAAGATCAAGGTACTGACAGTGACTACTCACCAAACCAAAAGGTTGAAATACCGTCTCACTCCAATATAACACTGAGACCAAGAAATAAAGAATTATTTTCAAAACAAAAAGATGATGAAGGAAAAGGTCACCTGTGCTGTAGTGAAGATATTCCTGTACCGCTGAACTATAGTGAGGCGATCTCATCACCTGATTCCGAAAAATGGAAATGTTCAATAGAAAAGGAACTAGAATCACATAAGCAAAATGGAACTTGGGTATTGGTAGAAAAGCCTAAAGATGCGAAGCCAATTGGATGCAAATGGGTTTTTCGAGTCAAAGATGAACCAACAGGCCCTCGTTATAAAGCTCGTCTGTGTGCAAAAGGGTATGCACAAAAAAAGGGCATTGATTATGATGATACTTTTTCGCCAACAGTCAGGTATGACTCCATTAGAGTTTTATTGTCCATTGCAGCTCAAGAAAAGTTAGAAATAAGTCAATTTGATGTTACTACTGCTTTTCTGTATGGGGAGCTAAAGGAAAACATCCTGATGACAGCACCTGAGGGACTAGACTGCAATCCTAATATGGTATGTAAGCTTGTAAAATCATTATATGGGTTAAAACAGGCACCCAGGTGCTGGAACACTAAATTCAGCTCAGTTCTCAATAAGTTTGGTTTTGAGAAAAGCAGTGCAGATCAGTGTGTTTATATAGGAACAATAAATGGCTTCAAATGTTACCTGTGCCTGTATGTTGATGATGGACTTCTGTTCTGTAAAAGTAAATCTGCAATAATGGAAGTAATTAGTGAGTTGCAAAAGAACTTTGAAATAAAAGTATACTCTGTGCCAACTAACTTTGTTGGGATGCAAATTGAAAAGCACAATAATTTTATTTTTATTCATCAGTCCAAATACATTGATCAGTTGCTAAAGAAATTCAACATGCAGGATGCTAACCCTAACTGTGTACCTGCTGATCCAAATGTGAAGTTGCAGAAGCCTGAGAATGTACTGAAGAAAGATTATCCTTACCGAGAAGCTGTAGGATCACTTGTACATGCAGCAACGGTGAGCAGACCTGATATAATGCTTGCTGTAAACCAGGTGAGTCGATACTTACATTCCCATGATGAACCCCACTGGAACGCTGTAAAGAAAATACTAAAATACCTGAAAGAGACAAAAAGTTATGGATTATGCTATACATCTAACTGTGACAGCACGGATTTAACTGGATACAGCGATTCAGATTTTGCTAATGACTTGGAAAACAGACGCTCAACGACTGGCTATGTTTTTTTAAAAAGTGGAGCAGCTGTCACTTGGTCATCACAACGCCAGCCTACTGTGGCCTTATCCACGACAGAAGCCGAATTCATGGCTGCTTGTGCTGCAACTAAAGAGGCTATGTGGCTCAGACAGTTACTCAGTGATTTAGGTGTATTCAGACAAAAATCCGTGTGCATAAACATTGACAATCAGAGTGCAATAAACGTGATTAAAAACAGTGAATTTCATAAGCGATGTAAACACATAGATATTAAGTATAACTTTATAAAAGAAAAATATTATAATAATGTAATCAGTCTGAACTATGTACACACTAATAATCAGTATGCTGATATGTTTACTAAAGCCTTGTCTAAAGACAAATTTATATTCATGAGAAATAGTATTGGAATGTCAAAACTAAATTAATTTGTATGTGTGTTGTAGAGTATTAGATAGATTACATTATTTAGAAGTCTAGTAAACTTCTGTTGAACTTTTGTTACTGTATAAAACCGATGAAAGGCTTGAATTTGGTAGGAGTGTTAAAATATTAGTTTCTATATTGTGCCTAATATACTAAGTAACACACTAGTAATAGTTATATAGTCTGTGGTGTAAATTCGCACCTTTTTCAATGTTTGTCTATTCCTTTTTATACTCTGTGGGCATCATTAAAAGACTGTTGTTGTACTATAAAACTTTTCATTAATTTCAAATAAATTCTACATAATCCAATAACTCTAACACTTCTGAGTGAAAAATAACATAAATGATACCAGTTCAGTGTCTAGTATTTTGTGGGTTTATTACTCGTACTGATAACAGTTGTTTCTCGTAGTTTTCGATACGACTTTTTATATTAAGAACCTGCTAAAGTGACACTACTCTGCCTGATGCTAAGCATGAATAAAATCCAAGAATTGTAGTCACCATACTCCACGATGACTGTCACCACTGCATGAATGGCCCTCTGGTCTCACACTCACAAACGAAACACGACCGCATGGATGCTGTCGCTTTAGCTTGGTCTTCTGTGAGTCTTCTGTATTACCCGCACTGCCCCGGTCAAGCTAGCCTGTTAGTGCTGAAATTAGAGTGGCTCTACTACTATTTGTGGTTTTCGCTGTGCATTAAATAGTCTGAACCTTATATTTTCAGAAATAGGTGATTAGCTGGAGTATTTGCTTCTTTTATTCAACATCACCTTAAACGCACCTACTTCCTATTTTCTCTGCATCACCCAAAGGTCGACTGATAGAGAATGCCTGAGGTATTAAGTCCGCCTATATACATAAAGTGCATGATGTATAAATAAATAAATAAATATTTGATAATAAATTATTGCCATCGCTGATTAACGCCTCCAATATACGAGTAAGTACATGGAAACCTTTTAAGAAACCTTAGAGTACTCCTCACTCAAGACGCAAGTGTTTCGCGTGGATTCTCTTTTTACAATCGCTAATGTTTAACTATTATTTTGTATTATTGGCTAACATTTTGTTTTGACCACGTGGGTTAGCGTTTTAAGATCATTCTCATACATTTGTTAGTTTTATAATAACCTTTATGTTTGTAGAATGTCAACTTTGCTAGAGGGCAGGTGACTTTACTCAAAATTGTTTAACATTGGTTCTTTGCGAGACAGTAATATAACTTCAGTCGAACGTAGCGACAGGACGAACTTTTGAAATCTAGGGTAAGGTTCCTAAAATTAGTGATATGGTAGAACTTTCACTGTGAATGTCACTTCAATTCTCAAGTAACAATTCTAACTATTAAGATCACTGTGGAAGGTTGAATATTTCGACCCTTTGTAACATTAACTATTCTGATATCTTTATTTTTGTATAGTTTGGTCTTATAATTAAGGCTTCATGTTTTACTTTCCTACAGTTGTGAAGAATTTGTAGGAATATTTTTTGTTCCGCCCTTTCCTTTTTTTATGGATATTTGACACACAACGCCATTTAGTTTCAAACTAAACAGAGTTTGTACTATGATAACCAGACTGACTGTTAGAATACTTTTGTATATACTTTTTTTATCATACATAGAAAACACCCAAGCTTCGAAACAAATATTTGCAGATCATACAAACGCTTGGTCCGACTCGGATCGAATCGACCCCAAGACCTCAAGCACAGCAGTCGTATTCATTACCGTTGCGCCAAGTTTAGCACCATTCTTGTCGCTTTAAACAAAACTATATATTATGAATCTTAATATATAATGATAGTTTAAAATACCTCATTCTTTAACATCTTATAAAAGGCATTGTTAGTTTATTGATGAGTGATCGTGACTGCTTAACCAGAGATTGTGAGTTTGGTTTTCCCCCAAATACTAAATTGTGTGCCAAGGAATTTGTTAGTCAAATATATTGCCAGTAAATGTGCAAAAGTTAAGTGGCAGTGGGCGGGGCACATTAAAAGCAGTAACGATGGCCGATGGGGTCATAAAGTTCTGGAGTGGCGACCACATACTGAGAAACGCAGTGTTGGTGGGACTCCCAGAAGGAGGTCCGACGGCCTAGTGAAGGTCGCGGGAAGCTGTTGGATGCGGGTGGCATGGGACCGGCTGTTGTGGAGAACTTTGAGGGAGGCTGTTGTGGATGTCCAGCATTGGACGTCTTTTGACCGAGATGAGATGAGATGAGTTTGTTAGTAGTCTGATTATGGTGGACTAGTTTGGGATCAGATGGCCTTGTGTGAAATGTGTAAAGTTATTTATATGATAACATTTACAAAAAAGTAACTACACTACCATGAATCATTATGGCACATTGTTTTTTTTTCAAATAAATGAAAATTACATCTGTGGCGTGTTTTTTTTTAATTTGAGTGGAACTAGTGCAGTACATTTTATTTGAAGTGTATATATATATGTTAACTTAATAATGGTTAACAATATTTTTATAAATATCTGTATTATATACTCATATCATTGCTGGTAATCAGCCAAAAAAGTTATAATATCTTAATGTGAAAGCATATAAAGCGTAATTTTAGAAAAGGTAAATATTATATCGTAACGAAATTCTATGATTAATTTATTTAATTACACCACTCTTTTGATTTAAATTCAAATTTAAAAAAATTGTTCAAGGTTTTTAAAGTAAGGAATTAAGTACAGTGTGGACCACGAATTAGTTAACATTTGAAAAATCGAATAAAAAAATTGTTTATTGATATACAAGAAAGGTAATTAGTTGGGCCAGTAGGGTGACCATGGAATGTTGTCTCGTCTGAAAATCAGCTTCTCTGCAAATTGTCTCTGACCACCGACAGGGGCTCATTGGATGTGTGACAAGTGGCTCCATCTTGTTGATATCATGTACCTAATACGATTTTAGCCAGCAAATTCCAGTAGCATCAGTCCCAAGAACGCCCGTAACATGTTCACATGTTCAGCAGAATTAACAGTAACTGAACGGCCGCATATATCTTCGAAAAAGTAGGATCCAATGGTTCCAATGATTCTTTTAAAATAAGATGTTGTCTAAATTACTAACCGTTTTAACATTGTTTTAGCATGGGACTTGCGCAAATTTAAATCATTAGATTTTAGTTCCTACACTATCTGGATCTTATATGGATGTAACTTTTAATATAAAATAATAAAATGATGTGCGGAATAACCTTAATTCAGGCGAACGTTTGTGCGTCGATACATTTGGTTTACGTCGAACAGAAGCAGAAACTTGCTGCACATTCTCTTCGGTCCGAGAACTCTGTAGACCTCCAGTTTGCTTCACATTTAACGTTGATCCCGTCTCTTTGAACTTCTTCATCCATTTCTTTATTAAAGGAGCCCTCGGACACTAATTTAAATCGTGTAAATCGTATTTAACACAAAATAAGCGTCTCACAGTAATAAGCGAACTGTCGTTTAAATAAAATTACATATTTCATACAGTAGGCGCGCTGCATCCCGTGAAGCAATCCCTTGCGACAAAAGTGCCGGGAAACGAGCTAGTGGTCAGACTCCTCCTCACGCCCCAAGCGGCATTTGTTTGCTTAGGATGCTAGATTCAAATATTAACGAATTCTTGGCCCAATCTGTATGTTGTTCATTAGAATTCGTCCTGATGTGGGTACATTGAAGTCGATGACAGTTGAGTTAAATGTTAATTATTTACCTTTAACTGATTTAGTATCATCATAATACAGACGTCACCTTAGTTTTTAGAATTATTTTTACCATGCTCAATGGACTTTTAAGTCAGGGGTCTCAGGGGTTCAATTCCCATCCAGAACAAACAGTTGTGTGATTAGTAAAATATTTTTTTTATGTTGCTATGTTAAATGTATATCATATCACATACTATCTGTGTCAGCGACTTTCTTCGCATAGGATTTGGACTTTTAATTTTTACTTTAGAGATGTGGTTTTTGCTGCATAAATCTTGATCCTGTGGAAAATTCGGGATAACAAGCAGCCTATATGTTGCCCAGTAACTTCCTCTGTCTTCTAGTGAAAGTCCCATTCAAATCGTTTCCGCAGTATCAAAGATTATCCAGGATAAACAGACAGATAAAATTTAGAAAAAAACGTAGTTTATGTTTTAATATCGTGTAAAGATCTATAAGCACTGAGAAAACAAAGTCTTTTAATTACAGACATACAATCAATTTTATCTATATGTATAGATGTATTGGTTATATATATGTTAATATACACACATTCTAAATGTTTATATGTTAAGAAATATTTCAGTATGTTTATAAGTACCCTGGTTAGGAAATGTTTCAAAATATTATTATTTTCGAGTTACATTATTACTAGAGGAAACAGGCGTTAATTGTGTTGGCCTAGTTAAGTTGTGTCCAACAAACGTTATGGGTGACAGCGGTAAATTGAAAAACTTTTATCCGAGTATCTGTCGTATGGTCCCGTAGATATACCCTTAATCTCGCGTGACATCTCCGTCATACGATGTGGGTTTCCTCTTAAACGTTCGTCCATAGAACAGAGCAATAAATAAATATTATTTCATAGGTTTTAATAGTTTATGATGTCTGAAATTACGTATAATACATACAAACACAAATTACACAAGTTTAAACACATACTCTACTATACACATACAACCACTCTTCTTCTATTTGTGTGGGTCACAAATACACTTTACATACCATAGATAATTATTATATTATTGATTGTTAATTAACTGTAATTCATATTTGCATATCTTGTTATTATATAACTATAACAAATTACTTTCTTACCTAGAGCGGGGCGCTGATGACCGCAACACAGTTTCATCCTACTTCTATTTTTATTATTTCAACTGGATTATTTTTGTGTGTGTTTCTTGTTCTAATATAACATTTACTATTATTTTTTTAATATATTTATATACATATATACATTTTTAAATACATGAGAAACTAAATAAAAAATAGATGTTTAAAAAATTAAAATACAGTAGATTACAGGCTTCGGGTACAAGCACCAGGGCACCGATAGTTAGACCTTGGACCTTTGGAAAGCCAGGAAGCTTACTATATGGACTGCAACAAGGACTCCATTCACTTGATCCAGCCTACTTAAGTCAATTATACTTACACTGACTACGGAAAAATTAAATAAATACTATCGATGAGATGGTTATTCATACTAAACACAGTACTCCTTCAACATCACGTGACTGCTTTTGTTACTGGAACAAAAAGATGTGAAGACAAAATATGCCAGCATTATAAATACAAGTATTCTTTTGCCCAACGATTTCTACGTTGCCAAGGTGCTCAACTATATAAAAAACAAAAATACAATTAAATCTAATACAAGCAATTTTATAATTTAGCAAGGATTCTAGTTACAACACCTAATTAGATTTGTCAACATCCTAGCATAATATGAGTGTTCAATTTATTGTTAAATATGAATGTATTACAATATAATTATGAATTAATAAATTAATGTATTATTAAACTGTCAATCTAAGTTCTCACTGGTATAATAGAAAATGATGAGTAAATAGACAGTGAATATGTACTGGGTTCATAGCGAGATAAACACATATATATTGGTTATATTCATCGGTTAACTTAATTACATGTATATTCCCAACAGAGGTCACCACAACTTGTTATTACAAACATAATTAACAAACGGATAATCGAAGTTCGACTCAATCTCTTAGTAGTCTTCATATCACGCCGTAAAGGGCGCGTGGAGGCTGGATCACGGCGGTTTACTTCCTAACAGCGATGGCTATATCGTTGCCCCTGAAAAGAGGCAGGTCCTGGGGTAATGTAGGTCGTCGTTGTTTTGTTGTAAGGCGGGACTGTTGCGCTCTACACGGCGCCCCAGCGGTCAGCCCGAGCCAGATGAGACCCCAGGTGATGCCTGAGGAGGTCAGTGTCTGAGAGCTCTTGAGGAGACTGGCATGCCAGACCCGGTCGACGGCCTTTTCTATTTCAAGAAACACTGCAATGACGTTTTCTCGCCTGTTGCGCTCCTCCATAATCCCATGCAGTACCCTCGATAGTTGTAGGGTCGTGCTGTGTTCACATCGAAACCCAAATTACTCCGGTCTCAGTGCGATGTGCAGGGTGAAGTGCCGCAGCAGGAGCTGTTCAAACACCTTCGAGGTGGTGGGCAGCATGTTTGTCGACCGATAGCTCTCAAGCTTTAATACGTTCTTTCCTGGCTATGGGCACATGAAGACGCGCCCCTTCTTCCAGCAGCTGGGAAAATATAGCGTGTGGAGCACGCCCGTATACAGGCTTGCCAACCCTGCCACTGTTATTTGTGGCAGGTGGGTTTGACTCAACCGTCCAAACATTTCATTATTTAAATTAACAATGCAAACGAAATCATACCGTGATCTAATTTGATATCATCGCCATCTTCCGAGGCAGTACGTAACAAATATGATTCCGCTGCGATTGTACACGTTTGAGTTTGATAACGAGTAGATAGTATATTGAAATAATACTTAAAATCAGAACAGACGGATAGATTAGCAATGTAATAATGTAATCATGTAAGTCGTAGGTAATAGCTGGTACTATGTAAGTATTGCTGGTATTTATTTAGAGGCTACTATACAAATTTTTACAATTCACCACAACGCTGGAATTGTTTTTTCTTTTATATTATATCCTTATTATACGTATAAAACAAATTATACCATCAATTTATCAACATATTGCCGTCCACTGCTGAACGAAGGTTTTTTTTTTTAACTTCTGGAAACCCCCTCGGGCCGTCACCCCACCGGTGTTTACGGCGGGATGGTGTGTCGGAATCGGAACGACTAAAACCACACGGTGTGCCACTCTGCGCCTGACATAGGAGGGATCCGGGAACGGCTGTTATTACGAGAACGAAGGTCTTACCTAGGAACGCCAACCATCACGGCCTTGGGCCTTGCTTGGGGTTACGTTGCTTCCATCTCGTAGGTTCAACGCTGCTTTAAAGTTATATCGTAAAGTGTCTCTGTCGTCACCGACGACGTACTGTCGATACAGAATATTCTTTTTCTTATAGTAAACTTGCCAGCATGAAAATCCATACCAGCTTCAATGTACCCACGCTGTCATGGTATAAAAGCCACTAGGCGCAAGCAGGCTTACATTAGAGCCAGCCTGCATTGCGAAGATTGGCCAAGAACTCGTCGCATACCCTGAGGGTAACTGTAAGTTCTGGCGATTGGCTAAAACCATGCAGTCAAATTACTGCCAGTCCCTACTACCGCAACTGAAATGCTGAAGCCAAATTAGGTATCACTGAGAAAAACAACAGGAGCTTGTGGCTGAGCTTGACCTCATGCTTTCGATGAAGCTAAGTAGAGTCACTTTGTCAGACACCCCCGTGCCCTACACTACGTTTGCCCAATTGTGGTATCCACTCTATTACTCCCTCTCTCTCTCTTGGGCTCCAGCGAACATCGGTTCGTCTGGAGACATGGCTGGCCCACTTCCACTTCAGCATACTGCTTTCTCCGTGCGATGTCAGTTAGTCTAGTTCTCTGTCGAATAACCTCGTTACGAATTTGATCAGCCAGAGAAACGCCCAGCATCGCACGCTCCATCGCATGCTGAGCTACTTTTTAAACTTATGGACCAGTCCAATGGTGAGTGTCCACGTCTCGGCCATAACAATGCAAAATGTTATAATAAAATATGTAGTAGTGTAGTTAAATGTAGTGTGTGATATACTTTGCAGCTGACGCCATATTGTGCTCTTTATGACCTAGCAATAAGTATATTGGACAAAATCTGGTAATATACTCGTATAAATATATTGCGCCACGGTGTTAGTCATTTGAAGCAACTCGATCGATATTTATGATTTTGTTTGATTACTCAGTAGGCATTGACTGAATTCATAAGGTATTTTCACCCTTCTATCCCCATTCTCAAGGAGTAGGCGACGCTGCGCGGGTTAGCTATAGCTACTATACTAGCCAGTCACCTACAAAGTTACAATGAAACTAAGATTTACTAAAAATTTAACTGATTTAACTCAAGTCAATTAAATATTTCTGAGGTGCAAGACAATGCTTAAAGCGAGTGATCCTATGCTCTCACCTCGTCAACTACTGTTCTAGAGAAAGAATGAAAGAGTTAAGACAAGATCCTTACGTTTTAAACATATATTCAATAAATATTTACAAGGTTATTTCATAACATTATACTGAGTAGACACTGAAAAGTACGCCCAGAAGAAAAAAAAAAAAAAAATTGACACAAAGAGAAGAGAATACACAGTGGACACATCAACGCTCGACACAAAACAATATGTATTTCGCTAAAGGTACTTAGACTGTTTACCAAACTAGCCATAAGCCTATATTTTGGCCGATAGTGTTCAGTCCTAGATTTGACACAAGTTTTTATATGGCCGTAAATATTGCTGTACAGCGTGTTACATTAAGGTTCCATTACACCATTTGTTATTAACATAAGTATTTCATTGGTCTAAATCAAACAGTATACATCCTTTGGGATTTCATTGTGAGTGAGGATGTGTTTTGTGAATATGTAGTGTGAGTGAGTGTGGCAGAGATGGGTGCCCAGTAAATGTTTGTGAGGTGTTTTTCTAAAACGTCTGATCCTATTTGCCCATGCATAAACTTTTTGCTTCGAGTCGAGTCGAGTTTCGAGTAAAGAAAGTCTATGCGCTCTGTGTCACAGGACATGTACTGTTGAGGACTAATAGTAGTCCCCAAGAATGCCTGTTTCACAAAGCGCATGACTCTTGGCCGTGTATTACCACTTTTAAAACTAATTAATTTACCGATGAGTGTCCTAGTCTCAGAAATACGACGTTTAATTCTATACTGCCAGGCTGGTACAGCATTTTTGAGTCGAGTAAGTACTGACATGTTCAATTAATTTAACACCATCTACTCGACGGTGGTCTGCGGTGGCCAATAGCACACCTCAGCTGCCATCAGGTATTAAAGATGTTGATGAACTAGTGGAGATTGAAGTTATGTTCGTAAGTACCCTATGTAACGATAAGATAAGGTGTAACGATAAAACGTGTTAATCGTTATAATCAGAATCGAATGTTCCAAAGGAATGAGAAATGGGTATACCGGAAATGGGAGGAACCGAATCCATCCATGATGAGCATTTTCTAGATGAAAATACCACTAATTCATTTTGGCGTAACATCTGGTCAGTGCCTGTCGCTCATACAGAAGGTGATTGGTTGGAGGATGTCAAACCCTCGTGTGAGTCCATAACAGCTATGGAACCCATTATTATTAATAAAGATGATGTAAGTTGTGCAGTCCGTTCATTACCGAATTGGAAATCACCTGGTCCAGACGGATTGCACAACTGTTGGCTTAAGTGGTTCCGAAGCTCATATGCGTGTTTGGCATCACAATTCCAAACAGCTTTGGATTCAGGTTCATTACCACAATTTTTAACCACTGGTGAAACCCATTTACTCTATAAATGCCATGGATCTCAAAAATTTTAGACCTATTACTTGTTTACCAACTACATATAAACTTCTAACATCTATTTTGAAACTCAAAATAAAGAGCTCCTTATCATAGACAGGACCATTAGCTAACAGGTACGCCGTAGTCGTAAGAGCCTGGCGACATGTTGGATAGATTATAAGAAGGCTTATAAAAGTAACAAAGAACCGTACGATAGGGTAAATTATTACATCTTTTACTTACATATTTTCTTATGTTACATTTTTTTTACATATATCTCGTAGACATAGAAAGAAAATCAAATAAATATTGCAGAAAAGTTTCGATGCATACAAATATAGGTAGTACAGCCACGCTGCTGTTTCAGCACGAACGGGTCAGTTCGAACGGGACAGTACTACCCTCCCGCGGAAGATCAACCTAAAGTGACAGCATCTGTGCTGGTGTGTTTCGTTGGTGAGTACTAGACCGGAGACCCATTGATGCAGGGATGAGGTTGTCATGGTAAGTGTGTGAGCATTACAATGCCACGATGACTGTCGTACCTTTTACATCCCCTAGAGGGGTGTGAAGGAGTATCTCACTAGAGTGCCATAGTGTGTGTGTCACTACATTGCATTGTCTGTATTTGCAATGAGTATGGTGACCACAACTCTTGGATTCTATTCATGCTTTCCATCAGGCACAGTAGAGTTACTTTGGCAGGCTCGTAAAATAAAAAAAATAATATATATTAAATATCTTACCTAAAGACGACATTATTTCTAAATGTTTTTATTTCAGAATATAGGTGCAAAATTCTTTCAGAATAATATCCTGCTATATGTATAACTGTTTTAAGGTGAACGGCAGAGACTGACTCACTCATTGATGGTTGTCAGAACCTCCTGAATATTTCCTGAAATCCTGGAAAATTGCAATTTGACATGTGGGTTGCCCCCTCCAACCATTCGTTTAAGTATTAAATAATTCGTGTAGCTATATTCACATCTGTGAATTAAAAGACCTTAGGCGTACTTCTGCTGCCGAATGAAGAAATAGCATATAATTAAGTGCAAAAATACGTATACTTATAGCCCGATGCAGACGGTTGTCCTCGATGTCATATGTATATTTTATGAGTACGGCTGTAAGTTATGCTAATTAAAGTAACGTGAATCAAGTTCTGTTTCAAATGAACTACAGACATCTGATTAATACACAAAGACATTATAGACATGTTTAAGAAATAGTCTAAAACTAGACATTACTAAATATTTCGAGATTCGTGATTTGAACGTAAGATTATGCAATATGTCTCGATGTCAACACGAGTATTGTCTTACATATTGCATAATCTAAAATCTAACTTCAAAGTCATATTTTTATTTCATAACAGAAATTAGTATTAATCACTACGGATCCAAGTTTCGAATTTCAGTTACCTTTGTGTCAATGCTCAACAATTGGTTCTGTAAACAGTTTGCTCATCGTATCCTCCAGGAATTAAGAGAATTGGTACTAGTAGCAACTACGACTATATACTGCGTGAATTTTGTGTCAACTTCGGTGAATTTCTGAACTCACATATAACACTATATTTTGTGTCCGTAATGGGTTGCTGTTTAAAAAGTGTATACTTATGTTTGCTTCATTTTGTCGTCTGTTTAACTTACATAGGTGGAAAAAACAGTACACAGTACAGAAGTTACAGTGGTAGGCGTGTGTGATGAAATAATATCTTTATATATAGATGATACGATATTTTAGTTATTTTTAGTACATTTCGTAAGTTTAGCGACCTTATCTTCTCTACCGCTGTATATTTTTCGAATTTAGCGAAACTTTCAGCAAAGTAAGTAATATGGAAAAAGAAAAAAAATGAAACGGTATACTGTACATCAATACTTTCGTCAAATAAACTTTTCTTTTATTTTAGAACAAGACATCATTTTTATCTACCTCTAAGAAAATGGATGTATTTCTAAGTGTGCTATATTAAATCGAACTACAACATGAACTTTTAATGAACGAGTTACCTGTATACAGTGTGTTTAAATAAACTACTTACACTTTACTACATTTGTGTTAGATTTTTTCAGAGTTTATAATAAAATAAAATAATAATTTTAATTCTCTAGTAGTTGATGTGTCTTTGTCAAGATAGAATATAATGTTTCTTTTCCATTTTACAGTATTCATAACAATTTTATAATTTAAGAAACGAAATCTCAATTACATAATTGAAAATTGTGTAAAATGGACACTTGTTTGCTATCGAACTGCAAAACTGACGTGTGTCGATAACAAAGATATTAAAACAACCTGTGAATATAATATTTATTTAATTAGTAGTTTTACAAACTAAGTCATAAGTTAACGTAAACGTTGTCGATGATAGTTCGTCGTCGACACTCGGTGTCTACGTTTCATGATCGGCGCACCAGCACCAGTGTATTTCCACATTTGTATATTTACTTTTTAAATATTAGAAAGGTAAGCTGATAACATGTTTTTTTTTAAAGTATTTTCGAATTGGGATAAAATTTTTTTTGACTAGCATGACCAGCATCATGCCGCTGAACTGTCTGTATAAAAGCGTACTACGCTTGAGTCACTCGAAATTCGTTGACGTTTATCTGACAAAAATAAAAATAGATTGTATGAAGTTGCCAGCTGCACTTATCACGCACATAACTGTCAGGTTGCTTCTTCGTTCGCCACTTGTAACAGATCCGACTCTTTTTTACTCCTTTTCGGTGAGCACTTTTTCTGGTCTGCCACCGTGCTAATACCAGTTTCATCAGAATTGAAACTGTTGTTGGAAATAAACTTATATTTTTCCATTAAATCACCAACTTTATCATGGAAATGTGTTATTTCTTTTTTGTTGAAAGCAGATTTTTTTTAAGCTTATCACTTCAGCTTGTTGAACAAAAACTGAAAGGTTGTGTGCATAAAGGCATGTACCCAATTCAGCTTTTTTGGTGCTTTGATCAAAAATGTTTTGATATTGTTGAGCTCAGCATGTTTATAAAGAAGTTAACGTAAATTTGCGAAATTGAGTCCATAGTCCAGCAACTTAACTGGTTCAGAAATTTCAGTTTCTTGCTGTTGGGTGAAAATAGGCCTGCGACCTAGTCTTAAGTTGCTTATGTTTTAATTTTTGTCGATCTCTGAAAGTAATCTCAAAAGTCTACTTCGATCTTTTAATAATTTGTTGGCATATCTACAATAATAAAAAAATAAGCCACGGCCGCATGATGCGAGCTGATTATTCGTTTGCAACGCCGTCTGATAGCGGTCGCCTGTTCTCGCGCTTTACGCGTCATGCTGTGTTGCTACATTCCATTTTGACAGAGTTATTGTGGCGAATGATGTAAATAACTACCTTTAAAAAATCTCAGTTAGTAATCATTTTATAAAAGTCTTCAAGACATATTTTATTCCTGTTAACTACCATAATTGAGATTTTTCAAAGCAAAAGTTGGGCGTCTCATCAAATGGAAGTTACCCACGGAATATTCGCTTAATAGTAATTAAATACCGAAATAGAGCCGGCATCCTAGACTAATAAAATAGAAATACTAATGTATATCAGGTGTGTATATGTTCCATCCTATAGTTACATGGAAGAGATTGCTTTAAGCGAAAAGAAAACTCTTTGTAAATTAACTTTGCAGCACATATAAAGTTTTATTACAATAACTTTGGAAAAATCCTGAGGTACAAATAAAGTATTATCTATTTATTAACATCTGGCCAAAGTCTCCCTCATACTACCTGATTCGAATTTTCAGTTACTAGGATATATTAGTTCAGTTTGCCTCGTAGTTTTGCTTAAAGATACATTTACCCTATTTTAAAGTTTAAATTATACCAATTATTCAACTGCGCACTATTTTTTTAATTCTTACTAATACTGTGCAGTTCATTTATCACATTTATTTTTATCACATTAAAATGTACATATTTGAGTAGCTAATTATTCGGTTTTAGTTATCTATATATTATTATTTTCCAATAAAATTTTATTTGTAATTATAGATAATGTTTTGTAACAAAAAATAAAGATTTAATGAATTGTATTTAGTTTCTTTTTCTTCATTAAGAGCTTGCACAAAGTGATTCTGCTTTGCCTGATAGAAAGCATGAATAGAATCCAAGAATTGTGGTCACCGTAATCATCGCGAATGCAGACAATGCAGCATAGTTACTCTTGCTATGGCAGCCTAGTGAGATAATTTTTCACGCCCCACTTAAATGACCCGGGATCATAGTGGGAGGGATACACGTGCGTAGGCAGTTCCAGGTTTTAAGTGAATTGCACAGAAAGTAAGAACAGAATCGTTTAGTTCGAGAGCGTATGTTTTCTATTCTAAAACGGTAGCTTCAAAGACCAGCATGTATTGTCATGTAAAGAAAGGGGGAAAATAGGGACCAGTTACAAGAGCTCGTCAGAACTCTCTTCATGATAAAAGCGATAGAGTACCGCCAGAGGCGACATATCTTCGCAATAACAGAGGCTCAAAATACTCTGTTACTTCGGGATTGTTAATAATACGAATCACTCACCACTGTAATCGATCGAGAGTGTCAAACAAATACTGTACGGATCCATTGCAAAGGTTAGAACAGTATACCATGCAGAAACGAACATGGGTCTAATGTAAGCCCACTTGCATTTTCTAGTGGCTTTGTTATAAGCTGATTTAAGGCGACCAATGTTGGGGTCACGATTGTATATACGTGGTAGGCCAATTGTTTTAGCACAACAGCGTGATTGCACTCGTGATTAAACCAGAGACAGGTTTTCGCGCTGGCGACTTGACTGTAAGGCATGTAATACTCCACACCGACAGTGATCTCGTCGACTACAGCAGATGCACTTTGTAACCAGATCCCTTACTCTAAAGTCTAAAGTAGCATTGAGCATGGGATAGATGCAAAATAATCTGGTACTCCATTTCATTCTGCCGGCGGGCAATAATATGCACCACGGTGGATACCAGACACTGGTTAGAAGAGCCCAGTGGGGTGAGAACCGATATGCAGTGTTACTCTTTGGCAGTAGATCTAGTAAGGGGGCCCTTGACTTGGTATGTCTGATATCCTGGTGAGTTGGAGTATGAGTTGGGTGAGATCACGCGTGAGTACTTATTTCTTACGACTAAATATGTTTGTTGGTGAAGAACGTTGCTACAATCAGGCACCGTCTCCAACATATACATATATATCTTTCACTTTAAGTAAAATAAATAAATCATTTGAAGTATAACATACTTTGACACATGGACATAATTTAGATATTTTAAGCAAGGTAATCTACGTTTTTAAAAATGTCCTATTTCATGTCTCATAGTTTTGTATTTGCAGTGTTTATCGTCAGTCTAGTGCAGTTCACTCTTTTTTTTGCAGAAAGAGAGATTTAAATCAAGAGAAAACTGTAATTTTCTTTTTTCATTTATTTTACACAAACCAATGTTATCTAATACGTTTAAATGAGTAATTCATATATTTATTTACACTTTATGCACTTCGTATATCGGCGAACTTAATGCCAAAGGCATTCTCTTCCAGTCAACTTTAGGGTGGTATAGAAATATTGTAAGGGTGGTACATAGAGGTTGTAATATTGGCAATGAAAATATACCATATACATTGTATGTGTTCATGTATATGTAACATACATGAACACATACAATACATACGTCATAAATATACATAAATATACATATACACATATTTAGATTATATTCGTACACTATAACAACTTGACTATAAGCTGAACCAACTACCAATTAGAGAATTCTTTAACCTCGTTAAGAAGGAGATTATATCTGAATCATATATCCAACCATTTTCATGGAACTTAGCATGCTGGCGATTTCGGGGGCGATAAATTGATTTAGCCAGGTTTCATTCTTAGAAAACCATGTTTTATCTGTGTTTTCCAGCAATGAAATGTTTGTCTAATAGGCCCATTTTAACATTTATCTTTGAGCAATTAAAGAAACGTTTAACACTGGCTTTGTGTGAGGTCACAGTGTCACTTCTGTTGTTCCTGGCTTATATTTATCGAGGTAAGACTGTCTCAATAGTTAAAGAAGTGATGGTAGATTGTGCTCCTTTCATTGTGCCTTTTCTATGTAGATGGTTCGGACGATGATATATGAAGATAGATTAACTTCTGGACACCGCCTGTCACACCCACCGCCTGGAGATGAAATTCTTATCTCTGGCATATCAGGTTCTTTCCCCGATTCAGACTCTGTGGTACACTTACAAGAAAATCTTTTTAATAAGGTGAGTTTCAGAAAGTAAAGAAAATTATTTACATTTTTATGTTTCACTTATTTGGCAAATTGGATAAATCAGTTATAATTTTTGATGTCTTGATGATAATTTGATTAATCTTTTCATTAAATGCAAGAGCATATTATTTGGATTTATTTCTTGCTGATTATAAGTTACTCTTTTTGTTCAGGTGAATTTAATCTCTGGAGATAATGAAAGTTGGAATTTAGCACATCCCGGAATACCTCTACGCATAGGAAAGGTTAACAACATCAATAAGTTTGATGCTTCCTTCTTTGGTGTGCACTTCAAGCAAGCCCATGCAATGGATCCCATGTGTAGAATGTTACTTGAGAAGGCTTACGAGGCTATTATTGATGCCGGTAAGTAAAGGTGCAAGTAGTTTCGGGGTAATAGCAAGCTACAACTAAAGTTACAAATTTGAGACAAATTTGTATTATTTTTAAATTTCCTATATATGTTTTTCAAGGTAAGTAAAATAATTTATTTTGAATTTTTAACCATAAAATATTATTATGAATTGTATAGTGAAAAATTAGAACAAAAAATTATTACATCAACTTTAGTACACATGCATGTAGAGAAAAATGTGGTTGACTAGGTATTTTAATTGTATCGGTACACTTAAATCAAATTTGAATAAAAGGTCCTTTTTGAGTTTAACCGTATATACCTAAAGCTAATATATACATAAAGCTAACCTCATCTTGACGTGCCGATAAGTAGCGGCGACTAGGTCTATTGTTTGAGATGGTGTTATTTAAAAGGTATTAAAAAGAATAAAAAATTTAAATGTCAAAAAATCTTAACATCTATTTTCTTTATCTGTTGGAACCGGAAACGTAAATATTTTTGTAATTGTGAAGACGACTGGACATGGGAATAAATTTAAAAAAGAATAAAAAATATACTAGTAAATTCTTTGTCACAGAGATCAATTACCAAGTAAGGATCAAGTAACATTGTTAACAGGTGTAAATCCCAATGAACTTCGAGGAACAAAGACTGGTGTATTCGTGGGAGCTTGTTTCTCCGATGCTGAAGTAACCTGGTTGTACGAAAAATTGCAGGTCAACAGCCTAGGAACTGTTGCGTGAGATAACTTTTATCTACTGATTTAAAAGAAATATTTCTAATTTACTTGACGTGTTGACTTTGTTTTCTAGAAATGGTATGAACAAAATCCAATTCAAGATTTCCTTGTAAAACTCAAATACACGAGCTTAGTCTGCGCGTGTGTATGCATATGCAATAAACACAGATCACCTGATCGTAAGTGACTATTCCCATTTACGGGCATTTACAACTCGAGAGACGCAAGTGGGTTGCCGAATTTCGAACGTAAATGTTAAGAGGAGGGAGGTTTGGGGGTGTCACACATTCATGATAAATGATATTTATTTCTGCAGGTAAATCTTTTATGGATATTTTTACAAGTCAGACTTTACAGCTAGAAGGCACTGGCATTTCGTAAGACTCGCTCTGGGAAGAAGCGGCTACATAAACTACAGAGGTGTCCTTTTTATTAAGGCTGTGGACATAGATTAAATAAAAACTCAACATTATGGGGTCTGGTTGGTCTTTTAAGGAAAGAATAATAATTTTGAGTTGGCCTATCCGTATAGATGCCATATGAGCCTCGGTCATCGTGTCTACAAACTAGTATTAGTCAAGATTATTTTACGCGAAGCGCGAAACTACCAGCAGCCAGCAGGACATTTTTATTTTATTATTCTGCCTGGTGGAAAGCATACTCATCAAGTCATACATATTGCGAATACAGACATTGTAGTGTGGTGACCCACACTATGGTGGCCTAGTGAGTTGCTTTTTTCACGCCATCGATGACAGTCATCGTGGCAGTATAAGTCAAAGTCAAAGTCAAAGTCAAATTCGTTTATTCATTTAGGTCACAAAAGACACTTATGAACGTCATAAAAAAAAACAATAAAAGATGAAAGATGAACAATCTGTCGATTAAAATTACAGCTAGCTGGGTTCGCAGATTGTTCATGGCAGAGTGGTGAGAAAAGAACCCAGGAAAGAAACTCACCACCACTCTTTTACCTCAAAATCTTTTAAATATTAAAACAGCAGTTATATTCACAATCATAGGTCTTAAAAAAAGAGCAATTCATTTCCAAACATCTAAATCTGTGACATAGTCTGAAACTGAGTAATAAGCCTTTTTGGACAACCTCAGCTTAACAAATTTCTTAAGACTCGCACACTTACCACTTACCAATGAGCCATCGTGGCTCGACTAGCAGCCTCACGCCACTCGAGTACCTCTTCCGTTCCGTTATGTTAGCTGAATTCTCGGCGGTTAGTGATAGTTAACCCTCGCCCGGAACTCAGCTATACACCGTTAAACTTTGGCGAGCACTTTCACCTACAAATCCTAAGTGGTAGTTCCGGCCAAGGCAGACACCGCCTCTGTCAACATGGTGCGGAAATCACGTATGACTCTAACCGTAAGTATCCTCTGAGCGCACCAGCGGTGTACCCTGTTCTGGCTGTTATTGGCCGGACAATCCTCGTGTAGAGCTGTTTTATTGGAATGCTGGTTTTACCCATGTTGGTCAAAAGTAGCCCAAGGGCAGACGCAGCGCCAACTAACTTTGAGCAAGTTGTCGGAAGTACTCGTTAAAGATCCACTTCTCGTCGAGGACCAGGCCCAAATACTTCATTTGATTTTGAACCGTTACAAGAATCGAATTGATCAAGATGGAAATGCCTCGTGGCGGACTACGACGGAGTTCATTAAACAAGTGGGCCTCCATTTTATCAACACCTTTTCAGCCACGGCTCTTTGGCGCAACATGGCATCGACCATCGAATACCCTGGTCGAAAACTGAAATAGGAGAGATCGGGGCCCACGTTGCAGAGGTACCAGACGATATGGGCACTGAGTACCTTCTCAAATAATTTACCGGCATGAGGCCGGTTTGCTTGCTGCACTTCTAACACTTCCAGCACTCAAGGAAGCGTCTGGACACCGAGCTAGTGTTTAAAATCTTCCTGAGGCGGTCTGATATATGGTCGACGGTTCGGATAAGAATCCCGTCCGGCCCGGATACGGTGTTCTTGGAATGGACCCGTAGAAAAGCTGCCCTTACCTATGATTCCCTAACAGGCGGCAAATTGTCGTCGCTTATGTAGTCTTTCGCTTATCTGCAGCGAGCGGCGATCGAGTAACGAGGGATGGATTCTCTCAAGCTCTTGAGATGCCCGTTCTGCATATGTCTCACTGCATTCAGAATTTGGCACAAGTGAGCATCGCTGACGTCACCGGAATTGGAAGTAAGGGCAGGTTGCGTCAAAGGCGTGCCCTGCTGCTTTGGAACATCCACCTGCATTCGAGATTTCTCAAACTAGGTACTCGACTCCACCACCTGTCTCTTCAGGCATTCGTTAGCAACCTGAAGGTGAGCTACATCCTCAACGCGGGTCCCGACGACTCCAGCAATGGTGAAAGGGTTCTTATAAAAGAACGGTTAAAGTTCCTAGATGTGGTAGCCATCTGTAAAGACACCGCTGTTTGAGGGACAGAACCTCCTTCTACCGTTTCCTCCACTGCTCTTTCACCTTCCGCTCTAATTAGTTTGTAGGCTTCTACTTTGGAAAAACAAAGCCTTACTGGGCCGAGGTCAATGTTCGTGACTTCCTTTTGCGGTTGTTGCCTATTTTATAAAGCAACAATTCCTGGGGATGGGGTGATGTTACTCTCCTTATTCCTGGAGCGCTCGTATTTTCTGCTTCGCAACGCTTCATCTTTGTTGACTACAGCATGTATATATTGGTATTCGAGTTCTCACCGTCCGACGGAATAACGAATTTGAAACACAATTACTCCAATGTTCTTCGGTTTCCAGCAGACAAAATGCCTTCTGGGAGCCCGATAGGTAGGTAATTCGTTACTCGTTACACGTTTAGTTGCACTGTATGTGGAAGATGACACATCCTTAGAAGAAACAACATTTACACTACTAGAAAATATCACACATTACTACGCCATTTTATACCCATGAGACAGCTGAATTTATGGTTTTTTATAAGGGATAACATTGAACATTTTCTTTTAAAGGTGTTCACGTGCTATGTTGGCAAATCGTATCTCTTTTTGGTTGGGAGTCACTGGACCTTCCTGCACAATAGACACAGCCTGCTCCAGTTCCCTTTATGCTTTAGAACACGCCTTCAGAGCCATCCGTGATGGCCAATGTGATTCTGCTATTGTCGGAGGATCTAATCTATGTCTCCTACCTTATGCTTCTCTACAATTCGCCAGGTAAATATCATTAGTATTAAAACCTGCGTCGGAATAATTAACAACATCAACATTACATAGTTTCTTATACTTGACTTCCACCATTGTATCCTAATATAAGCAATCGACTATTGAGATAATATTTTGCTGCATCTATCTGGCTGACAATTGATTACGACGGTCTGATTTACATATCTTGGACAGTCCTTTCGGTGAAATGGCATTCTTGTTTTAAATGTTGCCGCATTTCACGATGCAACAGCAACGGGATTTACATGCCGGTATTTATGCGCCTTTAAATTACTAGGATAGATGCCTCTCCACTCTCGCTTACAACTGACGTTGAACGCCTTAGTCATTATAAATCAATACTCACAAAGTTCTCCCCGGATTTTTTTGTCTTTAAATTATACATACATGTGGCAAACTAATTAATATCAATACCACTCATCAAAGTTTTATTAGAAATACTACGTTTACAGATTGAAAGGAATGCTTGCACCGGACTGCAGATGTAAAAGTTTTGATAATAGTGCCAACGGATATGCTAGATCTGAAGCTATTGTTGTGATTTTTTTGCAAAAAGCCAAGAACTCTAGAAGGTACATTCAAGTTTTATTCCAACAAGCATACTTAATCACTTACTTCATTTTTTAGAGTTACATTTCATTAAGAATCCTAATTTTAACCTTTCGTAATCTGTTCACTTTTTCTTAGCATTCTGATCAATTCGCATACATAATACTAACTTTGTCGGATTTAGAGTGTACGCTCAACTTCTTCATGCCAAGACCAACTGTGATGGATACAAAGAACAGGGTATCACGTACCCAGCTAGTCAAATCCAGAAACTTCTTCTCAGTGAGTTCTACGAAGAATGCTCAATTACACCGTCTACTTTGGAGTTCGTTGAGGCTCACGGGACAGGTGAATAATAATATATAGAATTTTTAAGTTGGTTTGGATACGCTTCAAAAACTCAAAAAGGACTGCACCAAATAAGTTCAAAGTTGAAACGATATATAATCCGCTTCAAAGATTGTCTTCTTTATTTTACGTCAGTTTCATGGCACATTTCTAATCAATTCAACGCATTCGCAATGTGCAGTAGCGAAGCGTTGCATGCTAAAACTAGTCTTGAAAATATAAATGAATATAAAAATGAAGACCACTTAACAAAGAGAAATTAAATTTTAAGTATATTACGTAAGTTTTTTAATTAAAGCTTGCTCTGTTTGTTACGTTCAAAGCTCATAACGTTGACCAGTGAACTTGCAAAGATTCGTAAGAGCATTTTGTAAATCCACAAATAAATATTTTCTAAATTTTACAGGAAAAAAATTATTATCTTGATGAAATACAGCATATTGTTGTGAGTAATTGTACTTTATAAAAGTCTAATGAGAATTGAACCCTATCTCTATTAATTATAATATATCCTTAAATTCGAATTTAAAGACTTTTGAACTGTAAACCGCTTTTACATATTTTTTGTAGTTGTGTCGACGAATTAATGCAATTCGAAAAACAAAAACTAGCTAAACTAAAACTGAGAATGTTGTGATCAATATTTTTTTTAAAAGAAGGCGTCATTAGTTATTTTTAGTTATAACGTGATTGGCCAGTCTAGGCCAGTAACAGATCATGTTAAGTTTAGGCGTTCTTTTTTTAGTGGCGTCAGCGGCATTCCCGAAACCATAGTCCTAATCTATTTCGTGGAGATCTCTACAGAAAGTTGCATAATCTAATTAAAAAAAAACATTTTTATATTTAGGAGATTATGGAGAAATCTGGGATCTTTAGTAACTTTTAATAAAATTTCAATTATGGAAGAAACCTACGTGGTTAAAGGATTTTATCTGGTAGTTACGGAATTAGGAGGTAAATTAGTTAAGAGAATTTCTAAGGTATGTTCACAAACATAAATTATGCAATTAAATTGCGCTAATTTGTGTGAACGGGTGAAATCTAGCATATGTATAGATAATTAATATCCAAGGATATGGTTGGTATATAGCAGATAGATCTGTCAAATAGTTTTTGTGCAAGTGACGTTAACGGTGATCCAAATATCCACACAAAGCCTTGCCCAGCGGGCCACACATTTCGATTTAATTGGTGTTAATACTGAAATCAATATACCTCAATTATTTGAAAACAGTTATTTTTGAAAAATTGAATAACCCGCTCGCCGACCCGCGGGTCAACTGATGTTGACTGACCATTATTATCCATGGACACAAGACTGTTACCACTTTTTACAGACCAGTCAGGACTATCCCAGCATTTGCAAGAGTCCTATTCGATCCGTTGAATTAAACTATTTAAACCATTGATACTCTCCACCGACTACTGTTATTTCTGCATGGTACGCACGTAGGAGACATCAAATAAAAAATAATTTAATTTTAACCAAGAGGGCACCCCTTACTCCCCACTAGAGGGTAGTAACACTCTGGATTCTTAGTTCTTTACCACCCAGATATTCTGATAAGTCCCGATTAATATTTCTTCATCTAATAATTATTTATTTTACAATTTAAAAAACCCAAGTTAATAATCTCTTGAAAAAAATGTTTATGATGTTGACATTGACCTATAAATACAAAGAAGAAATTTAAGGAAGAGGACAAATTTTACTTCGGTCTGGATAAATTGAATTGATAATGAATGTATTTTCTTTTACGTGACATATAAATATATTGGCAGGTACTAAGGTAGGAGATCCTGCAGAATTAAAGGCTATAGATGAGATCTTCTGCACCGACCGCTCTGGACCCCTTCTCATTGGGTCCATCAAGTCCAACATGGGACATAGCGAGCCTGCTTCTGGACTTTGTTCTGTTGCCAAGGTAAGTTTCTGATTTGGGATAGTGCCTAATTTCACAATTTCGATGATGATATGATACTCGTAATATAACACTGATAGACAAAAATGACCTTAATGAAAGTTAAATTAACTTGAATGGGATAATTTGTATCTACAACCAGCCCGTTAATAATCTGCATTTTTAAAAAGTTTCAGTCACCCTCAGTTTTCTTGCAACTGCAATGCACTTTTTTTTAAGTAAATATAGCTTATATATATAATATGACTTTTGACTTTTATTCAGGATTTTCGGAAATATTTAGCGTCAGGTATATCTCTTTTGTGTGTCCAACAGTAATCAGCTTACATGTTCGGACTCCACTTGCCTTGGTACCGTTTTTCCATGTTGGATATATCCTGATGGAATCGCTCACCGTGTTCATCGCTAACGGCTCCCAAATTTTGAGGAAAAAATTCAAATGAGAGTGTAAAAAGTGTATCTTGAGCGACATATTGCATCCTATATACTTGTAAGCTGATAAGAGGTTGTTGACCAACTCTTCATAGTTTTCAACCTTGTGGTTTCCAAGAAAATTACAAACAATATTTCGAAAACATGTCCATGCAGATTTTTCGATCGGATTAAGTTTTTGTTCAAATTCTTTATCAGACAGTAGATTTCTGATTTGTAGTCCTACAAATATTCCCTCTTTTATTTTAGCATCGCTGATTTTTGGGAATTTTTGTCTGAACAAAAACCATCTCCATTTCTAATCTAATGTTAAACATAGCTTTGACGCATTTTTTTATAAGTCCGAGTTTGATGTGCAATGGAGGTAGCAATACATATTCAGGATTTATTAATTGTAAATTGTAAATTTGGATAGTTCACGGTGTGTCTAGATTTGTGATTAATACCTTTGATAGAAGTTTGGCAGAAAGAACAATCTGATACATGGTCTTTCTGTTCAGACCATATCGTTGGAACTGCAAACGGCATATGACGACATCCTTTAGCCCATAATGTTAATAAACTAACACACTGTACACAACAAACACTAGGAGTCCAGGTTTTGTCTAAATTTCGCACCGCAAAACCAAAATAATTAAAATAACTGTTTTTAACTAATGGTGTCAAAGTACGACGTTGACTTTTAATAGTAAGTTGACCGCAAATGTAACAAAAGTTATCGGGGTGGTTTAGACACACTCTGTGCATCTTATTACGATGTACAGAAACGACAATCACAAAGAAAATCGTTTTAATTTCAATAATTTAATATTAATTTATCGGAAACATACGTCGGTAAGCAAAATTTGCGTAATCAATTTAGTTTATGTTTAACGAAAACTGAGGGTGATTGAACAAAACTAAGTATGAGGTTTATATGCGGGTAGGTAGTAGTGTTTAAAAAACCGACTTGATTTTGTTTAACAAAAATACTGTTTACCAGTGTAATTATTATTTTTAAAATTATGAAAGATTTACTTTACCTTACGAAAAAATAGTGTATCATACATACTTAAATTAATTTTAATTAATCTTACTTGATAACTTTTATTTAATTCACTTTAAAACACATTCATCTTTTCATTTATAACAAAAGTATCAAAATATTATACTAAAAAACAAAAACAGTTAGGCAAATGAACATGACAAGTACTAATTACAATATGGACGTTCCGTCATAGCTAATCATTTTTAGTCATCTTTATTTTAATTTTCATTATATTTAATTTTAGGTGAGCTGGTTCTCATTAATGTTAAACTACTAAATTAAATTAAATAACTATGAAATAAAAATTAATAAAATTAAATAATAAGAAAACCGTTTTAATTTCAATAATTTAATATTAATTTATCGGAAACATACGTCGGTAAGCAAAATTCGGGTAATCTATTTAGTTTATGTTTAACGTAAACTGAGGGTGATTGAACAAACCTAAGTATGAGGTTTATATGCGGGTAGGTAGTAGTATTTAAAAAACCGACTTGATTTGGTTTAATGAAAATACTGTTTACCAGTGTGATTAACTATTCATCATCATTATCATCTCGGCCAGTAGACGTTCACTGTTGAGTATAGGATTCCCTCCAGGTTCTGAAGTGCTTAACAAATCTTTGCCCACTCGTAACATTACAGGGAGACTTTGGATATTTATATAAACTATTCACAAACATGTGAGGGTAAAGAGGTTGGTACCAGAAATGATACCTAGAAAGATTGTCCTTAAAAAAAGAAAAAATCTATGATTCTTTTCAGCTATGCATTGCCTATACCACCGGCTACATACCACCTAATCTTCACTACAATATTCCCCGTGAGGGCGTAGCAGCATTAGCCGTAAATAGATTGAAAGTTGTTACTGAAAAGCAACCGTGGAATAGAGGCATGGCTGCAATCAGCGGGTTTGGTTTTGGAGGAGCTAATGCTCATATCTTGTTAAAGAACTTCGCCAGGGACAAGGTAAGAACTTACCTAATTTATGGGTTAAGTCTGGACGTGTCACTCACTTTACATAATCACTCACATATTAAATAATCGATCAATAAAAATATTTATCGTTAATTAAATTTCGTAACTTGACAATTTTCTATAGGAACACTGAGGTAATAGACGGAAAACTGTATTTTTGTAAAACTTAAAAATTGAATGGTGAATTATAAAGTTTAATTTAACATAATCTAGGTGCATTGAAGTTGGCCACACTCCAAAGTTAAATAAATTATACCGTAATTAAATCTTTATGCAACACTCATTTTATTGTTTTAGTATCCTTTTTGACTTACATATTTAAAATAATGTAATTGATTTAAATAGAACAAAATACTTGCACCACCATTTGATTATACTAAATCGTATTATGGTAATCTTAATATGCGTTATGTAAATAATGATAGGTATAATTTAAATTTAAGGTCAACAAAGGAATGCCATTAGACAATCTACCTCGTCTGGTTTGCGTGTCTGGTCGCACTGAGTCTGCGGTAGCTAGGATCTTAGATGATTTAGAATCTAGAACTGTTGATGCCGAGCTCATTAGATTACTGCATGCCATCCATGATGGTGACATTCAAGGACATGTCGTCCGGGGATACACACTTTTGGGTAAGTTAAAGTTGACAGAAACATCGTGTTTTAGAAAATTCATTGGTATCTGAGAGATTAATCGATAACTACATCGATATTATCAATGGTGAAATCCAAGCCACGTTTAATTAGACCTTTGGATTTCGGTAAAAAGAACATTGTTGTAAAACTGATATCAATAAATTTTTATTCAGTTACATTCTATTATAAACTATTTAAAACCTGGGCATATGAAGATTTACAAAATTTCAAGTGTGATAAATTATTAATTAACCTGCCGGATATTTCAATTGGTGGTACAGTAAGCAGTGTACGAGCCATATTATCAATCAAATAAATAGTAAGTGCACAAAATAATTTCAACGTTCGACTTTAAAGCTACCAAAGTCTTTAAGGTTTAAGGTTTACCAATCTTGTTTTTACAGAATCCACACCTTCCAAAGCCGTATCAAAAGCTCGTGAAAATAAGTACTACTCAGGAGTTCGCAGGTCGGTTTGGTACTTTTACTCTGGTATGGGTTCCCAATGGCTTGGCATGGGTAAGGAACTTATGAGGATCCCAGTTTTTGCTGAAACCATTCAAAAGTAAGCAGAAACGCTTTTATTATCCATATCCAAAAAAAAATAATAGAACTTTTTTCCAATTTCCTAGACGCTACGCTACAAATTTTATTGACATTTACATTTTAATATGATTATTTTCAAACAATAAACACATTTAAATATATAAATTAACAACATATCTTATCTTGGTAATATCGCTTTACGTTAATAGTTTGATAAATACCCGTTTTCTCATCTTTTATAGATGCCATAAAACCCTTGAACCTAAAGGCATCAACTTGACGAAGATTATCACGGACCCAGATCCCGCAACTTACGAAAACATCCTGAACTCTTTTATTGGTATTGCTGCTATGCAGATATGTCTTACGGATATCCTCAAAACCGTTGGCATCGAACCAGATTATGTCATTGGTAATGTAATTAAAATGTTTTCATCTTTACAAAAAATAAATTCTGATTTTGTTGATAACCTATAAGTTGATCCACTTTAATTTAAAGAAAATTTATCTTGTTAAAGTCTCAAGTAACAAAGAAACTATTCTATAAAAGTTATATAAATAATATGAGACTTCTAAGAGGTTAAATCTAACAGAAATGTCTGAAAAATACTCATAGTGGACTGTCTTAATAGTCCCTTAAATATAGCATGATCTCTGACATGATCATGATAATTTTCCCTATTGCTACGACGTAGTACGTGTTTTAAATCGATAAAATTCTTAATGACAGAATTTGTTTAAATTACAATCAGGCTCCTAATCCTCTTGTAATGTTTGTTTTGATAACAACATGTTTCCAGTCGTCTAATGTCACACGCTGCCAGGCATTATTTAACAATATGAGCGTCTTATTTGCAGTGAAAGGTGACGTTGTGTTGTGTCTAGTTGCATGATTCGAAATTATATAACTATATTATTTTTTGAATAAATAAAAAAAAAATAAACTTCAAAATAACATTCAGGTACAAATCGACTTGAGCCCAGATTAATAGGATCGTATTATATTGACAGTGGTATGGTGGTAATCGGATAACTGTATCCTATTTCTTTGCTATCTTGTTTGAAATGTATACAGGAGTGCAAATTTTGTGAATATTCACCAGCCTTAGCAATTTTTTTTTAGACATCCACTTTCTTATTTTGCAACCATAAAATAATTTCATTTTTGCGATTATTGGTTGCTGGAGTTAGTACTTTAGACAGACTTAGTAAGCTTCATTAGAACAAATCTGCATTTTTGAAAGACACACTCATTAGATCAGTCCGGCAGCAGTGCCCCACCCGGCAAAGATTGACTATCTGGACTGGGGACAAATTGAGGTTGTTATAAACCGAGAGTTTGCCCGATTCCAGTTTGAGCCTGAAGACAATTTTGCCCAGAAGCGGGTGCCAGATTGCCCCTAACTCAGGGACGGACTTCAGTGTGGTGGCGGGCAACGCATTTATTAGTCTGCCATTTAGCTACATCAGGGAAGCACTCCACTACCACGGGGTGCCAGAGTACCTCAGGCGGCTTGTGGCAGACTATCTTGAGGAGCGTACCGTCATGTACGAGGATCGAGATGGTATTCTGAGGCAGCGGCCCATGTCATGGGGTGTTCCACAGGGGCTGTCGTCAGACCACTTCTGTGGAATATGAGATACGACTGGGTCCTTCGAGGTCGTCTTGCCCCCGGGCTAGGCGTAATTTGTTACGCAGATGACACATTGGTCACAGCCCGAGGGATAAACTTTCAAGAGGTGGCGCGCCTGGCCACCACAGGTGTCTCTCTGGTGGTCAGGCGTATTGAGGCGCTAGGTTTGCGGGTGGCTCTGGACAAAACGGAGGCCCTTTTGTTCCATGGCCCCCGTCGTGGTCCGCCCTCCGGCGCCTCCATCACAATCAATTCGGTCCTCGTACGTGTACTTTATCTGGGCCTGATCCTCGACGGCAGGTGGCTCTTCGACACTTCCGACGGCTCGCTTCTGGCGCCTTCAGAGGATATTGGCCGTCAGAGCCATACACGGCTACCGCACCGTATCGACGGAGGCGGCGTGTGCCTTTGCCGGTACTCCCCCATTTGATTTGGAGACGGAAATGCTCGCCGAAGTTTATCGGCGAACGGCTGACTTCCGGGTGGGAAGCTGTATACGGCCCCCGCCCGAAGAGATAAGCGAGTGGCGTGAGGCCGCTCGTCGAGCCACGATGTCTCGTTGCCAGATTTTGCGCAGTTGGCCATCTGGAGGCTCTACGTACTGGCTTTGCTGCCGTGGAGGCTCTCCAGCTGGTCATCGCCGAATGGGCGGAGTGACTACACGGGACCCTTTCCTTCCGACTGACGCAGATTCTTTCCGGGCACGGTTGCTTCGGGAAGTATCTGCACTCGGTCGCCAAGAGGGAATTGAGTCCCGCCTGTCACCACTGCGACTGCAGTGAGGACTCGGCTCAGCACACGTTAGCGGTTTGTTCCGCCTGGGCGGCGCAGCGTGGGGTCCTCACTGCAATTATTGGAGGAGATCTCTCGCTACCAGCTGTTATACGCTCCATGGTCGGTAGCGACAGTTGTTTTACCGCGGTCGCAACCTTCTGCGAAGACGTAATTTCACGGACGGAGGCGGCGGAGCAGGCCCGGGAGGACGACCTCCACTCGGACCCAATTCTCCGCCGGCGAACCGGGCGGCGGAGGCGTGCATACCAGCGCCTCATGCCGCCTTGAGTTTGGCCGCGGGTGGACGGGACGGGTTTTCCTCTCCATCCGCTATAGTGGCCAGCCGCGAGGAGGCGACGTCCGCGTGTGCTGTACGTCGCTTAAATGGAGATACCCACGTTAGCGGGCAGGCGCTAGGAGGGATCTGGATGTCGTAATAACAGCTGTTTTCGGATCCCTCCTATATCAGGCGCAGAGTGGCACACCGTGTAGTTTTAGTCGGTCCGATTCCGACACACCATCCCACCGTAAACCCCGGTGGGGTGACGGCCCGAGAGGGTTTCCACACGTTAACAAAAAAAAAAGAAGGGACGTACTTCAGTGACCCAGCAGCTGGTTGCTATAGTTTTAATACTCTCTGCTTCCTCTGCAAAGAATAAAAAGAAGAGAAAAAGAAAATTAAAGGGCGCACCATGTAATGGTGGTTAGGAACGGAGTCCGGGCCCCAATTAAGGCAGTACATCAAGACGCCTAACACGTGCAGATGGGATGGGCGTCGTTGGGATGGGATACGTCATTGTAAAAGCTCTATTGCTCTGTCCTCAGAAAGTGTGGCAGTGGAGTAGGGAGTAAGAGTGGCTTCCTCACGGAGGTTATGGTGAAAAAGCATTACTTGCATCAAAAAAATTGTACTCCATTTGTGATGAAAACTGGCACATAAATAATTAAAATGTAGGTGATGCAAAATAAAACTGTAAACATTTGTTCAAAGTAACTTCATCGGTTTCATAGGCATCTTTTACAGAGATCAAGCTATATTTGAAGGTCTATACGTGTGTGCTATATTTTACATGCATCATTATAAAGAACGTCACATTACACGGCACATTGAAACACTTTTTAATTTTCTATATTCTATGGTGTTCTAGCAAGGAACACCATAGAATATTCTATTCTATATTCTAGTACAACATATGACACACATTCAAAATGTTTTAGGTCTGAATCATTTTATCACTTTTGTATTCCTCTGTGAGTTAGATATGAATGCTATGTCTTATGAGGTGTATATATATATTGATGCAGGGGTGACAGTTATTGTGATAACTGTGCGAGCCTTACACTGCCACCATGACTGTCATGCCTCTTACGTCTCCAAGCGTGGCGTGAAAAAGCATCTCGCTATTCCGCCATAGTGTGGGTTACCACACTGCATTATCTGCATTTACTATTACTATGTACTTTATTACTCTTTGGATTCTATTCATGCTTTCCGTCAGGCAGAGCAGAGTCACTTTGGCAGGCTCTTAATATAGAAAAAAAAAACACTTAACTCGAATACAAAGTTCTTACTATATATTAATAATAATAATAATAATAATAATTTATTGACTCATAATTACAATGTTAACTTAGAATTTAACAACAATTCGAACACTCAGATTATACCAGGATGTTAACAAATCAAACTAGGTGTTGCAACCAGAGCCCTTGCTAAGTTATGAAATAACTTGTATTAAAGGCCTGGTTTACCTCTTTGACATAGCTTTGATAACATAAAAAGTAACGTTAAAACTAACAGAACTGGTGTTGTATTTTAGTAGTGTACACTAATTATTAAAAGTTAATTTACATGGATTGAGAAATTTTAGTTTATACAATTAAATTTAAGAAATTATAGAAATGTGTATGTGTGTGTGTGTGTGTGTGTATGTGTATGTGTGTGTGTGTGTGTGTGCGTGTGTGTGTGTGTGTGTATGTGTGTGTGTTTGTGGTGAGTTATGGTGGATTATTTTCAGTATAAAGGAGCTGTTCCGTATCTTGGTAGTTTTTAGTTAAAAGCCAATTTGCTAATGTTTTCTTAAGAGAGGTGCTAGTTAAAGAGTAGAAATTTAATTGTTTATTTAGTTTGTTGTATAATTGTGGACCTTGGAAACAAACAAATCGTTTAGTATAAGAATATTTGTATTTGTAATACTGGCATACTTTGTCTCTGCGTCTTTTTGTTAGAGTAACAAAAGGAATAGCTTGATGTTGAAGGAGTACTGTGTTTAGTATAAATAACTGTCTCACCGAAAGTACCCCGCAGCATTTGTATAATTTTTCTGTTGAGAATAATAGTGGACGGAAAGTACTCACCTTTAGTACCGCGCGTTGTGCTCTTTCTAGTTTTAGGAGTGTTGTCTTAGGAGCTCCACCCCAAGCGGAAATGCAATAGGATAAAAGTGATTGACAAAGGGCAATGTAGACTTGTTTGACAACCTGGGTTCCTGCCACATGCCGAAGATTCTTAAATATGTATATGAGTTTTCTAATCCGTGCTGTCAGTGAGTCTATATGAGCAGTGAAATTCAAGCTGTTATCGAGAGTCACACCCAGATACCTAATAGTATCTGTACGTGCTAGTCTTGGGCAAGAGCATGAAATAGAGCTTGAGTTGGAACATGAATGGACGATCAGGTGATAAGAGTCTGGAGGCTGGGTCGATTGGCGCATAGTAAAACAGATTACTTTTGTTTTATCTGTGTTCAATGTAAGTTGGTTGTCATTAAGCCAATGTATGACCATGTTTAGCCCCGCCTGTGCCACACCAAACACCTCATCCCAAGTGTTTCCAATGAAGGTTAACGCGGTGTCATCAGCGAATGACGTGATTTTGCCATCAGGGAGTGGGAGGTCACATAACTGGTTCACGTAAATTAAGAATAGTATAGGACTAATGACGCTTCCCTGAGGGACACCAGAAGTGACCGGAAGGTCGTTACTCAGGTAGTTGTTAATCTTTACGCACTGCCTCCTGTTATTTAAATAGTCCCTGAATATCTGCAGTGAAAGGTCGCGTATGCCCAGTCTCTCTAGCTTCAGCAATAAGTTGGGAGTAGAAACTGTATCAAAAGCTTTTTTGAGGTCCAAGAATACTGTAAGTACTTTCTTATTATTATCCATACCGTTTACTATGTAGTTTGTTAGGTTTAGGACGGCACTATTAGTTGACTTATGCTGCCGGAAACCAAACTGGGAGGGAGAAAGAAGGTTTTTGTCTTCCAAGTATTTGATAAGTCTCTTGTTGATGATGCGTTCCAAAATTTTAGAGATTGAGGGAAGTACAGCAATAGGTCTGTAGTTATTGACACAGTTTCTATTCCCTCCCTTGTGTATGGGATGTACGATAGCCTTTTTAAAGCTAGTGGGAAACACTCCTGTGTTGAGGCAAAGATTAAATATGTGAGTGAGGGGTGGAACAAGCAGATTCTTGTATTGTTTGAGAAACTTGGTAGATATGTTGTCCCAGCCAACAGCCGAATCCGTTTTCAGCGTCATGAGTAGCGTTTCGACCTCACGCTCGTCAGTATCAACCATGTAGAATGAATGTGATGGTGTGTGTATTGCATTGATGGCCGGTGATGAGTATTTGTTCATACTATGGGCAAGGGACGCGTCCGCAAGATTTTTTCCTATATCAACAAAATATTTGTTGACATTATCTACTGACTGTTGGGCAGAGCTGTAGGTATCGAGTAGATTAGTAGAGGCCACCCTTGGAACGTCAGTATTAATGACTCTTTTTATTACTTGCCATAGTTTTTTATTATCGTTAGTGGCTTCTCTCAATTTTGCCCGTTCGTACTCCCTCCTTAGTTTTTAAGGATCTTGGTACAGAAGTTTCTATATCTCTTATATGTGATAATTAGTATGGGGTTCTCTGGTGACATCTTGAGTTTTTTATGCATTGCATCTCGGTTACGCATACATCGAAGCATGCCACTGGTCATCCATGGTTTAAGTAGCCGTTTCTGGGTTGGTAGTTTTACTGTTATAGTATGGGAGTATATGGTTTTCATAACAGTACCGATGAGGTAATCAGTTGCCGCATTGGCATCTCTAGATTCATATACAGGAAGAAGGTTTATATTGTTTATTTCAGTATCTACGGCTTTATGATTGGTTTTTATGATGGTATTTACAGCACGTTTAGGCAGACTCTTTTGTTTAAGACACAGCAACACTGGGTTATGATCTGTCACGAAAGAATCGATTATTACAGCGAGTGGTACTTGTTTTGTCTTAATCATAATGTGGTCCAAACAAGCGGATTCACGAGTTGCTTGCGTATGAGCTGGGAGAAGACCATGGAAAGCTAGTAAGCTAAGGTAGTCGGAAACTTGATTTGAACAGGGAGTATTGATTATATTAAGGTTTATATCTCCGATAAGAGCGATGGTATTGTAGAATGAGAGCTCTGTTAACAGCGAATTAAGGGATTGTAAGAAACGACTAATGTCCGACACAGAAGGTGAGCGGTACATAAATATAAAGGCTTGGTTAGTTCCAATTTTAAGCACGAGACAGCTTGCATCTGTAAATTCCGGCTCTATGACGCAATAGTTTTCTAGGTGTTTTATATATATGATTACTCCATCATTCTGGTTTTGGTGTTTAGTAGTGTAGTAGGGGGAGTAGTTCTCAATTGATGGAACAACGCTGTTTCCTTTCAGCCAACACTCGTTCAACACGATAATGTCAAATTCTACATTTATTCTACAAAGAAGTGTTTGGAAAGAGTCAATATTTGCGTTAACCGATCGAATATTTTGAGATATTATAGTAAGTTGCTTAGCCGGTTCAACAACATAAGATGCACACTCCTCAGGTTTGCAGCGTAATGAATCGGACACTGATAATTGGTCGACATGATCGCTCAAACTATTTGATGTGCTATCCACTGTAGATACGTCGAGAGTATATGTCTCTTTCTAATGGTGCTGGTTGTTTGTTTGAATCTTTGCGAGTACCTATGTTTATCGGCTCTTTTTCCTGTACATTTTTTATTTTTATGATTTTTGTAGGTTTTTTTAAACTATTTATAAAATTTAGAATGAGTTTGGAATATCTGCAGGGTTGATTAGAGTTTTTAGTAAATGTTAGTGACCCCTTCGAAAGTGTATGTTGCTTATTGTGTAAGTGTGTAGGTGTATATGTGTTTGGTATTGTGGATATTGTGGTAAAAGTGGGTGTGCATAATGTAGTTTTGTATGTTAATGTGTAAATTGTAACCATAACTACATGAAAATACAATAACTTGGATGAAAAATATTGAAACAAGAAAAATATATAATAAGCTATAAAGGAGCGCACGCATGCATTACTTGAAAAATCATAATAACTACTTAATAATGAATTACAATAAAATAATTTAGACAAATATAGTCAAATTCCTATATTTAAATTTTTTAAATCGGATTCAGAATTTATGAGGTGAGATGTGGTTCCTTCTCTTGATCGAAGAAACACCCTCCCATGAGAAGTCCAACAGAAGTTATAATCATTGGTCTTCGCAAAATCCCGAGCAAGAAAGAATAAGCGTTTTGTCTTATAAGTCAAGCTTTCTGATAAGTAAAGTGGTTTGGTAGGACCATTTAATGCCAGAGTCGCTGTGGAGAACTTATGTTCTTTGTTAGTCCTGTTGTAGTATTTCAGAGATCTAATTAATTTTTCCTTCAGAATTGATGTTGTGAGGTTAATAAGAATAGGTTTAGTCGAGTCGGATTTAATCTTCAAACGGTATACATCACGAATGTCGGAATTATTTATTGGGACACTTAGAGCTGTGCCTGTATCTGTGACAATTTTTATGAGATCTTCCTTAGATTCGTGAGTGCTTTCTGGCAAGTTTCTCAGCTCCAAACATGTACCTCTTTGGTATCTTTCCAAATTCTCCACTTTGTTCTCCAAAGTCTTAATGTATGCTAAGTTATCGTTTCGTACAGCTGTTAATTTATTAAATTCCATTACTAGATCTTCATATTTTTTCGAGACAAAATCAGCAGATTCCTTTAGGCAGGAATTGAGGGTATTAAGCTCGTTCACAGCTGCCTGAAGTGACGCATATTTTTCGTTTTGTTATAATATTATCTCGGTGGTATATAGGTACATACATATTCTTTTTCTCTTTAGGTAACAGTATTGGTGAACTAGGTTGTGCTTACGCTGATGGCTGCTTCACCGCGGAGGAGATGATCTTAGCCGGATACAGCATAGGCATGGCTTTTAACGAAACTCCTTTTATCAAGGGGTCCATGGCTGCCGTTGATCTCGGCTACAGCCAGGTAAATACTTAATATAATATACTTACTCTCATGCCTTATATTATTAAAATGTTTAAATCAGGTAACATAAAATGCTTACTCATAATTTAGTTTTCCATTTAAAGTTGTTCATTCCGAACTGCTCCAGCAGTTTTCATTCATTTTGGATTAAGTTTAGAATAGTGGCATTGCTATTTTTTATTAATTTCATTCCTTTCATTTATAATTATTCCTTTTTAGGTTTTATATAAAAAAGTATGAATTTTTACTAAATTAATAACGAATACTTTTATTATTTTAACAATTACTAACCCACTACTTACACTTTTAATTTTAAAATAGATCAAAACAATGTGCCCGCTGGAAATAGAAGTAGCCTATCACAATGGCCCCGAGTCAAGCATCGTCTCAGGTCCAGCTGACATGATTAAGAGTTTCGTTGCTAAGTTGACTGCCGATGGTATATTCGCTAAAGAGATCCCTTGCTCAAACATAGCATTCCATTCACGTTATATATCTGACGCTGGTAAGTTCCTTATTGTAGTTTATACTTCAACTTGGACTGCACGGTGGTTTAAGCAGTCGCCTCACACTTACTACTACTGTTGGTTCGATCCCGCAGTGGACTATATATTGTGTGAGCCATAAATGGTTAGATATTTTAAGTCTGAGTGTTCTTTGTGTCCCTTTCATGTATGTTTATAAAGTCTCCCACGACACAGGATACATTCGTAGTGCGAGAGTTGTCTTTTTTTTAAAAAAAGATCTGTGATCATTGTCTTTATGTTAAGGTCTAACTTACCACCACTCTTGTGGCAATTTTTACTACGTGGCAGATGCTTGAAGTACAGGATTTTATGTTACTGTATAGGTAATCAATAACTATACAACTTCTGTACAACGGGAACACCATATGTCTAAGTTATTCAACGGAGGATCAATATTGTATGACTATTATGATTTAATGTTTGTGGGTCTAGGTTATGCGGGTTAAATATATAAAGCTGGCTATATCTTTTGATCCGTTGTTTAATTTAAATATTCAAAGAGTTTAAAACATCTTCTTTTAATCCAGTTAATGTTACAGAAAATGGGCTAGGCGTTTTTAATTTCACCGAAACTGATTCTTCACCTCACAATTGAAATAAATAATTTATGTTTATCAAATAGACATATTCCAAGAAATCTGACATTTAACTTAAAATGAAAACTCACAACATATAATTTTAACTTTTTATCTCAATAGGCCCAACTCTTCTGAAATATCTGAAAGAAGCGATCAGATCACCGAAGCTTCGCTCAGACCGTTGGGTATCTACCTCTGTACCACAAGCTCAATGGAAAAATAAAAAGGCTCGACTGTCTTCTGCTGCATATCACACTAATAATCTTTTGGTAAGATTATAGAAACCACATCATCATATCATTTTTTGATGACAGTCAGATATTAATGAAAGAATCCAAGAAATTGTATCTATACTTTCTGGGATCTTAGCTAAAAAACGTTTTTAAGTTAGAATTTAGAAGTTTCATGTCTTACAGACTAGCATGTTTATGAGTTAAAATTCGATTGTATAGCTTTTGAATTGCCTATCCGATAAGGTTTCACTAAGGTTGCCAAGTCCGCGAAATAAAAGGTTCAGTGTTCACTTGTACGTGGTCGCATTGCATCAAATTATATTTGTAAGCCTTTAGATTTAAGCAGAGTTTTTTTTTAACAGAGCGCAGTACTCTTTGAAGAAACATCCCGTCTCATTCATCAGGACGCTATCATCGTCGAAATTGCACCTCATGGTCTTCTACAAGGCATTCTTCATCGTTCTTTATCGACTAAAGACGTCATTAATATTCCTCTCATAGAAAGAAACCATAACGACAACGTACAAGCACTCTTTACAGCATTTGGAAAGTGAGTATTGGTTTCTATGCTAAAAATTAAAACTACAAAAATTTCAGTGTAAGACAATCACCATGGGTTCCGTATAAAGTTATATATTATGCGGAGAGATAGTTTGGCATAACGGCAAAAGATTTTAATTTTCCACGTGTTTATCATAACAACTTAATTATTCTATTCTTAATGCTGTACTAGACGAAGCTGCCATGTGTACAGAATGCACAATACATGATATTAATTTGAAAGAACAAATACATCTTAAATATTTTTCTTTATTTGTTCTTGGGATTTCCCTATTAAAATAATTCGTTATCATGCTTCAGTGGGTAGTACCGAGGAATCTAACGAGGTTTTGAGTTATTTATGGAGTATTAAAATTAGTATTCGTATATACAGTAGCGCTCAAAAATATTTTGACAACTCAATATTATTCCATATCACAAAAAATGATAACAAAATTGTTTCCAATCAAAGATTATATTTGAAGTAATGATACGTTTCACAAATTAAGACACTTAAATGTAATGTATTTCTACACAAAAAGAAAACATAAAGAAAAATTATTTACGACACGGCTCAAAAGTATTTTGGCAAGGAAAGTTTTTTATTTTATAATTATTTTTGGTATTCACTATTAGTGTTTTGTTGCATATCTATTAGCCTTCAAGACCGCTTCACAACGCGCCGGCATCGAGTCAACTAGTTTCTGCAAACGATCAATATGTATTCGGCTCCATTCGTTACTTAGTGCTTCATATAAAGCATCTTTATTTGAATAGTTTCGACATTTTATGCAGCGATTCAGTTCTTCCCAAAGATGCTCTATCGGGTTTAAATCGGCACTTTGACTTGGCCAGTTGAGAATTTTGATTTTAGCGACTTTCATGAAGTCGTTGACATGTTTCGATTTGTGTTTGGGTTATTGTCTTGTTGAAAATACCAACCAGGTGCCATATTTGCTTTAGCATAGGGTAGCATTTATTGCTTTAATATATCTGCGTACATAAAGCGATCCATAGTACCTTCTATCCTAACTAAAGGCCCGATTCCGCGGCGAGAAAAGCATCTCCAGACCATAATATTGCCACCTCCATGCTTTACTGTGGGTATTTGGTATCGAACATCAAATCTTTTGTTTACAGGACGTCGCACGTACCGTATACCATCAGATGACACTAAATTAAATTTACTTTCGTCACTCCACAAAACCTTGGACCATTCTGAACTCGTCCATAATCTGAACCGCTTCGCAAACGCAAGGCGCAGCTTCCTATTCCTTGCAGAAATTAGAGGTTTCTTAGTTGGACGTCGTCCATGTAATCTGAAGTCCTTTAGTCTGCGTTTTACAGTTGAAACTTGTAAATTCAATTCGTAATTTTCCTGTAACTCGTTTTTTATTTGCACAGCTGTTTTTCGGACATCACTTGTCGATAACCTTTTTATCAAATGGTCTTCCTTAGCGGATGTTTTTTTCGGACGGCCACTTTGAGGCTTATTTTCAATAGTTTTTCGTTTATTATAAGCTTTATTCTTCGAATTAACAAGTTGTCGTGACACTTTAAAACTTCGAGCAACTTCTGCTTGCGTCATTCCACTTTGTAGGGTTAGTTATCACGGCATTTTTAATATCATTTGAATATTCTTTAGTCTCAGGCATGTTGATAAATACGGAGAAATTATACCTTATAGTCAAAAATATATGAAGTGTGAGTAGAACCGCTGCCAGCAAGGAACTGAATGGTTGTCAAAATACTTTTGAGCGCATGTATAGACGTGTTTTGTTTTTAACAAAGAAAGAAAACAAATAAGTTCCAACTTGTAACTCACAGAGGATGAAATACATCATAAATAATAATATAAAAAATACTAAAATTATTTTGAAGTGCTTAGTAAAAAGATAACTGCAAAAGTAGTCTTGTCAAAATACTTTTGAGCGCTACTGTGTGTCTTTAATTGACTTAAAAGCCATTTTCGAAAGAAAATTGGAGAGTTAAGTCAGTTTCTACTACTTTAATTGCTGACTAAACGTGGTGAGTACCCAGTTTTGACTGCACGGTTGGCGTAGTGATTTAACGGACATCACGCCACTCTCTACTGCGCTGAGTGTTGTGGGTTCACACCCCACATGGGAAAATACTCCGTGTAATCCACCAATTGTTGTTCTGAGTCTGGTTATTCTTCGTGTACATTTCTTGTATGTTTGTACCATGAAGTTGCCCGCGATACAGGATATATCCCTAATACGGCGTTATTCATTTCAAGGAAAAAAAAATTAAGTTAATAAATATGCAAAAGTACCCGAAATGTGTTTGAATTTTAAAACATCAATATCAAACACATGGCTGACGTTCATGATTTTTGATTGTTTAAACATGTATGTAAACTAAATATTAATAAACTAAAAAAATAATGTGTGTAAACAGTAGATGTAATTAATATAACAATGTCATATGAAGTTGTGTTAACCTGAAGTTAGAAATCGACACCAAAAAACTTTTCAATATCCGCCTTTAAATTTTAATGATTAAATTTTTCTATAGATTGTATGCAGCTGGTTTAAACCCCTGCATGGCCAACATTTATCCACATATTCCATACCCTGTTTCACAAGGTACTCCGATGCTTTCTCATTTGGTTGAATGGAAGCATAGTGAAGATTGGTAAGTGACATGATTACTTATCATATGGTGACTTACGATTTAATAGGTTCAGAGTTTAAACTTAAACTGGCAAGTATGGCAGAAAACTCTCTTGTATTTCTTTTTCAATAAAATATTGCGTTGTTTAATGACCTATAATCGAGAAATACTATTGAATCGCGAGCGTAACTGTTGAATTTGACTATAGGTTGTTCATTAAGTAAGCACGCTATTCAACTAATCTTAAATGCCATCCACAAATTTAAACGGTACGTTAGCCTTTGGTAGCTGTTATACGTTCAGTGTCCAGTCCGCCGACTTCAAAAAGGAGGAGGTTCTATATTTCACTGTTTGTGTTTTTTTTCGACCTAAATTGCCCACTGTTTAGAAAATAAGCTTTAAGCTTAAAGTTGTGAGAGCAATTTGTGTTTCAGGTTTGTTACATCTTACAATATTCATAAAAAGATGAACTCGGGTGAGAGAGTAGTCAGAATGTCCGTCCTTGATGAGGACTTTGAATATTTGGTTGGATACGTTATTGACGGTACGTTTTTTAATTGCTATCACTGCACACATATACATGACACTTATATGCATAAGTAGTAGAACAGCTTAACGTGAAATTAATAAACTGATACTTAAATATCACAATGTCTTTGTTTCTTTCTTTCCTTAGGTCGTAATCTATATCCTGCTACCGGTTACCTAGTCTTAGTTTGGGAGACTCTTGGTAAAATGATGGGTGAACTGTATACTGAAGTGTCTGTGGTATTCGAAAACGTTCGATTTCTACGAGAAACAAACATCCCCAAAGAAGGACACTTGGAGTTCACTATAGTTATTCACAAAGGGAGCGGCAATTTCGAGGTAAAAATTAATTTTACTTTAAGAATATTTTTGTAATATCATATTTATAAGGAAAGAGGTATTTCCAAGGTATTGTTGAAAAACGTGACGTCAGCATAACTTTACGAACTTCAGAAGTACTTGGTAAGTTTCGTAAATTCAACGGATATCATAATAAAGTTCCTGAGAGGTCCCAACTGTACGACGTCTTGAGTAAGAATGCCTTTGCCTGGACAGTGCAACCGTATTTTTAGCGATCGGCTCACAATCATGTGTTCATGACTTTTCATTATCATCGTCATTATGATTATCAACAACTTTAACACTCCACTGCTGGACGAAGGACCTCTCCTTAGAAAGGATGTTTTGACCTGCTATACTCCCCTGGCCAAACGGTTTGGTATAAGATTTGTTTCAAATTTTTCTTCTCTTTGTAGTGATGTTGTCCTGCATCTTTTGCCCTCTTTAATCGCCCCTTACGACACCTATGGTATGAATAGGGGTGGTGACACTTCATGTTCTTAGACTGTGACTACACGACTTTTCAAGTATTGAAAATACAATATGGGTAATAATGACATGCTGTTTAAAATAAAAAAAAATGATTAATCAATTATTTACGAACTTGTTTTTGGAATAATCTGATAATTAGCTAAGTTAGTTCAATTTGTTTTTGTAATAGCCAACTCATAATATTACCACCGTTATATATTATTTCTCATTCCTCTGATCATTCAAAAAGGTTTGCAGTATACTTACAGTGATATCACTTTTATTGCCTTATTTAACATTTGTTAGTTTTTTTTTTGTATTCAGAACTATTCTTAAGACACGCTAAGAGCAAAATGGTACTCCTTTTCTTACTTATTTACTAAAGAATACTTTGACAAGTTTAGGAAAAAGTTAGTGACTGCCTATACACGTTCACCGGAATGTTCATGTTCTTTCTCTGTTGTAGATCTTACATATCTTTTTATTTTAAGGCGATAAGACTACCGATTGTTTCGTTTACATAATTGTAACTCATTTTTCTTTTGTTCCTATTGAAATGTGACAGTAAAGATACAATTAATAAATAAAAAAAATATTTAGGAATATCCGATGTATGTCTCTTTTAGATCGTAGAAAGTGGTGCCTCGATTGTTACCGGCCGTATTTATGCTAAGAAGAATATTGGTCAATACTGCCGAGAGCTCTCAAGCATAAAAGATCCTAGTGGCCCCAACATAAAACACTTGCTAACAAAAGACTTTTATAAAGAACTTCGTCTTAGAGGATATAAATACAGGTAATTTGGACATTATAAATAAAATAAAAAGCAAAAAGCTAAGGAATTTAATTTGTTTTCATATAATCGATACTCTTAAACAACACCCTATTTTTAGAAGAGATAAGCATTTATCTATTATAATCTATAATTATAATAGTAAAATATTTTATGTACTTATAAGCGGGTGCGTTACGTGACTTAGAGAAATGAAACATCGAGTACCACGTCCCCATATGGTTACTGATACGAACGCTTAATAACGAGCGCGCGCTATTTCGAACAACAATGTCGTAACCATGCGATCTCGAATGATCAAATATCTAATTCATCAATTTCGAATCACTTAACAAAGAATTTACGCTATCACGATAAATCCTTCGCCGAAGCCGGTGAAGCGAAATGGTGTCACTTTGCTTAAATAGTAACAATTCATCTATTGAGATTTAAATTCAAATAGAATGTATTGCAATGATGATGAAAGAATCAAGATATAAAGAATACCACATCACAGGGTGGATGAAATTAAAAAATAACTTATTCACTTAAAAAATACTAAATATAGAAAAAAAAAATCTAAATTTTATTTTACCACTTTGTCGGTGTAACGAGTTTACAGGCTTCTAGCACTAATAGGTTGTGAGATATAGTGTGGAAAGATGCGAAAGTTGATACTTTAGGTTAGATTGAGGACATATGGCTTCGGTGGTAAGTTTGTCGTGGTAGCGTGGATTCTACGTTAAATGATTCGAAATTGGTGAATTAGAGATTTAGTTATTCGAGATTGCGTGGTTACGGTGTCTTGTTTTTCGTGGTAGCGTGCATTCGCTGTTAAGTGATAGGAAATAGTAAATTTTAAAGATTCGACATGGCATGGCCACGGCATATATTTTTGGTGGTAGCATGCATTAATTGTTGAGTGTATCGTAGGAGAAGAAATATGAGGACCTAGTACTTTTACTTACTGTTTTTTTACTTGACACAATGCATTTGTTATAAATTTATAATTATAATATTAATTCGTATTTTAGTGGTCTCTTCCGCGGCGTCATTGGTTGTAATATTGATGGCATGCGAGGTCGTATCTCTTGGGCCAACAATTGGGTCACCTTCATGGACTGCATGCTGCAGATGAAGATTATTAATCTAGACACAAGAGGTCTTTTCCTGCCATCTAGAATTGAAAAGCTTTCTATTGATACTAGCATGCATTACAACACAATGTCGAAGATAAACTCTGACTCCACCATGAAGTCGTTTGAGGTGCACGTCTATCCCTGTCTTGAAGCTATTAGGTAAGAATTTCATAATATTCCTACTTTTTTAATACTTAGGTACATATTTGATATATATATAAATATAGATAGTATATATATATTATCACAACGGAAACGAAAATCAAACAAAACAATAAAACTTAAAATATTTCATTAATTTACAGGTCGATTAATCTTTCTGTGCACGTTTGCGTATAAACCTACAAAATATTCAAAATAAGCATAAAAGTTCTACCCGTATATTACGAAATACCTGGGTTTTTAAGTTTTCACTTCCTAATTTTATTCTTTTAGAAACATAAAAACTATTAACGAATTTCGGTAACAAGATATACGAGATCAGTGGGCTTCATAAGTGGGAGATTCATAAGTTTATTCAGGGTGCGCCAAGAATTCGTTAACATTTTAATCTAACATCCATGTTTTTTACCACCGGCAGTGACTTATTGAATGTGTGACAAGTGGCTCCATTTTATTGAAACCATGTGTTACGATTGGAGCCAGCAAATTCCAGTAGTATCAGTCCCAAGAACTCCCATAGCATGTTTGCGCGGGATGTTAAATTGAAATGTTAACGAATTCATAGCCCATCCTATATTACAAATAATACCGAATTATATGTTTCTGGTCCGTTGATATCTTATATCTAATATTTAACTTTTTGATTTTATGCCATCATAATTATTTTGCAGGGCTGGTGGTATAGAAATTCGTGGACTCCACGCCACTGCTATTACAAAGAAATTATCAGCTAGAGTGCCCGTACTTGAGAAGAATATATTCGTTCCTTTTTTTGGCAAATTTAAGATGACGGTAAGAATTTGAGCTGCTTAAAGAAGTACTAATATGCTATATTTTATTTGCTTACATCATTTTTTATTGATTTGCCAATGTAATTAATTTATTTCTTTCCTATTTAAATAGGTTGCAGATATCCTGCGCTCCAATCTTCAGTTAATCTTAGAGAATATTCAAATTTATAAAATCAAGTGTATTGAATTAGCTGATGAAGAATATAGAAAGCATAACTTGACCCCTTTATTAGTAAGAGTTGGTGATATTTTTGAAGCTACGCCACTGGTTCAGGCCGAATTACTATTTATATCAGATCAACCTTGTGAAATGCCTTCTCATATTACTGTGAATAATAAGCAATTACAGGGTGAAAGTAACGCTGTAGTTTGCATTGGTGCAAATCTTCTAAGCAGACATAAAGTAAGTACAATATAACACCTCCAAATCTTGCAGCACTACATCTTAATATAAAAATAATATTTATAAAGAAAGGTATCAAATAATTTGAATACTTATGTAACAGGTAATTCACCAAGCTCTATCGACCCTCCGTGATAAAGGCTTTATAATCAGTCGCGAAAGACATCGTCCTGAGCCTAAGAAATATTCTGACAAATACGATATCATTACTATTCAAGAAACTGGTTCTGAGTGTTTTGTCCTTTTGAGAAAACGCGAAGGAATAAGACCGATAAAATTTGTCAGAGTTCTTGCTTCAGACAAGAGCTTTTCATGGATTAAGAAAATCAAGAAAGAGCTCAAAGAAAGTCAAAAACTTGTTCTGTATAGTCAATATGAACATATCAATGGACTTCTTGGTTTAGTTAACTGCTTGCGAAAGGAACCTGGTGGTGAAATCGTCCGTGGTTTGCTAATCTCTGATTCATCTGCTCCTAAATTTAATGCTGACTTAGAGTTCTACGTGGACCAACTAGAAAAGGATTTAGCCTTGAATGTTTATCAGAATGCAAGTACCCCTCAGATATTTTAAATACTTTCTTGATAAGTGTAGAAGTAGGTGATAGTAAGAAATAATCTATACTTTTTAAAATTTAAATTCAAAAATGTTTAATATCGGTCATTTCAATGAATATTTTGTATATTTTTATCAAACAACAAAATTATAATGCTCATAAGAAAGTGAAAGCAAACTGTTATAAAGCTTGGACGGGACATGAGTAGTGTGAATGTTTATTGTTCATATCCCATTTTTGTTAAAACCATCAAGGCTCATTTAGATCGATTTTCTGTGATCACACTTCCGGAAGAAGGAAGAAGAAGTTCACTGCTGAACGAAAGTAAGGTACCCATCCTGGTCTGGAGCAATCCACATCTATCCGCTGCCAGTCACCATATGTATGGCTCTACTAATGTTCTCGTATCTACTTATTCCTTCCCTCTACCTCATTATCAAGGTGTGTCACGATCGAAACATATACCTGTACAACTTTCACTGAATTCGAAAAATGATTCAAATCGCTGATTAAAAAATAGTAGTTTCATACCCTAAATCTTTTGGATGAATCTATCCAATGATACAGGAGACAAAAAAAACCTTTCAATTTTTGGTTTTGTAGAGATTTAGGAGTTTATTTTACTACTTTGTCAATGTAAATAATATTTTTTAAATATATTTTTATTTGTTAAACTAGTTTTTAATTACAGGGGCAATGGGGAACTTACCGCTACCTTCTTCTCGGTGATCCAGAGGCTATTCGGGTAAACCACGCATTTGTTAATACTGTAACAATTGGAGAACTGTCTTCTTTAAGATGGCTCGAAGGCCCCATCAGACCAAACCATGTGGTCAAAAATCCTGAAAGTGTACTTGTACAGGTAAGTTATTAATGTAATTAGAGTAAAGTCCATTAATCCCAGTCTCCTAAAATACTTTTTTAACTCAAGATGTATTGTTTTCAATTTTGTCGTCAGTACTTAATAGTTCTTGCCAAATACTTTTGTCTTAAGATCGGCTTACTACTTAACCTTTAAAGTTTTTACCTCTAGATCCTTCCAATACAAGTTTTTTAAAATGTTATTTAAAAAAACTATTAATTATGTTAAAACAGGTGTACTGCGCTGCACTTAATTTCCGTGATGTAATGACGGCAACAGGTCGTCTGGCTGTCGATACTGTGGCTCGTGGGCGCATTGCACAACGGTGTGTGCAAGGCTTGGAAATAGTCGGTAAAACACCCAAGTAAGTCACTTTCTCTCTAGACTCAACAAAGGTAGTAACACTCTGTTTTATCGACATATATCGACAGCTAAATAATTTTCTACATGTTATTTATGTTCCTATGCTAATTATGATAGCAAGGAGTTTAAATAATTATAATTCTTTTTGTTAATCTTTATTTACGTAGCTTGCTTGCTTGCTTATCCGTAACCATGGTCAACTTGAAGCGCCGGCATTCTCCAATCACGATCTAATCTTCCTCTCCTATGCCCTTAAACCACCTAAACCCCAACCAAGAGTTTTGCGCATGCGTTGTTTTGCTCGTATGGATCTGGACAAGCTACTTAGGGATGCTGCCTGTCTGAATTGGGATGCAGTAACGTCAGTTATAAGCATAGATGAGAAGCTTCATAACTTTAATCACATACTTCTCGCTCTATATGATAACCATGCACCCATCAAAAGTATTAAAGTAAAGAGGCAACCTGCTCCCTGGATGACGAAAGAGGTACTTTTGGCTATGCGACGAAGAGATAGAGCTTTTTTCAAATTCAGAAGGGACCGTATCGAGGCAAAGCGCACTTTATACAAAATCGCGAGGAATTGCTGCAACCAGATGATACGCAACGCCAAACGCCGACACATTTTTGACAACATCTCCCATTCTTCTCCCGCCAATATTTGGAGGTTCCTTGGAACTCTGGGTATTGGTAAGCAGCGGTCGGGTGGTCTGCAGGGGACGGTTGGTTTGGAGGATTTGAACCACCATTTTTCTCTATCTGCTCATTTGGATTCTCAAACCGAGTATCGCACTGTTGACTACCTGACAAGCTTAAATAGCCCTAACATAAATCCCTTCCGATTTTCTCCGGTTGCGTCGGGTGAGATCAAAAAGATCATATTCTCTATCAAATCCAACGCTGTTGGTTGTGATAAAATCAGCCGACGTATGATCGTAACAATTATTGAGCACATTTTACCTATAATCGCCCATATCATAAACTACTCATTATATTCTGGAATTTTCCCATCACTGTGGCGCAAAGCTTGTGTCATCCCTTTACCTAAAAATCCAAATCCCACACACCCCAACTATTTCAGACCAATATCCGTCCTCCCTTTCCTCTCAAAGGTCCTAGAATCCTGTGTGCACAAACAGTTTTCTGAATTTGTCTACAAAAACAACCTATTGAGCCCGTTTCAATCGGGTTTCAGGCCTGGTCATAGCACTACTTCTGCTCTTCTTAAAGTGGTTGGTGATATCAAGGCAGGTATGCAAGACACTGAAGTTACTGTTTTGGTACTAATTGACTTCTCTAATGCCTTCAACACAGTCAATCACAATATACTCCTGTCTATCCTTTCCTATCTTGTGGTCTCACCTGAAGCACTGGATTGGTTCTCATCATATCTTCGGGGACGCCAGCAATCTGTTCATGTCGATGGATCTTCCTCGAGCTGGTGTGATCTCGATTCTGGTGTTCCTCAAGGCGGCATTCTTTCTCCTTTATTATTTTCTGTGTATATTAACCTCCTGTCCCTGGAACTTCGTTGTGCGTATCATCTGTATGCCGACGACCTACAGCTCTATTCACAGAGCAAAGTGGAAGATATCTCGAGAGCAATACAAATGATCAACCACGATCTGGAAACAATCAACACGTGGTCTCAAAGGTTTGGTTTATCTGTGAACCCCACAAAATGTCAAGCTATCGTAGTGGGAAGTCACCGGTCGATGAACAGAGTAGACACTAAAACTCTCCCGGCTATTACTTTTAATGGGACTATCATATCTGTGAGTGGATCGGTGAAAGATTTAGGTTTACACCTCGATTGCACACTAACCTGGCGTGAACAAGTTGCAAAACAGTGCCGGAGGATTACTGGGACACTTCGGGCTCTAAATCGTCTGAGAAATTTCCTGCCCGTAAAAACCAAGACTATGCTTGTGCAAACTCTTATCTTCCCCTTAATCGACTATGGTGATGTGTGCTGCTACGACCTGAATGCAGATCTTCTCGATAAATTAGACCGTCTTCTTAATAACTGCATTCGATTTGTTTATAATCTCCGTAAATATGACCATGTATCCTCTTTCCGTTCGCAGCTCAATTGGCTACCAATTCGTCTACGCCGAAAATTACGCGCGCTCACTGTTCTATTCTCTTTACTTAATAACCCATCTTCGCCAACATATTTAAACTCTTATTTCCAACTCCTATGTAGCAATCACGACAGAAAGCTTCGGTCTTCTAAGAATCTTCTCCTTCGTTGCCCCTCCCATACATCTGAGTTTGTTGGCTCATCTTTCTTTGTGCAGTCCGTTCTTCTCTGGAATGAGCTTCCCCTCGAAGTCAGGATGGCTAGCAACGCTTTTACTTTTAAGAAAAAAGTGAAGCAGTATTTACTGAAACAGCTGGTAGAATCAACCAATACATGATTATCATCTTATTATTACTTGTTATGATATTTATTTGTGTATGTATGTATATAGACTTACATCAACTTAAGTATGTATTTGTATGTATTTATGTATTTGTATTAATTTTAGTATATGAAAGTTTGTATATGTCTACTTCTTCTTTTCAACATCTGAAACGCACCTACTTCCTATTTTCTCTGCATCACCCAAAGGTTGACTGGTAGAGAATGCCTTAGGCATTAAGTCCGCCTATGTACATAAAGTGCATGATGTATAAATAAATAAATAAATAAAATAAATAAACCACAATTATAACTATGTCGCTCCAGTATTATATATTAATTAAAAATAAATTAAAATTGAGAATCATCATATCAATTATAGTCAGTTTTATAAATATTTGCCTGTAATATTTTTTTTTAAAGAAAGATGTACCAGGTTTCATCTTTTTCAAATATTTAACCTAAGTGGAATTCTGTACAAAATTATCCAACAGAATATTTTCAATTATTTCATTATTGTAGTGGTTCTCGAGTTATGGGGATGGTTCACAACGCTGGTCTAGCGAATGTAGTCCAAGCTGATAAAGACTTACTATGGCCTATTCCTGACGAATGGAGTTTTGAAGAAGCTGCTACTGTTCCTGTGGCATACGGGACAGTTTACTATGCTATGGTAAGCTCTTATGTGAAAAATTAGTGAAAATATGAAATGTACTAGGATGTACTGTTAGGAACTAGTCGATGATGATTCGAAACTTCAACATACTCGTACATACAATTTATAAACTGTCCGTCTGCCGCCATACTTTCAAGCTGAGTCCTCGATAAATATGATTGCCGTGGTTTGGCTTATCTGTAAACTTTATAATATACTCAATCAGTAAAAATGCAAAAAAATGAAATTTTTTCAGCTTTAATGTCTTAGTAGCAACAAATAAACAATTACAATTATCTAATATAATATTGTGCTTTGAATCCAGATCTTCTTGATAAAGTAAACCGTACGAATATTGTCATTGTATCTGCATTCAATTTAACAAAAATCTTCCTAAATAATTCTTTATCTTTTTTAACTTTTCTAATGTCAGTATTGGACTTTATATGTTTAGACGTCACACGTCGACGTCACTTGAGAGGTCCACAGGTTCTTCTTCTATCGATCAGTCTTTTCTTATCTCTTAGCACACATGTAAACAAAACACGGGATTTCATCCCGTATTTTGTTTTTTAATAATTATTAAAAATTCAAGAGGACAGTTATAAACTTACTATGTACATGGCCGTGTGGTGACTGATTAAGGAAACTGAGTATCACCGTCCCTACTCATCCTATAGGTATCCTTAAAGGCGACTAAGGGAGCAAGTTACGCAGGACATCACTGCAAATAGAAAGAAAACTCGAAACAAACGCTATACCAAACCGAGGGGTGATAGTGTAGGCCAAAAGCTCTTAGCTGAGGAACAGCTTATGTACAATAGTTGACTGTTGGAGACTGTTGATGGTGATTGTGATGTATATAATGTATGTACACGTTTCATATTTTAAATCTTTTAAGGGATTTGCTTAACTTTTTTAAGATAATAGTGGGCAAAATGAAACATGGAGAATCCATCCTTATCCACGCCGGATCAGGCGGTGTGGGTCAAGCCGCTATTAATTTAGCATTGTATTATAACTGTGAGATATTCACAACTGTTGGTACCGCAGAAAAGAGAGCGTTCATCAAGAAGCTGTTCCCACAAATTAAAGGTTTGGTGACTATACTACTACGTTTAGATTTCATTTATTTTCGCTTCGTTATTTAGTGAAGATACACAGTTCACTTTAATTTAGAAAAAAATTGGAGCAATAGGAAGTTATAAGAAAAATATTAATTTATAAGAAATAAGTTTGTCCTAAAACAAAATATTTTTTCAAATTAATTTAGAATTTTCTTTGTATGTACAATATGACAATAGTATTATAAAACTTAAAAAATCTGCTTTTTAGATTGATTCAAATGATCAATAATTCCATGTTCATTTTAATGTTCATTTTAAGAGTACTCGTAGCTCTGTGTTTAGTGATAATAGTAACTGATCAAGATAATTGAATTACAGATAGTCACATTGGAAATTCTCGTAATACTTCCTTCGAAGACATGATCAGAAGTGAGACCAATGGCAAGGGTGTTGACTTGGTACTAAATTCTTTATCAGATGAAAAACTTCAAGCTTCAGTACGTTGCTTAAAGTACCGTGGACGTTTCTTAGAAATCGGCAAGTTCGACATCTGTAACAATACGCCCATTAGCATGTGTTTCTCCTTAAAGGAAACTTCTTTCCATGGCATTATGTTGGACTTCATCTTGGATCAAAACTTCATATACAGGGAGGTTTGTAAAAGTAACGTAACCTATTTTAGATTTGAATACATATAAGAGAACTAAATAAGTGGTAGGATTCACATTTTTCACTTATTTCAATTCAACTTTTTTTTTAGCGGCTGCATGACCTGCTATTATTTGGCATCGAGTCTGGTGCCATAAAACCTCTGACTTATAGTACATTTGAAAAGACAGAAGTTGAGGCTGCCTTTCGATACATGGCAGCTGGTAAACATATAGGCAAGGTCAGTTTACAGCATAAGTATAATGTAATATGAATTTTGATATATATACGAGCGAAATATTTCATTTCCATTTTTTTAATTTGTCTATTACGCACGATTTATTCTCAATTAATGGAAATATCAGATTTTTTAGGAAAAAGACTCTGTAATTTTGTTTCCTTTATTATTAGTTTCTAAATATCCATGAGGGGATTGAGTTTTTACTTTTTCATCAGGTCATACTTATTATTTTCCTTTAGGTGATAATTAAAATCCGTGAAGAGGAACACAGCCCCCAGGTAGTTCCACCCTCAAATATACCAATGGATGCTTTACCTAGGTAAGCTATTATCTTGTAAGAAATAATAATATTATTATACATTATAAATTAACGTGCAATTCGATATTCGACTAAGTAAATATGTGTATGTACTTTAGAAATAACATACTTTTCTGTAGAAAAGACATTTTATTTATATTTTTCAACTGAAATAAATGTTATTCAGTTAAGTAGTAATTCTATTGAAACTACAAAATTCTACAATTTCATACTACATTTGTAATAGAAGGAATAACTTCATTATGAAATACTTATTTTGGTTTCATTATAATTATCAACAGGTACAACTGTTGCGAGGATCATGTGTACATCATTGTAGGTGGTCTTGGAGGGTTTGGTCTTGAATTGGCCGACTGGCTTGTCATGAGAGGAGGACGCAAGTTTGTCCTCACCTCTCGTAGAGGAATCACAAATGGATACCAAGCTTTTCGAATAAAGTATGTTGATGTAAAAGAATTCTATTGCGTCTATTGGAACGAAGTTCCTTATCGCGCGTTGCAAAGGAGGTTAGACGGAAAAATATCAGACGAAAAGTTGTCATGACACTTTTTGCTATAGTGGAGTAAGCTGTGCGGCGTGCGCATGTTTCTCTCTCTCTCTCTTTCTCTCTCTCTCTCTCCCTCTCTCTCTCATAGAAAGCAAGCCAATTTTCGTTTCGTCTTTCTATTTTGCTTTGAACAGTGTAGTGTCGCCACGATTATTTTTATTTTGTTAAGTTTATACAGGTTTTTTGTACATAACAAATAATAAAATAATAGGAAATAAAATTTCTTACTTCTTTACTTAAATTGCTTTACTGATTAATCGAAAGGAACTTCGTTACACTCGGGTGTCCCTTGACGCCTCTTATTTTCTATTTATTTTTTTCAAACTTTACTACACATTCATCTCTATTAATATAATAGTGAGATTATTTGAGTTTCCTATCTAACTATCTGTATACCAGCTGTAGTATTTTAACCAGGGATAATTTATTCGTATAATGATGAAAGTGATTACGGTTTTACCTTATTAACCCGACATATAGAAAAAAACACTTTCGCCTTGTGAAAATGAAATGTACGTTTTCAAAATCATTTAAAATCTAATAGTTTTCTTTTCTAAATTGTCTCGTATAATATTATATTCTTAATTTCTAGGTCTTGGGCTTCTTACGGAACTAATGTCCAAATCTCTACCCATGATGTCACAACTGAATCTGGTTGCAAACAAATGCTAAAGATGGCTTCAGCTATGGGTCCTGTTGATGCAATCTTTAATCTTGCTGTGATCTTAAAAGATTCTATCTTCCAAAATCAAACTTCAGAGTCTTTCAAGATAGTATATGGACCTAAAGCTTTGGCCACAATACATTTGGACAAACTATCCAGGAAGCTGTGTCCAGGTTTAAAGTTAGTGAATAATTATCAGTTCTTTTGTCATTGTTCACGCTTTAAGATTTAAACATGCACAAACTCACGTCTTTATAATCTAGAAGGTAGACCGAGGTATTAAATAACACATTTTGCCCACTTATTGTGGTTAAACAAACTAAACCAAACTTAGTTCCATCAAAATATTTGTTCAATCATATTTATAAATATCGAAATAAATGGGTCCAGTAGTATTAACACAAATAAAAATTTCTTTTGCGTCTAGATAAGCTGACCTAATCCAAAATTTAATTTTCAATCACATTCTCGCATTTAGCACATGCAGTAGAGCAAAGCGTATTTTTAAAATGGAGTTCTTATTTTAAGAATGTTGAAAAACATAGCTTTGTTATATTATTGCAATTTACAACAGATTCGTTTACGTAGTTTCGTATTCAACAATTTTTGAGCATCGTAAGTAATCACATGTTTTATTTTAGAGACTTTGTCATCTTTTCATCAGTGTGTTGTGGTCGTGGAAATGCAGGTCAGACGAATTATGGTCTATCAAACTCCGTAATGGAAAAAATCTGTGAATGGAGACGACAGTTAGGTCTACCTGCTCTTGCTGTTCAGTGGGGAGCCATAGCTGATGTAAGTTGACCTGGTGTAAACATTTACTTCTTATTACGATTTTTACTACTGTTAAAATATAAAATTTGCATTTGGATTAGGTCATATGCTTAAAACCCTATATTTTGAGACGCTACTGGGTTCTATGCCCAACTTTTAGACAAAATCAATGGTGACAAGGTTCCTAGGAGTATATCAATATCTTAAGGTAGTCAATGAACTAAAATGTTGAAGATTGATTTTTTCTTTGTATTTATATAATTCTTAAAAACGTATGTGCTGTACTTTTCAGAGAAAAAAAATTTACAGAACTTAAAACACATTTCATGAGTAAGCATGAGATTTATACTCCACATAATTTCCCTAGGTGGGTGTGCTAGCTGATATGCAAGACGATGACGGCCAAGTAGAAGTTGGTGGCACTCTCCAACAAAGGATCTCATCTTGTCTGTCCGTTTTGGACACATTCTTGAAACAAGATGCTATTATCGTTTCTTCCATCGTAGTAGCTGACAAAGAAACTGAAGGATCCAGTGGTGGTAACGTTGTGGATGCTGTAGCGCAGATTATGGGTAAGATATTATTATTGTTTTTTAATTACAAGAACAGTTTTGTATTTGTCATATGGCGTAGTCGTCCAATGATCTTAACTTAAATTGAATTTCAACGGATTTCAATTTCAATCGTATTGTATGAAATAAATACTTACATACACAGTATTCGGCACTTTGCTTGCTACAATCAAAGTATAATTAAATAAAACGTTTTATTTTTTCTTCTCATGATCATTATCTACTTTGCTAGTTTACTGCTGAACCTTTGCAAGGAAGCTTTGGCCTACTATCTTATATCGTATTTCTTTTCATAATTTAATAGTGAAAATAAAATTATTTCTCGGCAGCCATCAAGGACTTAAAGACAGTGTCACAGCAAGTATCCTTGGCTAATTTGGGTATGGATAGTATGATGACCGTAGAGATTAAACAGATTTTGGAACGCGATTTTGAGATTTTCCTCAGTGCGCAAGATATCAGGACACTGACCTTCGCAAGGTAATTTAGTTAATTTTGAATAATTAATTAATTATTCTGCCTTTTCATTATTTTACCCTAACTTTAAAGAATCTGTAGGTAATTCAGACACATACAGAATTTTCAGAATGGCGTATCGTAACGTTCATTACTACACACAATTTTTGTTTCCAGTGCCGTCCAGTCTGCATTCCTTTGTATTTTCCGATACTAGATTTTTTTAATGCTATATGAGAACAAACTAGTAGACAATTTATGATTGCTACCCTTTAAAACATCAACGAGTAGTCCTCTACGAGGATGAGAATGGGAATTTCACTCAATCAGTAAAATTTATATTAAAAACTATTTATTTGATTTAAAAGTCAAAGTGTAGCGTAATCACGACTGTAAACCGCTGACGTTATCGATTTAAGTAATTTTTCACTATTTCTTATTTGTTTTACCAGATTGGTGGAACTTTCGGTGCAATCCGACGCAGCATTATGTACAGCTGCATTGCGTCCTGTCAATGTCGAAGAAACAACTGCTTCTCTGAGAGTAATCATGAAAAACTTTGGTGATGTGAACCTTGTGTCGGTACCCTACATCTCCATGCCTTCAATGATCGGCGACGGAGTTGAGGTAAAACTTTAAATACATTTTTGTTTTTAATATTAATAGTATAATACTATTTCATGCATAATGGTGGTCTTAACCCATATGCCTCAGAGAGCACGTAAAGCTCTCAGTCTAGCACCTGATTTCTCCCAGGACCTTCCAGGTAGCCGTCTCATCAGATTGTAAGAGTGAGGAAACAGAAAGTGTACCAACCAAGAGTGGTTGCGCACAAACTTGTGCACTATATTGCCTTCGTAGTTGGTTGATCTTCGTTGAGATTAGATGTGGTGGCCTAAATCAGCTAGGAGTACATCTTCATCATCACTTATAATATTAAAAACTATATCATAGTCATAGACATATAATTGCCTCGGATTTACAAAACATAATGTTTTATGTTTATAACTTTTATAGTTATTTAACTGAGTTTTAGTGTTGACGTCAAAAACTCGACAAACTAGTTACTATGTTACGTGCAACGTTTTTAGTTTAGTTTAACAGTTGGAAGATACGACGACGATAGATATATAGTTACATATATACATAAAATTGCACCTGTTTCCCCGGTGACGTAGGCAATGGTATATTGAACGCCCACTTTTCGCCAGTGTTTTGTTCTCACGAAGTAGGTGGCGAATCTATTGCCGCTAATTGGAATATTTTATGTAAGAAAAAAGTAACATTCAGAATAATAGTTTATTTTCCTGGTATTCTTTTTAATGATAAGCACATCGTTTTCAGGGTGACGAGGCTGTACACAAAACGGATCGAATAATGTTCATGGTACCAGGTTTAGAAGGTTGTGCTGCTGTACTAGAACCTCTTTGTAGAAGGCTTAAGATTAAAGTCTGTGTGCTGCAACTTGGTATTGAGCACAAGAACGAGAATTTATATCAAATGGTGAATAGACTGCACCAGGTGAGAACAATAAAATAATATTAGAACATTTTTTTTCAAGGAAACTCCCACACTAGAAAACTATTCTGTGTCGCGGATGACTTTACAAACATACATGAAACGGAGACAAAGAACACCTAGACTCAGAACAATAACTTGTGGATCACACAAAGCCATGTCCCATGTGGGGATTGAAGCCACAATACTCAATACGATAGGCAGCAGTGAGGTGGTGTGTCGGAATCTTACAGCTTGACGTCCGGGCACTTTCCTGACTGCTGGCAGAGCAGGAAGTGGGTACTTTTAAAGAACCTTGGACGACCTGCCGATTCGGTCACAGCCAATAGGCCCATTATGTGAAGGCGCAGGAGATCGACCTCTATTAAGACCTAATTCGCCGCTGGTAAACCCGGCGGCGAAGACGTGCTTCGGCGCGCCTCGGCGTTTTTCGGTGCGTTCGCTAAAGTAATAAGCCACGAGGTCACGATGTCTGCGTATGGTGGTTTCTTAGGTGTTTTACCATGGTTTGTTTCTAAATAATTACGAAAAATTATTATTTCGTTTTTAAATCAATTAATGAGACGAGCTTCAACTGAGTAACATTTAAAATAAGATTAACCGATTGACTCAAGTGAGAAATAGCTTTTCCCAGAACGACTAAGACTTCAATTTATCGAATTTGACTTTCATTATATCGAAATCTTCACTGAGGTATAGATTTTTACAGATGTGATCATTGTTTACTTGAGACAACATGAAGCTAATCTCAAGCGGCGATTTGTAGCGGTGAGAAATGAACGTGTTTTACGATGATTTGTTTCTGAATAATCGTGAAAGCTATATGATAAGCAATTCTCGTAATTCTTCGTAAATATTTTTTTTTGCTGTGTGATACGGAATAATAATATCGATAAGGTGAAAACGTAATTGAGAACATACAGTAAGTTAAAATCAATTACTAAGACGAATTTCAGTTGAATACTTAAAACGCAAGTTTTGATGAGAACTTCAAACTCATTTTATTTAACCAGAGTTCAACGGTTACTTGTGACGCCTTTTGAAATACTGGCCTTAGCCTTATTAGACGATAACTGTGGCCTTCTTGTTTTTAACTTATGAAAACCCCTCGAACTGCCACCCCACTGGGGCTTACGGCAGAGTGGTGTGTCCGAATCGGACTGACTAAAACTACGTGGTATGTCACACTGTACCTGGCATAGGAGGAATCTGGAAACTGCTAGTTAATCCTAAGCCATCCTCCAGATCCCTCCATAGATAAACTTTCTACGTAAAGCTACTAATGAACTAAAGTTTTTTTGAAGTGAAAACTTCTTTAGGCGCGTTGAGCGTTTTGGTAGAGGGTAAAATCCTCGGTTCGCGAAAAAAACAGAAGTAGTGATGTTCTTCAAATTACATTTGTTTGTTTCAGTCTGTCATCCCGAGATTGAGCCATGGTGTACCATTCTGGTTATTAGGATATAGTTTCGGATCACTACTTGTCTTAGAGCTAGCGTCGAGACTCGAAAGCGAAGGTGAAATTTGAGATTTCTTTATTCCTTACGATTGCTTTACTGACAAAATATTGCTATACATTTTATTAAAAAGAAAGGTAAATATGAAAAGGTTTGGGATCGTAATAAAGTTTGGAGAATACTCACAGTTCGTACAAAATTTATGTTGTACAACATACCATGTTTTTAAAATACGATTACATTTACCGAAGCCATAAAGTAATTTCTTTTTCACAGGTTTCATGGGAACAGTGTTCTGTCTAGACGGTAGCCCAACCTTCCTCAACTCCATTTTAAGAACATCATTCAGGTTTGAAAATGACTTCCAGCTACAAAACAACTGGCTGTACCATATCTTCGAAATTATCGCACCTTACAATGACGATCGTGAAGAACTCTTAGATAAACTCAACAAAGTAGAGACTTTCAAAGAAAAAGTTCAACTTACAATTGAGTTTTTACCAACTGAAACCATGTACTCCAGAAAGTTCATTACTGATATTGCGTGTATATGCTACGACCGTCTTAAAGTAGTTTTAAATTTTGATTCTAAAAATTTCAGAACGTTACGGTCACCTGTTTTTTTGCTACGATCAAAGGAGAATCCACCTTTCGTTGTTATTGATGCGAACTATGGTGTCGACAAATATACTAAAAATGATGTCACAGTACATTATCTCGAGGGGAATCACATTAGTATAATTGAAAATAAAGATTGTGCGAATATTATTAATAAGATACTTGTGGAAAAAGAACAATAAAATGAAAACTTTCTGAACATTGATAATCACAAAGAAATTAATTTGTTCTTGTGTTAAAATTATGATAGTTATAACTTTTTTTTGCTGAAATAATAATTTAATGTTTAACGAATTAGTTATTTGGCAAGTCTTATTTTAACTTCAATTGTTTCTTAATATTTTAATAAAGGTCAATTAAAATATAGTTTTCAAATCAAATGGTTCTTTTTGTTTCTACACTTACTCACTTATTTTTCATATTCATGTTTTACTTTTTACAAAAATTAAAAATAATTATTTCTAAACCGTTGCCCAAAACAATAGAATCGTTATTACAAATGCAAACTCTAAAAGTTAGCAGTCTGGTTTTAAAGAAAGTCTTAAAAGGTAAGTGCATGAAACACTTCACTTGTTTTAATATTATTTAAAAAGTATAATATGCATTTACTTATCTTTATTTCATAGGAGGTGGTCTAGCTTCGTCTAGTTAAGTTTATAAAAATATAAATACATAAATGAAATCACGCCTGTTACCCCGAAAGCGAGGCAGAGGCATATTAAACGCCCGCTTCTCGCTAATATTTTGGTCCCACGTTTGTCGCTAATTGGGATGTTTTATTCACCAAAGCTTCGTCCGTCGATTAGCAGGTGCACAACTTGCAGGTGGGGTTGACTTGGAACCTTAAGTACTTAGTGGGCACCCTATGCAATCATTGTAAAAATACTTATGTAGTTAGAAATGTTAACATTGTTAAAAAAGTGTGACTTTTCTATTAAACGTATCTTAAGTTAAATTCTGCAGTATATCATTAAGCAAAGACAAGGCAATAGTTAATTTGAACTTCTTACGATTTATCGGTTATGTGTAACCGGTTGATTGAAGACTATGGTTCTCGATTCAATTTGGATTATGATACAATGGACCTGTCAATTGAGATTGACTCAATTGGCAGGCCCATTGAGACTCAGAACAATAATTTATGGATCAGACAAAAAAGTTTGTCCCGTGTGGGATTTGAACCCACAGCACTCAGCGCGGTAGAGAGCGGCATGGCGACCGCTTAAACCACTAGGCCAACCGTGCAGTCAGCTATATTGCATTCTATTTTTTTATACTGAATTGATGATGACACATAAATATCTACACTAGTGTTAAAAGACGTTAAGTTTTAATGCGATTTCAAAAATTCTTTCACTGTTGTAAAGGTATATTATCTCTATGTGCGTATACGTTCTATTTTGATAAATATAAAGGGAAAAATCAGAGGAATGGCCAGCAGCATTCCTCCAAGATACCGAACATCTACTGCGCTCACCCAGCCGCCTGTCAAGCATGGCGAGTATGGCAAACTCATTCCGTAAAATGACAGACCCACAGATAGCACGGCCCGTAGTCCCCGGCAGCTCCGCTATTCCTGGCCACGGTAGCAGCCATGGTAACGGCGGAGCAAGAGGTGCTAAGAATCTCTGGGAGAGATCCGGCTACCTTAACATAAAAAAGAAGACCTTGGCCCTGGTAACATTCAATGCAAGGACACTCAGCGAGGATGGAAAGTTACTCATGCTGGAAGAAGAACAAACAACAAGCAAGCTACGTTGGGATATTCTAGATTTATCTGAAATCCGAAGACAGGGACAGGACTCGATAATCCTCAACTCCGTTAACTTGCTCTTCTACCGGGAGGAAAACCAGCTCTCCCAAGGTGGTGTTGGGTTTCTCGTCCACAAGTCCCTCGTTAACAACGTTGTAAAAATCGATGATGTCTCGACCAGGGTAGCATACCTTATACTCAGAATCACCAAACGGTATTCGCTGAAGGCCACACAGGTATATGCACCGACCTCGAGATGCTCAGCCTACGATGAAGTAGAAGTTATGTAAGAGGACATTTCAACAGCCATAGCTACTTCCGAAACGCACTTCACCGTTGTTATGGGGAACTTCAATGCAAAACTGGGCAAACAGAATGGCGATGAGCTGAGAGTGGGACCGTTTGGATACGGGCAACGGGGTTCCGTTGGTTACAGGGGACAGCGGTTGGCCGATTATAGGGAGAAGAAGAGACTCTGTGATGAACTCTTTCTTCGAAAAACGGCCATCCCGCAAGTGGACAATGGATCAGCCCCGATGGTTCCACGAAAAATGAGATCATCATGACGACCAATCAGCACATATTCAATGATGTCTCTGTGATCAGTTAGGTGAAATCCGGTAGCAATCACCGAATTGTTAGAGGCACATTGAATGTCAATGTCAAGCTGGAGAGGTCACGTCTGGTGAGGTCTACGCTCCAACCAAACCCTGCCGAAATCCAAAACCCCGAAAACTTTCAGCTCGAACTTCAAAATCGCTTCTAATGCCTAACCGATTGCGATACAGTGGACGAGTTAAACAACGGGTTGGTGAAAGCTCTTCAAACGGTGGGATCTCAGTTTTACAAGCCTCACCGCCGAAAGAAGAACAACAAACTCTCAGATGAAACGCTCGCGTTAATGCGTCGGCCTACAGTGAACTCCATAGACGAATCTGGAAGTGCTTGCAACGTGATTTGCGTGCCTGTAATACTTCGCGTATTAAGGTCGTAATAGAACGTAACCAAGGCTCCAAAGTGTTCGCAAAAGATTCGTCTATTAGCAAGCACCAAATGACAAAACTGAAGACCGACAATGGCAGTATTATTTCATCTAAGCCCGAAATTCTGAGAGAGATCAAAAACTTCTACGAACAGCTTTACACCCTAACATTCAAACCCATTACTTACAATGCTCGGGACACAAGAGCTAAGCTAGTTCGACACTACACCGAAGACATCCCGGACATCAGCCTGTGCGAGATTAGAGTGGCTCTCAAACAGCTTAAAAGCAACAAGGCACCAGGTGATGACGGAATTACTACAGAACTTCTGAGAGCGGGTGGTAAACCGGTACGGGTAGTCCTCCAGAAGTTATTCAATTCTGTCGTACTTTAAGGTACTACGCCAGAAGCCTAGCACAGGAGTGTAGTGGTGCTTTTCTTCAAGAAAGGTGATAAAACCTTATTGAAGAATTATCGACCCATTTTACTCCTGAGCCATGTGTACAAGCTACTTTCGAAAATCATTACGAACCGTCTCGCGCGCGAATTTGATGACTTCCAGCCCCCCGAACAGACTCCCCCCCAGAGACCCCCGAGACCCCTTCCGAAAAGGTTTTAGCCCCATAGACCACATTTTTACGCTACGCCAGATTATTCAGAAGACTGAGTTGTGCTTAGCGTTTGTGGACTACGAAAAAGCCTTCGATTTAATCGAGACTTGAGCAGTACTTGAATCCCTGCAGCGATGCCAAATTGACTATAGTTATATTGAAGTGTTAAAGTCTCTGTACAATAACGCCACTATGTCAATCCAACTACAGGGCCAGAGTACGGGACCAATCCAATTAAAACGCGGTGTGAGACGGTTCTGTTCCCAAACGCATTGGAGGACGTTTTCAAGCTCTTGGACTGGGAAGGATTTGGTATCAACATAAATGGCGAGTACATTACTCATTTTCGTTTTGCCGATGATAGAGTCATAATGACGGAGTCGCTTGAGGATCTCGGTATCATGCTCAACGACCTTAGCGGAGTTTCTGAGCAGGTTGATCTTAAAATGAACATGGACAAGACGAAGATCATGTCTAACCTCCATGTTGCATCTATACCGGTAATTGTTGGGAACGATGCAGTCGAAGTTGTTGACGAGTATGTTTACCTAGGACAAGTAGTCCAACTAGGTAGGTCCCACTTCGACAAAGAGGTCGCACGAAGAATCCGACTCGGATGGGCAGCGTTCGGAAAGCTTCGAGATGTCTTTTCGTCCAAGATCCCCCAGAGCCTAAAGACGAAAGTCTTCAACGAGTGTGTGTTGCCAGTGATGACATATGGAACTGAGACATTGTGTTTTACTGCTGGCCTCATGGAGAAGCTCAAAGTCGCTCAACAAGGATGATGATAGGAGAATGATAGGATCCGGAACGAGGATATCCGCAAGAAAACTAAGGTTGCCGACTTAGCTCTTCGAATAAGCAAGTTGAAGTAGCAATGGGCAGGTCACATCGCTCGTAGAACCGACAACCATTGGAGAAGAAAGGTTCTTGAGTGGCGACCGCGTACCGGAAGACATAGCGTGGGTAGGCCCCCCTTAGATGGATCGACGACATAGTTCGAGTCGCGGGGAGCCGATGGATGCAGTTGGCGTCCAGTCGTACGGCGTGGCGTTCTAGGGGGGAGGCCTATGTTCAGCAGTGGACGTCTTCCGGCTGATGATGATGATAATATATGTTTATGCTCAATCCCTAATCACAATCAATGTGGCTCAGAGGCAATCATAGTCCTATAATCTGGCGTATACTGCCTAAATGATAAAATAAAAAGGTAAAAGTTTTAATTTATTTTAACCTTTGGAAAAAGTCCACGATATTTACATATTATATGTGTAATTGTAATCATCTATGTATAAAATCTCAATTAATAATATTAGTTATATGTAAAAAACAAAATAGGTCAAATAATGGAATGTCACTAGACATTTGCTATATTCCTAATTCACGATGTTTTGTAATCATCACCGAGGAAATTACTAATTGTACAAGTCATTAAGGCAGGCTAGGTTAAGCTATAATAAGTAGAATGTACTACACTATTATAAAATGAATCTATTCATTTATTTATTTTATTTATTTCTCTTTATTATGTGCATAAAACAAAAAAAAGAAGAAATGAGTTATAAAATATGCAAATGTAATAATCGGTGGTCTTATCGCTCACGGTGATTTCTTCCATACAACCTTAACACGAACATCAGGTTTTGAATATTTTAGGGTAGTTTACACACAATTAACACATTATAACGAGAATATTTAAATATCAATAGACTCATACACAAATACACACCCTTTATATTATACGTATACCAATACATATAATCCGGGCAACCAGAACACACTCAGGTCGTATAGAGTTTGCCCGATTGTTGCTTTCAGAAGCGCACTCGCGAGGCGACATTTTCGTGTTATTGCAGGCCATCTTTATAACACCCTAAATAAATACTGTGGCATATATAATCTTTCGAAATTTGAATTTAAAATTAGAGTAACAGATTGGCTCCTTGAGCAGGCCTATGAACATCTAGAAAAGATGCTTAATCTTACAGTTCTGTGACATTCATACACATACAATTTAGGGTGTCCCTTATATGACAAACAAAAATTTTTTTTCGAATTTCGAAATGCATACCCTCTATAATTTTTACTGATGCTATAAGATACTTAAATATAAAAGTTTATCAATCTAGCATAATTGCAACCAGTGCCGACCGAGCTTCAAAGTTTAGTAAAAAACGTGTTTTGTCCTAAAATTTCAGTCTGCTATAATTTCACTATAAATGTAATGAATTAAGTGAATAAAATTAAATAATAAATTAGATGAACATTAATCTTTAATTAAAAACATAAAGAAATAAGAATCATTCAGGGTAACTTCTTTTTAGAGTAGTTTTTTTACAGTCTGGATACAATTTTAGATGTTCCTGGACACAGCGCAGCAAGAACTGTTTTTGTTCTTCTTCAGCCGTGATAAGTCCGTTAAAATCTTGCATTAATTTAACAGCCCTTTCAGCAGTATCATTTACAACTCTTAAATAACTTATTCTTCTTTTAGCCTCCAGAAAAGCAGCATTGTTATTCCAAGAAGATACATCTTCCTTTAGAAAACTGTCGTCGATCTGCAGTCGTGATAAAAATTGTTTGCTCTTTTCCGATACGAAATCATCCAGTGCTTTGTCTAAAAAAAAAGAAAAATAAGTTAAATAACAAATAAAAATCAACGACTATTTTGAAAATAAATAAATAAGTATTGGACATTGAAATTGAAATCCAACAAAAAGTCAATTTAACTTACCAAACAACTTTTGAGTCAGTTCTTCCTTCGACGGGTCATAGCGTTTGCTAAAATCCGAGATTTTGTCCCTGTTGAAGTTGGCAATCATCTTCTTCTTAGTTTGGTTGTCAACTTCATCATCAAATAGTGATAGAATGACTGTCTCTTCACATAAATACCACAAGTGATAGCTGAACTTGCTTATAGAAGCTTTAGAAATTGTTGAGTCAACTTTTTCATACTCTTTTAACATCTTCAAGAAGCGCAAATCTTGATTAGGTGCTTTGGTCGCCACTGTACATTCGAGCCAAGGTTTAACATACAATATTACGAGAAATAAGCAAACATCTTGTAGAGCCTTTTTGTTCTTCGCGGTTACTCTGCATTGTGACTGAAGTAAACATATTTTTAAAGAATAGATCGCTCTCGCCATCCAGCGTGCCTGATGTATAGCTCCGGGGAGCCTTAGTTTTAATTTTTCCTCTGTGTCTCCTCCTAAAAATATTACGCACAGTTCGACCAATTCGCGGTAATCATCTCTTACAAAACCTTTATCTAATTCTGCCTTATAAAATAGTAACAACGCTTGAATGTCTGTCTCGGCAACCCGTGCTTTTACGAAATTAAGAGATGGTTCAATTTTAGTACAATCAATGTTTTTCCAATTTTCTTGGAACTTTTTGAACATCGAAATATCTGGGCTACTAGTAATTTGCTTAATCTTGGTTTCAAAGACAGCTTTTAAGACCAATTCATAAACATGATGACGACAGGCGAAAAGCAACAATTTTCTTCCTAAAGTTTGCTCCAAAATAGCACAAGCTCCATTGAAACGGCCCATATTGGAAGCTGTTGTGTCGCAGCACATTATTTGCACTTTATCATAAAGGTTCCAGTCAAAGAGAGCTGCTGATACAGCCTTCGCTTGATGTTTTCCAGAAGAACTTTCTAGTTTCGGCACTGCAAGAAGCTGCTCTCTATCGTCAAATGAAGCTATAACTGGCAAGCGTTCTTCTTTTGAACTCCGTACATCCAACCCCGGTAATAGTTTTCCATCCCAATGGACTGTGACTATGTCGGGTACATTGTTTTGGAAGTTAGATATTATTGCTTCTGCCCTTGATTTTCTAGTTTCAGTACGAATTCGCTGAATCGAGGATTTGTTAATACAGAAATCATCGCTGCTCAGACCAAGCGCTTCTACCACCACATTAAGAATGTAAACGGTGTCTCTAATGCTTAACTGGCATCGATCTAAAGCTGCAACTAGTTTAGGTGTTATAAGATTCTTTCTACCACTTTTTGAACTTTGTTCATGGCAGGGAACGTCCGGCAAGCTGAGTTCAAAATTCAAGATCTGTTCTTCGTCTGAATCTTCTACACTGTCTAAGTTATTTGTGGTGGAAGTAGATGCAACAGCTAGTGATTCTCTTTGTCTTACAATCCTTTCCTCTTCGATCCGCGCACCGCTTCCGCCCAACCGAGTAAGTAATGAAACAATGAAAGTAGTGGTTTTTCAGCGACGATCGCGCGAACGATCTCCCACTTATGCTACACCTCTCATGTCTCCTTACAATGCCAGACTAGAGTCAAGCTCAACAGGGTCTTCTTTCCCCGCTGATTCTCCCAAGCCCGTTCCCTTGGCTGTGGTTTCGCTAGATAGTAGATAGGGACATACCCTCCACCTTCCCATGGCCCTACCAACCTCGCGGTTATAACGGGCCGAATCACGGGAGAGGACACGCGTTACTTGCTCGGGGCTCTTTTCACGCGTGACCTTTCTTGACTCCCTACATATTGTTTAACTCTTTGTCCTGTCCCTATTCGTATACACTCTCCCCCTTCTGGGGCTTGACGCCACAGCACAGCGACTTCGCCTCCGCTCTCCTAACGCCCGATGATGTTGTTGGTCGCTGTACTCTTCATCGCTCTAGTTTGCTCCTGATCTTGTGCCACCCGTGCGCGAAATCCCGTAGCTGCCTGAAGTTGGCCTCCGAGGAAACCAAGTCGTTGTGGTGGAAGTAGATGCAACAGCTAGTGATTCTCTTTGTCTTACAATCCTTTCCTCTTCTTCCAATCGTCGTTGTCTAGATCTTTGTTCTTTTTCCGCCAATTTTTTATCTACACCACCTAAGCATCCCGGTCGACCTGGCTCTCTCTGTTTCATTAAAAATAATTTATCTTCCTCTATTTTCATTCTCTCAAAAGCATCAGCATGTGCAATATCAAACAAATTATCAAGATTAATTATAAAATTGTTCTCACGACTCTTAAACGTAATCTGAGTTTTCTTACAATTTTTTTGCAACTCTCTCCAAACATGATATAAATCAATAAGTTTCTTCACGCAGTTAGGAAATGCCCTTGTTGGAATTCTTGCTTTTTCCCAATATATGATGCACTCTCTAATCACAAGATTTGCACTTTCACTAACAGTCAATTTAACCTCACGAATATTGTAAAATAGGACTGAGAGAACTTGTCGATTAGATGGTAATTTTGCACCATTTATTTGGTAGCTAGTCAATCCGATAAGAAAAATATTTTGTTTATCACTCCGTAATTCCACCGACATATTTACGCACTAAACAATGAAGCACTAATAGTCTCAAAAATCACGTACGAAATGGCAAATAAAACATGTCGTAACAGGTCACTGGGCAGTACTTATATCGACAAGTTTAAATAGCAAGTCGGCACGGGTTATCGTTTATATATCGAACTAATATTTTTTTCTAGACAATATAGGGTTATTACGAAACTTTTAAGAAGGTATGCGTAAAAAAATATCGAACTTGAAATTTAAGGGACACCCTAACATACATATTCACACACAAACATACTCACTCACACGTCACACATATATACCTAACCCTAACTTACAGCAGTTCGGACGCATATGCTTATTCTCATTCCAGAATAATGGTAATTGTGTAAAATGTATAAGTACGTATTAAATATTAACTTTAGTTGAGAGAGGGACTGGTATTCACAACACAAGTTTGATCTTACCCTGAGTACCAGAGCTTGACTATTACCGTGTACCTCAACTACGTAAACGCTATTGTATGAGAAAATTTGTATCTAATGCTGGCGTTAATAAATATTATTATTACGTGATATACACATATTTGTTAAATTTTTAAATATATATAAAAAACAAAAAATACACATTTAAAAATATAAAAAATAGTAGTAGACCACCGACATCGGGTACAGGGACCAAGACACCGGTGGTTAGGGCTCCAAAGACAGGAACCTCCTCACAATACGGGCCGTGTCAAGGAGGACTGCCTTCTGCATCAGATCCTTGATCCAACCTTCTAACGTGAGCCTCTTAAGGTGTTGGTCGAGGCTCTTCGCTATCAATCCATGAACAGATATGATTATCGCAACAATAATCACCGAATCCACATTCCACATGTCGGCAATCTCGTGAGACAGATCCAAATACTTCAATTGTTTTTCTTTTTCAACTTTCACGAGATTCTCGTCATGAGGAACGGCGATATCGATAATCATTGCGCGGCGCTCTAATCGATCTATTACCACAATATCAGGCTTATTGGCAACAATAGTCCTATCTGTGATAATAGATCGATCCCAATATAACGTAGCACGACCGTTCTCGAGAACTGGGTCGGGCACATACCTGTATTAAGGTACTTCGAAATTGATAAGTTGGTTTTTAAGGGCAAGTTGTTGGTGTACGATCCTGGCTACTTGGTTGTGCCTGTGCAAATACTCACCGTTAGCAAGACGAGAACAACCGGAAATAATGTGCCTAATAGATTCTCCAGGACGGTGGCACGCCCGACAGATGTCAGCCGTACTATCTTTCAAGATATATTTCCGGTAATTATTCGTCATGATAACTTCGTCCATAATTGCACAAACAAAACCTTCAGTTTCTCCAAAGAGGTCACCAAACCGTAGCCAAGACGTCGACGCTTTAAAGTCTATATCAGACCCGTGTAGGGCCCGATAAAATCGGCCATGAAGTTCTTTACCCTTCCATACTTCCCTGTGATCAGTAGTACTAAGTACTACAGGTTTGCGCCAATTCTCTTTAGCCAGAGCGAGCGGGGTAAAACCAGTATCTACTGCAACTACATTGCGATGCACTCCCACATTAGTCTGTAGAAAATATTCTCTGAGATTGTATATCTCGCGATTGTGTAGAGTCTTGATATTTAAGAGACCACGACCTCCAAACTTTCGCGGAATATACAATCTCATAACCGATGAACGTGGGTGGTGCATGCGGAATGCAGTCAGCAATGTACGGACTCTCCTGTCAAGGGCATCTAATTCGGTCTGAGTCCATCTAAGTACACCAAAGGAATACATCAGAACCGGCATGACTCAACTGTTATAGGCTCGCACCTTGTTACCGCCTGATAAACGACTTTTAAGTACTTTTTTTAGGCGGCCAAAGAAGCGTTCCTGTAACATTTGTTTCACGCCAGGTTCTGATATTCCCAAAGACTGTGAAAAACCTAGATACTTGTAAGTTTCGGTGGCAGACAGAGATCTGAGTTTTGTTGAATTTGAAAGTTCTATTCCTTCAGATTCTACAATCACGCCCTTCTTTACATACATGACTGCACACTTGTCTACACCAAATTCCATTTTGATAGAATTACTAAAGTTTTCAGTGACCCTTAATAACGCCATCAATTGTAATTTTGTGGAGGCCAGTAATTTCAAATCATCCATATAAAGAAGGTGAGATATAACTTGATAATCTTTCTGCAACCGATAGCCTAACCCTGAACCCTCTAACAGAGTACTGAGAGGGTTCAAAGCTAGACAAAACCACAAGGGACTCAGACTGTCACCTTGAAAAATACCTCGCTCGATCTTTATAAGTACGTCATTTATCGCAGTCTGCCGACATCCTGGATAGCGAAGTGTTGTTCTCCATTGACTCATACACGACCTTAAGAAAGTGCACAGAGTTTCATCAATTTTATACAACTCTAGCACTTTCAAAAGCCATGTATGTGGAACTGAGTCATAAGCCTTCTTATAATCTATCCAACATGTCGCCAGACTCTTACGACTACGACATACCTGTTGGCTAATGGTCCTGTCTATGATAAGGAGCTCTTTAGTGTCACGGGCCCCACTTCTACATCCATTTTGAGAAATAGATAGTACCAAATTATTATTTATATGTGTAGTAATTTTGAGTCTCAAAATAGATGTTAGAAGTTTATATGTAGTTGGTAAACAAGTAATAGGTCTAAAATTTTGGGGATCCATGGCACTACCAAATTTATGGAGTAAATGGGTTACACCAGTGGTTAAAAATTGTGGTAATGAACTAGAATCCAAAGCGTCTTGGAATTGTGATACCAAACATGCATATGAGCTTCGGAACCATTTAAGCCAAAAGTTGTGCAGTCCGTCTAGATCAGGTGATTTCCAATTCGGTAATTAACGGACTGCACAACTTACATCATCTTTATTAATAGTAATGGGTTCCATAGCTGTTATAGACTCACACGAGCGTTTGACATCTTCTAACCAATCACCCTCTGTATGAGTGACAGGCACTGACCAGATGTTACGCCAAAATGAATTAGTTGTAATTTCATTCGGAAAATGCCCATCACTCACACATGGATTCGGTTCCTCCCATTTCCGATAAACCCATTTCTCATTCCTTTGGAACATTCGATTCTGATTATACCGATCAACTTGTTTTCTATAACGTCTTATCCTATTTGCCCATGCATAAACTTTCTGCTTTAGAAAGTCTATGCGCTCTGTGATGCAGGACATGTATTGTTCAAGACTAATGGTAGTTCCCAAGAATGCCTGTTTCACAAAGCGCATGACTCTCGGCCGTGTATTACCACTTTTAAAACTAATTAATTTACCGATGAGTGTCTTAGTCTCAGCAATACGACGTTCAATTCGATACTGCCAAGCTGGTACAGCATTTTTGGGTCGAGTAGCACTTACACGTTCAATAAATTTAACACCAGCTACTCGACAAACTGCAATTGCCGCACAGTATAGAATAGAATGTGTATCACTAAGATCTTCGCTGTTATCAAAATAGTGTGATATTAGCGTATCCAGGGCACTCACAAGCGCTAAATTACGTTTATGAATGGGCAAACGGCATAACTGTGGTCTAATATTATCATTTACAAATCGATATTTTTGAATCGCATCCTCCAAAGCACTCCTTATCTTATCGTTACATTGGGTACTTACGGATATAACTTCACTCTCCACTAGTTCATCAACATCTTTAATACCTGATGGCAACTGAGGTGTGCTATTGGCCACCGCAGTGTGTGATGAAGAGGGGATAGTAAAGTTTTTCCTTATGTCAGAGCGTATCCTCTCAAGTACTGTATCATCTAGCAGGTGACAGCGCTGTATAGCTCGTACTTGATCCGACAACCGGTGTGCTGAAACGTTGATGGCTGGTTCAAGTTCCTGAAACAGAGAGACTAGTCTAACACGGTACGCAGTAAGGTTCGTTCCCAACTCTGTAGCCCGAAAATATGCCCGCATGACATTCTCATTTATAGATTTTGTCCACTTCATGCGGCGCACATCACCACTGGTAGCGGTGACCTAGTTTGAGGTCAGTGGTCTTCGTGATCCCAAGCTGGTCGGCGGCTGGGTACAGGGCCCAGGGCCTGTACGCCGGCAGGGCCCAGGGCTCCTGCCGGCGTACAGGTCTTGGCGACGTCGGCGGAGAGAAAAACTCATCGCTGGAGCTAAAGCTCGACGCCTCTGCAACGGCCGGAATATTAATTGTTGCTTCCGAGGACGGCAAGGCGGAGCGGAGCGACGAGTTCAGGGATGTTGTTTGTGCTTTTCATCTAGCTCTCGTTAACATTTTGGAATTTCTTTCCTGAAAATTTTTGTTTTGACGTGACGTTTAAACGTCACGTCTTCGGTAACAGATATTTTTATGTGAAAATCATTTTAGTTGTATTTTAATTCAATTTTTATATTGTACACAGGTTCATTTTCTTTCTGGTTTGTAAATTAAATAGTATAGCAATTGTAAATTTATAGCAATAAATATTGTATTTTAAATATATGTAAGAGAAATGCCAACTGTTTCTAGTGTTGCTAGTTATACTTATTATTTTCTTTATTTCATTATATACACTTATTTATTACATTTTTAAATATATAAAAAGTAGAAAATACACATTTAAAAATAAAAAAAATAGTAGTAGACCACCGACATCGGGTACAGGGACCAAGACACCGGTGGTTAGGGCTCCAAAGACAGGAACCTCCTCACAATATGGGCCGTGTCTTCTGCATCAGACCCTTGATCCAACCTTCTAACGCGAGCCTCTTAAGGTGTTGGTCGAGGCTCTTCGCTATCAATCCATGAACAGATATGATTATCGAAACAATAATCACCGAATCCACATTCCACATGTCGGCAATCTCGTGAGACAGATCCAAATACTTCAATTGTTTTTCTTTTTCAACTTTCACGAGATTCTCGTCATGAGGAACGGCGATATCGACAATCATTGCGCGGCGCTCTAATCGATCTATCACCACAATATCAGGCTTATTGGCAACAATAGTCCTATCTGTGATAATAGATCGATCCCAATATAACGTAGCACGACCGTTCTCGAGAACTGGGTCGGGCACATACCTGTAGTAAGGTACTTCGAAATTGACAAGTTGGTATTTAAGGGCAAGTTGTTGGTGTACGATCCTGGCTACTTGATTGTGCCTGTGCAAATACTCACCGTTAGCAAGACGAGAACAACCGGAAATAATATGCCTAATAGATTCTCCAGGACGGTGGCAAGCCCGACAGATGTCAACCGTACTATCTTTCAGGATATATTTCCGGTAGTTATTCGTCATGATAACTACGTCCATAATTGCACAAACAAAACCTTCGGTTTCTCCGAAGAGATCACCATACCGTAGCCAAGACGTTGACGCTTTAAAGTCTATATCAGACCCGTGTAGGGCCCGATAAAATCGGCCATGAAGTTCTTTACCCTTCCATACTTCCTTGCGATCAGTAGTACTAATACTTATTATTATTATTATTTTCTTTATTTCGTGATATGCACATATTTGTTACATTTTTAAATATATATAAAAAACAAAAAATACACATTTAAAAATATAAAAAATAGTAGTAGACCACCGACATCGGGTACAGGCACCGAGACACCGGTGGTTAGGGCTCCAAAGACAGGAACCTCCTCACAATACGGGCCGTGTCAAGGAGGACTGCCTTCTGCATCAGACCCTTGATCCAACCTTCTAACGTGAGCCTCTTAAGGTGTTGGTCGAGGCTCTTCGCTATCAATCCATGAACAGATATGATTATCGGAACAATAATCACCGAATCCACATTCCATATGTCGGCAATCTCGTGAGACAGATCCAAATACTTCAATTGTTTTTCTTTTTCAACTTTCACGAGATTCTCGTCATGAGGAACGGCGATATCGACAATCTTTGCGCGGCGCTCTCATCGATCTATCACCACAATATCAGGCTTATTGGCAACAATAGTCCTATCTGTGATAATAGATCGATCCCAATATAACGTAGCACGACCGTTCTCGAGAACTGGGTCGGGCACATACCTGTAGTAAGGTACTTCGAAATTGACAAGTTGGTATTTAAGGGCAAGTTGTTGGTGTACGATCCTGGCTACTTGATTGTGCCTGTGCAAATACTCACCGTTAGCAAGACGAGAACAACCGGAAATAATATGCCTAATAGATTCTCCAGGACGGTGGCACGCCCGACAGATGTCGGGTTATTATTATTATTTTGGTAAATTTATATTTTCTCAGCTTTCACTGGTAGTATTTTAGTGACACTTTCGGACTCGGTCAAGTAAGTGCCACAGTTTTTTTTTGTGATAGATCAATTAAGTCTGTACTTCTATTGCATTGTGTGAGTGTTCATCTATTTGCAGAAACTTTCAGACAATTCTGCAAGTGTTCAGTATAGCAGCTTTTTGAAGGAGTATGTAGGTATTGGGTTTCAAATCCAGGAGTTTCAAGCTGTGGTGTATGTGTTTCGGAATTACACCAGTGGTGGACAATACTATAGGGACAATGTAAACCTTTTGTTGTTTCCAGATTTTCAGAATTTCGTCCTTAAGATCTGTGTACTTATGTACTTTCTCAGCTATTGTCTTCTGTAAGTTGTAGGTAAGTGCTTTTATTGAATTTGTCTTGAACGGTTATATCAGGGCGGTTGTAGTGCATAGTCCTATCGGTCAGTATTGCACGGTCATAGTAAATTTTATGGGTATTGTTTTCTAAAACTGCTTTAGGGGTATATTGATAGTATGGAGTATGTGTATCCTGGATAAGCTTATATTTGAGAGCTAGTCTTCGGTGTATGATACTCGTATTTGCACTCTGATTGTGTGTATGTGTGTAGTCGGTTTGTGCAAGGTTAGGGCATGCTCCAGTGATATGTTGTATGGTTTCTGACATGTTACGACATTTTCTACATATATCGTCTGTTACTGTAGGGTCCTTGATAATGTGCTTTCTGTGATTTTTTATATTTATGATTTGATCTTGGATTGCTATGATGAAACCTTCAGTTTCCGGAAATAAGGATCCTACCGTGAGCCATTTATTTGAAGCTAATTTGTCTACATGTGGTTGTTCAAGATCTTGGGGATGTCGACCGTGGAGTGCTTTCTTTTTCCATTGTTCTATTTTACATATTTCAAAGTTAGTTTCTATGTTGTCTATTTCTATCTCTTGGTTTAGGTTTAGTGGTGTGTAGTTGAGATCATTTTTAACTACTGCTTTATGAATTTGAACACTGTTAGATTTTTTGAAGAAAAAAGATTTTAACTTAACGATTTGTGTAGTCCATAGGGCAAATATGTCGATAAGGCCCCTACCTCCATCCTGCCTCTTGATTGTTACTCTTTCTACTGCAGATTTTGGGTGTAGACAATTATGTTTAGTGAGAATCGTTCTTGTTGCTATTTGTATATTATTGATATCTGTTTTAGTCCATTTTATAATACCAAAGGAGTAGGTTAATACAGGTATAGCATAAGTGTTTATTGCTTTAATTAAGTTTTTGCCAGCTAAATTACTTTTACTTAAAATATTTAACCTATGTTTATACTCATCTTTTAAATTTATTTTCAATGTACTATGGTCTATTCCTTTCGATTGCTGGTATCCTAAATATTTGTACAATTCATTTGGTTCCATGGCTTTGATTGTTTCGTCACAAGATACTACATAATCACCTGGCTGGATTTTACCTTTTAATATATGAATAGTTTTACATTTATCTAATCCAAATTGCATGCTGATATCTTTGCTAAATTTTGATGTAGCGTCTATTAGTGCTTTCATTTCATTTGCTGTTTTTGAATATAACTTTATGTCATCCATGTAAATTAAATGTAATATACTAGTTTCAATTCTGTTACACTTTAATCGATATCCAGCTTTGCAATTCTGCAGTATCTGTGATATAGGATTTAGAGCGAGACAAAACCATAGAGGACTCAGGGAGTCACCTTGGTATATACCTTTTTTAATTGCTATTTCTCTACTAGTGATGTTGTTTAGATGAAGTGTAGTTTTCCAGAGGGACATTATGTTTCTTAAAAATTCTATTATTACGGGACTGATTTTGTATATCTTTAAAATGTGTAATAACCAGGAATGTGGAATGCTATCAAATGCTTTTTTGTAGTCTATGTATGTACAGTGTAAATTTCTTTTATTGGTAGTTGCGTGTCTATGAATTAAAGAATCTATAATAAGTTGTTCCTTACATCCCATGACCATGACCTCTTCTACATCCCTTTTGTTCCTCGGCAAGAATATTGTAGTGTTCTATGTGAGTAGTGAGTTTTTGTGTTATAGCTGATGTGAGAATTTTGTATATAGTGGGCAAGCAAGTTATAGGTCTGTATTGTGATGATTCTGATGTGTATTGGCCTTTAGGCAGCATGTATGTTATACCTTTAGCTATGAATGGTGGTATGCTTTGTTGTCCGCGAATAATGCTAGTAAAGTTTTTTGCTATGATTTTGTGAAGGGTAGTAAATTTTTTGTACCAATAATTGTGTATCTTATCTACTCCTGGTGCTTTCCAGTTATGTAGCCTACTAGTGACGAGTTTTATATCTGATTCAGTTATATCTGTGAATTGCATTTCATCTACGTCTTTCCATTTTCTCTCCTCTATACATACGATACAAGAGTATCCATTGTGTTTCCCTGTTATGATGAACTTCTGCCTCTAAATACCTGCCCAGAATTTTTCTAAGTCGTGTACTGCTGGGGTTTCTATGCTAGTGTTTGTAGGTTTTTCTTTATTTGATTTTAGTACTAACTTTTGTTTTAGTGTATCCAGAACGTCTTCAGGTCTTTTATTACTATTTCCATAACTACTGTGTATTCTATTGTTAGATATAATTTTGTTTACCGTATTAACTATCTTCTTCGACCTGTTATTATTTAAAAATTGTGTTAGTCTACCGATGTTAGATCTAAGTTGTGTTATATCTCTCTCTAATCTATCTTGCCAGGCTGGTTTTTTATTAATGCGTTGGGGTCTGGATTGTGGTTCAGTGTTATATCCAAGCTCTCGTGATATTACTAAGGCACTACAATATGTGAGAGTATGAATATCGGTTAGTTGAGACTCATTAGAGAAGAACTCATGCAGCAAGGTATTATTAAAGAGATTTGTTAATTTGATAAGATGCAAGCTATATTTCAGTTTAGGGAGTCGAGGCCTGAGTGTCGGATCTAAACCTGCAAATTCAATTATGGCTGTCTGTAAATGTACTTTCAGTTGTTTTGCGGATGAATCTAACAGTACAGTAGACTACACTGTTTCTATTTCTGTTTCTATAAATAGTGTCGTAGTTTCAGTTTGTGTTGACACATGAGTACTAAGCGGTGTTTGTATATTGTATGTGGTAAATTCAGTTGCATTTAGGTAGCTATGTGACGATTGTGAACTTGTTAGGTCTATTTGATGTGGGGTTAGACCTGTACTGTTAGTTCCTTGTCTCACGGCTAGAATTGGTTGTGACTGTGGAGAAATATCTTCTTGTTCTAGTTCTAATCTAACTTCTTCTTTAATTTGCTCTAATTTTTCATTAGTTAACATTCTATTTCTAATAATAACTCGTCTTTGTTCTGAAACTGTAACATGAGGGTACTGTTTTAGAAAGTGTTCATGTAGTAATTTTCTGTATATTGTCATGTCTGTTTCTAGTTTAGTGAGGTGGTAGTAGGTACGCATGATGAATATGTTTACATCTTCTGTCCATCTCATGCGCACACGTGGTTTACCAGTCTTAGTGGACGCAGGTAAAAGGGTATTGACCCCCTGCGCAACATCTAAAGCTGGTGTAGCTGTGGTCATTTGTGTTCTTGTAGTAAGTTCTGATGAAGTATGTGATAAAGTTGATGGACTATATGGTTCTTCTGTTGATGAATATCGTGAGCTAATCCTGTCTATGTCGTCAGTCTGTTGGTCAAAATTCAAGTTGGTTGTAGCATTTTCGGCTAACCCGGAGGGAGCCCGCCTATTCAACTCCACTCCGCCGACGGTTCGCATGCTGTCACACCCAGCGTCAGCTCCAGGTGTGCCCCGGCGCGCGTACTTTTCAAGCGCGTCTCCATATTTAATGGGTTGCCAAGGCCATGTTAGCCGTGCCAGTAATTTTGTATCACGTGTCCGCCCCCCACGTGAATCAGATGGTCGATTCGGACGTATGGTTGGACTTTGGAGGGCTTATTATTATTATTATTGTTTTTACTTTGTTAATCTCCCAGAACGGGGTAAAATTTTCTGATTCCACGGGCCATAGCCAAGTGTAATCAGAGTTTAAGTGATGGTGTATGTGGATGAAACTGAAGATGTGGTGAGAAATTTCCGAGTAAGTCTACAAGTGTTTAATAAAACTGCTTTCTGAAGCAGGTGTAAAGCATGTTGTGGCATTTCTAAAATATCTAAACTACGTTGAAGGCTTTTAAATATTATTCCTGTTGAAGATATTACTATGGGGACTATATGGATATTGACTGCTTGCCACTGCCTTTTCAATTCTATTGCCAGATCTTGATACTTGTTAAGTCTTTCAGCTATTGAAGATTGAACATTATGGGTGTTTGGCACTGCTATATCTATAAGATATATAGTTTTATTTACTTTGTCGTGAAGTGTGATGTCTGGTCTATTGAAATGAATAGTCTTATCCGTTATGATAGTTCTGTCCCAGTATATTTTGAGGTTATTGTTTTCTAGTACTGACTCCGGCTTGTATTTGTAATAGGGGATCTTTTTGTCTATGAAGTGATGTTTGTGGGCAAGATGTTGATGAACTATAGCAGCTACTTGGTCATGTCGATGTTTAACGTCAAAGTCAAAGTCACCCTATTATTATGGTGCTATATGATTTGTTATATATATTAAGTTTCAACTCAATCAGTGCAGTAGAAGTGTACTAAGAATCCGTTAAATGAAAGGTTACCTTTACATCATATCAGAAAAGAGCTGATCACCTTTAAATGGCTGCACAGATTTTAATGAAACATAGCTAAGAACACTCTCGATTAAGTCACCTGTTTGGGAGCTGTGATGCCACAGACAGAATGACACACATGTACACACACGCCAAACTTATAACACCCCTATTTTTGCGTAGGGGGTTAAAATAACAATATACACATCCCTAGGTCATTTACCGTTGGATACATAGGTCACTATGCGAAGGACATCGACCACTTTTTATTGGTTCCTGGCCTAAACGTGGACAATTTGTTATTGAAATAACAATATTATTTTTCAGTGGCCTATACTCAGTAGCAAGCATAATTTTATGAAGTTAAGTATCAAACTCGTTATGTAACAAAATAGGTTGAAAGAAAAATAACGGTCCAAGAAATCACATCTATAGCACGAACAAGCGTGTGCAAAACGAATTGACAGGTCATGCAGGCAGGAAACACAGATTGACATTAAGCAAGTGTTACTGGGTTAGGAAAAAAAATCCTTGCACGCGTAGTCATTTAATTCTATTTTACAACCAGTACATTTTTCTTACGTTTCTTATGAAAAAAATTAAGATTTTAAAGAAAGGTATGTTACAGGACTTTTACATTTTTTTAAGCTTTTTCATAGTTATGTCGTTTTTAGATTTTGAATAATTTACCCTACTGCATACTGTTTACGTGACTATACGAAAATTTGATACTCACGTAAATCAGTTAAAGATCTTATGCAAAATTATTTTTAATATGTTATTTTTGTATTTTTGGATTGTAATCAAAATGCATTAAATGTTTAAAAATAAATATTCATATTTTTTTTATTAGCAAATGGGTTGTCCATATTCAGGTCAAGATTAATCGGTGTCCTTTGTTTAAAATTGTACAGTAATCTATTTGTTTATTTTTTTGTTTGAGTATATATTTCACATAAGTCGTTATCGATATGGTCATATGACGTGTTAACGCTTGAGCCAGTTGTAAATATATACATAGATATATATATAGTCACTGGTGCGTGCTCAGTCAGTATAAATAATACAGGTTGACAAATTTTTATTTAATTAATAATTAATTTGAATATCCAAAAGTAGCAACTGCTGTTTATAGTTTTAAGTTGTCACTTCTGTCAGCAGTCCTCATGATCCCTTATTTTAATATTGTATTTGTCATGGTATGAAACGTTGGCAACTGAACAGTTGGCATTGCGTTGCTGCACTTGGAAAAGTTTTAATCATCATTATCATTATCATCAGTTTATTGTAATTCACCGCTGATCATGGCGGATAGAATTAATAAATAATAATTACTTTTGAATTGGTTCATTACTGATAGAGATTTTTGAAAATTCGAATCGGCTAATAAATGATGGATTGATGGAGTTCAGGGAAAGTTCGACTGGGAACCGATGTAAAGAATAATACTACGAAATTAAAATCTTCCTTCTTTTTTTAAGTCGGGTAAAATCTTATCTTACTAAATCATTTGTTAAAAACAAGGAACAATTACAATTTGTTGGTCGCTGCAGAGCAAATTTACTGTGTGGCAGTGAGAAACTGAATTAGTTCAATAGAGAAGCCGAGTCAAGGGTTGCTAATATTTTACGCTGCCACTTACACCGAAGAAACTTAGGAGTGTGAAATACATGGATATTCTTTTCGCCAACAATTTCCGATAACACTCACTTCTCTCATTCGGTTTGCAGATTCTACAATTTGCACCTAAATCTTGATTCTTGAAATGAAGAATTTGTTTTTGAGGAAAAATCTTTTTCAACTTTTTATTTATGACATCAAATTTAACAATTCTTTTTAAAAGAGAGGCTTATGCCTAGCAATAGACAAATAAAAGTTGTTGTCGTATATAATATGATGGGTCACCAAGAGTTACAAGTAGGTCACCGATCTTGGAGTTACGATAACGCTGTTTTGTAAAGGTTTACAATTTTACACTTCTATTTTTGTAAGAGTATAGTATATAATTATGATGTATATCTACACTAGTCATATTTATCATATATATGTATATAGTTATGAAACAGATAAGGCACATTGAAAGTAGTCTAAAAGAGTAACTTTATTTACTAGTTACATATTTATTTCATCACATTAGATGCCGTTCCCGGTTTCCGAAGGACAGGAAAATAATTCAATACAACGTCAAGCGAAGTTATTATCAGAAAATACTTTTGTAAAATATAGCTCAGCCAGTCGTAGAAACAAATCAATACTTAACGTCTACAAAAAATCTAGCAAGCTTCTGTTAAGCTGCTAATTTAATATAAAACATAATGTTCAACTTCACTTTGCTTTCCTTCGCAGCTCCGTTCCTTGTCTGCTCATTACCGACTGGCAGGGGTTAGATTTGTTCCTCGACGACCTCTTCGACTTTTCAGATGATTCCATTACACCATTCGTCCGTCGGAACCTAATTAATTACTGTGTAGTTAATGTTTACTTTAATTGATTTCGTTCTGTACTATTATCTTGTGCTGTTGAAAACATAGTGAAGATTTTGGAGCACGTTTTTGCTATTAATTTATTGGTTTACAAATAAGTCATCGCGTTAACTTTGCAAGATTCTCTTGAATTTTGATGAAACGTTTAATAATAGTCTTTGCTCAAAGCTTCGACGCAGTCTAGTCCTTGATAAGATTACATTAAATTATAGCTAACAACTATAGATAGTCTATCAAGTTAAATGTCAAATAAAAAATAAATAAATTACAATGTGGTGATAAAATCTATACAAACCTTTTTTTGTTTCAATATATTGTTAGTGGTAGGGGTGGACTAAGCCCTTCGTACAGTCTGCCGTTATCTCCCCCTGTTGGCAAAATGCCAGCACGTGGCTTCAGATTATGAATTTCACCTAGTCGGTCCAGTGGTGCCCTACCGCGGCATTAAGTTTCTTCTACCTTGCCTTGCACTACCAGTCGCTGTTGTTATTCTGTCTAAGAACATGGTCAAAGTACTGAAGTACGGGTGACTATACGGTGGCTGACAAATGCTGTATAATGCAGAGACCCTGCAGAAAGAACAATATGATATGGAACTCCATCCACCATATCCCGATCATTTTCTTCTAGCACCACATTTCTAAAAGCCTTTCACACATTCTTGACCATTCTGTTTTTTCATAGCCCTAGTGCTGAATGGCCAAGATAATGTTATGAGGTGGATTTTCTTATATAATACAAATCTCTTGGTTCGTATTTGTTAGCATGAAATTTAATTCCTTTAATAGTTCTGTAACATTAATTTCAACAGTTGTTGCACAAGTATTTATTGTGATCTTCGCTGAATTTACTTTTTGCCTGTGCTGATATTTTATTGAGATGTTTGGAGTTTTCGATAATCTGGAAGTAGCGTTGTTTTTTGTGGGTCACAGTTAGATGTATGGTTGTCGAGACAGCTGCAGTAAAAGTATCTTAGCTCGGTCTGATAGTGAATTAGGTGAATCGCTTGTCAGATCCGCGTCAGACCAGTTTGATCAGTTTTTCCTAAATTGTCAGACGAAATTCTAGACTAAATTTCAAACCTCGTCGGTTGCTTATATATTTTATAGATTCTAGTTATTATCAACTTAAGTTTGAGTTTGTTGGTCAAAAGTTCATGATGAGATCCACAATTAACTCCAGGCAGTGTGTTCATTTGGAGGAATTTGTTATAGATGATGGATATCGTGACCTACCCATTTAGTTTTTTAACTTGTAAAACCCTTTGGGCCGTCACCCCACCGGGGTTGGCGTCTAGGTGGTGTCGGAAAGGAGGGATCCGGGATCAGCTGTTATTACGATATCCCGATACTTCCTGAAACAATCGTGCCCGAAAAGGAACTACGTTAGTCGCAAGGAAGAGGTCCCGTGCTGCTACCCTGCCCAGTTGACGATGATCGGCTGGAGAGACTCCATGGCGGTAAAGCTAGCACGTGGAACCTCCAGCTGGGAGGATAACGAGTCATCGTGTCTCCACGAGCGGCCTCACGCCACTCCCGTATCTCTTCAGGCGGGGGCCGAATGCCACTACCCGCCCGGAAGTCAGCCGGCCGCCCACAAACTTCGGCGAGCACTTCCGCATCCAAGTTCCACGGGGGAGTTCCGGCCAAGGCGCACGCCGCCTCTGTCCACACGGTGCGGTAACCACGTATGGCTCTAACCGACAATATCCTCTGAGGGCGCCAGAGGCATGCGTGGTTATCCCACCACAGCTCGATCGCTATTACCTCGTCAATTATCTAGCAGGGAGCACGACGTGCAGGTGAGGTTGACATTTTGGGCTGACTGGGTGTTACTATTATTCTGCCCCTTAACCTCCTCCCTTGAAATACATTCAAGTACGTTTAATTATCTTGAAATAAAATATCTAAACAATGTAATGTATTTCCAGGCATATGTGTGTGTGGTCCACAAAAGTACCAATGTTATAAATCTTTATATATTATTAGACGTTTATGTAAAACCCAAACAAGGGCAGACAAGTAATAACTCGTTATTATAAGGGATATTAAACCAAAATTGTTATTCAAATCGTGTCTCTAAGCTTATTCAGCACATTTTCATATTAAGGCATTATCATTCAGAACTCAGGTGTAAACGTAAGACGTCGGCGTTTATGAAGACCTATAAATTTCTGTTAAATACACCATATTGCGAAGAAGAAGGTCACTGTATAGGTTATTAAGGAAATCACGCACTGGTCAGTTTACACGCTGCGTTTTATAAATTTATTTCGCGCTCTTCAAACAATATACAAACATTTAAGGAAAGGCAATTTACTGAAACAAATTATAAAATCTCGAAACTATAGAAACAAGATATAATATTAGCTATGCAAAAATTAAGTTAAGTTAAGTTAAGTTATTAAAAAGTATAATACATGTAGTTACTTAAATCTAATAGAGGTGGCTCAAAACATAATTTAATTTTGAATAAAATTTGCATTATTATTCTGTCAACGATCGTCTACAGTTCGACAATACTTGAAATTAAAACTATCACAGTACATTATTGCCACCACACCAAATATATTTTATCTATTATTTATACTTTTACACATAAACTTTTGAAGGGCTAAAATTTCAGATACTGATTTTCACTCTTCTCACTCTTCCGTAGCTGCCGAAATTCATGCTGAACACAAGAACATAACCATTGCTAGTTAATTAAATGCTTCTGGTAATATATCATTTTACAATATTGTGTTCGGTCATTTATTCATTTATACTGTGTATGTGATTAGATTGTTTTATCGAAAATATTCGATATAACATAAAATCAGTAATACAAATATCAGCGTTCTAACCGATAGCCGTAGTGTTTATCTATTCCAGTTCGTATACACAAAAATGCTACCAACCGAAATTCATGCATTTAACATGTTTAATTAAACGTTAAGGCCGCGGTCTCGAAGCCAGCGAGTAAATCGCGCGACGCTAGAGCGGCGTAGTGTTATATTATGAAAAATTATACGTCGTAAAATGTAACTTGATACGAATGATATATGCCACAAAACAATGACTAGTAATTTGACAAAACTAATGTAATGGTTCAATATTTTTACCGTAATCGATTAATGATATTTTGTTTAATTAAGATACTTATGTAATAAAATAAGAAACATACTAAATATATTTTTCTAAAATCATACAACTCAAATCGTCTTATCAGTCACCGTCGCTGGAACAGTTCTGCACAAGTCTATATTGGACTGTAAGTCTTGTTCCCAGTGTTACTAGATAATTCTTTTGGTTTTATCTACAACCTCGTTTTAGTTTCGCTAGTGTATTTTACAAGATTAACATTTTTTTTGTGTTGTAAATAGTGACATCTGACTAAGATCTTGTAAGTTTAGAAAATACTTATTAAGTTGTAGTCTACGAAAGATATAATACTTATTTGCAATCATTGACTAAAGGAGTATTAAATTAGAGTATTCCTACATTTACAAGACACAGTAAGCACAATGGAATAACAATGAATCAATTAAACGAACAAAAGTACAAGTAATAACTGCAGTTGAAAAGATTTAATGATAACAAAAAAATAGAATTTAAAATATAAAAGTTGAACAAACTTGGAAAAACTACAAAAGTAACGAAATTAAAAAAAAAAATTTGAAGGTGATTGTGATTTTATTCCATCCCTAGCTGATACTGCTAGATTTGTCCACACCGCTCGTCTGTCGCTCACTGCCCTTAAATCAATCAATAAATTTATGCATTTGAACGTGCTGATGCCCGCACCGCCGCCGCTGCCGCCGTGGCTCACCCGCTCCCGCTGAACTCGTGTCCGTGGCCTTTTACAGATGCTTCGTATCTTCGTAAACTTGACATTGAACGAGGGGCGGCTCAGTTGGTTAATCGATTCCTGAAGTAATATAAGTGTAACTTTTTTCATTGTTGATGGAATGGAAAATCCCTTCAGATTGCCTGCTCCTTGGGGATTCAGGAGTCAAAAGCATGTGATGTTTCCATTTAAAACAACTTATTGTTTGGCGCTTTACTCTGGAAGGACTCAGACCATGTCATTTCAGATCCTCCTCGAATCGACACTAAGTTTTATGTCGGATTTGATGTGTTAGCTATGGTCTGTGACTTCCCTTGTGTGATTTTTCTTATTTCGTGTTCCTAACTTAGAAAATGGTGAACTTCAAAATTAATGTTCATGTGATGAAATTTAAAAAAACTTCTTTGTTAGTGGATGTTAACAGCATAAAAAACATCGACTGTCAAAATTTCAAATTTATTTTTCCAGAGTTTAAGCTCTGCATAGACAAAATAGTCCGCCAGTTAGGACAAGGAATTTCATATGAATAGATTATTTGTAAATTGTAATGTATTATATAAATTGTAAATTGTAATGAATTGTAATGTATTTAAATTCATAACATTTAAACAAATTAAAACGTATCATTCAAAAAATAAGTAAAATGTTATTTTCCTCAAATTGAAAATTTCTTTAAAATAAGTTTTTAAAAATAAGCAGTATTGAGTGTACTTAATATCTCTATGATAAAAAAATTTAATTTTCTAAGAGTTATGATCTCACACAAATATGGACCAGATAACTAAAAAGTACTTATAAATATTTTTCGTTGAATGCCTCATTCGTCTCCCCTTAGGTTCATTACACTTAATACAGAAAGAAATCATACGTTACTTTCTATACTCGACACAACACACCGTGCCTCCATCAGCAATTTCCTCAATTTGAACCATTTCCGGGTAGAAAAATCTAAGGAAAGGTATAAAATTAATTCATGGGTCTTAGACAGTTCAGAAATTCAGAACTCTATCATAAATCTAATAATATATTGCCTTTTAGTTCAAATAGATAATCTTGGTCATCGTCACCACAGCCAAAACACATCCACTGTTGGACATGAGCCCTCCTCCAAGACACTACAACTGGTTTTTCAAAATGAAATTAAATAGACATATAATGACGGCAAAATGTTAAATTAAATAAATATTCTTATTTAGAATCAGTTACATAAAAAAGTTGAATTAAATAATAAATAAAAAGATAAAAAAGTGGCCAAGTGCTAGTCGGACTCGCCCGTGAAGGGTTGTGTAGCAGCGATTTATGACGTATTAAAAGCAAACTACTTACTAGATCTCGTTCAAACCAACTTTTGGTAAAAGTTTACATTATAATGTACATCATATATTTTTTTCAATTTTATTATTCTCTTATTTTAGGAGTTACATTTTAGGAGTTATTTTAGGAGTTACACATTTTACAACTTTGGAAGTGTCTCTCGCGCAAATTATTCAGTTTAGAAAAAAATATAGTAGAAGCCTCAATATCATTTTTGAAGACCTATTTAGAGATATCCCACATGGGTTTGATAAAAATAAAAACATCAGTTTCAGTTCTAAGTATGGCAGACCCCTAAAACGTATTAATTTTTTTTTCTAATTTTGTCAAAATCTTAATGTGGTTCACAGAATATATCTGATTACCAAGTTTCAACAGTATAGTTCTTATAGTTTCGGAAAAAAGTGCCTATTACACACGGACGGACAGACAGACAGACAGACATGACGAATTTATAAGGGTTCCATTTTTACCATTTGGCTACGGAACCCTAAAAAGGAAAGCTTGTCGTTCAGTAATATCTGCGTAGGTTAATAAATTGCAAAGAGTTTAGCAGTGCTAGCCAGATCAAATTATCGTGGGTGACTATTCTCAATATACTGAGACCCCCGCATGCCTTGAAGACCACGTTTAGTTACCGGTCCCAGTTGCCATACGAACATGATTGCGGGTAGTTGAAGCCTGAAAAATCCAAAAATAGTCTTACCACAAAACAATCACCTAGTACTTGGGTTATGGAGGTCTGACCTATGGAAGTCGCTTCGTGTAAAAAATGGAAATTCAGCCGTAGTTGACTTAAAACTGATCCCAACCTAATTTGGAAAAAAGGCTCGGAGGACGTTTAGACAAAAAAATGTACCAAAATCACATGTTGTTTAATAGTTTCAAACAAATCTAAATGTTTACATTTTTACCGTGAGTTTATTTATTGCTATTTAAAAAAGCAATTTCTTTCTTTTCGAAGTTTGAAAACGCTTTGAAAATCGATTTTGAAAATAACAAAAGTTGCATGTATACACGTGCCCTATTTTAATTTTTTTTCAATCGTTTAAAATAGACAATAAGCAATAGTAAAAGTGTCTGTTAAAAGTAGATCTTAATAACAAATTAGTTGCCAAGAATGCAAAATAAGTATGAAATATCGGTATAAAATATTCCTGCCAGAACTTTCTAAAGTAAATTTAGAAAGAAAACCTCTTGAGCAATGGATTATGGAGTTCAATTGCTGGTCCAAGTAAGCATTATTTAAATGTTGATTAATATCCTAAAGAAATTACAAATTGTATAGAAATTGCCAACAGTATACTTGTCAATAAACTACACGAAAGCAAAAAAAATTGAGTGGTATTCTTGATGATAGAGCAAGAGCCCGTGAGTGCCAGACCTTCGTCATTTTATAAAAGCTGAAAGTTCTTCTATGTGTGTCCCTAGTACAGGTAAGAATGATCCCGGCCCGGGGGGCGAACTGGCCCGGGGGGCGAACTTTCAAGAAGCGGCGCGCCTGGCCACCGTGGGAGTCTCTTTGGTGGTCGGGCGCATTGAGGCCCTGGGTTTACGGGTGGCCCTAGATAAGACGGAGGCCCTTTTGTTTCATGGGCCCCGTCGTGGTCCACCCTCCGGCGCCTCTATCGTTGTCAATTCGGTCCTCGTACCGATTAAGGCCCAGATGAAGTATCTGGGCCTGATCCTGGACGGCAGGTGGCTCTTCGACGAGCACTTCCGACAGCTTACGCCAAAGCTGGTCGGCGCTGCTTCTGCCCTTGGGCGACTTTTGCCTAATTTGGGTGGAGCCAGCGTCGCGACGAGACGGCTATACACGGGAGTTGTCCGGTCAATGGCGCTGTATGGTGCACCGGTGTGGGCGGCGGCTCTGACCGCCCAGAATAGGGCTCGCCTCTGGCGCCCTCAGAGGATATTGGCGGTTAGAGCCATACGCGGTTACCGCACCGTATCGACGGAGGCGGCGTGCGCCTTGGCCGGCACTCCCCCGTGGGATTTGGAGGCGGAAGTGCTCGCCGAAGTTTATCGGCGGACGGCTGACTTCCGGGCGAGTACCGGCATACGGCCCCCGCCCGAAGAGATACGCGAGTGGCGAGAGGCCGCTCGTCGAGTCACGATGGCTCGTTGGTCGTCCCGGCTGGAGGCTCCACGTGCTGGCTTTGCCGCCGTGGAGGCTCTCCAGCCGGTCATCGCCGAGTGGGCAGGGCGGCAGCACGGGACCCTTTCCTTCCGACTGACGCAGGTCCTTTCCGGGCACGGTTGCTTCGGGAAGTATCTGCACTCGGTCGTCAGGAGGGAATTGAGTCCCGCCTGTCACCACTGCGACTGCAGTGAGGACTCGGCTCAGCACACGCTAGCAGTTTGTTCCGCTTGGGCGGCGCAGCGTGGGGTCCTCACTGCAGTTATTGGAGGTGATCTCTCGCTACCGGCCGTCATACGCTCCATGGCCGGTAGCGACAGTTGTTTTACCGCGGTCGCAACCTTCTGCGAAGACGTAATTTCGCGGAAGGAGGCGGCGGAGAGGGCCCGGGAGGACGATGTCCACTCGGACCCAATTCGCCGCCGGCGAGCCGGGCGGCGGAGGCGTGCATACCAGCGCCTCATGCCGCCTTGAGTGTGGCCGCGGGTGGACGGGACGGGTTTTCCCCTCCATCCGCTATAGTGGCCAGCCGCGAGGAGGCGACGTCCGCGTGTGCCGTACGTCGCCTAAAATAGAGAGTTTACCCATAGATGGTGCCCGCATTAGCGGGCAGGCGCTAGGAGGGATCTGGATGTCGTAATAGCAGCGGTTCCCGGATCCCTCCTATCTCAGGCGCAGAGTGGCACACCGTGTGGTTTTAGTCGGTCCGATTCCGACACACCACCCCGCCGTAAACCCCGGTGGGGTGACGGCTCGAGGGGGTTTCCACACGTTAAAAAAAAAAAAAAAAAAAAAAAAGGTAAGAATGATCCCCAAACATGAAGCTGAGGCAGCGGTGGCTTTGGCAGATAACAGGCAACAAAGGTATGTAAAATTCCATCTCAAATTCGTCATAATATAAAACTTGATTTTTTTATATTTGATTCATAATAATATCAAAACTCGCGTTGCTCATTGCCAGACAGTTAGCATGGTTCCAACTCTCTGCCGGACACCCCTAAACTATTATAATTTATAATTATACTTACGTTATATTATAAAACCTAAATTTAATATATAATTTTTTGGGAGCCTATTAAACTATGTTTATATAGTAGCCGGACAGTTTCGAAGGTTCTATCATCTTGCCAGACGCATTCAAAGTGAGCAATAATCGGGAGAGCAAGGAGCGAATACAGTAACTAAACGTTATATTATAAAACCTAAGTTTCATATATAATTTTTTGGGAGCCTATTAAACTATGTTTACATAGTAGCCGGACAGTTTCGAAGGTTCTATCATCTTGCCAGACGCATTCAAAGTGAGCAGTAATCGGGAGAGCAAGGAGCGAATACAGTAACTAAACGTTATATTATAAAACCTAAATTTTATATATAATTTTTTGGGAGCCTATTAAACTATGTTTATATAGTAGCCGGACAGTTTCGAAGGTTCTATCATCTTGCCAGACGCATTCAATGTGAGCAATAATCGGGAGAGCAAGGAGCGAATACAGTAACTAAACGTTATATTATAAAACCTAAGTTTCATATATAATTTTTTGGGAGCCTATTAAACTATGTTTATATAGTAGCCGGACAGTTTCGAAGGTTCTATCATCTTGCCAGACGCATTCAAAGTGAGCAGTAATCAGGAGAGCAAGGAGCGTATACAGTAACTAGTGCGAATGAAACAGAGCGCTTAGTCTATTGCGGGATTTCACTGCGCACCCATTGTTATTAATTTCAAATTTTGCAGTTTATTTTTTTCTTAATCCAGAAATTTCATTAATTAATTTTTACAATTTCAATAACAAATATTTAAAATAGTTAGCAGTTTAAACGTCGTAAGTGCTGCGAGTACAATTCGTACCGCCTTTGAATGCGTCTGGCAAGATGATAGAACCTTCGAAACTGTCCGGCTACTATGTAAACATAGTTTAATAGGCTCCCAAAAAATTATATATGAAACTTAGGTTTTATAATATAACGTTTAGTCACTGTATTCGCTCCTTGCTCTCCCGATTATTGCTCACTTTGAATGCGTCTGGCAAGATGATAGAACCTTCGAAACTGTCCGGCTACTATGTAAACATAGTTTAATAGGCTCCCAAAAAATTATATATGAAACTTAGGTTTTATAATATAACGTTTAGTTACTGTATTCGCTCCTTGCTCTCCCGATTATTGCTCACTTTGAATGCGTCTGGCAAGATGATAGAACCTTCGAAACTGTCCGGCTACTATGTAAACATAGTTTAATAGGCTCCCAAAAAATTATATATGAAACTTAGGTTTTATAATATAACGTTTAGTTACTGTATTCGCTCCTTGCTCTCCCGATTATTGCTCACTTTGAATGCGTCTGGCAAGATGATAGAACCTTCGAAACTGTCCGGCTACTATATAAACATAGTTTAATAGGCTCCCAAAAAATTATATATTAAATTTAGGTTTTATAATATAACGTAAGTATAATTATAAATTATAATAGTTTAGGGGTGTCCGGCAGAGGGTTGGAACCATACTAACTGTCTGGCAATGAGCAACGCGAGTTTTGATATTATTATGAATCAAATATAAAAAAATCAAGTTTTATATTATGACGAATTTGAGATGGAATTTTACATACCTTTGTTGCCTGTTATCTGCCAAAGCCACCGCTGCCTCAGCTTCATGTTTGGGGATCATTCTTACCTGTACTAGGGACACACATAGAAGAACTTTCAGCTTTTATAAAATGACGAAGGTCTGGCACTCACGGGCTCTTGGACCATGAAGTTGACATCAACTAAGAGATTTTTATACAGACAATATAATGATCTGCAATTGAAATTATTCTTTTCCTATCTGGACTTAAATTACGTGAACAAGTTTGATCGTCAACCTGTCATCGCCCATAATTAAATATAGGCTTCATTCAAGGAGTGCCAGCTATGTAAAATAATTGTCCACGTAATTCTAGAGTATGCAGCAATGATCATGCGGCCATGGAAAATATCCTCGTAGATATGAGGAGGTTGCTCCTAGAATTCTCTAAACACTGAATTCAGTATTTCTGGAAAAGACTAGGCTGGCTCATTAAGCCAGTTTTATCTGAACGTGTATGGAAATATCTAGGAGTTGGTATCATTGCTCTAGCGATTAGTCTATGTAACTCCCATCAGTGAGGTTTCAAACTCGATTGCCAGGCTGACTAAAAAGTGTTGTTGAGTTTTATTTTCAAGAAATTCTTAATACAGCCTGGAGTATGGAAGTCTGTGGTATTTCACGCCCGTGGCTCGGAGAATATGTTAAACCGGCGGTCTCAATTGTCATGAACATCTATGGCAATTGATACTGGGAGCGCATTGGTCACACATCTACTGACGATTACTTGAACCTTCGAATTCAGTTCATCTTCAGGACTGTTGAGGTTCGATGCGTGGAAACATTGTCATTTACATAAAACTGTTTAAACTAGTAGCCGACCCCAAATAATTTTGGGATTAATAAAAGCCAGGAAGACAACAATGGAATGTCTGTAAGTCTAAATGTAGATTGGTAAATACTATCAACACTCATACACCTCTTTTAAAACCATGAAATTTAATAACGGTATAAAATAAATCTTTGAAGAAACCTTGTAAGTAACTTGAATGTATATTTTTGTCTTTTAAGCGGGGCGTGAAAAAGCATCTCACTAGGTCGCCATAGCGTGGGTCGTCGTACTGCACTGTCTTCATTCGCAGTGAGTACGGCGACTGCCACTCTTGGATTCTATTCATGCTTTCCATCAGGCAGAGTAGAGTCACTTTGGTAGGTAGCTATAAAAAAAAATAAAAGGAATCGGATATTTATATTAAGTTAACTAGAGCTTTCAAAACATTTTCTTTACTTTATAAATGTACTTATTAAGCTTTCTATGAAGTGGTTTTTAAAACTTAATAATTTCATTATAACTACAGTGGATATTGAATGTCGTGCGGTGTGATTTTTGTCCATTCCAACATTACCCCACCATAAAACCCGTTAGTAACGACGATTTTGACGTAGAAGTAAAGAATTAGCAAAACCATCAATAGCTTAACTACCAGGTAAACTTTATATGTATATATGTCATGTTTTATTAAAAGAAGATAAACTTTCTCTGTAAAAGAAATATTATTTTACTTATTGTGCAAGTCAGCAGAACGTTTACCTGGTGGATAATAGCTACCATCGGCCATGGATACATATAAACCCAACGTTCACGACTGAGAAAGATTGAATAGACAGATATTCTTTATTGCACATCATAATTCGGAAACATGATGATATACAAAAAAAAACCACAAAAACAGGAGCATTCTCTGTTTCTTCACTCTTACAACATAATGGAACTGTTATCTGACATGACCGAGGAGAGACCTTGCGTAGGATCGAGGGCTTTACGTGCTCTCCGAGGCATGGGGAATACAATCCCAACTCTGGGTTGTTATTAACTATTTCTGTGGCTAGAAAAACTCAATAACAATTTTTCACCCGAACCTGGCATATAACCTGAGACCTTTTGATCGGAAGCCTCATACGCTAACCGCTAACTAGGCAATTAATTAGAAATTAGGAAATATACAATGTCAATTCTAACAAAAACCAGTGACAGAATGGGTGGTCTGTCGCTGTCTGCGATCTCTTTCAGGCCATCTTTATATGGATTATTCTCATAAGATGTTGTTTGACTACATGATAACTAAGTTATTGAGTTACTGGCCTTTGATGTAGGAATATATTCTTTGCATAAACAATTGTGGATAAATGTGTATTAGCAAAGCGATCAATGACGTCATTTTATTTTGTTAGAGTTGACACAAGTTCATTCGCCATTAGACTACCAAATGCATATAGGTATATAAATAAACATAACATTTGAATAATAATGACTTCACAATGTTACGTTATATAGCCTTTGTTAATTTAAACATGATATATTGTACTAAACTGGTTTAAATGTGTTTGGAACTGTTGACCATTATAATATAATGAAATTAAACAATACAGATAATGCACAACAATGTGGACATGTTCATCGAAGTTTCTAATGTCAAATATTTATCAATTCGTAATTTAAAAATGGCTTAAAATAGTATCTTGGTAGAAGGGTAAGTAAGGCAGGTAAGTAAAGAAAATAATGAACAAAAACGAAGTTGATTGCATGAATGGTTTAGTGACGTTTTTTAGTGTACGTTAGAAGTTTGTAATGCTAATGTAGGAATTGCCTTACTGTTTATTACTAGAAAGTCAGAACTTTTAAACAACAAGATATGAATGTATAACAAACAAACATGCCATGTTATAAAAGAGTTATATTTCATAACGACATAAGCTTTTGTCTCAACATTGAACCAATGTAATCCTCTTACGTCTTATTACGAAAATATAATAATCATCACTCATAAAATAAATGTTAGAACATTTCAATTATTGAAATTCGTATTCAGAAACACATTTTATATTTAATTAATTTTAAAACAGCTTTCAAGATGATTAGTTTAGTAAACTTATGAGATGAGCTCGCCATTTACTTATTGAGATGTATACTGAGAAATTGAAGACGCGGTTTACTAATTAATTATCTATAAACTAATTAAATGCCTATCTAGATTGTTGCCTATTTAAAGTGTTTATAATTATAAGTGAAAGTAGATAAGTGTTCTTATAAGTAAGTAAGCTCGTGTACCTACAGGATACTAGTGTGACTTGTTTACTAAGTAGTAAGTAGTATTCAAATTATATTTTGAACTGTAGTAGTTTAGGCGGTCACCTTACCATTTTCTACTACGCTGAGTATTGAGGGTTCAAATCCCACGTGTGAAAACACTTTGTGCTGTTCACAAATTGTTGTTTTGATTCAGGATATTCTTAGTGCCCGTTTTATATATGTTTGTAAAAGTTCCCTGAGAAACAAGAACATTCCTAGTATATGAGATGTCTTCAAAAAAAATACAATTTTACATAGATATGTAAACGGGTAGACTTAATACACTAGGATTTCTTTACAACCAACCTTTAGGCGATTCAAAACTTCTATGAGATTAGTGCACCGAAATTAAAATTGTGGTCAATGTTTTTATTTTTATCAATAACTATCTAAAATTGTTATATAGAGATATCCACATATATATGCAAATAAAGATACATACTTTAAAAACATATTACTAAACCATTAGTACGCTCCACTGTATTTCGTGCTGAGCAGAGTAACTTTGTACAATATTTCTCTGGCAAGCCCACAGCAGCATCTACTACCAGTGCCATCATGTAAATATTCAGAATCACTCAAAAATGATAATGATTACATATTTTTACAAAATAAGTACTCATGACGTTTAGTTTTATTGTTTTTAAAAAAGAAAGAAAAATAGCACTAACACTTTACAAACGTCGACCTGAGACAAGGATAATCAGGTAAACCATTAAAAATGTATTTTTAACGTGTGTTGAAACACACGTTGGTAACTTCCAGTCGCATAAACCGATAGTGTCAGGAATCACTTTTATGATAAGTTACATTACAAATATATAAATATTTTGAATTTCTTCTTCTTCTTATATTTTTAGAATATTTTTCAAACAAATTCTTGCTCATCCGGTACTTGCCTTTGAGTTCTTACTCATAGAAGTGCCTTTTCCTTATCTTATATTATTCGACGCTCATTTCATCTCAGTTTCAACTAATTTTAGTTTTACTTAAAGTATTGAATATTACTGCCAAACGAACCTTGTTATCCATAGTTTAGTTAAAAGCACGTAAATCATGAAACAAATTCTAAAAGTTACACTTTAACAATTAAGAAAATCGTAATTTGCAAAAAAAAACTATCTCAATATTGCCACAATATTGATCTCTCAAACGATTCAAACGTTTAGGCGATTGGTAATTCAAATATCAGTTTTGTTCAAATTTTGTATCCAAATTGTTACGCAATTTCAAATCAATATGGCGTAGCGTCGAATTCAAGAGTACGAAACGCCACAATTCTAATACCGATCGGTCAGAACTGAAATTAAGAATAAGGCCGCTAATCTCAAATGAGAGCGCGAGCGTATTCCAGAGCACCACTGCTTGCAAAAAAAAACAAAAAGTTCACGGAGTCGGATTTATATGACGGACACAAGATAAACAAATTATTTATTGAGCGAAGATATCTGTCGTTACTAGAGGAAAAGAATACCCATAGATTATTATAAATTTTATGAACAACTAGGAAATAAGCTTTCTCAAATTATTTGTTACTTATTAAGAAAAGTTCAGGAAATATGTGTATGTAATCGTGTCACACAAATTTTGGAATGACTACTATTGAAGTCTCTGTACGTGTTATGTGTTTCAACAGCTGTTCATGTCTTTGTAACTTAATAAAAAACGATAAGTTCGAAATAAATGAAAATACTTTCTCGTCAGTGATAAATATAGAGCATCCATCTTGCTTCTCTTAGAAGGCAGATGACTAATGGATTACTTCAATAAACACGCACATCACGTCCTAAATAAACTTATTTCCAGCTAAAGTTTTACACTTCGACTACATATATGTACTTCTGAAATCGTGATACTAACTTTTAAATTACCACATTTCTTAATATATTAAAATGTTTGCGACACTTAACATGCTGACTTAAATAAATTATTAAACTGTTTGCGAACCAAAAAGGCTTTTACCAATTTATATATCAAAATGCTAGTAAATTGCGATTACAAAATTAGTATTGCTCTTTTAAGTAACGTTTTCAACTGTGCCAGTATGAACTATGTGACGTCTGCCAGCGTCTTCCATGTCAAGTAGTGGGTAACCACACTAATTACATGTTTGAAATAAAGTACATGTGTGTTCTTGCTAAGCGGATAAAAAAAAACAAATGCGTGTGTGAGTGTATGTGTTTGTTTGTAATGTTATTAGTGTTTTTATTTTATAATATAATAGTTTAGGAAGCTAGTGTTTCACTTTATTTTCAGATTCGTGTAGTTTAATTGAAATATATTTAATATATTGTGAATTTTTTGTAGAGATGTGTCAAGCGTTCCTACGGAGCTTGGTTATTATGTTGTATAACAGATATGCATCGCCGAAGCAGCACTCTAAAATAAATATTTATCTTATTGTCAGTACTGAAGATACTTGATATAGGACAGCTGTAATAGTTATACCACCGCGGTTTGAAAAACTAGACTTTTAGTAGAGAATTGTATACTTTAGTCTAAGCCTATTAGGTGATCCAGTTTCACTCTAAACAACAATAAATTAAGACAATAATAGTTGTACAAGAGCGTGGTAAATAGATATTAGTGTTTCACGACCAGCACTTTGTCTTAATTTTTTTAATATAGGCATAATTTTTCTGACTATAGAGATGGTGTTATTGATGTGTGTTTGTCCAAAGTTACGCCTAGATATTTAATTTAATTATGTGTGCATTTTTTTCAAAATTACTCGTGTGAAATTCTGAATTGCAAGTATGGGATGTTATGTGAAATCAGTTAGAGATGGGGAGTGTATTGCGTCTGAGGTAAAGAAGTATCTACTTTATATTCTCAACGGTGATGGTGAGTAGGTTAAAATTCAAAAAGATCATGACCTCTCTTAGAGCAACTTCGACATGATGACGGGCCTGATCCCAGTTTTCTCAAGTACCAACATCACCGTGTCATCTGCATATGATACTATTTTACAGTAAATTTAGATATGTAAGAGCGTAGGGCCAAGCACGTTTCCCTGCAGAACATCAAAGGCAAGACAGGATTCTGGCGTGCGGAGTTCGATTTGATAGGTAACTTTTGAACATATCAAGCACGACAGCGCTCACGCCCAAACATTCCATTTTAGAGAGTAATATAGGAAAAGAGAGAGTGTCAAATGCCTTGGAAAGATCTAAGAATATGTCAATAACTTTGAGGCCCTTGTCCAGTTGCCTTATCACTATTTCAGTAAGTTGAATCATGACGTCTTCAATTGACTTACTTCTTCTGAAACCGTTCTATTTAGAGTTTTCCTCAATATATTCTAAACATTGATCAAAAACAAAATGAGCCTCTAGTTTATAACAATGCCCTTATCCCTACCCTTATGGATTGGACTAAATTCAAATTTATAATGTTTTTAATAGTTTACCACCATCTTTGAGGTCTGTTTTTATTTTTTAAGCAACTCATTACTTTCATGTGCTGTTTTCAGTTTCTTTAATAAACATTGTTACAGAAGTTTCGGTATCTGGAATAAATTTTCTGTCTCAATCTCTAACATCACATTGTTAGAAGATGTTACTGTTTTTTTGTGGAGCATATCACGATGTTTAATGTATATAAATAAGCCAGGAGTAATCCAGGTTTTGAGACATCTCCGTTTTAGGGTCTTCGTTATTTTTTGTATTATTGTAATGAATGAATCAAAGACGAATGTACTAAGATGATTGTTGGATCTCAGCATAGCGTGGTCGATCCAACTATCTTGTCGAGTAGGAAAAATATATCCCGGCAGGACTACATGTAATGCCATGAGATCCAAATACTTATCTGATGGTGTATTATTTTTTTGGTACTTTATTAATATTTACGTCACCAATAATCGCTAGTGTTTTATTAGATTAGTAGAGAAACGTGAGGTAAGAACTTGATTGAGTCTCTCCAAGAATTTATTAAATGTATTATATGATGGAAACTGATATATGGCGGTAACAATATACGATATGAATGTGTGGTAGTTGAATAAAAATTTATAAATAACATACAACAAATATAGCTCAGCGTTCCGTTGAGATAATAAAGCCAATGGTAAGTAATTGTTTTTATTTGATACAGGAATATAAATTGTAACTTTAGGTTGGGATAAGAGTTTATGAGAATTCTTTATATGTTCTATATCACGTTGAACAGGAGGATTTTAAGTTTTATTTTTTCTTTGCAGTGTTGTTGTCCTGCGTAGTTAAATCCCTTAGGTGACTCTTATGACATTCACAGGATGATTAGTGTGATGACAATTCATATTCTTAAACTATCGCTTTAACGAAATGATCACAAAAATATAGTTGAAATAAGTGAATGATAATATGAGATAGTAACAAGTTTAATATAAAGATAGGGTATTAGATAGTTAGGACTCAGCTGTAGGCCGTTGTGAAAGTTCTCTGAAGAGAGGTGGTGGCAGTCTCTCTGATATAATTAAACTTGTATTAGAAGGCATAGCTGGTTCGGCAAATATTTGTGTACCTTAGAACCAGCATTTGTATGCTGCAACTCCGGAAACACCGTGGTTCACACTCTACTGGAATGCTATGCGTAATAATCTTAGGGCGCTTACAGATATGATCCATTGTGAGTGCTCCAGTCGAGAGTGTACATGTGTAATACTATTCTCTACGAATATGTCCAGATCATTAGCGCAATATGAAAGTAAAAACTATTCTGTCCAACTCTTTACTTATAAATTAATAGATAATTATGTAAAGTACGTAATACCTTTTGTATTGTTCTGTTTAATTATATACGTTTATTTATACTCTACTTGCCATTAACAGCAAAAAATAGTAATACACTTAACATTTTAAAGTTAAAACGTTAAATATTATGTATGTATGACCTCATGGTAATAAACCCCGATAATGCACAACCTTTTCGGGTGGTAACCCCTTTTCGCTTATCCCTTATTGGGCATCGTGAGAGCCGACTAAGGAAGTGCATTACCAAAGATAGCAACTAATGTGTGAAAACCCTCTTGGGTCGTCAATCTACTGGTGTTTGTTGCAAGGTAGTGTGTCGGAATCGGACCGTTTAAAACCACACAGTGTGCTACTTTGCACATGCAATAAGAGAGAGATTACGATATCCAGCGCTTGTCCACTGACGCGAGCAGCACATTCGGGAGAACTCAACTCTCTACTAAGGCGACATACGCACACACGAACGTCGCCTCCTCGCGAATGCTGACTGTAGATGAAAACACGTGCCGTACACCCACACGCAGTAAAGATAGAGACTGACGGGGCCACGAGCGACGTGCCTAACTATCCATCTGCCCCCTCATTAGAAGCATAAAGTTCAAAACCGGATACTTGGAAAACATTCTCTTAAGAAAGGAAGCCATCTGTGAACTAGGTTTTTTTTCTTCTCTTTCTCCATCTTTCCATTCTCTTATTTTATTCAAGTGTTTCCGTTTCGATATTTGATTATGAAGTCAACCCCGGCAAAGATCCCCCAATACCCAGGCAAGTCCAAATTTGTTACTGCCGAAGGGTCTGCAAATAATTTTTATAGAAATTTTCTTCTTTGTAGTCTGGATCATTTAGTTAAGACTCTCGCCACTGATTGGAATGGTGAGGCATAAACACAACACTCCTCTCGGGATTACGATATGCGTGGTAGGTGACAGTGGTATGAAGATAAAGTCTCCCAATGCCTGCTCGCTGACAGTGTAAATATATGCCGTGCCGATCTTCCATTTTTCACCGTTGATAGTGAGAAAACTTCAACCTGTGCAAGGGTTCTGCCTTCATGTATTTTAACGATATTTTCTCTTCATTGCTCCGAAGAGCAAAAAACTAACAGAGTAATGGACAGACTCTGTTAGGTCAGGTCTCGATCTAACTAAAAAAAATATGGTCACCTCCTCGTGCTAAAATATTAGTCGTTGGTGATGATGCCCACCTCCAAATGACAGGGAAATAAACAGGACCATCATCGACGTTATCAGGTAGGAAAGCAACCCGTTACGAAACTAATCTTGTACCAACCCATTTGGCTACTGTATCAGGAACATCTCCTTTCTGAAGTGAGACCTCTGTCCAGCAGAAATTTATTATAGGCGGGTTAATGCTGGATAATGATAAATACGACACCAGTTAGCAGTTTCGAGTTAATCCTTTACTTGTCATTGGAGTTGGTAAATTGACGCTCCACATGACTTTAACACGATAAAGTAATGGTATTAACCCTTTCTACTTCTTTCTTTTTATATTGACCCTAAGAAGTAAACGAATAATAAAGTTATCATAGGAAGGGGACATCTACAATGTTTGTACTTGCCAGTACTGTAACTTTGGTAGTTTCAAATTTAGTTTCAACTATATCACTTCCGGTGTAGCTATTAATTTTCAGTCTGATCCACAACAATAATATATACTGTATTCTACATTAGCCTCAAAGATAGTTGTAGTCTTTCACTTTACAAACTCGTAACGTATGGTAATTCAAATGGCGTGGGTCAGGGGATGTTTCCATACGCACTAAAAACATCTAATTAACAAACAAAGACACAATAACAGCGTGCTGTAGGTTTACGTATAAAATTTTAATTGAAAATTATTAAATATAGTTACATTAAAGAGAGATTTGAAACCTAGTGATGATTTTATTTGCAGAATCCGCACTGATTTTCACGATTATTTAAAAAAACAAACGTTTATTTCAAGCTTTAATAAAAATGTAACGTATTCCGTGATTTAGTTTCTTTAGTCTTTGACCGTTTTTCTATATTAATGAACATGTGTTTCACGATCACATATTTTCTGTAGCACTTTATAAAGAAGTTCTGTATATGTACTTATATTTTTTACTTTTTCCATAACCTTTGAATTCTATTCATGCTTTTCAACAGGCAGAGCAGAGTTAGTTTGGCAAACTTGGCAGGATTACTTCAAATTTTTTATTAAATCACAATAGAAAGTAATGCTCGCATCTCTATTCCTGATTTGAAACACTAAAAATTACATATTTTGTAACAAGACTGAAGTAGAAGTTTTTTAAAAGTTCTGGGCTAAGAAATTCTGACAACTGTATTAGTTAACATTTATTTATTTCAGTAACAAGCTACATTCAATTGAAATACTACATAATGTTTGTGGAACAACATGTACAATATACAGAGTGTTTATACTTTTAAAGTCATTATAAATAATCGTTTATAATGTAATATAAATAAACATATACGTTGAATATCAAAATATTGACGGACTTGAAAGAAAAAGAAAAAGGTTCTCAAAATATTTTGTATACTTTCGAGGTGATCCCTTTACCACCATGTCAGGTTTTGATTATGGAATCCCAGAAATTGAAGAAAATCTTCAAATTTTATAGCCCCGATGAAGAGTCTTAACTTGCTTCTCTAGTGATACAGGTATTTGCGTTTGTAGTCAACATCTGATGTTCCGAGCTAGTTATGGAAGGATCCTAGGACTTTTAGAAGTTGTAAAATAATTCTTCTAATACTATAATCATATAGTTGATCGATTTTATTATTTCAAGATATATGTTTGGTGTTTTTGCTAGGTTACAGAGACATGTGCGAGAGAAAGTAATTAATGAGATTACAAAACATTTTGATAAAAAAAATTGTTATGAATTTTTTAACATTTTTACCTCATAGCTCTTTCATTTTCAAACCGACTTGAAGAATTATTTTTTATTTGGAATAGTATGTCACGGCATAGTATGTCATTTAACTGTCTCGGTGGTGCAGTGGTAGTGAATGCGACTGCTGTGCTTGAGGTCTTGGATTCGATTCCCGGGTCAGACCAAATGTTTGTATGATCTACAAATATTTGTTTCGAAGTTTGGGTATTTTCTATGTATAATATGGATGTATTTACAAAAAGGTATATAAGTACTCTACCAGTCAATCTAGTTATCATAGCACAAGCTCTGCTTAGTTTGAAACAAGATGACGTTATGTGTCAAATGTCCGAAATATTTATTTATTGTTTATTATTTATGTTGTGATGGTTCCGTGTCCAAGTGGTAACCGAGTAACATATTGCATGGTTAAATAATTTTACCCAGGTTAGCTTCTATGTAGATATATAGGGTGACCATTTTTGGGAAGTAAGTCAAACGATCGGTCCCGTTTGCCATATGCACTAAAGTTATGTGCAGTGTAACCCATCGTTATGGGTACTTCGGTAGCAGAAGTTTGATGATAGTCAGTAGATCGTAAAAATCGAAATTCAGTCATGTTTGAAAAAAAAAAACCTTCATAGGAATAGGATTTCTACTTTGGTTCGTTTCAAATATGAAGGAAAGATACCAATCCTCATGGTGAGATATTAAATAGTACGAATAATAATTCACTAAAAAGATTAAAATAAGCCTCATTCAAAATTAAACTGATTTCAATTAATACCGTCAAAGAGAACTAATTTAAAAATAATTATTAATCTAGTTGACATCTAAAGTAAATTAGACCATCAATATAACAGTTAACATTATTACATCACCTTCCTACCACTACCAACCTTCTGGTCTGTATGAAGTCTCTCAAACCATATCCGAACTTAATCGGTACCGTGTTTTAGTGACCTTATTTAACTTTTTTGTATTTAGAAAATTGTTTGAAAGTCGATCAATTACGTTCAATTGCGTACATATTTCACTTACGCATTCAAAATATTTTATTGTTATATGATAAGTTCATTTGTTGCAGTTTTTATATTGCCAGAACCCATCAATTTCAGATTCATTTTATATAACCTACCTTTCTAAAATATTTAAATAAAGAGCAAAAATACTAAATGAACAATAGTAACAAACATTCAAGCTCTAGCAAATACTTTCATTGACTTTTTGTAAAAAATTTGAATTATTTCGGACATTTTCAATTTTTGACATACAACGCTAGCTAGCTTTAAACTAAGCAAAGCTATGCGTTCCATGACAACTAGAGTGACAGATGGAATACTTATATGCTTTCTTTTTAAATACATACATATTATATTTAGAAAACACCCAAACTCCGATAGAAATATTTGCAGATCATACAAACATTTGATCCGACCCGGATCGAACCCGAGACCTCATACATAGCAGTCACATACGCTACCCCTGCGTACCCGCGGCAGTCGAATAGATGAATAAATTGATTTTTTCTAAAATAACCAACTGCCGCGGTTCAATGTGAAAATGCTTTCAGTGAATTAAGTCTGGTTTGAAATAAAATTAACGAAAATACAAGTTTAATTAAGTTATTTCTGAATTACAAAGGGTCCGTAATTATTATCTCCACGTAATTATGTTAATATCTTAATTTTCAGAATTAACTCATTAAGATCTCCAGATGCATCGGAATATTCACTTTTATCTTCATTTTCTTTGAATGTCGTATTAAATATTTTAATATACCATTGTATTATTATTCTCTTCATTACAATTATAAACATATTAACTACATTTTTAAATACATAAAACAGTAAAGTAAAAATACATATTTAAAAATATTAAAATTGTAGACCACCGACATCGGGTACAGGACAGGAGGATCGGGTAGGGGCCAAGATACCAGTGGTTAGGGCTCCAAAGACAGGAACTTCCTCACTGTACGGGCCGTGTCAAGGAGGACTGCCTTCTGCATTAGACCTTTAATCCAATCTTTTTTTTATATAGATGCCTACCAAAGAGACTCTACTCTACCTGATGGAAGGCATGAATAGAATCCAAGAGTTGTGGTCACCATACTCATTGTGAATGCAGACAATGCAGTATGGTGACCCACACTATTGCAACCTAGTAAGAAGCTTTTTCATGCCTCGCTTGGGGACGTAAGAAAGCATGAAAGTCGTCGAGGTATTGTAGTGTACACACTTATCACGACAACGGTCACCCCTGCATCAATGGACCTCCGGTCTCGCACTCACCAACGAAACACGACAGCACAGATGCTGTCGCTTTAGGTTGGTCTTCTGAAGGAGGGTAGTACTGCCCCGGTCGAGCCGGCCCGTTCGTGCTGAAATCAGTGTGGTTCTACTACCTATTAAACCCTTCTAACGTTAGACTCTTGTACGTGTACGTTTGTGTACTCCTTGTGTACGTTTATTTCGGACATTTGACACTGCGCTATCTAGGTTCAGACTCAGCGTAGCTATGCGTACCCTGACAACTAAATTGACTGATTGTATTATTACTATTATTAAATGTAATTTTTCTTAACATATTGGTATCCTTCTTTCACCGAGCCTTTTTGCCAAATTAGATATGAGTCCGCTACGATGAGTGACCATTACCTAATTCATTGCGACCCCTCCATACATCAAAGGGTACGTGAAGTCGTAGGTCCCGATTGCCGTAGCAACATGTGTGGCAAATATAACGGGTAATAATCATCAAAAGCTTTTAACAGTTTTGACTGCTGGTTTGGACACTCTGGCCCGACGGGTTGGTATAGTGTTTATTCAAATTGCCGTTGTCTCGTCGAATCATGATGGCTCATTGGTCGTCCCGGCTGGATTCTCCACGTGCTGGCTTTGTCGCCGTAGAGGTTTTTCAGCTGGTCGTCATCGAGTGGACGGAGCGGCAGCACGAGACTCTTTGCCGCCCTGAGTGCGACCACGGGTGGACGGGACGGCTTTTCCCCTCCATCCGCTATAGTAGCCAGCCGCGAGGAGGTGATGGTCGCGTGTTCCGTACGTCGCTTAAATATAGAGCTTACCCATTGATGGTGCCCTCGTCAGTGTGGGCAGGCGCTGGGAGTGGGACTTAATAACAACAATGCTAGAATCCCTCCTGTCTCAGGCGCAGAATGGCAAACCGTGTGTTTTTAGTCGGCCCAATTCTGATACACCATCCGATGAAAACCCCGGTGGGGTGATGACCCGATGGTTTCCAGAGGTAAAAGAAAAGATTTTGTTCAAGTTTTCCTTTCCATCGCAATGATGTTGTCCTGTGTAATTTGTTCCTTTAGTGGCGTCTTATGATACCCATGTGTTGAATATGGGCGGTGACACAGTATTCTTAATTCGTCTCAACACAGATAGTTAAAGCCCCGAAAATTCTGATAACAATCTTGCTACAGAACTTCACAGAACAGATATCACTTAGCATTCGAGTTGTAAATGTCTAATTGCTATCGCTCCAAGAAAAAAAATCGAGCTTCAGCCGTATCGTAATAGGCTTTAATTAAGACCAATTTAATTGGGTAAGATGGCTTGAAGAAAGAAACTCCATACGTAAAACACTTGCATACATACAACTTTCATACATACACAATAGTTGAGTATAAATAGTTATTTAAACATAGAACCCAAATATTAATAGATAAGAAATTTGTAATATTTATTAAAATCTTTGCCTCAGTATAAACCGACTTAATATCGATTTTAAAGACAAAAGATTTACAGCAATAAACTTCGACAAACTTACTAGCATGTTGAAAGTTTTCTAAATCTTTGTGAATATTTCAAAAGTCACACACTTCATTCTAAATATAGATCCGTACTTCAATACCTCCAGGATTTATTTGAGTTTAACCCTAAGTAGGACATTTGCATTTCAAGAAATAATCAAATTGTAAAGCTCACTTTTGCGTGTTTTAATTCAATAGAAAACTGTGTTGACATCAAAGCTTTTTATCACTATGTCCGTCAGTTTTATCTTCTTCGAGAAAATACGATAGAGTTTGTTGGCAATTTATAAAATGAAGTTTATCTTTTTAATCTGTGTTCATATACTCGTAATGCAAAAAAACCTGTGCAAATCTATTAAAACTAAATCGCAAAATATTCATACCAACTTTAGAGTTACATATTATAAAATAAGAAAACTTTTATACTCAGCTTTAAGATATCCATCATCCAGCTGCAGTATCTTGATTTTTCATTTCCCCATTTCTTACATGAGACATGCATTAATTTTTGTTTCGTGAAACTAATCTCACTTGTTAAATTAGGGCGAGTTACCTGCAGAGGCTGTTGCCTAACATAGGGGGTCCGCGAGAGAAAGTGCACCGCCTCTACTATGTGGTGCTATGATTCATGGCCCTCTACGGAGCGCCGATATGGGTCAAGCGCCTATTGACCTCCTCCCACTGGCGAGCTAAGCTCAATCAAGCATAGCGAGTACCGGCCATTCGGATCGTACGAGGATACCGCACCATCTCGTCAGAGGCAGCGATAGTCCTGGCACGTTACCTACCTTTTGATATCCAGGTGGATCTGGACACAAGGGTCTTTGATCAGATTCGCGCTATCCGTCGAGGTGAAAGTGGAGAAGACTATAACGAGCTCGAAATGCGGTGCAATGCTCACCGACAAGCATTGGCACAATGGCGCGCGTGGCTGGAACAGCCACAAAATACACGCCAACACGCTGTGGGTGCCATTCTGCCCAACCTAGGGTAGGGTAGGTAGAGAGGGAGGTCGCGTCACCTACCGACTGATACACATACTCGCCCGGCATGGTTGCTTCGATGAGTATCTGCATAAGATCAGACGCGAGAAAATGGCACACTGTCACCACTGCGCAGCCGACTGGAACTTCACCCAGCATACGCTGGAGGACTGCCCCGCGTGGGCTTCTGATCACGAAGTCCTACCCACCAAATTTTAACAATTAGATTGATAGATAGGCAAGCCTTTGCGACCTGAAAGGGCACATTGCATGCAGAAACGATGGCCGGTGGGGCCATTAAGTTCTGGAGTGTCAACCTCGTGCTGGAAAAACGCAAAGTTGGTAGACCCCCCACAAGGTTATCAGGCGACCTGGTGAAGGTTTCAGGAAACCATTGAATGTCGGCGGCATGTGACGACTATTGTGGATCACCTTGGAGGAGGAGACTAAGTCTAGCAGTAGATGGCTTTTAGCTGAGATAATGACGGTGGTGACAATCACACTAGTTACTTACTCGAACTTTACGATCTCACACAAAACAGAAATTTCTTAAAAGAAAAGTTTTCTACTCGTTTTTTGAAGAGAAATACACTGAGATCAAAATGTATACTACAATCTTTTATACTTCTGTTTTTCTAAATGCATTATTATTAATTCAAATATTAGACATTATAATTAGTGTTGCATATTTGAAAATATTACCAAAAAATTAACATTGATCAAAATACTAAATATATTTCTGTGACTAAACAAAGAAAAGCGAGGAGTTTTCAAACAATGCGTATGCGCATGAATTTATTTAACACTAACGAACCAACCTGTGAATAAAATATTTTTTAATTATTCGTTTTATATACAACGTTGCTATCGACCCATAGTTCAGACGAGTGGTTGTCGGCTGCCAGTGTCCACGTTCCAGGATCAGTACACCAACTCGACTGTGTATTTACATAAAATCTATATTAACACACTTGAAAAGGAAATTTAAAAGGTGAGTTTTATTCCATTTTAGGATAAAACTATTTACGAATATAGTTTTATGAAATTAGAACATTAGTTACAAAAGTATAAATACAAAATAATTTAATTTTAGTGCTTTTATTTTGAGTACCAGCATAGTAGTACACTAAATATTAAAATTAGGCAGAAATTTCCAAGTTTATAAATTCGCATGCAAGAGAAATTTTAACACATATAAGAATTAACAAAATCACGTTAAATATGTATATTAGGCATTTCAATTTCTTAAATTAAGAAATATGACATGACAAAGAGAATGTTTGGATATTTTTTTACTTTACAGTGATATATTACGTTCAAACATTCTTAGGTTTATTATATTTCGAGGTAGTTAGTTATTATCGTGAAAAAGGCAATATAGTTAGATATTATTATATAGTATTTTTCTAACCGTTTTTTCTTGATTTTGTTCAACGTAAGTTAAATTAAGATCACATCAGGTACAGGTAAAAAAAATAGGCTCCAATAATGTAGTTAATAACGTTGGTAATAATAATAATTAGTATAATAATTAATTACGAATTCTATTTATTTCAATTGTTCGTTTATAACGTAATTTAAAATGACAAGTTACATACCCAATTTTAAGTTATAGTACCTTACTCAAGTTGCAGTTTTGTTATAATGAAACTTTGTAATGAAATAGAAACTTTACTGACAGGCAAGGATCGTTATAAATTGCAAGTCCAGTGTAATATGGATTACTTCTGTGCAAAACTGGTTGAAAATCAGTTACGACTGGCGTATAGCAAGCTTTAGGAATTTTTGTTAAACACAAATATTCCACGTGTTTGTTCTTAACTAAGGGTCTGTTTCACTAGTTGCAGATATAGTTTCAAACAGATCTAGCATATAACTTTATTTAACAGATAAAAAAATCATACATATATTTATCTGACATATATGTACCTATCCAAGACGTACGTCTATCAGGGACTTTATCAGCAAGTGGTGAAACTGGTTCTAAGTCTTCGTAAAGATTTTATTGTCTTAAATGTTTTATAGCTCCAGGACAACCTGATAAGCATAATATATCACTTATTAAAAGCGCCATCTAGACTTAAATATAGCCTTTATTAGTACAGAAGACGGATAAACATGTTTTTCAAAAAATACATATATTCATTTATTTGTTGGTTGTCCTTTACATTTGATTAAGTATTGTTTGCGGCTACCATTCAAACATAGCATTCATTTAAATAATACAGGTGTTGGGGTCAAATTAATGGATTGAATGGTTTGTGTTTGACCAATGATCTCTTTATTATTATTGCCGAGTTACGAAGTATCGCAACAAACCTAGTAAAGGTTGTTACGTATACTTGTTTTAAATGTTCAATTAGCGTAATATGTTACAAAAGTCAAAAATCAATGCAAGGTTAATGCAAAAATGAACAAATATCTACTACTGTCCTCATTTAATTTAAGTTTGACCATATACTTCAAACTACAAATACAAAATATTAAGCTCCGGGGACTCGTACAATATTCTCATAAAACAAATAATATTAAGTACGAATAAGAATTACTTATTAAAGGCAATCCTACAGAAAACTGAAAAGTCAACAATTAATATTTAAAAAAATAAAAAACTACAAATGCACTATTTAATAACGTATAATAATTTGACTGATGTCATACTAGGTAGGCTTTGTACTATGGTAACCAATTGGTTATAAATCAACTGTAAAAGAAAGTGGTGTTAGTTACACCACTTATAACTCAAGAACGGAAGAACGAATTTAGCTGAAAATTGGTGAGGAGGTAGCTTAGAACCAGGAGACGGACATAGGACACTTTTTATCCTGTTAGAACGGGCTTATGTAAAAAAAAATCTGCTTATTTATTGCCTCTAAGGCGAAACAGAGTTCGCGGTAAGCTAGTATGTTATAAATACAAATATATTATGGATAAGTTACATCTTTACACCGAAAAAATTCACATGGCCTAACAATCAGGATCAGAAATTGCTGTATGAAATCGCCTTTGACTCTAACGTCGTACAAAATACAGTATTATTTACAGGATCAATTATGATTATAGAACTATAGAAGCTACAAGACAGAAAAGATTCAAATAACTTGTTTATTTAGCTTATGGATAAAATTGTGGCAGACAGATGCCGCTGACAGTCATCGTACTTTAGTTATTTTTATTATTATTATTAATTAAATTTCATTAATCTTAATTATACTAACACATTTGCAATACACAATACTTAAACGATACGAACGTCAGGATTGTGGCACTTTTTCCGTACATAATAATAAGTGTTGTACCTATGTCGGTTTTATTACATTAAAATGCGCATATTTGAATTTTAAATACCTATTGTGTGTTGCATATACATAATAGCCAATTTGATTTAAAGTACATTCTAAATGTATAACACATGACACTTTTAATAGTATACTTCAAGGTTGGAGTAAGAAAAAGAATGTGAATATTAAGTATTATAAATTTTATATATCTGGCCTGGACTCAACCCACCTAGTATAAAAGTCGTATGATGCGGATGATAGTTTGTTTTGTGTCTAATTGTGATTAATCTCTAACATGTATATATTATAAAATATATAAGTATATTTATTACCAGTCTAGTTACCATAGTACAGGCTAGCTAACTTTAAATTGGCGGCTTACTCTAATAACTTAAGAATTTAGTGGGGAAATTTGCAGTATAATTATAAGAATGGTAGAAAAAAAGGTAAGCAGGGGTAACAAAAAGGCATTGTGCCTACCAATAAGAGTGTAAATAATAGTTCCATCAGGTCGGGTTAGTAGTAGAAAAATACATCAGAACTATCTAAAGAAAATAAGCCAAAACACGAAGTAACTTATATTCAAACATCGCGCAATATCGAGCAGTTGGACTACGGTCCGAGATGCATAATCCTCTCCCCTAGTTAGAGAATCTTCCACACCTGTAACTCGGACTAGGAGTTGCCTGCTCGAATAACTGCCGGCTGACACTGACTGCAAATGTAACAATAATTGTAGACACAAGATTACATAATTATTTTTTTTACTTTTTAGTACATAGTAGTTTTAGAATATTTCTGTTTGAAGTCGGATTTTTTTGCAACCTGTGCGGTTACTAATTAACTACTAGCCGCCATTAATATTATGTATTAATGTTAAAAATGTGTCATACATTTCACGATTTAAAGCTATGGAGGTACAAGTGTTGTACAGTACATTGTGTCCAGATAGCACTGTGCGACATGCCACAGGTCACATTTTCACAATATGTTTAAAATTGTTGCAATTATTACAAATAGTGTTTGATAATTGAAATGCAACGATACTTTCAATCGAATACGTAAAATTCGAATATTTAGTGAAATACCCGCCGACCTTAGGGTCGTAATGTTTTAATTTGCATACATTTTAAAAATTTATCGAATATTTAGTGATTAAATTAAATTTTACGTCACGGACATGTTCACTCATTAATATTAAATCGTTCAGTAATCTTTTTGTTACTGCTAATTATCATTGGATTGTCACATAGTTGTCAAAAGTTAAGCAAATTAAATTAAAAAAAAAATATGTCTTACTTATCAGTAGACTTCTGTAATGTAATTCCAAATATATGGTTGGTCCAATACTATATGGTTTAAAGTATCCATATTTACAAACGTAAAAAATGTCACAAGCGCATAGAAACTAATATATGATTAGGTGTATATTAAACCTCAATATTGTATTTTGACATAAGCGCAAAGTTAGTTAAAATAACCATTAAATGTTTGTTACATAATTTGAAGAATCTTAGCTGACAGAGCAGGTCTAGAAGAAAATTGTGGTATAAAATTTAAAAAAAAACAATTGTTAGTTAAATGTATAAAAAATACATAAACGTGAAATTTAGTCAAATCATGTGACAAGAAAACTGAAATTTAAAATTAAACTGAAATAAAAAAACAAAACTCCGATAATTTTTACTCTGTATTGGATAAGACTCATAACAAAAAATGTACATATGTAGAACTCATAGCTTAAGCTCATATTTTTTTTTCTCTCTATAATTATTTCCAAACTCATTAGTTGACTTATGAATGGTATTTTAATTTTTTTAATTATGATGTGAATATCAAAGAGATTTCTGAATCTCGTTAGATAATTATAGGATGTTCAAAATCATTAAATGGCAGGTAAAAATGAAATTATGTACATAGCTTCTTAAGCAATGAGATTAGTTCGCGGCATAGTGTGTGTGTAATTTAATGAAAGATCTTAATAAGTAGGTTAAACTAACTAATTATAAGATGTATGGCAATCATACGGCTTTGTAAGAGAATAAAAAAAATAACACTAGGATAGTTGTTTTACAGTAATTTGTATAAAAACTAACATTTAAAGTACTTGAAAAAAAAAAGCCACAGTCAGAAGTAAAAATATGATATGTATAATAATAAAAATATATAATAAATAGTACATAGATATCATTTTTAACATTTGACCATATATTGGTATAGACAACCCAAACCATTGGCATACGTCAAACCAACTATTGGCCTGCCCCTGAAAGTTGAATAATCTTAAAGGTTACTTACGTAATAATCATATTAGTTAGGTATAAAGTTGTTAATTTATTGCTTATACCGAAATATGTATGGCCAATTGTATATTTAAAGTGTAATTAATACAAGAGAAAATTTATACCCCTCTTGTAGGTATATCTGACATAAGCTTAGTTATAATTTCTGCAAGAAAAAACTCTTTACACAATTATTTACACTCTACTGTATCATCAAAAATTAATTTAATTTTAATTAATTCATCAAAGCCACTTATAAACATATTTTCGAAAACTCATTCTAATATTAATAAAATAAGAATGAGAGAAGAGGTTCATGTCCGGCAGTGGACTATTAAAAGCTGTAAATGATGATGATAATGATTATGATAATAAAGAATCTCTATGATGATGTTTATCTATTTATCTTAAAGCTTAATGATCTATTCACTCTATAATTTCTTGAAATAAAAACAAAATATTGACATTTTACTCTCTACAAACAAAAAAGATCTTATTTGCTGACGATAATTTTCTCTAATCATCTACTCTTATCTACCTAACTAAACAAATCAATAATTAATGTCTTAAATTCTTTAATTCAATAGTAGACAGTACCTGATTACCTGCTTTAAATTAATAATGTGTCTTTTAAAAATAGGAATACTTTTACGCAAGTAACACTTATTATTCTTGACATCACCTCCTTAACTTAATCAGCCGGAATATAAGAATCCTAGGCATGGGCTCATCGGACAAAGTCTAGTTTCGTGATCTCTTGTAGGATAAGATAAAATAAGTCTCGAAGAAGTTCGGCGTACTAAACCGACCGAGGCAGCATTTCTCTCGGGTTTACCGTTTCCAACCCTAAAAGGCATAACTAATGCCGAACAATACCACTCTCATCTTTAGGCAGGGGCAGTCCAGTACTAGCTTCTCTCACTGGACCGCATCCAGCGGAGAGCGATTTGAGTCTTCGATAATCTAAAGTTCTCCAATGGGCTCGACTAATTGATGTTACGTAGAGATTTAGCTTCACTCAGCATTTTTTATTTTATGTATCACGGAAAAAATATTTGGACTACACAGTAAAATTTTTATTCTCATCAGTTAGATAATTGGCATTCCACCACCATGCGCATTTCAAGACACTCTGCCTCACACTTTGTCACCATGTCGCATGTCGCTCTCTATTGCGCTGAATGTTGTGGGTTCAAACTCCACACGAGACTAAACTTTGTGTGATCCATAAATTGTTGTTCTGAGTCTGGTGTTTTTTGTGTCCGTAAACATACAAGAATGTTTGTAAAGTTCCTCGCGGCACAGGATATATTCATAACGCAGGCGTCGTATACTTTTTAAAAAAAAATCACTACCATTTCCAATAGTTAGAAATGTAAGTTAAGGAATCACAGTCCTAACTATTGGCACTCCTGTCAAGAATCAATAAATCTATTAGTCAATTCGTACTTATTTCTGTCAAAAAGGCAGATACATTATACAATTTGAAACCCAGAACAGGACAGAATTTAACATAACAATTCACTTATATATATACCCCTGTTTAAACCCAAGTAGAAAAGAAGTAAAAAAAAAAACAAAGATAAATGATAATGATTAATTCGTCTAGTTTATACAAGGAAATGAAAACAGTCTCTGTAATATATTTATTTATTTAACAAATATTATTTAAAATGAAATTCGAGAGGTCTTTGCCCAAATGATAAGATGATGATTCTACGAATTTTAATTATTGCTGTGTTTTCTTTCAAATAACACTTGAAATATTGTCATTTTTAAAAGTAATATTCATATCCAATATTCATGTTCAATTTGCGAGAGACTGTTCGGTGTTTCTATTTTTTTAGTTATGACGTAACTGTGTCCATGCGGGGTACCAAGAATAAGTACATAAGTTTACCTTACAAGCGTTGCTCATAAATCTATATTTAGACTAATCAGACATCTATTACTGAGAAGATAATTTTATTTTTACATCAACCATTTGACTTATCACTCAATTTTCTTTGGTAAAATATAAGAAGTCCTAGCAATATATGTATAATGGGTATAAAAGGTCAATTAAAAAAAGTTTATTTTTAAGCGAAAACATAGACTTGTTTTGTTTAGTTTAGATCATTTTTTTATTTTGTTTTATATACAATGTGTATCTTATAAACTTAATAATATAAAAATGTTAAAATCATATTCCATGTTTATCTCTAAGCGATTTCTGATAAAAAAATATAAAATATCAAATAAATATGACACATTTTAAGACAGATTATATATAACCAAGAAATAAGTGAGTCAACTAAATAAAAGATACTAAATAAAAGTAAAAATAAATATATATAACAAGTTTGGGGACATTTTTCAAAAGTATTTTTTTTCTGTAGATGGCACCGACAGCAATATCAGAGGATAGATTGACTTCTGGACACCGCCTGTCTCACCCACTGCCTGGAGATGAGATCCTCATTTCTGGAGTATCTGGCTATTTCCCCGACTCAGACTCCGTTATACATCTGCAAGAAAATCTTTTTAATAAGGTGAGTTCCGAAAGAAATGTTGTAAAATGTATATTTCTAAATAAACAGAACTGGATTAATTGTTAATTGTTTAAAAAAGTTGAAGACGAATGCTTCACACTTTACTAGCTTGTCGGTAGCAAGCAGCACGTGTACGTTCGACACACGAGCCATTCACTTATCTACTTGGTTATCACTTCTCGTGGCTATCAACGTGGCACTAAAACCTGTCTATCGTGCTTATATATATATTTTTTTCTGTTTAGGTGGATTTAATTTCCGGAGATGCTCGTCGTTGGAAACTCTCTCACCCCGAAATCCCTCAGCGAACAGGAAAGATTAACAATGTCAACAAGTTCGATGCCTCTTTCTTCGGCGTGCACTACAAGCAAGCCCACACAATGGATCCTATGTGCCGGATCTTGCTCGAGAAGGCCTACGAAGCTGTTATTGATGCTGGTAAGTACCTAATGTTTCAATAAAGTTCTTGGTATCTATACGTAAACACGTATAATTTAACGACAATATATTTCGATTCCTTGCTCATACCATGGAAACAATACATTTTGCTGGATCAAACATAGGATATACGTTAACCCAAGGTGTCAACTGCCTCCGTACTAAATTTTATCAAAATTAGTTCGCCCGTTTGAGCTGAAGAAGTAAAATACATACAAACTCACATTCACACACTTTCATCTTTTTGATTTTTTTACTACGAGCATCATCACATCACATCAAGAGCCTTTAATAGTCCACTGTTGGACATAGACCTCTCCTTACAAAGGAGGTTTTGGCCTATTATACCACGCTGGCCAGACGGATTGGTATAGGGTTTAAATCAAGTTTTTCTTTTCTTTACGGTAATGTTGTCCTGCATAGTCCCATTCGTTCACGGGATGAACAGGGCTGGTAACACCCTGCAACTCTGTCACCATACGTACTTCACCTACATTTTTAGGCGTAATTAGTCAATAATTTATTGAAATATTTCAAGAAATAATCTATTACGTTAAAAACTGAAAATATAAAAAAAATACAGAAATTTTGCCTTAAGCCTATTTTCCTCACAAAAACATTTTACTTGCAAGCTTACCTCGGTAATGGAAACTGGGAAATACTAAGCAATTTGTTAGCAAGAACAAAACCTACGGTAAGATGTGTTATGAAATTCAATATATAGTAAGTTGAGATTAAAGGCACGGAAAACGATTTATTTTGGTCTTTTTCTTCTTGAATCACAATCAGCAACGTTGATTTAAGTTACTTTTGAAACATATATTAGACCTTCAATTATATTAAAATAGCGATCCACCCCAGCTTCGTATGCGACCAATGTATTATACATACGTGTGCCTTGCTCTTTTAATAACTCTCTCTCTATCAACTGAATAAAACCAAAAGTACCGGAAGGATAAGCATTTTAATTATACGAGTACACTGTTATTTGTCATAACTTTCGACAATTGATATATTACCTACTATATATAATATTGAATCATGTAGTTCTGCATTTGTAAACGCTTAAAAACTTAAAGTTATCACACAGATATTTATAATTTTATAATTTAATTAATACGCCGAGTGGCAATTTTCATGATTGAACTTAATTTTTTTATTGTAATTATCCTTCAAACAATTGCTTTACCAAAGGCACTAATTGCATTGCATTTATTTTTATTAATTTATTAAAGACTCGTTATTCGTATATCGTATTAAGATAGCGTTATAGATTTAATTTGCCATTTAAAAATAGATAGGATCGATTACTGCATGGATAGAATAGTAGTTTAAGCGGTAGCCTTTCCATTTTCTGTTGCGCTGTGTGTTGTGGGTTCAAATCCTAAATGGGACAACACTTTGTATTATCCACAAATTATTGTTTTGATTCTGGGTATTTTTTGGCGGGAGTTGTTTTTAAAAGAAAAGAGAAGAAATGTAAATAAATACGTAGAACGTTAACATAAAATGACATAAATTTTAGTATATGAAAATCATTGTCTCAACCTTCCTTCCGTATTTTGTAGTAGAGTTTAATAATAACAATGTATCTATTTTGATGTAAAAACAGAATAAAAATAGAAACAAACTAGCTCTACTCGCAGATCTAAATATAAGCGTGTTAGAATCAACATACAATACTTACAAGAATATGACATACGAGTACTTGAAATGAATACGAAAAGAGCATTGTACATTACGGTCGAATTTTACCTCCCCGACGATCTCAGCTATCTCTATTACTGTATAAATAAGTTAGAAAATAAGTGTTCGGTAACTTTTTCACCTTTGTTCATTAAACGCTATTTTTCACTATTGCTAGTAGCTATTAAAGAGCTTCAGTACTTAGAAAAGAAAAAGCTTGCGTTTATCACGCATTTACAATTTCCAGAATATTCACATTGTTGTAACAGAATACAACGTTTAGAATCTACACTACCTGTTCCATCAATAAAGCTACCTTTCTTTGTGGATAATGGTGCCAATTTCTCTATATCATGAGTCGGAAGCACTTGGACGAATTAAATCTGCAACGGGAGCAATTTTCAGCATTTGATTGTTCAGCGTCCTTGACAAATTACTTTCAGTTTGAACGTTTGAACGACTCGTGGATTTTTTTTCTTTGACGACTCAAGACACCAGTATAGGAAGCTCAATATATATAAAGACTAATTTCTACTCTAAATATCACTGTGGAAGAGTGTTTCTACATCGGTTGGTTGTCGAATTTTATAAACCGCATATGCTGCAGAGCCGAGTCCATTCGACAATCCATCAATGTGTGGGCCCCACTGCAACTAAAAGTCTAGAGTTATGCTCAAAACTTGGAGGTGACCACAAAATCCAGTTGGTTTCCATTTATCAGAGCACTGATTTTAACATGACTGCCATTTCCTGTAAAAAATTGAACGTATTTTTCATTTTTTTCCTCATTTATTCGTAAATTATTAAGATTGCACCAGTTCCTGAAATTAGAAACAGGGTTGCTTTTATTGTATTACATCGCGTTGGAGAGATTACAGAAAGTCCATATATCCCTCATCCCTTTTCCTCATTCTGGACACTTCTGGATCCCGATTGTTCGTTTTGCCCCTATCTCTATAAAAATAAATAAATACCTACAACGATGATGATTTGAGACTCGTGCTAAATAACTCGATTGAATAGGATATTCGATGTTGCTATGTGATCGATGATGCGAATTTAATCTAATATATATCTGTAGTTTCGTGTAACTTTGTTTTCCTCATCATTTCAAACTATGCCGATCGCTATTCGTCTCAACTTCTCTCAAGTTAGTTTCAATTAGCTGCTGAACTCCATCATAATATAGTACAACTTTCTTTATAGCTAGTTAGTGCTCGTGATTTCGTACACCTAGAAATCACTCATTTACTCAATGATTTACAAGCTAGATAGGTAACAAATAAAGAGACAAATAGACATTTTAATTTAAATTGCATTTTATGTAATCAGAAACAAAACATTGTCATTGTTTCTTAATTAATTTTGAAGTTATCGAAAGTAATTATGGCTAAAATGGAAGACATTTTCAAAGAGTGCGAAGGAATCTATTGTGACTGCACACAGAGTACAATGGTTAATACAATCACCTCCCCACTAACTGAAAGAGTAGATTTAATTTTCACCCAAGACAAAACAAGATGTAATTTACAAAAACTTATATGAAGTCTAAGCGTTCTTTGATTCTTAAATGTTTACTAATAAGGTATGGTTTTGTCTTCTGTTACCGATTGGACAGAAGAGAAATAGGCAATAGATTTCCTCACAATAGGTTTTTCTAATTAAAAGAGGAAACAATTGCCTAACTTAAAAACATAGCATAATATGTTTATAATAATGACTGCACGGTGGTTTAAACGGTCGCCACGCCGCCCTCTACTGCACTGAGTGTTGTGGATTCAAACCCCACATGGACAATACTTGTGTGATCCATAAATTGTTGTTCTGAGTCTGGGTGTTCTTTGTGTCCGTTTCTTGTATGTTTGTAAAGTCCTCCGCGACACAGGATTTATTTCTAGTGCCGGCGTTGTCTCTTTGTAAAAAGAAACAGATAGAGAAGAAAAGATTAATACTCATAAATATTCTCAAGTACGTGAAAGTCATCCCTCGATAACTGAAGAAGACTTATTATATATAATATTATAATTATGGCAGCTAGTGATCATATGATGATTGCTGTTTGATTTATTTGATATACTCCTATTAAGATACATTTTTGTACATATCTTGTAATAAAGTAATAAAAATTAGATAATAATATACATTTTATAAAAATAGGGTGGGTCAACGTGGGCTATATAATAAAAGTTATGCTGCTAACTATCATGCAGTCTTTCACTAGATTGTCACTGTAGTAGTTAAAAATTTAATATCATAGACCATTTGACGCTCGTTTGACACAACGACCGTCTATCTATGGTCAACCAACGATAATTTTTCCGACCCTAATTTATTACATCAATAACCAAGGAAGCTTTAGCAATGTTGAAAAGATTTTTTACTTACCTGGTTTAATTCATGCTCCAATATCTCACTGTTCATAATAACAAGATTGTTATCCTCGGCTTTTCATTCCTTTATTCAGAATTGTTTGTGGGCGATAAGGGTTCTTCAGAAAATAAAAGACTTACAGGAAAACCATTATTACCTAAGTTGTAAATCAACATTAAATTTAACATGTCAACAATTAAAAGGCAGCTTGAAAATAAAATGTAGGTCAGTTTTATCGGCAATCAAGAATTTTGATCCGTAGACATGAAATTTAAATCATTGTTATTTTAGTCCAGTTTATTTTCTAACCAAACATCTTCCAATTGTCCCTGTGTCCCTAACCCCTGTAACCTCTTCCTGTGTCCGTGTGGTTACGGATTGTCTGTGTGGTGACAGATTCAAAATACATAGTAGTACCACCCCTATTCATCTCGTAGGTGTCGTAAAAGGCGACTAAGGAAACAAAGTATGCAAGACAACATCATTACAAAGAGAAGGAAAACTTGAAACAAATTCTATTGCAACGCGTATGGCCAGCGCGGAATACTAGGTCAAAACCTCCTTGCTAAGGAGAGGCTTATGTCCAGCAGTAGACTGTTAAAGGCTGTGGATGATGACCTTCCAGTTCACAATACTCAACCAAAATATTGAAGTACTTTATTTGTAGAAGGCACATTTTAGGTAGTATTTCATTTGCCTCAAGACGTAAGAAGAATATTTTTCCTTACAATATATACATATTTAAAATATTTTTACCTTTGACTAAAACTCTTACCAACAATGAAAAGATTTTAGGAACAATTTCGGATCGGATGCAAAAGGACGTCCCGTTATCTTTAGATCCATTAAAAGTTCCAACCCACAGAGTAATTATAACTCAATATTGCCTTTGAGACAAGCCGCAGAATTCAAATTTGTTCATTTGGTAATAAAAGTTGAGAAGTGGACTGGATTACGTAGATTTCTTTGGTAGTAAAGTGGCATTCGACGTTCCTAAATTGAGGAGACACAGACTGAAAACTTTTGAGATAGATGGTTTAGTCTATAATGGTTTTAAGGCTTGTTTTTCGAAAAGTTTCAACATTTTCTTTGATAGAGTAATTTTATAGAGAAGAAAAATTTACCACTAGAACAAGATGCCTAATGTCGCAGCGATGTAATTGATTGCAAATTGTTCGATTTCGGTTCTCTGATTTACGAGAAAGAGAGATTTTGTAACTTGTTCGTAAGAGATAGCAATCACATTAACCACGTTGACATTCTACAAATATAAATGTTATTAGAAAACTAACAAACGTATAGATATGAGGTCTCTTAACCCTAAGTCACATGGTCAAAATAAAATATTAGCCAGTAATACAAATGAATAAAAGCGATAACGATTACAGAAAGAGAATCAAAACGAAGCACATGCATGTTGGCTAAAGCGGCAGAATACCAGTGACGATTCAGATTTTTTCAATTAGAACTTTTTTTAATTTATCATATTAATTTATGTCATCCCCAAAGTGTAAGTCTTCTAGACACAAAAATGTTTTAATCAAAGTCACAAAATATTAATATATAGGTCTACGTCATACAGTATGTAATGCCGATATATGGACCGACTTATGCAGAAAGCAGCCATGTAACCAAAATAAAAACTCGTAATATTTGCACATTCTGCTGAAAAATTTAATTCAGTGTTGTATCTTTGTATATTAATTTATTTGTTAATTTTTTTTTAACAAGTATAATAATCTGTTAATTTGATAAAAAATGTTGAATTAAACTACATCTTTGATTGATCTTTTCTGAATTAAAGTACGCAACGAATAGAAAGAGTGTTTTAAAAGAAAGGTTTACATATATAATATCTATAATCTGAAAATTTCTAAAATTTGTGAGGCGATGTTGTAAAAATCATGTATTTGAGAGATTACAATTTAAACGCTGCCATTCTTATGAGATAGATCAAAGTATAATAATATACTACGGAATTTTATATCTTAAAAAGATCTACCAACAATACAGCAATGATATATGTCTCTCCTAAGGATAACCCAGAGTAACAATTTGTAACATTTAAATGTTGCAAAGAAAAATGAATGTTACTAACGAAGCCATTTTAAACAATACAGTATTATTTATTATAATACTGTATATATACCAGATACTTTGTGCACAATAAATGTGTGTACAATGAATACACCAGATACTTTGTGCATTTAATGTAGATTAAAATAGCCTTTTACAGCATGTTTAAATGATTGTCTTAGGAGATATGAAAGAGTTAAAATGTGGAGGCCGTCAGACCATACGTTCGTCCCGGCTAGCAGCAGCCGATAGGCGCAAAGTGTGACTGTAATTCTAAATTATTATTCAAACGCCCAGTATTTTAGTTGGATCCTATTTAAGCATTTAAACGGAAACTTGCCCTTAGAAAAGTGAGGGTCACAGTTTGGTGGTCTAACATTTTACACATCAATAGCTGTTTTTTTACAAATTAAAACGTTGACATGGCTGTATTTAACGAATTGTATCCCAAACTAACAAATATATATATATATATTGCAATAATAATATAATAATATGTACATATATATATAACAATAATAATAATATTTGCAATAATAGTACAATATTGAATTGAATATAGCGTGGCTATTTTCTGCATAACTCGATTCATATAATATAAAATACCGAATTACGACACCTTCCTTTCCTTCGATGCCGATTAATAAAAGATTATGACGTGACAGTCTCGTTGAATAATTCAACAGCCTAATAGCATAATAATGTATTCGATTTTATACCCTTGACATAATACAATATACGCAATTTGATGAACCGTCAAATACAAAAATTTGACTTCAATATAAATATGTATAACTTTCAGGTGTTACAGTTATTTGAAAAATATCTTTCAGTGTATTTTTAGGATTGATATCACTGATTTTATCTTTGTTTTAATAGGAGTTTCAAATGTACAAAATGTAGGTGATAAAATATTTTTTGCATTCATGATAACTTTAATAGATTTTGTTTTTGAAATAAAAAATAAACACATCCGATTTTAAGCTGTTAACTATTCCTATGCAAATAATTTTCATCTGTTACTGAAAAGAAATCAAACAGTCACATCGTGAAGTAAGTGAAGATTCATTTTATTAACAGGTGTAAATCCCAAGGAACTTCGGGACACAAAAACTGGTGTGTTCGTGGGAGCTTGTTTCTCGGAATCTGAAAAAACATGGTTCTACGAAAAGATGCAGGTCAACGGCTTCGGAATTACTGGGTAAAATACTTCATTTTTTATTTTAAATGAAAAGAAATGATAGTATTTTAAATCTGTAAATACATACCTAAATACCTACTCAAAATCAGAAACACAGGAGTTCTTTAAGTAAGACTGGCTTTAGGGTTTAATGGTAAGCGACAAATATCGTGTGATGAGCAAGATCATTTGTTCTGTGACTGTTTGAATTTGAGATCAGACCGCTGCCGTGAGTGAGATGTTACGTTGATAGTATTAAGTGATTTACTAACAATGGTAACACCTGATTCAGGAGGACTTAAAATATACCACAGAGGGCTGTTAATACGTTATAAGTATGTGCCATTTTACATCTTTGAGAGACTTTATTGCTTTAAACACAGTAGTTTTGATTGTTATATCCATTTAAATACAAAGGCAGCTAAAGCTATTAAAAGCGAGTTCGCACTTCAACTGCATTCACCTTTATTATATTATAATTGTATACTGGAGTTGGCGAAGCATTTAAAACTTGTCGCAGTTATTATTGCACAGCAATTTCTATTGCTATTACTACTTTTTATTTCTTTATAAATTTAATATGGACACTGAAATATTCGTAGCTTAGCCATATCTAAATTTACGAGAACTACCATTTTCATTCCATAAAATTAGTAAAGTAAATATGAAATTTTCTCTTACAGATGCTCCCGTGCTATGTTGGCTAACCGAATCTCTTATTGGTTGGGAGTAACTGGGCCGTCCTACACAGTGGACTCTGCTTGCTCAAGTTCTCTCTACGCCTTGGAACACGCTTTCAGAGCCATCCGTGACGGCCACTGTGACTCTGCCATCGTCGGAGGATCTAACCTCTGTCTTCATCCTTACGTATCATTACAATTTTCCAGGTAACTCTTTCTTTCTAATCGTCCGCGGTTTGTATTGCTGTCGAAATTCTTAGAGTTACTTTCTGTTGTTTCGTCTAAGGGCAGATTAGGTCTTAACTGTTTAAAGTGTTATTTTTTTCAAAATTAATCGAAATTATATTTACAGGTTAGGAGTACTATCACCAGACGGCAGATGTAAAAGTTTTGACAACAGTGCCAACGGATATGCAAGATCTGAAGCTATTGTTGTAATCTTCTTGCAGAAAGCCAAGGATTCTAGAAGGTACTATCGATGTTTTAATAATATTAAGATTAACTGACAAGTTACAAAACAAGATTGATTGAAAAAATTGAGGTGCATGAGTTTTAAATATTTTGGTATGAATATTCCCTAGGGTATACGCGCAACTTCTCCATGCCAAGACAAACTGCGACGGTTATAAAGAACAGGGTATCACCTACCCAGCGGGTCACATCCAAAAACTTCTCCTCAGTGAGTTTTATGAAGAGTGCTCCATTCCGCCATCCACCTTGGAGTTTGTAGAGGCTCACGGCACAGGTAAATATTCTATATTCTATATTAAGAGCCTGCCAAGGTCACTCTAATCAGCCTGATGAAAAGCATGATTAGAATTCAAGAGTTGTGGTCACTATACTCATTACAAATGCAGACAATGCTGTATGGTGACCCACTCTATGGCGCCCAATTTTAATAACACTTATGGTAATTAAAAATTTCATAAGGCGCTTTCTTTGAATTCTACTGTCTTACATTATCCACATGACTGCTGGATATAATTCTCTACTTAAAGGAGAAGGACCAATTTTAAATAAATTAAATAATAAAAATCAATTACTTCATAGCGTATACCTTTTTAGCTCTTAATTTCTGTTAAGCTTTTAAAAAAGAAATAAACTGACAGCGCATTAACTCTGCTAGTGCACAGTGAAAACTTATGAGCGGAAAATGAAAAATGGATAAGAAAAGTTTCTAAGTGCAGTTAAAATCCAAGATTCAAATAAAAACATCCATTTTGCTACAGATGAAGTTATTATTTATTAAGAAACAATAATCTATAGACACGACTAATATTAGTGTACAAAAGTAATAGAATTCTTTTTGAAATATCCTAATAATATTGTAAACTTGCTTTTACCTGCGGCTTCGCTCGTGTGGAATTTGGTCTGCCACATTAAATTTCTTAACAGATTACTTTTATAAAAAATAAATATATATATTTTTTATAAAAGTATCCTATGTTACTTCTAATACCTCCAAGAACATGTGTAACAAAATTTCAGGAGTTTTCACGTAAAACCGTAACAAACAAACTTAGAATCGCATTTTTAATATTAGTAGGATGTGAAAGTTTGTATGGATGTTTGTTAATCTTTCACGAAAGAACTATTGAACGGATTTGGATGAAACTTTATAGTAATACAGTTTATACAGCGGAATAATATATAGGCTACAATTTGTAATGATTTTATGTAATTTTGGTCGTAATATAACGATACATGTCAATTAAGTCGGCAAAAAATCTGGCTTCTGAGAGTTTCCTTGCGTACGCTGCGTAAATCATTGAAGTTACACAAAGTTGCTGATGTAAGATTGTTTGTATGTTAAAAACATATATTTATTTAAAATGATATGTTACGAAACTTAATGTGGCATACAAAATTCTACGCAAGCAAAGCCACGGGCATAAATTAGTACGTCACTAAAAGTATAAATAATTAAAATTTAAATTGACAATTATAACTCTTTTCATAATAATATTGAAATAAATACTAATTAATTTATTTACTAACTAGCAACATACAGTTATTAGAGATTGAAGTGTTTTCATGTCGCTTAGTACAAAGCATGGACCTACCATCTATTACGTTGTAAGTAATGTTACAGGTTCTAACATAAAACATCCGTCTGCAAAAATAAAGCACTTTTACGACCTCGGGTATAGCTGTAAAATATAAAAGCAAAATTTTATAAGCTTTTAGACAATTTTCATTGCTACCTAAACTGTCCTAAGAATGCTTCGTGTCAACGCGAAACACATCGTACAACATCTGATAATGCAAGACATATTGTCTTTGTCTCGACCATAAAAATATGACATGTAAAAAATATTAATACTATTAAATCACTTGTTACTATTGCACAAATACACACACAAATGCAAATACCAAAAAATAAAAAAAAACTAAACTAATAAAAAATAGACTAGCAACACTATATTAAAAAAAGCTAATTATACACTGGTTTGCGACATAAAGATCCTTTCTGTTATTACTAACTGGCAGTGTTACCAGGAATCTCGCAACTCTGTTATTTGATATTGTATATTTTATTTGAAAACTACAAAAACTGATACATGTGTACAGCGAGCCGAGTAATCGTAACAAGCTTGACAAAGATGTATTACTTTACAATTCTTGGAAAATACGAAATTAATGTTGAACTATGTTTGACTTTGACATGAACTATTTGCTAATTTCTAAAATATTTACCTTAATAAAAGTCTAACCTACTCATTTTCCGAATAATTAAATGTAGTTCATATAATTTAAAAACATTCAGGCTGCCCGTTATCGTCTTTTAATGTCTGAAAAGAAAATTAAGAATTTTATGAGCTCTTCAAAAGAAAATCGACTTTTCGTTAATGGCGTATTACATTCGGCGTACCTTCCTAATTCGTCAAATTAATTCGATAAAATAATTACCTTGGTTAGGGAAGTATCGCACTTAGTCAATAATTTAATATAGAATATGATTTGATTAGAATTATTCTTCTTTGCAAAATTAATATAAAATTATATTCTTGTAAAAGAACGGGCATGCTTTGAATTAATTGAAAGCCCATTGCTTTAAAGTTTACAGAAATGTCTTGATTAGTTGAATATTTTGAATCATTCCAATTAAGCTGTAGATAAAAACTGATATATTAAAATGCAATATTATTAAAGGCTTGCTTCATATTCTATACGTATGATTGGAATACTTCATAGGCGAAATCTCATTAGGCTGGAATGAGCGGGAGCCAATTGAGAATTGATTTTATACTGATTTGTAGACGGAATGTCGCGAGAATTTCATTGATGTCTACAAATTTATCTTTTCACGCTTAAAGAAGCATTAACTGTTGATTATGAAGATACAAGCGAGTTCCACCCAACACAGTATTTTTCTTTGTGCAAGAGTTTAATTTAATTTACAATTTACAAAAGTGAGGCCTCTGTCCAGCAGTGGACGTCTTTCGGTTGAGATAATGTAACGTCCAAATAAGAAGTTTTTACTGAATGCGACTCCATATACGATACTTATAACAAAAAACTATTTCCTTTTTGTCTCTTTGTCTGTCTATTTCTTTGCTTTTAAAACTTCCATGGGCAGATAGCTAACATTATAATACGTAACTTCGGGTAATTTTATATTAGAAAAATTATAAGGGTGCCTACGAAATTGTTTACTTTAGTTAAATTTGAGGCGGTTGAAGTAAAATAAATAAATAAATATTTCGGGTAAGTGTCAGTAAAGGCTACAAATAAACTCATTTTCTTCCTTTTATTATATTATCTATATAATATTTCTTTATAATTTGATTTCCTTGATATAACATAATAACTTTAATTGAAGACTATTTTAAGTGGCTGCGCGAATGGTGTAGTGATTTAAGCCTTCCTTGCTGCTTTTTATCCTTTCTGTGCTGAGTATTATGTGTTCGATTCTCCATTTGGATGATCTACCAACAAACTATCGCTCTGAATCAGGACGTTCTTTGTGTCCATTTCATGTAGGACTGCAAAGTGTCGGAGTTGTCTTTAAATACTTGAATTGTTACAACAAAAAATGTGCTAAGCAAATATTTTTTTGACAGGTACTAAGGTAGGAGATCCTGAAGAGTTAAAGGCCATAGAGGACATCTTCTGTACCGGCCGCTCGGAACCGCTTCTCATAGGTTCCATTAAGTCAAACTTAGGTCATAGCGAGCCTGCATCTGGACTGTGCTCTGTGGCTAAGGTGAGTTAACTATTCTAACCTACTTCCACAAAGGTTTACTATCGACAAATTAGCTCCTCTAACCCTTCATGGATTATTTCTACTTTTATAGGCACCCGCTATCGTAGGGCGTTGAGCCTGTAACTAACCTCTAAATTTGTAACTGTCTCTAATCTAATACCACCAATGCTCACATAACTTAGAGTGTTTGTTCAACTGTGTCCTTTCGTATCTTTAATTTAATATAAAAATAATTCATGAAGTATAACAAGTTGATGCCTAAAGCTACGTAAATTACTTCCACTCTATTATCGTCTCCTGTTTTTACTTACATTAAGTACAAAGAGGAGAGGAGACGTCTGTTCGTTTCGTGAATAAATACCTCCGTATTAAACGCAAATAAAAAATATTAGCCAATCCATAAGGGTCTATTATGGCTTATGTAAACGAGATCCTTATTGTGTTAAAGTAAACCTAATTATCTCAGTAACGAGTCAAAACGTTATCTCGATAAAGTATAAGAGACTAAATAGTAAAATTTGTGGAGTGGAATTAACGGCTACGAAATTTCTAAATTCCCGCGAGGGGAATATATATTGACCAATTATGATTCAATAACAAAATATAAAATGTAGAAACAGATAAGGAAAATTTAAGAAAAGAAATAGAATATTTGTGAAAAATATTCGGCACTTTTAGTAGTAGTATGACAACAGAAAGGAAATAGGCTTAGCAGAGTTCAACAAAGAGTCGGAATGTAACTTATACAACAACTATTTAGAGATCTTCAAAATATTATCATATAATATAAGAAATATATATAATATAAGAAAATTGCTGAGTAAAAAGATTACTAATTACACCACGAAAATAACTACTGGAGAAAGAGGTCAAAAAGGAGTGATATATAACTATGGGAAAAAATTAAAGCAAGAAAAATGAGGCGTTATGCTATAATTGAAAATAAAAAAATGTATTTAGATGACAAATTAACGACTCCAGTGGAAATAAATATACAACAACGACCAGCTCAAATACAATACCATTAATTAACCCGTAACTTGTAACATCCATGGGATTACAACCTAAAGCCATGAACCATTTCTTTCACAACGTGGCGATGATAGAACACTTAAAATTCTATTTTAAAAAGTACAAAACTTATGTATATAATAAATAACACGCTTTAAAAGATTTTATTCAAGAAAAGCCATTATTCAAAACCTTATGCATAGTTGAGACCTGGTTGTCAAAGAAAAAATTAGAATTAATTTAAGCGGATTTAGCATTTTATCGTCATAATACCGCAAGAGTCGACATCCTGCAGAATACTACCAACCGAATGTATCGACAGATCTGATATTTCTAATACGTCTATTGATTATGATTTAGATTTGTGTGCAATTGAATTACCAGTGGTAAATATATTGCTATATTTTTAACGCAATATGTCATTGGTGGTTATAATATACATATATTAGAAACTAATTCAAATACTAATTTTTTTTTTAGATTTAAAGTTAGAGCATAAATATGTGTAACATATAAAAACTAACTCGTCGGACATTGACTACATCCATATGTATATATCAAATGTACATATATGACAAATTTTAGCAACAATATTTTTTACACTTCAGTTGTAGTTCAGACCACAACGGTGCAGTTGTTCATATGAAAGTACATTATATTTCACTTGGTACATAAAAAAGGGTTATTTGATAATTTCAACATAGAACAATTAAAAACGAGGTATAAAACAAACGATGGATAAAAATAGACTATAAAATTACAACAATTTTAAAACGATTATAACAAAAACATTTAATATGCACATCAGTTAAAAAGAAAAAATTACAGGCACTCATAAAAAATACTGACTAAGTACAAGTATTAAAAACTTGTGCAAAATAAAAGATTGTTCAAGATAACAGACATTAAAAATAAAAAGTCTCCTTCTATTAAAATACAATAAGAAATATAAAAAATATTTAAAAATGTAATAATAGCACCTAAAAAAATACATTATGTACAATGAATAAATCAAGTAATAAAGTGAGATTCATCATCAAAAAATAAAAATCTATCAAAATTATGTCAGCCAGTGACGCTGAAAAACAAAACGTAGAGATAGAGAGTTACTTCTGCATACATTTATAATAATTTCACATAAAATGCTTTTTAAAATTAACATTACCAAAATATTACAGATCTTTGTAACATCATTTAAACCAGATTTTACTGGCCATAGGTGTTGACTTTATATTTAAATTTATAGATAAAGAATATCTGTAAAAAAAACAAATAAAATAATAAAAACAATTTCATGTAACAGATTGTCTTCATTTTTTCTCTACTTTTTAGCTCTGCATTGCCTACAGTACCGGCTATATTCCACCAAATCTTCATTACAAAGTGCCCCGTGACGGCGTAGCAGCATTAGCCGAAAACAGGTTACAGGTTGTAACAGAAAAGCAACCGTGGAATAGAGGTATGTCTGGAATCAACAGTTTTGGTTTTGGAGGAGCCAATGCACATGTCTTATTGAAAAACGTCGCTAAGGACAAGGTAAGAAAGTTTTGCTCTTCAAGATGCATTTATAATAGTTGAATAAATAATTAGCAAATAATTTTTCACTAAACGTTCATTTAGAAAGAGTTTAACAATTCTCATGCCTATATTACTTACTAAGTAACTTCTAAATCTCGAAGGTATAAAGAGAAGCTAATTGATCAATCACATTTTACCAACCGTAATTTTGGCCTCATTTAACAGGGACAATTATATTGACGTCAATTAGGGAACATTTTGAAAGATAATGCAAGGGTAAATAATGAACAGAAATTTAATTTGTTTTAAGTATGAATTTTAAAGTTTAAGTAAAATTCCAAGCAATTGATAATACCAAAAAATTATGATCTCATTTTTAAATAAAATGGCTTGACATGAATGGACTGAATTTAGAAAGTAGTGTATTCTGTATCTTTTTATCTTTTGAAAGAGGCTAATAATGACAGTAATTCGAATCTTAGTTTTATAAAATATTTAAGTTTACTGTTAGTTTCAACGTGATATAAGTGACATTTACATTACATGAACATTACATTACATTACATGAACAACAACACAACATTACATTACATGAATGTTAATTACTCATTACAAAAATTATTTCTTTTTTTGTAGATTTACAAAGTTTTCTAATAATTTCTTATACTTATAAATGTACTCGTATTAAGAGTTTTTTGTTCTTTGAAACCAAAATAATCAAGTTCATCAATTACAAAAGTCTCGTTTCATCTTTTGAATTTGTTAAACTTTCACAAAGTTACAACAGATTTGATTTCCACTTCATTAATTACTTCACTCAACATTTTTGTTGTAGTTATGAAACTCTAATTTAAGCTTTGTTGTATCCAATTCCATTGTTAATTTTATATCTGTTATAGCAATGCATTCAAACTGAAGTTTTTAGTCTGAATAAATAATTTTATGGAGTTTATACCTTCAAGGAACATATTTAATTTAATCTTCCACAAGTTTACTGTTTGTTTTACCAAATTTTACACCAAATACTTAAAAAAAATCATCTTTTACAATATCTTCCTTTAACTTAACAGGAAAGATGTTTTATGTTTTGTCAACAAATAAAAAGTTCAGTCTGTTAACTTTTCATAAGTATGGAAATTAGTGACTGTTATAATATAGGATAAATTCGCAATATATCTTCATATATTGTTGAATTTTTTTTGAAATTCTCTCTTATTTATAGGTCAACAATGGCATGCCATCTGATGACCTACCTCGCCTGGTCTGTGTTTCTGGTCGCTCTGAGTCTGCTGTAGCCAAAATTTTAAACGATCTAGAATCCAGGACTGTTGATGCTGAGCTGATCAGATTATTGCATGCTATTCACAATGATGACATCCAGGGACACGTAGTTAGAGGATACACACTTTTGGGTAAGGTTGAACAACAATTTATTTATAAAATAATAGTAACCAAAACAAATTTTAAGTACGAGTACATAATAAAAAAGATAGTTGAAAAACCTAAAACTGCCAAATTACCAGTTTCATTTTTAGAGTCCATTTTATGCAGTTTCTATTTGTCCTGATGGTTATTGCAAACCCTATAGCTGCTGTTTTTGATTTTTGATTCGATAAAATTTCTATATATTATAGTTTAACAAAATAACACAAATTTCAACTTTGACATGAACTACTACTATATCTATAAAGACATTCATCATCAAAATTGGAACACAAAATATTTATGATAATGTGTTTTTATAAAAACTTCGTTTGAAAAAAAGTTTTCAATAAATATGAACAATATTTTTCCTGCTACCCGAATTTACGTCTTGGCCTTCCTTTTTGATGAAATAAAAGTAAAAAAGTAACTCTATACCCTTTTCAAACAAATCATTCAACAATCTCAAACAAATATTAACAAGTATATGCCTGCCACGTGTAGACTGACCTTTGTTGCAAGAGATCGGTTTAGTATTCTTGCCAGTGGTAATTCATCGAGTTTTATCCTTAATTAAAACTATTGCATTCTACAACTCATTATTAGTTTGTTAAGAACTGAAAACGAGGGGTTATTTTGCATACCGTTCTTCTCTTCGATAATTTTGCCTGAAATATATTACAGTTCCGAGAGTAGTATATTTATCTTACATGCAAATCAAATACTTTTTTGAACTTCAAATTTAACAAATGTTGGTTTTACAGAATCTACACCTACCAAAGCGGTATCAAAAGCTCGTGAAATTGAATACTTCTCCGGAGTTCGCAGACCGGTGTGGTTTGTGTACTCTGGCATGGGTTCTCAATGGTCCAGTATGGGCAAGGAACTTATGAGAATCCCAGTCTTTGCTGCAGCCATCGAAAAGTAAGTTCATCATTGATCATTAACAGCCTTAACTCGTCTTTAGGAGGAGGTTTATAAAGTAAAATATTTAAATAAACACTTCATTTGTATAAGTAAAATATATTAATTAAAAAATAAATAAAATATATTGAATTAATAGTATTTGAACTATAAATGTATAAATTAGATTTTCTAAATAAGATTCTACTTGAGTCATCCTAAAATAGCTTGAGAAATTTGCTATTTTTGGTTTTAATTTAAATTTATTTCTACTTAGGCAGGTTTATTTCAGAGACACTTGTTTGATGTGATGTTTCGAGTCCGACAACTTCTATTTATATAAGTTATATATAGATTATTTTTATTTGTCTCACAATTAGAACTATACTAGGCTATTCCACATTCAAGTATATAGAATACAAGATTAATTTATTCTGTTTCCTTTATAGATGCCATAAAGCACTTGAACCAAAAGGAATAAACTTGACCAAGATCATCACGGACTCTGATCCTACAATTTACGATAACATCCTGAACTCGTTTATTGGCATTGCGGCTGTGCAGATTGGTCTGACTGATATCCTCAAGACTATTGGAATTGAACCAGATTATATCATTGGTAATTTATTTAACATTATTTTAGAGTTAAATTTTATTGAAGATATATAATCTGATACAAAAAACGTGGCAATGGCAACATTACGAAATACATATGTAAACAAGATCGATGGTGTACTTAAGAACGCAGTAATAAAACGAAACCACCTAATCGTAATCACACCTTGTCTAGTTGTATCACAGGAACAAATTTTTAGTTCAGTGTGATACAACCAGATTATAAATAAATCAACTATAAATCAGTATCGCTTGGTATAGTTATTAAAACTAACTGTAGCACATTATTGGTGTGGTACTTGTGAAATACCGTAAATTTTTGAATCATTACTCGTTGCTCAAGTAGTACATTTTTTTATCCGATCACTATTGATATACTCGTATAGTATATATCAGAAACCATCAGAAACTGCCTTTATTAACACACTAGTAGAAAAGATATAATATACATGCCACGCTGGCTAGACGAGTTGATGTAGGGTTTGTGTTAAGTTTTCCTTCTCTTTGGAATACTGGTGCCCTACGTAATTTACTCTATTAGAGGGCTCTTACAACCACAGGATGAATAAGCGTGATGACATGCCTGATGAAAATTTCTTTGTATAAGACTTGAAGTTTGTTGTATTCGCTTAGGTCATAGTGTTGGTGAACTCGGCTGCGCTTACGCCGATGGTTGCTTCACCGCTGAAGAAATGATTTTGTCCGCATATAGCAGGGGCTTGGCTTCTATTGAAACTCCTTTCATCAAAGGATCTATGGCTGCCGTAGGTCTAGGCTACAACCAGGTAAATATTGTATCATTTTAAATTTTTAAGTGTACGTTTTACTGTATGGTAACATAAGTTTTTCAATAAAATATTTAATTTAACTTCCTTTTTGAATTTGTGAAATTTGTAAGGAATCTTAGTTGTCTATGGCATGTTACTATTACGACTGCCTCGATGGTGTAGCGGTAGCAAAAGCGACTGCTGTGCTTGAGGTCTCAATTTCGATTCCCTGCGAATTTATATGACCTGCAAATGTTTGTTTCGAAGTTTAGGTGTATATATATATATATATATGTTTGTGTATATATATATACAAAAAAAATATAATTATTCTATCAGTCAGTCTAGTTCAAGCTCTGCTTAGTTTGAAATTAGATGGTGTTGTGTGTTAAATATCCGAAATATCTATATATCTATCTATTAGTGTATTTTCGTTAATTTCAATCTAGATCAAAGCATTGTGCCCACCGAAAATAGAAGTGGCCTGTCACAACGGCCCTGAGTCCAGTACCATCTCAGGTCCCGCTGACGTCATGAAAAACTTTGTTGCCAAGTTGACTGCCGATGGTGTTTTCGCTAAAGAGGTCCCATGCTCCAACATAGCATATCACTCAAGTTACATTGCCAAAGCTGGTAAGTTGCCTATTATTTCTAATAGTTGCTTATCACACTTTATTTACCAGTATTTTATTAGTTTTCTTACCAATTTACTAATTAATTTTCTTCTATTTTATATATTTTAAAAACAATATGTAATATATAACAATTTTTAAGTAACCTGATTTCTTTTTAATTTTAATAACGAGTCAAAGCAAGTAAAAATTAAAAAAAAAATAGAAGCTTTATGATAAATTGTACCTTACTATACCTTCGGCAATTTTTAGGTCCAACTCTGCTGAAGTATCTGAAAGAAGTGATCAAAACACCGAAACCTCGTTCAGACCGTTGGGTATCTACCTCACTACCACAAAGCCAATGGAAGAGCGAAAAGGCCCAATTGAGTTCTGCTGAATATCACACAAATAACCTCTTGGTAAGTGGTACTACCGTTCACTTATTCACACTACTAATAGCAACTAAAACTTGGGATGTATCAATATCAGAAATCGGTATAAATGTAGGTATATTTAACGGAAACTATCTTTTCTAATGTTTCATAAATATCTATTTCAAACAGAGCCCAGTACTATTCGAAGAAACATCTCGGCTCATTCATCAGAACGCCATCACCATCGAAATTGCACCACATGGTCTTCTACAGGCCATCCTTCGTCGTTCTCTGAATAAGGACGTTATCAGCATCCCTCTCACACAAAGACAACACAAGGACAACGTTGAAGTGCTCTTTACAGCATTTGGAAAGTAAGTACTGTTTGCTTTTTTTAATTCAGAAAAGAAATTATCTCCAATTTGGTAAATATTATAAATATTTTGGTAAGAAGTAAACCGAAGGGTATCATGTTTGAAGTGAATATAAAACGTTATATGTGTACCCTACTAATATTATAAATGCAAAAATTTGTGAGTATAGATGTTTGTCACTCTTTCACAAAAACTACTGGACGGATTTAGATGAAACTTTAAAGTAATATACATAGGTTATGCATACATCTAAATAAGATATGGACTACAATTTGTAATAATTTTATGTAATCTTCGTCGATACATGTCAATTAAGTCGGAAAAATAATTTGCGAAAACACGAAGTGGCGGAAAGTACATGACCCCTACGTCGTTCTTCTCGTGACCTTGCAACGACCACCGGGACTTACCCTTGCTACAATTGAAAGTGTTCACCGTTAGTGAACGGTGTGTTTACACATTGCAAAACAATTAAACTTCTTATAGTACATGAGCAATTGGAAGAGAGCTTTACCCGAGGAGAGGAAATAGATTTCATCTCATCGCGCAGTGTTAGACAAAGCGTTAATAGTTTATGTAATCTAAATCAACACCACCCTCTATTAGATGTTATTTTATCTTATGAGAAAGTAACAAATCTGTAATATGATATTGATGCCAGCAGACCTAACTTCCGAAAACAAATTATCTGTCGATTCGTAACTACCTAAGTGCTACTGACTGGAGGCGATTATTTGAGCCATAACGCAACTATAACGTGACAGTCTAAGTCTTCTACAGCCTTATTAACGATGTTATATATATATTCTCATTCAAGTTTCTAAGAGTTAATAATGATTTAGAAAAAAAACTAATGAAAATGTTAAATTCAAAAATCAAAATTAAAAATACTACAATTAGAGTGCTCGTTTTTCCAGAATCATCAATAGGTGTAGTGACTTGACTGACCTAAACTTTGACTCTCTAAGTAAAATAAAGTTTTCCTTAAGGGCCGCCCTGATCCACTGCAACAGTAGGTTATAATGTGTGAACCAGAGCCATTCTATTTTTTGTTAATTGTATTTATGTGCTGTTTAATTGATACTAACTGACGTAGAATATTATTTTCAAAATGGAATTTATTTGCGTATTTTTAAGTGATGGTTGACATTACTTCACTAGTACAATACGGTACAACTTCTTTTATGGATGCAGTGTTATCCTTTAAGTAATTTTAACACTAATACAGGGGTGACAGTTGTCGTGGTAAGTGTATACAATACAATGCCACGATGACCGTCATGCCGTTTACATCCCCATGTGAAGCGTTGAAAAGCATCTTATTAGACCGCTATAGTGTGGATCACCATACTGCATTGTCTGCATTTGCAATGAGTATGGTGATTACAACTCTTGGATTCTATTCATGCTTTCCATCAGCCAGAGTAAAGTAACTTGGCAGGATTTAAAATAAAAAAACACTGCTTCTACGCTCTTCATGAATTTTTTTATTACTTTGTATGTATAAACAGTTGTTGATAAAAATAAAATAAGTAAATAAAATAAAAAATTCTAAGCATCCGCTCTTTTAGGTTTGTAAATATTATAATTATTAACACTGTTACTTCATCCCTAATGTCGTAATCCAAATATTTTAAATTAATAACTGTAACACAATTCATTTTGAATGTTAAACATGTTCTTTCTGGCTTTAACAAAAGCTTTAATCAAAGTTGTTGTTGTTGCGTACGTTGTTTTAAACCAGACCACGCTTTAAACAACTTACATGGAATATCTTTTTCGTAACATCATAAACTTCTCGGTTTTAATTATGTATGAGTATCTTAATTGGATGCCGTGGATTTTGAGTATTAAGTACATAAATATATCTTGTTAACAGTATATCGTTGACGGCACAAGCCTATGCAAAAATAAAAATTAAAATATAAACTTAGAAGCCTTCGTTTCCAATATTCTAGTAATAATTTTAATATTTTTTTACAGATTGTATGAAGCTGGCTTAAATCCCCATTTGGCCAACATTTACCCACACATTCAATTCCCTGTTGCACAGGGTACTCCGATGCTTTCTCATTTAGTTGAGTGGGAGCACAGTGAAGATTGGTGAGTGACACTTTTATTTATTTTCTTATTCCTGCTTATATGTCGTTCAACTAAAAAATGGTTTCAAAATCGAAACAGAAAAAATATTTAGTATTAAATATCTTACAAAATATCTTTAAAATTCCAACAACGTCATCATCATTAACCACCTTTAATATTCCACTGCTGGACATAAGACTCTCTGTAAAAAGGAGGCTTTTTTCTACTATACCTCGCTACTGCAAACAAACAGACCATACAGTATTTTTTCTACGACCCTAAAAATACAATTTGAAATATAAATTATACTTTTCTTACTAAATATAATTATTTTCTCTAAAATCCGTTAGTCTAAAATGGTGTCACCTGGAGCTTCAAAAGATTCAAAATATGTGTCTTACTCATGTAGAATTTCAAAACATGGTTTATATTTAAAAGGCACAATTTTAAATTTCTTTTCTTCACGATTTCTGTTGACTACGACACAAAATCAATTAGTATTTTATTTAAAGTTATTGCCTGTTAAGGGACATTATTTCATCAAATACGTAGCTACATTTTACAATAGGTTTTGTCACAGAACGCAGACAAGCGATATTAAATACCCTTAACAAATTTACTCACTAAAACACTTCGTCGTCGGAATTTCAATGGTAGCTAGGTATTCCAACCTGGGCACTTAACGCCTCCGAACGATGGACTGCAATATAGGGAGTCGTATATTAATTGCTGGTCATTATTCAAGCCACCACAAACAAATCGCGCCAATGTGATCTATCATGGCCACTTTGTACATTGACTTCAATATAGGAACGTTAGCGGAAACATTTTTCATAAGAGGACTGTTTCAATTTTTCCTTGATTTATGAGTTTAGAATGGTACAGCGTGGTACTGGAATATGGACTTTTAAAATGAGAACTAAACGAGATTGAAAAAGAGTGACGTCATATTTCATACCCGTACAAATATTTATATTTGAAATGATCATAATAAACATACATGGACGACCGAGTCGGTAATATTGTTTGAACAAATAAATATGTAGTGTCAAAAAGCTCACAATAAAATATGGTATCTATTTTTTGAGTAACTGAATATGAATTTTAAAAAATATGGAGCGTTTAATAAAAAATTGCTTATCTACATTAGCTACATTGATTATAGTATCTTTCCATGTATCCCTACCAAAATATTCGTACGAGTAGGGATACTTCAAACTTTTATCCACCACCACCATATTATATGAAATTTTCTACTACATGTGGTGATAATTGGAAAAAAGTTTCAAGTAAACTCCTAGTAGGAATATTTCAGTAAGGATATATGGAACAGGGAATTAACAATCTATATCTGAACCATAGAGTTACATCCACACTATTACTGGAAATATAACACCGTAAGACACTACAGATACTGTTTAGGTCACCGCAGAATATAAAAGATGGTACTATACCTTCCGTCAAACGGCTTTGAATGTTCGGAGTCTACTGATGAAATTTATCTTAGATGACAATTACTTTGGTAACTTTTGGTTTATCTAAAGTAATACAATTATTTATAGTTATATACAAGCAATGAAGACCGTAATGTCGTGTGATGCATCTTGTTAAATCTCTAGTGAGCTCTAGTGAGCCAACAGCTGTTTCTAAGCATCCCATTTTCTCCACTTTGATTGCTCTCTTGGTACGAAAAGGCAGTTTTAGAGGACAATAAAACGTTAGTGTGTTGTTTATACACATGTAGAATGCTAAAATAGAATTCAAAAGTGCTCCATTACTTTAACAATACAGGTTGCTCTATTTAAGACTCTTAAGGAAATTGTTTCCATTGTGTTTTGTACAAGAATATAAATAAAAGTTAGAAATAACACTAGAAAGCAGGTGTTAAGCAGGGTATATAACTACACCATGATTATATTAATTTATGAATTCGACCACAAATTCGTATTAATAATCGATTTCGAATCACATGATTGTAAATAACTGTCGGCGCAAGCCATAGACATCTGTACATTATGAGATGAAGTATGTTGCCACACTTTGCATGTCCCCTCCACAGAATAAAGGAGGAAATATCAACAGTTACTTTTAATCATACTAGTTACATCCACCTAATAACTTCTAGGACCAAGTGTAATATTTTTGTTGCAAAAATTCTAAACCACAATTCGTACGACATTCCGAAAATCACACCTCATTCGAAAAATTTGGATCACTTTTTGTACATAAATAAAATCACACAGTCCTACTGGTGGGGATAACTACTAGGACTAAATTACTGAAGGAAAATATTGGTCCTCCGGTATCCTAAATCACTCGGTGAATATCAATGAAAATACCGACTTCTTGTTAGACCGTGGATTCGCTTGAATCTGTTAAAATAAATTGTTTAATTAAACTAGAGGTAAGGAATTTCATTCGCAAATATCTAGAAAAGAACAATCTGGGACGTCCACATTTAAAAAATAATTTATATTTTAGGTATGTAACGTCATATAAAGCTCAAGAAAAGATGAAATCTGGTGAGAGAACGGTCAGAATGTCCATTAATGATGAAGATTGTGAATACTTGGCCGGACATGTCGTTGACAGTACGTATTATTTTTAACACACTTTTATTAGCTTTCCCTGTTTATTTATAACCGACTTTGTAAATGTGTTATGTTAGTTTTTTTTTTGTAACTGTACTTATTCATTGTACCACCTATGCATTATTAATACTTACATAAAAGGTTCAATTTTTTTCTCTCCTTAGGTCGTAACTTGTACCCTGCTACGGGTTACCTTGTCTTGGTTTGGGAGACTCTTGGTATGATGATGGGAGAACTGTACACTGAAGTATCTGTGGTGTTCGAAAATGTTCGATTCCAACGAGCGACAAACATCCCTAAGGAAGGAAATCTTGAGTTCATTATAATGATCCAGAAGGGCAGCGGCAATTTTGAGGTAAAAACTTATATTTTCATTATTTTTAAACTTGATGATGAAGGATGCCTCAATTAAGAGATTATAATTATTTTTAACTTTCGTTTCAACTCCGGTAGTGTAACTCGTACCTTGTGAAGCTTAAATTGTCCTTCTTCTCACCTTTGAAGTATGAAAATTTAGAGATCTACAAGAAAGTGGTTCTGGAAGAGAAAATAGTCAAACATTTTTGGTGCTGGATAACCAAACTAAAAATTGGACTTCCTTTTCCTTCTGCAATTTTCTTTGAGTACTAAACGAAATTATGTTTTTGTAGATTGTAGAAAGCGGTGCCTCAATTGTAACCGGCCGTATTTATGCCAAGAAAAATGTTGGCCAAGAGTATCGAGTGCTTCCAAGCCCACCAGAAGCTAGTGGTCCCAACGTAAAACATATGCTTACGAAAGACTTTTACAAGGAACTTCGTCTCAGAGGATATCAATACAGGTACATATGACATGTAAAAAAGTCATGTAATAGACATAGTTTTAAATGAACTTCTTAAGCAATGCTACATGTTAATAAAATTCTAATTGGAACATTTGGTACCCTCAAAATGAAAGTCCCTTGATTCAAAATGCAATTTGTTAGAAAGCGACTGACTTACAAACTGGATTAGCCTATTTTATGATTATACACGCAGGGTTTTAAATTAGATGTTAACGTTCACTTTAGTGTTGAAAACTTGAAGTTCCGGGATTATTTAGTGTCATTCGAAGAACGATTTCATTTGTATGATCCCCATTCCTCAAGTGGCGATATTTTTAAATGGAAAAGTTGTTAGTATCATTGTTGATATTTGCTGATATTATTTTTTATAATTGGTCCAGTAGTATCAATTTGATGAATCTTGAAAATTTTAAAGCATTTAAATTTTGAACATTACTTAACTTAGAAGCCAAATGAGTAACGAATGTATAATTAGTGACATACTTATTACTATTTATTTTTTTAGTGGTCTCTTCCGCGGTGTCCTTGGTTGCAACATTAATGGTACACGTGGTCGTCTGTCTTGGGTCAACAACTGGGTTGCTTTTATGGACTGTATGCTACAGTTGAAGATCATCGGTCAAGACACTAGAGGTCTTTTCGTTCCTACCAGAATCGAAAAACTTTCCATCGACGCCAATATGCATTACAACGCCATTTCCAAGATGAACCCTGACTCGACTAAGAACTCGTTCGAAGTTCGCGTATATCCTCATGTTGACGTTATCAGGTAAGATTGTTCGTAATATCCTTATTTAGAGGTGAATCTATTCTTGAGTTACGTATTCAAGAGAAAACTGTTACTATAACTAAATCAAAGAGGGCCTATTTGGGTCAAAGCCAGGAACCAAACATAAACACAAAGACCACTAGCTTGTCCCAAAACTTGTTCTGCATCGCTGAAATATTCACGCGAGTACATTTTAATTAATACATGTAGCAATCACAACATTTTTTAACACACTTAAAAAGAGAAAGAGGTTCTCAAATTAAGTGTATTTGTTTGTATCACCTCAGAACTTGAGTATTTATGAATTGAATTAGGAGTTTTTTATTTATAAGGATGATTTCCCATTCAGTTATGTATGTCTATTTCTTCCACAAGCGAAAATTTGAATAATGACGAATATAGTCAATTACAATTCAGCATGATGTGACAAGATTTAAAACGGTTACTTTTTAAAAAAATAATTAAAATAAATAAATGTATAAATATTTCGGACATTTGACACACAACGTCATCTAGTTTCAAACTAAGCAGAGCTTGTGATATGATAACTAAACTGACTAATAGAATACTTATATACTTTTTTGTAAATACATACATATTTTACATAGAAAGCACCCAAACATCGAAAGAAATATTTACAGATCATATAAACATTTGGTCCGACTCGGGTATGTCGCATTCACTATCGCTGCGCCACCGAGGCATATACATCATAGCTAACTTTTTTAACACACAATATAAAAATAAATAAGTAAAAAAATGACTAACGGTAAAGTTATTCTCAAGCGAATGCGAGTACAACCAACAATGGACATCAATATTAATTCTAACGGAGAAGCAATTACCTCAGGTCGGGTCACTCTTGACGCCTTCAATATAAATTACCCCAGTAAATAAACCCTAGTTTGAGTGGCAACAAAATTTATAACCTCAATTAAGGTGGCAAACCAACTGCATACCCGGTTCATTCTGCTTAAATAAACAATCGTGTTTATTTCGTGATTGAGGATGCCCTAGTTTTGTATAATTTAACTCGTAAATACATGCTAATTTTCTTCGGATGAAGATTTATTTCAGTAAAGAGATTTATTTGATTATAAGTTGTTGTAAAAGATATATATTATTTTCTTTATGTACCTCTAATTTTTTTCTTGAAATATATAATACATAATTTGATTCAATATAATAATTAATTTAAAATTAGTACACTTAAGTTTAGTTACAATTGCTATATTTTGTAAAGATTTTAGATGCTTTAAAATATGATTATATATACTTCAAGAACTGTAACGTAAAACCCCACTTTTAAGATTATAAACTTGAAAAAAAATTAGTTCGTACGCAATATCTTCAGGGCTGATCTAATATTTAGGTTGGATACTTCTCCAGATTTGATATAAAATCGAGTCCTCTAACCAAGACAGAAAATCGATCTCATTTTCTCATCTAAGTTTTAAAGCTCTAGCTTAAACTTAAAACACTATTTGTATTTCATCTTTCACTAACTTTTACCTTAGCATAGTGTTGGCACTAATTTTGTCTGTCAAATTTTGTCCTGGCAAAAAGTATGTGTGCCATTGTAGATTATTATCTTTCTGCCAAATTCATCCAGATCTGTTTAGCTAATCTAGTGTGATTTAAAAAAATAATATATATATATAAATATTCAAACTCATAAAATTATTCGTATAAAATTAATTTAATATAGTACAAGCTCCCGACTATCTAGCAAAATTTGTGTAAAATAAACACACTTTCGTAGATATCTATATTGGATCCAGTTTATGTTAGGACCGCAAAGATCCTGACGATTTACTACGATTACGTGGCGAATTTAAAGTTTACTGAGGTTGCAAAAATAATCAGCCAAAATCTTTTAGGAAGATAACATTCTAAGTTACTGTTTTATACATAGCTCTGGCCTATAAAAAATATCTAAATTCATAATCAAAAATTTTACTATAGGCGTAATAGATTTCGTTGTCTGATATTATTTGCATTCGATAATGAAGACTTTTTACTACCTATGTAATATTAAAATACACAAAACACTTCCAGGAAAGTGTGTTTCAAATTGAATAAATTATGGAATTAGGAAAAAAAGTCCACCTTTTCTGAAGTCAGACTAACAAAACAGCATATTACGAATTGCCGCATACATATATTTCAAAGGTTTTCCTTTTACGTTTTTGAAAAGGTCAAGGAATTCCATCAGTGCCCTTGACCCATAGTTTTATTCATTTTAATCGTAAGTGTACTGAAAATTTCAATTCATTCATTTCGATTCTGATACTAAGTTTTTCACATCAAAAATCACAGAAATGACTGCACGGTTGGCCTAGCGGTATAAGTGGTCGCCACGTCGCTCACTACTATGCTGAGTGTGGTGGGTTCAAACCCCACATGGGACAACAGTTTATATGATCCACAAATTGTCATTCTGAGTTTCGGTGTTCTTTGTGTCCGTTTCATGTATGTTTGTAAAATCCTCCACGACAAGGAATATTCCCAAAGTGGGCCTTATCTTTTGAAAAAAAAAAAACAAAAGAAAAACAAAATTTCTTAAATTTGTTAGCCCTATTTAAGCTTTATTTATGGAGTTGACTATGTAAACTTATGATTACACATCTCTGTGCTGAAAGCATTTATTTGAAAGGTTTTATTCAAATAAAATATTCCTATATATTTAAGTTGAAGTGCAAAAGGTATATTTAATATTGTAAATACAACTTTGCTCAGGGCTGGTGGTGTAGAAATCCGTGGTCTTCATGCCACTCCTATAACAAAGAGGCTGCCACTTGGTGTTCCGGTGCTCGAGAAGAATGTATTTGTTCCTTACTTTGGCAAATCTAAAATGACAGTAAGTAATATTACCTACCAAATATAACCTTTATCTCTTTATTTCATTACAAATTCAATTTCTCGAGCCAACTTGGCAGCGATACAATAGCCTCACAGAAAACGGTTGTCAATTATGCGTTGCTTTGCTTTTTGTGGAATAATGCAAGTAACTAGGAACTCAACTTCATCACTAAACCTAAATCTGAGATGGTCACTGATGGTCACAAAACACTTCTGATTTTTAGTTACATACACCCTAGTTGGTGGTAATCAACCATCATCAAGGGACCCGTCTATTAATTTCACTCCTATTCCAAAACGGTCATAAACGACTACCGTTGTCACACTGAGCTGTTGAATCATTATTGAGTTGTTACCTTTTACTTGTAAATTTCTAATTTATCAGAAGAACTTAGAAACTATTTAAATATAATAATATAATATAAAACTATCTTGTTTTTTTAAACAGGTTGAAGATATTCTGCGCTCAGACTTGCAGTTAGTTCTGGAAAATATTCAAACCTACAAAGTCAAGTGCATTGAATTAGCTGATGAAGAATATAAAAAGAATGAGTTGAATCCGTTGTTAGAGAAAGTCGGTGATGTTCTCGGAGACCTACCACTGATACAGGCAGAATTACTGTTAATATCTGATGAAGTAATTGAAATGCCTTCTCATATAACTGTAGAGAATAAAAAACTACAGGGTGAGAGTAATACTGTAGTATGCATCGGTGCCAATCTTTTGAGCAGACCTGAAGTAAGTACAATAAAAACTGATAGCTAGGTTCCAAGATTTCAATTTCACTGTTAAATATCTTAAAATTGTGGCCACCATAAATTATACGTTATATTTTATATTTTTATTGTTTATTTACTAAGCGGTGTATCCGAATCTTGAACAGATAAAAACAATTAAATGCAACTAATATTAAGGTACCAAAATTATTTAAAAATTACGTTACAGGTACTTCAACAAGCCATATCGACCCTCCGGGACAAATGCTTCATCATCAGTCGCGAGAAAAACTCTCCTAACACCAAGGAATATTCTGGAAAATACGACATTGTATCTATTCAAAATACTGGCACTGAGTACTTCGTCCTCTTCAGAAAACGTGTAGGGGCAAGGCCAGCTAAGTTTGTCAATATTCTTGCTTCAGACATGAGTTTTTCATGGATTGACAAAGTCAAGGAGGAGCTCAAAGAAGGTCAAAAACTTGTTTTGTATACCCAAAATGAGTACATCAATGGTCTACTAGGTTTAGTCAACTGCTTGAGGCGAGAACCTGGTGGTGAAGTCGTCTGTGGTTTGCTGATTTCTGATCCATCTGCTCCTAAATTCAATCCTGATTTAGAGTTCTATGAGGAACAACTAGATAAGGATTTAGCTTTGAACGTTTATCAGAATGTAAGTACCTTATTTGATATTTAAAGAACAGAATTTATTATATTAGAATGCAAAATGTACGATATTTTTGATGATTGATTATTATTACTTGAACAAAGTGCAGTTCGTGATCTTACAATACTTATCTTATTTTAAAAGTTGTAGAGACTGCATGGGTACCAGTAGATAGAAGTTGACGAACAGTTTCTTAGAATTCTATTTAAAGTAGTTTGATAATTTAAGAGTGAAATTATTTTAGTGGGTGATTTCTGGAACAAAAAAGTTACTCAGACGCAACAAATCTTTTTATCTAAAATCTGAAACATGATAGACCTTGATAGTTTATGGTCGTGAAAATAAATATTGAAAGAAATTGATAACAAAGTATTTGTTTATACGCTTAATTAATCTTTATTTCTTAAAATAATTTACAAAATTAACCTACTGAGAAAACATACACAAACGTAAATAAATCAATTGAGCGCTAACACAAAACAAAAAGTGGGTAGTCAAATATATTTTGCAGATTCTGAACTTTTGTATGATGATACTCTAACACAATAAACATGAGGCACTCAAACAATTATATTTATCGTATTCCATCAACTTCACTGTAGGCCTAGTGGTTTAAACGGTCGCCACACCTCTCCTACTGCGCTGAGTGTTGTGGGTTCAAATCCCACATAGGACAACACTTTGTGTGATTCATAAATTGTTGCTCTGAGTCGGGGTGCTCTTTGTGTCTGTTTCTTGTAAATTGCCCCGCGACACTGGATTTATTCCTAGCGCGGGCGCTGTTTTTTTTTTAAAAAAAATTACAATGATCTTCGTTGCACAATCGATTCATATGTGATTTTAATTAGATATTGTTTAAAGACATAAATCAAAAGCTGCATGTAAATAAAACGCTTTGTATAGTAATCTCGTAATTTAAGTGGATTAATTTAATTCATCGACTGTCAAAACTCCCTCCCTTTTGGTTTCGCCTTTGTCGGATGAAAAAAGTAATTTAAAACTATCGTCTGAGGTAATAATTACAACCACAGCTTTGAATTTACGCATTTCAGTCTAAATATTTGTTATTCTTTTTATTTTTTGTAATTTCAATTTAATTATCTACAGGGTCAATGGGGATGTTACCGTCATCTTCTTCTTGGAGACTTGGACACTATCCAGGTTAATCACGCGTTCGTTAATACTACGACTATTGGAGATCTGTCTACTTTATCATGGCTCGAAGGTCCAATCAGACCAGACCATGTCTTCAAGAAACAAGCAGATGTACTTGTACATGTAAGTAAATGCGCTACTTGGCCCACAAGACTACTATTGATTTATTGTTTTTGTGAAAACCATAATATAACAGCAATTAAATTTGTTTATATTGTTATAATCTATATTATCTTATCTTAATATTCGAATTCAAACAAAAATAAAAGATTTCAAGTATAATTTTTTTAAGCGATATCAAATTTGTTCAATTTACTTTTAATAAATGTTTAGATCTTGATTACTGCGATTTTTTTCCCATAATGCTGTAGGATCAAACCCCACATGGGACAACAATTTGTGTATTCCACAAACCGTTGTTCTGAGTCTGGGACCTATGTTTTAAAAAGAGTCTCAAGTATCCGTAGAATTCTGATCTCCTAAAACTAGATTTAAGTTCACATCAATACTCAAACGTCATTCTTATTATAGAATATGTTTTAAGTGTTACTCAGCTGAAACTCGTCTCAGTAATTGATTTTAACTTACAGTTAATTACGTTTTCCGTTTCACACAGCAAATTAAATTAAAATAAATATTTTTGAAACATAATTTCCATGAGCTTATATACAATATACTATTGGCCAGTGGAGCAATTTAAACACATTAATCAGAACCAGATTATCGAAAGTTAAATAAAATAAAATTAATTATGTTATTAAAATAAAAATGACTAGCTATTAGATAGAACAGAACGTTCAATTTGTTATCTAATTTTGGCAAGTTAAATTATCAAACTATGCTTTTCTTTCATATTAAATAATATCATTATACTTTTGTCACAAACCAAAAGGTTGTGGTGATTTTTAATTAAACAAATGCTTGAACGTATATTTAAGTAAATTAAATATCAATTTAGGTTAATTAAATTAAAATATGTATATTAAGTAATTCTATCGTAAATAATTTAAGTACTTTGTAATTATTCAGATAAAAATCATCGTAAAACACATTTACTTCGCCTAAAACACCTTAAAAATCATTGTTTGAGACTTGCTTCAGCTTGTCTCTTGTAAACAGACATCACATCTATCTAAATCTATACCTGAGTAAAGATTTTAATATAAACATCGTTCTGTAATAAGCTGCCACTCACTTGAGAATGGATCAGTGAATCTCGTTTTAAGTGAGGTTCAATAATAAAATCTCTACTTAAAATCAGTTTTAAAACTAAATTCACGACTGCAATACCTTTTAAAATATGGGTTTCGGTGTTTTTTGTGTCCATTTCTTGTATGTTTGCAACACGCCCCGCGACACAAGATACTATCCTAAGGTGGGCGTTTATATGGCTCAATTTTAGCCCAATTTTATTAATTTTCAATTTCATTTATTGTTAAAGATTAATGCTACAAAAATATTAATTATTTCGAAACAGGTATACTGTTCTGCACTCAACTTCCGTGATGTTATGACAGCAACAGGTCGTGTGACAGCTGATGCTGTTGCTCGTGGCCGTATTGCGCAGGAGTGTGTACAAGGTTTTGAGATAGTCGGCAAGACACCCAAGTTAGTAACTTACTCTTGAGACTTCTTAGTATTTACAAATTGCAAATATTTTTGTAATTAAATAAAATTTTGTAAAATGCCGACGACGACTAACGAATACAATATTTATATAGAACCTTTCCTATTTCAGTTACAGTTAGTTAGGCTTTAAGAGACTTATTCAATAAATAGTCGAAAGTGCTAAACACATATAATTACACATGACATATGTGTAATCACATGCGCTTAAAGATAAAAAACTATAATATGAACAACTATCACTAATATTTCCGAATCCTTTAAATCATGTTATTTATTTCGAATACCTTTATATTCATTTATTTATAATTCTTAACTACCGTTTAGTTTGGTACAGTCTCAATATTTAATCTCTACAGTGGTTCTCGAGTTATGGGTATGATTCCCAACGCTGGTCTAGCGAACGTAGTCAAAGGTGACAGAGCTTTACTGTGGGCCATTCCTGAAGAATGGAGTTTCGAAGAAGCTGCCACTATTCCTGTAGCTTATGGAACAGTTTACTATTCTATGGTAAGTATGTTACTTACCAGTTAAAGACATACGCAAGTATTATTTTTATATGATGCCCAATTAAAGTCCATAGAATTGTGTTTTACAAAATGAGGTTCATATGTTTAAATTTATTTTATTAATTAATATTTTCGATAGATCATGGTGGGCAAAATTAAACACGGAGAATCCATCCTTATCCACGCCGGATCAGGTGGTGTAGGCCAAGCCGCTATCAATGTGGCTTTGTACTACAATTGTGAAGTATTTACAACTGTTGGTACCGCAGAAAAAAGAGCATTCATTAAGAAACTCTTCCCACAACTTAAAGGTTTGAAAATTACATTTTGTTTTACCAATCTTGTCCTATTTTGCTGTTTTTTTTTCCTAGTTAATTTTAAAGACATAATCACAAAATAAAATGTACTTAAAAATAATTCATTTCTCGTGTAAATCACATTACGACATTAATTTAATAACTATTATAACATTTTTGTTTATGTAAAGCTTCTACTCAAAAGTGACACGACTTACAAAGATATCATACAGCATTCACTACAGCTGTTTAGCATTCAGTTTTATGAATTAAAATATTTTTGAAGTCTTCAGTCAAAAGCATATTTACTAACCAAATATTTCTATTATAGACAGTCATATCGGTAACTCTCGTGACACCTCCTTCGAAGACATGATCAGGAAAGAGACCAACGGTAGAGGTGTGGATATGGTAATCAACTCTTTGTCAGATGAGAAACTACAAGCTTCAGTGCGCTGCCTGGCGTACCGTGGTCGTTTCCTTGAGATTGGCAAGTTTGACATCAGCAATAACACACCTATTGGCATGTACTTCTTTTTGAAGGAAACCTCTTTCCATGGTATTATGTTGGATTACATCTTTGAACAAAGCTTTGCCTTCAGAAAGGTTCGTACAAATAGTATTTTTTTAATTACTTTAATATTCTTGTAAATTCTATACGGTTGTAATACTGATTTCTTCTATCAACTAACACAGAAATACTTTACAGCGTCTGCAAGACCTTTTGTTATCGGGTATCGAGTCCGGAGCTGTAAGGCCTCTAACTTACTGCACATTCGAGAAGACAGAAGTTGAATCTGCTTTCCGTTACATGGCGGCTGGTAAACATATTGGAAAGGTAATATTCTAGCATTATTATAATAGTTTCTATAAATTAACTTGCAAAAGTCACAGAACATTTGGTCCGAGATTGAATTTAAAAAAGTTAGAAAATGATGATATTAAGCAAAACTTCTTACATATCTATGTACTTTTACTCGTAGCTCTACGTAATAAAATGATTAAACTCGAGCAAATTCATTCAAAGAAGAAGCCTCAAATAGGTTATAACTGAAATATTAGCTTCTATTAATTTATTTCAAAATAGTCGTCCATCTGCGTTAACAATATATACGTTTTTAGTTCATTATCAGAGAGCGAGAGTTAGTTAATAAATAAAGGGATAATTTCATTATTTGGCATAAATCACGTGCATTTTGTTTCCGTCTAGGTGATTATCAAGATTCGCGAAGAGGAACGCAGTTCCTCTCGAGTGTTGCCCACCAACTTACCAGTTATTGCTCAGCCTAGGTAAGCTACTGTTTCATTGACATATCATATTACCATTTGAACTAATATTTTTTTTTGATTTCATAGTACTTTATCTATGATTATCATTATCAACAGATACAACTGCCACGAGGATCACGTATATATTGTTGTTGGTGGTCTTGGAGGCTTCGGCCTTGAATTAGCAGATTGGCTCATCATAAGAGGAGGACGTAAAGTTGTCCTCACCTCTCGCAGAGGCATCACAAACGGTTACCAGGCGTCCCGAATTAAGTATGTAATAGATATTTTTTTCATATCTTTCGTTTCTTTCCGAATCTTGGCATCGAACAACCCCCATTTCACATAGTTTTGGAAAAATCAGAAATATCTAGTCTTATTAAAATTATCCTCAGGGGTTACGTATTCAGTTACACACAAAAACTATGCGGTATAATTGTGAAAACTCCTACGCCCTAATTGTCCACCTACACGTTTTGAAGGAATTCGACAGTTTTAGGAAAGAAAATTGTTTTTAAGAACATATGAAATATATTTCTTTGTACATGCAGTATTCATTTATTCTTATTATCATCCGTATGTAGATACAGAATATTTTTTGAAAGTAACATTTTCCTTCTAGGGCTTGGAAATCTTACGGCGCTGACATCCAAATCTCAACCCATGATGTCACAACTGAGTCTGGTTGCGAAGAAATGCTAAAGATGGCTTTAAAGATGGGTCCAGTTGATGCCATCTTTAACCTTGCTGTTGTCTTAAAGGACTCTATATTCCAAAACCAGACGCCCGAGACTTTCAAAATCTCTTATGGGCCAAAGGCATTGGCAACAATGAATTTGGATAAGCTATCCAGGAAACTGTGTCCATCGCTAAAGTACGTAAATTATCGTTTTAAGATAATTATATTTTAAATTTTAAGATTTTGGTTGCGAACAATTTTCTCAGAGATATCGGTCTAACTGACAAATAAATAACTAAGATTAATTGAACGTTTAATCTAAAAGTAAGCTCATTTTTATAAATGAAGAATTGCAAACATACGCTTTGTGTGATTGCAACTGATTGTAAATTCTGCGCTATTATTACTTATTTTAATAATTCTTTCATTGTATTCTTTCTATCATTGTATTGTCTAACAAGTTATATTTTTTCTTGAATATTATTAAAGGAGGACATTTTTTTTATTTCAGGGAATTTGTTATCTTTTCATCAGTGTCTTGCGGTCGTGGCAACGCAGGTCAAACTAACTACGGCTTATCGAACTCTGTGATGGAGAGAATCTGTGAATGGAGACATCAGCTGGGATTACCGGCCCTTGCTGTTCAGTGGGGTGCCATTGCTGATGTTAGTTATTCTGAAATTGCCACATTATTCTATTAGTAAATCCAAAAATAGGGTATTTTTGTATTAGAGAGATCTTCTCTAAGAAAAAACTTACACACTTCTACAAATTTACTAATATTTCATAGACTATTAACAATACATACATGAAAAAATATATTGCAATGCGCGTATACATGTCCGCATATGATTTGAAGTTTGAACTTACTTCTATGATCTTCTTCATATAGGTTGGTCTGGTAGCCGACATGCAAGATGATGACGTGCAACTTGAAATTGGTGGCACCCTCCAACAGAGGATCTCCTCTTGTCTGTCCGCTCTAGACAAGTTTCTGAAACAAGATGCTCCCATTGTCTCTTCCATCGTGGTAGCTGAGAAGAAGGCTGGAGGATCTGGTTGTGGCAATATTGTGGATGCTGTAGCGCAGATCATGGGTAAGATTCTTTTTCATATACTTATGTGTTTATCTCAAAATTAAAAGATCTCAATCTGCGTTCTTCATTTCAGGATATCTGTATTCCTTAAAGAAGTCGTTAATAATTAACGTCTACACTTTTGAACCTTAGACCTAGAGTCAGTCAATTATTTAAATTACATTTATTTTAATACAAGTGTTAATAAGATATTAATATAATGCAATATTTACTAACTATAATAATCTCTACATAAAAGCAGGTATAGTAACAAACGTAATCAAAGTTTCGTGTTATACTATAATGTGTACGTTAGTTTCAACTATGCCCCTAGGGTCTTCGAATATCGATTACGATGTATGTATGAATATAGCCAAAGCATTAACGTCAAATCTGTTAATGCAATAGCCACATATAACTTACCTACGCTTACACTAGTGGTTTGCTATATAGAATATTTAGTTTCAAAATTCAATTTGGATATGTTATGGACCATTTCTATTTACTTTTCAATTAAATTTTGTTACTTTAGTAACACGTGACGAGAAACAGATTAAAATACAATGTTTGTTTGCACATGAAAGGTGCAATTGATTAACAATACGCGCTGTTAAAAACCGAAAATGAAAGACCAAAGAATGAAAAGAAAAAGGAAATACGTGAAGAAGGCTATTTTAAATATCTTTTTCGCGTTCATAAAGATTCAAAGTATATAATAATCTAAATCGTTGAGAGCACTGCTTTTTTTTTAAATACTGTCTTTCGTTTTCGTAAGGATTGCTTAAAACTATTAATAGTCTTAACGTGGCACTGTTTTTTAATAAAACTAAGCATTGCCGTATGTTCCCTATTAATGTAATTGTTTCTAACAGCTATTAAGGACTTGAAAACGGTATCACAACAAGTTTCCTTAGCCGAATTGGGAATGGACAGTATGATGGCAGTGGAGATCAAGCAAACCTTGGAGCGAGAGTTTGAAATCTTCCTCACGGCGCAAGACATTAGGACGCTTACTTTCGCAAGGTAAAATATGTAATTTATTTTATAATAAATCTTTTATCATTTGTGGAAAAAGAAGTCTCGATAGTGTGTGTATATGAACTAATGAACCATTTGATATTTTTGATATAAGAGTATCTGTAGCAAAGAGGTCCTTAAAATTTAAATTCTTCAAGGATAATGATGAATCCTAACCGATTTCCGCTAAGGCGGCCAGCCAAATACATAGGAGATATTATGGTGCACATTGTGTACGCAAATAAATGTGCACTCTCTGTTTCACTCTCACAAATCAACAACTCGAAACGACCGAGGAGAGATTAGGTGCAGGATCAACGGATTTACGTGTTCTCCGAGGCACATGGATCAAGACCCCAACTCTCAAACTTTGGGTTGTTATTAAGCATTTTTATAATCAGAAAATCATTTTTTTGGTCTGATTTGGAATCGAATCCGACACCCCTCGCCTTACCAACGAGGCAGTGGAGGGTAATAATGAGAAGTCACGGTAATGATGTATTATTTTAATAAATTCTATATATTGTGCATTTATAGTGTGTGTCATAGTGGAGAATGAAAATTCAAAGTATAACCACCCCTATTCATCCCCTGGGTATTGTAAGAGGTAACTAAAAGTCACACTTCCTTAGACTCACTCGTTCGATGCACTTGTTCTACATATAGACATACCATATCATAAGCATGGCATGGCAAAACTGGGCACAAAAAGTGAAAGACTGATATTTTTCAAGTTTTAATATATGAAGAGTGTTTCGAATTGAACGGTAGCTATTCTTGACATAAGAAAGTTGTAAGATGAATTGACTTTAGAGAAGCTGTTAAAGTATAGGGTGGACCACAAATTCGTTAACATTTGAATCTAACATCCCGCACAAAGATGTTAGCGGAGTTCTTGGGACCGATGCTACTGGAATTTACTGGCTACAATCGTAACACATGGTTTCAATAAGATGAAGCCACTTGTCACACATCCAATGAGTCCCTGCCGATGGTCAAAGTCATGTTTCCAGAAAAGCTGATTTCCAGACGAGGCGACATTCCATGGCCAATCAAAAATCCAGATCCATCTCCAGCAGACTTTTGTTTATGGAATTATTTGAAAAATTGTATGTACATCAATAAACCAAATACAACCCGTCAACTAACAATAAAAATCAGCGAAAAGATGTAGGCGATCTCGCGCTCTCTTTGCCGACGAGTATTCAAAAATTTCGGTACTCGCTGAAAAGAGTGCAAACGTCGAAACGGTGGTCATTTAGATGATATTATTTTTAAAAAATAAATGTCAATGCCAAAAGCTACTTAAGCTTTCTTGTTAATAAACAACTTTTATAATATTTCAAATAGTTTTTTTTGAACGATTTCTTCAAATGCTTACTAATTCGCGGCCCACACTATACATGAAAAAGAAACTAATTGAAGGACTTAGCATGCGTCTCAGTTACTCAAATAAAGGTACTTTTGATATGTATATTATGTTAACATTAATAAATAAATGTCTTTTATTGGTCTTATCAGACTGGTAGAACTGACGGTACAACGCGAAGCAGCAGCATCTACTGCGGCATCTCGTCCCACCAACGTTGAAGCAGCTGCCGGTCTTAAGGTTATCATGAGGAACTTTGGTGATGAGAAGCTAGTTTCAGAACCGCTCGTGTATTTGCCGTCATTGGTCAGCGACGGTGTTGAGGTGATTTCACATACAGTAGTGTTTATTATGTATTTTACAATAAATGTCAGTGTCATTTTGCTGATTCTGAGGCATTGGATCATTCTTTATAAAAATAACTTTCAAATGTTATTATATAATTGAAAATTTAAATTAAGTTTTAAATTTTAGTATAATTCTTTTCATTTTACTTAAAAAATATTTTGTTTAGTCGAAAATGGTAAATTGAAATCGTACCGCTTAGAGGTTCGACGAACGACGAATTAAAAAGATGTAAATTTTCATTTTTATAGGCAAATATATAAAAACTATTGTTCTGAAAAATAAAAAATACTTATTCCAAATAATTTATACATTATGTTAAAATTGTTTGTAGAATTGAATGTTAAAATCCAACTAAAAAATAATTCTTATCTTCTTATTTTCTCAGGGTGAAGAAGCAATACACGTTATGGATCGTGTGATGTTCATGCTACCTGGTATAGAAGGATGTGCTGCAGTATTAGAACCACTCTGTCGAAGGCTCAAGATCAAGGTCTGTGTATTACAACTTGGTACGGAACATAAGAACGAAAATATGGAGCAGATGGTGGACAGACTGCACCAGGTGAGAAGGCAATTTGTTTACTGTTTGAAAGAATTATTTATTGAAAGGAGGCAAACTATAATTTTAGGCTTAGAATGTTAATTTAATAGTGTTTCGTTGTTTTAGTCGGTGATCTCAAGGTTGGCTCCTGGTGCACCATTCTGGTTACTGGGATACAGTTTTGGGTCACTGCTCATCTTAGAGTTGGCATCGAGACTTGAAAGCGAAGGTGAGTAAATAGAGAATATTCTATAACTCAGCATATAAATTTATTCATTTAAATTACAAAAATAAAAATTAACTTAGTGTCACGTTCATACTGTTTTGCACATTTTCTATTTCCCTTCCAATGAAACCCGAAATTTCTGACTGTCCCACAAAATTACCATCTATATATGAGTACATCAATTCATATACTAATATAAATTCTTCTTTACAGGTTTCAAAGGTACAGTGTTCTGCTTAGACGGTGCTCCAGATTTCCTTCACAGCATTTTAACTATGACAATCAGTTTCAAAAACGACTTCCAACTTCAAAACAACTTACTGTGTCACACCGTGGACATCGTTGCACCTAACAATGACGTCAGTAAAGATCTGTTAGTAAAACTTAACGAAATCGAACCATATAAAGAAAGAATCGAACTTACTATTAATTCCTTACCAATTCAAACTAAGTACTCTAATAAATTCATTGAAGATATTGCCGCTGTAGGCTTCGATCGCCTTAAAGTAGTCTTAAACTTTAACCTTAAGAATTTCAAGAAGCTACAATCTCCAATAATTTTACTCCGACCAAAAGATAATCCACCATTCATTGTTATTGAAGAGAATTACGGTCTAGACAAATTCACTGAAAATAATGTTACAGTACATTACCTTGAAGGTAACCACATAAGTATCATTGAAAATAAGGATTGCGCTAATATCATTAATAGGAGTCTAGTCGAAATGGAAGAACAGAAAGGCAAAACTGCTGAAAATGTTGTCACAAACATTGTTAAAAGTCTAATAGACGTAGAACCGTAATTTAAAAAATATTTGTTTTGCATTACTTAATTGGAATACGTATTTTTATTGTGTATGAACGTTTAAAAGGGATTATAAGGGACCTAATGTAGTGGTTTGTTTTTTTTTTGTATAAAATTATTAAAATGGCCGTATTTTAAGATAGTTGACTTAGTCTAATAATTTTAAGTAAGTTTAAGATTTGTCAGAGAGACACCAGTACCAAACAAATATTCATTAAGTTTAACTATTAGGGTTGAGTATTCGGGAAATAAATTTATTGTTATTAAGTTACATAAGCGTTTAAGACGGGAAATATTTACAACAAGGGCTCTTATTTATAGGTTGGTATTTTAATAAATTGTTTGTACGTAATAATTTATTGTTTAAAATTGTTTAATAAGGGTGGAACATAAGGAAGTTAAATATATGTATTCTAATAACATTCGTTTTGTTTTATTTACTTATTTATCATGCAGTTTAGGTACATAGGCTGACTAAGGCCTAAGACATTATCTACCAGTCAACCTTTGCGTAATGCAAAGAAAATAGGAAGTAGATGCGTTCCAAGTGATGTTAGTTTGCAATAAATTAAGATACATATACAAATTTATCATACACTCAATTTTATATATTTTATACATAAATACATACATGTACAAATAAATATCATGACAAGTATAAAATGACAATCATGCATTGGTTGATACTGCCAGTTGTTTCAATAAAAAGTAAAAAGTATTGGGGACATCCTGACTTCAAGAGGAAGTTCGTTCTAGAGAAGAACGGACGGCACAAAAAAAGACGAGAAAACAAACTCAGACGTATGAGAGTGACAACGAAGGAGAAGATTGCAAGAGAACCAAAGAGAGTATAAAACAGTGAGCGCGTGTAGTTTTCGACGTAGGTGAATTGGTCACCAATTGAGCTGCGAACGGAAAGAGGATACATGATCATGTTGCCGGAGATTATAAATAAATCAAATGTATTTATTAAGAAGACGGTCTAATTTATCGAGATGATATGCATTCGGGTCGTAACAGCTCACATCACCATAGTCGATTATAGGGAAGTTAAAGGCTTGCACACAAGCATAGCCTTGGTTTTTAAGGGCAGGCAGTTTCTCATTTTTATTCTCGGTTTTATTATTTTACATTGTCATCAATTTCTATTGAATACGGAAACCATACATAGATAGCGTAGAATAATATAAAGAATATTCTCTTAACCGTGTGGTGATGATTTAAAAAGACAGAATGTGACTACCCCTATTCATTCCGTAGATATCATAAAAGGTGATTGAGGAAGCAAATCACGCAAGACGAAAAAACTGCAAAGAGAAAGAAAGTTTAACACAAATCCTCTACCTACCCCCTATCCAAGTTGACATTCTATAAAAGTAAACGTTATAAGAAAACTAACAAAAGTATGGGAATGATGTCTCTTAACACTAAGTAACAAGATAATAGAGGTGATGACGATTGTAGAAAGAGAATCGACGTAAAACACTTGCGCCTTGGCTAAGGGGGCTGCTCCCTACAAACTTATGAGTATCCAATTTAAAACCAATTAAAAGATCCTAACACATATAGTTTTAGTAACACTACATTTGTAAGTATGTGACCATCATTCATAATACTCTGAAGGAGGTTTGATTCATCTATCTTACTACGTCCTGTAATTTTACAAGATCATTGGTAATCAACAGCCTTTAGCAGTCCACTTCTGAACTTATGAGTGTTAAAGACTGCTGAGGACTATGCCTCTCCTTAGAAAGAAGCTATACTAAGCCAGATAGATTTGTTATCAGTTTTCCTTTCCTCTTTGTAGTACTGTTATTTTGAGGAGTTTTCTCCTATATTCGGCTGTTACTTTATCCAAGGAATGAATAGAGGTTATGAAGTTCCGTATTTTTAGAACGTCACAACACGGTAAGCGATAAACTTCTATACAATATATTGATTTAATAATGAGAAGATAATATAAAAAGGCGAAACAGCATGAAATATTGGCCCCGATCAAAGCCCGTAATCGGATTGAAATCAGAATGACGCGAACATGGAACACTGAGCCATGAAAGAAGCGAAACGAATATTGAGAACATCTCAAAATTGAAAGTTATTTTCTGATTTTTGTACTGAAGAACAAGTACTCTCATAGACATTCAACTTACTACTCAAACTATAAAACTGAAAATTTTGTTTGGTTGAACGTGTTAATGTCAGGAACTTAACAAACGGTTTGTGTTGTAAAATTATTTTAGTGTATCAATAAAAATTTTGCAAAAAACGGTGCAAATATTAAACGAAACTATTAGAGATGTAACCAAAATTGCGCGACTCAGTAATCTATATAAATTAGCACTAAACATTAGTATCTGTTAAAATACGAAAATAGCCACACAGTACAAATTTTTATACAAAGAATTGTGTTCAATATGTGCTATTTTTAAAATCCATTTCGTAATAACAGTAATTTAGTCCGGAGCCATTTAAAACCGAAGGAAAAGACACTACGCTTTAAAAAAGCCTCCATCAGTTATTAATTATTTGGTATCAGATCAAAGGCTTTTGAATTTTTTTTGATGTAATTGAGATGAGTGGTCACTTAAAGTAAAGTGATATTTTCAAATAATTATTCCTTTTCATTAACTTTAATTAACAAGGAAAAGTAATCGCTGTTTTAAGAGTTCCAATTGAGTTGATTTTAATCAGTCATAGCTTCGTTCTCTGAATGAAAATCATTTATCATTAAACGAACGGGTGGACTTGTCACCTTTACTTTCATTAATTGTATTTTATTTTATTATACAATCATTTTTTATATTTTCTATATTCATAGAAGCTATTCATATTATACTTTTTATAGAGAATTTAACTTCTGCGACTGGCCAAAATTGTGCGTGTTGTGCGTTTTGGTTGCCCTGATATGTGGTATGAAGTATGGTAAAATAAAAATCAATGTATTGTATTATTAGTGACAAAAAATTTAAAAAATACTATCATAATTTTTGTTTCAAGATTTATTGGCACAATCAATCAACCACCATCCAAATATTATGACACATCAAATGTATCAAATATGACACGTCAAATGAAAATTATTTGAATATTGATATTTAATACGAAGATCGTTTTTTGAAAAGACGGTCCCCATTTCGTTTTAACTACATTTTTTACCTTTTATTATTAACTTTAACACGATGATGACTTGAAGGCTTTGAAATTGAAAACTGAATACTTGATATTAGCAGCTGATAATTTTCGGCTCTTTGTATCTCATCCAAAGAAAGAAAGAGAGAATTGTGAAACTTTACAGTAGGTAATTTATGTGTCACAATACAATCTCTAAATTTGTACGTCATAATATTATTTACTGTTACACTGTTGTTTAATGAATTTTAATTTGTTGTATCAATATTTCTTTGTGCCATTAATTTGTATTTCATTTATACGAAAAAAATACTATTAGATTTCGTTAAGAATAAGACTTAAAAATACATCCTAAAATAAACACAAACAGTTTATTAACCTGGCAATTTATCGGGTATCTGTTTAATTTTAACTGGCAATTAATTCCTGTTTCGTGAAGGAAATTAAGGTCAAGACCGATTGAACCTTCTTGCAAAAGTATTGGTACATCCAGCAACTATATGTTTTACTTTAAACACTTTGTTAACATAAAAAACTAAATGATTACAACACAAGACATTATCATAATGTATCCATAATTGAAGGAAGTCATTTTTAACAATTAATGTATCAGCTGAGAAAATAAGTTATGCAAACTAAGCATGTTAAAGAATGCTTATTTTAATTTGACTGTTATTTTTGCCCTTACATTTGGTTTTGAAATTACTAAAGTATGACGTCATAACTTGCAACTCCTCTAAATGTGAAGTTTAATAGCTAAATATTAACAAGAGCTTGTTAGCACTTGCAGCACTAATACCGCTAAAAAAGCACTTGGTGGTTATTTGGTTGATCGGTAATGTAAATCTATTAATGTACCCTACAAATACGAAAAAAAAACTCTAACATCATTGTTGTGAAAATAAATTAAAATGTCGACATCTTTGTAGGAAAATCGAAAATTTGTTTACGCTTTGTTGTTTTAACAGTATCTAAATATCACATTTACATTACAAATTTTATTAGTTAAAGTAATGTATACGTAGCCTACATGTTGTTTAGAAATATGTATAATCAGTTATGTTCTTATAAACATAAAAATAATAGTAAATTGGGAACAAAAAAAGATGAAATTTCGGTGTAGATCGTTTGAAGAAAAGGTAAATATTATAATTTTCTTGTGTACGTAGATATACTTTAAATTCATAGAAATAATTCTAATTCAAATATTTTTCTTAGTATTATCCTGATTGAAACTGAGGTATATTTTTTGTTTTACTTTTAATACGACAGAAAATTACCGTTACATTGTAAACAGTACCACTTAAAATTAAATATATAATGGGATACATAAACAACATAATATTGAAACAAAAAAAGTATATTGAACTGGTCAATCCTCAGGATCAAACAAATTACGTTTTTCGGGTTTTTGACTAAGAAATTTTCGTCAAACTTAGGAGAGACAAATTTGATTAGGTTAGGTTTGACTAAAAATACTTCAGTCAAAGGGCAAATTTGAAATATATTTAGGGGATAAGGCTTTGCCAAACCTAGGATTCGCCCGCGAAGAGACTGTGCTCGAACTTTGACTATAACATATAGACAATAGCTAATATTTTAGTTTCTTTAAGTGTTTAAAACTACAAGAGCTATATAATATTATAAGCATGCTACAACCACATGGTTGTGTCATGCTAAATTATCTTAAATACGTGCTATGTCATAATAATTATATTATAAAATAATATTTCAAATCTATTGCATGCATCATTTCATTTCTTTTTCCAACAATATTCGATTTTTTTTCTTTAACCCCAATATCAAAAGGGTATTTTAAGTTCGAAGGAGCCTGTATGTGTTCATAGCATCAGCTCCCAAACGGATGATTCATTCTTAACTAAATCAAGAAAAAGTATTCAGCTGTCCATCAGCTCGGTTTTAACCTTCTGAGGGATTTTAAAATTAGTAAATTTTAAATTATTTTGCATGTTTAATGTGATATGATAATATATTAAATACATAAAAACAACACCGAATCTTCAAACATTTCTTTATTTAACTATGTTACATACATTTATTACTGAAACTGAAATTGATTTACCTGTGTTTCAGAACCCTTACTTTACCTTTGTGATATGAAATATTAGGTATATTGGGTCTCAAAAAGGACCACAGCTCGTGGGTAACAAATAACAGGGCGCATCAACTGTGTGGTATAAATCAACATTGTTTGACAGTCAGTACGTGTGGTAAATACACGAATCTATTGTGATTGTCAACCCTCAAATATATCCGTGTAATGGATGTGACATCTTGGAAATTGACGTAGATTATAAATATACATAATTTAGGGTGGTGACGGACAAGGAGGCACGGGAGTTGGGCCGGAGTCCTGAAACTTGGGAAATCGGGAATCAGAAAACCCTGCTTCGCCAGGTCTTTGTTTAGGAGTGGAAGGAACGACTTGGGCAACCAAGCGCTGGACACGCCGCCATTGCGGCGGTAAGACCCGTTATGGAGGATTGGATCGAGAGGAATCACGGGACTCTCTCATATCGACTGACGCAGGTGATCACTGGGAAAGGATGCTTTAGAGATCACCTGTGTCTGATCTGAAAGGAGCCAACACCTGAGTGCCACCACTGCGATGGCCGGTTGGATAGTGTTCCACACGCTGGTAGAATGCCCAGCGTGGGCTGAGCTGAGGCGTGACCTTGTGGCGGCCATCGGAGTGGAAACTCTCTCGCTCGGTAGTATGATTGCCGCCATGATACGGAGCGAGAGCGCGTGGAACTCCGCCGTCTCCTTTTGCGAGCAAGTTATGCTTGCAAAGGAGATGTCGAAGCGTGACCGGGAAAGGTTTAGAACTCTCCCGGTCCGCCAGGCCTGGGAAGGTGTCCGGTATCACAGACGGCTCGGGCGCCGGCGATCGCAGAACGATCTCCGTCCTCTATAAGCGCAAGTCAAGGGGTGGTAGGTGAGGCCATCCGTCACCCGAGCAGAAGCAGGCCAGGATGGCAGCGGGGCGTGCTACGAAACACACGCTCTTTTGGAGCAGAATAGGAGTGATCTGCAAGCCGTAGGTAGATGGCCCGAGGTACGTCGAAGTTTTAGGGATTTCCTTTCTAGGATACACCTGTTTCCCCGGCTACTGGTACCGATCAAGAATATAGAGTGTCGCCATCCTTATTTATCCCGTAAGTGTTGTGAGCCGACTGAGGCAGCAAAATTATAACTGGGCGACCAAAAACTGGACGTAATCCCTGTACCGACCCATCTGACCATTGTGGTTTAATATGCCGAAATTCCTTTTGTTAGGGTGAGCTATAGCAGTGCATTATTGAAAGTTATTGATAATACACCATCATCATCAACAACCTTTAAAAATTCACTGTTTAACATAGCCCTCTCCGTAGCAAGGAGAATATAGCTAACTGATTTAATAATATAGGTTGGGTCAAGAATACGTTAACATTTGAATCTAACATCTCGCCAAGCAATGTAGGGCACGATGTAGGGACTGACCACTTCTCGGAAATCTTGTCGCAATGGATCACTTTACGGGCCCGCAGCGCGCTCACTGTGTGAAACAATTTTATTTAAACAAAGGTTCGCTTAATACTGTGAGACGCTTATTTCGCGTTAAATAAGATTTACACGACTTAAATCAGTGTCCGAGTGCGCCTTTAATAAAGAAATAGGCGAAGAAATTCGAATAGACGCGATCTACGCTAAATGTGAAGAAAACTGGAGGCCCACGCACTTCTCAGGCCGAAGAGAACGTGCAGCAAGTTGCCGCTTCTGTTCGGCTGAATTAAAGTTATCCCGCACATCATTACACCGTATTTTGAAATTACATCCGTATAAAGTCCAGACAGAAACTAAAACCTAAAGATTTAAATTTGGGTCAAGTCGTATGCTGAAACAATCTTAGAATGATTCAGTAATTTTGACATAAAATCCGTACGACTTGAGTGATCGGGCGGTTTATAAGGAAGGCAACGCATTTACATCATTCGGGTTGCAGGTGACAATAGATAGAGTTACTCAATATTCATCAGTTTACCGGTCTGTTTATGACGTGAAATAAATGTAATTTTATAATTTCGTTATCTAAATTTTGAACCTCCATGTTCCCTCAATATGGTACTATAAATTATAGTTACAATGACACGGATAACAAGCTTAGGTTTGTCTGGAACTTAAACTTATATGATTTGTTACCTATTTATACAATTAGACAACGGATTTCTATTATAATTTTTAGAATCGGCGAGTAGCAGGTAATATCTTACCATTTTCAGTTATCAACTGTTAAAAAAAACTAATTCTAAATTCGTAACTTTCATTCAGTAATTAAAAATAAATTTAGTAATTGTTACTTTAAAAAAAATTAATAGGCCTTGAAAATCATGTTGCACTAAAGTACTCATAAAGACAAAACAGAATAGCCAAAAACTCGATGAGCTTATCTTTTTAAGTTAAAAATTCTATGCTCGTCAAAACTCTATCATTTTCATTCTTCGTCTTGCGGCTCCATCATCAAAAGCTCTATATTAGCGTATTGTCACTAAAGGCATAATTATACAGGTACACGAAACTTGAACCCAGTCAGACATCGGGAAGTAGTGTTAATTTAGCTTCCAAGATTCATGTCGAATATAAACACAAATAAAGTTACAAGTACACATAAAACTGAAAAAAGATCTTCTTCTTGCAGGTCATCATTTTTCTTATTTTTATTTGGAAAGGAGAAGAATCCAATTGAATAAAGGAAGAAAAAATTTTCGTGACAAACCAGGAACAAACTGCAAAAATTTGTCAAAATTAAGTTCTAACATACTTATACTGCAAAACAAAAGTAATATAACAACCATGACCCCAGCTATTCGGAACACTAAATTCCTCACCGACCGCCTTTGACCGGTCTGTCCTGGGACGCAGCTGGAATTACTGTAGACCCACGTCCCTACATAATTAAAATTGAGCTCACATTAGTCGTTGGGTGATTTCATTCCTTGTTTAATTAGTGGTTTGAGATTTAGTGAAGTTTCGAAACTGTCACATCTGTTTTTGTTCTTTGTGATATTGTCGACAATCCTCTAATTTATCTCAGTAATCAATTTGAAATGTTCAAAGTTAATATTTAGGCAAAGGGTTAATGAAAAAGGTCTTGGAATGACACATTTCTGATATCTATCTGCATTTTAGAACATTTTAAACTAGAATATCATCGTAACTGTCAGTGCATTGTATAAACTTGAATTATTTTAATGAATATTCTTAATCTAATAGCAGAAGAAACACGCTTTGTATATAATGGGTACATAATAATTTAGTTATTATATTGAAAGTTTTCAACTGTAGCTACATTCCACAGTATTGTTCGTGGTTTTTGTTGCTTTTGAATCGGATATTGTTCACTATTTGATTGCTCGCAAAAAAAACTAAAAGTATATTAAATTACTCCTTATTATATCAGCTACCTGCTAGTATAAGTTACGTCAAAATTGATCCAGCTGTTTCATAGATTAGCCGGCAAAACAGACTAATTTTGATCTAAGTACCGTATTTGAAATTATAAATAGATACTTTCATTTTATACATTTATATATATTATATTTTTTTAAATATATATTATATATAAATAATAACTTGACATATTATCTTACGCATGACTAATTTTAATTTATACTTTAATGAAGAAACTATTGATAGTACTCATACTTATAAATTACATCAAAATACGGAACAATTAATTTTTAAGTGACAAAATTGTAATAATTACAGCACAGAACATCAAAGTATATACATCTGTCTTATTTGTTTGTTGCTAGGATCACTAAAAAACAAACCGACAGGCGAGCAAATATTACAAGCTATCAAACACGACTAATTCATTAGATATTTGTTATATTTACGCTTGTAATATAAAACGTGTTTAACTCAATTACAAGTTTATAACGTTTTCTTAGTCTTTACTGTAAAGGTTTGTTGAAAATCGGTACGCAATGACAACAAACCTCAATTTAAGCGCTGTCTGGAAGAAATCTGATAGTGACGATAATTACGTTTTGCTCCTTTTCTTTGTAACAGAGATCATTTTTCAAGTTCAAATGACGATTTGTGTAAATCTGTTTCATTACCAGTTATAAAGTGATTCTTTTATTACTTTTATTGGAGCTATCCTGACCTGGCAAATGAATAATACTTTTTCTAATTTTGAAAAGGTATGACGGCATTATTAACGTATATCTTTTATGTAATTATAGAAATAATTTGGTTTTTTTGCTTTACAAGGATTCGTAAAGCCTTGGACGTACTAAGCGTTCCAATGTACGCGTAATCTGCTCGTAGGTATGTTGACAACGTGTATAAGTCGCATAATTCTCAATAGAAGTCACATATGTAACTACATATATATACATTTGGAGGTATCTCACTAGCGCGCAATAGTGTGTCGCCATTTTGCATTGTCTGCATTCGTAATGAGTATGGTGACGACAACTCTCGGATTCTATTCAAGCTTTCCATCAGGCAGAGTAGAGTCACTTTGGCGGGCTCTTAAAATAAAAAAAAAATACATATATTAATTTGATACCTTTTTCAATATCCAAACTAGTAGGGCAGGTGTTCGTCGTGTTTGTAGACCAAATTAAACGTTTCCTTTCCGCATTGCTTCGGTTTAAATTCATATGATTATATACAGGGTGTCCAAGAACCTGGCGTCCAACTGGATTCCCACGATGCCCCAAGTTCTAACAGTACTCAGAAAAATATTTTAAAAAATCCACCCCATGTACTTACAGAATTATACTGATTTCAAAAAAAAAGGGGAAATGAGCACCCTGTGACATACTTTTGAATGCTGTGACTGCTAATGCTGATAATTTCGATATTTCTTGGAGGTTTTGTAATCTAGGGTATTGCTGTGTCTAAATAGAATGTAAAAATAAAGTACTTTTTGTACCATTTTAAAATAAAATATTATTTTAACTAAAGGTGATATGGAAAACTATTGAATTTCGCAACTTTGACCGACTGTAGTGTAAAAAAAATGTACCAAAATAGTATGGCAAGTGACGTCAAATTTTGACGCGTTTATTCCTCTTTTTAAAAAGGTATAATACTTACACATTAATTTGAAAAAAAAAATTTTGATAATATTTTTACTCAACAACCCAATTTTTACGAAGTGCCTACCCACTAACGGTAACTGTCGGACCCTTTCTTATCTTAGAAACTGTTATGTTACTACTATTATTTACTTCGGTTCCAAGAGTGAGCAAGAAGGAAATACACACAGGTAGATGGGTTCCCAGTAGAATAAAAGCAAAGAATGTTAGTTTAAAGATATTTTATTACAATAAATGTTCAAAATGTTGACCACCCGCGGCAATACAAGCTCTCACTCTCCTTAAAAAGGACCGCTTTATGTTTCGCGAGTGACGTATCACCTGCACTGCTTGTGTTATCTTCTCACGAAGGTCAGCGATGTCATTAATGGGCTTCGCATAAACGAGCTCCTTCATAGTTCCCCAGAAAAAAAAATCCAGCGGATTTAAGTCAGGTGAGCGGGCTGGCCACGGGATTGTTCCTGATCGCCCAATCCACCTGTTCGGGTATTGCTCGTCCAAAAACTCTCTAACGGATACGCGAAAATGTGCTGGACAGCCGTCGTGTTGGAACCACATATCTGGTGGGGTCTCTTCTAGTAAGTTTGGCAAATCATTTTGAAGAAAATTTAAATATGATTCGCCAGTCAAATTCTCGGGCATCTCAAATGGACCAATAATATTCCCACAGAGAATACCGGTCCACATGTTCACTTTGAACCGGTACTGGGATCTATCTTCTCGCATCAAGTGCGGATTTTCCACATGCCACTCGTGCAAGTTGTGTAGGTTCATGTAGCCATCTTTCTTAAATGTTGATTCATCTGACCACAAAATTTTGTCGATAAAGTTTTCGTCTTCTCGATGTTTTTGCAGGATTGTTTCACAAAACGCGACTCGGCTCGGATAGTCTCGAGGTAAAAGACTTTGCACTCGCTGTACGTGGTACGGATGATATTCTTCTTTTTGGAGAATACTGTGTGCTGTGCTCTTCGGTATCCCCGTATCAACCCTTTCGGTACCTTAGTCGTCATATACTATCGTGGTCTGAAAGAAAATCGTGTTAAGTAAATCTTTGGCTACTTTGTTACTAAATAATGAGGTTACAGGGGCCTAAATTCTCTGGTTTCTAGAAATTTAGGATTTTCTGAATAAAGTCGTCAAATTTTTTGTTAGAGGCAGGGAGGACGACGCGGGGTGCTGGGCTAGAAAACCTCCACGTGGTGCACCCTGGAAACGTTGGTGATGGTGTTGTTCATCATTACCAACGGCTAATATTCTAGCACGAAGAGGAAGCCATTTTCTTCGGCAAATCGGCCGAGATTTGGTCCAACAGAGCGGGCGTGTCTGTCGGATGCTCTGTTGGTTCTTCGCTCTTCGGAGCAATGAGGAGGAAAACCTCGGTAAAAAATCACTATGGTGGGACTCTTTAGGGTCGGAATACCTCCGCTTAGCGGTGGAAAAGGTAGGACAGGCTCGGTGTGCACTTACACTGCCACCGAGCAGGTATCAGGAGACGTTGTCTCCCTACCACTGTCGGCATATCGTAGTTCCGAAAGGAGTGTCGTGGTTATGTCTCGCGATGCCGATCGGGGGCGAGGGTCTTGGCTTAGCCGGCCGGACTGCGAGGAAGAAAACCTCTATAAAAAATTACCCCGAATCCCGTGTTCTGGTGCGTGACCAGGGGATGCATGGCTGATGGGTAGTTCAGTCGTAAGCGCACTCCCAGCCGAGGCACCTGCGGATCCCTCGGTTGGGCATAAATTTACGCTTGCCCGGGTATTGGGGGATCTCTGCCCGGGTCGACCATTAATTCTCCCTCAATCGTGGGATTAAATATGGAACAAAATATAAATAAAAATAATCAAACTGACGAAAAAAGAAGGAGAAGAAGGGTAGGAAGGAGAACAGTGCAAGGGCGGACGATTACTCGTCCCACGAAGAGGGCGTATTGGTGGGAACGCCGATCTCGGTTGGGCTGCCAGAAGTCATTTTGGCTGCTGGGAGCCGAAGAACTTCGGAACGAATTCGTTCGAAATCCACTAATCCGTCGGATGGAGGTAACTCTAGTGCGACTATGGACGCACTGGAGTCAACAAAGAGAAAACGCGGACACTCCAGGGACGAAGAGAGCGACACGTCCCAGGAGATGCTGCCCCCTAAAGTCGGTAGCAGCCGCAGAGGTCGGTCACGCACCTCGATCTCGACCCCATCAGGCTCTGTCTTCTCCAAGGCAGAAGCCTACAGAAGGGTCAGAGTAGAAGGTGAAAGCGCAGCGGAGGAGAAGATTGCTGATTTAGTGCAGAAAATACGGGAACCGGTGGGAAGGGATTCTATCTCCCAAACACCGGTGTCTTTGCAGGAGAGAGTAAATATGGGGGTGGCCATAATCCATAAAGTGGCCACCAAGTCCAGGAATCTTAAGAGTTCTTTCGTTAGGGCTCTTAAGGACTCCTCCTCTGCCATTGCTGGAGTCGTGGAAAACCTCATGGGGGATGTAGCACGCCTTCAGGCGGCTAACGATCACCTGACGGGGCAAGTGGCTGAGCTCAGTGCTCAGTTCGCCCAATTTCGAGCACATCGTCCGACGGAAGATCCGGCCAAGACCTCATCTCAGCCTGCTCCCTCTCCCATCGGTATCATCCCTGCTGCCCACCTGCGCCAAATTACGGACGCAGTGTGGCGTATGATGGATGGGCGTCTCGCTGGCCTGGAGGCGAGACTGCCTCCGGCTCCCATTGTCCGGCCGCCGCTGGCAGCACATAGACCGAAGGTCGCACCAGTGACGACAGCGCTTCCCGTTGTGGGCGGTCGCGTGTCTTATGCAGCGGCGGCGTCGGTGTCTGCTGTTCCTGCGGCTGCTCCAAAGGCGCGGCAGGTAGCTAAGGCAGTAGGTAGGACTGTAGCACCTAGGGAAGCACGTAACCCGGCGACCAAGCCTGGAGCGGCATTTCCACCGCTCCCCACTCCGACACCTTTATCTGATCCCTCCACATCTGCCCCTCCCAACGATGGTTGGCGGGTAGTTGGGGGGGCTAAAAAGTCCCGGCAGCGGGGTAAAAAAGCCTCTACCCAACAGGCGCCATCGGTGGCAGTGGCTACCACGAAGAAGCCACGTAAACTACAACCTCCTAAGACTGCGGCTGTGGTGGTCACCGTATCACCGGAGGCAGCTAACGGCGGACTGTCCTACGCGGCCATTTTCAAGAGGGCCCGGGACAGTCTCGCCAACGATTTCGGGACTGGAGGGGTCAGATTGCGCCTCGCTCAGACAGGAGCTCGAGTATTCGAGTTCCCTGGAGCCGAAGCTATAAAGACGGCGGACACATTTGCCGAGAAGCTGCGGGGAATATTTGCAGCCACGGATGGTGTGAAGATCACCAGGCCTACAAAATGCGCTGAATTGCGCATCTCGGGCCTGGATGACTCTGTAACGGCCGAAGACGTCCGCGTTGCGATTGCAGAGAAGACGAGGTGCAACGCGGAAAACATTAGGGTCGGCACCATCCGCCCCGGTCCAGGAGGACTTGGTGCTGTGTGGGTCAGTTGTCCCATAGCGTCGGCCAAAGCTTTGGGCGACGCAGGCCGACTACTCATCGGTTTCGTGAACGCTAGGATCACAATCCTGGCGGCGAGACCGATGAGGTGTTATAAATGCCTGGCATCGGGACACACACGCGCCAAGTGTGGTAGTCGTTTTGATTGCAGCGGACTATGTTTCCGCTGTGGTCGACCGGGGCACAAGGCGGCAGAATGCTCTGCCGCCCCTCACTGCCCGGCGTGTGAGGCGGGTAATAAGCCCGCCAATCACCAGATCGGGCAGGCGGGCTGCAAGCCTCCCCGTGAATCTTGGCAATCATCGGGGCTAGCCAGTCGGCCCAGGCTGTCTCCGATGTTCTTCGTCTGTCAACATCATCGCCCATGGAGGAGGTTGTAGAGACAGTCCGGTAATGGACCAAGTCTCCAACCTCCTTGTCCAGACGAACCTGAACCACTGTGCCGCGGCGCAGGATCTCTTGCTACAAACCATGGTACAGTGGTCGATCAGTGTGGCCGTAGCCGCGGAGCCCTACTATGTTCCTCCTCGACCGAATTGGTTGGGTGACCGGGACGGCTCCGTGGCAGTCGTCGGCTCCACAGCGCCTCATTCCTCGCCCTTGTCGCTAAGAGACAAGGGCACTGGATATGTTGCTGCTGAGTGGAGGGAGATCACCGTATACGGTGTGTACTTCTCCCCCAACCAGAGTTTGAGTGACTTCGAGGTTTTCCTCAACAGCTTGGAGACCTCGATACGGCGACTAACGTCTGGGCACGTTCTTGTGCTGGGGGACTTCAACGCAAAATCCGTTGCGTGGGGTTCCCCCAGAACGGATGCTAGGGGCGAAGCCGTAGAGGAGTGGGCGGCTTCGGTGGGCCTCTGTTTATTAAACAGAGGCTCCACTAACACGTGCGTGCGACAGCAGGGGGGGGTCGATAGTGGACCTTTCGTTCGCAACCCCTGCCCTCGCCGCACGAGTAAGGAAGTGGTTGAGACGCTCTCGGATCACCTCTACATCCGATTTGAGCGCTCCCGGATCCAGGACTCCAGTAGGGGTCACACGGCGCGGCCTTCTTCTCGCTTTCCGCGGTGGGCTATTTCGAAGCTGAACAGAGACCTACTAGAGGAGGCGGCCGTTATTCAGTCTTGGCTGCCTCCGCAGGCCCCAACCGAGGAGGTCGACATGGGGGCTGGTCGCTTTCGTGACGCGATTACGCGATTTGCGATGCGGCCATGCCCCGTATCCGAGGTCATCGGCCTCCACGGAAGGAGGTTTACTGTTGGTCCCGAGAGTTGGCGGACCTCCGCGCGGCTTGTACTCGTGCCCGGAGGCCTACACCCGCATTCGCCGGCGTCACCGCGAAGACGACAAGGAGGACCAGCTTCATGAGGAGTACCGAGAGGCGCGGAAAACTCTGAAGCTGGCCATTAGCTGCGCCAAAGAAGTGAAAAGAAAGGAGATGCTGGAGAGTCTCGATCGTGACCCCTGGGGTCGCCCTTATCGTGCGGCGCGACAAAAGCTCCGCACGTCGGGGTCCCCCCTTACAGAGACTCTCCATCCCAGCTTCCTGCGGGAAGTGGTCGAGGGGCTTTTCCCGCAGCGGGTGGAGCACACAACCTCGTCAATGGCTTTCTTGGTCAGAGACGACGGAGGGGAGAAAGAGGATAATGTTCCACCCGTCAGGGAATCAGAAATAGGGGCGGTTGTTCTACGGATTCGCTCCAAGAATACCGCCCCTGGGCCAGATGGGATACCTGCCCGAGTGTTGGCACGAACCCTCGACCACATGTCGGATCGCCTCAGAGAGGTCCTGGACGCCAGCTTGGCGTCCAGACGCTTTCCTGAGAGCTGGAAGAGCGGGAAGCTGGTCCTGTTACGGAAACCGGGACGGCCTGCCGATTCGGTTGCGGCCTATAGGCCCATCGTGTTGCTGGACGAGGCGGGTAAACTGTTTGAGAGGATACTCTCTGCCCGCATCGTCCGGCACCTCTGTGAGGTGGGCCCCGATCTGTCGGACGCCCAATACGGATTTCGAGCGGGGCGTTCGACGGTCGATGCCTGTTCGAGAGTACCTAAGGCGGCTTGTGGCAGACTATCTTCCAAATCAAAACACGGTACTTTGACAATATCGATGTCAATCTTGAAATATGTCAAAGGTGTCCTTTGCTGTTGTAATGTCAAGATGAACGTTCCGTTTCGCTCATAGTGTGAATGTATTAAAATGCATTCGGTTCGGAGTATGTTCCACTGGATACTTTTATATTCTAGACTTGATATCATTATATGTTTATAATATCGGAATCTGGGTCTTTGTACAGATATTGCGTGAATATTAAACATAAACATTTTATGAACATGCTGGTATAGCACTGTATAACACGGGCAGATAATCAATCGAGTAATTAATTATACTGCCATATTGTTTACACTTCTTGATATACTGATCTCTGTCATTTATCTTACCTTATGTTTTTTATTTTTGCGTTTAACTGTTATTATTATTTTGTTTTTTTGTTGTTATTGGTTTTGTTTCTTTTTTTTTAGATTTGTTTTGATGTACTAATGCTGATTTGTCTAAAACTGGCAACCGGCAGATGGAGTTAGCGTATATTTCGTTATTTCTTTATTTAACATATACATTTATTATAGTTTGGTATTGTAGTTATTCTATATTTATACTTATCTTTTATCTAAGTATTATATTAGAATACGAGTACGTAGTGCACAATCTTTTTCTTTTCCTTTTTTCCTTTCTTTGCTTTTGTTTATTCTAATCGACTGACTTTATCGCTTCAAATGTCTTTACCTGACTGCAGTGATGACGGCACTGACTTCTTATCTGCATGTAGTAGTGTTGGTTCCCAGGATGACCCAACAATCGCTGAGACTCTCTCATTTCAGTTCTCTGACGTTCCCAAAAACTTCAACATGGTACACATTAATGCTCAAAGTGTTCCGGCTCATTTCCACGATATGCTGGCATGTTTTGACTGTACGAACTTACACGCTATACTTATCTCTGAATCGTGGCTTAAGCCCTGCTTACCCTCGTCTGCATATTCGTTACCAGGTTTCAACCTCATCAGGAACGATAGAGCTGTAGGCGGCGGGGGTGGTGTAGCTATCTATCTACGGTCTCAAATTCCCTACTCTGTCATTAGTTTGTCACCGCAGCCCCCCCCAGCTGATGCAGGCGAACATCTGTTTCTGGAAGTTGAGCTCCTTCATTCCAAAATACTTCTTGGTGTCTACTATTGCCCTTCCTTACGTATTGACTTTTTCTTATCGTTTGAACTGCTCCTAGATCAATTTACTCCTTCGTACAGTCATACCATAATCATGGGTGACTTCAATACTTGCCTCCTTAAAAACGACTCTCGGTCGTCAAATTTTCAATCCATAATTCAATCTGGCAATCTTACCATTCTTCCTTCCAATGCAACGTATTATTTTCCACACTCTGCTCCGTCTTTGTTAGACCTAATCATTGTTTCCTCCCCTAATCTTGCGGCTAAGCACGGTCAGTGCTCCGCTGTCGAGTTTTCGTATCACGACTTGCTTTACTTATCCTATCACCTCCGACCTCCTAAACCTAAAGCGAAAACAATCCTGCAGCGAAACTTCAAGGGCATGGATATAGGTCTCTTGTTAAGGGATGCCAACAATATCGACTGGACTCCTCTCTTTAGTGCTAACTGCATTGACGATAAGGTTGAACTATTTGTCACTAATTTAACGACTCTGTACGATAAACACGCGCCAATCAAAGAAATAAGGGTCAAACGTCTTCCGTCACCGTGGTTAACTGGAGACATTAAAGCCCTAATCAGGAAAAAAGTGTTAGCTAGGTCTAAATATAAAAGGAATCCTAACGATAGTAACCGTGATAGGTACGTGGCCGTCAGAAATCATTGCAGCAAGGTGTGTAGGACTGCACAGCGCCGATACATTCACAGTTCCGTTGAAATCGGAGATCCGGCTAAAGTCTGGAAATTCTTAAAGTCACTGGGAGTAGGCAAACCTAGTCATGATTCGCTTTCCAAAAATATCAACTTAAATTCTCTTAATCAACATTTCTCTGCTTCGTCAAATTTTGATAAAATGACAAAAGATGCTACAATGAAACTTATTACTGCCGCCCCAACTCCTGACTGTTCTCCATTTTTCTTTAGTCAATTCTCTGATTGTGATGTTAAGAGGAGCGTAGTGTCCATCACTTCGAATGCAGTGGGTTCTGATCGTCTGAGCCGTAATATCCTCCTCCCAATCCTTGATGAAATTCTTCCTATCATCTGTCATATCCTAAATTATTCAATCTCCCACAGTGCATTTCCAACAGCTTGGAAGGACGCCGAAATAATACCCATCCCCAAAAAGAAAAACCCTGGATCCTTTACCGACTACCGCCCGATTTCAATTCTTCCATTTCCCTCCAAGGTCCTTGAACGTCTTATCCATACTCAATTCTCACATTTCCTATCCAGAAACCTACTACTAAATCCTCTCCAATCCGGTTTTCGAACCGGTCACAGCACCACTACTACCCTTGTCCATGTTACGGAGGAGATCAGATTTGCCATGGAGAATGGTTATTTCACAGTTCTAACACTTTTGGACTTTAGTAATGCATTCAACACCGTTGACTTTGACGTTCTGCTGTGTATACTGCGCTCTCTCAACATATCTCCAACTGCGATTGACTGGTTTCGCAACTACCTGTTTGGTCGTCGGCAGCGCATCTGTATTGAAAACACTGTTTCTTCTTGGTGTAACACTGCAGCCGGCGTACCGCAGGGCGGCGTGCTTTCTCCCCTACTTTTCTCTGTTTTTATTAACACCATCACTAATGATCTGTCTTCTTCCTACCACTTGTATGCGGATGATCTTCAAATTTACACCAGGGCATCACCAGCTAATCTGACTGATGCTGTCAACACCACTAATGCTGATTTGGATAAAATATGTAAGTGGAGCAACACCTACGGCCTGAAGATCAACCCATCGAAGACTCAGGTCATTATCGTTGGAAGCTCGCGAATGACCTCCAAAATTGATTGGACACAATTACCACCAGTCGTGTGCAACAGCACGCCTATTCCGTACAGTGGCAAGGTGAAAAACTTGGGGATCTATATTGATAGCACCTTATCCTGGGGCCCTCAGCTGCAGGAGCTGAGTCGTAAAATGTTTGCCGCTGCAGGATCTTTACGCAGACTACGAAATTTCCTACCTACATCTACTAAGATTGCTCTTACACAATCCCTCCTTTTTCCTATCCTTGATTATGCTGATGCCCCTTATCTTGATCTCACAGAAAACCAACTGAATAAGCTTGAGAGACTCCAAAATCTTTGTATACGATTCATATTTGGATTACGTAAATATGATCATGTATCCGACTATCGTAAACAGCTTAAGTGGTTACCTATCCGCCTTCGCCGGAACACACATATTCTGTCTCTTTTATATAACATTCTGTTCAATCCTCTTACTCCACATTACCTTAAATCACGGTTTAACTTCTTACGTGACACACATCCCAGAGTGTTGAGATCGTCAGAGAACTTAAAATTAAAAATGCCAGGGCACACAACTAAATTTCTTGACCACTCCTTTACTGTCCTGGCGGTTCGACTGTGGAACGCTCTACCGGTTGAGATTAGACGTGCGCAAACTCTGACAGCCTTTAAGAGATTGATAAGGGAGCACTATCTGGCTGATATTGATGTCACATAGTGTTAACTTTGCTGCACTCGATCAGGTAAAGATGTACCCCTTAAGTATGTATGTAATGTCTATAAGTTTCAGCTGTTTTTCCTGTATATATTTATTTATAAATTCATACTACGTGTTACTGTCACTTAATATAAGTTATATGTACTACTACCATTTCCTCTTTCTGTATACTTCTAATACACCAGGCACTACCTTATACTAACCATCTCATGCTCTCTTTCCATCCCATGGTTGCCTGTAAGAGATTGCCAATAGGCGATAAGGCCGCCACTTGTACTTCTTTAGCTTTAAGTCTCTTATAAATTTAATCTGGTGTACAATAAAGAGATATTATTATCATTATATTATTTATTATTATTATCTTGAGGAGCGTACCGTCGTGTACGAGGACCGAGATGGTATTCTGAGGCGGCGGTCCATGTCGTGCGGTGTTCCACAGGGGTTTGTCCTCGGACCACTCCTGTGGAATATGGGATACGACTGGGCCCTTCGAGGTCGTCTTCCCCCCGGGCTGGGCGTAATTTGTTACGCAGATGACACATTGGTCACAGCCCGGGGGATGAACTTTCAAGAGGCGGCGCGCCTGGCCACCACTGGCGACACCACGGGACCCTTTCCTTCCGACTGACGCAGGTTCTTTCCGGGCACGGTTGCTTCGGGAAGTATCTGCACTCGGTCGCCAGGAGGGAATTGAGTCCCGCCTGTCACCACTGCGACTGCAGTGAGGACTCGGCTCAGCACACGCTAGCGGTTTGTTCCGCCTGGGCGGCGCAGCGTGGGGTCCTCACTGCAGTTATTGGAGGAGATCTCTCGCTACCGGCCGTCATACGCTACATGGCTGGTAGCAACAGTTGTTTTACCGCGGTCGCTACCTTTTGCGAAGATGTAATTTCGCGGAAGGAGGTGGCGGAGAAGGCCCGGGAGGACGACCTCCACTCGGACCCAATTCGCCGCCGGCGAACCGGGCGGCGGAGGCGCGTATATCAGCGCCTCATGCCGCCTTGAGTGAGGCTGCGGGTGGACGGGACGGGTTTTCCCCTCCATCCGCTATAATGGCCAGCCGCAAGGAGGTGACGTGCGCGTGTGCCGTACGTCGCCTAAATAGAGAGTTTGTAAGCAGATGGTGCCCGCGTTAGCGGGCAGGCGCTAGGAGGGATTTGGATGTCGTAATAACAGCTGTTCCCGGAACCCTCCTATGTCAGGCGCAGAGTGGCACACCGTGTGGTTTTAGTCGGTCCGATTCCGACACACCACCCCGCCGTAAACCCCGGTGGGGTGACGGCTCGAGGGGGTTTCCACACGTTAAAAAAAAAAAAAAAAAAAGGACGACGACGCTTTTGTAATGTTTGAGTTGTAGTTGATGTCGATGTCGGTCGATGATATTCACTTTTTGTCAGATGCAATCTACTTCCATAAAAACACAAAACATTTCAATCTCAGTACTAATACGTGTAATAGTAATAATATGTCAAAAACACTATTATTTTCCCATATCACAGAGACCGTCAAAACAAAAGAATAATATTTTCTGCGCAATATATCTCACCAAAATATCTTGCGAAACCAAATTATTACGATTGTATGGTCCCCACTTATGAACACACCAATTATTTTGTTGCTTACTGTACCCATATCAGATCAAATATCCATTTTCGGTGTTATTTCCGGGTGTATTGTCATGACACGTAATAATATTTGATTTTGTGCTTCTGTGAGGACCAGCCGTTCTGTATTAGGTAAGTATGCGGGGAATAAAGTAATAATCGTTATTTATTGTTACAATTACAAGTTCTATTAACTAAACTTTCAAATTGATCTTATTTGTGTGGTGACGAATTAAGAATAGGGAAAGTGACTGCGTCTATTTATCCTTTCGAAGATTTCCTCTAGGGCTGTCACCTCATTAGGGCTTGCACCATGAAATCTAACGGTGTACCTCTTTGCGTCTGAGATAGGAGGGATCCGGCAACAAGTGTTATTGTCGGGTGAATTTTCTATTTAGGTGACGTAAGGCACACACAGACATCGCTTGCTCGAGGCTGGTCATTCTCATTTCGTCCACCCGCAGCCACATTCAGGTCAGCATTAGGGTGCTGGTAAGCGCACCTCCCGCGCCTTTTCTGCCACCTTCTTCTGTAAAATAACCATAAAAATAACAATAAAAATCCCACGGGGGAGTGCCGGCCAAAGCACACGTCACCTTTTTCAACACTGTGTAGTAACCGCGTATCCTCTGAGGGCGCGAGAGACGTGGCCTTTTCTGGGCGGTCAGAGCTGCCATTTACACCAATGTATCATGCAGAACCATTAACCGGACAATCTTCGTGTAAAGGTATCTTGTCGCAACGCTATCTCCTCCCAATTTGGGAAAAATTTGGGCTCTCATAGTGGCGATTGTTACTTTTGATATTTTGTTTTATTTTGATACTTTTTAGCAACTCTTACCTTAACAACTTAGCTACTTTTACCCGATTTTGGAGTAATCTAAGCCTCTGCGATTACCTGCCAACTATAATTGGAAGGAGCAGATGTGAAGGGGTAAAGTAGAAGTGTTGTAGTGGGGAGCGCTGGGCATTCTGCTCCAACCTTTACTGAAATCACTACATGTACATTATAACTATAGTATACCCACTTATTCTGTTAAAGCTCTGTTGCATGTCTCTCTAATCAAAGGACGGAGATACGTGTATATAAAGTAAGCAATTTCACGCTACTACAGTCTCGGTGAGACTGAAACTGTCATAGTTTGCACATCCTATTTAATTACCCACTTATGAATGCTTCCTTTATTATTCCTAAAAACTTTCAACTTTAGGGAAGCGACTGATAATAAAAAAATTAGGTACACTATTTTATAAGTTTTAAATTACGAAGATTCCAAATTAAACACGAAATAGTTCAAAAAGGTAATGAAATCACGGGACATACTTAAAATAAAAGTAGAAATAATTTTTCATTGCCATTCAGTCAATAAATATTCTCCGTCTCCCAGGAAACACGTTCGGATGTTCTATGAAGTTTAAACAATCACAAATTAGATCGTTTCATATTACGAGTTAAATGTAATTTGCATTAGAACAGTTACACAAGTGTTTGCGGCATGTTGTGCTAAATTAGGGGGAATGTATTTGAATTAACCAATTTGTAATAACATATCAACACGTCATCTCCATCCCCATCCACCATTATTAATTAATGATTTCACAGAATTATAGTCTACGGTGAGATATTATTATTGAGAGTCTTAAAGTTTGTTTTACATATTTTCTTTAAAAAAAAACCATTCATAAATAAACTCCTGTTGATTTAAAAAGGGATTTTAATTCAAAAATAAATGTTCATTTCACGTAAATAACTTAATACTCGCAGTTTATACAAATGTCAAACATTTGTATATAGTTGAGATATATCGACTGTCTCGGTAGCACAGAGGTAGCGTATGCGACTGCTGGGCTTGAGGTCTTGGGTTCGATTCCCGGGTCGATCCAAATGTTTGTATGATCTACAAATATTTGTTTTGGAGTTTGAGTGTTTTTATATTTAATATATATGTATATCAGTTGTCAAGTACCCGCAGTACAAGCTCTGTTTAGTTTGGGACTAGATGGCGTCGTGTATCATAGCTATGAAATATTATTATCACTATTGAGTTGAAACGTGAGATATCGTTGAAATTAAATGGATCAATGGTATAAATATGTAATTGAGATTAATTTTATTCCCGAAAATGATGTTTCTCTTGTTTATGAATATTTCTGGACACTATTTTTCTTGTGAATATTTTGTCTATATCTTTGACATTCTTTAGCTCTCTTTAGCTTTTCAAGTATTTTTCGCTTATGGTTTTATAATAAGTTTCTCAGTCACATAGATTTATCGATAATAAGTTGAAACACGTGTGCCGGTGACTGTGGTGTGTGAATGGAAACTGATGTTAGAGCGGGGCTTGAGAAATTAATCGATAGATGTTTGAATTTAACATCTTGTGGGGTTGAACGTAATCGCTTAACTTTTACACCCAACAAAATCTGCGATCTACTTCTACAAGCTAACCTTAAATAACCACCGTGCATAAAATTTGACAATGTTACTATTAAAAAAAAAACTTTAGTGTGTTATTTAGGATTAGTTTTAGAATTAAACTTTTAATTTATCGAACATATAAAAATAGTTAATGAAAACTTTGAAGGAAGTTTCTAAGTATTGACAAGGGTGTCAAATGTGACATGGAGTTTATTATGGAATACACTAAATATCATATATGTAGCTACTTATCCAAGTTTTTTTGTACTATGGTGCATCTGTATATGTCGATTATAGAAACTGTTACAATGTCAACGATTTGCGCTGATACTCTAGTGCAAGGCACATAGGACGGTTACCACTGAGGTTTTTGTCAGCATTGTCGGGTATGCTTCCGGTAGATCTCAAGGTAAAAAGACGGGCAGCGATGTACTATTCAACGTTAGAAAATATATTTCTTGCGCGTACGAGACCACTATCGGTAGTAGAGCCACGCTGAAATGAGCATGAACGGGTCGGCTCAGTCAGGGCAGTGGAACCCTCTCACAGTAGACCAACCTAAAGCGACAGGATCCGTGCTGTTGTGTTTCGTTGGTAAGTGTGAAACCTGAGGCCCATTGATGCAGGAGTCACAGTTGTCGCCGCCGTAGTATGGGTCACCAAACTGTGTCTGCATTTACCATAAGTATAGCGTCCACAACTCTTGGATTCTATACATTCTTCCATTAGGCGGAGTATAGTCGCTTTGGCAGGCTCTTAAAATAGAAAATAAAAAAAAACAATAAAATCACAAGATTGCTTCAACAGCAGTCCGATACCTATAACGACCTCACAGTTGAATAGCAACAACGATGGGACGAATCATCTAAGCGGCGACATCTTTGCAAGTTCTATTCCTTTGTTCACAATCGGTGGCCGAGTACATAATTTGATGTGGATCACTGTGTCACTCAATTTCATGGTATAGTAACTATAAAAGCAAATTACACTCTTTAAACTAGTCGAATCACCACTGTGTCATGCTCAACACCTGGTTCTAACCGTAAACAGTCCACTCATCATATCCTCTGTAGTCTTTGATACGATAAACGTAGTATAATGCTGCATACTCACAAATGACATCTGGTGTGATAAACTATGAGGGTCTTGCGTTAACAAAGTCAATTGCCGTGCGTTTAGGCGATTCTACCATACATATGATGCAGGGGTGACAGTTATAGTGGTAACTGTGTAAGCCTTACACTGTCACAATGACTGTCATGCCTTTTACGTCTCCAAGCGGGGTGTGAAAAAGCATCTTACAGGGCCGTCATGGTGTGGGTCACCATACTGCATTGTCTGCATTTGCAATGAGTGTGGTGACTACAACTCTTGGATTCTATTCATGCTTTCCATCAGGCAGAGTAGAGTCACTTTGGCAGGCTCTAATATAGAAAAAAAAAAAGGAAACATATTGTAGAAATTATATATACCACCCATAATATTTTATGGCCGTGGTGCTTCCCTACTTTAAAAAGGTGTATGCCTGTTTTTACTTCATTTTGTCTCCCACTTCACTAAAAAGGGAAATCGACTTGTTATATTTTCAACTTCTCCATTTTTCTTTTTTCTTCTGATTAATTTGGTTACTGGTTCAATGAATTTTCTACAGACAGTTAATTTTTTCCTGGGATTTCTCGAGTGTCGTAACTCAGTATATTCGTGGGTTGGTTGTGGGCGTGTGGGAGGTATCAGACTATTTAGATGATGAAAATGTTTGGGATTGAATTACTCATAATCAACTCATTACAATTGTAAAATTAGATGTTTTTTTATGAGTATGTATGATACTCATAAAAATGGAACGTGAAAGGAAGTAGGGAAATTTGACGTAATATAAGCACTTGTAACAAGTTAATAAGATATAAACAATGTTTGAATTACCTTTCAACATACATAAAACAAATTAAGTTATTTACATAATCCCTTCAATATGACTTCGCACCTAATTTACTTTGTATTAAATACATTTTGTTGATATAAATTTCACATCTCCGTTATATAAAATTTCTTTGCTAATATTATTTATCAAAGAACTCATATTCTTCGAAAACCCACGTAAATTCTCTCAAATTCGCTTCTCGAGATTTAAAGACAAAATTCTCATTTCAATAATTTTCTCGATGAAAAAAAAAGCTTTTAAATATATAAATTGTATAAACAGGTGTAACTTTACACCTCTATTATTGAAAACTGTGTATCTGTTATTAGCTGACCCATGCAACCTCGCCTGCTTCTCCTATTGCCCGTATATGATGACATATAGCGTAAACAAATGTATTTACCACAAAAAAATCCTAGGCCGCTATAGCGTGGTTCGCCATACTGCATTGTCTTCATTCGCCATGAGTATGGTGACCACCGCTCTTGAATTCTATTTATTCAAAGAAAAAAAAAACAATCTGAAAGACAGAGATACTGTCATGGACTTTTTTTAGTACTTTCATTAGGGAATACTTCTTTCGTACATTGTTTTTATGAATCTTTAACCGTTTACGCTGTACGGGCAATAGAAACCTATAGCCTCGATGAGTGGGCTATCTAACATAGTTTTTTTTTATGGACCAACAGTTAGAGAGATTATCACGTTCAACCATACTAGCAATCTCTATAGCTTTATAATATTATATTGGAACAGATTATTATAAGTTGATGCTACCAAGGAATTCTAAGATACTTTGGACAAATAACCAGAGAAGTTGGAAAAGGTGGTCTTGGTGGGCACAGTAAAGGAAAAAATATCATTTGAAAGAAATCTGCCAATCATAACCGCTATTAGACTGACTAAAGTCACAGTGGGATGGAAGAATCTAGTGGAAATATCCACGAAGGAGTATCAAATTAAACACAACTTTTATGTAGTGAGATAAGATGTTTATCAAAGCAGCTGAACTTTAATTAAATCACCACCCACATTGTTATTTTACAAAAACGAGTAACGGCACGAGAAGGTAACACTCATCTAAAATATTTACCGAAACCGTGCACTAACGATCACCCACGTTCAACTTGGTAAACTTTACCATTATAACGCTTTTGACTGCATACCTTCACGGTACGGCTTTGCGTTCTTGACGTTCTAAATGAAAACAAAGCCTTATTTAGTATTCTCCGCCATGGTACAAATAAACCAGTCTTTGTTACAAACGTGTAAACAGTGCCTCTACTCATGGTGTTTTTGAATCGCTAACGACCAAGTACAATTAAATCCTGTGTTATTTACACTTTCACGGTACCCATATACTGAGATTCTATTCGTTATCTAGGGTGATTAATGAGTTTATAAGTAGCCTTAAAGTAAGGGCCTTACTGATTTGATTTGAATATGCAAATTTCTAAATGTGTACATTTGTAATTTAATGCAGTACTTTATTGAAATTGAAAATCTTTGCGTATTTTCATGTTTAATTATTATTTTAATTTTATAAAGCCAAAACTGTACACTAAATTTGTAAAAGTTAGTTATCTAAATGTGCTACGTAAGTAAACTTTGTAAATTGGAACTCACAGTTATTATTGTTATTCATTATATTAAATTTACAAAATATTCACTCAATACCAATCTCTATAGTATTTAATACTGACAACACATCAAGAATAATCTAAATTAATTCAAATTTGTGACGGGAAACCCCTCTCCTTACGTGGCGGCGACCTCTTAACATCCATCGACCGGAACAGCACGCGATGATGAACACCACCATAACCCCAGCATGACTGTGGATTTCGACATGTATTGGCTATATAACACAGCCCAACTAACGGGTTACAAATCGTTTTCTAGAAACTTCGTAATAGTAGAACCAGTTCATGTTATTCTTAAGTGTACCCTGGTGCAATTAAGAATAACATGAACTTAATTTTACAATAACAACCGTAAACCGAAGCCGATATCATATTTACGTGATGCTACTTCCATAGCAATAACTTACTTATATAATATCACAAAAACGTACGACGTACTAACTAGTAACAAGAATGCCAACTAAAATACCGCTAAGAAACAAGCGACAAACGCAACAAAATCGTTATTTAATTAATAATATTCAATTTCGTGGAACTATGCAACTACAACGAAAATCACGCCCTGCTACCAACAACAGTTTCGACAACCACGTCCTACGAACCGCCCCACATTCCGCGGCTGCCGTTCCGTTCTAGATTACCGAAGAATCTAGATAATCCATGGAATGTTTTTAGTGTTTTAATTACGTAAAAGTTAACAATGAAGATGAAAAGGTTGATTGGAAAAATAAATTTATAACAAAAATAAAGAACGCCGCACTTTATATAGCTTAGTATTAATTGCCCAGCAGAGTTTACTCGTAACATTTTAGTTAAGGGTCAATAAAATATTTTTGTAGATATAAAATATATTATATAACTAATTAACTAACTATAACTTATTACTACTTCTCACAAAACCCGACAGAAATCAAAAGTCAAAAGTATCAAAAGAGTCAAAAATCTGCAACAAATCTTACAACATATAAAAATTCTCTGGTTAAGGAATCTCCGAGCTATAAGGGCGCCATTTGTACAAACATACCTAATTTTAAGTACTTTTTTAATTATCTGGTGTACAATAAATCCATTATTATCCTCTTTAATTCATTAAAAGTATTTATAAATTATATTTTAAAATACATTGTTATCATAATTTTTGATTATTAAAGTTTGAAATCTGCATTATGCAAATAATACGGAGTGTAGTAGCCCATACCAGTCTACAAACGATTGTTTAAGTACCAGCAAAATAAATACAACATGTTAAGACTCAAAATAAGTTTTAAGAAAAATGCGGATAGGCTACAAAAACAATAATATACTGTAACTACAGTAGTTAGACACACGGTACTAGTACAAAGTTGCCCACGCCTTATTCATTGTAAAATTCGATTGCCATCGCATTCTCCAGCAGTCGTAGCACGCTTGACGGTCGGTTCTCTCAAACACAATTGTTCCTGTCTCACGAAAATTTGCATGTATATTGGTACACCTTCCATTTACCTCATCTTGATAAAAGTAAGGTGTAATTCCTACTTTCAACTCCATTTTGGAACATAATGTAATTTTTCTTAAGAATTTTAGTGAGTATTCTTTATATTTTTGGTTAAATAGCTTTTGATGAAGTGGGTATTAAATAATTTTTTAGTTTTTGGGATGAATATTAGGACCATATTTTAAGTATTTAAATATTTTGTATATAACTTTAAACCAGCAAAGGTTAATTATGACAAAGTAATACGAGTACTTTCAGACAACATAATGAAATAAATAAAAAAATCACCACGATTACGTATAAATTCGTCGTTGTTAATTTATCTTGTAAATATAAATATGTAAAGAACGTAGAACAAAATAACACATGAACGACAGTATACTTCTATTATAAATAGATTGTCGCTTTTATCATAATCAAACTACCAGTTGTCATGCCAGAGTTCAAAGCACTCTTCATACATTGACGATGCATGCCACATACTCGGGCACGTTGCAAATTATAGCTTGTGCAACCTCGCAGAGCAGTCACGTGCTGATCTAATGTAATTCAGAAAATTGTACTCAAAGAACAAAAGTTTTCTTTGACTATCCTATTTATATAAAGACCGACGTATGAAGATTTGAGTTCGAAACTGTCCTGTTCATTAAAACTGGCATTACAATTAATTAATTGTAATGTAAATTTTTGATGTTACGAAATGTATTTTTTTTAAGTGTTTTGTCTATTGTGAAAGTGCATTGAGGGACTCCTTTGAAAGAAATTTCGTTGTTATCATCGCTGGTAATTAATTACAAGTATATTAAATTCATAGGTCAATTAAGGACACCTAGGGAACGAAACTTAACTGTAATTCACTACTATTTTTATTTCTCCAAAACTCGGTAAAAGCAACTACTATGTAACAACAAAAAAATTGACTCTAAAAAACTGAAGCTAAACGGGAGTTGATCTGTCTCTTCGTCAGCTCACAGGTTACATGTCTATGAGTTGAATTAAATAGTTTAGTATTAAACTAGACTTATTCTAACTCACTTTCCAGGTCGTTATCGTAGAAGATTCAACACGATTTACTAGAACTTATAGCCAGCTTTATTAACTGGTTTCATAGTCAAGATTACGTCACAGTTACATTAGACACCTTAAGAAATAGTCGAAAATACAACCATAAGATTAAACACGCTTATTTATACGCTTGGCTTCTAAATAAGTTAAGAAATTGAAGAAGTAAGTACCCGATTATTTAACGAATACAAACACCAAGATATTGTGAATAAATGTGTACAAATAAATTAATTTAACGTATATTTCAGCAAAGTACTTTTTAATCTTTAGTCATATCCTGTCTTTACAGCTCTTCATGCGAGTCTGTAGACCTAATTTCGTTTCATACGATTCATATAAAGGACTATGATTTAATTCTGAAATAGAACGGCCTTGACCGATGTATTGGACGACTGGCTTTCTCCTACGGTTATTTGCGAACTACTAATAAATTTACTCAATTTATTTTCTTTTAGTGGGATTTCTTCTTAGACACTTTTACTTTTGTGTTCAGTTCTAAGTCTTATATGTAGTAAGTAAAGTGAATAGCGATCTACCCTTTCTGAGATACGTTATTATAAATAGAAATAGTCTAAAAAGAATCAGGGCATATAAGAAATTTGAATGTAGAATTGAAAGGACTTAGAGACATATAAACACTCGTTTTTTCGCCATAGTTTCCGGAACAGTTTTATAGTTTTTATTAAATTTAACGTTTGGTATATATCCGTCATTCTATCTTGCTGCAGGATTTGGAAGTTTGTCAGGTTATTTAAATAATATCGTATTTCGAGAATACAACACATTCAAATTATTTGCTAATAATGAATCGAATAAAGGTCACACAAAATATTCACACACATACGTTCATCCGACTTCACTCATGTCCTATAGCGTTGGCCTATCCAATGATCACTCAATCGTGAAAGCGTTATAAACAAACATCCCCTTCACATTTACAATATTACTTTGAATATTTCTAAGAACTCCGTAATTTAGACAGTATATTTGCAAATGTAATTCGGCCAGTCCGTATATCTGTGCAATGTAAATGCGGCATGAGAACCATTCTCGTAAATTTTCCCTCGTCTAAAGTTTATTCATCTAAGAAACTTGACTACCGTTTCAGAGATTATGATAGACCTCTAAGGAATCAAGTTCTGTGTATGTATTATAGGTTGTATCAGTTTGATATAATGTTATTTTTATTACGTTGATGGGTTAAAAGTATAAAGAAATCGATGAGATCGAATGACCGAGCTAAAATCATTAAAAAGTTTCGTGTCTGTAATTAAAAGTTTCACACTTTTGTCAATGATATTGAATACAATGTAACTCTCAAAAGGATATAACTCAGATATTTTTCTTCATAAATATAAAACTACTTAATACGACTATGTAAATGTTAACATCGTTACATGATTACGATAATACACAAATCAACTATCGACTAGAGATCGTGGATTTGATGCCCACTCGGAGCAAATGATTGAGAGATGAACACGACCATTTGTACTATATCTGAGTGTGGATTATCTGCGGTGTGTATGTATTTACATATAATTGTGTAAGAATGGTTATCGGTATGGCACGGAAATCGGGCGGCCGTATTTGAAATGTTTATTCGACGGCTATTATTGTTAAATAGTTTTTAAGATACGTAATCAAACAGCACTTACCTTCCATTGACAAACCGTAGATAGGTTTATGGGATTAGGTTAAGATTTATTTTTTATATTTATTTATTTTGTTAAAAAGACAACGCGCATTAGTTATAAATCCTATGTCACTTTACAAACATACAAGAAACGGACACAAAGAACACCCAGACTTTGAACAACAATTTGTAGATTACACAAAGTATTGTCCCATGCGGGGTTTGAACCAACAACACTCGGCGCAGTAGAGAGCTGCGTGGCGACCACTTAAACCACTAGGCCAACTATGTAGTCAAGATAATTATTAATGTAATAAAAAAAAAAAATTGGAAAAATTGATTATAATCAATTTTTCCAATTTATATTCGTAATAACTAAATCTATAATTATAGATTTAGTTAAAGAAGCTCTCCGCATCGTAACTCGTCTTGAAACTTGCCAATGTTAAAAGCTTTTCAGGCATTCTTTAAGACGACGATTCAACCACTCCCAACATTTTCATTATTCGTGATAAAAGGGTAAACTTCAAATGAAATGATTACAAATAAAGTTTTTAATAAGATTCACTTACGTCCATATCAAAGCAATTGTAAGTCAGTCAGTCAGTACGTTAATATGGATATGTTTAGGCCAAAAATATCATCACTTTATAAAGACTGCCAAAGAATTTCTCTATAACTATTGATTAAAAATAATTACTATTATTTGTTATGTATATAAAAGTGTGAATAGTCTTACATATTTTGATACAGAAGTTGAACCAGACATTGGAGGATTCCTTCAAATACGAGAAAATTACGGTTAGACAACGCAGCACACGAAAACAAAGTTTTTTTCTGCTTGTAAATATCACAAGAAAGATAAGATTATTAAAACCGACCTTTTGAAGTGATAACATTTTAAAGTTTATAAACTTTTTGTAGTTTTACGTTAGACATTATTTTTGTTCTCTAAAAAAGGAGTGAACACACTTTGTAACGTTTCTGCTCAGAATGTGATTTTACATGTCAATACGATTGTCATCATTATCTTCAACAGCCTTTAATAGTCTACTGCTAAATATAGAAGGGGTTATGACCTATACAACACTGGCCAGTCAGGTTGGTGCAGTCTGTAGGTCGTAATAACAGCTATGCCCGGATCTCTCCTATCTCAGGTGCAGAGTGGCACACCGTGTGTGTTTAGTCAGTCCGATTCCGTCACCACACCGCTGTAAACCTGGGGTGACGGCCTGACAGGGTTTCCACACGTTAAAAAAAAGGGTTTGTTTCAAGTTTTTTTTCTCTGTGTAGGTTTATTCTTTTAGAGTTCTCTTCAGATACGATTATGATGATGATAAATCACTACTAACGACTGCTGTTGCGACTTTATCAGAAAGGAATTTTATCCTCACAAAATCTTTGTTCCCTACTGTGAACTCACGAGAAAATTCTCGAAGACCGACAGTCATAATCATATTTTATTTCAAATCTACACTTATGCGGCTCAGTGCAACCTATTAGACTTGAGTACGTGACTGTACATACATACATAATTAATAAGGGGTACAATAAATAAGGGATGGCTAGGTGGCAAAACATAGAGACAATACATATACATACATGTTTTCAATTAAATTCAAAAAGGAGGAGGTTCTTAATTCGACTGTATATCTTTTCTTCTTTTTGTTTTAGAATAGAAAGAATTTATTACCAGTAAATTACCCATTGTAATACATAAAAGTTAAAGTTCAGTTACACTATGTAAAATGTTATTAAAAAAATGTATTTTCTTATGTATTTTTTATGGTAAAATGGTAAGCTATGGTAAAAGGGAGGTCTTATGCTAGTCGCTCCGTAGAGAAACTGATATTAGATTAAACCAGTGAAACAAGAATCTGACTCTAAAAATTTTGAGAATTATGAAGGCTAGGCAGATGATGACGTAAGGAGGCAAATGAACATCGGTTTGCAAGTAACTACCGCCGCTCATGGACACTCTGAGCAGTTATGTTTCAAGAGAAAAAAGTGCATTGCCGTCCAAGGAGTCCCTCTCCTAGAGTCAGGGTATGAGGGGGTTTGGTTTCTAAATCTATCCATATGGGGACGGACTAAGAATACAAAGTGTCGCCAGCCCCATTCGTCTCATGGATGTCGTAAGAGACGCACGAAATTTAGCATAACTTCAGAAAACATATCTACAAAGAGAAGCAAAACTTAAAATAATCCCATACCAAGACGTTTAACCAGCATGGTATAGTAGGCTAAAATCTTCTTTATAAGAAGACGTTTATGTCCAGCAGTGGACTGTTAAAGGCTGTTGGCAATTAGTGAACCTCACTCACTTGGTAAAAATCAACGAAAAGATTGCTTAACTTTTAAAAAATAATAAAATAATTTTTATAGAAGTTTCAGCTGACCAGGTTTGTAGGTAACATTGTTTATTCACGTAGTTTGAAAATGTATATTTTTTGTTATTTTAATGATCATTACTGCACCGAAATTTCGACTGTTTTTAAAGGACTTAAAAAAAATGTTTCATTTTCATCTCCATGCATTTGCTACTTTGCTCTAACTGATAAAAACGTGATTAAATCTCATTTTTTTCTTTTAAAAAAATATGTAATTTGAGTAAAATTACAACATCAATCGACAACAATTTGACAATTTATAGAAAACATTCGGCTTTTAGTATTGACACTGGTAAGATCTCAGGTATTAATGATACAATTTTTGTGAAACTTGGTAGTCCAAAATATAAAACATATAAATATAGAAAAATAATGAAAAAGTACAAAAAGAAACAAAAAGAAAAATAATGAAAAATTCAAAACTAAACAAAAGAACACAAAGGTAAATAGACAGTAATGTTAACACACCTAATTTGGCCTACAATTAAAAACTCATATACAGAATTGACACAGTTCAACAGCTACTAATTTAACAGTAATTGGTTCTGCTGTGAACTAGGTTCTTAAATCCATAGGGGCTGGTACTAAGCATATCAATTTGTTTATCGAATTTATTATACAGTCTACTTAATCTTGGCATTGAAGAGTTAAAGTCGAGGACCATTTTACGTACCGTTTACAGCAGGTTAACAGGATTTCATTTCATTCATTTTAACATTAATTCTAGATAATAATGAAAGGCAGTCAATAAAATTATTTATCAATTTATATAGAAATATTAGGTCAAGTGTCTTTCTTCGTGTTTTGAGCGACATGATATTAAAAATCAGTTATCGTTCAGTGTAACGTCGTATCCTTTTTGTGGTACCAGTAGAATAAGCTAGATGATTCAAAAATCTTTTTTGAATACGTTTTATTCTGAGAGTATTTATAGCATAGTCAGGACGTCAAACGACCGAACAGTATTCAAGAATATTTCGAACAAAATAGTTGTACGTATGTTTTAGTTTCGGAATTGTGGAACGATTTAACGACAAAGTCAAGCGCTTTCAAAATCTTTTTGGTAACAGTATCAATATGACGTATAAAAGTTAATTTTCTGTCCAAAGTAACACCCAAATCATTTCTACTCTCTCTTCCACTCAGATAACAACCTTTCATATGATTTGGTTTTAGTTTATTTTGTTGGTTTATTTTATTGATAAGAAGACCCTACTTTCTTAACCCTGACTATAGTGAAGAAATCCATTCATCACTTCAAGCCAAGAAAGACCCAAGCAAAGATGGTAACACCAATACTCCGCACGGGGCACTTTCCTGAAATTTAATTTGGAAGGAGGGACGAATCATCTTGCTCCCAAAGACGAGGAATAACGTGCTGAAACCGCCGAGCTACCGGCTGACCACCTTGTTATCCAAAATCTTGAAGATCCTGGAACAGCTCCTGTTACAACACTGAACACCACATATTACCCCTAGACCTAAACGATTCGGATTCCGTTTTAAGCGTAGCATCACGCTGCAGCTATCGAAGGTAATACACAAGACCACGACGGCGTGAAATAAACGCGAAGATACTGTTGCAGTAGTCATCTATATGGTGAAAGTGTTTGACTGCATGTGGCACGGCGATCTGTTTTATAAATTGTTGTTGTCACCAACTCCCGTAAGTAGTAGAAGTGGTCTTCAACTTTCCGAAACACCGGACATTCTGAGTGGTAGTAGAGGGAGAGACATCCTATCTACGTACCACAGAAACCAGCGTTTCCCAAGGGAGCTGCCTAGTGCTTGTTGCTACATGCAGTACACCGACGACATACAAGTCACCGAAGGGACCGTGCTAGCGCTATACACGGATAACGCAGCGGCAGCTACTCGCTACGTGGCAAACGAGGTCACCTAGACGGACCTGAAGATCGAGAGTCTTGACGATCACATTCGCTGCCTTGTCTTTTTACTTGTCTCTTCTATATTCGAGCGTGCTGACACATCGTCTTGACAATATATACTGGACCTGACACCTTGGCACACTCGATCACCAGACAGGAATAAACTCCCACGCGACCTCATAACGGACTTCTCTAGTAAGGACAGCGATTCCCTCTCGCGTACCAGCACTGCTACATATCTTCCGCAAATAAAATAAGGCCTTATAACGCCACAAAGAAAGCCTTCGTGGGTAAGCGAAATGGTGCTGCGAAGCGGTCCCTACCCCGTCACTGCGTGGAACTACCACTCTACCCTTGTGTTACGATTCTAGTCACCGCGGCTACCATTTCGGCCTGCGAGTACCTGTACCTCTTTGAGTCAAGTAGGCACATCGTGTGGGGACGCATAGTAACCACCGTAACAAGAACCACATCATCAATAGAATATATAGCAGAGTTTTTATAGCCTCTTACAATGCACTTCTGGACACACACTTCTCCTTAGCAAGGAGGTTTTGGCCCACTAAGCTGCTTATTAATGTGAAATCCACTATTTGAAGTCCTTAGCCTATTTGCTGAATCTGCTATATTTAAAAAATGAAAAAGGTTTTAGAATAAGGAGTATATAATAACAAAACTTCAATTTCGTAATGAGTTTATTTGACATTATTATTCACATAAGTCGTTTAAGATATGTCTCCACATATTAACTATTTTTAAGTATTATAAAACTTATTTCTAACTTTAAATTTATGATATATACGAAAATTATTGAGCTTCTAAATTAATTACAAGTAGCAAGTTCTTATGAGATGCTTATCCAAATTCTAGATTTCTACTGTCTTCTGTTAGTGGTAGTGGTAAGAATTTTAGCTGAAAGTAGGCAACACCAATAATTGAATTCAAGATCTTGGGCACAGGAATATAAAAAACGTATTAATCGGATTTATGTGTGTGCTTAAGTTATTACAAATCAGTAGTTTTGTTTAAGTTACTTTTCACTCATAATAAGATTCACTTTTGCAATATTACTTAACCAATTTCTAAAAGAAAAAATTTTTGTCTTTGGTCAATCAAACCTATTCATACATTAATTATGTCAATTTTCAGGGCAAAATATGATATAACATGCTTCAGAGTAACTGCATCTTTCTCATAAACAACAATTACAATGTATTTACAAGATCATTCTATAAAAGATAATGAATTTAACATATTTTTAATATGCTCGTACGTCGATGAAAATTATTTCACAAATAAAAATACAATATGAGTACGATAACACAAATTATTTAAGTACGTTATTGTTAAATACAAAAATAGCGATGTACAATCAAAAATGTTATGAACAAAAGAGAATAAAGATAAAACCTAACGATCTACTATTAAATCTAATGAACCCAAAGTTATTCAATTTCGCGACATTCCTGCCTTCTTTCGAAAGAAATGTAATAAATTTTACATGTACTGCTTGAATTACGTCTTTTTTTAGTAACTTTGTGAAAGTATTGAACTTTTTGTATGATCAGGTGGCAAAGATATTATAGACTTGTATAATTAAATGGCAAATATCCCAGTTTGAATCAAATTAAAACAACGACGTGAATATGCTGTGTTTAGCAATGTCACAAATGTCACAGTAGCCGCTAAAACTATTTTTTTATAGACTAGTTGACAAGAAACATGTAACTGAATTTTATCCACGGATTCGTTGGAAGTTTTCTGTCTGAAATACATATTTTTCTATTTAAAAGATATTATATGGTGTCTTCTATGTTACTGACAATGTGTGTGAAAAATTTACATGTTTATATTTGTATACATAATAAACAAACTTTGACTTTTACTTAGAAGAGTTATGTATGAATGAATCACATTCGAAACTTATAGAAAATTTCAGTTCTACTCGCTGCTTGACGAAAGCAGTTGTTATATGTATAGTATACTTTAAACAGCGGTACAGCTACTAGATAAACGACTGAGTTTGAGTTTGATAAGGAAAGAAGCGTCCCCACGTTTTGAATCCACACTAAGGTACGGTAATTAATTACACAAAAATAATATTGTTAGAAATTTAAATGCAATGGATCTAAAAGAGTATGGATTTTTTTGAATATTTTATCTAAATCGTTTAAGTGCCAAACGTCATTTTAGAATTAACAGAAACGTCATCATTTAACTTCTAACTTTCAACAAGTCCCCAGTCATTTACATTTATAAGCCTTTAAACTGTTTTTAGTAAATTTAAACAAAAATAAAGTCTGGATTGGTGCAGCAGTTGCTTCTCTTGTCCGGATTTTGTGATGCCTTTACCCATTTGCCGTGGCAGTGAGGAGCAACCAAGGCGTAGAAGCGTGTCGCGTGGCCGGCAACTCCATGTCCACTGCAACGCCACTTTAAGTCACGTCGAAGAGCCGCTGTCTCACAGAGAACGCATACCGTATTGCCTGGTGACAAAAAATCACAAGTAATATTAAATTGTAAGTGTGTATGTCAAATTTAACTAAAACTACTTTAAAATTTTTGGTGCAGTTTGATGATTATTGATACAGTTTAAAGTCCACAATAAGGAAAAGCCTCCCTTTTTTATGTGATAAAAAAATGCAATTTATTTTCGTAAACATAATTTCATACTTGACTATTTGTGAGCGGTGTGAGGTTATAAATAATCATGTTAGATTTGGTTCCGAAAAAAAAACGCTTAGAACTCCATTTTGCCAGAGGCCGTTTTGATATCAAATAGTATGTATATAAATATATACATTTGTTAAACATATACGTATATGATATATTTGTTATAGGTATACTTAATAATCATCGTCAACAGCGTTTAACAGTCCATTTAAGAACATAGGCATCTCCTTAGAAAGAAGGTTTTGGCCTGCTATACCACGCTGGGCAGACGGGTTCTTTAATCAGTGATGTTGTCTTATACACCTAATATGCTAATAACAGATTATTTTAAACGTGTGATATCGATACACTCGATATATCGATATATCGATAACCTCAGGCTACAGAGAGTCGTACACTTTATTGGCATCGTTATATAGATTCCAGCTTATTATTAAGGTTATTATATTACATATAATCACGCTTATGTTTTTCAAAAAATAAAGTTATATAATACAACCAAATTTTGCCTACTACCTTCATATCATTGATTCTTATTTATATGAGTAAAAATAAGTACCCATTATTAAGTACAGGGTTAATAGGACTAAACGTACCAACAGGAGCCCTTACGGTTGAACATATTATCTATATATAAAACAACAGAACAGGTAATGAACTTTACGAGACAGAATATTTTTTTTCATAACAACAGTTGCATAATTATGAACGGAAGGAACAGTTGTATAACAGGAAAAGCGACGAAATCCGTTAGGGCAATTGGAACTAACGGGTTTCGTCGCTTTTCATATTGGTTTTTATACTGATCCTAACATCCAATATCCATCAGGTACAGTAGTTAAAAGAACTTAGCCTCAGAATTTTCGACGTTGTTAATTACCATCTTGAGGCCAATTCAAAGACTTTTTCTTTTGTAATTACACGGTGGTATTTAAAAGGCTACTAATTTTCGCTATTCACTAAACCTGTAGCACTAAAAAGCAAGAAGGTCAACGCTGTGCTACAGGGCCAATTAAAGAAAACTTCCCAGGCTTTTCAAATTTCTTTTAAAAGTACTTCGCCTTTTTCAAGTAAACTGTAGCGCAGAAATAGGTTTCCTCCTCTGTTTCTTTGAAAATTACAATTAGAAATACCGTCTTCTGTATATGAACTGAATTTAAAAAGTCTTAATATTTAGTAGGAACATAAATTATTTTTAAAGTGACACGAAAATTCGCTTTTTAAAGTTTCTTATAATCGAAATGACAAGGAATCTAAATAACTATAGTTCACATTAACTATGATTTTAAGGCTTTACTTAGTTAATAATTACTTAGTTCTTATCCAAATATAATAAATAATATAACGGGCAAAAATTGTGAAGGTTAGTTACTACAAATCAATTAAATTCTAAGATACCTTAACATTTTAGATAGAATTAAATGGTAATAACATCTATTCCGTGAATTAAAATTGTTACGCACATTAACAACAATTCGATAGTTGCCGTTTCTCAGAATGGACTTTGGACATTATTATAGACATAACGGTTAGCCAACAGATACGTTGTAATCGTAAGTCTGGTTAGATTACTAGAAGGCTTATGATTCGGTTCCACAGTTGTATAAAATTAATACAACTCTATGCACTTTCTTGAAGAAATTTATGGGTCAATGGAGAACAACGATTCACTATTCAAGATGTCAGCAGACTGCGGTAAACGATGTACAAATAAAGATCGAACGAGGTATATTTTAAGGTTACAGTCTGAGTCCTTTGTGGTTTAGTCTGACTTTGAACCCTCTCAGCACTCTATTAGAGGGTTCCAAGTTAGGCTATATCTTGTAGAAACATGATTAAATTATATCTCACCTTATTTATATGGATAATTTGAAACTACTAACTTACAATTGACCAATAAATACCCAATAACTTGCGATTGACAGCATTACTAAAGGTCACTGAAAACTTTAGTAATTCTATCAAGATAGAATTCGGTGTAGCCAAGTGTGTAGTCAGGAGGAGCTTTCAGGTTCAACAAAACTCAGATTTCTATCTACCACTGAAACCTACAAGTATCTAGCTATTTCACAGTTCTTGGGAATACCAGAATCTTGCATGAAAAAACTGTTGCAGAAATGTTTCTTTGGCCGTCTGAGATAAGTAGTTAAAAGTCACTTATCAGGGGATAATAAGGCGTGATCTTATAACAATTGGGTCATGCCGCTTCTGATGTTTTCCTTTGGTAAACTTAGATGGGTTCAAACTGAATTAGTCCTTGACAGTAGGGTTCGTACGGCACCTCAATTCATACCGGATAAAACTAACACACCAAATTCTATATCAAAATTCTTATTCAATTCCGTTCTTCTTTTCTATTTCTGTCTGTTAAAAATAATAAAAATTAGCTCACGTATTTCACAGACTGCCACCTGGTCCCAAACTAGCTGTGGCCTGTAGTATGGTAACCTAACTGCTGATAAACATACTTACATACTTTTAAATACAATATAATCCAGTGTGTAAACAGAAGAATTAAATAAATATTCAATCTACATGCTGGTTCTTTATTTATAAGACGAATTTTATTTTTATTGCGTAATAAGCATAATACCGATAATAAGTAATTGGTAATAAAAGGAAGTATGTGTAATTTGAGACGATCGCAAGAAGCGCGGGCGGTCACAGAATATAAAAAAAATCTATTGGATACGGACACACCTGTTTATAGAAGCTTTTCTTCTTAAACATAACAAAGCTTAATATAAGAACCATCAATAAGTATAATAAAAGAAATTGGACGCGACCTATTAACGAAATTATAGGTCGTTAAGATGCGTTTAGATAGAAGGATGTTAAGACGAATTTACTTGTAGTAGCAAAGGAGACAAGCCACTGATTCGAATAGGTACGAATTATTAATCTGACTTGAAAATTTTATTTAATTTTGGATAACTTAGACTAGACTAATTATCACACCACGACTAATATACCACAACTTTCATTTAAAAATATTAAAATTCATACATACATACATTCCGAATGATGCGCGAATGGTCAGCGAGTTTACGATAACTATGATCTTAACATCAAAATTAAGTAAATGTGTTATTTAATTAAAAGTAGGTCCAAAATGCAAGACGTATCACATCCTTTTGGTAGATCGCCCTTGTAACTCTCTTGATTTCAGTAATTTATGTGCTTACAATTATGTTATATCACAATTTGAGTTGTGCATTTCGATCTCCACGTCAATTCCACCAGACAAGAGTAACTTGAATGTCCTTAGACCACACTACTACTGTTTTTGGAACATACAGTACCACCCGTCTTCATTAATCAAAGGCGACTGCTGAGCGACATAAAAACACGCGTGTTAGCTTGTATATGTAACCTGTAGATGTAGAAAGCAACGTCACACTTATTTCTTATTGATTTAAAAAAAGAGGCGTGTTCTGACATCTGTTATTAATTCGAATTCGAACGAATTTTTGTTATGTACTTTACCCCAAAACTCTTATTAATGTACCGACATAGATTTTTTATTCCTTAGAGACATCTTATACTAACAGAATAAAAGAAAACCTTCCTTAAGAGTCATAAATAAAGTACATAATAATTCATCAAACTACTGGATCATTGTGTTCGTAATTTTTTTTTAAATTATTATTGTGTAACTGTGTTCACTGCTTAAAATAAAATTTTACACATACAAAAGATAAAAATATTTTAAAAATACGCGAACAGGTTTAATAATATCAATGCGTCTGATTCAAATCAAGACATGCATATTAGCACCTTAAACTAAAAAACTTTAAACTAAACTAGCCAAGAAACATAAAACCATTGCAATCTTAAACAATTTTTACAACTTTTATATTTCAAGATTGCTTTTCCAGTTTCAATTTTCTTTTGTTCCAGTTTAAAAAACGAATACATACCTTCTCTCAATGCTTTATAGTCGGAATCTGCATGGCAGGCCTTTGAGACTTTAGTGACCTCGAATTGCGCGCAGTACCTGGACAATACAATGTGGGAATGAGCAACGGAGAAAGATAAAACCTCTTTTGGGCATTATTTTATGAAGAAAACATCTATCGGGATTTGATTTCAAACCATTTGGTAAAGGAAATTAACTTTTTATAAGACAAGAACAGTAATATCCTGCTCAGAATGTGTAGAAAATATTTTTACTTCATCCTCAATCTCGACTCAACCGACCCTCGTGCTCTTCACTAAACATGAATAAAATCTGCTTAATTGTAGCCTTTTGCGGGTATTTATCTTTTATTATACTTTTTATCATGATGTATTTATGTAGAAACCATTTCATTTCTAATGTTATTTCTTGAACAAAAAGCAATTTAATCGTTAATGTATAGAGACTGATTCATCAATGTCGAGATAAAGCCGCTGTTGGCGTATCCTGGGAATATTTTACCATTGAACATCCAGTTTTCTAATTACAACGAAAACATTTCAGTACCATTCTAGAAAGGCATATTAAAGTACGGTGTGACTACATACATCTTCATATACTACTTCATTCTTCCATTGGGTCACAACTATAATATTTTCTGGATTATTTTAACAAAACAAAATAGAACGTATAAACAAAAACTCAATAGTTAAAAATCAATAGTAAATAAAAATAGTAACGCCACATTATTTTTAAACTTCGAATAAAAGTACTAGAACAAATTGAAATCATTCAGGCATCAGTTCTGGTAAAGATTTACAGCAAAACTTTTGCCATTTATTTTTAGAAAGGGCAGCAACACATCACATCAATAGCCTTTTATAGTTCGCTGCCAGACATAGGCATCTCCTTAGTAAAGAGGTTTTGACCCACTATACTATTATGGCCAGACTGTATAGGGTTTGTATCAAATTTTCCTTCTCTTAACTGAGAGATGTGAGATGCCGTCGTGCGTAGTTTGCTCCCTAAGACACCTCTTACGACACCCATAGAAGGAATAGGGGTGGCGAAAATATTGTTTTCTTAATTCGGCACCACACGGCAAAAAAATTAAAAATAGAATTTCCTTTTATACATATCGACTTTAAAGCATGTTTTATCTTATAGATATTTTTTAAATATAAGTACACCTCTCAAAGCTTTTCAAAACCGCCTGCAAGCTAAATTATGTCGGTTGGTAAGAGCAAGGTTATACTCGTATTTTGTAAGAAACGTTTTTGGTATGGCCAACTATAGTACGTTTTCATTTAATTTTGTTTAGTTTCTATTATTTGCCCTTGATTTTTTTACTACTTTTGAAGTAGTAAGTGTAATCTAGATTTAAGTAGTATCGAGTTTCGTTCATTTCTTTATACTTATTATTTTACTGGTAATTTGTATAGTTAGGTGTTGTCTTTTTGGTGAATGTTGGGTGTACCTGTTATGGACATGCATATCAGGTTTTACTTTTTCTTGGAACTATTATTGAAGAGTGTTGTATGTATGCTGTTGTACCATATAAATAAATAAATAATGCTACCAGCATTTACCAGCGGCTTCTCTAGCGTTTACAAGGTTTTTAACGTTGTCGGTATGCAAAGTTGCTTTTTTTGCTTCTTCAGACTATCATCAAATGCATTTATCCTGATTTGATTTAGTAGCAAACATTCACTCCATTCAAACTTTTGCATTTATATCTCGTAAAGTAGATCAAATAAGATGCAACTTACTCTCTATGTGAATTGGATTCAGGATCGTCAGGATTACGAAGCCGCAAGTTCTTGCGGATATCCACCGTATCATTTGAATGTCGGCTTACAGACAATCCACCGGGTAGAATCATCGCAGTCTCATCTGTTGAAAGAAAATACATTAGAATTAGGTGATCGCCAAATATTTGGTCAAAAGAATTTTTGGTGCATTTGGTATCTAAATGTCTTTCACTCTAATTGATGCATTTTTTTTTATTTATTTGAGTTTGTATTACTCATTAAATACAAAGCTAAACTTATAAAAAAATAACATTAATTAACAGGTATGAAACTAATTTCTAACTTGCTTTAGTCAACATTTAAATTTAGGAAGATTTTACATGTTATGTCTATCTTCCTTTTGTCTTTTAAAGCTCTATTGGAAACGGGTTGCAGATTTGCAAGAGCATTATAATGAACTTTCAATGGGTATACATTTGTTTTGCTAAGTATTTGACAACACAGATCGTTGATATTGTGTGTTAGAACAATAACTTTAGAGTCTACATAAGAAACGATTTCAAATATTTTTTATAAACTAAAGTATCTACTTTGAATTTGATTTCTGAATTTGATTAATCTTTTATTCTTATTATTGTAAAATATTTAATATCTGACTTATTATTACCTCTTAATGGAACGTCACTGTCCTCAGAACAGCCTCGATGCTCCTGACAAGCTCTGCGCTGGACCAGCGAAGGGCAATGTCTACCACCATGCGCTGGTGCTTGCACCACTCTTCGGCTACGCTCCATACTGCCAGATCCACAGTTGGTATCGCAACCAGACCACGGACCCCAGCCGGACACCACACAATCAATTACTGGGAACAAGAGAAAAAGTTCATTGAAAATTATATCCAGCTACATTTTTATTTCTAAGTGGTGACGGATTAATAATACGGAATGTATTCCCCTATTTATCCTGTAAATATCGAAAGACCCGGATAACGGAACAAACTTAACAGGACAATAGCGTTGAAAGGAGAAGGAATACTTGAGACAAACCCTATGCATATACCCCTTTTTTTAACGTATGGAAACCCCCTCGGGCCGTCACCCCACCGGGGCTTACGGCGGGGTGGTGTGTCGTAATCGGACCGACTAAAACCACACGGTGTCCCACTATGCACCTGACATAGGAGGGATCCGGGAACAGCTGTTATTACGACATCCAGACCTATGTATACCCTACCAAAGCCTCTTTTCTGAGAAAAGGTCAATATCCAGTAGTAGACTGTTAAAAGCCATTGATGTCAGTCATAAACCCACAAAGTAGGTTAAAATGCGTATTAGACACCAAAATTATCTCGACTACAATGTAGTTCCACTACCATAACTGTCGATGAAGCACGAGACCGTTCTGAGTTGGAATTTCGAAGGAAAGCGTCTAGCATGTCAGGATTACATTTGTTACTTAAACTAGTCGTTAGCATTAAAAAGGTTATTTAGTGGCTTAACTAGGATTTCTAAGTAGAGACTACTTGAACTTCTTCACACTGATATCTCATCAACAGCTTTTCTAATTAACCCAATACTCTTCGTTCTCCTAATCATTTCTAGTTATTAACTTATTAATCGAATGTGAAATTGATATATCTAATCATTAAGATATTTTTGAAGCTTTTGAAGTTAGATCTACATTTACATATTTTAGTTTAAATGTATAAGTATATCTAGATATAAGTATTGTTGAGACTTCACCAACGTAACAGATGTTAGAAGACATTGTTGTAAGTGCCTACCAGAGACACGACGTGTCTATTCCACCTGTAAAAAGGTAAGTAATACTTAGTAAGGCAGAAAAGACTCGATATTACAAATTTAATATCAATTTGAGTATTGATTACTGACATTTAGTAACTATACTAGTTTATGGCAGTAGTTTTAAACCACCTTCTTCTTTCGTTTTAAAATGGTAAAGTGATCCACTCACAAAAAAATTAATTTTCTACACATATCCTTTAATGGCCCAATCGATGATTACATTGATACAATAGTATAAAAAAAAATCATGTTCATTACCTTATAATATTCCAGTATAGTATATGTCATTATTAACACTCAAATTTCAAGGATCCCATTAACTAACATGACCATCATATTATTCCCGGAGGTGTCGTAACAGAGGCATAATTACTTAGTGCCTGCAACCTAACTGTTTAAACTTTGATAAGATTATGTTTATAAGTAGCAGAGCCCCAATAAGGGAAGACAAATCAATAAGTTCACTTGCCCAAATAGTCTCTATTCAAAATGATGAATACAATTTATTTTTTGTCAATTCAAAATGACAAATACATTTAACATTTGTCTATGTGAAATGATGAGTTAGTTTCTCTATTCAAATTGATGAATGCATTCTAAATTATCTATTCGAAATATTGAATACATTCAAAGTTGTCTATGGAAAGTAATGGTTATACATTAAGTTAATTTATTCAGAATGGTATATGCATTCAAAATTTGCTTATGCAAAATGCTGTTTATATTTTCAGTTTCTCTATGCAAAATGATGGTTATATATTTTGTAAGATGATACTATATATATATAGTATCATCTTACAAAATGATAAATATTTTCTAGTTCTTCATATATCTGTGTGATGACTCTGAGATATTGTTTGCACTCTGTTTCTATTTACAAAAGGATCTCTTCTTCTTTAAGAGAAAATGTGTAGTAAAATTAGCGTGTGTATGTGTGTTTTAATTTTAGAAATAATATAACACAGCTTCAATCATTTCGAATACACAAATTAAAATGTGATAATCATTTTACATACCTACATTAAAAAAAATATTTAGTTTAAAAATCTAAAAAGGTATCCATCATTTTACGTAGACAAACTTTAAACGCACTCATTTTGAATAGACAAACCTTGAATGCACTCATCATTTTGAATAAAAAACATAGGGAGGAGCTGGATTTATTGATCCATTGATACTTAACTACTTTTATTACTTATAATTTATTAATAAGCGTAATCTTACACTGTTTTATGAGATTAGAATGTTTCTTTTGCATGGGCTTATGGTTTTCATTGGAGAATATTTAAGCAATGTAATCTTAAGCGGGGCAGTGACCATAACTGCAAGTGAAAGAGTGAAGAACAGCTAATGTAAAGCTCAATATTAAAAATATAGTAATACTTATTAAGAGCAAAAATTATTGGTTTAAAAAACATTACTGATTTTGGATAAAGTTTCTTCTTGCACCTAAGTTTATAATAAAATACACATAACTCCTAAGCATGTTTCTTTCATAAAACAAACTTCGTAATAAAAACTGGAATATATTACGCGTAACGGAAACAAAATAGAAGAGCTAAAAATACCTATACAAAACAAAAATACCTAACATCGTTGTGCGAGTTAATTCGTAAATTCCATTGTATAGACTCCATTCAGTCCATTCCTGCCCTTTTCGTCAAACAGGCCGTTCCACTGAATTTTCCTCGGTCGCTATAAATTAGCACTGTAACACATTTGTTACGTTTAGTCACGTGAAAATGCTCGCTGGTGTATAAATTCCTGTTACCTGTATGTTATTTACCGATTTATACAGAACGGTGCTTTTCTAAAGGGGAGTTCTAACGGTCTATCGTACTGTGAAATGTAGTGGGCTGTGCTACCATGAAATAGATTTAGATAGACGAGGTATACCCATGTCAGCTTCGCAACATTGGTTGGATCGTGGTACAAATTATATGAAAAAGTTTTTTTAAACAGATCACCCTTATATAGTTTTGAATTTACCTGAATTAACGATATACTATTTTTCACATATGGACGTATAATACCACTCGATTTGCAGTATACACAAAAATTTATCTGTAACTTTTCTAACTATTACCTTTTTTCCCTCGGATAGTCCCATCCGAGGTTATGCCGAAATCGACTCGACTAAAAACTCCACACTGCCTCTCGTACCAGTGGCCGGAGAACCAGATGTATCCTAGGAAGGCAAATCCTGGAACCTAGCCAAAGATACTTTGGGGTTCCAGCGATTTCCTAGTAGGTAGGTAACCTATGGCTCATAGACGATCCCTTCCTATGTGGGTCAAACTAGCACCTGGTAAGCCATTGCCTCTCTTAGGCGTGGCAGGCTACTCTGCTACCCTGTACCATTAGTTCTCTCTCTGCCATATAATGTCCATTTAAGATCAAAACGACTATTAAAAAATTAGGCCTGTCGGATATTAACTTTAAGATTTTCAGCGCTGTCGCTGAATAGTGACTGTTTAAAGGAGCTATGATTATGAGATGTAACGTCTCGTGATAAACGTGGCATAATATTCGCTGTTAAAATTTTCCGTTGGATAGAATGTCTAACATTTACTAGTACAAGAAGCAATTTGACGAGCCACTCCATTAAGCCCCGCCATTACCGGCATTGTCTAAATAGCCACCGGCATCAAGCTATTGATGAAGGCAATCCATTAAATAGAACGATTTCGAATTTTCGGGACCAATGCAAATGACGCTCGTATCGTGTGAACGGTTCGTTATACTTTTTTTAGGGATTTTGTTTTTAGAAACTGAGCAATGCAATACTAAATACAGCATATAGATAGATATATATGTAGGTAGGCAGGTAGTTTTTATTTCACACCATAACTAGGAAAGACACAATGTAGAATACACAAAAAAAACAGTGGTACAATGGGCGGACTTATCGCAGTCTGCAATCTCTTCCAGGCAACCTTGACACGGACTATATTATATAGTGTTATGTAGTTTATGATGCACACTACAAAGGGGTAGATGACTGTATCGTAAATAAATATCAATGTCAACTTCATTGCACAAATGTAACAAAACATCTCGAAAAATACAGTTAACATAGCTTTTTACTATTATTACGACATTAAATCAAATATGCAGTGAAATATATTGTTCAATTGAGTGATCTAAAACAGTGACGTCACAAGTTTGTTTTTAATACATTTTTCGTACAAAATTGTCGTTTTGACAGCTTTTAAAAAGTAACTTATTTGACTAAGGTGTCATCTAGCCTATGTTTGTTTTAAATAAAGAAAATACAACAATAAGTAGACGGGTCAACTGATAGAAGGCTACTACCACTGCCCATAAAAGTCTGCAACTCACCAACCTGAGCTAAGTTGCCATGTCACTTTGGCAAATCAAAATATTTGCCAATAATACAAGAGGCATTTATGTGATAGTAGATGGCAATTCTTGGCTTCCTCTTTCCTTCTTCCTTCTTGGTTAAGAAGGCAGGAGTTAAAAGCATGTTACCGGCTTTTGGGGTAGAACTATCTCCTTTCTCGGAGGTTATTTTATATTATATCCGGCAATTTTGAAATCTGATTGTAACTCAATAAAATGAAGGAAAAAGCTTTTCTAAACCATATTTTTTATACTTTAAACTATATATATTATAATTGAACAAAATCAAAAAAAAACTAAAACACTAGAGGATACTTAATATTAAATTACAAGCCTGTAGGCCTTTTAGGCAAAGTGAGGATTTTACACACAAAAAATTCCCAAAGTTCTAATCCCCAAAGTGTGTAGTTGACGGCGATAGGCTTACTGTGTATTACGTGAATATGACTAAATTTTAGTTTGTAAATTGTGGATATTTAATAAGGTGTCTGAGGCCTACGGTGATTTTGCCACAAGTTATTTATGTATGTTATTTTGTAACTACAGACACCGATCACACAAAACTTATCTATACAATACTTTTACAGATATTATTATTATTACTCTCTTTATATTAACAAATATATATAAATATAATATAATATTTAGGACATCTGACACAACACCATCTAGTCCCAAATTAAGTATAGCTTGTACTGTGAGCACTAGACAATTAATATAAATATACATATACTTTTTTTTGAAAATAACATAAATATTATATTTAGAAATACCCAAACTCCAAAACAAATGCAGATCTTACAAATATTTGGTAAGATCCTGGAATCGAACCTGAGACATACTTAGTCGTATACGCTACCACTGCGCCGCCGAGGTAGTCAAGGCGGCAATGATATATATATGTATATATAATAGCAATAACGTAACACTCACATGTCTATAATAAGGTGCTGAACCACATAAAAAAGCTGAAAACACAACAATTTTCAAGAAACGTTTTCAGAAACTGCTCATATGTAGCTATATGCTATTACTCTCTGTGTTGCTGTTTCTGATTATGTTTTTAAAATGACTAGTATATTTATGCATATAACGTATATAACCATTTGTGATGTTATTGTTATTTGCTATTTATCATGTTATGTACTATTTGCAATGTCGTGATATTTTAATTATTCGAATTTTCTGATGTTCACTTTTTTTCTTTTTTGTATTTATGTTTCAGACTGTTAAAAATATTATTTTTATTGTTGCTTAGCTTAAATAAGAAATTATATTTGCACACTATTATATAATGTAGAATGTAAATAGGTCACATATTAACCATTAACAACTTTTGTGAATAAATGATTTGATTTAATTTGATATTTACATACTTATAAAAAAATTATTTAAAATTGGGAATAAAAATTTTAGCAATAGCCAACAGCGGTCGCCGAGCGCCAGATCCCCTTTTGTTGAATCATTTAAATTAGATGAGGCTATAAAAGTATAATGGTTAATGATATTTTCCTATTCATTATAGAATCAGTAAATATTCATATTTTGGTTAGTTAGATCAACTGAACTATACGTTATTAGAGCTTTATACAAATTGAAAGTTTTATAAAATGAACATTATACTAAATGTAGCAAACAAAGATTACACATATTATAATATTCGGTCATATAAAAATAGATTAATTAATTGAATATAAGATTAAAATTAAGCCGTGTGTACCGTTTTTCAAGTGATATTATACTATCTCTTATTATGCCATATATTACACACCCATTCAATTCACCCTCTGAGACCAAATGGAGCAGCACTTATGCGTGTTTATCGTTAGAAAATGCTAATTCAGTTCGGCGGAGACGTTTATATGTACGCACTCCGGACGGGACACGGATCATGCACTATATAATATAAACTGCTTTATACAAAATGTATGTTACGCACTATAGCACGTTTAGCACTTGATTTCACCCATCAAATAAAATCATCTTAATAGTTCCAAAGTAATATTAGTGCTTATATTTTACTATTTAATGACGCTTTTAGCTAAATTTTAACGATCAATAAATTAATGTGAAATGAATTGTATGTTAAGCGTACTGAATTTAAACAAACATATTATGAGTTTACTGCTTGCATGCATGTTACAGATTTAGAATCTCAAATATAACCATCATACTGAATTGTATTTAGAGTGGTTTACATACAAGGTAATTAGATAACTACGATTATTTTGCTCGATTATAAGGTATATGCATATATTTTTTTACTTTTTTTAAACGCTTTTACTAGTCATTACACTACCATAATTAAATATAACATATCCGAAATATAAACCACTAAACAAAAAAATATATAAATATTAAATCACTATCATTTTCGGGCGATTTAAATATGGTCATTTTGGCGCGCTTATTCTGTGACGTCAGATTACTCTCAGTCAGTCATAAAGTGTTTGATTTACAAAGTTCATAAAAATTGAGTGAGAAAATCAACTTATTAGAAGGAAAATAAATGTTATAAATATTATGTTGTACCTACATGGTCTTCATGAGGTATATTTCTTTATGCCTGAAGATCCAATAAGTAATAATTGGAACAAGGTGATGAGAAGATATAGTGTATTGTGTTTATTACACTGCGGTGAAGATTTTTCAGCGTAAGTGAGGACATACCAGTAATGAAATATCATTTGTACTTAGTAGCCCACACATAGTTGTTTTGTTTACACTCTTTGACGATAACATGAACCTAGTTTATGAAAATTTCCTAAAGGTTTCTTTACAATACCTAATACATAGGACATATCTAATACATATATCCATCCACAAAGTACCTATGGATGCAAACATTTAACTCATTCGGAAACAAATAATCAAACCATACAAATCCACTTATTGATAGAAGACATCGATTGTAAATTAACATTACGTTTTGTTCGACCAGTAGCACAAATATATAGCAGCAGTAGTAAAAATAAGTGACGAAATTTGAAAAAAAGTCAGTTTTCGATGATTAAATTTCACTATTAAATTTTAAATTCACTGAATAAACATAAAAAATTTAGCAATTAACCTTACTTTTATTTATTTATTTATATTATTTATTTACAAACAAAAATATTTTCGTGTCACGCACATATTCTAAGTATTTTAGATTTTCAGAAGCGAATAAAATAGTATGAAAAAGAAGTCAGTTTATTTAGTGCACATTTAAAAATTAATAAAAATGGTAAACGACGGACTTCGGGTACAGGAATCGAAATATCAGTAAAAGACTTCCTTACTCACACGGGCCGTGTCAAGAATAGCTGCCTTCTGAGCCCTTGATCCAACTTTCTAATGTGAGCCTACTAAGGTGTTGGTCAAGGCTCTTGGCCAACAATCTGTGAGCAGATACGATTATCGAAACAATAATAAGCCAATCCACATTTCACATATTGTGAATCTCGTGTGATAAACACATACATATCTGTGTAGTACCTACGTCTCCTTTAAATTTACAAGTTTACTTACTTGAAACTTTAAAGATAAGTTTTTGGTGTATAATCCTGGCTAATTGGTTGTGCCTGTGCACCGTTACCAAAACGAAAGCAACCAGACATAATGTCGCTAATTGCCCAGGACAGTGGCATGTCAGGCAGATGATAACCGTGCCATCTTTCAGGATATATTTCCGATAATTATTCATCATGATAACTTCGTTCATAATCTCACAATCACTATATTATTTTAAATCATGTCCTAAATGAATGGAGAGCTATTAAGTAATTTAATTTAATGTTTTTTTCTGTTCCAGTTTTTCAGGTTTCTGCTATTTTTGAAAAAGTCGAACACAAGAAGAGAATCAATAAACCGTATCCACGCCAATCACTTTTGCTAATGTTACGAAAATAAAAATTCTTTTCTAAATTATTTTATACGTTTCTGTCAGTTTTTTGAATAACATTTTCTTACTCAATGTAACTTGAAAGCCATATGCTGCCTAGGGCTAGTTTAAATGAGTACCTAGCATAGAGCTATGTCTCCGGTCCAGTAGACCTATTAAAAATTCACGGGGCTGAAAAAAAACGTTATTTTGTTAATGTGATTACTTGCTAAAAATAGTTTCAATTTAATTTTTGTTTTTTTTTAAAGGACAACGTCCGCGCTATGAATGCTATGGACTTTACAAACATACAAGAAACGGAAACAAAGAACACTCAGACACAAAACAACAATTTGTGGATCACACATAATGTTGTCCCATGGGGGTTTTGAACCCATAACACTCAGCGCAGTATAGAGAGCGGCGTAGTGACCGTTTAAACCACTGGGCCAACCGTGTAGTCATTAGTCATTTAGCCATTTTGCTACATTTCTTATGTTACTACTACAAAATAGTATAAAAATATTGGTAATACGATAGTATTAAGAACCGCGCATACCTACTGTACAGAAGAAAGCAGCTGACTCAATAACCATTCATTGTATTATAATTTGACTTTACTGGTATGTCACGTGAGTGATCGACTTATATTGGCAATGATTACAGCCATCAGTATTCGTTTTGAAAATACATATTTTAGAAGTCAGTGTTTAATAGAAAAAAACCGTATTTAAAAATACAACATTGCCTCGCTTGACTGGTCAGACGACAGCGGTATTCATGCGGTAAGAGTGTGGTTATAAACAAATATAACCTTGTTCAAAGCCTATTTACAGACGAAATCGGATGTACAAAAATATAATAATATGGTAACTTTCAAGCGATATCCAGCGTTAAAGATGTTAACATAAGTCTCAAATTACCAAAAGGGAATAAATTTCATTTCATTCTTTAATTTTTATAAATAATTTCTTCCTACACATTTGATGTAGGCGGGTAAATTAATATTTCTTTAAGATGATATTTCTATACATAATACTTACAATGTTTTAACAAAAGTGGCAGTTACGGTAAAGGTATTTGCTGTTGCTGAACTTTACGCACACTCACGCTTGTTTCTTTGAGGAATTAAGTAAAGGACAGGTAACAACCCACAATTGATGAAACATCATTTACTCATAAAATACGGTGTTTTTTAAACTTTTGAAAATATCCAGATTGTAGGTATATATATATAATATAGTACAAACTCCGTACCAGGGAGCATTGCTTTCAAGTCATCTTTTTTTTAAAAAAAAAAGACGACTTCTGCGCTCGTTATACATCCCTGTGTCACAGTGAATTTTACAAACATACAAGAAACTGACACAAAAACGACACCTAGACTAAGAACAACAATTTGTGGATCACACAAAGTGTTGTCCCAGGTGGGGTTTGAACCCACCTCAGCGCAATAGTGAGCAGCGTGGCAACCGCTTAAACCACTAGGCTAACCGTGCAATCAGTAAATACAGTCTGGATATTGTACCATGTAGGCGTGCCGTAGATGCACTGTATCATCTTTTTTATAATTTTCCTTTTGCTATGTGTGTATTGGACATTCATTTTTTTCAAAATACATTATATTTAAGGAAGAGTAACGCGACAGATTTTTTTAACCACGTGCTTATCTAACGCCAACTTTCGCAATAGTTTAAAATGGTAGAAAGCAAACACCTAAAAAAGAGCAAAGCTAAGAGGTGGAACAAGTTTCAAATAAAGTTAGAGTTTGCTTTCACTGGAAGAGGAATAGGTTATGAAGCCCTTCTGTAATTGGAAATTTCACTTGGATAAGAATTTCAGTAGGCACATCGCTAACATGGATTAATTACATGAAGTCGAGTTTATCCTATACGAGTGTTATCTAAATCATCTATTTTATTTAAGAGCCCTATATAAAAATGGCTTTCACTTAAGCCAAATGCCCTTTTATGTACAACTCCATACTCAATCCTAAGTACCAATTTGCCAGATCATTTGCTCCAAACCATGGCCTCATAAATCACTTCAAAGATTTATCACTGTGAAACAATTCCACAATATTAAATAAGCGATATATTCAAAAATGTCGTTACGAGGCCTCAGAATGTTCGAACACCAGTCTTGAGCGAGGTAATGGCCTATAAAATGGCCTTAAGAGGCCATTTATCATCGAGGAGTGCGTTCACGGCTGCCGATGGCCAATTTATTGACATCCACAAGGGTTTATATCTTAACTACCTCAGTTGTAAGTGCATTTTGATGACTCAGTTCTTCGGAAGCTAGATTCATAATTGTTTCGATACTGTATTTTATAATGATTTATGCGACTGAATTGAATTATTTTATATAACATTTACCAGAATATTTTATTTACATTATCAAGCATAATTATATAAGCAATGTAGTAGCTACATACGATGAAGATTTGACTAATTGGATTTTTCTTGAACTTCGATCCCTTGATTAGAAGTTATACTAAGTTAGAGAGAATTGATGTTTGATTGGGGAACCAAAGTAAACTGATGGAAATGAAAGGAAAACACTTAATCTGAGTTTTAACTCCATTAACAAAGTTTAGCTATTGATGAGGAAATCGGAAGTTGATTGACTTTTTTATTTTACCCGGACGGCCCTTTCCAGCGACTAAAAAACGAAGCTGCTCTTGCGGTAAATGTTTACTACATTTTCCGCTTTCATTGATTTATTTTTCATTAGATAAAAATATTTTCTGTACAATTCTTTATGAATCGTGTAAAAAGTCAAAGAAGGAAAACATAAACTGTTTTGCAAATATTTTGCTTCCTTACTTTTTAATCAAAGTCGATACGAGTTGTAACCTCACAATAATAACCTTCGAGGTTTCACATAGCTGCAGATACTCGTAAATACATTATCCGAGTATATTAAACCCATCTGACCAGCGTGGTATAGTCTACAGAAATCGGTTCTCTACGGAGAAGCCTATGTCAAAGAATAGACCGTTAAAAGCTGTTAAAGATGACAATAATGTATCAATATATGTATATACGACTAGTTTTTGCCCGCTGCTTCGCTCGCGTGGAATTTGGTCTGCCACAAAAAGTTTCATAACAGATCATTTTCAATAAATATATTATTTTTTAACATACAAACAATCTTACGGTACATCATCTTTATGTAACTTCAATAGTTTAGGCAGCGTACTCCAAGATAACTCTCAGTGGTCAGATTTTTTGTCCGACTTACTTGACATGTACTGTTATATTACCACCAAAATTACAAGAAATCAGTACAAATTGGAGCCTATATGTTATTTCAATGTATAACCTATATTACTGAAAAGTTTAATGCAAATTCGTCCAGTAGTTTTTTCATGAAAGAGTAACAAACAACCATACTAACTTTCGCTATATAATATTAGTAGGATAATCTCAAAGCGCCCGTTAACACCGCAGACACTGGTGTCACATTGAACATGAATCGAATTTATATGCACGTTAACATATAATTTTATGAACAACTTCAACAAAATGCATAATGCAACAGCTAGCGATATTTTCCGACTCGGTAACACATTAAGAAAACGTACCTAAAGGAAATGGCAATTATTTGTATTCACAAGCAAGACAATCCTATTATATATCTAGTCTAAAGTTTAATCAAGTTACAATAATATAACGCAATCTTTTCACTGTCACAGTTCTAAGTAATCTATCAAGCAATATAAAAAAAAATGTTTATTTGGTTCTAAAATTACAACATTATACATACATTGTTTACGGGTACATCATTTAAATAGTTAAATTATTGTTGGTACAAACTCTGATTCCCGAACTAGGCCATAGCCTATATTTTAGGATACAGTGTTCTATCGTGCTAAAAATCGTAAAATAGGTTGTATGCTTAAAAGCTTTACTGACTGACTGACTTTGAATATCTTGACTGAATGCGGTATTCAATTGCAGTAACTAATATAAAGACGTGTAAGGACTGCCGAAGGTTTAGTCAAGCCTGATCTAAAATATTGTTACTTATTTTCACGAATCGATTCAGTAATATATTAAGATAATGTCATTAGTAAGAACTCGCCGAATTCGATTAAAAAGTACATAAAATTTTATTTGAATGAAATGTAAATAAAAACCAAAAAATACTGAAATAAGTTTCAATTTGAATAACATCTTGAAATGTTTACGTGTATAATATAACTTGTATGATCTATTAACTATTGAAAATTGAAATTGTTAAAAGAAATTCAGTTTGCATCGGTTATCTTCACCTCTTATATACACATACATAACAGACTACATAAAAATAGATTCTAAATTATTTAATATCTAAGCAAAGACGTCCTTTAATTCAGATCACAATTATATCTAACTAAACTTTTGTGTTACTTTCCGACAATGTTCATACATCATATTTCGAATATTACACCATCTAATGCGTACACCAAACAAATTTAGATCGAAAATTGTGTAAACGAAAAAACTGGTGCACAATACAGCAATAGAAATGTCAGAAACCACACAATGACAGTTTCATTTTCCTCACTGAACATATGTAGTCCACAATTTTCAACGAGCTACGTTTGATACAAACGAACCATAGCCATTACATAACCAGCTATGCGTACACAGTGCCCTCGGTGCAGATTCCTACAAGAGCTGACCTAATTTTAACGGGGAGGTCGGTATACGTCTGATTAGGTTCCACGTAGCTATAAAAAGGTACATTTGTCATGCTTTATTACGTTCATAATGAACACAACATAGTATTTCTACATTGATAAAGATGCAGAGAAAAATAGGTCAAAATAAGTTGATGGATATAAGGAGACTAAAGAAATGATGAATGGACTGTGTGAAAAAGGATATGACTAGGAAGGGAGTAATCAGTGAACTGATTGATAGAAAAGACGGGTAAAAGATAACATCGATCCCAAATAAATTTGGAAAACGTAAGAAGATGATAAAATAGAAAAAGGAACAATCGAAATACTAAAAAAATGCTCTAGGTTTGCAAGCTTGTTAAGGAGCGAAGTACTTATGACACTAGCCAGTACAATATATATTTGAGCTATTACAGTTACAACTATTGTAATTCTTGAATAGTTTTCTTTCTTCGAAACCCATTGATTACGATCCAATATAGACGCGAGAGTGGAAAAGCAGTTCCATATTTTTGGTCCATGTTATAGAAGCTCATAATTCAAGTACTTCTTTCTATTTCATTTCTCTATTGGCAATTCAGGAGCGATTCGAAACTGATTTCATTCAAGGATCATTCGTAACTAGTCCTTCATAACTAGCTCCGAGCCATTGGTTTCGAGTGCAGCTTCAGGGATTTCCCCGGTTTCTTATTACAATTATTTTCCGTGACTTACCTGTAGAACCCGTTATCATTAAAAATTTAATTATTTTTTAAAATTAATGAATACTGTATTAAGGTGGCTCTAACAGTAATACTAGAATTATACTCGTATATAATGTAGAAATTCATTTGGTATGCAAACAACTGAGTTAATACCTTAATACATTCTTGAGAGCTTACTCAGAACCCTCATGGTTAAAGTAAATATTGTACAGAATAAGAGTGTTCGTGTATTATGTGGGCTTAGCAAACAGTATATTTAATAGATATGTGCTCTAATATCTTTCCACCATTCGTAATTTGTTTTAATTTTCTAACTAAATTTATGAAAACTTCATTTTAATGAAAAGGAAATATTTTCATAGTGAAAAATAGTAGTATACCCGACGGTGGGTACCCGAATCGATTGTAATATTACAAGTAAAACTTAGCAATATTAAAATTAGTAAAAGAAAATTACAATGCTATTCATAAAAGATTTGATAGGTCTACCAGCTATTCCACAGGTTGTCCTAGAGTTATGCTTTTATTGCTGTTCCCGGATTCCTCCTATGTCAGGCGCAGAGTGGCACACCGTGTGGTTTTAGTCGGTCCGATTCCGACACACCACCTCGCCGTAAACCCCGGTGGGGTGACGGCCCGAGGGAGTTTCCACACGTTAAAAAAAAAACGAGTTATGCTTTTATGTATATGGCTTAAAAGATTGTGGCCATCAACTTTAGCAACTAACACTAGCCTATCGGTGTTTAATAATGGTATCATATTTTACTTGAAAGAGTCTACGTAACTGATAAGCCTTAACCGTTGAACCTTAGAATGTATAATCTCGAAAATCAAAGTTTTAGCGCGTCTATTTCCATATTATTTTTTGGGCAACTTCAAGCAACAACAGTTTGCGTTGAATGTTGGTGACTGTGGTGAAGAAAGTTTCAACTAAATAATGAATTTTTAAATATCTTAAATCTAAAAACGATACCTACGTACGTCAACAAAATAGTAATACGAAAAACAAAGTAACAATTCCGTACCACGCAAATTTACTTACGAAATCTAGAACCCAATATTGGAGGTATGATAAATACATCTTGTAAACAAGAACTTGTATACTTTCACTGAAGCAGACAAGACTTTGGAACGAGAAACTAAACAAAATAATGAACCATCAATCCACGTACTTAATTACGATCCTCATTTATACAACTGAGAACACAATCAGTAGATCTGAATAGAAGATTGCATTAAGACAACACTGACAATTAGCAATGTAAATAAGTGATGTCTTTTGGTTTATTCCTCTTTGAGCTTGAAATTAACCCACGTTGTTTATTTAACAGACAAGATAAATCTAAAGACATTAAGTGTCTTAAAACAATAGAATAACGAATTGTGAATTTCTGTTATCACGTTGTACAAGACTTTGAAGAATCGTGATCTTCAGTAATCCATCGATTACAGTTTACAGATTTATTAAAGATTTCTTAAAATTTGAACACGACCGTGTGTTAGTTGAAACTATCTGGAGGAAAGAATATTAAATGTATTAGCTCTTGAAAAATAACGTATCGTATTACGCAATATTTATTTTATTATATTAAATTGACATTAAAAACTAGATTCAAGGTTAAACTAAGTTTAATCTTGATTTAGGATATCAGATAATAATTGAGTTCATTAATTAATAGAATTTCTTAAAAGTTACTTTACTAACAAATATTAAGAAGTTTATAAAAACAAAGAAGCATCCTTCTACAGAACAACAGCAGAATTACTAACCGTGTCACTGGCTTGAAATATAATAAAAATAAACACTTCCTATCTACCCGCTTTTTGCCTGTCCTTTGTACTACGGCTGAAGAGAGCCTTCTAATTTGTCGAGTTGTTCTGGCTTAATGGATTAGTATTCATCTTGCTTTGTCAAGAGCTAAATACCACGGATTTAAGGCCGACAGCGATGAACTCAATGAAAGTGGAATATATTGGTAGAAATATTTTACAGCAGTAGTCTTTTAGGAGAAACGTTTTGTCGCATTTATTTTGATTAGTTATGACGTTGCCGCAAATTAATAACGCTATAAAATGTACCATAATATGTACTATAGTATGTACAAATACATTATTATATAGTGTCTTTTTAATAAACGTAGTCACAGGCTGGTCATTACCGAATTAAAGTATTAATCAATTCCTCTGAATTCCCTGAAGATATGTGATGGTTATTAAGTCATCTTTGTAAAATTATTAAACAAGTAGTGCAAAGTAGTAGAGCCATACTGATTTCAGCACGAACTGGTCGTCTCGATCATGGCAGTAATACCCTCCTACAGGAGACCATCCTAAAGCGAAAGCATGACGTGTGGTCATGTTTCGTTGGTGAGTAGGAGACCAAAAGCCTATTGTTGGATTGAACATTGCCACGATGACTGTCATGCCTTGTACATCACCAAGCGGAATGTAAAGAAATATCTCACTACACCACCATAGTGTGGGTCACCATACTGTATTGTCGGCATTCACAATGAGTATGGTGACCACAACTCTTGGATTCCATTCATGATTTCCATCAGAGCAAAAACACTTTGATAGACTTTTAAAATAATAAAATAAATAAACGTATTTAAGTTCACAAGTTTCATTTTAAATTAAGTTTATTGTATAGACAAAGTTTAGTAGTTGAGCACAGTTCTATACGAAATGTATATAAAAAATAATGTTCAGAAGTTTACAAAACAACGACCACTGTAGCTGTGTTCTACATAATGTAATACCCTTCCACCACTTTCAATTGGGGCATAGAAAGCAAATAAATGAACTCCATCACTAGAGCACTTAGCGAGTTTCATAAACATCCATTTACGTGTAGATGACATTGAGAAATGATGAAAAAATATTATTAAAGTATTGATGAATAAGTCAACAAATATCATTAAATAATAATTTGTTCATTTATTCATTGCTGACAGTAAAATACATACACATTGTGGTTATTTTTGTTATTCTGTTAAAGTAGTTTATACTCATAATTGGCCGTCCGTCTAGCGGTTAGCGTATGCGACTGCCGATCGAGAGGTCTCGGGTTCGATTCACAGGCTGAGCCAAAAAAGAGTTATTGAGATTTTCTGATTATAGAAATGATTAATAACAGCCCAAAGTTTGGAAGTTGGGGTCTTAACCTCTGTGCTTCAGAGAGTAAATAAAGTTGTCGCCTTGCACTTGCTCTCGGCTCGGTCATCATGAATAGCCGTCCAATAGGATTGTGAGAGTGAGAGAACAAAGCGTGTCCTTGCATTTGCACATATATTTGTGCACTATGATATCTTCTGCACATTTGTGTACTCCGTCGAGACCGGGTCGCTGTGGTCGTTATCGGCTAGGACTGTGCAATATCATGCTTACTTTGTAAAAATTTACATCACAAAATTTAATACTGTCCTTTTGACTTACTTTTTGATTCAACATTCTGTTGGTGTAGAAGATTTGACCAAAAAGAAAAAGGGAAAATCATGCAAACACATTGTTTACCTTTCTTTGGGAATATATTACATAATACGCAAAAATTAATGTGATCGCTTAATATAGTTACATCCTGTAGCACTGTCCGTATTCACAGACCGAGTCAGCCTGTGACCACATCGACGTTTCACCTGATTATATTTACCAGGAGCAGTCCTGGTAGATATGACCTAATCATAACATTCGACAATTCGAAGGTCTTTAAACTCATCAAATTATTACGTTGATTTTTATGTGGGCACCTATATACATAATTATGCTATATTTTAGAAAATATAAGTTTAAAACTTAGTATATACGATTTCTATTTTAATTTATTTCTATTTTAAAAAGACAATCCTGTGTCACAGGGGACTTTACAAGCATACAAGAAACGGACATAAAGAACACCTAACTCAGAACAACAATTTATAGATCACACAAAGTGTTGTCCCGTATGAGGTTTGAACCCACAACACTCAGTGCAGTAGAGAGCCGCGTGGCGATCGCTTAAGTCATTAGGTCAATCGTGTATACGATTTTAAATAAAAATAAATATTAGAAGCGTTAGCTGCCTTCTCTCTGCGTCGTATTTTACTTTACTATTGGTTCGCTTACATTAGTCTACACACACCTTTTAAATAAATCATAATCATAAGAAAAAGTATAATATGAAACAAAAATAATAACAATATTTCAAAACCATTCAAAACTGATAACAACACTACTGCATCATTTTATTTGGAACAAGAAATGTACGTACATCATTGAAAAATGTTATCCGCTTAATATTCCCAAGCCTTTTTTCATTTGGTAACAAAACGAGGTTCAAAGTGGCATAAATCTTTCGGAAGCGGGTGGCCCCAAACTGGGATCCGTACAAAACTTCAATTAACTTGAATAATTAGAATGAGCCGGAGATATGTTGGTACTTAAAACCCTAGATTAGTTAATAAATATATGGTTTTAACAGGAAAATTCAATAATTTTTGTAGAGATTTTAATGGGATCAAAAACATAAAAAATCACGTGATGTATAGACCACTCTATACATCATGTGATTTTTTATGTTTTCCACCACCGCCACGGATTATTCAACATTTGAAAAAATCATATAAAAAATCGTTTGATATATTATAAAAATTGTTTATTTATAAGAAAGTTAATTAGGCAGAATTTATTTTTTAAAAATTACATTGTCTAGACGTCCACCATTTTGACGTTTGCACCTTTCTTTTGTTTTTACTGTGCGGAAATCTCCCCAGATACCACCAACTGGTAGTTTTGTCGGACTGGAACCGACCAAAAACCACACGCCGTCTCAGGTACCAGTAGCTGGGGAATCAGGTGTACTCTAGAAAGGAAATCCCTGGAACACAACGTACGGGAGAGTTCTAAATCTCTCCCCATCTCGTTTCGACATCTCCTTTGCAAGTATAACTTGCTGGCAAAACGAGACGGCGGAGTTCCACGCACTCTCGCTCCACAATGTGGCCGCGATCATGTTACCGAGCTACGCCTCAGCTCCGCCCACGCTGGGCATTCTGCCAGCGTGTGGAGCGCTGTGTCCACGGTCTGACCATCGCAGTGGTGGTGATCTCCGAAGCATCCTTTCGCAGTGATCACCTGCGTCAGCCGATATGAGAGAGTCCCGTGATTCCTCTCGAGCCAATCCTCCGTAACGGGTCTTATCGCCGCAATAACGGCGTGCCCGGCGCTTGGTTGCCCAAGTCGTTCCTTCCACTCCTCCACAAGGCCCTGGGGGAGTTGAGTTTTCAGATTCTCGATTTCCCGAGTTTCAGAACTCTGGCCCAACTTCCGTGCCTCCTTGTGCCACTGTTAAAAAGCCGCAAGGGTTCTCGCCTCCCGGTCCCATAGTGGAGTTCCAACCAGGAGACTGCCCACCTCAAAGGAGATTGTGCGGTATCCTCTTATGACTCTGATGGCCAGCACTCGCTGCGGACATTTGCACTCCTCTAAGCGAACACCAAAATTTTCAAATATTCATCGACAAAGAAACCGCGAGATCGCAACATCCCTTCGTTAATTTTTTCTTTTAGTTGACGTAGTGTATTTGGTTTATTGATGTAGACACGATTCCTCAAATAACCTCATAAAAAGAAGTCTACTACTACTACTGTAACTAAAAACTTTTTGTGTTTAAGTATTATTGCCGGGCCATCATAACCATGTATTAACATAATTTTTCTCAACACGTACACGGGACAGAAAAGCTTAACATACCATAACAAAACAAAAACCCCCTCATGAAACTCTAAAAGCAAAAAATTCTTCATCATATTGTTTAACTAAAATCATATTTTATCCTAAGTTACATATGTTGTGGAAGTCACATGTCAAGTTATCCCATAAAAATACCTCCCCTCCCCCTTAATGTAACAAGCTTAACATACTATTCATTTCTTACATTTAAAAGCACTCGGCACCATTTATTCTGATCCCAGTACTCAAAACAAATGAGGACCATTGCATCACATGAGAAGGCATTACGTATACGGAATGTGTGGGAGGTTTCGTATATGTAATGGGGACACATATTGAGAACTTACGTCTCTGGCGGTTAGAAGTGACAGAAATAATACTGAAAATATTTTCTTTTTGCTTTGATACTGGACTTCAAAATTTAAGGAGGTATTAATACAATAAACAGAAATTGTCAATGAGTGTTTAAAACTTTAAAACATCGGACATGCATTTTTTTGTTTTAACCGATTTTAAGAGACGAAGGAAGTTTAATTTTTCCTCCATTTTTTAAATTCATTTACATTTATTTTTGTGTCTCCAATTGTTTTCTTTGTAAGGGTTATACTTCCCTTTGTGTTGTAATCAAATTTAAAAAAAATATACCCACCATTTATACAATTCATCATTATTCTAGTTCTACTATTCTATTCTCTCTTCATCATTTCTAGGTGCTTAAAGTACTTTTTAAAATTAAATATTTTTATCAACCCCATTTCAATTCAAAGTCATCACTTCTTTATCAAGACTTTAACTTATCTTAAAAGTTCTTAAATATAATGTTAATTGCATGACATTTAGGTACCTCAATATGCAGAAGAGACTTAAAGCGCAGAGGAGTACATAGTCCTACCAATTTAAGTCTCTTCACAAGTAAGTAATGAAACAGCATAACAGCATTAGACGCATGTTTTGCGGATTAGAGTAATTTTATTTTGTAGTGACTCACATACAGCGCAACACAAATCACACTACAGCGCCATCTACCGAAGACTTACAGAATGTATTTTAGTCACTTGACAAGCTACCGTCATTTTATAGCAAAATTTATTTCCAAATTAATTAATTTCATTTCTTAGTAACATAATTAATTGTACAATAAGAAAAAACAACGCAGACTATATTAAAAAAAAATTGAACTTGTAAATCGATTCTATATTTGTCATATTCGCGATCCAGATAACCATAAAATTTTTAACGAACTCGTGAAAATGAAAAATCAAAATCAGCACAGACGTTTATAATACAAATAATGTCGCACGAGTTTGAAAATAAAAGCGAACAGTTTATTGTTCATCTTTCTATCAACTTTCTAAAAAAGTAAAAGAGACAGACAATCTAAAAGAAAGAGCTCAAAGAAAACAATGTCAATAGGATCAAAGAACCAAAATGAAAAAAAAACAAAAGCGTTATCTCGTAAGTAGGTACGTCAACAAAGAAGGTTATTTGAATTGTAAATATGACAATGGCCTTTAAAAATTTAATTTTCGTATATTGTTCAACCCCTAAGCTTTATGTAGGGAAAGCGTTGAATGGTTAACGCGTAACATGAATGCATTGGAACAAGGTTTTTTGAGTGTTATGGAAATTAAGGGGCGGTGCAGGAAGGAACAAAATAGATAAATGTCAAGTGGTTTAAGAATATGCTATGATTTGAAAATAAAATTTGTGTCGGTCATGCTGTTAACTCATGCGTAATATAGGACTAGTTTTTTTCGTACGTGCCCTGTTTATTAAGGAATCTTTTGACATATAGATGATATTGACAGTTGGATCGAAGTTAAATTTGGTCATCGTGTATACAGTAAAGGCGCCTTACTCTCAGAGATGTCACGCATCAACTCGTATACTTCATTTGATAAGAGTCATCATTACCAACAGCCTCTAACAGTTCACTGCTGGACATGGGCCTCTTCTTAACAAGGAGGTTTTGGCCTACTACATGAAATTAATTTAGTTCTACCTGAAACTACTTTCTAAAATAATGGTAGTTTATCATCAGCCTACAAATATGGTGGTGTGGTGTGTTTCTTATTTTTATCTTTATAATTTTTTTTTACAAAATTAAGAACGTAATTTTTTTTAACATTTACTATGTTTATGTACTGCATGTGTATATGAATATAACATCCAATTTCTAAATAATTAACGATGTTGAAATTTTTATTTGAATTTCAACATCGTTAATATAATTTTAAGGGATTGATCCCTTAAAAAAAACAAATGACAAAAACATAAACACGTAAAATATCCACACATTTTCAAAAAATTAAGAAATACAGAAAACCGTACAACAACAAATGAGGGTATTTTTTACCCATGTACGTATTTTACAACGAATTTTATACGATACGAAATGCTAAAAATACTGTAATCATAAGATAAAATAAGTGAAACGCAAAACGTACTACTGGTTGTGTATTTATGATGGTATCTCTGTACTCCGAAAACGACTCAAATTATAACCTCTTCGAATTTTTATCTTACACCAGAATATTCACATTCCATTTTATGCAATGTACAAACCACAGTTCGAACCTTTCGATATCTTATCGTCTCGACAAACCTACGAGTATATACGAGATTCTTTATCGCAATCGTGATTATCTAAATATCTTTAACTGAAAATATGTACCTATAGGTACACATATATTTGCGTTGCTTGCAGCTCTACCGCAAGAACTCTTAAGAGTGCTTTAAGATTATAAGTGTTGTACAGCGTCCTCTTTATCCTTATCGCACTGGAGTCTCGCTTTAACTTGCCTACTTTGTCATATTTATTACCATAAAAAGTGATCCTTATCTTCTATTATATTTTTATGTTTTTTTTTTATTGTAAGTTACCTCAAAATCCTGTTCGCTTTTTCACTGTAAAAATTAAGCCCAAGATTATAGTTAAGTTACTGTTTCTGACTCAGTAACATAGTTATAAAGGACATACTACTACTTTGGTTGCTAAAAGTACTTACTAAATATAAAAGGGAAAAATAATAATAATAAATAAATAACCTTACACATCTCACACACGGCTGTCTGATTCCAAATTAGGCAGAGACTGTGCTATGGTAACAAGATTATTAATAAACATTCGTAAATGTATCTAAATAGATACATAGTGTAGATAAACTACACTCAGACACAAAACAAATACGAGTAATGATGCTATCACACAAATATTTGTCCTGTTTGGAAATCAAACTTACGATCTCCGGCTAGGCTACTAACCATTAGACCAACAGCCCTGTCAAGAGAGCATTACCAAGAAGTTAACTGTACATCCTAGCCTACTGATCTTATTTTTTTAATATATTCTCCACAAAATTTATTGATAGTCTGAAAACGTCAACTGTGAAAACTGGACAAATAAACTCATATTACCCCTTCCATATTAATGAAGAACTTCAATGGTCAAATATGCTTTTTATATTTTTCGCTTCATTGCAACATTGTCTTTCTCTGAAACTAATTTGCAATTAACAGCCGTCCCCTGATTTATCTTCAGCCTAAATTCCAAGAAGCCAATTATTGCCTTCTATTCTAACTCGATATGCCAATAGAAACTCTATTCTAAATGGTCAAATTTCGCTAAATTTCTCGGATTTTCCAGTACATTACATTTAGCAACACATTATTGGAAACTGGTTTAATGAAAATAATTTAGTTCTGTTATTATAACTGGTTATTAGTTGAAGTTAATCTTGTGCAAAAGATGTAACAAATGTTCTCCTAACTTGTGTAGTATTATAGGTGCCGAAATAAAATTTCATAAATAATGAGGCCTCTATATGTGTAAAATTACTTCCAAACTGATTCAAGCAAGTTACTGCCTGCTTTTCAAATTGAAGTATAGGACTGTATTCACGCGTTAATTACTTGCTTTTGCTGGCTTCATACTTAAAATTAACCTTCCAAGCATAATCTGTTAAGGGCCAACAAGTTCTCAGAAACATTTTTCTCCTTTGAAAGTACACTTTTATTTCAAGCAACGTCATGATCGCTTTTGAAATGGCACCACCACGCGGAAATATCTTTCGGGCGGACTCAAAAGCAAACAGCAGAATAGAGAGAATTCTTCAGGAAGCCGGATGCAAATTGGATTGCCGAATTGTACGAATGAAGGGAACCTACTAGCTGCGATATGTGTGCCATTGAATGTACTCTTAAGTTGACACAGGGAGTATGTTGATTGCGCTTGTTTCAATAGGGGTAACTGAGATGGTTATTGGTTTCATTGCGAACTGTAGCTTTTGACATGTATGTCATGCATTCTCGTATTAGACAATAGATATTTAAATTAAAATCATTAAGATCATTTAAGCATCTTCACTAATTATATCACTAACTTATTTATTTATAACACCTGAATATATAAAAACAAAATTAGTTTAAATAGCATACGAAATTTTTAAAACACTTCATGTTTGATACAAAATCTTCTAAAGCTTCAAAGTACTCTACGGCAATAAAGGCGTGTGTTTTTCTCCTTATATCATCCCACGGCATAAAGTGAAACTTTGAACTGGAACTTTTCGAGATTCGAGACAAGTATTCGAGAACATTTGAAAATTGTTCGCGGAATATCTCAGACAAGTCACAACAGCGATTGAAAATGTTCCATGAAATACCTGCCAAGATTTAGAGTACGATTTTATTTTCAGCTCAAAGATCTCTTATACTAAACAATCTTCTAAACTTGTGAAGTATTGGTTCGAATTCTGTTGTTGTATCACTAAACTAAAATTATCTTCTACTCTCTAACTTTAGTGAAGCGATTGCCAAGATACTGTTTTTGTATGTATGTATTTAAAGGACATCTAATTTTAGTGTTAAATTCTAACTTTAGTCAATCTTTGTCATTTGTCAATACAAAACTCATTTTTAGTGATATTTAGTTTAGTTTAGAGAGTTTTCGAACAACAGAGTTAACACTTATATCTCTAGTAATTTGAATTTTTCGACTGACTAGCAATTTATATTAAGTCAGAGCTAACAATAAAAAATATTCCTTTTTATTATGTGTAATTAATTTAAATATTAATTAAAACATTGAGAGAGGCCTATGTTCTGCAGTGGACATCTTTCGGTTGAGATGATGATGATAATGATTTCATCAAAATCGTCATCAAACTATGTACATATTTAACTTCAAGCTGATCTCGGCCACGGCGGCCAGTATGAACGGAAACCAGCCATTTAAACAGGAGATATAATGCTTTATGGTGCACAGATATATGCGCCAAAATAAGTGCACTCTCTGTTCCCTCTTCTAATCCGATTTAACGGTTATCCGACATGACCGGTAAAAATTCTGGTGCAGGACCGACAACTTTATCTAACTATGCAACCAGTACATGAACCTACTAATAGCCATTAGAAAATTGTTCCATGACTGTAGTAAGAAATGAGAATAAAAACTTCATAAACGTATAAACGTGTAAAAAGACAAAAAGATTATAGACCAGGGTAGAAGCCTTTAAAAATAATAAAAAGTGAAATAAAATCGTAGTAGGATGAAACCCATTAGAAAAGGAGGGGAATATTATAAAAATGAAGGGAAAAATAATTTACGGGCGATCTGAGGTCGGGGAGGGGATGGGGGTGAGTTTTTAAGGGTAAAAAACGGTTTTTCTCGATTTTCGGCAAAACTAAAAGTCCTATCGAAAAAAATCAAATGGCAAAGTTGTAGGTAATAAAAAGATCTAAAACTTTTGTATTTACACTTTTTTCACATAACCTCAAAACTTATGTGAAAAATTCAAAAAACCAAGTTTTTGGTTTTTTATTTTTATCTTTTACAAAAATTTTTTTTTTTTAACGAAATTTGGTAAAACCTTACCTTTTTATGTCCCAAATACGCTGTAATTTATTTGATTAAAAATATTTATTTTTTCACCTTATTTTGAATTAATATCGAAAAAACACCCTAATTTTCAATCGAAAACTCACCAGTCAAAATATCAGCTTTTTTCAAAAAGTTGGTATGTTTTCTGTTCGTTGAAATCTCTACTTTTTGATGGTGAAAAAAAAATATATGTTACTATAGTAAATCTTCTCAGAAAATGCAAAAATTCGAAAAAAACTCAAATTCGAAATTTTTTTTTTAATTTTTATAAAAAATTTTGAGCTATTTATTAAAATTAACATTTTAATTACTCGAAAAACATTAGATTACATGTTATTACATTTATTACATGTTAAATTAAGATGCTGATGCTGACATAATTGAAACCGCGATAAAAGTTGCAATGAGTACTAATAAAACTGTAATTGTTGTGGGCCAAGATATTGATCTTTTGAAATCAGTTAATCAGTCCTTTTAAATCAGTTGAATTCAAATAATCATGACATTTATTTTCTCAAACCAGGTTCTGGAAATGTAAAAGACCTATTTTTCACGTCTAATAGTTTCAAACATGAATCCTTAAGAAACATTGTTGCATTTCTGCATTGTTTTTCTGGTTGTGATACAACATCTGGATTTGCCGGAAAAGGAAAGAAAAGTATTGTCAATTCATTATTAGACGTTAAAAATTTGTCGTATTTGGCCAATGTTTTTTTATAAGAAAGATGCGAGTAAAGAAGAAATAAAAAAAAATGGATTACAACTAATCAAATCTATTTATAAATGTAAAAATGAAAAAATTACACTGAATCAATTAAGGTTTCAAAAATATCAATTGGCAAAAATTAAATCATCTTTCGTTTTGGCAAACCTCCCACCCACAGAAGGAGCAGCAGAACAACATTGTTACAGGGCATATTATCAGCTTCAAACTTGGTTGGGTAACGAACTAACAGCAACAGATTGGGGCTGGAAGCTATATCAACGTGGAATTATGCCGAAATTTACACAAAAAGAATTAATTCCGGAAATATTGCTCAAAACTATTTGCTGCAGCTGTGAAACTGGATGTAACAGTTTAAAATGTGGTTGCCGAAAACATGGTTTAAAATGCACAAATTTATGTTCAAACTGTCATGGTTCTGAAAATTGCTCCAATATTGAAGAAGAAACCTACGAAGAAGTTAATGATTCAGAAGAAATTGTGGATGAAGAACCAACGGAGTCTGGAAATAATGTTAGAGAGGAAGAAGGTAATAGTCATGAAGATTTCGAAGATCTGCTAGAATCGGAGATGTTTGACGAATCTAGCGATGAAGAAATGCCGTCAAAAAAACAAAAACTAATGGTTAAGTGATTAGAATTGGAGATAAGGTATTTAAGAATCATAAGATTAATGTGTTAAAAATATTGTAATGAATAACGTAATCAGAATAAAGTATCTACATTTAATTGTACGATTTACATTTATATTTTTATATAATGAGATTTTCTATGACATAAATGTAATTAGCATTAAATAAATCAACTTTTTAATTGAAACAAAATGCAGCAATCACATTTTTTAAATGAAATTATTTATAATAATTAAAAAAAATTTCGAATTCGAGTTTTTTTCGATTTTTTTAGAGTAACATTTTTTTTTTTTTTTCACCATCGAAAAGTAGAGATTTCAACGAACAGAAAACATATCAACTTTTTGAAAAAAGCTGATATTTTGACGGGTGAGTTTTCGATTGAAAATTAGGGTGTTTTTTCGATATTAATTCAAAATAAGGTGAAAAATAAATATTTTTAATCAAATAAATTACAGCGTATTTGGGACATAAAAAGGTAAGTTTTAACCAAATTTCGTTAAAAAAAAATTTTTGTAAAAGATAAAAATAAAAAACCAAAAACTTGGTTTTTTGAATTTTTCACATAAGTTTTGAGGTTATGTGAAAAAAGTGTAAATACAAAAGTTTTAGATCTTTTTATTACCTACAACTTTGCCATTTGACTTTTTTCGATAGGACTTTTAGTTTTGCCGGAAATCGAGAAAAACCGTTTTTTACCCTTAAAAAATCACCCCCATCCCCTCCCCGACCTCAGATCGCCCGTAAATTATTTTTCCCTTCATTTTTATAATATTCCCCTCCTTTTCTAATGGGTTTCATCCTACTACGATTTTAATTGCTTTTAAAAATTATCGACCCTGGTCTATTAATATAATCTTCGAAATGAAATACAAACTTATTAAAGCTTCAATCACCAACATTGCAAGCAATAAAAGTGATGCAATATCGAGCGACACTGCAATAAGTCTCAAAGAAAATCCAATATAGGTACTACTCATGTATAAGTCGAATCGAGAAAAGCTTTTTAAGATACAAACCGAAGAAATACTGCAGTTTTATTCAGTGTTCATTTGATATTAAAGTTAAAAAGAAATAAAATGCAAAAAAGTTTTCACTCGACTTTCATTTTTAACGTTCAAAGATTTAATATAACATGTTTACTATTGTCTCTAATGTTCATTTTATATTAGTTTCAGTTTCTCGGTTTTAGTCCATCGAACACCCACAATTAGTCCCTTTAGTACCTTAATTAATTGATGGTAGTTGACAGGGAGATTCAGCCTAGAAATTTCAATCTCCTAAAATATCTTAAAAGAGAAGCAGGCAACATCTTGAATTGAAGCTAATCCTCTGCCAGAATAACCAGCATTCGCAATTGAAATATATCTCAGACCGTTACGTGGAGGTACTGATATGTTTAGAATTTCTTAGTATATACTCGTACATCATCATCACTACATGATTACTTACAGCACAAACCACTTACAATCAAAAACCGCATATTAACAGAAAACGGATTTAACTTGGGTCATCAAATAACTAAAGAAGCAAAACGTTCCTTTGTAGTCTGACAGGAGTAAAAAAAATCTTTACATAATATAAAATGAAGTAAGTAGCTTTTTTTTGCACGCTTAGATCTCCCAAAGTAACCAACGGTGTAACTGCAATTTTTACCATAATTTTGATCCATCATAATGTCTAAATGGGCCAAGGGGTGACTTCGACACACCTATGCACTTTTGAGAAATAAGAGAATTATGAGGAAGTTAAAACGAGAACTAATTAATAAGAGTAGAGGGAAGTAGGCAGTAAAGGAAAGGAAAATAGCTTATACAAATAAACCTGTGAAGATAAAATTGCCAGATCTTTGAACAGTTGTACTATACATTAGACATAGGCGCCGAGAGGGGCTTGCAAGGGGATACACTTACACCCTCCTGTCAGAAAAGAAAACACATAGAAAAAATACATATTTTTTACTAGACTACACCAGCAGGTGCGTAATGTTACCCGAGAGGCAATATAAAGTACCTTTCTTCGAAAAGGCTCTCAATAAACTACCACTGTGTTGGTAAAGATGCATCGACTGTGTGAAAGATTTGATTAATTGATTTAAAATATACAGAAACAAAAAACGTAATGTTTTTAAAAAGAAAACCTACCATAATCTATGTTATAAATTGGTTAATATATGTGGAGATGTAGATGCACCCACTCGAAAATAATTCCAGCGGTGTCCATGACAGTAGACACACCATATGTTTTAACTCACATATTTATGAAGTACGATAATAAAAGCCAACTTTGAATTGTAAAACCTTTACTGCTATCATGAAAATCGTGTGAAAACAAAAAGTAAATAAAGTGACTTCAATATTTAAATTTATATTGACGCCTACAGTTTATTTACGGCAATAATCCGCCCATACGCGGGAATCTACTTTTAAAATAATCGTATATCTTGGCATAACGCGAGACATTTTTCAGTCTCTTATATCATAATAATACCTACAAACAGCCACACTCTTTGTTTTAACGTGGCTCATAAAAATATTTTACACATACTCGTTTCTAAAAGAAATTTCTCCATCACTGAAATTATATAAGGCATTTTACATACAAGAAAGGTTGTATAAAAATAAAGACGGGTTTTGTACCGACAAATTAAGGGGTGGAGGGAGAAAAATTGCTGGGGGAATTGTTTTGTGTGCACAGCTTTATACTCCAGGGTTTATAGTCGTGTCTAAAGAATAAACGGGCAGTGTAAACATACTAACGGCTTTCTACTACTTTAAATGTACGATTTAAATTTTTTTTTTTTTATAAAGTTGTTGGGTGTAGAATTTGACTCGCTTTGTTAACCTCCGTGCGGTTGACAGATTAAGAACACTAAGTGTCACGTGTCAAGTGAAGAATAGGGATGTTCTTCCCATGGGTGTCGTAAGAGGCGACTAAGGGAACAAAATATGCAAGACAACATGACTGAATAGAGAAGAAAAATTTGAAACAAATCCTATACCAAGCCGTCTGGCCAGCGGTACTCATATAGTAGGCTAAAACCTCCTTACTAAGGAGAGGTCTATGTCCAGCAGTGGACTCTTAAAGGCTGTTTATTATATTGTTAACCTCTTATAAAGTACTCTAAACTAAGAATTAATTATATAATAATATAATATTAATATCGACTATAACCTCATGGTATAATAAGGTCGAAGGAGACAGCGGAGCGTGACCTGGAGAGGTTTAGAACTCTCATGGTCCGCCAGGACCCAGAAAGGGCTAGGTACTGCAGGCAACTCAGACGTCGAGATCGCAGAACTATCTCCGTCATCCATAAGCGCAAGCTCGAGGGTGAAAGGTCTCACCTGTCATCCTAGCAGAAGCAGGCCTCGGGGTAGTTGTGTGGGCTACCTGCAAGCCATAGGTGGCCCGATGTACATTGAGATTTCCTTTCCAGGGTGCACCTGGTTCCCGACTACTGGTACCCAAGACGGCGTGCGGTTTTTGGTCCGTTCGAGTCCGACATAACCACCTGCGTATGATATCCGGAGGATCCCCGTACGGACAAAAAAAATGGGAGATACTAATGTTGACCTCTAGCGGCTAATGTTCAATGCGATTAGTACTTATTTTATAAGAATATTCTTTTTAATTTGAAATCAATATGAAAATCTATATATTTATAATATATTGAGTAACCGTTTGTTTGTGTTCGCTTCAAAAAACTCAATAACTTCTGCACCGATTGAGTTTAAATTTTAACACGATATAACAATAATATAGCAATTTGTTGTATGCGATTAATTGACGTACTTATCAGATCAATCTCTTACAAGCAACCATGGGATGTAAAGAAAAGCATGAGATGGAAAGAATAGGGTAGTATAGGTGTTTTAAGAAGTAAATAGGAAAACGAAATTAAATAGTATATGACGATGTACTTTTAGCCGATTTCGGTAACGGTGGTCAGTCTCAACGAAGACCAACTCATTACGCAGGCAATATTATAGTGCACAAGAGTTTACGAAAACACAAGTGCACTCTCTGTTCCCTCACTCTCACATTCCAACGGCACGGGTATCCGAAATCCTGGACGAGATCAGACTCAAGACCGATGGCTTCTCCGAGACACGGGTGTTAAGACCCCAACTTCATGGATGATAAAAAAGTACGTACAAATAAAAAATTGAAATTTATAGGTATTCCATACATACACAAGGGGAATTACCTTGACCTCATTAAGAATAGCAGAGTTAATTATAGAATATTGACGTCACCCAGATAATAAAGGACGCCTTAAAGAACGTCAATGGTATACAACCTGCTTCAAATATTGTTGTCGTCTATTTCTCATTTCTCGTCAATGCAACCACAACGTGCCACAGCGTAACTTGATAGGATTTAACTATTTTGTTTTACATTTGTTTTATGTTTGTGTTTTTTTTTATAATGATACTCATTATGGTCATGCAACTAATGATGAAAGCATATCTACTTCTCGAACTCATCCTAAATTTTCTTAGAATTTAAGGAAACCAAGAGACAAATAAACTTACCCAAGTAGGACCACCTATGTCTTTGAGACAAAAAGAACTAATCCCAACAGCCGTGCCAAAATACGTTTAATATCGAGCTTAATACACGATATTACCAACAAATTATGTAAATATCTCAGTGAGAACCATCCTAACGAGTAATTTAGATAGTACAGCTTATAGAACCCAATATACTGAGGTAATAAATCAAAAACTTGCAATGTTTCACGTTCCCAGGCAAAGCAGTCCGTTATCTATGTCAATAAATCTTTTACATTGAAGATTCTAGAGAACACTGGTTTAATGAAGTTTGAAGATCTTACGAATTCAATTATTTATAAATTGTACGTAAGTTATTGTAACTTCATTATTATATATGTGGTGATGGATTAAAAATTCAGAATGTCACTCCCTTGTTCATCCCTTGGGTGTCATAGGAGGTAACTGAAGAAGTAAACTATGCAAGACACCGTACTGTTATTCTATAGAGCACTTGCTAAAGCATCTGGGAAACTCTTAAGATTGTAACGTTAATAGAAACACATAATATACATATGTGGGCAGTGACAGCCTGGTGTACGAGATAAGGTTTTAATCCTTGCGCTCTGAAGACTGGAGCCTGAAATAAAATCTTTATAACAGCTACTTAAAGCTGAAGGAGTTGTTTCATGACATGATGCGGAACTAAGTTGATTATAAAATAAAGTGAGTGTTATGAGATATTTTAGAAGAAGAATAATACAATTATTAATGTATCAGAAGGCTAATTCTCAAATGAAAGTTCGATCAAAACTCAATTACATCATTAACAGCTTCTAATAATCTACTGTTGGACAAAGACCTCCTTTCTAAAGAGAAGTCTATGTCTAGCGGTAGACTACTAAACGCTGTTAATGGTTATTGTTACTCATCTGATAGTTAGTAGCTACCGCCGCCCATAGACGATACAAAATCAAAAGATAGAAGTGGTTACCGCGATTTGTGTGTACTCTATACAGAATTAGAGGGTCATTTAATAATCATAATATAAGTAAGCTATGTACAACTAAACGAACATTAATAAATGTACTGCATCGTCATCTTTGTTGTTTAGTCTAAAATGCTAAAATTGCTACATAATTTTATTATAATAACGGATATAACTAAAGAACTATTAATATTTCTATTGATATCAGCACGAACGAGCCGTCTTGTCCGGGGCAATATTGCCCTCTCACAGAAGACCACCCTAAAGCGACAACATCCGTGTTGTCCTGTTTCGTTGATGAGTGATAAACTGTAGGTCCATTGATGCAGGGGTGACAGTTATCGTGGTAAGTGCATGCACACACTTACTAAACTCAAGTGGGATGTGAAAAAGCATCTCACTAGGCCTTCACAATATGAGTCACCATACTACATTGCCCGCATTCGCAATGAGAATGGTGACATCAACTGTTGGATTCTATTCATACTTTCCATCAGGCAGAGTAGTCACTTTGATGGGCTCTTAAAATAAAATAAAAATAAATCATATAAATATCTAACACAGAAAACAAAATATACAAAAGTACTCCTTAACTAAGTATGTATCGGTCTTAACGTGGTTACTCAACTTATTTTTAAATTTCGATCTATTTTAAATAATGTTTTTTTTTGTTTTTTATTGTGTTATAAATCAAGATTTTCAAATCCTCAACAACATTATTTTTTTCAAACTTTCAAGTTACGAGGTAAATTCATATAATTTTGAGTTGTTTCCTCCGAAAATAAATCCAGGATTAGCAGGCATAATGCCGGTCATTAATAATGCAAGAAAATGTTCACCGAGTCTTGTGTCCGGTGCGCCTTTATGCATGGATGGAGTTAAATTCTTTTGCAAATATTTCACTTTAAGCTTTCATAATGAAAGTGGCACTTGCAATTTTAGGACTTAAGTAAAGAACAACAACAACAATGTAACAATTTTTGAACGAAAAATATTTTTTAATCAAATTACATCGAAGCATAGCCTCGGTGATGTCACAGAAGTAGGCAGGGTTTTCTGCAGCAACTGAATTTAGAAAATCCTGAGCTTCTTGGGGAGATTAAAAGAGACAACAAAAAACTGATAATAAAAAGCACCAAAGTCAATGTACACTAAATCCTGGCTTACCATAAACAGCTAAGGTTTTCATTATAGGACTAACCTTTATAGTTTCGCTATGTCCGTCTGACTGTTCAACCGTCCGTGGTTGACGACTATTGGTGCTATAATTAATTATGACTTTTTTATTTCTCGGTTATCCCAAGTTTTGTTTCTATTTCCTTCCTATTGACCATTAATACATCAACATATAATATTAAAATGACAACTTTTATCAGATAGGAAAACACATTCAGTAACTACTTTTATAAGATGGATGTTGTGCTTCGTGTAATCCCAAACTTTGTTCCACAAGTTATATCATAAGTCTTTGTAGAAACTTTGCCTCGGCTCCTAATTGACAAGAAATGTCTTCATGCACACTGGGACACGGATACAACTTGTAATCGCTTAATAAATGGTTGGGAAATTTGTTGGCAAAACTTATTCACCATTTGTGTGAAGTACATTTGTATTATATTCAATATTCTGAACTACCAAGAGCGTACCATAGAAAGGTAGATCAGATGATAAAAATTTCTACGATTTACAAATACAAATGATCTTTGTTTTAATTCAACTCGAGTTGTTTTTATTTATTTTTTCATTTTAACAGCCTGCGAAAGTGACTCTACTCTGCCTGTTGGAAAGCACGAATAGAATCTATGAGTTGGGGTCACTATACTCATTGCAACTGTAGATAATGCAGTATGCTGACCCATACTATGGGGGCCTAGTAAAATGTTTTATCGCGCCTTGTTTGAGGCGGTAAAGGGCATGACAGTCATCGTGGCATTGTATTGCACACATTTACCTCTTCAACTATCATCCCTGCACCAATGGCCCTCCGGTCTCGCACTCACCAACGAAACACAACAGCACATATGCTGTCACTTTAGGCTGATCTTCTGTGGGAGGATAGTACGGCCCCGGTCGAGCCAGCCTGTTCGTGCTGAAATCAGTGTGGTTCTACTATCATATAATTTCATTTCATTTCATTTCATATAATTTCATCAATTTAAATGTTTGCATAATATTATTAGCTTTCACCTCTTGTTTACGCCTCGGTAATAATGGAAATCAGTTATAGAATTTAGTTTGAGTTTTGAGACTGATAGCTCAATATTAAATTACATTGTAACTATCAACAACAGTTGCTGAATACCTGATTGGTCATAACTATATCTGGCTACACCTTATACTCCACAAATCACAGTTAGTTGAGTTGAATCAATATCATCAATACAAAATACACTCTACACATATAGCTAAATTATTTTTTTTAAACTAACAGCTGAGGGAAAATATAAAAAAATATTATATCATTAGCATATTGGACTTTTAAAAAAGGTAATTCTAGAGTAGATGACCACAGTGTATAATCCCAAGTCCACTATATTTATCAAATCAACGTTGAGTTTATGGTGTCGACCCACGGCGATATTTCTATCAAAATAATGCGAGGGGCGCTCTAATGGATACTTTCTATCCGTGACAGTCCCTGCCCGAGGCTGGCATAAATAAATCCACCTAAATCAACACCCGACCATTTTACTGAAGGATATACGGAAAAATTGCAATGTTTTTAGGTTGTCCGACGAATATTGTTTGCTGTATATTGAGTTTGAGAAGTTTCCTGCTGCACAATTTTAAACGTTCAATGTTCTTTTGCTTGCTAGGTGTGTTCGGTTTGTAGTAATTTAACTCAGTTTAATTTATTATTAATTCTTTCAGTACGTTTATAATTTTTAACTTACTTAAAATAAAAAAAAAATACATACAAGCGTCTGGCAGCATTGCTCCATTGGTTCCTAAAGGTTGGCCTTCTAGTCATGATCCTCATCAGTCATGAGCACCGTACAGTTGCTTAGCTAGTTGTTTAAACATGTCCTATGTTGAGTGTTGTTTGTGTTTATTATTTTTCGTTTCTATGTTTATTTAAGAAAACTTCATACCTTATATGGTATTTTTCTTTGTATGTTTGCCTTTATTTTCATCTAACACAACTGTATAATAAACTAGATGTTATTGTTAGTTATTTTTATATTGGTGATTTTAATAACTTTTTTTAAAATATTAAATCTTCTTTTGAATTAAATAATAAGTTATTAGAATTTATTTCATGTTCTACAATATTTACTTGATTTTATAATATCATAGACAAGAAAACAGACAGAATGTTTAAAACTCATAAGAGCATTTCCAGCCTTTAAGATGCCATTCTTTTTGTAAAGGCTCGAAAGTCATATCGGTCCGGAAATACTACACGCAAAAATCTGTTCCACGAATTATTTAGATTTCAAATTTCCTTGAATCTTGTTTCTGACACTCTTGTTTTTGCCTTTGCTTATTACCTGATGGAATAAACAACAATTTGAACTCCCTGCTTCTCAATGCTGTCCCAAAAACATTATGTTGATTATAGTGATGAATAAGGGATATGGTTTCAAACAGACAGTGTATACACGGCTTATATATAGAAACATAATATCTCTGTTTTCTCTGCTGGAGATTCGTTAAAATTTAGGACGCGTATGTTATCTTCTGTTCCTATTAAACCTGGAATTAAGTGACTAATCCATTTGCCTCACCAGACTCTTATATCACATGGTTCACAACACGTGTTTTCTAATTAAGGCAGTCAAAATCATGATATTTATTGTTAATGTTGTGGAGGGAACGAGTGTCATGTCCCTCCGACACAAAGGGAGGATCCTCCAACCAGGCGAGGTGATCATGCCTGGCGGGCCACGGCCCAACAGCTGATGTTTAGATGTTGTACATATGCTAATTGCATCGAGAATCTCTATTTCGCGATACAGGATTAGTAGTTGCTCCGTAGTTTATTATACTCCGTAGTTCGATGTATCTTCGCTAGACGGCGCTGTTGTATATTTTTTTTTTGTGCTGTATGTGGAAGTCGCCACAATGTCTTTTCCGTACCTATTTTATACTATACCATGGTTAGTTAGTGCCACAATAAAAAGGTTACGATACCTTCTATTTTCCGACGTTTCGAACCGGCTACACCGCTCATAGTCATGGGTAGATGGATAAAATAAAAGCTATTGTTACTTTTTTCTAGTCCCGCTATCCAACAAAATTATGTGTATAGGTAGTTATAGTTTAAGTATGTAGTTTATCAGTCTTCATGAAGTAAATTAGACTTAACATTTATACAATATTACATTATTGAACTAAAGATTGTACAACAGCTAGATATGACACCACGACGTAATAAATTATACCAATTTCTATAGAACATACATATTGTTTTGATGCTTAGCGATGAAAAATAACATGAGAGTCTACTATCTAATAACCTCAAATCAGTTACAGCACTAAAATCTGATATTTGTTTACTATATCTTTGGTCACTCCAAAACTGCTTACGTTCTGAAGCAATCCTTAACAATTTGTAACAGTAGGTACGTATGGAATTCGTTTAATATTTTGTATTATTTCCACGAAAAATATGTTTCTGATTTGTTTCTGGCAACAATATTTATCATTCTATTCGTCTTTTTGTGAACAATTCAATATTACGAGGGCAGTTCACCTAGACCAGTCTGCCGGAAAATAAATTTCCTTATTTAATGATAATAAAAGTACATTCTATACAGCAATTTCAGCAGAGATTTCGTAATCTGAATTGTGTTACGCTGATAAAAAAGAGAGAAAAATTACTTTTAAAATGTTTCTGTAGATCTTCTTGTTTTAAAGTTGCTCAACTTTTTCTTCTTTATAAATAATATAGTGTTTCGTTTCTTTAAAGTTTCCTATAATTTTACCTCGGCTTTAAAGTCAACTTTTTACTTATTTTCTGAGATTTTTGTATTTAAAATTATAGTGGACGTTCAAACATTTTCAGCAGTTCGGAACCGGAGAACTTTTAAATGAAAAATGTTATCAGTAAAATAAATCACGATGAAGTTAAAGACTATTCATATGTTGTATTTTTTTTGCTTTTTGAATGGGATAAAAAAAATACTTCTTAAATTTGATTCGCTAATTATATAAGCATATCCTTAGGTCAGTAAATAGGTAATAATCTGTGACTTATCTATCTTTTAAATAGGTTTTACGAGGCTTGTAGTCAAATTCCGTGGTTAAATACTTACATTAACTGAATTAAATAGTAAACTAACACTACCTTTAAATTTTTGAATACGATTCTCAGAACAAAATTTCTAAAAGGTCAATATTGACTACAGAAATGGACCTTATATTGCATATCAAAGAGATATATAAACATCTCTATGCATTTTCATGTACAATAAGTAATCACATAAATATGTACATATTCAGTCATTTCTTTTGTTTTGCTTTAATATTTTGACCTACCAATATGACGCTGCCTGATGAAAAGCACGAATAGAATCCAAGAGTGGTGGTCACCATACTCATTGCGAATGCAGACAATTTAGTATAGCAATCCACGCTATGGCGGCCTATGCTCTCTTGTTACTTTAAAACGGAGACTACGGTGACCAATTTTCACATACTTATATGACTCAAAACTTCAGCGGTATAATACAATCAATCCGATGCTCAATAACTCCACGGATGACGTAGATGTTTAAGCTATCGCCACGTCACTCTCTACTGCGCCGAGTGTACACGGGACAACACTTAGTGTGATTCTAAAATTATTGTTCTGAGTCTGGGTGTTCTTTGTATTCGTTTCTTGAATGTATGTAAAGACTCCCGCGACACAGAATTTATTCCCAGTACGGTAATTGTCTTTTTTAAACATAAACAAACATAATCACTCACTCTATCTATCACGTTCAATAATTGAATATATACAGGAATGGGGTACTACTAGCAAAGTTCCACATCGGTTTTAAATCTATCATAGTTGGTGTTCTTACTCATTTGTGGCCTGGGTGTAATTATATCGGTAGATTAAAAAAAAACACAACAATCAACCTTATGATATTATTAAATGGAAGTTATATTAAATTATTGTCGAATATATGATTAAAATTGGGACTATTTTAAACAAAAAACGAAGTTGGAAAAATTAATTCATTCACATATCTCAAACATCGTAATCTCATACTAAATTAAGCAAAGCTTGTTGTAGGTACCATAACACACCCTGCTGGTAAATGTTATATTTTATATTTCTATATACATATGTACATATTATAGATAAATTACACTTCACCCAGAAAAAAAAACACGCCGAACATACAATATTTGTCCTGGATGAGAATGAAACCTACGCAGTCTGGCTCAACAGTCAGGATTACTAACAATTAGACTACCACACTAGTGAAAATATCACTTAATTAACTATTAGTTAAATATAAGTATGTTATTTTCTAACACTCAAGAGGCAGATAAAAGACAAAGCACACTATTCTTGCAAGACTGCTACCAATCTTGCAAGAATAAGTCATATCTTGACTTTAACGAACCTTTATAAAGGTGAAAAAAGTATCTCGAGCGCCGAAGAGCCATAGTTTTTACAGACACGCTGTATTGGTAGCATCTGACATTTATCATCAGTGCAGTGGGTGTGCCTTTAAGTGCGTGTCTGAATATATTTACATCACATTTCACACGTCCGACGTAGGTAAAAACATAGCTTAATACATACCTTAACAGTGTAATAATTCATGGTTCGTACCCATCTGTCCCCATTTACCCACAACTCACAGCGTAAAGTAATTAAAAAAACAGTATATTCTCAACATTAACATAATAAATCAATTATTTTTGCGTGTAATAAAAATACTAATGGCTGTAAATTTATGCTGTGGTGTCAGCAAAAAGAATGTTGTCATTATTCATTTGTTTGTAAAACATAACAATTTACAGTCAAGGCATAGATTAAAATATTTTAGCATGCAAAACTGTGTACTGGTAACAGGGTCTCCGGCGCGTCGGACGCGCATTCACGTTTTGTATACCTTGCATGGCAGTTTTGAGCGTGGAACGCGTGTTAAAAATAAATTTAAAAAACTCAAATGTAAAACAAACAAAGTTTTCGCTCTGCTGTGGGTAGTTTCTTTTGTATATTTTTCATTTTATACCAAAACTAGCTGACCCACTCAACTTTATCTGCATCTCTCAAAAGCTATTAATTTACTCCATTTTTGCACCATTTTTCATTAAAGTTACGCTACTACCAGTAGAAGTTGCTACTGGTAGTAGCGTGATTTTCTTAGAGCCATTCTCGATAAATTGGCTATCAACCACTAAAATAATTTTTCAATTCAAACAAAATATGCAACTCTTATTTTTTAAAAAGATTATATAGTCAAATAGTTACATACCAAAGCATACTTTTTAGTTTCCTAGTTAAAATCTTAACTACGGCGTTATTTTAACTAATGTAAGTAAAATGCAAACAGGGAACACCGCAATGCATAATGTTTGTGCGTTCCAGGAGCCGTTGCAGCTGTAATTAAAGATAGGTGTCGTAGCCACATACGTAGTGGATAGTCTTTAAAAAAAAAGACCACCTGCTTTCAGAATAAATCCTGTGTCGCAAGGGACTTTACAAACATACAAGAAACGGATGTAAAGAACACTCAGACTCAGAACAACAATTTGTGGATCACACAAAGTGTTGTCCTATGTGGGATTTGAGCCTACAACACTCAGCAAAGTGGAGAGCGGCGTGGTGACCGCTTAAACCACTAGGCCAATCGTATAGTCAAAAGTCTGAAGAAATATAAAAACCAATGCTCTCGGATTCTAGTCATGCTTTCCGTCAGGCAGAGTAGTAAAGTCACTTTGGCAGGGTCTAAATGAGAAATAGAGAAAAGTAAACATATTTTACGTACTTTAACGTACTTTATTTTGCTAAGAGAGAATTTTTTATTTAAAAAAAATGTAGTTCGCTGATAAACTTACAATCGATTTCACTGTTTTGACTAAATTCGTAGACTTAGCGTGTTTTGAAAATTATAGACTTGTTGATTAAAAGTTATTTATTATAGTCACGTAATTTGAACATAAATAATAGTTGTAGTTGTGACCTTTACTAATACTAATTATATCACGTTATTAACAATTTATTTTAATTTATGATATCTTCACACATCTTACATCATCATTTAATCCAAAACTAGGCAAAGCCTGTACTATGGTAACCAGAATGCTGATAAACATACTTATATATTTCTAAATAGATACATTACACTTAGGCAGAACAAATAATTGTACTCATTACCCATTTACCATTAGATTTGTCTTGTGTTTGAATTGAACCCACGACTTCTGGCTAAGCAGTCAGTCTCACTAACTACTAGACCAATAGGCCTGTTAGTTATGGCCATTAATAGGTGGTGAATACCACTTATATGATAGTAAGTTTATAACCGGTGTAATTTGTTTAGCCGCTACCATTACATTTGTTTAATTAATACAGTGGACCCATGGTAATCCGGCCCCTGTCTAAGCCGGACCCCCTGTAATCCGACATCAATCAAATAATTTTCGCCATTGTAAATTGTGCATGATTGAACAGGTTACAACTTGTGCTCGACGCGTAGGTATTGTTTCAATTCCGATTGCTTAGTTTGAATTTGTAAACGTTTAAGTGCTCCTAAAATATTGTAGTTACCAATAGTTATATAAACTGGTTTACAGCCATGACAGTCATATACTTATTCATCTTTTTACTTTATAATATAGAAATGAAAGGCACGTGTAAAGGAAATGAAGGTATCTGATTTTAGCATATAACACTCCTGTAAGCCACGAATTTATATCAAAATTACATTTCATGTTTAAATTTCTCATATTTTCAATGGTTCCGTGATGGCAACATTCTAAACACGAACGAGTATAAGTACACTCAAGTAGAAACGTGAAACACGTTATTAAAATGTAATCTCGCGTATTCGCGTTCGAATTTGTCTCGACTGAACAGTTGAGGAAAAATTGGTGCACATGAATAAGTGATTGCTGTGAGCATACATTTTTAATTATTTTGACAATGGAGACTTGTAAGTGGATTATGAACGCCACAGATTTATTTAAAGTATCAAAAATATGGTATTAATATTTACGAGTTGTGATATTTTTTAACAGCGAATTTATAAGCTGTATACTAATCCTTTCTGTACATAAATATCTTAAAATCTTAAATTGTATTAAATTATGTTTAGGTTAGATAAATAATAAAAAACATTTTATTCTTTTATATTCAGACATAAATAGTTTATAGCTATTATATTTTTTGTACCATTTTGCACGGTGGTAAAGTAACCTGTATTAAACTCAAAGACTTAGGAAGATAATTCCATGAAAATATTGCGAACGAAGTAACTTATCTATTGAAGTATACTAAATGTTATGTTAAAAAAAAATCTTTCAAGCACTCTCCACTTGACTGTACCGAGTTTTTTTTCAGACTATTTTTAACTCAGGTGTCATAATACCGGTGTATGCAAACGACTAGGATTTATAGAAGGGAGTCGAGCCCTCTGAGGGGTGCTGGAGGGTGAGGGGAGGAGTGGTGCAGGGCTCAGACTGTATTATGTGAGGATTAGCTTGTTAGGCAAAATATTAAATGTACACGTTTTAACCAAAGACTCTTCTGAAAATAAATAAGTTAGTTTAAGTCTCAAACATAAAAATACATATAAAGTGCTTGATTTTTATTGATATATTTATTTATGGTTACTAAATGTATTTGACTTAAAAAATCTTATAACGGTTTCAATGTAGTATATACAATAATTTTAAATTATTAAACTTCCTTTTTAAGCGGACTTAAGCGTGATTTTACTCTTTAAATGCTAATGATATTTAAAAAGATATACTTAAATCCGTTCGATTAAAGAACGTTTACAGTGTTTTCTTTTTAAAAAAGACAACTCCCGCACTAGGAATATATCCGGTGACACGAAGGACTTTGAACTTTTTAGACTTGTGAGAACCCCTGGCTCAGACTCAAGTCTGGTAACCACACTAACTCGGTAAAAACAAAGAATACGGTAATTCGTATTTGTGCTAAACAACTCACCTCACCTAACTGTGATTTTGAAATTTTAAACACCTCATTTGACTATTTAAACAATAAACTCAACATTTAACTCAATCTCTTTTAACTACAATGTACTCAGTTCGAAAATATTTAATTTCACCCCCAATTGAAAACAAAAATAAGTTGACGCCCCCTGGAGCCATTTTAAATCCCAATCTTTAAATCTCCTCATTCCCGTATTCAGATCCAATTACGCGAAATGCCCCAACGATTAATTTTTAATCTATGGCTCCAATATGGCGCCGAGGGTTAATATAAAATTTATTTCAGTTGCTGACACTTGCCAATTATCTTTTTTATTTCAGAGTGACAGTGAGGATGTGCTCTAATTGTGGAATAATTATTTTAATTAGTATAATTAGAAACTAAACCGTACAATGTGTAATATTATAACCTCCCCCGTATGATCTTATCTACTTTCTGTTTTTGTACTATTTTTTTTTAATTTTTAAATCTTCTTACATTCATACTTCAAAGTTACTTTAATACGAAAAATGACTGTTAAAAAATTAATAAGTATAGGTTATTGATTAATACAATAAATTGTTTATGAGTACCATTTAGAAGCTGTCTTGATAGCTTTTTAATTTTTAATTATTAGCAATAATTATAATCAATAAAATAATTTTAAAAATAACATTTTATTTATCTAATAATTATTAATCATTTATTTATTTTATTTTGGCTGCCTCGGTGACGTAGTGGTAGTGTACGCGACTGCTACTACTACACGAGGTCTCGGGTGCAAATCTTGCGTCGGACCAATGGTTTGTATGATCTGCAAATATTTGTTTCAGTGTTTGGGTACTTTCTATGTATCTGTTAACAAAAAAGAAATACATACGTGTCAACCCGTCTGGCCAGCGTCTGGCCGAACTAAAACCTCATTTCTATAAGCCTTTCTGGGTCCCTATGCTCAGCAGTGGACTAAGAAAGGCTGTTGGTGTGATATGATGTGTCCAGTACCCATTGTACAAGCACTGTTTAATTTGGGAGTAGATGGCGTTGTGTGTCAGATGTCAGAAATATTATTATTATTTATATACGTGCAAGTTCGGCGTGGGTATGTAGGTTTTAATTTTGAATAGTTAACGAATTCTTGTACAACATCAATATTACGCAACTCAGCCTGTGCAGACAATATTTTTGTGATAAAAATATCGACACAATGAAATTAATTAGCTTGGAACTGTCGCTGTGTTTCCACTTTGTCTGCGTCTGTTTTTATTCAAGTTACAGATTCACAACTTCACAGAGACAGTAACCACTAAAAACCATTTATATCAATATTACAACACACGAGCGCAAAATCGAACTTAAAAATAAACTCAAAATCTAAACTTTCATATGTCAATTCTTATTTTTCCATCTAATCTTTAAACACATATTGTATGTAGTCTACTTTCTTATATATGAGTAAATATAATTTCAACAGAAAATAACTAACCTGACATTAATAAAGACCACCCACGGATACTAACATTATTTATATACGGGTTTCGTGGGTTTTGGGTAAATAATAACCTTCAAACACCGTAAAAAGATATAATTTTAGTGAATCGGTCACGAATTTATCTTTTTTTATTAAATTTCTCTTGCCTTTTATGTTTAAAATACATTCTCTTTATAAAAATATCCTCACACATCTCACACACGACCATCTGATCCCAAACTAGGCAAACCAGTCAGACCACTGATAAACATACTTGTATATTTCTAAATTAATACATAATATAGATAAATTACGCACAGACACAGAACAAATGATCGTGCTCATCACACAAAGATTTATTCCGGATGGTTATCGAACCCACGACTTCTGGTTTAGCAGTCAGAATTATTGACCACTAAACCAACAGACTCGTCATTATATGTATGTCCAGCAGTGAACGCTTTTGATTGAGAATAAGTAAAAAAATATTGAATCGATTATACATTATACATCTTTAGTAATTGTAAACTCTAAACGTCACTGAAATTGTGCTATGTAAAAAATAAAGTACATATGTATGTAAATAAATTGATCACTCATACGCTGAAAATTCTTCCATAGACACTAACAGAAAAATAAATAGTTCCCTTAGGAGTCATAAAAGCCCGGGTTTATTGTGATTATTCTGATCTACGAAGACCTTACGCCTTTTTTTCTACATAGTAAATAAAAAAAAAAATGAATTAATAATTTCTTATTTGATTTATCTCTGAAAAAGATCTGTGTTGATTTCTAGTCACTGTAAACGACAATGAGATTGAAGTATTTTATCCTGAGATGGCCCTACTGCATTAGCTAATACCTTTAAACGAGCAATTCTTATATATATATACATATAATCTGAATCTCGGCAACGGCTGTAACGATTTTCATGAAATCTAGTTTGCAGGAGATTTCGGGGATGATAAATCGATCTAACCAGGTTTCATTTTTAGAAAACATTATTTTATCTGATAAAATGATTTTAAAAAAAACCGAACAAATCTTGGTTTCCAGGTACTAAAGTTAAAGAGAGAATGCATTTTAAATCACCCGTTTGTCAACAAGCACTTTGAAGGGCGATGGCCACTCTAAAAGGCACTTCCAAGTGTTTGGTAGCAATTTGCTCCAACTAATCCTTTTTTAGTCAGAATAATTTTCAACTGGCCTGTATTTTAGTTACAGGGCTTAGGGTCAAGCGTTGTATTTTTTGAATTAAATTTTAATAAGCTGGCAAATAGCTAAGTCCTTGAATCAATGAATTAGGTTCATAGGTAACGAACTTTGCATAAGCTTTAAAAAGCGGCCGCAATTTGCCTACTATGTATGATTAGACCTTTCTGTAGCGAACTTCGTAACGCATGGATGAATATATTATATTTTATCGTTTCAAAAACATCCCTAATGAAGTGAAAAAACGATAAAACGTTATCACAATTTTGCTGATTTGAGACAAATGATCATACGAGTCACTCGATGATGCCCCACTATCCATAAATACCTATAACTTCTTTTTTTTAACTTAATTTGACGTATTGGTACAGTAGAGATATACCGAACACATTGTACCTTGATACACTTGAACTATTGTAATCAGATTACATAATTTTTTAAATGATTTAATACAAAGCAAAATGAGTCGTCCAAGTATAGACTTGGACAACTTATTTTGCTTTGTAATACAAAGCATCATCGAATGAATTTACTTTCAGTTCTCTAAGCAAAACCTCACGTTCAATTTTATTCCTTAACAATCCATCTGCAAATATTGCACATCTTCTACTTTATTATATACTAGACATTTAGGTGTGTCAGGTTTTAGCATTAAACTTGCAACTCAAATCTCACAAGTGCGTCGCCGACTTTTGGATTTTAAATTGGACGACGTAAAGTTGCTCTGCAAAGTACGGATTTTTAATTTCAGATTAAGTTTTAAATAAAAATATAAACAGAAATCCTGAAAAATTTATCTTAAAACACAGCCGAAACGGCAGGGATACCATAACTTTTTCAGTCTCCATTTGCAACAGTTGCAATAACATTTTACTGAATAATTAATAAATTACTGTAGTAATAATAAAACAAGCACGAGACAATTCCACAAAAGTGTTTCTAGTCCTGTTTATAAAGTAGTGTATTATGAGTAGAACACTAATTCAATAACAAAGAAAATAATTCATACTATGGTGCAATTTAGTATTCATTTCGCAATTCCTTTCATCCGAATCTAAATGTGAAATAGTTAATTTATGTAGTGTGAATTCATTACTCCACTATACTACACTTTTAGTGTGAATTCATTACTCCACTATACTACACTTACACTTACAACTATTTAAGTATACATTTTTAAGATTTACAAAACTATCTTTTACAGTACACAATAAAAACTTACCTCCGCAAGTTTCCCGGAAATCAGGACAGCAATCGCCGAGCTTCAAACAAGCATGATCACAGTAACACGGCTTGTCAGTTAAGTCTTCAATTATGGCATTCTGGTGGGCTTTTTGCACCACACATGAACTATCTCGACCCGGACAACACAAATTTGCGTCCCTGCAGTAATTGGCTCCGCAATGCCCCGCCAGACACACCGCACTAGCAAAACATAACCAATAACGAAGCATTTTGATAACTTCTATCTCTCGTTTTTTAAATTACTTAATCACTGTTTATTTCTAGAACAGATAGTTTTAGTTCAGTTTTTCTAAAGAGGTTAACGCTGCTTTAGTTTTTTAAATGTAGGATTGTGTTATTTCATATCATTCCAAATTTGAATTTCTGCAAATGGCCAACTCTGAAACAAAAAAAAAACATTTCGTCAGAATTACGTCTGGTCATAACTTCTTTTTGTTTTTATGGAACTTTTTCTTTTGTTAAACTTTTATGATAACAATATTTTTTGTAACTTTGGTCGGTACTTGTTAATTTTTATTTATTTAGGCGAATTCATTATTCGTATTCATGATCGTAACAAAATACATAGACAAAAAATTCAAGTTTGGTTATATGTTCCTATTTATTATTATTTTTAAATAAATTTCCTAAAATATTTAATTTTATACAAGTGCTCTGCTTCCATAATAGCTAATTAATAGTTGACCGACACAATATTTTCATTAAAAAAATCTCTAAAAGTAAATTATGTTAAAATTGATATAACTTTAAAAAGAAAAAGAAAAATAATAAATAAAAAATTAAATAAAGTTTAAAAAGATAATATCCAAAAAGAATCCATCTGCCTCCTGTGAGGTTTGAACTCACGACCCCTGGTTTACGAGACCAGTGCTCTACCACTGAGCTAAAGAGGCTTGCGTAATTTGTTGCGAAATAACGGTTCAGTTACTCAGTCTAAATATAAAATATTAATATCATCATAATCATCATCATCAACAGCTTTAAATAGTGCACTGTATTGGACATAGACCTCTCCTTTGAGAAAAAGTTTCAGCCTACTAATATTAACTTGAAGAATAGATTCAACAATGTATCCAAAATCGGGTTAAAAACTATTTTTTCTTTCACATCCACTACGTGATATTCAGAAAATACTTTTGGTCTCTGTTTTAAAATTAATCTACATGTTAAGGTGAACGAGGAATATAATATGTAGACTTAATAATAAATGTATAGTAGATACAATAGCAACAATATTAATGTTCCCAGATAAACACACAGTAGATACTTATACTTACATGTTGAACTTTAATGTTAATAATATTTTATTATTCCATTAATAATGTCAATGACTAAAAAGTATGTGATTCTTAATATATGAAATAGATGAAAATGCACAGTGAAACTGTAGTATATGGTAGTTTTATACAGTACGTTTTCTACGGCATAAAACTGCAAAAAATTTACGTGGACGTATTTTATTAAATCACCGCTTCTCTGATTGATGTAAAGCGACTGTCAAGTCCAGATTTTCAACCAATTCGCTATTTCATGCATGTTTGGCGTTTGTTTCAATTAATTTTTGTAAATTATCGATAAGAATAGTTATCGATAGATATCAACTTATCAGTCACACTGTATGCTGTATTGGGTTACAAAAAAGTATAGGGGAAGTACCCATTTTATCATTTTTTTTTGTCTTGTCTTTGTTTTACTTTCCACCATAAGCGCCGAGAGAACAAGAGAGAGCCCTGTCAGAAAAGGAAATACAGGGTAAAAAATACTTTTTTTTTAATTCCACACATCTCACACACGGCTGTCTGATTCCAAGCTAGGCAGAGCCTATGCTAACAAGACTGCTGATAAACATACTTATATATTTTTTAATTCATACTTATTACAGATAAATTATACCCAGACACAGAACAAATCATCGTGCTCATCACACAACTATTTATCCTGGGTGAGAATCGAACCCATGACCACCGGCTTAGCAGTCAGGTTCACTAACGATTAGATCAATAGGCCCGTCATAGGTTTTACAAAATGCCTTTGAAAAATTTTTTGCCTTGCGTCCAGCTGATTTCTTCAAGGGGAACATCAATAAACTGCCACTGTGTTTGTAAAGATCCGTTGATTGTATAGAAGATTACTTCAATTAATACGTATAAAGCATATGGAAATAAAAGTACGTTAACTTCTTTCATACAAAACATCAATTCCTATATTTTATATTAGTTAATAGTATGTGTAGATATAAATGCATCTCCTAAAAATATGCTTGTGGCGCCCATACACTCTGCTAAATACGTACGTGAAACTATCTCATCCACTTGATAATATGGCAATGCTAGAAAGAGTAATCTAGAAAAGAACAATTGCAGTCTTTTGAGAGGATTTAAACTGTTCAAAAACTATTTTGGTTCATAACTTTACACAAGACAGTGCTACCATTGCCTAATCTCTTTATTTCAATTCTTTTTTTAATATACCCGCCTTTATTAAAATTTTACTCGTAAAGGCAAAGAAACAAAATGAGGCGTCTAGTTTGCTTTTTTACTGTTTATATTTGAGCCGTCTACAAAATTCCAGACTTGTTTAAAAAAGGATTGTTTAAGCTGCCGCTACCAACTTAAACAAAACGAAAGTCAAAATGACAGGAGGACTTTTTTTTTCTTGGAGGCACAGGAGCGCGGTTGTTGACCTTCGGCTAACCGACTAGTTTTTAAGCCGAGTGTTAAATGATAAGATAACTTTAATGGAATGTGTCTCACAAAATATTTAAGTTAACAAGCTGAACAATGTTTTACTTTTGTAACGAGAAATTAATATTTTGTCTACAAGAATTATTATGATTGATAGCATTTCCTGAATGAAATGTAATTAGGAATTAGGAACCAGGCTTTTTAGGCAGAAAATATGTAGAATTCTATATGATGTTTAGATATCTATCTATTAACATTTAGACATTAAAACAAATTTAATCACAATTCAGACAGCATTTTTACATTATAAGATGGCATTTTATTATAGATATACTGTGGTACAACTCAAGGTATGTTTGTCAACAGCTTGATTACCATAGTACAGTCTAATTTGTAATCAGACAGCCTTGTATAAGATATGTGAAATAATAATAAAAAAAATTATCCATGTTTTTTCTTTACTGACTTCATTTGTCATAAATGTGGAGGGTTAAGTTTCATTATTACATCAGTAAATTCATTACATAATTTTAATGTACTGTATTCTATTTGTGTAACTTAATAAGTAAATAAACAAATGAATAAAGAACTTTAAGTTTGGCTAGAAAGTTATTTACATTTATTTTTTTTTTATTACAAAATAAATCATTTATGTTGTTTTTTGTTTTTTCTAACAAGACACCGCCCGCACTAGGAAAGTATCCCGTGTCGAGGAGGACTTTACAGACATACAAGGAACGGATACAAAGAATACCCAGACTCAGAACAACAATTTGCATCACACAAACTGTTGTACCGTGTGGTGTTTGAACCCTCAACACTCAGCGCACTAGAGAGCGGTGTGGCGACCACTTAAACTACTAGGCCAACAGTGCAGTCACTAGATCTGATGAGTAAGTGTTTACTCACCAGTCTAAATACAGAGATTTATAAACGTAAATACACTATAAGCACCCAAATTAATTAAAAATAGTTTTGCCGCTTGAAAAATTTTCTAGAGGACAATATTTTGTTACTTTTTACAATTAAGATACTTCATATGTTCATAATTTAAATTCTTTAATTCATAATTTAAAAAGTTTTAGATTTCTAAGTGTGAATCTTTATAAATTAAGAATAAGGTCAAGCTAAGTCAACAACATACCACGGACAACCAAAATCCAAATTTAGACGAACTGTTGGTCAACCAAATCTAGACCCAAGGTAGTCCCCAATTTTTTTTATTAATGATTAGATAATAAATTATAAAAAGTAGTTGTGCAATGTAAAAGTACACTAGTATAATATAAAATTTTTAAAAGGGTGCATTCAATGGTATTCGAATAACGAGTGGCTCAAACAATTGAGCCCGGTATCGAAACAGTTTGAGAATTTGTTAATCAAATAAAACATTCAGCATGGTTCAACAAATGTGTTATATTTAAAAAGAATAGTTAAAAGATTTTATTAACTGCACATTTTGGTAGTGGCTTTATATTTCCAAAATTTAGCTAAAACTTTGAACGTGAGACGTCTTTTATGGAAATATACTACAACTAATTGTTTTTCAATTAGATGTTTCTTCTTGTTAGATAAAAGATGATAATCTAAAAAATCGTAACAAAAAAAAAAACAATAAAACGACCAATAAACGTTGTCATTTTATTTTGACCAAAGATTTATTTACTATAGTCCAACTTTTAAAAACTAAAAATTATCACTATTAAAATAAATTAATATAAAGCAACACAAACCACTGTTCTCTATTGAAAATATGTTAGAAAACCAGTGGAATTTCCAACAATTTAATAAAACTCCATACTAAAAATATTCAGAACTAAACCTACGTAAGTAACTTTGCCTTGAAGAGGTAAGACCTTTGAAAAAACTCTTGGAAATTTAATTAAATACTTAAACGCTTGAACAGAGAGAACTTAATAATGAAAATACTTAGACTCTTTACCACTGAGTTTGAACCACATGTACCGTTTCTGAACGATAACAGATATGTTGGCGCGAAGAAGTTCATTCCGTTATGTTGGCAGCACCAGCATACCTATCTATGTAGAGTTTAGCGTCCCGTCTGAATGATTAATCAAAACAAGAGTTGCCGGTTAACTGTTGTAGTACAAGTGTTAAGCTCGCGAAATATGAGAACTTTGAAATATTTAATTTGAAGATTGCGCTCGGTTCTCAACAAATGTTTTATACAGAGAATACTTAATATAAAGCGTCTAACCAAAAGATGTGTTTTGAAATGTTAATGAGTCGACTAAAACGGTTAATTGTGTTGTTATACGTTTTTTGAAGGTATAGATGGACAAACGAGTCACCACATGGCAAGTCACTACCGCTGTTCAGGACCAACTAACAAAAACATTGGCCTATTACGACTTTTTTTTATTTTTTTTATTGACGAGGCGGCAAATCCCTCTAGCACCCTACTCTGGGGGGGACCCGGACCATATGATTTCAGGTCCCCCCTCAAATTGACACCATGCCCCGTTAGGCCCTATCCCGGAGGAAGTGATTAGTGACCCTGACTGCTAAGTCACAGATCGTGGGTTTGATTCCCACCCAGGACAATCATTTGTTCTGTTTCTGGTTGTAGTTTATTTGTAACATACACTTATTTTGAAATGTATAAGTATTTCTATCAGCAGTCTCTGTGGTGTGTGATTTATGTAAAAATATTATTAACTTATGATTTATAATTTACAATAAATTAAACCTCTTTGTTAAGGTGCCTATGTCCAGCAGTGAACAGTTAAAGGTTGTCTGATGATGATGATGTTGAATTATTATAAAGTCAATTTTACGTTTTCGTAATTTTTGTAGCAATTTTTCACACTTACAAATAAGGATCTATCTCTATCGTTATTTCAAAGATTATAACATTTATTTTAAACCTGACGTAATATAATATTAAACAGTCTAGTATATTCGAACTAGATAGAATTAAGTATAGATATTGTTGAAAAGTAAACTGTGTAGGCAGAGAAATGTTGTGTTCTGTAAACTTGGTACACTAAGCCGTATACGATTTCTATCAGACGTGCCCAATCTATTACCACGTTCAAAACTACGTTATCTGAGCATTATCTGTCTCTCATAGTTGGAAATTAATGTGAATATGTAAGAAAGTTAAAAATATAATTATATATAAGTTATATATAGGTAATATATACACACATGTATAATTATATGTATGGTATTTTATTTATTTTCTTTTAATGAATATTTCACATATATTTATTTATGAGATTAATAGAATTTAAGCATGATAAATATAAAGATTTTATTAAGTATTTTATTAAATACCTTATTTGTTACTCGAACTTTTACTCGTATATACTTAACACCAGCTTAAAATGCAATTAGTCAATCCAAAAGTTGCCTGGAAGAAATTGCTACAAGCAATAAGGTTGCACTGTACTGTATAATATTTGTGAAGCCTGGTGTATAAATAAAGTAATATCTTTATATTTATACATATATCAGTTCAGCAATAGATTTAGTTATCGCTCTCAGTTCATTTCTTATAGACTATGGTTATAGAGGATGCTTAAATCTCAGCTTCAAGTTAAGACGACAGCTGAACTTAACATGTGAACACTTCATTAAGCAATAATAAAGTTTGAACCTCTCCAACGTGTTTACACTCCATTTGATACATAAATTGCTAAATTCCATAATTAGAAGTTATTGTTTAGTGTTCGTTCAAAGTAAAGAACTTACTTCGTGATTACAAATTGCTTTGATAATCTATGCCTACCTGTAAAAGTAAGTAGGTACTTCCCCTTACTGTCAACGCACAAACCTAAGCCGTGGGAGTTACAAAGATAAAATTTTACAATTTAAGCTTAATTTGAAACCTTTTTAATGGATATTTATTTATTATTACTATCAATTTATTAATTATTTGATATTAAAGCTGGTCAAGCACCGTACTCTATGGTTCTTTGCAAAACTAGATTCAGGATTAGAATTTTTTTTATAAATTTATGACAACGCTACAGTTTGTGCATACGCAATCTAAATCTTATTCATCCCGTTATTAATGTATATAAATAACCTCTTTAAGGCTGCAAAACAAATATTACACTGAGTTCAAACGCAATATTTACGTTTTACCATGTTAAGAACTGTCATTAAACTACGGGTTAAATATTTGACGAATGAAGTCGTACAATTTAGAGGGTTGAAGTTACAAATGTGTGTTTAAAACGTTAAACATGTTGGTAGTTTATTACGTGTTTGAAGTGCTTACGTGATTAAATCACTTACTAACTTGAGACAGTAAAAGGTCCTTAAGTTTCTAGATACAGATAATACTTGTTTTGTACACCAGAGATTTACAAACATTATAAAGTAATAAAACGTACAATAAATATAATGTACAAAAGGTCTTACCGCTTAGAGCAATTTCTTCCAAACAACCTTTGGATGAACTGGATTCATTTAATGTTCTACTCTGTGGTAACTCTGTGAATTACTCTAGTTGTTTTGCAAATCATATTATAGAAAAAGTTATTATATAAGACTGGGAAGTAGGGAGAAATGAGAAGGTAGACAAAGTAAGTATAAAAAAGTAAAATTGATTTTTTTTTAATACTGTACACTGAATATTATGATTACTTTTAAATGAAATTAGTAAAAAATGTTTGTTCGTTATTTATATGTAATTATATTATATATGTATACCAACAGTTATGAGAAAAATATTACTAATCATAAACTGGGAACATTTTACTCTAGCTTTACTCGATTCAATTATACCAATCGATTCAATTCGATAAATCGTTAACTATTCTAACTACTCCTCTTAAACTCAATGAAGAAGGCATTTACAAATGACGGGAATTCGATAGTAATAGACGTCAAGCATAAGAAATTGGAACTAATTTAACTGTCAAATGAGGGTACCTATATTTTAATTTGCAGGAAAGCGTAAAGTGCTGTTTAACATTCTGCGGTTGTAAGAACAGATTGATGGAATTAAACTAAATTAGCATAGATGTTTTGATACTTCTTGTAAGATTCTCATTTCACGTTTCTGAACTGATTTTACGTGAATAACTGTTTTTTTAATATAAATGTGTTTTACACAAAATGACAACTTATGGAATTCGTTTTGCAACTTGTAAATTCTATTTCGTGTGTTTATCGGCAAAGACAACAATTTAAAGTGAATCATGTTTGTGTTCGCTAAATGAGTTAATGAGCTACTAAATAAGCCCTACAGTTGTTCAAACATACATGAGCATATGTTATATTCATGCATGCAGTTGCCATGGACGTTACAACCAGAAGAATAATAAATAAATATTTCGGACATCATCTAGTCCACAACACCAACACCATCTAGTAACACACCATACTAAGCAGAGTTCTTACTATGGGTACTAGACAACTGAAATAAATATATAAATACTTTTTTTTTGTATATATATTCATATTTTGTATATACATTACCATGCAAATATTTAGTTCGATTTGGGATTTGAATCAAGTTGCATACGCTGCCAGTGCGCCACCGAGGCAATCTAGTGAATGGTTGAACATTACAGCGTACATAATAGATACGCATAATTGTTCTGTCCGTGGCTCTGTCACTTACTCTTATAAATAGAAGGGTGTTCTTTGTGTCCCTTTTATGTATGTTTGTAAAGTCTATAAATAGTAACGAATAATTAATAGGTACATTATTTAGAGCCATGGCTAAGGTTCTCAAGAATGTGGGGATCAACCGTTCGGTATATCTACATATAATTTCGTCAAACTTAGAACAACTACGGACGAAGCCCGAAAATTAATTAAGTGAAAAGTTTTTGACGTGCTTGTCATTATTACCTTTCTCTTTTCAGTTTCTTGACATTTTGCGATCGTTTAGTAATCGTGCACAATCAGCAAGAATTAGTTCTGTAAGTTGTTTCGCAAATAAAGCTTTCAATGAATTGGTACAGTATACTTGTTGAAACTAAAATCTCGCCTCACATTTTATTGTTGTAATATATTGAGAAAATGCTATGAATAAAAAAAAATACAAAAAGCAGGTTCCATTCTTGACGTAGAAAAAATGAGATTGCAGAAACATCTAATCAATAATTGACTCACCTTATGTTCAAGTTGTCATAGTGTACGAATGTAATCTAAATGTGTGTGCATACGTGCATAAACATACATACATACATATAAACATACAGACATATATATATGTGTGTGTGTATATATTTATATATATATTTATGACGTATGTATTTTATTATTTGCGGTTACGGGACTCGGGGACACATGCCTATTATGCATTATTTTCGTTTTTTCGATGTTCACCCTCAGTCCCACTCGTTTTGAAGAATCATCCAGACTGTTCAGCATTTCTTCCAGATCATGTAGAGATTTCGCCAGGATGACTATGTCGTCTACAAGCCGCAAATGTGAGAGGTATCGGCCATTGACATTGATTCCCTGTCCGTTCCAATCGAGCGTTTTGAAGACGTCTTCCAACGCATTGGTAAATAGTTTCGGAGATATAACATCTGCCTGTCTTACACCACGATGTAATTGGATGGGTCTTGTGCTCTTTATGTAGGGTATACTTACATTATTAATGTAACCTCTGAGCACCTCCCTTACAATATTTCTACACTACCGTAGGTTGACTGAAAGACAATGCCTTGGGCATTAAGTAGGATGTAGAAACTGCGTAAAGTCAAAATAACAAAATAAAATAAAAAAAAGAAAGAAAAAGAAAAAATATTGCAGTGCATTGCAACACAATCAAGATACTATTGTGCAGAATAATTACAAGCGCTTTGAGGAGCATTAAATATTTTTTCATTCATTCATTATCATTTTATTTTATCATAAAAGAGTAATTAATAAGCTTATATTTTATTTTTACGTCTTAGATTTCTATATTGTTTGTGACATAGTCTAAGTTTATTTTGTGATGACTTGTCAGATGGTCTTTGCTATGTGTATTTAGATTGATTGGCGATATTACGTCTCCAATCAGTCTAATTTACACTAAAAAATTCATTCAAGTCTTCAAAGGACGTCACGCACTCTAAAAGTATAGGAGAACTAAAATCAAGTTAATTTAGTTGGTAATAGCTGTTTTGGTATTTATAGGCTTAAAATATAAAATACTTAACATTGAATCTTGAATATTAAGGTCGAAAATCTAATCGAGTTCTGATTAAAAAGTTCTGTGAATTTGACTAATAGAAATAAAAACAGAAAATGTGTTACAACAATTATAATTTTAACTAGACAGAGCCAGACTGTTGCGAAAAGTACTTGTATATGTATGTATGCGTATTACGAATAAATAATACTTAGACACAGAATAAATGATACTGCTTATAATACAATTATTTCTCCTGAAAGATCGAGTCTATAACCTCTGGTTGTTATCTAATCAGGATTACTAGCTATTAGAAAAACAGGCCAGTCAAATCTATTAACTTTAAAGATTTGTTTAGCCATGTCTACAACAGAATCGGCACCATTATCAGCAGTAAATAGTGCACATAATTTTTAGACAAATATTTTGGACATTTGACACACAATTTGGCCCGGGTATTGAACCCGAAACCTCAAGCACAGCAGTCGCGTTCACTACCGCTGTGCCACCGAGGCAGTTAAAATACTAAATCAATATCAAATCTAGTAAGATTTTTTTCAACACATTTTGATACAGTCTATTCTCGATCTCACAAATGTCATGAAAGGTATATTCATAGTAAAATAGCATAATAATATAGAATAACTGACATCGAACTGAGAATCAGTACGCTGAAGTGGAAGTGGGTCGATCATGTCTCTAAACGAACCGATGGTCGCTGGAGCCGAAGTGTACTAGAGTGGAGACCACGATTGAGCAAACGTAGTGTAGGGCGTCCTGTGGCGCGGTGGACCGACGACTTGAAGAGGGTGGTTGGCAATAGATGGATACGAATTTCCCAAGACCAGGATGGTTGGTGCTCCTTGAGGGAGACCTTCGTTCAGCAGCAATTCTAATTTTAGCAGATTACAGATTCAAATTTCGATTACAATACAATATAGACGTTGGACGCAAAGGGAAGGCAAACTTGTCTGGCTAGTGTGGTATAGTAGACCAAAACCTCCTTTCTAAGAAGAGGCCTTTGTCCAACAGTATATTATTAAAAGCTGTTAATGATGTGATGTTGGATATTTAAATCGAAAATACCTTTTATTACATTTGTGAGACGTAAATCAGAATTGAGTTTTGATCGAACTTTCATTCGAGATAAATAAAATATATAAATAAATCAAAATATATCATAACACTCACTTTATTTTATAATCAACTTAGTTCCGCATCATGTCACGAAGCAACTCCCTCAGCTTTAAGTAGCTGTTGTGAAGATTATATTTCAGGCTCCAGTCTTCAGAGCGCAAGGATTAAAGCCTTATCTCGTACACCAGGCTGTCACTGCCCATATACGTATATTATGTGTTTATACTAACGTTATAATCTTAAGGTTTTATTTCTTTGTTTGTTTAGTTCAACGTACTAATCTCGGGAACTGTTCATTCTAATTGGTAAATTCTTTGGCTGAGAGATTTTAAAAATCTAAAGCTCCAATTACCTGCTAATAAAAACATAGAGCTTTTTGCTTTGATATTTTTAATTATGGAAATATAAAAGGTGACCGATAAAAATGAAAATCATAACCACACTGAAATAATTCTTATTATCTTAGTATGGCAAGAAAATTACTGTAAATTGTATGTGTTTACTATCGTCACTGCTACGTGAGTCAATTATTTGCCCGACCACTAAATTAAATGTACAATATCTCTATGTGTATATTAAATACGTGATGAGAATAGCTTACAACATTTTTAAAACAAACTCGTATCGACAAAATGTGAACTTACGCAAAAAAAAAAAATTGTCCCCGAGATATATTTTTAAACAATATGTAGCTTATAAAAGAATATTTAAAAATTGTATACTTGTATTCTAGTGTATATTTTGACTTATTATGGTCTGAAATTCTTTGCAATGGCAGTACGAGGTATATTGGCCAATGAAATGAAACCATATATTTAAAACTTTTTCTAAACGATTTCTAGTTCTTTGTATCACAAAAATATCTATAAGACACCCCGCTAACCCCTATATAACATTAATAAAAACCTTACGGCTATTTTAGTAACGCCTCCTTTGTTTGTCAGGATTTAAAAGAAGTCTTAACCGAATTTCAAAAACGAACATTGTTTAAATCAACTAAAATAAAAAAATGAGAATGGAATCTCACTATGTCCTAGCAACTGTCTTGAACAACGTACCAGGTAAAAGCCTTCGGTGTTCACCCTACTTACTGTAGACTTTTATGAATGCCACGACAGTGTTACGTATTCAGGAGAGGAAGTAGGGTCTATATAAGACTATACTGCGTGCGACCTATTTAGATCTCGTGCGATGAGCGCGTACCGTCATGTGTATGAAAATCTTACCATTGGCCTACATTACACCGACATTATCCAATTACATTCTTTCTCATTAATATAACATTCCTATATAACTGACTGCCTGCGAGGCACAGTGGTAGCGAACGTAACTGCTGTGCTTAAAGTTTCAGGTTCAATTCCCGAGCCGGACCAAATTTTTGTGTAATCTGGAAATATTTGTTTTATTTTTCTATATTAAGAGCCTGTCAAAGTGACTCTACTCTGCCTGATGGAAAGCATGAATAGAATCCACGAGAAGATGGAAAGCATTGCATGAGTGTGGTAACCACACTCATTGCAAATGCATACAATGCAGTTTTTCACACCCCACTTGGGGACGTAAAAGGCATGACAGTCATCGTGACAGTGTAAGGCTTGCACAGTTACCATATAATACCATAACTGTCATCCTGCATCAATGGGCCTCTAGTCTCACACTCACCAACGAAACACGACAACACGGATGCTGGCGCTTGAGGTTGGTCTTCTGTGTTTTCTATGTATAATATGTACGTATTTAAAAACAAAAGTAAATTCGTATTTATATCAGTTGTTTAGTATCCATAGTAGCGTTATGTGTCAAATTTCTGAAATATTAAAAAAAAAATATATATAAATGGGCTTAATGCCCATTTATGTATATTTGTGTATGTGTATTTATGTATGTTAGGTGGTAATAGTTTTGTTGAATATCTAAAATGTGAACATACTTGCATGGTATGTAATAAACTGTTTTAAACTTTCAAAGGAAATAATTGACCAAGTGATAACTATTGGATAAAATTTTATAAATAATTATTTCCAGGCTGTTCGCTATGTATTACTTTGCCTGTTTTCTATTTTTGTAATGCTACGCCAGATGGCGCTACTTTTCTATGTAACTAACTTTTCATGTGCATTGTTTTACTTTGCGTTAAAATAAAAGACGTTTTAGTGCTTAAAACTTAAAAGAAATCTTATTTATTTATCCTGAACACAATAATAACTACTAGTGAAGCGATACTGAGCTACAAAATAATCACCATGTCAACATACGTAGGACTGTGTTAGGCAAGAGACAAATTCCTAAATTTTGTCTTTAGACTTTACAGAATCCCTAAATTAATTTTGACTATAACCCCGACACCTTAACCCTTATCCTGCCACGCTTTAAATGTAGTATTCTAACTAAATTATCTTAAATAATTTATTTGAATTACTTTGTAAATGTTGTTAGCAAACGCGGAACTAACCCTAAAGCTCAGGTTTGTTGAGTTAAACCGCAAAACGGTTCTCATTCATTTTAAAACGTTTCATTATCAAATCAACGGTACCTCTTTGCACGTATAGTCAAATTAGATACTAGAATTAGTTAAAACGGATAGATAATCACGTTAATTAGCATTTTAATGACCCACAGAGAGCATTATCCAAGGAAATGTTTTGAATTTCAAGGAAACTGCTATACTTTAATGGTCTCCTAGCCTAGTCACAAACCCTCTGTCTACTGACAATAATTTAGTAAATGAGAAGATCCTTTGTTCTCGATTTTATTAAGATCGTTTAGCGATCAAATTTTAAACTTATTAAAACGGTAGCTATTATATTATTGTACAGTTATGTATGCTATGTTTCTATGAAAAAGTTGAAATGTGTACTGGTAGAAGCCCAGTGAACATTGTGTAGGAATTTCAACTTAACTCTTAACTGTATAGCCAATGTGCTTTAAATATTTCTTTCTTTGATAAATATTAATTAGGTAATTGAAAATGTTATGTTCTATTGTATCTTATTTGCAACACACTTAAATAGAAACATCCGTGTCAAATAGTCTTATAATATTTATCGAGTATATCGGCTTATTTACAGATGGCCAATGATTTATTTAAACTGCATTAAAAATTCATCATCTATCCGATCTAGTGCCGATAATGTAACGATTCATAAACAATATCACATTAACATTTGTGTCCCATTGCCCTCAGATAGGCTATATTTAAAATGTTAGTAATTGACCGGCCGATCGACTTGACCGATTGAGGTCGTATACACATATCACGAACATTTTAACTATGCTGCGGTTCTTATCTATGGCTTAAGGCCAGAAGATCAAATGCAGAATAAAAATTCGATCAGAATTTAGATCCGATCTCAATATTAGGTTGAGAACTTGTTATTGCACTCATAATCTCTCTATTTTACGCACATATTAAAACAAATGTACTAGAATAGATACACTCACTAAAAAATTAGAGAAATTTGTTATAATAATATGCAATGTGTACTAAACTAAATAATAATTTAGAACGTTTATTTGGAACTACAAGCAATACAAGAGCTAAAACAAAAGTGACAAGATGATAGCTGCAATAGTATGAAACTGTGGTACAGATACCGACACAAACTCGGTAAGAAAGTAGCTTCACACAAAAACATTATAATAAATTATATTCTTAAATAGATTTTTAAAATTACACTTTCAAAGCGAACTTAAATGTCAAGTGATTAATCGTTTACTCTTCTACTTAAGTTTCAAACAAATTATCCCTTTTATATTTCGGACAGAGTGGGATAATTTATTAATTATAACTTTTAAAAGTAATTTGGGGGCGTGCATATGATTTGTATGTAAATCTAGCACATGGGTGGGTACATAATTAGCAATCTATTAAAGTAGAAAGGTTGTAATTACGTCCGGAGAGCGGTAGTTGGTAAAAGGGATTACTTTGGGTTGGCTTCAAAACAATGCTTTTCTGTAAAAATAACACAATTTCTACAAAATGCTTCTTGAAGTACGGTGCGTCGTTCTCCACTAGGAAAGTTAGAGGTGGGATGTTTGCTCTTCAGTAATCTTATTCACTCAGAAAAACAACGAAAGATTTGTTTAATATCGATTTTTTTGCCCATGTGTGCCGAAATACCGAACCATATCTACCTTACTTTATGTCAAATCTGGCATATTGCAATACCCGGTGGATTCGAATACTCTGCCTTATCAAATATACTGACAGGGAAACTAAGTCAATTAACAAATAAGAAGTGAAAATTAACAATCAAATTGTGGATGAATTCTAATAATATAAACCTGTTAAGTTAAAAATCCCACCATTTACTTTCTCCTGATTATAATACCTATCGATTCCAGTAGTAAAGCACGCCTTGAAGTGATGTTTATATATTTCTGTGAGTTTAAATTAAGTGTGTGTACAGAATTGTTTTTGTTACAGTTTGAAAAGAATCAGGGCTCTTTATGTTGATAACCTTTATATCTGGCCTAAAAATTTTATGAAAACCAATATCCAACTTGACCCGTATGTGAGAATATTTTTATAACATGCGTAATAATATTATAAAATAATCATTTCACATTATATTCGCTAATATGAGTGACATTTGTACCTATTGAAGTGAAAACTTCTTTAGGCGCGTTGAGCGTTTTGGTAGAGGGTAAAATCCTCGGTTCGCGTCACCGACATGCTAATGATAATAGTATATCTATAACTATGGAGAATATGATATTATATATTATATATGAAATTTATTATTATTATATATTATATATGATATTATATATTATATATAGCTATATATGAAACATAAAAAATTTCATACAATTTTTGCATATAGTTTTAATTACTCTCAACTTAATAGTTCCGTTTTCACTTCTATCGGCAGTCCCACGACTGCTACTGTTTTTTATCCGTATTAAAATAAAGAAAATGCTGTGGAAATAAAATATTTTAACCTCACGTATCTAGTGGCGTCCCTTGAAAGAGGCCTTTGTCCAGCAGTGAACAGTCTGATGATGATGATTTGATTAATCTTTCGAAAATACTTGAACTATTTTGACTAATAAATTTAAAAAAACATACGAATGGTATAAAAATTGAGAATTACGGAGCCTGTACTGTGAGTTATAGAAATCATATTATATTCTCGGTGAGGAACTCGAGTCAATCAGAGACAAATAATAACAATGGTGAAATCCAGTAAAGTCTATTACTGGATTCCAATCCAGACTAAAAGCCCCGAAGTAATCTGTTACTTTAGCTGCCAATGTTTTTCAAGTTTTTATTTAACTTGGAATGAACGTATGTAACTATACGTATTTTTTCGGGTGGAACCTTGTAATTCAATTTTGAAGCAGACATCTTTAACCTACTAAAATTTAACACACGTATGTTTATCGCGTGACAATGTAATATTATGATTTCATGAACCTGATTTGATGATGGAGCTGGAAGATGACATATGATGATGAGATGAGATGATGAAAGTTAAAAAATTAATTTAAGGTAAAAAAACTTCTTAAAAACATTTTTTTTATTGAAACACTCTAAAAAAATGAAATAAACTTTTTCTAGAAAACTTTTACTGTCAACTTATAATGTTAACACAATTTATGTGATATTTTATATCGACAGTAAAGTCCAGATAATTTATATCACATAAATTGTGTTAACATGTCGCGAGATTTACCTGTGTAGATAAACAAGTAAATAAATAGTTAGATTTTTTTAAATAATTTAGATTAATTAATTTAGATTCATTTCAATTTAAAAATTTTTAAACTAAATTAATATGAGTACTTAAATCTCACAAGAAGCTTTTGTATCATATAAACTCTGTAATGATATTACAAGTATTTAGTCTATGTTATTATTTTTCGTGTGTGTAAGTAAAAGCTTGTTGTTAAAAAGTTTTTTTTGCTTTAATTTTATTGATAAGTCTCCTTGATAATTCAAAGTTTGGTGCATCAATAAAAAAACTGAACTTTTTTACGACGGTCACACTTTTAATTACAAGAACACGATAATAATGTAGGTAAATGGCTTACAGGACTATAAAACAGTATAATTTAAGCTGAACATGGTATAAAGGTGGTATCATTTAATGCGGCGACAGTGTCCTCAAGTAATGAAGATAGACCCTAATAAAACCGTCGCATTATTTAGATAGGACGTACATTTTAAGTCAGTGCATTTTTTGTTGAGATACATATTTTGTCATTATTATGTTACGATGATTTTTTGATTCTAGCTTGCTATCTACCATGCTACCAAAGTTTCCATTACTAAAATATCAGTATTAAAAATTAAAAAAATATTAAAAATTATCAATGCTTAACATTGATAATTTTTAATATTTAATGCTTAACATTGATAATTTTTAATATTTTTACTTACTTATTAGCAAGTCCAAACCGATTCAACAAGGACTTAAACACACCACATTTAGGCATTTCCTAATGTTTCCACGAAGTCATGTAAATAAATTTGTCGTCAACTTAGCCAAAATGTGGTCTTACTTAAACACAAGTTTAGCTAGATTTTATTATAAATATAAACCTCCTAAAAAAGTTATCTAACTAATTAGCTAAACCTTTTCAATTCCTTTTGCGTTTTTATATGTACAGACCGTGACAATTTTATATCATGTAAAAACAAAAATAGAAAGACAGAACTATATTTCCTCCAACCATGAGACAGGAAGAATAAATCGTTTGAATGAGATATAGCCACAAAGAATAAGAAAACAAAGCCATATGGGGCGTGAGAGATAACTGTGTATAGTCATTGGTCTTTGAAACGATATCGCAAAGGTTGAACATTGACACGAACTCTAGCTAATCTAATTCATTGTATTGTTTTTGTTCCTAGTTCCATTAACTGATTTAAGTAATGTTATTAATACGAATCTGTTTGTTTATTTATCAGTCTCGACTATTGAACCATCCATGTGGTGATGGATTAAGAGCATGGAGTGTTACCACCTTTAAGCTTTCCATGGGTATCGGAACTATCTGTTACAAACTACACAGGACAACAGCACTGCAAAGAGATAGAAAACTTGAAAGAAACCCTTAAGGCTAAAAATTTAATGAAAATGAAATGTTTAAATAAATTAGTGTATCCAAAAACGTCCGTGTCCAAGGCTCCAATAAAAAACAAAACCATTTGTTTTAATCTCAAAACTCTTACAATTAGACCTACGCAGTCTCTCATCATTTTCATCACAACTTGCTACTACTAAACGAACGTACGTACAACGTAATACTAAAATCGATTTGTAAATACAAGAAAAATATATCGAGAATCAGATATTGTATTGATCGATTTCTTTGACAACCTTCCCACTCTTCAATCTGTCAGAACTGTCATACGGTAACTCTTAGATTAGATGGACCATAATAGTATTAGAATGAACTATTTCGTGACAAAAAGGTTATGATAATAAGAAAAGATCTGTCAAGTTTTATTATTATATTATAGACGCAACTATAATATAAAATAATAAAACTTGACACATCTCACATACGGCCGTCTCGTCTGATCATTACAAACTAAGCAGAGTCTATGAACCAGACTGCTGCTAAACATATTTTTATATCTACTTCTAAATACATACATATTACAGAGAAATTACACCCACATATAAAATAAATGATCGTATTTGTATTACTCTTCCTTGTCGTCCTGGGTGTGAACCAGATCCACAACTGGATTGCTAAGTCAGGATCAATAAAACCAGACGAAAAAATTGGCCCATAAGTTATAATATGACTACTAATGTTTTGAAATGACACATAGTCTTAAGTAGGTATATCAGTGTTAGTAAGTTTGCCTTCTAGGAACATAGATAAACTCATAAGGAACGCATTAAAACAAGAATGTATTAGCCATTATTCTTTGACGAGATATAATTTTTAAAAATGGAGTGTTAATAGCAAAAGGTCTTACAATCAAAACTATAGTTTATTTTGTATCTTAATAAATAAATAGACTTAAAGTGTAACGTAATAAGGTTTAATGCATCAATCACAAGTAAACTTTAAACTCAGACGGTCAGTGCTCGTATTAAAAAATCGTTTAAAATCAATTCTGATATATCCTAATCATGAGTAGATCGGATATATCGCAATCGATTTTAATCGGAATTGATTTAGTCATGAGTAAGTAGATCGGAAGTATCGAATCGAAAGTAATCAAAAATGTAGTAAAAGATATTCTCGTAGTAAAATATAAAACGTCTAACGTCGACTGTAATATGATTACATCGTGTTGTGACTGAAAGATGAATCGATATTTTGCTAGTCTTACTAATACTGTACAAGTTCTAAATTAAATCAGATTGCAGTTTTAAATTAAACACATTAAATCATATATGATTACCAAAGTAGATACTACTTAGATAATGGATCTATAAAGTATTTACTTTGATATTGATAGAGATAAAACATTTTCGATAATATTGGATACCACCGACAAAGTGACGTTATTTTGTTAAATAGTAACCGAATGAAAATGCACCAGGTTCCATTATACATGTTCATTCGAATTGTGTCGATATTGTATCCGATTATCGAGATTACACGTGGAATATTCAATAATCGAAATACATGTGTCATATTGACTTTTGAATTCAATTAACTGCTATTGTTTTATTTCGAATAACATTTAAATGGAATTCGGAATAGAAATGGAATTTTATAATGGCCAGTATTTGAAATATTTTTATTTCATAAAAAAAAATTAATATAAAAGTAATTATTAACTTTTAAAACCTATCAGTGATATTAACCCATTTATATCTAATAAATATATATTTATATAATATCCCTAATTAATTCAACTGTACATACATACATACATACAAATAAACCATTGCCCGCAGCTAAACTGGTATGACCACTGTTCAGCTCCTAAGCACAATATTAAATAACCCAAAACTCAAACTATCAAATGCGTAGAATTAATGTTCAAATCCAGTAGTTCCAAAACATAACGATCAATCAAAGACAGCTTTTTGTTAGCATAGATTTTGAAGTACTGTGTTTATAACCACAAATACTCAAGCAAATTGTCCATAAAATAAATAGAACTAAGCCCACTTACAGTTTTAATACCGTGACTGATCTTCGTACGTTTATCAAAGTAGTACCCTCGCTAAATTCCACTAATAAAAAGTCCCGAGAGTCGCAATGGATTTAATCAGAAATGGGTCGGAACTGTTGAAATCAATTAATCGTTTAATCCTTTGGAAAGCCAGTGATTAAAGGGAAAGTTTTAGTAGATGACCTTTAGAAAAGGTAGCACTGTCAAATGTCAATTTTGTTAGTCTATATTAGCTCTGGATACTTGTTACGGTGACCTTTAATTTCTAACAATTTTAGTATCTAATCACGATGGACTGACGACTTATAGAAAATAACTTGCAACGGATGAATGTGGACTAGGTACTCTTTGGGGCCTTCGTTTTTTAGCGGATACTGTCCATTCCACATCAAAATCCCGCCTCAAAAAGCGGTATATAAGCTGAAGTGGCATCCATATTTAATAATCTAATTAACTATAAAAAAATTGAAAAGTGTTTTGTTTATGTTTACTAAACAAAGATTTATTTTTACGAAACATAAAGATTGTATTTTATGATGTACGAGTACGTACTTATTTTTCTGTATTCATCAATCATCAGCTTGTAGTACGTACATGCTTTAGTTGTCAGATAACACAAGAGCAGTATGCAACTGCACATGCTATCCCCAATAAATAATAACACAGGATAGGAAATAATATAAATGGATAAAGGATAACTGAAGATTCCTTATATCTACCTCTGATCTTGCCATAAACGAATATTTGAAATCCTGGATTTAGAACCCCACCACTTATAAAAAAGTAAAAAGGTTTAACTCTATGAACAGTCACTTAGTTTATTTTTTCGTGTTCATTTTAAGTTCCTCTTTAACCGAGGGTCTGATATGAGCATAGTTTAGTTAAGGTATTTTTTTGAGATCGATAACAAAACACTACTGAAAATAATTTTATTACTATGACACTTATACATAATTTAGTCGTTTAGCCATTTAGTTTTAGTCATTAACTTAAACAATGTGTACTAACAGTTGGCAGTTTATGATGCCCAGTAATGAATATTAATTAAACAATTTGTAACGAACCCACGCAATCATCCCCTCAATAAAAGCTACCTGAGGTAATGTACTATCTTTGTACCTATATGTACGTATGTATAAATAACATAAAAACATTAAGATGGTTTGAGAACGCTTCAAAAACTCAAAAAGTTTTGAACTGGTTCGGCTCAAATTTTTGAAGCACAATACAGATTGTTTTTGTTTAGTTTTGGGGTCAATTTTGTTCCTCATTGCTCACCAATACAACCATTATATATCGCAGCGAAGTAAGACAGGATACCTACAGTTAGTAATACTATAATATTATGTATTATTTTCCGTTTGTCAGTACTACAGAATCGATTTGGTACAAAAGTAATATGATTTAAAAAGGTTTCGTAACTTCGCACCGTGTTTTATTGGGACTAAATTTTGATTGACACATCTTATTGTCCTGCTTTTGAGTCGCAAGTTTAAAACACTACTGATATAAGTGATTTTTTTGGACTAAAGCGTTTTGAATTTTTATTTGCTACAGGCAAATGTGTACTAAAAAACGATAAATTATCAGGACATTAGACTTCCAACGCCTCGTTTTAGTACTCTTATTATCAATCCATTGGTTTAAGTTCAAACTTATTACAGTGGAACAATTACTTTATTTTATATAAACTCGAGACTAGAAATTCATAATAAATACGATTCCTGGCTCTTGGAAAATAATACAGCTAGTTTAGTGAAATATGTTGTGTTCAATAACGAAAAACATCCATTCATAGACATTTGTAATTCAAGAGATACACAGTCACAAAATAACTAGTTAACATGGATCGGTATTTTGTTAGACCGTGCCATCACTCCGGTAGACCCGGTCTTTTTTTGTCTCTGTTCAATGAATTGGCAAAAGCTCGCTTTGACTTCTTTTTAATTTATTATTTTCTGAGTTTGTTTACAACATAACGTTTTAACGTTTTATAGAAATTGAATTTCATAATCTAATACTATATAATAATATTGATACCGAATAATAATTTATTTGACTTATGCTTGTATTATATAACGTAAATTTTCACCTAACCATTTTTCAAGATTAAAAACGATCTGAGATATATCTCACACATCATTCCTACAATGACATTCGATTAATTTCTCCAACATATTGTCAACATGTATCACAATTTACAAAAGGAAATGTCCCTCTTATAACAAAACTGACAATGAACACAATATAACACTTCGCACACCTTCCTCAGACATTCGATTACTTTTATTGTGAGGAAAAGTAACTACAATATTACATAGCCGGTAAAAGAGTAAGGTTTTCTGTTAAAGCCACACTTTCTGGGGCCCGTAGCTATATATTTTCCCTGTAATCCGTACACAAATACAGCTGAACCTCATTTAACCAACTTTAGTATCTATATAAAAAGTGGTCAAGGCGAGATTGGAAGGGTTCAGTAGTTGAACCTATTACTAGCATACGTAGGGAATAAAACGTAAACATAACGTAAACGGTACGTAGAAGTTTTTTCATAGACATTACAGAGTTTATTTCTTTTTACTTGTACTCTATAATCGTAAAAGTAAATTGTTGTACTGACGTTGAGGTACGTTCTCTAATATGGGGCTATAATTCATGAGTGTTCGGATCAATAGTTGGAAAATATACCAATTCTTGACAAATCTCTAAATAAATATTAATGAGTTGACTGTGTTCAACCAACCAATAATATTTTGGTGTAGTATAAGTATTTTATAGTGCCGCTGTTTATTCTAAATTCAATAAGTTAAACTAAGTACCATTCATTCTTTTTCCATAAAAATAACGCGGTAAATATGAACCCCTACATATATAAAAAGGTAAAGCTGATGTGTCAGTTATGGTCTTAATAGTTAAAATTAAACTAATGTTTTTGAAATCCATTGAAAACTTTCTTTCCTTCATAGAATTTGGTTTTAAAATTTAAGTTTAAAAGATTGTTATTTTGAATCATAGGTTAAGGTCATAGCGGATAAATGTTTTATGTTGCCAGCATTAAGTGTAAAATGAGGTTTGGTAACTAGAAATTAAATAAAAGATAATACATAAAATATCTTTAGCGATACATTAGAAAAAGTTTTTTTTAATAATTTTGTTAATATAATTGTAAAAGCAATAAAGAAATATTTAATATACTTTGGTGTAAAACGATATTTACTTATACATCAATAGTTCAAATTGTTTTCGAAGCATAGACAAAAAATTTTTAACTGTCATATCGTTAACGTTGTATCACACTCAGTACTTCATGATCGACAATATTTTTAAGACGGGTAGGTATGAGGCTTCGTAGTGCACACGTCACTATTAATTAACCTCTCATATCCAATTTAAAGTAGATATTATTTTTTACATGTATGTATTATTAGAACCTTTTTTTAACTTGCAATGTATCGATGTAATAATGTTTGTCAGGTGGAATATTACAATTCAATTTTGAAACAGATATCTTTAACCGATTGAGCTAAAATGTTGCAGGCTTATATATATTGCGTAACAATGCAATATCATTATGAAAACTTTTTAAAAGCTAATTTTTATTTAGCCTCTAGTCTCGGGTTCGATTCCCGGGTCGGACCAAATGTTTGTATGATCTGCAAATGTTTGTTTCGAAGTTTGGGTGTTTTCTATGTATATTATGCATGTAATTCAACAAAAAACAGTATATAAGTATTCTATCAGGAAGTCTGTTTTTAAAACACACATTGATTCACGTATGGCATATCTCCTTTAGTCTTCATAATTCGACTAAATAATCTTCATAAGAATTAGTTCGACAAACATTCGGTTTCAACTACTCTATCATCATAAATTTGGGCTAGGAATCTCTTTCGCGGAAATCAAAACATTTAGCACAATACATAACATTTATTTATTTATCCAGATCTAAGTCATGGCGCCGTAACAAGCTGACTCAAATACTTACTCATAGCTGTAAATATGGACACAAACAGACCTATTGCCTTAACACTTTCTTATATTATATATCACATCATCACAAATCTTTAACAGTCGACTGCTTGGCATAGGCTCCTTAGAAAGGAGGTATTGGCCTTTTTTTTTTTTTTTTTTTTAACGCGGGGAATGCTAAACCCCGCGGCGGCCTACCTCGGCAGTTGGGAGGAGCTCTAGGAACGCATTAGCGGCTTCTAGAGTCCTCCCTGCCGTACCTCACAAGTGAGGTACATCCCGGGCACCTCATGCCCCAGGGGCAAGACGCCATCGCACCTCTCACCGCCCTGCGCAGTAAGAGGTAGAACAGCGCCCCGCCCCAGACGACACTCCCCGGCCGCACCGGAGTGTCACCTGACTCGGGTCGTTTGCAGCAGTCACAACGCCCCAAGATGTGACCGCAGCGACCCTTAGGCGGCGATTAGGGAGCTAGCGACCTCTGCTGCGTCCCCTTCGCCGCCTCCTTCGAGCGGGATCGGCCCTTTCCCGATCTCGCTCTGCAGTCTCCTTCCGGAGCATAACCTGCTCACAGAAGGAGATCGCGGCTTCCCATCCTTCACGACTCGCCAGCATTGCCGCGATCAATGCTGATGGCGAAAGGTTACGTCCGATCCGTCCGACCAGGACTCGACGCTCAGACTCCCAAGTAGGGCAGTCCTCCAGCGTATGCTGGGCGGAGTCCCGTTCGGACTCGCAGTGGTGGCATTGTGCCGTAGCCTCCCGTCCTATTCAATTCAGATACTCACCGAAGCAGCCGTGCCCTGTGAGTATCTGGGTCAATCGATAGGTGACACAGTCGGTCCTCTCTATCCACGCTTCGAAGTTCGGCAGAACGGCTCCGACGGCGCGTTGGCTAGCACAACCCTGAGTTTCGAGCCGTGCCTGCCAAACCACCAAAGCTTGCTTATGCGCGTTCTGCCGTAGCATTCCGGGCTCATGATCTGGCGCGGCCTCTTCAGCATTCCGACCGACAGAACGAATTTGGTCGTACACCATTGCGTCCATGTCGGCCAGAATATCGAAGGGCGGAGATCGCGCCAGGATCAGTGCCGCCTCATAGGAGATTGTGCGGTAGCCCCGCATGATCCGTATGGCCATCAGCCGCTGCAGGCTCCTGAGTAGGGCCCGGCAGCGGGAGGCACCCGAGGAGGAGGTATTGGCCTAGGGGCACGTTACACGCAGAAACGATGGCCGATGGTATAGGATGGCCATAAAGTGCTGGAGTGACGACCGCATACTGCAAAACGCTGCGTTGGCTGGCCCCCCACAAGGTGGTCTGACGAGCTGGTGAAGGTCGCGGGAAGCTGCTGGATGCGGCTGGCACGGAGCCGACTGTTGTGGAGAACCTTGAGGGCGGCCTATGTCCAGCAGTGGACGTCTTTTGGCTGAGATGATGATGATGATGGTGATGATACCAAGCTGGCCAGACGGGTTAATATAAGATTTGTTTCAAGTATTCCTTCTCTTTGCAGTGATGTTGTAATGTGTAGTTAGCTACCCTATTCGCCTCTTACGACACCCACTCGATGAATAGGGTGGTAACACGCCGTATTCTTAACTGATCACCACACGGACATATTGTATATACATAATACGTCGTAATGTTATTTCTGCTGTGTAATAATCTGGACTAAATAACACATGCGACCTTTTCGAACGTAGAAGACACTAGTGAGTATGTCGAATTGATTCCTTGGAGTAGTTGAGTGTTTGTTATATGTTACGATGCAAAAAAATAAAAAGATACAATGCCACTACATGCTTACTAGTATTAAACAGTTCAACCACATTAATAATACCTGCCTACGCATAGTATTATTGTCATAAGAGAAATGAAAATAAATATGGGAAAGATCCGTTATCCGTGTGGTGGCGTATTAAGAATACAGTGTTACCACCCCTATTCATCCCATGGGTGTCGTAAAAGGCGACTAAGGAACCAAGTATACAAGACAACATCATTGCAAACAGAAGGAAAACTTGAAACAAACCCTATTCCAACCCGTTTGGCCAGCGTGGTATAGTAGGCCAAAACCTCCTTGCTAAGGAAAGGTCTATGTCCAGCAGTGGATTGTAAAAGGCTATTGATGATGGGAAAGGTCTCAAAAGAAGTTACAAATGTTGAATCAAATTAATCCTGCAAGTCTTCAATTGAATGGGTTTGTCTCCTGTCACCTATTGAATTATTTTTTTCGGATATATTATTGTAAATACGTACGAATAACTTACATTCCAATACAATAAATTTAAATTATTATAAAGCTTTTAAAATAGTAAAATTAATTTTGAAGGGTTATTTAAAATAGTCGTACGAATAAGTTTAAGTAATTATAAAACTTATAAAATAGTAATATTAATTTTGAAGGGTCATTAAAATAGACGTGCTTGGTATTAACCGAGTATGCGGTTTGTACGGTGCGGTTGGAGGTAGCGATACGCTTCAATAAGCTGTCAAATCTTCCTTTCCATGGAGTACCGTTAAATCTTTATGTGTCATAAACGCTGTTTATATGAGTCCTTGGTAACACTGACACTACAGGATTAGAAAATAATTTTTGTCTTAGGAATTACTTACACTTTGATTGGAGTACCCTCAGTAAGTGATATTTTGTACTTAAGGCCAGTTTCGCCAGTTTCTGATAAAGTTTCAGATGGTTATCTACCCTTTTACACTATTTAATAGATAAAGTTTGCTAATATATAAATGGTTTCCTGATATATTTGTCTCTATCCGAGACTTGGTAAATCGAAATCTATACTTATCTGGCAGATAATTATAAAACAGTATATCAGAGACTTCAAATGGTGAAACTGGCCCTTAGAGTTATATCTTTTTTTTGTACTTGATAAGAAGCTTCCGAGATTCTTTTATTAAGGAAATTTCTTCTCAGTAAACCATTTGATTTTTCTAAGGAGTTGTGATCTATTTTCATTAGCGTAGTAATAGCATAGTAGCATCACAATCACAGTCAAAATTCTAGCTTTTAAAGCAAAAAAGATCAGGTAATACAGTAATATGGAACATAATAGATTGCATAGGTGATAAGCAAATACTTCATTAATAAACATTTCATATTGTTTTTAATAATAATAATAATAATAATCAACGTTAATTAACAACGTTTCAGCACAACGATTATCGGATCAAGTACGAGCTATACAGCGCTGTCACCTGCTGGATGATACAGTACTTGAGAGGATACGCTCTGACATACGGAAAAGCTTTACTATCCACTCTTCGTCACACACTGTGGTGGCCAATAGCACACCTCAGCTGCCGTCAGGTATTAAAGATGTTGATGAACTAGTGGAGAGTGAAGTTATATCCGTAAGTACCCAATGTAACGATAAGATAAGGAGTGCTTTGGAGGATGCGATTCAAAAGTACCGATTTATAAATGATAATATTAGACCACGGTTATGCCGTTTGCCCATTCATAAACGTAATTTAGCGCTTGTGAGTGCCCTGGATTCGCTATTATCAGACTATTTTGATAATAGCGAAGATCTTAGTGATACACATTCAATTCTATACTGTGCAGCCATTGCAGTTTGTCGAGTAGCTGGTGTTAAATGTATTGAACGTGTAAGTGCTACTCGACCCGAAAATGGCGTACCAGCTTGGCAGTATAGAATTGAACGTCGTATTGCTGAGACTAGGACACTCATCGGTAAATTAATTAGTTTTAAAAGTGGTAATACACGGCCAAGAGTCATGCGCTTTGTGAAACAGGCATTCTTGGGGACTACCATTAGTCCTCAACAGTACATGTCCTGTGTCACAGAGCGCATAGACTTTCTAAAGCAGAAAGTTTATGCATGGGCAAATAGAATAAGACGTTATAGAAAACGAGTTGATCGGTATAATCAGAATCGAATGTTTCAAAGGAATGAGAAATGGGTTTACCGGAAATGGGAGGAATCGAATTCATGTGTGAGTGATGGGCATTTTCCAGATGAAAATACCACTAATTCATTTTGGTGTAACATCTGGTCAGTGCCTGTCACTCATACAGAGGGTGATTGGTTGGAGGATGTCAAACGTTCGTGTGAGTCTATAACAGCTATGGAACCCATTGTTATTAATAAAGATGATGTAAGTTGTGCAGTCCGTTCATTACCGAATTGGAAATCACCTGGTCCAGACGGACTGCACAACTTTTGGCTTAAGTGGTTCCGAAGCTCACATGCGTGTTTGGCATCACAATTCCAAGCAGCTTTGGATTCTGGTTCATTACCACAATTTTTAAACACTGGTGTAACCCATTTACTCTATAAATCTGGTAGTGCCATGGATCCCAAAAATTTTAGACCTATTACTTGTTTACCAACTACATATAAACTTCTAACATCTATTTTGAGACTTATAATTACTACACACATAAATAATAATTCAGTACTCTCTATTTCTCAAAATGGATGTAGAAGTGGGGCCCGTGGCACTAAAGAGCTCCTCATCATAGACAGGACCATTAGCCAACAGGTACGTCGTAGTCGTAAGAGTCTGGCGACATGTTGGATAGATTATAAGAAGGCTTATGACTCAGTTCCACATACATGGCTTTTGAAAGTGCTAGAGTTGTATAAAATTGATGCAACTCTGTGCACTTTCTTAAGGTCATGTATGAGTCAATGGAAAACAACACTTCGCTATCCAGGATGTCGGCAGACTGCGATAAATGACATACTTATAAAGATCGAGCGAGGTATATTTCAAGGTGACATTCTGAGTCCCTTGTGGTTTTGTCTAGCTTTGAACCCTCTCAGCACTCTGTTAGAGGGTTCAGGATTAGGCTATCGGTTGCAGAAAGATGATCAAGTTATATCTCACCTTATTTATATGGATGATTTGAAATTACTAGCCTCCACAAAATTACAATTGATGGCGTTATTAAGGGTCACTGAAAACTTTAGTAATTCTATCAAAATGGAATTTGGTGTAGACAAGTGTGCAGTCATGTATGTAAAGAAGGGAGTGATTGTAGAATCTGAAGGAATGGAACTTTCAGATTCAACAAAACTCAGATCTCTGTCTGCCACCGAAACCTATAAGTATCTAGGTTTTTCACAGTCCTTGGGAATACCAGAATCTGGCGTGAAACAAATGTTACAGGAACGCTTCTTTGGACGCCTAAAAAAAGTACTTAAAAGTCTTTTATCAGGCGGTAACAAGGTGCGAGCCTATAACAGTTGGGTCATGCCGGTTCTGATGTATTCCTTTGGTGTACTTAGATGGACTCAGACCGAATTGGATGCCCTTGACAGGAGAGTCCGTACATTGCTGACTGCATTCCGCATGCACCACCCACGTTCATCGGTTATGAGATTGTATATTCCGCGAAAGTTTGGAGGTCGTGGTCTATTAAATATCAAGACTCTACACAATCGCGAGATATACAATCTCAGAGAATATTTTCTACAGACGAATGCGGGAGTGCATCGCAATGTAGTTGCAGTGGATACTGGTTTTACCCCGCTCGCTCTGGCTAAAGAGAATTGGCGCAAACCTGTAGTACTTAGTACTACTGATCGCAAGGAAGTATGGAAGGGTAAAGAACTTCATGGCCGATTTTATCGGGCCCTACACGGGTCTGATATAGACTTTAAAGCGTCAACGTCTTGGCTACGGTATGGTGATCTCTTCGGAGAAACCGAAGGTTTTGTTTGTGCAATTATGGACGAAGTTATCATGACGAATAACTACCGGAAATATATCCTGAAGGATAGTACGGTTGACATCTGTCGGGCTTGCCACCGTCCTGGAGAATCTATTAGGCATATTATTTCCGGTTGTTCTCGTCTTGCTAACGGTGAGTATTTGCACAGGCACAACCAAGTAGCCAGGATCGTACACCAACAACTTGCCCTTAAATACCAACTTGTCAATTTCGAAGTACCTTACTACAGGTATGTGCCCGACCCAGTTCTCGAAAATGGTCGTGCTACGTTATATTGGGATCGATCTATTATCACAGATAGGACTATTGTTGCCAATAAGCCTGATATTGTGGTGATAGATCGATTAGAGCGCCGCGCAATGATTGTCGATATCGCCGTTCCTCATGACGAGAATCTCGTGAAAGTTGAAAAAGAAAAACAATTGAAGTATTTGGATCTGTCTCACGAGATTGCCGACATCTGGAATGTGGATTCGGTGATTATTGTTCCGATAATCGTATCTGTTCATGGATTGATAGCGAAGAGCCTCGACCAACACCTTAAGAGGCTCGCGTTAGAAGGTTGGATCAAGGGTCTGATGCAGAAGGCAGTCCTCCTTGACACGGCCCGTATTGTGAGGAGGTTCCTGTCTTTGGAGCCCTAACCACCGGTGTCTTGGTCCCTGTACCCGATGTCGGTGGTCTACTACTATTTTTTATATTTTTAAATGTGTATTTTCTACTTTTTATATATTTAAAAATGTAATAAATAAGTGTATATAATGAAATAAAGAAAATAATAATAATATCTCTTTATTGTACACCAGATTAAATTTATAAGTGACTTAAAGCTAAAGAAGTACAAGTGGCGGCCTTATCGCCCATTGGCAATCTCTTACAGGCAACCATAGGATGGAAAGAAAGCATGAGATGGATAGTATGAGGTGGTGCCTGGTGTATTAGAAGTATACAGGAAAAGGAAATGGAAGTAGTACATATAAATTATATTAAGTGACAGTAACACGTAGTGTGAATTTATAAATAAATATAGGTATACAGGAAAAACAGACAACTACAAGTTAATTACCAGAACCGTTGGCGTAATATACAACCTTAGAATCCTCAGTTTTAAAATCATAAATAAATAAAATATGATAAAGAGCAAAAAGAATAAATACAATTGTGATTTTCATCAGTCATGTTTAGACTCGTGAAAAAATAATGAAGCAATTCTGTCGTCCAAATATTATATCAATTTTGCGTACATTCCGTTCGGTAAAATAAATAATACGTGTATTGGAATGAGTTTAATGTTTCTAACGGTATATTTGATATAACTCTGCACAGTTTTGTATAAGTTTTATAGAAATAAAAACGTAATTTACTTTTAAAACGTTTTTTTTTATTATGATGATTTGCAATAAAGCATGGGTTCCTTGTCATCATTCCCATATTTTCTCGACACAGGTATTTTTGATTGTTAATTAAATGGAACCAAGCGGGAAAGCCCCTAAATAAAAATAAAATTTTCTTAACCGGTTGACATATGATGGAATACTGAGGTAAAAATATAAAACTTCTAAATAATCATAAAAAACGTTAAACGTAACGTATAGCTTATATTTCTTTAAGGCCAATGCTATATTTTATTTATTATCGATCCTCGTATCTATAGTTATACATTTACCTTGCAGTACCTAATAATAAATAGTTGATGCAAGAACATCTTCGTATTATTTCCTTGTACATTGTTTCGTAAAAAGAAACGTCACCAGTTATTCTACAATTCAATTAAACAAAAATTTAACCAATTAATACATTACCACATAGTTGAAATATGGTCTATTTAAAATAACCCTTGCCCTGTGATAGCCTACTTAGACCCACGAGCACAGAATATTGAGATTTTATATTGCTCTGTTGTTAGCCGTGAGTTTTACGGCTGTAAAGTTGAATAAATATTATTGCTTTCATTACAGACTGATTCATCAACACATATAAACCGCCGGGACTTAAAACCTAAAAATTAGGCAGTACGTAGTTTTATCTTGTAGGAACACAATTTTTAAAAATTTCACTCCTAAGAGCTTAAAATGAGGAGAGTTTAAGTCATTTTAATAACAAATACGAAAGATCACGTCGCCGAAGCACGGCTAGTGTATTTTGTAATATGAACTTACGGAACACAAACTGAGGAAATGAAAACGCGCCCTAGTCTTTGCCTGTTCATTACAAAATCTAACCCTGTCATCATAAACGTCAAAGAAGACAGCGTCTGAATACATTTCAGCAAGCTGGGTAATAAGTTCTACGCATCGATAAATTTATTCCTAAATGCTGATTTTTAACCTAAATATTTTGAATGTTTATTCTCCTAACAAGCCATTCAAGACTATATTTTTGCTGAGGAACATTGAGTTCGTAACCCCGACTAGTCGACATTTAGATAACACACTAAAAGTTACGAAGGCACTAGAGATGTCAAGGCGAACTGTTGGAAAATATGAGAGCGAACTTCTCGTAACAAAATGGGACTTAACACTAAATATAGGAACGCTGTGTCACTTGAAGTGATACAAAACTGTTCATGTAAATTGGGTAGTAAAGGATTAAGAATATGATGTGTCACTGTAACTATTCATCCCTTGGGTGTTGTAAGAGCCGACTAAAGGCGCAAATTACGCAGGACAACAGTTCTGCATAGAGAAGGAAAAATTCCTAACTGTATAAAAAACTATATCAATCCGTATGACCAAAATGTCCTTTCTCAGGACAGACCTATGTCCAACACTATTAAAGACTGTTTGATGATGATGATGATGATGATGATGATGATGATGATACATATGTATTTAGTCTTTTTACCCGACTGCCAACAGCTTTTGACATTCTTACTGTCTTTAATATTCTTCATTACTTAATATTTTGTAAACCGCTACACGTATTAATTTAATAAACATATCGTTAGATTCGTCTTGGTAACTCTAGTGTTCTTAAATAGGTGATGCAATGAAAAAAACAACACGGCGACTGTGAGACGTTATACTTCAAAATAAAAAAACTTTTTATATTTTTATATCGTCATCATTTCTGAATTTTAAAAATAAGTTCGATATCGCTCGGGGCTTAATATCTTGCTCTTGATCCTAAAAAAATATTACAACCATATGATGAACATTCCTTAAAAGAATGAGACCGTTTATTTCACGTATAACAAACGTAAAAAAAATGGCAAATCTTAATGTTATTATTTAATCATAACTAAAAAGTATAAAATATAACTTTAATAATCGGGACCTAGTAAATAATCTAGACTGAAATCATTCTATACAAAATGGGTCTAGACCATTGCAAGCAATATGTTCTGTATTAGAATTTATTATTTGTTTTATTTTATTTGTATATTGATAATGAAATTATTCTAATGTTGTAGTAGTTAAATTACTTTCTAAACTTCTGTACTGAACTTATTTTTCTTTTCAGTTTTCATTTAAATTTATAGTTAGTTGTTATTTGTTATTTTTAATATAGTAAGATTTTATTTTTATATTGTAATTTAACTTTGGTGTGCTTTATGTTTATGGCATGACTTAGGAACGAATATCTACTCCTCCATTCACTGCTTATGATAATTCGTAAATAGTAAATGACGTTCTCTTCGCAATGATTACTATAATTACGTGTACCATTTCATAGCCACATGATAAAGAAATACAAAAATAGTGTGATAACGGCCAATGAACTTGCACAATAGGTACTTACTATGATAAACTTATTAACTACAAAAGAATGTGTGTGTAAAAGCTAAAAAATATATACCAAACGAATAAATGCTTATTTCTTTAGGAAAATAGTTTAAAGTAACCCGAACCATGCTTACGAAAGCCTCAGTGACCATGTCTTCATATAATAAACTAAAATTAGATTAGAAAACTTTAGTAAATGGTTTTCATTATAAAAGAAGAGTACCTATTATATATGGTGAGCCAAAAGTTCGTTAACATTTGAATCTAACATCCCGCGCAAACATGTTACGGGAGTTCTTGTGACTGGTGCTACTAGAATTTGCTTGCTACAATCGTAACTCATGGTTTCAGTAAAATGGAGCTACTTGTTACACATTCAATGGTTCCCTGCTGGTGGTCAAAGACATGTTTCCGGAAAAGTTGATTGCCAGATGAGGCGATATTCCATGGCCACCCAGAAGTTCAAATCTGTCTCCAGTAAACTTCATTTTATGTGGTTATTTAAAGAATTGTGTCTACTTCAATAAACCAAATACGCTACGTTAACTAAAATAAAATATCAGCGAAGAGATGTCGGCGATCTTGCGGTCTCTTTGCCGACGTGTATTTGAAAATTTCGGAGCTCGCTTAGAACAGTACAAACATCGGATTAGTGATCATTTAAACGATGTAATTCTTAAAAAATAAATGCGAACTAATTAGCTTTCTTGTAAATAAACAATTTTTATAATATATCAAATGGGTTTTTTACATGATTTTTCCAAATGTTAACTAATTCATGGTTCACTCTATATATCCTTAATTGATGAATAAAACAAAATACGAGTACAAGTGATAATTTATTAGAAATGGCATAATTATTCTTGGACATTAGTTTCTAATGTTTTGGCACTGATGTTAGTGTCATGATCAGTCATTCGTTAATTGTCATCATATGACAATGATCATGACGGTTTGAATCAAGACAGAATAAAAGTGAAACTCTAAATTTAATTAATAAGAATAAGGCGAAATCAGGCTCTTACACTCAACTTATTACTTATTAGTAACTATATTAAAGTTAAAACAAATAATATTTTTAATGACTTTCAAACCACTAGGCACTTCAGAAGCTTATTGGCTCGATTTAAGTGCGACCACACCAAAATCTTTATGAATTACGACGCTAAACTACAAACAAAAGTCAAAGGCGGTTCCATTTTTTTAAAAACCTAACACAATGGCCTGAGAACAAAGAAGGCAAGAACCAAAGGTGACAACGACACAAAATATAGGGTTTTTTCATCCCTTTCTTTTAGCAATGACTAGACACTTCTTATTGCGCGTGTCTTTCGTAAATAATTGTTCGGTTATATTAAACGCCGTCGTTGTTCTTGAATAAGCTCTATTCATGGTTTTGTTTGTTACAGTTTGAATAGCTTTATTGTATTTTGAACTGAAATTGAATAATTTAATCAAATAGAAGACGGGTTGTCAGAGTATGTTACTTGATATCTCAGTGACATCCTTGGTTTTTTTCTAGAAGGAGCTTTATACGTACTTGCAAGTAAAAGGTTAGATTATTTGCTAATGTTTGGCAGTGCCGCGGATGCTGTACTACAACAGCACAATTATCTGTAACAGCTATCTAGATACCTCAATACTGTAAAGAGATTAAAATTACTGATACGTTGCTTTGTGATGTTTAGAGATGCATTGTGTTTAAAGTTGCCAATTATTAAGATTTCGTTCTCATTCTATTGCATACATTTGTTGTTCTTTGTAGTCATTTTCCATTAACACTAAACTTCATTTTATTTATTGCTTATAGATGTATTTAGTTTTAAAAATTACAAATTTTTACGTGCGTTTAACTTACGCCCTCTTGCATTTACTTTTTTTACATGCGTTTAACTTACGCCTTCTTGCATTTACTTTTAAAAGTCTCAAAAGATTTGTCATCATATTTAGCAACTAAAATATATAGCTCTAGTGGAGGTTAAAATAATACTGAGCGTATTAAAGACGAAACTGAGCTTGAAGGTAAACAAATCGTTAACTAATTCATGTAACTTTTCGGTATTGTACCGAAAAACTTTCCTCAAGAATAACAGATCTATTAGAGGTTTAAAAATGCGACCGAATTATTTAAACGTATTTTAACTTTTACAATGAACTCTGATTTATTTAACTTAGATTTTTTGAATCGTGTTTTTTTTTTGTCTATTAATTCTCTCAGTACAAATATATATGTATATAGTTTCAAACCAATTAGGTTGGGGGAACCTTTACACAAAAATTCAACAACATTTGAGGTCAGCAATAAAATCTGCTAATATATAGTTTAGTTATTTCTTTATTTTATCTTTATTGCGCTAGCAAAAAAAAAACATTTATATAAATATGAAAATAACTTTGATTGTCTGTTACTCTTTCATGGTCAAATCGCAGAACAGGTTTTAATGAAATTTGGCAAGGGGATACACCGTGATTACCAACATATTGTGAGTTTCGTTATTATTAGTATAAAATTTTTCTGGAAAAAAAATCGAAATTTCTGTTGTTTTCAACAAACGCAAAGACCAAAGCTGACCATTTATAGGCATCTTTTCTTTGTGAAATCCGACAAATATACTCGAGTACTAATTATGTTACAATAAATTTCAATTTCATTTTTTTCAATGTCCATCGGTGGACTAAGCAAAGTTTTTGATGATGATGATGATTTTGAGAATGATGAATAAAATTACAGCATTAATTATTTATTTAAAAAAAATTACAGTAAGAAATGAAGCTATTAACATGATACAGAAACTTCGTAAAGAACAATCATGTTTTATCCATAATTTTGTGAAATAAAGAAGCTTCCTAACCTTCCAACATATCGTTTTTACACTGTCATTCATTTTCATTACATCTGAAATGAAAATATGCATCCGCTGTCATACTAAGCTATAAGGTTTTATATATAATCATTCTGCAAATGATGATAGACGTATAACAATCTAACATATTTGACTTTTGATCTTATCTAGACATATTTTGTGTTTCACAGTCGAATTTGCTTCCGAAACTTCGCTCCTTAATTGTAGAAAAAGAGATACAGGAGAAAGAAAAATAGGGTAGAAACCACCATATCTAAATAATTTAATAAATAAATCATTTAAGCGTTATAGTAACAAAATTTCTTTGGTGAACAACAGGAACAGAAATTGAAATTGCGCAAACGTTTAGTTATAATTTAAACCATCAATGGAAAGATAAGTTTAAAATATTCAAGAATTTAATTATTCAGTATGATAAATGTGAAGCTGAATTAAATGAAAAAGAAAAGATATCAGACAAATTTAATTCAAATAAGAAGAAACGTAATCAAAGCATTTTTAAAGACAACTCTTGTACTAGAAAACATATTATATGACCAGAGACCACAGATGTAAAAACACCCAGACTCAGAACAACAATTTATGCATCACACAAAGAGTAATCCCATGTGGAGATCAAATCCACAACACTCAGCACAATAGTGACCGCCTTGACAATTGCAGTTGCTTACCTGCTGTTAAAAGAATATTTTCTAATTGTTCTTGATTCAAATTCAAAAACAAACAAGGAATAGAAAACAAGCTTTCAGTCTATGATGCGAGTCACAGAGTCAGTGGTACAGGTTTTTCTTGTTCGCGGATATGAAAATTATATCAAAATAAATTCTTCGGTTTTAAAGTCACTTAGCTGTCAAAATGTAAAAACTAGATACAACGAACTACCTTTATTTTTTACGAGAAATATTGCTTAAATTATGCACACACTATGTAAAATGATTTAATTTTGTAACAAAAAAATATTTTTAGGAAGGGAACAAATTGCCATACATAGACAACTTATACCTTAGTACTCGTATGTAATATTAGAAAATAAATAACATCCAAATACATACCACAAAATATATTTCTTGTACTTAATAATGATTTTATATTTTTTTACGTCGTGTCTACTTCGGTTTGATTAAGATCATAAGATTTGCTAATTAACAGGAAATTAAATAAAATACTTCAAGTTTATTAACAAATCGAGTGTGTTTATAAAAATAATGGCTTTTTAGATAAAAATCCGAGGTGGTAGCACTGGTTACTCTTCTGCTTCATCGCTTGCAACATTCAATCGGCAGAACCGGTATATCAACTGTACTCATACTTTTGCGATCCCAAGACACCAATACTTCTTAGAACTGACGACTAGTTCAATGATCAATGTATTGTAATCATGATTGACTCCTACACCGGTAACCACGTCTTAAGACTTTCTAATATGTAAGAGACTGGCCTGTTTCTTGATTGCCCAGGCAATGCAATAATTTCAAAAACATCATCCGATAAAAAAAATTACTGCAACTAATAATCTTGATCTTGTGGGTTCGATTCCTACACCATAAATATTTTTGTGAACAATTGAAATATTTACTCTTCTTCTACTCTAAACTTAATGTATGCAATTCTTTATAAAAGTGCAGTTGCACTCCCATAAAAACATTTCATGATCTCAAACAAAGTACAGTTTTTTTTCTATTAATACAATTTAAGAAAATGAATCACTAAAAGATATTGAAAAATGTAGAGGATAAAATCAATACTCAGAATAGCAAGTCTGTTCAGTACACATAAAAATATACCTACAGTATGCAACCCATTTAATTGTAATTTTGCTTAGTTTACCAGATTTAAAAACATTTCAATATTAGTATAGTTGTCTTTAGAAGATAAGATTAGTTCTGAGTGCTTTTAGATAATTAAAAATAGAGTCGATCGCCGTTTTTCCTTCCAATGTTGCCTTTTCCGAATTGATTAGAAAAGTAATCAAGATGCAAGATGCTAATCAGTGGTTCGCTTTGGTACATTACCAAAAGCAGAGTCAAACGAAAGTTTGTGGCTAGTTACTAAACTCCTAAGGTCTACAACGAACTATCTACTATTACTCCATCTTTTATTAACTAATCTGAGTGTTCTATTCGCTTCAAAAAGTGTGATTTACTAGCGCTGCCACACTTTTTATTTGTTTTTTTACGCATTTTTTTAATAAATAAAAAGAAGTCTATGTTTTACAATAGAATTAAAAAAATATATTAACATTTTTGTAACTGGAAGATATTTTGTAGCTTAGACAATAATTGGGGTGCGGGTCGGGTAACCTCCACGTGCGTTCTCATGTTTCTTGTCCTTTCTGACCATTGCGGTCGGGGGGAAACGGAAGCAGGAGGACCGGTGCACCCTGGGCGACGGTCAATGACTTCCTTTGTGAGGTGGGTATTGGCCGCCGGCGAATAACTCGACAGGGGGGTAAACGCTCTCCGTACTCTTCTGTTAAGCAGAAGAGACTGGACGAGCGTCGGCAAGTGCCGAGGTGGGATCCATAGGGAACCCAGGGGCGGGTTGGCCCACTGCTTGCGCAGGGGTTGACAAGCATTAGTGCTATCGCCGGTGAGAGAGGATTAGCCACCCTCTTGCGTTCCGTAATCAACAGGGACTCAACAACGACCCGACTGGTGGCTCCAAGGGGGTACGCTGAGAACCTGTTGACCGGAGGGCTTGCCTTGATTGGCCGGCCCATGACAAGGATAGTCTATAACACCAGACAGCAAAGTCGTAAAAACCTGTGGATACCGGCCGACCTCCGCAGTATATAGGCTTATCCGGGTGCAGGGGGCACCACCCGGACGGACTTCATTTCCCCCATACTCGTGGGATTTAGTATGGATATGTTACAAACTCAAAAAAAACAAACAACAACGGACGGATCAACAAAAGAAACTGGCTTTATCGAAAATGGACCGATTAAGATTAGAGAGGAGAACGTGAGAGAAGGTGAGGAAAAGCGGTTGCGGCATCGGTCGCAATCGCTTATAACATCTTTCTCCAGACCCTCAACTCCGTTTTCGCTAGATGGAGATGAGCGAGTCGAAGAGAGCGATAGCTCTGCTTCAATAGGGTCTCAAAGAGAAACGCGACGACAGTTTCGGAAGCGCGGTAATGACGCTTTGGATGGGTTTGGTCATGCGAAACGAGCACACAGTGGTAGTAACGCTAACAAGATGAGCTCAGTAGAAGTTGGCGCCCAAATGCTCGTTAGTCTCGCTGATGTCGAAGAGGTGCTAGACAAACCTCGCAGCACGAAGGCGGAATTGATGGGCACCATTCGCCGAGCTCTGCAGACTCTACAAAACGGCGTCAAGGAGCTCTGCAATAGGACAGTGTCACGCGAGCAAGAGGAAGTGTCTGCACGGAACCGGGTCTCGGAGTTGGCTGACCAGGTGAGGAGTCTCCAACAGGAGATTGAATGCCTCACCCGAGCCAAGTCAATGGTGACGGCTTCGGTGGTACCGCATGCCTCCTTAACTCCAAACGTGGCTGGAAAGATTCCGAAGCTGACAAGCGGCCAAGTGGTGACGATTCCAAAAGCCCATCCGGCAAGGGTGGACTGCCCGGACTGGGAGCAAATTGAGGTTATTATGAACCGAGAGTTTGCCCGATTCCAGTCCGGGCTCCTAGATAGATTTTTCCCAGAAAGGGGTGCCAGGCCCCCTCTAGGTCAGGGGCAGACGTCAGTGATCCAGCAGCCTGCTGTTGCAGTCCCAATGCTCTCTGCTCCTTCAGGGAAGAAAAAGAAAAAGAGAAAAAAGAAAAACAAGATGAAAAGACCCATTGTGCAAGCGCCGACACCTGTTGCACTGCTAACAAAACCATCGGCATCGGGAATAGAGAACCTGCCGGAACGAACAGTGAGGAAGGAAGGCAACACCTGGGCTCAAGTTGTAGGGCGAAAAGCCAAGGCTGCGGCTGCAAAACATAGCCCAGTAGCTATTTCCTCTCAGAGGGTGAGGAAGCCGCAGCTACCACGACCACCTACCAATGCCGCAATTGTAGTCATAGTGCCTCCGGAGTCTAGTGCTTCTCTGGCCGAGGTAATGCAGGCCGCAAAGTCCCGGGTAAAACTGGCGGAACTTGGCATTACAGGCGGGGTCCGTCAGCGAAAGGCAGTCACAGGGGACCTAGTACTGGAGGTCCCTGGGCCAGACAGCGCTGCCAAAGCGGATGCTCTAGCCGAACGATTGCGTGCGGCCATGAGTGACACGGATGCACGATTTGTGCGTCCGTGCAAGACCGCCGAACTGCGATACAAGATACAGAAAAGGACACAGAATATCTTTCATCTATAAAAAAGATGCTGTTCTCAAAGGAAGAAGAAGTAATCTAAAAATGACAATGATTGAGAGGAGCAGGATATGTCTCCCACCAACATAAGAAAAAGATGTACCTTTCAATTGCTTTTTAGCCATCCGAAAAAGTTAATAAAAAATGAATGCCGATATGTACACAGTAAGAGGTGGCAACCCTAACGATTCTACGTTTGCATTCGCCGACAAGGTACAACGTTGTATGTAATTAGTCTTTGACAAAGCAGCACTCCTCGAACACGGATGACTATTGAATTCGTATCGTAAACGTATCGATACCTCGATTCGATAACGTTAGTTCGGTCATCGTATTAAATGAACTAAACGTAATGAACTAGAGAAGTTTTTTGTAGTTTTGGTTGGGCTACCTATTTACTGGCAATTAGAAGAAAACATTAAATATAGGAAAAATCTTAAATAAGGTATGGGAGGCTATAAAATGCAGTATGTTTATAGAAATAAAATAATTATTAAGAAAACATCGAATATTTTCGGTTTCAAAACATTACGACCTGGCTTAACATAATGTTTACAAACTTAAAAAACTTTAGGGCATAATTTTAAGAAATATTAATTGTGGTACGTCTTATTCGGTTGCTATTTTAGTGATTTTAAACAAGTCATGAATAATCCTTAGTAGTAGTGGAATTACGGAAAGATGCATATTTAAACATTTCTCACTCACAAAAATATTTTCAACTCAATGTACCCAAATATTTTTATAATTTATTACTTATAATAAAAATTTGTTACTATGCTAATGCTTATCGTTTGAACATTCAGTGAGAAATGCATTATACCGTAAAAAAATGTAAACAATATTCACTGCTTACATCTCATTTAAAATTATGTTATAAAATGTTCATACTGACTTATTTTGAATACATTTTTTTTAAACCCTAGTATTTGCAAATTTAATAGAAAGGTCTTTAAAACTGCAATATTAGTATTACAGTTTCAAAGAAAATATTTTGTTTCAAAACTTTTATGTCAAGAACAAATCTTAGTTGAAGTCGACAAACTTGATAGAAAATTCAAATTAACTTATGTTAAAATTACGTTTGTGCTCTCAAATTATATACAAAATATCTCGTATCGAGTACTTGACGATACGTTCGCGATACGCAAGTGAATTCAAATCCTTCATGCTGCCAAAACCATTTCCTTTTACGCATGACAGTGTCTCAAACTATGTTTTGTCGATGACGATACGAATACTTTTTCGCAAGTTGTTCGTTCTCGAGGCAGTACGAATTGCGATAAATCACTAAAAGGTATCTGAACTCAACAGATAATAGTGCTTGCTTTAAAATGTTCTGTTTTTGGATTACTCAAATTAGTGACGTTACATTCTAAGTAATAGTGTTGCCAGCTCTTTACACGCTGAATAGAAGTTTTATAAAAAAGTTTTTCTAACCAACCATAAGAAGTAAATAAACTCGTAACCTTATAATAAAAGCTTCAATCCCTTTGATACGAGGGTAAGTTTTTAAGTTCGCGAAATGACAGTGAAAAAGGCGGGTAAACGCGCTCTTTTGATGCCTACCGTATTCAGTGACTCATAATTAGTCTGCATAGTAAAATTTGTTGTGATTGGATCATTAGTTATTAAACTATCGTTGACCAAGTATTTTAATCGGGAACGAAGTGAAAAAAATGGAGAAAATTGAATTCCGTGTGGTGATAAAGTTCCTTACTAAGCAAGGAAAGTCTGTTCAAACCATACTCAATGAGATGTCATCGGTTTACGGGGATTCTTGCCCAGGAAAAACAATGGTCTACAAGTGGCATAATTTATTTAAACAAGGCAGGGAATCACTTGAAGACGACCCGAGGCCGGGGCGCTCCGTTGAGGTGACTACGCCAGAAGTTATTGCAAAAGTAGAAAAAATTGTATTGGAAGATGCTCGACTAAAAAAGAAACAACTCGCAGAAATGGTTGGAGTATAGGATACAACAATTTTTAAAATTTTACACGATCATCTTGGCATGATTAAGGTTAGCGCACGGTGGGTGCCGAGAATGCTCACGCCATTGCAAAAACAACAGCGCGTGGAATGTTCACGTGCGTTTTTGGACCTCTGCAATGAAGACAAGGATGGCGTATTGAATCAAATAGTTACTGGGGATGAAACTTGGGTTCATCATTATGAACCCGAGTCCAAACAAGACTCCATGCAGTGGCACAAAAAGGGCACAGCACCACCCAAGAAATTTAAGGTTTCACAGTCGGCTGGGAAACTCATGGCAACGATTTTTTGGGATTCAGAAGGAATATTATTGATAGATTATAAAGATAAAGGCATTTCTATAACGGGGGAATACTACGCTTCAATCTTAGAACAGTTAAAAGAAGCCATCAAAGAAAAAAGACGGGGAAAATTAACGAAAGGTGTCCTGCTATTGCATGACAATGCTCCCGTTCACAAGAGCCGAGTCGCACTGGCTGCCCTGCATAAGCTGGGCTTCGATATTTTGAATCACCCACCCTACAGTCCAGATTTGGCTCCGAGTGATTATTATCTCTTTTCAAAAATGAAAAAAGAATTACGTGGTAAGAAATTTTCAACTGATGAGGAGGTTAAGGAGGCGGTTTCGGCGTATTTTTCAGACAAAGATAAAACTTTTTTTTACGAGGGAATAAAAAAACTAATTGAAAGATCTGAAAAATGTATTCGTGTTGCAAGGGAATATATAGAAAAAGAAAAATAATTTTGTGTTTTTATTATTACTCAATACCCTCCATTCCGCGAACTTAAAAACGCCCCCTCGTAAAAGATTTCTACTTTTTAAATAGGCAGGGTTTCCTAAATCCACTTTAATAGAAAATTTAAAAAAAATTGGTCACGTTTCTGTTCCTTTAGTTCAAAGTAATGACATTTTATAAGAAAATTTCATTTTCCGACACAGATTTGAATTTTGAAATTAGCTTCTAAAAGGAACAAAATTTGTAATTTAACAACACCTCTACGAAGATCAAATCTGGCAGCCCATTGAGTGGAGGTTTATGAAATGAAGGGGCCATGTAATGGCATAAAATGGTCTATTGTGGATGGTCCAAAAAGATAAGATTGTTATACAAAATGACCGTGTCAGGCTACTTTCTTTTAACAGTTTTGTAGAAACACACTATTTGTCCGGGGGGAAAATGAAGTTAAGACCTCAGGTTCATCTGTCAGGATTGCTAACCACTACACCAAGAGACCTAGTTACGCGTATAAACAAGTTGAACGGGTTATTACTGATTGCATATTTTAAGGATTATTCCAATTTACCAACTTACATTTAGCAACTGATCTTTGTCTCTGACGTGATTCTCGGGGACTTCCTTCTAAGGGTATGTCTGAGACCCTAACAATACACGTGTAACGGAACACTGAGTGGTTTTAGTCGGTTTAATTGCAATGTATCACTTCACCGTGAGTCCTAGTGAGGTGTCACGTAGGTAATAAAGTCCGGAAAAAAAATTTAATAGGAAGTGGACATCATAATATTATACCTTTCAAATTCTCTAGCAATCAGTTTTAGAAAAGTTAACTGTAGAACTATTTTAATTTAATAATAATAGTTGACTATATAAGTGTAAATTAATGAATCTATATTTATAGACGAAGAATTTCACTTTTCAAAAGCAAGAATATTTTTTTTCGCTAGTTCTTTCTAAAAAGAACTTAAACAATATACAAACAACTGTGTTATTGTTAGGTAAAAATGTTCTTACAAGAACAACATCGCTTCATTTGTTTTATTTAGAATTTAAACAATAGCTATTTTTCCGTGTATATCCTTAGCTGGAGGTATCTTGTAAGTATAAACTTGAAGCGAAAGATAAAGGATCGGGTGCTACATGCAAATTAGAATAGGCCCATAGTCATAAATCATTAATTTGCATAAACAAGGGTAAAAAGACCGGGCTACGTCTTCAAGTTTCCCCTATATTCAATTATTGTAATTATTACCTTAACTTCTCTACATTGAAGATGGATGGGTAGAGAATATACATTGAAATTTTCACAATAGAACCAGTTTAACGTTTAGGAATTATATATGGTGGGCCAAGAATTCATAAACATTTGAATCTAACATCCCGCGCAAACATGTCACGGGAGTTCTTGGGACCGATGGTACTGGAATTTACTGGCTACAATCGTAACACACGGTTTCAACAAGATGAAGCCACTTGTCACACATCCAATTAGTCCCTGCCGGTAGTCAAAGATATGTTTCCGGAAAAGCTGATTTCCAGACGAGACGACATTCCATGGCCACCCAGAAGTCCAGATCTACCCCCAGCAGACTTCTTTTGATGTGGTTATTTGAAGAATCGTGACTACGTCAATAAATCAAATACACTACATTAACTAAAAAAAAATCAGCGAAGAGATGACGGCGATCTTACGGTCTCATTGCCGACGGGAATTCGAAAATTTCGGTGCTTGCTTAAAAGGGTGCAAACGTCGAATCGGTGGTCATTTAGACGAAATAATTTAAAAAAAAATTCTAACTAATTAGCTTTCTTGGAAATAAGCAATTGTTATAATGTGTCAAATAGTTTTTTTATACGATTTTTCAAATGTTAACTAATTCGTGGTAAAACCAACCTATATTTCTTACCGTATTTATATGTTAGACTCAGAATTAAACTACACTTGCTGTGAGATTTATAATAATAAACTTATACTGCTCATAAATCGCCGTATGATCCCAAAGTAAGCAGAGCCTGTACTATGGTAACCAGACTTCTGATAAACATACTTGAATATTTCTAAATATATACTCGTACATATGAAATACAAATTGCACCCAGATATAGAACAATTTATGATCGTGCTCATCGCACAATTACATTTTCTGGGTGAGAATCGAACCAACAACGCCTAGCTTAACGTTCAAGATCTCTTACTACCAGAAAAACAAGCCTGTCTCAAACTAATAAAAACAAAATTGAATTACAGTTTCCCGACTAAATGTTCCCTTATCAACTACTATGACTGTCAACTAAACATTTTATAAATATATCCCAATGATACAAGGTGACATTTATCGTGGTTAGTGTGTGAGTGATAAGTCATCGAACAATAATGCCTTTTACGCCACCCAAACGGGGTGTCGAAAAAATCTCACTAGGTCACCATAGCGTGGGTCACGATACTGTAATGTCTATGTAAATTCTATTCTTACTTTCCATCAGACAGAGTGAAGTCACTTTAGCAGACTATATATATATATATCATCATCATCATCTCATCGTAATGCTATTTTCTTTTATAATTTGTTAAAATAAAATAATTTAAAGATCCCATTTCTTTATGTTTTTGTTCAACAACTCATTTGAGTAATTGAATTTAAAAAAAAATAATTCTCATCAATGCGCGTAAATTATGGAAAATTACAATAAGCTATGTTCCTCATCGCACCTGGCATTTCTTGTTCCAGCCTTAGAGGTGGAAAAATATCCCCAAATTGAAATGGGACTAACCTCGGCTACAATCAATAACGTTAAAAATATTTTACTTTGTAGTATTTAACTGCCTTGTTGGTCTAACGTTTAGCGTATGCGACTGCCGATCAAGGTCTCGGGTTCGATTGCCGGGTAGGGTCAAAAAATATTGTTGAGTTTTTCTGGTTACAGAAATATCTAATAGCACCCCGGAGTTTGGAAGTTGAGATCTTAACCCCCGTGCCTCGGAGAGCACGTAGAGCCGTCGGTCCCGCGCTTGAACTCTCCTCAATCGTGTCGGATAACCAGGCTATCCGATTGTGAGAGTGAGAGTACAGAGAGTGCACCTGTGTTTGCACACACACTTGTGCACTATGCTATCTCCTGCTTAGTTTACTGGTCTCCGTTGAGAATGGCCGCCGTGGCCGAACACGGCTAGGAGTTCATCATTATCGTTAGTAGAGACCAAAGCCAATATTATGATTATAGAAAACCATTCGGTACATTTTCAACGTAAGTAAAATTGTAAATTGAATAGGAAAATTATGTCAATGAATTCTTTACAAAATAAATTATATTAGCGTAACGATTGACGTGAGATGAATTTTTATTTTATCAACTCACAATTTGATGTAGCTCTCAAATTTATTTTATTATTCGCGTTTGGTTCATTTACTGATAAAGCATTCTCGAAGTGTATTTAAATACACGCATACTTTTATATACGTAAGTTATTCATAAGATGTTACCTAGAATGATTTATATTCAATGTTGTTTATTCTGTCCACTGACATATTCTATCATAACATTGAGTCAGAATATAGTTACAAAAAAAAACATGCTTACAAAAATTTAAAAAAATGTGTTGAGATAAAATAAATAGTTATGTTTTTTTAAGGTATATAGGGGCAAAGTAGCAGTTCGATTACGTGATGGTAAGTGACTGCCGGCGCCCATGGATACCTGTAAGCTGGTAGTCACAAGGGCTTTGCCAGCTTTTGAGTCCGTCTGAGAGGAGATATGAGCTCAAAAAACTTGACTCACTCGGTGAGTAGCAACGAAAGAGCTGTTTACATGACACCATCACATCAGCAGCCTTTAACAGTCCATTGATGCCCATTGGCCTTTCTTAAAAAAGAAATTTGGCTAGACGGGTTGGTATAGAGTTTGTTTCAAGTTTGCCTTCTTTTTTCATTGTTATTCTTAGAAATGAGGTTTAAAATATTTAGTGATTTTTTAATGTTGAAAACACTCTATAGAAATTTGTATCCACAAAGAAAATTACAAAAGCGCCAAATGAAACATAAAATTTATGTAGTAAATCTAATTAGCAACATATTTAACGCGATCCTCATCCTAGGTAAGCTTGTATCGAGTGTTATTTAAAATTACAATTGCGTTATTGGTTAATTTAACGTCGTCTCCGTGTAGCGACGGATTAGAAATACAGAGTGTCACCAGCTCTACTCATCAAAGGCCTTAGGCCCGTATTTTAAATCGTGTCTCAGTAGTGAATCTAATCTTAAACTGCTTTTAGGCAGATACTTTATTCTTGAACGTCACCTAAAACAAGATTAATCGATCTACATTCTAGTGAATGATAGCTTATTATAGGACGATGTTTATATCATTTGACAGATGTGATCTCTGTTTACGTGAGATAAGCTTAAACTAGTCTTAAGTGGTGATTTCTAAGGTGTTTTAGGGGAAATTTAAGTATTTTACCAATTATTAAATAAACAAATAAATTAATATTTCGTACATTTGACACACATCGGGTTCTAGTTTCAAACTAAGCAGAGCTTGTGCTATGATAACTAGACTGACTGATAGAATACTTATATACTTTTTTTTTGTAAATATTATACATAGAAAACACCCAAGTTTCGAAACAAATATTTGCATATCATACACAAATAAAATAAAAATAAAATACAATTTACCTAAGATAATTAAACTTAATTGATATTTAGTTCACATAAATATACGTTCAAATTTTTGATTAATCAAAAATCACCACAACCTTTCATACCATACAAATTCATGGAATTTTTTTTAAGTAAAATTTAATTAATTGGCTAAACGAAATAATAATTTCTTTAAGGAGAAAACGTAAACGTACTACAAGTTTAAACCAATTACTATGACAAGTTTTAACTGAGTAACACTTAAAACGCATTCTATAATAAGAATGACGTTTAAGAATTGACGTAAACTTAAAACTAACGTCAGATAACCTAAAGCGACAGCATCCATGCTGTCGTGTTTCGTTGGTGAGTGTGAGGCCGGAGGCCCATTGATGCAGGTGTGACAGTCATCGTGGTAATTGTGTGAGCCTTACACTGCCACGATGACTGTCATGTCCCCAAGCGAAGCGTGAAAAAACATCTCATTAGGTCACCATAGTGTGGGTCACCATACTACGTTGTCTGCATTTGTAATGAGTGTAGTGACCACAAATCTTGGATTCTATTTATGCTTTCTATCAGGCAGAGTAACAATTGTTTTTTTTAAGACAACAAAGAATAATACCCAGACTCAGAGCAACAATTCATGGATCACACAAAGTGTTGTCCCATGTGGTGTTTGAACCCACAACACTCAGTAGAGAGCGGCGTGGCGACCGCTTAAACCACTAGGCTAACTTTGCAGTCAAAATCGAATCAGAGTAGAATCACTTTGGTAGGTTTTTATTATAGAAAAAAAAACCAGAGTTCAACGGATACTTGAAACATCTTTTAAAATACGGGTCTAAGGATCAGTACAGAACCTTCAATTCAGTACAGTAATTCATACAGTAATTTTTATCTTAACAATAATAATTCTAACTCATTCTTGAGCATGAGGTCAACAATCTGTCATGTCAAATAACTTTGTTTATTTTGAACATCAAAAGAAACAATCGAAATCTGAATGCAACGCCTATGACGTCATTCTAAGTTATTATTAAATGACAGACAATGGCACTTTTGTTATCTATTACAATAATGTTAAAACAAATCATTCATTTGAAGTTTTTTAATGAATCTTTAAACTCATGCATAATCACTGTTAAAAGCGGTAGGTATTTTAAATTTTATTATATAACTACATTGACATACTCTGTACTGCTCCCTTCATACTCTTTATTGCATCTACTCTCACTCATTTCTATATCACCCTAAAATAGGATAGCAGAACATATATTTTGTATTAAGTCCGCCGCTATATACAGACTGACTGGTGAGATACCTTCAATATTTGAGGACGTGATAGTATGCGAACATATATCATGAAATAAACTAACATAAAAACGAAATATTAAATAACTTCTTAGTAAACTTCGTACACAGTACACCGAGAGCCCAGTATTTAACTGCGGAATACTTGGACACCGCGCGGACTTATTTTTTAGAGACATTTCGATAAAAAATAAGCACCTATTTTTTTTATATCAAGTTAACGAGAATCGAGTACCGAGTACTCTCCATAAGTATTGAAGGTATCACACCAGTCACAGTGTATATTGTGCATAAATTAATAAATAAAACTAAAACAAAAATCATTATAAATATTACGAAATAATCTAAATAATGTAAGATAGCAACACTAATTTAAATTTTGTTCATAACCAAAAACAATATTTTGTCTAAATTAAAATTTTCACATTAAACCACCATGGAACGTTCACATAAGTTGTAAATCCGAAAAAGCGAAAAACAAATTTTCAATTATTGACTAAATATGTAACTTAAAAAAACATTTTGGGCTTAAGTAAATATTATCGAGGTACTTAACAAGAAACTTAAGTAACTTTTTTAGAATAGTTTTACACAACTAAACTTCCTAACTATAAATTGACTATCTAAAATATTAAACTTTAAAAAAAAAGATCTGTCAAAAATGGAACACAGAAGTAAAAAAAAAAATACTTACATTTCGTTCACAAATCACGGTCACTCACTATTACACGCGTTGCTCCCGACACGGCACGTCCTCCCGGCAGAGCACACGGGGGAGGTATGAGATACTCGCTCTCCGCCGAATTTCCGTCTGGAAAAGTACCGTTTCACGCTGCCACAAGAGGAACCGTGCGACAGTTATTGTATTTGAATTTTTCAACCTTTGAACGTCTTTTAATATTTTAATTCTGTTTATCCTTTGAAAGGTTACAAATAGATATACGTTAGGAACTATTGATAAATAATACACAATAAAATTCTACAAAATGCCGTTTTCTTAATTAATTGGCTATTAGTATTATAAATCTGTCTTTTTTTTTGAGTTGGAAGGTATGCCTTAAGCCACGGTCTCGAAGTCAGCGGACGCGGATTGGCGGCGGCGACAGCGCGGTTAGCGGCGCGGCAATGTCAGCTCAATGCCGCGCGCCGCTCCCTACACTGTTGTGTCCGAGACCGGTTTCTTATAGCTAAGTATTAGAACGCACCGCTGCCTGTGATTGCCACATTGCTTTGATGGCATTGTTATGATTATTGAACAAAATTTTTTATACAAATAAGATGATTATTTAACAGAATTTTATAGAATACAGTACAGATCTCTACACTGAGCGTGACCTCCACGCACTTGGTTGGGTTATCATTTTTTAATATATGTCCTTTAAAAGTTGTTAAAGCTCAATACAACAATTACTTTTAATTAGATCAGTATACTTACTGTGACCAGAATCTACAGATGATGATGATGATGATGATGATATACTCCTGGCCGATTTCGGCCACTGTGCTGTGCTATCAACGGAGATCAACCAATCGTTCAGGAAATATTATAGTGCACAAGTATGTGCGCAAACACAGGTGCAATTTCTGTTCCCTCACTCTTATAATCCGACGTGACGGTTATCCGACATGACCGGGGAGAGATTAATCGCAAGATCGATGACTTTACGTGCTGCCCGAGGCAAGGGGTCTTAGGCCCACAACTTCTAAACACCGGGCTGCTATTAAGTATTTCTGTAATAAGAAAAACTCAATAACACTTTTATATTCGAGATGGGAATCGAACCCGAGACCTTTTAATTAATTAATTAATGGTATTATATTTAATTCTTTTGCTACCATTCTTAAAATTTCTTGTAAACGTGCATTATACACAACAACAAATTTTCGAACGAACTAAAATGTTGCGCAACAATCGTACGACAAAATTCAATCTGTGGCTACCCTAACACCGAAGAGTGGTCGGTGTCGGGGTGAACGACTCTTGATAAGATTGTGGTGCCGGATGAGCAGCATTTGACAACTGGATTGATCACTGTGATTACTGTACTTGCTCCCACTTCTACAATAAATAATTATGCTCCAAGCTTACTGAGTTTATTATTTTATTAGAAGAATAAAAATCTAGATTGTAGGTACACAGTTACGCACACATTTTATAAGTATAACTGATAAAAAAGCATAATTTACAACTTTCTTTTTACAGAGATGTGTGTATTTTTTTCTGTCGCTAATGTTTTTAAAGTTGTAAGGCTAAAAAATAAAAAGACTGACGGCTTTGGCATAACAAAAGACGGTAGAGTGAAAAGCAAGATATGAAATTCCTCAAGTTAATTGAAACCCTGCATCTACCTGGTTGTTTACTGCAGTTACAAACAAACACATTACTTTTTTCCGTACGTAGATACGCGCTGTGTATTTATTTATGCAAATACATATAGAAGTAGTGGAAGATTTGCCATAATAGGTACTAGTAATATAAGACACACATTCTTAATATCCTTTCTTCTATCTCCTCTATTTGAGAATTTAAAGAAACTATTTGGCAGCAAATCTTACTTATCAAAAAGACTCAACAAATATTCTAGAATGTAGTATCATGCGATTGATCATGATATGGAAACCGTACAATGCTTCCCAAAATAGTTTTGTATTTAATATATTTGTGTCACAATGAATGCACATCCAGTAAACTAAATATTCTATTTAATGTATTATTTATAGTGCTAATAGTGCACTCATAGTGGATAAACCGCATTTTGCTTTTACGTAATCAATCATTGTCCACTAATGAAAGGAGAATGGCCGATCCTGTGCCATTAGCAATATCTAATGGGATGGTTATGACATTTATACCGCTTATAAAGCGAATTTGCCTAACTACATTCATATAATTATCATATTTTTAGATATTTGCTAAAAGAATTAAAATTCTTTTCAAAAAGTTATGACTAGTGCAGTAACAAAACGCATGCCCACATTTTTCGCCAAAATCAAAAATCATCATAACTTGCCATGCTTAAAATTTGTTTAGGTGAAAACTAAATGGCGTTGTGTGTCAGTATAAAATATAAATTACATAAAAACGATAGAATATTTGATTTGATAATTACGAATATGCTTACTAGTGTATTTAACAGCAAAGCAAAATTTTATTGAGATATCAATAAAATCATAAACGATTTTACTTTTAAAAATATTACGCCATCTTGTTGACAATAATGACAACTTATTTGTAATAACCAGCTGTCATGTCTGTCGACTTTACAATGTAAAATAAAAACTGAAATAACTTTTTAACGCAAAGTTCTAAAAATCTGGGAGTTTAAAATGGTGCACACGTGGTGTACTGAACATCAGCGTTTGGATCAAGGCATGTCGGTTCAAGCTATTTTAATGATAGAGCACGTTTTCAATAAATAATATTAATAACCTGACGTGTCTCATACACGGCCGTTTCACCCAAACTAGGTGGCCGTACTTACTATGGTAACTAGACTGATAGCAAACAGAAACATATATTTCTATATACATACACAAACATGACAAATTACACCCAGACACAGAACACTAATTACAATGATTTAAATAATAAAAGCATCTAAAAACTACCAGGCTAAGTCGTGTTTATCACACAATTATCAGTCCTGGACAGTAATCGAACCTACAACTTCTGACTAGGCAGAGCTCCTCAAAAAAGATAGAATATCGTCTTTAAGAACCTAAATTCTTTTAACTGTGTGTCATATAAAAAACTTTCCTAGTTGTCCTTACTCTATATATATATATGCCAAGTCACAGGTGGACCAAAGAATTGGATGTCCGAGATTGTCAGCATTTCTGTCAACACGACACGGAATTGCTCAAACATTGGCAAATTGAACAAGTTACATGGACACTGCAAATTGAATTTATTTATTCCAGTGAAACCTGACCAGAACTATAAAATAGAGCGACAAGTGGAAATTATCGGGACTCGGCAATAGTGAAACTGTTTGCAGCTAACACAGTACGAATAATTCAAATTGACTTTTGTATATAATTTCGACAGATCAAAACGTGTTTGAAATATTTTATTTTGAAGTTTATCGTCATTTAATTATTTAACCATAACTCACAATAATTATGCGTAAAAAATAATAAAAGATTGGTAGACACGAATCTTTCGGTGTGGAGTTCAATCTCCTATAAAACTTGACTCTGCACGACACGGTTCGATTGAAAGTTCAAATAAATTATAATAATAATAATTGTAATCGTACAAATTATATCCTAAACCTCAAAGTGACAGTTCAATATTTGATTCTAAAGAAGAAGAACTAAATTTACTCAACATTGTAAAAATATAACGTTTGTAAACTGATGTAAATGTAAATTTTACGGAACCAAAATTATACTAAAACAAATAATCTCCGAAAGATTACAATTTAGAAACATTCCAAAACTACTTCTAAACACCCTTTCATAGTAGAGTGCGTATAAAGGCTACCACACAAAGGCGCGATATTATCGATCGACAACACCGTATGCGTTATTACGATATTTGTTTTAGTGCATTATGCATTAGGACGGCTACAAGTTAGGTACATACTGCGAAAATAACGACGCAAGGGAAGCACGATACTTGCGTTCTGTAATAACACATTCGGTAATAACAAACCTATGTGGGAGAGCCTTAAGAAATAATTGAATGACCCAACCTTCACAATGTAGTAACAAATAAATTAAACTTAAAAGTCATTAATTTCTTAAGTTAATTTGTACGATAACCAACAAATGAGTAGTCAAACTTTCTCTATTGTCACACTTTGAAGAATACCTGTGAACCATTTATCAAACAATTGCGTGTCTACCTCCAAGAAACGGATCAACAAAAGACCTCTTTACACAATGAAAGCTTCTCCTTATTGTCTATGCGTAATGGGTAAGTACATTGCTGGTTTACAGACTTGGTTTTGTTGTGTATGTTATGGACCGAGTGATTAATTTGGCTTTATTTGGAATGTCACGACATTTTGAAAACTATAGTTGTGGGTAAAATAATAAACACAGTTAAAATAAATTAATATAATAACGAAATTCGACGACATGGCACTTTGATTCTGTCATACACCTCTTTCTCAACATGTTCGCGCCATTCTAACACACTTACATTGCGTTCATTCAAATACATTTTTTTTAGTTTAGTTTTAGTTTCAGTTTTTTTTTTCTGCTACCGATGGCACGCAGGGCCTGCCATAATAAGTACTGTTATCCTTCAATCTGCAGTAATATGCTGAGCGCTGATAAGTACCTTTCTAACACTTCACAATTCTATATATCATATGTATTTATGATTTCTATATAGATATGATTTATATCAATTGTACCCATAATAAGAACTCTGCTTAGCTTGGTACTAGATAACATTGTGTCAGATGTCAAAAAAAAAATGAATTCACGGGACCTTATAAATGCTTGTGGCCCAATTTATCCAGGTTTGTCCATGTTTTAATATGTTTTGAATATTGATTTCTCTTTCCTTTTTTTTCTAATCAGAAATATACGTATATATTATTTTATATATATAATTTAACAAATGTTATTGAAATCATATTTTTGACTGCCTCGATGGAGTAGTGATAGAAAAAGTGACTGCTGTGCTTGAGGTCTCGGGTCTGATTCCCGAGTCGGATCAAACGTTTGTATGATCTGCAAATATTTGTTTCGGAGTTTGGGTGTTTTCCATGTATAACATGTCTATATTTACAAAAAAGAAGTTATATCAGTCGGATTATTTATCATAGTAGAAGCTCTGCTTAGTTAGAAACTAAATAGCGTTATGTGTGAAATATCTGATATATTTTTTTTTTTATTTTATTTATTTATTGTTTCTTCATTTCGTACTTTGTCATGCTTTTACATTGCCTGGACATTGTAAGAATTGCACAGTTTAATCTTGATTTATAACCAAGTATTACAGGTAGAGACATTCATCTGACAGCTTCAACTGCTATAGACAACTAATATAAGCAATTGTAATTTCTTCTATCACACTTCATCAACATCCTTCAAGTAGTCCACTGCTGGAATAAGGCCTCTCCTTAACAAGGAGATTTTGGCCCACTATACCATGCTGGTCAGACAGGTTGCTGTAGGATTTGTTTCAAGTTTTCTTTATCTTTGCATCATCATATTTTGTCCCCTTGTTCGCCTCTTACAACACCCATGGCAAAAGTAGGGGAGGTGACACTCTATATTCTTAATCTGTCACCGCACGGAGCGATCCAAGTTTTAAAATACGCACGCAAAAACGTGTACAAATTCTACTGATTTTGGTATTGTACTAGCAACTTTTTGCATCGTCTTTGTTGACAAGTATCCCAATTTGTTTTTTTTTTTTCACAGTAAACTATACTGGCGCCACCGCATTAAATCACTTTGGAATTCGAACACTTCGCACGCAGGACAGAAAATTGTTCTATAGCTCGGCAGGCGTAAGCGTACCTAATTGTCGAAAGTAGTTTGTCTGTTGGTGGTCTTCTTCAGTCCATGAAGAGCGTAATAAAATGTTGATAATTGGGATTTATTCTTTAAAATGTAAGTTTTAATTGATTTCTGTATCATAAAGGTAATTTGTTTACCATATCTATTTTAATGTTTTTATGTGATGAATTTGAATTGAGTTGTGTTGTTAGTAAAGCATGACAATGCTAAAAAATGCTGAAATTGATAGTTTTATCAATCTATTTAACAAAGTAGAACTCGTCAAATCCCTTATAAGAGCTGCAGTACGCGTACGCCATCTGATACTAATTAGGCAACCTGTACTTCACGGTACGGTCCCCTGATAACCAATTCAATAGTCTGCAACAGACTCATTTGTGACGCAAGGTTTTAATCGGCTCAACACTTACCAATTTATCCACTATAGCTACACACTTGAAAAATTGATACATTTCATAATGTATCCGACTCCACGATCAAAAAGACCACATTTTCATATCGCTTCGTTTTAAACTCTGTTTAAAACGAAACGAAGCTTAGTCAAGAATTAAATAATAACCTGAAAGAACAAATTACACAATCAAGACGAGATTATTTTGACATTTTTAACATTAGTTCCGATTATCTGTGGTTTGAAAAGATATTTTTACACACGTGTTCATCCAAAGACATAAAATAAATAAGAAAAGTGCAAGTGTTGGAGCTACTGGACAATTTTATTTTACTCTTGCTGTAAAAATATACTGCAGACCACGTGTGAATTATCCCCTACTGAGAAACCGTTTGGCTTACACTTACACCGTTATGTAACGTTGTAACTTTATTTTAAAACGACTATTGAAAATGTTTGTTTTACTAGCTGCGGTGTTACTTGTGGTTTGTCAGATCTCATCTCACGAGAAGACTACGTTTTTACCCAGATAAAAAGTTACCTATTTGTCAATTCAGGCTATCAGCTTCCTCCATTCTAAATTTTATCAAACTTGATCCAGTCGCTTAAGTCTAAAGTAGTATCAAACATTACTATATGTAATATTAATGTAAAATGGGGCTATATATAAACAGCCTCGATGGCGAAGCGGTAGCGAAAGCGACTGTTGTGCTTGAGGTCTCGGGTTCGATTCCTGGGTCGAATCAAATGTTTGTGTGAACTGCAAATGTTTGTTTCGGAGTTTGGATGTTTTCTATGTATAACATGTATGTATTTAGCAAAAAGAAGCTTATGAGTATTCTATCAGTCAGTCTAGTTATCATAGCACAAGCTTTGCTTAGTTTGAAACTAGATGACGTTGTATGTTAAATGTTCAAAATATTTATAAATGCCTAAAACATTTATTTTATATCTTTAAAGGATAAATGAATGAAAAATAAATTTTAATTCATTGAAACACTTTCATATTTAGTCCCATATATTAGAATTTAATGCTATCTAGGTACTGTATTTCAACATCTGTGGCTGAAAATTATAATACTTAAATTTTTAAACAAGAACTGAAAACAGGAATTATCCAGACAAAAAATGACGAAGCAGGAATAACACAAAATAAATATCAACTAAAAATACTTTACCTTATTTTTTAATGATCATAGACAACAATAAAAGGACTAAAATAGTTAGAACTTATTTAAAAATTGACACAAAGCTGTCAAAATCAGTGCACATAAACAAGTAAGTTAGCGCACTATACCCACGGTGTAAAACAAACGGCAATTGCACACATTGCTAGTGTAATAAATGCACGAAGCTGAGGCAATAAAAGTGCACAGTTACAATTTGGCACAGATAATATAGAATATGTATGTGCATTTTATATAAAGACTGAACTCAAATACAAAATGTCATTGTTAGTGTGATTTATTAGCGAAAACGTGCTATTATGTAGCACTTTTTTTAAAAAGCCAACATATCTAACATTTGATTTTATTTTTTCTTTTCTTAACCTTCTACACATATTTTTTTGTATAAATAACGAAAAATAGTCGAAGATATTCATAGGTTCTGAACTGAAACTTCTGAAAATTAATATGAAATACACTTTTTTTTCTATCCTAAGAACCTACCAAAGTGACTCTACTCTGCCTGATGGAAAGCATGAATAGAATCCAAGATATGGTCACCATACTCATTGCAAATGCTGACAACGCAGTATGGTGACCCACACTATGGCGGCCTTGTGAGATGCTTTTTCACACTCCTCTTGGGAACGTAAAAGGCATGACAGTCATTGTGACAGTGTAAGGCTTACACAGCTACCACGATAACTGTCACCCCTGCATCAATGGGTCATAAACTATGTACATAAAATATATTCAAAAAAAGAATTACAAATGTTTCCGATCGTACCGATACCTATATTTTAGAGTATATACGAAATGGAGAATAATATTATTATAACAATATTGAAACCATACAATGTTACGTACTGTTTGTGACATCACACAGTATGGTTTCAGTATTGTGACATTTAAATATAGAATTATCAGAATAGACAAGCTTTTTTAAAAATCACAAATTTAAAATTCATAATTCATTTTAAATATTTGCTGATTTTTTTAAAGTATTTTATTATTTTTTTGATTATTTGACAAGAGTACAACTGATTTGCTAAAGTAAAATAAAAAAAATGTAAACATATGTATCGAATTAAATGTTTAAACCTTAAAAAAATAAGGCTGTGAGTAGTTATTACTGCTGTTTACTGGTGCCTTTTATTAAAAAAAAATGTGAGAATGGGTAACCTACCCTCTTAGAGTTTTTTGATTAGACGTTCTAATAAAAAAAAATATTAATAAATTAAAATTAATATGTTTCATCCTAAAAGTCTTGTTTGTGGTGGTATTTTAGAAGTAGTGTGGAAAACTGTACATGATATTACGACCGAAGTAGATGATGAAAACTATAATCTACCAGAAATATGGTGTGTAAATATTCTCGAACCATTCAGTTTTTAAATATCTAAACATTTTAAGCAGTGATTTTGTTTTATGGTACAATTTTATTCAAATGTATTTTTAGTTAGAACTCCAAACTTTTGAAGCAAGTCGGCTTTACTTTAGTCTTATTTTGTGGAACTCGGTAACTAAATTATTCAGAATTAAATTATTCTGAAATGTACCTTCAATCTCCTTTATTCCTCTGATAGAAATTAGTAATACTGTTGATATTTTAGTCGACTAGACAAAAAGATAACTTTTATATTTATTAGTTTATAATGTGGTATTATTCATATTAGAAATATATATTTTTTTTTTATACTAACACGTAAGTAAAATGATGTGTAAACGTTGCTAAGGAACATTTTAAATACAGAAAATTATAATTTGGAACACAAAAAGTAGGTATATTTTTATGTAGAAAGTGCGATCTCTACTCATTCCTAATTTGAACAAATTTATTGCCCATGACTTTATAAGTTCTAAAAACATTCCTAAATATAATAAGAAAGCGAAAAATCTCTAACATTACAAGTCAAGGCTTAGGCCACGACCATAGTATTAACCGATTAGTGACCATTACGGAAGCACACTCATTTTTTCCAGTCGAAATTTGGATTCTTGGATATTTAATGAAGCTTTCCAAGAAGACAGAAAACTGTCCTTGAGAACATCAGCAACGCTCATCACTGGAGTGGCCAAATTGTATAAAAGTGGTATTTGTAAGTTGTTTGAAGGTAAGACGCGAAACCAATTACGTACTATAAGTAATTTTATTCCCTTATTAGTAGTTTTAAATTTTTTCGTTTTCGTCAACAATCTTAACAGTCTACTGTTGAACACCGACCTACTATACCACACTAACCAGACTGGTTGGTACAGCGTTTGTTTCAAGACTTCCTTTTCTTTGAAGTGATATCTTGCGTAATTAGCTGCCATAGACAGCTCTTACGACATCCACGGGATAAATTATGGTCGTGAGTGACACTCTGTATTCTTCATCCGTCGCCATAAGGAATTTTCAAGGAAATTTCAGTTTACTTTGTGCTAAAATCTCATAACTTGTTATATCTATATTTTATTATAACAAATAATGTTTAACTTGAAAATCTATGTACTATGGTTCTTATTCGTGTTTTTGTATGACTTTCGAACAGATGTTTTGTAAACAAAAACAATTATTTCATGTGTGATATTAATTATACCACTTAATACGATATTTATGTGGTAAACATTAACTCGTAAAACACATAGACTTTACGGTAGTGATGAAATGTTTAATTTAAAGGTAATAAATATAAAATACATAATTCAAGCTTCATACGATAACGGATCAAAACTTCTCAATTTTGGAATACAATATTGAATTCTAACTAATATTTTAAGTGTGAATGTGCACCTGTGGTTTCTTAAGCTTTTACCTTTTTTCATTTTCTTTTCTTTACCTGGTACCCAGGTAATACAGGTTTTATACCTATCTCAGGCACTAGCGGTCCACAAACCGAAATTATCAAATTTTTAAATGTTGTTACATAACCTTTATTGTTGTTCTATTTCGGTTTTTGGTGAGAAATAAACTATCTTATTATTATTTTACACTTATACTACTCAATAGGTTTTCAAAATTCTTTCATCAATGGAAAACACATTATTAACGAGTAATATAGGCTACTCTTAACACGATAAGCGACACAGATAGGGAGAGTCGCGGGTAACAGCTGGTATAGTACAAAAATATGGTTTATTATAGAACATGTAGGGTTACGTTTATTCGTCAAACAAATATACCGACGATAATTGCATTGTATTTTCTTTACAGATGTAAAAACATTGGAAGAAAATATTACTCACCGGAAAAGAAAATACATCAATTGTATGGAAATAGGTTAATATTTAATAATATTATGAGTATCTGTCAGTGTATATAAGCAACGTAGTTAAGTAACTTGATTATAATTACATCATCTGGCCTACATAAAATTTAAATGGGAGGTCCCATGAGAAGGACAGGAGGAGATGATGATGTTTCGGAATAAAAACCTTTAGAAAAAAAAGAATTTGGGAAATCCATGTATTAATGGCCCGACATACTTAAAAAAATAACAGAATTGAGAACCTCCTTTCCAAGATGCCGTGCTACTTTGTCACTTCATGTAGTGTGATACAGACCTGCTCTCGGCTTTCCGTACCACATTTGCATAATACATATGTTTGACTAAACATTATATTTTCAATTGTTTCAGATTCTTCCTCGTCAAGTACCTATGTATCCTCTGAATATGCAGCTACTCCTGAACAGACAAGACATGAAGCTATTAACGATTTAGGTAAAATATTATCATTTGTCCATCTTGTTCTTAAATTAGTTTGCAATCTTGGTTGGTTTGTTTGATGACCAGCCGGCCGCCTCCCTGACGCCAATGAGAATGTAATCGCACTCTTTGGGGATGTAATCAATTATTCTAATGGTATAACAATAATATTGAGGTGACTAACAGTGGTAGTGGTAACCAGACTACTCGGGTCATGTCGTGCAGTGTTCCACAGGGGTCTGTCCTCGGACTTCTCCTCTGGAACATGGGATACGACTACGCTCTTCGAGGTCGTCTTCCCCCTGGGCTAGGCGTAATTTGTTGATGACACATTGGTCACAGCTCGGGGGATGAATTTTCAAGAGACGATACACCTGTCCACCACGGGAGTCTTTCTGGTGGTCGAGCGCGTTGAGGTGCTGGGTTTGCAGATGGCCCTGGATAAGATGGGACCTCCGTCTTATCCAGAGCCTTTTGTTCCATGGGTCCCGTCATGGTCTACCCCCCCCCCCTGCCTCCATCGTAGTCAATTCAGGTTCAGCCCCAGATGTATTATCTAGGCCTGATTCTCGACAGCAGATGGCTCTTCGACGAATACTTCCGACAGCTTGCTCCAAAGCTGGTCGGCGCTGCTTCTACCCTTGGGTGACTCTTGCCCAATTTAGGTGGAGCCAGCGCCGCGACGAGACAGCGCCTGCAACACAGACAAACCGAGCGGTAGAGGCGCGCGTACCAATGCCTCATGCCCCCTTGAGTGTCCCCTCCATCAGCTACAGTGGCCAGCCGCGAGGAGGCGACGTCCGTGTGTGCCGTACGTCGAGTAAAATAAAGAGTTTACCCAAATGGTGCCCGCGTTAGCGGCCAGACGCTAGGAGGGATCTGGATGTCGTAATAGCAGTTGTTCCCGGATCCCTCCTATGTCAGGCGCAGAGTGGTACACCGTGTGGTTTTAGTGGGTTTGGTTCCGATACACCACCCCACCGTAAACCCAGTGGGATGACGGCCCAAGGTGGTTTCCACATGTAAAAAACAAAAAAGAATGGTAACCAGACTGCTGATAAACATACTTATTGATGTCTAAATACACACCTAAAATAAATAAACTGCGCCTAGACATAGTACATATAATCGTGGATGTCACTCAAGCATTTATACCGGACGGAAATCGATCCTAAAGGTCCATCGGATAATATTTTTGTAAATTATGATTGCTCTCGACCAAGTAAGCGCGTTATAATAAAATAGATGTAACAAAAAATGGCAGACAATACAGACAGCTATCACAAACGTAGTTAAATCTAATGAGGTAGAATTGTCATTTTCCTCCTTACCTTATATCTTAATGATGTTATTATCTTAAATTGTTCATGTTTAAGCACCCGCTAATAAAAGAACAGTACCTGTATCAACTGTTTGTGCAGGTAATGAGATGTAAAAATTCATTCCCATCTGTCGTCATTCTATATAATATTGCGAAAAATGAATAACAGAAGGCGAAAGTAACTGTCTGCCTGTTGAGCTTGCTTGCTTAAACCGCTGAACTGATTTTAATGAATTTTGACATGGAGGTGATACTTTGATACTTGATAAAGTACATTGGCTACTTTTAACCGCGACACACGCAGAGGAATCACGAAGAAAAGCTAGTCATATACAAATATGATTAACAGATTTATCGGCGCGATTCTTATTCACTCTTAGCAATAATCTATTATATTTTTATTTCACTTCTAAGTAAGTATCACATATGGTGTTGTCATAAACGTCAAAGAATATCTCCTCAAAATATCACATCGTAACTATTATAACACTTACACGCAATTTCAAAAAGTACACAATGAACACGCACACGGATAACGCGTGAGAACTATGTTATTTGGCGAACATGTGAGCCAGCTCTATCGGAGTGCTAACACCGGATCGGGCCAGAACATCAGAATTCTGACCCTGTACATGAAATCACGTGTTAAGCAATTCTTTTATTGCTTTTCACTGAATGAATGAGATTACCAATTTTTTGATTACAATAAAGTGTTGCTCTTAAATCTTTTCTCTATTTTGTTACATCAAATTTTCCAGAAACGTCAATTTCATCGAGAAAAAGAATCAGAACTAATTCCAGCTCCAGAAATAATACTACCAACAACTGCTCAAGAAATAAATCGTCTAATGACAATGTTACTACAAATAAACAACTCAGTGTTAATAATGAAACGATAGCTGCATCAACGTCTAATAGTAGTAACAGAAGTTCTAACCAATTAGAGGTACGTTTACACTTATATATACTACTAACTGTACCCTGGCGAACTTCACGGTGGCACAATGTGGTCGCTCTGAGGAAAAGTGAGGAGCAAAACTGACACGTTGCTTATCGTGGCAAAAATTGAGCTCAATCAGTATAGTTTTTTTCAAGATTTTGATGCTTACACAAACATACTTAACATTTTGACTTCGATAATAATGATTGTTTAATAAAAAATGATTTAAAAAGTTCAAATAGATACACCGTAATATTCATTACATAATAAAAGTATTTTCTCAAACTTACTCTATGGTATGTAATCATAAAGATAGCTTCTAAATGCAGCAATTGTTAGAAATATAACATTAAAGTTACTATAAAACAGTAATAAGCAAAAGTTTGTATATTTTTTACAACCTTGTTCGTGCTCTTACAACCTAGAATGCTCTAAAGCGCAAGCAAACGACGCGTTTTTCGAAAAATTATTGTCAGTAAACAAATCTTGTCTTCCTAAAAAGAACACTAGTTTAGTCTGTCTCAAACCACGTTTTAGTAATAATATTTAATAATAATACTTATGACAGGACTCAACTTCATCAGTAAGCTTGAGGGATCAAGAAGCGCAGACTTCTTCAACTATAAACAGACCAGAGCACGATACCATAACGTTGAACTCCGACAGTTCAGAACACAACTTTCTGGACAAGAATCTGCCGTTCGCTTACATATTGGTTCACGACAATTATCGTTCTAGAATTCCTAGTAGAATTATACTTTCTTCCATTAACAGTGATGTCAGGAATTTGAATTGAAAATGACGATTGATTATTATTTATTTTCTTTACTGGATCGGCAACAGTTTTTTTTTTAATTTTGGCTAATGCTAGATAATAAAACTCCTTGAACAAAAACTTCCACATTAATCGTAAATCAAAATTTCAATCGCTTTTTTTCGAATTATTCAGACATTATTTTGGTTTCGTGGAACGTGGAATAAAACTGATTGTTTTAAAAAAAAATCGCTTCTGTTGTTAAAATGCTTCTGTAAATCGTAAAGTACACTTTTGTTGAATCATTTGTGTTTTATTTTTGTTTTAAGAATTTAATGGAATATTTGGGAGTAGTTTTTTTTAATGTTTCTACTTTCTCTAATAAACAAGACAGAACAATCAGTCATTTTTAAAAAAATAATTACTTTTGAGATAATTTAAATGTATTAAAAAACATAGATTTAAAAAACTATTCATTTTATTGAGAAACGTTTATAAGCAATTTGTAGATTTAATAAAATATATTTTGAAACGTTTATAAATTTTACTAAATGAATCCAACCATACCGGTCTTGGACAATTCGCATCCATTCGCTGCCAGCCACCTTCTTCAAGTTATTGGTCCATCGTGCCGCAGGGCGCCCTACACTACGTTTGACCAATTGCCCAAGACCGGGATGGTTGGCGCTCTTTGGGAGACTTGCGTTTAGCAGTGGACGGCGATTGGTTGATTTTATTGAATCTAACCTGTTGTTTTCACTTTTACCTATAAACAGTAATTAATTTTAAACATGTAATGAACATTGTAAACACGAGTTACATGAAACATGAAGGTAATTTACTGCACCATTCATTTGCTGGCAATTTTATTAATTGGTTATTCGAGATACCGGCAGGGAATATAGAGCTCCAGGCAATTAGACGTCGATGCCGGATTAACAAAATAAATGAAAACTGAAATGCAGTCAGTGAGACATTTGTGAGAACAAAGGTATATTGCAATTGTAATGTTACGCGTCACAAGAATATTCCTAGTGCGGGCATTTGTCAAGAAAAACGAGATCAAAAACGAGATTATTATAAAACAAATTCACATCAATTAGATATCATTAATTTGAGTGTTTTCATGTCATCCAAAATAAACTATTGGGTACAAGAGTTCGAAAACTTATAAAACTCAAACAATATTTAGTTTTCGGTAATACTCACTATCTCTTAATATTTTTTTCATAATTTTAGAAAGATAAAAGTATGTAACTCTGTCTCGTTTTTTGCATTAAACAGTTTATTGAGAAATAGTATGGTTTGGTGGGATTCCAAATTTACTAATGCCGATCAGAAACTTATTGCATGGCACAGGCCATTGTACCAGAATAAGTAGTAAGAAAATACCAAATAAATTGACATTAAATAAATTGTAGATATATTTTTATCTTTATACGTGAATGTTTAGTCAAGTGGTATAACCGGAAAGCTGATGGAAATTGTAAGATTTTTTTAGTTGACAGCACATTACTCCTCATATTTTTGGAGCAATAATAAATATTAACATTAAAATATAGCCTTTGACAGTCTATTGTTGGACATAGACCTTTACTTAGAAAGGTGATTTTGCCTACTATACCGCGCTGGCCAGACTAAAAATACATAAATGTAAATGTACTTCCAAATATCACTAACTCTTGGCACACTCTACCTCCTTTCTAAAGAGAATCCTATGTCCAGCAGTGGACTATTAAAGGTTGATGATGATGATGTCCTACAAACTCTAATTGATTTTATCATATGCAGTGTTCCTAGATTCGCCTAATTCACGGTCTTAGTGTTAATTATTTTTTTTACAAAAGGCTACCAAAGTGACTCTACTCTATCTGATGGAAAGCATGAATAGAATCCAAAAGTAGTGGTCACCATATTGTGAATACAGGCAATGCAGTATGGACCTAGTAAGATGATTTTTTACGTCTCGCTTGGGGATGTAAAAAGCATGACAGTCGTCGTGGCATTGTATTGCACACACTTACCACAGCAACTGTCACCCCTGCATCAAAGGGCCTCCTAAATCTCATTTTAAGAAAAAGAATACTTACCATATTAATGTTTTACACGAACAACCAAATAGTCTTTACTTTGGCAAGCTCTTAAAATAATAAAACCTAACCTCATAATAACCTGTTTTTTAACAGTGTTAACAGTTGTAAGTAAAGTGGCTATTGTTCCTCACTCAAATTAGCTATGCATAAAACTGAGCTGTGTCCTTCGTCTATCAATATTCTGTTACTAAAAATCATTTTAAGATCTAACAGAAAGATATTTTTATCACACTTGGTGGTGGGGAATAAAGTACTTCGGCACGTTCAAGTCCTTAGCCGTAACAACTTGACTGACAGCTGAGAAGTAGTTAGAAAATTGTCATCACTAATAACACTACTGTTAACTTTGAATAACAGTACAACCTTATGTAATAGTTTAAATAACCTCTACAATGTTTTGATTGACACCATTGTACGGTATGTAGTAATTACCAATATTTCAAACGAATTTTAAACCGAAAACTTCTTGATGGAAAGAATTTCTTTATTAGCAAGTACACGGTTAGCAAGAATTTTAGTGTAAATTTTATTTATTTTGTTGTAGAGCTTTCAATTTCTACAGCTTAACAGCTGTACTAACGTAGTATCGTCAGCCGAGCTGTGAAATCATACTCATTTGTGAAATTGACTTCAGGTCTAATTATAACGTATTTTTTTATATATCACCATATTATCCATCTATCTATAACACCTATACTTTTCACATTAATTCCAGCGTGATAAAATATTGTTGCAAATCTCTTTACTTTATTTCGTAACCATACTTGCAAGAACGGTAAGCAAAATCGTGTAATTAATCAAAGAAATAAGTATTTAAAAATTTCATTCATGTTTCATGAGCAACAACGAATCTATGTCTGCACTTCTCATACAAGTTACTTTAACTAAAAGTCTAGTCAACATTTACAGAATCTTACATTTTCATTCAACGTGCATTCTCGAAGATTGTAAAGAAGAGAAACTAAAATATTCAGGTAAACTTTTGAGAGCTTCCAAAAAGCATCTTAAATCATTCCTTAGCTTAAAGCTTGGCGCTAGTGGCTGAGTGCTAGCGTAACTCAGAAGTGAGAACCGCACTGTTCCGCCAGTTACCTGCGAATAATGGCCTGTTTCTTGAGCTGTGTAACAGATATCTATGTTCAGATATATTTGGATAGTGAATTATGTAGAATGTGACCAGATTTACTGGATTTAGATTGGTACGGGTCCAGTAAAGTTATGTACTTTGATGGTAATTCAATCAAACCCGTGTTCGGATCCAATGTACTCCACCAAGCTTAATTGTTTAGTAAGTTTTTATTAAACAAGTTCGCTTACATATTTCTTTTAATTTTCACAATGAAAAGATTTGTGTAATTATTACGACTTTTTTTTCGGTCTTCCGCATAAATGAAATATTTTCAATGAAAACTGAAGAAATGATGTGGCTCTCGTATATAAGTCATTCCAAATGACTCTCTTTTAGTTTTTATAATAGAATTAGAAGTATATTCTTTTTTTTTATATTAAACCTACCAAAGTGACTCTATTCTGCCTGATGGAAAGCATGAACAGAATCCAAGAGCGGTGGTCGCCATACTCACTGCGAATGCCGACAGTGCAATATGGCGACCCACGCTATGGCGGTCTAATGAGATGCTTTTTCACGCCCCGCTTAAAGGACCCGAGATCGTAGTGGGAGGAAAACACGTGCACCGGTAATGAATTCCAGGCTTTAACCGTTCTGCACAGGAAGGAAGAGCCGAACCGTTTAGTTCGGGAGCGTATGTCTACCATTCTGATACGGTGACTTTCAAGGCCAGCACGAGTTGCCCTATAGAGGAACGGAGAGGATGGCATCAGTTGGAAGAGCTCATCAGAACACTCTCCATGATAAAGACGGTAGAGGGCTGCCATAGAGGCGACATCTCTTCGTAACTGCAGAGACTCAAGGGATTCAGTGACTTTCGGGTTCTTGATAATCCGGACTGCTCGCCGCTGTAACCGATCCAAAGCGTCCAGCAAATACTGTGCGGATCCATCGTAAAGATAAGAACAGTACTCCACGCAGGAGCATACCTGGGTCTTATAAAGAAGACACAAATGCTCAGGTGCAAAGAACCGTCTCACTCTGTTAAGTATACCCAGCTTCCGTGAGGCCGCCTTAGTAACGCTTTCAATATATTCTCGCGGATTGAGGTCCCGGCCAATATTCATACCCAGGATACTGAGATTGTCCTGCAGTGGCAGTTGAGTGTTCTGAAAAGTGGGGAGGGGAAGGAATGGAGACTTTTTGGCAGAGAGCGCGCACGCCTGTGTTTTCTTGGCGTTGAACTCGACCAGATTCTTATGACCCCACTGAGAAATACGGCCTAGGACCCGGTCCAGCTCAGTGATAAGCTTTTGTCGCTTTTCCTCAACGTCCGCTAGTTTGGTTGTAGGGTGACCGTAGTACCGTCCATGAACTGTGCTGTCGTCTGCATAGCAATGTATATCGCCTAGGGTCAACATGACATTGATATGCAGAAGAAACAGTGTGGGTGACAGGAGGACAAGGAGTGTGAAGAACGTAAGGAGATCACCCGTGGATCGGTTCGGTCTGAAGCCATATTGCTGGTCATTTAACAACGAGTGATCCTCCAGGTGACGGACTAGTTGTTTATTAATGACACGATCGAGCACCTTGCAGATAATGGAAGTGATGGCTACAGGTCGGTAATTGGCCGGGTTGGAGCGGTCATCTTTTTTGGGGATGTGTTGGACATTCGCCTCTCTCCAGATCTCCGGAACAATCCCGGAGGAATACGACAGGCGGTATAGGCGCGTCAATGCTGGAGACAACTCTGGAGCGCAGTTCTTTAGAACCACCGCCGGAATACCGTCTGGTCCACTGGCTTTCCGGACGTCGAGTGACCGTAGCTCCACGCGGACGTCACTTTGCCGAATACGAATATCCCGCATTGTAACGTGACAAACAAGACAAACTCCAGCCTTTGCGAGAAAACATTTCTCCAGTATGTAGCCGGGATAGTAGAGATAAGTCGTGTCATCAGGGCGGCGTATTTGTGTCTCCGTCAAGAATAGAATGGCCGGCCGTATCGTCTCGAGGTGCTGATGGACGGCGCTGAGGTTTGCATGGAGTCCACGGATATTCGTGAACTCCACCTCAACAAGTGAACTGGTGGGAGAGGAGGAGAGTACCGCTGTTGTAACAATATTCTTTTTTATGTGCGCTGCCATGGTTATGTGTTGGGAAAGGGGAAACGGGGTCATAAAAAAGGTATGACAGTCGTCGCGGCAGTGTAGTCTGAGACTCGGAATACTGTGGTTTCACATTACGGTGAAGTAAGACGGTGACCGAACCGTCGAACAGAAGGGCCCCCGTACCCTCCCGGAAGTGGTCGCCGGGCCCCATTCGGTCATCAACCGGTACGACGAGCCACTCCGCTGATTATGCGCGACCTGACGGGGCAGCCTCCCAGGGTGGTTAGCCGTGGTTGGGCCCCTCTCTATGCCGCGGGCGGCCAGCGGCACCACCGTTTCTACAGGTCTCCCTGGCCAACGGTTCGATTCACGTCACCTCCACAGTAACCCCACGAGCACTCCACTGCTCCCACACATACAACGACAACTGTCACCCCTGCCTCATTGGGCCTCCGGTCTCGCACTCTCCAACGAAATACGACTGCACGAGTGCTGTCGCTTTAGGTTGGTCTTCTGTGTGAGGGTAGTACCAACCCGGTCGAGCCGGCCCATTCGTGCTGAGATCAGCGTGGCTCTACTACCTCCAAAAAAACTCTACACTCTAAGAAAACTTCAATAGAAAATGGTAAAGTAAAGCTCCGAAGTGCTTATTCAAAAGTTTATAGCAATTATTGTTTTAATTAACTTACCAATAATAGTTTTGTAGGTGCTCACTATTTTTCTGGAAATTTGAAAGGTAAAAAACATAAAAATATTGTAGTATAAACTAGTAGATGGGTCGCCTAATCATGTCATTGGACACACAAAGTCATTTAGTTTCAAGCTAAGTAAGGCTTGTACTATGAAACACATGTCTTGTCGATTATTAAGGTGATATGCTCTTAACAGGGAAAAAAAAGCTTTTGACAAGCCTTTGATTTTTATAATATTTTGACTAGGTAGTCATAAACACAGCTACTTCAAAGTTAATAAATAATGATAATAGTTTGTTATGAAAAGCTAAACACAAATTTTCAGTCTCAGTCATACATTTAGGATCCTACAGGAGACATCGGCCTTCTCTCGCTCGGTACCTAACATGTTTGCGACCAAAATACAAAGTGAGAGCGTGTCAAACTCCACTTTCTGTTTCTGCGAGTAAGTTATTTTTGCGAAAGAAATGACAGACCGGCACCGGTTGAAGCTTTGAACTCGCCCGGTCTGCAAGTCTGGGAACAGGCCAACGATCAACTCAAAACGATCTCCATCCTCCATAAGCGTAAACCTTAAGGGAACAGGTGAGGCCATATGTCACCCTAGCCGAAGAGGGCCAAGGTGATGGCACGAGTGCTATAGAGCATACGCACCGTTTTACAGGAAGAAATAGAACATCAGGGTTCCCATACAGAAGGTACCATCTACGAACCGTGGGTAGCCCAAGGTACGTTGGGATTCCAGGGTTTTCGTGTCTAGAGCGCGCCTGGTTCCCCGTCTACCAGTACCCGAAACGACGTGCGGTTTTTGATTGGTTCGAGTCCTACATAACCACCAATGGGTGGATTAAATACATAAATAAATAAATAATTATTATTTCAGACATTTGACACACAACGCCATCTAGTCTCAAACTAAGCAGAGCTTGTACTATGGGTACTAGACAACTGACATAAATACTTTCCTTTTGTATACATATTATTCATACATACATACATATTATACATAGAAAGCACCTAAACTCCGGGACAAATATTTGCAGATCATGCAAACATTTGTTTCGACCCAGGAATCGAACTCGAAACCTCAAGCACAGCAGTCATACGTCACCACTGCGCCATTGTGGCAGTCGATATTCTGAGGATTACCGCACAAATAAAATGAAGTGCCCATGATAGTATAAATTGTGTTACAGATCTAGCGCCTTCCTCTTACAATTTATATGATGTTACTTGGTGTGATTGAATTTACACTGACAAGGTGAGTTATTTTTACAAATTAAATCAATATATGACTCTGCTATATAACTTGATAATATGTAAATAAGTTATCGTGCACACAGATTTGCTTTGTGAAATTGTGTTAGCTATATGGTTGGTTCTATTTGGGTGTCTTTTGTATAGCCGGGGCATCAGTAACTCACGCATCTATTAAAAATAATTTAAACGGATTTTATATGGCATCATTCCATTCTACTAATAAATTCAAATTTGGTGCTGAAATCATAAAAAAGTTAAGAAAAACTTGTGGAGTCAGATGACTTTTATGAATTTATTCATTTTCTTATTTTTGTACGGTTAATTGAAAGTTGTATATTTTCCTAAGTTAACTTTTGAATTAGGTAATATGTTCTGTGTGAAAAACATGATGTAAATTAGAAAAAACATTCTTTCAAATAACTTTGTTTTAAAATTAATTTTAATAAATTAATAATGTTATATATTTCATTTAATAAACATGTATCACTTTTGAGTTTACGTTTAAATTGCGCAACTGGCCTAGTAGTTGAAGCGGTCGCCACGCCGCTCTCTACTGCACTGAGTGTTGTGGGTTCAAACCTCACATGAGACAACACTTTGTGTGATCCACAAATTGTTGTTCTGAGTCTGGGTATACTTTGTGTCCGTTTCTTGTATGTTTGTAAAGTCCCCCGCGACAAAGGATTAATTTCTAATGCAAGCTGTTCTCTTTTGAAAAAAAATAAAAATTTGTTACATCACATTTCAATTTATATGATACCTGGGCTCCGAGACAATCTTACAACTTCACAAAGTTGTTAGCAGTATTGTCTTATGAACAGAAACTTGTAGATTTGTCAATACCACTTGTAAAGTCTGACATAATAAGAAGTGTGGTCACGTGTGATAGTTTTAGCGTCACATTCAGACTACACCAATTTATTGAACACCGAACGGATCTCAATTTAGCTTGTCTATAAAAACTGACTCATTAAACTATCTTTATATCTTTTTGGCGAAGATGCGCTTACCAGCGCTTCACGCCGACCTGATGGGATCCGGGTGGAGACGACATCCGCGTCTGCCGTACCTTTACCCGTAGGTAGTGGACGCGTCCTTGTGAGCAGAAACTGGGAGGGGTCTGAATATCTTATTAACAGCAGTTCCCGGATCATTCCTATCTCAGGCGCAAAGTGTCACATCGTGTGGCTTTAGTCCGTCCGATCAACATCCCATTGGGGTGACGGCTTGAAAGTATTTCCACAAGTTAAAAGAAATGGTAACCTAAATACATAGATGTTATAAGTACATGACACACAGACACAAAAAATGATCATGTTCATCTGACAGATATTTATACAAAAATATATACATTTACATTTTGACATCTAATTTTAGTATTATTAATATTAATTTAAGCGTATTGCGTCTACTTCCAGTATAAATTTGTGTATTAATCCCGAGCCTGGGATTGTAGTAGCATTAGACAAACTAAATAAGTTCTATTGTCCAGCTACTCCTGGATGCTGGCATCGTTTCACTCAAATGCGCACAGTTGACAAATGTTCAACTCTGTAAAATATTAACCGTTTTACATGAAGATACGAAATATTTATTTAGGCATGACACGGATGCCGGTCACACCAAATGAACTGGCAGTACATATTTTTGTTACTGTGTACTCAACTTTGTGTATAATGGGTTTGTTGTTACATAACTTTAATGTTTGCCTTAATTGTGTTGGTATTCCGAACAAAATAAAATAAGAACAACAATAATAATAAAGTAATTACGTATCTTATATGTATTCTAAAAATATCCTGAATCTTTTCAAGGCGTTTACAAATAGTGGGATACCTTTAATAGGAAGTCAAAAGTACGGTAAAAGGGTAGAGTCTAGACGAATCTAGCTCTGTTAAGATAGAAAGAGAGGAAGTGAGGTCGAGGTCTGTCATGTCTTGGAGTCGCTCCCTCAGAATTAGTTAGCATACAAAAACTGTAATGTGGTTTACTAAATACTCCAGGTAAAAAAAACCTTGTCTATGGAACTAGTTCCGTGTAGCAAAACTCTTATTGAAGTAAAACATATACACGTTGATATAGTAGTGACGGTCGGAAAGGTACGCCTCCGCTGACAACGCATTGTTGTTGAAATACGAATAAAACTACATCATCCGAGCGTACAATATAGTTAGAAATGTTCACATACAATGCTGCCAACTTTTGTAAATATTACCCAACGTTGTCTGACATATTTTAATATTTCTTACTATGACGAAGAGCTGTCTTTTGTAAATACTTTAGTTCGAAATATGAATAAAATAAATTTCATGTTTCTGACTTATTTTACTCTTTGGTATTGTACTGAATGTATATGTGGAGAAATGGGTACCATATCCCTCCGACACAAAGGGAGGATCCTCCGCCCAGGCGAGGTTATCATGCCTTGATGTGGTTTAGATGCTAATTGCTATTGCTATTGCTATTACTCTATCGGATATCGGATTAGTAGATTAGCCGTAGACCTGGAAAAGTTACCTCGAAACCCTAGCTGTTGCCTATGATAAGAACCTCGAGAGCAACCTGTCCAATTGATCCTCCACATCGCCTGCGACTACAGACGGATTACTGGGTTTTTGCCCTTGGGCCTTGTATTTGTGAGGTGTCAATCCGATGGGAGTCCCAACTAGCGCAATCGATCATTTGTGGGTAAGCCTCACAGGGTGACTAACTTGCTAGTTACGACCGGGTCTTGTCCAGTGTGGTAACCTGAGCTTAGCGAGGTCGAGCTCCGAGGGGTGGGGTCTCCGAGGAGTGCCCGTCAGCGAACATCAGGTCAGGTGTTGGGGATGGTCCGGTAGAGGTTGTCATACATGTCTGACGATCGTCGATAGTAGGGCGCGAGTTTTCGCAGGTAGCGGGCTTGTGAACCGTCAGCACGCACGAACAGGTTTGTGCTCAGGCGTCTCACGAAGTCGTCCAAGCTCTCCACGCACAGATTCTGGAAAATCGTCCTGTTACGCACAAAGCAAGGGGCATAAGTGTGGGTGCGGATTAGTTGCGAGTCAATTACTTTTTAGTTCGGTATTTATTTTGACAGATGGCGCTATAGAATGTTTTTGTTACCGTACGTGGAAGTCGCAATACCATTCCCTCCCGAGAACCTAAATGACTTTTTATACCTGACGAAAAGCATGAGTAGAATTCAAGAGTGATGATCACTATCCTCATTGCAAATGTGGACAATACACACTATGGCAGTCTAGTGAGATGCTTTTTCACTAGTGGCTTCAGGACTGTAGATAATTATTATTACTCGTAGCTGCAACCCATCGAAAGCGTCAAGTAAATACTACGCAGATCATCCTAAACGTGAGAACAGTACTCTGCTCAAGAGCGATCTAATGTATGTATGTTTGTTCGACATGGATCTTAAAAGCTGAATAAGAATAACTTTCCACTGTTCGATTGAGATCAAGTTTGTTTTACATAAGTATCTTCAGTGACAATGTAGTAACAGAAGAACACGGTGCTATTCTGACCACAGAAAGTTTTTTCTTTGCTCTGTTGTTCTGACAATGTAGCCCAAAGAGGCCATAGGATTCAACTAAACAAGTTTAACCCAGCAAATTTAGGCTGATTAGTTACGTCCACTGTAATGCTACATGATATCCAGGTTCTTTAAAAGATTGTAGTGACTTGCCTTAATATTATGTGTCTACCTATATATTTATATATATAATATATTATTTATGTAAATTAAATGTTAAGTATACAAACTGTCTGTATTAGTAGATATTATTTTGTTGACAACGGCCGGCGTAGTTATGGTCTATTGTCCATCGACCGGCTACGTCACGCGAGCCGGGTGCGTGTGGGCGAGACGGTGATATCTCACTGTTGCGCTTGCGCACACGCACCGCGCCAGCGCGAGATTTGAGGACGGACAGTGCCTTCCTGGTCCTACCGCCGATAACTCGCCGCGCGCTGATACGTTACTTCTTTATTAATTTTACGTTCTCTCGATCTGTCGTTTCTATCACTCCTTCTATTCCAAACTGAACTTGTGTAGTGTGTAAACCTTTTTAATAAACTTTCATTCTGTTTCTTGTGCAACTTGGACTATTCATTTTTTACTCCATCTTCATTCTTGCAACATCAACCTCACACTACCCTACAGATTGTTTTGTTTTTTTTGTTGTTAATTCATTTTGTTACACCTGTATTCCTTTAAGGGGTAGACAGAAGAATATTAAACAAGTACGTTGTAAGTACCTGGCACTTTAAGCTTTAAATGTGATTTTTAATTTATTCCTTAGAGTATATTCGAAACAAAAGGAAGGTAATAATTGAATGCAATGGAAGAAAATGATTGATTCCCATTGCGTTTGCAGATGAATTCGGGAGTGTAAGCAACACCTCGAGCAGGTCAGTTAATTTTGGACAAACGACACTAGTAACTAGTATTCAGGTGTCCATGGACGGCGGCAAACTTTTCTCTTGCTCGTTTGTCCTCCAACACTCTCTTAAATAAGATAGTATTACTTAATTATTTATCTTAGAGAGAATCTTTCAGTCTAAAACTACTGGAACACCTCCAAAATATACATGAACTAAACCGTAAATCTTTGATAAATAATTTATCTTATCTTAAAAAAGGGGCTGTTTACTTATTTAATACAAAATGAAACAATAGTCTCAATTTGTTTAGAAGCAGAAGAAAATCCTATTTACTGACATGTAAACAGCAGTTTAAAGTTTTATATGTGCCACTCGTAATGTTTAATAGTTGAACACACGAGAGGCAGAGCCAACAAAAAGCTGCAAACAGAAACATAATATATTTTACGAAACATTTTAGACAAGTGCGTGGGACAAAAACATTACAGGAACTGCCAAACAATTTATGCAAGCGGCTTTTAAACTTTCCAGAACTTAGTTCAAAATGTTGGGACATTTATTAACTGACTGCCAAAAAAGAGGTGATTCTCAATTCGACTGTTTATTTTTTGTTTGTTACCACATAACTTATTACTGGATGTACCGATTTTGATGATTCTTTTTAAATTCTAAGTTCCTATCGGTCCTATTTATATTTGAATTAGGGGCCGTTCAATTATTACGTAAGCACTATGGGGGGGCGGGGGGGTCTTTGCTTTGCTTATTTTGGATGACATGGGGGGTAGGAGAGTCTAGATGATGATTACGTCATCGGTAGTTATTTTCTTCTTTACACGAATGGCAACCCACACATTGTTTTTGCTTGAAAACGAAAAGCATTTTCGGGGATTCCCGCAAGTAATACATACATTTAGTGAACAGTGCGCGGTAATTCCCCTACTCGCTTTAGAACCGAGTAAAGGAATTACCGCGCGCTGTTCGCTTGTCTAAATTTCCTCTATCAGTGTATTGTTTCGTTTGGCTGATATAGCGAGTAGACGTATTGTAAGCATAGTAAAGCAAGTTAACATTTGTGTTACCATTCATTCCATTATCCAAAGTTTAATGTTTAAATAAGATGTCATTTCAAATAGACAAATCTCAGTTATACCAAAAATTGTTTGAAAGTTTTAAAAAATCTCATACAAGTACGAAAGTACAAAATGTACAAAAGTTAGTTAAGGGGCCGTTCAAGTATTACGTAAGCAGATTTATTGCAATTATTTACCCCCCCATCCCCCTTGTCAGCAAAAGTAAGCAAAGCTCTTACCCCCTCCCCCCATGCTTACGTAAACATTTGTCAATTAATGTATTGTTTTTTTAATTTTATAATGTTATAATTATAATTTAAAAATAAGAAAATAGATTTAGGATAGAGATTATATTTTACTGAAACGGTATTCAACATAGAGTAAAGGACAAAAATATTATATCTTACTAACATAACAAACTTATTTTAAATTTTTGGTACATATATTAAATTCAAATTAACAGTCTTCAGTCCATGAAACCCGAATCCATGATTCTAAGTTTTCGATGACATTGGATGGCTTTGATTGCTGCTCAGTGTTGTGAGTCTGCTCGCTTTCATCCGATTTTGGAATGTCTACGTCATTCTCATCGAGCCATTCAACATCATGGTGCTCTAAATTTTGAATAATGCACATCAGTTCATTAGCACGACGAGCAGCGACTCTTACAGGTCTAACTTTCCTATCAGTGTGCGTGTTTAATTTCTTATGGATCTTTTCGATGTGACGATTTAGTGACTTGACGGAAGCATGATAAAGACCACACGTTTTGCATGTTCGACTTGATAGCCTCAATTGTACCGTCGGACAAAAATAATCGTTTGGCATTTGCAGGAAATCTTTGAGTGAAGCACTTAAGCGTAGAGCTAAATTGACTGGAAGATTAAGTAATTGCCCGCCCTCCTTCATCTAAAACCAAGTCATCAACTGTTTGTTTTACTTTTACAGGTGGTGGAAGAAACCTGTTGTCTAGTAATCTAAATAGTCCACTTCTTGGACGACAGCATTCTGTATTTCTACATTTTACAATTTGGAGCAAGTATTGGCTTTCACGCACATGTTCTGAATACCATTTAATGTTTGGAAAATCAGGAAGATCTTGTTCACCTGCCCCAACATATTTTGCATTAACATTATAGCCATCAATTTCCATTGAACTCCATACTTCAGCTAATACTTTTCCTGCAAATTCGAAATTAGATCTTTCTAAATGTTCATCAATTGTAACGCCACGTTCATCCAAATGAGACCCAAAATGGTCATGAGGCAATATTAAACCAGCCAGTTCCCGACTAAGAGGAGCCATTCTGCGCTCTACTCTGTTATACGCACTTCTTCCGGGAGCATTGGTAGCTAAAAACAATGCATCGAGATCATGTCGCTTAAAGTGTTGTATAGCAAACCCTATGACTTTTTGATAACGCGGATTTTCATCTGGCCCTCCATCAACCGTCATGATTACCACTGGTTTTACTAGTCCATGGTCAGTTTTAGCTAATGGTCGAAACTCTTCAAGTTCGAGAAGCGTCTCGAAATCCTGAGCATAAGTATTAGCAGTAGATGAACTATGCTTTCCACTTCGAATAGCGATGTATGTTGGTCCAGAATATCCAACGGCTTGCGGTTGTCCTAGCATATTGGAAGTGATTTTGATACCAGCATAAACAGATGGTATTAATTTATGACGCTCAGCGATTACCCAATCGTGATCAGGCAATTTGATTCTATATTCCATGTGCATTAGAAGAGGTGCTTGCTTATTTGCCGCAGTTACGCCAATAGGGATCGCCGCCGACTACGGGTGTAGGACCTCCGGGCACGAGTACAGGCCGCGCGGAGGTCCGCCAACTCCTGGGACCACCAGTAAACCTCCTTCACACACACACACACTTCCACAGATCTGCGCAATGGCATCGCGGAAGCGACCAGCCCCCATGTCGACCTCCTCGGTCGGGGCCTGCGGAGACAGCCAAGAGTGAACGATGGCTGCCTCCTCTAGTAGGTCCCTATTTAATTTGGCTAAAGCCCACCGCGGAAAGCGAGAAGAACGCCGCGCCACGTGACCCCTACTGGGGTCCTGGGTCCGGGAGAGCTCAAATCGGATGTAGAGGTGATCCGAGAGCGTCTCAACCTCTTCCAGGACGCGCCAGTTCCTTACTCGTGCGGCGAGGGCAGGGGTAGCGAACGAAAGGTCCACTATCGACCCTCCCTGCTGTCGCACACACGTGTTGGTGGAGCCCCTGTTTAGTAAACAGAGGCCCACCGAGGCCGCCCACTCCTCTACGGCCTCGCACCTGGCGTCCGTCCTGGAGGAACCCCACGCAATGGACTTTGCGTTGAAGTCCCCCAGCACTAAGACGTGCCCAGACGCTAGACGCCGCATCGAGGTTTCCAAGTTGTTAAGGAAAACCTCGAAGTCGTTCAAACTCCGGTTGGGGGAGAAGTATACACCATATACAGTGATCCCCCCCACTCGGCAGCAACATATCCAGTGCCCTTGTCTCTTAGCGACAAGGGCGGGGAATGAGCCGCCGTGGAGCCGACGACTGCCACGGAACAGTCCCGGTCACCCAACCAGTTTGGACGGGGAGGAACATAATAGGGTTCCGCGGCTACGGCAACACCGATCGACCACTGTGCCATGGTTTGCAGGAAAATGTCCTGCGCCGCGGCACGGTGGTTCAGGTTCGTCTGGACCAGGAGGTTGGAGACTTGGGCCATTACTCGACCGTCTCTACAACCTCCTCCATGGGCAACGATGCCGACATGCGAACGACGTCAGAAGCAGCCTGGGCCGACTGGCTAGCCCCCGACGCCTGCCGAGAGTTGCGGGAAGGTTTACAGCCTCCCTGCCCAATCTGGTGATTGGCAGGCTTGTTGCCCGCCGCACACACCGGGCAGTGAGGGGCGGCAGAGCACTCTGCCGCCTTGTGCCCCGGTCGACCGCAGCGGAAACATAATCCGCTGCAGTCGAAACAACTGACGCACTTGGCACGTGTGTGCCCCGATGCCAGGCATTTGTAGCACCTCATCGGTCTCGCCGCCAGGACTGTAATCCTAGCGCTCACGAAACCGATGAGCAGCCTGCCGGCGTCGCCCAACATTTTAGCCGACGCTACGGGACAGCTGACCCACACTGCGCCAAGTCCTCCCGGACCGGGGCGGATGGTGCCGACTCTAATGTTGTCCGCGTTGCAGCCTGTCTTCTCGCTAATTGCAACGCGGACATCCTCTATCGATACGGAGTCATCCAGGCCCGAAATGCGCAACTCTGCGCACTTGGTAGGCCTGGCGATCTTGACACCATCCGTAGCCGTAAACATTCCTCTTAACTTCTCGGCAAATGTGTCCGCCGTCTTAGCACCTTCGGCTCCAGGGAACTCGAGCACTCGAGCTCCCGTTTGAGCGAGGCGCAACCTGACTCCTACTGTCCCGAAGTCATTTGCGAGACTAGCGCGGGCCCTCTGGAAGATGGTTGCGTAGGAGAGTCCGCCGCTAGCCGCCTCCGGCGACACGGTGACTACCACAGCCGCGCTTTTAGGCACCTGCAGTTTGCGCGGCTTTTTCGCGATAGCCACCGCAATCGACGGTGTCTGCGGGGTAGAGGCTGCTGTTTGTGCAGCCTTCTTACCCTGCTTTCGGGACTTCCTAGCCCTCCCGACTATCTACCAACCATCGGTGGAAGGGGCAGATGTTGAAGGAATACAGGTGGAGGTGCCAGGTACAGCGGTTGGAGTGGGGAGCGGAGGGAACTCCGCTCCAGCCTTGACCGCTGTTTTGGAGCCTAACCTCGGTGCAGGTGTCTTGGTCGCTACCTTCGCTGCCCGTCGTGCCCCTGGAGTTGTTGCGGGAGCTGCAGACACCGACGCCGCCGCTGCATAGGTCACGCGACCGACCCCAACGGGAAGCGCAGACGGTGCCAATGCGGCCTTCGGCTTATGCGCCGCGAGCGGCGGCCGGACAACAGGGGCCGGTGGCAGGTTGATCTTCTGTGAGAGGGTAGTACTGCCCTGGTCGACCTGACCCGTACGTGCTGAAATCAGTGGGGCTCTACTACGCACTAAAATAGAATCGATATCATTTCTCCCCTTTTAAAAATGGTCAAAAATCACCCATTCTGATATTTTAAAATTGACGACTTAAACGGTCTTAAAAAACCTAGCCCCTACGTGGACCCAGTGAGCACGAAAAAACAGTAGAGAGAAAGTACAGTAGATTGTAACAAAATATCTTAAAAGTAATTTAGAATGTAGCAGTTTTAAGCACAATCAATAAATGATTACTTTTTCTTAACAGTGACGGCCAATTTTATTGTTAATTTAATATTGATTGGTATTTGTTATTGTATCCGTATACTGTGCATTTCTTACGTTGTGTTATTAAAGCACACTTATAATTTGGTACAGATTTAGAAATGAAGACGTAATATTCAATACATTAAACGTGTTGTACAAATATTTTTGATTTAATGTTAAGAATGTTTAGCCGACATTCAGGCGGTAAATTGTGGTTTATGAAAAAGATAATTTGAATCCCTGAATGTGTAGATTTGATAAGGTTTATTGACTTTTATTTATCCATCGATAACATTGATCACTTAAACGTAATAATAGGTAATTAAAAAGAAAATGAATGACTAGATTGTTAATTTAAATTTCAACTCAGATCTCCATGATTTTAGATCCAATTTGGCAAAATCTTTTTTGTTTCACAGAGTCTATTTCTCGTTTAATACCATTCGAAAAAAGTGGTATTTTTCTTCGAATGAGTTCAAGCTGGGCTTCTAATTCTTCACTTCTTAAAGCCTAGAGGTGGCTCTAAGGGATAAAAAATTACGGAATGTATAAAGTTTTTATTTTAAAGGTAATAATGTCAAGCAGCGCAGGTGTTCTACATAGATCGAAATGGTATTTCACTCTGTCTCACCGTCTTGTTGATAATTAATACTTTACTTATCTCCAAGAAGACGTCACTAGCATACACTTCTCTCCTGCAGAACAGCGAGAATCTGCTCGAACCGGCCACAACTTTCTGCATTGATTTACACTATAAGACATCCGTCTCCAGCATTTGGCACTTCAATTTCATGTGAAGTGCGCACTACAAAGAAAATTATTTCGGACAATTAGTCTGTGCAGCAAGTTATCGCCTACAGTATTTTTGAACCACAAATATATCTTTCGAACTTTCAAAGAAAAGAGCATATTTCGACCTCTAAAAGCTGACAATATTTTTTACATAAAGGTAATAAATATAAAGGTGGTAAATGATTCATCTTATCACAGCGCAGGTGCACGCTATCACCATTGGCTACCATTAATACTGTACAGCTGCTTCTAATCAACACACGTGTGTCAAGGCAGATTACAAACTGATATTTTCGTTTTAGGGTTAGGTATATTTCTGCACTTTTAACCGGTGTTTCATATTTTGTGTGAATTTGAATGTTGAGCTGTGTAAATTTGAGAATAATCGTAATCTAACAGATTAAAACTTACTTTGACTTTATTATTATTTGACTTATTAACAGATTCCAAAACAGAAATTAATTTTGTATTTTAATAAGTACTAAAAGTGTTAAGTAATAAGCTGACACACCCGACTGTGGCGATGGTGACTTATGCCACTGGCTATAAACCTGGCGCCCGCTAGTTACACATCTCAAGTATCACATATTCTTCAGCCTTAGATTGTATAACTTTTCGATATTAATGTGCGTGACAGCTTTGCTTTACACATACGCGTCAATGTGCTTGCCTAGACAGCGTGTTTAATAAGATATCAATTGTTTGAAAATTTTCTTTGAAGTAGGGTAAAAATATAAGTGTGGGCGGCGGCTCTGACCGCCCAGAATAGGGTGGGAAGAGCCAGACGCGGTTACCGCACCGTATCGACGAAGGCGGCGTGCGCCTTGGCCGGAACTCCCTCGTGGGATTTGGAAGCGGAAGTGCTCCCCGAAGTTTATCGGCGAACGGTTGACTTCCGGACGGGAAGCGGCATACGGCCCCCGACCGAAGAGATACGCGAGTTGCGTGAGGCCGTTCGTCGAGCCACGATGGCTCGTTGGTCGTCCCGGCTGGAGTCTTTTCCAGCCGGGACGACCAACGAGCCATCGTGGCATTTTCGCGATAGGGCAGGTCATCGGTCATCGCCGAGTGGGCAGGGCGACAGCACGGGACCCTTTCCTTCCGGCTGACGCAGATTCTTTCCGAGCATGGTTGTTCGGGAAGTGTCTGCACTCGGTCGCCAGGAGAGAATTGAGCTCCGCCTGTCACCACTGCGACTGCAGTGAGAACTCGGCTCAGCACACGGTAGTGATTTGTTTCGTCTAGGCGGCACAGCGTGGGGTTCTCACTGCAGTTATTGGAGGAGATTTCTCGCTATCGGCCGTTATACGGTCCATGTTTGATAGTGACAGTTGTTTTACCGTGATCGCAACCTTCTGCGAAGACGTAATTTCACGGAAAGAGGCGGCGGAAAAGGCCCGGGAGGACGAACTCCACCAACCCAACCACCGGACCCAATTCGCCGCCGGCGAGCCGGGCGCCGAGGGCGCGTGTACCAGCGCCTCATGCCGCCTTGAGTGTGGTTGACTTAATTAATACTTATTTATTTTTTGTACACCCGTAAGTACTTGGTACGTCACACGTTTAAGATAGTTTCGACTCGAATTCACTAGATTTCTTTTAAAACCGCCTACCAAAATGAGTCACCCCTACCTGATGGGGAGCATGAAAAGAATTTAAGAGTTGTGGTCACCATACTAATGAGTATAATGCAGATATTGCAGTATAACGACTCACACTATGGCAGCCCAGCGAGACGATTTTTCTCGCCCCGCTTGGAGACATAAAAGGTATGACACTCATCATGTAATTGTGTAGCTCACACACTCACAACGATAATTGTTACACCTGCACACAATGCAATTATCTGTGCTCCTGCATCAATAGACCTCCAGTCTTGCACTCGCCAACAAAACACGACAGCACGGATGCTGTCGCTTTAAGTTAGTCTTCTGTGAGAGCACGATATAAATCATAATGTTATTATTATACAAATTGTCATTTTTAACAACACAAAATATGAGAGAGGGACAGAGAACGTATTTATCCCGCGACAGTGCGGTCGATACTAAACGCGGGAAAATCATTGAACCGCTAACAGTTGGCAGCTATTTTTAATAGTATAATAGACATATAATTAATTTAAGGCTTTAGTTTATTGCCATCCATTGTTGAATGACGGTCTTCGCAAAGAGCATCAAGCAAAACATATGTTACGCTCAAACATCGAGACAACAATTTATAGGAAACGCACTCATAACACGGAGTGGCAATCACAGAAAGACCATAGAGCAAAATTCCTGCCACCTTATTATAAGACTACAACATATTATGAACTGGTTTTGGACCAATGAGCATTTTTTTATTAGATATATCTGTTTCCTTATATCCCTTCCACGACTCCGACTTAGTGAATTCTTCGTTCAAAAACTCTACTTAGGCACACAATGTACGAGTGAAAATATATTAATAGGTACATAACTGTTCTTAGACTTTCGCAATTTTCACACATACATATAATATTTTGTTATACAGCGGGACTTATTTGCATAAAATTTTTAAAACAGATAGACGTTTTGACGTGTAATCCGTTCGAAACGTCGGGCAAGAAGAAAGAACATAAGTCCCGCTGTAAAAGAAAACTATTTATATGTACGCCGTATTTGTGTAGGTATTGCTTACCGATACCTACATATTTTCTTAAACATGACATGATTTGAAATAGGTCCATTGACAAGATTTCTATACCACACCAGGGTTGACTAGTAATGAGGCCCTGAACATTAAGTATTCTACAGAAATGAATAAATTGTTAATAGAAATACAGTAAAATAAAAACATACAAATAACATAAAATATAGTAGGAACCCTTAACGACTACATAACTCTGATAAGGTTTAACGAAATTTCTTTATCTTTTCATAGCAATTAATGACTATAATGTATACGACAAATTTGCTAGTAACAGAATCGATTTGTCCATCTAAAAACATGTTGCGATTAGTGTTGGTATTAGCCGTGTTTAACCTGGTCAAGGCGCAAACCACAAACGTTGAACAATGTGAGTAGAATTTAGTGCTTTAATTCATTATGATTACATAGTACCATACATCATCATCATCAACAGCCTTTAATAGTCCACTGCCGGACGTAAGCCTCTCCTTCGAAAAGATGTTCTGGTCTACTACACCTCGCTGACCAGATACACAAACACAAACCCTCTTCACCAACCCGGCATAGGGCTTATGTAAATTTTTCTTTCTCTTTACCACTGAAAACTTAACAAAAGCCTAGCCTAGCCTAAAGAGCAGGACACACAGGGCTACAGTTTGCTTACTATGTGGGTTCTTACGACAGCCACGTAATAAATAAGGATGCTGACACTCCATTATAACTGTCGCCGTCTGGTTATAACTCTTTTAGATAATTTAGAGCATGCTCTACGCCCTAATCATACGTTCTTGAATAAATCTCTAAATTATTTATAAGAGACTAATGACTATGGCGTTAAGTTTTTTGAGGTAGCGTAATTCGTTGTTAAGTGATTCGTGTTAGTAAACATAAAGGGATGTGGTATTCAATGCTACATTTTTGTAAGTAATGAAACATACCCTCAAGTTAGTGATGTTACATTCACAAAAATATTCAAGTCAAAAATAATCTGTAAATATATAATAACCGTGCGGTATGTAAACGACACAACCTGGTACGTGTCGTCCGCGAGGTGTGTTCAAACCACTTTCGACTGAAGAGCATTGGACGCAAGTCGAAGCTTACAAGTGAGACCTTCGATATAACGAGGAAAAGACGAGAGACAAAAAATACCAGTCCATGTGAGCGTCAGGAACTGAATCGGCACGTCAAGAGGCTGGTAAGACGAGACATTCGCCAAACAAATACTCGAGCGATTGAAGACACAATTGTCCGAAATAAGGGCACAAAAGTCCTTACCAAGCCTAAAAACTCATGTTACCTGACTAAACTAAAAACTGCACAAGGCACTACCGTCACCTCTAAGTCAGAGATTCTCGTTAAAGTCGCAAAGTTTTATGAGGATCTATACACCTCACGAAATCACCCACCCAAGACTCATAGCGCGGATGACCCGCGTGCTAGACTGACTCGCCACTTCTCATACGAGCTTCTCCACATTAATCTGGGCGAGATTAGAATGGCACTCGGACAACTTAAGAACAACAAAGCTCCTGATAAAGACGGCATTACTAGGTGGAATACCTATATTAGTGAAGCTCTCAAAGCTATTTAATGCCGCCATTCATACTGGCACTACACCGGAGGCATGGAACTTGAGCGTGGTAGTGCTATTCTTGTAGAAAGGATACAAAACCCTACTGAAGAACTAGCGCTCCATTTCACTCCTGAGCCATGTATATAAGTTGTTTTCGAGGGTTACTACAAATCGTCTTGCCCAAAAATTCGATAATTTCCAGCCCGTGGAGAAGGCTGGGTTTCCTATAGGCCACGTACACATTCTAAGGCAAATAATCGAAAAGACAGAGGAATATAAGCAGCCTCTCTGTCTAGCGTATGTGGACTACCAGAAAGCCTTCGATACCGTCGAGACCTGGGCTGTCCTGGAATCCATGCAGAGATGCCTGGTCGACTGCCGATATGTTCAGGGGATGAGATGCCTCTAAGAAGTTATCGTCTAAGTACAAGAAAAAAACACAAGACCAATCCAATTGCATCGTGGGGTAAGACAGGGAGATGTTATATATCCGAAACTATTTACCAATGTATTGGAAGACGTCTTCACAAGCTCGATTGGAACGGGTAGGGAATCAATATCAATGGCCGATACCTCCCACATATGTGGTATAGTCATCCTGGCGGAATCTCTGCGTGATCGGGAAGAAATGCGGAACAGTCTAGATGATTCTCTTAAATCGAGTGGGACTAGTGCTCGCCAAAGTTTATCAGCAAAAAACTGACTTCCGGGTATCTCTCCGGGCGGGTAGCGGCTTACGGCCTCCGCCCGAAGAGATACGCGAGTGGCGAGAGGCCGCTTGTCGAGCCACGATGGCTCGTTGGTCGTCCCGGCTGAAGGTTCCACGTGCTGGGTTTGCCACCGTGCAGGCTCTCCAGGCGGTCATTACCGAGTGGGCAGGCCTTCCGACTGACGTAGGTCCTTTCCGGGCACGGTTGCTTCGGAAAGTATCTGCACTCGGTCGCCAGCAGGGGATTGAGTCCTGCCTGTCACCACTGCGACTGCAGTGAGGACTCGGCTCAACAAGCGCTAGCAGTTATTGGAGTAGATCTCTCGCTACCAGCCGTTATACGCTCCATGGTCGGTAGCGACAGTTGTTTTACCGCGGTTGCAACCTTCTGTGAATTTCGCGTAAGGAGGCGGCGGAGAGGGCCCGGGAAGACGGCCTCCACTCGTACCTAATTCGCCACCGGGCGGCGGGGGCGCGCATACCAGTGCCTCATGCCGCCTTGAATGTGGCCGCGGGTGGGCGGGACGTTTTTTCCCCTCCATCTGCTATAGTGGTCAGCCGTGAAGAGGTGACGTGCATAAATAGAGAGTTTATCCGCAGATGGTGCCCGCGTTAGCGGGCGGACGCTAGGAGGGATCTGGATGTCGTAATAACAGCTGTTCCCGGATCCCTCCTATGTCGGGCGCAGAGTAGCACACCATGTCCACGGGTTAAAAAAAAACAAAAAAATTTTGTTCAGCAGTGGACAGCAATAGGTTGATTGAAATTATATATAATATAAATGTGTAAATATATATAATAATCTGACTATATTACGACTACACACGCACAGCTACGGTACATTGTTGTATTTATGAGAAATAAGAATTAAAACGGACGCGAAAAATAGATAATAATATTTTTGAAGTGGTTTTTATATTGAGTGAAAATTTGAGCTCAATCGGTGCAGAACTTTTTAAGTTCTTAAAGCGCAGAAAAATATATTTAAGAGAATAATAAAAAGGTTGTAACTTGGTGCTTAACGTTAACTGTTGCTTCAAGGTCACCCATATCTGCTTACCGAGGATAAACGTGAGCTCCTTATCCTTATCCATATCGTGAATATATATTTCAACAGTTCAGCATATCATAGCTTTAAATATACTTAAAAAAAATTGAAAAACAATTATTTCACTTTTTTAATCTTTCACGACACGGAGTGCGCGGTCTTCAACCTTATGAGTATCGTAAGAGCCGACTAATAGAGCAAACTCTGTAAGATGAAGATCTGAAACTGCAAGGAAAAAAAAACTTGAAATAATTTTTACTTTACGTTTGGAAACCTTCTCGGGCTGTCACTCGTTCAGTAATTGTGGGGCAATGGTATATCAGAATCGGTCCGTCTAAAAACACACGGTGCACCACTTTGCGCTTGAGATAGGAGGGATCCGATAACAGCTGTGATTACGACACGACACGAACCCCTATCCCAGTAGTCTAGGTGAGCTCAAATCGGATATATAAATGATTCGATAACGTTTCAGCCTCTCCCAGGACACGCCAGTTTTTTACTCGTACGGCGAGAGTAGGAGTAATGAACAATAGGTCCACTATTGACCCTCTCTACCGTGGCACACATGTGTTGGTGGAGCCTCTGTCAAGGAAAGAGTGACCCATCAGGGCCAACAATTCCTCTACGGCCTCGCCTCTTGTGTCCGTCCTGGGAGCACCAGCTAGTACCAGCACATGCCCAGACGTTAGTCGCCGAATTGAGGTCTCTAAATCGTTGAGGAAAACCTGGAAGTCGCTTAAACTGAAGTTGAGGGAGAAGTAAACACAATATATAATAATCTCCCCTCACTTAGCGGCAACATACCCAGCGCCCTTGTTTGTAAGTGACAAGGACGGAGAACGAGCCGCCGTGAAACCAATGACTGACACGGAGCCATCCCGATTACCCAATCAATTTGGAAGGAGAGGAGCATAATAGGGCTATAGCTACACCGATGGACCACTGTGCCGTGGTTTGCAGAAAGATATCCTGCGCATCAGTACAATGATTCAGGTTCAAAGTCAAAGTCAAAGTCAAATTCATTTATTCATTTAGGTCACAAAAGACACTTATGAACGTCATAAAAAAAAAAAAAAAAAAAAAAACAATAAAAGATGAAAGATGAACAATCTGTCGATTAAAATTATAGCTAGCTGGGTTCGCAGATTGTTCATGGTAGAGTGGTGAGAAAAGAACCCAGGAAAGAAACTCACCACCACTCTTTTAACTCAAAATCTTTTAATATTAAAATAGCAGTTATATTCACAATCATAGGTCTTAAAAAAAGAGCAATTCATTTCCAAACATCTAAATCTGTGACATAGTCTGAAACTGAGTAATAAGCCTTTTTGGACAACCTCAGCTTAACAAATTTCTTAAATTTACTAATAGATAATAATACTATGTTGTTTGGTAATTTGTTATAAAATTGTATACATTGACCCACAAACGAATTCGATATTTTATGGAGCCTAGTAGTGTGCAAGGCAAGTTTATTTTTATTTCTTAAATTAAATTGATGGAGATCACTATTTTTCTTAAATTTACACAGATTTTTATGAACATACAAAAGATTCTCGTAAATGTATTGTGAGTGTAGTTCGTCTGAACAAGAAGGTTGGAGACTTGATTCATTACAAGACCATTTCTCCAACCTCCACTATGGGCGAGGACGTTGACGAAAAACAATGTCGGAGGCAGCCTGGGTCGATCGGCTAGCCCCCGATACTTACCGTCAATCGCACGAAGGTTTGATTGTTATCCGCTGCACACGCCCTGCCGCTCAGGTCAATTCGCCTGCGTCCGAAATTGGGGGAATGGAGAACTGAGCTTATATTAGATAACTAAGAAAAGAAATTCAAAAAATCCTTTCTAAGGGGAGACCAACCAGTGGGCTATAAAGGACCATTGATAATGAGGATGATTTGATGATGATATTTTACTTTTACTTTAAACTACACTGTAGTCTAATTTCATTAAAATATAGATTGGATCAAGGACAATAATTGATAAAAAAATCTCAATTTTATATCCTTCTACCAGGTGTATTAAATCCAGGACCCTTGCCACTAAACGCGCAAGTTGAAGGATGTATAAATCCTCCGTGCTTCGTAGAACCCGGCGCTGATGCAGTGCTGCATCTGACCTTCAAAGCACGTTAGTATGTTTAAGGCCTATAATTTTGTATCAAAGATTAAATATTTTCTTTATTTGATGCGGATTACATATTTGGAATCTTTAAAAGTTATAATTTTTTTGTGGTGATTGACCGGTCATAGTCCAAAGTAATAAATTAGAAGGTTATTACTTACCCCCATAAAAAAGATATTAATTGTATTATTTGTAGTTTAAATGCTTATTTGAAATGAATACCTTTTTTTGTATTAGACGCCAAGGTGCAGAAAACTGTTATATAAAATATTATCTCAACCCTTAACTAGTCAGAAAGAGATCTCTCATATTTGATTATTACTATTTAAAAAAAATGTAGTGTAAGTAATAAGCTTTGTAGTGCTTTAAAGCACTTTTTGATGAAAAAAACATCATTTACAAAAAATATTTCAAAAATTAGTTACTACTGTCCCCAAATAAAATATACATATATATAACGTTATGAAACAAGACTTGTTTTTGTAATTTGCGTGACAGGTTCTTTTACTTTAAGAGATTAAAATATTACTTAATTTGCATCCTCAGCTCACTTAATTACAAGTATGGAGACACTAGTTACGCTGGAAGCGCCGCTAATCGGAGTGATACAATTTCCTCTTGAACAATATGCAGCAACCTGCAACTTCCTTACCAATACTCATTGTCCCGTTCTCTCTGGTGAAGTTCTTCAGTACACTTTAAGAATGTATATACCTCACTTTTTTAGTACTGTAAGTGATATTTTTTTACATTTGTTAATATATATAATACCAGTAAATAGGTAACCAAAAATATCGGTTATACAATACGTCCAAGTCATTATAATTTACAAACGGTCGAATGATTTTAAATTAGTTTGTTTTTAAAAATTAATGGACTTCAGTTACTTGACAAAGTGTTTTTAAAATATCGTAGAAGTTCCTGATAAAGTACTAAAACGAATATTATTAAGTAACATCTGTGACTTATTTGTAATCAAAATAATTACCGCCAAAAGCTCGCAACGAGTATACTATCGGTGTTGTTATGTATCCCACTTCAGTTACTCCTTTTTATCCAACAACTAAAATCTCGTTTAATTATTTGTTTTCAGATCACCGTTATGATTGAGTTCTATGTGGTCGACGAACAACAGAACATTCTGATGTGCCTACGCGTACCTGTCACTGTCTCATAATCATAAAACGTTCGTTAATCAAGACTTGCGCAGATATTGTGATAGGATTAAAAAATGGGATTACTAAAATGGTTTTGCTTTGCAACACACTGTTTTATTGAATCCCTGTAGTACTGATTGAAACTACGACATCTATTACTGGACTCCACTGATTGCATTATCTATGCCTAGTAATAGTAACCACTACGACATTCGTGCAGTCGATTTATATTAAGACTCCATAAAATTATTGAAAAAGGTAACGAAAATGTCCAAAAAAATCTGATACTATATCTAAATAAAAACATAATTATAGGTTTCGTTTTCGTTTTATTTTCAAAAGACAATTTTGCGAATCCTATCTCTACAGCACCAAATTACCAAAGAGATTTCATCAGTTATATGTTCTATAATATCAAGATTATACACAAAAATAAAATTAATATATATTATTAATATACATATTTTTAACATTTGAACATACATTATACATATCTTTAAAATGTCTGATTTTAAACTAGGTTGAATCAGTAAAGGTACACCAGATCTTTATTACCACTGTGGTGTTATCTGTCCATATTTATTTATACTTAATGCACATGTTGTACAAAGGCGGACTTAATGCCATGGGATATTCTCTCCCAGTCAACCTTCAGGTGATGTAAAAACACGATGCGGTAGGTGCAAAGGTAAAATAAAGAAATTGACAAACATTACTAATAAAACATTATTTTATATAAACAATATATAAAAAATACATAAACGTACATGTATATAAAATTAATACAATATTCCATATAAATACTCACTCGGGTACTACCGTTACGACGATTCTACCAAATTATCTCGAAGCTGACCATATCTCTATGTCCACCTAACTTTTTGCATGTAACAAAACTCCTTTATGAGATTTTAACCAAAACCGAATACCGACATCTGCCAAGAGAGAGAACTAAGTTCTTTTAATGTATACTGCTAAGTGCTGAATCCCCAGAATTATAAAGCTTAAATTTAAGTTAAGACGTTACAGCATCAAAGCGCATAGGTGCGTGAATTTATTAAACAGTAACCTTCAATTATAATAATAAACTGTAAAGATATCGAGGATTTGTGCATTTTGTGATTTACCCGTGGTCCAATTGCGTAGTCCTACTGGTAGTATCACGGTAAAAAACTTTTGACCGTGGTTCTTTCTGTTAGACCTTGGGTATATATCTATATATGTATGTGACACCTGTACCTGTAGTCGCTACTGGTAGTAGTACAGGTATTTTTACTAGTCTATAATTCTATCAATAAAATCCACTTTAAATAAGAGTAATGTTTGTTTTCGCCTGTTCCATATATCCCTACTACAATATTTCCCTTAGTAGGGATGCTTGGAACTTTTTTCCAATAATCGCTACCGGTAGGGATACACAGAACATTCTGCTCCGTATATCGCTACTAATTCTACTACTACTACGGAGATGTGTATTTGTAATAAACACTTCGTTTGCAGTAACCTTACCATAAAATAACACAATGTGATGTATCTTTATCCCGAGCCTTTTCCCCAAAATAGGATGAGGTCAGCTTAAGTCTACTAAGATACTACTATTTTTATGTGCGCTGCCATGGTTATGTGTTGGGAAAGGGGAAACGGGGTCATAAAAAAGGTATGACAGTCGTCGCGGCAGAGTAGTCTGAGACTCGAAATACTGTGGTTTCACATTACGGTGAAGCAAGACGGTGACCAAACCGTCGGACGGGAGGGCCCCCGTACCCTCCCGGAAGTGGTCGCCGGGCCCCATCCGGTCACCAACCAGCACGACGAGCCACTCCGCAGATTATGCGTGATCTGACGGGGCAGCCTCCCAGGGTGGTTAGCCGTGGTTGGGCCCCTCTCTATGCCGCGGGCGGCCAGCGGCACCACAGTTTCTACGGGTCTCCCTGGCCGACGGTTCGATCCACGTCACCTCCACAGTGACCCCACGAGCACTCCACTGCTCCCACACATACTACGAGAACTGTCACCCCTGCATCATTGGGCCTCCGGTCTCGCACTCACCAACGAAAGACGACTGCACGAGTGCTGTCGCTTTAGGTTGGTCTTCTGTGTGAGGGTAGTACCAACCCGGTCGAGCCGGCCCATTCGTGCTGAGATCAGCGTGGCTCTACTACCTCCAAAAAAACTCTACACTCTAAGAAAGCTTCAATAGAAAATGGTAAAGTAAAACTCCGAAGTGCCTGTTCAAAAATTTATAGCAATTATTGTATTAATTAACTTACCAATAATAGTTTTGTAGGTGCTTACTATTTTCCTGGAAATTTGAAAGGTAAAAAACATAAAAATATTGTAGTATAAACTAGTAGATGGGTCGCCTAATCATGTCATTGGACACACAAAGTCATTTAGTTTCAAGTTAAGTAAGGCTTGTACTATGAAACACATCTCTTGTCGATTATTAAGGTGATGCTCTTAACAGGGAAAAAGAAACTCTTACAAGCCTTCGATTTTTATAATATTTTGACTAGGTAGTCATAAACACAGCTACTTCAAAGTTAATAAATAATGATAATAGTTTGTTATGAAAAGCTAAACACAAATTTTCAGTCTCAGTCATACATTTAGGATCCTACAGGAGACATCGGTCTTCTCTCGCTCGGTACCTAACACGTTTGCGACCAAAATACAAAGCGAGAGCGTGTCAAACTCCACTTTCTGTTTCTGCGAGTAAGTTATTTTTGCGAAAGAAATGACAGACCGGCACCGGTTGAAGCTTTGAACTCGCCCGGTCTGCAGGTCTGGGAACAGACCAAGTACCGCAGATAACTCAGGTGCCGGAGATCTCAAAACGAGCTCCATCCTCCATAAGCGTAAACCTTAAGGGAACAGGTGAGGCCATATGTCACCCTAGCCGAAGAGGGCCAAGGTGATGGCACGAGCGCTATAGAGCATACGCACCGTTTTACAGGAAGAAATAGAATATCAGGGTTCCCATACAGAAGGTACCATCTACGAACCGTGGGTAGCCCAAGGTACGTTGGGATTCCAGGGTTTTCGTGTCTAGTTCCCCATCTACTAGCACCCGAAACGACGTGCGGTTTTTGATTTTTTCGAGTCCTACATAACCACCAGTGGGTGGATTAAATACATAAATAAATAAATAATTATTATTTCAGACATTTGACACACAACACCATCTAGTCTCAAACTAAGCAGAGCTTGTACTATGGGTACTAGACAACTGATATAAATACTTTCCTTTTGTAAATACATACATATTATACGTAGAAAACACCTAAACTCCGGAATAAATATTTGCAGATCATGCAAACATTTGTTTCGACCCAGGAATTGAACTCGAAACCTCAAGCACAGCAGTCATACGTCACCACTGCGCCATTGAGGCAGTCGATATTCTGAGGATTACCGCACAAATAAAATGAAGTGCCCATGATAGTATAAATTGTGTTACAGATCTAGCGCCTTCCTCTTACAATTTATATGATGTTACTTGGTGTGATTGAATTTACACTGACAAGGTGAGTTATTTTTACAAATTAAATCAATATATGACTCTGCTATATAACTTGATAATATGTAAATAAGTTATCGTGCACACAGATTTGCTTTGTGAAATTGTGTTAGCTATATGGTTGGTTCTATTTGGGCGTCTTCTGTATAGCTGGGGCATCAGTAACTCACGCATCTATTAAAAATAATTTAAACGGATTTTATATGGCACCATTTCATTCTACTAATAAATTCAAATTTGGTGCTGAAATCATAAAAAAGTTAAGAAAAACTTGTGGAGTCAGATGACTTTTATGAATTTATTCATATTCTTATTTTTGTACGGTTAATTGAAAGTTGTATATTTTCCTAAGTTAACTTTTGAATTAGGCAATATGTTCTGTGTGAAAAACATGATGTAAATTAGAAAAAACATTGTTTCAAATAACTTCGTTTTAAAATTAACTTTAATAAATTAATAATGTTATATATTTCATTTAATAAACATGTATCACTTTTGAGTTTATGTTTGAATTGCGCAACTGGCCTAGTAGTTGAGGCGGTCGTCAAACCGCTCTGTACTGCGCTGAGTGTTGTGGGTTCAAACCTCACATGAGACAACACTTTGCGTGATCCACAAGTTGTTGTTCTGAGTCTGGGTATACTTTGTGTCCGTTTCTTGTATGTCTGTTAACTCCCTCGTGACAAAGGATCAATTTCCAATGCAAGCTGTTCTATTTTAAAAAAAAATAAAAATTTGTTAGATCACATTTCAATTTATATGATACCTGGGCTCCGAGACAATTTCCCAACTTCATAAAGTTTTTAGCAGTGTTGTCTAATGAACAGAAACCTGTTAGATTTATGAATTACACTTGTAAAGACTGACATAATAAGAAGTGAGATCACGTGTGATAGTTTTAGCGTCACACTAAGACTGCACCAATTTATTGAACACCGAACGGACCTTGTCTTGTCTATAAAAACTAAGCCATTAAACTATCTTTTTATCTTTTTGGTGAAGATGCGTTTACCAGCGCTTCACGCCGACCTAACGTGATCCGGGAGGAGGCGACATCCGCGTCTGCCGTACGTTTACCCGTAAGTAGTGGACGCGTCCTTGTTAACAGAAACTGAGAGGGGTCCGAATGTCTTATTAACAGCAGTTCCCGGTTCCCTCCTATGTTAGGCACAAAGTGTCACATCGTGTGGCTTTAGTCCGTCCGATCATCATCCCGTTGGGGTGACGGCCTGAAAGTATTTCCACAAGTTAAAAGAAATGGTAACCTAAATACATACATGTTATAAGTACATGACACACAGACACAAAAAATGATCATGTTCATCTGATAGATATTTATACAAAAATATATACATTTACATTTTGACATCTAATTATAGTATTATTAATATTAATTTAAGCGTATTGCGTCTATTTCCAGTATAAATTTGTGTATTAATACCGAGCCTGGGATTGTAGTAGCATTAGACAAACTAAATAAGTTCTATTGTCCAGCTACTCCTGGATGCTGGCATAGTTTCACTCAAATGCGCACAGTTGATAAATGTTCAACTCTGTAAAATATTAACCGTTTTACATGAAGATACGAAATATTTATTTAGGCATGACACGGATGCCGGTCACACCAAATGAACTGGCAGTACATATTTTTGTTACTGTGTACTCAACTTTGTGTATAATGGGTTTGTTGTTACATAACTTTAACGTTTTTCCGAACAAAATAAAATAAGAACAACAATAATAATAAAGTAATTACGTATCTTATATGTATTCAAAAAATATTCGGAATCTTTTCAAGGCGTTTATAAATAGTGAGCTACCTGTAATAGGAAGTTAAAAGTATGGTAAAAGGGTAGAGTCTAGACGAATCTAGCTCTGTTAAGATAGAAAGAGAGGAAGTGAGGTCGAGGTCTGTCATGTCTTGGAGTCGCTCCCTCAGAATTAGTTAGCATACAAAAACTGTACTGTGGTTTACTAAATACTCCAGGTAAAACAAACCTTGTCTATGGAACTAGTTCCGTGTAGCAAAACTCTTATTGAAGTCAAACATATACACGTTGATATAGAAGTGACGGTCGGAAAGGTACGCCTCCGCTGACAATGCATTGTTGTTGAAATACGAATAAAACTACATCATCCGAGCGTACAATATAGTTAGAAATGTTCACATACAATGCTGCCAACTTTTGTAAATATTACCCAACGTTGTCTGACATATTTTAATATTTCTTACTATGACGAAGAGCTGTCTTTTGTAAATACTTTAGTTCGAAATATGAATAAAATAAATTTCATGTTTCTGACTTATTTTACTCTTTGGTCTTGTACTGAATGTATATGTGGAGAAATGGGTACCATATCCCTCCGACACAAAGGGAGGATCCTCCGCCCAGGCGAGGTTATCATGCCTTGATGTGGTTTAGATGCTAATTGTCGCGAGTATTACACTATCGGATATCGGATTAGTAGATTAGCCGTAGACCTGGAAAAGTTACCCCGAAACCCTAGCTGTTGTCTATGATAAGAACCTCGAGAGCAACCTGTCCAATTGATCCTCCACATCGCCTGCGACTACAGACGGATTACTGGGTTTCTGCCCTTGGGCCTGTTAGTATTTGTGAGGTGTCAATCCGATGGGAGGGGAGTCCCAACTAGTGCAATCGATAATTTGTGGGTAAGCCCCACAGGGTGACTAACTTGCTAGTTACGACCGGGTCTTGTCCAGTGTGGTAACCTGAGCTTAGCGAGGTCGAGCTCCGAGGGGTGGCGTCTCCGAGGAGCGCCCGTCAGCCAACATCAGGTCGGGTGTCGGGGAGGGTCCGGTAGAGGTTGTCATACATGTCTGGCGATCGTCGATGGTAGGGGGCGAGTTTTCGCAGATAGCGGACTTGCGAGCCGTTGGCACGCACGAACAGGTTTGTGCTCAGGCGTCTCACGAAGTCGTCTAAGCTCTCCAAGCACAGATCCCGGGAAATCGTCCTGTTACGCACAAAGCAAGGGGCATTGGTGTGGGTGCGGATTAGTTGCGAGTCAGTTACTTTGTAGTTCGGTATTTATTTTGATAGATGGCGCTGTAGAATGTTTTTGGTACCGTACGTGGAAGTCGCAATACCATTCCCTCCCAAGAACCTAAATGACTTTTTCTACCTGACGAAAAACATGAGTAGAATCCAAGAGTGATGATCACTATCCTCATTGCAAATGTGGACAATACACACTATGGCAGCCTAGTGAGATGCTTTTTCACTAGTGGCTTCAGGACTGTAGATAATTATTACTACTCGTAGCTGCAACCCATCGAAAGCGTCAAGTAAATACTACGCAGATCATCCTAAACGTGAGAACAGTACTCTGCTCAAGAGCGATCTAATGTATGTATGTTTGTTCGACATGGATCTTAAAAGCTGAATAAGAATAACTTTCCACTGTTCGATTGAGATCAAGTTTGGTTTACATAAGTATCTTCAGTGACAATGTAGTAACAGAAGAACACGGTGCTATTCTGACCACAGAAAGTTTATTCTTTGCTCTGTTGTTCTGACAATGTAGCCCAAAGAGGCCATAGGATTCAACTAAACAAGTTTAACCCAGCAAATTTAGGCTGATTAATTACGTCTACTTTAATGCTACATTATATCCAGGTTCTTTAAAAGATTGTTTTAATTTTTTTGTTGTTAATTTATTTTGTTACACCTGCATTCCTTTAAGGGTAGACAGAAAAATATTAAACAAGTACGTTGCCATTCACTTGGCACTTTAAGCTTTAAATGTGCTTTTTAATTTATTCCTTAGAATATATTTAAAACAAAAGGTAGGTAATAATTGAACGCAATGAAAGAAAATGATTGATGACACATTGCGTTTACAGATGAATTCGGGAGTGTAAGCAACACCTCGAGCAGGTCAGTTAATTTTGGACAAACGACACTAGTAACTAGTATTCAGGTGTCCATGGACGGCGGCAAACTTTTCTCTTGCTCGTTTGTCCTCCTACACCCTCTTAAATAAGATAGTATTACTTATATCATTTATCTTAGAGAGAATCTTTCAGTCTAAAACTACTGGAACACCTCCAAAATACACATGAACTAAACCGTAAATCTTTGGTAAATAATTTATCTTATCTTAAAAAAGGGGCGGTTTACTTATTTAATACGAAATGAAACAATAGTCTCAATTTGTCTAGAGGCAGAAGAAAATCCTATTTACTGACATGTAAACAGCAGTTTAAAGTTTTATATGTGCCACTCGTAATGTTTAATAGTTGAACACACGAGAGGCAGAGCCAACAAAAAGCTGCAAACAGAAACACAATATATTTTACGAAACATTTTAGACAAGTGCGTGGGACAAAAACATTACAGGAACTGCCAAACAATGTATGCAAGCGGCTTTTAAACTTTCCAGAACTTAGTTCAAAATGTTTGGACATTTATTAACTGACTGCCTAAAAAGAGGTGATTCTCAATTCGACTGTTTATTTTTTGTGTTTGTTACCTCATAACTTATTACTGGGTGTACCGATTTTGATGATTCTTTTGAAATTCTAAGTTCCTATCGGTCCTATTTATATTTGAATTAGATCCATAATAATGCACTTTAAATTGACTTCAACTTCATTGATGAATTTTTCTATTTTGCACTTATGGATATAAAATGAGCAAAAAAAAACTGAAAAGGTGGTAACGGTTTATTTTGGTGATATTTTTATTAAGTTCTTCGAATATATACAATGAAACTCTTCAATGAAGGACAGTAAATCTGTCGTTGTAACTGAAATCACATCTACAATGACACAGTATAAGATCAAACCTATACTCTTTAAAGGAGGCAGATGTGTTTAATATATCGCAGTCCACTCTATAATTAAACAGTCATTTAGGCGATATTAAATACGCACTGTAATTTGTCAAAAAGCGAAACATTTTTAAAAAAAAAACAATACCGGCTTTCCAAATTTGTCAATTCTTGATGTCCTGATGGGGACCTTCGTATATGGTCTTGTGCAATGGTAGCACTCAATAAAGAACACAAAAGCTCTTGATCTGACAATGAATAATCACTAGAATTCCAAAATGAAATAAAATATTCAAGCTGTATTTTTAAGTAAACTACATAATTTAAATTACATAATACGTATACACCGATAGGGGTGCTCCCCTTTCTTCGTTTGTCTCAATTGAATGGCACTATCTCATATAGCAGCGCATTTAGTAAGACTATCCATATTCACAAAAATTAAATTAATCGAGCTACAGATACACTAAAAATCTAGAAATAAACAAAATCTTGACAAAAAAAACCGATTTCAATAATAAAAAAGTGAACCAAAAAATTTAAAAAGATAATTACATATTCTAGTCTGCAATTATTTCATTTTTAAACCGGTGTCAGCCAATGAAATACGACTACATATCTAGCAATAATAATACGATAACACATGAATTACAAAATCAATGATACGAATAGACGATTGTACATCCCCCCAAGCCGCCACTGTAGTCGGTTAAAGCTGGTTATATTTGTTGTTTTACATCTACTTTTGATGTTTTGTAATAACTGGAATGAATGCAATAATTTAAGTTCGTATGTATAGATAGAGCATTTCAATACTGCCTACAAATACTGAATGGGTTGCATTGGACTAAGTACCACCTCCTCCCTTCCTCTACACGACAGCACGTACTGGCCCTGGGAATCACTGTTTTAGACTGGTAGGCATACGTTCTCAAATTAAACGATTCGGCTCTTCCATCCTATACCAATCAAGCAAAACTTGAAACTCAATACCAGCGCACGTGTTTCTCTACCACAACGATCCCGGGTCCTTTAAGCGTGCCGTGAAAAAATATCTCACTAGGAAAATAGTGATCACAACTCTTGAATTCTTCTCATATTTTCCATCAGGTAGAGTAGAGTAACTTTAGAAGATCAGACATCAAGCATTTACAAAAAAACAGTGTTAAACAATTCTTTGGTTGGTTATAACCCCCTTTTTTAGTGGTAATCAAAACTTCCACAGAAAAGGAAGGTGTCTATAGGAAAGGCTAAGTCCGTAGGCTCTTACCGACAAGTGACTAGCTCAAATGACTCGGTGACTTTGGGCTAACAGGCATAAAATTCAAACAACCGTATTAAGAATATCCACCTTTTATCTAAGACGTTTAAAAATGTATCCATTTCAAGTGTTTGACTACTTTGTATGGATTCTTATCTTTTCATCCACCTGACCAGTAATAAATAATATAGACATGATAAGAAATATTGAGACATCAGTTTACGATATTAACACTGATTATGTTATCTTATAGACAAACATATATGCAATTTTTAGAATTTAATATACTTATTATAGATTTATTGTATTTTATCGTGTAGGAATGTTAAAATGTTCCTAAATACCAATATTCAGATACTACTCATTATATATTGCGGAAAAGTAAATTTGTCACCTCATAAGTACGAGTAACTGTAAATAAGATGTTCGATTCCTCTACGAAACACAAGTTTCTTTAGTCCACAATCCGATGTCTCAAATCTGAGTATTCTCTACTTCGAGCCAAAAATCATGTAGTATTAGGTCTTTTTGGTGTCATCATGTGCCTGAATGAAGTAATCGGAAATCCAACCCCACTCCAAACCCCTTCCTTAGTATAGAAAGACTGAGGGAAGGTATCAAAGGTCAGCAGGTGTATGCCTTGAATAACAGGTGTTAGCAGGCATCGATAACCATTGTAATGTGAGGGCGTGCGTACGGTTAACGAATTGTATGCGTGCAACCAATGAAAGGAGAGTATAGGAGTCTCTAGAATTGCTGTAGTTGGTTAATGACGGTTTTCACATCTATTTTCTGACACTGAGCGATATCACCATGCGCAAGAAATGACTTGCCGTTATAATCACCAGCTTTTTAAAAATATTTGACTGCACGGAAAGCATAGTGATTCAGGCAATCTTTAAGCCGCTTTCTACTACACTAATGTGCTGAGGATTCAAACCTCACATGGGATAGAACTTTATGTGATCTAAAAATTATTGTTCTAAGTATGGTTGTTCTTTATGTCCGCTGACTGACACCAGAATGTATTTCTAGTACAGGTGTTGCCTTTATACAAGAAAAGAAAGAAAATAGTCATTTGCAATGGCAAAAACATAAGCTGTGCTTGCTAATAATCATCAGACTAGCGTTTACCCGGCTTAACTACGTCAATGTCATTTTACAAATAACTTCTATCGGTAACAGTATTTGATCAGGATCAGGCAAATAAATGAAAATTTTGCAAATAATCACTGGAGTTCGTTAAGGCACGAAACCGTAAGAAACAAATATATCTCTACATTTATAGTATTAGTTAGGTTAGGCTTGTTATTCCAGTAAATACAGATTATTAACGAATCCTTTGGTATCTGTATAATAAATCAAAATTGTATCGAATCGACAGGCGTATCACGTGCGAGCCTGACCAGAATACGTAATACTAATATATTTTGAATAACTAAAATATTGTACCGGCTATCCTCAAGGGAATTACTTTGATATTCTGAGGTATAATTTAAAAAGACCGCTCCTCAGAATCAATTGAACAAATTATTAATTAGATTTGCCAACGAAGTTGCTCGTAGAAAAATTATTTCGTTATAATATTTTTCAGCTGTATGAAAGGTAACAATGACTTATTTATCCAGAGTGGGCCAAGAATTCGTTAGCATTTGATGATAACATTTCCCGCAAACAAATGCTGCACGGTGCACGCGGAGGGGTCTGACCACTACCTCGTTTCTCGACAATTTTGTCGCAATGGATCGCGTCACAGGCCCACAACACACTTACTGTATGAAACAATTTTATTTGAACAACAGTTTGCCTATTACTATGAGATGCTTATTTCGCGTTGAATGCGATTTACACAACTTAAATCAGTGTCCAAGTGCTCCTTTAATAACGAAATGGGTGAAGAAGTTCGAAGACATGGGATCTACGCTAAATGTGAAGCAAACTGGAGACCCACGGACTTCTCGGACCGAAGAGAACATGCAGCAAGTTTCTGTTTCTATTCGACATAATGCAGATTTATCGACGCGCAAACGTTCGGCTAAGCTAGGGTTATCCCACTCATCATTACACCGTATTTGAAATTGCATTAAAAATTACATCCAAAAAAAATAAAAAAAAGGAACTAAAACCTAATGATTTAAATTTGCGCAAGTCATATGCCAACACAATGTTAGAATGATTCAGTAATTTTGACATCTTATTTTATGACGAAGCCCTTTTTACCTCAATGGACATGTAAACAAACAGAATTGCAGGTATTGGAGCAGTGAAAATCCCAAAGCTAAACACGAAAGGCCACTTCATTCTCCCAAGATAACTGTATGGGCTGCAATTTCAGCAAAAGGAATCATTGGATTCTACTTTTTCGAAGATTCTCGCGGCCGTTCAGCTACTATTAATTCTACTGAATTTGTGAAAATGTTACGAAAGTTCTTGGGACCGATGCCACTAGAATTTGCTGGTTACAATCGTAACACATGCTCAATGTTCAAATGTTTACACATTTCAACAAGATGGAGCCACTTGTCACTCATCCAATGAGTCCCTACCGGTATTCAATGATATGTTGCCAGAAAAGCTGATTTCCAGACGAGGTGACGTTTCGTGTCCACTCAGAAGTCCAAATCTATCCCCAGCAGAACTCTTTTTATGAGACTATTTAAAGAATCACGTCTACATCAATAAATCAAATGCACTATGTCAACTAAAAGAAAAAAACAACAAAGAGATGACGGTGATCTCACGGTCTCTTTACCGACGAGTATTCGAAAATTTCGGTGCTCGCTTAAAAGAGCACAAACTTCGAAACGGTGGTCATTTAGACGATATAATTTTTAAAAATTAATTTTAACTAAGTAGCTTTCTAGTAAATAAACAATTTTTATAATGAATCAAATGATTTTTTTTACGATTTTTTGAAATGTTAACTAATTCATGGCCCACTCTGTATAACAATGGAAATTTACAGCCATATTGCCATTGTTAGCGTTAACGAAGATCAGCACTTTTATCAGCACAAAAAAATCGTAAAACCGATGTTAAATAGTTCTTACATTGCTTTTCTCCGAGAACCTCACTTATAAAGCTACCGGAGCCCAAACCCTGGCCCTCTCTCCGATGCATCTGCAAGTATCCATGATCTGGAATTGTATCTGAGTTGCTAGTGTCCATGATCTGAAACTGTATCTGAGCTATAGATATCCAGGGGCTTGGGTAATCTGATGACCAATTTGTTCGTTTGCCTCCTATCCCATAAAAATATACACAAATAAAATTTTCACATTTGTATGTTAAAACGTGTTTGTGCTAGTTACTAAATAATATGCCAAAAATTCAATTTTTCAAAAAAAAAGAAATAATTTCTTATCATAAAATAGGTAAGTTATCTGCCAGGGAAATATCTGTCCCGTGAAAATAACTCCATCTGTCAGAACAAGCAAACTAATATTTAGGAATTACTATTTATAGAAATACTTATTGATAGCACGAAGTATTGTTATTATTACATTTCAAATAGACACTTTAATTTAGTATAGCAATAAACGGGGCTTGGACTACGTACCAGCCATATTGATTGTTACTAAAAATATTTAAATTAAGCGGTAATTCAACTCTTAACTCACCACAAAGTTGATATAATATATTTTATTTTATTTTTATTTACAACTTTATGCACAAATACATACATCTGTGGACTTAGAGCCTAAGGCATTTTCTGCCAATCAATCGATTGGGCGATACAGACAAAAGATAATGAAAATAATTTACTGTATTAGGAACGCTTCCACGGAACTACCAAACTTATACGTATTCCTAAGGAATACCAATGAGAAACACGAGATCACATATATGTAAAATAAAAAGAGCAGTCGTCATTTATGATTCAAAGAGGTTCAAACATAAATTCTTCCTTTCAAAGAATTACACCAAGATTTTGTATTCTAGCCTCAATATTTAAAAAAGAAAAAATCAATAACAAAATGCCTTACGAGCTCTTAAACCACCGCTTGGTTTCGACAGAAAACTTCTGCGAGATTTATATAGCTTCCTCTTTACCCCAACTCACCATTACTTATATAACAAACTAAACTGGCGACTGAACGAGCCTTAAATCAAATAACAGTGATTATAAATCACTGTTGGAAATTAAAAAGGGTCAGCGTGACATTACCCAACACAAAAAACTAACCCATGCTACTGCAATATATTTTATCTTAGAATAATATAAATTAAATCTAACTTTAACTAATATGATAATGTAATATGAACCCTAAATGCCACGAATCAATCATAACAAATAAAACAAAAATTCTATCGACAATGACTATGAAACTTAAGAGCATCCTATAAATGAGCAAGCTTAGAGTTTAAGAAGCTGTAATATTTTCAATTACAACATAATACTCACCAATAAAAAAGCTTTTTGCAATAACATTGCAAGACAGCATTAAAATGTATATAATACTGAAGACGTCCGCAGTTATACAAGTATACACGAGTAGTAAGGAAGATTCAAGAAACACAGTGGATGACAATAAAATTGGCAACTTATCGACAGCAAGTAGTCGGGTTTCGCTAGTGTTCCTCGACGCCGTATTATGCAATCGTGTGCTGAAACAAAAAGTCCACGAGTTTATAGATCAACTTACATATTTAGCATACTTGAATCTTCCTAAATAGCAGTACTAAACTCCGCAAAACATCTAACTTTTCAATTCACTTTAAAAGAGATTATATTTCCTGAGCGAACTTTTGTCTGTGTCTAACGGTGAAACATGAACGAAAAACTTTTCTTGCATTTATTTTTTTTATTCACAAAAGTCCAACAACAGAAAAAGTGTGTATGGGAATGCCGAACTGTTTTGTGAAATTATATTTTTAAATACGGAATTTCAACGCAATATTTAACTTTGTTGGACATTAGTTTTATGAGCGATGCGTGTCTGGTTTTAATATTTTTCGAGTGTTAAATTGTGCACTAAATGGTCAGTTATCTCATAATCTAGGTTTCCTATATAGAAAATCTTTACTGGTACTTGGTCAAACGATTCGATGAATGCGACCAATTATTATGAATTAGCAATGTCATAACAATATATATTTATCATATTGTATTTCATTTTCAAGGTGCAATTCTGATGTTAAAATCTTACATATGATTTAGAAACATGTATAATTAAAATATAAATAAGGAATATAAATGATGAAACAAAAAATCTTTTGAGAAATCGTATGTAATTTAAAACAACATTCCTTAATTAATTTGGATTGTCAAAGTAATTAAAACAGTAAACAGTAGAAATAAATAGAGATATCTTCTATCTTGTAAATAATATTACTGTTACTTGATACAAATCTATATCCATAATGGTACGATAATATATCGTAAACCATTTAGAGAGGTGAGCTATCGATTCCCAAGATATGAGTTTTCTCTGCTTAGATTTGGTGTTTTTCATTTATAGCCCTGTGTGTGTACTTTTTTTGGAAATAAAGTTACTTATTTATTTATTTGGTACACATGTATGATTTTTAGAGTATACGTATCACAGCTTGTTCTGTGACTCAATAGTAATTGTATAGAATTGAAACTTTATTAGGTAGTAGAGCCACGCTGATTTCAGCACGACACACTGGCTCGACCGGGGCAGTACTACCCTCCCACAGAAGACTAACCCAAAGCGCGAGCATCCATGCTGGCGTGTTTCGTTGATGAATGCGAGACCGGAGGCCCATTGATGCAGGGGTGAAAGTTATCGTGATAACTGTGTGAGCCTTACACTGCCACGATGACTGTCGTGCCTTTTACGTCGGCAAGCGTGGCGTGAAAAAGCATCTCACTAGACCGCCATAGTGTGGATCACCGCAGTGCATTGACTGCATTTGCAATAAGTGTAGTGACTACAACTCTTTGGATTCTATTCATGTTTCCCATCAGGCAGAGTAAAGTCACTTTGGCATACTCTTCGTATAGAACAAAAAAAAAAGAAAAGGTCTTTAGGTCAATTTATCATTAGGCCAACCGCCTGCTCTTAAATCTTGTTAGAAATACTTTGTAATTCTAGCAGACAAGAAGAATAATCTTTGTTTCTTCTTGTTTGCTAGAATTAAACGAAATTAAATCGTATACTGTCTATGAAAAGTAAGTATTTACAATAAAGGCCTAAATAATATATAAGTTATTTTATATTAAGATCATTATTATGTGTTTGAACTATCTTAATTTTGATTAAATGCATCCAGAATAAATCACGTTTCGCATAGTACAATAATTCAGCTTAATATTGTACACTTTCTACCCAAGGCTAACCTTTTTGCTCAGATACCGGCTAAAAATTATGTGAAATTTAATAAAAACATCATTTATTATCTTTCTTTATATTAAAATTAATACTTCTTTCTTTCGTTACCAGCTCTACTTATTTAAAACGATACGAATCTTCATTCCATTTAATGTAGTTTAGTGTACCTGTTGGTTAAAGCGTTCTAATCTGATACGTCAATCATAATTTACTACTCTGAAAAGTCTAAGCGAACGTTCCAATATCGATAACGGGACGAGGTGCTAACCTGCCGGCTAAGAGACTCGGTTGAGACGTTCTTATCTCAATATTCATAGGCGCTACGGAAGAAATGAGACCGAAATAGACAAGGGCCCTGTAAGGTGACGTGTTAAATCATACGAGTATGATTAAAAATATGACACCTGTCCATCACTTTAGAACTAGAGCTCTTCTTTTTACATTAAATGGAACTCATAGAAAAATTACGATCAATTTATATTGGAGGTCCTATCTTTTCGTGATTTCGTAATTCTTCCTGTCATTCATATGTCCTCTGCAGTAAAAAGTGTTGTACTCTAGTGCAAAATACAAAATGTGACAAGCGACAAAAAGTAGCCGCTACATTTACATGTTTTTATGAATGTAATTTTATAATGAATGTTAAACTGTAGTGAAAAATAAATTGAAAGAGTAAAAGACAGTCTTTGAAATACTGTAGGTCATGTTAAGCACTTAAGATTTGACAATTAATTAAAAGAACAAAGTAATGCGATTTAATGTTAATGTTATCCCATTCCTTTATCGTTAATTTGGCAATTCTATGCTTTTCTTTATATATATTATACAAGTTAGTTTAAGAAAACAAAAATTAGTTTAATTATCTACGAGTATAATAATTCTGTGTATAAACATCGTATCATACATGAATCAATAGTAATTAATCTTAAACCGAAATCCTTTTAGCCGAGATCAACTGAAAGCATGTCTAGCCGAAATCGAGTAATGGTTTTTGCATTACTAATTAAATTTACGTCCATAATGAAGTTGAATATCTGGAATGCATGTATCACTGTCAAAATTAATATTTTCCTGTCTAAAATAAATATGTCAAGACTTTAGGAGGAAAGCGTTAAGGAGAAAATCTTCTGTAATTATGATCATTTCGGCATTGGTTTTGAATGGACATACTTGCTCAACATGAGCCTGAAAATCGATTACTAATGTCCCAGGAAATTATATAAACTTCCTATCTATCCCAATACAAAACATTGTTTTCTTCAGTTCACTTCACGTTTATACACCTATCCACTTACTTTCAATCCGTCGGTGCTCCAGTGTTATTGCTGCATCATTAGCAGGATATCAGTGGCATATAAATTTATCATCCAATTGTGAAATATACGAACGCATTCACTCATTGACGACCAGCTGTCACTTGCCACGTGCGGCAATATGACCGACTGTTGAAAATATGTGTAACTTACGTTTAAGTATTTAAACGAGAGTTAAAATGCAAGAGGTCTAAAGCGAATCGTGGTTACTATCTTTGAAAATTACCGTTATTTTAAGGATTTTTCGTATTTTGGGATTGGCAAATTTAAGTTGAATTTGTTAGGTGTTAGTAAAGTTATAAAATATACTATTCATTGATATGAGGGGGGATTTCTTTTTCATTCTCCCACCGGAGTTTGTGGCAGGGTGGTGTGTAGGAATCGGAGCGACTAAAACCACACGGTGTGCAACAATAAGCCTGAAATGGGAGCGGTCTGAGAACTGCTGTTATCAAGTCATCCAGACCCGTCCCAGCGAGGGCTTAATTTAGCCTCTCTTATTCTTTTTTTTTCTTGATAACGTCATTCCTATTTAATGAAATCGGTTCGTGTCCTCTTTCATCACCATTATCAATCTTTAATAGTCTAGTGAATGACATAGGCCTATCCTTAGTAAGGATTCTTTCTTTCTTGCAATTAAAATTACAACCTGACCTTGTCTGTGTGGGTACAGATTAAGATTACGAAATGTCGCCACCCACATTTATCCCGTAGGTGTCGTAAGAACCGACTTAGGGAGTAAATTACGGAGGAAGCCATTACTGCAAGAGAAGAAAAACTTGTCACAAACCCTTTACCAACCTGTCTGACCAGCGTGGTATAATAGGTCAAAACCTCCTTTCTCAGAAGAGTCCAGTAGTGGATTGTTATAGGTTGTTTTGTTACAACAGTTATAGTTGTTATAGGTTAACACCTTAACATACCCTTTCTAAGAGAATTAAAATAAGTGTCATCCCTAGTAAGTAACTTACAACTCGTGATTTAACAAAACTCAATCTAAAAAATAACAATAAACCTAGAGTAAATAAATTGATTGTAGAAAGACAAACTCATGGCCCACGTATACAAACTTGTAACTAAAAAAAACTAAGAATTCACAAATTCTTCGATTTCCAAGTATATATCATTATCGTTAACTGTTAATTAATCAATGATTTTCTCTCATTAAATAAAAAATGGTTCTATTAACCCAGTAATAAACCGCTACTAGTTAGAATTATCAGTCAAACCATTACGTAAGAACGAATTGAATTTGATCCCATTCGAAAATGGCGTCGGATGCGGTCTAACGGCTTGAGCGTGATGAATGAACCCGTTACCAAAATAGATGGGACTACCAGCTTAGGTTTAAAGGCGTCAAATGGAAAATACGTGTCACTGGCACAAGGTTTTAGCTTCCATAGATTTTTTTTAAAACAAGTAAATGGAATTCAGTATACAGGAACCGTATATGCGGTTTAGACTGATTGTTAGGGTTCCGTAGTCCTAACAATGAAACTGTATCGCTTCGACATGGTCAGCTGTCTATCTGTCCGCCTGTCTGTGATGTAACTTACTGGCTGTTAATATGAACAAGCTATAATTTTGCCGAAGTACAACCACTGGTAAGGTAAAATGTAGAAAATGAAATATTTTTCCCTACATTTACATGTAGTAGTGGGAACGATTGTTTCTCGCCTAACGCATTGTTGGAGAAATCTAATAAAAAAAATAAGGGTGTATTAAAATACACCCTGACAATATTAAAATGATATCAAATTAAACAGTATTTTAAACAAATATTGTAAAGCCGTGTCTCGGCTTTTGATAACCTAACTAAAATTAAAAAACAAGTATATTCAATTTATGTATGATTATTTGTGTTTTGGACTTCATAGCACGAGGTGCATTTTCGATCTTTTATATAAAATTATATAAAAGGAAAAGGGTCATTTTCTTTACTCCAACACGAACAAAAAAAAATTGAAGTATGAGACACACTGCGAATTTTAAAAGTGGCTTTCATAATCCGCGCCCTTATATTTTATTATAAAATATTATAACAAAATATTATACATTTGTTCTAAGTCTCAAATCTGTGTTACTATGATAACGTGTCAAAATTTTATTATTTGTTATTTGATCAATGCTATCAGATCTAAAACATTGTGAGTCACAGTTAACCCTTTATATTTAGCTGTAAAACGAGAAAATCTTGTTAAAGTCATATCAGGTTTTCTTGACATGCTTTTGCTTTTGACAATCCCATTTAGTACTTATTGAGACCATAATCCAACAATATTTCAACGTAAACGGTACTTTTCTCATCCCAAATCGGGCCAAGTACCGAAAAATTGGTAGCTTTATTGGGAATCAGCTAAAGAGACCATTGTAATAGACTTAAATATGACTGGAAATAATGGAAAAATGCGTGATAAAGTGTATTTAGTCTTCTTATTGCGATACTTCCATAATGATTTGTGTATCGTTTAGAGCAACGTAAAGAAATGAGTTAAGCTCATTACATTTTTACGTAAATGAGTAGTCTATGTTCAGAGATTAATTTTCAAATCTTAAGTGCTTGACATGACCTATAATATTTCAGAGACTGTTATTTTTATCTCTTTAAATTTATTTTCCACTACAGAGTAACATTCATTATAAAATTACATTCATAAAAGTATATAACACAGTCACATTTTGTATTTTACACTAGAGTACAGCACTTTTTACTGCAGAGGACGACAGGGGATTTCTTTCGTAGAGCCTAAGAATACTGAGATGAGAACGTCTCAACCGAGTCCCTTAGCCTGCACGCTAGCATATTGGAGCATTCGCTTAGACTTATCAAAGTAGTAAATTGTGATTGATGTACCAGATTAGAACACTTTTACCAACAGGCATACTAATAGGATATGAAGATTCGTGGCTTTTTAAATAAGTAAAGCTGGAAGCGAAGGAAAGAAATGTTAATTTTAATATAAAGAAAAATAATAAATGATGTTTTTACTAAGTTTCACATAATTTATAGTCGGTATCTGAGCAAAAGGTTTAGTATTGGGTAGACAGTACATAATGTTAAGCTGAATTGCGGTACTGTGCGAAACATGATTTATTCTGGATGCATTTTATCGAAATTAAGATAGGTTATACACATAATAACCATCTTAACATAGAATAAATTATATATTATTTAGGCCTTTATCCTAAATACTTACTTTTCACAGTTTAGGATTTAATTCCATCTTTGGTATTCTCTTTTATTCTTCTTCTCTGCTAGAATTACTATTTCTAACAAGATTCAAGAGCAGGTGGTTAGCCTAATGGTAAATGAATACCTCCACACTATAGAGTTTCAATTCTGTTCAATCACTATCGAGTCACAGAACAAACTGTGATATGTATAATATAAAAATCATACATAAGTACCAAATAAATAAATTACTTTATTCTCAAAAAAGTCCACACAAATAGGTTATAAATGAAAAACACCAGAATCAGAAAAAACTCGGTATCTTGGGAATCGACAACTCACCGTTCTAAATGTATTACAACATATTAATCACATCGTAACATTGTAGATATACATTTGTATGAAGCAACAATCATATTATTTACAAGATAGAAGGTATCTCTATTTATTTACTCTTTTACTGTTTTGATTACTTTGACAACTCAAATTAATTACAGTACATTTTCTAAAGTACATATCATTTCCCAAAAAAGTTGTTTCGTCATAATATTTCCCAATTTCTCTTTTAGATGTAATGTTTAGTCAATTTATAAAGCGTGATGTTTTTGCTGATATCATTATGAAGCTTAGAACTCAAAGTGCCATATTGTCATCTTGTAAAAGCTATTCTGTCGGCTACGGAGGAGCACACTTGGGCACTACGTCTTCCTTTCAATATTTCGTTTGTTAAGGGTAGTTGCAAATACTACCGGAGCACAGTGCAAAATTGTCGCACTGATCAGGTAACGTGATTTGTGATGCACTGTTTTGAGTTCCTTATGTTCTATCATTCCCACTAAAAACGTGAAAGTTGCAAAAAAACTGTTAATCCTGCAATAATCGTTACGACACGTTCTACCACTGTAAACGCAAGTAACTCTTGTGAAATGAAGAGAAAATAAAGATTAGGTTAAACACGGTGATACATAACTCTATAATATTTCTTGCCTACCAGAATTACATTCACTCGTAAACTAGTCTCATGAACTGAAATATCACATTTGAATTCCCCGACACACTACAACCCGATATACATAACGCCATAGCCTGTTATAAAACAATTTTCAAATTACGCTCAACGCTATAAATAGATTTCTTCCATAATTAGTATATTTAGTAAATGGACTAAATAGGCATTCAGAAAGTCTCAAATAAAATTATAATATCCACATCACTAACAAAGTCAGTTTTTAGTAAATATTTTTTGTTATATTTTAAATACTAAGAGTCAACACTCATTCACAATTTTCAAAGCCAGTCAGAATTAATGTTACATATGTACGCAAAACTTCTTGATCCTAACTCAATTCATCAGCGAACAGTCAGAGCAGCGGACATGTTGATAACATTTGTAAAGCAATTATGAAGTTAGAGACCCTCCCGTGGTCTTGTTGCCAGTGTAAATTGAAGCTCTCTACACATACTCGTATGTGTCACAAAAAGGTATCTAACCCGGCCGACCACTTCGTTAAAATTTATTTTTATTTTTAGCTTTTAAAAAGGCCTGTCTATATCTAAGTAAGGCTATTTTGAACTGTGTGCTTTACGTTTTACTGGAAATACTTTTGATTACTTTTCAAGGGAAAATTCTTTTTTTCTTATAATTTCATTTCTTTAAGCTTAGATATCCTGCTATAATATGAACAAAATATTCGGCTTATAGGCGATAGAGCACTGAACCAAAATATTTAAAAAATTGACCTACCGAATTAACTCCTCGGTGCCTAATGGGAAACATGAATAAATCCAAGTATTGTGGTCGCCATTCTCATTGTAAATTCAAAGTTTTACAGTACAGTTATACAGTTTGGTCACCCACACCTCAGCGGTCTAATGAGATGCTTTTTCACTCTCCGCTCTGAGACTTTAAGTCTCAGAGCGGAGAGTGAGAGAGGCATGACAGCATGGAAGCTTTACACTGCCACGATTACTCGTGGCAATGCAAGTCTCACGCACTAACCAAGACAACTGTCACCCGTGCATCAAGAGGCCTCTTGTCTTGAACTCAGCAACGAAACATGACAGCACGAATGCTGTCGCTTTGTGTTGATCTTCTACAAGAGGGTAGTTAATTAATAATAATAATTTATTCAAACTTTCGAAGACAAGTGCATAAGTATTGTGTAAGCCCACAACGTTCTTTGCATAAAGGTAGTAAATATAAAGGTGGTAAATGATTCATCATATCACAGCGCAGGTGCATGCTATTACCTTTGGTTACCATTAATACTGCACAGCTGCTTTTAATCACCACAGGTGTATCGAGGCCCATAACAAACTAATATTTTCGTTTTAGGGTTAGGAATATACATGCAATTTTAACCACCGTTTCAAATTTTGTATGAATTTAAATGTAAATTTGAGAATAGTCATAATTTAGTATCGTAATAAGTAATAAAAGTAGTAAGTACTAAACACACCCGAGGGTTGAGATGATGACTTACGCCACTGCCTATAAGCCTACCGCCTGCTTATTACACATCTCAAGTACCACGTATTCTTCAGCTTTAGATTGTCTATAATGTCTAACTAAACCATCGTGCTACAAAAGAACAAAAAGTAAGGAGCCAACTTTTTGATATTAGTGTGCGTGACAACTTCGTCTTATACACACGCGTTATTCTGTTTTCCTAGTCAGCGTGTTTATCAATTGTTTGAAAATTTTCTTTGTAGCAGGAAAAAAGTATAACAGTGTTAAATTTATTTTTAATCTAGAAAAATATGCTTATAATAGTGATTGTATCGCTCACCATGTACCATTAGTTTCTTTAACACACGGTACCATTTAGCCTCACACTAAGCGACACTAATACCATGAAAGCTAGATTGACCGAATTAATACTTATTTAGTTTTGTGTACACACGTGCGTGTTATTATACATAGAATGCATAATTTTCAAAAGAAACACCTGCAGGTCCTGTAAAAATTTTATTCCAACCTTGCATCGATCATTGATTTCATACGTAGCCTTCATCTAAACAAGATATACATGCCAATGCAAGGTTGACTAGTAATGAGGTCCTGAACATTAAGTACTCTACAGAAATGCATAAATTGTTAATAGGAATACAGTCAAATAAAAACATACAAATAATATAAAATATGGAAGGAACCCACGATGACTACCTAACTCTAATAAGGCTGGACGAAATTGCCTTATCCTTGGATAATAGTTAATGACTACAGTAATTTTTGTCGTATTTATTATGATATATATACGACAATTTTTTCTGGTAATAGTATTCATTTACCCATCTGAGAAAAGAACAGCCCGCCGTTAGCCACCTCCAGCGACACGGTGACTTTTACAGCCGTGATTTCAGGCAGCTGCAGTTATTGTGGTTTGGTCTTGTTGACCGCTGCTACCAGAGGAGACTGTGGAGTCGAGGCTACTTTCTTGGTAGCCTTCGTACTCCACTTTATTGCCCCCACTACCTGCCTCGATGAGACCACGGTTGAGGGGCCAGGTATTGAAATGAGGAATCGAGAAAATACCCACCCTTACCACTACCACCACCACCGACGAAAAGTGAAGTCGGTGCTAATGCGGCTTTTGGCATATCAGCGGTTAGTGGTGGCCGAATAACGGGAACAGGAGGGAGTCTCACCTCCAGGTTCGCAAGACATCCGTCCAGCATACGTGCAACTGTGAGGATCAGAGAAGTCACCGAAACTGAGAGCCTACCGAGGTTCCGGGTCTTCCCGTTTAGCACAATTCGCCTGCGTCCGAAACTGGGTGAATTGAGCACTGAACTTATATTGATACCTAAGAAAAAAAGGATAAAAAACCTTCCTAAAAAGAGTCCAACAGTGGACTATAAAGGGCCGTTGATAATGAGGATGACAGGATAATGATATTTTACTATTACTTTAAGCTACAATAAATTTTGGCTACTACTACTGACTACTGACTGACTACACTAATTTGACTAAAATATAGATTGGATCAAGTATAATAATTAAAAATTAAACTCAATTTTATGTCCCTCTACCAGGCGTATTACATCCAGGACCCTTGCCACTAAATGCGCAGGTTGAAGGATGTGTAAATCCTGCCATGATGCAGTGCTGAATCTGATCTTCAAAGCACGTTAGTATATTTAGGGCCTATAATTTTGTATCAAAGTTCAAATATGTTCTTTATATGATGTGGGTTACATACTGGGAGTCTTTAAAAGTTATTATTTGTTGTGGTGATCGACCAGTCATAGTCTCAAGTAATTAATTAGATAGTAATTACTTACCTTCATAAAAAATTTAAATTAATTATTATCTAAGATGTTATCTCAACCCTTAATTAGTCTGAAATTGACCTCTCATATTTGATTATTAAGTATTTAGCAAGCGGTGAGAGTAAAAGGTGCGTTTTGAAGCACTTTTTTGATGTAAAAAGCAATGTTTTGAAAATTAGTTACTACTGTCCTCAAATAAGATATATAACGCCATGTAACACTACTTGTTGGTTCTGTATATGTTAAGTTGGCGTGACAGATTGGTACTATTTTTAGTTTAAGAGATTAAAATATTACTTAATTTACATCCTCAGCTCACTTAATCACAAATATGGAGACACTAGTAACGGTGGAAGTGCCGTTCGCCGGACCGTTACCAATTTCCCTTGAACAATATTTTTTTACCACTATAGCGGATGGAGGGGAAAACCCGTCCCGTCCACCCGCGGCCACACTCAAGGCGGCATGAAGCGCTGGTATGCGCGCCTCCGCCGCCCGGCTCGCTGGCGGCGAATTGGGTCCGAGTGGAGATCGTCCTCCCGGGCCCTCTCCGCCGCCTCCTTCCGCGAAATTACGTCTTCGCAGAAGGTTGCGACCGCGGTAAAACAACTGTCGCTACCGGCCATGGAGCGTATGACGGCCGGTAGCGAGAGATCACCTCCAATAACTGCAGTGAGGACCCCACGCTGCGCCGCCCAAGCGGAACAAACTGCTAGCGTGTGCTGAGCCGAGTCCTCACTGCAGTCGCAGTGATGACAGGCGGGACTCAATTCCCTCCTGACGATCGAGTGCAGATACTTCCCGAAGCAACCGTGCCCGGAAAGGACCTGCGTCAGTCGGAAGGAAAGGGACCCGTGCTGCCGCCATGCCCACTCGGCGATGACCGGCTGGAGAGCCTCCACGGCGGCAAAGCCAGCACGGGGAGCCTCCAGCCGGGACGACCAACGAGCCATCGTGGCTCGACGAGCGGCCTCTCGCCACTCGCGTATCTCTTCGGGCGGGGGCCGTATGCCGGTACTCGCCCGGAAGTCAGCCGTCCGCCGATAAACTTCGGCGAGCACTTCCGCCTCCAAATCCCACGGGGGAGTTCCGGCCAAGGCGCACGCCGCCTCCGTCGATACGGTGCGGTAACCGCGTATGGCTCTAACCGCCAATACCCTCTGAGGGCGCCAGAGGCGAGCCCTATTCTGGGCAGTCAGAGCCGCCGCCCACACCGGTGCACCATACAGCGCCATTGACCGGACAACCACCGTGTATAGCCGTCTCGTCGCGATGCTGGCTCCACCCAAATTGGGCAAAAGTCGCCCAAGGGCAGAAGCAGCGCCGACCAGCTTTGGAGTAAGCTGTCGGAAGTGCTCGTCGAAGAGCCACCTGCCGTCTAGGATCAGGCCCAGATACTTCATCTGGGTCTTAATCGGTACGAGGACCGAATTGACAACGATAGAGGCGCCGGGGGGTGGACCACGACGGGGCCCATGAAACAAAAGGGCCTCCGTCTTATCTAGGGCCACCCGTAAACCCAGCGCCTCAATGCGCCCGACCACCAAAGAGACTCCCACGGTGGCCAGGCGCGCCGCCTCTTGAAAGTTCGCCCCCCGGGCCGTGACCAATGTGTCATCGGCGTAACAAATTACGCCCAGCCCGGGGGAAAGACGACCTCGAAGGGCCCAGTCGTATCCCATATTCCACAGGAGTGGTCCGAGGACAGACCCCTGTGGAACACCGCACGACATGGGCCGCCGCCTCAAAATACCATCTCGGTCCTCGTACACGACGGTACGCTCCTCAAGATAGTCTGCCACAAGCCGCCTCAGGTACTCTGGCACCCCGTGGTAGTGGAGTGCTTCCCTGATGCAGCTAAATGGCAGACTATTAAATGCGTTGGCGATGTCCAACGACACCGCCAGCAGCACGCCGCCACAGCTCACCGCCTCTTCGGTCACGGCCCTCAGGCGCAACACAGCATCGACCGTCGAACGCCCGGCTCGAAATCCGTATTGGGCGTCCGACAGATCGGGGCCCACCTCGCAGAGGTGCCGGACGATGCGGGCAGAGATTATCCTCTCAAACAATTTACCCGCCTCGTCCAGCAACACGATGGGCCTATAAGCCGCGACCGAATCGGCCGGCCGTCCCGGCCTTTGAACAATATGCAGCAACCTGCAACTTCCTCACCAATAGTTATTGTCCCGTTCTCTCTGGTGAAGTTCTTCAGTACACTCTAAGAATGAATATACCTTCCATTTTAACTACAGTAAGTGATATTTTTTCCATTTGTTAATATATTAAAATACACCACTAAATATGTAACCAAAAATATTGATTATATAATACGCAAAAGCCATCATAACTCACAAACGGTCGAACGATTTTCGGTTAGTTTAGATTTTGAAAAGTGAATTTAATAATTGATCGAATATAGATTTTTTTTTATATGCTAAACATTATTTATTTACAAGAAAGCTAATTAGTTGGAATTTATATTTTAAACATTAGATCGTCTAAATGACCACCATTTTGATGTTTACTCTCTTCTAAGCAAATAAACGAAATTTTCGAATACTCGTCGGTAAAGTGACCGCGAGATCGCTGATATCTTTTCGGTGATTTTTCTTTTTGTTGACGTCGTTTGACAAAGTGTTTTTAAAATATCGTAGAAATTCCTGATAAAGTACTAAAACAAATATCATTAAGTAATGTGACTATGACTTACTTGTGATCAAAATGGTTACCGTCAAAACCGCGCAACGAGTATACGATCGGTGTTATTATGTATCTTTACCCCTTTTTACCTAACAGCTAAAATCTCGTTTATTGATTTGTTTTCAGATCACCGTTATAACTGAGTTCTATGTGGTCGACGACGAATATTATAATGTGCCTACGCGTACCTGTCACTGTCGCATAATCACAAAACGTTCGTTAATCAAGATTTGCGCAGATACTGTACATGTAGGATCAAAAAAATGGGATTAGTAAAATAGTTCTAGTTAATAGTAATACACTATTTCATTGGATCCCTATAGGACTGATTGAAACTACGATATCTATTCCTGGACTCCACTGATTGTACTATCAATGCCTAGGAGTAGTAACCACTACGTCATTTGTGCCGTCGATTTATATTATTGGAAAATTATTGAAAAAGGTAATGAAATCTCCAAAAAAATCAGAGTCAATATCGAAATAAAAACGTAATTATAGGTTTCGTTTTCGTTTTATTTTCAAAAGACGTTTGACAAATAGAATAGTGACTATTTTCCACCAACCACTTCCTAAGCACAACACAGAACTTCTTGAGTGGCAGTTCAGTAATCCACTAGAGTATTGCATTATAAATAAGTGGAGCCATATATACGCAATTTCGTCTAAATAGTTCGATTCTGGGTATTGGCATGTTTAATGAAAGTTGTGTTGCTTTACGTTTGCTAAAATTGTTAAAAAGGTGTTAACTCCGCCAATGGTGTATTTGTGCATAAAGTTGGAAATAAAAATAAACCGAAAAATGAATTGTTTTCAACTTCGTGGTGAGTTAAAAGTTTGATTTCTGCTTAATTTATATATTTTTAACAACAATCAATATGGTTGGTGCGTAGTCCAAGCCCCGTTTACTGCTATACTAAATTAAAGTGTCCATTTGAAATGTAATAATAACAATACTTCGGGGTATCAATAAGTATATTTCCGAAATATTAGTCTGTTTGTTCTGACGGATGGATTTATTTTCACGGGACAGACATTTTCCAGGCATACAATTGATATTATGACTAGGATTTTTGAAGTGAAAAGTTCTTTAGGCGCGTTGAGCGTTTTGGTAGAGGGTAAAATCCTCGGTTCGCGTCACCGACATGCTAATGATAATAGTATATCTATAGCTATGGAGAATATGATATTATATATTATATATGAAATTTATTATTATTATATATACGAGTATGAGGTATTTTCCTAAGTTCTAGGCGACACAAAACACAATTGAGTTTCTCTGTAAATAAAGATTTTATTGTAATTAGTTTACATGTACATGATTAACAATTTCACATTTAGTACTAATTCAAGATCATACCTGTAAATAAAGAAACAACATTTAATGTTTATAATAATGTGTCGTTCCTTAATTTAATCACAATAAAATATCAATGGCAATTCTATCCACAATGGCGAGTGTTTTTTGGTGAGGTCCATAGATCATCCCAAAGTTCTCCTTACCACAGATTAGACTCCAATGTAGAACTATAAACCGTTTGGGAATTTAAATCAATGAAAAATATATTTTTCATTACATCTCCCCTCCAAAGAGAAAATAAAATAATGAGTTTGCTCATACATACTCTTCAAGTGCAGTCAGGGGCTGGCGTTAGTTTCGAGATGTGGAAAAAATTTGACTCTGACTTCCTATGATCAGTGTTTATCCTATAAATTGACTTTGATATTTTTTCTATAATTTTGTAAGGTCCAAGTTTTAATTCATCAAGCTTCTTCCTATTTAGTCTGTTTCCATTCTCCACAAAAACGGTGTCACCAATTTTGAAGTCTATGTGTCTGCGATTTTTATCATAAATTGTCTTGTTGTAATCATGTGATTTGATTGTATTTTCGAGAGCTTTTTTCCTAGCCTGGAACAAATTGTATTCTGTCTTTTTCTGCTTCAGCTCATTTGGCAAAATTGTTACATCTGTGCCATAGAGTAGATATTTTGGAGCATACCCTGTAACAGTGTGCTCTGTTTTATTGTAATTTTTTACACAGTTGTGTGCTATAGTTGACCAAGCTATTTTTGTATCACGTTCATTTATCCTGCACCTGATTCTATTGACTAGCGTTTGGTTTAGTCTTTCATTTATGCCATTTGAGAAAGGAGAGTTCACTGCAGTAAAAATTAATGAAATATTCTTTTCATCCAAAAAATTCTTGAATTCCTTTGAATTGATACCTGGGTATTGGTCTGAGAGTATCAATTCAATCTCATCCGTTTCTGCACAGTTTCTTATCAGTTTGATGAAATCATTTGCATTTTGAGTGCTTGATGTTAAAATATATGCATACCTAGTAAAGTGGTCTGATAGCAGGTGTAAATATCTCTTTGTTGATCTAGAACCTCCAAAACCCCCAATGGTATCAATAGCGCATATCTGAAAAGGTTTTGTAGCAGGACCCAAGTGGGACATCAATCCATATTTATTTTGTCCTCTTGATTTATTTTTTAAACATACTATACAATTTTCACAAATACTTTTTATGTTTTTTGACATGTTTTCTGCTGTATACACTGAGCTAATCATTCTTTGCATCTGTTTAATTCCTATGTGACCAAGATCTTTATGGACATTTTTCATAAATTCTAAGCTGAATTTCTCCGATATAATTATTTTTTCTTTTTTGTTTACATTCTTGTAGTAAACATTGTTCCTTATTTGTAACTTATGTTTTCTGCACTGAATATATTCATTTTTTATTTGATCTTTTAAGATGTCTTCTAGTGTTATTGTGTTAACTACTTTTAACTGTTCCTCTTGGTTTTCATGGGATTCGAGGACTGGATTCCTACTCAGGCAATCAGCTTCAATGTTGTATTTTCCGGGAGAATATTTAATTTGGAAATCATATTGTGATAAGTAGTATGACAGATCACCTAATTCTTCATCTGTTCTACACCTGATGTTCATATTCTCCAGTGGCTTGTGATCCGAAAAGACAGTAAATTTCCTACCTATCAATAAATGTTGCCAATATTTTACACATTCTTTAATTGCCAGGCATTCCAGATAAACAGCTTTCTTTCTTTTTTGTACTTCATTCAATTTCTTTGAGAAGTATGCTACTGGTTTCTCTTTGCTGTTTTTTTGTGGTTGTTTTAGAACAGCTCCCACTCCTAGTATACTGGCATCTGTGTATATGTGAATAGGTAAGTTTGGATCAAAGATTGTTAATATTGGTTGAGAACACAATATTTGTTTCATTTCTTCAAATGATTTTTGGCATGATTTAGTCCAGTTAAAAGGTTGTCCTTTTCTCAAAAGGTTATGCAATGGTTCTAATTTCATTGCTATATTTGGCACATACTTATGGTAGAAATTTATTTTCCCCAAGAATTGCCTCACATTTTTTTGAGTTTTTGGGACTGGAAAATCTTTTATTGATATTAAGTTATCTTTCAGTGGCCTGACTGAGTTATTCTGTATTACATGACCCAAGTATTTAACTGAGTCTGCTGCAAATGTGCATTTAGAAAATTTAAGTTTTAAGCCTTCACTTTTAATTGCTTGAAATAGTTGTTTTAGGTGCCTGACATGATCCGAGAAAGATTTTGAGAATAGCAAAATATCATCGATGAAACATACAGTGAACTCTGTGAGCTTGTGCTTTCGTATAATATTACACATTATCCTCTGGAAAATGGCTGGAGAAGTTTTCAATCCGAATGGTAAGCAGGTCCATTGATAGTGACCTTCTTGTGTCACAAATGCAGTTTTATGTCTATCCGAAACACGCAAAGGTATAGACCAAAATGCTGAATTTAAGTCAAGTGTTGAAAAATATTTGCAATCTCTTGTTTTTATTATGAGGTCCTCAATAAGAGGAAATGGCTGTGATTGAGGTACCACTATTTTATTTAAGTCTCGAAAATCTATGCACAATCTTGATCTTTTGTTTTCATCTCTTTTAAATGCTAACGTGACTGGTGCTGCGAATGGGCTATATGATTCTTCTATTATATTTTTTTCTAATAATTTTGCTACTTGGTTCTCAATTTCTTTCTTGTCTTGCATTGTGCAGCGATACGGCCTTTTACTGCAATATTTTTCTACTAGGAGATCAATGTGTGCTTCATAATCAGTTACCTTTCCTATGTCATATTTGTCCTTTGCGAACACTGTTTTATTTTTGTATATTAATTCATCAATCAAAGCTTTTTCCTGATAGTCCAGATGGTTAATACAAATTTTGAAGTTTTCTTTACTTAGGTCTTCGTTGAAGTTTATTAAATTTTCAGATTGTATTTCCTTAAAATCCGTATTTTCTTTATTTGCTTCCTTAGAAACAATTTCACTTCTTTGTATTGGTATTTTCTGACTAATCTCCAAGTTTTCATTTTGGACTAGATAAAATTCCTTTATGCAGTCTAGTCCCACTAAAAAGTCATAATCAAAATTTTCTTTGTCTATTACAAAAACATTCATTTTTTTTTTCAAATCAAATATGCCAATATCAAGAGTAATTATGCCATTTGCCTTTTTAATGCCATTAATCGTTTTTAAATTAGTTTTGTTGAAGAGACTGGTTTCCTCATTCTCTATTTTTAATAATTTTGAGTTTATCAATGAGACGTTAGACCCCGAGTCATAGATTCCAAATACTTCAACCTTTTCATTAAGTACTAACTTTATTTTGATTAATGGCGGCACTATTAGTTTTTTTGGTCTTCACACTGTAATTCACATTCTAATTCTGAATTGTTTATAAGCTTTATTTGCTTTTTATCTTTTTCAATATTTGTTTTTTGTTTAAACCAACAGGAATCTTCTGAATGATAGCGTATGCCTTTATTTAATCTTTCACATATACTGCATTTTTCTTTAATTGGCTTTGTATCTTCTTTTTTCTTGAAGATGTTTTTTTTCCTTGTGACCAGATGTTCTAGTTTGCCGAGTTCGTTGAATAAATTGCTTGTATGTATAATTTCTTCCTTGTTAATTTTGTCTGTTATAAAATCTGGTAAGCCTGCAGCAATTATGTCAATTAGGGTACCTTCATCCATTGTTTTCCTTATCTCGAGTAAAAGTTTTTCCTTTTTCACTGCATACTCTAGTAAAGATCCTGATTGATACTTGAACGATAAAGCATACTTGCTAGATGTCCAGCCCTTATTGGCATAGGTTTTCAAGAAACATGATTTCCATTCTGACCATTCGGAGTGTAGACCAAGCTTTATCATCATGGAAGAATACCAATCAGTGCATGATTTTTCTAAAAATAGTCGGAAGATTTCAATTTTTTCTTCATCTTTTAGTATGTCAAACCTTGTACATTCTTTTTCAAATACATTCATCCACTGATATGCACTTGAGTTTCTTCCGTCAAACTTTTCAATGACAAATCTCTCTGCTAACTTTTTTACAGTTTGTTTTTCTTTGGTTTGTTGACCTTCAACTAATTTTTCTAATATTTTCACTACCGGATCTTCGGAATACTTTTTACTCACAAAAGATACCTGTTCTTGGGTAGTTTCCTCTAGAAATTGGTCCTGGAAAATCATGTTGCTGTCCTCATCAACATATGTTTTTAAAATGTCCTCTGTAGTTTTTATCCAAACATTCCTGGTTTGATATCTTTTTTTTAAAGTATTTTTTACAGTGACGAAGCTTTTCGAGGCTAGGATATGTTTGTGAAGCGATACTGTTTGGTGTTCTTCAGGAATTAAGTAAACTTTGTCATCTTGCGTGGCAATTGAGGTTATGGCAATAAAATTTGTCTTTCCATCTGTTGTTGGTTTTACTTGAAATGTAAATTTTAATTTATCCATCTTCTTACAGTAAATGTTGTTTTATGAGGTATTTTCCTAAGTTCTAGGCGACACAAAACACAATTGAGTTTCTCTGTAAATAAAGATTTTATTGTAATTAGTTTACATGTACATGATTAACAATTTCACATTTAGTACTAATTCAAGATCATACCTGTAAATAAAGAAACAACATTTAACCTTTTAACCGCCCGACTTCAGAACAGTTGGCGTGTCCCTAGCGCCCGGCACAGTGAATCGAAAATTAAATACCTAAAAGATAGAGAGATGTGCAATACTTAACTTTGCGATGTCGATATTTCGTTTTAATAACGACATTTGCATTTGCGAGCGTGGTTAACTAACAACTACATCTCACCAAGCTAAGTTTGCACCTCGCGTCGTTTACGTCACACTGAGGCTTAGGTACGGGCTGTAAAAAAGGATTCGTTATGACTTTAAAAAAGTAAACAAATGTTTGTTAGATTTTACTTTGTATTTGTTGTTTTTAACATTATATTATACGTAGGTACACGGGTACACGCCGCATTCCAGCGAGGTGTAAACTTAGCTTGGTGGAGATATAGGTACCTACCTACTTGAATACTACTTAGGTACCTTACGAAATTATACGACATTTTTCGCAAGCCAGTAAAACAAAAAGTGTTTAAAAATTTGAACGATTTATTAATTATTACTTAAACTATTCACAATAAAATCAGTCCAGAGAAGAGTTTGGCGAGTTATACGAACATAAATGTAGGGAACAGCTGATTTTTTTTTTCACGATTTTAGGTTTGGTCCCATAGTTTACTATTTAGAGGTTGTTAATGATTTACCAATAACCCTGTAGATAGTTCAACTCATCTGTGCGCGCGGCGCTATGTGTGGGTAAAGTGATAAGGACACGTTTTGCTCGGACGACGACTGCCGCTTACGCTGCCACACAAATGAAAGCTGTATAAATAAGCGCACGTACACATGGCGCTTCGTGCACAGATGAATTGAACTATCTGTAACGATATTTATCACAATCACAATAATTTGTATCACACTAATTAACAACAAACATAAAAATAAAAATTTTACTTGACAATGTCATTATCAGTTTACCTATTGACTTAGATGTAACGATATATCACAATCACAATAAAATTTGTATAACACTAATTTCAATAAAATCAGTCAAATAATCACAGATATAATTTCTTATTACTAAAATCAGTCTAACAATCAGAGGTAATATTTTTCATTAATCGTCGAAAAATTATTTATGCTCGCTATCGACGAGGCGAATTATTGACGAGACCACATTTGTGTAACATTCGATAAACTTATTTTTACGAGTTTCATCGCCAACAAAATAACTGTCCGCTAAAATTTTGGCACTTTCTTCGATTGGATTATCAATTTGCTCGTATTGTGTACTTGCATTTGTTGTTTTGACTAAAGTTCGTGTCGCCGTAGATCTATATAAATCTGGCGTACTATCAGAACTTCTTAGATGCGACTGACCCTCATTTAAATAAACCATATACTCGTCGTTGGTCAGCGTTGATGGTAAGTTAACATCTTGGCTACAGTCTATGTCTACTTCATCTTGGCTATAGTCTAAAGGAGCCAAAATTGACTGGCTCTCTTCAAATTTCCCTATAAAACAAATCAAACATGAGTTTTTGTAATGATATCACCATTTACATGCAATACGTTTCGAAGACCACTTACTTTTGGACCCCATCTTGATATTAAAAAATTGTGAAAAATTGTATATATAAAAAGCTGAGGACTGGAATACCAGTTATCTACATACAACTCTCGGTTGCAAAAATAGTAGTCTTTCAAAAGTTCAGTCACAACTGATCCAGTTAAGCCTAAATTTGGTACGGTCTCTATTTCTGTTTCCGATCCACAGTACACTATAAAATCCACGATATAACCGGTTTCGACATCACATAAAACAAATAACTTAATGCCAAATCTATTACGTTTTTTAGGTAAATATTGTTTTATAATTAGACGACCTTTAAAAGGCACAATACTTTCATCAATGCACATTTTTTTACCCGGGATAAATGTTGTTTTGAAAGTTTCACGAGCGTGGTCAATCATCATTTTTATTTTGTGCAATCTCGGTACACTACTTGTCCCTGCAGGTGCTTCACAAAAAGATAACATTGCAAGAATTGAGCAATATCTATTTCGAAACATAGTATTACTGAACACCGTACTATGTAATAACGGGTCTGTAGACCAGTGTTCTTCAATTGTTATTCTTTTGTTTCTAGTGAAAAGCATTGTTACTGCTAGGAAAATGTACAGGTCGTCAATAGTCACGTCGCGCCATTGTTGCAGTCTTGAATATATTCTGAGATCAGTATGTCTTACGAAGTGTTGATGATATTTATTCGTACAATTGGCTATTTTCTGTAACAAGTCTTTGCTACAAAAATGTTCGAAAAATTCGAATTCAGTGGAGGTATCATCTAATTTGACAGCAGGCGACAGTCCACAAACAAAGTCGTCGAATTCTTCTAACATTGGGGTAGCAATTTGCGTTGTCCAATTAGTGGTTGTGACATTGTTTCCTTGAATCTGAAATAATACAAAAAAATAATTGTAGAGTAATAAAAATACATCGGTCTCCAAGGTAGGAAATTTGAATAGCCTACAAAAGCAAAATTAGCAGTGCGATTCAGTGCGGTGTGTGGCAGCGCGGCGGCACGCACAAAATAAACTCTACCTATGTAGGTATCTACGAGCGAGTCAGCGCGCCCACACGTGACTCGCGCTCCAACCAATCAGAATCACCGTTCCAGAGTGGCCGCGCGCGCATTCTCATCGCACGGCGCGCTCTCGCCATCTCACTCACTCTAAGTTTAAAATTTCCTTTCAAACATCACCACCATACTACACAATAAATTAAAATACATTTATCTAGATATGTAATAAAAAAAATAATTACCTCTACATCAATGTCAAACTCTTCGTCTGCTAAAAATTCTTCATTTTCATCGCCTTCTAGAATTCGTATTAACTCTTCAGTAGTCGTCATGATACATTTCTATCATGTACATTTATCGACATACGAACGTAAAACTTCATGCACAAGCACAACACTGATGGAAAATTCCAGAAGTCGGCACTCGTTTATGACGTAAGAAGCGGTCGTCTTTATCCGACCGTAGCGCAGGACGTACTAACAAAGTAAGTTTCGGAACATGTAGGCTAGGGATGGGAACCATCAATTCAATCGCTGACATTTCATATGTAAATTTACTTAATTTTAAAGGAATTAAATGAAATACTCACAAACATTTGTAAAAAAATGTTTTATTAACAATTGCTGTATTTGTTTTAAAGTTAATTAGTCAGTATAACGAGAAATATTTTGATTTATGTTTATTTTTGTATCGGTAAATTTTGGCATATGTCCCGTCCCTCATGTCGGATTTTGTCGTCATGGGCGTTGCACATCAATACAATTTTCTAAAAATTATGTTAGTAATTCATCTAACTTTGGACATTATTTTTAGGACTTCTAATTAAGAGACTAAAGTGTATTAAACTGTAAATGATTACTTAGTTAACTATTTACCTAATATAAACATATTTTTGATAGAATACAGCGTAATTAAATAAAAAAGCTGATTAAACGAGCAGTGATATTTTGGTCGTAAATATACGACTCTGGCGAAATGGGCCCGAAAATATTTGTCGGATTAATCCGACGTAGGCGGTTAAAAGGTTAATGTTTATAATAATGTGTCGTTCCTTAATTTAATCACAATAAAATATCAATGGCAATTCTATCCACAATGGCGAGTGTTTTTTGGTGAGGTCCATAGATCATCCCAAAGTTCTCCTTACCACAGATTAGACTCCAATGTAGAACTATAAACCGTTTGGGAATTTAAATCAATGAAAAATATATTTTTCATTACATATATTATATATGATATTATATATTATATATAGCTATATATGAAACATAAAAAATTTCATACAATTTTTGCATATAGTTTTAATTACTCTCAACTTAATAGTTCCGTTTTCACTTCTATCGGCAGTCCCACGACTGCTACTGTTTTTTTTCTTTTTTTATTAAAAGGATAGAATTATTGGCACATTATTTAGTAACTGGCACAAACACATTTTAATTTATATTTTTCACATTTTATATTTTTTCTATGAGATAGGAGGCAAACAAATAGATTGGTCACCAGACTGCCAAAGCCCATGTATATCTGAAGCTCAGATACAGTTCCCGATCATGGATATCTACAACTCAACTACTATTCTAGGTCATGGATACCTGTAACTCAGATACAGTGCCAGATCATGGACACCAGCAACTCAGATACATTTCCAGATCATGGATACTTACTGAATCATCGGAGGGAGGGATAGGGTTTGGGCTCCGGTAGCTTCAAGGTGAAGTTTTCTCAGAAAAGCAATATAAGAACTTATTGAACATCGGCTTTCCAATTTTCTTGTGCTGATAAAAGTGCTGATCTACGTTAACGATAACAATGGTAATATGGTTGTAATCGATGCTAACCGAGTTTATTATTATTGCATTACTAATTTAATTAACTTCCATAATTCACTGAAACATCTGGAATGCATATGTCACTGTCAGAATTAAAATTTTACTGACAAAGTTAAAAACTTGTGTTAAAATTTCAGGCGAAAAGCAATTAGGAGAAAATCTTCTGTAAGTGTGGCCAGGTCGGCGTTGGTCTTGAATGGATATACTTTCTCAAGCACAACATGCGATGAAGCAACTGAATGTAGATTATTAATGTCCCAAAAAATTATAAAAACTTCCTATCTATCCCAATATCAAAGACATCATTTTCTTCACTTCACTTCAACAGTTTATTTTTATAGACGTGTCCACCTACTTTCGATCCGTCGGTGCTCAGTGTAATTGCTGCATAATTCGCAGGATATCAGTCGCATATAAGTCTATCATTCAGGACAGGTGTCATATTTTTTAATAATATGATTTAACGCGTCACCTTACAGGGCCCTTGTCTATTTCGTTCTCAAAATATTGTCGTACCATTGTAGACATACATTTGTATGAAGCAACAGTAATATTATATACAAGATGAAAGATATCTCTATTTATTTCTACTCTTTTACTGTTTTAATTACTTTGACAACCCAAATAAATTATAGTACATTTTTCTAAATTACATTTCATTACTCAAAAGATTTTCTGTTTCGTCATCATGTAGTAGATTTAACCAATGGCCCAATTTCTCTTTTAGAAGTCATGTGAATTCAGTTTGTAAAGCGAGATGTTTAATTACATTCACTCTTGTTGAATTCCAAACAGTTACACTATTACCCGATATACACAATGCTTATAACCTGTAATAAAACAATTTTCAAATTACGCTCAATGCGCTACTTAAATCCTATAAATAGATTTCTTCCATAATTAGTATATTTAGTAAATAGACTAAATAGGCATTCAGAACATCTCACATAAAATTATAATATCCACATCACGAACAAAGTCAGTTTTTGATAAATATTTTTTACTAGATAAATTTGGTAGACAACAGAGTATTTACATTGTCAGAGTCAGTCAGAATTAATGTTACATATGTACGCAAAACTTCTTGATCCTAACTCAACATCCTGCTACAATATGAACAAATATTCGGTTGATACATGACAGGGTACTGAGACAAAAAACTTAAAAAATACAATTTTTATTTTAAGAGCCTGCCAAAGTGACTCTGCCTGATGGAAAACTGAATAAGAGTCAAGAGTCTTGGTCACCATTCTCATTGTGAATACAGACAATGTAGTTTTATCGTCATGGCGGCCCAGTGAGATAGTAAAAGGCTTTTTCATGCTTCGCTTGGGTACGTAAAAATTATGACACTAATCGTGTCAGTGTAAGATTCCCGCACTAACCACAATAACCAATAACTGTCACCCCGTTTTTTTTTTTTTTTTTACCATGTGGAAACCCCCTCGCGCCGTCACCCCACCGGGGTTTACGGCGGGGTGGTGTGTCGAAATCGGACTGACTAAAACCACACGGTGTGCCACTCTGCGCCTGAGATAAGAGGGATCCGGGAACCACTGCTATTACGACATTCAGACCCCTCCTAGCGCCTGTCCGCCAAAGCGGGCACCATCTGCGGATAAACTCTCTATATAGGCGACGTACGGCACACGCGCACGTCACCTCCTCGCGGCTGGCCACTATAGCGGATGGAGGGGAAAACCCGTCCCGTCCACCCGCGGCCACACTCACTATCACCCCTGCATCAATGGGTCTCCAGTCTCGTACTTGCCTACGAAACACGGTAGCAAGGATGCTATCACTTTAGGTTGATCTTCTGTGAGAGGGTAGTACTGCCCTGGTCGACCTGACCCGTACGTGCTGAAATCAGTGGGGCTCTACTACGCAGTAAAATAGAATCGATATCATTTCTCCCCTTTTAAAAATGGTTAAAAATCACCCATTCTGATATTTTAATATTGATGACATAAACGGTCTTAAAAAACCTAGCCCCTACGTGGACCCAGTGAGCACGAAAAAACAGTAGAGAGAAAGTACAGTAGATTCTAACAAAATATCTTAAAAGTAATTTAGAATGTAGCAGTTTTAAGCACAATCAATAAATGATTACTTTTTCTTAACAGTGACGGCCAATTTTATTGTTAATTTAATATTGATTGGTATTTGTTATTGTATCCGTATACTGTGCATTTCTTACGTTGTATCATTAAAGCACACTTATATTTTGGTACAGATTTAGAAATGAAGGCATAATATTCAATACATTAAACGTGTTGTACAAATATTTTTGATTTAATGTTAAGAATGTTTAGCCGACATTCAGGCGGTAAATTGTGGTTTATGAAAAAGATAATTTGAATCCCTGAATGTGTAGATTTGATAAGGTTTATTGACTTTTATTTATCCATCGATAACATTGATCACTTAAACGTAATAATAGGTAATTAAAAAGAAAATGAATGACTAGATTGTTAATTGAAATTTCAACTCAGATCTCCATGATTTTAGATCCAATTTGGCAAAATCTTTTTTGTTTCACAGAGTCTACTTCTCGTTTAATCCCATTCGAAAAAAGTGGTATTTTTCTTCGAATGAGTTCAAGTTGGGCTTCTAATTCTTCACTTCTTAAAGCCTAGCGAGAAGTCTTAAAGTGGCTCTAAGGGATAAAAAATTACGGTATGTATAAAGTTTTTATTTTAAAGGTAATTATGTCAAGCAGCTCAGGTGTTCTACATAGATCGAAACGGTATTTCACTCTGTCTCACCGTCTTGTTGATAATTAATACTTTACTTATCTCCAAGAAGACGTCACTAGCATACACTTCTCTCCTGGAGAACAGCGAGAATCTGCTCGAACCGGCCACAACTTTCTGCATTTCCACTATAAGACATCCGTCTCCAGCATTTGGCACTTCAATTTCATGTGGAGTGCGCACTACAAAGAAAATTATTTCGCACAATTAGTCGGTGCAGCAAATTATCGCCTACAGTATTTTTGAACCACAAATATATCTTTCGAACTTTTAAAGAAAAGAGCATATTTCGACGAATATTTTTTACATAAAGGTAATAAATATAAAGGTGATAAATGATTCATCTTATCACAGCGCAGGTGCACGCTATCACCATTGGTTACCATTAATACTGTACAGCTGCTTCTAATCACCACACGTGTGTCGAGGCAGATTACAAACTGATATTTTCGTTTTAGGGTTAGGTATATTTCTGCAGTTTTAACCGGTGTTTCATATTTTGTGTGAATTTGAATGGTGAGCTGTGTAAATTTGAGAATAATCGTAATCTAACAGATTAAAACTTACTATGACTTTATTATTATTTGATTTATTAACAGATTCCAAAACAGAAATTAATTTTGTATTTTAATAAGTAATAAAAGTGTTAAGTAATAAGCTGACACACCCAACTGTGGCGATGGTGACTTACGCCACTGGCTATAAACCTACCGCCCGCTAGTTACACATCTCAAGTATCACATATTTTTCAGCCTTAGATTGTATAACTTTTCGATATTAATGTGCGTGACAGCTTTGCTTTACACATACGCGTCAATGTGCTTGCCTAGACAGCGTGTATAATAAGATATCGATTGTTTGAAAATTTTCTTTGAATTAGGGTAAAAATATAAGTGTGGGCGGCGGCTCTGACCGCCTAGAATAGGGTGGTAAGAGCCAGACGCACCGTATCGACAAAGGCGGCGTGCGCCTTGGCCGGAACTCCCTCGTGGGATTTGGAAGCGGAAGTGCTCGCCGAAGTTTATCAGCGAACGGTTGACTTCCAGACGGGAAGCGGCATACGGCCCCCGACCGAAGAGATACGCGAGTTGCGTGAGGCCGTTCGTCGAACCACGATGGCTCGTTGGTCGTCCCGGCTGGAGTCCGCTCCAGCCGGTCATCGCCGAGTGGGCAGGGCGACAGCACGGGACCCTTTCCTTCCGGCTGACGCAGATTCTTTCCGAGCATGGTTGCTTCGGGAAGTGTCTGCACTCGGTCGCCAGGAGAGAATTGAGTTCCGCCTGTCACCACTGCGACTGCAGTGAGAACTCGGCTCAGCACACGGTAGTGATTTGTTTCGTCTAGACGGCACAGCGTGGGGTTCTCACTGCAGTTATTGGAGGAGATTTCTCGCTACCGGCCGTTATACGGTCCATGGTTGATAGCGACAGTTGTTTTACCGCGGTCGCAACCTTCTGCGAAGACGTAATTTCACGGAAAGAGGCGGCGGAAAAGGCCCGGGAGGACGAACTCCACCAACCCAACCACCGGACCCAATTCGCCGCCGGCGAGCCGGGCGCCGGGGGGCGTGTACCAGCGCCTCATGCCGCCTTGAGTGTGATTGACTTAATTAATACTTATTTATTTTTTGTACACCCGTAAGTACTTGGTACGTCACACGTTTAAGATAGTTTCGACTCGAATTCACTAGATTTCTTTTAAAACCGCCTACCAAAATGAGTCACCTCTACCTGATGGGGAGCATGAAAAGAATTTAAGAGTTGTGGTCACCATACTAATGAGTATAATGCAGATATTGCAGTATAACGACTCACACTATGGCAGCCTAGCGAGATGATGATGATTTTTCTCGCCCCGCTTGGAGATATAAAAGGTATGACAGTCATCATGTAATTGTGTAGCTCACACACTCACAACGATAATTGTTACACCTGCACACAATGCAATTATCTGTGCCCCTGCATCAATAGACCTCCAGTCTTGCACTCACCAACAAAACACGACAGCACGGATGCTGTCGCTTTAAGTTAGTCTTCTGTGAGAGCACGATATAAATCATAATGTTATTATTATACAAATTGTCATTTTTAACAACACAAAATATGAGAGAGGGACAGAGAACGTATTTATCTCGCGACAGTGCGGTCGATACTAAACGCGGGAAAATCATTGAACCGCTAACAGTTGGCAGCTATTTTTAATAGTATAATAGACATATAATTAATTTAAGGCTTTAGTTTATTGCCATCAATTGTTGAATGACGGTCTTCGCAAAGAGCATCAAGCAAAACATATGTTACGCTCAAACATCGAGACAACAATTTATAGGAAACGCACTCATAACACGGAGTGGCAATCACAGAAAGACCATAGAGCAAAATTCCTGCCACCTTATTATAAGACTACAACATATTATGAACTGGTTTTGGACCAATGAGCATTTTTTTATTAGATATATCTGCTTCCTTATATCCCTTCTACAACTCCGACTTAGTGAATTCTTCGTTCAAAAACTCTACTTTGGCACACAATGTACGAGTGAAAATATATTAACACGTTCACTGCGGCACAGATTTATCTTTACTTTCCATTACTGCGTTACGAGTAGCTTTAAACCTCGTCTAATACCCGACATTGTGGCGGCACGAGGCGTATTAAACCTCACCGCCCGAAGGAGACTAAAATCCTTTTTTTGGCGTCAAATAAGACAAAATTGACGGCTTTTTTCTTGATTATGATTAACAATGAGTTGATTAACCTAAATCAGCCGCCGCCCGTGGTTAAATTAATTAGTTTAGATTCTATGGGTAAAATAAAATGTGGGTCTAATGCACCTCGTACCGCACTGAAAAATGGCAGGTTTTCATATTATTTAGTGATGGGAAAATAAATATCGATTTTATTTTATGGTTTTATTTATCAAAGTTATGTACAAAATAAATACAAAAAAAGGGAAAAAAATTACGTATGTTTTTCATTGAAACATGTCAGACAATAAGATTTTTTGCAAACAGTGCATTCCGTGAGAATATTTTTTGCTTTTTTTGTCTGCCTCCCGACATGTCAAGGTTGTGCGGAGTTTTAGGTAGCATCCGACACATCTCTTCTTCTACAGACCTTTTTCAAGATGATGTGCTCTTTTTGCAGTGGATTCTGAAAAGTAGGAACGAGTTGAGTGTGAAGTATGAGAATGAATAGATTAGGGTAAGAGTAAGGTAGAATTGGGTAGAGTTCGGTATAGTTGGTTAAAGTAGAGAAGAGCCGAGCAAAAGAGCTAAATTTTGATGAGCAAGACACCGTTTGCATTCAATAAACAAACATACTAATAGTTATCATTATCATTAGTCTATATGAAGAAAGTTACTTAACATGTCACATTCACGTTTTTATTAACGATATAACGATTAGTTAGGATATTTTAAAATTACCTGTATCCACATCCAAGTCTTTCTGTGTAAAAGTTTCAATAAGTTGTTCTACAAATATTCTCTTTGGCATTTTATTTCTATCAGCATTAATTGAATTGTACACAATCCAGGCGTTAATAAGGGCTGTACCAAATATTAGCTCCATTGTAACTTTTCTCCACCACTTAATTCCTTTCTTTAATGTTGTATAATACGAAGACATTTGGTCACTGTAGTCTATTCCTTTTTTTGTTTCATTGTACATTAGAACATATCCGGGTTTTTTAATGCTTTCGATAGTGCCTCTCTTCTTTTTCGCAGTATCTATTAGTTTATCGTCATGGTCTTTGCACGTAGTCAACATTAAAACATTTCTTTTATCAACCCATTTCAATACTTTCACACCCTTTTTGTTCATTTTTCCAATAATCTGGCCCTTTTTTATTTTCGCATTAACAACATTCTTTGTTAATTTTACAAAACAAGCTAAGTTATTGTGTAGGTATATTAGTGTTAGTGATTCACGTCTTAAGCTTTTCACACAAAAACACCAAAAAATATAGCTTAGTTAAATTAAAAGAACCACTCCAACTTTACAGTAAGTACGTACTCACTGATCCGTTAAATACCGTCATCCGCTAGAACGCTAAAAACAAAATAAAAATTATGAATTATATTCAGCTGTCGGATATTAAAACTCAATAAATCATAAAACTTACTTAGAACACTTAATCAGAGTAGAGGTCGTAACAAATTAATAGGCCCGTTTGGACAGGTAGGTGTCAAATCCATATATTTGCATTACTCTACATTCAATAATGAACTTTGTTTCGTGGACATAAGGAAACGTCAGAACGGGCTTCTTAATTTGTGACGCCTAAAGTAGACCTATATACTTATTCCCAATAGTAATCTTCACCTATTTTTTTTTTGCCTATATTAATAATGTAGCTACTTAACTTTTGTTTGAACTATGACAGGAAACGTAATTACCTATAATGTAATTTCTTACTATATACTTTCTTACTACTTCATCATACAAATATACGGCTAGCCTGCCGAGTCTCACTGCTGGGCAAAGGTGTAGGGAGCTATACATACATACACACAATATAATACACATTTTAACATTAACGTACTTTGCTGATATATATTTATTTTAACAAATAAACGTAGGTATTCTAATATACCTAGGTAACTTGGCCTAATTATTTCACCTAGACAGAGTATATTTGTGACTTACCTGTTTTTGAAATATCTTCCTGTATTTTGATTTAGGCTCAGATTGTCCAACCAGTTTTTCTTCATCTTCCTCCTTGATCAACTTTTTTCGGCAACGTCTCAACATGATAATTTTTAACTCAAAGACAGCGGTCTTAGTTCGTCGCGTGCGCAGCGTCAACTGCGTTGCACAACACTAACCACGTGAAACTAGCGTGGGGTGCGATACGAGGTGCGCGGAGGCACGAGGCGTTCGCAACCTCGTTCCGCACTGTGTTAGCATTATTATTTGTTCAGTGCGGCACGAGGTCTAACAAACCCGACATACTGTACCATAGAACTAGGAATCAATAGCACATCTCAAACATATAGTTATCTCTCTCCTATACCGAACCAGATGGAAGTTATGCCTCTCGCACGACAGAGAAGTTAAAGTTTTTTCTTACCGCTATAACGACCAGACACGGACGAGGTGTTTTAAGCCGCGTTCCGCAGCGAACGTGTTAATAGGTACATAACTGTTCTTAGACTTTCGCAATTTTCACACATACATATAATATTTTGTTATACAGCAAGACTTATTTGCATAAAATTATTTAAAACAGGTAGACGTTTTGACGTGTAACCCGTTCGAAACGTCGGGCAAGAAGAAAGAACATAAGTCCCGCTGTAAAAGAAAACTATTTATATGTACGCCGTATTTGTGTAGGTATTGCTTACCGATACCTACATATTTTCTTAAACATAACATGATTTGAAATAGGTCCATTGACAAGATTTCTATACCACACCAGGGTTGACTAGTAATGAGGCCCTGAACATTAAGTATTCTACAGAAATGAATAAATTGTTAATAGAAATACAGTAAAATAAAAACATACAAATAACATAAAATATAGAAGGAACCCTTAACGACTACATAACTCTGATAAGGTTTAACGAAATTTCTTTATCTTTTGATAACAATTAATGACTATAATGTATACGACAAATTTGCTAGTAACAGAATAGATTTGTCCATCTAAAAACATGTTGCGATTAGTGTTGGTATTAGCCGTGTTTAACCTGGTCAAGGCGCAAACCACAAACGTTGAACAATGTGAGTAGAATTTAGTGCTTTAATTCATTATGATTAGATAGTACCATACATCATCATCATCAACAGCCTTTAATAGTCCACTGCCGGACGCAAGACTCTCCTTAGAAAAGATGTTCTGGTCTACTACACCTCGCTGACCAGATACACAAACACAAACCCTCTTCACCAACCCGGCATAGGGCTTGTGTAAATTTTTCTTTCTCTTTACCACTGAAAACTTAACAAAAGCCTAGCCAAGCCTAATGAGCAGGACACACAGGACTACAGTTTGCTCACTATGTGGGTTCTTACGACAGCCACGTAATAAATAAGGGTGCTGACACTCCATTATAACTGTCGCCGTCTGGTTATAACTCTTTTAGATAATTTAGAGCATGCTCTACGCCGTAATCATACGTTCTTGAATAAATCTCTAAATTATTTATAAGAGACTAATGACTATGGCGTTAAGTTTTTTGAGGTAGCGTAATTCGTTGTTAAGTGATTCGTATTAGTAAACATAAAGGGATGTGGTATTCAATGCTACATTTTTGTAAGTAATGAAACACCCTCAAGTTAGTGATGTTACATTCACAAAAATATTCAAGTGAAAAATAATCTGTAAATATATAATAACCGTGCGGGATGTAAACGACGCCGCTAACAGCCTGGTACGTGTCGTCCGCGAGGTGTGTTCAAACCACTTTCGACCGAAGAGCATTGGACGCAAGTCGAAGCTTACAAGTGAGACCTTCGATATAACGAGGAAAAGACGAGAGACAACAAATATCAGTCCATGTGAGCGTCAGGAACTGAATCGGCACGTCAAGAGGCTGGTAAGACGAGACATTCGCCAAACAAATACTCGAGCGATTGAAGACACAATTGTCCGAAATAAGGGCACAAAAGTCCTTACCAAGCCTAAAAACCCATGTTACCTGACTAAACTAAAAACTGCACAAGGCACTACCGTCACCTCTAAGTCAGAGATTCTCGTTAAAGTCGCAAAGTTTTATGAGGATCTATACACCTCACGAAATCACCCACCCAAGACTCATAGCGCGGATGACCCGCGTGCTAGACTGACTCGCCACTTCTCATATGAGCTTCTCCACATCAATCTGGGCGAGATTAGAATGGCACTCGGACAACTTAAGAACAACAAAGCTCCTGATGAAGACGGAATTACTAGGTGGAATACCTATGTTAGTAAAGCTCTCAAAGCTATTTAATGGTGCTGTATGCTGCGCCGGTGTGTGTGGCGGCTCTGACCGCCCAGAATAGGGCTCACCTCTGGCGTCCTCAGAGGATATTGGCGGTAAGAAAAATACGTGGTTCCCGCGCCATATCGACGGTGGCGGTGTGTGCCTTGACTGGAACTCCTCCGTGGGATTTGGAGGCGGAAGTGCTCGCCAAAGTTTATCAGCAAAAAGCTGACTTCCGGGTATCTCTCCGGGCGGGTAGCGGCTTACGGCCTCCGCCCGAAGAGATACGCGAGTGGCGAGAGGCCGCTCGTCGAGCCACGATGTCTCGTTGGTCGTCCCGGCTGAAGGTTCCACGTGCTGGCTTTGCCACCGTGCAGGCTCTCCAGCCGGTCATCACCGAGTGGGCAGGCCTTCCGACTGACGTAGGTCCTTTCCGGGCACGGTTGCTTCGAGAAGTATCTGCACTCGGTCGCCAGGAGGGAATTGAGTCCTGCCTGTCACCACTGCGACTGCAGTGAGGACTCGGCTCAACAAGCGCTAGCAGTTATTGGAGTAGATCTCTCGCTACCAGCCGTTATACACTCCATGGTCGGTAGCGACAGTTGTTTTACCGCGGTTGCAACCTTCTGCGAAGATGTAATTTCGCGTAAGGAGACGGCGGAGAGGGCCCGGGAAGACGGCCTCCACTCGTACCTAATTCGCCCCCGGGCGGCGGGGGCGCGCATACCAGTGACTCATGCCGCCTTGAATGTGGCCGCGGGTCCTCCATCCGCTATAGTGGTCAGCCGCGAAGAGGTGACGTGCATAAATAGAGAGTTTATCCGCAGATGGTGCCCGCGTTAGCGGGCAGACGCTAAGAGGGATCTGGATGTCGTAATAACAGCTGTTCCCGGATCCCTCCTATGTCGGGCGCAGAGTGGCACACCATGTCCACGGGTTAAAAAAAAACAAAAAAATTTTGTTCAGCAGTGGACAGCGACAGGTTGATTGAAATTTTATATAATATAAATGTGTAAATATATATAATAATCTGACTGTATTACGACTACACACGCACAGCTACGGTACATTGTTGTATTTATGAGAAATAAGAATTAAAACGGACGCGAAAAATAGATAATAATATTTTTGAAGTGGTTTTTATATTGAGTGAAAATTTGAGCTCAATCGGTGCAGAACTTTTTGAGTTCTTAAAGCGCAGAAAAATATATTTAAGAGAAGAATAAAAACGTTGTAACTTGGTGCTTAACGTTAACTGTTGCTTCAAGGTCACCCATATCTGCTTACCGAGGATAAACGTGAGCTCCTTATCCTTATCCATATCGTAAATATATATTTCAACAGTTCAGCATATCATAGCTTTAAATATACTTTAAAAAATTGAAAAACAATTATTTCACTTTTTTAATCTTTCACGACACGGAGTGCGCAGTCTTCAACCTTGTGAGTATCGTAAGAGCCGACTAATAGAGCAAACTCTGAAAGATAAAGATACTGCAAGGAAAAAAAAACTTGAAATAATTTTTACTTTACGTTTGGAAACCTCCTCGGGCTGTCACTCGTTCAGTATTTGTGGGGCAATGGTGTATCAGAATCGGTCCGTCTAAAAACACACGGTGCACCACTTTGCGCTTGAGATAGGAGGGATCCGATAACAGCTGTGATTACGACATCCAGATCCCTAGCAAGTGCTGCGGGAATGGGCACCACATTCGTGTGAACTCTCTATTTAGGCGACGTACGTACATATGCACAGGCCGAAGTCACCTTCTCGCGGCTGACCACTGTAGTGGATGTAGGGAAAAACCCGTACCGTCCACCAGCGGTTATACTCAAGCAACATAAGGCGCGCCACCACCACCCGGTTTGTCGGCGGAAAATCGGGTCGGAGTGAAACTAGTCCTCCCGGACCTTTCCCACCTCCTCCTTCTACAAAATGGCGTGTTCACAGAAGGTTGCTGCTAGCGTATACCGAGCTGAGTCCTTACTGCAGTAGCAGTGGTGATAGGCGGTACTCAATTTACTGTTAGTAGCCGATCGCAGGTGCTTTCCAAAGCATGGGTGCTCAGAAATGACTTGCGTCAGCCGACAGGAAAGGGTCCCATGCTGCCGCCTTGAGTACTTGTTGATGACCATGACCGGCTGGAAACCGCCTTCGTTGACACAGTACGATAACCGCGTATGGCTCTAACCGTAATATCCTCTAAGGGCAACAGTGACGTGCCCTATTCTGGGTGGTCAGAGCTACTATCCACACTGGTGCAACATATAGTGCCATTGACTGGACAATCTCCCGTATAAAGCTGTCAGAAATGCTGCAGGGTGGACCACTACAGGTTCTATGAAACAAAAATGCCTCCACCTCATCCAATCCGGCCACTCGTAAATCAGACCAAACGTGCCACATCTTCAAACGCCCAACCTGGGGTAAGGGGTCTGTATGAGGAGGGGCCCAACACACGAACCTTTGTCGCGCCGCACTAAGCTGTCGACCCCAGAGGTCTCTATTGAGACCCTCTAGCATCCAGTACAAACCACGCGTAGTTCCGCCAACTCCTGGGATGACCAGTAAACCTCCTTCCGTGGAAACCTCAAATGCGGGGATCGGCGCGTCGCAGACTTGAGTAATCGCATCGCCAAAGCGGCCAGCCTCCATGTCGACTTTCTCAGCCGAGGCCTGCAGAAAGAACCAAGAGCAAATGGTGACCGTCTCCTCTAATAGATCCCTATTTAGCTTAGCAATAGACCACCTTGGCAAGCGCAAAGAATGCCGTGTTACCGAACCCCTATCCCAGTAGTCCAGGTGAGCTCAAATCGGATATATAAATGATTCGATAACGTTTCAGCCTCTCCCAGGACACGCCAGTTCTTTACTCGTGCGACGAGAGTAGGAGTAATGAACGATAGGTCAACTATTGGCCCTCTCTACCGTCGCACACACGTGTTGGTGGAGCCTCTGTCAAGGAAACAGAGACCCATCAGGGCCAACAATTCCTCTACAGCCTCGCCTCTTGTGTCCGTCCTGGGAGCACCCATGCAATGGACTTTGTATTAAAGTCCTCTAGCACCAGCACATGCCCAGACGTTAGTCGCCGAATTGAGGTCTCTAAATCGTTGAGGAAAACCTGGAAGTCGCTTAAACTGATGTTGAGGGAGAAGTAAACACAATATATAATAATCTCCCCTCACTTAGCGGCAACATACCCAGCGCCCTTGTTTGTAAGTGACAAGGACGGAGAACGAGCCGCCGTGAAACCAACGACTGACACGGAGCCATCCCGATTACCCAATCAATTTGGAAGGAGAGGAGCATAATAGGGCTATAGCTACACCGATGGACCACTGTGCCGTGGTTTGCAGAAAGATATCCTGCGCATCAGTACAATGATTCAGGTTCGTCTGAACAAGAAGGTTGGAGACTTGATTCATTACAAGACCATTTCTCCAACCTCCACTATGGGCGAGGACGTTGACGAAAAACAATGTCGGAGGCAGCCTGGGTCGATCGGCTAGCCCCCGATACTTACCGTCAATCGCACGAAGGTCTGATTGTTATCCGCTGCACACGCCCTGCCGCTCAGGTCAATTCGCCTGCGTCCGAAATTGGGGGAATGGAGAACTGAGCTTATATTAGATAACTAAGAAAAGAAATTCAAAAAATCCTTTCTAAGGGGAGACCAACCAGTGGGCTAATATAAAGGACCATTGATAATGAGGATGATTTGATGATGATATTTTACTTTTACTTTAAACTACACTGTAGTCTAATTTCATTAAAGTATAGATTGGATCAAGGACAACAATTGATAAAAAAATCTCAATTTTATATCCTTCTACCAGGTGTATTAAATCCAGGACCCTTGCCACTAAACGCGCAAGTTGAAGGATGTATAAATCCTCCGTGCTTCGTAGAACCCGGCGCTGATGCAGTGCTGCATCTGATCTTCAAAGCACGTTAGTATGTTTAAGGCCTATAATTTTGTATCAAAGATTAAATATGTTCTTTATTTGATGCGGATTACATATTTGGAATCTTTAAAAGTTATAATTTTTTTGTGGTGATTGACCGGTCATAGTCCAAAGTAATAAATTAGAAGGTTATTACTTACCCCCATATAAAAGATATTAATTGTATTATTTGTAGTTTAAATGCTTATTTGAAATGAATACCTTTTTTTGTATTAGACGCCAAGGTGCAGAAAACTATTATATAAAATATTATCTCAACCCTTAACTAGTCAGAAAGAGATCTCTCATATTTGATTATTACTATTTAAAAAAAATGTAGTGAAAGTAATAAGCTTTGTAGAGCTTTAAAGCACTTTTTGATGAAAAAAACATCATTTACAAAAAATATTTTGAAAATTAGTTATTACTGTCCCCAAATAAAATATACATATGTATAACGTTATGAAACAAGACTTGTTTTTGTAATTTGCGTGACAGGTTCTTTTACTTTAAGAGATTAAAATATTACTTAATTTGCATCCTCAGCTCACTTAATTACAAGTATGGAGACACTAGTTTCGGTGGAGGTGCCGCTACTAGGAGTGATACCATTTCCTCTTGAACAATATGCAGTAACCTGCAACTTCCTTACCAATACTTATTGTCCCGTTCTCTCTGGTGAAGTTCTTCAGTACACTTTAAGACTGAATATACCTGCCTTTTTAAATGCTGTAAGTGATATTTTTTTACATTTGGTAATATATATAATACCAGTAAATAGGTAACCAAAAATATCGGTTATACAATACGTCCAAGTCATTATAATTCACAAACGGTCGAACGATTTTAAATTAGTTTGTTTTTAAAAATTAATGGACTTCAGTTACTTGACAAAGTGTTTTTAAAATATCGTAGAAGTTCCTGATAAAGTACTAAAACGAATATTATTAAGTAACATCTGTGACTTATTTGTAATCAAAATAATTACCGCCAAAACCTCGCAACGAGTATACTATCGGTGTTGTTATGTATCCCACTTCAGTTACTCCTTTTTATCCAACAACTAAAATCTCGTTTAATTATTTGTTTTCAGATCACCGTTATGATTGAGTTCTATGTGGTCGACGAACAACAGAACATTCTGATGTGCCTACGCGTACCTGTCAGTATCCCATAATCATAAAACGTTCGTTAATCAAGACTTGCGCAGATATTGTACATATAGGATAAAAAAATGGGATTACTAAAATAGTTTTGCTTTGCAATACACTGTTTTATTGAATCCCTGTAGTACTGATTGAAACTACGACATCTATTACTGGACTCCACTGATTGCATTATCTATGCCTAGTAATAGTAACCACTACGACATTCGTGCAGTCGATTTATATTAAGACTCCATAAAATTATTGGAAAAGGTAACGAAAATGTCCAAAAAAATCTGATTCTATATCTAAATAAAAACATAATTATAGATTTCGTTTTCGTTTTATTTTCAAAAGACAATTTTGCGAATCCTATCTCTACAGCACCAAATTACCAAAGAGATTTCATCAGTTATATGTTCTATAATGTCAAGATTATACACAAAAATAAAATAATACATATTATTAATCTACATATTTTTAACATTTGAACATACATTATACATATCTTTGAAATGTCTGATTTTAAACTAGGTTGAATCAGTAAAGGTACACCAGATCTTTATTACCACTGTGGTGTTATCTGTCCATATTTATTTATACTTAATGCACATGTTGTGCAAAGGCGGACTTAATGCCATGGGATATTCTCTCCCAGTCAACCTTCAGGTGATGTAAAAACACGATGCGGTAGGTGCAAAGGTAAAATAAAGAAATTGACAAACATTACTAATAAAACATTATTTTATATAAACAATATATAAAAAATACATAAACGTACATGTATATAAAATTAATACAATATTCCATATAAATACTCACTCGGGTACTACCGTTACGACGATTCTACCAAATTATCTCGAAGCTGACCATATCTCTATGTCCACCTAACTTTTTGCATGTAACGAAACTCCTTTATGAGATTTTAACCAAAGCCGAATACCGACATCTGCCGAGAGTGGATAGAACTAAGTTCTTTTAATGTATACCGCTAAGTGCTGAATCCTCAGAGTTATAAAGCTTAAATTTAAGTTAACCTTTTAACCGCCCGACTTCAGAACAGTTGGCGTGTCCCTAGCGCCCGGCACAGTGAATCGAAAATTAAATACCTAAAAGATAGAGAGATGTGCAATACTTAACTTTGCGATGTCGATATTTCGTTTTAATAACGACATTTGCATTTGCGAGCGTGGTTAACTAACAACTACATCTCACCAAGCTAAGTTTGCACCTCGCGTCGTTTACGTCACACTGAGGCTTAGGTACGGGCTGTAAAAAAGGATTCGTTATGACTTTAAAAAAGTAAACAAATGTTTGTTAGATTTTACTTTGTATTTGTTGTTTTTAACATTATATTATACGTAGGTACACGGGTACACGCCGCATTCCAGCGAGGTGTAAACTTAGCTTGGTGGAGATATAGGTACCTACCTACTTGAATACTACTTAGGTACCTTACGAAATTATACGACATTTTTCGCAAGCCAGTAAAACAAAAAGTGTTTAAAAATTTGAACGATTTATTAATTATTACTTAAACTATTCACAATAAAATCAGTCCAGAGAAGAGTTTGGCGAGTTATACGAACATAAATGTAGGGAACAGCTGATTTTTTTTTTCACGATTTTAGGTTTGGTCCCATAGTTTACTATTTAGAGGTTGTTAATGATTTACCAATAACCCTGTAGATAGTTCAACTCATCTGTGCGCGCGGCGCTATGTGTGGGTAAAGTGATAAGGACACGTTTTGCTCGGACGACGACTGCCGCTTACGCTGCCACACAAATGAAAGCTGTATAAATAAGCGCACGTACACATGGCGCTTCGTGCACAGATGAATTGAACTATCTGTAACGATATTTATCACAATCACAATAATTTGTATCACACTAATTAACAACAAACATAAAAATAAAAATTTTACTTGACAATGTCATTATCAGTTTACCTATTGACTTAGATGTAACGATATATCACAATCACAATAAAATTTGTATAACACTAATTTCAATAAAATCAGTCAAATAATCACAGATATAATTTCTTATTACTAAAATCAGTCTAACAATCAGAGGTAATATTTTTCATTAATCGTCGAAAAATTATTTATGCTCGCTATCGACGAGGCGAATTATTGACGAGACCACATTTGTGTAACATTCGATAAACTTATTTTTACGAGTTTCATCGCCAACAAAATAACTGTCCGCTAAAATTTTGGCACTTTCTTCGATTGGATTATCAATTTGCTCGTATTGTGTACTTGCATTTGTTGTTTTGACTAAAGTTTGTGTCGCCGTAGATCTATATAAATCTGGCGTACTATCAGAACTTCTTAGATGCGACTGACCCTCATTTAAATAAACCATATACTCGTCGTTGGTCAGCGTTGATGGTAAGTTAACATCTTGGCTACAGTCTATGTCTACTTCATCTTGGCTATAGTCTAAAGGAGCCAAAATTGACTGGCTCTCTTCAAATTTCCCTATAAAACAAATCAAACATGAGTTTTTGTAATGATATCACCATTTACATGCAATACGTTTCGAAGACCACTTACTTTTGGACCCCATCTTGATATTAAAAAATTGTGAAAAATTGTATATATAAAAAGCTGAGGACTGGAATACCAGTTATCTACATACAACTCTCGGTTGCAAAAATAGTAGTCTTTCAAAAGTTCAGTCACAACTGATCCAGTTAAGCCTAAATTTGGTACGGTCTCTATTTCTGTTTCCGATCCACAGTACACTATAAAATCCACGATATAACCGGTTTCGACATCACATAAAACAAATAACTTAATGCCAAATCTATTACGTTTTTTAGGTAAATATTGTTTTATAATTAGACGACCTTTAAAAGGCACAATACTTTCATCAATGCACATTTTTTTACCCGGGATAAATGTTGTTTTGAAAGTTTCACGAGCGTGGTCAATCATCATTTTTATTTTGTGCAATCTCGGTACACTACTTGTCCCTGCAGGTGCTTCACAAAAAGATAACATTGCAAGAATTGAGCAATATCTATTTCGAAACATAGTATTACTGAACACCGTACTATGTAATAACGGGTCTGTAGACCAGTGTTCTTCAATTGTTATTCTTTTGTTTCTAGTGAAAAGCATTGTTACTGCTAGGAAAATGTACAGGTCGTCAATAGTCACGTCGCGCCATTGTTGCAGTCTTGAATATATTCTGAGATCAGTATGTCTTACGAAGTGTTGATGATATTTATTCGTACAATTGGCTATTTTCTGTAACAAGTCTTTGCTACAAAAATGTTCGAAAAATTCGAATTCAGTGGAGGTATCATCTAATTTGACAGCAGGCGACAGTCCACAAACAAAGTCGTCGAATTCTTCTAACATTGGGGTAGCAATTTGCGTTGTCCAATTAGTGGTTGTGACATTGTTTCCTTGAATCTGAAATAATACAAAAAAATAATTGTAGAGTAATAAAAATACATCGGTCTCCAAGGTAGGAAATTTGAATAGCCTACAAAAGCAAAATTAGCAGTGCGATTCAGTGCGGTGTGTGGCAGCGCGGCGGCACGCACAAAATAAACTCTACCTATGTAGGTATCTACGAGCGAGTCAGCGCGCCCACACGTGACTCGCGCTCCAACCAATCAGAATCACCGTTCCAGAGTGGCCGCGCGCGCATTCTCATCGCACGGCGCGCTCTCGCCATCTCACTCACTCTAAGTTTAAAATTTCCTTTCAAACATCACCACCATACTACACAATAAATTAAAATACATTTATCTAGATATGTAATAAAAAAAATAATTACCTCTACATCAATGTCAAACTCTTCGTCTGCTAAAAATTCTTCATTTTCATCGCCTTCTAGAATTCGTATTAACTCTTCAGTAGTCGTCATGATACATTTCTATCATGTACATTTATCGACATACGAACGTAAAACTTCATGCACAAGCACAACACTGATGGAAAATTCCAGAAGTCGGCACTCGTTTATGACGTAAGAAGCGGTCGTCTTTATCCGACCGTAGCGCAGGACGTACTAACAAAGTAAGTTTCGGAACATGTAGGCTAGGGATGGGAACCATCAATTCAATCGCTGACATTTCATATGTAAATTTACTTAATTTTAAAGGAATTAAATGAAATACTCACAAACATTTGTAAAAAAATGTTTTATTAACAATTGCTGTATTTGTTTTAAAGTTAATTAGTCAGTATAACGAGAAATATTTTGATTTATGTTTATTTTTGTATCGGTAAATTTTGGCATATGTCCCGTCCCTCATGTCGGATTTTGTCGTCATGGGCGTTGCACATCAATACAATTTTCTAAAAATTATGTTAGTAATTCATCTAACTTTGGACATTATTTTTAGGACTTCTAATTAAGAGACTAAAGTGTATTAAACTGTAAATGATTACTTAGTTAACTATTTACCTAATATAAACATATTTTTGATAGAATACAGCGTAATTAAATAAAAAAGCTGATTAAACGAGCAGTGATATTTTGGTCGTAAATATACGACTCTGGCGAAATGGGCCCGAAAATATTTGTCGGATTAATCCGACGTAGGCGGTTAAAAGGTTAAGACGTTACAGCATCAAAGCGCATAGGTGCGTGAATTTATTAAACAGTAACCTTCGATTATAATAATAAACTGTAAAGATATCGAGGATTTCTGCATTTTGTGATTTACCCGTGGTCCAATTGCGTAGTCCTACTGGTAGTATCACGGTAAAAAACTTTTGACCGTGGTTCTTTCTGTTGGACCTTGGGTATATATCTATATATGTATGTGACACCTGTACCTGTAGTCGCTACTGGTAGTAGTACAGGTATTTTTACTAGTCTATGATTCTATCAATAAAATCCACTTTAAATAAGAGTAATGTTTGTTTTCGCCTGTTCCATATATCCCTACTACAATCTTTCCCTTAGTAGGGATGCTTGGAACTTTTTTCCAATAATCGCTACCGGTAGGGATACATGGAACATTCTGCTCCGTATATCGCTACTAATTCTACTACTACTACTACTAAAAGTAATCGAATTGGCAGGGATAATTTGATATTTTTTCTGTTTATCTGCTACTGATAGCGACAAACAGAAAAAAAACCAATTAGGTTGTATGTATCTCCACCGGTAGCGATAATTAAGATAGAAAAATTGTCAAGTATCTCTACTAGTTTCAATATTTTAGTAGGGATATATAGAATAGGCGTCTATTTTCTGGTTCTTGTGAATTTACGTTAAGAGTATTTATTTGACATATGAGATGTTTTATGTATTTTAAACTATTTGTGGCGACTTCCACATACAGCATAAACAAAAATATACAACAGCGCCATTTAGCGTAGATACATAGAACTACGAAGTATAATAATGAGCTACGAAGCAACTACTAATCCTGTATCACGAAATAGAGATTCGCGTGGCAATAAGCATATATACAACATTCCAACATCAACTATTGGGCTGTGGTCCGCCAGGCAAGAACACCTCGCCTGGTCGAAAGATCTTCCCTTTGTGTCGGAGGGACGTGGCACCCTCGTCCCTCCACAATCAAACATGATTAATCAATCAATGTTTAGTGTAAATTCGGAAGAACAATAACTCCTAATAGTACTTTACGTTAGTTACTAGAGAAGAAAAAGTGATTTTGTACCTAAAAAGACAAAAAGCAATCGAAATATATCATCTTACAAACCGATAGCGACGATTAGCTATATAGGTACTGTCCGCTTTATAGTGTTCAAAGTAAGTTTTATATAGACGCCACAGTGCCTGTCAAAAACAAGTTGACAACACACAATGAAATGTAAACAGAGTCATCATCTCTCCCAAGTCACCAAAATAACTGGAGATGTCGCTTCACCTCTAATAGCCTTGGACACTCCACATTCAATTCGGATAGATCGTTTCTTCCTGTTCGGGTCAAGGAGATGTGTATTTGTAATAAACACTTCGTTTGCCGTAACCTTACCATAAAATAACACAATGTGATGTATCTTTATCCCGAGCCTTTTCCCCAAAATAGGATGAGGTCAGCTTAAGTCTACTAAGATACGGTTACAATTTTTTTACACGGAGCCGCCTTCACAATCCTTGGATGTATTGGCGATATCAGTTCTATAGAAAACAATTATCGGTGGCTTGAACGTTATCTCCGAGGTATGCAGTACTAAGCATGTGGTAAGAATAGTCATTCATCCATACTGGCCTAGGATTACTAACTTTATAATGTGCTAGCCTAAGCGGTTACCACCGAGTCACAAGCCCCTTTCAGGAGCAGTACGGTATAAAGAAAAAAATGATATATGTTACAAAATTCTTTATTCTGTTTTAATTAAGAAGTATTTTGGCAAGTAAACAATCCTCTAACTCTATTCATCGATTAAGATAATTACCATTGAGTATAGATTCCTCAGGACCAAATCAACTAAGTAGAAAAAATACTAAACGATTTATAATTTTATGCATTAATTATTTATTCTCAGCCCTCACAAGCACGATCTAAACAGTTCACCAGCACTATTTTGTCTAAAAAGTGAGTTACCTTGGAAGTGAACAAAAACTAACAATAGGATAAGTGAATCTTCATATTATAACCTTCAAACTTAAATGACAACAAAAATAAACGATGAAGGTTATCTCAACTTGTCCGTTAGTTAAGAGAAATTGAAGTCGGAGACACCCTAAAATTTAGTTTAGACCACAACCAAGAATAACAAAAAGGAACATGAACACTTAAGTTAATATAAATGCTCCAAATGTAGACATCCAAGTCAATCCACATTACTAATACTAACTTATATATTTTAACAAGAATGTATCATAAATCACAGATTTTATACTAACAAAGGTGTGTTAAGTCTTAAGCATTAACTACGAGGCCCGTGTAGTGTTGTGTAGTAGGGCTTCTTCACTTAAAAAAAAAACCAGTCTGTAATAAAATAATAAGACTTTAAAAAGGGGTAAATACTGACAACTTATATTATTTTACTTATTAAAAGTAAAAAATCTTGAGATAGTGAGACGAATTTTAAACACAACACAATTGATACCACGTAATACTAAACTGCTTAAACTATAAAAGTTGATCGTTCATAGAACTTTGTACGATATTTACATTGTTAACTCGATATATCACTGGAGTCTTTAATGTCAGTCACCATAACTTGCGGTTCAATATTGATATGTTCACTTAACTGTGTTAAAGAGAATGGTACCATCATATTACAAAATGACATAAGAGTTGTTACATTGGCATATTGTTGCAACGGCGGAGCTTTTGTACCGTAATACGAATACTCATCGTGAAAAGCGTTCTGCACAGTGTTTGGTAGTTTTGTAGTAGATTTCTTGGCGACGGAATTGGGAAGCTTTGTTGTAGATTTTCTTGCGCATCTCTTGGACACAGAAGGCATCACATCGCTTTCTTTAACTAGTGCCGTATCCACAGGTGACCACAGACTCATTTTAGACGGTAATTTAGGGTGAGCAGTCATGTGATGCGTCCGGTACTCTTTTATGTATCTAAATTTACTATCGCAATACACACATTTATAGGATTCCCTCGTGTCAACTCCTAGTTTATATTGAACATAGTTGACAGGCTCCCCAGGATGTGTAGTCTTGTTGTGCGCCATTAAAGACGTAGGGTCCAAACACAGTTTGGAACATACATTGCATTTGTAAACAACTGTACTTACTGTACTCGCAAACTCCGGTTTCACGTTATTATGTAAATGTGTATGAGTATCAGATTCTGGAACGGCTTTTTCACATACTAAACATATAAAAGTTTTGCTGGATGGCATTTTTGCCTCGGGAGGTAAGTCCGTCGGCTTAACTTTGATAGGTTTATTTGGGTGTTTTTGTTCTATATGTTTTGATACACATTTTTTTGTGGAACTGGTGAACGTACAATATCCACAACTATAAGGTTTCAATCCGAAATGTGTTAGCATATGAACTTTAACAGTGGTGTAGTATATACTTTTATAGTCACAATGCGGACAGTGCTTTTCAACTTTCTTTTTATTAGCTGGCATTTCGTCGATCACAAGTTTCTCGTCGTCGCTCTCTTGAATTGGTCGTCTTCGTTTTAGTTGTGCAGGATTGATAACTTTTTCCTCATAACGAACGACGAGCAGAGAGTTATCACTGTCTGGCACAAGCTTTTCAGATGTTGCAGACACCGAGGCTGTATTGATTTCTTGAATAACTTGTTTTTGTTTCTGAATAGTTGTTGAAACCCATGTTGCACGCATAGCTGGATCTCTTAACGCTTCTTTGGGTCGAGAAGGGACGTCATGGTTCTTGCAGTGGAACTGAGCTTCGTGGTAGGTCTGGAAAAGCTCGGTACAGCTTGTGCAACACCACCTAAAAATTGTTGGCATCAAATATTATATAAGCTTTTCATGATGATGATGTGTACAGCCAGTCTCGGAGATCAACTAACGACGTAGAAAGTGTTACAGTAAACAAGTTTATCTGCAAATACAGTTGCACTCTATGTTACCTCACTCTCATAATCCGATGTGACGGTTATCCGACACGACCTGGAGAGATCAGGTGCAGATACGCTTTACGTGCTCTTCGAGGCATAGGGGTTTACGACAAGATCGCAAACGTTAACCGCTAGGCCAGATACAAACAGGAAAGTTCTTACTCATACATCAGCTGAATCCGATATAGTTTTCATGAACGAATTATAAAAAACAATTACATTACACGCTCATAGCTTTTTATATATTTAGGTCAAATTATTATTCAGCAAGTTACGTTTTTATTTTTTAACGAATTTACCAATCTATACTGTGTACACTATGTGTGCGTACTACGTGTGCAAAATTCCTGAATTAATTGTTTGGAAGTAGACATAGGTTTAATTGTTTTTGATTATACTAATGGACAACTAAAATATTCTCTATGTTAATTATACTAGACTAAAAGTTTCTTTTTTGTGTTCTTTTTATTTAAGTGAAGACTGTATAGAGGTAGAGGTGTAATGACCATGAACACAGGTTAAACTGTGGAAAACGGGTAATAATTCATAGACATGTTTAATTTTTGTTTTTCGTCACAACTTATTTTCTTTTTAAGAATCGTTTGAGAATTAAAGGATTAATTTACCTTATTTTATTTAATTCCATCTCCAAATGATCTCTCATTGGCACTTCATCCTTTGACAAGAAACTGCACTTTGGACAAGAGAACATTACGCCGTTAGGCGAGCCAAATGACCCGAAAGTTGTCTCTAAATCCTTATCGGAATACTTTCCGACATTTTCCTTGGGAACGACAATTTCAACAGAAGGGTCCGGTTTATTATTTTCAGCAATAATTGATGGTTTTATTAGATTATCTTTGTATTTCTTTATAATGGCGGCCTGGTGATCCAGCACACCGGTGACCCAAGTTTCTATGTTGACGTCAGTAGGTAGTTCGATATGTTCATATTGTCTCCGATGCTCCGACGACATGTGGTCGGTAAGCCCAGTTTTGTGAAATCCCTTGTATGAACAGAGACCGCAACTCCATCTGAAAAATATTAACAAATAAAATTAATTAAACTTATACATTGTGGGGTAGTCCCCATCCGTGCATTTTAACAAATATGAACTGTAATGACGTAAAGATGCGTCAGAGATATATTTTTTAACTTAAGGTATTTATTATCTTGGATATCATCATACCATGACCTCTACTGCGATATAAAATCTGTAATCTCTATGAAATTAACCGCATGACATGACCTGTTTAGTTTCAGTGGTTCAACGGAAACGTAAATTGTGTGTAATCGTGCGGAAATGCAGCGAATAGTATTGAAGAAGCTCTCCAAACGATTAATCGTATACGTCTGAACATTGCACAATAACAGAAAAAGAGAAATTCTCAACGAGAGAGTACTCGTAGTGTCAAACGGACGCCGTTTCTAGCAACGCGGACGGTCTACTAATCTTATTGCAGCATAACGGACCCCATGGTTATATTATAGCATATTTTCATTTAGTAATTCGCCTTAATGGTGCTGTTAATACACTTACAATATAGTAAGCGTATTAACTATGTATAACTAGCTATAAATATAATTATATAAGTAAATATTATTTTTGGATCATATTATATAAATATATAGGCCACTGAGAACAATATCACCACAATAAAGAAACATGCTTTATACTTACTTTCTATAATTCAACTCTTCAAATAAATGTGATTGCATCAATTCCCTAGTATCTTCCATGAAAACAGAACACAGTGGACACTTATATTTAATCCCATTAGGCTCGCCAAATTGTCCGAATTTTTTACACAAAACGTGCATATCAGTGAGCCCAACGTCGACTACTTCATTAGCCTCTTTCTTTACTAAATTAAGATCGATAGTGAGAGGTGTAGTCTCTATGATCTTAGGAGGTGGAGACGCCGAGGACTCGACCTTCACTTCCGGTTCTGCAGGTTCCGCTTTTTGCCGTTGTTTCATCCACCGCGGGGTCCCGTCACTCTCATCGGGTATAGAACCTTCACGGTAATAATAGAAAAATATTTCTTGAGATTTGCCGGCATGAGAATTGCTTTGATGTTTAATGACATTTTCAATAGCAGATGTCCGAAACGGGCAGTAAGTACATTTAAACTGCATTTTCGACTGGTGGAACTTCGAACAATGATCCACCACTTCTGGTCGCAGCATACTCTTAAACTTGCATAAGCCACATTGCCACGGTTTTAAGTCCATAGTGGGCGCAGCATTATTCTGGACAGGCGCCGGCGCAACGGGCGCACTCTTCTCCTCCCTTACAATCATCAGCTTCCCAGTTTTATGAATTTCGGACAGATGCTTCTCTAAAGCCTCACGCTTGAAATGATAATAAGAGCATGCAGAGCATGCATAAAGTGTAGAATCGTGCATTTTTAAGTGTGATACGATACGAGTGGCTGTCAAAGGTTTAGAAGTATCAAGATGTTGATGAGGAGGACAGTGAACACAGTGGAAGTCACTCGTCCCCGAGTGCAACGCGTCCCAGTGACGACGCAGCATTGCTTCGTCAACTGAAATATACGAACAGCCCTTAGCGCCGCATGTATGTCTCTGTCGCTCCGGTACATATTTAGGATATCGTGACGCTGCTTCTGGGGGTATAAATAAAGTTACTGATGGTGTGTGCTCTGCACGAGACTTTTCCGGTGTTCTATTAATTATAGAACTTGACGCTAGATTTAACATCTTATCAAAGTGTTTCTCATTGCTTTCCAAGTGTGGTACAGGATTAACTGGTGCCGTCTGTGGCACGGGTTGTTGCTCTGCATGGAGTTGTAAGTGTCTGACCATATTTAAACGAACTTTTGTGCTAAACTCGCACCGTGAACAGTATACCAATTGATCTAAAATAGGAGTTATAGGAAGCTGATCAATTTCTTGTGGCTCGAATCTACGCTTCGCCGGTATGGGATCAGTCTTTGGGCCACTTAGTTTTCTTTTTGGTAATATTTTATCTTTTTGCGATTCCTTTACAGTCACTATAAAACGGGTATTATGGCCCCGCGAAAATACAATGTTGCTCTCTTTGTGAACTGATCTCATATGTTTTCTGGCGAAATTTTCGGTTAGTAATAGTGTCCCGCACAAACCACACTCAAAAGTGCTATTCTGTGTGTGATCTGCAACGTAATGCAAGGTGATCTTGTCTAGATTCTCAGCATTATACTTGCAATGAGGGCATGGGAAATTACGCGATAAATTTGTTATGCAACTATATATATGCTTTTTAAAGCCACCCATGTTCTTGCAAATTTGTTTACACTGTGGACATGTGTATAAGTTAGCATTGGGAATAATTTTGGATGTTGCCTGCTTCGAACTTGTGGATGCTTCGTCATCAGAAAGATCAATGACAACATTTTGGTTAGCAGCAGATGTGTCCTCTTCATCACTATCTAGGATAACCACATCAGTTGAAAATATTTTCTCTGTGTCAATGGGTTCTGGTTTCAGTGAAATCGATTGCATATCCGAAGGAATTACGGGAGGCGTCGTTACGGTATTAATAGTTGCAAGAGTCGTATCATGACTAAGTGTTAAAGATGAACTCATTAGTGGAGTGGCGACTGAGGGGGTTGATGTTGCAACAGAAACCGGCAGTTTTGGAAGAACAGTGAGAGAATGTACCAGTGGAACAGTGGTCGACGATGATGGAACTGTGTCAGTCGGTATAGATATAGTAACAATTGACGTTGGATTCGATGGTTGAATAATTTGAGATGTGTTTTCTATCTGTTTAGAAACATTTAGTGTGGGCTTAACGTCTAGAGAAGATTCAAGTAATTCTTCAGGTATTTCAGAGGTTTGTATTAGTGTCTCAGACGTGTCTAGAGGAGTTTCGTTGGTTTGGTGGGCAGGTTTCTCTGTGAGTTCAGTCATAAACGGTCCAATAAGAGCTTCCATTTCAATGGAACGCTCTGCTTCACGTACAGGATGCTCCTTGGTAGCAGACGGAGTTATATCTTTTGCCTCAACTTTTTGCTTAGTTAGGAAGGCTAACGGAAGAACTCTTAGGTCATTGGAGCCATCCTGAAATAAAATAGAAAAACGTTAAAGTTATTTAGTTTGTGTGAACATATATTGATTTCTAAACTTTTGAATTATGCTGTAATAAACTAAAGAAAATTTAAAAAGATGTTACACAAGTTGCTCTAGAGTAAATATATAACAAAACAATACATACAGAATTACGCACCTTATTAGTAATTATTCGTATATAAGCTTGTGGTAACTTATTTGGATGCGCAATGGACATGTGAGACAACATCTCACTCTCATTGTCTGCACCATGAACGCACCAGGTACACTGGTATAACTTTAATCCATGACTCTTCATGTGTTGAATTAAATCAGTAGGTGTGGTACTCTCTGTATCACAGGCCTAAAAATAATTTGTAAACACAGTTTAGTTAATGTTGGAGGAGTAGAACAAACAAACAGAGTATTATATATAATGATCAATATCTTTCGGATAATTATTGTGCGGGAGCATTATTCGAAGATCATGATATAACTTGTGACGATTTAATGTAAAATAGTAATTACAGTTTTAACAATTTTTTAATAAGTAATACATAAAAATAATAAAAAAATTTCATTACTCATAAATGCTTTTGAATATTTTTTAACTTGTTCAATCTTTATAAATTTGATCGCAAAGAAAATATTTTTATAATTATTAAATATAAATTCTAAACAATTTGTTTGTTGGCAATTTCATGATAATTAACAATTTTTATACAGATATAAATATATATATTTATTTACAATTATATAAAATTATTATTCAGAACAAAATTGTATGTCAATATATAGTGTGAGTGACTGGCAATCCAGACAGTCTCTCTTAACCACATGTAAAAAGAGCATGTATTCTTCTTAATAAAAGTTCACCAAGAACTTGATATTCTTTCCTGTCAATGAGTGTACTCACAAAGTAAAATCACAATAACAGCCAAATAGTGATCGATACATGTAACGTTAATGTGTTGTACTTAATGTGATGTTGTTTAAACTATAGACACGGCAAGATAGTTTGATTGCCGCAGTGGAATTTGTACTTTGTTACTTGGGCATTATAAAGCATATACTTTATTTACACATAAGCTGAAGCTTTTAAATTCAACATACGTGGCAAGGATGCGCAGTTGCAGTGGTGTGTCGCTGCAGCAAATGGTCACAAAATTTGTCTGGTGTGTACGCGCGAAACTTACAGGAATCACCACTATCTTCTGAAATTTAAAAATAAAATTTTGCTAGTTAATACTATTTGTAACTATTTAAGAGTATAAGTTTCAAGTATAATTATGCTTACTGTGACCACAAACGTAATACGATACGGCTTCCTCTCGGGTCAGCATCTTAAAATTAGTTTGAATAGTTGAGACCGTTGTTGTTCGCAATACGCTGCCGGGAACTGGCAAAACTCCATGAACTCTCGAGATGTGCACCCCGACTGCCTGACTAGACGCAGCCCTGTAGAAACACTGCTGACAGCAATAATGGCAATTTCCGTGAGTTTTAAATACGTGCATCACCAGGTCCACGGCATTGCCAGCAGAGTCAAAATCACAATAACAACAGTTTAACGTGTCAATACCACCAATTCTTTGATGTGTAGTCGCATGGGCTAAAGCTTCTTCGGTAGAATCCGTAGCATATAAACAGTATCTACCGGAACACTTGAAAACTTTCGCCAAATTATTTGCAGTCATCATAGCTTCTGTAACTAAATAGTATTTCTTTAATACAACTTCGGCCTGGTGTTCTTCGTATTTAAAAGTTTTACTTTCTTCTTGTTTTTGCGGCATAACTGCTGAGAATGTAGAGTTCAGCTGAGGAGTTTCGACCTCTATGGAGCCAAGACTCCTAACACTCTGGATTATTGGCAAAGATGGGCTTTCTGGCATTTTAGTGTCATCTTCCGATATTGTAATTAATTCAGAAAGAGGTCGAACATTAATATATGACTTTTTAACCGATACTTTCTCAGAAACAGGTTTTGTAATTTCTTTTTCTAGAATCGGGAAATCGTCCATATGTTTATCTAAATAATGTTGCAAGCAGTCACTGAAACGGTGTGTACCCTGTGGTGTTACAATAACTTTACACACGTAACAATAACCGTCCCAGTTTTCAGAGTGTTTGGTTTGAACATGTTTTTTCATAGAAATTAAAAGAGTTGTCTTAAAGTGATAGGTGTCATTGATGCAACATAAATATTCCTTGGCACCAGACTCGGTTACATTTATTTTAAAATGTGAACAATTAATAACATCGCTAGAAGGCTGAAGTTCAGAACATTCTAGTGGGTGATTGGTTAACTGATCTTCTATATTTAAGGCCTTATCAGCAACATCTGTTGCACTTTTCACTTCATTGTTAGAAATCACATTAGCACTTTCTTTTTCCACTTTAATATTCATTTTGCCAGGTTCACTAACCAAATCATCTGCTTCACTGATGTTATCGTCCCTTTCAAAAGCGATCTTAGATTGTATGGGTGGCGTGATTGATGCATTTGATTTTCTCGTCGACGTACGAGTTTTAACTCCTTCACTTTCATCACTTTCCGCACTGTCTTTACATTTTTCGTTTGCATCGGTAAAAGCTGGTTCTGAAGTACGATTTCTCGTTTGCAAAATATCATCATGTTCGCTGCGCCGTATTAAGGAGGTTAAACTTTTTTTATTCATTGCCGACATATTAATTGTATAGACAGCAGTCTGTTCATCGTTATGCCGCACTATTACATGTGTTTTTAGATTTTCTAAAGAAATTTGAGTAAAGTTACATTTTTTGCAAATAAAACCAATAAGTTGGCCTTTTGTGTCCTTTGGAGGCGACGGAATATCTAAATTAAATGGGCACTCGTGTACGTTGACGCATTCAGAGCAGTTCTGCTTATATTCACCGGTGTGCATACTTACTATATGCCAAAAGAAAGTTTCCAAAACCGATTTATTATAACTGAATTCTTTGAAACAAAATGTGCATACGTATTTATCTGAAGTTATTTTACTGACTGCTTTGAAGTTTATTTCTACACATTGTTCAATAGCTTCCTTTGCAACATCAGGACTCATTCGAGACAACGGAATCTCAGTATGTGGATGTTGATTTCTATAATGAAGTACTATGTCAGTACCGGTGAAAGAACAGAGTCGGCATGAATAAGAATACTGGTTTTTCTGGAAACAATAATTTCGGTCAGTATAACAGTCTTGATCTGGCACCGAAGCATCAGGGTGAATATTTTCATAGCCATCATCTAGTGTGGGATCAGGTTTTTTCGGTAGATCTTTCTTCTTTTTAGTTTTAGTCTTAATCACACCCGCCTGCCATCCACGCCGTTTGCGTTTAGTCTTTCTTCTTAAATCCGATAACAACTCTGTACTGCCATAACTTTTACAAGATGTGAGTGAATCACTTTCAGAGTCAGTGTTACTACTGTCACCATCTTCACTAGCTTTTTCGGGTATAGCATCAAAAACCGAATCCGATTCAAATGCGTAAGGATCAGAATTCTTTTTAATTTTTGTCTTTGATTTAGGTCCAGGTTTATGCTTAAAAGTTGTAGGCGCCTTATCCTCTTTAATCGTTTCAGGGACACTGTCATTTAAAGTTTTAATTTTTACCTTTGTCATATGTTTTTTCTTTTTATTGTTTTCGGTATCAATGTTTTTATTTGCTGCATCTTTATACTTTTCTAAGACCACTATTGGCCCACCTTCAGAGACAGTTTGCTCTTCTTTAGATGGCGATATTTTTTCATCTACCAATTTAGCTAAGCGACACATTCTTATGCCGGTAGCACTCAAAACTTCATCTCTTATGAACATTTCTTTTATATCTTCTTGTAATTGCATTAGTTCGCGGGGTATTTTTTTAACTTTTGGTTTAGTTTCTGCAGCAGCTGCTCGAGTGATTCGCTTTACTGTAACAGTAACAGCGTCTTTCTTTGTCTTCCCCTTTGCTTTTTTTACATATTTAGTTTTCTTGGCGGTTTTTTTTTTAGATTTAACTTCAACATCTGAAATATCTACTCTTTTGCATTCGCCCTCTGTCTTAATATCGGAAGCTTTAGAGTCTACATCTTCTAATTTCGAACCATTTTCATTGTTTATACTACTGTCTCTACTCACTTGATCAACATCTGCGTCTTCCATTTCTTTACAATCTATTGTCTCTATTGCTTTCGTATTTGTAATCTTAGATGACTCCATTTTTTCGACCTCTGGGTCTATATTAGTTATTGGTACATCACAACTTTCTTCGTCGTCTGATACTATTTCATTTAATTTTTCAAGTTTTTTCTTGATTTTTTCGTTTTCACTTGATTGATCACCTAACATGCTAAGTAATTCTTTTATTTTTGATTTATTTTGTAATATGGACAATAAACTGCCAATGGAGTCTAATCCAGGATTGATTTCTTTAGAAGCAATAGGTTTAAGTTCGATGGATTCAGTTGATGTAACTTCGTTAGTACTACCTTGTAAAGTTTCGTCGTTACTTAATTTGAGTACATCGTCTGTATTAATTGTACTGTCTGGAGTAGAACATCCATCTACATTCTTATCTGATTTTAACTGATCTTCATGAGGTTTGGCACTTTCCTCAATTTCAGTAGTAGAATCAACGTTATTTTTATTTTCTCTATTATGTTCTGTATCACTCTGAGTTGGTGCATTTTCAGCAGGGTTTTTTAAATGTGGTGATTCCAAATGGTTTATTCCAATGGCATCACTTTTAACCTGATTTTCGCAAGGAATTTCTTTTGAGGTACTATCTTCTATTTTATTATCTAAAACTTGGTATTTTGAACATTCAGGTATTGTAATTGAGTCTTCTTCATCAACTTCCGGTAAACGGTCTTTTAATGGAGTAGAGATATTTTCCATCATATTTTCCAAAGTAATTTCTTTAGTGAACTGGTGACTCGAATCAGTCTTTGCAGTATTAAGATCATTATCAAGATCAGCAATCAGAGCAGTGATATTTTCAATTACGGGATCACTAACGACGTTGTCAGAAAAGATTTCTAGTTCATCGATACCAAAGTTTGAATCGTGGTCAAAACGTGACAACTTTGTACCAGGATTCAATTTTTCTTTAACAGTTACATCGAACTTTTTTATATTTGTATCTTGGCTTTCTGATTTAACATCTTTACTTTTCGATTCTTTATCTAACTCTTCATATTCAGAAGGTGTATCTTTGATTAGAGCTATACCTTTCTTTATAGAGTTACGTTTTTTGCCAGAATTTTGTTTATTTACTACAACTTCGTCTGCATCTAATCCTACTTCATTTGAATCTGCACCGTCTGAAACTATATTTTTTGTATTGATATTTATTTTACTCTCTTTTATTGTAATAGTTTTAGTTTGTGTTTCTATGTCGTTATCTGGTTGGGAATCATATATTAACTTTCTGAATTTTTTTGTTTTCCCAGCTATGTTCAAGTTAGCTTCCTCCAAACTCTTTTTGCTAGATCTTGTTTGCCTCCTTTCTGAAAAATCACTTTCTATTTTTTCACAATGTTTCTTACCGATGTCTTTAGATGTTATCTTATCTTTTTCTATAGTAATTTCATCCTGTTTTATGTTTTGTCCTCTTTGATCTTTCGCATATAGCTTTTCTTTAGATAAATTTCTTTTATCTTTACTGTCGATTTCTTTTCTAAAATTTTTATCTTTGTCATTAATTTTAACTAGGGAATCAGTTTTCTTCTGAATCTCAGAATCTTCTTTCTCCTCGGTAGTTCGTTTGATTTTCGGTATTTTATAGTTTTTAACGCCATAACCAGATGTCAAAACTGATCCTGTTACAATTTTATCATTTGAATACACAATACCACTTTTGTGGCCATAATTATCAGAACTGTATCTATCAGTTCTATTGGTGGTTATTTTACGCATTCTTGGATCTCTAGAATTCCTTCCAGGTGAATACGAAGACCTAGAGAGCTCAGAATCATTTTTCTTTTTGTCATACGCATCTTTTTTACTATGACCGCTATCTGTTGTTGGCTTTGATTTGTTATTACAAGTGTCACTCTTTTTTACGTTAAGGAAATTGTCCCCGAAGAACCTACACGATTTGAAGTCAGCTTTAATTTCCTGAAAGCTCCTTTTGTCTTTTTTAGAATCCAATATTTCTCTTCCTACACTAGATGATCGTTGCAAAGTTCGTCTCTTATTTTCAATATCATTTTTATACACCTTCATGTCTTGCGCTGGTACATGTCTCAAACTGGGCTCACGGGTAAGCGAACGTCCTACGCTACCAGCTCTTTGTCTTCTTACATCAAAATTGTTGACGACTACTTGAATTTCATTAGCACTGTCTATAATTTGTTGAAATGTGGCATTGATACTGGTATCTATAGTAAAAGATCGTCCAGTATTAGATTTTACAGACAGTGTATTACTGTCTTTTGAGTTATTATCAGCAGGTGCTTTCTCGGCATTTGTTTCTTCATATCCTGAGCTATGTCCAATGTTTTTTTTATATATGTAATCACGTCGAGAACCAACTTCTTCAATATTATACCAACGTTCCCTACCGTAAGCTCCGGTACTTTCGTGATCCTTAGATTGCGAACGGGCAACACGATCACGTCTATCTTGATCTTTATTAAAGTGTTTTCCACTTTGATCGGGAGCAAAGTATTTATATCTACTATTCCTCCCAGTACTTGATTCTCGATCGCGGTGTCGATAGCTGCCTGACCCATTATAGGATTTTTGTGATGAATAAGAGGCACTATGATAACGATCTTTTTCCTTATAATAGGTTTGATCCCTTTCTTCATATTGTAGTTTTGACTCTGAATCTGATTTTCTATTAAGCCTAGGATCCTTGATATAAGTAGATGCATTATAATCATAACTACTAAACTGATTTTTTGATGCATCTGTACGTCCATATGAATGTTTACTTTGAGATACAGGTTTACAATACGTCTGGCTACTACTAGGTCCAATTTCGTTTCTTCCAAATAACGATGTAGGTGTCGCTGAGCCATCAGCTCCAATAAATGAATTGTTAGATGTGTTAGGGCATTCTGAAATACCGAGCATAAGAGATGGAGGAGCATCAGATCTACCAAAAGGGTGAATGGGCGTAGGGGAACATTCTGATCGTCCGAAAGAATGGGAAGGTGTAGGAGGGCATTCTAACCTTCCAAAGGGATGACTCGGTGTTGAAGGACACTCCAGTCTACCGAAAGGATGATTTGGTGTCGGTGGACAATCCAACCTCCCAAATGGATGGCTCGGTGTCGGAGGACATTCTAATCTTCCAAAAGGATGAGTAGGTGTCATAGGACATTCCAGTCTCCCGAAAGGATGACTTGGCGTTGGTGGACAGTCTGGTCGTCCAAATGAAGGTAGAGGTGTAAGAGGACAGTCAGATCGCCCAAAAGAAGAAAGAGGCGTCATTGGGACTTCTTTTCTTATCACATCGGATCTTAAAAATGCTGGTGTTATAGAACCGTCTGATCGGTATAAATCTTCTCGTTGATCCATGTTCCTGATATTTGCGGGACCATTGCAATATGCATCATTATTAAATGAGTCGCTAAACCTTTTATTTTGTGATACATCATCTTTTTTGGGTTTCCAACGAGATTCTCTTCCTTGATCGACACGAGATCTTCGATCCCCAATTAAATCTGTAGTCTCCCAAGGCACAGAAGCGTATACGTGTTTTCGATTAGATTGGTCTATTTCAAATGATTGATGAGTAGGTGTCATTTCGTACGTCCGAGAATTAGGCGTCTTTATTGCATTACATGTAGAACTAGACGGAATACCGGTGTATATTTGTCTTGCCGTCCTCTCTGGGTTATTAACATGTGGATTAGGACTATGAATACTGATTATTGGATTTAGATCTCGCCTGACACGGGGATCAATCAACACCGGCCTCTTTTGGCTATGATTTAGATCTGTTTTGATATCAGCTTTAGTTTTATGAACAACTGAATCAATAGTTGCACTCTTACTATTGTACACTGTTTTTGTATTAGTGTTGTTTGGCGACAAAAGTGGTAATGCTCTCATATCTACATCAGCTTTACAGTTTATTTGCACACTTTTGATCGGATCTACGGGTATTATTACTGGAGGCATAGACTCAATGTTATCTTCATTGTCAGGTGATTTAGGGGCGAGATCTCCATACATGTGACTAGTTTCAATACCTGTGTCATCATCCTCTTCCAAGCTTTCATCTTCATCATCAAAAGAAATTTTCGGAACATTAAAAAATCTTTCACACTCTTTGTCTGTCAATTTTAAACTCGATTTTTTTACCTGTTCGTCTTTGAATGAAGTTTTACTCAAATTTGTGGATGGCACACTTTTCTCTTTATACTTTTCAATGGATATTCTTTTTTTTGGTAATATTTTATTAGTTTGAGCATTAGCAACTTTAATGACTTTAGGCTGATGTAGAAGGGGCGTAGTACTTTCGGTACCAGGTACAGGTATTTCACTTAATATTTCATTTTTCAGTGCTTGGAGAATATCAATTTCTGACAATGTGTTATCTGCTGGTTGTTTTTCAATAGTGCGCTCATGTAATAACGGTATTTCTGAGGATTTTTCAATTTTTTTTGAAGAACTCTCAAATGGAAACGTATTATCAGATGTATTAGGAAAACTTTCAGTTCCTACTTGAGCACAAACGTTTTCTATTTTCATAGAATCTTCATCTGCTAAATTACTTGGTTCCGTTAATGGTCTGTAGAAATTAGCTTTACTGGCAAGAGTTTTTTCTTTAGTGAAGACAATTTCAGTATCATTAGCAGTATCATCGGCATTTTTTTGAGAATTTTCCAGACCAGTTTTATCCTTGGCAAGTGGGACAGTGGTTTTATCATCAGTTTTAGTCTTGGCGAGTGCGACAGTAGTTTTATGATCAGTTATATCCTTCGTAAGTGCGGCAGTAGTTTTATCATCAGTTTTATCCTTTGAAATCAAGAAAGTGATTTTATCGTCAGTTTTATCCTTGGAAAATGCGACAGCAGCTTTTTCATTATTGTTTGTTATTTTAAAGTTTTTCTTGTGATCATTATTTGATATATCGTTATCTTCTCTTTTTTGTGCTGCCTTTACTTCTCTATCTTCTTTGTCTTCGTACATTTCAAACTCTGCCAAATCAGTGCTATCTTGTGTGGGTAATTCATTCATTTTGACCTCCGACTTACTATCAGAATTAATTACAAGGCAAATTTGAATTTTGCGAGGTTGAGAGTCATTTTCTGAAGATGTTTTAGCCAAACCTGGTTCTTTAACCACTAAGCTACCATAAATACTTTCAATTGCCTCACTTTCACTGTCAGACAATTCACCTTCTTCTACTTCCTCTTTGTTCGTAGATTCATTGTTATTACCTTGGTGTATATTCTTATTATAGGGTTTGAATATTAAGTCAGATATATCATCCTTAGCTCCTGTCTTTTGCAACTCTCCGAGTATTTGTTTTCTTAACCCTCGCAACGTTTCAATATCAACGTCACCGTCACTACAGTTAATAATTCTCGATAATATATCTTTAGTATTTAAGGAATTCAGGCTTTCCTCGGGTACGTTTAGAGTAATATTTAGATCTCTCTGATTTCGTGATTGCCGATCTTTAGATTTTTTCCTTTCTTTTTTATAGTAGGATGGAGAAACCAGTCTTGGCGATTTACGAGGAGATCGTCTACTAAATAAAGGTTTTTCTGTAGGAGTCTGAGAAGATGACCAACATCGTGAACTAGGTTCAGGAGACACCAGTACTCGTGTGTAGTTTCGTTTAGAAGCAGAACCTGGCGATGAAGTTTTGATTTTCTCTATATCTTGGTACTCTGTATCTTGGTAGTTAGATTGATTTGGTTGGTTTGGTCTCCTCTGGAATAATGCTGGTTCTTTGGTACCTGAAGTGTGAACATCGTTAATTTCACTCCGCGGCAAGATCTCTGGTAAAGTATCTTGAATATTTTCCTGACGTTTGACGACAGTTTTAAGTTTATTTCTAACAGCCTCCAAATCCAATTTTTCTTTTGACGTAGGCGCAGCTATAAAAAAACCGGAACCAGTCTCTTTTTTTGAACTTGATAATGTATCCCGCTGTTAAAAAAAAAAACAAACAATTATGTAACATTTTCTATTAACTCAAAAGTATAAATAATAATAATAGTTTATTTATTTATTTCTCTTCACAAAAATGGTTCTTACTATAACATTACAGTTGTGCCAGGAATCACATTTTGTGAGAGACTGGTACCTATGATAGGTATGAAATATCTGTGTTACAGGTCACCAGGTCCCCACACCACTTAGTTTACAAGTCAGTTAACATTTTAGACAGCGATTAACATGCTGGAGAAGGAGAAAATTTAAAATTAAGCATTAACTTGAACATTACAATCGTTAGTGTTTGTGTGTGTATGCGGGTGAGTGTTCGTATGTATATTCGAGTGTATGCGTGTGTGTGTATGTGTAAGTAAGCGAGAGTGTAGGAATATATATCAATCACTTAATTATTATTATGTTATTACTAATTTATATTTATATTACTTCATTGTTATGCCAAAACAGTGAGTAAATTTTCAGTGCTATCATAGTCAAGAGTTTTCAACCAATCACATACCCTGTGTTTGCATTCTGATTTTGTGAGAGGATATATCGATAAGAAGGCATTCACTTTGTTATATAGATACCCGCCGAGAAAACAGAAAAATCGATGTGACAGACTAGTGCGGAAGGCGACATTGACATTGACACAGACAAATATATACAGTTAGGTGCAGAACTGAGTCAATGTTTCGTGTTTATTTGATTACATGAAATAAGTCCATATTTAATAAAAATGTTTAAAGAATTTTATCCCATAAGCTAAATCTATATTCCTCAAGTTAATAGCTCAAATGGATATTATCCAGTTACTGCGTTTTAAAACGTTGAGGTATTTGAATGTGATAGACTCACTTTTGCATCGTGTTTGTTACTGACTCTGCGCTCAAGTATGAACATGTTTAAATTTGTCAGGATTAGTAGGGAAAGACAATTTCGCTTTGTTTATTACTCAGTGTAATTTTATATCGCAAAGGGAACGTTTCGTACGCTTTATTGAAATCATGAAACCGACATCGAAGTCCATTATAGAATCTGATAAAGAGTTACTCAAAAGTGGAAAATCTACAAGATTTATCGCTCAAGAGTTAAACGTGAGTCAATCAACAGTACAAAGAATAAGAGCAAAGTTTAAATTTCCTGTGTCAAGTAACGTTGGTGGTCGTGTTAAAAAGTTATCTGACAGAGACGTAAGAAAACTTATTCACTACTTAAGATCTAGTGAAGCGTCTTCAGCATCAGAAGCGGTGGCAATTTTAAGACAAGACACTGCCACGTCAGTGAGTAAGTGGACTGTTCATCGGGCATTACACAATGTAGGTATGCGAGCTGTAGAGAAAAAAAAGAAACCTCTCCTTACTAAAAAGAATAATAGAGCAAGAAAAGAATTTGCAAAACAATACATTAACTGGACTGAAAGTGACTGGATGAGGGTTATTTGGTCCGATGAGACCAAAATTAATAGATACAGCACAGACGGGCGAAAATGGTCTTGGAAGAAAGAAGGGGAACCATTACAAGCAAAGGGTTTTATACAAACGGTGAAACATGGTGGAGGTAAAATCAAACTTTGGGAATGTCTGACAGCTTTTGGTGTGGGACCAATTCACAAAATCGATGGAAATATGGATGGTAGAATGTATCTCAGTATTCTTAAGACACATCTGATGGATGCTGTAGAAAATATGCCATATCCTGTAAATAAAGATATTTCAACAGGATAACGACCCCAAGCACACGTCAAAAATAGTAAAATAATGGCTTGATAAGCAAGTGTTCCAAGTCCTTCCATGGCCTTCTCAGAGTCCTGATGTCAACCCTATAGAGAATTTGTGGGCATATTTGAAAAGCATGCTTTTAAATGAATATAGCGCACCACCATCGAACTTGAACATTCTGTGGGAACGAGTACAAGAACAGTGGTACAAAATTCCACCCGAGTACTGTGAAAAACTTGTAAAAAGTTTGATAAATAGGTTGCATGCGGTTGAAAAAGCAAAAGGTCTTTGGACCAAATATTAAAGATATGTTTTCATTATATTTTATAACTGGTGCAAAAGTGAACCAATTGTTATTGTGATGATTATTCACCAAAATAAGATTTAAACTTATAAGATTTCTTTAATTAAACATTCAAGAAATAAAGTTTTTAAATATTACAATACATTTTTTATTTAGTAATAAATACCAATTTCATACAGATATTTTTAAAAAATTGTAAGGTACTGACTCAGTTTTGCACCTAACTGTATATATTTAAAATTCACTGACCTGTTCAACTTTCGCATATAAGTTAACCAAAACCTGTTCACATTTCAACAAGTTTTCCATTTTCATCCTATAAAAACATAATAGGGTTATTACATAAACAATCAATCATATATAAGGTATGACACACGACTTAAGTATTGAAATTAGGACAATAGTCATTTATTTTGGTAAAATCATTTAGTTTTCAATAATTATATATTATATATCTAGTATCTCTACTTTGAAACTGAAAAACACAATTAGTTTATCAATAAATTTATAAACAACACGTATCAAAATATTTAGATGCTTACCTTTTCTTCTTATTAGAAAGTAAATCTCTCAAAGAACGAATCTTATCGAGTTGAGCCTGTCGTGGATTCGATGATGATGTATTTGTGGACTCCAATCTTGTGATCATATTCTCGAGAAATGGAATGTACTTCTTCATCTCTTCGAACTTGGAGTCGTATTCTGCATCCATTTTGAAATCTAAAAATTGCTTACACTTGTATTTCAAAAGTCACAAAAACTATGACAGATTCAATCAACCTATTATCAGCAGTTTAGTTAACAATAAGCACAATAAAGATACTCTTAAGTGTTTCGATTATTTTTTCATGATTTAATATTTATTGAATCAATGTTACATGCATGTATCATATGTCTATTTCGTAAGCATTTTTCGTGTAATACAATGGTAACAAAAAAATAATAAATTAAATTACTGATTCAAGTCATGAAATTTTTACTACGACAGAGAAGGCATTTGATCGGTAGCTAATCGATTCGCAATCTCCATTCAGAATTTTTGAAATCTATTAAACAGCTTTCCATGAATAAGGAGCCAAGAAGACGCTACACATCCTTGTTCGATACCTCTGACAATGTCTAACCAATCTGTGTAATCTCCATTTATACGAACACAAGTTCTAAAGTCCTTATATAGAGATTTAGGAACTCGCACCGTCTGGCCGCCCACGGAGTTTTGAATACAAATCATCCCTCATCACTCAGTCATAGGCCTTCTCAAAGACGACAAACGCATAAAACTTCTGACAAAATAATAGATTTTAAATAAGTAAAGCGCATACCATGCTTACTTTGGAAATATGATTAGTCTCTAGTGGTCTTACAATCACCCATCCAGATCGCTTCACTTATAAAGGTCGCTTAACAATTATGAATTACTATTCCCTGTCAAGCATTTAATAGTCCATAATTAGTAATTGGTTAGGCCTAAATTTATTTGATATTTAAATATCAACTATGCTGATTTAAATGATTACTGACATTTTATAATAAATGAGCAAATTATTTTATAATTAAATGATTACCTATATCATAGAGCAAAATTAGGTATATTTGTTAAAGTTAAAATGTTACAAATTGTCTTCAACTATTTGGATTAGACTAAAAATCATTAAAAGATTTAAAAGTCATCAAGACAAGCTTTAACTATGCGATGTTAATATAAAATTCATATGTAGTCTTAAAGCAACCTCCCTATTTTATATATATAAAATAGAGAGGTATGTGCATTGCAACGTAAATAAAAACTCTAGCCATTTAGCAAAAATAGTGCATAAGAGCAGCTATTTAGGATAAGAAAATTTAAAAATAAAACATGTGAATCAAACCTACTATTTAAAAACTGCACAAAGCAGCAAAAGTAGTAAATAACTCCTTGAAAGAAAAGAACCATGTTGCACCAGCCGTACGTCCCTAAATACAATCATCCTAAACACAGTCGGAAGATGAGCCTAACTCTTAATGAAATGCAATTCTGTCGCGTTTCTCGAAAGAAGATCCTCACGACACCATTAAACACCTTAAAAAATAAACAATTCTAGCTTTATACAGATAATATCGAGATACTAATGTAAACAATACAAAGTATTTACAAATTAAAATATAATACATTAATTATTTATAGATAAATTGGTCACTTATTTCTGCCGTCAGGATACAAAACCGTAATTCTTATAACACCAGGGAGTATTGCGATAATCATTGAAGATTACCAGTTCATCCAATCTACTACTATTTTTGTTAATCTTAGTTTACGTCGTTATCAATTTACTGTTTCCATTGTTTTTATAGTCTCAAATCAACATCAATTAATATATAAATGAATGGACACTAGATGGGTATGACGCCACGCCATAGTATTTCATGCAAAAAATGAACAGCGGTCATCGTTTTGACAAATGGAACTTTCGTTTAATAAATAGACACTGATTTCACTTGTCAGTCACCGTTATACATACATTTCATGTACTACATAGGGGTTTCTTTAAATCCAACTAAATAAAACCTAAAATTCACAGAATGGTGTGTTTAAAATGTTTGGTGTAAAGCTGGTAATTTGTTTTTTCACCACTCTAGATATAAATGTAAATATATTGTTATCAGAAGATTTGAGTAATAAGTAATATTTTTCGATTACATAGTGTTAATACGAATATACATAAGGCTCATAATACAATTCAGATTGGAAAATTTTTGATATGAACTTTATTTGTATTAGTCGTAAGTTCCTACTGGTACTGTGAACAGTTTTAGTTTTTGTAGCGTACTCAGACGCAACAGTTCATTGTTCAGGAATTCAGTACTATAGCTTCAATGCTTCAATAATAGAAATAGTCATGTCATCGTCTATTCCAGATGTTATTGTGTCTCATGTAATGTTTCTTCAACTACCATGGCCGCAATCTTCCGTTATAGTAATTGCTATTATAATTCAAAACTGCTGCGTTACATGTCTCCTAACTTGTTGAAACTCAAATATACGATGGTAGTCGTTATAAGTGTGAGACCGTATACAAATCTACTACCAAATACCAAATGTTTTAAATAAACTGCAAAATCACTGACATGATGTGACTTGACTCATAGACCTTATGTAACCGATATGACTAATATTTAATAGCATTATTTTCTCTATTTTAAGGCATAAAACTGTTAATGCATTCCTCAAGAATAAGAAGGAGACACCAATTTAAAATGCGAAATAAATGATCATGGACTCAAAATACTAAAAAGTATAAGAATGGAAAAATAAAACTTTGTTTTGTGTATTTCAAAACAAATGCAGAGCAGATCAGATATCCAACATGTTACGTAGCACATTTATTCGAGTAGAATTCTACTCGATTTGAAAAACAAAGACATTTTCTATGAGAGATTTTTCACTGTTGAGTAAAGAAATATTTAAAGAACTTCCAACGATAAAAATTTTCAGGTTTGAATAACGACAAAAAGTACACTATACTGGCTGGTTAGGCACACTACATGACTCCTTTTTAAATAGTTAGGTTATCGTACCCATGCTTGAAACTTTAAAAGGACGTTCCGAAAAGAAAGATCCTGACATGACTTCGCATACTAAAAACCTAACCTTTAACTATTCAAATTTTCAGTAATGAGAACTCCAACGTAGCTAAAAATTAATCGAAGCACGTAGTTTTTACAACCGTCTCGTAATATGAACTATTCAAATAATGTTGAATATGATTACATTGCAAGTCATTTTTCATTATTTTTTTTAACGTATGGTAACCCCCTCGGGCCATCGGCCCACCAAGGCTTGCGGCGAGGTGGTGTGGCGGAATCGGATCGACTAAAAGCACACGGTGTGCCACTCTGCACCTGAGATATGAGCGGATGGAGAGGAAAACCCGTCTCGCCCACCTGGGTTATAACGCCATGAGGCGCTGGTAAGCGCGCATCCGCCGCCCAGTTCATCGACGGCGAATTGGATCCGAGTGGAGAACGTCCTCCCGGGCCTTCTCTCGTCTCCTGCAAAATTACGTCTTCGCAAAAGGTTGCGACCGCGGTAAAACAACTGTGGTTGCCAGCTATGGAGCGTATGACAGCCGGTAGCGAGAGATCTCCTGCTATGACTGCAGTGAGAACCCCACGCTGCACCTCCCGCTGAGCGAGTCCTCACTGCTGTCGCAGTCGGGACAGGCAGGCATCAATTCCCTCCTAGCGACCGAGTGCTGATACTTACCAAACCCACCGTGTCCAGAAAGTACCTGCATCAGTCAAAAGGAAAGGGTCCTTTGCTGCCGCCCCGTCCACTCGACGATGACCGGCTAGAGAGCCTCCACGGCGGCAAAGCCAGCACTTGGCACCCTCAGTCGGGACGCCCAATGAGCCATCGTGGCTCGACGAGCGGCCCCACACAACTCGCGTACTCTTCGGGCAGGGGCCGAATGCCACTACCCGCTCGGATATCAGCTGTCCGCCAATAAACTTCGGCGAGCACTTCCACCTTCAAATCCCACGGGGCAATTCAGGCCAAAGGGCACACGGCTTCCGTCGACACGGTACGGTAACCGCGTATGGTTTTAACCGTCAATATTCTCTGAACGCGAAGAAGTTGAAATTTAACCCTTCGGGTTGTGACCAGTGTGTGATCGACGTAACAAATTACGCCCATCCCGGGAGGGGGGGGAACTTCGAAGGGGCCAGTCGTATCCCATGTTCCACTGTAGTGGTACGAGGATAGACCCCTACGGAACACCGCCACACGACATGAGCCCATATTGTAACGCCCTAATCACAAACTGGTGACATTTTTATAAGGACACCAATTTTATTTTAAACATCACTAAGTAATAATAAGTAGTTCCCTATTTCACATAAAAACAAACACAAGACTTACTGAAATCTCGCATTGCAAAAAAGGAATTTATTTTGGTCTGATCAATGTCATAGATTGTTCGATGATATGATCGAGCCCGAATTTTAACATTATCTGCATCATTATGTTTCTTGATACTATGTCATTTAATTTTCTCTTTGCCTATTATATTATATTTAGTGTCTTATTGCATCTAGTTTCTGTTACCTGCCTCTGCTAGTTTTTTGCAATGTGACTTACATTATAACAATATAATGCACCGTCAAATGATGGCGTCTTCTTGGATTTGGCATTTATTCATTTTTATGATTTTTTAACAATAATGTAATATGATTATTTTAACAATAAATAAGCCCAAAAAAAAACAATATACTCTCATATACAGGAATCTTATGTTATTTAGATGAAAATATTATTGTGTTGTAATAATAATATTGTGTTGTATTACTTTTTTTCGTCCAGAGCTGTGTCGTCGATAACTTAAGTTGCCGATTTCTTTGTTATGCTACCTGCATGTCTATCAATAATGGGGTCGGAGAGGTAGAAACACTTACACGAGTTAACTGTGACCATTGCTTTGTACCGTTTACGCGCTGTGGCTCTAACTGACTGCCAAAAACCTTGCTGATAAGAGGCTCGGAACAGAAACTTCTCAAAATACTGAAATGAAGTATGGCAAGAGAAAGTTTTGTAAGCGAAGCACCTACGTATCTGGTGATTCTTAGGAGGAAAAAGTCTTTTTGAAAACCTGCATTTGAATTAACCAAAAGTCTCATCAATAGGTCTAACGTGAAAAACTCTTTTTATTCGTAAAGCTGTTACGATACTACAGCCTAATTACATTGGTTTATGGCCTAATGATAATGCCATATTCCCTTTTTTATTTTACTCTGCACATGGATCGCCAACCGACTCACGGAAACATCAAGCATAACCTCCAAATCGTAAATGTGTCGAGAAATCTAATGTTGGTATTTAAGAGTAAGGGGCCTATTACCCACTTCACTCGATGGTCGATGATTAAATGTTTATAAGTTCAATATCATTCCTAAAAATGTGTTCCTGAAACTATCAGCCTTAATGCCAACTTAAGACAGCCTGTGAAATAAATCTTTTCATAACTTTAACGTGCTCCACTGTGTTTTTGTTGCAATCAAAATAATAAACAAAAGCTATTAGCATACTATAAATGTGCATCTCGTAATTAGAACAGCCACACGATACTAAACATGTATAGAATACCAAGACGAATACTTTTATTTTTAATTGATAACTTCATATGAACGGGCATTTAACATGTTTATTCTCAAGAGTTAGTTCATCCGTGATCACGATGTTTGCAACAGTGCCGAAATCCCGGCAAGCAGTTTCGAAAATGAATATGGTAACATCTAGTTGGTGATAATTTATAATTAATATATCATATAAAATTTGTCTATTTATTGATATATTAAACGTATATGGACACTAAATATTCAGTACAAACTTTGAATACTTTTCTCGTTGTGATTTCATTTTACATACGTCGTAATATTTCTGTAAGTGCAACTAAACAGGAGTTAAACAAAGTTTGTATTGTTTATGCTCCCTAAAACAAAGTGTCAACTTAAATGTGTGCACACATTGTTAGAAACGGTGTGTGTTGGAATGTATGCACACGAACAGAGAAATTATGGAACATACTTGCAACATTAAATTGAGCTTTCGTTAGAAAAAAGTACTCGCTTAAATAATCTAATCTACCTTGTTAGGTAAAATACTGCATTAAATTAATCTTCGTCACTTGCAACGAGCAATTCCTTGCTTTTAATTACGGCGTACTCATGTATGATAAAACACTACTGTTTCACTATTTGTAATCTGTGGCAAAAGTCATAGACAAAGATACGAAACAGCACGGCGAGCGCACACTGAGCAAGCGAAACCCGCCATGATGACAGACAAAAACTAATTGCTGTCTCATTTTGTATGAAACATTTAATACTTTGTAAATGTTCTTCCTCATTATTCTAAGCTTCCAAACAATAATCATTCGTGTGCAAGACATTCATTATCTTAATTAAAGTAACAGTTCAAAATAAAACAGTACTATCGTAAGCTTTGCAGCGCACAAAGAAAATTAGACTTGCGCTTAGAATGTCCAAAATACAAAATTCCTAAAACGTGTAATGAAACAAATTCAATAAACACCTATCTTCAGGGTGTCTTAGAATACATTAAAATCCGTGAGATGGACAAAGGCAAGAAAAAGTACGAGCCGAATAGTCTAGAACTTTATATGAAAAATTTACACAATAACAGAACCAATATAAAAGATTTTCGACCTACCTTCAAAACAATGCACATAAGATTGAAAATACCAACACAAAAAAACTAGTTTTAATAGTCTTAATTCCTGACAAGATAATTTCACTTCCACACTGTTCTCCCACGTGTACTTGGTTCATGCTTCTCTCAATAACTGTACCGTCCATATTTCAGAAACGTAATAATGCAACGTGCCGTTCGCATCGTGTCGTCGCAAGAAATGAACGAAACAAAATGGCGCCCGTTGCGCCTTTACTTGCAAAGATTCAATACATATTTTTTTTAATACTTTAGCCGTCAATAATTTAAATAGGTACTTATTTTTCGTTTCATAATATTTTGAGATTTAGTACCAATATTAAACCATAATTTGTACTTCAAAATTATAACGTAGTTTAATAAAATAACTCATGAAGGATCAATAATCATATGCAATTACAAGGGAATCCTTTATTATTTACGGTGTGTGGTCCTGTGATCACATCCGTTCGATGGGCGAGGCTGTAGATTTAGTCGCTGTTTAGCTTTGGTATGTAAAATTAACTTGTTGTAAGCTAAAATAATACATGAAATATAAAAAAATGCATTTAAAAAAGAACTTGAAACTCTAATGCTATTTATCTAATGCCTTTATTATTTTTAAAACTATTTTAACCGGACACATACCTCTTTATCCAAGTCATTTTAATTTACGGCCGATGCCCAATCTTGATCCGCTTGAGTAGCTAATAATACCAGAAAATAAAATAAATAGACATCTAACGTATCAAAACACTAAACACTACAGGTTAATTTTAACAAAATAAGAGTGCCTACCATCGCATTATAAAATACGTAATGGAAGAGCCAATCAATATCTTACATAAGTTTGATCTAACAATATAGAACCATTTCATGTATTGTATAAACCTACCTACTGCTCCTTTTACCACAAGTTTTACAAGTCATTTTAATGCTTCACTCCACGCAAAACTAACCAAACACTGTCCTACATTACTTCTCATTTTATTAACACGAAATGTTCACGACGCCATCATGCATGTGTAAATACCACAGCGCGTGTCTGGCTAAATATGTAGATATTTAAAATCACTAACCTTTTGAAATTAACAAAAATATCGATAATTCTAAACTTCTTAAACGTGCACTCCTTCAGTCAATGTGCATTTTAGTAGAAATGCAAAACGCATTAACTTGACTAGGCCTAGAATCCTATTTTCTTTGTTCGTCTCTGTCGGGCACGGACGGCGACTGTTAGCGAGCTAGTAGTAGCAATACAAGGACGGCGACCCACGCCCCACCGCGCCGACTAGGGCTCCACCAACAGTATTGAATACTTCGAAATCATTTGGCGGCGGTAAGCCGTTGTGAAAGTACGAAGTGTAGCTTGTGCGCTCTTATTATTTTTGTCATCTCTTCCAAGCACTACGCTTCACTAAGTTCCATCTTTACGCACTGACAATAGGTTGGATAGCTCAAGACTGAAATATTCGTGTGTTATTCGATAAACTTTTGTTTTATGGCCGGCCAGAAAGAGTTTTGTACTAGTTTCCAGTTCAGTTTCTATCAAAACTGCGCAGTTAGGTAATTACGTTTTATGATGAAATCTAAAACCGCCAAGTTGACGCAAGACTTGAATCTTTGCTAAAAGTGAAAATGATAAATTAATTTTATAATAACAAGCAAATATTATTACGCCTAATAAATATAATTACTATTAACATTGTGCCAATGTAACAAAATATGCTATCGAATCGTCAGGGAAAGATACCTACCGTAATGTATGATATACTTTATATAGCTTTTCGATTGCCGATGTTAATTATCAAATCCGATAGAACTGCACTGTTAGGTATTTTTAAGAGAGGTTTCTTTTGAAAGTGATACTGATCATTACTTGAGGTACCTACGATATCTATATAATAAGAGATAAGAAAGAAAGATAACCGCGAAAAAAGAATTCTTGGAAACGGATAGGTTTATAGCGGCTAATAACTACATCGCATTTTACTTAATGATTATGTATTTTTTTATTTTCATTTCAATAAACGGTAGGTAGGCAAAAACAAAACTTGCGATAATAATTAAGACACTAAGAACTAACTATCCTTACCAAACGCTGTAATACTGCAGTGGCAAACAAAAATACGGCCCATCAGACGTTTTGTATTTGTGTATGCTCTCAGTGATGAATGTAATGATGAATTATGAATCAGTTACTTTGAATGATTGTGTTGCATATTTTGATGCCATGAATGCATGTATTTCTTCTACACAAATAATATCTGACAAGCATTCAAGGTAAAGTACTAATTTACATATTTTAAGTGTTCACCGTCATGAATATTTAGGTGTTCAGAAACGCTATAACCCAAATATGTCAAGGTGGGTCATTTAGAAAATGATCCATAAGTGAATTTATTTAATATTTTTTTTGACTAATTACTTATAATCTACCTACAAAAAATTTACAAAATACAAAATACCCAATCAGCCCGACTCCTCAACTAACGTTAGCGTTGCAAAAAGGAGAATACACCAACAGACCTCCTTTTTATATTTTCTTGTATGCTTTAGCTTTGTATAATATGCTTTAACAATAACATAATTAAGTATGACAGTGTTCTTACTTCGAATAACATGGATTTTGTCATGACTTTCGAATGAAATTGTAACGTTACAAAAAATTCTTCCTCACTAACTTATAATCTATATATTTTGGTGTAAGTAGGTAGTGAACTTACCAGTAACCTACCTACTGTCAAATCTACAAGGTCAGTAAGTCAGCTACATATATTTTCCATTGTAAGTTTTGTTCTCAAAATTTCGCAATCAGTCTACTACCCTATTTAATGTCTTTGTCACGTAAATACAGTAAATTCTTTTTTGTATTCAATTAGCCAGTATTGAAACTGAAAGTATTTTCTGAGTATCTATATAATTATTTATTATAAAAGAAGCAGACTGTATGTTCCTTTATTAGTAGCATAATACACATCTACATATATACACAATTGAAACAAATGCGACCTACAAAGCATGATTTTATTCTTTCTACTTTATTTATTTATGTCAATGACCAAGGTAAACTGGTTAGGTAGGTACTTAGCTAACTTCACAGAAACAAACATTTACTTCTTGCATAATTTTAAAGACTTCTAGTGATAAGATAATTTGATGTTATCACCCCGTAATGGTTACTCGTTTCAGTCAAGGCTATTTCTGCATTGATTTTTTTGGACTGTGCCATGACTTGCGCAGTGTTGAACAGTGTGCTACGCATCCTACGTTGGCTTCGCTTGACTACGAAAGTATGTATTTGTGTGACGTGGGAGGAGTTTACTAGTCTGTATTTAGTGTAGTTGGCTAAGAAGCGTAGTGTCGTTCCAAGTCTCGGTGCGATCGCTACATATCGTAACTGATTGAAGGAATAGTTAGTGGACTTTGTGACTTATTAGAATGTTTAATGTACGATAACAACGCAGAAAACAGCAATGAGAAATATTACTTAGTGATGATTAGTAGTTGCCGTTGTTTTTTAATTATTTCAATAACGTTGTTGTCTAGAGATAGATTTTATTTTAATTATTTGTTACTATTTAAATGTCGACGAGTTTAAAATTATTTACTTTTGTGCTTTGAGAACGGTATTCATTCATATTGAATTATTTTATTTTTAGCCATTACCAGATCATTTGTTGAGTAAGTATTCCTAGTAATCCTTGGTTAGGTATGTTACACGAATGAATAGACGACTAGTTCTTGATTAGTTCAACCAGTTACTTTCGGAAATTACAAATAATTTATCAATAGAGAGTATTGACCTATAATTTATATTTATATATACCGATTTACAGTATTTTACCGGCCTTTTCTGTACGGTATATATTTTGGAGATATGGATGGAAATCTACATTTGGTATTATAATACTGCCTTACGGCTCACGGTTACGACATCTTATGGTAAGTGACTACCGCCGTCTGCGAAGATATCTGCAACTCAAGTTGTAATTATATCTACAGATCATATTCGTCTTTTTCAAACGGTTTAAGGTAAGAAATTATTACTGTATGGTAACAATAGAGGCTGTAACCACTATATGTAATATTTATAATAAATAATGCTTTAAAACATTTTACTTTTATTTATGAATGATATTATACTTATGAACCCAATGTATCTATATAATATTTGACATTAGCGTAGATAAATCCAACACCATTGCCATTTTTAAGGAGCTGAAGGAATGAGATAAAGGCATTTCCTGCACGGTCTGGTTAACAAAAAGACCATATTTTATGCGTTTCTTGTAATAATTAAATAACAATGCGTGTGTTTATTATCGGTAAATAAAAGTTAATTTTTTGGACAACATATAAAGAATAAAAAAAGATGAAATGCTTAAACATTATATATGAGTTTGTTTGTTGTTCTTTGTGTTGGATATCCCATTTGAGGAAGTCTACATACGATTCGACAAATTGGAGTGGAATATCAATGAAACACATTACAGAAACGGTCGTTTTCTTTTTGAGAAACAATTTGTGTAAGTCAGCTGGCATATGAATATTTCTCGACGAGTTCAAAAATATACAAAGGCCTACGGGTTAACATGGTGTTGTTGTATTTCTGTTGTATCCTCAATAAACAACAACTGTTTAGTAACTTACCAGTTATAGGGTAGGTAATGAGAAATCTCTTCAGTATGTTGAGTAAACTTTGCGGTGTCCTCCCGTTTTTATAGAAATACAAGTCCGTTCAAACAGTTATTTCTTCAAGTTATTTAGCCATAAAATAAAACGATCAAAAAACTTTCAATTTTTCTTTAATCAATAATTTAAAGCTTACAGACATTCTTCGTGTTGTTACAAGTAAGCGTCGCGCCGCACAGTGCGGTCCACAATCCATTTAACTGAAATTTCGCCACTAAACCACAACTTGGTACGTTGGACACCTCGAGCGTCGCATCTCATACACAACTCGAGGGCCGATATTTCACAAATAAAAACCAATTCATGATTAGAGTATTAGACTTTCAAATCCGTCTCAAAATGCCATCAAAATGCTTGAAACCTGCGCTATTCGACCAGTATAATAAGTTCAGTTGGACGAACTAACTTGAACTAGAATATTTTATAGATAACAGAGTGAATATCAATAAATAAAACTTCTAATCTATCCTCTAACAAATGTGTAAACTTTGTCATTTTATCCTTTCTGAACATACGGGGCTGGTCTACATTTTTGTAAATTTTCATAAGGAATTAAAAGGCATAGGCGTTACATATGTGGTATAATTGCTTGAGTTTCGAACAAAGACATTGACACGTTTTCTGGACGGTAATACTCTACATTTGTCGTAAGGAAGTACACAGCGTAATCGGATCATGTTTCGTATTACAAGCTGTGTGGGTACGTTCCTACTCCACTATTCAAAATGATAATTGACATGCAACTAACTCAGGTCTCAATGATGAAAAAGAATCGCTAAAATCACGCGCGAATCGTAAAATTCATAAAAAAATATATTTAAGAATTTTTAACACAAATGTCCACATAGTCACTACACTTGTGCCAAATTCCAAAACCGTATTACAAAATGAAATCGCGATTTGAAACTAAAACGGTGGCCTAGTATATTCCCACTGTCTCTGTGAGCAGACAACAGGATATTAGACATATTTCTATTATTTATCAACGAAAATCCTTCTCCTCACGTAAACGACGTAGTAACAAAAATGCTTACATACACAACCGTAGATACAAGCAATCACACACACATTCACACACACTCTCATCTCAGACAAACAAGCGTACAATCTCAACCAACCAAACGCGGAAACCAAGAAACACCGAACAAACGACCAAAGTAGGATAATTTAAATTGGTCGCAACATTTCTCGATTTCAGCGCACAGTGCGCTAGTCCATGTTTGTCACGATGCCTGGAGGTCACTCCACTGGAAGGTCCAAGGTACGTCACGAGGGAGCTGAGAGAGGGATCAAATAATGACTACTCTTAAGTCAATCTACAAAAATGAATGCATCAAAACTCTTACCCTCTATCAGCTGCAACCTCTTTTACATTTGAATAATTCCTGTCCGTATTATGGTCATATTTTTTGTACATTTACATGGTTTGGACACGAATCTTTTGCCTTAGAGAATGTTTTTTTATGTTTACTAGTAGTAAACGCTTCAGGCAAAACTGGAACTAATTATAAAAACAAATGTCTTAGAATTTTATACGACGTCGCAGACTATTTAAGTATTTCGATGTCTTACATTATCTGTTTTGTATGACTGACGTTTCTATCCTAAATATGTATTCGAAAGGTACGTACATATTCGACTTTGTAGTATTCAAAGTAAAACATATTAGATCATTTAATATTAGGGAAACAACTTTAAAATCTAAAATTTTTAAAACAAAACATGAGGATCTAATATTGCAGAAACGCTATGTTATTCAAACAACAATGTTCGCATCACAACTTCGTTCTACTCTGGTACGTTACATTATTACTTCTTACGTTTCATTACTATACAAAGTTTAGATTAATACTACGTTACCTTAACTGTAGTTGACAGTTTTAATTTATTGCTATAACAGGAATCTCGGGAACCGTTTCACGTTAAAAGGTCAGTATATCTGTAAACTTTTAATCCGTAGTATCATCACTGACAATTTTAAGTCTCATTCAAAAACTACGAGCGGAGAGGTTAGTACGCGAACACCGCCAAACGCGACTTCTAAAATTTATTACAGTGCACAGAAACTCCGTCATTCTAGTCAATCTATAGTCCACTATTTATAAATAATTGTTTCGTTATCGTTTGCGGTGATGACTTCCAGTAGTACTCGGAGAACTCTCCGTCGTCATCAACAAAGCAAGTCCAGAATGGGACGTCTCACTAAACGGGTGGCGGATATGCGTGGCGGGTAAGGCTGGTGAGGGAGATGGGCGTGACTCAGTTGTGGACGGGCGCGGAGGGGTGGTGGTGCCGCTCCAGGTCCTCGAGCGAGAGCGCGTTGGGTACGTGCACAGAGGGCAGCTTGCCGGCCGAGGCTCGCGCCAGCAGCTCTGGCGAGAACCAGCGCGCCAGCTGGTTGTCCCCGCCCCCGGACCCACCGCCTGCTCCGCCCATTTCTGAATCAATACAAGGACCATGCTTAAAGTCAACTGGTGCAATAAAACCTTATCATGTTATATATTAGCTAGTGAAACGTAGATAGATATCTGTGACAGATGTCATTCTTTACTTGTCCGTTTTATCACAAACGAGCTGCAATACATTATAAATCTAAGTAACTTTTAAAATTATACTAGTGACAATTGTTACAGAGATCAAGCTATATTTGAAGGACTATAGTAAGTACCTATGATGTATAATCCATTTAATGTAAAAGGGTACCGTATGACAGCTCTGACACGTTGAAAAATAAGGAGGTTGTCAAAGAAATCGATAGCTACAATATCCGATCATTGTCTTAATTTGCAAATAATTTCAATTTTACAGAGGAGAATGGCAGATCCCGTACCGCTAGCAATACGTACCTAATGGATGGTTATGATATTTGTACCGTTTATAAAGTGAATCATGCTATCTATTTGCATGTAATTATCATGTCTTTAAAACTTTGCTAAAATAATTTAAATTCTTCTCAAGAAATTGTTACAACTGCAATAACAAAACGCATACCTACATTTTGCTATGCTTAATAGCTGCTTAATTTCAAAACGAGATGAAGATGCGTGTCAGATGTTTGTAAATATTTTCGTGTCATTATAAATAGAGAAATATTATAAATTAGCTTACTAGAGTATTTAGAGGCAGCGTAACATTTTATAGACAGATCAAGAAAATCGTAAATTATAAAAAACAAATACAAAAACTATACCTACCACGAAATACACAAGGCGGTATAAAAGATTCATATATTTCCATATATTCCTACCTTTTGTACTTTATTTGATCATTTTCTACATATTGTGTTAAGTTTAATATAAGGTTCATAAAAGACAAAATTTGTTTTCACTGTGCGTTTTCATTGACATAAATATAAAAAACGAAAACGGTCAATAAACAATAAGTTCGATTAATCGTGTACATTGAACGGTAATTACTATAAAAAATTAATTTATAAGTCACATCTTATGACTTTGAAATAACGGCTGAGAAAAACATATACATATAAGCAGCTTTGTGCTTTCTTTTAGAGATTTACATATAAATTTAGTTGAAAAGAATTTTATATATTGCAGTAAAATAAAAGTGACCTCATAGTTCTATGGTTTTGCGTTAAAGGTTATTGAGATTATGTAAGTTACACCTACACAAAGTTGTTTCGTCTTGAAAAGTACCTCTTAGATTAGATGGACTGTAATTACTTTGGTCAATAGGGGTTTAGGCACTATCCACATAGTGCCACCACCCCTATTTAACCCATGGGTGTCGTAACAAGCGATTAAGTGGGGAAATTCTGCAGGATAACATCATTGCAAAGAGAAGGGAAACTTGATACAAACACTATATCAACCCATCTGGCCAGCGTGCTATAGTAAGCCAAAACCTCTTTTTTAGGAGAGGCCTATGTCCAGCAGTGGACTGCTAAAAATTGATGTTGATGATGTCATCATGATCATCATATATTGAATCTTGCCAGAAAAATGTTAGAGTTTTTCTGATTATAGAAATGATATATATATACATATAGCCCTGAATTCAACATGAATTCAGTGCAAATACACTAACAACTTAGAAACAGTAAGTTTTGCTTACCATTAAGAGACCTTTGGTGTGACTGGATGAGCAATTTGTGCAGGGATGTGCTTCCAGCCATGCCACGAGCCATATTATTCATGTTATTGTACTGAAAAAAAAAACAGGTAATAATACAACAGATACTAAACAACGCAGTAGGGTACTATACAAACTCCACAAGAACAAAAGAAGTACTTTTAGTATAGGTTAACAATTAATAAAATGTGTTTTTATTACTTTCTTACCAAAAAAGCAGACTTATTGTCCTTTGAACAAAAACTAAAGACATGGGCGCCGGGAGGGAGGTTCAAGGGGGTGCCCCCTCTACTAGCGGGTGTTTAATGTTACCCTAGAGTTTTGTTAGCAAAAATGCATCGATTATATATTTGTGTTATTTTTATAATAGATTTAAAACATATGAAAAAAATATTGTGCAAACTTATTTCACATTGAACATCAATTTCATAGATAAAGACCTAGTATAATTGTATATTTTATATTGGTTAACAGTATGTGTGGATGTTGATGTGCCCATGGCTACAGAAAAAAAAACTTTAATTGGTATTACGCACGTTTACAACGCGCATTTCATTAGCTGACGCACTTATAGTCCATCTAATCAAAAAGTTACTGTATGACAGTTCTGACAAATTGAAGAATAAGGTTGTCAAAGAAATTAATCTTACATTACACAGTCCAAATTGTCTTACACTTATAAACCGATTTCAACTTTACAGACTTATGTACTACACATTTAGGACATACTAGAGTAGGTAATGTTAAAATAAACGAGGTGAATTTTCTCGCTATAATAACCTCTACAGTTAATAAAGGAAAAACTTATTTTTCTTAAGCGTTTTCATTGACAGTTTAATGTCACCTGCAATTTCTGTGTTATGAAATACTAAAAAACTTTTGAATTGAAAAAGGGTAATTTATTAATAATTTCAATTGTTCGTTATAAAAATGAATTTGAAAGGACAACATTATGGTAAAAATCTGAAAAGAATATTTATTGTGTACTTATATATCTCTTTTTTTACATTGTACAAGATTTACATTTAAATTTTGTTATATTTTTTACATTTTATGATAAAATAAAAATACTATCATACAATTCTATGGTTTTACGAATAAGGTTATTAATATCGTGCGAGTTACGCCTAGGCAAAGTTGCTTTGTGTTGAAAAATATGGAATGTCAAACGGTACTACTTAGATTAGATAGACTGTAATGAAAAATTTAGATTCATATAAATGTATGTAACATTTAAAAATGTAGTAAACCATTAAAAAAGCAAGCAAGTACACATTACAGATGTATCATAACTTTACTTAAAATACTAGAACACAATTGAATAGAATTGAAACAATGAATTGTGCATTATTTTGAAATACAAATACCTATTTCTTGTTATGTAATAATAAAAAAAAAAACTCAATATATCATAATTAATTTTGGATTTTAGCTGAACTGCAATTGCAAAAGTGACACTGCAATTAAGAATATGCCTTTGAAATAGTTTTCAGTTCAAAAATAATTTACAAAATGAAAATGTTTATATGCCAATTGTTTGTATCATTTCAAAGAAACTTTTGAAACTAAATATGTTTTCTTCAATTAATAACGATTACCGATTGCTTATATAACGGCTTACTACTCCAAATGTTCTTGGTTGTTTATAATATTTTGTACTTTGTATCCTACATTTAACTTACCGAATTGGGTACTTGTTGTCTCTGCTGTGGATGTGGAAAGGGACGAACTCCTCCGAGCATTTGCTGTAAATATGTCATTATATTTTCGTAAGAAATAAAGAAATAAATATGTAGTTACACAGTAATTATTTGTACTTTATGATAATGGAAGATAGCTATACATAAACGTTAGTAAGTGCGATGGAAAAGCAATCTTGGTCTTCCTGTGCATGTATTGGGATATTATGGTTATATTACTAAAATATATGCTAATAAGTTTAACCAAGCTGGTTATGCTAACACGATAAAAGAATAATATTTAACAATGTCTAAATCGTGTTTTAATGCTCTATGAAAAAAAAAAGATTAGTAACACTATCAAATATGACTTTGCAGGAGTTAAAAAACCTACTTAAATGGTTGATGGTTTATGAAGATCATAAAGCAATAAATGATACTATACAAAAGAAAGTGATTAATTATGTTATGGTATAATTACCAGTTCAACTATTTGGATTACCGTTCTAGGGTCCTGTATGGTTGGTCACATTAGTCATTCGAATTTTTGACCTCTAAAGCATGCAACTTGAACCTTTAATTAGCTACTTATTTGAGAGGTCATGAGAGCCAATGGCCATATTTACCTGCTGCTGGTTGATGTAATGCTGTTGATACTCTGCAGGAGTAGCATAGCCCATTGTTGGTGCGGTTCCACTTTGATTGCCCTACAAAAATAAATACACATTTAAAGGTAATTGAAACATTGATGAAATAAGCGGGAATACGTATTAAATTGCGTTAATATTTTATACCAAATTAGTATCCGATATAATTGAAAGATAGAGAGAAAACTGATGTGTCCTATAATGATATATGACAATCATATGACAAAGTGTGTGGTAAATGACATATTTACTTTTTAATATAATTCTTACACCTGTCAACTATGAAAAGTTTAACCTTGTCATATTTTATTTATTTGGTGTGTTATGTATGTGAGGTAGCTACGCTTACAACTTAGCAAAAAGTGCAAAAATATCATTCTGATTCAAAGTTAAATTAAAAATGAGTTAAAATAATAAATGACAGAATAAAGTGTTCTACCTAAGAAAATCTAAATATATTTGTATATATATAAAATATCTTTTTTTATTTGACTTCAAAGCAATTACGTCAAAAAAATATTAAAGCATTACTTTTAAAACACAGCTGAAGTCAATCAACAAACTTTGATAGTCCACTGATGGACATAGGGGTCTTCTTAGAAAGGAGGTTTTGTTCTCAATGTCAACGCTGGCCAGGCAGATTGGTATTTAAAAAATGCAGTCATTTTGCATAGTTTTGCTCCATTAATTGGCTCTTACGACACCAATGGAACACATAGTGGTAGTGACACTCCATATTCTTAATCCGTCACCACATAGATAATTCTATAACAGTGAAGTCAGTAGCACTGTCAATTTGCAAGTAATGTATACCTTAACGATAGGCCTGCCCTGAGGCACCTTGAGCGGTTGCGACCATTGTTGCTTTGGACTGGGCGCATCCGACTCCTTCTCCGCCGTCATCTTACGTAATACCTGATAACAACACGTACACTACTGTTAGCACTAGATAATACTTATTTAATATAAAAACTAAGTAAGTCTTTCAATTTGCGTTTCTAAAAATTTATTAAGGCTTTTTTGCTAGACTTTTTGACACTATAATCTGCAGACTACAGACTAAATAAGTAGACTCTACTGTATTTTCGGCCCGAGTACATTTTGAGAAGTTAACAAATAAATTAAGTAAGGAAAACAATCCAATTTTCAATATGAATTCTCACATTTATGACTAGCCAGACCTTAATATTGCTAAGCTAGAGGTCGATTCCTAGGATATGTTTTCTGTGGTGAGTGTGATCATTTAATAAAGTATGTATATAATAGCTTCTAGAGCTTATTTAGAAATATTTCAAGTAGGTCAACAGGTCAGGTTTATATCAATAGGCTTGTCATGTATTAAATAATTGGAACTAACGTTTTTAATACTCCTCTTTCTAACCATTTGTGAACATTTTTTTTCGGACTAGATAAGCACGAAATATATATTTGTAAGTTATTGTTAGTGTAACTCACAGAAGTGGGTGTAAAAGAAATAGGTGTAGATTGTTTTGGCGGCTGCATCTCCTGCCGACGACGGAAGTTCTCCCGCTGCTCCTCCAGCTTCTTCTTGATGATCGCGTTCTGCATGAGAGATTGCGTGTGCGCAGCTATTTCACGCGGGGACGGCGCGCGGGTGGACACACCTGCAACGTTAGGGCGATTAATGAACATAGAAGACATTGTACACGTCATATGACATTGATGTTTACGAGTATGTAAACTATAATTTAATATTTGCGGATACTGTTCATTGGAGTGGTCTTAATATGAACATGTCATAAAGATGAGAAGAATGTGGCAGAGAAAGTATTAGGTAAAGAAGTGGATGGGTACAAATGAGGCAGACTAAAGAAAAAGTGTATGGAAAGTGTGAGAGAGGATAAAGCTAGGAAGAGAATAAACAGTAAAATGAGAATATACAGTGCCATTCCCTATTAGAATTGTGATAAGAGTAGGGAGATGATGATGAGTGTTGACCGGAGTGCCAGTAAAAACAATTTAGTTTTTCTGAGATGAGGTAAGAGAATCCACATATGAAACATTATTTTTTGTTATGTGTGTGCATAATGCTTTCAATTATGGCGGCATACGAACCGCTACAATTTTGTAATTAAATTAACCTACCTGATTGATGTGCTGCAAGTGAGTTGGGACTTGTAGCCATTATGGGTGATACACAAAATGCTGCGTCCGTATAAACAAATATATGATGTTGAGCTTTTAGTATGAGTATGATACCTTTGTGATTATATCTATACACTATTAACTAGCTTGAGATTTTTTGGAAAATAACTACAATTTTTTGTATCTGTCGGTAATTTCTTGAAGATTTGCATACGCATACCAGTGATAAATTGATTTTGTAATGAGTAATTCACTATTCACATTCAACTTTCAGAGTTACAAGTAAATAGTTAGCTACTTATAGCTAGCTAGAGTTCAGCTTCGCACGGGTACAATATACATTTTCTCTATTATAATATGCACATATCATACACAAATTGTCCTCTTGAATCAATCTCTATTAATGAAAATCTCATTAAAATCCATTGTATAGTTTGAAATATCTAAGCGTACAAAAAAGAGAATTGACTTAATTTTATAGATATAGATATGTTCTGTTTGGGCGCGTCCTTTTGGGGGGCAGTAAAAGAACCACGAGGTTCCCACACGGGAAGGGGCCATCTACAGCCATAGGTGGCCCGAGGTACGTAGGTTTTCCAGGGATTTCCTTACTAGGGTGGATCTCCGGCTACTGTTACCTGAGACGGCGTGCAGATTTTGGTCGGTTCGAGTCCGACATAACCACCTTTCGGTGGTATAAGTGAAGATTCCCACACAAAAAAAAAGGTATGATCTGTCTGTCTTCTGAGAACTCGTAAATAAGTATTTCTTTATCAGAACAACACAACAATAACGAGAATACAAACAACGAATTAGAGACAAATAGTAAGTTAACAGATACAAACTTAAGTCACCCATTACCTTGGTGTGGCAGCGGTGACAATCGTATCGGCTGGTGATGCGGCGGCACTACTAGATGACCACCTACGCCTGGTACACCCCCAACTCCGCCTACTCCACCAGGTAGTGGGGACTCGCCCATCTGTGTATGAACATTTTTTAAGCCAACTGGCATCATTATCAGCCTTTAGTAGTCCACTGCTGGACATAGGCCTCTTCTTAGAAAGGGGGTTTATACCTACTATATATCGTATATAAATGATATTTATTTCTGCAAGTTTATTTAACTGTCAGACTTTATACCTACACAACAAACATGTATTCAATGCTTATAAAGAATTTGTTTTACTTAGTTTCAGTAATCATAGCACAGGTACAACAGAAAGCAAACATTTTCACTATATTTAAAAATATAATTAATGAGTCATACCTGTCTCTTGTGTTGATGTAACCGTAGTATAGTCAGAAGAACTTCACGGTGGCGACTCTGAAGACCAGGATTGTTCAGCTGCTGCATTAAATGCTGCACTGTGATTTCACCAGTTTTGAGCCCTAGAAAAGTTTATTGTATCATTATTTATATTAAAAATTAATAATATTCACCGTATTTCATCACAGTTTAATATACTTTTATTCTATTAAATGTCTAATGTGGTTTTTTTTGCACGAATTTCAGATAGTAAAGTAAGTATTACTAGTGTAGTAGTAAGTTTATGTATATTAGTTATGTTTAATGTCTTAAACAAGGTTAAATCATTATATAATTAATATCTGAGTTCATTATAAACAACAACTTGTGTTACAAACTGAACATCTTTGTACCAACTGCATCTTATTTCTCATCACCTAAAGGTCGACTGGGAGAGAACGTCTCACGGCATTAAATACACCTTTGTACAAGTGCAATAAGTTTAAATAAATAAGTTACAAAACCTCGTTATACTGTAACAGATTTAAATTTTCTTCCCATCGGCTTAGCAGTTCTTGGACTCCTGCATACGACACATTTAATCATGTTTTAACGGGAAGTCTGTGTGCAGCAAAAGCAAGGTACTTTGTTTGAAAATCAGTAAAACGTATAGCTATATATCTCACCTCGCACGATGGCCTGAGCCTCGGGCCGCTGCAGCAGGTCCCGCTCGGCAGCCGCCATGCCGCTCACTTCGCCCTGAGCCTGCTGCTGTTGCTGCTGCTGCAACAGACACAACGTTACAATATAATATGTGGCACACGTTTCTTTGAATAAAGTGTTATTCTATGCGACTGCTGTGCTGAGGTATCCTGTTCGATTAACGGGTCGAACCAAACGTTTGTATGATTTGTAAAATTTGTTTAGGATTTTGTGTATTCTCTATATACATTATATTTAAAATAAAAAATAAGGTACATAAGTATTCCATCAATTTAGTTTAGTTGGCTCACAGCTTATTTTGAAGCTTGTGTGTGTCAGTTGTCCAAAATATTTATTATTAATAACATTTAATATTATTTTTTTCTCAATGTCATTATCTAAAGGCATAGTGCGAGTTTATTTTACATCAACTAGCTCTCATCGACAAATGCGTTTAGCTTTGCTATTGGTTAAGATTACAGTGTAGACTAATTGCAATAGAAACTTTTACAATTAGGTAGATGACTGTATCGCAAATAAATACCAATGTCCATTTCATTAAAACTAATATCGCGAAACATCTCGGAAAATACAATTAACATAGCTTTTTATTATTATTACGAATTTCAATCGAATATGCAGTGAAATATATTGTTCAGTTAAATAGTCTAAAACAGAGACGTCACAATTTTGTATTTAGTACATTTTTCATACAAAATTGTCGTTTTGACAGATGATAAAAATAACTAATTTGACTAAGATGTCATCTAGCCTATTGAGTTGATAATAAACTCATATCAGTTCTTTGTGTACAATTTATAAATTAGAAATCTTAAGCGATTTAGCTTTTTATGAATTAAATGCATAACATTGTAACAGAATAAATATAGGAAAATTCCTTTGCTTAATGATAACGAACACAAGTTTTTGCTCCCATTTCTTTAAGGAGAGATTATGGTTGTTGAAACTTTCTTTGTACATGTCAAAACTATCTGAATAAAGATAATTCGTACATAGTTACCTGCACTTGCAAGAGCTTGTAAAGGAGCTCCTGAGGTATGTGCGGCTGCTGCTGATGTTGCTGCTGCTGCTGCTGCTGTTGGTGTTGCTGCTGCTGCTGCTGTTGCGCCTTCTGTTGCTGCTCTACACTTTTATTCAACATCTGTAAATGTAAACATGAATACTTTGATATTTGATAATTATTTGAATCATAGAAAAATACTTTTATGTAAGTTGCTATCTAACTATTTTGTTCAACTTATCGTCAAAAGTTCTTCTTCATCTGGAAAATTTCCAATCAAAAGAGATTTTACAGTGCTATTTTTCTAATATCCGAGAAATGCTAGCAAAAAGATGAAAAGAACTAAGCTAGTGCGGTGTTTTCTTTTTTCCCGCACTAAGTGTATACTTTACAAATATATATGAAAAGGATACAAAAAACACACAGACCCAGAACAATAATTTGTTGAACAGTCAAAAATTGTTTTTTCATGTGGGATTTGAACCCACAACAGCTAGCGTAGAAGAAATCGGCGAGGTGACCGTTTAAACCATAAGGTGAAGGCGAAACAAAAAGAGATATGCAAGCATAAGGCCACGGACACGAAGTCAGCGGGAGTGGCGGCGAGCCTACATCGCCGAGCCGCTCACCGCACCCGCCGTCTTCGAGACCGCAGCCTAAGATAATTGCTACGGCTCCGTACCTGCAGCAGGCTCATGGGCTGCGGCATGGGCGGCGCGTGGCGCGGGCCGGGCTCGGGGGCCGCCGCCACGGCGTGTCCGCCCGACACTTGCGCCAACTGCACACAAACATACTTATTTAACATTAAGACATGACGTGAAATATTTATACAGAAAAATTTTGTGAAACCCATATCGTGACAGTCATGTTACGTGACCACAATGCATTGGCAAGTGAATGGCAATGGAGAACAGCTTTGATGCGTATTTTCAATATATTTTTTGATGTAAGTAAGTATCGCATATACTTTCTTATGCCTTTAGTGAAAGGTGGTAATTTGAAATTACAAACGCACACTTCAATTTTATTATTTTTGAAGACTTGCTACCCACTTCAGCATCTCACGAGCGCAATATTTGTTCACGTAACTATTCAACCATTCAACACATATTATTAAGGCTGGTATTTCTGCAACTCCGCACCCCGGCTACGATACTTACGTGACCAGTGACAATGTAAATTTTACCGAGGGTACAAACCAGTTAACTATTTATTCTCATACCTATCAAACATATAAGAAAAATACATTTAAACTCAGTCAAGCCATTTCAGCAGGGTGCATCTCAAACACTATGACAAGAGACATTTATGTATGTTTCTATATATAAAATATTATTTATATATAGTTAATATACATACAAGACGTTTAAAGGCGGTGAGATCATGATCAGGTACGTTGTGATGAGGGGGCGCGTGCGAGTGTTGAGGTCGGAGCCGCGCTTCCAGCTCCTCCAAACTGTGAACTTTTCCACCACCCACGTGGTTCACTTCTGGAAAACAAACAATTGTTTTATATTCCTTTATAACTTATACCCTCTATGGTCGACACTTAGTGATGGATTATATTGTGTCCCTGTTTATACGAATATTGTCCGTGGGGTGAAGGGTTAAGAACACGGTGTGTCCCTTATTCATCCCATGGGTGATGTAAGACCTGACAAGAGAGCAAACTACGTAGGACAATAGCAGCACTGCAAAGAGAAGGAAAACTAAAATCAAACCGTCTACCAACCCATCTGCCAAGCAGGGTATAGTAGGTTAAGACCACCTTTGTAAGGAGAGGTCTACGTCCAGCAGTGGATTATTCAAGGTTTTTGATGACGTAATAACTAAAGTAAGATTAGTTTCTTACCGAGATACTCAAGTAAGAAATTCTATTTAACAACAACAATGGGTTTAGCAAAAATAATATAAATTTCATTAAATTAGTAACACTTTGCTCTCAATTAAGTTTTATTGTCGTGTGTATTTCTTCAGTCACTAATGTGTATATTTACCTGGTCTATTATCGTGACTGTTGGCATTAGCTCGCAGTAACAAGTCGAAGAGCGAGGTAGGGTGCGGAGTGAAGGGGGCCCGTGCCGCCGGCGATATCGGCGCGAACACGTGGGACTCGCCCCCGCCCACGCCCACGCCTACACCCACTCCCGCGCCTGGACTAGGTTCCGAGCGACTGTTATCCAAATCTGTGAACAAGTGTTAAAGACGTTCGTTTTATTGACTAACCCTACTAGAAGTATTTCCACAATAATATGGGTTAGATAATAATTTTCTGTAACTACTAGAAGTGCTATACTGCCTTCGTAGATTTATATCTATAATAACATTTTCTAAGTACTTCTTGCTTATGAGACACAACTTCTTTTTCTTTTAAATCTCCCAATAGGAATATATTTATGGAATAGACAGAAAGCACAGTCAGACCCAGAACAACAATATCTGGAATACATAAAATGCTGTCACGAGTCCCGAAACACAGATTGATCTCGCAAAACTCGTGATCGTGATCTTTTCTGAGAATAAAAGTAACAATATGTGAAAACACTATATAGCTTTTTTCTATTCATTTTCCAAAAATTCTTTTTTATTACATTAATAAGTATCTTGACTTAATCACAAATCTATCTAAGTTTTATCAGTGGTTGGTAACACTTAACAATAATAACCGTACACATTTTACGATTACGATTCCAAGTTAGGCAATACGACTCTCGCGTTGTTGGTCGATCTCCGTTTAGACTAGTCGCCGTGGCAGAAATGCGCTAATGAAATATGATCAATGATCTCCACTTACCATCAACCATGTTGTGCAGGAGTCGTTCGTAATGTTTGGCGTCGTTAGTGGGACTCTCTCGTCGGAACCAGCGACTGAACCTGCTTCCTCCTTCTGACTCACCCCCACCGTTCTAGTAACATTTGCAAACAAAATTTATTATACATCTCTTATTTAGGAGATATTTTTCAAACTGTTTCTATTATATATTTTAAAATTTACTTTCTTAGAATGGAAGTATTATTTTTTGCAACTCCACCCACATGTATGTCAGTTATCACGGTAAATAGTAGCCTGTCCTTCCCCAAAAGTAAAAGTACCCCCATGCCAATTGTTTAGCCTTGAGAGGGTAACAGACAGTTACTTTGTAACTGTCTAATATTATAAATATCTGAATAAATGTATTTTTTTCTAAGTTTACTTGCTTTTCGGTAAAGTGTGTGTGCAAGCAACAGTTACAGAAAACACTTACACACAACAATATTATAAGATTTTCAATACATTTTTAAAACAAAATTATGTATATCCAGTTAAAATAGCAATAATTCCATCTTTGTGAAAGAAAAACCTAAAAATTCTTAAGTTTTTCGTTTCTACTAGGATTATAGAAATTGATTTTATCAACGCACTCAAGTCTCGTGGTAAAGGCAGGGCTCGTTTAAGAACAAAGGCAAAGATGAATATTTTTGTTAATCATTGTGCTAAGAGTACGTACAGTAAGAACGTCGGGTATGGAATCAAACTTGAGAAACTCGTCCAAATTAAATTCAGGTTGTTCGTTGTTCTGTGCCACCTCCTCGCTCTTGGACTCCACGCCGGAATCCTTATCCTGAACAAAATATATTAAGTTACACAAGAATTCAGATTTAGGTATACTATCGTGTCGGGGTGTTAATTATTTTTATTTACAATAGGCCCTCGAATATACTACACGCGTTTAGTATATCCGAGGGCCTTTTGCGAGTTTATTTTATATCAACATACTTTCGACGCCAAGCGTTTGGTGTTGCGATTGATGAAGAATGCAGTCAGTCACTGTGACGATCGAGTACACGTGAAATAAGCTCATACTAGGTCCACTGATAATGACTAGGTTCACTTTAAATATTATGCGTATCACCTTGGACAGGCTATAATCGTGTATCTAATATGATTGTAAATAAAAACGATTAACACCCGACACGATATAACAATACGTGAAATGTCGCCCTGTTCCAAATATCCCTACTGATATATCCCCACAGGTACGAATAATTGAAACTTTTTGTCAATTTTCGCCGGTAGATATGTATGGCTTGTATATCTTCTGCTCTGTGTATACCTACTGATCGCATTAGTGTTGAACTTTATTCCGTTTGTGGGGATATTTCGAACAGGGGGATGTGACGACCATTACCGTGATCGCTCATTGATCAAATTAAAAAACAATGCTCTCCAACTTCCTGTATCACACTTTTGACCTACTTACAAATTTTGCAGGAAAGTGAGAATAGAAGTTACTAGAAGACAAAAAAGGTATTAAATGTGCATTATTATTATTTATGAAACCTACATTGCTAGAATTCGAGTCATTGTTGTTCTGTGTGATGGGCGAGGACGTTTCACGCCATTTTTCACCCGCCGGCGACCGCGATCCGCCATTGTTCCATTTCTATACAGAAATATACGGATTAATAAATAAGAGAAGACAGCGTTATATTGTAAAAATATATATAGTAAGGAAACAGTGCAATGGTTGGTCTTATTACTGAGCGGCTAATATCTAGTTTCCAATTTTTTTAAAGAAAATCAATTTTATATACTAACTGTACACGGCTACACTTTGCTGTGGCATTTTGTGGTTGTATCGGTAAGTAATGAGAAGCAAAACTGACACGCAAAATATATAAATCTTATTTGAAGTAGGTTTTACATCAAGTCGAAATTGGAGCTCAATCAACACAAAACTTTTTAGATTTTTAAAGCATACACTTTTACTTAAGTTTAGATTAACAGAATATAATATTTCATATTTTTATACATTGTAGAAGAGTGTGTTAAATAAGAACATTGCATATTTCTTAGTAATTACTTATAGATTAGTACAACAACGATACATACTTCAGTCTCTTTATTGTTCGCGTTGCCATTCTTCTTGGTGGGCTCGTCAAAACCGCGCAGCTCGATAGTCTCCAACTGAGATGTCGGTCCTCCACTAAACCTGCAACGGCAAACCTCAAATTAAAGTAAATACTATAATAAGTAATTTCTTATTAGTATGAGGACGTACTCCTAGCCGGTTTTGGTTACGACAGCCAGTCTCGATGGAGACCGGCAAACTATACAGATATTATAGTGCATAAGTGTGTGTGCAAACACAGGTGCACTTTCTGTTCCTCATTCTTATAATCTGATGGGACGGCTATTCGACACGACCGACGAGATCAGGCTGCAGGACCAACGGCTTTACGTGCTCTTTGAGGCACGGGGTTTAGGATCCCAACTTCCAAACTCCGGGCTTTTATTAAACATTTCTATAACCAGAAAACTAAAACTTTTTGGTCTGACCCGGAAATCGAACCCGAAACCTCTGGATCGACAGTCGCTTATGTTAAATTTCTTGGATAAATGGGAGAGGGCTTTATTAAGCCCTAATAAAAGGGATGATTGGGCGGTGTGCATGTCATTTGTTCTGGGAGTTCTTTATGTCTTGGTGTTATTTATCTACAATAATATATTTAGAAATTTATAGGCATAGTTATAAGCAGTCTGGTTACCAACACACATGCTCTGCCTAGTTTGGAATCAGACTGCTGTGAGTACGACTATCATATAATAATTTTTCTAAAAGACCCCACCTGCACTGAGAATATATCCTGTGTTCTGTTCTGTGATCTAACGAGTACCAAAACTCAGAACAACATCGAACCTACAACACTAAGCGCAGCAGAAGCACACTAAGGAGCACTCCGCCATCCATGCAATCTACATGCGACTTACCATTCGGGTTCATCTTCTTTCTCAAGGCGTCGTTGAGAGAAGCGACCACCAGATCTACGGTTGTCCTCTCTGAAACATAACAACATTTAAAAACATTCACTCAATATAATAGTAGAAGTTATAAACGACATCCTGTACAGCACATAGTGTTCGAGGAAGTGTTTAAGATATTACCTGTCTCGCATCTTCTCGTGGATGAATCGGTCATCCCGCTCCCTCTTGATGTCAGAGGAGTAGGAGTCTCGGCAGTATGAGCGTCGGTCGAACCTGCAACAAAAATGTAATATATTCAACTGCCGTACTCGAAGTCTCGGGTTCGATTTCCAAGTCGTACCAATGTATGTATGATCTGTAAATATTAATTTCGGAATTTAAGGATTCTCTATGTACATGTTTATATTTACACAAAAAGTATATAAGTATTCTATCAGTCAGTCTAGTTATCACAGTAAAAGCTTTGATTACTTTGAAACTACATGGCGTTGTGTGTTAAATGTCCGAAGGTTTATAATATATAGTGAAGATTTACCAATGTCTTCTGTATAACTAATTTTTATACATTCATCTAATAGTAAGCTGTTAAGATACCTTCTCTATGATATGCTAATTAAAATCCATAAGCAGGATATAACATGATATGAAAAAAAAATTGTAAACTTGTATCAAATATCTTAAAAGTTCAACATCTTAAAAGCGGGTAAGTTTGCAATATTTTACAAATTCTACCAGCAATAATCCAACTACAACCGACTTACAAGATAAAATACGCGGTCTGGTCGTTTTACCAATAACTCTATTAGTGGAGCGCCTGGGGGTTTTCACCTCGGATTAGAGTTATAGTGAATGAATTAATATGATTGACGTGGGATATTGTTTTTTAAACTATAAATTGCAATGTTTACCCAAAATTTTTTTGTGCACTCCATTTTTTCATTGTTTAAACAAATTATTATAAAAAATCAATGTTTTGCCATATAGTTTCACTTTAAACAGTATTTTTTTTTATTTATATGTTAAATCTTACCTGAGTAGACATATAGGAACATTTTTCAAAGATACGTGTGTATAAAAATAGCAGTAGGGATCTCGAACAGGTGAAAAACGTGGAGGGGAGGGTAGAGCGACAGCTGCTATTATATGTACAATAGAATTTCTAGAATTTTAAAGTGAAAATATATGGTCAAACATTAATTTTTTATAATAATTTCTTTAAATAATGAAAAAATGGAGTGCACAAAAAATTTTTGGGTAAACATTGTAATTTATAGTCTTAAAAACAATATCCCACATCGATCATATTAATTCATTCACTATAACTCTAATCCGAGGTTTTACGGTTTTGAATGCTCCAGGCACTCCACTATATACACTTATCGATATTTGGTTGTCGAAGGGCAGTTTTTCTTAAGTGTTTGTTACCTGTCGTTGTTGTTAGTTCGTCGTTCGTTGGTATGTTCACGCTCTCGCTCACGGGGTGGTCGGTAGGGTTCCGAGCCTCGGTACTCGCCTTCCTCCCACGTGTTGTTCGGAGTGTCGCGCACCATGATACGACCCGAACCGATACGACGACCTCCTGTAATATAAAACATTATATTTTCTTTAATGTAAGAGATTTTTCAAAGTATATTTTATTTTTTTTTCACAGCATGGATAAAAATGTAGGCAACAGCATACAACGCACACCAATACTAAAGGCGTGTATCACCTGTGTCTGCCAATATTTTATAGGCCAATATATTATGTGAAGTATATTAGGAATAATACCACAAATAGAATTCTTTAAATAATTTAAAGATATATTAAGAATGGCCATACTTTTGCTAATTCTGTTGTACGAATACTCTCGAAACTAAACTAAAAATTACAAATAAGTTTTGACGTTCTAAACGTACTAAAAGTAGGTGTTATCTAAATACATACAAAAACAGAATTTTGGAAACGGCATTACTAAAAGTAAAGAATTTCAGCGAAATATTAGTTTAGTGACGTAACAACAAAACGTCCAATATTATATAGTAGATGTTTAAGCCTTCAAGTAACGTAAAATTTAATTTATGATCAAGAGGTGCAAGTTCGATCCCCATTCATTACATTAGAAGATTCATTTTAACTCTAGTAATGTACAAGTATGTTTTAAAAAAACGTAGGTAAAGGTTCATCAGTTCACCTTGTTCAGGCTTAGGCGGATGGGCGGGGTGGGCGGGGTGAGCGGGGGCGGCCGGAGGGGCGGGCGGCGCGAGCGGCGACTCGGGGCGAGTGCGCGCGAGGTGCGGCGGCGGAGCGGGCTGCGGCGCGGCGCCGGGCGCCCCGCAGCCGGACGTGAACGACCTGCGCTGGGGCGACAGCACGATGCCGCCGCCGGTCGGCTCGCTCTCCTTGCGCACGCGCTCGCGGGGATCGGCGGAGCGACGTTCGCGATCGCGGTCGCGACCGTATACACCCTGCGTGTATAAATTGTTTTAGTGCACGAATATCTCTACGTAGTATAAAATAAATCTCTTTTTGTTCTTGGACGCTTAAGTTTTCCAAAGTACCCGACAGATTTTGATGCGGTTTTAACCAATAGAAAGAGTGATTTGAGAGGAAGGTTTATATGCGTAACTAGCTGTGCTCGAGCCTTCGTTCGCGTAGAATTTGAACAAACAAACAGACGGACAGACAAAAATTTAATTAAAATAAAAATAAAAAAAAAGTTACTCGAGACAACAGTTTTTTTTAACCACAGACAGGCACTACATATATTATATTAGAGAAAAAACAAAGAATTTCAAAGATTATCGTGCGAAGCAGAGTCGCGTAGCTAGAATTTGTTAAGAAGTAGAACAGTAAAACTTTACAATAGTTTATATATACATTAAGGTTACCTTGTGGTTTTCAGTGGATGCATCTCCTCTCGCACCTCGATCGTCTTCGTTGGGCGAATCGGAACGTCTTTTCAGGACCCTAGAACGACACGATTTAAAAAATAATTTACTTAAAAAAATATAACCGACCCTTTTACGACTATCTTATGTCTCATTGAAATAAATTATATGTATATTTCATTTCTTAGTTTTGAAACTTGGGAAAAAAAGTACACGTCGACTTTAAATGAACCAAAAAAGTTATACTTTGTTTCAAATCGGACAACAACACACAACAAAACAAACAAAATAAATACAGCCGAATTGAAAGTTCTTCTCTTTTTGAGCATTTAAAATAATATAGTATTAGCCTCAAAAACAATATTAGGTATAAGCAATACTTGTGCAATTCACACTTACAGCGCAAGTGCCTCACAGCCAGCAAACGCGTTTTCAAGATTCCGTTTAACCAGCGGCGAGTTGCGCAGACGCATTAGCTCATCCCGCGTATACGTGAGCGGTTTGCGCGCAGGTCCCATGGCCAAAACTGCTGGGTCTCCGCCTCCTCCACCGCTCGACACGCCGCTGTCATCCCCTACAAATGTGTCATTTTTATTAGATACCAATCATCAACAGCCTATGCATGTCCACTACTGGACATAGACCTTTACTCAGAAAGGAGGTTTTGGCCTACAATACCACGCTGGCCAGACGTGTTGGTATAGTTTGTGTCAACGATATAATAACGGTTTATACATTTAAAGGGAAAAGCATTCATAGACTATTAGCGTAATGTAATCACAATAAAAATTTTATCAATAAGAAAGCGTAATAGTAATCAATCAGAGATATTGATAACTGATATCTAGTGACGTAATTTTACTATAGTATTCTATTTACCACTTGTATTTTTCAGCTATTATATATTGAGCAAATGAGCAGATGGGTTATCTGATGGCGGACGAAGAATGAAAAGACAATAGACGAAATGTAAAAGAAAAAATAATTATTGTTATGATACCGGGTATGAAAATCACATAAGAAGAACAGAAAAAAAATTACAATAAAGAAACAAAACGAGTAAGACGATCGTAACATAGCCCAGATAGCAAGTGTTCATGTCTGATGGGCGCTTTGTAAAAAGAGAGGAAGATTCCATCCATCCAGTACGCATCCTACCGTACACGTATATAAAAGTAATGTAGTCATAATCTACACTGAAAACAGAAAAGCATCAAATTAATCGAATTCAAATGATGATATTAGCTGTAAAAATTTCTTAAAGTACCCACATTTTTTATATTTATTACAAAGTCATTTTTAAGAAAAAAAAGTAAAATTATAATGTTTCTAGATATACTGATGTGCTGTTTCGTCATCAGTCAAAATCAAGATATAATCAACTGACTTAAAACGTGTAATTTGACACGTAACGTTTGAAAAATGCGCTAAAAAGAGAAAAAATATTGAACTGGAGCACAATGAGTGTAATGCAGAAGGTTTGGTATAGTGCCAGCCCGTCCGTGTTTACCTGATAGGCGACAGTCTATATTTAAAACAAGTGTCTTTACACCGACAGATTTCACTACATGTAAATTTCTAGTGCAGCTATCCAATGAATTCAAGTAGCGGGAGTCTATCAAAGGCCACAGCGTGATGGCACTGATAGACAAATGTCGTGTAAACAATAATATATACCGCACTGAACCATTGTGCTTTAACTAAAGTAGTAAGCAGAGCTTTTTATTTTTCAACAAAATATTATTACTAATTATGTCTTACGTATCATTGAGCGAATATTACTTTCTAGGAAAAATATAAGAATTTGAAGTTACATTGGTATAACATTTTATTTTTAAAGTAACAACATACTGTTCAATTAATTCGGAGTCAAATAAGTCTTAAATTCAACAGTAACTATTTTAAAAAATATCGTAAATGAATAAAGAGAAAATAAAATAAAAATTGATTCTACAACATGAGTTTGTTTAAGTCACAAACCGATAAACTGATAGTACCTACTGTTTCTGCTCGGTAACAACTTTCAGCTTGGTAAATGGTATGGTTGGTGTTATTAGACAATAAAAATTAACTTGATAGCCTTTTTTTTAATTTTCTTATCCGACACAGAATTAATAAAAATGAACTAAGTTTTGAATGTATCAATTAATCCTTTAGTTCCAACTTAACATTATTATATTTCACGAAACGGGCAATTTTAAAGTGCAAATTAACTTATCGTTGTCGAACACTGAACGAAGGTCTCCAACAAGGAACACCAACCATCCCAGTCTTAGGCAATCCGCATCCATCCGCTGTTTTAAAGTTGCAACGTAACCTATATTTTTAATTAATGATGACATCCCTATAGGAGCGGTGGCAACAGTGAAGCGTCACCATTTAAGTTTTCAGTGAAAATTCATAGAAAAAGACTATAGGCTATATAGCATTAAACTACCACCAATATGACCCGAACATCAATGTACAAACGTAACAAACGTAAAGTATTGCAAAAACAGGGAACTTTTATTCTTTTATAAGACACAGGCGCAGTTGCGCGAGTCAGGTGGTATGGTTCTATATAATACGCACAGATTTTATATACGATATTTAAAAACAGTCTTGTTTAGTTTAGCATAATTTCTGTGAAATCTACGATTTTTTGAAAAACAAAGGTTCGACAGTAAAAAGTGCCAAGTACCGCCAACTAAACAAGCGTGATTATATTTTATGTAGGTATGAATACAATATTCTCTGATTGATGAGCTGATTTTCTCTGATAACATTTAGCATGTTACTTATTAGAAATAACAATGTTATCAACAATATTAGCAAGTACATAACAGTAAGGTAATTGAGGTCCAGAAATCGTTGGACCGTCGGATGTATTTTTGTGAAGAAGTCGGTCTCCCGCGATTTTATAGTAATAGTAATTAATTATAATTTAAGTATGATGTTAGTACAGTATGGATAAATATAATTGCTAAAGTAACGATTGCATTAGCAACAGAGTGCCCTAAACGTGACACGTATGCTCCACAAGTCGTGCGCTGAAAATTGACGTTGACATTAAGCGGACCACATGTGCGTATTATACTACAACTAAGTATTCTTTTTCCAAGAAAAAGTAAGAAAATACGTAAGTGTGAATGTTACTTACGCCAAGACACACGCTTGACTCTCTTCGTAGGTGGGCCAGCATGAATTTTCGGCGGCAGATGACTTGGTATTTTCCTCATTGCACTCTGATACTTAAGCAAAAACGTATGCACCGCACACTTGGCCGGGGAAATAAACTTGTCGGTGTTGAGGCTTGCCGATAGAACGGCGGCCGCAGAATTCTTACGGGCGCGTCTCTTAGCAGCTCTACCACCAGCCCTACGTCTTCTACGACGGCTTTTCTTAACAACATCGCCGACCGGCGGCATGGTTTCCTTGCTAACCATATCAACTGCACGAGTGACGCGTCAACAAAATGGCGTCTAAACTACTTTAACCTGACTTAATTTTAACTAAATGAAACTAAATGATAAAATAAATGTAAATAACGATTGTATATATAAATTATATAAAACACAAAGATTTAACACTACACTACAATATACATACAGTTAGAGGTTTGTCAAAGAGACGGTTACGAAATACGCGACGTGGTCGACTTCACAACGTATTGCCTACAGTACTATAAGCCCTACGACGTAACAAAAAAGCAAAAGATACTGGGAAACTAAAATCCTCGCTAATTACCGCGGACTATACACAAGCGCATGAACTCATCTCAAAGACTGATCGACCCAAAGAACGTTGATCGTTTGTAGACGAAAGTACCCTCGAAATTTTCGTAAAACTGAGTCGAATTTCCTGAATGTAAAAGTAATGTAAAGTTACCCTACAAAATATTTATATTTAAGTGTTCTAAAATGTATTAATCTTAAATTAGAAATCCATTTTTGTATTCTCGTAAAAGGTCATAGACCAGTTAGAACGAAATATTACACCTAAAGCTGTCATTAGTATTACATGAATCTGTTTAAAAAGTTTGAAGTCTTTTATTAGTTTATTTAAAACGGGCATGGGGCGGATAAATAATATTTAACCTGCTACGTTACAATAGTGTGATGCCGCTGACTAGTCAGAATGCTTTGAAAACAAATAGAAATCATATTATTTTTTATGGCTGTTTTTATTTAAAGTGAGTAACAGCTACTAAACTCTATTATTCAGGCTAGCTACCCATCACTGCTTTAATTGCATTTTAAATACACGAAAATACTGAAACTATTTATAATTAAACGTAACGAAATGAAACTTATATGTAAAAATAATAATCAATAACATTGAACTGTGAATTGAGTTGCATCAGTACAAGCGTAAAAATATGTTGCAGAGAATCTGCAATGCGGTTTGCATCTACCCCGAGCAATCTTTTAATTTATCTCAAGACAACGTGCGTCTAACTTATGGTTTTTTACATTATAATTTATATGGGTATAATGAGTACGAATAAATGTATAATCGCATGATTTCGATTTGGCACAGAAATTAATGAAAGTTAGTTTGTTTTAACTTTGCAATTTCATTATTATCGTATCTTTTCGTTTATAGATTCAATTTTGTTTTAATTCTTGTAAACAATGCAATGCAATATCGCGTTTGGGGACCTCATTCTTTCCACATATGTACAATTCTTTACAGTACACATCATTATTTAATGATGTGCGCATGAGAAAAAAATATTAGTGAAATACAATCTTCTTACTTTACTAGTCTGTAAAAAAATATAAATGTTCCTATTTATTCTATGATTATAAAAGTTTACATAGTCTTTGTCAAGGATATACACCAGAACCTATGGCGCTCTTTATTCCGAGAATAATAATACTATTCTGAAAGGATGGAAGAATTATTGTAAACTATTTTACAGAAACATATTAAATTAACAAAATCTTCACTAGTATTCGAACCCACTACCGTGTAGGCTCTAGGGGTAACTATCTGTGTTTACACATTAAGTACTGTTGAACAATAATTATTTTGTTAAACCTGACTGATTTCGTGTCACGTCATTTTCAAATGGTAGTTCGTTAACATTTATTCAACATTTGTAGTAAGTTACATATCTAGGTTTGATTGAACATATGCTTGGGACGTCTGCACAGTGACGACAGTGCGACATAATATTTTTTCCGTTGTCTAACAAATTCTAAATGTCTTTGTCGTTGTCTTTGGTTTTAAAAAATAAATGAACGGCTGCTATACTTATTACAATAAAAAGATTTGTATCCTTGAGTGTATTCGTCAAATAAGGTGGTTACAGTGTATTTGTATGAAATTTTGGTGAGTCTGCCAAGCTGTTTGGTTTAACTTACATCGAGTTGGACAATTATAGGAACTTATAATATTTTTTTATATATTTAAAGCAGAAATTTCTTTGCTTGTTTATATGTGCTAATCTCAGGCTCCGTCAGATCGATTCGAAGATGAATTTGCAACCAAATTGTCATTATATAGTTATTATATAAGAACTACATATATGATGGCGTTGCGTATTAAATGTCCCAAATATTTATTTATACGTATATGTAACCTGGCTATATAATATTACACTGAGGCAAGCAACTTCGAAAGCAGGTACCGTATAAATGAATGGCATGTTATTCGGCAGTGTATTGTGTACAACAAAATTTGCATAACCACCGGTCTGGCATGAAATAAAACATTGTACTACACAAAATAAATACAAAAAATATTCTATAATTATACAAATAGTAATAAGTAACAGCTGTTGTCTAGTGTCTGATTCTTTATTAGTTTTTCAAGTGAAGAAGAAATATACTGTGCTTAAAACTATCTGCCGCCTGTAGCAAATTGTACAGGTACCTACATCTCATGTCATAAAAAAAATCAAGAACAAAATGAACTAGTTATAAGATCGGCAACTTCATTTCGACGTAATTGACAAGTAAACTAACAAATAGAATAGTACTGAATAGAAACTTACCTAATTTGTCGATGGTCGGGTAATAAAAATTGCTGTGTAGGTAGATAGGCACATTCGTGGGCATATTTCTAGGATTAAAAAGAACTGTGTGTTCTAAAAACGTTAATGACCGACACATTACAACTAGCAAACAACATTTCTTAACTAAATAAAATGCAACGAAACGCCTTTACAATTATTTTTTAAATATCACACTTTCAAGGCCACTAATTATATTCACGTACAGTTATTAATTATTTGTTAAATAAGTATATCAAAATCATTGTAAACTTTAATAAATAATGTTCGACCCTTATTTTTTTCTAAACGTTTCTAAAGAAGTGCTGAGTTGATAATAACTATAATGAAACATACAGCCGAATGAAGAACATCTTTAATGAAAGTCGGTTAAAACTGTCTTTTTCATTGCTACTGATATAAAACTCAGTCATTTAATCCACGTTAACATGTTTTATAAGTGGCATAGTATACTGGCATTTGTTAACGGACTTGTGCCGTCTGCGATTGACCTTGATACTCCCCGCGGGTTCTCCCCTAAGCATGCAAAATTTTTAGGGCAAAAGGGTCATGTTACGCAATCACTGCGTTGAGGATCAGCCATAAAAAACCGATCTTTACAATCATTCATCCTTACAACATTTTTTATATAAGTAAATTGTAATACGGAAATTTTGTCCGAAGAGAATTCCTAGTACACTCTACATATTTATTTTGAAGGTTTAAATTTAGCCTTATTCTACTAATTACTATAAGATAGAAAAATAATTTATACTTAACATTAACGCCAACCTAACAACCTACAACCTCTCTAGCCAAGTTAACATTCTACAAACGTAAATGTTATTAGAAAAGTAACAAATGTATGGGTATAACGTCACGCTACTACGCTAGTCACATGGTCAAAAAAAAATATTAGATAATAAAACAAGAGAATAGACGTAAAACACTTGCATCTGGACTAAGTGACAGCGGCTGGGTCGAACTCTTAGTGTGGCATAGTCTATTTATTGAAAAAGGCTTTATAATATCACGCTAGAACGAAGCACTCGTGACATATGAAGCAAAAACGGGCAAAATTTATGTCTTTCGAAAGACGCAGACGAAGTTGTGCACGGGTCAGCTAGTTTTATATATACTAGTATATATATAGTCACTATTGTTTCCTATACCTACTATTGAACAGTTAGTAGAAAAATTGTACACTTTTGCTGAATCACGCACCAAATTCTTTTAAGCCTATCGCATTCATTCAAAGGCACTGCTTGTAAGCTCCGACGCACATAAATCAATATTATTTCAACTAAAAAAATAAAGCGTCACCTACAATCGATATTCGATGTGAGCTCCACACAGTCGAAAATACTGTGTGGAGCTATGTGATTAAATTTATTAATTTGTGTACCTTACTAATAATAGCTTTTTAAATGAAATATTGTATGTTAAAAAACTAAGTTTGTACCGAAATAAAGTTCTGATTATCTTTACATTATAAATACGAAAGTGTGTTTGTTTGTTTGAATGTTTGTCTTTCTTTCACGTCGCCATAGAGCGATTTTACAGTATGATTTTTGTGTCTGGAAATAGTTAGGAGGCTGGAGAGAGATATAGGCTAGTTTTTACTGTGGTAAAAGATCTCATTTCCATGGGAAGATCCATTATGATGTTTGAATCGCTTCAAATTTTCTAAATTCGTGCTGTTACATTGTTTTACCTGATTGCATACAGTACAAAATCTATCAGCATTTTTTTATAAAATACTCGCGAGCTCTAAAAGATGGCGCTATATGAATAATACCCTAGACTCTATTGATTAACGTTTTAATATTTTTTTAACCATAAATATTATAAATGTAAAAATTTGTATGCATATTTATTACTCTTTCACGCAAATCTCTATGGATTTAGATGAAACTTTACAGTAATATAGCTTATATATCAGAATAACACATAATATTATAATTTCACCATCTATACACATTACATAGCCATGCATATGCCCCCTACTATCTTTTTGTTTACTTTATAATATGAATAAATAACTTTTTCCTTTGTAGATACAATAAAAGTATAAGTAAGGTATTCTGGCAAGAACTGGTTTTCACCCTATCAGACGGTTAATTTTCGCAATAAAGGGGACCACAAGTCACAAAGAGAATTCATTCACATTTCAAAACCCCAAGTTGGTGCTACTTATTGATACAAACGTGTATTCAATTGATTATTGACACAAATGTGTATGGGCATTCTACAAATTAAAAAGACAAATGTAAGTCATATACCAGTATTCAGTTGAGCTGTTTTTTATGTAAGCACATATCTGATCAAACAATTATAAACATATGATATTGTGTTTTGGTAAATAAGTAGGGAGAACTTTAGGACCTAGTGTGAGTTTCTTTCATATCTACTCGCTTGTTGATGTGAAACTCACACTAAACCTTTTGGTTACACTATTCTGAGATCTCTAATATCGTAAACAATTCTTTTTTAATAAATCACTGCTGTTTTCGTCAAACATACTGCGAGAATAGTTTGTTTTGTTGATTTTGTGTCAAATTAATGAGCAAATATCTCAGTATGCAGACAGACAAAGCAGTGCAGAGCAACTGCGTCTATGGTATTTTTTTTTAAGAGTATATTTAATTAGACTGAAAGTAGATAAACATTTTCTGCCAGTTTTACATTTTTGGAGAGTGATAATAAAATAATAAAAATAATACATAGCTTTTTAAGTTGTTAAGTATATCATTTATTTGTATATTTAATAACAAGCCATTTTACTCACATGTGTGTCTGTATATAATTTTAATGTACTTGTATTTATTGTATAAATTTAACAATTTTGTTAAAAACTATGCTGAAAACTAAAAAGAATTTTTATTGTTATATATAGTATTATTAAACAGTATATCTTTAACAGATTTAACTTTTTTGACTCAAAACACGCACAATGTGACCTGTATGGGTTAGTAAGTCTGCAAGCTAAGCTTTTGTCAGTCAAACATGTATGTATGTAACAAAGCTGGCTATCATTACCGATGCTTTTTATTGGCAATGTACAATTGTATTAAACGGTAACAGCTAACAAATGCACCGTTTTTAATTTTCTGTTTATGTACAAATAGATACCTATAGCTCATATTAAGTATAACTTATTTTATTTCATGTGTAGTCATGCTACCTATACTCTGCTGGTCATGTCACATAACTATCTTATTGGATTATGAGAGTATGGGAGTAGAGAGTGCACCTATGTGGCAGAAATACTGGCCAGGAGTACATCATCATCACTAGATTCATAGATTTTAAATGGTTTAACTGCTTATTAATTTAATACATTTAATACCCAAAGCGACAAAACTGAGATATTCATGCTACACAATGTTTTTATTACTTTCAACTAATACAAAAATAAATGCATCACACTATTCTGTAATAAAAATAATGAGTTAAGGTTTATAGACTAGAAATATGTGAAGAAAACTTTTAACAGTCGATAGGCGCTGTTTTGACAAAGTTTGTCTTTTGTTTTTTTAGAAAATCTAAAAGTTAAATAATTGCAGTAAGTATGTGGTCATTTATGAAAGAAATAATAAGTAGATTTTTACTCAAATTAAGCAAGTATTTAGACAAAGAAAGTTTTGTTTTTAGAGAACACTATGTTTCAATACAATATAAGAGCCATTAGGTTTTTGTTGCATATAATAACAGGTATAATTATAATATGTAATCCTTTGACATTAAATGACCTATAAGTAAAAACTTAATAGCCTATATTTGGCAACAAATTACCTACAAATAGAATCTGCTTCTTTTTAAGTGGAGGAGGATGCTCAACTTTGTCACATAATCACTTAATATCACATTTGAATGCCTGTGATTCTGCCCACATGTATGCCGATTATCACTGATTTTTAAGTTGGTATAATTTTTTTATTTGTCCATTCAAAACAAACACTAAATGTTAAGTGAAGTTTACCACTAAACATAAGAGGAAACCGTATCAAAATTAGTTAATCCACTTGTGAGATTAGCACATACAACAGACAAAAATTCTAAAAACTGATTTTTTGAGTTTTGTTACTACTGTTAATGTAATTAGACCTCTTTCATTGGTTTATCATATGTATAGATTATGCAGTATCAAAGTCCCCAAGTTGAGCGACATAGTTATAATTGTGGCTCCGTAAATAAAGATTCACTAAGGTAGAAGAAAATAAAAAGTCATTAAGTTAGAGCATTATATGTTTAAGTATACATAAACATGTGTTAAGTGTCTCACTTTTTAACTCTACCTTTTTCAAAGAATACTTTAATTACATAATTTTCATAAGAAGTAATATTCAAATTTAAGTCAATTTCATTTCAAACAGATGTTTGGTAACATAAATAACACTGATAACCCAGAAATTATGGCAAATATAGGAAAAAATATTTTCAGAAGAATACAATAAACTGTGACTTTTAATTTCCTAAACATAAAAATGTGAGTTGCAAATACTACTAATTAGTGTCTAATAAATGTTTTTTATCTTTTTTTATAATATGTTTTTTATTGATATTTTTTTATTTGCCAATATTTAAAAACTCATTTGTTTGTAGGACTCAGTCATAGAAACCTTCAATCAAAACAAAAAGCGCATTGTTTGCAAGAATTCAAACTAAAAATTTAGTGTAATTGCAAGCCATTGCATAAGTCTATAAACTGCAAAATGAGTGTGTGTACTTTTAATGTGATTACATATAGGAAACAATTGAAATGTCATGTCAGACCATGCTCCTTATTTCAATAAAATATAATAGAATACAGTTTTTTTTAAATTAAGCCACTCTACTGTGACATTAGGCACAAGTTTCATGATGCCATATGAGAATAACAGTAACTACTGATTATGAACTGGTCTATTTGCGACCTACATAAAAATAAACAATATTTGATTAGAACTGGTAACAGTGAAAAGGTTATTACAAAGAAAGTCACAAAAATCTTGTTCCAGCAGCTTTATATCTGTGCAAAACACAAATAAAACTGCGCATATACACACAAATCAGGGTCAATGTTTTGAAAATTATAGAAACAGCATATCAACGCAACAATTGTAGGTATAACGAAAAACTTAGTAAAGATACCATAAATGAATTGTAAAGATAAAGTAGTTACCTTCAGGGTTCGAGCCATCATTCGGGTTTTCATCGGTCGGTTTCTCCCTCAAAGAAGACAATAGGTTCACAGCTGACATAGCTCGCAAGTCCTCCACTCAGTTATTCAGTCTTCTCGCAATATATTACCTTCGCTAAAATTCTATAACAACTTTACAATATATACAAAATTGTTCAGGAAATTAATCTATCACCTATGTATATTGTTTATATCACAGACTTTTCGTTTTTCAACAATACGGATCAAAACGTCCACGCACGAAAATACTATCAATATTTATAAGACTCTAGGTATAATAGACTTATATACACACTAAAACTAACTTTTATCATCTAATTTTTAACAAATACGCTCTAGCGGTCACAAGATACTCATAACTAAAAGATTTTATCAGTTTTCGATGCAAAAATATATAAAACGTCCGCCATATGCCTTTTGAAACGTATGTAGTTCAACCAACTTTAATATCCTAGTAGGCTACATGTTATTCGATTAACTTCGACATCTTTAAATTGTCGGTATTATATCTAGTTGTTTCGCATGTCCAGTTGCCATTCTTTATTTTTTTTTTTTGAAAAAATGGCGATCTTTGTGGTATATCTTGTAATTATTTATAAAGTAATTATATCTCTAAACTCATTTCAGGAATCTTCAGAAAATAAAAAATACTCTTTTTTTTTCATTACGACCTTAGTTAATTTTTTAACCTTACAAAATACAATTGTTGTTTACAAGTGGTTTTAAGCTTTCTTGTTCTTGTTAAACTGACTTTATATTAAGATAGAACACTTAACTTGACTTAAACGAAGGGATTCAGTCCTTAATCACTTAATATCACCACTTTCACCTAAAAGACTTTTGAATCTTTCCCTAAGACATGAGAAATCAGTGTATTTAAGGAGGGTAAAAGAATGGACAGTCCCTAAGTAGCCCACATTGATATTTATTATTAGAGTTTATTTATTGATAATTAAAACGTCTTACTTTAGAGTTATTTTTCTACGAATACTCTACTTCAAAACGCATAATATTAAAAATGCAGTTCTGAGATCGGAACGATAAAATTTTGTAAAATTGGAATATATTTACATAAACCAGTACAAGCATAAGTTAAATGTAAATTTATTTTTACAAGTAGTTCTTTATTATGTGGTTCTTTATTGTTTATTCTTTATTAAGTTGATCAAAAATTAAAGGCACTATTTTCACAAGACATTTAATATATTACTGCTACACAGCGCAACACGATACTCCGTACCAGTGGCTTGACTAATGTTGTTCTATGACTAAACTGTTTTAAGAAAAACTATCTGTCATTATTCTCGGTATTTCTGAACGTTTCGTTTCTTATCACCAATTCACCATGTTGCGTAGCTTTGTGTGCTTGTAATTTCCATTTTTAAATAAAAATGTCTCTAAAGTGGACTGGAAGTCAAAGTGAGTCTGGTATATTAAGAAAGAGTGAATATAAGGAGAAGAAAGAAGATCTTTTCGTGTTCGGCTACTCGTGCAAATTGTTCAGGGACGATGATAAAGCCCTTCACATTGATCAAGGCAAACACCTCATTCCGTGGATGGGGGATGAAACGTTGAAAATCGACAGGTTCGATCAGTTTTTTACTCTAAGACAGTTAACTGTGGCGCTATAAACCTACAAAAGATAGTTGTATAACAGAAAAAAATTAACTTTTCGGAAGACTTTTAAGTATTTCGCAGAGAATGTTTTAAGAAGTAAAGGTGAAGGGACAGCACGAACGTCGGGCGCCTCGAGCTCTCTCGGAGTCGTGTAATGTTATGGTGACAACCGTCGGTGGTATGTATAACCTGCAACGGTTCAATTGAGTATGTATACTTATAAATCTTTAAGAGCCAGGAATTCATAATTCAAAAATAAAATATCAATAATTAAGTTACGAGCGTTCACCAATATGTCCGAAAATTATTTCTTCCTCTTTACAAGCACCATATTGACTTATTTTAGTCTGTAAGTTAAGCTAGGCATATGTACATACTGTGTCATTATGTTAATTCCATGCTTTATAAAAATTACCTAATATTTTACTAACATCCCAGCAAAAATAAATTACGATGTGTTTGTTATTTTTTATGTACTAAGATTATAATCTTAAGTACTTTGTGTAAAAAAAAATTATTTACAAAATTAAAACATTAAACAGAAAAAAAATGTATTTTCTGACTGCTGCTGTTATTATTCCTGTATCATCAGTGTGATAAAATGCTGACTGTATTTTTGTTGTGAAGTCACCAATTAATATGCAGTAATATTTGGCTAGGTATGATGCAAGGGGAGCTCTTCACGACCTGTCGAGACTTGAGGCTCCACCAGGCGGTTACGACTGGCGTGTTGAACTTACTAAGGATCAACAGGATGTAGAACAGTTATGTGATGACGAGAGATACCGTGCTCTTCACACTGATGAAGATGAAGAAGAGATGTATAAAGGTAATATTACATTTTGTAATAGAATACTTTACACTGCACTGTGAAATTAGAATTCTCTTACTCTGTTTGCAAGTTTCAAATATTTTTATGCTTTTTTTTATTTTCAATGGACACCATTAAATATGTCAATGCATATGTATGTGATGCATTGAATATCCGTAAGGAGGTTCAATTACATTTTCCTGTATATATTGTATTTATGATATTGATATTATTTTTAGAACTTGACTACCCTGTTCATTAAAATAAAGATGATGTCTTGAGAACACATGTAATAATTTATTATTATCCTGTAGAAGAAGAGCTGAAGCGTCTTCATGCAGCTGGCTATGGACAAGTAGGATTTAACTATGAAACACCAGTTGAGCCTTCGCCAACATCACAGCCAACGGAAGTAGATGAGCCATTTGTACCAACACCTGCATTCAAAGCACTTTTTTCTTCAGATATTGTGTTTGTAAGTTATGTTTTCTATTTATAACTTTCGATGTGTTAAACTAGTGTAAATACTAAAAGCAAAATTGCCACTCACTTAATTTTAAGGTGATTAAACTTCACCCTCTATTCCATCACAGCAGATTATTTACAGGGCAAATAAAAAACTACAAATGTTGCTGTATTTTTGTTTTTATTCTGGGCCTACCAAAGTGACTGACCTGATGAAAAGTATGAATAGAATTCAAAAGTGGTGATCTCTATACTCATTGCATATGCAGACAATGCAGTATGGCGACCCATACTATGGCCGCCTAGGCCTATTAAGTACTAATCGTAATAATAATGTGTATTGTTAGGTGTTTCTACATTGAAAATTTTATTTTTCTGCAGCCTGAAACCATGAAACTGAATGCAATAATAGATAAAACAGCAAACTTCATAGCTACCCAGGGTGCTCAAATGGAGATACTTATAAAAGCAAAACAACGTGACAATCCACAGTTTCAGTTTTTGGCCAAGGAATCAAACCTTCATCCTTATTATTCTGCTTTAATTGCGCTGGTTAAGAGTGGCAAGTGGCCTGAGAAAGAAGATGAGCTGGTTGAAGGTATAGTATTATTATTATTTCTCATAATAGTATAGTAATTCTCCGTGTGAGGATGGGTTAAGAGTAACAGATCAGCACCTTTATTCATCCCGTGGATGTCACAGGAGCTGATTAAGGGAGCAAAGTACTCAAGACAACAAAATTGCAAAATGCAAAACAAAAAACAAAAATTTTATACAAAACCGTTATCAACCGATCTAGCCAGCATGGTATAGTAAGCCAAAACCTCCTTTCTAAGGCTGTGTATGTGATGTGTGATGTGAATATTATAACTTTCGTTAAATTTTACTTAAATTTAACTTAAAATTTAAATATTGGGTGTCAATAAACACACACAAATTGTGTCAATAAAAACAACATTAGAACATACAGTAGAAGTAAGAAAATGATCAAAAATTTTATTATTTAAAACATATATTTAATTACAGAAAAGCCACAAGAACCTGAAGAATATTTACATCCAAGCCTAGCATCGACCATCATCGAATCTGTAAGTATCTCGATCCGTTGTCGTCGTCGTCGAACTCCCGCTGTCGTATATTTCTAACCACAAGGTTTTGTACCACGTGTTTCGATATTATAACCTTTGAAGAAGTCTATTTACAATTTATTTAATTCTGTTATCTTCTAATTAGCCCCAACATCGGTCATATTTTTCAGTTGTTTTTGAACGGATTTTTAAGATGCAGTTCTATAAATTTGACTGTAATATTGTGGTAAAATGAAAGCACATAGAGAAAGCTTTGGATTTAAAAATTACGCAAATATTTCCAAAATTACTTAGTAATTGCTGTGAAAAAAGCATAAAAACATAATTAAGCGAGTAGTTAACTGAAAAATTAGGAATATAAAGAAAAAAAGAAGAATTCTTTACCTAATTGATATTATTATTATTGTTTGGCTTCTAATTAGCTAACAAATAATATATTATAAATAGTTAAATAAACGTGACGAATTCCGATGTTGAAACCTTTCATTTTCATTGTTGCCCAAGTCACCTTTTTTAAATTTCGTAACTGTCTTTAGTTTACCAATTTATTGCTTTTTTGTGCAACGCAACTTTCGGATGCGTTACACAATGGTAACCAAATGTGTGCCTAAAACTTCAAATATTTACTCGAACCCGATTTTTGAAAGCTGTAAACTGTTATCGTAAGACCTTTCCGACACTATCGACTTCATGTGAACTCATGTTCTGTCCTATTCACCACATATTACGCCGCGCTTCGCGGTACTGCGGTTACGGTCGAATTAAAATTTACAATTCAAATAATATGTACACAATTTAATGTCGACTAAAGATTGTAAAATTCTTTACGATGCGAGTAGTCCTGTGGAAATGATCTTAATCCTCCTGCTTGTACCGTTATAAGCAGAAAATTAATCGTAATAGTAAGGGTAAATAGGAAATTGTTGTCACGCATTCGATATAACCTTGTAGGGAGTAGTTATTACAAAGTGTGCACTTTTTAATCACTTTGAATGTTGTCAACATGCCGACTGTAGAAGAATTATTTAGAATTTTAGAAGGTCCGTAAAGAAAATACAGACGTATCTGAATTAGACACCTAATAAATTTAATTTTGACGAAGTACAGATATGTGTTGTGTACTTATTCATTTTAGCATCTGAATAATTTAGTTAATATGGTTAAAAGATAGATCCAGGCTACCTATAGGAACTTTTTGCTGGTTCTACAAATGTCAATTTAAACAAAGAGTTTAATTCTTTGAATATTGCACATATTAAGTGTTACTTAAAAAAAAATATAAGATCCATAAACAAATGTTATCAGTATTACGTTCGACACGCTGATATCTAGTCTATTGCAGTTGTTGGAACCAGTGTGGCCCTCGCTATAGACACTATTAACATTTTAAATGCCGGCCTCGTATACCATAAGTACAACAGACTGCAAAAGATTGCACCTATCGATGTTTTATTTAGTCTTAGATTAGCATTTCTCAACTAGTTTTTCATATATTTTTTCAAATATATGATCGATTTTACTTATTGAATTCTATTCTTTAAGTTTTTTTTACAACACATACGACCGTTTGTCTTCAAATTAGGTAAAGCCTATACTATGATAACCAAACTGCTGACAAACATACTTATATATTTCTAAGTACAAACATATTATAGATAAATTAAACCCAGACACACAAATCATCGTGCCCATCACACAATTATTTGTCCTAGGTGGGAATTGAACCCATGAATTTCGGCTTAACACTCAGGATCACTAAACACTAGACCAACAATTCCGTCAATAACATAGTGTAGTCACAGTCCACTGTTGGCATTGTATGAATATAGTTAAACAAAACTAGATTTTTTCAATCTTTCATTGACTGCCATCTAGCAGACAGCAGGCGGACGGATTCAACTTCGACCAACGCCTATTCATTGTAACTGAATTAGCTATTCGTTTAAGTTTAGAATAATAACTAAATAAATTTAATATATTTGACAAATACTTTTTTGTAAAGGAGTTCAGAGTTTTCGTCATTTTAAGATTTTACAGGTTATCATTTAAACGCTAAACAGCAATATTATGAAAAAATAGTAGAAAATAGCTGAAACAGCTTCTGGTATCATTACATGCACACATGCACGTGTTCATATAGTGCTTTTACTAGTTATCAGGCATACAAAAATAATAAACGGCGTCATACTATTTGTTGTGTACGTTCTATTTTCATTATGAATTGTCATCTAAGTGTATGTATACATTTATTCAGTCATTAAACTGCAGCTCTCTCTGCAGCAAGTGTTGTTGGTTTGATGCCGACATTACAAATTCTTGTTCTGAATTCGGAGGTTCTTTAAAAAAGTCTTGTGACATAGGACATATTCCTGCTGCGGCACTCGTCTTGTTAAATGAAAAAACAAAATAAACCTTTTACCGTTAATCTATTAATGTCGACTTGTAGTGTTTAAACTTTTTTATATTCTTATTCATTTAACGAGCCTGCCAAAGTGACTACTCTGCCTAAAGGAAAGCACAAATAAGATCCAAGAATTGTCGTCGCCATACTCATTGCGAAAGCTGATGATATAGTATTGTGATGCACACTATGGCGCCCTAGTGAGATGCTTTTACACACCCCGCTTGGGGACATAAAAGGCACGACAGTCATCGGCAGTGTAAGGCTCACACACTTACCACAATAATTGTCACCTCTGTATCAAAGGATCTCCTGTCTCGTCCTCACCAACGAAACAAATAGCACGGATGCTGTCGCTTTAGATTGGTATTCTATGAGAGGGTAGTACTGCTCCAGTCGAACCGGCCCCTTCGAACAGAAATCAGCGTGGCTATACTACCTTGTCAACAGTCCATTTGTCTTTTCAGGCACCAGCAATCCCGAGTATACACTACAAGCCATCAGCGGACTGTGACTACACGATGTTAATTAGCAAAATGCGCGGCGAAGGGGACGGTGAAGGAGAAGGCGAAGCTCGAGGGGACGTGCCACCACCTGGGACAGAGCCCCCACGCCACGCAGGCGAAATATACAGAGCTCCGGTCATGTACACGCGAGGAGCTGATGGAAATCATGGTACAGTACAAATTATCCAGTAACTTAGCTAACTCAAATTAGAAGCTCAGAACATAATTCGTCACCACAATTTATTGTTAAATCTAACTGAATGAACATTTCTTTGCCTTTGCAGTTGACCCAACTGTACAACCAGCTTCTACACAAAACTATATGCAACAATATGCAAACTACTACAACCAATATTCGGCCCAGGAACAGGAACAACAGAAGCCACCGAACTCTGGTCCACTTAAGTCTACAGGATTGAGTCTCATGAAGCATTACAACACAGACTCAGATTCTGATTCATCAGGTATATTCTTTTATAATTAACTAACTTTTGCCTACAGCTATGCTTTAAATGTTGTAGTTTTTTTTTGCCATGTTATATACTTCTCTGTTATACTTTGCTGTTAGATATGCCATTTATTTATTAGATTACAGCAAAAAGAAATTAATAAAATTTACTTAATATTTTATAACGTTGTCTTATAACAGATTTCGACGACAGTTCTTCCACTGACAGCAAGGAACCTATCATTGCCACACCCCCAGATGATGTTCAAATAGTAGTTGATAAGATGGCGTCATACGTTGCACGAAATGGCGACGAGTTTGAAGACATAGTGCGCGCCAAAAACGACCCACGCTTCACGTTTTTGGAACCCGATAATATGTACCATGCGTATTATAAGAAACTTATGCAACAGAAAAGGGGAGGAGAAGTTAATGGGAAAGAAAAGAAAAGGAAATCTACAGGTTCGTGCGTTTATCTGTATTTATTAATAAATTATTAAAATTCTAGTAATATACCTACAATATTTGATGTTTTTTCGTAAGATTTCACAAAACACTTAGCGAAAGTATTATATAATAAGTATAAGCACACTGGAGAGACTTGTGTTCAGCAGTTTACTGTTAAAAACTATTGTTGATAATAATGATGAAACTGAAAGGATTCATCACTTGTATGTTACAGTGTTACTTGTGTTTACAGTTATTACACAATTATTAAATGAGCCAGTTCAATTTGCGTAAGGTGTGTAGTATCATGCTACGGCTTAACGAAGGAGTAGTGTCTATAAACACAGCTAAAACTGTAAGGCATATTACATACAACAAAAATAGGACAAAGAAATATATATATATATATATAGCCCAAGGAATTTTTGATATTTTAGTTATATTTATCGTAATTTATTTTTATTTTTATCTAACACAGCTCCAGTGTCGTTCTCAATCAAAAAACTTAAAGAACCTGATCCCATTTTACCAAAGCCGGCCTTACCTTACGAGTCGAGCTCAGATGAAGACTCCGAGAAACAAAATGACAAACAAGCCGAAAAACCAGAAGAAATTAAAGAAACGCCTAAAGTAGTGCAACCAGTGCCTATGAACCTGATGCCACCTGTGGTGGTTTATAAGATAGATGGACAACTAAACAATGATATCCTTGTGGTCAAAACTATCGAACCACCTAAACCTACGGTAGTAAAACCCCCTGTTAAACCAATAACTGTTGTACCAGAAGTAATAAAAGAAGTACCAAAAGCGCCCTTGGTAGAGGAGAAAGCGCCTGTAGATGTAGAAAAACCTCCCGTACAGGAAGTTGAAGAAGTAAAAAACAATATTCAAGAGCCGAAAGTAGTCAATCCTGAAAAAGATAGAGAGAGTCCTTATAAAAGAGAAAAAAAGAAACATAGAGACAAGAAAAAAGAGTACAGGTCTAAGTCAGAGAGTAGGGAGGGAAGACGTAGCGAGCGTAGAAGTCTGGAAAGGGAGAAAAGGAGAGAGAGGAATGCAGAACGACAAAGTAGGAAAAGTAAATACAGTAAAGATGACTTGGAGAACGAAATTATTTCATTGGAGGATAATTCTGACGATCTTATTGATCTGACGGGTGATCAATCTGATTCAAAAGGTGAGTTACTGTATATGTTTAAAACTTTTCTTTATAGTAAACTGCTAGTTTTATTATATATTTTTTTACTAGCTATTTGTATACTACCTTCTTGCACCCACGTGATTCGTATTTCGATACAAAACTTTGAAAGTGACGTATTTCCTTACTACCGTTCATCTTTTCTTAGTACAACATTTGTAGCCTCAACGGTTTTAGCTCTTAATAACTCAGTTAATCAGTCATGGCAGTGTTATATATTGACTAGCTGCGCCCTACAGTTTTTGTTGCTTTTCAATCGAATATTACACACTAATATTAAACACTATTTTTATTTTTCTACAATAAAAATAGTCTTAGTTACTCCTTATAACATCGGTTATCTATTAGTGAAAATCCCATCAAAATCGGTCCATCTGTTTCAGAGATTAACCGGAATAAATAGACTCAAAAATTTTAAAATAATTTTTCGATGTTATACTGCCGTATATACATATTTCCACATACACTTAGTGAAAAGAGGTTAATTTGAATTTACAAACAGACACATCAATTCTACTTATTTGTATGCATATACGGCGTAATTTATATTACTACATAGGAAGTGTTAAATTAAAACCTTTAAATAGCAGACCCTTATTCTTATCTCAAGTTCAAAGGAGTCTTTAGACATTATGAATAAAAAGTTGCAATTAAAATACCTATTTTACCACCTGCAGTGGAAGAAACGGAAGCTGAGCGCGCTAAACAACAGGAGCGTCGTCGTCGCGCTGCTGAATTCCTCAAGAAAGTCGGTGTCGATCCTTCCGCTGCCCAACTGCCTACCTCCTCGCTGGCGAGCGCTATGGTATGACGGCTTTAGATTTACAACTATCATTGTGACATTCAAATAAATAACTTTCTGACAAAATAATCACCGAATAAAGTAAATCGAATAAAATCAAAATATTTTATACGGACCTTTAGAAAACTGTTTACAGTTCTTACTATTTTGACTGTGTAAAAAGAAATTATGAATTTCGTGATTAAATCGTGATTAAATGATTAAATCACGTCGGGGTCACCACTGTAGAGAGACGTGTGGCATGTGTCCCTCCGATACAAAGGGAGGATCCTCCGACCAGGCGAGGTGATCATGCCTGGTGGGCCACAGCCCAACGGTTGATGTTGGGATGTTGTACATATGCTGATTGCCACGCGAATCTCTATATCGCGATACAGGATTAGTAGTTAGCATTGTAGTTCATTACATTCATACGTTTCGTTCATACTTCATAGTTCGATGTGTCTTCGCTAGATGGCGCCGTTGTACATTTACTTTGTGTTATAATGTAGAAGCCGCTACAATTTATAACTAATGTAGAGTTCGTAAATATGTATATGCGTAAGCATAGGTAATCTCTCTTCAATTGTGTTGGATAGCCGTCCCATCGGATTGTGAGAGTGAGAGAACAGAGAGTGCGCTTGTGTGTGTGCACACACTTGTGCGCTATAATATCACCTGCGTAGTTGGTCTCCGTTGAGACTGACCGCCATGGTTGAAATATACATACATAGGTTTTTACGCCCTATTCATGTCCAGCATATGCGTCCATTTGTTTATAAGTTGTTGTTTTTTTTTTAGGTTGACACGCTGGAGTCAATAAGAAAGAAGAAAGCAGAAGAAGAAGAGAAAAAGCGAAGACGCGACAAGAGACGTCATCGCGACAGACGAGGTTCGATTCTGCTAACATTAAGATACAATAGTTTAATATTTTCACAAGTTTAATTTTTTAGAGTAAATCTTAAATAGAATACGTTTTCTTGTTTTCTAGTTTAGAAAGAATGGTAATACTAACAAGCTGCCGCTACTTGCGACATAAAGCATCCTTAGTACCGATAACCACCTACTATCAGTCGTTGATAAACTAAACTCATCATCATCACCAATTTGCCCACACGGATTGGTATTAGGTTTGTTTCAAGTGATCGAGGGATCTGGATGTCGTAATAGCAGCTGTCCCCGGGTTCCTCCTGTGTCAGGCGCAGAGTGGCACACCGTGTGGTTTTAGTCGGCCCGATGCCGACACACCGCCCGGCCGTAAAACCCGGTGGGTGAGGGCCTGAGAGGGTTTCCACACGATAAAAAAAGAGGTTTGTTTCAAGTTTTCCTATGCCTAACTGGGATGAGTTGAGATGGTGACACTCTGTGTTCTTAATCTATCACCACATGAATATATTACAAAACTCAAAATATTTAGAAATATGTACATATTTTAATAAATAATTTTATGTTTGCAGATTATGGAGATGAGAGTGAGAGATCTCACAGAAAAAGTAAACGCAGGAAGTACAAGTAAGTTATTTTAGACCTGAACTTCTGGAGTGCCTTTTTTTAAATACTATATTCAATAAAAAAAATGTTATTCACTATGGTATGGTCCGAAATATTTTTTTTTTCCTAAACTTGTCTACAGGTAAATAAATTAAGTCTTTATACATTTTTTATTATTAATTAAATAAATAAAAGTTAAATTAATTAAATGTATAGGTGTTTAAATAATTAGTCTTTGCAAACATACGCATAGATACAAAGAACACCTCAACTCAGATCAACAATTTGTGGATCACACAAGAATGTCCCACGAAGGGACCGAACCACAACACTCGGCGAAGTAGAATGTGCAAAGGTGATAATTTAAACCACTACTTCATTAGTGACTTAGTCAATTAATTTCCTTTTTCGAAATATACTGACAGTTACTTAACATACAGGCCATAGAAAATGTCGTGGGCTATTTTTTACATCTTTGTCCTAGCTGATAATAGTTGCACATACCAAATTTTTATTTTTTAATTATTATTTATTATATATAACAAATCCTATTTTTGATAGTGCTATTAGTATTTTTACTTAATGGTGAAATGTTTGTTGGGCTAGCACATAATTAATCTATAGCAGTCTACTGCTGATCAAAGACCTCTCCATTTAACAATTGATTTTGATTCTCTTCTTTCTATAGCTAGTATATAGTATATTATTAATGGGTGGGCCAAGGATTCGTTAACCTTTGAATTCCGCAACCATGTTACGGGAGTTCTTGGGACGCTGAAAAAAGCTGATTTCCAGACGAAACGACATTCCATGGCCACCCAGAAGTTCAAAACTATCCCAGCAGATTTTTTTTTATGGGGTTCGATCTCGCGGTCTTTTTGCCGAGCAGTATTCGAAAATTTCGATGTTTGCTTAGAAGAGTGCACACGTCGTAATAATGATCATTTAGACGACGTAATTTTTAAAAAGTAAATGCCAACTAATAAGGTTTCTTGTAAATAAACAATTTTACAATATATCAAATGGCTTTTATACGATTTTTTCAAGTGTCAACTAATTCATGGCCCATCCTATATTACACCTTCCAAATTATTGCATATGAAACTTAATAGTTATTCGTTTGACAGGACAACAGATGAGAACGAGGACTCGGATTATGACAGGTTAGCATTTTTATCTAGTTTTTATATATATCTCTTGCAAGCGATCATACGGTCCACATGATGATTAATGGCTATAGGTACCCCTGAACACCAACAATTCGAGCTGCTTACTAACTATACTGAATACAAATTTAATATCCACCGTGGATTTCGTGAGTTCGATTCCCACCCAGGATAAATATATGTGTGATGAGCATGATTATATATCGTGTGTGGGTGTAATTTATCTATAGTATGTGTGTATATCGAAACATTTCAGTTTGTTTATGAGCAGTACTCTGCATAGTTTGGAATCAAAGAGCCGTGTGTGAAATTTGTGAAGTTATTATTAGTATCATCGTTTTTCAGTCAGTAAAATTAATTCCAGCTCAAAGAAGAAAAAGCGGAAGAAGGACAAGAAACACAGTTCTAAGAACAAGAAAAAGAGAAAGCGAGAAAACGAAGCTGAAGAACAAGAACCACCAGTTGTGAATATTGATCTCACCAATACATTAAAGGAGTTGAGAACGTCATCTCCTACCAAAGAATTGGGGTTACAAGATGTGGAAAATACGCCACTGAGCTTAAAAAGACAAGAGTCGTCGGATGAAGAGTTGGTAAGAGTTAAGAGGAAGACCGATAGAGAATATAGTGAGGGGGAGTGGTCTAGTGACAGTGAAGGAGATTCTAAAACTTCGGGTAGTAAAGACGATTAGTTTAATACATATATTTTTTACATAGTATTTATTAATAAAGTCATCTTACCCATAAATGTAAGTAAGGATCTGTAAACCATAAATAATGGGTGTAGAATAATTATTTTTTATTTAAAGTCACTCTTAACCTTTGATAGCATTTAGATAATGTCCGTATTTAGATATTGAGTTACTTTAACAGACAACTACCTGTCGTATTAGACTATATCCTAACTATTTGATCGACTTCTGTTGGCAATTTATTTCTGTTGCAAATTACTGAACCAAACACTAAATTTTATTGGATATAAGGTTGCGTATTCACACACTTTTCATATGTAAAAGAATTAAACAGATTGCCTCAATATTATTTTTTTAATATAACAAATAAAATACTCTATTTATAAAAATTTAAATCGTATTTTTATTAACACTAAGACAGATATTAAATACTTTTAGCTGGGACTCTTAAGATACGTGTATTATACGTATGCACTGTATTGCACAGTTGTACACAGGTTTAAGAGTGTACTATGTATTTTATATTATTTCTACAATGTTGGTCATCCAGTTATTGTTAGTGTCTTATTTCTTTTTTAGAGTTTCTTATTACACTGTCTATTAAATAAAATGTAATGGTTACAATAAATAGACAGCTTAATAATAAAATTAAAAAATAATGAGAATATGAATACCTCAATTTTAGATTCTGTGTAACAATAGTCAATCAATTGTAGACCATTATTTTATCATTTTATTTTCTGTGCTTCTTAATTTCTCTCACAATTCATTATTATTCACCAGAAACTTATCTTATATAGACTCAGAAAAATAGTTATATTCACGTAAATATGTATTTATTTAGATAAAAGAAATATTGTAAAGCATGCTGGGTATAAACAAACAGGTTATAAATGAATTTATTTTACTAAAAATTGTTTTCAGATTATTTAACACGTCGCTTTGTTAAAAAAGAAACGGAACGAAATAATCTAATCTATGTAAACTCAAAAAATGTAACACAACATTATGTAGTCCAGAGTGAACTTTATATAAATGAATTGTTTCATTTTGGGCTGATCAGTTCCGATATCCTGAGGCTAGATAAGTTAGTAAGACTAGATATATTAGACTATCTGATATCTGTCAGTCTTACTAACTTATCTAGATGTCTATCTAGTAAATCCAACCAACCATATCTTAGCGACCTTTGTAGGTTGAATTCCATTTAAAGGCTTGCATCAGATGTGATTTACCTTTAAATGACATCAAGTCCTATATAGCACGTTTACCAGGGGGCGCTTTCTGCACCACACGATCATAGCCGAACTTGGCAACATACTTTAAATAACGTGAACAAGATTTAATATCGTTTAAAAATGGTAAAATCTGTTCTAATGCGAGTCGCTCAGTGGAAATCATCTTTTAGACTAAACTGTTCACCGATGCCATCAGGTATTTGAAAAAGAAATTGAAATAACAAAATGACAGACTGTTCTGAAAGTTAAGTTAAAAACACTATCTCTTATCTAATTCTGTAACTGTATTTATAAATATATTACATACAACAGAGTATTCTGTAATTTATATATATATTATATATATATATATACACGTAAAATCTCTTAAAAATTTGTTGTTGCATAATAAAGTAGCTTAACGGGTACGTCGCGTAATTTAAGTGGAAAAAAAATCTAACATTTAAACAGGTTTGAGGAATTTGGGTTTCATGTGAATTGATATCTATGTTCAAGTAGACTCATAATCATAGAACTTTCTATTTCGAATTACTATAGATTAAGTTCTGTTTTGATGTTTTCAGTATACTTTACCTTCCCTCGCACTATGTGTTTTCTGAAATCAATTTAATGAGTTTTTTGCGAAAATAAAGTAATTTAACTCATTTGGAATATAAAATAAGGTTAAGATTAGAACTGACATTGTTTTCTTCCAATACTTGCATATATTTAGGACAATTCAATTTGTCTGCCCGACTGAAGTTGTCTTATATATTACTGTAATCGGCTAATACGTAATTTGTTGCTAAAAAGCTATAATTATTTCTGTATATTTGTAATAAACAGTCTTTTAAATGCATGATATTGATGTTAAACACAGTCGAAGTTGAAATAAAAATAACAATTACTTAAAAAAATAATAGTAATATAATTAGTAATGAGGTGAGTTACCTCATAATACTAAACGTTACTAATATTTACTTTGAGGTTATTTTTGCTGCCGATCAAGCGGCTTCACGTTCGATTCCCAGGTCGAACCAAAAAGTATTATTGAGTTTTTTGTGGATAACTAAAGTGAGGGAACATAGAGTTTACCTGTATGTGCGTACATACTTGTACACCATAACATCTCCTGCGCAGTTGGGTGGTCTTCGTTGAGACCTGGCTGGCCGTGGCTGAAATCAGCTGGAAGACCATCACCATTGTAGACTTTCCGTCTAGTTTTAAGGTTATATTATATTATTATTAACTATTATTATATTAAACTAACAAAACAACAACATGAATTTTGCTAACTTTCAAATTTTCACGATTGTGTATGTTGACGTGCCCGTTTATTCCCATATGTTAATATTTTTTATATATACTAGCTGACCCGGCGAACTTCATATCACAAGACTATTTTTTGTTTTTTTTTTTAACTTTCCTGCCGAGTAGATTTGTGAATCTAAACCATCCAAAGTGCCACCCACACACATACAAAAAAATTCATTCAAATTGGTCCAGCCGTTTAGTCACTGTCACTTATTCACTGAACTCCAGTGACATACACACGTACAGTAGAATTATATATGTATAAAGATTACAACTATTTGTCAGTTTAATAATTTAAGCATCGTTAATAGATATAATGTAACAGATGTCTTTAACTGTAAATACCAATTTAAGTAATAGTAGTAAGTAATATAACTATTATAATAGACAAATTGTACGGCAATAATGAAGGATATTTTAAAATTAAAATAAATAAACTAAATTCCATAAGTATTTTAAACGCAATAATAAAAAAATGTAAAGTACGAGGGCAAGTTTTACCATTTATAAAGTCCCTGATAGACTATTTCGAACTTATCTGCCAGATAACTACAGATTTCAGTTTCACTAGCCTCGGAGAGACAAATATGTCAGATAAAAACCGGGGCAGTACTACCCTCCCACAGAAGATCAACCTAAAGCGACAGCAACCATGCTGTTGGTGCAAAGAAACCGTTGGTGAGTACGAGACCCATTGATCGTGGTGTGTGCAATACAATGCCACAATGACTATTATGCGTTTTACGTCTCCGAGTGAGGCGTGAAAAAGCATCTTACTAGGTCGCCATAACTTGGGTCACCATACTGCATTGTCGGCATTCGCAATGAGCATGGTGACCACAACTCTTGTATTCTATTCATGCTTTCCATCAGGCCGAGTAGAGTCACTTTGGCAAGCTCGTAGAAAAAAAAGAACTATATATATCAACAACTTATCTGATAAATAGTGTTAAATGGCAGATAGCTATCGGAGACTTTATCAGGAACTGGTAAAACTGGCTCAGTATTTGTGCTTATGTGTTTAATGCGAGTTAGACAATTTTATATAAATTAGTATTTATTATAATTATGTGTATTTATAATTATGTGGATAAGCTTGTGACTTTATATATCTAGATAGAAATTATTAGGTAAAAATTCCTTCCTATATGTGAAGTTCTAAAATATATTACGCAATTCTGACAAATACCCAACAGGATTTGGTTCTGGTTTAACTTTGATAGCACTACATTGGCGTAGATAAATCTTATATAATTTAGTTTACAGTCCATATGCTGTAAGTACATTATTCTCTGTAATTTGACCAATAAATTAAGTACGAAACAATACAGGGCAGGGCAGGATCAGGGGCAAAGTTTGATCGATGCATCAATATTTTCTTTAAATGAATGAATCTTGTTTTTTGTAATCTTCTTTGTCATCAATGTGTTGTAGTAATTTTGAATTGCTATGAGTCTACCTTGTTAAGTATATACATATATCATAGCATTCGAAAGCAGGACAAATGGAACATTACTAAGTATACGTAGATATTTGAATGTCCTACTAATACTGGTAATTCTTATTGCGATTTTATTTCATAACAAAGTGTGTACTGATCACCTAGTGTGAGTTTATTTCACATCAAGTTGGTCGTCATCGGCGTTGAAGTAAAGAGTTTAATGTGGTCCAATCGTAACGAATGCGGTCTCCGTCGCGATCGAATTAGTATGAAATAAACTCTCACTAGGCGGTAGTAGGTGTCAAGGGTTGGTAAGTTATAAATTAGGACTTTTGCAAAACAACGTTGCACGCTCCACGCATTAGGTTTTAGCAAATCAATGTTAAGACAATATTCTTACAATATATCACCCACTTAGCCGTGATAATGCATTAGAGTTTCTTTAGCAGTGTTACAAATAAAACAGTAGTATATGTAATTTCAGTCAAAATATTACTCTAAAATTCCACTCTACAAAATTTCAAGTGCTGTAACTAATTCTTTGAAATTGAAGTGTTTTATTAATTAAGTGTTTTAATACCATACATTATTTAGTAAATACTTACCATTCATAATGCGTGATTTGAATGACGTTTACAAAATTAAACTATCGTGTTTTTGACGTATTATGTATTCTGATTGTAATGAACTATGTGCATTAGATGGCGGAATAATTATGAAATTATGAAAACATGCTTTTGCTTGAACTTAGAACGGAACATTCGGAACCTGATCAGCGAATCCAAAAAGTATAGCTCACTTTAAAAATGTATCATACGTGCACACATATTAAATCACTAAGTATATAAAACTAAGGCAACGACTGTGTTATAAGTGATTTTGGTTAGACCATATTGATAAGCATGTCATATCAATGTTTTAATAATTTTAAATCATGTGCTATGTCATGTTCAGTTCTCCAGATTTTAATCTTAATCAATTTCTTAGATGACGACCACTATTTAAACATAAATAAACACATCGGTAGATAATATTAAATAAAATTTTATATAAAAACGCTGTTTCATTTAAAAGAAGCGTGTACATCATACAAATGCTTTCCCCTTTTGGTAAATGCGTCTAAAATTTTCTTAAATGTTGATCATGTGATCGTAAAAACCAAGTATCGTAGAGGAAAGAGGTGATGTTGATACCAATACAAAAAGAGATAAGGATGACCTGTGTTCTGCCTTAGGATTTTTATAATGAAGTCATAGCGATAGTCAAACAGACTCAGTGCCTGGCAAATAGAAAGGTGTCCAACATGTCCAATCTCAATAAAAAATTTGAAAAAAAAAAAATCAATCAAATGAACAATAATGCTTCTGCCCAAAAGGAACGGGTTAAACCTGTGTAACATTCGTTTCTTATCCAGTCTCCTTAGCCAAGTTGAAATTCCATAAACGTAAACGTTAATAGAACATTAAAAAATATATGGAAATGACGTCTCTCAACGTTAAGTCACATGATCAAAAAAAAAATATTAGCCTATAATAAACGAATAGAAAGAGAATCGACGCGAAACACTCGCATCACGGCTTACGGGCAGTTTGTACTTAGTGTATTATTTATGGCATAGGGATTAAAAAACAGGCACGTCTTCCAATGAGTAGGGGGTTACCAACACCCACGGACAACTGCAACTGCAACTAGTCAAAAGTGATGTTGCCAGCCTCTATGTTCCGCCTAGGAAGATACTTAAGTCTAACTGTTGCCTGACATAATAGCTTCACGTCGTTGACAAACTCAAACGTTTTAAATACTCATTGATATTATAAGGTGACCCTTAGCTGGAGTCGAATATTATCGTTATCTTCTGAACCACCTAGGGTATCCAAATGAATGCATGATTGTAAAAACCCACCTCGGACCACTTTTTCCAATATACTGTTTATTGTGGATTTATATTCTCTACGGCAAGACAAACTGTTTGAGTGTAAAAACACACCTCAGTCATGTAAGCATTCCACAGTAATAAAAGCACAAATATTTCAATGAGCGTAAAAATCACCGTATCGCTATCAAATGAATCTGCATATGGACCAAGGCAGCTCTGCATTAATGCAAAGAAGATGCAGGACCTGAAAAAATGTGTTCAGTTTGTGCCTGAAGACGAAAAAACTAAGTTCTGGAACGAAATATTGCAATGGCCAACAGCTGAAAATGTCGAAGATGAAGAATTAAATTAATTCTGTTATTTTTTTTAAAAAATAAACATTGTCTAATATTCGTACAAATTGGACTTTGATTGTAAAAACACACCTTGTACATGATAACTGTAAAAATCCTCCTCATCCCAAAACTTAAAAAAATCAAATAAAAATATCTATGAATATTTATGCTACCACTTTTTAACATACCATATATTAAATATTTTTCCACATAAATAGTAAAAAAAGAAAAACATAGACCTAAATTTTTTTTACACCAGACGGTTTACATTGATTTTCTAAAACTTTTGCATTTGGTTTGAAGTGGGTTTTTACAATCATGCATTCAAATAAAGAAATTTTATAAAATGGTTCATTATCACACTACTACTCGACTGAATTCGCATACTTACTCGCTACTTAACTTTCACATTGTTAGATTTAGTTATCAAGATGTAAGGGTCCGACAACTATTGACGGAAATACTATCATAATACCCACATGAGATCTTTATAAACAATTCGTCGTCAAACAATCAACGTAATCCAGTGCTACACTCAAGAATAAAGACGTAGTTATGATAAGAAATATGCCGAAAACAGTGGTCGTTTGTTCTTGAAATAAAGTGACAAGCGGATAATATTAATTGAAAATCAGCTATATCTGAACAGTCCCTACTTAATCTAGAATAAACCAGTTTGAAAGACAGGGGTCTCATTCAGTCCACAATAGCATGGTGATGGACAGAGGCCGATTCTAACTATGTTTAAATACTATAGGCACATGTTGAAACCATTATCATGGTAGGTATATATGTAATTCCAAAATTTGTGATACGTCATTTGTGACACATGAAATATGTGACACATGTCATTCGTGACACACCACGTCTTATTTAAAAAAAAAAACTTTATCCTTAAGCTGCTTTACAAATATATTTAAATATTGGAAATATATATAACTTTCTACATAACTTTAAATTTTTTATACAGTAAGACTGTTTCGCCCCTACCATGCTCATGACGTACCCTGTATCAGAATAGCATCGACTGAAATATTGAACTTAAAAGAAAAGGGATCCGGGTACAGTTTTTTTTAAGATATCTTAATCCCTACAAGCACCCACTTCGTTGATTTCTTTCGGCTAACCACTATGGTGATTGAAAGAGAATATCACCGAAGAATTGAGTCCTAGTGTCAATCAATCAATTCAGTTAGTCCTCAGAAACAGATTTTGTTTTGAGTGATAGGAACCTAGTACGCCTTTGGTTAAGGTGAAAGTTGTAGGTGTACCTAGTACGCCTTTTATATCGTTTTGTTGATAACCAGTTCGTATAACTGTTGAATAGTTCAGTCGTAAAGTTCTAACGACAACAAAGAAATTCACTTTCGTATTTTTACATGTAAGATAATAATTTGACTAGAATATAATATCTACCATTGGCTCCGTACGTTTTATTCTTGATTTCTCTGGAATAAACTTACACTAAGAGAGCATAGGATTCCTACCGAGAACTTAGGGTCCCAAGCCAATCTCACCTGCAAGTGGTGCAGCTGGTGATCGACGGACGAGGGTCTGGTAAATAAAACATCTCGATTAGCGGCAATAGGCTTGCCACCTGTTACGTGGGACCAAAACACTGGCGAAAAATGTGCGCTTAATGTGCCTCTGCCTACTTCTTTTGTTGTGGAAAACCTTGGGGGAGGCCTATGTCCAGCAGTGTACGACTTTAGGTGGACCTCTCCGAGGAAACAGGTGTTATTATATGTATGTATGCATATGTGAAAAGTTACTCAGAGTCGTCTGAACAGCCCAGTAATAAAAGAAAAGTCACCTACCCACAGCATCAGAACAAACATTTATATTTTATTGCCTATAGCTGTTTATAAATGCTTAAACCACTAATATTCTACAACACAACATATGTAAAAGTCGAAAATATTTGTTTTGTATAGTATTTTACAAAATAATTTTAACATAGACTATCCGTGAGCGTTTCGGACTTTGTGTGTATGTTTTTATATCGAAGATTCGTTGTTTGTCAACTGTTTGAGAACCATTTATATCTCGCGTTGGATAATTTCTTCAAAAATCAGTCTACCAGAAATCTCACATACATCCTACTTGTGTTCAGACAGCACTAAAATGTCATAAATACTTCCTTTCTTACTCGTTATTATTTAACCTTATATATAGCAAATGTTAGTTATTAAAACGAATCATGATTTTATTGCAAAAGCTAGCACTAGTAAAATGAAAATAAAGCTCTTATGTTGCTTTTTATGCTTAAGTACTTAGGTTTCGTTTTAACCAATCAAAACAGAGACGTGAGATCAAAAATTTTATCCCTTGATCGTCTCTCCCTTGGGATACATAGGGGTACTGACTTCACAGACAAATCCGTCACTACACTACAGCTACATAATTACAAGCAGTTATTTTTGCAACTTTCTCGGTATAAGATCAAACAAACAATAGAGTTATCCATAACATGTATTTATAAGTATTAGCATTATCTTAAAGTTAAGTCTTGCCTATCAGATAGCGCAAGTTTGAGATGTGGAGAATTACTATAAAATGTTTAATCAACATTATCATCTCTCACACCGCAAGTAACAGTTTAGGTGTTAAACAGAACCTGTAGAAAAATGGCACAGGTACGTTTAAGACTTATTTTGTACTAAAAATATATTCATTTTAAAAGTTCACTCTATCGCTTGGCATATAATAACATTGCTATCATAGGTCAAGTGATAAGTATAGCAATTAAACAACAATATTAAAATTATACAGCTACAAATTTGATTGTAACTCCAGGCACTTGAAAGGCACATATATTCAAATTTTCGAGTTACTTCTCTTTTGCATAATATTAAATTAAAAGCGTGTAAAACAAATTGTGGTCACTAACATCAGCAATTTTTCTCTACTTTATAATTTTCATTTTTAGATTTTTGCTGTGTTTTGAGCGTACTAAAGTTTCTAAGAGTTATTCAAAATTCGACATTTAAAATTTATTGCTAAACGTCTAAAAAATAATTTGAAAAGAAACAAATTATCAGACGGACACATTAAATAATAAGTGGACCTCATTCAGAACACAGGACCGAACGGTTCAATTTGAAACGGGCAGTCAAGTAGTTTGAGGACCTGCATTTTTGAATGCAGGCTGGAGCTAGATAATAGACAATCTATATTTTCTTTCTATACAGGTTAGGAACAAAATTTTAGATGTTTTATTATGTATTATTTTATTTTGTTTACTATAAAATACCCCGTGGAGCTTCTAAGTACCTATAAAACACTTTTTTTAAACACAGGTTAGAATAATTAACTTTAAAAAAGCGACAGTAATGTTTATTCATGAAAATTGTATTCTGTACTTTGAATAAGCTGTATTCTTGATTTGGTTATTTCATGCATGTGCACTTATGTACGCACATAAGAAATTATACTTCTTTGGCGTAACAAGATAAAAAAATTCTAGAAATGTTACCCTTCGCGTTATCATATGTTTGTAGAGAAAACGATACTAATAATAGAAAAAGGATATTTAACACATTATGTTAACAAAAGTTTTATTATAACACACTTAAACTAATTTTATTTAAATATCAGAAAATAATTATTTATACATAAATAATAATAAAAATAAAATAAAATGTTTCGGTGGTGTCGGTTTTTCGAGACAAAGTGAGCGCGCAACCGTAAAAATTTACTCTTATTATTTTTCCCTGACGCGCTTAAAGAAATATAAGTGCAAAAATACTTTTTCAAAACGATTCGTAAACGACTACAGAGTTCCGAGGAAACAAATAGAACACAAATCTAACCTAATTTAGAATCTCTTGCTCTACTTAGTCGCGACTTTCTGTGTGCTAAAACTGATTTAAAATTTTAACTTAAGTACATACTACTAATTTTACTCAAACTAAAATTTGTTTAGCTAAATTATTTAGTATGCGCCTACGCTCATACTAAGTAATGGAAAGGTTAAATGGTAAAAACGTATGTTATCTTCTAGCTATAAGTATATATTTTTTTGATCAGCAAGGAGGTGTGGTTTTGATTGATCCGTCGCAACTGCTGCGTCCGGAGCCGACATTCAACGATAAGCCTATCGATGCCTTCCGAGACTACACCATCAATGACTCCGATCCCATCAAGGAGAGAGTACGCAGAACTTACTATGACATGCACACGAATGTTACCGTAGACCTGGTTAAACGTAAGTAGTTTCTCCTTAACTATCTATAACTCTGTTGGCGATATTTTCTCGCCAACGATTATAAAAGCTTTAACAAAACTGAAGACTTAAGTTTACTATGTTGTGAAAACGATTTCAGGTAAAGAGAATGAACTATACGGTTTTTAGTTAATTTACCTTTTTACTTTGAATCATCTTTAAAATTTAACATAAGTGAGAGTTTTGCAGCAAAGAGTAACAATGCATGTGTGTTCTAAAGTTCATCTCAAGAAATCACACAACACAGCCGACTACATCTGCAGGCCGTAATGCCAGTTGCTGCTGCAGTGTGTTTTGGATTGTTTCTTTCGAGTATTTTTGTTTAAAAAAGTACAATTTTAATTATTTTGAAAAAAAAAGGATCAATGTTTTTAGTGCGAACGTAGCAGTGAATTTAATTAAATAAAAATCATCTAGGTAGCTCAATATTCGCTTGTATATCAAATAACATTTGTTTGGACAAACTGACAATTACTGAGTTGAGATAAGTAAGAAACATTTACTGTTCACGTTAATCCTTAACAATGATTTTAACGACAGCCACTAAAAATAATCTTATCTAACGTGATCCATGTGATCGTAACGTATTTACTATAAAGTGACATATAGTGGAATAATACTTATATTCTAAAGCACCTTTAGGGTTCACAGACTGTTTCGGATAAACGATATGTAGTGAATACGTTACTAAACCTAAGCTAACGTCACTTAGTAGCAGTCCATAGAAAACATACTTTTCAAAACACTTAACACAATTTGGTGAAGTAATTAGGTATTTCACAATTTATGTAATTACCAATATTTACGATAGTCCAAAAGATAGTAAAATTAAAAAGTATTTTAAAAAATTAGTAGCCTGCCCTAATGTGAATTTCAAAATTGATTATAAAATGTTCAAAACAAAGCTAAAAACCACATCATTCTTAATTTTAAACTCAACGTTTGAATGAAAACTGGAAAAGTTATTTATTTCAATAAATTGTTATTTATTTAATTTACTCCAACACATGGGCGTAGCCACGGTGAGGCAAAGTTCCTAATTTGTCTATGTCTTACAAGCGCAACATTGGTCTGAGGAAATTACTGTGTAAATAGTACACACGGTTAGTGAACCGAATAAGCAGTCAGAAGGTTAACATGTTCATCCCAATGTGTTAATGTCCATGTACTGCAATATTCTTTATCCACAGAAAAGCGAGAAAGATGGCTGAAGTTCAATACCTGCAAAATGACTATCAAAGAAGCTTTAATTAAGCTGAATGAGTTGGTGGATGAGTCTGACCCCGACACTGATCTGCCAAACATCGTGCACGCCTTCCAGACCGCCGAAAGGATTAGAGAAGATCATCCTGATGATGATTGGTTCCATTTAACTGGACTTCTTCACGACCTAGGCAAGGTAATTGCGTACTTAGAAAATAACAAATACTAAAGAAAGGACTCATAATGTAATCAAGGGTTTTCTGCCGAGCTAAATTATACTTGCCTTAAACGTTAATGTGTTTGATAGTTGCAAAAAATAGCAACATTAACAGAGAGTAGATGAACAGAACCTTAGCCGGCAAAAATATTTTCAGAAAGATACACAAGTCCAAGACCTCTGTAATGTGACAAAAGAGATTTTCGGCTAACAAATGTGCTTAAAATAAAACCTTGGCTGAAAGATATTCGTTTTGAAAAGTCATGATGTCTTCTTGTGCCTTTAACTAAAGAGATACGGTAATACTGTTTTCCATGTATCATGTTGTGATTGTGAGTTTCAAAAGTAAAATATTATGAAACTTTGGAATAAAATAATTCCAGTAAAGGTCATTTGATGACCGGGTCTTCAATTATTAGTTCAGAGTCGTAATAAGCGGGTTATCAGTAAAGTTGACTGATTATAAAGCTGCTTTTTATTCACATGTATATAGCTTATGTATTTGTTCTGATACTATGAATGATATGATTGCGCCGCACGTGATGTCGATTTTTTTAATAATAATAATATTATTTGATCTCAATTTTTTTATATACTAAATTTATTATCACTAGAAGTACACTAGTTCTCCTATTTTTATATTCGGTGCCTACCAAAGTGACTCTGCTCTGCTTGATGGAAAGTATGAATGGAACCCAAAAGTGGTAGCCTATTATATAACACGAAAAATGAATGCTTAATAAGTGTGATGACATTTCTATAGTTATCTGGGAGTCTCAGTTTTCGTGTTCTATCAATGAGTCGGTTGGATTCTTTAACAGAACCATAATAAGCTTACAAAAGCAGCACATACCCCAGACTCATTAGAAACAATAAATATCTAGCTGATATGATTTGTGTCTAATAGAAAACATTAAAGAGAAATCTAAATAAGTATATAAAAAGAATAAAGTATAGTAATAAGACTGATGAAGTGTTATTCATCAATGAAATAAAATTTAAGCTTTAAAAGTTTTTTGGGCCTTTATAAAAAATCAATACACAATACAATACAATACCAAATCAACTTGTCGACAACAATGAATCTTTGTTCGGAACCGGTGTATCAAATTCACTAATTAACGCTAACCGTCGTCAAAAACGTGTACTTATTTATCCACCAAGGTATACTGATTATAGTAAAACTTTCAATCGGATCGATCATGACACCAGTGCTTAAATTGAACAGGATAGAAATAAAAGGAGATCTGCGCCGGTGGTTCTCTTCTTGTCTCTTAAATAGGTCTGAAACTGTTGTCCTCAGTAATTACATTCCCAGTTTCGTGCCAGTGCCTTCTAGCGTACTTCAGGGTTCCCTAATCGGTCCGTTTGTATGTGTGTCCGTGTTGTGTGTGGGCGATATCCGTTCTTTCCTTCAATCATCTAATCGACTCTGCCTTGCAAACGGAACGAATTTTTTTTCTGAAATTTCATCACCTCAACCCTCCATAATGTAAATACATAAAAAGTACAGTATTTATTGATATGAATGCGCAAAAACAGAGTTTAAACAAGCATATTAAGCAAAATAGAAACAATGTATTATAGGCAAGCTATGAATAGAGTATTTTTATGAACAAAGATAATCTTTTGATTATTGATCTTTATCTCGTATCTGTAAGCAACTGTCTTTTTATGATGAAAATATACGGAGTCCCAGTCGGTCCAGTCACAAAATCCGTATTAGGTCCTACCCTCTTATAAAGAGATAAGATCCAGCAAACAGTGAAACTAGACATATATATATATATATATATATATATTTTAAAGATATTTTAAAGTATAAATCAGTAGGTAGGTAGAAATGTTTGAAATAAAATCATAAGCTGTTACTACTTTAAACATTTAACTATTTTAAAACTGTTTAAGTTCTATAACAAGTGTTAATTATTCTAACATCAGATCATGGCGTTCTACGACGAACCACAATGGTGCGTGGTAGGAGACACCTTTCCTGTCGGATGTCAGTGGGCAGACTCCATTGTGTACGGACCCGAGAGTTTCAAAGATAACCCTGACACTTACAACCCTAAGTATAAGTAAGATTCTGCACAAATTTATTTTACCATTAACTCAATCTTTTTTCTATTTATCTGTTGACGTTAGTTTACACAGTTTTGATCATGATTCCCACGACTTTGTGCGTCGCATATTTATTTAGAAGATTTCACTCCATAAAAATAGTTCTGTAAGCTACACTGGTGGCATTTTTAATTTTTTGATAATTTCTTTTGCAGCACCAAGTACGGCATGTACGAACCTCATTGTGGATTGGACAACTTACTTATATCGTGGAGCCACGACGAATACATGTATCAGTTTCTTAAGCACAACAAATGTACGATTCCTGAGAAGGGGTTGTACATGATTAGGTAAGACAATAAATTTCTGCTGTAAGTCACACAATTAGTCTATCGCTTATCCAAAGAAGGGGTGACAGGATTTGTCCTGCATACGTCAAGAGCAAGGTCACCAATAAAAGAAAAGAGTCGTTGTCAATTCGTTGTTTGCTACAAGGACTTTTTCCTGTTCAATTATCTCATTTATTTGATCTGAAAAATATGTCATTTTAATTGAGGGGTTCCTATTTCTGTTTCTTTATGCATATTTGTCTTCGGTAAAAACTTAAAAATGAATTTATTAAAATTCTAAATAAAAAAATACGTTATTTTAAATTAATCTTTTTATTTAATTATAAATAGGTACCATTCACTGTACCCGTGGCACGCAGGCGGTGACTACCGTCACCTCACCAACGAAAAAGACGAGCAAATTCTTAAGTGGGTGCTTGAGTTCAAGTAAGTTTTGACATCATTCTTTAGTCCTTATGGATAATGGTGGCCTGATACGATAATTATCTGTAATTATCTGATAATTGTTCTGTCATATTTCTTAATTAAGTAGCCGGTTGCTCACTAGTAATAACTAATAATAAACGAATCCCACTCGAAATATTTGTGCGATTAACATGAGCATTTGTGTAATTAATCTGTGTGCACTTTAGGTCCAAGCTTTGCATAGCTCTGAGGTAAAATGACCGTGTATGAGATGTGACAAGTTATTATTATTATGTTATTGACCTTCTAGTAAACTTTAAATATTTTTTTCTACAGCAAATATGACTTATACACTAAGAGCACGACTGTACCCGACATCGAAGCTCTGTGGCCCTACTACGAGAAACTCATCGCAAAATACATCCCTGGAGTCTGTGAATTTTAATTACATGTATCAAATCGACTACATTTTTATAATATATAATCAACTACAAGATATTCATATCCTTCTTACATGTTTTATTGTACAATATAATTTTATGGCATTATAATTTTATGTTGTTTCATTAAAATAAACTAATATACACCAACCACCATTATATAAATATATATTTACATAACACATACAACAGTTTGATAATAATACACCTACCTAAAGTTTTTAAGCTTTAATTTAAGTGTTAGAAGTATTTTGTTAAAACTATTTCTCTACTTCACACTTTTGTTCAAGTTGCTGTGTTCAAGACAGGAAATAAATTATACAACTCTTAGTGTTGTGGGTTACTGACGAGTCCATCTATATTCTGGGTGTTCTTTGTAACCGTTTCTTGTATCTCTGTAAAGTCCCTCCCGACATAGGATAAAAAGTGGCCAAGTACAAGTCGGACTCATCCGTGAAAGGTTCCGTAGCACTGATTTATGACGTATTAAAAAGAAACTACTTACTGGATCTCGTTCAAACCAATTTTCAGTAGAAGTTTACGTTGTAATGCACGTCATATATTTTTTTTAGTTTTATCATTCTCTTATTTTAGAAGTTATAGGGAGGAGCGAGGGGGCTACATTTTACCAGTTTAGAAAAAAATGATGTTAGAAGCCTCAATATTATTTTTGAAGTCCTATCCATAGATATCCCACACGTATGGGTTAGTGTAAAAAAAATCAGTGTCTGTTCTAAATATGGGAGACCCACAATTTTTTTTTCTATTCTTGTGAAAATCTTAAAGTGGTTCACAGAGTACCTCTATTTACCAAGTTTCAATAATATAGTTCTTATAGTTTCGAAAATACATGGCTGTGACATACGGATGGTCAGACAGACAGACAGACATGACTAATCTATAAGGGTACCGTTTTTTTTACCATTTGGCTACGGAACCCTAAAAAGATAAAAAGAAACAACAGTATATACTATATTTCAAAAAAAAGTTTTACTGTTTAAAAGCTACAAATTAACGTAATAAACGTAATGTAAGACGCCCTGTGGCACCTGTGGCGTGTGGACCGACGACTTGGAAAAAGCAGTTGGTAGCGGATGGTGGACTGCCCAAGACCGGTACAGTACAAAACAACGGTATGACAAAATAGCCGAGTCAATTTTTTGTGTAAAACTCTTCTTGGAGAAGCTCTAAGTAATAACTTCCATAAAAATTACCCCACGTCCAACAAGAGAAAAAAGATAAAATAAGTAAATACTAATAAATTGCGTAACTCCGATTGTTATCCTTACTGAATATTACCAAACGATACGGACTTAAAAAACAGAATTTAAACAAAAAGAAGTAGAAAAACATAAAATTCGACTTCAAACACAAAATTTCGAAAAAAAACACGTTGAAAATTAAAAAAAATATGACATATTCTTGTATCTACAATTATTGGTATAAATGCGACAATATATCTAGCAATAACAATACGATAATATATGAATAATGAAATCAATGACACAAATGCTCGACTGTATTCTCATTTATAAAAAAATACAATATTATACAACAAAACAAAACAAAAACTATCCACGTTTTTCCGGGAGCATCCCGGGATATCAGAAAAATAAAGTACGAATTGAGAACATCCCTCATTTTTGTAACTTAAAATATTTATAAAACAATGAACTTATCATTGTGTATATAACCTATTCCTATTATTTTTATAGTTATTACGTTAAACCGATAGCCTGACCCTTGACTGTATCGTTATCAATTAGTATTTAAAATCAACGCGAATTCTGCTGAACGTAAGAACGCACTTCAGCTTGACCACCACTCGTAGTCATCACAGATCCATCTCAACATGAAAACGAAACCAGTAAGTGACAAAATATCATAATTAGATTTTAATTGCGGTAAATTAATTTATTTTCATAAGTGGCAGTACACATTAAGAGAAAATTAATCTCCAACTAAGTAATAATAATATTTAGTGCTAAGACCTATGAAAATGCTTCCTACATTTTTAAATCCTAAGTGCAACGTTAAAATCGACAAGTATTTTTTAACATAACAATTAAAAAGAAATTGTTTTGCCTGTTTAAAAGCTCACTTAAAATAACAATTAGTAGTCACATTCATATTCTTCTTTTTTTTTAAAATCGCTTTCGAAGATAAAAATAAGTTTTTAACACTATGCAAACATCCAATACAAAAATGTACAAAAATATTTTCCAGTGCACTTTTCCATTTAAAAAAAAAGATTCATTCTAGGACAGGACCTATTAATTCTTCTAATTCTGCATTTTAATACTTTCCTGAATATTGCTTCATCGTTTTAGCACTCAACTTGTATGTTTTGAAATCAGTCCACAGTTGTTGTGAGTGATCTGCCAGTTTCTCTATCATCGTATCTAATTGTAGACTTATGCAGTACACTTATCCTTGTTTTAAGAAGCAACAAACAATGCGAGCAAATTTTCTTCCTATCACTTAATTTTTCATTTAACGCTATTGGTTATTTAGATGCCTCTTGGCAAACAGTGCAGACGCCGTATCTAAACATTGTCTGCTCTGACATTACAATACATTGTAATATAATTTAAGTGGTGTCTTATCTAGCCAATTATAACTAACATTGTAAAAAACTAAGACTCTTTAGAAGTATAAATTACATGGAAAAAAAACCGTAACTTGTCTTTATTGCAATCACATAAGCCGTCCCAGAGATTATTTGTAGTTTTGTTTTGTTTCTAAAGTTAATTCCTAAGAATCAACGATAAAAAAAGAAGTTAAAATTATGAAAAATGAAGCATTTATTTTAGGATTTTAAGTATTGAAGTCTAAATTGTAAAACAAAAGTAGTTTTAAGTTCGATGCAAAAGAGGCTAGAATTGACGCCTGTGCACCTGCGTGATTGTAACATATTGTGCCTCCTTATAACATGGATAGCTGTAAATGTAAATGTGGTTTAAGGTATAGGATTCTCAACAAAACTTTAAGAAAATATGTTCAGGTGTTTCACGTATCAGTCATATAATTTAAGTTTAAAATACTTGAAATTCTTTAACCATAATACAGAAAGTAGTTAGAAATTACTTGTAATTAGTCAATGTCCAGTAGTGGTCCATTTAAGTATTGTAAATACTTGAAATTCTTTAACCATAATACAGAAAGTAGTTAGAAATTACTTGTAATTAGTCAATGTCCAGTAGTGGACTGTGAAAAGTTGTTGATGTGATGAATCAATAATACTGATGACGTCACAACGTCGTTGTAACAATACGCACAATTGTTTTGATAACAATGGCAACAAGTGTCACGGTCTATCGGTTGATCATTTGCGAGATGGTCAAATAAGCATAAGTATGTCAATATATTCTGATATGTATACACGATAGGAATAATATAAGCTCGTGTGGTAACGGTTTAAGAATACGTAGTGTTACCACCCCTGTTCATCCTGTGGGTGTCGTAAAAGGCGACTAAGGGAACAAAGTATGCAAGACAACATCATTACAAATAGAAGGAAAACTTAAAACAAACCCTATTCCAACCGGTCTGGCCAGCGTGGTATAGTAGGCTAAAACTTCCTTGCTTTGGAGAGGCCTATGTCCAGTAGTGAATTGTAAAGGGCTGTTGAATATAAGTAGTAAAAGCAAACCGCTAGTGAAACCAATTCAAAATGTCTTTAACAACATCTATGTGGAATTCTTTTTAATGTCTTAGGGTACGAAATATACAATAAATATGGTGGTTTGTTTCTCTTTTTCTCAAGATAAAGGGTAATAAAATTTAATCAAAATCACTCAAAATAAGGTTGGCAATGATCTGTTCTTTTTTTCTCTCTTTCCCAGATCACACTGTTTATAAGATCACAGGTCCTAAATGTAATTAAAAACCATTAAAAATAAAGTTAGCTTTTTTTAAAAAAATATGATGAATGTTAAAGGTTTGCTATGTGTGTACATTTATAAGTATATCAGCTTATATTTATAGTGTCTAAATTCATCAATCAATTTAAAGTTACTTAGTACTTTCGTACGTCGTTTCGTTTCCAGTGTTCTTAGCTAAAACTAGAAAATGTAGAAAGTAGCTAGTAGAAACAAAAGGTCATAGAACCACGCTAGTTTTAGCACAAACGGGCCGGTTCGACAGGGGTAGACCCTCTCACAGAAGACCAACTTAAAACGACAACATCCGTGCTGTCGTCTTTCATTGGTTCATTGGCGAGTATTAAACTGGAGGTCCATTGACGCACGGGTGACAGTTATCATGATAAGTGGGCGAACCTTATACTACCACGATGACTATCATGCCTTTTACATCCCCAAGTGGGACGTTAAAAAGCATCTCACTAGGCCATAGTGAGTATCACCATACTGTTGTCTGCAGTCACAATGAGTATGGTATACAAGTCTTGTTTTCTATGTATGTTTCTGATTAAGCAGAGTAGTGTCACTTTAGCAGGTTCTTCTGTTAAAAAAAAAAAAAAAAAGTATGTCGAACCATTCAATTCATTAGTTTTTTTAATTCACTACTAATTACTAAAAGTCATTAAAGATATATTTCTTTTATTTTTTTATTAATTTGATGCTAAATACCTAAATTAAGTAGCTACAAATAATATCATGGTTACGAAACCTAATCATAATACTGGTACAATAATCATTAGGTATGTGTTTGTCGTCATCATAATGATGATAGTAAGTACCTATCATTAACATTAAAATAGACAGTAATCACTCCAGGAGATGTCGGGCGTACATACCTTAATTGCAACACTTCAGTTCATATAAAAAGTAACTGCAACAAGCAGAGTATAATAGTAGTATAGTGATAGTGCTGAGGAAGCTCGTGAAAAATTAAGTAAAATAAAACAACAGTGTGTAAACTCCTTATCCTACACACAAGAAATGTGCGGAAATTAATCATCACACTTCTCGGTCTACACAATAGAATACACGTGTCGCAAAGTTTACTCTTTGATAAAGTCGCTAGAAGTAAACACTGCTTTGTTTACATCATGAAACTTCTCCAGGATTCACCAGTGTCCATGTTGGACCCCTCTCTATTGCTGCGTCCGGAAAAGATATACGATGGGAAACCAGTGGAGGCGTTCCGAGATTACAGCTTTGATGAGAACGACCCCATCAAGGAAAGGGTACGCAGGACTTATTACGAGATGCACAGCAAGATGAACGTGGACTTTGTTAAAGGTATTTTTTTATTTATGACAATAATAATAACAGCTAAGTAATGAGATGACTATTTAAACGGTGGTATATAAATAGTAGAATTATTATGCTGTATTCTACGCTCTCAATGTCAAAACACATGTTGAATAAATATCAAATTATTTTAAAAGAGATATTCTTTTTCATTACCGTTATTTTTCTGACATCGGGTAGTGGTGATACTGGCGCCATGTGTTCTTGGGAATTCGTCAGACACAACAAGCAGGTAAATTAGGGTGGCAATGAAACGGTAGGGAACATAAATTTAAAAAGAGAAATAGGAAAAAACTACGGTAGTACCAAGGTACGAGGCTCGCGTGGTCGCTTTTCGACTGGTACAAAGTTTTACCCTAGTAATACCAAGAATTTAATAATATATTATATATAGTAGAAACTTATTTGAGCAGTTCAAATTATACTTTATTAAAAATAGTAATGGTATATACAAAAGCATCTTGTAAAAAGTTTATTTTCGTAAATACAAAATATAAAAGGAAGGTGAAGGTTAACCCCTTTAAGGACAAATCCTTGGCTAGACCTTTCTTAAATGTTGCTCATAAGCACAAACGACTAACAATATCATGTTGCAATCTACCAGAAGTGAGAATAATTGTAAAGTTTTATAATGACGTGATTATACTCGTATTACTATTACTCTACTCAGTTTGTAAATAACCTTATCTATGGAAGTAAAAATTAATTCACTGTAGCTATACAAAATAGATAAACTGATTTTCAAGTGTGTTTGAAGTGACATCCCCGCGACACAGGACTTATTCCTAGAGCGGACGTTGTCTTTTCTAAAATAAAAAACTTTTAGTAATGATTTTTAAATCCTGACATTGTTTCAGTTTGTATGATTAACAATAATTTCTTTCTCAAATGCTTCTTTCTCGTAATAAGAGCCTTTATTTTAACCAATATACAATTTTTAGGACGTATGGACGATTGGCTGAGGTTCGATCACTTCAAAATGAACGTAAAGGATGCTCTGATTAAGCTTAACGACTTGGTGGACGAGTCGGACCCTGACACCGATCTGCCCAATATCGTGCACGCCTTTCAAACCGCGGAGAGGATCAGAGAAGACCATCCTGATGAAGACTGGTTCCAACTGATTGGGCTTATTCATGATCTTGGAAAGGTAAGGTTCAATGATTCACAATCACGTTTGTTTCTTTAAACTTTAAGTAAGAAAGGATTTGATTACATTACACTTACATGGTAAATAAATAAATAACCACACACATCTCACACGGCTGTCCAATTCGAAATTTGGCAGAGCCTGTGCTATGGTACCCAGAATACGTGTAAACATACTCAAAATTTTGTAAATACACATATATTATAGATACATCACACCCAGACACAGAACAAATAATCGTGCTCATTACTTAAATACTGGTCCTGGACGGGAATCAAACCTCCGACCTTCGACTTAGCAGTGAAAACCACTAACCCCGACACCAGTAAGAGATACGTTTACTGAAGCAATAACATTATTTTATTGTGTATCAATGGTTTCTGACAAAACACGATGCAGTTTTTAAGAATTTTCTATAATGCGCGGTTATGATGATAATTTAAACAATTTATTTATTCAAAGTACCATTTGTCTGAATAATTAAAATAATTTATGTACCTATCTTCTACTTCCCGACATAAAATATTATGAGAATTACGTATCTACTATAAATGGACATGAAAGATACTTTTTCAATAGACGTAGGTACGTTTATAAATATGAAGTGACTCGACATTTGTGAGAGTCGTTACAATCTCTATAATATATTTTGTAAGCTCTTAAAATCGAACTGACACTTTTACTTTCAAGTAATATAGTTTATGAAAGAATTAAACAACTTACGCTTATTCTCTTATTTTCTGGTCAGGTAATGGCGTTCTACGGTGAACCGCAGTGGTGCGTGGTCGGAGATACCTTCCCGGTAGGTTGCAAGTGGGGCAAAAGTATTGTATATGGAGATGATAGTTTTAAGGAGAACATAGATACTTACAACCCGAAGTACAAGTAAGTTTCTTAATATCTTGAAGGTTAATATTGTATGTAAAGTAGAAGTTTATGATTGTATTTTAGTGAAATAGCAAATAAGAAAAGGCCTACGTCCAGCGGGGCAGAAAAGGGGACCTCTGCAAGCCGTAGATGGATGGCCCGAGGTACGTCGGGGTTACAGGGATTTCCTTTCTAGGGTACACCTGGTTCCCCGACTACTGGTACCTGGGACGGCGTGCGGTTTTTGGTCGGTTCGAGTCCGACATAACCACCAGTAGGTGGTATCCGGGGGGACTTCCACAAAGAAAAAAAAAATGGCTTGTTAAAGGTTGTCAATGATAATAATAAATATTTTAGTATTATTTCTTAAAATTTGTAATCTACGTTTAAAATTAGTCATCTAGCTTGACTTATAAAACTTACTGGTCTTGTAACTAAAGTGGTAAAACTCAGTGTGGTCCGTAGAACGTAACGAAGGTAGGAAAAATGTGCATAATGATTCTAAAATTTTTAATATTAAGTAAACATAGATTTCGTTATATCAATGACTACTCAAAGCTCACTTTAATAGTACTTCTGATCTAATTTCAAAACTTACTCTAGTGTAGTAACGCTATAAATAACAGTGTCGGTGTTATCAGACCTTATGAAAGCTTTAATATAAATTACTTTTGTGACTACGCTCACGTCAAGATTTACCATTATAATTTTATTTCAACGTGACTATCTCATGCATTAAGTAAACCAATCGAGTATATTTTATTTTCAATCCGCGCATTAAAATACTATTTGCAAATGATAATATTGTTAATAAAACAATGATTTACGTAATTAATTACATTTGATAATATTAACATTACACAACACTTTTGAACGATAAGATATTTTTATTAATTAAAATATTATCGCGTATGTTCAACTACTATCAGAAAAAAAGAGTTTATTTGTTATTAAAATTTTTCGGGGTCGAGGTCGTCTTGATAGTCACTTATAATATTATAAAATATGGAGATTGCAAAAGAAATGATTGATGCTTTTTAACACTTCTTGGAAGAAAAATAGCATCGCTATTTCATACGCCGCAATCCCTTTGAATGTTACCATACTAGTTATGATGTAGAGAAATACAAAGGTGCTAAGGAGTTTTATTTTGTGTCATCATCAATAGCCTTTAATAGTCCACTACTGGACATAGGCCTCTCCTTAGAAAGGAGGTTTTGGTCTACTATACCACACTGGCCACACGTGTTAGTATAGGGTTTGTTTCATGTTTTCCTTCTCTTTGCAATGATGTTGTTCTGAGTAGTTTGCTCCCTTAGTCACTTCTTACGCCCTCACTGGAATGAATAGGTACCACTTCGTATTCTTAATGCGTCATCACACGAACATAAGTGTAAGTTTTAGATGTTCCATTTGATTTTTCCATTACATTTGATTTCAAAGCTGACGAACCATGAAAATAAATGCGCCTTGCTCTGTAATATATAACGTCAATACCATGTTTGTATTGGTCACGTGAAACTTCATGAAGACATTTTCTTAAGTCCACAACATGAATTTAATACCAAATTGGTTTGCATTTCCATAAATATTCTAAATTTCACCTTCAAACAACTTATTATGTTTACGTAAAAACAACCAAGATGTCATGTCAGTAAGACTAGTAACAAACAAAACACTTTTTTTAGCACGGAATGCGGCATATACAAGCCCAACTGTGGACTTGAAAATCTAATGATGTCTTGGGGCCACGACGAGTACATGTATAGGGTACTGATGCACAATAATTCCAAGTTCCCCAAAGAAGGTCTCTACATGATCAGGTAAGGATCTTAAATATTGAGATAGATATTAGATAATTGTAGTTTTGTTTTTAAAGCACGTGATCCTCATAGATTGAAACAGTGAGAAGAACAGTATTCATATGTTTAGTACCAAACTGTGCTTTTTGTGTCTTTGCCTGATTTGTTTGCTGAAAACTTTGTTGTTTGTTTTTTTGTAAGATATTTGGCATCGCTCAATGAATACCTTGAAACAAATAAAGTAATGTGTGTAATTGTTAATGAGAACTGTATATTTTTATTGTTTACTATATTAATAATAATGTTTATCGTGGGCGCCGGGAGGGGGTTGCAGAAGCGAAAATATACTAAAAAACATATAAAAGCCGATGCCATAAGTAATGTTACCTAGTGTTAATCTATATTTTATATTGGTTAATAGCAAGTGTGGATGTAGAATACCCACTGAAAATAATTCTAGCGATACACATCTCTATTGTCATAGAAAGATGCACATTAGGGAAACAGTAAAATATAATAAGTATTAGATATTATTTGGGACAGTGAGCCGCTAAGCTTTACTATTTTTTATTAATCACGTCTCCTTTTTTACGTCAAGTTTATACATCTACCCGTATTTCACAGATATCACTCGTTCTACCCGTGGCATGCCGGTGGTGACTACAAACACTTACTCAAAGAAGGAGACGAAGAGATCCTCAAGCACGTATTGGAATTCAAGTAAGTAGTTGACAAGTACCTTTAGTTACTTTACATTAAAAACTAATTTTAATTCTCTCATAGTATTAAAATTACGTTAAAGAAGGTTTTTGGTAAATTAATGCTATTTATTTTGACTTTTTCTTGGTGTGTTACGTATAAAAAAGTAATCCTTGTATCAAAAATTGTACTAGGGTTAAGGTCCGCATTGTGCTCACAGCACTTACGACGTTTAAACTGCTAACGTGTGGTCCGATTTAGTGAGCGCGCCAACGTCTGTTAGCAGTATTAATAATTCGGACCACTTGTGAGTGTGCTTACGAATTCAAAAAGTTGAACATAATCTAACAGAGCATTTTTTGAGTGGAGTATGTGGTGTTGCCGATGAAGATGGTAAAATGCTTGTATTTCAAGCATTTTCCGCAATCGAGGAAAGTCAATTCAAATAAATGGCGCAAAATAACGTCAATGCTCACGATGCTAACGATCCGACCCGTCAGTACTGTAAGCACTAGGTAGTGACGTCACAGGTGACGTCATAGCATCCACAACGCTAACGGTGAGCGTGAAAAGCACGAATCGGACCGCAAGTTGGTACGCTATGAGCGCTGTGAGCGTGATTTGGATCACGGCCTAGATATACTAATATGATATTTTTTAACACAGCCAATACGACTTGTATACGAAGAGCGCTGGTATCCCCGACATCGAAGCTCTATGGCCTTACTATGAAAAACTAATAGACAAATACATCCCTGGAGTGCTGGAGTGGTAGGGTAGAAATTAGTTGTGAGTAAAGAAGTGATCCAGATGACCCTACCTACTTTACTATACGCTTGTCAGAGGTCTGTCCTGCTTAATAAAACATTTAAGTATATTTACCGCTAGATGGCGTTTAATTGAGTTTTGTGATTTTAAGAGCTTATTGATTTTAAATTATGTTAATAAGTAGATATAGAAATGATAAGTAGTAGATTAAACCATTTTTATATGTTCTCAGATTAATTATTTGAGGGCGTACTGAATTCACTTTTTAAAAATGTTATTAAGTTTTTTAAAGAATCTATTATAGTTATCATTGTTTTTACATCCGCAAATGGAACTAAGTACTGAAAACTAGAATCTTAAAAGTTTATATATGTACTTATTAGTACGTATTTAGATATAGATGAAATTATTTTTGAAACTAATATGCTTACATCTAAGTTCAGTAAAGCGATCACTTTTAATGACCTTGATAGTTAGGTAAATAGCTATTAAAACCTTTGTTGTAAAATGTACTACTGTTAAATTATAATTTTAAATAAGTACCTACTTAGTGTTTATAAGAGTATAAGGTTATTTTTTTAAATAAAAATGTTATTGTTTTAATGTCTTTTTTATTTACTGTAATTCAGAAAATTCTTCTATTATAAAAAAGTCTGCATTATCAGATTATTCCTGAAAAATGTTGCCGATTTGTGGATTTGATTAGAAGAGGTTAAAGTGGGCTATTGTGAATAGAGCAACATGAATCTATTATATGAGGCCATCTTGTAACATTTCAAGTGATGTAATTTTTTTAAGTCTAAATTGAAGTATTGAATTTTCTGCAGTTGCAGTAACAATTTGTATTTCGTATTTAATCACAAGGTTAATCAATTTTCGTGTGGTGACGGATTAAGAATGCAGTGTTACCACCCGTTTTTATCTCATAAGTGTCGTAAGACACGACTAAGGGCGTTGACTACACAGGACAACATCACAGCAAAGAGAAGGAAAACTTGATACAAACCCTTTTTTTATTAACATGTGGCAATCCCCTCGGGCCGTCACCCTACTGGGGTTTGCGATGGGGTGGCGTGTCGGAATCGGACTGACTAAAACCACATGGCGTGCCACTGTGCCTGAGATAGGAGGAATCCGGGAACAGCTGTCATTACGACATTCAGATCAGTTATTATCTCTTAACTTAACAAAAAATAAAAAACAGCATTATAATAAATCAGGAACTTTATTTAAAAGCTATATTTACAAAAATACAATTATCTCAAAATATATAATAATAATAATTAAACTACTAAGCATCAACAACCTAATTGGAAATTTAACACAATCCATGTGCTGATTAAATTACATCTAAACTACATCATACATCCCATACATTAACACAAAAAACTATAACTCGAACACATTAAAATTCACAAATACAAATCATATCACAAAAATACACTGAGAAAAACAAACATGATCTATTTTCTTTTCTTCTTCTTTTTAAAATTTTATTAACTTCTTTAAGATTACAAGTATTGTCTATCCATGTGGCAAACTCATACTGAGAATCTGTAAACTACAAATTTTAGATATATAATTAACGCCTTACAGCTAAACGGAAGCCTAACGTATAATGTTGAAATTTTCATTATAAATGTAAGTACATAAAATAACCAAACTATTTCTACATTACCGTTTCATCCCTAGCTTGTTCTCAACACTGAAATTGCAAAGCTATTTTAGCAGATTTTGTGGTGTAATAAATACATGTGTTTAAATTACTGGCAATTTTAAACAAAACTATCGGTATATATAATTTAAATTAGTACACGATTTTACTCATACTTATATTTTTGGTATTACATATTTTTTATATAACGTTTACTCATAAGTGGTACATAAACATGATATCATCCTATTACTACGAATATAGCGTGTTTCAATTCCTTAAATAAATGCACTATTACTCTACGCAGGCGGACCTCATATAATTTTATTGGTCGAAGGCTTACTAGCTGTATTCATATTAAGTTAAACGCTAGTATTTTAGGCGTGAGCTGTGTAATAATAATAATTAGTGTAGATTAAATAGTATTGTTTTAATTCTAGAATAGTTTTAATTGAATGTTATAAGAATATCAAAATATGATTTTTATTATCACATATTGGTGAAAATTTTACTATTTTGACTACATGTTTTGTTGATTAATGCTCGTGAACTAGTGTTTAGTGAAGTAATGTTTTGATATTGGCAATATTTAAATTTACATTAAGCGATTCTAAAAATATTGAAAATAAGAATGTTTTCAGTAACTTGGACACGCCCACAAAGACATTACAAAAAAAAATCAAATTCTTTTTTTAAATTATTCCCGTTTAAACGCCACCTGCGTAAGACACACGAAAGCTTTTCGAATCGCAATTTCAGAATAAAAGTTGCCACTTAAAAGACATACTTTCTTTAAAAGTGATTTAATATTTCTGGTCGAACTACATTTTCTACGACGATCTTACTCATAGCCTACCATGCTGTTATCCACCTATCAACCTAACATACCAATCAGTCTTTATATTTGGAAAGACGGTTCATTCCCGTAGGGCTAACACAAGGCATTTTTATCACTCATCTCTGGTGCCTGGTTGTTTATAAACTTTATTTTCCACTTTCAAGTCTTTTGACGTGAATAAATGTTATTCTTTCACATTAATTCTCATTAAATCATTCTAACAGTTCAAGTCCGTGAGATATTGCTGTTACGTCACCGTCGTTTAACTCGCTCATAAAAAAATAATGCAGGCACCAGGTAATCGACGTAATCCGTAATTCAAATGTTTTAAATAACATCATTGTTCCCGAAACTACCACAAAGGTTTGCTAGCTCACAAATATTAAGCCATTTTAGGAATGTAGTTACAACCTATTTGTTGCTCGTAATAATAAAGGCCATACAGTATACGTAGACGTACAGCTAATTGCATTGTTCTCTTACAATATTCATACATATTTAATACAATACTTGCAAAATTGAATCTTAAGTATACTGAATACAACGACCCTGGAAAGAAAAAAGTCTAAAACGACAGTTCTGGTGAAGATTAGTTCTAAGCGACAGCAGCTCTATACAGATTTCGTCCAAACTGTTGCTTAGGACTTTTTTTTACATATATACGCCTTTTTATACTATTTGAAAACGTGTACCAACTGTTTTTACATCGTACACAGCATTGTAACATACAATTATTCATATGGACTGTCAAATGATTTAAACAAATATTTGACTTGATATATGTTATGACTCTAAATTGGATTCGTTTTTGATTTATTGGTAGAGTTGATGAAACAGTCTCTAACAAAAGGTTAGGGGCTTACTTTTCGCAAATTTACTAATACAGACATACAAGGTTAATTATAAGCAACATTTAAATATCACTCCATAAAAAATATAGTTTTCAAACGTTACACTCCATTAAACAAATGTTTGTTTATTTTTATTTAGACTGCAGCAATGACAAAGCTACAGCAATAGTGAGCTTTCACAATTACGGATAAAGTCCTTGATAGACTATTCTGAACTAATCTGCCAGATATACTACAGCTTTCAGTTCCACAATTCTTGGATGAACATTTTATATTAGATAAACATAAATAGTCTTATGTGGCATATAACAATCTGAAACTTTATCAGAAATCGGTCAAATTGGCCCTTCTGTTGTTTCGAGGCCATGCATATTAGCCATTAGACATACGTTCAAATAGATAGCTTATTACATAGTAATATAGTCGTTATTTGAGCACTAAGTTTCGAAATGTTTGTAAATGCTGGTAACGTACGCCATGACTTGCTGCCAGTCCGGCCGCTCCTGGTGGATCATGTCTTGAATATTCTACAATACAAAGTATACGAAGAACTTATAAAATGCATACACTTTCGTTTTAGTTCTTCTATAATAACATACATTCTCGTATTGTTAATACTGAAAAGGGAGACGATAGTGTACTAACCAGGGTGGTGGGTATGCCGACGGACTCGGCGGCCGCGAAGGCCACGGAGAAGTTGGTGCGCTTGTCGTGCGGCGACAGCGCGGCGTAGCCCACGCGCGCGTCGCCCAGGTACGAGTGCAGCAGCGCGCACAGCGCCAGGCCGTCGTTCCACGATGAACTGGGGAACGTCAACCAACTACTTACCACTCTAATAGCATTTTGTCAAATTTCTCTTCAGATAGTGCATTTTTTTAAGTGCCTGAAAGAGCACGTTAAGCCCTCGGTTCCGATTGCCATAGGAACATCTGTTACACGATTGGCCTAGTGGTTTAAGCGGTCGCCGCGCCGCTCTCTACTGCGCTGAGTGTTGTGGGTTCAAATCCCATACGGGACAACACTTTGTGTGATCCATAAATTGTTGTTCCGTGTCTGGGTGTTCTTTGTGTCCGTTTCTTGTATGTTTGCAAAGTCCCCCGCGACACAGGATTTATTCCAATGCGGGTGTTGTCTTTTTTTGTAAAGAAAACCGCTATGGTTAGTTGGAGCTTTAAAAAGTCGATATCGGTCTTTCTATAGAACTTAAATAATGCCTCTTACTTAGGTTGTGGAATTCTGATACAATCGTTCCGCGTTAATATCGAAGTTGAGTCATATCGTAGTAGTTTAAAACCAACCGCAACCTAGTTTAGGAAAAAGGTTCGAAGGAAGTACACTGCTTGTTTGTACGTATAATACGCACGTCTATATACTTAACCTTTAACAGTCCACTGCTGGACATAGGTCTCTCCTTAGCAAACAGGTTTCGGCCTACTATGGCCACACTGGACAGACGAGTTGGTATAAGGTTTGTTTCAAGTTATCCTTCTACTTACAGTGATATTGTCCTATATAGTAAGTTCCCTTCGTCGTCTCTTACGACACCCACAGGATTAGTAGGGTTCGCGACACTGCGTATTCTTAATCCGGCACCACACGGACATTTTATATATACACTAATATATGGTACAGTGGTATAAGCCGTATGGTCGCTCCGGGATGGGACCGATTGACGTTCCAAGTCTGGGTATTCTTTATATCTATCTTATGTATGTGTGTAAAGACCCTCAAGAAACAGGATACATCCATATGCGATTACAATTATATTGATAAACAATGATAACTTACCTAAAATTAGTAATATCGATATTGTTGTACCCCAAGGTCTTCTGCTGACACCACTTCAGCAGTGCGTTGCGTTTCGAACCTCCATTCTTCACTTGTAAAGCATTCAGTGGATCTTTTCTCTCACCTATTGTTAAAAAAAAGGTTTTATTACAATATACTTAAGATCCATTTTCAGGTCATTACACCGGTACAGACAATTATTGAGTAATATTGATTTGCAAACTTATAAATTAAGGGGTAAAATGAAACTCTTTTGACAGAAACTGTAAAATATTTGCATTACATAACATACGTACGTACCTACATAAAGCTACGAATATGAAAGAAAGAAATAGAAAACAGATGCCAACAATACGGGTGCCGCTGGAATTATTTTTGGGGGTTGTGTCTACATCTACACAACTATTAATCAATATAAAATATAAAATTACATCAGGTTTTTACCTATGAAAAAGACCTTTATTATGAAAAAAGTTATAATCTGTATTATTTTCGATAGGGGGATGCAAGCGCACCCCCTTGCAGCCACCTCCCAGCGTCCATGGCTGACAGTTCGTTTCAATTTCCTTTTTTTATAGACTAATGACCTGATCTCCTGTACAAGTCCTTAATAATAGCGCTTACGTTCAGAGCACAGAATTATTCTAGTTAAATAAACAGCTACAAGTTATCACCTCTGCAAATCGCAGTATTCGATCAAATGTTAGTGACGGGATTGGTTGCTAATCCTGTCTAGTATCATAGTTAAACACTAGTTTGATAGTGACGCTGCAATGGTCCGTTATTACTATATTATGCTTTATAATCTTAATTATTCTTAAATAATAACAAAAGTCACGGCATTTATACTGTTGACAACACTTTTTGTACTAGACTCTGCAAAAGACAGGAAGTCATAAATCCCAGTATCTTTTTAATAGTAAAGTAAAATATTTCTTAAAAAATTACAAACTTATACCAAAGAATTAAATATAAACTCTTAGGTTGCTTCGAAATTAAAGTAATTATTAGCGTGGTCAGAAAGTCTACCCGTAATTAATAATATTAAAAGTTAACGCGCTAGTTTAAAAAAAATATATTTTGTTCATAATCTTGGTAACTTGCGAAAAGTGTCAAAACCTGATTTATTCATATTCCGAAAGGCCGACTGCTTCGTGATGTTCATGACTGCCGTGTACTCACATATGTCGCCGTAGCTGTTTCTCCTGACGAAGGACTCGATGGCCTTCTGCTGCAGCGAGTGCAGGGCGCGCTGCTCGTCGGGGATGTTGCCGCCCGCCGCCGGCTCTGCCCCCCGACCCAACGTACGTTAGACACAGTCGACGCAAGCGATACGCACACACATCACGGCCTTGATATATTTATTTACTAAACGCTATTCGTAAACTTTCTTAAATTTCTTCATTCGTTAACTAATTTACTCTTTTATTTAATGGTAGCAAAATTCCTGGTAATTTCTTTTATCTTTTGCAAAATAATGTAGCTATGGTTTGAAGTTTTGGATGGAGAGATAAAGAGAAAAACACTACAGTAAATCCATAACTTAAAAAAATAACAATTCAAAAACCGACTTGTTTTTTATCTAAAGAACCTGCCAAAGTGACTCTACTCGGCCTGATGGAAAGCACGAATACCATCCAAGTATCCAGACAATGCAGTATGGTGACTCAAACTATGGCGGTCTAGTGAGATGCTTTTTCACGGCCCGTTTGAGGATTTAAAAGGTACGACAGTCATCGTGGCAGTGTAAGGTTCACACAGTCACCACGATAACTGTCACCCCTGCATCAAAGGAGCAGTTGCAGACAGAGCAAAAATAATAATAATAATAGATGGAATTTAAAAAAAAAATTTTTGGAGGCCAGTTTAATAAGACTATTCTTAATAGATTCTGAATGCTGTTGTCCTTCTATTTATATTTTATTTTAAAAGATTTAAAAATCGAAAGATTAACCTTCATTATGCATAATAGTGTCAACCAAAAGAACTTAGACGCTTCTATGGAAAAGTTTCTCTTGAACTCTACCCTCCAAATGCCAAAGTTATTAATGCTTAATCTATGTTTTTTAAACAATATTCAATTAATCATTATAATAAATTATCACAAGCCCGTGTGTGGTGCGTACATGAGGGAAATATTTCCATACCCGCTACAGCAATATGGAGATATTTCATAGTAAACACAAACAATGCAAAGTGTAACCGATTCCCAAGTTTAAAATGTGAACATGTTACACACCGTAGAACCTTTACCGTAGAGGTAAAAAGTTATCATTAAAAAAAGGCGAATAACTCGTCTGCATATAATAGAACACCAACACCTCTATATAGAATTCCTTCGTTCGTTCCTTCATTAGTTCGTTCTTTCGAATGATGATCTATATTTTCAAAGCTTTAGATATAAGCAAGGGGTCAGGTTACCCCATGTATTGATTAGTAAACTGCACCATGTTTTACAGATTCCAGTCAAAATACATCAATCTAATAATATTTGTAAGCTGAATGAAACCTTCGTGGACTTCGTATCCGTTGAAAAACTTCTTCTCGTAAGGTGAAATAATGTTACACGCATAAAAAATGAGGTTTGAACTTTTTTTTTTTAATAGTTCATGATCTTGTTGATAATAAACCATTAGCTAGTTAGTTTTGATTAAAGAGTTTTTAATAAAAAATACTAAATTATCAAGAAGTATCGACTCGTACCACTAAAAATAGCTTATCTCATACAATAAAATATTAAAATAAAAATAATTTTACGTAAAATAAACTAAGTTAAGTTGTTTAAAAACGATATGACACTTTTAAGTGCTGAACACATTTCATTTACTCACCTTTCAGAGAAGAATATACAAATATATAGCTTATACTTAAAAAAAAATAAGAAAATGAAAAATAAAAGGTAAAAGTAAAAGGGTAAATAAAACTATAGTTTGCATGCATGCATGTAATAGGTTTAGATAATAAATTAAGGTGAACGCACACAAAACATATAAATAGCATTATTAGTTATAGGCAAGGGGTCGAGTCGGCTACGCGCCTCGTTCATGCGGCCATGCTGTAAACAACAAGCGACGACTCATGCAATTATGTAGCCGATATCATATAAAACTTCCCTAATATACACCAAAAAGATGATGTATTAAAGAATAGGCTGGTACGGAAAGTTCACTTTTTAAGGCAATGAAATAGAGACTTTCCGCTCTATGTTACAAAGTTGAAATTCTATTCACTTATACTAATGGTTGTCGAAAGTGAGTTTGTTTTGTTGCACGTTGGGGTTTCAGTAGTAAAAATAATTAGATAACCTAGCTAATATCTTTAATCTGAAGATTCGAGCTTGAGATGACATTTTTATTTTTCTATATTAAAAATCTGCCAAAGTGACTCTATCCTGCCTGATGGGAAGCATGAACAGAATCCAAGAGTAGTGGTCACCAAAGTCATTGTGAATGCAGACAATAAAGTATGGTGACCCACACTATGGCGGGCTAGTGAGATACTTCTTCACGGTCGGCTTGGAGATGTAAAAGGCATGGCAGTCATCGTGGCAGCGGTTATTACCCTCAATTTTGTATCTGTATTGATGTAAGTGTACAAACTTCGAAACTAGCACTTATCCGATTATTTTCAGAATATATTCCACAATTTTTACTATTTTTTATATATGAACTATTTTATTACTATTATCTGCTATCTACGCTCTATTATTATCATAAACATAATGATGTAAATATGAACCAAGCAACAAATATTCACTATACCCAATATACTGCTACTAGGAACCTACCAGCTAGGAGATTCTTTGGAACACCGTTTAAAATCAATGTAAATATTAAATAGTTGTTTCTACTTAATGTAACCTAAACATGTAGTAACATTATTAAAATTAAGATTATTATTTTAAATAAATACTAATATGTACTGTCGGAATACTAATATTATAATTATTAATACGCTTACATTAATATAAAATAACATAATTATACTTATTATTACAATAAAAATAAACATATATAAGCAAAGAACAGTGCGTACGTATTAAGAAAATAGTGACGTAGCAAGTCGGTACTACTCGACCAACAAGAGGAAAGTCTTAGTGGTCAAATATTAGCACTTTCATTTTGCTGAGTGTATAACTGACCTGTAGTGATGGGTGACGGTCTGGTGCCTCTGGCTGGAGGGGGCTTAGAGTAGCTGGTGGCCGCAATGCCGTTTGTAGGAGCTGTAGTTTCTGATATTCCGTTCTTTATATTGTTTGCTGTAGTTGTGGTCGTTACTCCTACTGTGGTTTGCTGCACATATATAAATTTGTTTAGTAGTAGTTTTTAAAGTAAAAAAAAGGTTTTATAATAATGTAATAATAAGATTAATAAAAAATGTTGAAATAGTAAAAAAAAACTTGAAATAAACAGCTGATTGACTGACGGATTGAGTGTAAACTTGCTGTCTTTTAGATTTGATCTTTGTAACTATGGATGTAAACAAGAAGTTTTAAAGATACATTTTGCTATACTTGGATATTTACCTGAGGCCATTCTTCAACAGGCGTGGATGCTGGCGATTGCTGTTTAGCTGCTTTAGCGGCATTTTCTATACTCTCTATTAGTGACTTTACTGACAGACGAGAGTCCTGGCGACTTACTCCTGAAAAATAATAGAATGATGTCCTTATCTACAATTTTCAGTTACTACAAAAATACATCCCCGCAAACTAAACATCCCGATTGACGGCAATAGGCTCGTCACGTATTACGTGGGACCAAAACAGAAGGTCGTGAATTTGGTAAAAATAGATAATCTAGAACCATCTATATTATTTCAACATATTTATCATCATGAAAAAATCTTTTAGTGTTGGAAAGTCCATTTATCGAGGAAAGCTATAGGCCAATACAATAACGCTGACACCAATTAGAACTAAGTATCAATGGAAATGTTGCAAAAAAAAATAAAGAAGAAATTTATCCTTTTGAGAGAAGCAGACAAATTGTATGCGTCAGCTAGTACATGATTGACACTCGATTTCCGTACAAGATTCACAGGTCAAATCTTTGAGTTTGGAAATCGAAGTAGTTTTCTAGTAGAAGTGAACACATATTGCGTGTATATAATATACAAGTAACCTATCCATATTTGTTGTAGTATTAGGTTGGGTAGGATATTAGTAATACGAATTCTATGTACATAGTATAAATCTTTACCTTTGGTTCTCCTATGAGATGCTGCAGTCGCCATTATATCCTGTAGTGACGCACTGGTGAGCAATGGTGGAGGTGGAGGCGTTTCCTCTGTTCGTGGTGGTATTGCTGTCAAAAACGTGTTAGGTTAATTATGTACATCATAAGTTATAAATTCATACGGACTGACATGTTGATAAATTCAGAATATCGACTTTTAGTCCGAAACATTATATCCATGTGCTTTGTTTGGTATTTTTACAAGAACTTGGACTTCTTATAGTTACCCTACACCAATGCAAAACCACGAAAGTGCTGTCTAAAGAGAAACATGCTGAGAAAGTAAATAATGTAGGAACTTTTTCTATGAATGAGACCTTAACCGCAGTTATCGACAATTTTTTTGTCTTTTCTGTATTGTGAAGTGTTTAAAAGGTGTAACCGTAGATGTATGTATGTACAATCAGAGTCTGAAACTGAAATACAATCACAACATAAACTTTTGAACGGCTCCCACACACGATTAATGTTGTGACATATTTATAAATATTAACATTGAACTAAATAACAAAGAGATTATATGAAGTAAGAGCCATCCAAAAGTTTAAATAAAACAACACGTAGCCACCACCGTGCTGCCGCCACCCGATGAGACTCACAACACACGACATCATAATGTTTCCATACATTTATACAGTTATTTACATATTCACACGCGGACGATTAGCTTTCTGTCACAAAAGCGTCACTTACGTAGCGGGCGACGCGGCGGCGGATCGTTCAAAGACCTGAGCGGGTGCGACAATCGCTTGTGCTCCTGAGTCTTCCAGTACGGCCTTTCTCTTGGTAATGATCCCGTATTTGTGTCCATACTAGGAGAACGCTGAGTTTGTAAAGAAAATTTTCTTAAAGTAACTTTTCCCTCAGAAGACATCTTGTCCAGGTTTTGTACTATCTCCCCTATAGTACCCGTAGATTTTTTTGGTATATCTTTGGCACTAGGAGCCCTGGACAAGCTTATCACAGATTTAGTAATGCTCGCCATTTCTTTCATTACTGCAGTACTCTCAATCAAATCACCAGATGTTGATTCAAGGTCTACAGATTTTGATTTCGGTATTCGGTTATCGTTTTTCGGCTTTTTGGCTCGTCTGGGAACTTTTAAAAGTTCTTCACGAGCCACTGTGGAAAAATCTTCAGTGGTGTTCTGACTTTTGTTGGATATTTTTTCGTCATCTGCGATATTTTCATTTTTTGGTATCACTTCAGATATCACAGGTCCTATTTCTTCGTACACGTTCTCCTGTTCAGAATTTCGTCTAAATGGAGCTGACAAACTAGGTATGAAGGGGTTGGTAGTTACTAAAGGTTTATCTTCTTTGTGGATTGGTTGGGGTATGTTTGAAGCTTGAGTGGTATTTATAATAAAAGGGACATTTTCCAGCGGCTGATAATATTTATTTTCTATTAAAAACTGAGGAGATTTCGACAGTCTCACTACAGTTTTCGGAGCATCTTCAGATTTTGCTACAAATTTAGGACTATCAAGAAATTTAGATGGCGGCTTTAACTGTTGCACATCAGGTTTAGGGATTTCTAACAGCTTGGTTACAACTTTGCTGGGCGATGGGCTTTTGTTCTCAGTTATATTATCGTTGGGTCCAAGATTTTTCGTTGATAAGAAAGGAAGAGATTTTGCTTTTACATTCTTTTGATATAATCCTTTCTTCATGTGACTATCGTAATTTTTTTCTATTTCTGGCAAACTTTCTTCTTTATTATTTTCTATTTTGGCTTCAGTTTCCACTTGATCAATATCATTATAATAAACTGTTGCCTTTTTTATTTCTTGTTTTGGTTCTATTGTAGGATTTTGATTGATTATAGGTTTTAATAACACAGGTTGTAATAGAACCGGGCTTATTATGATTGGAGGTCCCTGTGCAACGTTCATCATACCTACCTTAATGGGAGCTACAAAAGTTTTTAAAGTACTTACAGTTTTATTCTTGTTAACATTTGAATTAGTTTGAGTTGCAACAATCTTTGGTCTATCATCACCGACATCAGGAGTGTTTATTTTTAAATGGTAGCTCACACTATCATCTACTATCACATCTGGTTTAGGAGGTGCATTTTCATTAATGATTAGTGGAGAAGAACTTCCACTATTATCTTCAGTATTCGGAATAGTTTGCTTATCAGACTTTACAGTATTACTTAGATTTTCTGTGGAGCCGCTTACAATTAACTTTTCTTTATGTTCAAGTTTTGGTAAATTTTTAAGACTAGACGGAACTATATTGTTATGAGAGTTATCTGTAGGTGATGGATATAAATCATCGTCAACATCGTTTCTCTGTAATACTTTTGGAGGAGTCGTTTTCTTAGCTCTATTGTTACCAATGATTCTTTCAATTGCCGCTTTAAATGTTAGCTTCAATTCTTCATTCACTTGTTTAAACTGTTTCTCCACATTATCATCTATATTATTTGTTTGAACTGGTTGAATTAAATTAATAGGAGTTTTCTTTATGTCATCAGGGTAAGGAAAGGGAAGTATTTTTTCTGCTTTAACCACAGGAATATCGTACTTAACCTCGTTATTATTTGCTTCGATTATCTGTTCGGTTTTATTGTTATTTTTTTCATCAGGTGACATGAAAACACTGTCTGATGATTCAGAAAAAAGAGATACTTCACTATTCTTTGTAACATTTAAGAACTCTATACTGGTAGACTCATTTAACGCATCCTTGTATCCTTCATTGGTATTCAAATTATCCATGCTAACAGCCTTTGGTTTGCCTTTATACATTCCTGATAGATTGGTATTTGATATATGATCGTTCGGTTCAGATGTGTAGACAGATTCAGATTTAACTAGCCGTATGCTCGGATTCAGATCATCTTGTTTATCAGGATAATCTACAGGGGGATCCATTGTCTCATCTAAGTCAATTGCATCTTGTCGTTTTAACTCTTTGCCTTCATAAGGAGGTAAGACAGCTTCAGCTAAAACTCTAGGATGACCTTTTGATGAGTTAGGAATTAAGGTGACTTGAGTTGCATCATCATTTGTTTCTTCAATGGTAACATTCACGTTCTTAAAAAGCGTGGGCTTATCACAGGCGGTTCCCAACTCGGGAACACTGTTTGACTTGTAAAAAGCTTGATTGATTATACTATTTTTAACTGAGTTATCTGTGACACTATGTACTCTAGATAAATATCTAGTTCTTATACTTTTGAATACATTAAGAGAGTTTATATCATCAATTTGCGAGTCCAAAGAATCTGATTGCTTGAATTCCATTTTATCATCCGAATATACGCTATCCACAGATTCCGACCTGTCAATACCTGTGTTGTACATCAAATTGAGATTAGACATTGATGGTATTTCGCTATTTATGTTAGTACGTATGGTACATCTAATATTGAAAGCTTTTAACACAGAATTAGTGCATGAGAATGCTTGTTAATTCTGCAGACTGAAAGGACCAAAATTGTTTTTAATTATTTTATTTTCTATTTTGGTAACATGCAATGCATTTTGAGATTATTTTACAGCTAACTTGTCGATTAATCTTTATAAGTTCAAATTTCTCTCAAACAAAGCTTGAATTTAATTGAAAAAACCCCTTTCGTGCTTTATTTTGCGAAATACAAAGCAGAATATATAAATTGTTAACATACTTCCAAAACTACTATCAAACCTATCTTTTATAAACATGCAATGGTTATTCTTGCGAGGTTTTTAGCGAAAATATATATTTTTATTATATTCTGAATAACATACTCAAGATTACTCAGAGCTTGGTAGAGGTATAGTATTCCTAGAGTAACCAGAGTATGTCTACGTCACTCTATGTAATTCATAGTCAATGGTGTGCATTATTAAGTCCAACACACATTTCTTGGAAACTGTTACCAACGAACATAATGTATTAAAGAAGCCGAAATCAAAACATTATGTACAATAGCTACGATTACTTAATAAACATTATTTACATCGTTGAATACTTTGGCTTGCAGTATTTAATAAAAAAAATATTAGTTAGGACTAATAAAGCGAATTTTATATTTATTTTTACATATGTAGCACGTCTATTCCTAGTAGGTAGTATCTACATACTAAATACAGCATAAGACCTTGCACAGACGAGGGACAATGGCAGACAAAATGTACGCGATGTGCCGTTATTAGTACAGTTATAGGCCGTAATAGTCATGAAGCCCGGTGGTATAGACAACACACAAAGTGCAACCTAATAAGAGTAGTAATAAGAGCACACCGCGGCAATTTTGTCCGCCATTGTTCCTCGTCTGCGTAAGTAATAAACAATCAAAAACTATTTTCACACAAAAACTCGCAAGTTCCCCTACAAATAAATATCTCTTACACTTACCCTTGATTGAGTGCATCTGGTCTTCCAACAATCGTATGCGGTCTCTTGCCACTTTATTCTCGGAGACGAGTCGTTCTAATTCCCTCTGCGCTTCAGTTTTGAAGTCATTGGCGACGCGTACCGTCATCAAAAGATCGCTTTGGAATTGCTTCCATTCGGTTTCCTGAGGGTCGAAAGTTTTTTTTAAATTAATTAGGATTGGTTTAGCTTTTTGTATGACGCAAACAGATGAAGTACAGTACAATACCTGTTCATCTTTAAACAAACAGACTTCCGACTCAGGTGCCTCAAAATTTTTGTTGAGTCATTCCTATACAGTGCGTATCTGATATAGTGTGGTAATGGGTTAATTTTAGAAGAATTGTACTATTTAAATATATATGTGACTTTCAAGGCCCAATTACGTACAAATTCTATTATTAAAGGATTGTTTAAGGACGTTAGCCGAAAGCCATACAGTTATTGTAGTCTACTACTGGTCATAGGACTCTCCTACAACACTCCGTTCTTCTTGTCGACGCCTGTTCTGGTTATCTTATTCCATAGACCATAGACATAGTTATTCGCTAGGCGATATTTGATTTTCTATTTTATATTTTAATATGTGTATGTTATTGTTATTAAAATTTAATGTAAATTTGATGATTTTTATATAACCAATATTAACAAGTAAGATTATTGTTGCTACATTTTCTTACATTCAGTGATAACACAGTGTATTATATATTAAAGAAAAAGATAACGCCCGCACTAATAATAAATCCTGTGTCGCGGGAGATTTTACAAACATACAAGAAGCAGACACAAACAACACCCAGAGTTAAAACAACGATTTGAGGATCACACAGTGTTGTCCAATGTGGGGTTCGAACCCACAACACTCAGCGTAGTAGAAAGCGGCGTGGCGACCGCTTAAACCACTGAACCAATCGTGCAGTTAAATTCCTAAGGCAGTAAAATATGGAACTCACGTCGCGCTCCCGGTCCCTGGTGAGTTGCGCGTGGCGGGCGCGCGCGTCCTGCAGCTGCCTCTCCAGCTCGGCCACGCGCGCTAGGGCTTCGCCCGCCCGAGACATCAGTGCCAGCTTCTCATCTGAAGCTACTTGTACCTGAAACATTTTCATTATCTCTAAATATCCGCAAAGTTAAAATTTTGTAACGTTTCATACGTCGTATATTTGTTGCATGTTCAGTCTGCTCATTTTGAAGCCTTTCGTTTGCCCAGTAATTACTCAAACATTTCAATAATGCGTCTCCATTTTCTTAGTGCAAATGTATTACGAGGTTCTGCCGCCTTATATTTTTAGTTCTATAAAAGATGGTGTATCGTAAATATTAAAGAATTCAAAGGTAAGTAACATCTGTTAACCGTGTTTATTTCTTTTCGATACTCACAATAATATAATTTAATTTTAAATAGATAAAATAATATTAAATTGCTTGGCATTAGGTGTTTTTTTATCCCGACTATGGCGATGCTAAAAGGTAGTTCATAGTTTTGACAGTCTATGTATGTATCTCCCACTCTAGCGCCTAAACTACTGAATCAATTTTAATGCATGAACTGTCAATAGATTCGTAATAATGGTCTTGGTGATATACACAATATACATTTTATCAACATTTTATGTGACGGGGAAAAAATTTAAACTGAAATTAAAGTAGATAGATATAAAGAAATAATCAAGGTGAGTAGTGGTCATACTTACTGTATACCTACTACGATTATGTGGGTGACGGGAACACTTTCATTGACATGCTAAGTATAAAATGGATACGACCACAGCCCTACCTAGACCATTTTAAACCGACTTCAAAAAGGAGGAGGTTCTATGTTCCATTTATGTACTTTATTTTGGTACCTATGCATTTCTGGGTTTCTATCTGCATTGTTTTCTTGTTTCGTACTTGTTAGACCTTTCGTACACGTAGTCAGGGTATAGTTTTTAAATTTAATTTTTTATCGTAAAAATACTAAATTATGTGTATTTCTTTACTTGTATCTGTAGCTCCTCTACATTATCTTGTACAGTCTTCATTTCGCCTTGCATGGCAGTCTTCTCCTGTCGCAATTGTTCGATTTGGAATTCCAGCTCTGATATCGTAGATTTCGCGTTGTTCCTCGACACCTGTAATTTTATACGATACGTTTAAATATCAGTTGAATATAATAATTATTTTCATCTTTGCAGTATTTGATCGTAATTATTCTTATGCAGATTTATCTTTTCTGTGGTGACGGATTAAGAATACGGAGTGTCGTATTGGTGGTTTGTACATCCTTTCGGGTGTTATAAGAGTTGACTACGGAAACAAACTCCGCAAGACCACAGTATAGCAAAGAGAAGCAAAATCTGGTGACAAAGCACTTAGGTTAGTGCTTCTGCGTGGAACACAAATTCTATACCAACTAGTCTGGAAGCTTGGTACAATAGGACAGAACCTCCTTTCTAAGGTCAGGTCTGTGTCCACATAGTGGACTACTAAAAGCTGATGATGATGATAATTTTTCACTTATATTTTTTTTTTTTAGGGTTAGGTAAAAATTTAATTGAAAGTTTAATATTTTAGTAGTAATAAAGTTACGATTTGAGTGGAGACCGCCCCTCGGTAAACGTAATGTGGGCCGTCCGCAGTCAGATGGAGTGATTATTGTTTTCGCAAGACGGCTGACAGGAGCTGGGTACACAAAGCCGATGCTCGAATCAAGCGGCCGTGCAATTAGAGAGGCTATGTCCAACAGCGGAACGAGATAGACCGATTATGAATAAAGCTAGAGATAGTGGATTCGGGTACCAGCGCGTCGTCGTGCAGCTTGCGTGCGTCGAAGTGCGCCTTGTCGAGTTGTCGCTGCGCGTGCGCCAGGCGCTCGGCCAGCGCCAGCGCGCGCGCCGCGGCCGCGTCCGCGTCCCGCCGCGCCGCCGCCGCCGCCGCCTCCGCCTCCGCCGCGCCCGCCGCTACCCCCGCTCGCTCCTCTAGCTGTAACCGCTCGCTCGGTCTAAACTCCGCCGATTTCAGCACGAACGGGATAGTACATCCTTCTACAGAAGACTAACCTAAACCGCCAGCATTCGTGCTGTCGTATTTCGTTGGTGAGTGTGAGACCGGAGGCTCATTGATGCAGGAATGACGGTTATCGTGATAACTGTGTGAGCCTTACGCTGCCACGGTGACTGTCATGCCTTTTACGGCCCCAAACGTGGTATAAAAAAGTATCTCACTAGGCCGCCATAATGTGGGTCACCACACTGCATTGTCTGCATTTGCAACGAGTATGGTGACCACAACTCTTTGGATTCTATTCATGCTTTCCATCAGGCAGAGTAGAGTCACTTTGGCAGGCTCTTCATATAGAAAAATGAACCCTCCTCTTTAATCACTTTCTCTACTGGTGAAAATCGTAGTAAAAACCGTTGTGTAGGTTTGAAGGAACTAAGCGCACGAGAACAAGGAGTGACTTGATTTTATACTGTCTTGTAAAGATATCCTCACACATCTTACTCGTGGCCATCTGATCCAAAGTTAGACAAAACATGTACTATGGTAATCAAACTGCTCATAGACATACCTATCTATTTCTAAATACATACGTACCATAGATAAATACATACGTATATACGCTGAACCAATTAAATTCATATTCACATTCATTGAGAAGTAAAATATTAAATTGGCACGATTCAGTAAAAAGAAATAAAGAGTCACTTACACAATCAGTAGATAAGCCATATGAGAATCAGCACAAATTTTTAAAATAATGATAAAAAACAACCATTCACAAACTGTTACAAATGAAGGGTCGTTATTTGCTACCATAACCTTAAAAAATGTACCTTAAAAGTGGTATTCTTATTCATAAATATATGTTTATTTTATTTTAGAAGTATAAGAAGCAAACGAATAGACGAATCACCTGACAGAAAAGGACACATGGATACCTGCAACTAAGAGTCACAAGCGAAAGGTCACCCACCATTCGAGTCTCCCTCCAGAATATAAAGGGGAGAACGTGGACAAGATTTTTATTATTTAAGGGATTATTATTTATCATTATTAAAATGAAAGAATTTTCTGTGGTTATCACTCGATCACTTAATTCACTAAAGCATGGCCCTAGTACGGCTATGTAAAAATGTGTCGCGTATTATGAGTGTGATGGTGAACTTACTAACGTTACCTTGGCCTTAGCAGCGTCGAGCAGGTCGGTGAGCGTGGCGATCTGGTGCTGCCTCGTGGCGGCCTGCTCCCGCGCAGACTCCGCCTCGTGCTCGTATCGGACTCGTTCGCTTTCCTCGCGTTCCACGTTTGCTTCCAGTGTGCTGTTGGAATATGAGTAGAGAACATTTCAGTTAACCTATACAGCACAGCAATGTACTTGTATCTTCATGCCAATATTACACTAATGATTATTGATTATTAAAAAGTTTGACCAAAATATAGCACTTGCAAATGATGTATTGTAAAATGGGCTTTATAGTTGTCTGGGCTTATGAGAATATTTAAAGGGTCTGTTGCTAGGCCAATGTCACTATAAATGTCACACAAACTCGCTCTCAACAAGAACCGGGTTCGGTGTTGCGATTGGTTCGGGCTCAAATTTCACACCTAACTAGAGAGAAATAAGTGAACTCACACTAGGTTCTTTGTATGAAAATGTGTGCATGACTATGAATACTTCCTCATTTTATACAAAGTATTATTATCGTTTTCTATGCTGAGATATGACACTTATTTTTTTTTTAAATATCACTTCAAATTGGTAAATGCACAACTCGTTTAAATTTAAGAGAAAATTAAACGAAATATAGTTTGAGCCACAGAACAGAGAAATAAACTCTTTGTTACCGTATTCTCTCAGCAAGCATTTCATTTTCTTTGGTTTTTTCTTCTAGCGCTGTCTTAGTCTGGCTCAATTCAGTTTCCAACTGTTCTTGCTTTGTTAACAAATGCCTCCGTTCTTCTTGAGACACCTAGACAAGTACACATTTACTTATTACTCATTTGCTCGTTGTTTATTAACTGTATAAATAAATTGTCGATAACTGTTTGAGACCTAGATGAAGCTGTTAATAAACCTAGATCGTGCTATCGTTGTGTTACTACATGTTAGTGTGTAAGGCCTACCGACGTTGAACATCAGTTAAGCCGATCAATTTACACATACAGTTGTATAACGAGAACAAGTTAGTTACTTAATAACAGTTTGGGTAGGTATGTATACATAATTTTATTTGTCACTTTGAATGGCTATTTGCATTTTAATCTTGTCGATTTGACATTTAAAAAGAAGCTTATTTGACTTTTTGACTTGATGGTCAACTACTATTTTATAGTGGATATGTCGGACTCCTCAGCTGCGTACGCGCATACACACAGTAACGTTGAAGGTCGATAGCGTACCTTGAGTACTGCTAACAGCTGTTGATCAAGATCCCCCGACACCAGTATCTCAGGTTCAACTCCTTCTCGAAGAAGCAGTTCTTGTAGAGTGTCGACCTAAAAAAAATAAGAACACAGTAGCAAAATTGTTCGATGTCATTTATTTACGCTATTTAAAAGTCAATTGATTATAGAATGTTCTTTATGTAAAAGTTAATAACATCATTTTTGTTTAGATATATTCTAGAATCCAAAAGGATTATTTGAAAATATGTAAAATCTGTTAGTTAGGGACCACCCATAAATTACATTACATATTAAATGGGGGTCGATAAAAGGCGACAAGGACGTGGATTGGAGTAAAAAATCATGAAATTTATGGTACATAATTTATGTATTACCGCTTCTCTGTAATCAAGAAAGATATCACTGAAATCACATAATATTAAGTTCACTGCTGGACATATCTAGATAGGAGGTTTTGGTGTATATACTATGCCTGTCTATGTTGGGAGGTTTATAAGAAAGATACCTTGAAATCGTTTTTGCCTAAATGTTCTATCTATTTTAAGTGACGTAATTAATGTACCTTAGTGCGACTATCCTCTAGCTTCTCAGTCTGTCGGCAGAGTGACTCGAGCAGTACTTGTTTCTCGTCGGCTAGACGCTCGTTGTCTGCGTGAGCGTCAGCCAGCTGTGATTGAAGGTCCGCAAGCTCAGCCAACGTCGCTTGCAACTCTTCGCTTGTACTGTTCAATTTAAAAAAAAACGTAAATTTTAAGTTGTACATAATTCGTATGAAATATTTTATGATCTAGATATTTATAAGAGATACTGAACAGCCACTCTTGGGTTGTTGCAATTAATACTAAATTAAAAAATAAATATGCCCCTTGAAATTACAATAATTGATATAAAAAACAAATCTTTAGAGAGCAAGATTTTCTTCGTCTATATTAAGAGCATTGTCGAAGAACAGTATTTAAGAAGACGCCAAGACAAATTATTATGGTAACGATGTCTTTTTTTTTAACGTGTGGAAACCCCCTCGGGCCGTCACCCCAGCGGGGTTTGCGGTGAGGTGGTGAGTCGGAATTGGACCGACTAAAACCACACGGTGTGCCACTCTACGCTGAGACAGGAGGGATCCGGACACAGCTGCTGTTTAGACATCAGGATACCATGATAATAAATTGTCTATGTCAAGTCTTTTATCATGTTTTTCACATCAACAGTCTAATAGACTACTGTTGGCTATAGATCTCTCCTTAAACTGGACTTTTTGCCCAACTATACCACGCTGGCCAGGCAAGTTGGTATGGGGTTTGTTTCAAGTTTCCCTACTCTTTGCAGTTTTCTATGATATTTGTATACCTATAATGGTGCTCCTCCATCTGTAGTATGCGGTCCTGCAGGCACGCCACAGAGACCTCGCTGAGTGATGACGATGAGTGTTTGTCCCATTCGGGAGTGCTAGCTTCCCCACTGTCGCCTTCGCCCTTTAAAAGACAATAGAAATTATTGTGAAATGTATTTGGTTACTTGGTTACACTATACTAAATGTACCCTGTTACGCTTGATTATGGCTCATTGTGGTTGTATTGATGAGAAATGAAAAATAAAGCCAACGTTGAAAATTAGATAAAACTGATCTAACAAGTGGGTTTCACTCGATATATAAGTTATATAGTATATAACACACTTCCAAGAACGATTTTTATCGTTCGACCGTTACTGTAACCTAAATCCGTCCAGAACTTTTTGCGTTTTTTAAAAATTTTATATATCTATACATATAAATAAAATTGGAGTGTCTGTTTGTTATATTGAAATAACCACTTTTTGCTACATACATATGAATATACATATCTTACACGCACCAAAATAACATTTTTTGTCTGTCTGTCTGTTTGTTCCGGCTAATCTCTGGAACGGTTGGACCGATTTTGACGGGACTTTCACTGCCAGATAGCTGATGTTATAGGAAAAAACTTAGGCTACTTACATTTAAGGATTTTGAATAAAAAAATTCGCGGGTGCAGCTATATATATATACTATACATATATTTGTTGTAGAACATGATGGTATCTTATCATGTTCAACATTTACCGATAGAACGGACAACTATTGCTAATATTTCTGCTGCCATCGGAATCATATGTCATTACTGGCGATGGTTTCGCTTTTTAATCGGATTCAGGCTAATTCATTAATGTGAGTAACCATACATTGTGCGCAAGAGCGATGGAGGCGGGCGCGGAGGAGTGCATGCGGCGCGGCGCGGGCGCGAGCAACAGTTGCCGCTTCTCGCTGTCGGAGAGCGGCGAGTGCGCGACGCCGCGGAGCCGCGCGCGCAACGCACCGTTCTCGTCCGCGAGACGCTCCAACGCTGCTTCGCGATCCACTTCCACGCTCTGCAAAATATATCAAATACAATCACGCCCTGTATGCTCAAAGGGGGTGAGCGTATTAAACGCCCATATTTTCCCATCACTTGTAGCTTTAGTCTCAGTTACTAAATGGCACGTTTTAAAAAGATCGTAGTTTAATTTACTGTTTAAAAGATATTTTACTGACTAGCTGCAAGGAGTATATAAAAGAGAGGAAAGCAATGATGAGAAAGGGATATTGCTTTTACGAGCATTTCCAGCGGATAATCCCCGAGTTCAGGCGTGAAGGGCTCCTTACAAAGGCTATTGCCTAATTTAGGGGGCCCGCGGGAGGAGAGTACAGTGCTATGATCTATGGCCGCCTAAGAAGCGCCGTAGTATCAAGCGCCTATCGGCCTCATCCCGCTGCCAAGCTGAGCACAATCGAGTGCAGCGCGTGGTAGCCATTCGGATCGTACGAGAATACTTCACCAACTCCTCGGAGGTGACAGTTCTGGCACATTACCCGCCTTTAAATAGCCATGGAGGGTCTATGACCAGACTCGCTTCATCCGCTGGGGTGAAAGTGGGGAGCACCAGGACGAGCTCGAAATGCGGTGTGAGGAACCACTTGGGACCCGTTTTGAATTATATACTAGATTATTTAACTGGTCTCGCCAGTTGCAGTCAACATTTACCATATTACAATTTAAATTTGTTTTATTTTATGTGTATTGATACTAAAATTATTGTAATGTTGTTGTAATTAAATTACTTTCTACACTTCTAGACTGAAATTGCTTTTTTATTCAGTTTTTATCTAAGTTAGTTAATTAGGTAATAGTTAGTTCAGTTATTTTTTATGGAGTTGGCATTTTTATTTTATAATTATTTTTTTTATTCTACATTATTTGACATAACATTTATATAGATATATTAACATTTGTACCCATTCCATTTTGACCGCTTACTAGAGGGTGTTTAGGTAATGGTAGCACATAGGCGTTTCATGAGCTAGAGACGCTTCAGATCTAGGTAATAACAACTACAGTTTGTAAGATTTTGTATTTAACATGTATCACTTTGTCGAAACAGGTACCATTTCAAAAAAGAGTTCTTGGCCGGCTGTCAACCACAGTTCAAGGCCAAAACTGTTTTTTGTTGTTAAAACCAATGTTATAGTAATTTGAAATTCATAGTTCAGTTCTAGTAGGAGAAGAGTGGCGAGCTTACCTTCAGCCTTTCAAGTTCGGCCCGGAGCCGTTCAGCTTCAGATGCCTTCTCCAACAATTCGTCAACCCGCGTCTGCAATTGTGCCCGTTCCATCGTACTCACTTCAAGTTCTCGCCGCAATGATTCGATCTCACGTACTCCAGATGCCAAAGATGCCTGAATATTACACACGGAACTTTTACCGTTTCTGTAACCGCTATTAACACAACAAACAACCTTAAGGTATTCTAATATATTATAATTGTTTTCTAAATCAACATAGAAAAATTGAAATATTTCTCATAAAAAGAATAAACATAGTTTTGTCGTAAAACGGGACTTATTCGCGATAAAATTATGTAAAAAGTTTATGACACATTCTAGTTCCCGGCGTATCGAACAGGTTACACCGCTTGTGGTCACGCGATTAAATAAGTCCCGCTGTAAAACAAATCTATGTATGTCTGTAAAAATTGCGAAAGTCTAAAAAGAGTATATTTTACTTGTATCGAAATCTTTCTTGTCGATTAATTTGTTTGTTTTTTATCTATGAGTATATATAGATTAAATGCAAGGAAGTTGTAAATAGCATGTAACTTGCGTATAATAAAAACTTACGCAATACATTTAAATTGTTTTCAAGGAATTTACTTCTTAATAATATAAAAACGTAGACAATATTAAAGAAACATTGGCCTTATAATTTTTTTCTTTACTTTTTCAATGCCTCTTTGAAAGTTAATTTGAAGATGTTTTTGTATTCATTAATCGCATAATATAACAGGTTATTGTTGACATTCTTCGAAACAATATACTAAAGAATTGTAGACATTTCTCTAAAGAATAAATAATATTAACCAGAGAAACAATACATATAAAATCCTATTATTTTATTAAAAAAAACTAATTCCAGTTATGTATGTATTCATTTGCAAGATACAAGAATGATGAATTACAAATGCAAATACTTAAGTAAAGTAATAACATTATCTTAACATGATATTTCAAAATAGGTACACAAATAAAATAAAATGACTGGCTCGACTTTACGTCTTCATGTTTTTACTTGAAACTATACCTACTCATTACGAGATCTAAATATACACCTTTTAATGATATTTGACTTTGAAACCATGTACTCATTTCGGCTTTGTGTGTTCAAGATCTTTCATGTTTTCACGTAATTTCTACATTAGTATAATTCTACGCTACACATAAACTTTGTATTCCGAGTTCATATTACCATAGAAATGTACATTCATACTTATTACTAATAATATAAGTACAGTTGATCATTTAACATTCACTTCCCGTTTTAATGCATAACAGAAACAGTTAGAATAAAACAATACTCACCTCAGATGGTACTCGAAGCCTGAGGTCCACTTCCTGGAAGCCTGGCATGTGTTCAGCATTCAAAGTGACGGGTAAACTGACACACTCCTGCGATCCGCACCCGTCTACGGACCCACCCAGTTCCTCAGCACTGCCATAATCATGACCTCTAACCTGCCCATCTTCATACTCCCCTAAAACCTCTCTTAACTCTGGGTCTTCTAAAACAGCATTGTTATTCCCCAAATCCTTCTTTTTATGAGCTTTGTGTAATTTCTCCTTCGACCCAAATATTTTGAGTGTCTTATCTCGAGCTGGTGCGACCTTGTGGTGCTTTGAGTCGAGGCTGGAGACCGAAGGAGCACCCTTTAGGGTGGACTCCTGTTTCCCTTGGCTTGGTCCTCTACGGAACAATGATTTAAACTTCATCATCTTGAATGTTATAGCATTTTTCGTTTTCGTTTCAGTGATCGAAAAAGTTCGGTTTCATTTCGTTATTTCGCTTTGTATTTCTATATAGCGTGATCGGAATTAAATTAGTGCATTGATAGGTACATGACTGGATTTTAAAAGCGAGTGTCTTGGAAAAGTAATTAAAAGTCTTGGCCTTTACTTTTTAATTGTACCGTAAACGTTTCAAGTTGATAGCGGAAATCATTTGCTACTTTTTTATACAATAAAAAAATTGACGCTCCCGCACTCTTTTATTATTCTCGAGATAGATGCTGGCATCTAGCGAGGAAACTATCACAAACTCGATAAGAAAGTGTCCTTAATTTACAACTTTAACAGACCTTATCTACATACGTGTACTGATAAAATGTGGCAATTAATCAAAAGCAATGAAGATAGCGGTATTGCTACATAAACAATGTTATGCTTTGCATGTAATTCGATCAGTACTGTCTGACATAATTATTATGATTTAAAATCTTATCTTTAAAACCAATACTAATTTAGCAAATACCATCAATTATATTACCCTAAACATACTGCTTAAGAAGATATAACTTCGTATTAAATCGTATAATTTCCCAATGTCGGCACGATACAGGCTTCTGAATATATATTTTTTTACTTATTCAAGTTATATATTAAAATTTGACTAAGTATTACTATGAACTAAGTAGTATACGTTAGCATAACTTTAGTTAGTTTAGTGTAAACAGGGCCTTATACTTGAAGAGCATTAATACCAAAGCGAGGTTAATTTCTGACTCAACTTATCTTAATGACAATGCACGTGGGCCGTATTGTCGCGTTCATTAAAAAATGTATTAAACACGAGTGTGTATTGATATTCCATGCATGTGCGATAGTGGCGTTATGCAGGCTAATCATTTAGTAATTTTGTAGTGATTTCATTAGGTGATCCAGGTACTTAGCGGTTTTATGGATTTATTGAACACTGAAGTCATATTACAAACAAGTTAATGTAACTAAGCCTGTTAAATACGGATATTTTCAATATGTTTATGTTGAGAACGTTACAAGTGTTGTATAACAATATAGAAACCTTTATTCCTGCTGTGAATAATAGCTCGGATAATACTTATCCTCGTGAAGTCTCTTGGGAAAACCATACCGTATAACTTGCGTGCAGAATTCTGTAGGTACACTTTAGTATAAGTTCTTAATTTCATATGAAGATAGTAGTAAAATGGTAACCAGAGTACTTAATGTTGTCTATGTATTTAAATTTATTTTAAATGAATGTTTGTTTTACTATTTTTTGCTTGATAAATAAAATAGGAATGCCATTTAATTGTTGAACGTAACAGAAAAGTATAAAAAGTTTCTAAAAATATTAAAAACAACTATACGTTTCAAAAAAGTAAGTTTTTGAGTTGATCAGGTCTAAGATAAGGTGTTTAAATAGATGTTGCTACATAAGTCTTTTTTTAAGACCAAAAAAAAAAAAAAAGTATATCTTACACATCCACCAAATATTTTACTTAGATTCCCCCCTTTTTGTGTCTGCGTTGTAGAGCAAGGTCCCTTTACTTAGCACAGACACTTCTGAAGACATGTAACATGTTTTCTTTTTAACCTAAGCCAGTGTGAGTGGAAGTATGTAGAACTGCGACAGAATGGAATGTTAACTCGAAGCTCAGAGGCTAACCTCTGGATATTTAACCAGGGGAGAACCAGTCTTCTCCTCCGGAAGCATACAATGCAATCCGTCTACTGTATTGAACTGCAACCACAATCCGACTAAGTTCATAGGCAAATTTATTTAAATGTATGTAAACAAGCACCCAGGCGATGATAGTTGGTGATAGGGGCGCAACCGGGAGTTTCGCGAGGAGAGGTCGGTTCACCCTTGATAATGTTAATTTTATTTTCAAATGGTTAATTTTACAAATATTCATTAAAACATCTAAAAAGTTAACTTTTGCATTCTCATTTAAATCGAATTTTAAAAATATAAACACAATTATGTTCCTTTCTGATACTAACGCTAATAAGCTTTATTAAACCCTTCTATATAAAACATTAACTAAGTCCATTTCAGATTCCAAAGCAAGTTACTCACGCTAGAAGCGAGCGAAATTCCCCAACACGATATACTTACATTTAAACACAATTACCCCCCACGAACGTCACTTATCCGATAATCCCAGTGATCGAGGGCAGGGCATGTCCTGTCTGCCCCGCTACCCTGCCTTTCCCCCTTCATACCATGTTTCACTGCATACAAATAGATAGGGTGAGCTTGGCACACCTCTTTTTTTATTGCACATTCAGTAACAGCTATCACAATGATTTTATATTGTTCTATTTATTGTTTTTAATAATACCTAGCCGCTACTCAGTGCCTTAAATATGTAAGATTAGCAAAGCATTGTAAATATTGTTAATCTAGCCACATAATTTCACAATACAAGCTCTTGTTGTAAAAAAAATATAATTTGGCGTAAATAAATAGCATTTACTTAATCACACTCTTGCAGGAATCCTGGCACTACTCAATTTAATCACAATTTACTCTTAATCTTTACTTCAATAACCGATCCCATTCCGTGAACTTCCTATACCAAAAAGGTGTGGTCAAAAATGTATGAAATGAATTTTGAAATAGTCTTACGTTTCATACGTATTCTTGTCGCCAAACTACTTTATTGACAATAAAAAATGAAAAGACTTACAAACAAAAGGTTAAGATCGTGGTAAGTTAATTAACATAATAGTTTGACAATAAGAATTGGCTCCTTGTGTATTCTATGTGAGTATTAGATATTCTAATTTCATAGTGAACTCAAGAGCGTCAATTAAAATATTTTTAATTGATTATTACAAAATTACTTGTCTAACGTCTTCTAACTTAATTAGAATACAAATAACTTTCTTAACTTACAATATTTTTTCCTGTCTCCGTTGGATTTTTTATGTATTTCATACTTTTAATACAAATTTATCACTCAAGAATATTTTTTATTTTTATTACAACTATAATAAGCAAGATATTGGCAACGAGAACTCTGTGATCAAAAGACTATTTTACATGAGAGGAAAAATGATTAGCATTTTTCATCCAATATCTAAATAGTAGCCTATTAAAACAATTTTATATAAATGTAGTAAATAATATTTAAGACCCTCCACGTCTATGCTCGAAACACGAACTTGAGCTATTCTGTGTCAAATTGGTCCACTTAATTCAATTGAAGTATACCATGGCATGTATGTAAATGTATGGCTTAAATGAAATGTGTGCGTAAGTGTATACCAATTTGTATGTGAACGGTGTACGACAACGGACGCGGCTGCCGATTTAGGAATCACAAGTGTTGATTATATATACGCAGACAGTGCCAATCGACGCCTTTAACTGATGGTAGCGTATCGTGATGGAAATTTGCACACATACACGTATTCTGCCAGGCATTATGTACCAAAAACAACTGTTACCACTACGTCAAGCAGACACTAGCTTGTGTCATCATGGCTAAAATGTTTTTATGGTTACCAAATTATATTTCAAATTAATTTTCATTCTTCTAAAATTAAAAAGCCTTCAGAATGTAGCTCGATGTTGATAATACTCAGACTGCTATGTATAATTTCTAAATAGCTTATTATAACTTCGGAGTTCGAGAAAGTTTCTCTAAATATCGACTCCTATTTGACCTACTTTAAGAGGTTATGAACATTAAAAGGTATTTTTTGCAATTTTGTTATTTCATTCAGGGAGTTACACCTAATGGGAGGAGACATCTAATCAAGCTCAAGGCTACAATGATGAGCATTATTGAATAGATATTTTAAAATTAGCTTTGTAATCATTAGCAATCATTTTACATAAACGGTCGAGTATTTCTTTTTAGTTTTTAATTTAGTATTATATGTTACCTAGCAAGGAGGTTTTAGCCTACTATACCAAATATAATATGAATTATTATATATACTCTAACCTCCTTGCTAAGGAGAGGCCTATGTGCAGGACTATTTGAGGCTGTTAATGATGTTACCTAAAATGTTACTATATTAATTTTTTATTACCTTTTTTTTAAGATAACATTGTAAAATAAAGACAAATTAATTAATACATGGGCGTGTGATATTGAAATAAAAATTATCAAAATCTATAAATAACTTTAATACTCTGTCAAGGGGAAACGAACAATATGATATATAAGTTAAACTATTAAAATATGTATAGGTAACATAGAAGTGTTTTTGGCACTAAGCGGCGCCGCGATAGATAGATATAGAGAGATTTGATTGCTATTGTATTGTTTTTATCAGTTTTACGCCGTATAATTATCTTATCAGGGGCGAGAAAACAAATGTAAATGGTTATTAATTCTTTAATAATTTGTGCATTTTGTGAATTTGTGCATACAGATACATCATTGCAAACTTAAGAAAGTAAGTGATGTAAGTAAATGAGAGTAAAAATTAAAAACAAAACATCTAATGAATAAGAATCCCTTACTAAAGAAACGGTGTACCCATTGTTATGTACACATTTATAGACATATCACACGAATATTTAACATAATTGTGACAAAGGTGAAAGTTTTATCACGCATTTCTTTGAAGGTATGTACTTTTTCTTTCAATAGTGTCGGGTCGCTAGACGCTTTGCTCTAGAGATTTTGAAGTTTGAAGAAATGCAGAAAGGTCCGGTTCCTGGTTTAAGTACACACTTTCTTGGCAATTAAGCGGCGCGACATATTTTTTGAAATATTTTATATAATAAAATCTTGTTTTTATATTTCTATTATGTAACATTAGTTGCGCTTCATAATGTTACCCGCAGTAGTCATACCATGCCCATGTCAAGAGAACGCCGTCATTTCATCAAAATCCGTTACGCCGTTTCTTCGTAAAAAATCATCAAACATCCATACATCCACACAAACTTTCACCTTAATACTAATATTACTAATAAACTTAATAATAATAATATTAGTAAGATTAATTTTTTTTCCCATTTCTGAGTACAATACAATATTGTCCTCAAGACACGAGATACGTAAAGAGGTTTGGTCAAGTCCACTTTACCAGCTTTACTTAAAGAGAAAAGGTAAATACAATAAGCATTGTGCATTTTAATAAAGTATGAGCATATGCTGTACCAAAGTCATGAGAATTTTTTAGTCAGACAATATAGATGAGATAACGATCGTCTAACATGTCTGGCAGTAAATGGTTTATATTTCACTAGTTTATATATCTATAGAGACCATAGAGCATTAGAGTTCGTCGCACTTAAGGATCGGATTTCTCTACCAAAGATAACGAGCTAACATGTCTGGCTGTCTAACAACGATTATGTTATGCAACGCTGCAACGTTCAACTTGTCAACAAGGCTGATATTTATGAATGATTTATGTGAATCATAAATAGAAAGTAACTCGCATAATAATTTTATGGTAAGTATTAGCCTTTACGGTATATATTTATCTTTTAAACTATTTTACGTAACATTATTCTCTTCCTCTCGACTAGGTATCTAATAGAGACGGAGTTTATATGATTGCCGTGGCTAACGTGCGCATAGACATTTACTGGACACCACTCTGTACCTACTATATTTACACAAACCATTTAGAATTTTCGAACGACATGACTTTAGTGACGGATCATCAACAATAATTTCGTGACCTTTAAGCCTAAAATAGATAAAATACGGTACTGGGTTAGGATTTATCAAGAGGTTGTTAGTATTTACCGCAAATTGGTTCGAGTTATCTATCATGTAAACAATCATAAATGACTGACATTTTTAACTGTATTAACACTGTGACACATTAAATTGACGCTAAATTCTGATTTCGTTTGTTTTCTTTTTTGGTTTCAAAAGAAACTTGTCCATTAACCAGTTATCGAATTGTAAGGTACGTTTGCATTACGACGTTTATATTTTAAACGTTTATCGAGTACGTGCATCAATTCAAAGTTGAAAATAATGCACTTTCACCACACATCGATATATGTAAAACCTTATAAATCTGTCTGACAAGTGTGGTAAATGCCTTATTAGGCGATAGTTAAACTAAACGTGGTCTGATTATTAATTATTTGATGTACATTGCTGTTGACAGAAATTAGATATAAGGAGAATAGTCTACGAAAGTCCGGAGTATACTACGGTAATAATGTGTTTTTATGCAATGGTGAATAATCATGAATAATATACTTATCTAATAACTATTCATCATTATTTTTTTATTTTTACTATTGTTATACATCATCAGATTGGATTAGTAACGGATACATTTTTCCTTGGAACCAAAGTTATCGACATAGCTCAGCAAATTAGCAAGTTGAAGTGGCAGTGGGGTGGCCACATTAGTAACAAAACCGATAACTGTTGGGGTTAAAGAATTCAATAGTAGACATCGCGTCTTGGCAAACGCTCATAGGCCAGGTTAAGTGACAAGTCGTATTCTTATATGTCACACTTCGAGGAGGTGCTTTGGCTCGCCGAGCAGGGGGTGGCTAGTGTTGTGGAAAAGATACGTGAGCTGGGCCTGAGGGTGGCGCCTCATAAAACTGAGGCGATATGGTTCCATGGCCTGCGTAAGCGCCAGGAGCCACCCAGCTCATGTCTCCGGGTAGGTGACGCTGAAGTCCAGGTAGGCCAGTATATGAAGTACCTAGGCCTCATCCTGGACAGTCGGTGGAGCTTCGAAGAGCATTTCGGGCGATTGGTACCCCGAGTGCGAGGGGTAGCAGGTGCGCTGCATCGTTTGCTGCCCAATCTCGGGGGACCACGGGAAGAAGTTCGCCGCCTCTACATGGGGGTTGTTAGATCCATGGTCCTCTATGGGGCACCCGTCTGGTTTAATGATCTAGCGGGTGCCTCCCGCTGCCGGGCCCTACTCAGGAGCCTGCAGCGGCTGATGGCCATACGGATCGTGCGGGGCTACCGCACAATCTCCTATGAGGCGGCGACGATCCTGGCGCGATCTCCGCCCTTCGATATTCTGGCCGACATGGACGCAATGGTGTACGACCAAATTCGTTCTGTCGGTCGGAATGCTGAAGAGGCTGCGCCAGATCATGAGCCCGGAATGCTACGGCAGAACGCGCATAAGCAAGCTCTGGTGGCTTGGCAGGTACGGCTCGAAACTGAGGGCTGTGCTAGCCAACGCGCCGTCGGAGCCGTTCTGCCGAACTTCGAAGCGTGGATAGAGAGGACTGACTGTGTCACCTATCGATTGACCCAGATACTCACCGGGCACGGCTGCTTCGGTGAGTATCTGAATCGAATAGGACGGGAGGCTACGGCACAATGCCACCACTGCGAGTCCGAACGGGACTCCGCCCAGCACACGCTGGAGGACTGCCCTGCTTGGGAGTCTGAGCGTCGAGTCCTGGTCGGACGGATCGGACGTAACCTTTCACCGTCAGCATTGATCGCGGCGATGCTGGCGAGTCGTGAAGGATGGGAAGCCGCGATCTCCTTCTGTGAGCAGGTTATGCTCCGGAAGGAGACTGCAGAGCGAGATCGGGAAAGGGCCGATCCCGCTCGAAGGAGGCGGCGAAGGGGACGCGGCAGAGGTCGCTAGCTCCCTAATCGCCGCCTAAGGGTCGCTGCGGTCACATCTTGGGGCGTTGTGACTGCTGCAAACGACCCGAGTCAGGTGACACTCCGGTGCGGCCGGGAAGTGTCGTCTGGGGCGGGGCGCTGTTCTGCCTCTTACTGCGCAGGGCGATGGGAGTGCGATAGCGTCCTGATCCTGGGGCATGAGGTGCCCGAGATGTACCTCACTTGTGAGGTACGGCAGGGAGGACTCTAGAAGCCGCTAATGCGTTCCTAGAGCACCTCCCAACTGCCGAGGTAGGCCGCCGCGGGGTTTAGTGGGTAGACCGGTTTTTCGGGAGTCCCACACACGCCCTTCGTCCCTCCGGAGGGTATGGTGCGAAAAGCATTCCCCGCGTTAAAAAAAAAAAAAAAAAAAAAAAAAAAAAAAAAAAAAAAAAAAAAAAAAAAAGGTTAAGTGACAAGTGCAAGATGGCTGGCAGGAGTTGAATGTGAGAAGCCCAAAATCGACCAGAAATGCTTGCACTAGGAGAGGTCTACATTCAATAGTGGACTGCCATAGGTCGATGATATTTTTTCTTTCTTCGAAAAAAAAAATTCAATTCAAGTTACTTAAATTTTAAAACCCTATCGTGAGCATAATCGCAACATTGATGAGTGCCATCCAAAAATGGTCATCCTGGCGATGCATGGAGTGGGGTTAGCTGGGTTGTACAAGATAAAGTTACATCTCATTACCCGACTTTATTAAATTCAGGTTAAGAGCTTGTTAATTTTTTCATTTATTGATTGCTGCTTTTCCGTAGAACTTATCAACAAATAATTCGTTTGCCCTGAAGTGTGACAGGCCGCATTTAAATACATCAGTTACATAAAACATGGACATCAAAAATCCAATCAAAAAGGAATTATTGCCATGGACGTAGCGTCTTGATTCTACTATGAGAATTAAAGAATATTTTTAAATCGACACAAAGGCACTTGATTTACAAATAGCACACCAAAAAAAATTAAACTTACTAGACTTTTGTTTTGGGGAACTTATTTGAAAGAGAATATGTGTAGCCACTTGCACTTACTTTTCTTAGATGGCAACGTGTAACCAAAGTGAAAAATACAACAACTAGGTACATCTCACAATTTAATAATATTTATAGTTCCTAGAATATAAGGCATTATGAAGACAATAATTAAAAGTTTAGTAAGCAAAAACTAAAAAAGTGTTTCGAATTAACTTATTCAATAAACTAGTCGCATAACAGGGCTCAAGGTTGGTTAATTTAGGAGTCGTTTATACAACGTCTATATTGGGAAATTGTTCTCAGAAATCGCAACTGGAATTCCTTTTATTAAGACCTGTACAAGAAACCGCGATTAACAGACGAGTAATGTGGCATCGTCCTGTTTTCGCATCGAACAAATAAATGAAGTCGATTATTTATCGATTAGTCACCAGTTTAATGTGAAATCCTGTGGCCAGAATGTTGGAAGGACCTATTTGGTTGACAAAAATAAAGAATGGATATATTTGTCATCAGTGAGTTTGCAGTTTGTTTTACTGAAATATAAAAGAGAAGTAGAATGCCACTGATAGATTTCATGACTTTTCAAATACAATAGAATTAGGATCATATCATCATTATTAACAGGCTCCAACAGTTTCCTGCTAGACATAGGTCTCTCTTAACTAAGAAAGTTTTGTCCTACTATGCTATGCTGGCCAGACAGATTCGTACAGGGTTTGTTTCAAGTTTTCCTTCTCTTTGTCTGTTGTCCTGTGTAGTTTGCTTCCTTAGTCGCCTCTTACGATACCCATGGGATGAGTAAGGGTGATGACAGTCATATTCTTTATCTGTCACCACATGGACAAGAATCATATAATGAAATATTATTCGATTGAAGGGTATGGCTTAAATGGGCGAAAACTATTAAACATCCCTTTTTGAAGTTGTAGTTGTTTAGCCTTATGTAAACAAAAGAAAAAAGTTACTCGTGCAACCTTTTATTTTAAACACCCATACAAAAACGTAAAGCCGCAATTAAACTCACTTGTGATGAAGATTTAATTTTTTATGTCGCCAATTTCTTCCAGTAACGGTCTAAAACAAATAACTGAATTACTTATATATAACATCATTTTAGTGTAACTTTTCTTTATCACAGACCTCATAACCCAGAACGTGCAAGTTTTGTATAGCGTTGATACTCAATGGGGCAGCATTCCTTGTGCTAGGATGGGTGAATGACCAGCTGTGGCCGCTGCGGCCTCGGGAGGTCGCTACCGCCGATATGGAAGCTGCTAATGCCGTAAATTAAAAATCGTTCACATTCTTGATTCTTGTACAATTTTAAAGTTTGATGAGTGTTCTAAATACCTACTTATGGTAGATAGTTTTTATTTAATACAGGTACCATAAATAATGAATTTGTTTGTTTTTTAGTTCGCGCGCGCTAACCTCCGGAACGGCCAGTGTGATTTGAAAAATAGTTTTGTATGTTGTAAACCAATTTTTGATGAAGGTTCTAAGATTATTTAAAGTCACCACAAGATTCTTAGAGATGGGTGACCATTGAAGAGGGTCAAACTCATAGAAATGGCTATTTTTGCTATAATATTATTTTAGGTTTTGACTAATTTCCATAAACGTAAGAAAATGATAATCTGATTTTAATTACACAAAATGATATAACTGCAACCAAAGACTACGTGGATAATACTAAATAGTGTATTATTATTTATACATATACAGAACATTTTGCATAGTTATTAACGATTTCAATAATCAAAATAATTATAAGCTAAAAGTTTCTCGGGATAAATAATTTGTAGATAATGTTATAATGACAGAAGGTTATGAACAATGCTACGTGAGAAACAGACAACCATAGTCTCTAAATGCATTATGAGTAATAATTATCATAAAAAAAGAAGTATTGTGAACAATATAAATTTCAATGTGAGAATACCAGTTTGTAATTTTACGAGTAAAGATTAATTAACTAGTAACGAGACGGTGACAGATCAACAATATGGAGTGACACCACTCGTATTCATCTCGTGAGTGTCTTAAGAGCCGACCAAGGAGGCAAATTTTGCAGGACAACAGTCCAGTCAGTATATTTTTGGTGTGGTCAGCGTGGTATAGCAGAATCCAATTTTTAGGGTGAGATCTATGGCCAGCAGTAGACTGTTACAGGCTGGTGGTGTGAAAGAATCATACTAAATATACATTTACAACTGAAGTATGGTAAGTAGTCATAAAAACAAGTTTGGTAAAAGCAATTTATAGCAATATGGCGAAAGATTGACGACCGGTAAGTGAACCACGACCTAGAAAGGTCGCTTTCTTACTGCATGCCAGATTGAATAGATTCATAACTTTTGATAGATATTGAACTTACTTCATGTTCTCGAATATACAGAACGTTAAAGTGTGTTTTATGTAACAAATTACAAAATGTCTCAGTCTCGAAGAATGGTTATCAAATATCGAGCATACATGTATTGGACTACAACCCTCTCATTGGGAAACAACATAAAAATTGAAGAAAAGAGCTGATTTAGGTTATAAGCATGTGTCGCCGAAATCGTAAAATTTGCCTTAAACTATAAGTGCAGGTTTCTGACCACTTATTTAAAAAGAAAACAAAGTCTTCACAGTCCCAAAGGTTGCCGAATTAATTCTAATGTGAAGGAAATAGCATAGAGCGTCAGAGATACTTTCTCTTAGTAAACTTGGCTCGGGAACCAGTTTGCAAGTAATAACTGAATAGCAAGTAGTGGGGCCGGCTATTATGGAATTGAACTTGAATTCTTCGCAATTCATACAAGACCAAAAATAAGTATTTATACAATAAAAAAACCTGCGATTATCTGTTGTGCGGGACTAATAAGTATATAGATTTTGATATAACCTATTTTAGAGATCTTGAACATTTACTGGTTCATTGAACCATACCGAGATAAAAATCTTTTTAGAATCCAATATAAACCGTGTACAATAAATAACGGACGGTGGAAGTAATGGCGATAATTGCATTTAGTGTCGCTAGACGAGTCTAATTGCTGCTATAATGAATGCGGTGGGGAGGGCACATTAATATAATATAGTGGTTGTAGGTTATTTTGTGTTGTAGGTGCGACGCCTGCAAGACGCCACGCCGACACATTCATTATGTCAATTGTTCGAACTGCGTTGTATAGAGTACAACACCTATGTTATGCGCATACGCAACATGTAAACATTGCGAAATTTGGTTAAGTAACTAACCAATGTGGGGACGGAACTACATTATTTATTTATTTAACATTTATTTAACACATTTTAATGCGGTTATTAGTGTTTAGTGGAAGTGTAATTACATCATCAGGTAACGATTTGACATTCATATCAAACTAGGTTTAGTTCAGGAACGCCTTTTCCTTAAGACAAATTATGGTATATCTATAGCATGCATTATTTAATTTAAACATAAGTATTGAAGACTTAGACACAAACATGTACAAAGTCGAATCCTTGGGCGACACTTGTGTAAATAGTTATCGTATGCACCTTATTGGTCAGGACTCGAGGTGACGTAGACAGTCACGTCACCACACAAAACAAGGAACGGTTTTGTTAACACAATGTATTATTTAGCTGTTTCTATAATATGTATATATTTTGTGTACGATATAATGTAAGATCTATGTGTTTACGCATATTTTCTACATACAAAGTCCCAGTAATATATGGAGGTATACGATTGTGACCATATTTAACTGTTGATCAACATATCGAACCATACGGCACAAAATGGTAATGACTCACTCTAATACTATTATATCTCAAGGGTAGTCCAATAGTTTCCATGTTTTTGATTAGATTAGATTAGTTCTTTCCCATTAGTCGTATAACCTATCGAGAATAGATTCAAAATGTTACATAATTTAAATGGCTCTAGAATCCTAATACAAAAATACACAAGGTTTTTATTCAGTTATGTAAACATTGTATGTTTAAGCAAATATACATATGTATAACATAGTTTGTTCCGAGTCTGACTACGAGTTTGAATACAAATACATGGTTTTTTAAACTTTCGACAACACAAATGTCGAATGTGTAAGTTATATTAATTGTTGTGAATGTAAAATACTTGTAAGTGTTCGAAATTTCAAACTATTTCTATTTAAAATAGTTCTGAAATGACTTTTCATACAAAAAAATGTTGAACTATACTTTTAGAAATTAGTTTCTTAAAAAATGGATTAAGTAATTATAACATTAAATTTATATGCCAAAATTGCAATAAAATAGCAGCGGTTCATATCTACCTGCTTCTGGCTTTACCTACTCCAAAATGTAATTAATAGTACCTACCTAACGAGTTTTCTTTCCTTATTTTTAACTAGAACGATGTGTGGCGTGTATTTGATCTTAAAAAACGTTACTTGACCTTATTCGATAAGCTTGAAAATCAGAAGCAGGTCCAGAATCTTAATTCAGGTCGTGATCATTTTTCTGTAGTAAAATTATATAAACGAGATGTATACCTAAGGTGATTATTTTTTTTTACTGAAAACCGACTGTCTGATGGCGTGTTTATGATAGGCAGACAAAAAATATAACATTTAATTAAAAATAGACAATATCTACGACCTTATCAACAGGCTCGTCATCAAAAGAGGTTTTGGTCTACTCTACTACTATCATACGGGATGGCATATAGTTTGTTTCAAGTTTTCCTTCTCTTTGCAGTGATGTTGTCCTGTTTACTTCCTGAGTCGCCTCTTACGACATGAATAAGGGTAGTCACACTCTGTATTCTTAATCACTCCTTACACTGATGATCTTTCATCACACGGAATGCTCGTCTCACCGAAGGTTGTTAGCGTCCGGACGCTCTCGAAATACGAGACAGTCATTACCTATGCCATAGTGGATTTTGTCCTTTGTAGTAATCACCTTTAAATTATCCACAAATTTGACTCCAGAGTACTTCATTAATTTAATTTAGATGCCCGACAAGGATTGGAAGAAACTCTTCTTGTGGTTTTATTCTAATTATAACAGTACCAACTCTTTTAAGCTGTCAATCAACTTTCAAATCATACACAGATTTACTTTGCTTCAATTGACATACTCTCATTGTGTTAGCGTTCTTTGCACAATACCGTTTATCGAATTAAAATTATGATCATTTTTACAACTGTGTTCGTTTCTTGCTCGGAAATTACTTCGTAGTTAAAGCAAATGTGGTAGGTAATTTAAATTTTTAATTCGATGTCTTTTAATGGCTGTTTCTCAATGTATTGAAAGCGCCGGAAATAGCCAAGGAAGTCAATTTATGTTCATCACCAATAGATTTTTATAAGTTCCGCGTTTTCGAGGTTCGTGTAGTCATAAGTTTTAAGCACTGTTTAATGGGTGATCTTTCGCTTTAGATTTTGTTATGTATTTATGTAACAGTTGTTCAAACATCTACATAGGTGTTCAAGTAGAAGGTGGATGACGTTGTTCAAACAGTATATCAAATATGCAGACATAAACAGTGTATTACTTTTGAATTTAAGTCGTGTTAATTTAAGTTTCTGCGACTTCAGGAAAATATTTCTTTGGCAAAATGACGCTTGTTTCATTTAGATTTTGATTATGTTCTACTAGCTACTTTCCGCCACGGCGGCCACTTTCAAGGGAGACCAGTGAGCTACATAGGGAAATATTATAGTGCAAAAGTGTGTATACAAACACAGGTGCACTTTCTGTTCCCTCATTTTCACCACCCATGTGATGATATGCCCGACCGGGGAGAAATTAGGTGTAGAACCGACTGCTTTATGTGCTCGCCGAGGCAATGGGGTTAGCATCCCAACTTTAAAACTCCGGGCTGATACTAAGCATTTCTATAATCAGAAAATCTCAGTAACAATTTGCCGGCCCGACCCGGGAATTGAACCTGAGACTTCTTGATCGGCTTCTTGATTGAACTATACTGTTGTGTCAAGAATTGTCAATAAAATTCGAGATTCGATGCAGAAGTTTCGTTCAAAAGAATTCATAAATGTTGAAAAACGCCTTAGAAGACGTTTTTTTCTATAATAATAACAGTATTTTTTTTAAATAAAGGCATAACCTTGTAAGCTTCTGTTATTTTGACGTCATGTTTGTTTATGTTTTGATAATCTCGAAAGAAAAAATATTGTGAGGTAGGTACGTAATTATATTTTTATTATATTAGTTAATGGTGTTAGGTAATATTTTATGCAAAATTACTTCTTTGTTTACTATAATTAGATTCGAGATAAATTCGTAAGATAGCTAAAAATTATATGTATAAAGATCCTGGTTTAGTTACGTATGAAACTACAGACTATTTTATTAAACAATGACCGCCTCTCCTTAATCCGTTCTACTACGTTCCTAATTACATTTGAAGATATTTTACGTTCTTTAAACTCCTTAGAATATATCTAATAATAAAATAATTTATACTCAAAACAGGGTAAATCCTAGCAAATTATTACCTTACTACTTTATACAAATGTCAGTTGGTTCAGACTTTAAAGGCCTCCAATGTCAATAACGTAACGAATGGCACAGTAGCCGATTGTCCATCACGAGAAAGCGGGAGGAATAAGACACTCGCTTTAATAAGTACAGATTTTTGTTAGCAATGTTCACATAGAACACAGCGTACGCAACATCAATGCACAGAACTAACTCAGAACACAAATTTAACACATCACAGAGGCACAATAATAACCACCATTATCAAACTCGTGAAAAAGTTTGTTTTGTTATTACACCAGATTACAAAAAGTTCGAAAAAGCACCCGACCAACGGGACAACAGCCGTTGCCCGCCGCACCAAACACACTTGCCTGTTGAGTTACTTGCTCAACTCAAACAACCGGCCGTGTGTCGTCGGCCGTTGTTCATTATTTCTTTCTATAACCCCAACTAATTTAAAATACACGCTACATCTTGAACTTCTCAACATCGAACTATCACCCAACACCGATCACATACCACGTCATTCGGTAAAGAATACAATTTAAAACGTGCGAGGTAAACGATAATATACCCTACTCTTTTTAACGAATGTAATATGAAAGAGTACAAAGATGAAGGAACAGGATAGATAGATTCAACAAAAAATACATTCGTCACGTGCACGAAACTTCCCAACAAGTCATAGTGTTTCATTGCAATTTTAACTTTGAGTCTAAAAACTAAAAACGAGAATTGAATGGTAGTTATTATTGATGTCCATGCTTGGCGGTTAATTTAAAATGAAACTTACCTTCACGATCATCATTCATGATTTGGATAAATACAAAAAAACTTACTTCAGTACAGGAGATATTTTCCTTTGAGTGATTTTGATGTCATCAGAATTGGTCCAAACGTCATTGTTATTTATAGTTTTTGTAACTTTTAAATTCCTTTCGTTCTTCGATTTCAAAGTGGGTGGTAAAAGACTATCCGGCGTTTTAGGTGCTGGTGTTTTAACCGATTTCTTTACAATTTGCAATATAACATTTGTATTTTTTACGTCCTTTTTTCCACTTTCTTTATTTGACCCTCCAGAATCTGATGTAGTAGTAGCCTTAATTCTTAGGGGTCGCACAGGTTCGGTAGGGGGCTTATCAATAGGCCTCACGTTAGGTCTACGATCAAGTTCTCGTCTATTTTTAACTTTGGTAGGCACATCTGTTGCTGGAGCTAAAAAAGTAATTTATTTATTTGAGGGTAAACCAACAACTTCCTTGTGAATAGTAGCAATAATTAAAACATTTGATCAATTTAAAGTCTACAGATAAACAGTGCTTTACACATATTTGACTTTTAACTTTCGATTTTAACTACTAATATACACATAGAGATAACAAAATGATAAACTTGTTTTTGTAACTAAGTTTTTACAGACATTTTTCCAAGTCAGAATTAAATTTTGTCATATCGCACCTGTCCTAGGCCTGTTTCTAGTTATAGGCTTAGTCTCCGCGCTGCCTATTTTGATAGATTTCTCAACGGAATAAGAAGAGGTGGGCGTTACCGCCTTGCTTCGATAGCTAAAAGTAGTTTTGAAAAAATTCGCTGTAAAGTTATTACTTCGTGATACTTGTGAAGTAGAGTTGTGTGGTTGCCTGTAAAATAAAACAAAAATATAAAAAATGAACACAGGGGACACCCGGGTTTGAACCGGGGACCTCTCGATCTGCAGTCGAATGCTCTACCACTGAGCTATATCCCCACTGACAAGTAAGTTGAAAACAACGTTTACTATCATATTTACAGCGCCCTCTACGAAAATTTAGGTTTACAATATTAAGCAGTTCAAGATATACTCAAAAGATGGCGCTATGATGTTACTATGAATAGTTTGGTACGAATCAATTAATCTAATTTAAGACTGGGGTTACTTTTACGTATTAATAGCTATTACGGAAGATTGAAGTTACTACTCACTGGAGTTTTAAATTATTAGGCACCCCTGGCGCCTTCTGCTGCATAACCTCCTCGATCTGAAACAAATTTGTTTTGATACTTTAGATTATTTGATTTTCTCGTCTCTCTCAAAAATTGACTGGCAATTTAGTAAAGTAACATTAAAACTGCACAGGGATATTTTTTAGAGCTTAACAAGATGAAACACTTGCATTCATGTCACCGCATTATATTAGTTAAGTATTAAAACTTAAAAGAAAAACGTGTTCATTAAGCTTGTAATAATTTGCAACTACTTCAGTCTCTTATCGCTTAAAATTATTATCATTATCTGATACTTGATAGATTGGTTTTACCATAATTATCTCATAGTGTCTCATCTTTTCTACTTTCGAGTACATTCTGTTCATCCTATCTTTGATTATATTTAAGTATTAAAAACAGTTTTTAAACGTTTCAAACTTAAGTTTTTAATACTTTATTAGTGACTTTCTGACTAATTTTGACAGTCTCCAAGGTGACTATTTTATCTTTCTTTCTGAGAAACTTGTTTATGATATATCCACCATAAAGGTTAGAAGTGTAATAATGTGATGAAATCGAATGTTAAAAATGCCTTATTTCTTTTTCATTTACCTTTTTGTGTTATATTTTAATGATTCTAAAACTTTTACCGGTGTCTATTTATATGGACATTATGGTAAAATTTTATACTGAAAATTCAAATGAATTTGATTCCGTTCCTTCTTTCTAATGCTGTCTAACATAATCTGCCTCTTAGAATATCGTAAGAGCATCTAGTATAATTTAAAAAGATCTTTTTAATTCCTTTTTATAACTTACTTAGATTAGTCATTTATTTTATTATTATGATGATAGCTTTGCAACTACCACCCATGTATTGATTCAATAAATAACTTGCCCGACGCGTAATACACCTACATAATGAAATGACATTGCAATTTGAGGTGTGTGCGAATTTGTAATTTTGTTTGTGGAGTAATTTTATTCTAATCAAGTAGAAGGTTATTATTTTACATGATCTGCTTCGTTGCTCTCGCCGTGTAAGTTTGTGCTTATTTATGATTGCAAGAAATCGAGAGATAATAGGTTCAATTATTTCGACTTTCAACTACTCGTTATTGAGTGTTTTGCTGCGTAACAGTATCACAGAGTTTCGAAATGTGCTGGACACCTAAAATTAATATTATGGAATAGGATACTTAGGAAAAAATATAAGTGGCGAAAAGTGAACTTAATTTTTAGATCGACATACAGGCACAACACAGGAACGTTTTCTACATAGGAACATATGTTGTGCACTGCAGATATTAAGTAGGATTTAAAAATATTGATCATAATTATCGCTAAAAAAAGGTATTCTTTTAATTTCTATACAAAAGCAGTTAATAAAATCTTTGTGAAAAGAATACATTCACGACAAATCTATTTGTATGCCGTGACAGCAAACAGCATGTGGCTATGTAGTAGGTAGGTATCCCTCTTATAATATTACCATTAATTTCGACATTTTACAGCTGTCACGCTTGCCGTGAAGGGCACAGCGTACTATAATGTAGAATAATAAACGACTGAAGCTTAGGTATACCTTCCCTAATCAATTTTAATAATAATAACTTTATTATACGCAAGGTATTTACAAAAAGGAGTTGAAAGTAGCTATGTAGATACTGTGGAGGACTTATCGCTCGAAGGCAATCGCTTACAGGCGACCATGGGATGGAGCGACAATTTGATTGCGAGAAACCATAGTGTTTCGTCCGCCGTCTCTTTCTGCGAGCAGGTTATGTTTGTTTATGTATGTATGTTTTAACTCTCTCGGTCTGTCAGGTCTGGGAATAGGCCAGGTACGGCAGAAGACTCAAGTACCGGATATCGTTAAACAATTTCGGTCTTCCATAAGCGAAAGTTTCGGGGTGACAGGTGAGGCCATCTGTCACCCTAGCAGAAACAGGTGAGGGCGCCGATGCGAGCGCTACAAACCATGTGCACCCTTTTGGAGGCAAAAAAGGGAACAGCAGGTTGCCTACACAGGAGGAGGTCATCAACGAGCCGTAGATGGCCCGAGGTACATCAAGATTTCAAGGATTGCCGTACTAGGGTGCACCTGGTTCCCAGGCTACTAGTACACGAGACGGTGTGCAGATTTTAGTCGATTCAAATCCGACATAACCAACAGCCGATGGTATCTGTGGGGATTGAAGCATAAAAAAAAGAAAAAAGAAAAGGAGTAGTGTTTGGTGTCTTGAAAAATAGATGAGGGGAAAATAAAATAGTATATAATATATAAAGTGATAGTTGTGCACATTGTAGACTATTAAATAAATACAAACAAATTATAATTTAAATGTACAATTATTACTTACATACTTAAATGAAATGATGTATCCTAATTTACTAAAGAAAATGATAGTTTTGGGACATTTGTCTCCCAGGTAGTGCTCTTTGGACAGAAAAGAAGCGGTCAAGAAATTTGATAGAATGTCCAGGCATTTTGTTTCATATTCTCTGACAATCTCAGTAATCTGGGATGTATATCGTGTAAGAAGTGAACCGTGATCTTCGGACTGTGGGAAATGCTCCACTTCCAGATTTTTTTCAGTATCAGCCAGATTAACCAATGATGCCCGAGAATAGATCTGGAAATCATCCACGTATGAGGGTAAGAGGCAGTCAGATTCATAGATGCGGGTAACAAAAACGGAGGCAAGTAAGGGAGATAGTACGCCGTACTGAGGTACACCAGTCTTAATACTGCATTAAGAAGAAAGAGTGTTATCAACACTATGCGCTGCTGACCCAACAGGTAGTTGTAAAATCAGTCAATCGCAGTCGGAAAGATGTTAAGAGAGCGTCTTATGTATGTCAAAGTCGAGGGTGTTGAAAGCATTACAGAAATCTGAGAGTGTTAGGACTGTAAGCTCGTTCTCCATAACAGATCTGATGATCTCTGATGATGTGCTGTTGCTGGGTCGTAAACCGGATGGATGGAGGATGAAGAAGATTTAGGAGCAGTTTTGTGGAGAGAAAGATCGAAAATTTAGTATGAATAAAACGTTCAAGTATGTACCTTGGAGAGGATGGGGAGGACAGAAATGGGGGGGTAATCGAAAAGGAAAACTGATACAGGAAATGAATAATTTAAGATGTGGTAGATTACAGGGAGAATTTCATCAATTAAAAGGATCATATTACGACTTAGACTTTCTCTTACTTACTCTTCTCAACATCACCATCAAAAAATTTACTAACGAAAAAGGGAGAATAGTCAGGAGCGAATCGACAGATGACAAGTTCAAATTCCATCTATAAATGTAATGGAACTCACTTTCGACACTAACGTAAGGTGTATAAGGTTTGACAAGGGGGTTAGTATTAGTTTTGAGGCAGAAGTAAGATGTTTTAGAGTAGTCTCTATTGTTATTTTATCAAAACTTGTCGAAACAGAGAAGTGTTGATTAGGTTAACTTAACTTTACATTTTTAGAAGAAGTGATGAACAGATTTGCTTACTCCCGATGACCTTAAAAATTCACAGACTTTTAGCTGGATTACCGCTTTCACCAGAGCCGCGGATATATCGGCGTTGTATGTTCTTACATATCGTGCGGTAATGATTCCTAATAAGACACATACCTATCTATCTCGGTTACTTTCGCTTGGGTTCTTTTTAAATATTGATTCAGTTATCGATTTTTTCTGGATACTTTGATGTCTGTATTAGCCATGGCGACAGTAGACACTTCACTTTCGTATCCTGTATATAGTGCACATTCGTTGTAAAGAGACAACATTTTAGCGTTAAAAAATCACCTTTGTCAGCGATGTTTGTTATTCAATACAATACAAGTCAATGTTGTTGAAGGTCGCTACAGGATAATCTTGGATTTAGGTTTAGTTGTGATAGGAAAATTTGTCAGAGAGCACTGACCGCGTTTAATTCCGAGGTTAGTCAAGGAAACAAGGATAATAGTAGAGTAAAGAGTGCGTTACATTGCCAATAGTTTTTTTTTGTGATAAAGCCTAGACTTGGAGGTTATATAAAGTGTTTTCTATCTACCTATTAAGACGATGGTGAAATAGTTTCTTCGGCTTAATAATAAAAAGGGTAAATAGTAATGAGATTTCACTTTAAATCAGGTTAACTACAGTTAGAACCTTTTTTTGGGAATTATACATGTATTCTGTAATTTTAAATCCGTTTGATTGACTTACCAAATTGGTACTCACATGCATTAAGGAGTCTCAAGGAAATCTTTGAGGTTTTAATACACAACTTATACCACTCATTTACCACCCACACTTACCCTTTTGGCCGTGTATACATTTGTGCAGTCGACGAACCCTTGCGAAATAATAATTACTACTACACCTACTTAGTATCTATAAAATTTGTAATAAATAAGTTATTGTTTTTCAAGTGATTTAAATAAAGGAGAAGGTTTTAAATTCGGTGGTATCAGTTTGTTTGTTGCCTCAGAGATTCGTTATTAAATTTTTTATTGGGAAAGAGCTGAGGTACAGACTTGTCAAATTTAAAGAAAATTTATCTATCCCTAAAGGCAAGTTTATTCATAACTATGTAGGCGCATTGTAATTGGTTATACTTTTTTAAAACTTAATAATGTACTATTTATTGTTACTTATATACTCAATTATACAACCTATTATTTTCTTCGTAAATCTCCCCTTGTTCTAAACCTGAACGATTAATAGCAAACCTGACGAACAGTCTGAAGTTAATTTTCCATGAAGGGTTTCTTAATAATTTATATGCGTTTCAAGTACATGTAAAGAAGTACTTAATTTATCGAGAATAACCTTGCTCTGAAACTTTATCTTATCTCTAATGATGTGATGACATAAGTTTACGTAGATTCACATAGATTCCGCATAGTACTAATGTTCATATATACATGTAAAATTATAGTCGCAATAATATTATGTTATATAGAATTTTCCAGAATCTTTGGGATACAGAATAAGGATACGGCAAATTCACATAGTAAAAATGTATTTGACAGTCTCTCTGACATGCCTGTCAATAAGTCAGATTTTTTTACATAAACGTAATCTTTAAAAATACGTTATAATTTGTTTTATTTTTAGGGTACAATTTTTAACTGCAGTAGTAACAAAGGTAGACATATTGCGGGTATTACTGCTGCTAGTAAGATACGTATTACATTACATATAATCGTTATTGCCACCTTAAAAATTCATTTGTCAATGTATGACCAACACGGCACTCATTGAACGTGGTAAAGAAAATTTATCGCCCTACGTTCATGCATGAGTCATATGTGAATAACAAAACCAAATAAAAAATAAAAAAATTTCCTCGTTTACAGATATTATATATTATGATAGATATACATATATATGAATGCTATTTAGCGTGCCCTAAAAACAGTGGACGTAGGGTATTGTAAAGCTAGTTATATTGGGACAACGAAGTTGTTAAGGGTGTAAATATATTTTTCTTATAGTCATTGTTTCTTAGCTGTTAATGCATAATTTTTCTTTTCATTACTTAGGCATTCAACCCAATGCTACGAATGATGTCTATTTGGTTAAAATTATACGCAAGGGAACACATTTATACATTCATTTTCCTTAAGTTGTCTGTCACTTGTCTTTTATTTAAAGGCTTAAACATATGTACCTATACAGTTGTCAACTTTTCGTTTACGCAAATAGGATATAAATAAAAATTGGGTTGTATTACGTCCTTAGACTTATATACCTAGTCTTGCCATAAATATTGTAATAAAGAAAAAAGAAAATTGTTAACTGCAAATAACATTTATTACTTTTACAGTGTGTCAGTTTAATACATAAATATAAAACAATTAAAAATATAAAAAGCTTATTCGAAGTGGTCTCCATTGGCTGCAATACAGTCCTTTAAACGATGAGGCCAGTTATCAATAGAAGCACGCACTCTTTCCATGGGAAAATTCTTCACTGCCAATCGTATAGATTGTTTTAGGGACTCCAAATTATCATGGCGTTTAGAGCAAGCTGTACTCTCTAAAACTGACCACAAATCATAATCCAGCGGATTAAGATCGGGACTAGACGACGGCCAGTCTTCAGCTCTGATGAAGTCCGAAACGTTCGATTCCAACCAAGACTGCGTGGACCGAGCTTTATGACCCGGCGCCGAGTCTTGCTGGAAGGACCATACTTGGTTATTGAACATGGTGATGTTAAGGGGCTTAACTACCTTCTCAAGAATGGTATCTTGATACACTTGTGCCGATGTTTTGATACCTTTTTCACAAAAATATGGCTCAGTCACTCCTTCATAGCTAACACCCCACCAAACCATCACTGAAGTCGGATAATGTCCACGTTGCACTCTGTCGACTAATTGGGAAGCTTCCTTAGAGCTTTGAGCATAAATACGGTCATTTTGTTTGTTAAAATGTTGCTCAATTGTAAAAATTTTCTCATCCGTAAACAAAATTTTTCTGTGACCTCCCTTTGCGTACCGCTTCAGTAGTTGTTTCGATTTTACCACCCTATTCTTCTTTAAATTATCAGTTAAGAAATGGCCAGTGCGTCTCTTATAGGCTGCAAGTCCTAAGTCATCTTTTAAAATACGCGACATGGTTCTAGGTGCTATCTTCATTTCCCGAGATAAAATCTTTTGCTTTCGGACAGGATTTCTTCGAATTCTTTCCCTTACTGCTTTGACCACCTTTTTCGTACGAACACTACGTGGACGGCCAGATCTTTTTCTGTCACAAACAGAGGAGGTCTCATTGTACCTATTAATAGCCCGGTACACAAACATTTTACTAATACCAAGTGTATGGAGAGTTTTAAAAATTGCATTTGGCTCCATACCTACTTTGTGTAATGCTATCACAGCGATTCGGTTCTCTTTATCACCCCACACCATTTTAATATCGCAAAATATTTTACAATGTATTGGCGCCAAAATGAGAAAACACAATGAACAATCGTATAAAAATGACAGATTCGAAATTCAAATGTAATATTTTTTTATAATTAAGTGTAACAGTATTTATGGCCAGACTAAGTATATTGATGATGATCTACTCCTAGCCGATTTCAACCACGGCGGCCAGTTGCAATGGAAACTAGCCAACAAAACAGCAGATATTATAGTGCACCAGTATGTGCGTTAACACAGGTGCACTCTTTGTTCCCTTAGGGGCGGAATCAAGCGCAAGACCCATGGCTTTAAGTGCTCTCCGAGGCACGGAGGTTAAGACCCCACCTTCTAAACGTGGGGCTGTTATTATGTATTTCTGTAACTAGAAACACTCAAAACACTTTTTGACCCGTCTTGGGAATGGAACCCGAGACCTCTTAATCGACTGTCGCATACATTAACTGCTTTAACGTGTGGAAACTCCCTTGGGTCGTTACCCCACTGAGATTTACGGCGGGGGGAACAGCAGCTATTACGACATCCAGACACTAACTGCTAGACTAACGAGGCAGTTACTTATTACATTTTGTAAATAAATTATATATGTATAGAATCATACATAGCTAAATACCTAGAATCTTTATGCGCAGACAGAGTTACATACGTTTCGGTTTGCACGTTCGTTTTTCATGCAGTTCTTCAACTACATATGTTATCACGCCATAAATTCTCCTTTAGATATTCACATTAGCAACTTAGTAACGGTAATAATCAACTTAAACATTCGTATTGCCCACAAACATTTGTTTGATTACTTAAAATGATTGGCGTATTTACTTATGTACAATATGTACATGTGTATTATAAGACAGTTAAGCTTTTGTTATGTTGGTTTTAAAAGATATTTAACATTTAAAGTAAACGGCAAACAATTAAAACGTACAAAAAAATAAATGTTCTCATGCATTTTCGTTTATATCGATCATGATGTACCGCATATGAAGTGTTAACCAAAACTCAAAAAGTATCTGATTTCTCGAACACGACAATAATTAAAGACGGCAAAAAAGGAAGTTAAGCAAGAGGAGAAGAAATTAATTCGAAATCAATACTTTAGGTTTACTTTTATCGTAACAAACTACCTTAAAAAACTACCCTATAAAAATTTTGTATTCGTGTTGTCATAACTCATTATGACTTTGGTTGGTTCCATAAGTCTCACATGAAAAATTATCTGTAAAAAATTTACTTGCAAAAATAAATATCATTTATCATTATCATCGACACCTTTCTACCTTGTTGCCATGTCTATTCGAGGACGATGCAATGTGTAACATTGCAAAAAGTTTTAATTGTTTTCTTTTAAAGCCAGCTGCCAACCTTTTTTGACGATGTATTCGATTTTAGACGAGACAAAAGAAACAGGTAAACAAACCAGGGTTGGGAACAGACAGACAGGGACTTTTTTAAAAATGATATACCGGGCAGCAGTAAACGAACAGACGGGTCATCTTATGTAAAGCAACTACTGCCATTCATGAACGCCTGCAACTCGGGAATTACCGGCTTTTGCGGTAGGTAGGTACGCTCTTTTCTTGAAGACTTGAAGGTACTTGAAGGAAATATCACAGACAACAATTTGTTCCACAGATTGATTATGAGACGCAAAAAGTTTCTTGAAAAGTGCATAGCGGTTGGAGTGCCAATTGCCCAAGTAATGGGATGGAAAACAACACTGGCTATGCGTAGTCATATCTATACTACTTAAAACAAAATAAGGGCCACGTAAATTTTGTACAGTATTTAAAAGCTAATCTAGTGTTACCAGTAATTAAATTAAAATTATTTAACATGGATTATTTTTGGCAATCATCAAATTTATTCTTTAAATAGCTGGTACACTGTGGGATGGGGATGAGGCTTACTCACTTCCTCTTGATTGGTTCCAGAAGTGTTTGATCAGGCCTTGACTTCTGGCTGGCGACTATGACACTTGAGTTTTAGTGTTAACTGATGTGGAGATTGTTAGTACGCCATATATGGTCGAGCATCGCCCTGTATAAAGATGTACCCTGGCCGAGCTTGCTATGCAAATGGAATAATATTGAACTATACCACATTATTCACGTAATTTTAAACTGATACTGTAGATACTCTCGCGGTGACGTTGTTTAAAAGAAGTCTGCGTTCAGTAATCGACAGTGGAGGACAATATGCTGGTTACTTAAATAAGCACAAGACGTATTCCTTTTCCATTTTGTTTGTTTTTTACATATTTCTTTTTTTTTAACTTGTATCGAGTCGTGAATTCGATTCCCATTCAGGTCAAAATTTTATATATGATGAGCACAGTAATTTCAGTATGTAAAGGAAGGTGACGATTTGATCAGTTTCTTTGCTATCGGTTATGATTACCTAACTAGGTATAAGTTTAATTTGATCATCTTCATATTGATTTTTTTTGAGGATGTTACGCTTACCAAAAAAAACCAAGTATTTTTGACAAAATGAAAACTTTCAATGATATTTAATTATTTCATGAACCTTTTCAAATAACTTTGAAATTGAAGCAATACTGTACCATGGTCCATACATTCATAGTCATTCTTCTATCGACTATTTTGTTTTGAGTAGTTTAAATGTTGTAATAAAAAAAAAATGTGACGTAACTTAAGAACCTCAGAAGACAGAAGACCAACCTAAAGCGCTAGCATCCGTGTTGTCGTGTTTCGTTGGTGAGTGTGAGACCGGAGGCCCATTGATGCAGGGGTGACAGTTATTGTGGTAACTGTATAAGCCTTACACTGTCACGATGACTGTCATGCTTTTACGTCCCCAAGCGGGGTGTGAAAAAGCATCTCATAAGGCCGCCATAGTGTGGGTCACCATACTGCATTGTCTGCATTTGCAGTGAGTATGGTGACCACTACTCTTGGATTCTATTCATGCTTTCCATCAGGCAGAGTAGAGTCAGTTTGCCAGGCTCTTAATATAGAAAAAAAAAACCTGCTCCATTTTTTGGCAGATATAAATAATTACTATTGCAAATGGTATAATAAATATAGCTAATTAAATGTTCGTAAGGCTAACACTATTCACATTAAGTCGAAATTGTCACTTAAGTACAATGGCGTTGTGTAATTAATTTTTAGGCAATCATAAATATATACTTGCGACATTTTATAACTTGTTTACACAATGAAAGAAAACACAAGGAGTTCTCTGCTTCGGGTTCTTAAATGACTAAAGGTGTGTGTATGATAGATACTTTTTTATCTTTTTTTTAATAATTCATAATAGAGAACCAGACTATTTACTAAAATTATGTGGATGCTTTCCTTTTACTTAATGTTTCTTTATATAATATTATAATAATATAGATGTACTTTGGCATGAGTGTTCTAGTATTTCTTTATATAGAGTTATAACTCATTATGGTCTATTAATAATAGCAATACTCAGAAAGATTCTAATCAGCTCTCTAAAAACTCTAGTGCTACTAAGTTATTCGTATAAACACAATACTTGACTAAGTACATTCGTTAATTCTTTCCTCCTCTCTTGCAAATATTCTTATTAGAATTATCGGTTTCTAAATAACACCATACATAAGCCATTTCATATACAGTAAAATACTTTTATTTTCCTTACTTTATATACATTCATTGAGTCACTAGCACACTGTCTAATTAGATTACTGAGCTCTACGTACCTACCTATGTGTTGTATATCTGATTAGTGCAACCTCGTAATTAGGTTAGACTGCTATCGCAACTTGCCGTGTCTGAAATAATTCGGCTGACGATAGTTTCTTGGTGCATGAATGTTCGATTCGGTAAGTACAAAGAAAACATGGCACCAAAAGCATACAGAAATCCTATAAGCCGCATGCCCGGTGTTGGTTATCCCAGCTTACTACACCCTCAGTTATTGGTTTCGTGTAAGTTAGTCGTCACATCTAAGAACTTGTACACCAATCTACTTAAACATGAGCGCACAGAAATGTGTATACATTACAGAATAGGCAACGTGATAGTTATCTACATCTTGCATCTATTAAGCAATAAAACGTCGGCCCCGGATGCATTTAAGCTGCAAAGTCGGACATGTGACGTAAACTTTCATATATGGAAACACTGGAGAACAATAATACATTTAAATTAAATCCTGTAGAAATAAAAAGTAAATAATTATTTCAATCGTTTTAGGTTTTTAATTTATGTCGGGAAAAGAAGACACGCAATGTACTTAATATTATGACTCTCTCTAAAAATATGCGTAATTATGTAATGTAAATAATTCAGTACGCAATTTATTTGTATACCTCTTAAAGAGAGTAATCGTATTAATATATTTATTTACTTATGTAATATTTTAAGTTACTTTACTTCCTATACCGGTAACAATGTATACGCTTCTCTAGCTTTATGGCTAAAATAATAACGTAATGTGTCAGGATATGACTTGAAAGTAATAATTTTCAAAAACTGTATTTACATGACATAATTAATATGACCTTTTCTTCGACACTTGTCAGGGGCACTACCATGTCCACAAGTAATGCATTGAAATTTGTCGTAAAACAGTTATCGCAGCATGAATGAAAACTTGTGAATGACAATCCAATGCCAACCATTAAGTTAACAAAATAAAATGTATGCGATAGAGTACCTAGAGGAAGTAGATAGTACTTCTGAAGGTTAATTTACTTTTAAATTTAAAAAAGTATAACAAAATTGAAATGATGCTTCGTTTTGATAAAAATAATTTAAGAAAAATACACAATAAGGTGGTATTGTAGGCCAAAATCTTCGAAAGGAGGTTTATATCCAGCAGTCTATTGTTAATAGCTGTTGATGATGACGAGGACACAATGAGAAACAAATATTTAAAAACATAAAATTTATAGATTAATATAAATGGGACTTAAATATAAATGTGAGGACTACTGTAAAGTAGGAAGAAGCACTACAGATTTTTTAGGAAAAACAAAAATGTTAATAGTTGTCGATATTCAGAAACAAATTTAAACTATTGCAGGAGTTAGTTACTCACTACTGTCAGACGCTTATTAGAGATTTCTGCAATGCTAAGGGAATATCCTTAAATATGGAAATCGCGACCAGTGACATGAGGGCAAAGCGATTAATAGGCACTCTTTACATGGCTTGCCTAAGTGATAATAGACTAGGAGACCACATAAAGCATTGTGTTCTGACTTTATTATTATACTTGCGACAAATAAACTGAGGGAGTGCCTCGTGTGTATTCGTCACGATCGACTGATACCCTATGCATCTCAATAACAAACTTCTAAAGTATATATTAACACAATATAACCGTGACATAACCAGTCTTGTCAATACTTTAGCGCCCACCTGACTGGCAATACATGCCGATAGTAGTAATAACTCATGCGACATGAAGTCACGCTGAATGTCGCAGTGAGATGGGGCGTTCGATATCTAGAGCGGCGGTCGTTGCAACAGAAGTGCGCCTACGCAACTCGCGAATTTCATCAAGAACCTGAGTTACATTTTTATGTGTCATTACTATTTGTATAATACAATTAAGCAATTTTATGAAGAATAGTTTATTTCAATGAGACTAAGCACCTACCTAATTATTGTGTTAAAAAAACCAACGTGTGAAAACTACCTATACGACTTAAATTATGTTGACTCATCTGCAACTGGTATCGAAGGAGACCTATTTTATATTGGAGTAGCAAAAAGCCGTGTCTCTGAAGTCTGATCAAATTATAAGAACATCCGTACTTCGTGAACGTATTATATTGATGCTAGTCTACTGTAGTTAGTTCCCTGCGCGTTCCCAGACATAAAGGCGCACCTATTTGCGATGACTCACTTGTAACATTTCAACAACGGCAAACCCTGGCTGTTACTCCTAATCTTCTTGCTAGTAGTTTGTCCTTTTTCTTTTTAATATCTAGCTCTAACTACAGTTGTTACACCTATGGACGAGGACAATAAATTGCACCTAAAATGGCTGAAAAATAGTACACTACCGTATCGTGTTACATGTATCGGTTTTTATTAATATATTTATATGTCTGTCTACATATAACAACTTAACAGATTAGTTATGGATAGAATCAATAATACAAAGAATAGAGGAATATCGTGACATACTATAACTAAACTCGATAAATGTATCTCTAATATTATTAGTCATAGCATTACAAAATTTTTATGATAAGTTTTCGAAGCATGTATGGACATTTTACAAAAAGATTGCTCAGATATGTATATTTTTAAATTATATACGCGTATAAAAGTAAATTACGCATACTTTCATTTTTTATACTCATTACGTCATTTGTTATAATTAAAAGAAGTATATATTGTATAATAACTTCATTAGAATGACTGCTATGTTTCTATTACATGTTAGATTTGCCAGTAACATGATGATAGTCCACTTAAATAAACATACATGAAACGTTTATATTTTGTTGGAACAAATGTGTGAAGAAATTAAGAAGATATCTTGCAGCAATTAAACTGAATCAGATAATTTTAACTGTAAGTCAATTTGAATCGTCGCCGCGTTGTAAAAATCGTCAACAACGAACCATCTGAGTAGAAGAATAATCGGTACAGCGAGCCAATGCATCCGTCCTACAGCCGTTTTCTCACTGTAACATCTGGAAAGGGACTTCCGTGTGTGTTTCTGGTTAACGCATGCCTTTGTTTAAATTTTAAGGGCAATATTAAGGACTAGACATCCCATAGCTAACATACTCGTGTAAAGGAATATTTGGTTCAGTTCAGTTACGCCATATTTAGGTTTAGACTACAAAATTTTGCACTAATAATTAAGTTCATTGTGAACAAAATGAACGTTATTCGAAGACTAAATTGTAAAAGTATGAAACACCATACAAATTACATATAGCTTAAAGTAAAAAAACTTTGCTGGTTAAATTAACAATACATTTCAATAATCGTCATCTCAGCCAAGAGACGTTCTCTGCTTGACATAGGCCAAATAATGTATCAACTTTAAACAATAAATCAAAATGAATAAGACATATTATGTTTTTCATTATATTATTCCCGAGTCGGACTAAATGTTTGCATGATCTGCAAATATTTGTTTCGGAGTTTGGGTGTTTTCTATGTATGTATGTTAGGGTGTCCCTTAAATTTCAAGTTCGATATTTTTTTACGCATACCTTCTTAAAAGTTTCGTAATAACCCTATATTGTCTAGAAAAAAATATTAGTTCGATATATAAACGATAACCCGTGCCGACTTGCTATTTAAACTTGTCGATACAAGTTGCTTAAGTACTGCCCAGTGACCTGTTACGACATGTTTTATTTGTCATTTCATACGTGATTTTTGAGACTATTAGTGCTTCATTGTTTAGTGCGTAAACATGTCGGTGGAATTACGGAGTGATAAGCAAAATATTTTTCTTATCGGATTGACTAGCTACTAAATAAATGGTGCAAAATTACCATCTAATCGACAAGTTCTCTCAGTCCTATTTTACAATATTCGTGAGGTTAAATTGACTGTTAGTGAAAGTGCAAATCTTGTGATTAGGGAGTGCATCATATATTGGGAAAAAGCAAGAATTCCAACAAGGGCATTTCCTAACTGCGTGAAGAAACTTATTGATTTATATCATGTTTGGAGAGAGTTGCAAAAAAATTGTAAGAAAACTCAGATTACGTTTAAGAGTCGTGAGAACAATTTTATAATTAATCTTGATAATTTGTTTGATATTGCACATGCTGATGCTTTTGAGAGAATGAAAATAGAGGAAGATAAATTATTTTTAATGAAACAGAGAGAGCCAGGTCGACCGGGATGCTTAGGTGGTGTAGATAAAAAATTGGCGGAAAAAGAACAAAGATCTAGACAACGATGATTGGAAGAAGAGGAAAGGATTGTAAGACAAAGAGAATCACTAGCTGTTGCATCTACTTCCACCACAAATAACTTAGACAGTGTAGAAGATTCAGACGAAGAACAGATCTTGAATTCTGAACTCAGCTTGCCGGACGTTCCCTGCCATGAACAAAGTTCAAAAAGAGGTAGAAAGAATCTTATAACACCTAAACTAGTTGCAGTTTTAGATCGATGCCAGTTAAGCATTAGAGATACCGTTTACATTCTTTATGCGGTGGTAGAAGCGCTTAGTCTGAGCAGCGATGATTTCTGTATTAACAAATCCTCGATTCAGCGAATTCGTACTGAAACTAGAAAATCAAGGGCAGAAGCAATAAAATCTAACTTCCAAAACAATATACCCGACATAGTCACAGTCCATTGGGATGGAAAACTATTACCGGGGTTGGATGTACGGAGTTCAAAAAAAGAACGCTTGCCAGTTATAGCTTCATTTGACGATAGAGAGCAGCTTCTTGCAGCGCCGAAACTAGAAAGTTCTTCTGGAAAACATCAAGCGAAGGCTGTATCAGCAGCTCTCTTTGACTGGAACCTTTATGATAAAGTGCAAATAATGTGCTGTGACACAACAGCTTCCAATATGGGCCGTTTCAATGGAGCTTGTGCTATTTTGGAGCAAACTTTAGGAAGAGAATTTTTGCTTTTCGCCTGTCGTCATCATGTTTATGAATTGGTCCTAAAAGCTGTCTTTGAAACCAAGATTAAGCAAATTACTAGTAGCCCAGATATTCCGATGTTCAAAAAGTTCCAAGAAAATTGGAAAAACATTGATTGTACTAAAATTGAACCATCTCTTAATTTCGTAAAAGCACGGGTTGCCGAGACAGACATTCAAGCGTTGTTACTATTTTATAAGGCAGAATTAGATAAAGGTTTTGTAAGAGATGATTACCGCGAATTGGTCGAACTGTGCGTAATATTTTTAGGAGGAGACACAGAGGAAAAATTAAAACTAAGGCCCCCCGGAGTTATACATCAGGCACGCTGGATGGCGAGAGCGATCTATTCTTTAAAAATATGTTTACTTCAGTCACAATGCAGAGTAACTGCGAAGGACAAAAAGGCTCTACAAGATGTTTGCTTATTTCTCGTAATATTGTATGTTAAACCTTGGCTCGAATGTACAGTGGCGACCAAAGCACCTAATCAAGATTTGCGCTTCTTGAAGATGTTAAAAGAGTATGAAAAAGTTGACGCAACAATTTCTAAAGCTTCTATAAGCAAGTTCAGCCATCACTTGTGGTATTTATGTGAAGAGACAGTCATTCTATCACTATTTGATGATGAAGTTGACAACCAAACAAAGAAGAAGATGATTGCCAACTTCAACAGGGACAAAATCTCGGATTTTAGCAAACGCTATGACCCGTCGAAGGAAGAACTGACTCAAAAGTTGTTTGGTAAGTTAAATTGACTTTTTGTTGGATTTCAATTTCAATGTCCAAATATTTATTTTCAAAATTGTTGTTGATTTTTATTTGTTATTTAACTTATTTTTCTTTTTTTTTAGACAAAGCACTGGATGATTTCGTATCGGAAAAGAGCAAACAATTTTTATCACGACTGCAGATCGACGACAGTTTTCTAAAGGAAGATGTATCTTCTTGGAATAACAATGCTGCTTTTCTGGAGGCTAAAAGAAGAATAAGTTATTTGAGAGTTGTAAATGATACTGCTGAAAGGGCTGTTAAATTAATGCAAGATTTTAACGGACTTATCACGGCTGAAGAAGAACAAAAACAGTTCTTGCTGCGCTGTGTCCAGGAACGTCTAAAATTGTATCCAGACTGTAAAAAAACTACTCTAAAAAGAAGTTACCCTGAATGATTCTTATTTCTTTATGTTTTTAATTAAAGATTAATGTTCATCTAATTTATTATTTAATTTTATTCACTTAATTCATTGTATTTATAGTGAAATTATAGCAGACTGAAATTTTAGGACAAAACACGTTTTTTACTAAACTTTGAAGCTCGGTCGGCACTGGTTGCAATTATGCTAGATTGATAAAATTTTATATTTAAGTATCTTATAGCATTAGTAAAAATTATAGAGGGTATGTATTTCGAAATTCGAAAAAAAATTTTTTTTTATCATATAAGGGACACCCTTGTATGTATTTACGAAAAAAAAAGTATACTCGTATTTAAATATATCACTTGTCTAGTATTCATAGTACAAGCTCCGCTTAGTTTAGGACTAGATGACATTGTGTGTCAGATGTCCGAAATATTACTATATTATTATTATTCTGCTATTTCTGAAGTTTTTGCCACTTATCATTTTTTAATCTAATCCATAACCTAAAATCACAGATCTATCCATCTACAAATGTCACACATTGATATCGCCCTTCAGGCATGACTGTTATGTATTAGACGATAACCAACTATCATATAAGTAAGTACCTAAAGTATCAAATGTAACATGCGAAAGGCATTTGTCATTTTACAGTCTAAAACATTAAGGACACGATATCCTTTTAACGTTCTTTTGAATGAAATTTCTTTTAATTGCATCATATCCGCTTTTGACATTCATTTAATATGGTAATTTTGTTGCAGCGGAGACGAAGTGGTTTTCAATATACCACCAGATTACTTATTTACAAGACACTTCGATTTCATAAATTACTCGTAAACTTCATGGATGAAACACATTACCAACATGTAAAACTCGAAACGACACGGGATAGATAAGTTTGTTTTAAAAGTCAGTTCAGTTCAATCTAATTATAGTAAACCAAATCAGCCATTAAAATCCTTTGAGTATACAAGAGAGTTACAAGATTCTGGTCTGTTTCACGTTTTCTTGCTGACGTAACGTTAGCGTACTGTGGGAAATGGCAAGAAATTGTAGTCAAAAACTTTTATAGCATGCCTATTAACTCTAGTTTTCTCTCGTTTGTAGGTAAAATAAGTATAAAAACATCAAACATCAGAAGAGCAGCGATAGTTAAATGTAATCCTTGACTTCTCACATCACTTTATTTCAACTTTCTAAGTTTATATGTGTAGTACACATGATTATTGTGAATTAAACGTTGTGAGGAAAGCCGCATACCTCAGAGTTATCTAAAATTTTCTCGAATGTTTGAAACGTGCCACATTAAGCAATGATCATAAAAAATTTTGAGAAAATAATTAAGAAATTAGTTGATTTATTAGTCGTCGGGTTTTCGAAGTGCTATAATTTACTGATGTTTGCGGTTGGTTTGGTAAATTGCGAAAAGGATACTCAGATATATCTACTACTTTTAGAAAAGTTGTTTTTCTGGATGCAAAATTCTTCATTCAGTTTTAGTACTCTAATAACTTGTGCATAATGATCAATTCTGTACTTTAAACGTAACCAACTAAAACTTAAATTTCCACATACACATAGAGTAATTCCCCATCATCTTCTCTATTGAAATAACGACCAATCGGTTCTTTCCCTTCTTCGATTAATATTGTCTGTGGAATCAAAGAAAGTTCTGATAAAGGAGTAGGTACGTTAACTTGTTAAATGTTTATGCACATTACTAAAGAATTGCTTCGATTGATATTGCTTTTTTTTTTAAATTAGTCATTCTGCTCTTTTTATAAGTCATTTATTTTCAATAAGTTAACACACTGTTGTTATATTTTAATATTTATATTGTGATATTTGTAACGTTAAATCATCATTTGCCTCGTTAAAAACAAAAACGTGCCGTCTACACAACTGTTTTTTTTGGCACTTCGTAAAAGATATTGATCAAAACAAATTAAAATGAATATCTATGAAATATTCAGATAAATAATATCAATACACCTGTCTAATCTTTAATCTTTTAAAATATGTATGACATATCTGAAATATTTTTTTCTCACATGAGGATATCGTTGAATATCAAAGTAAACCTTGATATACAAATAACAAAACATTCAGTCTTCCACAGTACATTATAATAACGTTATCAATCGTTATCTGTACACCTCGAATGATATTGCGGTACACTCATATTATATATTTACCTAACTACTTGTGTGTACTAGAGTCACTAAACTTTGTTCAAAGAGGCTGAATAACTTGAGGGAACTATAACATCATAAAAATCGACTCATTAAAACAAAAAATTAACTATGTTCATCACGTACTTTTTTCTATGAATCTTTGCCAATTTCTTAACAACGATTTTTATTTAGAGTTTCAGCTTGATACTCGATAGTAAAAAGTATTGCGTCTTGTCTCTATAAAGAACTGAGAGGTAGAAGAAATTACAATGTGTATTGACGGCAGTTAAAATACAGTTTTGTTCTCTATTACTGACAATTCACGAGCAAGATTTCCTAAGCTTCATCCGAGCTCTAGAGGAAAGGATTTTTGTAGTGTGGCACTGAAGTCTGAAATATAGAAATCTACTACAGTGCATCGTAATTGGTATATATCACTTTTGCTAAAGTACTTAATTGCAAATTAAAAATCAAATTGCATACGAACGTTCTCATATTTATTGAAAGTTGAGATCGCCAGGTGTTCGAATTTCAATTATTTTCCGTAATCTTTAAACATTTTGTTTTCATTGATGGTCTAATATCTAATAATAGCCTGTCATTATGTAGACTATCTACGCCATGGCAGGGTACCAGTTAAATATTGAACCCCGTAACTTTTGAGACTGATTATTTTTTTACAATTGATCACTTATTGATCATATTTTGTAGTTTTCTGCACTTATGCCACACAATAAAAGATACCAAAAAACAGCAATTTCTTAAGTGTTGTTAATGTTAAATACCATCAACGTCGCAGTTCGTGTAAGTTACTTCGAAAGAGGTAGGTATACGAAGCATTCTCTTTCATTATCAAATTATTATATGGATTTATTCGCCACCCAGGATAAACAGTTCCAGACAACATCCTGCGATAATATTCGATTTGGATATGTGTAAAATTATTTTTTTTATTTTTTTTACATGTTCAGTTTCATGTATACAGTGACTATTTAAAAGATTTACCAATATTGTTTATGGTGGCAAAATTACTTTCAATATCAATTAAAATCAGAAATTACTTCGTTTTAAATACATTACATTTACAAAACTTATAAGTACTATACAATGATAGACCGTATGACTTTGTAAATACGGATGAAGAGAGACAATTGAATTAAATTAACATTTGTAAAGGTATTTCAACACAGCTTAATGTGTCCCACACTCATATTCACAATTATCTCAACCGCTAAATGTTATAATGACTTCATAATTAAGAGGCCGAAGTATATCATCATCACACATTCACATATGTAGGTATTAAATAAGAGGTACATACCTATTTCGTATTTATATTTTCGCTATTTAACTTCTTAAAACTCATAAATCTTTATATAAAAAACAAACGCGGTAATTTAGTAAATCAGTTAATGTTTTGTTAAATTGCATACTAAATCACAACCTACAGATTTGTAGCAATCTAGATACCTACTTCATTTTAATTTGGTATACATATAGCTATTTTACCTAAACGCGGCACGATACAAAACCGGGATAACACACCCTGGTTTTGGCGGGAAGGATATGAAAACAACTTGCTTTGTAGTGACATGAAGTGATTTCTTTCGACAAGTTATTTTTGCTTTCGACAAGGTTAGATATTAGGTATTCTCGACCGCTCACAACTGATTTATGAGAGTTTATGCACCTTAATAATTATATACTTATTTTTTGGTATAAGAACTATTTAAATGACTTTAATACTGTCTAGGAATCAAAGTATTAAATTATATACAATAGTACCTAGTGCCTAACCTCTAAACATCATTAATAAATAATCATCCATCAGAAATGAGTGAGATTATTAAATAAATAGTCTTGTAGAGGATACATTGGTATATTGCAAATAAAGTTACCAACCTGTTAGTGCCTTTATGGCACTTCAATCCATACAACAGGTAAAACACAAATCACAGCACAGGCTCAATAAACGATTTAACAGATATTCAATCAATTAAATCGAACTGAAAACCGTTATTGAATACACAAATCCGTTAGAAGTAAAGAGTAAAGCGTGCGTCTATTATTCGTGATGCACACAGACTAAAAATAAATTTAAAATACAGTGATAAGACGCGCCTTTTTTTTAAACCGCGGTAAACAAATTGCTGCTGTCGTCACGTGTACTTTTTCTAATCGAATGGGATTCGCACGCTCGGCCTAGTGTAGTGCGAGTTACTAAATGCGAGCGACGGAATCGAGGATTGCGTCAAGGTAGTGGGTGTCGTGATAAGACCAAATTCGCGGTATTTTTCTTTTATTTGTTATTTACGATGCAGTTTTGTATTTATTCATTCATTTAACGCTGAGTTTAGTCATAGTGTGGTTTATCGCTGTATAATAGTGACTCAAAATATTGTTCAGTTAGTTACACAAGAAACCCATATAAAGCTTATTGGAGAGCGTAAATTATGCGATGTATTTGTGAAAAATCAAAGAGAGATAGAACAGCTAGAGTTATTCAGTTTAGTTTAGTTATTTAGTAAGATACATCCGCTTCGGACGACACATCTATTTCACTAAGAAGTGAAATCACTTCTTAGTTCTAATTAAAGGAGCAATCACTTTCATCAGACTTGATTGATTTAGTGCTTAGATACTCATAAACCCATTTCAATAGGGATACGATAGAAGTTCCATAAATGTCACTCACTAAACTGTGCTATCACTATATGTAATCAGTTGTTCGCACAGTTTTGATATCAGACACTGAAGTACTAGCGGTGCGAGATTTTACGTATAGTAAAAATGGGAAAACTATACTTTGAAAGAACGCATTAAAATATTTTTTTATTGCTTGCAAACTTAACATTTGAATATAGGACAATTTGCAAAATTCTTTATAAACTTAAAATGGATTTCCTAGCACAGCTATACTTTTTAACCTTACGGTCTTGTATTATTCAACGGGATTTCGAACTTACATGTATCGAGACTTTAGAACAAAAAAAGGACATTAATGCACATAGACTTGATACTCCTTAGTTCTTTACATTAAAACATTGTTGGAATTATTTATAGATAACAATTTTTATCAAAACAAACGAAGAGAGGTCTGTTGGCTTGTGATAAAGATAGAGGTCTTTATTTATTTGCATCCATTTAAATTTACATTGTGTTAAGCACTGTATTAACATACATAGAGATAAGACATCTTAAATTCTTAAACGTGCAATTAATTTTGATATTTTTTAAAAGTAAAATCATTTTGAATAAAATAATACTGTAAACTATACCATATAAACAAAAATGATCGCGGTAAGATTCATACTTTGCCGTCAGTGGTGATTTAAATCGCATGTTTCTAAATAGTATGAGTATGAATGACGTTCAAATAAATCCGGTAAACAAACTTACGGAACGATAATTTCAGAAAATCACCCGATCATGATATTGTGATAAAAATATTATGTTATAATATTCAATATGTGAGACTATAAATTACAGTAAAACTTTGTCGTATATGAAATAAAGACATATAAAAATCCACTCGGTCTGCAATTATACAAGAACGCGAATAATTTTTTAATTTGCCGCCATGGCCGATAATGTACATGCACGAAAAACCCACCCACATGTATTCATCAATACAGTATTTACGCAATGCACCGACGGCACCGATTCATCGAGTAAATAATGTAACCGGCGGCGAAGTCAGGCACGGATTTACCCATGGGCTGAATGGGCTACAACCTAGGGCTCCGCGGAAATCGGGGCCCCCAGTGTTCACTGAAAACAATAGTGATTATGCGAAGAAATAAAAATTTTAAAACAGAAATAGATCGTAAGGCATACGGTTTTATATTTTAACTTTCCAGTATATTATATAGGTTTTGGGTTGCGACAACCAATCGTATCGTGAAGCAGTAAGTAGTGTAAACAAACTACATTATGTACAACGCTTTTAAGTCTGTCGAATACTTTCTAAGGTTAGTAGGCCTAATTCCAATCAAACCCGGCAACCTACATATAAAAGCTACTACAGTACGTTTTCGCCGAACTGAATTAACATTTTCTAACCACGAATGGAAGGGCCGCTGATCCTAGCTCAGCGTTTTAACCAACATGTCTGTAAGAGAAGAGATGGTGAAACCTGAAACCTTTTGATATCCTGTCGTATATGGATACAAGGGTCTGTGACCAGATTCGATAGATTCAAGTGAGAGCAAGAATTTTCACGACTGGCTTGAGATGCGGTGGAGCGCTAACTGACAAACCCCAGGCGGCAGCTGCAGAATGTGTGCCAGTGAGGCCGTGTGACCTACCGATTGACGCAGTGACAGCCTCATACCCAATGAGGGTATGATTGCTCAGGGTCAACATATGTTGTGGACCTGGTTGATCTAACCGAACGATATTTGACCTCAACAGCAATCAAAGGCAACGCTAACAGGCACTAATTGGGACAATAGGCGAAAAAAGTCTGTGGCTTGTGGGCCAGGGCCTGGTTAGATACAAGGTGCCGTCCTGTCACCCACACTGTTTCTTCTGCATATCAATGACATGTTGATCCTTGGCAATATACATTGCTATGCAGACGATAGCACTGTTCATGGATGATACTATGGTCAACCTATAGCCAAGTCAGTGGACGTTGAGGAAACACGACAAGAGCTTGTCACTGAGCTCGACCGGGTCCTAGGCCGCATCTCTCAATAGGGTCCTGAGAATCTGGTAGAGTTCAATGCCAAGAGAACACGCGTGCGCGCTCTGTGCCAAAATATCTCCATTCTTCCCCTTCCCATTTTTCAGAACACTCAACTGCCACTGCAGGACTATCTCAGTATCCTGGGTATGAATATTTGACTCTTGGCTTGCAGGTTTTCTTGGACGGAGGTAGTTATTTATCGTCAGTTGACCCATCTATTTGTTTGCCACCTTATGCTATAAAAAAAAAACTGCCAACAAAAAAGGTTCTTAGGTAGTATTAGCCCAGGGCCCCACGAATTCACGATCCGTCCCGGGGCGACGTACCAAAATCTGGATAACAATGTGTGAGTGTCGTAATATTCGCCCACTAGTGCACACTATGTGTCGACTTTGACGTGGCCATCAACAAGGTAAACCCGGCTCAAAACAGCCCTTTCACATTTTGGACCTGTACAGCTTAGCTATTGAGTAGAACATTATTGTTTATTTTTTTTCAGTTTTGCAATATTAATGCATCGTAGACCAAATAATAAATTAAATAGAATAAGTGCCACTTGTAAATAAATGCCTTCATTAGAAATTAACATGTTTACTGATAATAAATTTTGTCTAACTAGTCCAAAATCTGTGATTTGTATAGAGAGGGGCTAGTTTATGAAATTGCAAAATAAATTACTATTTTGCAACCACGTTGACTGCATGAGAGGTCACAAGTATGTAGAAGTTTAAAAATATATTGCTGCAATTGTGATGATTATCACGATTTTAATGTTTGCAACTATTGAAATACAACTAATTTCGACTATTATAACAATAGACTGTACTTGTATAAATATTTTTTTTTTTTAATGAATTATAGTTTTTTGGCCTCGATCTTCTATGTTGTCCTTTTCGGTATTGTTTTGTGGAAATATACTCCTATTAATCTAGTACTATATACTACTTATATTAAACTGAAAATCTTTCAATGCAACTCTTTGATTCATTTTCACCGAGTGAATAAGGTGAAAGGATAGGGTACCGGAGCTGCAAAACCCGTTTATCTAATTATGGGAGTGGGGGACACGCTGCAGGTGGGCGGTGATATGGACTCTGTACCATAATATAAAGAAAACTTCAACTGACTGCGGGGATTTCATAGTAGTTTAAGCGGCGGTTTTTTTACTGCACTGCGTGTTGTGGGTTGAAGCCCCACATGGGATAACACTTTGTGTGATCCACAAATTGTTGTTTTGAGTCTGAGTGTTGTTTGTGTTCGTTTCATATATATTTTGTAAAGTCTCCCTCCGAGCAGGATGTAAAACGCGGGAGTAGCTTTTACAAAAAAAAAATACGATTTAGGACTGAATACTATTATTCTTTTATTATCAACATCATATATCTCTTTAAAAATAGTTGGCAAAGATAGTCAACTGTGTCTACTGTGTAAGTTCATTCTATATCACAACGGCATCACAATCCAATTATGTGCTAAATTCTCGAACAAGGTCGTAAGCGATTTAATTCTCAAATTGAATGATTTATAACCGTCATTAAATTTATTACTATTAACTAGATTAAATACATGAATTGTGTAACTTACGTCACTAATTTCAATTACATCACTAGAATTCGAAAGATATAACTAAATTATTACAAGTTACAACCCAAAAGAATATGTTCCAATTTGTGTAAAATGTGTCATACTTAGCATGGAATGGAATTTGAATAACAATTAGCAGAGACAAAACCTCACGTGAACAATGATGCGAAAAATGTACCACCTTAACGTTCTTAAATTCGGCCAATGTCATTGATAAATTCTTATATAGATACTGGTGTAGACTAGCTAACGAATTAACAATTTTGCAGTAAGTCTGAATTCTGTTAGCTAACATATTTTTCATGTGCTATAACGCTATCTGAGTTATTTTACAGAGGGGCTTTTTGCGTTTCGTGCTCGTTGCAACGCAGTTATCATGTCTATCAACTAGAAAATAGCTGTGACATCTCGTAAATTGCCGAGTCTATGTAGACTCAGAATCAGAGCGGACGTAATTACGCTATTAGCTGTTTACACTTAATAATTATCACTACAATTTTTGCTTAAATCAACCAAGATTTAGTTGATACTAACTTTACAACATGCACTATATTATCTAGGTAAGGAGAACTGGTCCATCTGGTGTGTTGCCAGTGAAACTGTAAAGATCCGTTACCCCGGACTATATTATTTAACTGTAACAAGAACGCAATTTGTTGGTCATCAAGTCATCATACTCAGTATGACTATAATCCAAAGATACAGTTAAATTGCAAAAATTAAAGTGTGCAGGAAAACAGCTCGTGAGTTACAGCATTTAGTTACACCTGACTTTACCGCTCTCAATGGAAAATGAACTTTGAAGTTTAAGGAATTGAATCTAGTTTGAATTGCGAAAGCTTGACGTGAGTAAACATTGTAATGATTGAACGAATCAATTAATCATAACATTACCAGAATAATAACGACGTTAAATGTAATCTATACCGTGTGGGAAGACAAGTGTGACGTTTACCATTAGTTCTTTGATATATGGACAATAATGGACATGTTGAAAAAATGTAAAAATAACGAAAATATATCCTGTCTGATACCTACGGAAGTATTTAGATTCTTCTTGCTCATTTCATAGATCGTACGTATCACTTAATACAAAAAACATTCTTTAGACCGAGTGTCAAAACTGTCAAAGCTAGGCAAAATTGAAGTTTTGATTTTCTACTTATTTACTTTGGAACTGGTTTCCTTTTAAAGAAGTGTCTTGTTTTTTTTATGTTGTAATAAATAAAAATTTCACAATTTTAGTAGAATCTTTGTCTTCTTATATGCCTCAAATCACGGTCAACACAACGAAACGCTGTTACAACGCAATTAATGCAATACTTAACTGACAGACATGTATAAATGTATACTACCATAAGATTTAGACTTAATTTTGACATGACATTATGACACCATAACTCAATTTCATGGTGCCCCTACAGCGGTGACAGCAACAATATCGTTCGGAAACAAGTTCAAGGCTAGCTAGATTCTAATGCAAGATTGGTGATCGGATAATTAGTTATACAAAAAGTGGCAAATGAACCTACTGGCACAATGATTAATTGTGAGGACATTAGCGACACTTTTTATGCAAGAGTTTTTAAATAAAACAACATGTTTCTTATTTAAAAATTTTAATTGCTTTTGGACGTACCAGTGACTTCTAAACAGTGTGAGATTATTACGAACGACAAGTAACTCCTAAGTATCCGCGACGAATTTGCGTCCAGTTTGATTTTTTTCCATTAAACAATTTCCTAATTTTTCTAATTATTGTGAAATCTAATTTGTCTTTGTTTTTACACTTTCACGACTTATCTTCTCAATCAAGAAATCTGTGATTTCGTTTAATGTAGAAAAGTACAACTCCCAAAAAAAGTCCATCACACATTTACGCAGGCAGAAGCTAATGTTAGAAATACTTCTAAAATTACATTTAAATAAAATAGATTTCATTTTAAGCTGTAAAGATATCGCGTCATTGAAATTGGGTGCAGCAGCCCAATCTAATATCTTGATCTCAAACAAATATAGGTTGTTCATTCATCGATTTAAAAATAAAAATACCACCTACGTTATATCCTTAAGATTATGATAATAAGTTTGTTCATTCAGCCTATTGTCGTCCACTGTAGAGCGTGAGGTGATGACGTACTCACATTTAAAAGCTTCGGTAACGCCAGGATAACAATAAAAGGTGTAGTCTTCAGGTCTATGGGCAGGCATTATTACTAGTGCGGCTGTTGACATAAAAAAATAAGTGGTCTAGAATTTTATCGACTTTTATTATTATTACGTCGACTTATAAGGTGATTGAAATTATATACTATCTTGTTTAAACACATGTGTGTAGTGTATGTAATTTTCTGGCTATCATATCATTATTTGTAATATTCCATATGTAACCTCGATTCCATCCGTTTGTGTGGTGATGGATTAAGAATACGGAGTATCACCACTCATCCGGTGGGTGTCATAAGAATCGACTAAAGGAGCAAACTACGTAAGAAAAGAAGTAGTAAGAAAAGTAGTAGTTGTAGTCTACAAAGAAAAACAAAACTAGACACAAGGCGTCTAGCGAGAGTGGTATTGTAGGCCAAAATCTCCTTTTAAGGAGAGACATGCGTCCTGCAGTGGAATATTAAAGACTGTTGATAATGATGAGTTTCATTTTGATGAAAGTGGTCTAAGTCCAGCAGTAGACTGTGCTAGGCTCATGATGACGATGAACCTCATTTCTATTATATTTTTACAGTGTTTATTATAATAAATGTTATCGTTTCATTGTTCTAATTATTCGAATTCTAATTTAACAGCAAACATGGCAACTTTTTCGAAACAGTAGACTTATAATAAAAACTTACTGATAACCTATCATCCAACTCTTAACACATTGATTGTAGATCACATGATATTGATTGCTCAAAATCTGAGTGGATGCGAGCATAAATAAGTAGGTAATGAATGTCTCAGTGTTAACTGGTCACAAGAACTCCACGGTTGTGCCAAGCATGGAGCTCTGATGACCTTAACCAGCAGCCAATCTTCTGTAGAATAGCATAAAAAAGCTAACTCAAAAATAGATCAGAAAAAGGTCATCTTAAAACTCTATTTTGTACAGAAATGTTTGAGTTGAATATTCAATTTCTTTGTAAGTTAAATGAGGCTTTTACAAATATACCTCGACGGGAGGTGGCTCTTCCACGAGCACTTCCGACAGTTTGCTCCAAAATTTGTCGGCGCTGCTTCTGCCCTTAGGCGACTTTTGCCCAATTTGGGTGGACCCAGCGTTGCAGGGCGACGGCTGTAAACAGGGGTTATCCGGTCAACGGCACTGTATGGTGCAGCGGTGTGGGTGGCGCCTCTGACCGCCGAAAATAGGGCATGCCTCTGGCGCCCTCAGAGGATATTGACGGATAGAGGCATACACGGTTACCGCATCCTGTCAACGGAGGCGGTGTGCGCCTTGGGCGACACTCCTCCGTGAGATTTGGAGGTGGAAGTGCTCGCCGAACTTTATCAGCAGACGGCTGAATTCTGGGCGGGTAGCACTATATGGGCCCCATCCGAAGTGGTACGTAAGTGGCTTGAGGCCACTCGGCGTGCGGGCAGGGCGGCAGCACGGGATTCTTTCCTTCCTACTAACGCGGGGTCTTTCCGGACGCGGTTCGGGAAGTATCTGCACTCGGTCGCTAGGAGGGAATTGATACCCGCCTGTCACCACTGTGACTGCAGTAAGGACTCAGCTCAGCATACGCTAGTGGTTTGTTACACCTCGGCGGCACAGTAATTGGAGGAGATCTCTCGACTGTCATACGCTCCATGGCCGGTAGCGACAGCTATTTTACCGCGGTCGCAACCTTCTGCGAAGACGTCATTTCGAGGTAGGAGGCGCTGGAGAAGGACCGAGAGGATGACCTCTACTCGGACTCAATTCGCCACCGACGACGGACGACAAAAGCGCGCTTACCAGCGCCTCATGCTGCCCTGAGTGTGGCCGCGGGTGGACAGGAAGGGTTTTCCCCTTCATTCGCTACAATGGCAAACCGCGAGGAGGCAACATCCACGTATGCCATAAGTCGCCTAATTAGAGAGTTTTACCCGAATAGGTTGCCCGCGTGAGCGGGCAGGCGCTAAGAGGGGTCCAGATGTCGTAATAACAGCTGTTCCTTAAACCCTCCTATCCCAGGTGCAGAGTTGCACACCGTGTGGTCGGTCCGATTTCGACACACCACCCCGCCGTGAACCCCGAAGAACACCCGAAGCCGGCATGGGTGCCGGCCCGAGGGGGCTTTCACACGTTAAAAAAAAAGGCTATTACAGATACATATGATTTTTTTTGTAATTTATTTTGTTCCTAGACAAAAATAAATCAGCCATATAATTACATAACATATCATCGCCTGATTTAGATTTTTCTTAGGTTTATTTATCTTTTTAAATTTGTGATTAACAAGTGCATACAGCTACTAATTATATACAGCTAAGTTTTTATCCACCAACATTATTGTACCGATATTAATACAAAAGGATACCACTATGCTAATGTAAACTTGATAATATGAGTAGAGACGTGGGTGACACAAAAAAATTCATTGACAATAAAATAAAGTGAAAAAGGACGTGACAAACCCGCTGACACAACAACGTTGCATTCAAGTTAGTTATACTCATAAGTACATACTTAGTCTGGCCATAAATACTGTTACACTTAATTATAAAAAAATATTACATTTGAATTTCGAATCTGTCATTTTTATACGATTGTTCATTGTGTTTTCTCATTTTGGCGCCAATACATTGTAAAATATTTTGCGATATTAAAATGGTGTGGGGTGATAAAGAGAACCGAATCGCTGTGATAGCATTACACAAAGTAGGTATGGAGCCAAATGCAATTTTTAAAACTCTCCATACACTTGGTATTAGTAAAATGTTTGTGTACCGGGCTATTAATAGGTACAATGAGACCTCCTCTGTTTGTGACAGAAAAAGATCTGGCCGTCCACGTAGTGTTCGTACGAAAAAGGTGGTCAAAGCAGTAAGGGAAAGAATTCGAAGAAATCCTGTCCGAAAGCAAAAGATTTTATCTCGGGAAATGAAGATAGCACCTAGAACCATGTCGCGTATTTTAAAAGATGACTTAGGACTTGCAGCCTATAAGAGACGCACTGGCCATTTCTTAACTGATAATTTAAAGAAGAATAGGGTGGTAAAATCGAAACAACTACTGAAGCGGTACGCAAAGGGAGGTCACAGAAAAATTTTGTTTACGGATGAGAAAATTTTTACAATTGAGCAACATTTTAACAAACAAAATGACCGTATTTATGCTCAAAGCTCTAAGGAAGCTTCCCAATTAGTCGACAGAGTGCAACGTGGACATTATCCGACTTCAGTGATGGTTTGGTGGGGTGTTAGCTATGAAGGAGTGACTGAGCCATATTTTTGTGAAAAAGGTATCAAAACATCGGCACAAGTGTATCAAGATACCATTCTTGAGAAGGTAGTTAAGCCCCTTAACATCACCATGTTCAATAACCAAGTATGGTCCTTCCAGCAAGACTCGGCGCCGGGTCATAAAGCTCGGTCCACGCAGTCTTGGTTGGAATCGAACGTTTCGGACTTCATCAGAGCTGAAGACTGGCCGTCGTCTAGTCCCGATCTTAATCCGCTGGATTATGATTTGTGGTCAGTTTTAGAGAGTACAGCTTGCTCTAAACGCCATGATAATTTGGAGTCCCTAAAACAATCTATACGATTGGCAGTGAAGAATTTTCCCATGGAAAGAGTGCGTGCTTCTATTGATAACTGGCCTCATCGTTTAAAGGACTGTATTGCAGCCAATGGAGACCACTTCGAATAAGCTTTTTATATTTTTAATTGTTTTATATTTATGTATTAAACTGACACACTGTAAAAGTAATAAATGTTATTTGCAGTTAACAATTTTCTTTTTTCTTTATTACAATATTTATGGCAAGACTAGGTATTTACGTCAATGAGTTACGACCCACATTTTTCCAGAGTAGGCCGCTTGAGGCCGGACTTAGGGATTTTTAGTAGCATCACCACATACTCCTGAGACCCCAAGGAGCAGGTGATCCGGAGAGATTTGATTAAATTACATTTGTTTTAAAAACCTTGTTTCTCATTCCAAACACAACAAATTATTTTTATGGTAAGATAATTTTTTAGTCAAGTCAAGTTCAATCAATTCTGTTCATATTTTATGTCGAAAAAAATCTCTAAACGCCACCATAAATATCGATAAAAAAACAATAATAATATGTTGCATTTGTTATCTGTGTAAAAGGTAATAAATTCAACAGATGTTAGATGATGTTAGATTCAAAAGAAAGTATTGTTGGTTTTTGCAGTTGAACAGGGACCAAACAACTATGTACAAAGTGACGGTAGGGAATGTCAGAAAGGTGTGAGCCTGTACGTCGGCGTTACATTTGGGTCAGTACGTGGGTTTCGCTTCGTACCGATCGACGGACGTATTCCGAGAAACATGGTTCGGTGTTAGCTTCCAATTAACTACAGAATTTAGGCGGTGTAATACTACATATTATATATACTTCTTTTGGCGCGTTAGGGCAAATTGATGAAAGTAAATTTTTACAATGCACGAGCATACCGTCAAGAAAAACTGAAACCGCTACGAAAAACTGACATCATGAAATTACGAGTACTTAGTCAACATTTTAGTTTTGAAATTATACTTCTTGTATTCAAATAGATAATGCGTTATGATAAAACTTTCTTTCAATGTATTAGATATCTTTTTTTGCTATTATTAGAGTCGTTTTCTCTACCAACATTCAATTTTTAAAAAGATTTTCTTGTTATGCCAAAGAAGTATAACTTTTTACACGCTTACATAAGTACACACAAACGTTTTTTTGTAAAAGTTTCCAAATTTTATAATAAGTTCGATTAAACTCCATGTTAGTTTATGGTAAGGGCTAAGGATTGACATGTTCCCGTACAACATTCTCTGTCTGTAATTATGTTTTGTGCTTATCTTTATTTGTTTCCTATCTTGACTGAACTAAATTATTCTTCTTTCCATTACAATGTTATTATTTAAATGTCGTTTCGTTTACTGTTATCGTTAACTCGAAAAGGATGCTCTTTTTTCTCACGCTTTAAAAAACATTGCATTACATCTATCACTATTGACATTTCTACTATAAAAATTAAATTCAACAGAAATCCGTGTGTTTTGATCTCTACAAGTCAATGTCGTATCACTATCGTCCCAATGCAACATAATAACACCTCATTTGACATACAGCACAACCAGCCCATGAATTGTGATTGCTGACAATCCACATGAATCAGCCGACGTCCTTGGGCCATAGGGCATTAGCTATTATGTTAAATCATTCTCATTTTGAAGTCGACTTGTGCGCACTAAAATAAGATTAATAGGAACAGTTTCCCACCGGAAATCATAATAGCATGGTTAATTGGTTTCAGAGAGTATTCGTAAAGTTTTATGTATCCATAACTCAGAAGTAATCTTTATAAAATAACAGTCAAAAGTACTTTAAGCGAGGTTGATATAACCTTAAAACAAATAATTTACTGGTATTCACATAAAGGTGTACTCCAAAAATTACTAGGCAAAATTAATGTAATGTATTACAAGTGACGATTTTATTACATTACTACATAAAGAGCTTTGAAAACGGTTTAACATAACCCTAATCATATGTTCCAACTCAGTAAATATGATTTTGTAGGTTACGAGGGCTCTGTATAGCCCCATAATGAATAACAGATTACTTATTGCTATACGTATTCAATTGCTTAATTTGAAAGAAAGTAGTGAATGAATTAGTTTTTTTTACAGTAAAGTGGGCATGCGAGTAGACGAGTTAACTTATGGTATGTAAGTACCACCACTCGTGGACACCTACACCTGCAACCCGAGAGTCACAGAGTGTCTTGCCGCTCATTTAATCCCAAGAAGCAGATTCAGGAGGGACAGTTGTTAACATAAAATTTTACTACTAGAATTTGCAATCGGCAAAAATCGAGCAAATACATAGTTCAGTATACACATAAATAAAATTTATGTTAGTGTTAATATTCTGTATACATTTTATTACTAATCATATGACAAATTTACGTAATATTAAAATTGTTGTAATATTCCTCGACAGTGCCTCGGTAATTCCTATACACCAGGAAGAACCTACAAGCACACCTAGTTATGACACTCGGGAAGTTCCAGAAAACATTAAACAGTCTTAGAACCAACAAAGAAATTATTCAGAAAAAAATTGCATAAGTTAGAAATATGAGCAGCATTGATTAAAAAGCTACCTATTATTTTCTGTTATATAGAGCCATCACAAAATTGTCCTCAAGTAATAGTAGGAGCTACATAAAGGACAAGCCAATCTACTTAAGGCCCCTGGATGTCGTAATAACAGCTGTTCCCGGATCCCTCCTATCTCAGGCGCAGAGTGGCACAACGTGTGGTTTTAGTCGGTCTGATTCCGGCACACCACCCCGCCGCAAGCCCCAGTGGGATGACAGCCCGAGGGGGTTTCTACACATTAAAAAAAAGCGTATTTAAGGCCCCCAGTCCCTATAAAGGCACTCAGACTGAGAATGATGCCGAAAGATCGCATTCAGTTTGTTCTACTTCTAAAATATGTCACAGTTCTAGCGCAGGATCATCCTCTCATGTGCTTTATTTCGAAACAAACTCCTTTCAAAAATCAGTCTCAAACAGGGTTACTTCTGGCTAGATTTCTATATTGTGCTTATTAAACATTTAAAATAAATTTATTTTGAAACTCTTATATGGATCTTGTTAAATTAGAATTATGGCGCGATGTTAATGCTAGACACATTGAGTTTCACACTTTTACGGTTAAGTAAATTACATTAGGCCAAATATTTAGTAGTTTATTCTAAAACGATATGCAAATAATGTCATGATGTATTTAGCTCCTTGTTTAAACTAAACATATTATAATATTATTATATCGAATATAGGTATATGACATAACGACGATTTAGGGAAAAGTTTAATAGGAAAAGTGTTTTTTTAATTTCATCATTGAAGCACAATGATCCCATCGAGAAAGACAGCTGAAACTATTCTTACGCCTTTAACCGTTTATAAGGATCGTAAAATACCTAGTCTTGCCATAAATATTGTAATAAAGAAAAAAGAAAATTGTTAACTGCAAATAACATTTATTACTTTTACAGTGTGTCAGTTTAATACATAAATATAAAACAATTAAAAATATAAAAAGCTTATTCGAAGTGGTCTCCATTGGCTGCAATACAGTCCTTTAAACGATGAGGCCAGTTATCAATAGAAGCACGCACTCTTTCCATGGGAAAATTCTTCACTGCCAATCGTATAGATTGTTTTAGGGACTCCAAATTATCATGGCGTTTAGAGCAAGCTGTACTCTCTAAAACTGACCACAAATCATAATCCAGCGGATTAAGATCGGGACTAGACGACGGCCAGTCTTCAGCTCTGATGAAGTCCGAAACGTTCGATTCCAACCAAGACTGCGTGGACCGAGCTTTATGACCCGGCGCCGAGTCTTGCTGGAAGGACCATACTTGGTTATTGAACATGGTGATGTTAAGGGGCTTAACTACCTTCTCAAGAATGGTATCTTGATACACTTGTGCCGATGTTTTGATACCTTTTTCACAAAAATATGGCTCAGTCACTCCTTCATAGCTAACACCCCACCAAACCATCACTGAAGTCGGATAATGTCCACGTTGCACTCTGTCGACTAATTGGGAAGCTTCCTTAGAGCTTTGAGCATAAATACGGTCATTTTGTTTGTTAAAATGTTGCTCAATTGTAAAAATTTTCTCATCCGTAAACAAAATTTTTCTGTGACCTCCCTTTGCGTACCGCTTCAGTAGTTGTTTCGATTTTACCACCCTATTCTTCTTTAAATTATCAGTTAAGAAATGGCCAGTGCGTCTCTTATAGGCTGCAAGTCCTAAGTCATCTTTTAAAATACGCGACATGGTTCTAGGTGCTATCTTCATTTCCCGAGATAAAATCTTTTGCTTTCGGACAGGATTTCTTCGAATTCTTTCCCTTACTGCTTTGACCACCTTTTTCGTACGAACACTACGTGGACGGCCAGATCTTTTTCTGTCACAAACAGAGGAGGTCTCATTGTACCTATTAATAGCCCGGTACACAAACATTTTACTAATACCAAGTGTATGGAGAGTTTTAAAAATTGCATTTGGCTCCATACCTACTTTGTGTAATGCTATCACAGCGATTCGGTTCTCTTTATCACCCCACACCATTTTAATATCGCAAAATATTTTACAATGTATTGGCGCCAAAATGAGAAAACACAATGAACAATCGTATAAAAATGACAGATTCGAAATTCAAATGTAATATTTTTTTATAATTAAGTGTAACAGTATTTATGGCCAGACTAAGTATATCCTCGCTTTGTCAAGATGCAGGTTGTAAATTAAAGGTAACGATAGAGAACTTTTTACTGATTTTGTCATTGTTATGCTGTTTTACTTGTTAAGACAGGGTAATTATAAACATTTATATTATTAATAGTGTCATATAAATAAAAACAAGTCAAAGTAATAAAAACAAGTCAAAAATAGACATGACTTAATTACCTGTACTAAAATAGTGGCAGTTTCAGTGCCTGTAACATTTCTGTATTTAATTTTTTAGGAATAAGTAGTATGAATTTTAAGATTTACGTATGTTTAGAATTCACTTCTATGGGGGATAATTCAGTTTAGGGTACATACAAGGTGGTTTTTGGTCCTGGACCAATAAAAGTTTCTTGGTCACCAACAAGTTGTAGCTCAGAAACAGGTTGAAAGGGTCAAAAATGGTTTTTAACGGTTCTATGAGGAGAACAAACAAAAAGTACAAAAGATAGTTCTTAGTTTTTTTTTTGTTGACAAAACTTACAAAGTTAAATACAGAAAAGTTACAGGTACTAAAACTGTCGCTTTTTTAATTATAGGTCGTTAATTTTTGTCTTTTTTAAATTAAGCCTTAAAACAGAAACCCGGGTTACTTTACCCTTTAGTATAGACAAAATATTGCACGTACTAAATCAATGTGATTGAGAAACAAGTATATGTTGCAACATCAACATAGTCAGGATGTTTAACCTGGCATTCTTAATTGGAATTATTTCAATCCGATTAGTGACGTAACGTCCTACCTACGAAGTCGAAACGTGGAAACGAACAGTATAGCTAGTATGTTACTTAAACAAGACAAGCTTAGAGACGTTTTAAAAAAGAAAATAAAACTTTAGAAGTCTCGGATTAGGCTTGGTGACAAATTGATATGATAAAATTAAATAACCTATTTGGTGATGTTACCAATCACTCGAGAAAATTTAGACGTCAAAGAACAGTGTAATATACAAACACTATTGCACTAAATTGATAACATATTTAGTTCAAATAAATAATATATTATTAATAAAACATTGTATAGCAACGATGCATAGGGTTGTCAGAGATACCCATTAGTTTTGACATCTTTTATACTCTAACTACTGAGGTTATTTTAACCGACTTCAAAGACGAGGATGTTCTATGTTGCAAAATAGTATAATCTAAACTAAACCAATAATTACATCATCAGCACCACACATATACTTGTTTTACCAAAGCCTTAATTGTTTTTTAAAAGACGAAAATTTCATTAATATATTTTTTTAAATAACTTCACATTGATTCAGGGGTGACAGTTATCGTGGTAACTGCGTAAGCCTTACACTGTCACTATGACTGTCATGCCTTTTACGTCCCCAAGCGGGGTCTCAAAACGCATCTCACAACGCTGCCATAGTGTGAGTCACCATATTGCATTGTCTGCATTTGCAATGAGTTTGGTGACCACAACTCTTGGATTCTATTCATGCTTTCCATCAGGCAGAGTAGAGTCACTTTAGCAGGCTCTTAATATATATATATATATAACGTTATTACGTTCTATGTAATAATTATTTCTAGTTAGTTTTTTAGTTTATAAAAAGTTGACAACCCTAAGTTGGATGCATAATATCAAAGAACAGACAGGAAAAACGACATGATGTAGGTATCTTACACTTATAGGAAGGAATCCATTCCACTTATTGGAAATAAAAAGTCCTGAATAACACTCTTAAGTATTCCTTCTCCTACATGTCTTTCCTCAGGTGTTATGTTTTACATACATACAGATATAAAATCACACCTGTGCCCCGGAGGAGGAGGCAGAGGTATATTAAACGTCCTCTTTTCACAAGTGGATAGTCTTACATAATAGTTGACGAGCCTTTTGCCGCTAATCGGGATGTTTTGTTTGCCAGAGCCTCGTCCATCGATCAGCAGGTGCATCACTTACAGATGAGGTTGACTTGCGGCTCTAAGTTGTTAGTGGAAACTCTATGGACCCTGTGATATATTAAGATGCTAATTATTTCTCAAATTTGAAGCATTTTGTTAATCTTTAATTATAAATCTACTCATATTATTGCTGGCTGCTGAATTCTTCACTACTTTTCTTACGTAATTATACTTTCACTTGTCTTCACTTTGAATTGCTAACGGGTCGTTATGAGATTTACTGTATACATTTTATGTGAATTTAAAGAAAAAAATTCAAATTTATGAAAGATCAATGAGATTGCAATGCTACTTTACTCAATTGTTTCATTTAAGTAATTGTAAACATTCTATGAAATACATAATACAATAAATACACACATAAATATAAGGTACAAGAAAATGTTATGTACAAAGGCGAGTGTAACCCTAAACTCAGTTTTCTTCCAGCAAACCCTGAATAAATAGAGAGGATAGTGTAGAATTTACTTACCCATGTTTATTGATTGCCAGTTCTGCTGGATTAGTACACTTTTATAGCCATACACAGTACACAATTATCACTCCTTATCACAGAAAAATCTTTGGAAAGTCTGTTTATATCACAAGTTCAAGATAATGTTAATTAAAAATTACCAAATCCTGCTAACGCTTTTGCTATTAAACATAAATTATGCGAACATAAATTCACTGTTGTCGATAAATTAGTCGATTTCTCAGTTTAATTAATTTGAATTTAGAAGCGAAATGTCGACCACTAATAAACGCACTGTGCCGAGAAATATGGTGCCTCTTGTACTTTCTTTTAATTATAATACGTTTGTGAATGGCAATGTTTTGCATGGGTTAGTTATGAGGGAAAATGTTCGACATAGTATGTCTTTGAATAACATTGCCTGTACTAAACACCGTCGCTAGTAAACTGCAAAGCCATGTTTTCTATTTGCAGGGTCACCATGCGCCGTTATAAATAAAGGACGTTGTATAATTCTGTTATTAATATGATACTAATAACTATAAGTACGTATATTTGTTATTTAAGAATATTACATTGTTTCATGTCTACCAATAATAACGAAAACACACCGATTAACGCCAGTTTAAACCATGTTAAGATTGATACTCAAAATAAATACGTGTTTTTTTTGGTTTATCTAGCGCAATTTTCTATTTTTTTTAAATTACTGATATTTACGATATTTTGAGGCGAATACAGAAACAACTGAAAAAAATAAATTAATTAAATAAAAACAGAAATTGATGAATTAGGCTCTACATCTCTATTAACGATTTAATTAATTTCATGGTGTGTGCCTATTATCGCTTATGTGGCACCTACCAAAGTATGAAAGGTTTTAAAACGAAAACTCATCTAATATAAGCAATGAATATATTAGTCCTTCAAATTAAGTTCTAAAATGTAGGGGAATACTAATTAGTTCTTACAGTTAAAGGATCGCAAGCTGTAAGCGTTGGTGTAAACAGACACAAAGAGTAAACAATATTGTCACATCACAAACCCATACACCAGCATGGCACAGAAAGTGTTCTCCGTTATATCTAAAATTCCACTTTCCAGTAAAATCATGGTTGCTGTATAATGAGCGTCACTAAAAGAAATCGAGTAAACTCGCTTTGTATCCAACAAAAACAAAAAATACTTTTAAGAGGTTGATTTTCGTAAACTTTTTCGCAACTCACCTACTTAGTTCGGGAAAAAAGATTTTGTACTGGATTACGCCATTAATTTATGGATATTTGTTGCTTTAGTCAATTCCGTAAGTTGTGAAATCGATATAAATTGTCATTGAGAATTTCGATTTCGTTGTACTCGGAAAGAACTCATTGATAAGTACTTACTGGACATAAACACCAAAAGCTTTTGATTACACCTTTCTCTGGTAAAGAAATACAACAATGCATAAAAGAATTTTTTTTTTAGTTTCAAGGAATTATTAAATCTCAAAAAAAAGGGTCAACTTTAAACTTTATTTAAAACACACAATTTATTTTAACACCCAGCACAGCTAAACACAGGGCAGTGGAGTTGATGACGGATGCAATAGTATCGGTCACCGAAATTGACAACATCAATGAACTGTAAAAACCGGAAGGCAGTTCAGCCACGGTTTTGTTAGCTTTCAGATACGGAAACTATTTGTTCTCACTGTCGCAATAGGTATTATCCTAAAAAACCTACAAATGTGAAAACTTTGTGTATTCAAACAAAAAGACAAAGAACAGTGACTATTGAAAAACAAAAAATATTTATTAGAAAATCTAACGTTAGAAGATTATCGAGGAAAAATACTCAACGTTATTAAAAATACGATTATCCTATTAAGTGACTGATCCTACGTTACGGTTTCTATTTCTGCATACATACACTTAACCTATATTTCCGAAAGGGTGGGCAAAAGTGATTGACACCCAAAATTTTGTCGATTTTAATAAACATCTGGTTTCTGATTGTCGCATCGAAATCAATCTTTTTAACGGCAATATTTTAATTAGGTAAACAGTATAAAATTAATCTGAAGCTGGAGACAAGACAGTAAAACTCTTGGCTACAAGTACTATAGTAAACGTTATGAACCGGGCTCAGATGGTTTGTTTCACGATTAAGCTCAACAGAATCGATAGTCTGATTATAAAACTCTATTTTCATCTTTAATGTTTCATAACCCAAACTGAAATTGTCATTACAGACAAGACACTTGTGACACCACGGACGATACAGTTTTCAAATACCGGGAACAGCTTATTAGTAAGCAGATACTTTTATTATTTGATCACAAAATTAGAACATGGGAGGAAGTGAAAGCATTCTCAATAAATATTAACTTCACATTTGAATTGAACTACTAATAATTTTATTGTTTATATAACACAATATCCTCGTTATTACAGCATAGTTCGTAAAATTAACTTTAAAAAAAAAAGAAAAGAACGGCCGCACTAGGAATAAATTCTGTGTCTCGGAGAATTTCACAAACATACAAGAAACGGACACAAAGGACACTCAGACTTAGAACAACAATTTGTGGATCACACGAAGTGCTGTCCCATGTGGGACTTCAACCAACTACGCTGGTGTTACCGCTGGTACCAGAGTAGTAAAAAGCGGCGTGGTGACAACTTAAACCACTAGGCCCTCCGTGCACTCAAAACTGTATTATTTTTGTTACTTTCTATCTATACAGCGTTTGACTTACACTGTGGATAGTGGTTTTAAGAAAAAAAGATCTTGTCATGGCTGATTAGTACGTGACAGTTCCAAGACATGTTTCCGAGCTAACAGACACATAATTTAAACTTGCTTTAAACATAAATTTCGGAGGATAGTTACTCTTATATTCTTAAGCTCGAATCAGTGTCGTAACGACCGTTTTATGAACATCTTGCGAGCCTCTGTAATATTTAATTTGGTTATTTCTGCGTCCCTCCAGTGTCTTTACTAGAGGGACGCCAGCCAGCTCTGGCTGACACTTTGTAGAAGAGTTTTGTATAAAATTATTTTTGCTTTAGTGACGATCTATAGTCACAAATCTCTAACCAACAATGAACCAATGTAACATGAGCATTGATAGGTCAACATTACATAAGTAGGTATAATTCAAAATAAACAATATTATTTCTTGTAATAAGTCTTAGTGAAAATGCCGCTCTACATACTCGTACGGTTATGTACGTAAATATATATTATATCCCCATTGCATTAGTGTACGATATTTATTTAAAGTTATTTCTATTAAATTTTTATCAGCCGACTATAAATAAAGTTCCTTTGTATAATGTCTATAAGTATATATATTATACATATTTATATTGAATGGAAACATGAAACAAATACTGAATGTAATTGAAAACGAATCGTTTTGGAATTTGGACATGAAGGTATAATGAATACCTACTTTGGTGAGACTATTGGTTCAAGACCTTTATAAGCTAATTTAAATACACAACATCACGCAGACAACATGTCTTATCGACTAATCTTGGGTCGCTAGCTATTTCTATGTCTTTATATAACAAATCAATAGTTGTGATCATTAAGTTTTAATAATTTTGAAATGAACCTAGCAAGCTATGTCATGCACTTACACGGTTGCGTACACAAGTCGTTCAATTTAACGTGTATAGGGTCTTAGACAAAAGACATAAAAAAGTAAAATAAATATGTTGTATTGTGCACTTGGTCTATTAACATTATTGTAAGTAAAATTAAACTTCTATTACTCAGATTTTTGTTCTTTTTACAGGAGACACTAGTCATTTATCTGTATTGTAATAAAGTTTTCTGAAACCCTGCGTTGCAGATCTTTTGTCTGCAATAATAAACCCGTATAGGATTTCATTTACGTCAACTATGTTATTTAGACCGTGAACTAGAGTGTCGAACGCATTGTCTTGTCAGTAACTACATGATCTGGGTGCCTGCAAAAATAGAATCTTCCATTTTTAACATATTTAAACCATCGCAAAATTGAACAAAAAAAGAACTTTTCATAACATAACTAAATTCCTCATTACAATAATATATTTTACAAAAGAGTCATTTCACCTAAGCCTACCAGCGGCAATGCCAAATTATATTGCCAAAATTATTGCTAGAGTATCGAAAAAAACTAGTAGAGCTTGTTAGGTCACATAAGGAATGCGAGTTTTTTTTACGCTAATAACAGTGTTTATATATTCGAATCCGGTTGAGAACGTGATCAAAATTACGATAACCGGCGACATGCGTATTTTGTCAACTCGTCAACCCTGATTCTAGTTGTTTGTTGTCATCTGCGATCGATAGCTATTAACCCCGGCGCTAATAATAGCAGCGATTCTGCGTATTTACAGAGTATAACACGAGAAAGCTGAGAGAGAGAGGTAAACAACTATATTTATTTTGAATGCACCAATGCAGTAGCAAAAACAACACGATCGATAAGCTAAACGCACTGCACTGCTGATAGGTTACGGATTCCCGCGTTTTTTTGTGTAAATACTGTATTTTTACTCACTACAAACCAAACACCAAATTTAAAACTAAAGTCACATGTAAATGAGATTAAATGAATATTATTTTCACCATTTCTACCGAAACAGTCACATTTTAATCGAGTAAACAACAGATGCGACACTTATTACGTTCATCGCGTAACTGACGACGACCGGCTAGTAGGGAGCACGGCAGGACGCTAGAGCGCGCGCCCAAACTATAACCTAGCCGATTTGAAATAGTAGGGTGAGCGAGTGCGCGTGGTAAGATAGCGGCTCGAATAAAAATAGGGCGGATTAGTAGCCATTCATGGTAGGGGACGATGCATCTGGACCAATAGCTTCCGCATTCATTGGCTGCTGCGTAAAAACAACATGCATTTGAACACACATGGACTATTATTTAAAGAATACAATAATATATGTCAAATCTTCGAAAGCAGTAAGTCCTAGAAACCAAGTCTGTCCGAGTAAACATTTTTTGTGTACATTGAATGACTTAAAAAATATAATGTACGCATAAATTAATAATGTTACTGTAAAAGCACTATAACGTAATGTTGATTTTCTGCTACTGTTCAATTACAGTACTGAACAAATTCTTATTGTATACTTACACTAACACTTTACTCTGCGATCTGTTGTTTTGTATTTGGGAAGCGGATACCAAACTGACATAATCTATACCTACTAATATTATAAAGCTTAGTTTGTTATTTTGGTTGAACGCGCTAATCATAGGAACTACTCGTCGTTCTTTCAATATTAAATAACCTAATTATTGAAGAAGGTTATAGGCTGCATATCATTACGCTACAATCGAAAGCTGAAGGGTATCAACGAAAATATTGTCAAAAACAGAGGCTAATGATTCTTTTTGAGAGCTTCCATTGCGTGTGCTGCATTTAACGGTTAACGTTTCGCAAAAATAATGTACGGGAGAACTGTTCCTCTCCATAAATTCTAAAAAAAAATATGTTTTTTAAGAAGGGTTCACTATAATTTTACTTACAGTTAACATTGTTTACGATGTGTATTACGCTACGTACAGGCGACGCAGACGAGGTTGCGTGGGTCAGCTAGCTATTTACATTTCTTTTACGTGAAATAAATTATTTACAAAAGGAAACCTAATTTTATAAATATGCATTATATATTAAAGTATCTATACGAGATATTGCTTTTAGGTTCTATACATGTTATAAAAAAATTAACAGAAAATTAATTTATGTGGAGGGGTCGAAACTGTTAACAACTAGTTACTTTGGCATTTTGTATTCTACTGCATAAAGAACAAGGTCGAAAAAGACCAACTAGCTAACTAGTTAAAAAATGATATTCAACACCACAATTGATCTTTTGGTCTTTGTTATCTACTATAAGTGTCTACCTACTTCGTGCATAATTGAATGTTGACAGAAGATGGTAACCATACCAAAAGTCGTTAGCAAATTAAAGATGCTCTTAACCTAACACCCTTGTGGATTCCCACCCAGGACAAATATTTGTGTGATGAGCACGATTGATAACTTATCTATATGTATGTATCCTTACTAATATTATAAATGCGTAAGTGTATTTATTTATTTGAATGTTTATCTTTCTTTTACATCACAACGGAGCGAGTTTATGGTATGATTTTTGCGCCTGGAGATAGTTAGGAGACTCGTAAATGATGTAGGTTACTTGTTGTCGCAGTAAAACATCGCATTCCCATGAGAAGATCAATTATGGTGCGTATTTAAATCACTCCAAGTTTTATAAATGCCGACAGATAGTGTTATTAGGTATTTTCGACCGATTGCATAGACCTCAAAATCTGTTATAAGACATTATACAAAACACCCGCCATATCTGATAGATGGCGCCATATTGAATAACGTACCTAGACTCTATCGACAAATTTTTTAATACTTTTTAAATTTAAATATCATAAATGTGACGCCAAAACGTCTCTACAGAAATATAAAAGTAACAGTAATATAAAACTATATTAATAGTATCCTATGCGTAATGTATAAGCATACATCAGAATAAGGCATAGGCTACTATTTACTACGATAACCGTCATACACGCGGGCGGAGACGCAGGCAAAAGCTAGTTTAGAAATATTTAAGTTTAGCTGCAGTCTGGGTACCGAAGCACGGACTCTGCGTAATTTGTAATCTAACAGCCGCGTGAGAAATATGCGAGAATATTATTATTGTGTCTAACGTACATTAAGAGGTAGTTGGGCAAGTATTATAAGTTCAATTTTTATCTTTGTAAATTTTAATATTTTGTTCTACAGAATTAATCTTTCATCCTGGTAATTAATTGGGACAAAATCCATTCTTCGTATTGTTAAAAGTTTTTAAATGGAATATTTTCATATATTTGATCGAAGTTTAAAGATAATATTTTAAACTACGAAATAAAGTGATACGGTACATTTTTTTTTAAATATATTTGAAGCTAGTTATGATTGCATTTTATTAGTAATAATAATTAATATTTCGGACAATACTGACACACAACGCCATCTAACTTCAAACTAAGCAGAGCTTGTACTATATATATTCTCATATATATTTTTATATATAAACGAATAATATTTAGTCCGATTCACCAATTAAACTAAAAAGACCTCTAACACAGTTGTCACATTAGTTACTACTTCGCCACCACGTTGGTTATTACATGGTTTAAGCCTTCTACATGTTCTAACAAGGATACTTACGTCACAGGATCAACGGGGCAGTGACTGTAGATAAAAAAAATCCTACAGGAATAATTAGTTTTTTTAACTAAATTTATATTAATTCGTAAGGAACTTTGTTCTACTTTTCGTACTGACTAGCAGTCATGAAAACAATGACGCATCGATTGACCTATCAGGTCCCAACATATCTTTTTTATTTTTCTTAATATTTCTATTTTCTTTATGTGAGTACACTATAGTTTCTTTAACTCGATGAAATCAAATGTGTGTATGTTTAAAAAAAGGCTCAAAGAAAAAATCTTTTATTTATTTCATACAAACTTTATTTAAATCAAAAAATAAAATCTACAATAATCCTTTTATGTATAGTAATAAATTTTGTTTTTAGCATCTCAATCTATATCGTTACCAACTTCTACCGTGGCCGTTACACACGAGCCACTCCTCCAAGGCAATGTTACCCTCCTAGTTACAAGTGTTACCAATTCTTTCGTTAACTTGACATTCTGTCCCTTACAGGTATTTAAACAAAAATATTAACTAAACTATACAGTTTCTTGATTTCACAATATAAGCGACAGACTGTCAATCTTTTAAATCTTTACACAATTAGCTTAACAAATTATATTAAATTCTCTTTTACAGCTAAATTACAATGCATAAATTTTATTTTCAATAAAAATACATATCTCAATATATCAAAGAACACTTTTACCTATGTATTTGTTGTCGGTAACAAATGAGGCACATTTTTATTACATATTTTTTCATATTTATACTATTAATATGTACATAACTTGGACTCTTAACTTAATATTACTTCTTCAGTCCATTCTTAGGTACATCTATTCAAATCGTCTCCTGTTAAAAAAAATATGTATTCTCTTTGACAGTGGTCAACAATATTGCGTTCACGCAAAACCTTTTTTGGTTATTAAATAAATCAATGGTCTCATAATCACATTATTTCAATAGTTAAATTTAAAGTGGAGGTGGATAGTGTAAGTCATTATTTATAAACAGGGATAACTATGAGAGATCTATTAATGAAAGTAAACTAACAACGGTTCATGCACCAAGAACTTAACATTAACTGAAAGATAACATACTGAGTTTCATTCTTGTCTTGTACAACTATTTTATACTAAAGATATGTTAACAATGTAAACCGCAACACCTCAGCTCTCTAGAGCACTGAAACTAATCAATTATGCCAGCAATGTTAAACAACGTTCACTACGTAGTCCTACAACCCATAAAGCTTAATTAGGAAGTACAAAACACAATTCTTTTCCTAAAAGAATAACTTCTATAATTTTTAAGTAAAATACATATTAGCACAATTTAAACATATATTTTGGTGTTAACTATATATATAAAATGTAACTGTACACTTTTAAACCAATATGGTACTAGAAATAGCATTCTTAACAGTAATAACTCTTCGACAAAGCACTCTTGGTAGTTTCATTAACGGTAAATGTATATTGAAAAATGTATCTATTTCAATATAGACAAGATATCGTATGGAATAACTATTAGTATATTAACAAGATATTAAACGTGTCTCTAAAATGTGAAATATGGATCATATTAACATACGCTCTTTAAATCTAAAGTGTCACATGCTTAGACAGAACGTAAACAGTCAAAACGGTATGATATTGTAGCTCCCAATTTTACATCGACGGAGCCGTGGATGGAGAAGGCGTCATTTGTAAAAAAGTCTATTTATAAACGTGTCCTATGTGTATAAAATCACAATATATATCGTACTTTGCTTTTTGCTTTATAAGGCAGAATATCTATACGGAAGTTACTACGTAGCCTCTGACTCGACGTCAATAATCAAATTCAGATTCATAATTTGCCTAGGGTTAAATGCATTACGATAGCGACTATAAATATAGAGAAAATAAATATCTACTAGGACTAATAAAACCTCCTGGTCCACGTGGTAAACTTACACGTTAAATATAGAATATTTTTGTACTATACGTTAACGTCGAAGGCGGCCGCGAGACGCCTCGAACGTTCGCTGCCACCGTTCGAGCGGTCCACGGAACGAGACTTCACAGAACTAAACGGAAACCTATCTGCCGACCGGCCGCGCCGGCGACTATTAAAAACGACAACATAAAAATTCAACCGTATACAACGCAGTCATCTTCGGATCTGCCCTCGACGGCGAACCGCGACATCGTAATCGCAGCCGGCGGAGCGGCGGAGTCCACCCCCGCTACTTCGCCAACCGCCGTCTCAGGCGATTGCGCAGCGCCAGGGCCGGCGCCCACGGGCCCGTCGCGCGCTTGCCGAGCGCGCGCGCGCAGCGCTCCGGCGCCAGGCGCGCCGCCTTGCTGGCGCCGCCGCCGGCCCCGTCGTCGCCGCAGCGAGCTCGCTTGCAGGCGCCCGTCTCGCGTATCGTCCGCACCGGCTCCCCCGCGTCGTTGCGAGAGCGCAGAGCGCGGGGCCTCGCGGCGGGGACGGGCGCGCCGGAGCACGCGTCGGGCGGCGGCGGCGCGGGCGGCTCGCCCGTGGTGGAGTGCACCTCGGGCTCGTCGCGCGCGCTATCCGCGCGGCGCGTGCGCGGGCGGGCCGCCGGGGGCGAGGACGAGGCGGCGGGCGCGGCGCGGGCGCGGGCGCGGCCCCTCGCGGCGCCGAGGTTCTCCTTCGAACGCTCCGCGGGCGGGCGGCGCGCCGCCGGGGCCCGCCGCGCCGGGCCCGGGGCGCGCGCCGAGTTTCCCGCCCGCGCACCTGCCGCGGCGGCGGCGGCCGCTGCGGCCCCGCGCAACTCGCGCGCGTACATTCCTATGCTGCGCGTGATCTTCTGAGCGAGCGGGGTGACCCCCGCTGCGCCCTGAGAACGAGTGGCCCGCGGCGCACCTCGTTTCGCATCCTCCTCGACCGGAGCCGATTCGTTCGGCGCCGGCGTGACGCGTCGAGTCGCCGGGCGAGGCTCCGTTCCGATCGCAGGCCGGTCGGTTCGCGGCGGGGGAGGCGGCGGCGGCGCGGCCGCAGGTGCAGCCCTTCGCGTGAGAATGACCACGCGGTCGACGGGCGGCGTCTGAGCCGGAGGACGGGTGCGAGTGGCGGCCTGGCGCGTGTGAGGACGCTGGACCGGCTCCGACTCGTGGTGAGAGCGGAGCACCCGGTCCGGGGCGGCGGGCGGCGGTTCCCGTCGGAGATCCGTACGCGGGCGACGACCTCGAGGCCGCGGCGGACCCTCCGTGGGAGAGCTGGAGGATACCTCGTTGATTTGTATTCCACCGTCGTCGGCGTCGATGCGGGCCTGTTCGACGGCGGGGGACGCCGGTTCCGCGATAGACGTGCGAGGCGGTAGCGGCGGTCGGTCGCCGGCGGCGGAGTCTCCCTCGCCCTCGGCGTCCGCGATCACGGTGATCGGTGCAGCCGGTCGCTCGCGAGGCTCGGACGGCGCGCGAGGGGCGGCGTCTCCGGCTATCTCGTCGTGCACGGCCGACAGGGTATTGATCACGCGAGTGCGATTAAGCAAGCGCGCCATGAAATAGGACTCGGCCGGGTTTCCATAATTGACGATCGCGTCTTCGGAATCCGTATCGAGGGGATCCCGTTCGACGTCTTCGGGGAGAGCGGGCGGGACCGGCGGGACCGGCGGCGCGGGCAGGCGCGCGTCGAGCGTGGCGCAGGGCGGCAGCGGCGCGTCGGCGGCGGGCGGCGCCGCGGCGCGCTCTGCGTCGGAGTAGCGAGTCATGATGGTGAGCCCGTTCTGTGGCACGGGACGCGCCTCCGGCTCGGCGGGCGCCTCCGGGGGCGGCGGCACGGGCGCGGGCGGGGCGGCGGGTACGCGCACGGCGCTATTGCGCGAGCGCAACACGGTGGCGCGCGGCGGGCCGGGGGGGTCCAGCATCAGGGTGACGACGGACGTGTTGTCGGCTCGCATTCTCGTGTTTGACCACCTGAAAAATGTTAAACGTTATCGTAACCGATTCGACTCGTTATAGTTGTCGTCATAGTTTCGAATGACCTACCTCTCTAGAGCGTGATCCACTAGGCTCTTTGAAGGGTTCAGCCAGTCTCTCGGCTGATTACCGCTTCCGCCGACCAGTGCGGCCTCGTTGTGCCGCTCTGTCGCTTGAACTAGGCTGACCGCACCCTCTGACGATATCATATTCCACAGTCCGTCGGTTCCAAAAATCAGACACCTGGAATGTTATGAATTAAAAAATTGTGAAAATCGAGAATGCACGATACCAAAGCCTATCTTCTGGGTTATTCGACACCTACCGAAATTTTGATGGATCTATAGTCAACACCCCTACATCGGGATCAGGACTGACTATAAATTCGTCGTTTTGGGGATTATAACTCCACAGATCACCTAGCGATCTCGCTACTGCTAAAAATGGTATCTCATCCATTGGTGTATTCTTCTTTATTGGTCCCTTGTGACCCAGCCGTGGTCTGTTCCATACGACACGGGGCACACCCGCTTTTGAGACAACTTTTCCTCCACATCTTTGGATGCGTTCTATTTCATTTGTGGATTCTGGTTTGTGATCCGATGTCAATGGTTTAGCAGCCCACTCCTCACAGCCTGTAATAATATCGATTTTATAAGTGTTTGTTAATTGTTTCAAGCAGAAGGTGCTGTGATACTTACAAAAATATAAAATAAACAGTGTATTTTAACATAATGGTTAGGCTAGAATTTACATATCAATTTTACGTAATTTTTATACCAATTTCTAAAATAGAATTGTTACATAAAGCGCACACAGTTTGAATTAGCATCAAACTGCTACCTTCTACTTCTATTGTTCCATTTCACCATGTTCCTAACAAGCGCGCTATAACTTACTCTTATTGCGTTTCGTATAATAGTGCTGAAAACGCAATTGTGTGAGCATAAATTTTTATGCATATATGTTTTTTTATTTTGCCCAAATATCTGTCCCATAAATAAATTTGAAAATAATTTATTTTCAAAATTTAATAATAATAATGAAATAACGATAAGGGACAAATCTATATTTAATGTAAATATTTCAAGACATTTATGGTCAATTATATGAGAAAAAAATATAAATAAGAAAAAGTTATGACAATACAAATCAGCAAGTATGTGCCTAATTGCTTTTAAAATAATTATATAACGCCTCCTCTGCACTTCCTCGGTGAAGTACTCTAGAAACTCCAAGGTGAGGTACAGTTTCAGGAGATAAGCCGAAATGCCTCTCTACGCTATTGTGTATTTGTCAAACATTGTTTTGTAAGTATTTTTTTATACATCAATAAAAATAACTTGAAAGTTTATTTTTCATTAATATTATATTTTAAAAACAAATTAGCTTCGTTTACATATTGAACAAAACAAACGAAAATCAAAAACATTTATACACTAATAAATGATGATGACTATTTGAAGTGGTCTCCTATAATTATGGAAGCTTGAAAGCTTTTAAACATTATTGACTGTCTATTCCTTGTGAGATCCCTAAATAAATGATAGCATTCTCATATAAATCACAAGAGATGAGTATTATAGCATACTCATTCGAAACACAGCAATTGTGACCAGCATTTATGGATCAAAAAAATACCAGTGTGCTGTTGAGAACTAGTAAAACTATCATTTTAACAGTTAGTTTAAGGGTCAGTAAGTGTGGTGATTTGATTTAAAATCAAAACAGTCACTTACGTTTCACTAAGTCAAACATTAGTATGGTCATCATCGACAACCTCTTATTACCAAAATTATCCGGTTGCATTAAATCGTTAGTTTTCATTGAAAATAAGAGAACATTGTATAACAAAATGGTAAATTAATAAATTATTTGATTTGATTTAATTTTATTATAAAGTGGAGCCAAAATTCAGTTTTAATCAACTCTCATTTCATTGTCATAACTGTCATAAAAGGTATTTTCGTAGTAAAAAGTTACATATTTGGTATGATCACATTACAATTAACAGTGAACATTTTATATTTCACTCTGAAAGTATCTTTTATGAATGGGAACTGAATGTCGACCAAATTCTTATTTGAGAACATACCTTTTGTAGTTTTAAACCATTTTTACTATAATAGTACCTTTTATTTTTCAGACTGGTTAGTAAAATACTACCTATTTACACTAGCATGTCCCTTACCATCTTTTTGGTAACCGAGGACAATAGCTGAATCACCAACATGTCCAATATATATTTTTCCACGGCGTATGAAAGCTATGCTTGCAGTTGTACCTGCCGTGCTTGGTAACCCTGTTACAGTTTTTGGCCATTTCTCTGAAATAAACAACATTTCTGAGGTACAAATCTGCATGTAGTATTATTAACCTAATCAATAATAATAATCAATTCACTGGAAAAAAAGTTTCAGTAACAAAGATAACAGAGTCAACTAAGTAGATTTTCTATTTAGTATTTTTGAGCTCTAAGCCAGGGTTCAGTGACAATGTCATAAATGAAAATAAAATAATATATAATTAAACATCAATGAGTATTGTAGTGTTTCCAAATGCTTGAGAAATCTTTTCAATTTAGATTACTATAATATTCATATATTTATATATATTATATACATTATTACTAATCAACGATTTTACAGAAAATTCTTAATATATCATATGTCAAAAAGTTTTGTTTACCAACAATACTAGAAAAGTTTCATTGTTGTGTAATAACATCTATTCCATCAACACTTTAAATGTTTACTTTATTTTATTTTGTTAACTTATTAATTATGATGTATTAGATATTATATTTATTTCTTTACTTCAATATATAATTAGCAGAACTAGACAAATCTTCATAATTTTAAATATTTTTATCAATTGGAATTTGCACCTAAATTAATCAAAAGTAAAACTTATTAAAAGTTTGTTATTTTAGGTGTAAATTAATTTTAACTTTTATGTTGACTTTTGTGGTAGGAAACCAGAGACATCATAAAACCAAAACCGGTAAAACTGCTTTCACTTGACTAAGTGAGTGGTATTTCCCAAAAAGCCCAGCGGTTATTTGTTGTACTAGCTATTATCTAACAAAGCAACAACAGTCTATAATGACAATGATCATTTGAAAAACTCCTATAAACTCAATGTCAAACCACTCAAGAAAAAATGTGAATAAGTTCAGCAAGGTCAAGCAAAACATTTTGTACAGTCACTTCTTGTTTGTGGACTTAGTAACAATTAAGTAGTTAAACCTTATGATTAAAACTGTAATAAAACGTAACACTCGATGTTTACCTAACTCTTTCCACATGTTCAAGTGGGTCAACATGTAACCATTTCTGATTGCTTTTAGTACGTCCTCATCGTTGTCTGACCAGAACTGCCTCTGTTTCACTATAGAGTCCATCAAATGTTCCTTTGCAAATGCAGCAGCTTCGCTACCACCATGGCCATCATATATCCCGAAAAAAGCGTATTCCAAATCCCTTTCGTCCTCAGTTTGTTGATAAGCAACGGAAAACAAATCTTCCATGTACTTTCTCCCGCCTTGGCTGCAGTGGCCAGTTACGCGTAAATTAACACCAATAGACGCAGGCATTTTAAAACTACAACACTACAACTTAATTAACAAAATATTTATGATTTCATTGTAACACAAACTTTTCTAGCCTGTACATTTTGCATTTGCAATTACGCCAGCCTCTACTGACGACAGATCACGTGGACATATTGATCACTACGCGTGCCCAGACATTTATGACAAAAGGCGTGAGCTAGAAAGAGAAAATTATATATTTGTGAATACGCTGTCAAAAGAAATAGACGCCATCATTCTTTCCGCCATTTTTCTGAGAACGACAACAGACTTTCTTTTAAAATTGGTTTTCTCAATTACAACAAATGTATAGAATTAATTACATAGCTCGAAACTAAAAATTATTATCTTTTTTTTTAATGAAACTAACAAAGATATAAATACTTGTGTAAATTAAAAATTTCAAGGTTGATTGTCAATTTTTTGATTTATGAAAGAAGATTCTACGTTCTAAAATGAATTTTTCAGAGGGTTTTTTGTTTCATTAACTGTATCTGGCATAAAATAAATGTAATTATAATAATAAAATAAAAATACATCTGAGGGCACTGACCTCTATTAATTTTCATAAATAAAGTAGAATTACAAAAATGTATGAGAATCCCATTCCTCTGAAAATTAAAAACTACCAATTATAAACTAACACACAAATATACTTAGATGATGAATGATGAATAAATCATTTTTAGAATAAAATAATACGATATCAGATTTTCCTGCACTGGGTTAACTAGAGTGTAGTTACGTTACCTAATACTTAGAAGTCTTATCATGCTGTCGTGGGAGTCATGTTTCGACAAAAATGGGACGGCTTGACTGCTGGAATTCAAACCTCTTCTACCCTTGATTTCGAGAAGGAGATTCGAAAGGCGATAACGCACTTGCGACTTTAACGTAGCAATGTCCAATTAGTAGTATCGATCAGATGATTCTGCGATCTCATGAAGATATTAGCCGTGACTCATTTACTTGTTTGCTCCTCCTACTACCATACATAAAGTTTGCAAGAAATGGTCAACTTAGACGTGGGCCGTTACTAGTGAATCTACCCATCAATCACACAAGTTCATCCATTGAAATTTTGGAGATACAACTTAACAGCAAAGGAGTTCACAAAAACAATTCTTTCCTTTACCTCTCATCAAATTACTATGTGCATGTACATGATTCTAATAGCAAACGCAGAAAATGCTCCTGCAGCCAGTATTACTCAGCTGTTGACTTGGTTGACCAATTTTTTAGATTTTATCGTCCCTCTGCATGAACAATATCCATTGAATTATCATACATTACTTACTTAATCTTTTCATTTATACACCCTTTAGTTCTACCATCTTAATCATTATCCTCCTTAAGGACACCATAGAGATTTGGCCCTATTACAAGAGTGAACCAAAATTATGGGTGAAAAAAAGTGGATGTGGTATAGGGGTAGCATAATTACATATCTAAGTATATTATACAGTTACCAAGTCAGTATTTTTTATTATTTATAGATATATATATTTATATATATATTTTATTCTTATGAATTTTATTTTGCAATAAAATTATTTAAATCATATTATTTCAATAATAAAATACAAGTATTACAGTTTTCAAAATTGTTGTTTTAATAACACTACCTACTGTTTACACTAAATCCAAAATTTATTCTTCAGCAACTTGCCATGGCTTTTCAGGTCTCTGTCTATCCCAAGGCGAAGGTTTCTTATAAGTCTCTGGTTCTTCAAGTTTAATTCCACCATTGATAACTTCCTTAAGAAATCTGTCTACCTTGCCACCTTCTACTGGTTTCATATCACAATACATCTCAGAAATACCACTTTCTAAACATCTCTGAGCGAAAACCCTTCCTAAATTAATATATGCAGAGGTATCTTTGATGCTATATAATTGTTTACGGAGAGCCCACTCTGAGGTTTTTGCTTCAATAACTGGTCCATTAATGTAATGGATCACTTGTGCAGTAACTGTGCGGTTACTTGAGATCAGTGATAATCTGCAATCATAATTTTAAAATTAATAATAATTCTTTATTATAACAAAAAGTACATTACAAACCACTGTAGTTTTAATTCGCAAAGTGTTATGTCCTACATGCACTGAGTGTATTAGGAGTCAGTTCCTTTTCAAAGACAAAGAAAAGAAAAAACTTCAATGTGCCAATATGATGATCTTTTTTAATTACAAATGAATATGTGTAAATGACTTATGGCCATAAGTTTTATTATGTATCAAACTCTGGGTCTCTTTGTAAAGCAATATCTCAGACTGAATAAAGTACAATATTTATGTAACTTTAGAATTTTTCTAATATTAAATATTCATATATAAGTCACAGGTATCCCGAGATGTCAGGATCACAGTGAAAATTAGAATTAATCAGACCACTTTTTTAAAGTCATTAAATTGTATAATGCATATTTTAAAATATTTTCTGGCTTACAGTAACCTCTTATACCTTATTCTTTTATTTCTATTGTAGTATGATGGAATTACGATGTATGCGTGAGCATAAAACAAGGAATTATCTAATAGTTTTGCAGATTTTAACACTTATTGAAATATTAATTGAACAATCATTTCTATTAATAAATATTAAACACAAACTTGTGCCAGAATTTCCGTCCAGGTTTGTCAAGATGATAACCATCAGGTTTACGTGCTATCCGGATTCTCTCTAAATTCCGTGGGTTTCTGTTCACAAATGTGGTGGGAGCAGTGGAATTGTGTCGGGACATTATTTGTGCTATAAATTCTCTTCGTAAGTAATTCATAATTTATTTGTTTTTTAATTTGTTAACCTAAAACTAAACCCTTCCCTTGACTTAATTGGATAAGGCTCTCAAGAAACCTCAATTTGTTTCTAATTTCTAAAGCTGTCACTGCCGTCAGTAAAAAAGTACTCTATGGCACAGAAAACTAATTCCCGAACGAATTGGTTTTCAGTATTGGTTATCATTTTTATAATGATCAATCAATTTTGATCAAATTTCGATGGATTATCATCATCAAAACATAGTAGGTAGTAAAACCACGCTGATTTCAGCACGACCGAGTCCACGAGTACTACCCTCCCACAGAAGACCAACCTAAAGTGACAGCATCCGTGCTGTCGTGTTTCGTTGATGAGTGGAAGACGAGAGGCCCATTGATGCAGGGTCACAGTTATCGTGGTAACTGTATGAACCTTATACGGCCACGATGACTGTTATGCCTTTTACATCCCCGAGCAGAGCGTGAAAATGTATTTCATTAGGTCGCCGTAGTCTAGGTCACCATACTGCATTGTCTGCATTTGCAATGAGTACGGGACCTCAACTCTTAGATCCTATTCATGTTTTCAATAAAACAGAGCAGAGTCACTTTGGTAGGCTCTTAATAGAGAACAAAAATATTACGATAAGTTTTTACATTTAGTGGATAAGTACAATAGGACATCGACAGAAATTCTTAAACAATGAAATTTTTAATTACCTAATTTAACTCAAGTACATTGAAATTTAATTGAGTATTTAATTTTCTATAATAACAGTATTGAAAATAATAAGTAAAATCTTTTCAAGAAATTTGAAGAGATTTTTTTTAATACATTCCAAACAAGGTGGCCAAAATCCAATTTTTATTACACATACGACATGTAGCAAATTACGTTGATAACTAAGCCTGTATTATTATTTAAATAAATATAGGCTAAATTTATTATTTCAAGCTATATTTTCGCAATGGATTGCTGTTTTTTTTTTTGACGCGAAGAGTTATTTGACAATTTAATACACCGAAATCGGGACATCTGGTACATAATAATAATATTTATAATTACGTGACAAAGCAACAGCGAGACACATGTATATAAATTAAACAGTACAGTACCTTTTAGTTTCTTTATTTTATTTAATATTAAATGTATAATTATATTTAAAGAAATAATCGATTGGCAATTAATCACAAAATGTTGTAAATAGACAACACTACTCTTTGACAATATTAAAAAATGACGTGCATTGTATGTACTTGGATTCACTATTAGCCCACCCACACGTTGAGTTCTGATAAGAAAAATAATAGTTTGAATTTCTTCTATGCACCTATTGTTATTATAATTACCATCCTCGGATATGAAGCAGTTGTCACAGTATGTGCTCTATGGCCTCTTCTGGGCGCCAGTTGTTTTGTGAAGGTGTGTGAATGTAGACGGGCGTGAGCTTGCGGGACAGTTATATGTTTTGTAATTAATTTTTACGCCCACTCGGTGGATAGTTCAGGTGATAGCTAAGTGCGAGTGATGGTAATAAGCCGTAGGGTAAAATAAGTGTGACTTTTCGTTAAAATGTCTCTGCAAAAGAGTGTGAAAAGTGGAGTTGGTGATAGGAGTGACCTAGGTGATACAACATCGATATGTTCCTCGGTGACGACGCAACCAGACAGGCACGGCTTCTTTGGAGGTGCTCAATACAGTCCAGAGCCGTAAGTACTTATCATGAAAATATTCTAATGACCCCAACTGTTTTGTATTGGTTTTTAGCTTATTGATGTTGTTTACCTTTCATGTCATTAGGCTTTTTTACTGTTATAGTAAACAAATAAATAAAATATTTATTAATAAAATTGTTGACTGTAATTTTATAGAATTACATTCAGTAAATTGACTTGTGGTACACCATGTACCTATTTTATTAATTTAATTCTTAGTTTTCCCTTTCCTAAATCAATAAAATTTAGTTAAGATCATATTAGTTAAATTTATATTTCTACTAACACAGTTACTTAGTGAATATTAATGAGCATTTGATACAAGTAAAATTTTTATGTATGTGTATTATTTTTGATATAACTGTTACATATAAATTAAAAGTTCATAATTGTAAAGTATCATCATTTAAAAAATCTATAAGCTTAATATTGATCACGCCCCACTATCGATTACAAATGACTAAACATTAAGGTGACTCATATAATATGTCAATAATCCATATTATTAATATCATAAAGTTCTACTGTTTGGATGATGTTGTCTAAATCCTATTAACTTTGTTCTATAGTCTACTACTTTCCTCATTAGTTTGATTTGATCATATAACTTTCCTTATTAGTTCGATGATGTCGATGTGTAACTGCATAATATACCACAATTAACTATTTAACTGTCAGGAGTACTGAAATGTAATACCTATATATCATCTTTCTAGCCTTTATTACTCCCAAGATTATATGTATGTGGTGGGCTCCTAGTTCAACCGGTTTGACCTGACTATCAGTTTTTCTATGGAGCAACTGGCATTAGATCTACCAGCTCTAAGGGCGAAATGAATTTGTATGTTGAAATAGTTGTCAGTGAATTGAAGGACATTAATTTGCCAATAACAATAGATAAGTTAACGACTACTTAATATGCATTCCGAGGTTTTGTAAGAAAAATTCAATAAAACCTTTTAGTTAGCTATTGCTAAATTGAGAGACCAATTAGGCAGCCAAATTTGATATAATTAAGTTCTGACATTGTTATTCTTTAATGGGACTGTGAATTTAAGTCTTACATTCAAATGTTTTAGGACACTGTTATCAGGATCTTACTCTATCAGTGAAAATTATGTCATTACACATCAATGCTAAACCACATAACTTATTTTTCTTTTGTTTTGTTTTTAAAAGACAATGCCCTCATTATCAATATATCCTGTGTCGTGGGGGGCTTTACAAACATACAAGAAACGGACACAAAAAACAACCAGACTCAGAACAACACTTCATAGATCACACAAGTGTTGTCCCGTGTGGCATTTGAATCCATAACACTTAGTGCAGTGGAGAACAGGGTGGTCACCACTTAAACCACTACACCCTCTGTGCAGTCAACTATACACAACTTGTAATACAACTGTTATTACAGGTCTTATGAGACATAAAAATCATGAGTGGATAGCCGCTAGGTGCTGAATACTACACTCATTTGGCGAAATGCAATAAAATAATTATGTGACACTTGTTTTCTGTGATGCCATAATTTCACTTTGGGTGAGCCTGATCCGTATGGGCGGAAGATGGTGCCATCTTCCTAGGTGCTATCATCCTCAGTATAAAATGAAAATATAGTATAAAATATGTATGACTAATGTTAGATGTAACAGTTTCCAATTCTACTAACATACCAAAAGCGATTGTGCTACAGACGGACGGACTACTAGGCGCCGGTAAAATTTTCATCCATACATTGTTGACATACCCAAAAGTCAAACTAAACGGTTTGACAGGTTGTTTTTGGTGAGAGTCACCAAGATTTGGAACAATAATCTGCCTGGGTCTATTTTTCCTGATAAGTTGAACTCTGGAGCCTTTAAGAGTAGAGTGAACAGGTTTCTTTTGGATGGGCGTGTACCACCTTCGTCTTCATCTACACTTTTCATCAGGTGAGATCGAAGACCAACGCTTATTCCATTACAACTATATATAAAAAAAAAAACTTGCCTGATAGGCAGAGATTATACTTTGACTATGAGTGATATGAGCACAACAGAGATCCATCATGACAATAATATAAGTATTTCTCACAAGTTTTATTAAATCTGGATTATTATCATACATAATATTATATCTTGATTGTCTATCTATACTATTGATGTGACTTATTGACAAGCATAACACAAGTTAGAGGATACAAAATTAAACTCTGGTTATTCCTCATCAATATAATCAAACTATAATGGAAGCTTAAATTTTATAACTAGTTATGTTTATTATGTATGATTTGTAGTGCAAAAAAGAGTGAAGGTAACACATCCTTTTGTTAGCAAAACACTTGTTTTACGCTACAAACTTATAAATAATAATGACTATAACACTATTATATAAATAAAACCACAGTTTACACAAGAGGTATGTTGTATTTAAGCTGTAATAAGTTTTGTGTTGCGTTTTGTGGGTTAAACACTAACTACTGTCACTGAATAAGTACTCACTGTGTCTATGACATAGTGTTTTTTTATAAAACAACTTTAAACTACTGTAATACTGTATTACAATATAAAGTTGTCTGATTTAAAACCTATGAAATTTGTTGTTGTTTAAAAATTGGACTGATACAGCAACAGGACTTTACAGACTTACATGAAATAGACACAAAGAACGAACGCCTTAAGTATCAGTTGCCCGATGTTGTTAAGCTAATCTTAACCTCATCAGGCTAAAGATATATTCAGAATACACTTAACCAAGGTCCAATAAAGAATCGAAAAATCCAAATGAATCCAGAGAGGAGTACTCAAAGATTTTTTGAGTATAAATTTCTTTGCACATTATTAGCAATATTCATCCCTTTTCTTGCCATTTTTATGTTGTTATTGATCCAGGTAAATTTTATATAAACTTTCAACATTTCTTCTTTTTCCTGCTGGACTACGCCTTTAAGTTTTTTATAGGGTCAACCTGTTATCTGTATAATAACCTGTTATCGAAAAAAAAAAAGGCCTCTATCGTTACCATTATGTCGCTTCAACCACTTCTAGCACACACCACAAGATGTTTTTAAACGTTTTCTTTAACAGAATAGGTAACTTAAACGTTTAAATATATTTTATGTAACCGGGAGTCGTGGTTACAATTTGACCTTAATGCATATATTTTATGGCACAATCAAAATCTTGTTTGATAAAACGTTTAAACGATTTCAAACAATATTAGTAGATAGAGTACTAAAATTTAAAAAATAATTACAATGAAAATCATTTTTTTTATTTTCGTTTACTTATTTTTAACTAAAAAATTACTATCATAACAGATATAACCCAATGCGATAGTATTATATACTCTACTTATTTATTATACAAAATAATTCTCAATACTGTCATTCCACTCAGTGAGAAATATCTACATTAGACGCGATTATATTGAGAGTGCGTAGCACCACAGTACCACAGCACCACAGTAGTTCGTCCTAGCATATCTACATTATTTACCACACCCCTACGTACCCTGAACAGGTACGAGATGTGTGTAAGGTTCCTTCTGACTTGGTTTGTTGTATCTTAGGTCCACTATAAAAAAAAAAAATCTTACCATACCCAAAATAAATAATGTGTAAACATTACTGGATACAATGAGTGTATTCCATAGCAGCTTGAGAACAAAAATCTTACAAATTTATTTTTCACCCGCACCAACATGAGGCTATATTTAGCTTCATGTGGGTCCCAAATGACTACATTACTCTGGCAACCGAGATCGACGGCTTACCGTGGTTTTCGAGGCACGGAGGGGTCTCAATACGTTAAGCTAGTTAAAATTGCTTAACGTTGCAATGTGTTAACCTATTCGATTACCACTTGGCTATAATATAGCCCTTACCAAAAGAGGAAATATACCCTTCCAGATAAAATATAATATTCTAGATCGGTTTAGAAATGGAAGAGCTATGAGGTAACAAACATGAAGATAATTGCGTAACAATCACTTTTTTTGTCAAAATATTTTATAATCACGTTTGTTACTTTCTTGTGCACCTAACTACCTGAACTACCTAACTACTACAATGTCTGAATCCAAAGACAAACACTATCTATTATTTTGAAAGAATAAAACAGCTCAATTACAAGATTGTATTATTGAAAGAGTTACCCTTTAACTCTTAAAAGTCAAGAACCCTTCCATCATCAACTCAGCAACATGAGATAACGACTATCAAACGCAATATTTGTATAGTTGGTTGCAATGAGCTAATACATGTCGTCGTTGCTGAAATTTGAGGGTTTAACTCTATTTCTCTGGGTTCCAATCATCTTATCCTCACATGGTGATAATAGGAACACCTAGGAGCCACCGTCGAGCGTACCGGCATGTTGCTGCAACAATGCACATTGATGCGATAGCAGTAATCGCGGTTGATTTTCTGTAGTTTTATGAAAAATCCCATTGTTTGTCTCCGAAATTCCTCATCATTCCTATATAAAATTTAAATGGCACTATGTCGGAATAAAACCTCTTCGAATAAAAGAATTTTCCAATTCGTTTATATTGACGAAGTTGTAGTTAGACATACATAAAAAAAACATCCGCATTGAGAACTTCCTTTTTCTTTTCGAAGTAGCTTAAAAAATAGGTTTACATTCTTTTTAATATGTTGTATGCACTGAGCAATGATGAAAAGCGACTGTATCATGAAACTCAAGCAATATACAAACGGCGAAATCGGTACTTCTAGTCTGCATTTATCCCTAGGTACAGAACATTACACCTAACCGTTTGAAGTAAATTTCGCAATACACTGAAGTAAAATACCTATTTGAACCAACTGTATATTTGAGTTTTCAATTCATCTCAATTAGTACTACAATGTTATTTGAACGCGAACTAGAGGCATCACCGGACTATTTTACCTTTTGTTTTAGTTGTTGACGGGGTTGAAGTCCTTTAACATTGGGCGGGCCCGAGGGGCCTGTTGTTCCCCTGCTTGCCTACAATAGGGGGACCCAGAATTGCATGTGTATTTTCAGGTAGTCCTAAAAAGATTATGTATCTACATGTGATAAGTGTACCTCTATAATTAAAAAATACTTGTAGTTGGTTGGTCTGTCTTTCTATCTTTATACTGTAACATAAGAATAGAGTTTCAACTCATTAACATAGGTGTAATTATGATTGCCAACAAGTTAATTAAATTCAAATGTTTTCTCTAGAAAATGCATTGCATTATTGTACATAATATTTTTAGAGGCCAGCTTTAAGTATGTACATTTTAATTTAATACAATACATTGCGCGGCGTTTGTTTCATCTATAGTAGTAGAGATCATTCACATTGGATGTGATTAGACAGATTTTAGTGAATTGGGGTTGACACATTTTGCTTCTAACAAAAACTAAGCATTAGAGCTTAGGTAGTGTTCTAATTAAGTTATGAAATCTTACAGTATTTGAATATTTATTTGATGCGTTTTTAGTGCAAGTTTCTGCAGTTATTTGTAAAAGTTACTGAAGTTTTGACAACTTAACGTCTACTATATTACTAATATTATAAAGGCGAAAGTTTGTATGAAATGTTTGTTACTCTTTCATACAAAAACATATGAACAAATTTAGATAAAATTTAGCAAAGAAATTGATTATACTCTATAGCATATAGCTACCGCTATTAAACTTATTGATTACTAAGATATCCCTTGCCCGCCATGATGAAGTTGATCTCATTTTTGATCAATAATTTGGCGTCGGGGCTTTGCTGCGTTGCTAATTTCTTAGGACCTGCTTCTTGAACATATTCATCAAGAAGAACCCCTCCCATTCGAAGAAGTTGATTAAAGAGGCGTACAATATTGAAAAGGTCTATGTACAGCAGTGGACTGCGATAGGCTGATCATGATGATGATAGCACACAGGCTAGTTTTTATACAGAAAAATGATGGTTTCTGGCGGGATGAGCAAAATACTACAACAACTGCGTGTAACACCACGGGGCGCAGCTAGTCTATGATATCTATAATCTTTATCGACAGGTAAATGCGCACAAAACATTGCAGAGGAAAGGAAGCCGACAGTATTTCTCAACTTCCCAGATATTGTATGCCGCCCTGTCGTAACTGTTCATACATATGTAGTTCTGTCATTTTCTACGCACGTAACGAACTTGTTCGTAATAATAAAGAATATGGATTTAAAAAATCGTTACTTATAACTATGAAAATGAAATACTTATCAAAAAAAGTAAATGTTATACAAGATCATTATCAACAGCCTCTAGTAGTCTAGTGTTGGACATAGAACTGTTCTTAAAAAATAGGTTTTAGCCACAGGTTGCCCTTTGAACAATCATTTTAATTTTGCTTTAACCCAACTAATAATAATACTAGATCGGAAATGCGTAAATGTCACGTAAGGTTAAACACCATACTTTCAAATTTTTTTAAAGTCGCTTTATCTAATAAATTATCACGTGGGAAAGAATTAATTTTGCATTTTATTCTTTGTTGACTATATGGTTTTTATTGGTTGCGTTAATCAGGTGGAATAACAATTGCTAATAAATATTAATTAAAAAACAGTTTTAATATTTACAATGTAATATATCTTTTTTCAAGAGAAAGGAATTTTCGACAATGATCATAGTAGAATGTCTCTTGTATATAATCTCTAATCAAAAACACCGATATAAATTACTATTCCTATATTCTTAATTACCGGTGTTAGTAAAAACCACTTAACTCAGGTAGTAGTAGATACTTGGAATAAGTTCCTTATTCACAGCTGCATTTTTATACAGATGTCGTTAAGCTGGCTGCTGTACTGTCGATTTCACTCTGTGAACTGTACGTGGAATTCGAATAAAACGAGCAACGAATTTTAAAGAGAGCTATACGAGATATTTCTGATAGTAAATGATCAAACGATTCGATGCGGCACATAAACGTTTCGAATCCTTTTGAAACATTGACGATGAAACTTGTGATCAAGTAAAATCCGCCGATAAATTCTGAGTGATGTTTAGTACAAGCGAACCGTACCTAATGACCGTTGTAGAGAAAAAATGTTAAGAAACTACAAACTAGCTCTGTGATAAGTTTTCATAATTGCAAGTACAAAGTTTTTGTACCAGGGCCCTCTTCCTGTTTAATAAAGCTGACAAGTCGACATTTTTCGGTAGGAAATCAACAAATTGTCTACAACTGTCAACTTGTCAAATCTGCTCTTTTAAACAGAAAATTGTCATAATAAATTGGCATATTTGTGTAGAATTGTCCGACAATTGTGACAGGAGCGTTACCCTCTATAGTAAAATCGTAATTTTGGCAACATAGGAAATTGTTTATAAAAGTTTTATTAATGGCGTGGCTCAATTGGTCACTAAACTTCCCAGAGTATATTTCTGTTCATATATTGATTTCCATTTTACACAACAAAACATATGTTACACTAGTGGTTGTTTCATTCTTTTACTTTGTTAATATTTTTCTATTTAACCCTTTTAACTTCATATAACAAATTACACACACAACCACAACAGAGCCTTGCTAATTTTTTAATTTGTTTTGTTTTAAGAAAATAATCTCGCTCTAGAAATAAATCCTGTGTCGCGGGGGACTTACAAACATACATGAAACGGACACAAAGAACACCCAGTTATAACACGCTCTAAATTTGGGAAGGCAGATATTTTACGAATTTTATGCAACAGATATTTTCGAGAACCTCTACAATTCTTAGTAGTAAAACCAAAATCTTTAATATTAAAAGAAATACAGCAAAGGCAAATGCACATTTCTACAAATTTTCATGAATAACTTAAACTAGATGTTATTGTCAAAATGGAGAATAAAAAAAATTCTGATGCAAGAGAGGTATTTATCCAGTCTTACAACGTGTGACTTAAGGTGGAAATATATTCAAGCCATTCGTAAATCGTGATACTAAACCTACTGGTGTGTGCATCGCCCCAAGAGTATGTTGACAAAGTGTTTTATTCATGACCTGCAGTAAGATTTCGCATGAACGAAAGGCTCTTAACATTCTTACACAGTTTTAGTATCTATACTTTCACTTTAACCTTTAAACAATATATCATTAACAGAATAATGGTTTTTGACATCAATATTACTTAAATAAACCTTGTTCTGAAGCGATCGATTGATTATATTAATCATATAGTCGTCAGTTCCTTAGGTCTTGATCACAACAAGTGTTTCGACTACTAAACGAGGGTCCAGTATACACTAATGTTGCTGTGCACTAACTATAGATGAATTGAAGTTACAAATCAATTGACTTATATTTTTCATATAACTATTTGTCGTAGATCAAAATTTACCTTCCAGTTCAGTAATCAGGTTGAGTTACAGCATCAGAAACAATTAACCGGTGTTATATGTCTCCCTGCGGAATTTATTATTATAGAAATTTACTTACTCCATCCAACGCGGGAGTATAAATTAATTATAATTAATTTTAGTCAATATTACTGTGTAGAAACTCTTCAAAAATATAGACCAATCGCTTTTAATTAAAATCTGCATGTACATTATTGATAGCGTTACTTAAAATTGATGATCTCACAAACAAAAATTAGAGAAAACTCTTAATGTGACCAAATATTCTTTCCAGCTTAAACTACGAGTCAGTGATTAAAATAATTTCCCACAACTCGCGCACAATGGTATATATGAGATAACTATGGGAAATGTAACTTCTTATCGCATTAAGTGAATATTTGAATTAAAATATAATTATGTTTTGTACAAAATGTTTTAAGATAACGGAATTGATTAGAGTCATTACTTTCTACAGAGTTATCGAAAAAGTTTTATGCATTTTTACACTTTCATATTAAAATAATTTTTATAACCTCACACGTTTCACTTAAACCCTTCGAATTTGTACAAAAGGAGCGCGAAAGGTTTTTGAAAAACAAATATCACGATAGTGTAAGAAAAATGCAAAGTTACAAATAATAATAATTAAAAACCCTTTATTGTACACAACTATTCTATAATTTATGAATTACACTTATTTTTCAAATCTAGTTTGAGCCTGACAAGTTTAGTAGCATCAGCATATACTATATTATTTTCATTATCAAAAGCCATTCCAAATCCGTCATCGATTGAATAAATCTTTTCTAAAGATAGAGTCGATTTTCTCACTGCATAAATGCCATCTTGGAGGCATACATAAACATTACGATTTTTATCAGTCGTAAGACTTCTTACTACAGGATTTTCTGCGTACAAAGTAGCATTTTTCGACTCAGCCTTCACAGAATATAGACCAGTAGCATTCGTAAAGAAAATATCATTCTCATAATCAATAACAAAGTGATCTACTTTCGTATCTTCTAAATATTCGAATCTTGATGGATTGCCATCTCTTAACACATATAAAACTTGGGTAGGAAATACCGAAAAATAGAGAGATTGATTAAAGTATAAATGCCATATGTTGCTTCCTTTTTGTGCATACAGTTCTGCATTGTTAGTAGCGTAGTCGTATTTATAAATACCATCACTTCCACCGATGTACACTTCGTGTGTTTTCTGGTCAACAGTTTGGGCAAACCCATTATTGACGCCTTCGATGTTGCTGAATTCTTTCGTGATCAAGTTAAGTCTTGCAGACCTGAATTCATCATCGCTACTTCCTTTAATGTTATAACTAAAGTACAAGATGTTTGGGCTGTAATCTACAGCTAATGAATATGGTCTATCGAGGTCTCGCTTGAGAACTTCTTCAGTGTAGTACTGTCCGTTTATTTTAATTCCGCTACAGTTAGCTTCATCAACAAGCACACCGGCTTGGATCGTAAGAAGGCTGGATAATATAAGAACGAAAATCATCTTGGTAACGCAATGAGCCCTTCGTTAAGTGAACTGAAAAATAAAAAAAAAATATTTACATATTTGGTAATAGAAAAAAATCACTTTAAAACCTTATAAAGATTATGAATTATATGAATAAATATAGTTTCAAAAGTAAAAAAAACGCTTAAAGTAAAAAGGTGGACTTAAAGAAAGTGTGTAAAAGAGAACATAACCATATCAGAATTAATAATAACGAATCACACTTTAAGGGGCACAGTAAGAAATTATCACCTATTTTCATTTAGGTTTTACACAGCAAAAAGAGTTACATTGTATTGTACGTAGTGATGAGATCAAATGTTTCTTCTTCATGTATGTTTATTAGGTGGATACTAACTACTTCTAATTGTTGATAAATGCAACAGATGCGTAAAAAAATTACAAGCGAAGTATTTAGAATGTTCTAAATCTTCTGTTTAACTTTATATGTTGGAATTTGCTAGCTAGAGTTGGTAATGTTATGACTACGACATCGACAGATTACCACGTAATAAGTGAAGACAATTTTTATAACATTGAATTAATATGTATTCATATATATATCACATATATCGCATATATCACACATATATCATGTGATACACCTCACAGTACGACTTCATGTGAAGAATTTTGTTGTTTCTGATGAAAATAAGTCGCAACGTGTTGAATTTATTAATCTTTCGTTTGAGTATCGTTTATCACAAACAGTTATTAGAACTTTTTTGAAACCTGACGTGGGCACATGTTTAACAGCATTTTGCTTCATACTATAGAAGAAGAACGATCACATTTCTAAGCAAGACGTACGTCCACCAAGCGACTGATCATAAAAGAAAAGTTAAAACCATTTTACAATGAAAGACTGCTTGAACAAAGATGTCAAGTTTTGGAGGACAATGGAAGAAAAAAAGTCATTGTCCTGAACCCAAATTAATTTGGAAAAAGTTAAGTAGTTGATAACGATGGCTAATTTTACATCAGTGTAAAAAACTTTTTTCAAATACTTATAAATAGTTCGAATTTGCAATAAATGACATCAACATCTAAAAATTCAACATCGAATATAGAGTTATAAAAAGAAACTAAAGATGATACGTTCTAGTAAATTCCTTACTTGAATTCTCAGTAATATTAAGAATCAACTGCTATGTATAAAATGGTAAACATGAATGAAGTAGTTTAGTAAACGAGTCTTATATTTTTAGCTAAAATTTACTTTTAACCTTTTTAATTATTTCAGATTTTCAATGAAATCGGCAACATATTATGTCATTATAGGATATAAGACTGAATGCTTATTGAATTGTCAAAGATAGAATTAAAAAGATGGTTGATTTTGGTTTTACAAAAACAAGTTTTGAATTATTATAAAGTACGAAATCAGTTGACTTACCATCTCTCGCAGTAGCCAAATGATAAATGGTGTATATGAAATGATAAATACTATATAAGATCGTACTAATATTTAAGATTCTTAGAACCATAGAGATGCAATGAGAAACAATTTTTTGTTCCAATTTTTGTGTTATAATTTTTTATAATTGCGCAATGAAACTATAACTAAATTAGCATATTAACTAAAATGTTACACAAATTTAATCCAATGTCATATACATTTTTTTTTAATGTTGGTTGCTACTCATATTTAACCTCTGAAATAATTTTCGTCATTATTAAGAAATAATATTTGCTTTCCGTTTTCACTTTATCATCTATTTGAAATGCAAATTCAGTTTATGGCCCTGAATGACTGTAATTATAGTATCTTTAGTTTCAAATCATTCGTCAAAATAGCTTCGCTTCTTCATCCACGCAAGTGGGTCTTAGTTTTTTTTGAAATGCCTTTATACTTCATTTCATTAATATTAGCTAGATATTTAATACTTTAATACAATGAAACCATTATGATGAGCTATACTCAATTTTTATTTTCCCATTTGCAAAATAAATGTTATTTTATTCATAACTTTACGTCAGAGACGTCAATATCGTAACTTATTTTTTATTCGACTTTCGTAATGTGGTATGAATTCCTTTCTTAATGTTAAACTATTTAGTGTTTTAATGATGTTAGAGACCTAATATCGTTTTAAGTGTGAACAAATAATCCCTGCAATGTTTTATGTGTTATGTGTATATAAGGGTATATACTATGAAAATTTGCTGACAGAACCTTATGGCAACTACAAAAAGATCACATAGTGGCATTCGTGTCATACAATGCATAAAAAGAAAAAAGTCAACTATAGGCCTCTCTACGGATTCCCTGTTTGTCACTATTTTATCGTACGGCACATTACATATCGTAGAGGTTATCACAACAAGTATATTGAATTATTTGTTTGGAATACCTATTTTATATGTATACCTTATGGATTTTGGTTGGTCTTTGTAGATCATAAATTGTAGTGCTAAGTAGTTATAACCTAGTTGGTCTGGATTTGGAAAGTAGTGGTTGAATTCTGAAGCACTGACGTTGAAGTAAAGATATTTATTCTAACATATTTTCTTCACTGCTGGTTCACTGTTGCTGAGATTAAAATACTGAAAGTAAAAAATAAGGTAATTAGTCAAGTAAAACTCATCATGTACCGTGTTAATGGTGTTTAATTTTGTCATATAAACCATTTAAAAAAAAAGGTGTTCGGACATGAAAAGAGATGTGACAGTCTTTTCGAAAATATTTTCATTTGTTTTCGGTTAAAAAGAGAAATGAATACTTGTATTAAGATTCATCGAGAATAAAAAAAAATCGCAACTTAGTAGAATGAGGCAACTATTGCGGCATATTACTAAAACTTAGTAGCGATAACCCTAAAAATAATTAAGACAAACAAAAAAAGAGAAGAGATCTTGATTAAAGGAATTATTGCTGTGTTAATGTATTTAAAATTTCTTAATTTAATCTAAAAACTGTAGAATAAGAACAATAAATTATGTTTTTCCGAACTACTGGGATTGTGCTGTGAAATTCTACTTTTAAGGTTCTTATTAATGCCTCTTGTTATTAAAAAAGACTTAATTGGCAAAACAATTGTATTTTCATGGTCAATGACAATAATTTATTATAAAATTAAAAACTTTTTTATAGAGAACCTTTTTGTAGATGATAATTGTTTAACTTCAAAAATAAAAATAGTTTCTAGATTCTAATATAATACAATATCTAAATGTGACTTTAAAAACCAGGCACAAGAAATGCTTGTCTCTGTATACATGTAGTTTTATTTCTTGATCGCATTCTCGCTCTAAGGTGTGCCAGCTTCAATAAGAAGCTAATTGACTCTTACCTTGTATGTATGAGTCATAGCGAAGTTCCTTTGTACGTGTCATCGATTCGAAATTGTTCCGTATTTGCTATGAACGAGAGAAAATATTCGAAGTAATACACGAGGTTTCCATATTAATATATTAATTTTTAAAGACCTACGTTTATTCAATTGTGCATCAGAATCTACTTCTCATCATTGAGACTTTTTTTTTGTTGACAGTGTGGAATACCCCTTCGGATCTGTGATCTACAGATTCCACTAAAAACTATCCCGACGGCCGTTCTTAGGCTTTCTATTCTGGGAGGACCCGGACCATATGATTTCAGGTCTTCTCCGAATCAATGCCACGCCTTTTCAGGCCCTATCCCGGGAGAAAAATCCCCCATAAATCACGACGTGATGGCACCTTGATGCGAGCAGGTCGCTATCCTACCCTTTACCGCAGAAATTAGTCTGCCACCAATTGTCCTCACTCCCTGGCGGCCAGCAGTCTGGTCAGTGGCTCGTACTGCCGCCGACGCATTCTTCACTCAAGAGCGACCCGAGCGAACTGGTGGGGAAATGTCTCGTCCAATTAGATTGACCAGGACTTTGCGTTCAGACAGCCTTCGCAGGACAGTCCTCGAACGTATGCTCCCGCGCGAATTCAGAAAATGTATAGCTCATTTTTTGAAGTAATAAAAATATAGTGTATAAGAATAAAGCAAGATGAGATTCATTTTCAAGTTATATTATTAAGTATACACTTAGGAGAGTATTCACCTTGAAATAATTCATAATAATGCCACCTGTAAAAACACGGCGAAACGTCAACATAATACGAGTACAGCGCTGTGGCGTGTGAAATTAAAGTTGTTTCCGTTGCCAAATTATCTTGAATGTTATATTTGTTAATTTATTGCGATGAAATTCATAAACAACCCAATATGGACAAAGTGATGTTCGTGAGCTAAACATAAACAAATTTTATAGTAATTAAAACAAGTTAATCTCATACTCGTTATTGTCACAGTTTGACATATAACTAGATTATATATAAAGGTAATACTTATAAAATACAGCGACTAATCCGCGCAACTTCATCTGCGGTTTTCAAAAGGAACGAATTTACTCGTTATTGCAGCATTTTTCTGATATTCAGCTCTTATTGGGCACAGGGTTCACTTGACACCTGAGTAGTAGTAATGTTAAGTAACAGCTACAATTTATTTGGTACAGGGTATCTCTCATTTTTAAACGTTAATACAATTAAGTAGATAATCTAATGTTTGTAATTATATATGTCGCATCTAGAATTTCGTTAAGCTACTCGTAGTTATCTTTTCGCTCTGCCTCAGTTTAGTTACTAAAAATTTTTATATAAATTCATTGCCAAGACGGTTTTGAGCTATATATTTTTTTTTCTTTAAGCCTATAGTTACATCTTCCCTAACTTAAATTTAAATCCATATAAACTCTTCGTCGGAATCTACCAAGCAATATAGGACGCATAGGTATGTCTTATTAAAGCATAAATTTCCTCGTTCGTGAGATTGGAATTACACACGTCCTTCATTGACATCGTTTGTATTTGGTTCCTAAGATCTTATGGAGCTCCGTAAACTTAACAGAAACTATCTGATATTCGAAATAAAAACCTACTGAAGTTGAATCGTACCAAATTTGGGGATGTGTGTGTGAACTTTTGATAGATTTAAAATTATTTTTATATGTTCATTTTACAAATCATTGCCTGTTATATGTTAACAGTTTCTTAAAAAACTTATATTTATTCTTAAACTCGCCGAGACTGTCGGATATGCTGAACTAATTGATATTCGCAACTGCATCCGAAATCGCTATAATATTGTTCAATATCCTGGTATGAAATTTAAAATCCGTTACATACGTCTGCTTTTTCTCTAATAATTCTTTTTAGTTTTCTTTTTAATTTTACCAAACATGCTAGTATTACGTGATTGATTCACTTCAATGATTTAATCGAATTCACGTGGTTACCTAAGTAAGTAATCGATAATTTTTGCGACATTATGTGAACTAAGATGTTACGATGTTTCAACTTTACCTTAGAATAGCATCTACTGCGTATGTGAAGTTTGGTTTTTATACAGCATTTTGCTCTAATATGACACGCGTGAGAAATTATATTCTATTTACTTTTGCGAAGTTTTAAAATCAGAATGTAGTAATTAATGTTATTATAAAATCAATGTATATATTACTATGAACTAGAGATACATTGAAATATTATATAATATCTCTGGTGTGACCGATCATGTCTGAGGATCTCGGCCAGTATCAGGGACGTAGTACGTATAATCGCTCCATCGGATCTTATCCGGTTTAAAAGTCTCTTGTGGTACCGATTTAGAAAATATATTAAACGTTGATTCAAAATTAATCAATACAAATTCAAGAAAGTTAGAATAATATATTTGTCCCTGGTCTATTGATGTTTTTTTATCTGTGTGGTGAGATGATGCCAAATTGTGTCATAATCCTACCAGTACAGTTAACTTGTTGAACAATTATCACAGTGACGTCAGTCCGTGTGGTGACGGATTCAGAATACAGTGTTGCCATCACCACTTCTATTCATCTCATGAATGTCGTAAGAGTCGAGTAAGGGAGCAAGCTACGTATGAAAATACTTAAGTAGGCAGATAAGGAATATTTGAATCATACCCTATACCAAACAGTAACGTCTAGCGTGGTGTAGTAGGTCAAAACTCTCCTTTCTAAGTAGAGGCCTAAGTCCAACCGTGGACCATTAAAGGCTGTTGGTGATATTACAGCGAACGTTAAAATTACCGAATTTTACAAGGATAATTATAATTTATAAAAATGTAGACACATTATTTGAAGGTCTCCATGTTGTAAGTCTGAGGAAATAGGATTACATTTTTAATTTCAGTCACTATGACAGCGGGTATCGAGAATCGGTACTGCAACAACTATTAACAGCCGTAGACGGTTCAATCGTGAAGGTCAGGCCATGTCTTCCGTTTGATAGAAAAACTACAGATGCTATTGAAGTGAAGTCAACCTAGACTGGTATGAAGTATGTTACGTCATAGATACAATGTTATGTAGTAGTAGTGTTTGACTTTGCGGCCGTTTAAATTGTAGTGCGGTCATTACCCAATGTACTCGTATAGTGGTGACGTAAGACTGTTGCGTTGACATTGCATTTGATGGAATTTAGTTAGCGCTATTTTGTGATGCGTGTTTCGTTACGCGCTCAAGCTCAAATATTTAGATATAGATATTTTTTACCAATCAGCAACCAACTGTCATGCTAATCGTACTATTCTCTTCCTTTCTGTGCCCATCAGACAAAATCTGGAACTCGCTACCAGCGCACGTATTTCCCTCCGCCTACGATCCTGAGTCCTTTAAACGTGGTGTGAAATAGTATCTCACTAGGCCCTTATAGTGTGGATCACAATACTGCACAGTCTGCATTCGCAGTGAGTATAGTAACCAAGAGGGGCTCTTGGATTCTATTCTTGCTTTCAATCAGGCAGAGTAGAGTCACTTTGGCAAGCTCTAAAATAAAAAAAAAACCTACCAGTAGTTCTAATCATATTTCGAAATATTAATAATAATAACATTTAAAAGTATTGAAATTAAAAATGTTACCTAGACAAAAAGAGAAGAATAAAATTGCGGTCGCTGCTCCCGGCCATTGGCAATCGGAGAAACACCTAGGTTGTATTGTGGTGTTTTTCGGTAAGAACTCAACAGACACCTTCGGCTATTTGATGATGCTGCCAAAAAGTCATTGTATCAAATAATTGGTTTTCATAAAAAGTATAATTTTTAACACAATATCAAATAACTATGTCTCTTTACTCTTGAGGTCATGAGACAAAATTTACAAGATCGTGTGAACTAGGTACCTAATGCTGTCTGCCAGGCTGACTAAATAGTGCTATTACTAAATTAATTGCTGTAACGTAGTTTTGTTACTAGGTTTTGCAATAAAAAAATGGGCGAATGGTATGTTACAAAAAATAACTATAAATGAACAGTTAATATTTTAATTAAGATATGCAGTTGTGTGAGACTAATGTTACCTTGAAGACTTTAAGCGATAAATAAACTACTAAATGAAAATAAATTAATGTTTAACCAACTACAATGAAAGTACAACGAATCGTTCTGCAAAATGCCGACCATTGTATTGTTTAGAGCCAAAAATAAGATACTTACTTATGTGAAGTGAAACATGCGTCACTTAGGGATTACACTATCCAAATTGATCTTGTTTGTGGAATTGCTTGTGTGGCGTTTATCGTCCTGTTAAAACACAGATTTTTTGTAGTAAACGAACAAATGAAAGGTGCAGGAGTTGCAGAGAGGCGTTCTAAGATCTACAACGTATTTGTGAATCTTGAATTGAAGACGTCCATGGATGGAGGTAGTCACTAACTAGTAGCGACCCTTTCTGCTCTTGTACTCCCCTGTACCACAAAAATCCAGTAAATAAGTTCGTTAACACCAGGTAGCCATAGGTAGTCCAGTCGCTTAGCAGAAAAAAGAAGTCTTATATAATACCATGTCTGCGCCGTAGGTTATTCAAGGTCAAAGGTCACAAAAATCGATGTTTCTCGATTACCTCTGTTTCTATAGCTCCAACGATGTTAATATTTATTATAAAATTGTAGAGCATGAAATTACCAAACCGTTTTTGAGATAGAGGACGGAGAGTCCACAGCGCTCAGCCATACTCACTGTAATGCAAGGTCAACCGTGAATCTGTTGTTAAATTAGTAGTTAAATTAATGAAATAATATTATATCTTAATTCAGTTCGATTACCAAAAGTATTAATTAACTTCCTCCTCTTCACGATTATGGCATGGGAGAATTTATTTTTCATTGGTATATCTTCGATGGGCTGAATCATTGTTGCCAGACCTTCCAGAATTTTCGGGTCACATGCAGACTTTTTCTCAGAGTTGTTTTATGATGAAACAACAGCTTGTTTCAAAATTTGTACATTAAACTGGCCACAAGCTGAAGCGAATTGCATCCCTAATTTTATGCACCCACAGCGTACACCACACCCATTCTTACAATTATTATACAATATAGTGTATTAATTGAGTATTATTGTTATTGACTCCAGGAGATCATTTTGCAGCACCCAGCCCTATCACTGGAATTTTAAATTTTACCTTAGCCATTTTTGAACCCGGTAATAAACGCGACTTATATGCTGATGGGTTGCTGCACTTGTCGGTGGAAGATTAGGCAACTGGACAGATGGATGAAGTTTTGTAGACTTATTAAATAAAATATTAGATGTCTGCTAAGTGACGATTATTATGATGTATTATCTAATAAATAATACAAATTATTTATTGTAATGATATTTAATTAATTTAATTACTTTATACTAAGTATTATGCTGTACAACAATGAAGTTTACGGTTGACCTTACATTATCGTGAGTATGGCTGAGCGCTGCGAGCTTTGTCTGCTCTATCTTAAAAACGATCAGGCAATTTTATGCTCTACAATTTTATAATAAATGTTAATATCGTTGGAGGCTATGGTGAAAAATCGATTTTTGTGACCTTTGACCTTGAATAAGAAACGGCCAGACACGATAATTTATGGGACTTTTGAGACAACTTTTAGAACATAATTAAAGCTGTATACGAGTTTAAAGCTTATAATGTATCATTCCGGCGCGAAACCCCCTAATTTGATTGGGCTAAAGAAATATCAATCAAGGCAACGTAAAGTCTTCCACTATGCAAAGCAAATCATATAAAAAATTCAAATGGTTTGTTTATAATTTCAATAGAAATACTTTAGACCAACAATGCAATGTAATATTTGATTTCATAGTGAACGATGTACACATTCTACATCTTTAAGACTTTAAGTTAACGAATGTGTAAATATGTTATGAGAAAATGTAGACTGACCTTATACAGAGTACAATTAGCCTACATAACTCCGTATAATCGCGTATATACCTAATATTTTGTGTATTTTACGTTTTGTGCACCTTGTATTCCTTGACAGTTTGATGCGGGTCTATAAGTGACTTTTATTCGCCAGTATATTACAAATCCACTGAGAAATTTTTACCCACAATTGTGATAGTCCAATCTCAAGGTTGCTGTTGAAAACCAGCTTATTTAATGACAGCGGCTAGCAAAATGGTTAGTTGGAACGCGGAAGCGTGAACGCACTTACACAAACTATTAGAAAATAATCGCGCCTATTACAGAATGCATTTTCTTACGAGTATATGCTTAATCAATAACCTTTTTTCGGGTTTTATAGTGTCGTTTATTTTGTGTATAACTACACGACGATTAAGTGGAATGAACTCAGAGATTTTTCGAAGTTTAGACTGTACTGAGAAAATCTTCTTTACTTAACTTTGTTACGAATAACATGTGCTTTTCTATAAAGTTTATTAATATAACCATAAATACACCAATGAACAATCATTTACATGTTACGTCTGACATCTAAAAATACAGTTACAACTTTTAAAGTGTAAATTATATCATATACCAGCGGATGTAGACAATCAGAAATCATCCGTTTGGAATCCGTTGCCATACAGCAGGTGTAATGAACCCCGTTTCACAGATTGTGTAGTTGCCTCATGGTGGGACTGGCACGTGTTAACAGTATAGGGTATTACTAGAAAGAGGGTCACTAGTAGTCAAATAAATGTTATTCGATTTCATTCAGTAACCACCACAACAACTAACAACTACCACAGAGTCCATTAATACGGGATTCAGAACAAGTGTTCCAGTTGTCGTATGGTTATTAATATATTATAGTATTGTATTCTGAGTCTTAATAATCCTAGTATACCTAATAAGAATGAACAACATATTGACACGTCCTCTGTTTAGGGTGTGGATTTTTAATGCCCTTTTATTTGTGCAACTGATTAGATATAATTTTTCTCAGCTCCTATAGATATCGCTGTTGTATAGTATATGGCGTGGACTTTATTTTTTTTCCGTATGGAAATCACCATGGATACCAGCGACAGCTAGTGGTGTCGGACTCGAACCGACCAAAAGCCGCACGCCACCTCGAGTACCCGTAGCCGGTGCACTCTAATAAGGAAATTTGTGGAACCCTGATGTACCTCGGGCCACTTACGGTTTGTAGATGGCCCTTTCCCATGCGGGAACCCTTATAGCTTAATACAAACTTAGCTACATATTGCGACCAATATGAATATGTTCGTCTTGCAGCTAACACAAGTTATGCTTATCTTCGTTATAGTATAATAGCTTGTTATTTTTTTTGTTGCTTCTAACGTGTGTAACAATGAAGAGAAATAAAGAAAAAACGTATAACTCGTATGCAAGTTTCTTGTTGAGACGACTGTACCAGCGTCTCATGGTAAGATTCAACAAAAGTTTCTAATTGTGACAGTGTATTCTGCCTATATTTTACCACCTAATATTGTAACAATATCGCTAATTAATATTTCACAATTCTTAAGATTCTGTTATGAATTCTCTAACAAAAACTATTATTATATTACTGTACTAGATCTGCAAAGGTGTGTTGCCATATCTAAATATAATGGCGTTGTAAAGTGTTCGTTGAATGACCTGGTATCCCAATTTCAACGTCATTTTGATATTTATTATTCGTATCTAAAGTATTTCTGTTTCCCAATGTGTTATTGTCATATTTCATAAGAGAAGCATTTATTTGGTAGTTAAACAATTTATTTGTGTAGCTGTTTGTGTTATTTTTTTATTTGTGCTAGACCACTAAGTTGATACGCAACCACACGGCCTGACCGATTGAATAATTGTCAGTCTACCATTCAACACTTTCGAAACATTTCATACGCAAAAGGGTATTGGTATTGGTATATTGGTAACCTCTTCACATTAGATTTAGTGAACTTATGTATCATCAGAATCAAATAAATTTGGTAAAGCCCGAGTCAAAAAGTAAATTCATATTTTACCCTCAAAATCTTCAATGAGATTTTCGAGGGTCAGCTTGATTTTTTTTAGATTGAATTTAACATAGAAAGTAGTATCAGTTTTTACCTCAAAATCCTACTTACGGACGGTTTTACAACTTTGAGGGTAAAATCAGAACTATAGAATCAACATTTGACCCTCAAAAACCCCAAACCATATAAAAATTATCCTATACGGCTTTAAACCTCAAAAACCTCATATAAGTTAAGATTTCAGATCTATGGGTAATCCATATTTAAACCTCATAGCCTTCAATGAGGGTTTTGAGTGTTAAAATAGAGTTACTTTTTGTGCGGCAAATAAAAGATCAAAGGAATTGAAGATTTTAAGGTCAAAAATGGAACTTGCTTTTTGACTCGGGAGCTTACCTCGCTTTTCTCTAGGTTTTAAGAAAGTGCTGCACCTTTTTGCGGGTATTCCATCCTGTAAGAGTGAACACACTTGTGAACTAGTTGTTGTAATTTAGTCATAATAACTACTCGTGTATTTCTAAATTGTATCAACAATAACAGTTTCAAAAAGTAATGCAACACATTACAACACTATGCACCTTTATTCGTGTTCATATTACTTTTAAACGACTTGATCGATTGAGGGTATACCGTAAAATATATTTGTTTTGTGTCAAGACAGTGGTTCGTATAATCACGCACAAGACTGCATGCAGATTTAGTTTAGTAGTAACGTATTTGAAGTTTGTACGTGATATGTGACCTAAAATTCGATTATGGAATTTCAACAATTTAGTAATCGTGTCTACTATACTGTGTGTATATAATATTTTTACAATCAGCTTATTGAGTTAGAAATATAACGTGTGTTAGCTGTAACGGCCTTCGATTATTCTGCATAACTGATTCATACCACTATTCTCGGTTCCTTATAGTTGGTTTATTACATGATTGGCGCCAATTTTAAACTGTATGATGTATGCTCTAGATTTTGAACTGTTTACTAACTCTTTACATTTCAAACAAAACTTCAGATTGTACGTTGTGTACGTGTCGGACTGCCAACCAAAAAGTTATGGTTTTTAATCTAACCCAATCTAACTATTTTTAAATAAATTGTGGTTTTCTAAATCCATACAGTAAGTTCAACTTAAAGCAAACTAACTCGAACATGATTTATAAACTGTACCTGCGTCTTAATATTGCCTTGTATGTGGTCATTTCTTGATTTATAAATTATTGTTTATCCTTGATTACGGCTAGGTATTGCCAATGTTGCCATCATTAGGCCCAGCTTGTTTGTTGTGTTTAGATACATTGTGTTGCGATCTATTTGGAGCATTGAAAAATGGAGAGCGTAAATTACTTTTATTGATATGTAGATTTGATCCGAAACCATAAAAGTTATTAATTCAGTGAACTGACGGTGATATGCTAAATCCGGACTGTTTGATTGATTCACGATTACGAGAAAATAATGCGTTGGCAGGAAATGTCGATTGATAAAATTTCTCGAATGTCATTTACGACAAACATAGTATTCTTAACTATTTGGGCAAAATTTATATAACAGTAATTTTTTTGTGGATAAGGAAGAATATTCAAACTTTAACTTTATCTTCTGTTGCATTGTTTTTATAGCATTCATTGTATGTCATTTAACCATAATTCGTTTATGATAGCGTGTCCATTATGTACTGATAAGCCAACAAAAAACAATGAAAGGTATCAACAAATCAATTGGCTGATTGTTAAAACCATTACCGTTTGTTAAATGTGATAAGCAAGTACTTTATTTTCTTGATTCATTACAATAACTAAATAGTTTAATTTTTCTGTAATACTTCTCTATTTTATGGTTAAGTAATTAGTTTATGTATTTAACTTGGTCTGTGACGATATGCTGGTGTTGAGAATTTTTTTTTTAAGACTCAACCTCAAGGTGGTATGTCCGACTTGTACCAACTAAAACCATACAGATTGCCGCCATCAGGTCTTTTGCCATAGCCTCAGGTATATCTTAGAAAGGAAATTCATGTGAATGTATGTCAAACCTGGTTACCATCACGGTGATATCATTCAAGTTCGTCTAGAAAGAATCAGATTTTTTAATTGAAATTATATATTAATAGGACTGGTATCGCTTTTCAAGTTTAGTTCAGTTTGAGTTATCTCTCTCTTTCTATCTCTGTCTCTTCTAATTGCTTAGAATAGTGAATATCTTTCATTATGCCCACCTGTTTCGATCGGTTGCGATCAGTCGATTTATACCTAAATACAAGTCTTATGGCAGAATATCTGTTTCGCTAAACCCAACAAGAGGTAATTAGTTATTTGGCTGACCGCAACCAGCAAGGTTTCTAGCGCTTAATTAGAGCATCTCACACGTTGAGGTCATCACACGTTAGTAATGCTTATAATGAGTTGTGTAGGCCGTTTTTGTTCGTCTTTTACAATCTGGTTTTTTATTAAAGAGTATTACAATTTTTGCACCTTATACTCACATTGAATTACTGCAACTGCCTGTATCTTTACCTAAAGCTAGTTTTGGATTTTATGAAAAGGTCCAATCTGATTGAAAGGCAAAAATCAATCTGATTGAATTTTGCCGATTTTTTTTATTTATTTTATTGACGAATAAATAGTGGCTTACCCTAGACGACTATTACTTAGTTAACATAACATTTAGATTAAGTTTGTGAATTAAAATAGTATAACAATCTAGATAATGTTACTAAATTTTGATATTTTCGACAAAAATGAGCAGCTAAATTATTGTTGAAAACTATAGAAATATTAATTAAGGAGGATAATGTATTATAAAAACGAGTTATAAATAACCAGTTAAAAAAAATCTCATCATCAGCCGTCAAAAATCCACTGCTGGACATATGCCTCTCTTTCGAAAGCCAATTTCGGCCCACTATACCACGCTGGCCAGACGTGTTGGTATAGAGTTTGCTTTAGGTTTCCTTCTCTTTGCAGTGATGTTGTCCTGCTAATTTTGCTTCCTTAGACGCCTCCTAAGGCCCTCATGTGCTAAATAGACGGGTGGTGACACTGTATTCTTAATATGTCACCACACGGACATAAATAATCACTTCCTTAATTTGTGAAACAATAAAGACCTTGTTTCTTACAGGATTTTTTGTATTTGATTTCCAAATATTGAGGTCTTTTAATATCTACTAAAGAAAAATAGCGGGCATCGTGCTACTAATAAATATTAATACGACTCGTGGTGGTATCCGCATGGTGACGGATTCCAATAGGAATGTCACCACCCTTACTTATCCAAATGGTGTCGTTAGAGGCGACCATGCGCAAATTATGCAGGACAACATTAGTGTAAGAAGGAAAACTTGAAACAAACCCTATGTCAACTCGTCTGCCGTTACACAGGAGGGAACAGGAGAGGGTTATGCCCAGCTGTGGACTATTAAATGGACTCGAGTGGTATTAAAGTCTAGTATTTATCTTTAGCCAGATATCTGTTTGTCTCGTACTTCCTAGTAATTCTTAGCACTTGCCTCTTTGGTACGTTTCCATTTTAACTAACCTTACAAATCCTTCGTGTTTTTGTATCTCTTACTCATTATACTCTGTTTTTATATAAAATGTAAGTACATATAATAATTAACCTGTTGTAAATAAACCGTCTGCAGTTTACTTTTATAGTAAGAGACCTAGTTTCACTATCAGTTATCAACCTGAATTGTGACATGGCTCCGATAAGTGTTTTTTTTTGCAAGAGTCATATAACTAAACTTAGCCTTAATTGTATGGTTTATAAAATATAACAGGAATAACAAATTCGTGGAAGGAACGTTAGAAAATTCGACAGTAATACCATTTCTAGGGAGAGTTGGTGTCAGGCACGTGACGATTCATATTACAAAACCTATAGCGGTTTTACAACAACTTACTGTTATCTAATTTAGTTTAGTGTAGCCCACTGCTAAGCATAGGCCTCACCCAAGACCCACCACAACAATCGGTTCTGTGCTGCGGTTTCCCGCCATCTTCACCATGTCGTCGCACCATCTTCAAGGGGGCCTTTTTTTTTTATCGTGTGGAAACCCCCTCGGGCCGTCACCTCACCGGGGTTTACGGCGGGGTGGTGTGTCGGAATCGGACCGACTAAAACCACACGGTGTGCCACTCTGCGCCTGAGATAGGAGGGATCCGGGAACCGCTGCTATTACGACATCCAGATAATCTTGAAGGGGGCCTACCCAAATATAGTAACGTATATTTACCCTAGTGTAGTAATGAGTAGACCGACCCTCTTTTCTAAGAAGAGCCCAAGTTTCAGCAGTGTACTATGAAGGTTGTTCATGTTATGATACGATGGGATATTGTAGTAATAAGAAGGAAAAAAGTTAAAGAAGATGTAGTTCTTACAAGTTCAAAAAAAATTAATTTGTATATTTCATACTAAGATATCGATGGAGCCACAAAATTCTGGAGTGGCGACCGCGTCCTGAGAAACGCAGCGTTGGTAGGCTTACAAGGTTGACAAGGTGGTCAGACGACCTGGTCAAAGTCGCGGAAAGCTGCTGGATACGGGCGGTACGGGACCAGCTGTTGTAAAATACCTTGGGAGGGCCTATGTCCAGCAGGGGACGTCTTTTGGCTGAGATGATGATGATGACGATGATACTAAGATATATAACTACACCTAATTTATTGTGATAATTTATTTAAGTATTGAAAATTATGAATTAATTGATCTCTCTGTGTACGTTTTAACAGTTACACCCGACTACATTTAGAACATTATAACAATAGTGAAAGGCTGACCCCGTATAGTATGCAAAATAATAACCCGCATTCTTAGGTTCACATATGATTGGTACTGTATATACATCAAGTATTTAAATAATATAACCGTTACATTAGTTTCTTTGTATATTTTGTCCGAATACTTGGTAGGGAACGACCTGATTTACAACAAGCTATTGACTGAGAGCCTGGGGATATATGAAAAATAGTATGGCGAGTATCCTGGAGAAGAAAAGTGAGGTACAAACACAATGACATACCTATCTAAATTTTGACAGAAAAAAAGAAATCAACTATAGTGTTGTTCCGATATAACGGTGAAGAATAATTAGATTTTCCTTTATTCTAATTTAAAGGTTCATGTTTGTTGTATTACTTAGCCATAATTATCATCACAGAGGTCTGTTTCTTTGATAACAGCAAATTTAGGTACATGCACATCGTTGTTTATAATTTTATTAACTACTGTAGATTAGTGTTGATACAACTTTACAAAAATTTAAAAACTTTGTTTATTAAACGACATACAAACAAATTCTTGATACTTATAACATGTTTTCATGTCAAATGACAAGGTTTTGTTAAAAACAAAGAATATTGTAAGTATTTTACATTTTACTACGTAACAAGTTAGGCCTCTAAGACAGAACACTAAACAATTCATTATGTTAACTAGAGTTGTACGTTATGTATAACTCACTAGTTATCGCTGTGTATAACTCCAAAACAAGAAATCGTGGTGACGTATCTACAAACTAGTTCTCTCCATCTCCAGTAAGCATAACATGTCCTTAACTTGTTTGTATCACAACCATAAATACACATTGATGTTAAATAAGGTGTGTTCACATCTGCTAACATAAAGAGCCGAACCTATTGTGGCATTCTTGGAAAGGACGAAATTCCTTACTCATATTGCAGCACTCATCAGCTGAGAATGCAATGCACCTCATTACTTGTCACATAAATTTATATAACGAAGGTGAAAGGTATTTTTCTTAATTGTTTGCTCTTACGCTTTCTCTGAAAATACTAATCGAATTCGGCAAAACCTTTTTTTATTGAATAAAGTATTTATTAATTAAGTTTACAGAACAGGAACATCTTGGTATGCCTTTTAGAAGCTGAGCAGTGATCATAAACGCGACGCATAAGAATTCCATTACGCAAAATCACAGTTAAATTATAATATATTATGTATTCATTAATTACTATTAAGAAAGTATACGTTTAGGTACTTGTGATATAAAAGAACTTTTTTTACAATATTCAAGCTGAATTTTAATAACCTATCAAATCGAAAAAAAAAAATCTCCTGTTCATGTCAAGACCACTCGCAATGACACAATATAGAACAGTAAACCAACTTAATCCATCCATTATTAACAAGCTCTGTGTCTTCGTGCGGTTTGTATCACGCAAGCTGTCGTTGTGTGCGTATCACGTTATAAACAAGAACGCACGCTTTTGCGTTCGTTACCGTTGCATGAAGTTGTATAATTGTACTACTATGTCTACTTTAAAAACGCTCTAATATACATATTACTGCCATGATTGTATCATGATTACGACGAAATTATGTAAGTTGGACTCAAATTGTAGGCGTTTGATACGCCTCTGCCTTACCCTTTGAGAAAAGGCTTGAGTTAGTAGCCTTCTTCAAATAGTGCCTGGCTGTAACCAATTAGGTCGTTGATAACAGTACAACTCCGTTATAATATAGATAAAGATAAAATTAGTCAAAACATTTATTGATCCCGCAAAAGCTCGTCACTATACAGTAATATACATACATAGCGATTCGGAGGCGATTCATACTTTGGCCAATAGGGGCTGGCTTGACTGAAGAGATGCAAAACTTGCGTCACTGAAAACTGGTGCTAAATAATTTATATATATAATATCGTTAGTGAGTTAGTGAAGTTACCGGAAGATTAATTCCTCACTCTCTAGTTCTTGTTCAAAGAGGGGCATGTTTCGTTTGAGTTTTATTTAGACACTTAGGATAAGATGATTCTGCTCATTGTCCTCTATTCCATTAAAAAGAACATTACTTTAAATAACAAATACTTAGGATGGAAATCTGAAGTGCTATAGATAGAATAGTTTTGTTTCTATTCTTATTTTTTTGTGACCGTGGTTGAATGTGTGAATGATTGGCTGGAAAAAAGTTCATCCGACGGCAGCACCGGAACTAATTCCAAGGCGCGAGCCGATAGTGATCGTGTTCTTTTTTATTGCCTTCATAGATTAAACGCCTGGGCAATAGCTTGCGTTGGAATGTGTGGTGTTTAAAAAAATATAGCTATTTTGTGCCTTTTTTCGACTCTTGAAAGGTTTAACTTAGATCGTTGATATAAAAATAGACTTAAAATTACGTCCCAAATTTGACACGCACTAAATTAACATACGCTATGAAAAGTCCCGTGACTGACATTTTAGCTGCTACATATATTTATATAGATGTTCATATTTTATCCAGACGCGGCGATATATTAATACTTTATTCATATTTATCCCATCTAAGTCTAAGATTACTCCAGTCGTCACAATTTTAAAAAAAGTGCTTGCAAAGCCTTGAATTTCGAATAACTGATAGTATCCCGCTAGCACCACATTTTTTAAATTAAACAGCTTAGTAAACACTACAGCAACTTACTGAATATACTTTTTTTATTTGTTATAGCAAGAGGACTGTATCGCCGAGCACAATACTCAAGCGGGAACAGAAATGGTTGCGCATGCTCAACAATTGGGAGGCATTTATGAGCAAAAACTACAAAAAGGTTCGGGAGAGGTGTCGAAAAGGTTCGTTCATTCGTTTATTTCTTTGGCCTCAAGCTTTGTAACTTAAGCCCAAAAGTACCCCATATTGATAATGGAAAGTGTGGATATAAGGCTGGTAGAAAAAGTAAATTATACACATAAAGCATTGATCATCACTAGTTTCTTTCATTGTATGTTTGTGGTAATTGAATCGATCTGGAAACAACAAATCTTAACAAAAAACGAATTGTGTTCTTAAACACAATTATGTGTTGTCGGTTCAAGTTTTAATCCAGAAATCGTTAATCCAGGTAGTGGACTAGAATGGTTACATTTCAGTGCCATGGGCGTCGCCAGAATTATTTTCAGGTGGTGTGCATTTACATCCATACATACTATTAACTAATATAAAATATAGAATTATACTAGATCTTTAGCTATGACATATTTTATAAAATAAGTTAATAATACATTTTTCTATATACTTTCTTTTCTGTGAGGAGGGTGCAAGTACACCCCTTGCACCCGCCTTGTGGGGCCTATGATCAGTACTGATTTCAATTATTCTATTCCAAGTGTCATTCAAACACTTTTAAAATGATTTCAACACTGATGTCGATCTTAGTTAGACTTAACTTAGATTGATTCTAGTTGTGCATGAAGGCATTGGTGATAATTTTAGTAACGACTATTGGTTACACCATACTAAAATAATTTATTACCTATTTTTAGCAATCACATTTACGAATGCATTTATAAAGCTTAACCAACAGTCAAATCAGATATATTTCTTGCTGCAATATTTTTCTTGCCGGTTAATTGATCTTCTGTGCGATCGCCAAACAAAACTTTATCGTTGCTGCTTACTTTGGAACCGTGCCCATGAACACTGAATTTCCAATTTAGATTTAGCTATTTATGAACATGTTTTTATAAAGATTCTAAATTAGGTTGTAAGTACACAACATTAAACTATTAAACTTTGGGTTCTATTTAGTCCAAAACATTTTTGACTACGTCATACAGACAGTTACAAACCTAGTACGACATTCTAGTGTTCTTAGATTGTGGCCTGACTACTCCTGGTCGGGAATAAATCAGCATTATAATTTGAAACTGAGTTATTCGATCAAAACCGCATCTATCTGAATCCATCGTTTTTAAACGGAGATCTCATCTACTAGGTTATTCAAAGATTTTTTTTGTTGCATACAGGGATTTTATGGCAGTTACGGTTATCACAGGTTTCAGGGTGTTTGAAATCGTGGTTACTACCTAGGTTTGATTAAAGGTACTGTTAAACCACAACTCCATCCAGTTGCTGGAATAAGAATAAAAGTATTTATTTTTAGGCATACCGGCATCAGTACGTCCAAAAGCATGGCTATATTTGTGTGGGGGCCAATTGCTTCTCGAAAAGCATCCGAATGAGTATGAAGAACTTCTTCAGGCGCCTGGTGATCCGAAATGTATGGATGATATCAGAAAGGATTTGCATAGACAGTTCCCGTACCATGAGATGTTTATCAGAGAAGAAGGGCTTGGGTGAGTACAAGTAGTTTATAGAAATTAGCTTGAACTGCCGCTTCACTGAGTGTAGTTATACATACATACCTTTTGAGGTTTACAAGAGTGCACACTTGATTTTTTGTTCATTATAATGACTTTCATTCCTATGCCCGTCAGATTCACAATTTATTAATTGTTTGAGTCATCTTATATTGTTTTGAACACCAAGCAAACATAAAGTATAGAGAACCTAAGCGACTGTGTCCCGAGACTAGTGAAACTGGTCCTGACGTCATCACAATTGACGCGGCTTTAATGTAGACTGTTAACGTTAGTCTTCTAGAATTGATTAAAAAAATCGCAAATCATTATATGTTCTCGGTACAAAGAAATTAAACATAATGTGGCATATTTATCGCGTAAAAACTATATATTTAGACGTTCCGATGCTATGAATGGCATCACATTTCATTTGTGAGTAATTCTGTACAATTTTTTTAAATTGTTCTAGAAAGATCTCTTAGTGTTATTTTAAAATATAATTTAATTTATTCGCCAGTAGATGGCGTAACTTTGTTATAGGAAAAAAAGAGCTAAGCTGGTAAAATAAATCATATTAAGATACTGAAATGTGGTTTTGCATTTTTTCCTAAGGAATTTTTTAGGAAACAAAGTATAATTTGTATTTTTGTAATCATTTTGTGAACAGACTGACATCTATCGTTGAATTCGTCAACTAGAACGACATACATAAACAAAACAAATATTTTATCTAGTAACGACTATGTTATCTTGAATTGAAAGAAATTTTACTCATGCTGACATTTTGGAGGGTATTTTATTTATATATATATAGTAGGGTGTCCCTTATATGACAAAAAAAATTTTTTTTTCGAATTTCGAAATGCATACCCTCTATAATTTTTACTAATGCTATAAGATACTTAAATATAAAATTTTATCAATCTAGCATAATTGCAACCAGTGCCGACCGAGCTTCAAAGTTTAGTAAAAAACGTGTTTTGTCCTAAAATTTCAGTCTGCTATAATTTCACTATAAATGCAATGAATTAAGTGAATAAAATTAAATAATAAATTAGATGAACATTAATCTTTAATTAAAAACATAAAGAAATAAGAATCATTCAGGGTAACTTCTTTTTAGAGTAGTTTTTTTACAGTCTGGATACAATTTTAGATGTTCCTGGACACAGCGCAACAAGAACTGTTTTTGTTCTTCTTCAGCCGTGATAAGTCCGTTAAAATCTTGCATTAATTTAACAGCCCTTTCAGCAGTATCATTTACAACTCTCAAATAACTTATTCTTCTTTTAGCCTCCAGAAAAGCAGCATTGTTATTCCAAGAAGATACATCTTCCTTTAGAAAACTGTCGTCGATCTGCAGTCGTGATAAAAATTGTTTGCTCTTTTCCGATACGAAATCATCCAGTGCTTTGTCTAAAAAAAAAGAAAAATAAGTTAAATAACAAATAAAAATCAACAACAATTTTGAAAATAAATAAATAAGTATTGGACAATTTAACTTACCAAACAACTTTTGAGTCAGTTCTTCCTTCGACGGGTCATAGCGTTTGCTAAAATCCGAGATTTTGTTCCTGTTGAAGTTGGCAATCATCTTCTTCTTAGTTTGGTTGTCAACTTCATCATCAAATAGTGATAGAATGACTGTCTCTTCACATAAATACCACAAGTGATGGCTGAACTTGCTTATAGAAGCTTTAGAAATTGTTGCGTCAACTTTTTCATACTCTTTTAACATCTTCAAGAAGCGCAAATCTTGATTAGGTGCTTTGGTCGCCACTGTACATTCGAGCCAAGGTTTAACATACAATATTACGAGAAATAAGCAAACATCTTGTAGAGCCTTTTTGTCCTTCGCAGTTACTCCGCATTGTGACTGAAGTAAACATATTTTTAAAGAATAGATCGCTCTCGCCATCCAGCGTGCCTGATGTATAGGTCCGGGGGGCCTTAGTTTTAATTTTTCCTCTGTGTCTCCTCCTAAAAATATTACGCACAGTTCGACCAATTCGCGGTAATCATCTCTTACAAAACCTTTATCTAATTCTGCCTTATAAAATAGTAACAACGCTTGAATGTCTGTCTCGGCAACCCGTGCTTTTACGAAATTAAGAGATGGTTTAATTTTAGTACAATCAATGTTTTTCCAATTTTCTTGGAACTTTTTGAACATCGGAATATCTGGGCTACTAGTAATTTGCTTAATCTTGGTTTCAAAGACAGCTTTTAGGACCAATTCATAAACATGATGACGACAGGCGAAAAGCAACAATTCTCTTCCTAAAGTTTGCTCCAAAATAGCACAAGCTCCATTGAAACGGCCCATATTGGAAGCTATTGTGTCGCAGCACATTATTTGCACTTTATCATAAAGGTTCTAGTCAAAGAGAGCTGCTGATACAGCCTTTGCTTGATGTTTTCCAGAAGAACTTTCTAGTTTCGGCACTGCAAGAAGCTGCTCTCTATCGTCAAATGAAGCTATAACTGGCAAGCGTTCTTCTTTTGAACTCCGTACATCCAACCCCGGTAATAGTTTTCCATCTCAATGGACTGTGACTATGTCGGGTACATTGTTTTGGAAGTTAAATTTTATTGCTTCTGCCCTTGATTTTCTAGTTTCAGTACGAATTCGCTGAATCGAGGATTTGTTAATACAGAAATCATCGCTGCTCAGACCAAGCGCTTCTACTACCGCATTAAGAATGTAAACGGTATCTCTAATGCTTAACTGGCATCGATCTAAAGCTGCAACTAGTTTAGGTGTTATAAGATTCTTTCTACCTCTTTTTGAACTTTGTTCATGGCAGGGAACGTCCGGCAAGCTGAGTTCAGAATTCAAGATCTGTTCTTCGTCTGAATCTTCTACACTGTCTAAGTTATTTGTGGTGGAAGTAGATGCAACAGCTAGTGATTCTCTTTGTCTTACAATCCTTTCCTCTTCTTCCAATCGTCGTTGTCTAGATCTTTGTTCTTTTTCCGCCAATTTTTTATCTACACCACCTAAGCATCCCGGTCGACCTGGCTCTCTCTGTTTCATTAAAAATAATTTATCTTCCTCTATTTTCATTCTCTCAAAAGCATCAGCATGTGCAATATCAAACAAATTATCAAGATTAATTATAAAATTGTTCTCACGACTCTTACACGTAATCTGAGTTTTCTTACAATTTTTTTGCAACTCTCTCCAAACATGATATAAATCAATAAGTTTCTTCACGCAGTTAGGAAATGCCCTTGTTGGAATTCTTGCTTTTTCTCAATATATGATGCACTCCCTAATCACAAGATTTGCACTTTCACTAACAGTCAATATAACCTCACGAATATTGTAAAATAGGACTGAGAGAACTTGTCGATTAGATTGTAATTTTGCACCATTTATTTGGTAGCTAGTCAATCCGATAAGAAAAATATTTTGTTTATCACTCCGTAATTCCACCGACATGTTTACGCACTAAACAATGAAGCACTAATAGTCTCAAAAATCACGTACGAAATGGCAAATAAAACATGTCCTAACAGGTCACTGGGCAGTACTTAAGCAACTTGTATCGACAAGTTTAAATAGCAAGTCGGCACGGGTTATCGTTTATATATCGAACTAATATTTTTTTCTAGACAATATAGGGTTATTACGAAACTTTTAAGAAGGTATGCGTAAAAAAATATCGAACTTGAAATTTAAGGGACACCCTAATATATAGTTATTTAAGTACTTTCGAAATCCATAGCTGTTCCGAGTTTTTCATTTATTTGAAGGTACACAAATCAATCATATGGGTACTATAAACGTCATTAAAACTTGACGTGAATAACTGAATTTCTAGTTGTAGGAAGTGAGTTATAAAATATAGTTGTGATTTTCATATTATAACTCTAAAAACCGTTACTTATATACTTATTAAACCATTTTAAGTATTTGGATATATTTCAAATCGGCTTATCGATGATCGATCAATCGATATTTTGCTAGTCGATGCATCGAGGGATCTGATGTGTATCGATGTAGTGATGGGGACATTATAAACTAAACCCATATTAGACAAGATTAAACTGAATACATGCGAATATCAACGATAACATAGTTATGATAGTAGACGAGTTAATTCAATTTCAAGATTAGTTTCTTTTTTTCAAATTGACTTTATATAAGCATTCGGATGCCTAATTAAATTAAATATTACTACTATTTTTGTTTATTTTTTGTTCGCTGTCAAATATGTATATATACTCGTATAATCTATTTGTATACGAAATTTTAACCAAGCATTGACGACGACGTCCTATCGCAAGCTGCCAGGGAGTTTTGACCTAATGTGATAGATTGTGTCCGAGTAGAATGGTGAATGCACATTATACATAACAAGTCAACATCCTTTAACGTCCTTAAGAGGGCTGTGAAAAAGCATCTCACTAGGCCGCCATAGTATGGATTACCATACTGCATTGTCAGCATTCGCAATGAGCTTGGTAAACACCAGTCTTGGATTCTATGCATCCTTTCCATTAGACAGAGTAGAGTTACTTTGGTAGGTTATTAAAATAAAATAAAAAAAAAATAGTTTATCGACTACGGATCTCGAAGAAGCAAAGATTTCTACATCAATGTCGACTTAAAGAGAATGCTCTGGGCATTAAGTCCACCGATGTATAAATTTAGTAGATAAACTTAATAAATAAGCAGTGCATTCACTCATTCAAAAAAAAAAAACAACTAACAAATGCGTCTAATTGATGCGGCGAGCAACTGCGTAATTGTGGTCAGAAGGGATTCTACACAAATATTTGATTACTAATAGTTTATCACTGTAAATGTATAGAGTGACGAACACATAAATTATGTTTTTCCCTCGCACTATGTTATAATAATATAATAATAGGCAATGTCGTACATAATTGTTGAGATTTATTTTTTTTTAAACAAGACAGTTATAAGTAATTATTAATTAGTGGATTATTCCACAAACGGTAACGTTAATTTTCAATACTTACATGTCGACACACATTTTTTGTGTGTGAAAATGTCAAATTCTATCAGATGCATTTAACAATAGCATATTGTTCGTCGACTAGAGTACGCTTTTCAGATACTACATTTTTTGTAACATAACTCTCATTTATTTGTTTACTCACTATCCTTATACTCGGACATTACTTTAACTAGGTTTATATATATCTACATATTCAAAATCTAAGAAGCATCTTTTATTTCCAGACAACAAGAACTGTTCTCAGTCTTGAAAGCCTATTCGGTGCTGAATCCAAAAGTGGGATACTTCCAGGCACAGGCGCCTGTAGCAGCTTTCCTTCTTATGCATATGCCCTCTGTTCAAGCGTTCTGGTGCCTCGTCAGCATAAGCGATAAGTACCTGAGTGGGTATTACAATCCTGGACTGGAAGTGAGTATTTAATCCTGTACCTATTATCACTGGAACTATTAATACTGTGACCAATAAACATACCTGACGCGTCCCTGTGGTGACGGATTAAGAAAACAAAGTGTCATCCTATTCCATCCAGTGGTGGGTGCTGTATGAGGCGACTAAGGGACAAACTACGCAATACAACATTACTGTAAAACTTGAAATAAACCTTATGATATAGGGTATGTTTCAACCCGTCTGACCAGTGTGGTGGTATCGTAGAATAAAATCTCCTTACTAAGAAGACGCATATGTCCAGCAGTGGTACATAAGCTGTTGATGATGATGACGTGTTAAATTTCACATTAAAGTCAAACTGTTAACAATCTACTTGGTAAATACTTCTTAAACTATGCTATATGCTGTTCGAACATACTATACGAGTATATAAAACACTAAATGGTATGAGATAGGCACGGAACAGGCGGAACTATTCCTATTTAAACACAAATGGGACCGACTACGGAAGTGTCTACGACGTCCAAAAGAGCGTGTCTATATTTAGATCGCGTTCATTACGGTGAAATATAAATGTCTCTTAAGGGACTGGAACATTGTAACAGAGAAACCTAATTAAAATATTATTAGTGTCTCAAAGCCGTATTTTAAATCGGGTTTTAGTCAGAAATCCAATCTTAAAACTGATTTTAAGTAGAGATTTGAACGTCATCCAAAACAAGATGCACTGATTCCTACACAAGTGAGCTTGCTTGCTTGCGATAATAACTTATTATAGAAGGATATTTATACGCAGTCCTTAATTTTTCTCCTAATCGGCTATGGTGATGTGTGTTATTTTGACATTTGGGTCAGGCAGACCTCAATAAATTAGATCTTTTTCTCAAGAACTACATTCTATTCATTTTCAACGTTCACAAGTACGATCATGTATCTGCTTTACGTTCCCAACTGTAATGGCTTCCAATTCGTCAGCGCCGTAGTTTGCGAGAGATATTTAACTCTCTATCATTACCCGAATACCTCGTAAAATACTTCCGTTTCTTATGTTCCAATCACGAACGAAATTTTAAGTCAACAAACAATTAGTTTCTTCTAAGTCCCCCTTATTCCTCCATCTTCATCAATTCTTATTTCTATGTGCAATCAGTTCTATTCTAGAATGCGCTCACTTTCGAAATCAGGATGTCCACAAACCGCTTTGCATTCGAGGCAAAAGTCCGCGAACTTTTTTAGAGGGAATTGGCAGTTTAGTCACAACGGTAATACTAGGCTCTGTATTCTTATACAATATTAAATTTATGTATGTGTATGTTCATACATATTATGTATGTATTAATTTATGTAGTAGTAAATTTATATATATTGGTTATATCTGATACAGTTCATCTCTTATTTACATAACTATTCTGAACTTTGTCGAATTCAATGTTTTATCTTTGCACCTGCCTCGTTATTTTTCTACATTACCCGAATAGTTGACTCGGAGAGAATGGTTTATGATATAAAATGCAACATAGTGCAACATGTGTAATAAGTTTAAAATAAATAAATAAATACCAGAAAAAAACTTTCTTGATGGTTGGCATCAACTTAAGAAGAGTGCTCTTCTCGTGGACAAATTCTTTGAAATTTGAAAATCAATGTTTTGTTGCCACTTACAAATATCACAACAAACATACTGTACAGTAAAGTTTTAAGATAAATAATGTAAAATAAAAAAGTGAAAATCAAAAAAATTATGATAATGATGACGCGACCATTCAGAACAGAGACTAATCGACTACGCAAGCGGTATAATACACATACACGATCACCAGACCAAAGAGGCAGTTGGTCTGGCGGCTCTAAAAAACTGAATGAACTCTTAAAACAAAATGTACAGAAAATTAAAAAAAGCAGCGTATAAAATTGAATCCCTTAAAAATGAAATATATAAATAACAAAAAAATATAAATAAAATATAAAATATAAAAGAAACTCAGGCAATATAAACTTATTTATATTATATATATTTATTATTTTAAACGCTTCATTTGTTTAACTTACTAAACAAATGAAGCGTTTAAAACAATACAAAAAAGTAATTTTTTAATGCCGAATCCAGGTCTTCACGTTTATTTTTGAATGTATGAACAAGTTATTGTAAGTATTTCGTTTTATTTATCCCAAAATGTTCAAATACATATATTTAAGCTGTATTTAGCTCCATTTAGTTAGTAGTACACACTAGTTACAATTAAACTACAAAAATATGAAATACAGATATATTTTAATAATTGATTAATAATATAAGGTCTAGTGAAAAAAGGTGGAATCCCCTTAAAAATAAAATGTAATACATAAATACATAAAAGTAAAAAAAGGGTTAAATAAAATACAAAATTAAAAACTTTGGAATATAAAAATAAATTTATAGATAAATATACAAAATGTTGTAAGTGAAATGTAAATAAATTAAAACAGAAATTACTTATGATATACATGAGATACATATATACGTTTATTCCAAAATGTTTCAAGTTTAGTGAATAATTAAAAACAAGTCTATTAGTCGACGAAGTTACTCATTCATCGCACTTGTGTAAATATACTTGACTTACACACTTACACGCTAGTGCTTAGTGCTCGTACGTTCCACAAATGATATCTACATACAACTAATATATACAACTTATATTGTATATTATATGTCACCATACGGGTAGCGACACGGCTCATCAATATTACTAAGTACTTTATAAAACATTAACCTCCAAAGTTACCTGTATCTTGTATTATGTTTATGTAATCAAATTACCATAATAGACGACTGCTAGACGTAAGTCTCTCCTCGAAAGGAGGTTTTGGTTTACTATACTGCTGACCAGACGGGTCTGCTTTGTAGGCATATATCTAAATGAGTTATGATATCATTTTCAACTGATTGTAAAATACCAAATTAGAATACTTACGTAAGAGCTAGTTGTCTGAACTGTAGATGAACTTGTTTCTTAATGTTTTTAGGCTATGGAATTTATACAAGACCCTTTCTTCTACTTTTACATGTTACGATCAAAAAGTACTCATTCTGCCGCACACACGCACGGATCGCATAAAATTTTACTTAGGATACCAATTTTAAACTAAGTTGAAGATTCAGCGTATGATATAGGCATAATGACAGCGGGATGACATCATGACAGCATTCGCTAATAAGCAATTAATTCATGTGAAGCTACTGATTTAATTTCTTAACTGTTTTTAATTGTTCTGTTCGGAATCGTTTAAACAGGAGGGGTTAAGAATGTAAATGTTAGAATTATGTCTTAATTTTATGTAAGGTGGCAAACAAACAATCAGGCCTCTTGATGGCGATTACCATTTTCTTTAGACACCTGCACCTCAAGAGCTCAAAAGTGACAAGTATATTGCTGCTCTTTGAATACGTCTTCCTAAAACCTTATCGACCTCGGTTATTGAAGCCAAAGACTACTCTCCCATGTAGGGAGGATAGTTTTTGGCTCTGGTATTCTCACTTACTTGTTGGTGAAAATCAATACATTTTGTTTTATTCCTGTTTTAGGTGCTCCAACGTGATGGTGACATTCTGCACGCTCTACTTCGTCGTACGGCACCAGCAGTCCATCGACACTTGGTCAAGCATAAAGTGGAACCGGTTCTGTACGCAACTGAGTGGTTCCTTTGCGCGCTGACTCGCACCTTGCCTTGGGATAGTCTCCTGCGGGTTTGGGACTGCTTCTTGTGTGAAGGAGTCAAGGTATGTAAAATATTAATTTAGATCACAAACATCAATAATTAATTAGTTATCAGCACTGCCATCATCATCTATCCATAGGAATGTAATCGTTTTTAGACCAAACAAAAAAGAAGATAAAGTAAGAGGAAAAATGGCGAGGGCAGGAGAGGCAGGTTATGGTGTTTCAGAAGTCTAGGATAGGCAACAGAGATTGAAATTGATTCGAAAAGGGCAGGGTTACCCATATGTCCGTTCCGTGATTGGAGACATAAGAAAAAAAGGAATATACTGATAGCCACTTGTCTCAATTTATTTTTGGACTCTTATTGGTATCTTCGGTTTTCGATTCTTAAAAAGGCATTAAATACTATTGTATGAAAACCAATTATCTTACCTATCACTGATTTCACTTCAAAAGAAAAAAACTTACCAATTTTACACATTGCTTTACACCACATGTCCACTCGTAGACCTTAACACAAGCTACTTTCAGGCTTTGTCTAATATATTCAGTCCTCACCTTTTTCATTCTAGTCACGTTACACTAGTGTTTTTACTCAAGCGGTAGTTTTCTCGATATTAGTTGACCTTGAGAAATATATCTTTATACTGTCTGCTTTTATTTTATTCCTGGAATATTTTTAAGTCGACCAAATGATCATTTAATTTGACTTGGAGAGTGGAGAAAGTACATTATTCGTTCATTTATCGACATCGATGGTATGGATATGGTTTCAAAATTATCGATACGATTTTGGAATCGTATCGGTAATTTCAAGACAACTATTGAGTCAACAACTGTTTTTTGCAACAACCCATGTCTTCTTATTCGGATTGCTGGATGCTGCTGTCGTATTTCAGGGTATCCTATCCTACGGATTATCCTTTACTATAGGGTAGATGTTCTAGTACTATCACACTCATTTCTCCTAACATACAGGGAGTTGTAAGTAGTACTTTGAAGGCACAACTATCCTTCAAAATATGTTCGTTTTCAGATAGTAAATAAGTGAGTCGGGACCAATGTCTCAATTAATTAGATATCAATGATATCTGTCATTTAACTAATATGTTTAATCTAACAAACAAGGGCACATAATCTTGATTCCGAAGGCTATAACCGATTTATAAATAAGTTGAGGAAAACCCAATATCGTGTGGTGATATAAAAACATAAAGTGATACAAGTCTCCTGCGTAACATTAATAAATAAAAGTAGCAATGAGGATGCTGACTGTCTATGGCAACATAATTTACTACAAAATAAGTATATGAATAAGGCTTTCTGTATGCCTTGGCAACAGACGGCAACAGACTCCCTCTTTACACGTAATTGCGAATAAATTAAAAAACCTACATACCGTCATTAAAATACCCATACATTAACGGTGCAAGTTGCAAGTTGCAAGCTCTGAACGTCGTTATCGGAGTTTTATCGGAGGTTTTTAGTCGGAATGAGTCCGACATGCCGCTGTATCTTAATGGGTGATAGACATCCATGAGGATCACCCAACCCGTTGACTAAGAAAAATTAATACTCAATTTTATTTAAACAAATATTATTTATATTAAATTTATCAGAAAGAAGATGAAAATTATTTACCGTATGTGGAGGGAACGGGTTGTCATGTCCCTCCGACACAAAGGGACGAACCTCCAACCAGACGAGGTGGTCATGCCTGGCGGGCCGCGGCACAACAGTTAATGTTGGGATGTTAATGGTGGACGCAAATCTCTATTTCGCGATACAGGATTAGTAGTTGTTTCGTTGTTCAGTATACTGCGTAGTTCGATGTATCTTCGCCAGAGGGTGCTGTTGTATGTTTTCTGTTTGCACTTATGTATATGGAAGTCGCCACACATATATCTCTGGTAATCTGTGTACAAAATGCAGCAAACTCAAACATAAAATATATTGATTTTGAGATATCAGATAAGCCTATATTCCTGTTCAAAAAAAAGACATCGCTATCGTTATCATATACCTATCGTCTGTTATCTTCCCTCCACTCCGCTCTGGTCACCCTACTACTACACTAAGGTGCTGGTTAACCAATATCATCAGTACGAATGAGTCACTTATCTGACCTTCCACAATTTCACATTAATAACGCATTAGATTCTCACATTTTTGTTAAAACTATACTATATTATTTTATTTATGTATTTAGAAGTACCAACACACAAAACAATATTGAATAATAAAAATATATTAAGAATGTGTTAAACAATTAGATATGTCTTTTATTTTGATCTCAGTACAAAAGGATATTATTAAATAATTAATTATATTAATTATATTATTATTAATAATAATTATTAACTAATTAATAAATATTTATTAATTAATTAAAAACATATTATTATTTTATATTAGTAAATTTATTTAAATTGACAATTGACCTTATAAATATTTATTAAAACTCTTAACTATATTAAATTCGCGTTAAGGCTAAGATTTAATGCACCATTACTTTCGTATCGCGAAGGAACTGGAAAAGTTACAGTACTGGTGGGGATAAAACTTTTTATAAATTTATTAGCAGGCTTTATAAACAAATCTAACAATGTAACAAAAATCTATGTTACAGGTCCTCTTCAAAGCCGCCCTCGTCATTTTGGCTGGTGCATTAGGCCCCGCCAAGGTTCGCAAACGAGCTGCCGGTCTGTGCGAAACGTTAGAGGTGCTGCGTCATCCACCAGAAGGTATACTAGGCGAAGAGTATCTCATGTACCACATGCAGAGGCTCAACCTGACTGAGGAGGACTTTGAGTTCGAGCACCAGCGTCAGACCGCGAGGCGGCGGGCGATGCCTAACAGAAGGTAAATATTATTGGTTATTATTCGGCATAGTGCATTACACATTAAAGTCTCTCCCACACAGGTGTGTCATTATCGGTCGATAACACTAGATGTATTGTTGCGATAATCCATCGCGATTCCTCAACACAATTGCGTTTTTATCGTCTGTCAATTCTATTTCAGATTAACTTCATTTCATAACAAATATGTCAAATTTTCAATTCTCAAACAATTTTTGCAAATTTTTATTTGCGAAATCATTTTTTATATATATAAATGTGTCAGCATAACCTCATAATTTAAGTCAAATAAAATAAGCTAAATAATTTAAAAAAAACAGAACGCATCCTGTATTATCGACTGCTAATAACGCGTCTGTGACGGAAAGCCTTACAGCTCTCAAGAGCTTAACGTATGCGATTGTTCATTTAAATTTAAAAAGTCACATCTATGGTGGATAACAATCCCGAATAGTGTTCCATGCAACCATGTTCTTCTAAACCAATTCAAATCAGAAGCTTCGCCTATCATTAATGTTAAAATAAAAAATATACCGATTAAATCTATATGGATTACTAACGGTTAAGAAAAGCTTACGAAATTAAGAGAAAACCATCCGATCTAAGATATCTCCAATCACCTCAAAATAAAAATTTTAATTTGACACAATATGACACATACAAAATAATATTCAAAAATACACACTTGAGGCACACAAAATACTAGGTATATTGCTAAATCTAAAATTATTTACAAAATGTGGTGGAAAATAATAAAATCAAATTTCTATAGATATATATCAAATAAACATTAATCACGAAGAATACGCTAAATTTGAAGAAATAGCAGAAAAAATCGTTAGTAACTTCATCAACGAAATTAAAAATAAAAAACCAATGCACATAGTAACGATATTCTAGAAACTATTGCTAACAACTCGTATACTATATTTTTATATTCAGTTGATAAAAATTACACATATAAAATAATTAACTCAATAATACAAATTCAACAAGTTATGATGATATTAATACAAAAATTGTCAAAAAATGCTCTATAAGTCTGTCTGGCCATTTGATTTATCTGTCCTTTTTTTTTCAAGGTAAGTTTCCAACACGTCTAAAATAAAATAAATAAATAAATCCATAATAGAAAGGGTGATAAACAGAAATGAGTAATTAACCCAGTAACCTCAGTTCCAACAATCTCAAAGATATTTCAAAAATCTATTTATGATACATTGTATAGATTTCTAAGCAAGTATAATATTTTAAGATCAGAATAATTTGGATTCAGTAAAAACCCTTCCACTACACTAGTATGTTTATCATTAGTGAAATCAATAACGTAGTTGTTAGATAAAAAGTTTCGATAACTCTAGTGCTTATAGATATATCGAAAGCATTTGACTTTGTATCACACGACCTTCTACTGCAAAAACTTAAAAAACATGGAGTAAAAGGAAATGTTCTCACTTGGATAAAAACTTACATTTCAGAGAAATATCAATGCGTTAAAATTTCGTACGTATCGAGGCTCCATTTAACTTCAAAGATCTGTAGATCACAGATACTTTTAATGAATGTGCCGTATCGCAGGGTAGCATTTTGGCAGATTACACTGACAGCTGCATAGATTTATTTATTAAATATAAAATATTAACACTTCCATGCCTTTACGTTCAGAAAAAATATTAGTCACAAAATTATATGGTAGATTCCCTAATAAATTACTGATAACTAGACAATGCAATTCGATGTGTTCGATGTTTGCTTTAGCAAACATTCATTCTGTTCACTTCTGTTCATGTTCAGTAATACATTAGTTTGTTACGATTTACGTTAAAACATTTTTTTTTTAATAATTTGTCTGCCAAGATTGCTCGTACACTAGTTTTCATTTTCATACATACATCAAATTTCTCTAAATTTATATCTGCTTTAAGCCAGCAGTCTTTAGCATAATTGCATGTTAAATGGGGTGATTTATATTTCTCTGCTCGATAAGTTCCGATAAATTATATCTACATATATCGGTCATGCAACACAATCTATGACAAGGAAAACTAAGTAATTATTTGCAATGGTTCATATAATGATTTTCCTCCCGTTAATATATGTATGTGATGACATAATATCTGACGTAAACAACATTATTGCCTGATCAGTTTCGGGTCGATTTTTTTCAAAGGGAAAAGTTATCTTCCGAGACGGCGTCAGCTGCTACACTCTACGTTGACAGAAACCTTATAACTATGACTACCACTAACGATTGTTGGTTATATTAATCTTTATCTGACTACGTCGAATGGAGTTATGTTTTTCGAATGTAACCTAAATGATAAGATAGAATTTTCCATTTGAAAACGGTAGATTCGTTTTAATCTTCAGTAATTGTCAAAACTAAAATCCCTTGCTTGTAATATATAGGTAGGATTACGTTATAACGAAGTCGGTTTCTGTTTTTTCAACAAATAGATTGTTATTAGAAAAGTATTCTTGAAGTAATGATATTCCTTTGTTTCAGTGGCAGCTGATTCAGCGACTGTTCCTATAAGCGCTATTCGAAGAATAACGCCAGGGATCTGTTCAATACGCTGTAAAGTGAGTGCAATATGACCAAGTGACAAAAGGTACATACGTACCTAGTGCTTTGTGATAACCGCGTCTGTGAACGCACGACCAAACTGACACCTCTAGTGTTTAGTGAAGTGAAAAATATATATAGCGGTTGAACTTCATCGATGGTAAGAGTGCACCTATCGTATTAATGTTTGTTGTTGAGATAGAAAGCCCTGGATTAATCGAAATTGCGAACTATAAATATTAACCTAATGTCTATATGATACCCAAATATATTAAGATTCGATTGTTATTTGTGTAAGATATTAGAAATATTTGTGCACCAAACGCAAATTCGCGTGACTCGTTATGTTTATTATATATACAAAATGAGCTAAAATGTGGGTTATTTTACTACGTTTTAAAGACTGGTTGAAAGCGAAGTCAAACGGAGGGCTATGTTACTAAAATCATAGTAGGTGTGAAATCATTGTACCAAAATGTGTTAGAGATTTTTCGAGAAATCTTGGGATGGTTTTTGACATTTCTTATGTTTAAATTATACGTAATCTTCGATTATGTCGTAGGAGATGTTGAAGTTAAATAGTTAGAATATTTTTCTACGTTTAGTGGAAATTTAATAAACTAACTTTAGGTCCATCATTGACGAGGTTGAAGTCTGCTTTGTATTTTGGGGTAAACTTTGATAATCAGCTTAGTTTTTAATAGAATAATTTATAATGTAGATACTGACGATTGGACGACGCAGTTCAGTGCAGAACAGTGCAGTGTTTATTGTAATGTAAATACGTTAAATATTTATTTTCTATTGGTATGCATTAAAATACTTTAAAGGTATGGAAAAATTTTGATTCAAAAGATTCAGACCGATCTGTTTCCTATCCGCTAGTAAGATTTGACCTTTGCTTGAAAATATTTGAAACTGAACTGGTTGACTTACATACATTAATAAAACATAGTTGATTATCAGAACGTCGCAAGTCTATAAACGTAGTATACTCCGTTATAGATAATATAATTTATATTAAAACGAATAGTTTCATTAGGTCTTGTAAATTCTCGAAATTTATTGCTTAATAAATTTTGTTTTTATAATTTAATACAATAAGAAAGTAATATATGTGTGTAGGTATCCTATATCACTTTCTTATTTTTATAAATCTTTATACGGAGTATGGCATATTCTTTCCTAAGAGCTGCGTGCTCAATTTAGCCAAATGAATATTTCCTACGTTCTTCAAGCATATCTAGTAAATAGTTGATAAGTAGTGTTAAGTTCCAATACGATATAGGTAGTTATCGATAGATTTTGTTCTCGAATTAAAATTGCTTGAGAATCGATTATTGTCTAATAAATTAATAGGTTTTGCGTGAAGAAAATTGATAAAAACTTTTTGATCATCATATTTGAGAGGTTGGATGTCTCGAAAAAACAACACTTAATTAAATATGTCTCATTTTTATAAACGAGAAGGTTTAAAACTTTTGATATTACAACCGAAAGTGGGGTAGTTGATTCATCCTTTTATCACTGCATCTGTGTGCAGTTGGTAACGTCGAGATGATCAGGAAAATTCTAAGCAAATTTCCATGGAATGAAGTATAACTGTCTGAATAACATTTGTTAGGAAAATTCAATACAAGGAAACTAATACATTGCTTGGAATACAAAGTTTAGGTCCTCATTGGGGAATTTGATTTTGTTTTATATATTTCACATTCATTCCTATCTGAAAAACTTTTCTACGTGTACTTTGTTAAATATTTTATTTGTTAGTGGTACTTTTGTATTGTTTTTGTTTGTCAACTACCTCATTTTATAGATGACATTTCAAACTCCGTTCAGAAACTAACATTAAATGAAGGGAACATTCAACAACCAGTATTGTAATACCTTATGAATTGTCTATGACCGTGTGTTAGTTCATTTGTTGTAATCGGTTTCTATTGTTACCTTCAATGTAATTTATTATTTTGTGGTTAAAATAGCCTAAAAACAATGATGTGGCAGCTTTTGATCGCTCAAATCTATTGCAAATGAAAGTAAAGTTTAGGCTTTGATAAAAAAAAATCCAAAAGTAAAATAAGAAATATGGAGTCTGATACTAAACAATTTAAATAAAATAATAAAAATTCCAGTTACATATGGGGCCTTATTCCAGACACAAATTCTAGTTTAACGGTCATAATCTGATATGTAATATTTTTGAATTACAGTCCAAAGTGTGCCCCTACGTAAGTACCTAGTTAATCGTATCATAGAGTAAGAGCAGGAGACTGTGTAATATAATTTGTATAAATAATACTGAAATATTTCATAATATATTGTGATAAGATTCATAATTCTTAAAATTACATATCTCGTTAAAATATAAAAAAAATGCTAAAAAAAATGAATTGAGTTTTTCATAAAGTACAATGTATCTTTTTTTTCTGAATCGACTAAAATATCATTCCATTTGAGAAATATAATTCATCTGATTTGGTGTTGTACAAATATTGCACTAAGAAGTCGCTCGAGATATATATTCTTGATTTGGCAAGTTGTAAATTGAAGTTAAATATTTAGTGGAGATCGTGGTAATATAATCTGTATAAAATTGTAACATTCCCATTAGTCTTCCTTGATCCCCTTTGGTACAAGATGGCAAATGATCTGTATTTTTTAACATATTTTACAATCAAGAAAAATCTAACTAATACACACGTACATGTAATCATCAGTTCACTCATTCTATTTCTACACGAACTTATTATGTTCTGTTATCTATGGTGAAAAAGATATGGTTAAATTATTATCAATGTATGTCTGAATGTTAACTCTAAATAGTTATATTTTAAGATATTTTGTTTCCTTTTCCTACTGCCTGTTACCACTGTTTATAACAATAAGTAAACAATATCGAATGTAGGCTATGATTTAGTTGTAAGGCCGCACACTGCGTCATGGTGCATAATGTTTTTATTTATTTCTATGTTATTTATGTTTATAAGTAACTAGCCAGGTTATTTACAATTGAACATGAGTAATAAACTGTTATTCACTTTACAGAAATGATAAGAAGTCGATGGATTTTAATATACCCTAGATATACGTTATTTGGTACCTTTCACAGCATAACGTGAGGTTAATGTGACTCTTTTAACTTAAATCTAATTTATGAATTGATATATTAAAATAACACATATAAATGAAATAAATCACTTTGACGGTCTGAAATTACATTTATTATACTTGAAAAAAGTAATTCTAAATAGGTACAAAGTTCTAACAGTATATGAAATGTGACCAGCCTCAAAATAGAGACTAAACACAGTCTGAACATATCAGAACTTTATGTTCTCTGTAGACTGATTTTATACTATTTGTGCATTCTACTTGCCTCTTTATAACGATCCTCGCACCCTCCAAAGTAATTACTTTGGACATCATGTACGCTCGAACAATCCCTTTCCTCACTAAGAGCATGGACGGGTTTCATCTTACTCCGCCAAAATGTCGTAACCGCCCTGTGTTCTAAATGATATCATCGCATAGAAGCTAGTGTGAACCAAAAATATGTCATAAAAACTAGATCAAAACAAATGACTCATCAAAACATGCAACTGATAAAACATTTTGGGCTTATAATATTACAAATAAGATAAGGTGAGGTCACTTTGACTCACAGAGGTGGTCTATCTGCGTAAATACAACACTTATCTGTAACACGAGTGCACCATTCGGTTCTGTAGAGGCGGCACTGAGTTAGTCATCATCATGTTGCTTTTGCAAATTAACTCATCAACTGTTTCTCTAAACAGTCTAAATCTTTGTAGATATAGATATGCTTCGCATATGAGTTTATTTAACACACGTTATGTGTCTAAGGTTAAACAAGTTTTTACTGCCGATTATTTCTCTTAATTCTGATTGAGTATGCTTTGGTAGATACGGAAATGACAGCAAATGAAAGCGGCGAAGTTATAAAGTATTTATTTTTATGTCGCTGTTATCTCACTAATGCGAGTGATTTTCACTGAGTTACTTCGCGGCAATTACCGTTACCGTGGGTGAGTGTATTTCGCATTTCATAATAAAATCGGTCTGTTGTTAAGTAAAAGAATTTAGAACCACTTTGTAATTGATAGTAAATTTTTTTTCGTTACACTGTTTATTAGAATTCATTGTTACTGATTTTTGGGACAGGATTTTGTTGACAGAATAATTATAAAAAGTTTTTAATCTATCGCCTTCTCTTGTAGCAAATACAATGTCTGGAATAAGCCATAATCACGTTGGGTATTCGAATAACAGTTTGGATTTTGTCCTGATCAGTTGTAAATGAGGAAACAGTAAATGATGTTTACTGCTGGTTGCTTAGTTGTTTTAAATGGAAGTATTCCTTAGTATTACGTGGTGTGGTGTAGAGGAGAAAGCTAGAATTATATGGATGGACATTATAAATCATTAGTGATTTATCTTGGAGGTAACTGTCAAAACTTTAAAATATATAATAACGGCAAACTTGTAATGAAACATAGATGATTCTAGAAATATTTGAAAATACAAAATTGTTTTATTTAAAAAGGTTAAATATATTGTACTACGGGATAAAAGTATTTAAATTAAGTATGATATAAAGTGGTTTAATGGGTGTAGTGTGTGTGTGATTTTTGTTTATTTTTCCATTAAAATTTTTATTGGATGTTATTTGTGTAGATTGTAACTATTATTTAATTTGTTGTTATTGCTACATTCAACTTTTAGAATTATTTAGACGGTGTTAAAGACTCAGTCCTTTAATATCTGTTGTCTATGTCTGTATGCGAAGCTGTCATTGATATACAACTCTTGTTTTTTTAAATTACTGAAATGTTCTGAATTAAATTTATGTGTAATTCCTTATAAGAAGCTTATTTAAGTACTTCTAACTTTATTTTAATTGACTTTACATCACAAAATATGAGTTATTGTTCATATTAACTAGAGATTCACATGTATTTACGTATTCCATGGGGGTAAATAAATAAATTGTGATTTTCAATTACAAAAAACAAAATATTGAGAAATGACATACTTGAATAAGTTGTATAACAATGTACCAGTTTCAAAAGTTTAGATGATGACATTATATTATCTGAAATGCCCAAAAGAAACTTGTATGTCATGTGTAAAAATAGTCTTTACTCGTGTACATCGCTCCATTCCACAAAACCAATATGACAATTTGACAGTTGTTCGATATCAAAATGCAGGTATATAATTCGAACAATACAGATACACAAATATTGGACCAATATACGTCCAAAGTATTAAGTTCCCTTCACATTCCGTAACAGACTGCTTATGGTGTAAATGATAAATTCTTGATTGTCGTGAGTATTTTTGTAGTGCCGTTTTCATATCGCTGCAATATTGGAGTTGTAAATAAATATGTAATATTATATTAACTTGTTTTATTTCTTTCAGAATTAATCCCAATACAAAATTAAATACGTTAGATACTTTTCCGTAATGAAAATTGATGTAGAATTTTATACATACTTTCATGATAGAAACTGTTCTTGATGATAATTTGTCTTAGCATCAGCAAGTAAAAAGCATTATCTGGAGAGTTTCGCCAAATCAGCTACGAGACTAAGAGTCAACTCAATTAGCGCTGGGTCGAAGTCGTCCAGGACTCCCGGACTTGGCCAGCTGCAAGGAGGCGACGTCCGCGTGTCCCGTACGTCGTCCAAATAGTTTACTCGATAATGGTGCCCACGTCAGTGTTGACCGGACGGCTTTAATAACAGCAGTTCCCGAATCCGTCCTATTTCAAGAGCAACCTGATATACCATGTGGTTTTAGTCGGTCCGATTCCGACACATCACTCCGACGCAAACCGCGGTAGGGTGACGGCTCGTGGGCGTTTCCACATGTGGAGTCAAAGCGGTTCGAGTCGTACTTATAGGTACGGTACTTCATCAGGCTTGAGGTTCACCTTGTTATTTTGACAAACTATCCAACATAAAATAAAACAAATTTGGGCTTTATAAATTATATTTAAATACAAAATTGTAGTATTAACTCTTAGGTACACACAATACGGCATTTAAACTAGTTACACAATTTGTAACCAGATATTTTTTGTAACTTTCCGTTAGCAAATGAACATTGTGACAGACATTATTGAGATTTTTTTGAACAAAAGTAAACACATCGTTCACCAAGAATAAAACCATCCATAATGAATCTTGTTGCTTGTTTTAGCATCTGTCAAGAGATGAAACAATGTTTTTAAGGTCTAAAAATTTTTCAACATACTGAGATTATAGAAACTCCACCCATTTACAACAAAATATAGCAATGCTTTAGTGAGTTTTAAAGTTTTTTTACATATTTACCTGGTCTACCTTACAAAGGACAGTTTAAAATTTGACATATTTTATGTTTCTATCTACATACAAAACTATCAGTCGAATATTTCAACGTCATTGTAGCAAGAAAATTGACACGACATTATATCTAGTGAAATTTTTTATAGTTGTCAAAATAATTCAAGAACGGGATATAATATCTTATCGAATAAACTGCAGTCCTTAAAATATAGATTGACCTGTGACAGAGGGCTACGAAATTGTTGAAGCAACTTTAACCAAACTTGATTTTATTTTGTATCGCCTAGTACCAGTTTTATCACAAATGGAGTGCAATACATTATAAATATAAAAATTGATACTTAAAATGTACCTCGAAGTTCTAAAATGACACAAGTGACAACTGTCAGATCAAACTATATTTTAAGGCCCATAAGTATCATATTCCCATATTATTTGTACACTCCTAGATAAAATAATACTTATTTCTATATGTATTTAAATAGCAATCAACACAACATTATGCACACATTCTTGCTGGAATATTAATATGAAAATTACTTTACATACCTACCTAACTGCTTGTTCATGACGACGAGGAAAAGGTTTAGATTTGTTTGTTTTATTAAATCAACGAAGGCGATGGCTCTTTGACTATTTATTTTACATTATTTTAAATGTATTTATTACTTTTTTCATTGAGACTGGAAATTTGTAATACAGTTTTTTGTCAAAATAGTCCAAAATTTTATCTCGCGTCATCTGCAATTAATAAAGCGAGCGCAGCACATAACTTTAGTCTCTTCGCTCTATTACAGTCCATAGTTCACTGTCTCTTAGACATTTAAATAAATGCAAGAAAGCATTGTCAGCCTTTCAATGTTTCTAACGATTTTTTTTTACTTACTCAGTTTGTTCACGAAAAATAATAATGTCTCATGATTAAATCTGTTAGACAGAGAAGAAATAGGTATCTATTCGCATACCATTTTAAAGTAATAAAGCAAAGTATAATTATTTCGGATTAAATTGACTAGTATTCTATTGTACATGCTTTCAGTTCGTTGATTTAGCGAATTTTTTTATTAATGTTTTGATAACAAGTAGTAAACTATCCACAATTTCAAAGAAAAAAATACTGGAAATTATATAGAATGAACATCAATTGTGGTTAAAACTCCAGTTTTATGAATTCTATTATTAAATGCTTGCCTTGAAACTTAACATATGTCGTATGTCTAAGTTCGATTATCTATAAGGCATTTTTGTCACATTATAACTTTGATAGCGTTTTAAATGACTTATTTTAGTAAATAATTCTATTGGGGGAAAGTTATGAGTTATATACAAATGATTAAAATTATTTGAAATATTGTAGTAAGACAGTGAAAACCTGGCACAGAAAAATTTAAATGTAACACTGTTTTTATAGTATTTACATACATAGACCTTCGCATAAACTAGAATTCATGGACTGTTGTGTGTGTGTGAATGTTCAATTAGATATAGATAACAGAACGTAAACGCAGGAAATATTTCTGTCACAATTGTAAAAGGTAGTAACTTCCACCAAGCCAGGTTTATTGTTATTCTTTGGAGAGTAGAGAGAGAGAGTGAGAGTAGAGTGAGAGTGAGAGTGAGTGACACACACGAAATACGCGTGGAGTTGCAGAAAATAACATATTCTTAAGCTTACTATTTATTTTATATTTCTTTGATGGATTGATTCCTACACAACGCTCCACTATAAGCTGGTTGACGCCCAAGAGCGTTCCACATGTAAAAAAAACATTGGACATCACGCCTTTCATCAACTCAAGAAAGGTAAACTGAATCTACTACTGACCACTATCGATTTGCCATTTCCAAATAATACCACGTATTCCTTCGTCTACAAACTGTTATCAGACTGAACACAACCAATGTGAACAGTAAAGACAAAACTATGTACAAGATATGTATATTTATTATAAAAACAATGCTTAATTATTTTGTATAAGCACCGAGCTTAAAGGCATCATTGTAGCGTCTTCAGATATTTAGATTTTCTCTTTAATATGTTTCTGACGTCATTGATCATGTCTTCGCGACCGGTTTTCAGCTTACTCTCTACAGGGCTTTGGTATTTTTCGTCTATTATCAATTTGGACAATTGCTGGTCGAGGTCCCCGAACTCGTACTTCGGCCAATCGTCAAGAACACCTTCGAGGTACGAGATAGAACTTTGTACCGTTCGATTGAGATTATTGAGTAATTCAACGGTTTTAAGTTCGTCGGGGGATTGGTTCGTTTTCTTCTTGGATTTCTTAGTGCTGGCGGGCGCGATCAATTCGTTGCAGACTCCCAGTAAGAAAGTGATGATGCCAATGAACTGGAAAATAATAATAATAAGTAAGTTAAATTGATTTTTTAAGTATTAGGCAGAGGTTTCGTTGCATGCTAGTAGACTCATCAATCATCAACAGTCCACTGCTGGAAATAGAACTCCTCTTCAAAAAGAGATTTTGACTTTTATACCAGACATCTCAAGTTTTCCTTCGTAGTTTAAACTGTTCTTGGTGACAATTTGTCTTAGCATCAGCAAGTTTCCCTTCGTAGTTTACTACTTTAATCGACTGTTACGACACCCATGGCATGAATAGGGCTGGAGACATTCCGTATTCTTGATATGCTAGTAATTTACCTCTAGATAATTGGATAAGTGTTCTAAGCAGTCCCTCATGTTCCAGGCAGCGTCAGAGCCGAACTGCAGCTCCGTGGCCAGCTGAGCCTGCGCTGCGGGCAGGAGGCTGGTGGCGGCGGTACAGGCGCCGTGTACTGCGGCGGCGTGGCCCAGCGCCAGTTCGCCCACCAGCCGCAGCGTGGTGCAGTACAGCTCCCGGTATGGTACCGGCGAGTTTACAAATGCTGTGAGAGAGGAACAACGACATCGTATTTTTTTTAAAACTGAAGTTAACTGAGTTTTACTACTAATTCTTTTGATACGAGTGAAATAAAAAGGTGGAGTTTGCGTAGTATTCGGTTCATGACCTAAGGAATTCTGTAACATTTTCTTTTTATTTAAATAAAAAAATCTAAGTAGGTAACGACTATCTTCGATCAGTCTTTGGGTAAATACAACAGTATAATTTATACTCTCGATTGTCGGACCTTGTTAAAATACATTTTTACGCTAAAATTCACTTGTACTTTTATTCGATTATTTACCTGATTATATACCTGACCAGTTTTACCTAATGGTTTGGGCGAAATCGGTCAGGTCAATTATGTAAAAGCACAGTAGTTTACTTTAATAAGTATACGCTTTTCTAAAAAAAGTTTAGTTTTTTTTTTAACGCCCGCACTAGGAATAAATCTTGTGTCGTGGGTGACTTTACAAACATACAAGAAACGGACACAAAGAACACCCAGACTCAGAACAACAATTTGTGGCTTACACAAAATGTTGTCCCATGTGAGATTTGAACCCACAACACTCAGCGCAATACAGAGCGGCGTGGCGAACGTTTAAACCACTAGGCCAACCGCGCAGTCAATCATATTACGTAGGTTGTATCCAAGGATAGTGAATTTTAGTTTTACTTACCAATAATTCTACTAGAAAATGGTGCAGATATACAAATTCGTTCTTTCTCTCCATACATCTGTTTACATTTCTCCATCGCCTGACTGAACGCGTCGACACAAACGTTCAGCTGCTCGTAATGGCCTTTCTTCTCTTCCGCGCTCCTGTTATCAGCCAGTTCTATGCACAGAGCGATTGCTGATACTAGGGCATCTTTCAATCTCAAGTACGCCATCTCTTGGTCAAATGTCCTACTTTTTAGGTGAGGGTCTTCGAATTGAGGCGGCTCGAAGTTCACGATTACGTTCAGATCGCGATTATCTCTGTAAATTAAGAAATAACTTCACATATCGCAAGGGTGTCTAATTCCAAACTAGGCAGAGGCAAATATATTACATATAGTATATATTTCTAAATACATATGTATTGTTGTAAAATTACACGTGAACACAGAACAATGTTGTGGTCACTACACAATTATTTATCTCTTTTGAAGATTGTACCTATGGTTATATAAATATACTTAGTCTGGCCATAAATACTGTTACACTTAATTATAAAAAAATATTACATTTGAATTTCGAATCTGTCATTTTTATACGATTGTTCATTGTGTTTTCTCATTTTGGCGCCAATACATTGTAAAATATTTTGCGATATTAAAATGGTGTGGGGTGATAAAGAGAACCGAATCGCTGTGATAGCATTACACAAAGTAGGTATGGAGCCAAATGCAATTTTTAAAACTCTCCATACACTTGGTATTAGTAAAATGTTTGTGTACCGGGCTATTAATAGGTACAATGAGACCTCCTCTGTTTGTGACAGAAAAAGATCTGGCCGTCCACGTAGTGTTCGTACGAAAAAGGTGGTCAAAGCAGTAAGGGAAAGAATTCGAAGAAATCCTGTCCGAAAGCAAAAGATTTTATCTCGGGAAATGAAGATAGCACCTAGAACCATGTCGCGTATTTTAAAAGATGACTTAGGACTTGCAGCCTATAAGAGACGCACTGGCCATTTCTTAACTGATAATTTAAAGAAGAATAGGGTGGTAAAATCGAAACAACTACTGAAGCGGTACGCAAAGGGAGGTCACAGAAAAATTTTGTTTACGGATGAGAAAATTTTTACAATTGAGCAACATTTTAACAAACAAAATGACCGTATTTATGCTCAAAGCTCTAAGGAAGCTTCCCAATTAGTCGACAGAGTGCAACGTGGACATTATCCGACTTCAGTGATGGTTTGGTGGGGTGTTAGCTATGAAGGAGTGACTGAGCCATATTTTTGTGAAAAAGGTATCAAAACATCGGCACAAGTGTATCAAGATACCATTCTTGAGAAGGTAGTTAAGCCCCTTAACATCACCATGTTCAATAACCAAGTATGGTCCTTCCAGCAAGACTCGGCGCCGGGTCATAAAGCTCGGTCCACGCAGTCTTGGTTGGAATCGAACGTTTCGGACTTCATCAGAGCTGAAGACTGGCCGTCGTCTAGTCCCGATCTTAATCCGCTGGATTATGATTTGTGGTCAGTTTTAGAGAGTACAGCTTGCTCTAAACGCCATGATAATTTGGAGTCCCTAAAACAATCTATACGATTGGCAGTGAAGAATTTTCCCATGGAAAGAGTGCGTGCTTCTATTGATAACTGGCCTCATCGTTTAAAGGACTGTATTGCAGCCAATGGAGACCACTTCGAATAAGCTTTTTATATTTTTAATTGTTTTATATTTATGTATTAAACTGACACACTGTAAAAGTAATAAATGTTATTTGCAGTTAACAATTTTCTTTTTTCTTTATTACAATATTTATGGCAAGACTAGGTATTCTATGTGTATAGAGGAACTTAAAAAACATCCATGAAACAGACACAAGGAATACCCCGACTGAGAAAAACAATTTATAAATCACGCAAAGTGTTGTGTCATGTGGGGATCGAACTTACAACACTTAGTACAGTAGGAAATGACAACGTGGTCGCTATATTTCCGTTTGGTGATAGATTAAGTCGTGTGCGCCACCCCTGTTCATCCCATAAGGGTAGACTAAGCGAGAAAACCGCGTAGAAAAACAACACTACGAAGAGAAGGTAAGCTTGAAACAAATCCTATACTAACCCATCTGGGCAGCATAATACAGAAGGCCAAAATTTTTTCTAAGGCCTTTGCCCAGCGGTGGACTGTTGATGTGATTTAGAACAGAACTTACGTGGGTTGTGCGGGCAGTCGTGTAGGCTGATGGAGAGGTGCGGGCGGTCCGGCCAGTAGCGACAGCAGAGCTTTGTCCCTCGCAGCCGAAGCCGCCCACCCGCAAGCTTCTAACCGATTACCCCAATTGCCCAACTCCACTAGTTTTTCAAATGTACCGTACTTGTACGCGTACGTTAAATGTTCTACGCTCTGGAAAAATAAATTTGAAAAAATTGTAAACTTTCGGTGTACAAAAATTAACGTTGGGAAATATGATTATATCTTTTCTCCAAGTTAAGGACAACAATAGGGTTTCTAAAATGTGTACAATTTTTATGAATATTATTTTAACAGGGAAACTTTTGATAGTTTTTTAAACCAAATTGCTTTTAATTTGATTTTTTTATTGCTTACCAAATATTTTGTCAACAAATCGTTTTTTTAATAGGAATATTTTTAACTAATACACACATTAAATAGTATCGATGTAAGAATAACATCTTTCATCTGAGCGTAGAAAGAAAAGTATGGCGTCACAACTTATTTCTTTGAAGTGTACCGCTTTGACGTTTAACAGTGATTTATATGACAGTAAACAACGAGAGAGAAAGCGAGTGAGAGAGAGCGAGAGAGAGAAGAGAGAGAGAGAGATAGAAAGTGTGAGCTCAGGCACGTACATCCTTGGAGTGGTGTGTGTGGAAGGCGCGCGTGTCGGCGAGCAGCTGCAGCGCGCGCGAGGCGGCGCAGGCGGGCGCCAGGCGCGCGGCGTGCAGCCAGCCCAGCGACACCAGCTGGATGTGCTTCACCTCCAGCCGCGCGTACGCGCCGTCCGCCGCCAGCGCGTCCCCTGCACACCGTGTACATGCTCTAAACGATCGTTTTCACCGCACGACTTGCAGCAAAAAAAAATTCACAAGCTTTAAAGGATATTAAATCGTTTTAATGATTCTAAAATTCTTTGTGATGCATGCCGCTCGGTGAAAATCGTTCTCGACGAAGTCTGAGAATGTTCTTTTAACACCATGAAATAGCAGTCCTCATATTATTGTACGTCATACGGCTACGTAAACTAAAAAGGTTATTGTCGATTGATCGCACTTTTTTATTGTGACCAAAAAGGGATCTTCCTCCGATTGACTCATCAATCTAGTGAAAGTTGTGTTTACGTTGGAGTTTATAACCCTTATAGAACATATTTGAGGATTGTAAAATATAGAAAAAATTAAACTCAACTTATGAAACCTCTATCTTAATAAAATATTTTGAACAAAACCGTTTTGAACTCATCGCTTCAAGACTTAAAAAAATATTCGGTAGTCAATTTTCAACCCCTTTGTACATTCGACATTCGTACAATCTTATTTATAATCGTAACTATTTTTAAAATGAAACTTACCAAGTAAATGATAAAATTTAACAAGTAGGAGCTTCGCATGGAAGTTGGCGGGTGAGTGGTGGAGGACTAGTTCTAGTAGACATAGAGCTTCGACGATTGGCGCCGAGCTTTTTTGCTGCACAGCTAAATTAAAAAAATATCAGTTACAACCTTCAGAGTACTAAATCGTTGGTGACAGACAATAAAAATATGATAACTTAAAAACTACTGTAAGAGGCTTATTTAATTTAGTAATATTTATCTTAACGTTTTACAAATTAACTACAAACCATTCAGTTAATAAATTCCTAAGTTTTTATTAATTTTGTTTAAAGGACGACTCCCGCACTAGGAATGAATCCTGTGTCGTGGCAGACCTTATAAACATACATGAAACGGACATAAAGAACACCTAGACTCAGAACAACAATTTGTGGAATTGTCATATAAAGTGCTGTCCAATGTGGGGTTTGAACCGTTAACACTCAGCGCAGTAAGTAGAAAGCGGCGAGATGACCACTTAAACCACCACGCCATCCGTGCAGTCAAACTATTTGCTCTTTGCTCTTTCTCAAATACCTTGTTTGCTCTTATTTCAACCTATACAATTAAGGAAGTATACCTGACATGATGGGAGATGACAATTCTTAGATTAGTTACATAACATTGTGTTTAAATTATGAATTCAATAAAGTAAATGGTTACCAGCATAAAAGTAATGATGCGCCGCTAAGATTCCGTAAGCATCAGGCGTACAGAATTCTGTTATAGTTGCTGTGACAAAGCCCAGCTTTAAACATCGCATGTAGTGGTCTCTCAACTTGGTGGCCAGCGATAGTGCTTCGTCGGCTGGTAAAGGTGCCGCAGTCAAGCGCCACGCTGTTAGGCATGAGATATGACGTTGGATGTCGTCAGCCTGCAAAAATGTCACAAGGTGCAGAATTAGAAACATGTACAGTGAATCAATTGAGGTCTTCCTAGTAAAAATAATTGGTTATATCCAAAAAAAGTACAGCAAATCGCAGATGCCAATCTGTTACTAAAACAAATATACTGATATTTATTTTAGAAACAGAATTGACAGTATTAGATACTTGGAATAACAAAGAAATATCCAGCATTGTTCGCTGAGTTAGTTTAAACTTACTTGTTATACCTCAATGGATTGGTCTTATGCGCTTGTCTTGTACTTGGGCGGTCATTGCTGCCGTTTCATAGAGGTATCTCGTTACTTAGACATATTGGCAATCAACTGGGCACGGAATCCAGGACAGCTGAGGTCACAATGGTACCGCAGGCTTCCTACCAAAGACTTCATAAAAATATGAACAAAAGAAACTTACCGTGTCAGGTTCACTATTCTCATCAAATCCAAGACAAGTCAAGAAATCCCTGCAATTCTCTTCTCTTTCTTTCTGTGGTATCATTGGCAAATACGGTCGTAAGTCTGGCACTGCACATGCCTTGTTTGCAAAAACTCTTAAATACTGTACACATAATGCTAATCCGCTACCAAGTAACGAAGTGGGATCACCGTCAACTGCTAAACGTTTCCACAATTCCAAACGTGCTAAATATGGTCCTCTTAAAGTCCTACCTGAGGACATACTTTCAACTAATTGACAGATAAATTCATGGCACTTCTCTGCAGTATTATCAACGGTACTTTCAGGATCCTCCTCACTTTTCTTCATTAATTGAAATACAGAGTCAAAGTATGGCAGATAGTAATCCCAACGGTCAATATTTTCGTACAGCAATTCCTTGCAGATGAGGTTTAATCGCTTCCAAATGCCTAGTTTTGTAAGGTACGGAATACAAGGTTGCGCAGTAGATCCCGGCACTAACTGAGAGTACAGCGGACTCTCAATAAACTTCAAAATATCTTCCCATTTTTCTTGCAGCTCTAAAATCATAATGTAAAGGCGAGCTTCCTGTTCCGCTTCCATTTTGTTGTCAGATATAAAATTGTCTACCATTCTTTGAGCTAGTGCTAGTAGAATGCCTCGTTTAGTGGTATCTTCTGACGTCTTAGCCTGTTAAAGTATAATGCACAGGATTAGATTCTGTAATCTTTATCACACTTGTGTATGAGTTGCAAGAATGACAAACTTGTATTACTCCAAGTTATATATGGTTAAGGTTTAGGTACACAATTATAAACATACTACAGTGGACCTTCGGTAATCCGGTCCCTGTCTAACCCGGACCCCCCCGCGTAATCCGACATCAATCAAACAATTTTTGCTAATGTAGATTGTCCATGATTGAACAGGTTACAACATGTGCTCGACGCATAGGTATTGTTTAAATTCTGATTGCTTAGTTTGAATTTGACTATGTGTGATAGCAGTGCAGCTCAGCGTCTATTCATTGTGCATTACATATACATACCTAGTAATGTCATCACAAGCTCAGAAGACAAGATATAGAATTTTATGATTTGTCTGTGAGTTGTTGGATTACAAGATATTCTTTTGTAAAAAAAATCCGAGCTATAGGGGGTCTTAGGCAGTACTCTATAATCCAAAAAATTCGATAGTCCGACACTGCCCTGCAAAATGTTTGTCGAATTGCCAGGGGTCCACTGTATTTGTAATGTTTCATATTTAAAAGATTCCAACAAAACTAAAGAAAGTTTAGTTGTGTCAATCATATTGGTTTTAAAAAAGGAAATTACTAAATTTAGAGAGTTTTGGGGGTTTGTTGTTGTTTCTCTTGTATGTATATCTCATGTATAGTGTAATAATCTCAGATATATTTGTTAAGTAGAAAATAAAAAATAATTACCTGCAAAACAATACTCATAACTGCCCAGAAGTAATAAGGGTTTTTAGGAGCAAATTTGTATAGTGCCATAGCAGCTCGTTGCTGTGACCGATAATCCCCTACCCTCACATAGGACATAAAGAGATGCGAGTGTAGTTCTTCACTAGTTGGTTCTGCCTTCACTGCTGCTTCATACAGAGCACATACTTTGTGTACTGAGGAAAAATGTATTCATGATATCAAAGTTGTTATCAAATTTATACTGCTGAATTGCATCGTTAAGTTTGCTACTTCAGTGAATTTAAGTATGTCTTGCATTCAAATAAATCTTAGAAGAATTACGCTTACACTGTTGGGATTCCCGATATGAGATAGTCATTGCTTGTAATGTGGTATCATCGCTTGGTTTCTCTTCAGCCAGAGCGTCCAACACTACGTGCGCCTCTGAACCTTTACCTAACCTAAAAAGCGCTAGGGCTTTCAAAGCTCGAGCTGCCTGTAGTGAAGGGCTTTTTTTGAGCACTTTTTCAGCTTCCTGGAATGCTTTTTTATTATTCCCATTGTCCAACCAATCTGAAAAGAGTATAAATAAAGATATTTTTGTCGTAACAGTTCCTCTGTTGGGGAGGTTGGACGAAAGCTATAATTAAACTTCAAGCTTTGATAGTACCGTATATAGGCCGCAGCCGACGTTCCACAATACCACCATCGTGTACGTGCTGTGGTCGCACCGCCATTTTTCATTTATATACTTTAATTCGGAAAATAGCTTAACTTTCGATACTTTTTCGGCCTTTTTACAGCACGTTTGTTTTGCGATTTTTGTCTGTGGTCGTAGTAATTTGACAGCTTAAAAGTGACATTTGATAACTAATGCTGCCAATGAAAAATATATAAAAAATTAAATAAGTTTAAATAAAATTCGTATTAAAATACCTGCATGACACAAATGGACTGGTTGGAGTGGTTTAAGCGGTAGCCACACCACTCTCTACTACGCTGATTATTGTGGCTTCAAACCTCACATGGGACAACACTTTGTGTGATCAACAAATTGTTGTTCTGAGTCTGGGTGTTCTTTGTGTCCATTTCTTTATGTTTATAAGGACCCCCGCGACACAGAATTTATTCCTAGTGCGGGCGTTGTCTTTTTAAAAAAAAACCCTAAAATTAAAATACTCGTGCTATGCGCCATAAAAGAAAAGAATTGAAATATTTTGGAATTAAAGTATCGGCACTTACTGGTAACATTTCAAATAAGTACGTGACCTGTCAATCAATATTTTCGTTCATAAATCGTTTTTCTTAATAGTTTAGATTTTTGTGCAGTTTTCCTTTGATATTAAGATAAAAAAACTATTAACATGACTAAAGACATTCGTGATTTTGGCTTGAAATAATTTATAAAGTTTTCATGCGGTAAATGGCAGAATTTCAAGTTGGAAAACTACTAACCAAGTTTGAACATGTTTATAATCGTACAATTACGGGTAACTGTGAGAAAGTGTAGTAACTGGAAGTCATTATTTTATGGAAAGAATAATATTTTTATGTTAACTCATAGTTAAAATAGCTGATGTTTACCATTTTTACGTAACGCTAAAATAAACAAATCATTGTATATGTATAGCTCGACTAAATAATTTAGAATTAAGTTTGCCCTTTTTGTAAAACATATTTTAAAATAACCGTTTTAAAATATATTTTTAGTGTAATAATGATAATATTTAGCCACAATTGTGTTAATATAATATAAATAAAAATATTTATTTTTGATTCATTTTTATTTATATTCAACGCATTTTATTTACTTTAGTTGATTTTCGTAGAAATTGAACATAGAAGAACCTACCTTGTCTGTCTTTAACAGGCAGGGTAGGTCCAACTGTTCCATCGTGGAAGTTAATATTATTTTATTTGCTCCAGAGTATTTTCTAAGCGCGTGCTTAAAATAATAACGCAACATGTCAAAAGGAATGAAAAATTGTCGGGACTAGACATAGACTAGATATCTGACTTGACACATGCAATCAGATATTTTTTTTTATATACTTTAATGTGGTGCCAATCACTGACAATGTGGCCCTCTCTCATCTTGATGGACAATCCATCATATCGTACCGTCATAAAAATGGCTCCAACATCAGTCAATAAAGTAAATGTAATAAATTTAAAAAATGTATGAATTAGAACTACAATGTGTCTTTTTATCTAGATTTAAGAAAACCTTTAGCTAGTCAAGAAGCGTTACCCTTACGTATAGCATGAAATACATAGAAAATTGGAGGAATTGAATTAATCGACAGTGACGATGAATTGAGTCCTATGTCAAAACTAGAGACGAATCAATGTCAGAGCTGCTGTAAGTACGTGACGTCTAAGTATGCGCCAGCACTTCACACTCTAATACGATGCAAGTGGTTGAATATTTAGATGCTAATTTATTACAGTAATTTAAATTTTAAAATATTTTTTCATTTAAGCCCAGGATTTCTTTTACACCATTTTTTACCGGAGCATGTGCAGTTTTCTTAATATTTAGATGACGAATACAGAAGGATTTTAATGGCATGTTATGCTTATCTATAACAAATGCAATAGTATACAATATTGCAATATTGTAGAGGTAAGTTAGCACTTACTCGTACTTTCGCTATCTTTAAATAATAAAGTTTGTTCTTTGGGAACGGTATACCAAGTAGGTGACAACAAACTTTAGGAGATGAATAAATAGTAAAAATTGTAATTTGATTACTAAATCATAAAGTATTGAAACAAAGCAGTTCTAGCTGGGTTGTCATATAAGCGAAAGTGGTGCCCTCTTTGCTGCACACATTCCCGAATGGCAATATCAGGGCTAAGGTCCGAATTGTGCTTACAGCACTTACGACATTTAAACTGCTAACCTGTGGTCCGGTTTGGGCTGCGGTCCGAATTGTGCTCACAGCACTTACGACGTTTAAACTGCTAACGTGTGGTCCGATTTAGTGAGCGTGTCAACGTCTTTTAGCAGTATTAATAATTCGAACCACTTGTGAGTGTACTTACGAATTCAAAAAGTTGAACATAACCTAACAGAGCATTTTTTGACATAAACATGAGTGGAGTATGTGGTGTAGCCGATGAAGATGGTAAAATGCTTGTATTTCAAGCATTTTCCGCAATCATGGATTCATAGATTCAAATAAATGGCGCAAAATACGCCAATACTCACAATGCTAACGATCCGACCCGTCAGTACTGTAACCACTAGGTAGTGACGTCACATGTGACGTCATAGCATCCACAACGCTAACGATGAGCTTGAAAAGCACGATCGGACCGCACGTTGGTACGCTATGAGCGCTGTGAGCGTGATTCGGACTACGGCCTAGGTGTATAAAATTAACATAATTATATATTATGCAAATGATAAATGTTCTTTGACAAGTTTTGAAAAATTGATTTTTTGATAATGCATTTCACAGATATAGTTGTACAGTTACGCAATGCACGATTTACCTAATTTTGGACTTGGTAGTATGAAATAATCTACACGAAACTCTGATTCTATGCAGACGAAGTTTAAGAAGCTGGTAGGTAGACATCATCATCATGAATATCCTCTATCAGTCTACTGCTGCTGCTGTTGTCGTGCAAGGTTTGCTCTCCTAGTCGCGTTTTACGACACCCACGGGATAAATAGGGGTGATCACTTTTCACATTCTTAATCCATCACAAATTTGATAAAAGATTAGACTTACACATACCTAGATAAACTTAGACTCTCTATTTCAGCTTCCTCAAGAAAAATTTTACTACAAAAAACGAAAGGAAATGCAATTATTTGTTCCATAATTAGTTTCCAAGAATACTTTTGCATGTTTAGTTTTTTTAAGGAAATGAATTCGACCTTTCCTAACGGAACCTAGCCCGGAGAAGAAAGGACAAAACAAATTCGGAGATTATCGTCTTTTTAAAGTCCAGATAATCTTCTTAAAATGCAACGTACGTTTTCTCAGTATAGCAAAAGGTATATTTGTTATAACTGGATTAAAATTCTTGTAACCTTTTCAGTAACTATTTTTTTCCTCTTTAACAAAATATATCAGTTTAGGCATGAAAGTGTAAAAAACACTCAGAGCTACTTTCGATAAAGATCAATAAGTTTCAGTATTTCCCTATCTATGTTTTTGTAACGGTACTGATTATGCAGTTCGTAGTCTAGGCTCATATTCCGTCAACAGTATTCCAGTATACATGATTAAGTGTTCAGTATACGTGGTTCCTCAGATAAACAGATCTTTTGTATAGTTTAGCTAGTGAACTACGCTTTGTCTTTGCAAATTAGTTGCAGTTAGTTAGTTGTAGTGCACTGAAACACCGTTTTTGGTATTAAGAACATCTCGTTTAAGTCGTCTAAGCCATGTTTGATCTGATAATAATTGTAGACCGAATTTTTGTCAGGTAATAACATAACATTCTGGCACTTTGTCATCTCTATAACCCATGAAAGTATGTATTTAAGTGTACTAAGCGTAACGAAAGGAGATTGTAACTAAATAGCGTATAAATCGAGTATGATGAGCGCCAAAACTCAAGCGAAATATCGTACACTTACTTTAAAAACGTCGAGTTTTACAATGTTTATAATGACTTTACTTAGTTATATATATCTTGGTAATGATTTAAACGAGCTCGATTGGTTGATTGTATACGTGTGGGTATAAACCAGGTGCATCACGGCAAAATCAAAGACGTTATGGGTTAAATAAACAAAACATAAGTTGTAACATTTAATTTAACATAAATATATTTTTATAATTTACGATTCTCAAACTTTAACCTACGTTAAAATTAAAATATTCACCTAATTCGGCTACATCAACCGTCATTTTATCTCACTTATCTATTACAAAAGTCAGACATGCACACATCATACACAACAACAATTATCACTAGGTAACGGCAGTGTAGTTTCTTCAGCTTAGCCTCATAGCTGCATAAATTCTATCATTTAGCTCTTAAGTCGACGGTTTCGAATCCTGAATCTGGGATACTCCCAATTTTAGGTGGCGTCAATTCTGGCGGGAGTTCCCTGGATAGAGACGCCCTCTTATGTCTTGGTGGAGGCACGGGTGCCGGTGCAGGAACTTTGGATTTCAAGAGGTTTTTAATCCTCATGCCACCTCTATAGTAATACAGGTAAATGCCAGCTAGAACGCCAACAGCAACAAGCAATGTGACAATTGCCACCACGAAGCCGTACCATGAGCTTCCAGTAGATTCTTCTGGCGTTGGCACTGTCGGTCTTCTGGCTGGTGGCACATATGTAGGTCTAGGTCGTCTTGTGGTTGTAGTGAAGCGGTCTGCAATAGCTATGTCAGCACATGCCCTGAATTCCTCTTGTGGTCCGCAGCCTACTGCCTCTGTCCCATTGTTGCATGAACCCCAATTATTACCAGCGATGTATCTCCATTGAAGAACACAATGGGAACATTCTAAACCTACAGGTAATTTATACTTCATCTCGTATATCTTGTTACCATCTTTAGGATAGTATTTAGTTGACTCTCTTCCATCCAGTTTGAGAACATATTTATCAAGACAGTCTTGAGTTGTATTTTTCGGTTGCTCGCAGACGCGAAATTCGAAGAACCCATAATGATTGGCTGTTAGTTCTACCTTTATTATAATAGTATCCTGAGGTGCGTATTTGCGGACTATGACACCTTTATAAAACCTACCACCTGGTTCATGTGCTCTTGGCTTGGCAGCGTCCCAGGCGTCACCACATACGCCACATTTTCCTTCATTCCTCTGCCATTGGCGTGAGAAACCACCGCAGAAGAGTTCATGATCATTGTAGTTGTGTGGTGTATCGAAACCGTAGCGCCAGGCGGAAGCGCGAGAGGGTGGTTCGATGAGTCTGCCGTGACCGCTCACTGATCTGAATGTCACTGTCAGTACTACTATACACCAGAATATCTGTAACAACAAAAAGATTATGTTAAATGATGTGGGATTATTGTAGGATTGTAACTATCGGGCATAATAGAAAATTTAGCTTTATTCAGTAGTTCAAATGGCGAAATGTTATCATTATGAATGGTATCGTAACAAACACAAACTCGATTGTTTTATTACTAACATTGCACAGAAGAATTCGTCAGTTATTCTCACGAGCGAATTTCTTAACAATGGCGTCATAGACCCAGATAGCTTAGTTCATCTAAGATTGCCTTTGGCTATGGTTAAAATTATTGGCTTGCTTATAGTCAGTGAACGATCTACATACGCTAATCGTAAGTATTTACGTAAGAAAAGTTAAAAAAAAAGTGTTAGAAATGATGTTACTGTTGGCCTATTCGTTTAACGGTTATCATCATGATCATCAAAACTTGTTGTGTCTGTGTGTCATCATCGTCAACAGCCTTTAACAGTTTACTGCTGAACATAGGCCTCTCTTAAGCAAGGAGGTTTTGGCCTACTATACCATGCTGGCCAGACGAGTTCGTGTAGGGTTTGTTTCAAGTTCTCCTTCACTTCACAGTGATATTGTCTGGTATATTTTGTTCCCTTAGTCTCGCCTCTTACAACACCCATGGGAAGAATATGGGTGGTGATGCTCTGTATTCTTATTTCGTCACATTCTTATACATGAGTACAATTGTATACTTCTAGAACTCTTAAGTATGTTTATCAGCAGTTTGGTAACTATAACACATGCTTGGCCTGACTTGGATCAAGCAAGTATATGTGAGAAGTGTCTAGTTACTATTTTTAGTATACATATTTAAGTTTAATAACAAGTACTAATATTACGCCATACATCATAAAAATATTAGTTACAAGTTACATAGTACCAATTGCATAGTCTTATAGTTATCGCACTTTCTAGCGAAAATATATTCGTTAACGAGGAAAAATAATTAAATGTTAGTTTATTTGCAACTGAAATGGTTATTAAAACATAATAGCCACTTGTTCATTGCGTTAGATTAGACTAATTAAAATGCAATAAAGTAACTCTTTCATTTCTTAAGAACATTTATTGTGTTAACTTTTTTTCTGATTTGGATTTGATTTCATTTACTGTTGGCATCTAGAAAAAAGGAAGAATTTTATGGTAATACCTCACTAAAGATGTTATAAAGCACAGTCCAGGTTACATAAATGTCTTCTCAGTGTAAAGACTTCATAACATAAACTAATTAAGGACGAACGAAAATAATTTTACTGGTATGACCGAAGGAGTATGTAAATATTACTTTACTTGAACGAGTAGGGATATGATGAGTGAAGATTAACATAACGTATTGTGGTGAATTCCACATATAACGAAACAAAAACATATTTTAGTGGCAACTAACGAAACTACACCGAACTACGACGTAATCATCTTTATCAGCCTTTAATGGTCCACTGCTGGACATAGGCCTCTTCTTAGAAAAGATGTTATGACCAGTATGCCAAACCCTATATATACCTGTCAGGGCAGCGTGATATTACAATACTACGCTGCCCACTGCCCAGTATATACAGAGTTTGTTTCAAGTTGTTGTCCTGCAAAATTTTCTCCTTTCGTGGGATAAATAGGAATTAGAGTTGAGACATTTCGTATTCTTAATCCGTCACCACACGGAATGCGCCGGCATGACATCTGTTAATTCGCAAAAATCGGACACACAGACGAAGTAGCGATCTAATAGTAATTTATTATTTTGATTTGGGCTATCGTGACTGAGTGGTTATTATTCAACAATGTTATTGTTCAGTTCTTATATAATATTACATCACAATGGTTTATATAAATAATGGGACGCTTTCGATGTCCGTAGAAAATTCGAAATTGGTTGACGATTAACGATTATCTACTATAAATTATACGGACCATTCACACCTATCAAATTCAGTTAACTGTGTTTGTTATGCATTACGAGTTTTAATATTAGAGTCTCTTTATTATACAAAAGTATACTCTTTATTATATACGGTATTTTAGTGTGACAATGGTTTATTTTTAAGTGCCGGGGTAACTATCAGGTCTATTCTTGCTTTCTAACTTTTTTGCATGTGCGGCAATCCCCTCGATATCATCTACTGGTGGTTATATCGGACTCGAAGTGACCAAAAACCACACACCACCTCCGTTGCTAGTAACTGGGGAACCAGTTTATGTTTTTACCTAACATTTTCTGAAGCGAGTAAGAGTTTTATTTCCACCATTTATAGTTGATTTTTAGTTTTAGAATATGAATTGTGAGTAAGAGGATAAATAAAATATATTGTTTATTAGTAAGGTATATTGATAACGTACACGTAGCCGATTTCGGCCACAGCGATCAGTCTCAACGGAGACCCGTCAACTACGCTGAAGATATCATAGTGCACAGGTGTGTATGCAAACACAGGTGCACTTTCTCTTTCCTTACTCTTACGAGCCGAAAGGGCGGCTATCCGACACGATCGGGCAGAGATCAAGCACAGAACCGACAGCTTTACATACTCTCCGAGGCAAATGTTCCTTAGTTAGGTATACAAGGTATAGGAACTTTGCAAATTACCTAAACAATTATGATATTCGAACCAATAAGAAACCAATCAAAGAATAAAAGCAAATGAAACAGACTTACAGTATACAAATACAAACAATGAATTTGTAAGATAATAAAAATTAATATGAAGAAGATTTAACATGCTTGACGTAACCACGAAAATAAAGATAACTGCGTCCTCTAATAATAAAATCAAATTACCTAGAAATGTAATTAATAACCATAAAATCTAAGTATTTCTTCAATTTAGGAATATATGCAAGTAATGGACAATTTCTTAATGATTAAACACTCCATTGTTTAGTAATGGACATACAATTTTTAGTTTTTATTTACTTTACGGTTGGTATACAAGAATTAATGTTTGACGTTTGTAATAACGTTAACGTTATCGTTATTATGAAACGAGTTTATTTTTTGTTTGTTATGCTTTCACGCCCACACATTGTCAGAGGCATCACATCATATCATCACATCAGCAGTCTTTAACACGCTACTGGAAATAGGTCTCTCCTTAGCAAAGAGGTTTTGGCCTACTATACCACGCTGGCCAGACGGGTTGGTACAGAGTTAATTTCAATTGTTCCTTCTCTTGGCAGTGATGCTGTCCTTTGTAGTTTTCTCCCTTAGTCGGCTCTTACAACCCCCATGGAATGAATAGGAGTGGTGATAATACACGCTGTATTCTTAAACTATCACCAGAGACATACAAGCGGACATAATCGTAAATCCAGATAATCCAGTGCACGGAGGAGGAGATAGTTTTTAAGACAGCGTAAGGGTTGAAAAAAGTAAAAAAAAGTATTGTATAGTTAAAATGGAATTAAACTGTCCACAGCTACTATTAATAGCCAAGAGTCTCAAGATCAATCCGATTAAATATTTTGAATTGTTGACTAAAGAAAATCCAAGTGAGTGAGATGACCCAAAACTGTCCTTCCCCTGATTCTGTGCAGTGACAATGACAAAAGAAAAACAGGATAATTGTAGAATGTTATAAGTTTGTGTATGAACTTGGTAAGAAGGCTGAAAAATTCTTTACGATCCGTTCTCAAACTTAAATTATAAAACATGCAAAAAATATTAAAATCAGTAGAACCGTTTCACAAACACTAAACCACGAGATTTTTATACATTAGAAGATGTAACGCTTAGAATCTAATTATTTATATTAAAAAATCCGTATCAAAATAATGCAATTAAATTTTTCTAGCATTGCACACCACGAATGTCGATTTCTCTCCTTGTCATAAGTTTCTAGTAGTGTTTTTGTGTGGGTAATCCAAGCTTTTAAAGTCTAGATTTGGAAGTGATATATCTACAATTTTTATATCACTGTAAACGTATGTGTAAACTATTTTCATATTTAAAAACGTAACTATATCCGTCAATAGAAGCGTAGTAACAGAAAAAAACTGAGTAATAGTGAGTTAAAGAAAGTAGTCGAAAACATTGCCAGTCTTATACCATTTATAGAAATACGTTGCTACGCCACTACGGATCAGCTGATTTTGCCCAACTATTTACAAACATACTAAACTTCATAGTGATACAGTTTGAATTACAATACAATTTGTATACATCTGTACAAAATGACTGTCAATGTTTTCTTTAGAAATCTACCGTAATACGCGGGTTAACGACTTTTTAATAGCTTGTGACATAATAGTCTATTTACCTTTTATTATTTTAGCGATGTGAGTCATAGCAGCGAGTATTTATTTTATTATAAAGTAATTATTTACCATGTTAGAAACTTTGTTTTTTAGCTCATCAATATTGCCCGTAAAGTTATTGACTTCTATTACTTGTGTACTAATTTATAAAGAGGTCAAATATTTGAACTTGCATGTCAGAGATATCTCGTAAAAAAACAATTTTAAACATTATTTCACTAATGGTAAGTCTCGTTAACCTGGATCTTTATTTTAAGTACTGTTAAGTAGTGTAATTTTAATACGAATAAACAGTGTAGGTAAGAAAAAAAAGTGGCCGGCGCTGATTTCTTTACAGCAAGGTTTGATGAAAAAATATTGCTTTTCAATTAATGTTGTTATGTTCATAAACAGAGGACTAGTGTGACTTTATATCACACAATTCGATCGTCACGGTGACTGCGTCCGCGGTTGCGTTTAGCCAACATAGTATGTCTAACTATCGTGTCCGAAATGGAATAGATGTGAAGTAAACTCACGCTAGGCCTTCAGAGGTGAGTACTCTTCAATGAATTGACAAGACTTATAGCACGCATGTCTTAACTGACATACACGTATAAAAGCGCTACGTTCGTGACACTGGTTAGACGAGAATTCACTACACGATTACACATTGCATACTATTTTGCTTGCTGTATTTTTATTCAGAGGGCTCTGTTGGTCTATTGGTTGGCAATCCAGATTGCTAAGTGCAAAGTTTTATAAATAAATAACTTAGTATTATAAATAAATTATAGTATAAATGAAAAATTCGAGTCAAGTTAGGAATAAATGCGGTGACTCCTAATCATTCCTGGTGTAAAAAAATGTGGTGCCATAGTTGCTTGTGAGAGATTGCCGTACCCACATACATAGTTTCAAGTCCATTTTACAATTACCTAGTGTACAATAAAGCTATTATTATTTATTCTAACAGGCTATTAAATATGCAGTTTACACATTGTTTTTACGATTCTTTGTTTAAGAATCTTCCCATACTCAGAGAATCACCGCTGTGACCCAAAAACTGTGATTGCCTAGAACCAATTTGTTGTTCTGTCGCTATTATCAATGATGCAACGTTCATTCACTAGTGAAAGTTAAACTGCAAGTTTTTAGTCAATTGTTTGATAAACAAGAACAAAATGTGGAGCCTGTATTTTAGGGTATAAACCTCTATAGATGTATAGCACCGAACTTTCAATAAAAGAATGAAAAATTGCGTCATTGAAATCGTTAGAAACTAAAATTTGGAAAGATCTTACTAAATTTTAAAAAGTTGACAAAGTTATGAAAAAAATATTGGCAAAGTAACAAAAATAAGTAACAATAACTAATGGAGGTCATTGACTGTGATATTTCATACTTGGATAGTTTTATTCATCACACTGTAGTAAATAGGCGGTCAAACTTTTTAAATTGTGTTTCAGACACGTTTTGTGAGAATATAACACTATCCACAGTATTTTAAGTAACTGGACTTTACTTAATACTATACATTTTTGTGTTCGTTTTTAAAGTTATAACAATTATAAATAAATATTTCGGACATTTAGCACACAACGCCATCTAGGTTCAAATTAAGCAGAGTTTGTTCTATGATAACTAGACTGACTGATAGAATACTTATATACTTTTTTTTCTGTAAATTATATCTGTAATTTCTGTAAATCTACATATTATACATAGCAAAATTCCAAACTCCAGGCAGTCAAAGTGCCAAAGTGCCAAGCGTTTAGAACATTACATAGGGTAGAAGAATGTGAAATTGAAATAGAATGAATGAACATAATAAACTAACATCTTTCTCGCCTACCACCACCGTACTTTTATCGTGGGAACATATACAATCTCAAATTCTATAAGTACTCTTTAGTGAGCTGGTTTATCGCTTGGATACCACTTTGCAATGAGAATTGCATAACATTCGATGTTCTTAAACATATTGCTTGTCCAATGTTGTTGTAACAATCGATTGTTTCATTATAAAATAAACTAAAGGCTAAACTGAATCACTATGAAAGCGCTACGGTTAGCATCAACATTTACCATTTGCCGTAAATAATAAAGTTATAGTCTGCTAATTCATTAATTTCGTTTCTGAAAGCTAATTACGGATGGAAGTTTAATGAATCTTAATCTTAAATCAATTGTTTCATAGTAAATTTTTAATAGGACTTGACTATTAACATAATTTAAAAAAAAAATTTATCTATTATTTATTACTTTTATGTTCTTTAGCCTTGAAGGCTGAAAAGGCTGTAAAATGAATTTTGACTAGAATTTAACTAGAACTATTTAAGTTTTAACTGTTTGAGAGATGATTAATATAAATTATTGATACGCAGTAGAAATACTGGTTCATATCGTTATGAGTAACAAAATCAAGAATTCGTGTATGTAATACTATGTTCTAATTTCATAAAATCTGTCAGTTACGTTTACAATGAACTGTCAAAATAAAACAAACGAATGCCTCGAGTGCAATAACATTTATTATAGCTCATTATTACGTGAAAATTATTCTTCATAACCGTAATTTAGGTCTTGAATTGTTTCAGAATTTGCATAAAGAGATAACTACCGCGACATTAGTATAACAATGGTGTAACTTAATGCGCTACTTGCGAATATTATTCATATCTAAAGAGTTTAATGTATTGTTCAAGTTGAACTTCTAATCTACATACGTTAGCAAAAAACAAGCGAGTATTACAGTAGTCGATTATGATGTGTAACATCTACCATCTAACAGCCAACTGCCCTTTACGAACGTAAACGTTATTAAAAAACTAGTTAATGTATGGGAATGACGTCTTTTAACGCTAAGTCACTTTGTCAAACAAAATATTAGCCAATAATACAAAAGAAGACGGCGTAAGTGATTGTAGAAAGAGAATGGACGAGAAGCACTTGAATCTTGGCTAAGGGGTCTGTGGCCCTGCCGTAATCATTGTTCAAATCAAGTTTAGTTTGACATGTTACCAACTGTCATACCTTTTCACTACTATAGACATCTGAGCAGTTCGTAGGGATGAGTTACAAATTCAGTTAGAGCTCCTATTCAAGTAAAAATACTGTCCCTTTCTTTTTCTTTTTATACACTCTTTACTTATAATATATAGAAAGTATAGTGAGTGTAAAATACGCTGCACCGAACTCCGAATTCAAAGGGAGGCATGGCACTCTGTACTTACTCACTAGGCACATACTATCAAGGGGCCAGACAGTTGATTTACACCCAACCATTAAAAAGTTGTATAAATATCAGCATCAGTAGTAATTCCACTATTACCTAATATGTATCAAAACGTTACATAAACCTACTTTATGAAATTAGTCGTGGTCCTGAATGTATTCATTTCATTCATTAAAATGCGTGGTGCATTCTTTGTAGTGCGGTCAGACAATACATGTACGTATTGTGCAGTATTATATTTATATGTTTATTATTCAAATCGTTCAGTAATGTTTCAACTTGAATTATATTGAGGTGCCTTTCGTGTATTGTGATCGTAACAATGAGATGTTGAAACTGGTCGATTTAATGTCTAATATTTGTTGAATCAAAACAACTTCTTTTTCTGTACGAAAATCCCCACGGATACCACTGGCAGGTGGTTATATCGGACTCGAACCGACCAAAAACCGCACGCCATCTCGTGTACTACCGTACCCTGAAATCCCGACGTGTGGGCACCCCGATGTTCTCTTTTCTGCCTCCGTCCGTCCGTAGCGCTCGCATCGCCACCCCGGCCTACTTCTGGTAGGATAACAGACGGCCTCACCTGTCACCCCATGGAAGGACAGACATTGATTAACAGACATTTATTAAATGAAACCATTGTATTTACAGATCTTTATTTGGTGGTATATATTTTTTTATTTTAGTAAATGGAAATTTAAATAAATACTTTGTGTATTGTTCACACACTGTTCTCAATTTTCTTTTGCACTATTTTCTTGCTAATTCAAAGGTAAGGTGAAACTTATCCGATCTTATTTAAATGATTAGATTGAGTTCACACTACAAAACTCAGCTAAGATAAGCTGACTTTTATGTTCAGTTACGAATAGATCTTCACTATTTGGTGACTGTTGTAGTTTTTGTCACTTTGTAAGTCATTATTGAACACTACCTACACTTCAATGTAGCTGAAAAAAATTAAAGGAAGAAATGCTTGGGTAGCAAAGAAAAATAGCAGTAGTACAATCTATTTTATATTTATCACAGTTATATTATCCATATATTAAATAATTTTACCATGTCTTTACAGTTACGACGTACATTTTTAGACTCAGGTCAAATGGCCTGGTTGTGATTGATTGATGTGAGTAATTGTACCTTAATTATCTGATCTGCAATGATTGACTATTGGAAAGGCGTCTCACTAGGTCTTCAAAGCGTGGGTTACCATGCTGCATTGTGGGAATGTATGGTGATCTCTTTGATTTTACTTATGCTTTCCATAGAGTCATGATGGCAGGTGTTTATATAAAAAAAATATTTCAGTTCAAAAACTGCATTCTGTTTTTACTTTTAAAATTCACTGATTAATTCGTGTGTTTTTTTTTCCATGACCTATTTTATATTATATGCAACATTACTACGTACGAGTACGAGTACTCGTATAGAACAGACAGCCGTGATGAGTTTTGCGAAACACATTGATGTGGTGAGACAACAACGCAATTAGTCGCTCTCTTAAAGCTCTCTCGTGAGCGAATGCTAAAATTAACGTTTACACACAAAAATGACAATCTGTGTGTAAAAACATGTAAAAATCAATTCATTAGGAACAAAAGGTAGTGGCAGAACATATTATTGGCAAGTAAAGTATCACAAATATATTAAATAAATCAAAAAGGACTTTTGAACATTTTGTGATCGTCTTTTATGAATGAAAAGTATAGGTGAACGAAAAGTGAACGATTAAGAACGATACAAATCATAGTGCGCCAGTTTTGACCTGCTATACAATAATACATATGTAATGTATTTCTGTGAACAATTAATGCAAAAGTAAATAAAATACACGATCACATTTTTATAATAAATTGCGATGTAGTTTTCTCTTACTTAATTTCACTAACAATACAGAAGTACGAAGTATCTTTTTACGTAAGAATTAATTGCACATCTAATACGGTTCGGTATGAACAAATAGGTAACAATTCGCGTGTAACATAAGCTTATTAATCACTGATCACTCTAATAGTTATTTATAGAAACTACAATCGTTAACTAAAATAATTAAATATTATTACAAAACAATTTTTTATAGTAACACATTTTTACAAAAGTCCTCTTGTGAAATTTATTTTCTATAAGAAAATAAATATAGTGAAAGTAAGAATATAATGCAATCAAGCAGGTTTATTAGATTATCTCATTCACAATGACATAAACAAATAAATCAGGTAGAAAATGTAATAATTTCGCTCCTCCATGCATTCATTTGTAATCTATGAAATGAAACTCAACCCTCTGCTATGTTATAGTTACGTACGAAGTAGCATCTCTATTGTATTATAACATAATGAATTCTAAATCTAAAACAAATTATTATTCAAGTGAGAAAATAATATCATTAAAATTATAAAAGTGCCTAGTATTTTGATTTCTCAAAGTAGATTAAAATTTATATATATTAAACTTCTTAATAAATAAATATAGTTATATTTATAGTACAAGATATTTTCTGAAGAACAATAAAAAAAAAGTTGCCAAAATCTAAAAGGCCGTTTTTACACAACAATGTTGCCACACTATATGCTGAAACAATCATTGTTTGTTTAGCAATGAGGGGTCACTGCGTGAGAAGTCTACAAATGACTGACTAATGAAACGTATCTGATTATATTTAATTTGGTAACCGCACAGCACATTATATACAATTGAATGAATTGTTCATCGTTTTCTAAGGAAAGGTCTATGAGTAATGTGTATAATTCTAAGCCAATTAATTATCCTCTTTACAGTTATCATCAAGTTTACAGAAGTATTGTAAGAAAACTTTTTAGTAGAATACTTTTTTTTAATAATTCGTTATGAAAACACTATAACATACATATTCCCAATCTAGCGTGAACAGTATGTTGGGGAGTTTGAGTGTTTGTATATATTTGTTTAAACAAGTTTTGGAAGACATAGAAGTTAACACCAACGACCTTGGTGATTAAAGGAGGAAAATCAATCGTTACACTTTCTTCCTGGCTGTCGATTCCTAAAGCAAGCGGTAAGGCTGTCACCTACTGAAGGAGCCTACGAGTGCCATTTTAATTTACTTCGTACATAGTGGGGAAACGGTAACAGGACTTCGCCGCTTCTAAATTTTTAAGAACGATGGACTACTCTTGCCAAAAATAATCCCATTTCACGATTGCTTATTAGTTGCTAGTACTTTTTCTTAATTGTCGTCTTATAATAGTTATTTTATTACAATTTTATTGTTTTCTCACACAACACGACATTTCGGACAAAGATGAATGTTCGTCTTTGGCGGAAATAGGAACCAAAATGCAGGAAACTCAGTATTTTAATAGGGCTTTGAAGGTTACTGGTATCATTATGTGATGGGAATATACATAGGTACTAGTAAGCTATTCAAATATAGCAATATTTTACATGAAGTTATCCTACGAAAACTTATTTTTTTTTTTGGATGAGCGTTTATCTAAAATAGATCGCTTGAGTAGTTAAGACTGCTTTTACGTCTCCAAGCAAGGTATCTCACTAGGCTGCCATAGTATGAGTCACCTTATTGCATTGTAAACATTCTCATAGAGCATGGTGATCACAACTCTTGGATTCCATCAGGCAGAGTAGAGTCGCCTTGGTAGGCTCTTACAATTAAAAAAAAATGTTGTGTGATGAAAAGGAACTTCAATGCTTTTTTGTAGGCCTTATAAAACAGTATGAATTTATAATATAATAAATTAATACTTAACTAAGCATGTAATATAGTACACACTACTCTTTCTTACCTATTCCTATGAATTCCTTTTTAAATAAGGAAATGAAAAAACGTCAGCTAGGGAATAGGCCTATGCAGAGTTCCTTTGTCCGTTCGGCTAGTGTTGACCAATATCGATTAGTATTCCATCGAGTATGTAACGTTTTCGTGAAATGAATCTCTAATGAAAGTGAAATCACCTTGGGAGATAGACAACGAACTTTCGGTCTATTGTTATATTATTTAGTTTACCATTAAGTCAAAACACCATGTAATAGGGAAGTATTTAGACTGACAGCTAGACTCTATGATGTGGTTGTCACCGCTTAATTTGCATAATAATACATGTATCTGCAACAATGTACTATTATGTATATTTATTTCAATTCTCTTTCTCTTAAGTGATGGAATTATCTCAAATTTTCTTATTAAGGCTTTATCTATATGAGTTTCATTAGAAATAAAATAAATCAATTAGTGCAGACAGTCTTCGCTAGATGGCGTACAATTACTATTCTGGTCAAGTTCTAAATATTTAAATTGAAGTTAAAACTTCAAAATAATCAACAAAACCATTAAATATTCGGTATTCTTGGAACCATTTCTGGTCACACCTTCCGTGTTGTTGATATAGACATAGATGTAGAATCATCTATGAAATTGACGTTTTTTATAAAATAAGGAATTGCAACCAAATGATCTCAAAATTATAATGTCTTTTGAATGACTAAATTATTTCTAAGTGTTTTGTGCTGACTTATAAAAACATAAAAACAACAGTTTAAGCCAGATAATTCTTAAAGACGCTAAGTTTTGTGATGACAAAATGTGGCGCTAAACGAAGTTTAACAAGTGTACCGGACGCTTAGTAATTTAGCTAATTAATTAAATTACAACTACATTACTACTCTACCCACCACCGGTAATGACGTAATAGGTAAAAGTATAGAATTAAACTAATTATGTACTTTCATTTAAAAAAGGTAAAGAGAAATCAATGCTGTAAACATTAAACGTTATGTACAAAATAGAGAGTTTCGATATGTGGATTTGCAACATTTAGGGTTAGTTTCACCACTTACTTATAATGCTCCTGATTTACTATTTTGAACTTATCTCTCAGGTAGCGACAAATATGTCAAATAATCGTATGTATATATCAGCAATTATTGTGTCTTCCATAACGTTATATAGCAGATAGCTATCCGAGACTTTGACAGGAACTGGTAAAACTGCCGCTAATTCTTTCTGTCAACATACGGACACATTACGAAACACAATATTGTCGTTTGTTGCATGCTTTCACTCATACCAAGGTTGTGGAATAGAGATTTTGTCGGTTTATTTATCAATATTTAAGTTATAGTGGCTTAGACCATGTCATAAAAATATCGAAATTGTAAATTACGTATTAGTATTATTACCCCAGAACTCCGTTAAGTATTAATAAACGTGATATTAAGAATTTTTTTTTCATATGGAAGAGTTTACTTTCCGTTTGATCATTTACAAATAATAAGAAAAAAGGGTTAAAGATAGAAATTTAAAGAATTAAGGATACAGTATATTATAAATCATCAATTATATAATATTAGCAATTTAAAAAAAAGATAATTATTACACTTTGTTTAGATAATATCAGTAATAAAAATCGTTCGTTTCTTGTGACAGGAAAACAGTCTTACAATATCTATATCAAGAGAATAGAAGCTTCGTACTTTTATACTTAAACCATAAACAGAGTCGTAAGTGTTATCATACCTCCTTGCTAACATACTATCTTTCTACGTGTAAAACGAAAAAAAAAACAATGAAGAATACGTGTAAATAACTGACAATTATCTGTCAATTAGTCTAATTAAAATTTAGTCATAAATTAAACACCAAAGCAGTAAAGAAATTCAAAAGATAAAATGGCGAATAAACTGTTAGTAACTTAATATAATAAGAGCGAAAGTGAGCAATATACACCTCCGGATAAGAGTATAACTGGTCCTACAAGAAGTGAACGATTAATTGTCTAACTAGTGAAAGTATCTGTAGTAGAGTTCCACGATTTATTTCATTTACAAGACGAATAAAAAACATCATTTAATTTATGAATATATTTTATTTTTTAAAAGTCTGAATATAAACATCATCATACTTACTCACTCTAGTTACTATTGCAGTCAAAGACCACGTTACATACTTTTTTTATTCGTGCCGAAAAAAGCTTTATTAATTATTATATTCTTTATTGAAAGTAAATACTTTAATACATAAACAGGTTTAATATCACGATTTACACCAGGTATGGTTTTTTTTTAATAATGTTAGGCCTCTTGAAAACGTATTTACTATTTATAATTCACCAAGAAATACATTTACAGTACATTTATTAAAGGTAATTGATGGCCGATATTTTTCCAAAACAACTGTCACAGTTATCTATGAATTATGCATTAATTTATAAAAATGAGGTTTCATCAAAAATACAGATACCGTCAGATGTAGGCAGTGAGGTTTTGGCATCTATATTAGTAGAATTAATAATTTGATTTACTTTGACACTGACCTCTGCCTACTCATCCTACCTAATACTTGCATATTTACATATTATGTAAATTTAATACAAAAATATTCACTAATAGGTATAGTATGTTGATAACGGTCAAGTTTTGAAACTAGTTTATTAATTAGTGAAGTATAGCGGTTCTTAACTTTACATAAAATATTAGTTATTTAGGGACATCTGTATCAAGAGATTTTATAATAACATATGATAAGTACATTAATTTGTCTTTGTGAATAACAAAAGAAAATTATACTATATAAATATAGTAATTGATTTATTTAGTATTATTAGATAGAAACTATTTGTACATCGTGTTACAGAGGTTCAAGCGAGTACATACAATGTCAGAAATATAATGTACAAAGGACGACCTTATTGCCAAAAGCAATCTCTTCTAGTCAACCTTAGGGTAGATAAAATCGTTTATATACAAGCTGTTTTAACGAAGTATTTGCTAATAAATATTATTAGAAACCTATGTGTATCCAAATATACACACACACACATATAAATGTAAAACACATATAATACTTAATTAAATCTTCTAAGCCTGTTTCCAGTTCCAGCCTATCAAAAAAGCAAATATAAGCCAGATGAACTGACGAAGTGAGGAAGGTAGCGGGGACGGATTAGATACGAAAAACAGAAGACTATGTACTGTGGCGCCAAATTGGGAAAGGTTTATATCCAAGTGTGAACTACTATTTTAAAACTATCACCGAAGGCGTAGTCCTCTATGTCATTTTGTAAATAACTGTATTCTTCATTCCGCATACTTGCATCCTTAAAGATACCATTAATTTCTTTGAATTTTAATAGAACTAAACGGTAAGTAAATCTTGCCAAACATAAAAATATTTTCAAATCGATTCATAAATGACAGTGTTATGAGATAAAATACAATCAAATTTAGAACTATTTTTTTTAATTTGTCTTATAAACTTATATAGTATACAGTAATTTTATGCAGGAAGATAAGACGTAATAACGGTGAATGCACTCTACCGCTGGACCTTGCCCTATTAATTTATTTTTAGTTACAAATAATATTTGGGTAACTAAACGCACCTTTTTACCTTGTAACAATATAAACAAGGCTACGTACTAAAAGAAAGTAAAATGCATTCCACGCAAGGCCATTAATTAAGAACAAACATGAATAAAATGCAACAAGTGCAGTAACGGGCTAGCAACATTGCAAATAGCCACTGTTACCGTAGCCAATGTTGCGGGACCCCGCGTTCAAACGCTGCTAGACCTTAATAAAAGTAAGTTTATTGGAATTAATAGCCGAATTTAAAGCTTTTAGGACACAACATATTCAAAATCACGCCATCAGTGGCGGCCTTAAGCATTGCGATATGGGCCTCGCAAGTCGTAATGCCTAAGCTTACCTATAATCTACCTGAATCATGCTTACGATTTCATGATCAAGCAATGGTTTACACGCCCGGGACTATACAATGATGTACCACTCGGGACCTCGAAAGGACCTACCTGCCCGTAGCTCGTAATGATCTACATACCAGGGGTCACGCATTGACCGCCACTAGATAAAATAAAAGACGCATAATCTATTTAGGTTGTTGTGCGAGTGCCCGAGGTTCCTGTATGAACGAGGCCCTTGCCCTGCTCGCCACCTCCAAAGGAAAGGGGAGTATGCCAAAGGTATTCATCTAAAATAGAGAATCTCTCTATGTGAGAAGTTTATACATTTAATTGCGTCAAATATACTGGATCAAATTATTTGTGGAATGAATAGTTGCAAATACTACTCAGTACTTGGTTTTTACTTTAGATATATCTCATATAGATCAACTGACGCTAATAATTTATTAAACTTCTTTAGTGAGAATCACTTTGATGTTAAAGATAGTTGTGGGCAAAGCTATGATGACACCAGCACTATGAGTGGTAAATAATCAACAATATTACACCTGTTCAAAATGAATCGAGGTATACTATGAGCCAACAATATCTTTATCACCTGACTTTAATGAACGTTGATTATGAGTTACTTAGAGAAGTTAAGAGGACCAGTATTACCAAAAAAATCTCAATTTTCACTTAGTTTGAGAAAAGTTTTGTAACCGTTTTTAAAACCTAAATTAATTTAAGAGCCCTATAATGGAATTTGCTACAGGCCCCGCGCTGTTCTAATCCGGCACTGAACAAGTATAATATTGCGACACGAACTTTTTGATATTTTTAGCACGAGGTAACTATAACTACGCTCTAGATGTTTAAAAAGGTTGAATGCATTTTTTCATATTTGTTAATTAGTTGAGGTATCGATATTGTATCGACATTTCTTAGCATTAATGTACACTTTTTTTTAAATTAACAGTTTTATTACAAGTACGTATTTCGGGCAGTCCGACTAGTGTCAGACGACATGGCGACGACTACGACTCGAACGTTGCACTTAGTGCGAACTAATGCGAATGGCAAAATTCAAGACTTAAATAAAATCTTTACCCTTAAAACAGTATACGAATATTAGATAATATTAGTACTTTCTATTTCTACTGCAAATTAGAAAAACAATCTGAACAATTGGGTTGTTTTTATAGTTTTCCATCGGATACAATCCGCTGTTTAAATGAAAGTAAAACGTCTTTTTTTGTTTATTTCAAATGAATTCGTCTTAAATTCGATGTTAAGATATAAAATATAAACCCCAGTGGTGCCAACGGTCAGTTATCGTGACGTAATTTTTTTTTTAATTTAACGATACGCTAACTTTTTTAAGTTTTTGACAGCACAGTAGGCACGAATCAAATTGAAAGTGAAGTACGAGTGAAAGTCAATCTTCTTGTTTATATTTAGTTTTGATTTTTATTTTGCGTTTGTGTAGAAACACTGCGTTTGTTATGATAAATACTTTTAATAATGCCAAAATTTTAACGTATGCTATAATTATCTCATAAGACATATGAATGAAATTATAAATAAATAAGTAAGTACGGTTACTTGGATCCAAACTATGTTAACAACTATGTTTGTTCTGTATTTGTTAACTTGTTACTTAATATGAAAACCTCTAATTATTTTTTTTAATACAAATTGTGTCAGTGCAGCTGTTCTGTGAGAAAACTGGTGATTAAGATTTCTCTTCGAAACGTTGTTGCTTAACGACATGAGAAAATATCAGTTGTCAACTGGTAAACTGTGGTTTTATAGATAATAACATTTTAACTTTAAAGAAAATACGTAAGTAAATTACCTATTTCATTGCAAGTTTCTATACTTTTTAATTTAGTATGGACTAACAAAAAGAAACCAGGATGTAGGGCTGTTAAATTGCTGAGACACTTACGCAGAAAAAAAACATTAATGCCAATGTTTATTTCTATTGTATAAAATCCAGGTCGGTTGGATTCTGTGTAGAAATCAAAATACTAATTGTTATTTTGTAGGATAAAAGAGATCTCATATTGCTTGCTTTGACTACTTTTTAAGAAATTCAGTTTGACACGCAACTATTGTATAATACAGCACAATCTTCATCGTAGAAAGTTACTCAATTGTCTTACGGAAATAATTATCGTCTTATCAAAGGTGGGAAACAATTTTAATATTATTATTGTTTGAATCAGATTGTCTTGCTGCCTCACAATGTTGATAGTTCACATTGTATTATGAGAAAAGGGAAGCCTAAACATTGCTGTATAATCTGTCCTACTTTGACATCTACAACTTGAATAAGATAATACTATAGATACATACTTATTGTTTTTCAGATATTTCAATGTCGTTCGAAGTTCAAATTAAATTATTAAATTTACGTAAATAGATTTATGAATGAAATTATACGTATAAAGGTAGGAAGTAGGTATATTACAGTTTAATTGAAATGTTATTTTGATCGAACAACGTCGAAAGCCATCCAATATTGATAGATGAATCAACTACTACCATATATCAAAATGTATATGCGCATGTGTGCATGTTACTTTTTAAAAATACAAAAGGATAATGAAAACAAATCATACTTTTTTTTAAATGAAATTGAAAGTTCTTAACAAAATCAAAGTATCCAAATTCGTAAATGCTTGAAATTCATAAAAAGGATGCCTGTAAGAGATCGCCGTAAGGGATAAGACTGCTAATTGTTACGTTTACATTAACTCATTTTCCTTTTGTTCCTATTGATACGTGAGATTGAAGATATCTATTTGATTAATAACATAAATAAAAAAGTATAAGATTTATATCGGAGTTTACACCGTACAACAGAGAATCCGTGCTCGATGCTAGTTGTCATCAAATCAGTTCTTCTTGAGAGGTTTTATGGTAACATAAACCTTGAATGGTTTTAAAAAAAGGGTTCCTGTTTTATATTTGCCGTAAACGAAAACCACACTTGTTAAGAAGGAGCTGCTATATCATTTCTTTTTAACGTATTATTTCATTTTCAAAAATAAACTTTAACCAAAAAAATAATAAGTGTACCTATTTAAATATTTTATTCTTAACGAACTGGGATATAAATTACTTCTGTCGAGAATTTTCTAAGCATTTCACAATAACATTAAATAAGACAATGGTTACCCTAAATGTCCTTCTTAAGTTCATTTGAAAAGAGAAACAGTTGGCTAGCTACACGGTCGAAAGGCTTGACAATATTGCTCATGCACTTTTGCAATCGATTGTAGACTTATATACGTGTATGTTATTATTAGAGTCAATGCAGTTGCACAATGAAATGATGACGTTTGGTCACGGCAGTGCAGTCTAATACGATATTCGTATTTCCTTGTGTATCGTACTCTCACCGGTCATGTGGAAATGAGGTAAGAAAGAATGTCGTTAAGTAATCACTTATTAAATGCTTAACTATAGGTACGTCGTAACGGATTTATACTTTTTGAACATTATAGAATGTAACCTTGTTTAGATCAACATAATAAAGGGATGTGTGATATTTTTATTTGTTACTGAATAATGATGCTGTCATTCTTTATCTGGCAGATAATTAGAGCGAGAAAATTTGTGTTGTTAACTCTCGTGCAAATTACGTAAAAAAACCTTTAGACCATAAAGATAAACATCTGGTCATGTTGATTTTTCTCACGAATCATTATTTAATAATGATTATACGGTGGTTACGTTAGTTTAAATCATTTGCATTCCCAATGTAATATTGGGAATATTATTTAAACGGCCGTGTTTGCAGTTATTGTAATTTGTAAAAGTTGTTAGAAAGCCAAAGATAAATACTGTTAGTTAACCATTGAGTCAATGTTAAATGTAATTCACATCTCGAATAATAATCAATAAAACCTTAATTACGTAATTTGTTATGTAAATTATGTGAACGATACGTATGTTGTGATTTTAAAAATTATATTTTACTTCAGCTAGTATTTTTGCCGCCAATCGTCTTTATTTTCCCTTTATTTTTACTTCAAGTTATCTTGACATATGCATACAAACAAAATAGACCTAAAGAAACTTTTAACGCGTTACATTCGAAATTTTAACAATAATATGCCAATGACGGGAGAAATACTTTATAGTTTTAATAAAAATAAATTATATTTAACTTTAGTACCTTTTTTTGTTAAGTCCCTGTTCGTCAATACGATTGCTTGTATTTAATTTTTCTGTAATCTTTAAAAATGCATGTTTTATAATTATTTATTATACAAAATATATTTTTAATTCTCAAAAGAAAACGCTAACTTAATAATAAATAACGTTTTGGATGCAACGATAACGATTTGTTTGGGTCCTTGCCTTCCAGATCAATAATGCTTTTGTATGAACAATAGAAATCAAATTTAGGATGCCAGTCATGATCGCCTTCGGAAGCGATCAAGGTGTGAGCGACCTTAGTACATGTTTAATTATACTATTGTATGTTTCCCATCTTAAACTAGCCAATCTTATTTATCGACGGGTAAAATAGGACAATCAATGGCAATGAATAAAGGAAAGTGAAAGGTTTGACTTAGCCTTCGCCAATGTTGTCAGGATATTTACCAATTACCCAATAAAGTGTTTGTTATATTGTAGGCTTTTCTGTGTAAATTGTGATTGTTTTCTATTCTTAATTATAAGGATATATTCACAGGTGAGAATGAAAAACAGATATAATTTCGTTATCAGTCTGGTTACATACCTACATAAAATCACGCCGGTATCCCCGGAGGGGTAGGCAGAGGCATATTTAACGCCCAGTTTTTGTCCCATGTAATAGGTGGTGAGCCTATTGCCACTGATCGGGATGTATTGATTGCCCGAGCCTCGTCCGTCTATCAGCTAGTGCTCCACTTGCAGGTGAAGATGGTTCGGGGCCCTAAGTGCTTGGTGGAACTCTATGTTATCAGTTTGCTTATTAAACCTTTTTTTAGTTTTCAGTAAGTTCGAGTTTGGTTAACTGAATTTAAAGAAGGAGCAAGTCCCAATTTGACTGTTTTTAAGCAGGTGCTTGTCGTGTGATCCCATTTAAATTTGAGTGATATCTGATATGATGTTACATTTTTAATTAGCTCCGATTACATTGATGAGATTTTCACTGATTTTCAATTGTCGACGTAACATGAACTAAATAATCTTTATACGGTGACCTATATTAGTAGAGAATCATTTATTTGTTGGTAGTCCCTTTCTAATTTGATGATGTTCTAATGAAGTTCTTCGGAAAAATGGAAGGGAAATCCTCGTACTCAGATATGTTCAATATATCGTGGTCTACTCTATACTCGTAATGAGACAGATATATAGGGATACTTAAATACATATTGAAAATATATCATGAATGAAAAAGTTAAAACTTCTTAGCAAAAATAATAGCAATGTAAAAAGAATATTCCTAAATCTATCTCATTGGTGCTGTTCTGGCGAAGATCTTCACTGAAGAGTTTGGTCTCGTACAATGATTAGGCAACAAAATTCCAGAATAAAACATAATATCCAAGCTGTATTTTTAAGTAAGCTCGCTTTGTCATAAACCTATATTTGCCGCTCTTCACAAGTCTTTTATGAAATGGCTATTATATAGAGTTCCAATTTTAAGATACACGGTGACCGCTTTCTTCGTTTGTTTTATTTGAGCGATCCTGTTTCAAACGCGTGGTGCATTTAGTAGCTTTAATAATAATAATATAAATAAAATACTTTATTGAACTACACAAGCGCCCTCTCTGTTCTCTCACTCTCGATCCGATGAGACGGCTATGTGATACAACCGGGGAGAGCACGGAGGTTAAGTTCTTTAATTGCCAAAGTCAGGTATAATTGAGCTTTTCTGGCATAGAAATTATGAATAATTTCTTTCTTTCTATCTTTTCTAACTTTTTTGGACTCACCCTGAAATCAAGTCCGCAAGACCTTTGATCGTCGTCGTATACGCTAACCGTTAGGCCAGCAAGGCAGATAATTGTGCTTTATGTCTTTAAACAAAAAAAACTTAGCTTTATTTTCATTGTGTTGTTTAAATAGCTCTCGTAAACGTGAGAATTTATTTTAACAACTGTTGTCGATTTCACACCAACGACTTAGTAAGTACGTCCACACGATCCAAATGGTCCAAGCACGGTAAGACATATCTAGTAATTTAATTCTATGGTTTACGCTTTTTGACTTCCTTTTTTTAAATCATTGACCGTTGTCCGTGACTTACATTCATACAACACACAATTTATCAATGCTATTCTGTTGAACAGTATCTACATTAGACTAGCATTTGTGTACAATAATTTATATTCCACAACCAAGAGACCAAAACTTCGAACCTACTTGTAAGTGGTAATGCCTACAATTATTCTGATAAATACTCGTAAGTGTTCCTAGAGTTTACTCTGCCGACAATGGACTTGCGTATTATTTGACATTTTGACAATTTTCGAAAGGATCAATCGTTTACAGTGTACTTATATAAGCCCACATTATAGAAGATCACATCTCTGAAATAATAATTTAAGATTATAGTTAAGTAAGTAGGCAGAGGTTAGTAGGTAGATTTGAGTTCATTGAAAATAGTAGAAAATTGTAATTATATTTCCATCTTAAATTATATCCAGTATTTTCATAGTTTGAACATGGACAAGTTGTACACATTACTACTGACGAGAGACTATTGTAGGTATCTGTTAACTGAAATGATCTTTAACAATAGAGTGGCATGCATGCAGCGGTTAATTAATGAGACCGAAACAAAAGAGGTGTATCAAGATCGTAGTAAGTGGAGATCAAATTGTCTCTACCTACCCCCCTCGCAAAATAGCTGTGACATTATATATAAACAGTTATTAAGTTTTATTTACCTCACATATGACTATAATAGAAAGTTGTCTGCCATAAAACAACCCTTTTTAGTTATGTTATTGCCATAGACAAATAAAATTACCGCGTACTATGAATGTATGGTTTTATTACTGTAATTTGTAACTTTTCAAGTCTCTATAAATATAGCTCTTAAGATCGCTTTCACAGATAATTTGTCATGCAGCACCTAGTAGTTGTAAAAGCAATGGTTAGATGGTCATACGTATTGCATTGTAGTTGAATCCGTCCGTTGTGTATGGAGTATTAAACTTATTATCATTCTTGTATGAAACTATATCAAAAAGACTTCATTGTTTAAGAGAAACACAAAGACAAAAAATTACATGACAGAGTATCTCACATCATGGCATGGCATTTGTTACTAAGTGGTATCGGATTTAAAGTAGAGTGTCAACACCCATAAACCGTTTGGATGTCGTAAGAGCTGACTAAGGAAACAAAGTATGCTGGACAACAGCAATGCAAAGAGAAAGAAAATTTAAAACAAAACACTATATCAATCAACCCGTCTGAGGAGATATTTATGAACAGCGATGGACTGTAAGAGGTTGTTGATGATCTAAGTAGATCTTCACATATAACTACAATAAATGGCAGCACTGTTGCGTTTGAGTGGTCTTCCAGTTCAGAAAGTGAGTATGGCTAAAAGCGCAAAGGCTAAAGACATATAGGTTAAAAGATTATAAAAAAGTTTTACTTGACTCCCTAGCGTTTTCTACCTATAGACTAATTCGCTCTATCAATTTAAGTATGTCACGATTTTGCGAGACGCCTCAACCTTGCAATATTCTAAAGGTGCTAAAATATCTCAAAATATACAGACAAAATGTACGAGTATTTGTAGTCTGAACGTGATTCTGCATTTAGTGTATGTGTATGTACTTATTTGCCCACGTTCAAGGAACCTTTATCCTTATGAACTAGACTTTTAAGTTCAAAATTATGTGCATAAGCATTTACGTTAAGTAATCCTCTTAAGTCTCTAAAGTCAATTCATTCCCAACACTATCGATTTAAGAACTTTACATAAATATGGTGGCTTACAGATGCATTATATCAAGCTGCTGACTGCATTTAAGCGAGTTCAATAACTAAGATTGTATTATTTCTTTTTTATGTATGTATATTAATTAGTCTCATTTTTATATTATCGAATCGTGAAGTCGTTCTCTCCGCACTTCCGTATTCCGTGATTATCTCCCAAAATAAATTACTCTAACTATTCGTTTTAACATGAGGATTAGTGGAACATAAAACAGACGAAAGATTAAAATCAAAATGGTCGATTTGGATAAAAATTACTCGACTGTAAAAAACTTTTTTATTATCATGCGTTCCGATATCTTTTGAAAAAATGTGTTATATGTATAACAGAATTTTACGTAGCGGGAACTGATTTGGAAAGACTCGCTGCATAATGCAAAGATTGGCAACGATGAGTCGTGACTCGCAACTATTAAAAAGGAGCTGCACGATTGTCATCTTTATGTAGTCTGTGGAACAGAGTTTGTATGGATATTTCGTACTTCCAAGGTGTACGAGCCTTTTCTGTGTCTTTATTTGTATTCGCAGTACAATTTTATTTTGATTTCAACCACCTAACAATATTTCAACAATATGAAGTTTAAACGGGAAGTAGATTTAGTGGTATTTATGTACGATACACCAGACGAAACAGCGAAAAGGTATAAATACGTTAAAGTCAATGGAATTTGAACAATACCCGAGACGGCTAAATATAGTATGAGTAATGATTTCATGTACAGTTTCACTGTCGTTCCTTTAAATTCATCATCATCATCAACAACATCCATTAATAGTCCACTGCAGGACATAGGCTTCTCCTTATGAAGGAGGTCTTCACCTACTTTAAATACTTTGGATTACTTAAAACAAAAAGCAAAATTGCAAGAGTTTTTAGAGCAGATATAAAAATGTTAGATTCAAGGAGAAAAAGGAATAAACTATTAAAATAAACCAAACTTAACTGTAAAGTTGCCTTTGCAGTCCGCAAAGCGCAAAGTAATTCGTTTCTGTTGCACTTTGACCATGCTACGTATGTGAAGAATATTATTAAACTCCTCAAATACTTATGTTTAAATGTGGAAGTGTATCCATACAGTAAAATAAAAGGAAATTATCAATATCTAGCCATAGCCACGTTTAAATTATTGTACAATATACGTTCACGTTAAATTATTGTAAAATGCTTATGGCATGTGTATTTCTTCTCGTAAGAACTCAATATTATTAATATAACATAATGTAAACAATTTGACTCTAAGTTGTCGATGAAGAGGGCACCGGATACTTACAAGAGAAGAAAGATGTATTCTAAAGACTATTTGCAGAAGATTTCATGAAATTTTCTGGAATCTTGTCGTCCAATTTTTTCCAAAGCTTAAAGACTACAAAATTCGACTAGTGTGTACTGCTTATAAGTATTTTGAGGATAGTAGATTAACTTTCACAAAATAAATTTCGATCAAATTAAATCATTAAGATTGATAAACGATGATGCTCTTACCTTGAAATGTGCTTAATGGGTCTCTAAATAGATTAGTATTATTATGGTACGAAGAATGCCTTATATATATAAAAAATATATACATAAAAATAATATAATATATATATATAAAGTTCTCTTGACATGATGCTTATATTTTTACTTCTGTATACTCGTGACTGTGACGAAGTGTGCTAGAGTGGAGACAGCGATTGGGCGAACGTAGTGTGGGGTGCCCTACGGCGTGATGGACTGACGACTTGAAGAAGGTGGCTGGCAGCGAATGGATGCGGATTGCCCAAGACCGGGATGGTTGGCGTTCCTTGGGAGAGACCTTCGTTCAGCAGTGGATGGCGATAGGTTGATATGATACCCGTGACCGTATCGTTACCAAACTATTTTCTAGTGCTTATAGGATTAGTAGAAATAACAGAATAAGATTATTAATAACTTTATTAACAATTACTGTAGCTCTTTAAATGGTTCTGGTTACTTTTCCTATGTTCAAGAAGGCACAATAATTCAAGATCTGTTGTTTAATTAATTCCCTTTCTGAGGTATTTTTAGCCAGGATTCGTGATGATATAGTTATAAAAAGCATATATCCAAAAACAATTTTTATCCGAAGAGGTATAATTTAGCTAGACACGCAGTATTGATTAAATTAGTTATAAACTGGCAACTCTACCTGTAGCATAATTTTTAATAATTTTCTAATTGATTTGAAGATAATTATATAGATATATATGTAATATTGCACTGTATATTTTTTCACAAAGTAGTGTTATGCTGTGTGACTTAAGTTTAGTCATCGCACGATTTAAGTGTTCTGAAGAAAAAGTTCTAAAAATATATTAGGTATGTATTGCACCCGCAATGTAATGTACAATAACTGATCAAGGCTAGAATAATTAGAAATGTCTTGTACGTTCGTTGTTTACCAACAGAAGTTGAACAACACACAATGTGTATGTTTCATGTCGTTTTAGGCATTTATTTTTCGAGAAATAATTCTGCAGTTTTAGTGTATTTGAAGTTTTTACAGTAGATATACTAACCGTAGCCTGCCACGTTTCGCGTTGGCACGTTGTGGTTGGTGAGTGATAGCATTGATGAGATATGTGGAACAAAAAAGCCGCTAAAAAATATATAGAAGTGTAAATCATGACAGAATTACAGTTGAATCAGTCAGTTCAGAAACTACATATTTTAAATTATAAAAATTTAAAAAGGAACGCCATGTGCGTTCATTAATTTGTTTACTAACAGAAGCTAATAATATAATGTGTTTATTTAATCTCGTTCTAGGTGTTTAGTTTTCAAGAGATATTTTTTTAGTAAATATCAATTTTACAACAACTTTTAAGGAATTCTTAAACAATAAATACATTGTATTACTATATTGGAACGAAGTTCCTTACGGCAGGCTTGGAGGGGATAGGGATTTCGCTGCGGGACCGAACTGAAAAAAATGTGATAGTAAAACCGTAAGTGGCAAAAGTGCGTGGAATAAATCTGTGGAATAAATCTGTGGAAAAAAGTGCGTGGAATAAAACCGTTAAATGAGACGTGCGCAGGCGCGAAAGCGCGTCATGTGTGCTATTTTATTATTTTAAGGAATTTATTATTTTATTTCCTAAAATACTGAATTTTAGGAAATAAAACTTTCTTGTACTTAAATGAAAACTAATCAGCAAAATTTAAGAGAAAAATCAAGAAAACCTACATAAAATTGAGCACGATTTTTTTTGCAAATTGTGTCGATTCCACATTATCCGAAGGAACTTCGTTCCTACCTGGTGTCCCACGACACCATTCATTTTTTTTTATTATTATACACCACTCTTGGATTTTATTCATTTTATCCATCAGACAGAGTAGTCACTTTGGTAGGCCAAGACAAAAAAAAAACTTATTCATAACTACTTGGTCTAAGTTTAACTGCCTTTACTTATAAAAGTAATAATTTGTACTCTGCTTGCATAATAATATAACCTTTCCTTTCCACATGAAATGCCTAAGAGCAATTCTCTACATTAAATGGCGGGATCGTGTTCCGAACTCTGAAGTGTTGCGCCGGTTAGACATGGCAGGCATGGAAACCATTCTAACTAAAGGACAACTGTGATTGTGCGGACATTTGGTCCGTATGGAAAATCATAGGCTACCTAGAGCAGTATTTTACGTGGTGGTGGTGGACAATGTTTGCGGTACAAAGATGTCCTCAAAAGACATTTAGTTAACTGTGGCATACCGGTGAAGGATTGGGAGAGGCTATCGCTACGTTGATCCGAGTGGAGACGGCGAATCAAGAGCGGACTGACAAGTATGAGCAACAGCGTCTAAAAGAGCTTGATACGAGAAGGCACTCGCGAAAGACACAGCCGAGGCTTATACGACTACACGCGCAATGAAAGCGGTCAACTCTGCTACGTTACCTGTAACCACACATTCAGGACGAATTTGGTTTTGCCAGTCACATCCGTGCACACGCCAGGAGAATGCCATAGGGTCGCCGTCGGCGGATACGTCGAGGAGGACATCATCAATACAACCGTTAATAATGCATGTATTTAGAAATAAATAAGTATGTTTATCATTCTGGTCACCTAGTAACCAGCAATAGTACCTAGATTATGATCAATCATTAATCAGAAGCCATAATTGTCGTCAAAGAGTACGCAAGAAAGAAAATACATTATGTATCAATAAACATTATAAATTTAACAAAATGGCCTCAAAACGATTATTATATTAAAAATTCTCGCAGTAAAAATAAAGTAAAATGGCCAACAGTAAGTAAATTTAAATTAATTTAATAAATAAGATTTTTTTTTTATCCTAACATAATACTAAATTTAATGATTATTTTATGAATAAAATTACATCAATACTAGAATCAGGCAAACATTCAACTAAACTAACTCATTTGCAACGTATTTGATCCCAAGTACACCAGACGACATAATTAATATTTTTTGGAATCTAAAAAAAAAGTAGTGTGAGTTATGACGAAACATGTACAAAAATATATAATGTCTGTGGGACCTAGTTGGTAAACCTTTAAGTTTTATTTTTAAATTCATGTTTATGCCATGATGTCTTTCCTGAGAAGCTAAAGTTGTGGCCATAGTAAGATATGGCCTTACTTTATAGGGCATCGCTATAGATGAAGACGTCGCCTTCAAATGTCAAAGGCAACCGATAGTTGTAAACCCTATTTTCAAAGGTTGAAAAATCTAACAATTTCATCTCTATAAACATTCGAAATCGCATTATTTATAAAGATGCATCTTCATTTATTTACTATTTATCGGACATTGCTGCACGCAATAGGCAAAAAAAAGTTATGTATACATAGGAAGTTATGTATGCATCTCTTATGCACAAAAGTGTTTTTTCTTGAGCCTCAATAACATACAATAAACTTCCTGACTTATATAAATAATTTAGTATATACGATTTTAAGAAAAAACAAAAAATATTATCTGAAAAGATTATTTAAATGACAGTCTCTAACTGTAGATAATGTCCTGCTTATATATTTTCATTTTAAGATTTGTACGCCGTTTATGGCTGAATATACTGTGACTCTTGATGTGTTCTTTTTTTAAAACTTTGTACCACTGTCAAGCAAATAAATGTATTGTAATGTAATATTGTCTATGATCGCCTATCGCTATTATTATTGTCAATTTTGCAAACTCTTTGTTATTCAAGTTTTATTGATGCTACGTGTTTGATTTTGATTTTAAATCCTACGTGACCATTAAAGATCAATTATGTTAGATTATACATGGTGTGCAAGATTGTAAGATGCATGTGTAACGATAATTATACAAACTTAGGTGATAGCGTATAAATTCAATATGTAATAACTTAATTTGTAAATTAAAAATACAATATCAGAGTCATATTTATCATATGGTTATATATTAAAGAATTATTTGAGGATAACGTACTGAAAACGGTGGATTATAGAAAAGATCAACCTAAAGCGACAGTATTCGTGCATCATCTTTCGTTGGCGAGTGCGAAACCAGAGGCCAATTGATGCAGGGGTGACAGTGGTAAGTGTGTGAACCTTACATTGCGACAATGATTGTCATGCTTCTTACGACCCGAGGGGGTGTGATAAAGCATCTTACTAGACCGCCATTTGCAACGAATATAGAGATCACAACTCTTGGATTCTATTTATACTTTCCATCAAATAGAGTAGAGTCACTTTGGCAGGCTCTTATATTAAAAATAAAATAAAATAGAATACACAATTAAAAGTGGGATAGGGTGTGTTGAATATGATTTTTTTTATTCTTATTGTTGTTATTGTTGAATATGGTGTTAATAATTTACGATAAACTATTTGAAATTAGGATTATGAAGTAAAAAGTGTATTTAAGTAAGTACGACTATAAAAGTCGTTTATGTAGTTTTCTCGAAGCGAATCTTGCCGTGACCTGAGCTTAGTTAAGTAACAATTTATTTATAGGTGCTTTCAACAAAGAAATCGGAATGTGTGAAGAAAGTCTTTGGTATTTTAATGTGCGTAGTTAATATAGCTATATCTTTAATGGAATACATCAATAGAATAAAGTTCAAACGTATTTCTATTGATCGGTTAGCCAGCAACATCGAGGTCTAATCGTCGGATATCCGGCCGTCAAATATCCAGATTAATAGTTGCCACGCGTTTCTGTCTTAAAAATTAGACCGAGATGCAAATTATTCGTAACTTACTTTACTAAGGCAGTCCGACTTAAAGATAAATTAGTAATCCTCTTCGATTTTTTATGGATCACGTGTTTTTGAAGCTAAATGCACCCGACAGACAAATCTATTGGAATTTATTAAGTAACCACGGGACGAGTTTTCGAGCGTGGGGTGCTTGACACCAAATATTATAAATAGTTCTTTGCAACCATTTGCAGTAAAAAGCAATCTATTTTTGTGTTTTTGTTTTTTTTTTGTATTGTTAACAAAATCTATATTTAGTGTTGAATTTAGTTTGCTATTAATATTACATTTGTACTTGAGCAGTAAAAGTAGTAGTTACTTAACTTTATAAATTGACTGAATTTTTTTAGGAAGTTTGTATTATTTCAAATATTTGCTAGTCCATTAACGAAAATAGGTTTGTTTTGTTCTAAACGTGTTTAGTAACTCATTCATTAACATCAGCGGAAGAATTTTAGAGGTCAAAAAACATTTGTATTACATATAACATGGAATTGATGGAATATGTTAAAAAACCTGTCGTGGATACTGTATCTTCTATAAACATCCGCAAAAGGAGTTGCTAACCGTTCTGTGGAACTAATAAGCTCACAGTCTACTGTGACAGCTGACATAAATAGCTCAGAACTGGTTCCAAAAGTGGCACTTAAAAGTAGCCACAAGAGGTTTCGTTAAGAGCTATATCACGAAACAATGTTTTGCTTAATTGACATGAAATTGTCCCAAATTTTTACATTTATTTGTCTTTTTGAGGAGGAGAGGAGTCCCAAATCTAAGGCCACTACAATTTGATTAGAGATTCATTTTCATATACTCCTTCACTACCTCTGTCGTTTCCATACTCATAAAATAACAGTTTGTTGGCACTCGTGAGACGATACAATTCAGTTTGAGAGCCATATCGTACATCCCTATTCCTAAAATACCTTATAACGAGCACAATAGCTCTGGAAAATTGTCATTTGGCTACACTTTCTAATATGTCGTACAGAGATTAAAGAATTCAGGGAGAGCTTGTGGATGAGCAAACCTGTTTAAATTTCTCTAATGCCTTAGTGACACATATTTGTCCTTCCATTGTTTTATAACTACATATATGTACGTCTATTTAGATTAGTGTTCTGTTTCGGTTTACCTTTAGTATTTATGAAATACATTATATTATTAACACACTCAAAATAAGGTTTCATAGCACGGATTCACCACAATTTTAGAGAAAATCAATTGTATCAACAAGTATTTTGTGGTCAGTGTCCTAATAAATGTTTTCAATGTAAGGAAACCTTTTCTTTCTATTCGTATGTATAAACGTAATTATTAAACTAATTATCAAGACACTACACTTGATTGCACGATGGCATAGGAGATTAAGCGGTCACTTTGCCGCTTTCTACTGCGCTGAGAGTTGAGAGTGCAAACCCCACATAGGACAACACTTTGTGTGATCTGCAAATTGTTGTTCTGAGTCTGGGTGTTCCTTGTGTTCGTTTCATGTATGTTTATAAAGTCGCCCGCGATATAGGATTTATTCCTAGTGCGGGAGTTGTCCTTTACACACATAAAATAAATAAAATAAACTATGTTACATTTTTCATTTAATACCGTTACCAATTACTATTAATGGTTGCAAAAGGTTTTATATAAGTACGTTAAACTGTAATTTATGTAGCGAAAGGAAACTCTACTAATGATTAGTTCCTCATTTACATCCGTAATTCTTTACTTTGAATGGTTTATAAACAAATTATCTTCTATATCTATTAGAGTGTTTTATACATAAAATCTCAGGAATTTCACTGTAATATATAGCTTAATTACTAGCTTTTAGACGCTAATTCGTTTCGCTACTGGCAAATTATTTACCTATCAAACGGAACGCAGAAATATAATAGTTTGAAATAGCATACAGGCTACTTTTTATCCTGAAAAAGATATAGTGTTCCCGTAGGATGAGCAAGGTACAACAATCGCGGGTAACACCGCGGGGTGCAATTAATGAAAAAAAATATGTTTGAAAACGTTACATGCAAACAAACCAATGAAGAAACAAACTAATTTTCGAATTTTTTGTATTTGATTTAGACAAAAATTAGCAAAAAAACTATTTTTACTAAAAATCTTGTAAACGTAGAAAATATTGTAAATACCTATGATATGTAACTGAACTGTTTAAAGAAAGCCTTTCACTAAATTTTGACAAATATGACTAACTGTTATAGAATCTGTCTTACATTCGCGAAAGTTAGTGAAAACGTAACTAAAGTGAATATATTCATATGTAAATGAACGCAGACTTTCGTTATATTTTATTAATTAACAACTAAATGTGTCGTCTCAAGTCTATTGAGATAGGAACTGTAAATGAAAAAAAAAAATAGAGGGACTTCTTTTACTATAGGATATTTTGGTCTTTAATGTGGAATTTAAAAGATAAAGTTTGATACATGTGCCCTTACGATCTAGAAAGCGCGATGTTTCGTTGCTTATGTGGTTTTTTTAAAAGCCACATAAACAAGATTTTCCGTTAATTATTTTTCCGTTGCAATCAACTTAAGAATAAATAGTGACCATTGAATTACGGCAGAATACGATCAATTTGTATCGAGATGAATTTGAACGTAGCAAAATATTATGTGTCATTAACAAGATTATTTAAAGATCTTGGAGGCTTTAACTAACATATTAAGGTTTTAGTTTATTTTACACAATGTAAGTACGCATCGAAAAAAATCTATAAATAGGATTCGATCAGATCTTTGTTTTTTTATTATTCGTATTTCTTTAAATAATTGGTGTGGGAATTGCTAATTATATATAAATAAATTTTGTCTCTTAACTTATTAAACATTATTTAGTTTTTGTTTAATTATTAATTGTTAGTTTAATTTAAATAATAATAACTCAAGTTAAGTAATGTTCTAAGAATTGAATTCATGAGAATCATAAGGCAACTATGTTCTTTTTTTGAGCTACAATGAATATAACAATTCACTGTACAACCACTTGTGACAAATCTCACCGCATAAAAAAGTAAAAGAAAACTTACATTCATTGTAAGATTTTCCAAATATCCTCAGTTTGACATTAATACAACACACAGAACACAGACTTTCCTTCAAAGAATTTTAGTCTCAGGCAAATTATTACGAAACCGGTTGTAGAGTATTTTTTTTACTGACAGTTGACGCGCATGCACTTGATGCAGCGGCGGGTCAGCGACTGGCGCGAGCCGCCGTGAAAAAAACATAAACTTTCTCAAACGACCGCGATTTAAGTTTGCCTATTGGTTGTTAAATATTAGGTACAGTACTACAATGTAGAAAATACTAACATGAATAATTGTCGTCTAGTTTTTGATAACAATTGTAAGTATTTTTTTTACATATTTACACCTTTAGCTAGATACTAATGATTAATTTTTGACAGGTTTATAATTTTATATAGACTTGGAACCTGAAAAAATTTTGCTCCTAAGGAATTTAAGAAACTTAATTAATTATATAAAATTAATACTTATGAAATTTAAGCAAATTATATTATTACGCTTACCGAAAGAGTACTGGCGAGTTGAGAATCAAAGGACAGTCGCAATAAACAAAAAAATTGGGTCAGGTACCTTCTAGAGCAAGAGCCCGTGAGTGCCAGACCTTCGTCATTTTATAAAAGCTGAAAGTTCTTCTACGTGTGTCCCTAGTACAGGTAAGAATGATCCCCAAACATGAAGCTGAGGCAGCGGTGGCTTTGGCAGATAACAGGCAACAAAGGTATGTAAAATTCCATCTCAAATTCGTCATAATATAAAACTTGATTTTTTTATATTTGATTCATAATAATATCAAAACTCGCGTTGCTCATTGCCAGACAGTTAGTATGGTTCCAACCCTCTGCCGGACACCCTTAAACTATTATAATTTATAATAATACTTACGTTATATTATAAAACCTAAATTTAATATATAATTTTTTGGGAGCCTATTAAACTATGTTTATATAGTAGCCGGACAGTTTCGAAGGTTCTATCATCTTGCCAGACGCATTCAAAGTGAGCAATAATCGGGAGAGCAAGGAGCGAATACAGTAACTAAACGTTATATTATAAAACCTAAATTTAATATATAATTTTTTGGGAGCCTATTAAACTATGTTTATATAGTAGCCGGACAGTTTCGAAGGTTCTATCATCTTGCCAGACGCATTCAAAGTGAGCAATAATCGGGAGAGCAAGGAGCGAATACAGTAACTAAACGTTATATTATAAAACCTAAGTTTCATATATAATTTTTTGGGAGCCTATTAAACTATGTTTACATAGTAGCCGGACAGTTTCGAAGGTTCTATCATCTTGCCAGACGCATTCAAAGTGAGCAATAATCGGGAGAGCAAGGAGCGAATACAGTGACTAAACGTTATATTATAAAACCTAAGTTTCATATATAATTTTTTCGGAGCCTATTAAACTATGTTTACATAGTAGCCGGACAGTTTCGAAGGTTCTATCATCTTGCCAGACGCATTCAAAGTGAGCAATAATCGGGAGAGCAAGGAGCGAATACAGTAACTAGTGCGAATGAAACAGAGCGCTTAGTCTATTGCGGGATTTCACTGCGCACCCATTGTTATTAATTTCAAATTTTGCAGTTTATTTTTTTCTTAATCCAGAAATTTCATTAATTAATTTTTACAATTTCAATTACAAATATTTAAAATAATACTGAGTAAAATTTTTCTCATACAATGTCAATCATGTCGAAAATCTAATAATTTAATTGATATTATTTTTCATTTTTAAGAAGTTTATTATTGTCAATGCTATTAAAATTATAAAGCCAATGAAACAAAGTAAATCAAATATTAGTGTTTATTATACCAAAGGACACATTTTTTTAAGATAAGAAATTTACAGAGAAATTAATTTATTTTAATTAAATTTAAATATTTTCATTATTTTCATCGTTATCGCGCGCTCACTAAATCGGTCCACACGTTAGCAGTTTAAACGTCGTAAGTGCTGCGAGTACAATTCGGACCGCCTTTGAATGCATCTGGCAAGATGATAGAACCTTCGAAACTGTCCGGCTACTATGTAAACATAGTTTAATAGGCTCCCAAAAAATTATATATGAAACTTAGGTTTTATAATATAACGTTTAGTTACTGTATTCGCTCCTTGCTCTCCCGATTATTGCTCACTTTGAATGCGTCTGGCAAGATGATAGAACCTTCGAAACTGTCCGGCTACTATGTAAACATAGTTTAATAGGCTCCCAAAAAATTATATATGAAACTTAGGTTTTATAATATAACGTTTAGTTACTGTATTCGCTCCTTGCTCTCCCGATTATTGCTCACTTTGAATGCGTCTGGCAAGATGATAGAACCTTCGAAACTGTCCGGCTACTATATAAACATAGTTTAATAGGCTCCCAAAAAATTATATATTAAATTTAGGTTTTATAATATAACGTAAGTATTATTATAAATTATAATAGTTTAAGGGTGTCCGGCAGAGGGTTGGAACCATACTAACTGTCTGGCAATGAGCAACGCGAGTTTTGATATTATTATGAATCAAATATAAAAAAATCAAGTTTTATATTATGACGAATTTGAGATGGAATTTTACATACCTTTGTTGCCTGTTATCTGCCAAAGCCACCGCTGCCTCAGCTTCATGTTTGGGGATCATTCTTACCTGTACTAGGGACACACATAGAAGAACTTTCAGCATTTATAAAATGACGAAGGTCTGGCACTCACGGGCTCTTGGACCATTCTGTTTTTAAAGTTTAATTTTTCCCCTTTTATTATAAAATAAGTACCTAGTTCGAAAGCATGACAGCTCCATAAGTATCTTCACGAATATACTTTGTAGTGTATTCTCATATTGATAAGCATACATTTTGTTCATATTTAATGGATCATGTTTCCTTAGTTTTGTCACTTGTTTTGGTATTGGAACTCGCTACTAGTGCACGTGTTTTCCCTCTTCTATGATCCCAGGTCTATTAAGCGAGGCGTGACAAAGCCTCCCACTAGGCCGAAATAGTGTGGGTCACTACATATACTGTATTGTCTACATTCGCAATGAGTATGGTGACCACCACTCTTGGATTGAACCACCATTCATGTTTTCCATTAGACTAGAGTCAGTTCAGCAGGCCTTGAATAAATAAAAAAAATCCAATCTTAATGACCATTTATTTGTCGATAAAAATTTGTTGAATTTCAATTTTAAGCATGTTGAATTTTTAGTAAAGAATAGGGAATATAACCTTTATTCACCTTTCCGTGGGCTATCCGATATTATTATTTTTAATTTTAATAAGCAAACTCGTCTATTGATATAACCATAGATATAAATTTATTCTTATGCCTAGGAACGGACTTTTAGTTTTCTTGTACCCTGGAAATAGACTTTTACATTAGTGGCAATGTGATAAATAGAGGTAAGTCTACATTCATTATCCTTCAGTACTACACTGTTTTGCATAAACCTCTTTTCAGAAAAGTGATTTTGGCGTACAATACCATGGTTTTTTTTCGACAGTTTTCCGTGTGGCAATAGATTAAGAATACATAGTGTCATCACCCGATTCTTGCGATTCTTCTCGTGCACAGATCACCTCCTAATAGATTCCGCATACAGGGCCACAAACGTGCGCCACACATAGTTACTATAACAGGCTTATAAAGTTACGCTAAAAATCACGACATCAGTATCGACCAAGTTTGTGACCCGTAGACACACCGAGGTATTTGCAATTTAAAAATAGTTTTGTTTTAAAAATATATTGAAAATAGCTTACTGTGCAGTAAAATATTGTGGTAAGTCATCTAAAACATTTACTTATCAAAAAGGTGGCATAACGTTTCATCCGTTAGTACATTATATTTTTATTACGTTAACGTTTTTCAAATATACCGGAGTTCAACTTATGCTGGTTACATAATAGTGTATGTCCCTTTGACTGACCACGTAAATTACAATAGTTGTCTTTGTCTAATACTGCACGCGTATCGATAGTGTTGTGATTCAGAAGTCGATTTGTTTGATTTTAGTTTGATTTTTTTTATTGAAGCAAAGATATTTTCTAAAGGGATGTTTAATAGTGATATAATTGTGTTAAAGGTTTCCAAAATGCCCTGAAAAAAAAATGTGGATCGACGCAACTCGTCGAGGGAATGAATGATTTTCACTAAAAGTACTGTGATATGCTCAAGACATTTTACAGAAAATAATTTTCATGCTATGAAAACCGAAGAAGGCTGTTTAATTCCGCTAAACCTACTCTATACTTGCCAGTCTTGGTAAGGACATTTACTTTTTTGAAGACTAGTATACCAACAAAGGTTATTTTAATGTAATAATAACATTAAGGGATTGAGTGAAACAAGATGTTCTAAAATTTACGCAAATATTACACGCTAACACTATTTTAAAGTAAGTATAATATGCGTACCTAATATTTTTATTTTTTTATTCAAATTTTTATTCTTCAAAAAAAAGTTTGATAAACATTGATCATTTCATTTATTTACAAATAGTAAAAAAAAAAAATGCCAGTCTATCTACCCAAATTTATCGATCAACGTTCTTACCTTGTCCCAACACTATGGTTCGGTGCATTCTAAGTTTGGCGTTGACATATCCAATCACAGCGCATTAGACACGTCCCGCCCGTCCCGTAAGTCCCAGAATTTGGTGAAGTCGAATCGTAACAAATTTTCAATAATGCGGTATCTATTAGGATACTGGAACTTGTGGCACTCAGTGCCGGTTCACTGGAACTACACACTCCTGGCACTGGCATGCTCCACAACAGAGCATAAGCAGCTGATTCATCAGTACATCGACCTCCGGTCTTGGAGGGGAGTGATCTGGTGACTTCAACATTACAGCACAAAGAAAAATATACAACAACGCCATCTAGCGAAGATACATCGAACTACGAAATACGAACGAAACGTATGAATGTAATGAACTACGATGCAACTACTAAACCTGTATCGCGATATAGAGATTTGCGTGGCAATTAGCATATATACAACATCCCAACATCAACCGTTGGGCCGTGGCCCGCCAGGCATTATCACCTTGCCTGGTCGGAGGATCCTCCCTTTGAGTCGGAGGGACAAATGACACCCGTCTCTCCACAGGTAAATTAACAAATTAATGAAAATAACATATAGATATAGGCGCTTTGCAGCATACTCTATACACGTCTTAAAACACTCACAATCAGTGCAGCCGCACCAAAAACGTAATGAGGTCATTCGTTCAGTAGATTTTATTCCTCACATTTTTCTCATACCGGGCGCCTTATATCAAAAACTGATTCTTAAGGAGTAAACTAAAAAAAAAATCCAGTCTAACCAAATTTATCGATCAACGTTCTTACCCTGTCCCAACACTATGGTTCGGTTCATTCTCAGTTTGGCCTTGAAACATCCAATCACGGCGCATTAGACACGTCCCGCGCGTCCCGTACATACCCCGGAATTTCGTGAAGTCGAATCGTAACAAATTTTCATTAATGCGGTATCTATTAGGAGGTAATCTGTGTTCTCGTGGGTATCGTATGAGGCAACTAAGGGAGCAAATTACGCAGGAAAACATAACTGCAAAGGGAAGGAAAACTTGATACAAACACTATAAAAACCCGACTGATGTATCAAGACTCCCTTTCTAAGGAGAGGTCTAAGTCCAGCAGTGGACTGTTAAAGGCTGATGATGATACCATACTGGTCAGAAGAGTTGATGTAGGGTTTGTTTCAAGTTTTCCTTCTCTTTACAATGCTGTTGTCAAATGAACCTACTTTGCCAATCCATAGTTTTCTATTTACGTATTAATCGATCGGAGGAAACTGTTACATGAATGATTTTTACGAGAAATTGGAATGTTAAACGAAAACAGTTGAATGTCAACATTCTACTGAACAATGATGTTTGTAACTTGTGTTCGGACAGTTGTTTACATTTAGAACAGTTTTTACTGTTTTTGGGAAAGGTTGTTGTTTGGTAAACAACGTTCATATAATTAGAACAAAATAAATATTTTATAAATAGATTTCAATATTTTACAACACATACACTACATATTAGAAATTAGGTTTTGCCCGCATGTATGTCGGTTATTGCGGTAAATAGTAGCCTATGCGTTATTCTGATACATAAGTTGTATTACTGTAAAAGTTCATCCAAATTCGTACAGTAGTTTTTGCGTGAAAGAGTAACAAACACCCCTACACACAATCTTTCACATTTAAAATTAAAATATTTATTTACATCACTATTTTAAGAAGAAGAGAAGAATTAATCACTACTTAAAGAAGTTATAAAGTTTGATGTATACACATATTACTAATAATAAATAGTGCAAATATATCTATTAACAGGTGAAGCTTCTAATCTTAATCACTTCGAAATTAATTTCTGTTGCAATGGAACTTTCTTCCTTATTTTTCGTTATCGATAACCATTTTCATTAATGAGTATGGTATGGGTATAAATATACCCTATACCGACAAAAGCTTGAACTCGACTCGTATCGTATCACTCGATCGCATAAGATAACAGAAATATTATACCTTTGTTGATCTGTGTCGAGCTGCACAAATTTATCAGTTACCGGTACCTGTTTCTTTATGTAATCTCCTTTAGGCATTTTTAGTAAAAAACTCGTAGACAACTAACAAGCATTCCGTAGTAAAGACTTCATTAGACCTTTCTACACACACACAACACCGCTCCCCCACGTTAAAGGAATGGGCATTCTTAAACAAACTAAAGTCATGTAATTGAAGTACATTTTAAATAATAACGTACATAATTGTAAACAGCGTGTGTCAAGCCAGCTTATTTATTTATTTATTTATACATCATGCACTTTATGTACATAGGCGGACTTAATGCCTAAGGCATTCTCTACCAGTCAACCTTTGGGTGATGCAGAGAAAATAGGAAGTAGGTGCGTTTCAGGTAGAGGTTGTCTGTCGGGGGGGAGTGACGTTGGCCGTCAGTCTTGATATAGTCAACGCCTTTAACTCCCTGCCGTGGTGGGTAATTAGAGAGGCACTGGTATATCACCAGTTGTCCCTCTACTTGCAGCACATCATCGGGGCCTATCTTCGCGATAGGTCCATATCCTATGTAGGTCGGGACGGTGAAGTACTTCAAAGGGAGGTCACATGTGGGGTTCCCCAGGGGTCGGGCTTAGGACCCCTTTTGTGGAACCTCGCGTATGATGCGGTCCTGAGGACCAGTCTACCCCTTGGAGTGAGTGTCGTCTGCTACGCGGACGACACTCTAGTACTGGCTAGGGGGTATGGCTTCCAAGAAGTCCTGGAGCTCGCCGAGTTAGGGGTGACCTGTGTCGTCCAAAAGATCAGCGATTTGGGTCTACGGGTTGCACCTCATAAGACGGAAGCCCTGTGGTTCCACAGGAAACGCGGAGGTGTCGTTCCTACCAGCTCGTTTATAAGAGTGGAAGGAGCGGAGGTCGAGGTCGGTCGACACATTAAGTACCTCGGCCTAACCTTGGACAGTCGCTGGAGCTTCGAGGAGCATTTCGAGCGGATGATCCCACGAGTTCGGGGGGTGGCGGGCTCCCTACAAAGGCTGTTGCCTAACATAGGGGGCCCGCGAGAAGAAGTGCGCCGCCTCTACTGTGCGGTGTTACGATCCATGGCCCTCTACGGAGCGCCGATATGGGCCAAGCGCATATCGGCCTCCTCCCGCTGCAGAGCTAAGCTCAATCGAGCGCAGCGGGTAGCGGCCATTCGGATCGTACGAGGATACCGCACCATCTCGTCTGAGGCGGCAACAGTCCTGGCACGTTTTCTGCCCTTTGATATCCTGGCCGATATGGACGCGAGGATCTATGACCGTATTCCTGCTATCCGCCGGGATGAGAGTGGGGAAGACCAGGACGAGCTCGAAATGCGGCAGAGCGCCCACCGACAGGCATTGACACAATGGCGCGCGCGGCTAGAACAGCCACAAAATGCGCGCCAACGCGCTGTCGGTGCCGTTCTGCCCAACCTCGAAGCTTGGGTAGGTAGGGAGGGAGGTCGCGTCACCTACCGACTGAGGCAGATACTCACCGGGCATGGTTGCTTCGGTGAGTATCTGAATAAGATCGGACGCGAGGAGACGGCACACTGTCACCACTGCGCAGCCGACTGGGACTCCGCCCAGCATACGCTGGAAGACTGCCCCGCGTGGGCATCTGAACGCGGAGCCCTAGTCGATGAAATAGGACGAGACCTATCGCCGCCAGCAATCGTTGCTGCCATGCTGGCGGGTGAGGAAAGCTGGGCCGCAGTGGTCTCTTTCTGCGAAACTGTTATGCTCCAGAAAGAGACCGCTGAACGGGATCGGGAGAGGGCCGATCCCGAACGAAGAAGACGCCGGCGGCGTTATGAGCCGTCGACGGGACCGCGAGTCGCCAGAGAGTGGGGTCCTCTGGTGGCGGATTAGTTGCTGCGGTCTGCGATGGAATGATTTGTTTCGGCCTGGTAGCAAAAATGCGATCGGGTCGCAACAAATTATAACAACCGGACTGATAGGTGGGGTTGCTTTTATGGCGTCCCCAGGATAGGGTCTGACTAGGCGCGGCGTTGATTCTGGAGGGGACCTGAAATAACATGGTCCGGGTCCCCTTCAGAGAAGGACGCCTGAGACCGGCCGCCGGGGTGGTTTTTAGTGGAAACACCACATACTCCTGGCTCCTGCGTCCCCAAGGAGTCGGAGATCCGAAGGGATTTTCCACCCCGACAACAAAAAAAAAAAAAAAAAGTTGCGTTTCAGGTGTTGAAAAGTAGAAGTAGACATATACAAATTTTCATATACTAAAATTAATACAAATACATAAATACATACATACACATACTTAAGTTGATGTAAGTCTATATACATATAATACATACACAAATAAATATCATAACAAGTATAAGATGATAATCATGTATTGGTTGATTCTGCCAGCTGTTTCAGTAAATACTGCTTCACTTTTTTCTTAAAAGAAAAAGCGTTGGTAGCCATCCTGACTTCGAGGGGAAGCTCATTCCAGAGAAGAACGGACTGCACAAAGAAAGATGAGCCAACAAACTCAGATGTATGGGAGGGGCAACGAAGAAGATTCTTAGAGGACCGAAGCTTTCTGTCGTGATTGCTACATAAGAGTTGGAAATAAGAGTTTAAATATGTTGGCGAAGACGGGTTATTAAGTATAGAGAATAGAACAGTGAGCGCGCGTAATTTTCGGCGTAGACGAATTGGTAGCCAATTGAGCTGCGAACGGAAACAGGATACATGGTCATATTTACGGAGATTATAAACAAATCGAATGCAGTTATTAAGAAGACGGTCTAATTTATCGAGAAGATTTGCATTCAGGTCGTAGCAGCACACATCACCATAGTCGATTAAGGGGAAGATAAGAGTTTGCACAAGCATAGTCTTGGTTTTTACGGGCAGGAAATTTCTCAGACGATTTAGAACCCGAAGTGTCCCAGTAACCCTCCGGCACTGTTTTGCAATTTGTTCACGCCAGGTTAGTGTGCAATCGAGGTGTAAACCTAAATCTTTCACCGATCCACTCACAGGTATGATAGTCCCATCAAAAGTAATAGCCGGGAGAATCTTAGTGTCTACTCTGCTCATCGACCGGTGACTTCTCACTACGATAGCTTGACAATTTGTGGGGTTTACTGATAAACCAAACCTTTGAGACCACGTGTTGATTGTTTCCTGAATTTACCATCATCATACCACTCGATAGACGTCTCGTTTACTACACACTTCGAGTGGGTGGCCTGTGTGTCGTTACCACGCGGACTGCTCGTTTGTAGCACACGCTTGTTGCTAGCTTGTCGGTACCTAAAGTAATCGTCTTCTGTTTCCCGAGTTATTCTCTTTATTGTTAAATGCATTAGCAATAATTCCTAGATAGCGCATTGTAAATCGAGTCGAAACATAGTGAAAAAAATGCTAGTCATATCAATGGAGACTGATCACAAAGTGCGGAAATAGCCAATAGATCGATTACTGTAAACGCGTGGACAGTTGTTTGCCTGCTAGCTGTTGGGGCTCAAAGCGGTTTTAGTGAGGTAGTATAAGAGTTCTGTGACACCATTATCTTTCACCGGGAGCTGTTGTTTGGTCTATATAAGTAAGAAAAACAATAGGACAACTAGTAAAGGGGTTTTATTTTTTTAAACTATACTCATAATCAACCTGAAGTACAACCTGAAATAATATGTCAAAATCGTAACGCCTAGTCCCTAAGAGAAGTGTTATCATGTACCTTTTTAGTGTGCCAACTACGAACAGTGGTACCTAATAGTTGCACGCTTAGAGTTCTGCATAATAAATTTAAATCCGCAAGAACGTTTTCAAATCGTCATGATTAACAGCCTTAAACACTTCACTGTTGGACATAGGTCTCATTTTCGAAAAGTGTAATATAATGTTTCGAGTTTTCCTTCTCTTTGCACTGATGTTGTCTAGCGTTGTTTATGTGGAGGGAACGGGTCTCGTGTCCCTCCGACACAAAGGGAGGATCCCGCGACCAGGCGAGGTGATCATGCCTGGCGGACAACGGCGCAACGGTTGATGTTGGGATGTTGTATATATGCTAATTGCTACGTGAATCTCTATTTCGCGATACAAGATTAGTAGTTACTTAGTAGTTTGACGTATCCTCGCTAGATGGCGCTGTTGTATATTTTTTGTTTGTATGTGGAAGTCGCCAGTTTACTCCCTTAGTCGGCTCTTACGACACCCGTGGGCTGAGTAAGGGTAGCGACACTGTATTCTTAATCCGTCACCACACGCGAGACAAGAAAATTCTTTTCTAATGATTGTCTTTGATCGCATTTAACGAACTACCTATCATTACTTGCAAACAAGCGGTAAACTTAACATCCGACACGTGTGTGCTACTATGAGCTAGTGACTGATTGAAGGCCGTTCCACAGGCCTTTTCTAAATAACTCTGTACAGAAAATAAACTTCAGACAATATCAAATTGGGCAGTCTACTATGGTAATCATATTGTTGTTAAATATGCTTATTTATTTTTAAATCGTCCGTGTGGTGACGGGTTAACCCTTCTTTGCATGATTTTTTCTATTTTTTTTAAATAAAACAGGTGATGTAATTAATGCTCTAGATTAATGGGCAAATATTGGTATAAAAAAAACAATATGACGGCAATTTACATCATCTTGCGTTGTCACAATATGTCCCGAAATAAATAAAAATATATTCTTCACGATGAAATGTTATGATGGAAATTTCGTATGGTGTCGTAAGAGGCGACTAAGCGAATAAAATATTTAGGAAAATATCACTACAAAGAGAATGCAAACTTGATACAAACTCTATTATAACCCGTCTGACCAGCGTGGTATAGTAGGCTTAGCACCTTGCTAAGGAGAGGCCAATGTCCAGCAGTGGGCTGTAAAAGGCTGTTGGTAACAAAAAGAAAAAAATCTAAACACATACATATCACACCCAAATAATAATAATTCTGCTAATATTAACAAATGACAGTGCTCACCAATTATCTGTCTTGGGTGAAAATTAGTAAGTAGTAGAGCCAAACTGATTTCAGTACGATCGGGTCGGCACCAGCGGGGCAGTACTACCCTCTCACAGAACTAACCTAAAGTGACGGCATCCGTGGTATTGTATTTTACTGCTAATTGCGAGACCGGAGGTCCATTGATGCAGAGGTGACAGTTATCGCAGTAAATGTGTAAACTTTACACTGCCACGATGAACGTCATGCCTTTTACGTCCTCGAGTGGGGCGTGAAAAAGCATCTCACTAGGCCACACATTGTCTGCATTCCCAATGAGTATGAAACACTTGAATTCTATTCGTGCTTTCCATCGCCGGGTTAAATAGTCACTATGGCAGCTTGCCTTATAATATTATCATTAAAAAATTTACTTAAGATTTTAAAGATAGATAATCTATAAGAGAAAAATATTAATGTTAAATGAAATTGCTTAAGATATTATTTCTATATTTATTAATCCTTTCATTGCAAAATTGAAAGACAAACGTGTGCCCATAAACACAGCTACAGTCAGTCATCTATCTTACATTTAAATACCATAAATAATTTGTTCATCAATATTATTTTTCTAAGTACTTTTGTAGTAGTTTCGTAACATAAAAGAAAAAAAATACATGAGATGCAAATTATATATATATTTGAAATAAACTGAACAGGATAATAGGTATTCAATCTGATATTATCAAAAATGATGAACTATGCGAGCTGAGAGTAATATGCTGAGGTGCTTCAATGATAGCACAATATCTAGTTTAGGGACCCTTAGCCCGTACACAATAAGGATTACATTAAGATACATAAATTTTTGATAACAATAATCTGTTACTTATAATAATACGAGTTCAGCAGGAAATTTCGCAACTTCATCACACACAATTTTCTAATGATGACTCTTGGTTTACAACAGAATGTTTATAGACAAAGTCAAATAAAATTAGAACGAATGTCTGGACTGAAAAATATGACCAGAAATATAGAACAACGGAAAATTTCTTGCGGTAGTTTCATTGTGACTGATATCTAGAATATACATTAAAATTTGTATAAAAAGAATTTATAAGTAACTAGCTGACCTGGCAACCTTGTAATGCTAACTTTTTTTTTTCTCTTTTCTGCAACCCAAACGCGTACAAAAAAAACATCATTTAAATCGGTCCAGCCGTTTAGGAGTTCAGTGACATACATACGTACAGTAGAATTATATATATAAACATTTTCACATCATTTTCTGACATATAGAAATTTAGTACCGAGTTCTGGGATAATTTTAAGAAGTTCTCTTACTAAAATATATTTCTTTTACTTGCTCAATTAGATTACTACTCTACCATCAAAAATGTAAACAATTAAATTGTATTACTTTAAAATTAACCTGCGGAATCCTTCCGTAATTCTCTATTTCAAATATTTTCTATATATATAAAACAATTATTTTGAATTGTCTTTAAGAGATTTATATATACTGGCTAAGTGTATAGGGTTCCCACCAAGAACTTTGGACCTCAAGTCGACCTCACTTGTAAGTGATTCACTTACTGACGGACGAGGCTCTGGCAAACAACATCCTGATTAGCGGCAATAGGCTCGCCACCTACGTGGGACCAAAAAACTGGCGAAAAGTGGGCGTTTAATGTGCCTCTTCCTATCCCTCCAAAGAAACAGGCGTGATTTATGTATGTACATTTATAAATACATCATCTATTTCATTCACTTGGGCTTTATTTTAAATCAAAATCAAAAATCCTGCTGAACTCTTGGCAAAATAAAATGTTGACAAAGTTATACGTATATAATGTCACTTTAAATGGTATCAATCCATTTAAGGTAACATAATGATTAACTATAGTTAACGCCTGGTCACTGCCTGCCAGTCATCACCGTCTGGATCACGATCTGAAATGTTAAAAAAATATTAAATATTGTAATTAATTTCGTGTAATAATGTTTCTTAATCTTTGGCAGCAAGACTTGGTTCACTCTGGTAGTAAATTTATTATAGTATAAATTTAATTGTTTTCGTACGTTATGAAGATATAAACTGTGTCCTTACGTTTTTCTTCGCGGCGAGGCGGAGGGCGACGGTCGCGGTCGTCACGCTTCGGCCCGTCGCGATCATCACGTCTCGGCCCGTCGCGATCATCACGCCTCGGTCCGTCGCGATCATCACGTCTCGGTCCGTCGCGATCATCACGCCTCGGCCCGTCGCGATCATCACGCCTCGGCCCATCGCGATCGTCACGACGTGGTCCATCACTGTTGAAAAGTCCAATTAAATCAGTGATAAACATTAATTAATTTAGTAATATTGGGTTCTTATGTAAAGAAATGTTATGAACTTACCGATCATCTCTCCTAGGTGGGTAGCGATCTCGATCACGATCACGGAAACCACCACCATCACGATCACGATCGCGTGGAGGTGCATCTTTAGAGCGCCAAGTAGAAGATCGTTCCTGAAAATCATCGGCAACGTAATAAATAAACAAGCCGGCACAAAATCTCGTACTTCCAGAGATAATTCTAATTATGCCGTATCCCGACTTATTAATATAACATGCAATCTACTAACAAAGACTTGATCCTTTTTTGCTAAGTATTAAGTATAATACATACAGTTGAAGGAGGTGGGTCAGCAGGTCCGCGACGCCAACTGCCGCCTTCAGGACCACTGGAACGGCCTCCATAACGTGGTCTGTAAAAAGCTCTTAATTGGCAACAAATATGGATATCAGTTGAATTTTCATGATGGGTGTCAGTTATATGAACAAAATGAAATGATTACTTATTAATTAGTATTTATATGAATGAGATTGATGGATTATGATCGGAAAATTGATTTTTACTCAAACTTCCTCCAGTTATTTCAAATCGCCTCTCAATAGTACTAACCTGTCTCTGTCGCGATCTCCACGGTCTTTATCCGGCTCCCTGTTCGTAGATCGCCAACCACCATCGTCCCTAGGACCACGATCATCCCGACCGCGATCGTCACGGGCGCGATCTATTCGATCGTCACGCGAGCGCTCATCACGTCTAGAAAAAGATTAATGTCTTAATGACCATCTGTTAAGAACAATTCTTTTATATAAATTGTTTTCTTATATTACGTAAATATGTATAGAACTGTATGAGGTTTACATAGGTGTAAAAGTCTATTAGAAACTCGAAGGGTCCACTATCTCTACCTAAATTTATTTAAATATTAAATAAAGTATCTAATAATAATATATATATATAAGATTCCTTATTACTATATTATACAAGCACAACCTTAGCCTAAATCGAATAGAAATTATCTGACTAGATTATACGTCTATAGTCTGAGTTAGCGCATAAAGATTTAATTAGTCGTTCAAGTTATTACCTGTCATCTCTGAGCGATGGCCTGTCATCACGTGCCGGAGGTCTTTCATCCCTCAAAGGAGGATCGCGACGTGAAACAGCTGTGGAGAAAGAATTTAAGGATCATTTATCCAGATATGTTTAAGTAGTGTATACGATTGGTTTATATTACGTTCCATTAGGTGTGTGGAGACTTTCTCATGCATGATAGAAAGAACATGCTTTAGTGCCATTTAACGGGAACACACTGAACTACAGAGTAACTGCTAATTCTGTATCGCAATATCAAAATTGTTCATGCCGATTAGCATATTTACAACTTTCTAACATCCACTGTTCGGCCATGGCCCGCTAAGCATGATCACATTGCCTGGTCGGAGGATACCGTTTGACAAGGAAAGACAGGTATTAATGTTTACACAAACCTGGTTTCCAGACATCGCTCTTCTTTTCGGTGGGTTCCCCGCGACGCCAACTGGACGTGTGCGTCTTCTGTTCTTCCAGTTTGCGTTGGATCTCTGCCTCCTTTGCACGAATCTTGGCTTCTGCTCGCGCCAACATCTCTTGGTGCTCTCTGTGAAGTAGATTGTAGTTGTATTATTTGAACATAAGTAAATAAGTATTTGTGTGCATTAAGTAGTTAGGTTTCGTTTTGGAATTAATAGTGACTCAGAATAAGAGAAAAATATCCTGATTCCTGTTTTGTTACGCCTTATGAAAGACCAAATTTGTCAACTGATGGTGGATGACATCGCCGTCTTTGGACAACTGCAACTCGACAGTCGCAAGTGAACTATCTTCATGAGAACTGCTTGTCGTGTTTATAGTTAGTAGGTTTAACAGATTTAATTTTTTAACATTTACACGTAACAGTAGTTCCTACCTTTCTTCTTTTTCTTTACGTTCACGTTCTGCAGCAATTTCTTCTTGCTGCTTCCTTTCGCGTTCCTCGCGCTCTTTCCTCTCCTCCTCCTCCTGAATACGTCTAGCTTCCTCCGCTGCACGTTCTTCGGAGCGTTGTTTCTCGGCCAACCACTGAACAGAAAAAAGTAGTTTAGAATAGTGGTAAACGGATAACAGATAAAGTGAAAATTAATATATACCACAATCGTATTTTGCGAACAAAAATGTCCATTAATTACAAACTGGACCAAATGTAAATCGAATTAATTAAAAGATCAAATTATTTGTAATCGTCTCTCATATTTATAGACTCTTATAGTCATGGATCAATATACACATTAGCAACAATCTGTGTGTGAATTTTCGATAGGTATTTATCGAAAATTCTTTAAATATCTTCGTCGATTTACAACCGTACGTTTCGAAATAGTGAACTGAGCAAAAGCGAATTGGACTTAGTGTGAAGTGAACTAAGCGCTACGTGACTTAGTAAGCGTGAAGTGGACTAAGCGGTATGTGGAGCAGTAGAGTGCAGTACCTCCTGGCGGCGCTTGTCGCTGCGCTGCTGGCGGCGCTCCTGCAGGCGCTTGTCGCGCTCGGCGCCGAGCTTGTCGCGGAAGGCGGCGAGGCGCTGCGAGTGCGCGGCGCCGCGCTCGCTGCGCAGCTTCTCTGTGAAGTGCTCCACGTGCGGCGCCATGCGGCCCAGCCGCGCCACCGTCGCCACGTCGCGGGCGCGCGCCTCTGTGTGCATGTTCACCGTATTACACGTCTGCCATCGCTTTGAGAAGCGGACGGTGTTCGCTTACGACTAATTTAACACTTGCATGACAGTTGACAGTGACAGTTATTGAGCAGTAATACGGTACGCAGGAAACGAATCATTAAATGTACGAGCCGGTATCTTTTTACACTATATTTTTTTGGCAAAGAGTAATATTTAAAAAGTGTGTGTGTAAATTATTGTATTAATAAATTATTCATTTTCATTCATAAATATGGACAAAAATAACATACAAGGCACTTAAATTTTACTTATTTGTGCGGAGAAGTGAAATACAATCAGGTCAAACAATATTCTCAAACAACTCTCACACGGCCATCTGATCTCAAGCTAGATAAAGCCTGTACTGTGGTAACCAAACTGCTAATAAACATACTTATGTATTTCTAAATACGTACACATTATAGATAAATTACACCCAGACACAGAATAAAGATTTGTCCTGGGTGGAAATCGAACCCATGACCTCCGCTTAGCAGTCAGAATCACCAACTACCAGATCATCAGATATGTCCATTAAAAAAAATACATCTCTAGCTTACCAATAAGTTGTTGAATTCTTTCTTTCTCTTGTGCTTCCCAGAAAGCTTTATCTTGCACTTGCTTCTCCTCTAAGCTCTTCTGTAATAGAGGAATCTCCTCCAAACGTTTGGCACGCTCGAAGTAATCGACCTGTAAAATAATATAATGACTAATTTGTGTTCTAAACTTTTGACTACATATTTTCGCACACTAATTTTTGTTCTAAACTTTTGACTACATATTTTTGCACACTTATTTTTGTTCTAAACTATTGACTACATATTTTCGCACACCTATTTATGTTCTAAACTTTTGACTATATATTTTCGCGCAATTATTTATGTTCTAAACTTTTGACTACATATTTTCGCACACTTACTTATGTTCTAAACTTTTGACTATATATTTTCGCGCACTTATTTATGTTCTAAACTTTTGACTATATATTTTCGCGCACTTATTTATGTTCTAAACTTTTGACTACATATTTTCGCACACTTATTTATGTTCTAAACTTTTGACAACATATTTTCGCACACTTATTTATGTTCTAAACTCTTGACTATATATTTTCGCGCACTTATTTACGTTCTAAACCGTTGGATACATATTTTAAAACATGCTAAATTACCTCTAGTTGTATGTTAGAAATACTTGTTTCAATTCGTTTACATATACTGGTTTTAATATTAGAAACAAATTTTTAAAAATAACTTAGACAAAAATATTAAAAAAAAAATGTATCTTTACCTTTTTCTCTTGATTTTTGAGTTTGGCTTGCAGATCTCTTCGCTCTTTCATCAGGACTTCTGCCTCACGCTGATTTATAGCTTCAGCATCCATCTTTTTGAGAGCCTAAAATATAACATTTGTTATTAATACAAATTTTATACACTAATAAATAAAAACACTTATTTTCAACATAAAAAGTAATTTTCTGTACATTTGTGCAAGCGTAATTTAACACAGACTACACTTTTTTCATGCAGAATGTCGCGTCATGCCTACTACATAATGTACCTCCGAGGCCTACCAAGTACAACTATAATGTAGATATACATGGGATTTATTTCGGAGGTGAGTACCATACCCAACTGACATTGTACTAAATGATAACCTTTAGCAATTTAACTTTTGTCTTTAGAGTTTATCAATCATTGGATACAAAAAATTGGTAATAAGGGTGGTTGTAATAGGGTAGTCGATTGTATCATAAATAGATATGTGCGCTTCGTACAAACAAATTTCACAAACATTTCGAAAAATATAATTATTTCAGCTTTTAACAACTATTACTAATTTTAATCTATTAGTTGAAATATATTGTTCAATGGAGTAGTTTAAAAACAAAAAGCTTTATTTAGCCTCGATTACGTTGAGGTGTCGGGTTCGATTCTCGGGTCGGACCAAACGTTTGTATGATCCGCGAATGTTCGTTTCGGAGTTTGAGAGTTTTCTATGTACAAATATTTTTTCAACAAAAAGTGTATATTCTATCAGTCAATCCAGCTTTTATAGTACAAGCTCTACTTAGCGTCGTGTTAAGTGTCCAAAAAAAATAATCAATACTCGAGTCGAACGTTATTTACTGTGCGTATATGCCTCACCTCCTCGTCGAGTTTCTGCAGCATCTTCTGACCGTGCGCGGTCTGGCTGACGTGCGCGAGCCTCTCCCGCAGGTGCCGCTCGCGCATGGCGGCCAGCTCCGACTCCTGGCGGCGGCGCTCGCGTTCCTCACGCTCGGCCTCCAAGCGCCGCGCCTCGGCCGCGGCTGCAGCGCGGGACACTTCCTCTTGGCGCCTGGGGGATACACACAACGTTATGACCGTCTGCTAATTACATATTAATAAAGTTTATAAAGTAACCGTTTCTTTAGCACTGAACATAAAGGTTCATTTCCTTAGTGAACGTATTATTTGATACCGTGATGGGTTTATAATCGAGGAGACGAAAATAAGATATTTGTCATATTTATGACGATTAAATTTTTATCAAAGTTTCAAGCGATGCAGTTTATCCGTTGCAATTTAATCGTAAAAATGATCAATGCGGTGACTCGTGAAAAATACCGAGCGCCACCGTTTCCGTGGATATCGTAAATACCGACCGAGGGAGCAAATTCTGTCTAAAAACAGCACAATAAAGAGAAGACAAACTCTCTCCCCTCTAAGAGGAGCGGGCCCAGTTAAGTAAGGCGGAGCGGCCGTCGAATAAATAGAAAGCAGCGAAGGCGGGGTACCTGAGCTCTTCCTCCTCGCGCACGGTGTTGAGGCGCTCGATGTACTCCTTGCGCTCCTCGATGATCTTGTGGCGCTGCAGCACGCGGTGGTGCTCGGCGTGCTTGTGCTCGTGGTAGTGCTGCACCATGGCGTGGCGCGCGCGCTCGCGCTCGGCGCGGCGCCGCGCGGGGAACAGCGCGGCGGCGCAGCGCGACAGCACCTCGGCCGCGCGGACCAGCTGCTCGCGAACCTGGCGTAGCGACCGTCTCGTTCGTATATTTCAGATTTCAACATAATATTGTACTGCTATGAACGATACTAAATCTTCTATGTGTGAAAATTTACAGAAATAGCAATAAACGCTAAGATAAAAAGCATACATCGTAAATAAAAAAAATATTGGAAATTTTAACTATTTTTATATGTTTATTAGACGTTAATAGCGATACTCCACGCTATATAGACAATAATGTTTCGTATAATAGACGAACCTGTTCAGCGGGAGTGGCCTGCAGTATGGCACCGCCACAAGCTTCGTCGGCCGTGGAGCACCACTCGCCGCCGCCGGCCTCTACGCCGAAGTGCACGCACCTAGTAAAAAAAAACATTAATTTAGAATAATTTGTGACCGCAATAATATAAAACGAAGGATACTGTTGGTTATCGAGGGGCCTTTGAAAAGCTTCGTGAAAGACATAAAATTATCTACTGTTAATTTAGGCAAGTTTGTTTTACAGCACAATTTTAAGAGTTATGTAACAATTAAGCAAATACTTTTAAGAGACATTCGACAGAAGATAAAAAAGTCAACTTAAATTGTCAATTTTAGTGTCTTTCATCAATTTAACTTAACAGAAAAGTATTCATTGACAGAAAAAATAAATAACTTATCAAATACCTATTATTGTTATGCAACATGCGTACGGTATATACCATTTCTCCCGCAAGACTAAGATTAGATATTTCAAGTTATGAATAAGCTTTGTGCAGGCGTAAATTAACACAGTTTACAGATATTTCATGCAGACTGTCGCGTCGCGCCCACTATATATATACTGTTCCTCCGAGGCCTACCAAGTACAACTATAATGAAGATATACATGGGATTTATTTCGGAGGAAACCTATCTAAATGGTCCAGTCGGTCCAAAACCAGTCGGTTGTAGTCTGTGTTTTCAATAGTCTCTAAGTACGGTTCACATTTAATAGGAGTAAGCTAATGTTGTGTGATATTTAACTACTAATCATACTAAATAATATCAGTATTTAGTCTTTGTTTTTTTTTTCAATAGATTTAAGATAAGTATAATAGGTACAACAATTAAATGAATACTTGTTAATTATTGTATGAAATGTTTACCGTGACACGTATTTCATAAAACCTTTAATTGATTAAAATTGTTTTTTTTTTTAAAAGAACTTCCTCTAGGAATAAATCCTGTGTCGCGGGGGACTTTACACACATACAAGAAACGGACACAGAGAACACCCAGACTTAGAACAACTATTTGTGGATCACACAAAGCGTTGTCCCATGTGGGGTTTGAACCCGCAACACTTAGCGCAGTAGAAAGTGGTTTGCCGAGTTTGGTAAACAATTTCAGTACCTTTAGAAAAATACATTCAGTATAGTGTTTAACAAAAATGTATTCACTATGCATGTATTTTCTTTGGCCTAAATAATATTTTTTTTATATTTTAAAACGAATTTTGTAAAAAAAACACCATCATACTAACTTATTGGCATGATCCACTCTTATTTGCATGTCGTTGTGTCTTACGCAGTCCACCAACAAACGTTCCAAGTGGAACAGATCATCTGTTGAGGCCAACTCCAGTAATCTTGAGAATTGAATGCAAGCGTAGCATTGTGCTACTTGGCGGATCAGACGTACGAGAGCGACGTCATTTAGCGCTGACGTATATTGAGTAAGGGGGGAATCTGCAAGAGAATAGTCATTTTAATCATCAGATAGCAAATTTATACGGTAAAAGTTAAAAAAAAAAGACAAGACTTAGATTGTTACCACTCTCAATTAGTGTCAATTAGTGTGTATCTCCCGCAATAGCCAGTGTCTTTATCTGAAGTTTACAAACTCATTGAAACAGACAAAAAATATCCACACCCACGAATTGTCTTGTGGGGGACCTAACCCAGTCACAATACTCAGTGTAGTAAAAAATAAGGAGATTACCGCCTAAACACTCCACACATAAATAAAATATAACATTGATGAATATTTTGTACAAGTGTAAATTAACACAGACTACACACCTTTAATGTAGAATGTCGCGTCATACTTAACATATAATGTTCCTCCGAGGCCTACCACGTACAACTACTGTGCAGATATACATGGGATTTATTTCGGAGGAAGGAGTATATGACTACCAATGAACATACACTGCCGGCCAAAAGTTTGAGACCACTAGTACAAATCGTTGTTATTTATAAAATGTGTCAAAAATACATATGATAAACAATTATTTTAAACACCTGCATATACTATAGATATTTAAGTATTATTATAAGTCATGTTTTCTATTTTTTTTTTACGTTACCATTGTATAAAGGTCTTTTGTCTAAAAACATCAATGAGCGCCGCGCGCGGACCGCGCGTTACGCTCATTGTAAAAAAAATATTACCTTACCATTATTCATTAATTAGGCTTTGTTTTGTGTTAACCGCATTCTAGGAAATTTTAACTACTTAAAAAAGTGTCAACACCTGAGTTTTCATGGTGTTAATCTTTTTCAATCTGGGTTAGTCTGAGCTCGTCCTCGTTACAGTAAAGACATCTCATTATGGGAAAAGTACGCCAAATTAGCAGTGAAACACGTGCTGTCATCGTTGCTCTACACAACGAAGGCAAATCAGAACGTGCGATTGCTACTCAACTGAAGTTGTCGAAGACTTGTGTTCATAATACAATAACCCGATACAAGGAGACTGGCAGTAATCGAGATCGTTCGCGGTCGGGAAGGCCGAGAGCTACCACTTCCAGCGAGGATAACTTCATCGTGGTAACAAGCAAGCGGAATAGACGCCTAACAGCACCAGAAATCCGCGCTGAAGTCAACAAATCCCGGTCTACACCTGTATCATTGACTACAGTGAAAAGAAGACTAAGAGACGCTAATTTATTTGGTCGCGTGGCCGTTCGAAAACCTCTCTTAAGGTCACAAAACAAAAAGAAGAGATTGCAGTGGGCTCTTACCCATCGAGACTGGAGTGAAGAAGATTTCAAAACAGTTCTTTGGACAGATGAATCCAAATTTGAAGTGTTTGGGAGCAAACGGCGTATTTTTGTTCGGCGGAGTGCCGAAGAAAAGATGATGCCAGACTGTGTGCTGCCCACAGTGAAGCATGGCGGTGGTTCCGTTATGGTTTGGGGTTGTTTCTCGAGCCGTGGAACCGGAGATTTGGTACGAGTCGAAGGCATTATGAAAAAGGAGCAGTACAAACAAATATTGGAGCGCAATGCTGTACCATCGGGACTTCGAATAATAGGAGATGGATTTATTTTCCAACAAGACAACGACCCTAAACATAGCTCCAAATTATGTCGGGGTTATTTAGATAAAAAAGAGGCAGAAGGGGTTTTAAAAAACATGGTGTGGCCCCCTCAGAGCCCCGACCTTAACCCAATAGAGCTTTTGTGGGAAGAGCTTGACAGAAACGTGCGCAGTTGTTGTCCCAGCTCACAAGAAGACCTGTGGAGAGCCTTACAAGAAAGCTGGAATAATATTTCACAGGAAACAATCGACAAATTGATTGCGCGCATGCCTAGACTGGTAAAAAAAGTGATCCAATGCAAGGGAGGATTTTTTGACGAAAAATCAGTTAAGCTGTTTAGCAGTTTATAAACATGTAATAAATATTATTTCTTTAAATAATTAATGATTTTTATTTTTATATTAATCCCCGCTTTCCACTTAATAAATATCACAATAAATCATTTCATATTTTGCTTTTATTTATGAGTTATACATCATTTTCCAACTTTGATGTAAGTGGTCTCAAACTTTTGGCCGGCAGTGTAAATAAGATAGAGTGACGTCATATCTAGTTTAATTTATAATGAAAGAACAATAAAGGCATTAAATTGACAATGGGAGATTTACTGCTTCAGGTATAATAATTAATGTCAAAATTTGATATTTTACAATACCGAATTATTGTTACAATTATAGCACTTATGAAAATAAATAGCATCTGCATTGACGCAAATTAAGTTAGTTTTGAAATATATACGAATATCATACTAGTGTAAATAATATACGGTATTGTAACTGTTAACAACGCGACCTACTTTATAATCAACTAGTAAAGTTTAAAAAAGTAGATACTTACTGGGCTCTTCGTCGAGAGACTTGACAACACTCTTTACATTATTGCAGAGTGTTAGTGGATCGAACTCGACCTCCAGCCATGAGTATAATTGCTGCAGCTGCGGAGTTGCCAGAGCTACGACGTTTAAGCGCACAACATCTGGGGAATAAGAGTACAATTAGTATATATTTCGAAAAAGAACTTATTTACAATTGTTTTTTTAAACTAATTCAAATAAGGAACATTCATTCGATCAATTGTTTACAAGTCGATTTGAAAATCGATTTTTTTTTTTTAATTTTAATGAGATCAAACGAAAAGTATAACTACTGGGGTAATGGGTACTTTTTTCTTACGGAAATCGGTACCCCAGGCCATTTATGGCTTACAGAAAGCCCCCCCGTGTATATACACGGTATATAAATATTTATTATCCCTAAGAGAGACAATTAATAAAATGTATTACAATTTAACACGATACAGGCGCATGGAAGTCGGTTTTACCTATGTACCTACTATTTAAACTTAAATATTTAAAATTATATAAGTTTCTATAACAATAAAAATGGGTTTTTAAAGTTATACAAGTATATAAATTAACACTGTAAATAATAAGTATGTTAAACATAATAAATTTAATTACCTTTCAACAAGTTTGCCCTAGTGGGAGGTTGAGCTAAACCAAGCAGAACGGCCAATCGCTGGGCTTTCTCAACGGGGCTCTTGTCGGTCTCCACAAAACGATCGAACTCCGGATGTAAAGATGGTAACGGAACGGACAATACTGCCACCAAAACGCGACACGCCATTCTAAAAGTAAAAAACAGATTAGTTTTAGTATACTTATATTTCTATTCCGTTTAGTTCAATTAGTTGAAATTTGAGTTGAACTAAACGCAAGAGGTCAAATATATCTCTGTATGTACTGCTATCTATGTACGACTGCCTCGGTGGCGAAGCGGTAGCGAATACGACTGCTGTGCTTGTTTCGGGATCGATTTCCGGGACGGACCAAAACTTTGTTTGATCTACAAATATTTGTTTTGGAGTTTGGGTGTTTTTTCTATGTAATATTTATTTATTATTATGTATAAACATCAATTGCTGAAACAAAGATATGCCGGCGCATCACTTTGCGTTGGCTGTATGTTGTTTTATAGAAACTAAATTCATAAAATTTTGTTAAAATTGAATATTTCGATATTTATTTCATAGAATCACACGTCAAACATTTTTCACCTTCACTTTGTTTATTTAATATAAAAGGAGGGGAGGGATCCCAGTGGTTGTTGTGTTTACAAAAACTTTCAAAGAAATCCCCGTAGAGATCAAAATGGAATAGGAACTCAAAAAGATTCCCTACAGGATCAGAAAAATCCTAGTCGGATTCTAGGGAACAGGATAATTTTAATTCTGGTTTCAGAATGTCTTTAAATTTGCAAATATTATCCAAATTTCAATTTAGAAATTTACTAACGACTTTTGGTTTTTGATTACTTCTTAACTAATAAGAAGAAAAGAATATGGACAAATTATACTTACTTTTGCAGTTCCTCTTGCGTAATATTTTTCTTCATCTCTCTAGACAGCTGGAAGAGTTTCAAGAGCGCGGCGGCATGGAAAAGGCAGTGGCCGGCTTTCCAGAAGACCAAGGCCAACTTGCCATAGTAGTTCGCCATTGTCTTAGCAACTGGGGTTTTCTTAGACATGTTCATTAAGTTATGAATGTCTTCAATTGCTTTGTAAGCTTCCTGTAAGTAAAAAAGAACGTTGAGAATTTTATTTCATTAAGATGAACTACACTGAGTCAAGTGTTGTTGATAGAAGTAGCTATTTGGGATATACTAATATATGTTAAAACTTATTTTGTTTTAGTAAGTCTATTATTGTGTTGTCGTAAACCTTTTAAAATAGTGGAAAAATGTATCTCATATGTAAATTAATTAAGAAAAAAAATGTAAAAAAAATTCATTGTAGAGTACTTGTATTTTTAGTTTTCGTATAATTTATCCTATTATTTAGTAATATACTTACTACATAGTAGTAGTACATAGTGTAAATAAACAATTTTTATAATATATCAAATGGTTTTTTTTATACGATTTTTTCAAATGTTAACTAATTCGTGGTACACCTGTATAAGGAAATTATAGCATAATATTTAATATAAATATACATATTACTACATATAAAATACTAAATCAAAAAATATAAATATTTTACAAGATAAGTAGTTCACTATAAATAGACTAATTCTTACATACCTGCCACAACTCCATCTGTATGGCACTGTCGAGTTGGAACAACCTGGTCTCCAAGTTTAGCTGCTGTGTCTCTGGTTTCGAGATGCTCACATTGCCAGTTTGCACCTGTCGATAAATAACAATAGTAATGCCAAAAAATAACAGAAAACATTAGACATGAAAAAAACTAAGTTTCAAAACATACAGTAGGTTTGCAAATATCTTCAAGATGCTTTCTGAGCTTATCACATAGTTTCCGGAATTCCGTTTTGCGGGAGTACTTGAGACAGAACTGGAAGGCCATGCGCGCTATGTCATGGTACAGGGTCTCCACATGTGCGTTAGTACGCAGCAGCTCCAAGCACTGGCAGTATGATTCCCACAGGAATTTTACCTAAAAACAAAAAAAAAAATGATATCATTCAATTCTCGTTGTTGTTAAATTACTATTTTAGAATAAAATTTAAATTCTTCTCAAAAACTCGTTACAACTGCAATAACTAAATGTATGTGTTGTCAACAAAACGCACTTCTACGTTTTATAAACATGCCATGCTTAAACTCTGCTTAGTTAGAAAGTAGATGGCGTTAGGTAACCGTAAATATTATTATGTTAATATAAAACTTAAATTACGTACATAAAAACGATATAATATTTAAATCGACATTTATTTATGAACTCAGCAGTGTGTATTTTAGAAATTCGTAAGTTACTTAGTGCTTACAATTATTTAAACTTCAAACTAAAATAACTTCTTAACGCTAAGTTCCAAAAATCTAGGAATTAAAACTATTAGTGACGTTGATATTACCAGTCAAGTCAATACAACCCAATCCCAATCCCTACCACGAGACACGCAAGGCGGTAGAAAAGTACCAAGTACCATCCATACATACATGCCTGCCATTTCACTTGAAATCAATTAGTGCAGAATATTATTGAAGTACGCACACAAACTATCTTAACATTTTTATTTTATATAAATATGATATATGACAAGAAATACGACGTATGTAAGCAAAACCACTATGTGAAGTCAAATCTTGTTCTTACTACCAATAGAACTAATTCATCTTATGAATTACCTTAATTTATTTAGCTTTTGTTAGCGGTTACTCCGCGTCTATATCAGTTATCGCGGTAAATAGTAGCGTATGCGTTATTCTGATGTATAACCTTTTTTCTGTCAAGTTTTATCAATATTTCTACAATAGCTTTTGCGTGAAAAAGTAACTAACATTCATGCAGCCTTACAAATTTTCATATCAAGAATATTAAAGTTAAAAAAATATTAATAGTTTATTGCTAAGGAGTCTAGGTATGTTATTCAATAGACCGCCATCTATCAGAAACCATTGCCATTTTATATTAGTTCTAATTACAGATTTTGTACTATATGCAGTCAGATGAAAAAACCTAATAGCGCCTCTATTGGTATTTATGAATTTTGGAGTGATTTAATCATATTGGATCATCCTGTGAGAATGAGATGTTTCACCTGCAGTAAAAAGTAGCCTACATCGCTCTCCAGTCTCGTAACTATCTCAGACACAAAAATCATACAATAAAATCGCTCCATTGCGACGTGAAAGAAAGACAAACATTCAAACACACTTTCGTATTTACAATTTTAGAAAGGAAGTAAGAGTAAGATAAATTGACATTACACAGTATAACTTACCCATGGTGTAAGAATAGTTCTATCAGATCGATCTTGGGCGTCTTCCCCTGATACAGCACTAAGCAATATACTCTCTGGGGTAGCCAGATTGTCTAGGTCATCAGTGTCAATGACTGCTTGAGTAGATTGTGCACGAGCAGCCTCTGTGCGCTCTTCAGCCATGCGCAGGTAACCTCTGTTCATCATATTTAAAATTGTAATTTATAATTGAATATTTTTTAATTTTTGTAAACTATTTAGTGCAGTTTGATTGAATTCCTTTTTAACATACTTTTACAATAATAGCTTTACTGGTATTTTTGTTTGTTGTTATCAACTTTTTTAAACAAGTTTTTTAGTTTTTTTAAACTACATTATTTAAGTACGTAATATAACAAAACACTTACCTGATAACTTGCTCCAGTGAGCCTACATTTACAGACTGGAACATATTCCTGTACTGGAACAAGCCCTCTTTTGCGATATGGGACTTGCGCAAGTCCACACATAGTTCCAAGTACTTGAACATGATTGGTTCCAATACCGATTCTGACCAGTTGTAGGCCCATTTTTTGTTGCGGAAAACTTCTTGCAAGGTGTCTAAAGCTCTTGCAGGCTTCTCCAAATCCATAAACTCTGTATGACAATTATATATAATTAGAAATATGGAAAAAAATCATACTCAGATCACTCATATGGTGTAATTATGTTTATAAAAATAAAATGTAGAGATTTTTTCGGTTCCGAGTGTTGTTTATAAATTAGGTTATGTTTCCTAAAATCTTTTAAGATATTGATAATTTTAGGCCATGCAGGTAAGTACAAGAATACTACCCTGGTTGGCATATAATCATCTCCTTTGTGGTATACTTAAAGCAGATAAAGTGGTGAAAAACATGAAAATAAATTAAATAATATTCTAAATAAGTAGTAAACGTAATATAACGTAAAAGTAGTATCACGAACGTGCGCCACACTTACTTGATGTAGCTAGTAATTGAAGTACCGCTAAGAATTCAAGTTTCTAAACCATAGACACACAGAGTTATTGACAATTTAAAATAGTTTTATATTAAAACTAGCTTCCGTCCGCGACTTCGTCCGCGTGGAATAGTTACTTTGGGCTGACGTTTACTTTAACCCACGACTTCGTTTATATAGGTGAGTAAGTAAAGGCTCTTATAATGATAACTAATGTAGATTGTGGGTTTTTCTCAAAAAAAAAACAAAACTAATGAAACACCTTCGTAAATAATGCAATATTTTAGATTCAATTCGGTTAGCATGAAAAAGATTAAAGTGAGCTAACCTTAAAAGATAGACGTATGTTAAGCGGACTTTTTTTTAAAAGAGGAACAATTCTGTCGTACATGATTTATGCGAAACTTTAACCGTTTACGCAGCGCAATCAGCGGAAGGTCCGAATAGGAAAAAAGTCTCCCGATTTTGAAACATTCTTCATTGGTGCTCCATTCCTATTGATCTTAGCGTGATGATATATATAGCCTATAGATTAGCCTTAGATGATAATATATATAGCCTATAGATTAACCTTAGATGATAATATATATAGCCTATAGATTAGCCTTAGATGATAATATATATAGCCTATAGATTAGCCTTAGATGATAATATATATAGCCTATAGCCTTCCTCGATAAATAGGATATCAAATACAAAAAAAAATGTTCAAAAGCGACCTGTAGTTCCTGAGATTAGCACGTTCAAACAAACAAAACAAACAAACTCTTCAGCTTTATAATATTAGTATAGATTTATTAAAAATAATTTCCTTTGCAGTAAAATGGTGTGTCGAGTCAGCTAAGACATCCAGTTATCAATATAGGCATAACATTCACACAAAGTTCAACTTATACTGGTGACTTAACGGTGCAAATAGTAATTAAGCAGCTGTTGACGTCTTTTAAAATGTCCCTTTCGCTCATAACGTAAATTACAATAGTTGTCTTTGTTTAATACTGCATACATATTGATAGTGTTGTGATTCACAATATTGTTCGGTTATCTTTTGTTTTTTTTTTTAATTGAAGCAAAGATGTTTTCTTAAAGAAGTGGCATATTACTGTGGAATATTTATGTTACAGGATTCCTTAAAACCCCAAAGGCAAAAAAAATGTGGATATGCACTTGTGATACTCTGCAAAATAATTAACTTGTTCATAAATTATTGATTGTGAAGTTTTAAAATAGACTGTGTTTTTTGCCAGTGAGACTGAATGCATGTAACATATGTGTTTTTTATGAAGTCCAAATACTCCATGTCACCCAGGTATGGTACAGATTTCCACATGTTTTTTAAACATTTGGCAGTCAAGGACCACATAACATTCTTAAATTTATGCATGTACAAGGTACTCTAAGTCCAGTGGTACTGATTAAAAATATCCTCAATAATTCAGAGTGAGTTAAATTTATTAATAAACCTTTAAACAAAAAACATAAAATAAGTTATCCAAGTCATCAAATCATATTTGTCGATCAACATTCTAACTTTGTCCCATCACTATGCTTAGATGCCCTCTAAGTTTAACCCTGAAATATCCAATTACAGCACATTTGACACGTCCCCTGCATTTCAGGCATACCTCAGAATATTGTGAAGCCAGTCAAAAGAGTTTTTGTTAAAGCTGTATCTATAAGGGGGTGATCTTTAGTTCACAATAACAATAAAAAATATCATATAAATAAATAATGACTTTTAGGTTCCCATAGTGTGGGTCACCATACTGCACTATCTGTATTTGCAATGAGTATAGTGACTTCCTTTTTCTATTAGGCAGAGTAGAGTCACTTTGGTAAACCATGGATAAAAGTAGAAAAAGTTAAGGTTAATAGGAAAAGAAAAAATATGATAGGTTAAAAATTGTTATAAAAAAGAACATCATTTATATAAAAGTACTACAAACATTTGATAAATAAGTAGCACAATTTAATCTTTAAATAATTAACTTAATATGGTAAGAGTATAAAACTAGTTACTATTGCAAAAATTAATAACTTTTTTCTTTTGTTTTTAATAAAATTATTTATATTGTTGTTTATAAAAAGAGTATATTTAGTCTATGGAATTAAAGCTTAGCTATTCATACTAGATTTTTATTTAGTTTAGAGTTCGGTTTCATATATTTAATATGGTTATGCATATATACATAAAGTCACATCTATTTTCTAGACGGTTAGGCACAGGCAATGGATGTCCACTTACTATATATATGAACATAAAAGAAAAATGTTATTTTAAAGACAGTCAAAAGTATAAATTAATCAGCAACTCATATATATTGTCCTGTCAATTTTTAATGAACACAAAGTTTTGTCAATTTTCCCAAATAATGTTTACTAATCGTAAGTGGCTAATTATCTAAGATTACTGCGAGTCTTTGAAGGGTTGCAAGTACTTATGTGAACAACTGCAGAGAAGAGCTGAAGATAACTCCTCAAAGAATTACTTAACATTCAATCCTAAACTGGCAATTTAAAACTTCATGTCACATTAGTCGACTAAGGCATAGATTTGGTATAAAAACAATATCTACAACAGTCTGTAACAGTTCATTGCTGGATGTTAGCAAGGTTTTGTTTTTTTTCTTTTCAAAAAACAGATCTAGCTACCATATGTCTTGAAAATACAACTCCTTTTAGGAAAACCTAACAGCCAAATGTTGTACTATTTCATGGTGATAAAAACTGTGTAATGTTGCATCTACAATTCTATATTTTACAAATTTATAAAAGACAGGTTTGACTTATTTTCAGGCTAGGTTATGTTGTAAGCAGATGACAAAAAAAAACGATTTGAAAAGTACTTGATTACAATTAAAAATGGATTGAAAACACATGGTACTCTTGATAAATAGAAAGCATATCAAATTAAAATGAAAGAAGAAAGTTATAGCACCATTGGCGTAAATAGATACCTACGGGGGACACAGTGATGACATTTACATATGCAACGTGGTAATGTAATATTTAATACGAACCATTGGCCCGTTTAAGGGCATTTTCCGGTCTCTGACCGTATCGCGCCATGTTGTGCACTGCACTTTTCACTTCATTAAAACAAATTTGGCGTCAAAACTGTGATGCTGGAGAATTAAGTGGTAATAATTCTTCGTACACCGGCCGTCAATGGCTAAATAGATGGACAGAAGTCAAAATGGCGGTCTGCTGAGATAGTGTTACCAAGTCTTAAAATTATTTACCCCTAAAATCCCAAAATTGCCATAATTACTTAAAAATTGTTCAAAAATAAAAAACAACTAACATATCAATGAGGTTAACAATGTCAAAGACGTGCTAAAGTTTAGTTTGCTTCTGAAATTTTATATTTTTCTATATTTAAATTCAAGATATTTACATAATTTCAAAAACTTAAAATATCGCTCTAAGTTTTCTCTAAATACTCTGAATTGAATGCATTAAATAATAAAAAGTGATATGCATATGATGTATAAAATATCTCGAAAAAAAATAGTGGTAGTTGTTTTTTTCCTTTATTAGACTGCACATTCTTGATTAAAAAAGCTAGCCTAATATCAAATACCTTCGTGGTGTCGTTTTTGCAGCTATTCTATTCTCCAGGACATTATACGTAGGTGAAGAAAACATTTTTTTTCAATGAATTACATATTTATATAAATATGTGTTTATATGTATATAAATGTAATAATGTATATATGTATATAATTATATATAATAGACATGAAGTATGAGTATTGTTATCTATGAGCACCTTTTTTCGATTTCTGACAATCCCAGTAGATTTGACAGACTTTTGTTTTCTAAAGCTTACATTTTGAGCATTTGGCACTGTAAACTATATTATATATACTAGCGACCGACCTCGGTTTTTCTTCCCTCTTATTGAAAACAAGATTAAACTTCGTTATGCAGTTCGAAAGATTTGTGGCTACCATAAGATTATTTCTTTGAAGGAACAGAAAATCCCATAAAAAAATATTCTTTTTAAAAACATTTATTATTCCTAAAAAAGATTGTTATATTAACTTAATTTCCATAAAGAATCAGTGGAAGGAGTGTTAGGGTTACGATAACTTTGCTTATTCGTTGAAAGCAACGTAAGACAATTTTCTGTAAGGCCGTAGTCCCACTTTGATCGAGCCTACGCATTCATGGCAAAGAATGACTCTCCCATGGTAAAATATACTGGTTTTTATTACAAGATATATTCATTTGGAAACAGTTCCAGTTTACTCCACAAAAGCGTACATGGACTTCATATAATACTATGTAAATACATATACAAACTTTGACCAAAGATTTGACTACAAGACCTGCTTCTATTGAGCAGTCTTGTTCTAATAACATTCTTATTGACATTTCTAATAATTTAAATTGAATTGTGAGACAATAGAGGTAGCAACCTCTAGCTCCAATTTTTTAAACTCACCTTTAATTAAGTTAGCAGTACAGTCAAATGAACACTATAACACATGCTACACAAAATATCAACAAAATAATAATTTAAATAAATGTAATGTAATTAATCTGGTTCATCAAAACATTTGTTGCTTGACGGAGGGCAAGCAACTTGAGCTGGAATTATTCATGAATTCAGAGAATATTAATATTATGTGTATTACTGAGCATTGGTTAAAGGGGCATCAACTCATGTTTAATTTCAGCAACCACCAAGTTGGAAGTTCATTCTGTAGAGTCAACACAATACATGGTGGGTCGCTTATTCTATTACATAAAAACCTTAAGTTTAAGGAACGGAAAGATATTGTGTCCCTCTCTATAGAATGTTCTATAGAATTCGCATGTGTGCAATTAGAGCAATTCATTGTTATAGGTGTATATAAACCTCCCTCCGCGGATTTGAAACTATTTTTAGAAATAATGGATGAAGCCCTAAGCAAACTTGCCATCTCAGGTAAGAGCGTACTAGTCTGTGGTGACTTTAATATTAACATTCTTGATAAATCAAATTCCACCCTTAAAGTTCTTAGTCTTTTTAAGTCCCACAACTTGCTAAATTTGTTTATGGAGCCTACTAGAATAACCGCTACTACAGCTACTTGCCTGGACAACATCTATACAGATATTGTTCCTAGACATAAATCTATTATTAATAAGTTAGATTCTGATCACTCTGGTCAGTTAGTTAGTTTTGTAAGTAAAAAGAAAACAGTGCTTAAAAAAAACATTACTCTTGTACCAGTAACAGTTGATCGCCTGGAACGTATGAGAATTAACTTAATTAATAATTTACCTTCCTTAAATAACAAATTAGACCCTAATGCACTATATTGTTCCTTTTTTAATTCGTTCCTTAGTCTATTTAATTCAATATTTACCTCCAAGACGGTTACTGTTACTGATTGTCCTATATTTAGTAACTGGGCAACAGTAGGAATTTATAAGAGTAGGGAAACATTGTATAGGCTGTATCATGAAAGACAATATAATACTAGTGAGGACTTTAAGCAATATGTAAAATGCTATTCAAAGATTTTTAAAAGTGTCTGTAAATTAGCCAAATCTTTGTTTATTAAGTCTAAAATCAGAAACAGTAGTAATAAAATTAAAGCAACTTGGAAAGTTATTAATGCTGAGACTGGGAGAAGTGGAACAAAGGAGTCTGATTTTAAATTAAATTTTGATGGTCACATTACCAAGAATGACATGGAAGTGGCCAACACATTTGAAAAATTTTTTTCCACTTTCCCAGTCGCACTTACAGGTAATTTACGCTCTTCCACCTCCACTGCAGAATCATTGATCAGAGAAAATGTACCAGACTTTTTTAATAATTTTACTTTTCAGTATATAAATCAACTTAATGTTTCAGCTGCCTTCAAATCTATTAATATAAAAAAGACAGCTGATCTTTGGGGAATTTCTGTAAGTGTCGTTCACTCAATAATTGACATTATTGTACCTGACTTAGTTATTATATTTAATAGATGTATAGATTATGGTGTGTTTCCTGACCTGATGAAGTATAGCAAGATAACTCCTTTGTTTAAATCAGGTAGTCCATTAGACCCCACAAATTTTAGACCAATTTCGGTCCTACCAACATTTAGTAAAGTTTTTGAAAAGCTGATACTTACTCAGTTGCTTAATTATTTTAATGAAAATCAATTGCTGCATACTAAACAATTTGGTTTCACTCATGGTCGGTCAACATGTGATGCTGGGGTTAAATTATTAGAGTATATATTTGAGGCTTGGGAGGAGTCACGTGACGCCTACGGGGTGTTTTGTGACTTATCTAAAGCATTTGATTGTGTGCAGCATGAAACACTTGTCAGGAAATTACACCACTATGGAATAAGAGGCAGTGCTTTGGATCTTCTTACTTCTTATTTGAGTGATAGGATTCAAAGAGTAGATGTTAATGGTAAATTATCCCAGGGATCAGCTGTGGCGGTGGGGGTGCCCCAGGGGTCTATTCTGGGTCCATTTCTGTTCCTTGTGTACATCAACGACTTGCCTCATCTTGTGAGGGATAACCATGAGATAGTGTTGTTTGCAGATGACACATCCTTAGTATTTAAAGTTAACAGACAGCAATCGGTAATTGACGATGTAAACAATGCTCTCTCTAAAATGGTACTTTGGTTTTGCGCTAATAACTTGTTATTAAACAGGAGTAAAACCAAATGTGTTAAATTTTATACTAGGAATGTTAAACAAGTAAAAACTAGTGTTTTGATGAACGGGGAGGAACTGGAATTGACAGACAAGGCTGTCTTCCTAGGTATAACTTTAGATTCACGGTTACAATGGGGCCCACATATAGAAACGTTATCTGGTAGACTTAGTTCTGCAGCTTATGCTGTGAGAAAGATTCGTCAATTGACGGATGTTGATACTGCGCGATTAGTTTATTTCAGTTACTTTCACAGCATTATGTCCTATGGTTTATTGCTTTGGGGCAGTGCCTCTGATATCGATTCAATCTTTGTGCTCCAGAAACGAGCTATTAGGGCTATCTATAAGATGGGCCCTTGTGAGTCACTAAGAAACAGATTCAAAAAAATTAACATTCTCACACTACACTCACAATACATTTACGAGAATCTTTTGTATGTTCATAAAAATCTGTGTAAATTTAAGAAAAATAGTGATCTCCATCAATTTAATTTAAGAAATAAAAATAAACTTGCCTTGCACACTACTAGGCTCCATAAAATATCGAATTCGTTTGTGGGTCAATGTATACAATTTTATAACAAATTACCAAACAACATAGTATTATTATCTATTAGTAAATTTAAGAAATTTGTTAAGCTGAGGTTGTCCAAAAAGGCTTATTACTCAGTTTCAGACTATGTCACAGATTTAGATGTTTGGAAATGAATTGCTCTTTTTTTAAGACCTATGATTGTGAATATAACTGCTATTTTAATATTTAAAAGATTTTGAGTTAAAAGAGTGGTGGTGAGTTTCTTTCCTGGGTTCTTTTCTCACCACTCTACCATGAACAATCTGCGAACCCAGCTAGCTATAATTTTAATCGACAGATTGTTCATCTTTCATCTTTTATTGTTTTTTTTTTTATGACGTTCATAAGTGTCTTTTGTGACCTAAATGAATAAATGAATTTGACTTTGACTTTGACTTTAAAGATTTTCTAGTATTTTTATCAAATCAATTTAAAAATCATTGGTTCCGTAATGCGTCGCCATCTTTAGGCTGAGGTGTTTTGCTTTTTTTTTTATTGCATTAATGAACATAGAATCCTTGGCTAAAAACATAATTGGGTTTGTTTTTACTTACTTAGTACGAAATTACAATCAATAATACCAGATTTGTGTTCAAACATTTAATTTTAATAACAATAACATGTAATAACTAAAGCATGAAAAGCCACTTATTTATTATTATAACTTACTTTGTCTAATAGTCAGTTTTACCAAAAAGTTTTGAAACTTTTACCTGCACAGAGGCAAACTGCATGGTGGAACGAATACCTTAACAGTGCATTATAGTTATTAAGGTATCTACACAAAAACGCACGACTAAAACATCAATAGCCCCATAAACTTCTGCATCGGTATTTCCACTAAAACTGTGATGGGGATTGCTAGAATGTAGGTGATAACGTTTGTTGCTGTCCAATCCACTAGCTGAAATCAAGAGAAAAGTCATAGTAAATATACAGATAGTCCAAGAATTCGTTAACACTTGAATCTAATATCCCGTGCAATCATTATTTCTGTGAATGTACTCTCTTCTCTATATATCAAATAAATATTTTTATTTTTATTTATTTTTATTTTAAACATGTTAGGGAGTTCTTCACACCGATGCTATTGGAATTTGCTGGCTACAATCGTAACACATGGTTTCAACAAGATGGAGTGACTTGTCACACATCCAATGAGTCCCTGCCGATGGTCAAAGATATGTTCCCGGAAAAGCTGATTTCCAGGCGAGGCGACAATGGTCACCCAGAAATCCAGATCTTTCTCAGCAGGCTTCTTTTTATGGGGTTATTTGAAGAAACGTGTCTACATCAATAAACCAAATACCAACAAAAAAAAAACAGCGAAGAGTTACGGCAATCTCATGGTGTCTTTGCTAACGAGTATTCGAAAATTTCGATGCTCGTTTAGAAGAGTGTAATTTTAAAAAATAAATTCCAACTAATTGGCTTTCCTGTAAGTAAACAATTTTTATAATATATCAAATGGTTTTTTACACGATTTTTTCAAATGTTAAATAATTCGTGGCCCACCCTATATTTCTATATTAATAAATGGCTATCCTATATTAATTAACGGGTACACTACTACAATGCGCTTCGCCTAGCATTTTAGATTTTATATTAAATTTTGAATAGAAAATAAATTAATCAAACTCTTCGATTTCCATATTAGCAGGATTACACGTTCGTTTATTTTTATAATTTACTTATTTGTTTCCTTTTTTAAATATCACGGATCAAGGAGGTAGATGTTTCTTAACATATTGTAGTTACATTGACGAGGAATATAAGTGAAGCAAAAAAAAGATCAAAAACCATTCTGGAGGCGCGTTATATATCATGATTTTGAGCTCTTTCGTACCATTTTAACATTTTTAAATTTATAGGCATTTAGTAGGTATATTAGGAAATTGTATACTAAATTATTGCCGAAATTTACTTTTGTTAACAATTTCAATAGGGTTAGTCTATGGCATCTCAGGAAACTTTTTTAGGCACGTTCAGCACTTTTTTAGTGAACAAAAATCATGGAACTTGCGTCATTGTCACCGAACGTTTTACTGTATGTATATATTAAAAGAAGCACGTTATACACGATGCTCTCTGTATGGACGCTTGGGTAGGACGTGTGTGCCTGCGGCACAATGTATGCGATGTGTGCGACGTTGTGGTCTCGGAGGGACCAAAAGCTTTGTAGCGGGCGAGGTAGCTATTGTTGTGCATACAAATACAGTTTTAAGTTTTCACTTTTATCGGTAGTCCTCGTGATTGTCTCCAATTTTTTCTAAGAGACGTATGTCCAGTAATAAACTGTTAAAGACTGTTGACGTGAAACGAAAATAAAGGCAATATTTTTCAAAGCTTGTTAGGGTGTTAGCAAGCCTAACGAAAATTTGATTATTTTACCTTTTATTTTAGTAACCCTAAATTTTCAACTTTTGTCTATATTAGGTATAGTTTTTTAAAATAGTAATGTAAGACTTAAAGCTATGCCTATTATTTTTTTTTACTACCTCTTTTACCACGTTTGTGATAAGAGTAAATTCCGTTTGTATGAACTAGTGAAAATGTTCTCGAACAGAAAAGGCCATCACTAAAAAGACAAATAAGTTTTTCTAAACACTACTGTCGTGACCATACTTTCAATTTCTAATTTTTTCTATAGACTGCGGTATGATACTTACCACATCCAAAAAAGAGGTGCTATATGCCACAGGCCTAGCTGCAATAGTCATGTTGATGCACCAATGTAATATTAAAACTGTTAAAGACATACGTGCCATTACGGTCCAACCCCTCCAGCCAAATAACCGCTTTAATGGACCTGTTTAAACATAAGGTTAATTACTTAAAAAATTAGAAAGGTGACAGTTAACGCATATTTCCTTATATGTCTTCCATGGACTTACCATCAATATGGATCAGTCCAAGAAGAAAAATACACGCAATTAAACAGTAACACGACGTATCAAGAGCCGCCTGTGCTGCAAAGAACATTGTTGTGTTATATTTCCGTGTAAATATGCTCTTCAAGGCCCAGATAAAAATAAGAGGAAAAGTCCCATAGTGAAGATACACGAACCACTGCAAGAAATAAAAGTAGTTTTGATTAGATATTACCAAATATAAAAAATAAGCCACACAATAAATAATAATTGGCAAAAGTTTAACTTAGTTTTTTTTCTATGTTAAGAACCTGCCAAAGTGATTCTACTCTGCTTGATGGAAAGCATAAATAGAGTTATATATGGCGGCCTAGCCAAGTGCTTTTTCACGCCGCCCCGCTTGGGGACGTAAACGTGGCAGTGTAAGGCTCGCACACTTACAACCATAACTGGCACCCCTACATAAATCATCAGTTCTTCAACAGGTTTGCCAGATGGCTGTGGGGAAATGAGTTGGAAATGTTCCAGTATTTTGCGTTTTATCCTGTGTCCGGACTCTTGAGGTTATTGAACGATCTATTCGAGAACGTAGTATTCATATAGATGCGTGGTGAAATCTAAAAGTTAATACATAAACAATCTTTTACGCACTTGGAACCTATTAAATGAAACAAGCATAGCCACTACGGAAACACCTAAAAAGTGACGGTTCCTATGTAATCGAACTCTTTTTAAAAGCTCATTATGGCATGATTTTTCTGCTGACTTAGGCTACAATTCCACCTTTTATCCGTTAAATGGTACATTTAATGGGATGGATACTAAAATAATAATGAAATAATTTAATATAAAAGTTTGAGTGAGTGAGAGAGAAAGAGAGAGAGAGAGAGAGAGAGAGAGAGAGAGAGAGAGAGAGAGAGAGTACGAATAAGTCGAATCTTATACTCGGCCCGCCCCCTCACCGGGCGCTACACGCTATAGCAAAAGTGTCGTGAGGATTTTTCGTGACGCTCGCGTAACCCCCTTAGCCAGCTACCGCGCGATAAGGAACTTCGTTCCAAAACGATTAATATACATGTATAAAAGATTTAAAAGTCATTAAAAAGGTTATGTGTGAAGAAGAAATTAACAAGAAAACCATGAGTGATGAAATACACCACTTAGAAGTAGATTAGATGGATTACTAATCTAAATACCCATAGTCAGAATCAAAGGTAGTTAATAATGATATACTTACTTTGTATTCAGATAATTTGATACGTTTTTCATCTAATTCAAATTGTAAGTGAGCCAATATAAGTCCCAAAAAGCATGACGGGATGGTAGCCCATGAGGACATGTAAAAATTCATAAATGATTCGGAGTCACGGAATATTCTCCGAATTTGTCTGTAAACGTTATTAAATCCGTCAGTTAGTTATAGATAAAATAATACATAATTATTTAAGTAATCTATTTTCGAGTACCTTTGCTTAGACTTTTCAATTTTCTTAAGATATGTATTGAAACAAAGTAATAATCCTAAAGTAATTTCCGAAATATGCCATAATGTAGTACATAAGTTACTACTCATAAATGTGATGTTTATTATTATCGCTTTTTAAACGTGTACTTGAATCATTCTACTATTTCTGATTTTGTGTGTCTCTCATATGTTTATTACTCATTACACCTTATAGTTAACGTAACAAAAAAATCAAATATCGTCAAAAAATATGTTGTAGAAGATTTTAATGCTACCTAGTTAGTGTAAATTTAAACGGTAGCTAACGGTGGTATTGTTGAACGGGGTGTTGTGAGTTCAAACGCTTATATGGGACAACACTTTGATCCACAAATTGTTATTCCGAGTTCGGGTGCTCTTTATATCCAATTCTTGTATGTTTGTACAGTCCCTCACGATACAGGATATATTTTTAATAAGGGTGTTGTCTTTTGTAAAGAAAGAAAAAAGAGGAAATCTTACTCAGGCGTAGAAATATAAATGATAGACTTGTATTCCATTATGTAGGTGACAATTCCAATAAGTGTACATGAAGCGAGGAAGATTATAGTGTATAATTTTATTGCTTTGCATCTATGTCGCCACATGATCAGTGTAAATATGCAAGCTACTATGTACATGTGCATGTCTGCTGCTACGAACCTATGGACGAAATTAATAATAAACAAAATAAAAATAGTGTTCATGTAGTTTAATTTAATTGTTCGTGACCATTTATAGCGTGAGTGTCGTTAGAGCTGAATAAAGAAGCAAACACTGCAGCATAACAGCACAGCAAAGAGAAAGAAAACTTGAAACAGCTTTTATATCAGCCAGTTTGGCTAACGTAGTACAGTAGGAGACCTCAAAACTTACTTTTTAAGAAGGAGCCTATGTGTAGCAATGGACTATAAAACGAGGATTATAGTTGTAATTAAAACTAGGTACATAGGCTCTCAGTTAGTTGAATTCGAAAGTGCAATTCGTTAGTTCATAGATTAACAAACATCACAAAATGCTTTATGCAGTTCGCCAATTTGACCGTTAACTGGCAAAGCTGATTGAAGTATTTAAAACAATAGTCTCCTTTAATGCAAACTATGTTTATAGTTTTCAATCCATCATTAAATTTATTATTATCGTTCTTCTTTTCTAGACAAACCTCCATCGTCGTCGTTCAAAAAATCAGTTTTCGGCAATGGAAGGTTTTAAGCTTTCGCCCGCTGCACCGCCGAGTGTATTTGTGCTATTGAGGTTAAAAATAGCTTATGTTTCTCGCTGATAGTGTGTATGTTTTTATTAGTGAAAGAATTTTTAAAATCGATTCAGTAGTTCGGCCGTGAAAGTGTAACATACCTACAGTCTCAATTATAGGAGTTAGTAAGGACTTATGAAGGATATAACAAAATTTTCTTACCATGTCGGTACCAAACAGTAACTACCTTTGTCAACTAAATTGTTGACGAAGAATACATGGGCCCAAAACTTAGTTTGGCAAGCTTCAGTCTCTAAACCAATCGTCGTAGACACTAGAGGGCCATTGCGTATGTGGAGCCACCATGTTGCTCCAAAACCAACTAAAAGCAGATTTACTGGAGTGATCCTAAAAATGTTAAAATTAAACACATTTTGAACCTTAAAAATCTGACCAATCGAGTTTCAACGCGGTTTTGCCGAGATTATATTGGTCGATGGCCTGGCTATAAACATAACCATTGCTTAAAGGAGTTTTTGTTTTACTAACTTACTAACTACTTACTAACTTACTCGCACAACCTCACCTGCGTCTCATATTGCCCGTAGCGTAATGTTGATACAGCTTGAATAAATTTATTTATCATAAAAAAGCCTACAGTTTCTTTTTTTTTTCTTAAGTGTGGAAATCCCCTCGAGCCGTCACCCCACCGAGGCTTACGGCGGGGTGGTGTGTCGGAATCGGACCGACTAAAACCACACGGTGTGCCACTCTGCGCCTGAGATAGGAGGGATCCGGGAACCGCTGCTATTATGACATCCAGATCCCTCCTAGCGCCTGCCCGAAACTGCGGGAACCATCTATGGGTAAACTCTCTATTTTAGGCGACGTACGGCACACGCGGACGTCGCCTCCTCGCGGCTGGCCATTGTGTGTGTGGCGGAGCGGAGGGGAAAACCCGTCCCGTCCACCCGCGGCCACACTCAAGGCGGCCTGAGGCGCTGGTATGCACGCCTCCGCCGCCCGGTTCGACGGCAGCGAATTGGGTCCGAGTGGATATCGTCCTCCCGGGGCTTCTCCGCCGCCTCCTTCCACGAAATTACGTCTTCGCAGAAGGTTGCGACCGCGGTAAAACAACTGTCGCTACCGGCCATGGAGCGTATGACGGCCGGTAGCGAGAGATCTCCTCCAATAACTACAGTGAGGACCCCACGCTGCGCTGCCCGGGCGTAACAAACCGCTAGCATGTGCTGAGCCGAGTCGTCACTGCAATCGCAGTGGTGTCAGGCGGGACTCAATTCCCTCCTGGCGACCGAGTGCAGATACTTCCCGAAGCAGCCGTGCCCGGAAAGGACCTGCGTCAGTCAGAAGGAAAGGGTCCCGTGCTGCCGCCCTGCCCACTCGGCGATGACCGGCTGGAGAGCTTCCATGAGGGCAAAGCCAGCACGAGGAGTCTCCAACCGGAACGACCAATGAGCCATCGTGGCTCGACGAGCGGCCTCACGCCACTCGCGTATCTCTTCGGACGGGGGCCGTATGCCGCTATCCGCCTGAAAGTCAGCCGTCCGCCGATAAACTTCGGCGAGCACTTCCGCCTCCAAATCCCACGGCGGAGTTCCGGCCAAAGCGCACGCCGCCTCCGTCGATACGGTGTGGTAACCGCGTATGGCTCTAACCGCCAATATCCTCTGAGGGCGCCAGAGGTGAGCCCTATTCTGGGCGGTCAGAGCCGCCGCCCACACCGGCGGATACCATACAGCGCCATTGACCGGACAACCCCCGTGTATAGCCGTCTCGTCGCGACGCTGGCTCCACCCAAATTCGGCAAAACTCGCCCGAGGGCAGAGGCAACGCCGACCAGCTTTGGAGAAAGCTGTCGGAAGTGCTCGTCGAAGAGCCACCTCCCGTCAAGGATCAGGCCTAGGTACTTCATGTGAGCCTGAACCGGTACGAGGACCGAATTGACTACGATAGAGGCGCCGGGTGGTGGACCACGACGGGGCCCATGGAACAAAAGGGCCTCCGTCTTATCTAGGGCCACCCGTAAACCCAGCGCCTCAATATGCCCGACCAACAAAGAGACTCCAGTGGTGGCCAGGCGCGCCGCCTCTTGAAAGTTCGCTCCCCGGGCTGTGACCAATGTGTCATCTGCGTAACAAATTACGCCCAGCCCGGGGGGAAGACGACCTCGAAGGGCCCAGTCGTATCCCATGTTCCACAGGAGTGGTCCGAGGACAGACCCCTGTGGAACACCGCACGACATGGGTCGCCGCCTCCGAATACCATCTCGGTCCTCGTACATGACGGTACGCTCCTCAAGATAGTCTGCCACAAGCCGCCTCAGGTACTCTGGCACCCTGTGGTAGTGGAGGGCTTCCCTGATGCAGCTAAATGGCAGACTATTAAATGCGTTTTCGATGTCTAATGACACCGCCAACAGCACGCCGCCACAGCTCACCGCCTCTTCGGTAACGGCCCTCAGGCGCAGCACGGCATCGACCGTCGAACGCCCCGCCCGAAAACCAAATTGGGCGTCCGACAGATCGGGGCCCACCTCGCAGAGGTGCCGGACGATGCGGGCAGAGAGTATCCTCTCAAACAGTTTACCCGCCTCGTCCAGCAACACGATAGGCCTATAGGCCGCTACCGATTCGGCTGGCCGTCCCGGCTTCCTTAATAGGACCAGCTTCCCGCTTTTCCAGCACTCAGGGAAGCGTCCGGACGCCAAACTAGCGTCCAGGACCTCCCTGAGGCGGTCCGACATGTGTTCGAGGCCTCGGGCTAGCACTCGGGCAGGTATCCCGTCCGGCCCGGGGGCGGTGTTCTTAGAGCGAATCCGTAGAACAACCGCCCCTACCTCCGCTTCCCTGACGAGCGGAACATTGTCTTCGTTCACCCCGTCGTCTTCGACCATGAAGGCCATCGACGGGGGTGTGTGTTCCGCCCGCTGCGGGAAAAGGCCCTCGACCACTTCCCGCAGGAAGCTGGGCTGGAGTGTCTCTGTAAGGGGGGGGGGCCCGACGTGCGGAGCTTTTGTCGCACCGCACGATAAGGGCGACCCCAGGGGCACGATCGAGACCCTCCAGCATCTCCTTACGCTTAATTTCATTGGCGCAGCTGATGGCCAGCTTCAGAGTTTTCCGCGCCTTGCGGTACTCCTCATGAAGCTGGTCCTCCCCGCCTTCTTCGCGGTGTCGCCGCCGACTACGGCTGTAGGATCTCCGGGCAATCATAAAAAAAAAGCCAACCTTAAAGACAGATTAAGAGATAGATAGAACTTTTAAAGGGGACCGATTCTTTCGTACATTGTGAGTGAGTGTTTTTGTGAAACGTGTTAGTTTTCTATATAAATAAGTATTTTTTTCCCCATTTTCCAAAATTTTCGTTGATTCTCAGCTCCTTTTGATTGTAGTGTGATGATATATAGTCTATCTAACCCTGAAAGCATTATTCAAATTAAACCAGTATTTCCTGAGATTAGCGAGTTCAACCAACCAAACAAACAAATCGGTCAGCTTTATAATATTCCTATTCTTGTCCTCGGTAGGCAGAGACGATAGAACTTCGTCTGCCAAGATCCTAATATATTGTTCGCACCATGCCCATATTTTATTAGGCCTTTCATAGAGGCTTGCCGGTTACTAGTTAATATCTAACTAAATTAAAACAAATGTTATAAGAGTGGGAAAGACTATGACATTTTTGAGAACCCTAGAGAAATATGTAACTCTACTTTACTTCAGAAGAAGACACCTGTGTTATAGAGATGCTAATTAATTTAAGTTAATTATTTAAATATTAATATTAAGCCGAATAATTACTGAAAAGAATGACTGAAACTAAAAAATAGAATTGTCCGAATGGAATTTATTTTGTCACAATATTATAAAAACATAAAAAACTGAAGCTTGCGATTTTACACAGAGGAATATGTTGTCTGTAAGCATAAATTAACATAAAATTCAATTTTTTCGCATTATTTTTGAAAATAGCGCAGCTAGTTCATACATGCTATCTACGTCTTCATCTACGTCTCTCAAACTGAATAAATTGGTTCCGTTTTTATTTGTGTGGTTAAACAAAATTAATGTATTTATGATTTTTTCTGGACTTTTACAAATATTTCGAGACTAAACAGCTAAATTGATTTAGCCATTCTCAATTTTTGGCAAGACTGACGACATAAACATGAATTCGTTTTTATATTTAGATAGACTCGTAATTTTAGGAAATTTGACAGGATAGTAGATAAATTGAACGATATATAATGATTAAACCTGACATCGAATGTTGGAGTTATGTTTAAGTTATATACCTGTTTAAGTTATATATGTATGACTAATGTAAAATTTGAGCAATGAATCTGTAATCTAACATACCTTATAATCCGTTTAATTATACATATTGGCAGCATAGAGAGGTTGAGTGGTTGTTTCTTGGAGTATATTAGAAGATTGTAGCAAACCAGGAAACAGGATATCATCACAAGAGCTTGAATAGAACAGGTGCCATCGGACAGAAAGATGCCACGCTTCTTCGCAGTTAGCTAGACAATATTTTTAAGACTTTATTTTTTTTTTATTTGCACTTTATGCACTTTGTACATCGACGGACTTAATGCCCAAGGCATTCTCTTCCAGTCTACCTTAGGGTTTACTTACTTTACAGAATTGGAATTTAAGATTTTTTTTTGTCATTTGGCAAGTTAACTCCTTCTAAAGCGACTTTACAGACTTCATGAAACAGAAACAAGGAATATCTAGGACTAATTTTAGGCCTCACTTGGGGACGTAAAAGACATGACAGTCATCGTAGCATTGCATTGCACACACTTAGCACGACAACAGTCACCCTTGCATCAATGGGCCTCCGGTCTCGTACTCGCCAACGAAACACGACAGCACAGATGCTGTCGCTTTAGGTTGGTCTTCTGTGGGAGGGTAGTACTACCCTGGACGAGCCGGCCCACTCATGCTGAAATCAGCGTGGCTCTACTACCTATGTAAATTACTTAAGTATTGTGTCTGGTAGTCATGATCTCTTGAGCGATCTCCTTGACCGAATGATGGAAGATGGAAGATACTCCTTAACGATGAAGAGTTGGAGGATAACACTTTCAATAACATACGTATGTACAGACCTTCATTCGTAGGCACCGACTTTGAATACATCACACTAGTACATGCAATATGTATTTTAATTAAATTAATAGGCAACAGGCGTAGACAAGACATATTGTAATTATATAAATAGATAATTATAAATTGTAATTATAAATTAAATAAGGTTACTGTGTATAGATAAGTTAGGCGCTTTGCACATGGAGCAACTTAAGTTGAGGAAACTATCAACATTTTAAAAGTTTCTTGTAAAAAGTTGATAGTTGCTATAACGTTTACGTTTGCCGCAATTTTATGGCAATCTGTGAGCAACTTTCACTATCGGCACTTGACTGGAATGATCGGGCACAGGGAGAGGGGAGGGAGGGTGTGAAATCGCCCGACGCGTTGCGATTGACGGTTGAGGAAACCGGCAACTTTAAAAACCGGTATAATATTTAACAGTTGCTAGTTGCGGCAATTAGGAACTATCTTAGTCATCGATTACAGCAACTGAAAACTGTTGACGATTACCGGAACTCGAAACTCGAGTTGCTATGTGTGCGCGGTTCAATTGAAATATATGTAAACAGCTAGTTGCCAGTTGCCAGTTGCTCCAATAGTTGCTCCATGTGCAAAGCGCCTTAGTGTCTAGTTTAGTTGAATTTTGAAATAGAGTTGTAATTAAAATTTGATTGATAGATTTGGGTAGGGAATCGTACGTAAATGTCAATTATTTTTTGCATTTCAGCTCGTGGGTATTTTTTAATGCTGGGTGTTTTTATGTGAAAACAATTTGTGTGTATTCAGCTATATCATCGACATAATAATAATAACATCACGAATTGACGAATAGGCGTGCACGCTCATAAAATGATGCGGCAGAGTTAGATGAGAAAAGAATAAACGATGCAACGATTTTGCAATTTTTTTAAACTTTTATCGTGCGATCATCCTTAGTTCTCAGTAATTGATATAATTGAATCAACCGTAAGGGGTCTGATACTGATGGATAGTAACTTGCCACCGATAGCAGACTTGCAACTCTAAGGTATAAATAATAATAGCCAATAACAGCCCCCGCATATGGATGAACCTTCGGTAACTTCATTCATTCACATGTCCCATGCAACGAAACAATTACTTCACCCTTTTTCCTTCAGGTCGTCGTATCACTCAAGTTAAGTCCAGTCAAGCCATTAATCGTTAGTAACCGCTTTCATGACTTACAGCATTGCAAATAATTTAGAAAATAGACGCATGCCTTAGATTATAATAAGTTGACTTTTTACCTTTTCTAGTACTTCCGGGTTGATTGTATAAAAACTAAAATGTAAGACGTGACTGTGAGCGAGTATCGTTAAAACCATGGATAACACTCTGCAAAAATATAGAAAAACATTTATCTTTAAGGAATTTATCATGATAAATTTAATACTTTTACAAAGTTATTCTTACTTAATACGAAACTTGAAAGTAGTTTGTTCTGAATCAGCAATACGAGAAGAATCGATTTCAATTATTTTTAAACCATGTTATATTTTATCCCAAACGTCTATTAAAATTTGTCAAAATAGGACACAATGTTTAATAGACCACAAACGATCTGCCGGCGGTGGTCATAGGCATTCATCGAACTGTACTGACAAGTAGTATCATATGTTTTTGATATCTGCCAGCGCGGCGGTTTACGAACAGTGATTGATTTATTGGGTAACAATGTTTCCATGAGGTCAACGATGCAACTAAATCAACTATGTATATAGATAGAGATAGCTTAGTGAATTTTTTTATTGCTGTTTTTATCTTGTATATTTTTATTGTTATAATAATAATATGTTTAGGGTATTTCGGCTTTCGTACTAAGGTTAAGGTTACTCTTAGTAACCTTGTATAAAAGTTAAACTGGTTTGTGTACCTATGGTTCAAAATCTGAAAAAGTTAGGCATCAATTTAGTTCAAATGTTGTCACGATATACAAGCCGCTTCAAAGTTGTTTTTTATATATTTTTCGGGTCCGTTTCGTTACTTATTTCTTATCAATGCAACCACAGTGTGCCACAGCGAAGTGTAGCAGGGTACAGCCATACGAAACAGGCACGTGTAATTTTAGTTTAGTTTCATAAGGTAGTAACTATTAGGTTTGTATAGGGCAAGTACAAAATAATTCACTGTAATACCTGACTCCGTTTAAAGGTGTGAGAGCAGTGAGGCGAGGATCTCCCCCTTCATAGGTAGCTGTCAATTTTCTCCAATTCAATGGGATTGAAAACGCTGATATATACTTATTTTCTGTAAAAACAGACAATGATTGTCTTTAACATTGTTTTTTGCGCTTAAAGTGTTATATTTCCATTGTTATGCTAATCTTTTGTAAAAGGGCAACATTTATTAACCGTTGGACTATGGAAATACAATTACTAATGGCATTCACTTATTTAACAAACACATTGTAATCAACTTGCATATTAAATGCAGTGAATACTAAACAAAAATTAATGTCTGTATAGGTTAATACCTATGTTAGCTTCACAGTACAGTATCATCATCACAGCCTTTAATAGTGTACTGGACATGGGTCTACATACACTGGTCAGAAGGTACTTGGTCACTCTTTACAGTGCTGTTGTTCTGCATAATTCGTTCAAATAGTCGGCTCTTACGACATCCACGGGATGAATAGGGGTAGTGACACTCCATGTTCTTAATCAATCCCCGTACGGACATTGTATCAGATGTAATAAGAAAAAATAATAAAAACTTACTATTAGGGGTATCTTTGGTCCAGAGATCATAAACAGTTCCAATTATATTTATAACAATGATAGCATAAATACATTGTAAAAAGGTATTCTGGGCTGGTGTCTTGGATTTAACAGTGTACTTGTCGGTGTGAGTGTGACAGTAGTGAACGGTATTGATTGAAGCACGAAGCGAGTAGCTTCGAGTATATTTATCCACACAGTGCTCGAAGTGATCCGAAGCATTTTTAGTAACATTATTTGGACAACGTCTGCTCACGCAGTAACCACGATGAATGCGTGTTCGGTTAAAATGGTGTTGAAATGCATCCGAGTATGCCTGGGTAATATAAAAAAAGAGTTTACTGAAAATATTGGGGCGATTTATTAATATAATAAATAATCAGTAGCGCCGATTATGATCATATTTGTCTTTTCTTAATAATCTTTTGAATACCAGACACTCATTATTTGAAGTTAGTAAAAATAGTATCACAATAATTGCATCTAACAGTAGTAATAATATACTTATTCAAATAATGTTTTCTGACCTAATTAGGTAGGTATTATTTTTGGCTTCGAAGTATTCCGGTTTTTTTAGTCTGCCTTTATATTTCTCAAAAACAACTCATTATTTACGTTATTAGGGTACTATTTAACTAGGGTAACCATCGTAATCTTAATACTTTAATCCTGTCGTCAACATTTTACAGATGTTAGAAGTCAATTTAGATATTCAGGTATAGTCTTTGCTATGTAAATTTAACATTTATGTCAGAACAAATGTTAGTATTTGACTATGATACAGAATATGTTAATAAGTTACATACCTTCAAAAGATCGTAACCAGGATTAGGCTGAACATCGGGCAACAAGTTAAATACCCCGAGGCAATAAAGTCCATCTCTCCGCGCTAAACATCGATCGTAGTCGTCGAGATGAAAAAGTTTCGGGTAATTGGATAACTCTTCATCTGTATAGAAAGACGTTCTAGTTACACATAGGTTGCTTCTTTGCCCTTTTGACAGACTTTGAAAGACAACCCCCGCATTTTGAATAAATCCTGTATCACCAGGGACTTTACAAACATACAAGAAACGGACACAAAGAACATCCAGACTTAGAACAACAATTTGTGGATCACACAAAGTGTAGTTCCGTGTGGTTTAACCCACAACCGGTTTTCTTAAACCTATCTACTGGAGTATAATTACCTCTTTGAGCCCATTAACGCAACATTAACGTAAATCGTAATTACGACAAGTTACACAAAATTAAACAACTAGTTGCTACTTGTGCTCTTTTGCGTAGAGAAGATAGTGCGTCATTTTCTGTGTTTCGGTGTTGTGATAGACTGTCAGTGTCAAGAATCGTCCTCAGCGAGGCCCTGCATGAGCGAAGCCCCGCGCGGTTACCCTGGTCTATTCATGTGCTCTTTTCCTAAATTGGTCATTTTTCTATATCACTCGTTAATCTAGTAATAATTATCTTAATATAACATGTAACTAGTTCAGTGTAGTTTTAATATTAATAAGAATCGGTCAATCACATATTTAATTGCTATTGACGTACATTCATTTGAAAACAATAAGAATTAATACCTGAAAATAAAATTACGAATACACTGCATAATGTGTGTAACAATTATTCTAAGCGATTCATCAGACTGGTTCTAATGATTTCTTGACGATTTCAAGGCGCTTATAAGTTTGGAAATACCGTGAACAATTTATTTCAAGAAAGTATATTTGAAATAAATAACTGAATCCTTAAAATCAATGTTATCCTTAAGATAAGCGTAAAAAAAAAAAAAAAAATTAGTCGTCGAGGGGCCTTTCCCGCAGCGGGTGGAACACACATCCCCGTCGATGGCCTTCATAGTCGGAGACGGGGGGAACGAGGACGATGTTCCACCCGTCAGGGAATCGGAGGTAGGGGCGGTTGTTCTACGGATCCGCTCTAAGAACACCGCCCCCGGGCCGGACGGGATACCTGCCCGAGTGCTGGCTCGAGCCCTCGAACACATGTCGAACCGCCTCAGGAAGGTCCTGAACGCTAGTTTGGCGTCCGGACGCTTCCCTGAGTGCTGGAAAAGCGGGAAGCTGGTCCTATTGAGGAAGCCGGGACGGCCAGCCGAATCGGTAGCGGCCTATAGGCCCATCGTGTTGCTGGACGAGGCGGGTAAACTGTTTGAGAGGATACTCTCTGCCCGCATCGTCCGGCACCTCCGCGAGGTGGGCCCCGATCTGTCGGACGCCCAATTTGGTTTTCGGGCGGGGCGTTCGACGGTCGATGCCGTGCTGCGCCTGAGGGCCGTTACCGAAGAGGCGGTGAGCTGTGGCGGCGTGCTGTTGGCGGTGTCGTTGGACATCGCCAACGCATTCAATAGTCTGCCATTTAGCTGCATCAGGGAAGCACTCCACTACCACGGGGTGCCAAAGTACCTGAGGCGGCTTGTGGCAGACTATCTTGAGGAGCGTACCGTCATGTACGAGGACCGAGACGGTGTTCTAAGGCGGCGGCTCATGTCGTGCGGTGTTCCGCAGGGGTCAGTCCTCGGACCACTCCTGTGGAACATGGGATACGACTGGGCCCTTCGAGGTCGTCTTCCCCCCGGGCTGGGCGTACTTTGTTACGCAGATGACACATTGGTCACGGCCCGGGGGATGAACTTTCAAGAGGCGGCGCGCCTGGCCACCGCGGGTGTCTCACTGGTGGTCGGGCGAATTGAGGCGCTGGGTTTGCGGGTGGCCCTGGACAAGACGGAGGCCCTTTTGTTCCATGGGCCCCGTCGTGGTCCACCCTCCGGCGCCTCCATCGTAGTCAATTCGGTCCTCGTACCGATTAAGGCCCAGATGAAGTATCTGGGCCTGATCCTCGACGGCAGGTGGCTCTTCGACGAGCACTTCCGACAGCTTACTCCAAAGCTGGTCGGCGCTGCTTCTGCTCTTGGGCGACTTTTGCCCAATTTGGGTGGAGCCAGCGTCGCGACGAGACGGCTTTACACGGGGGTTGTTCGGTCACTGGCGCTATATGGTGCACCGGTGTGGGCGGCGGCTCTGACCGCCCAGAATAGGGCTCGCCTCTGGCGCCCTCAGAGGATATTGGCGGTTAGAGCCATACGCGGTTACCGCACCGTATCGACGGAGGCAGCGTGCGCCTTGGCCGGAACTCCCCCGTGGGATTTGGAGGCGGAAGTGCTCGCCGAAGTTTATCGGCGGACGGCTGACTTCCGGGCGGGTAGCGGCATACGGCCCCCGCCCGAGGAGATACGCGAGTGGCGTGAGGCCGCTCGTCGAGCCACGATGGCTCGTTGGTCGTTCCGGTTGGAGACTCCACGTGCTGGCTTTGCCCTCGTGGAGGCTCTCCAGCCGGTCATCGCCGAGTGGGCAGGGCGGCAGCACGGGACCCTTTCCTTCCGACTGACGCAGGTCCTTTCCGGGCATGGTTGCTTCGGGAAGTACCTGCACTCGGTCGCCAGGAGGGAATTGAGTCCCGCCTGTCACCACTGCGACTGCAGTGAGGACTCGGCTCAGCACACGCTAGCGGTTTGTTCCGCCTGGGCGGCGCAGCGTGGGGTCCTCACTGCAGTTATTGGAGGAGATCTCTCGCTACCGGCCGTCATACGCTCCATGGCCGGTAGCGACAGTTGTTTTACCGCGGTCGCAACCTTCTGCGAAGACGTAATTTCGCAGAAGGAGGCGGCGGAGAAGGCCCGGGAGGACGATATCCACTCGGACCCAATTCGCCGCCGGCGAACAGGGCGGCAGAGGCGCGCGTACCAGCGCCTCATGCCGCCTTGAGTGTGGCCGCGGGTGGACGGGACGGGTTTTCCCCTCCACCCGCTATAATGGCCAGCCGCGAGGAGGCCACGTCCGCGTGTGCCGTACGTCGCCTAAAATAGAGAGTTTACCCATAGATGGTGCCCGCAGTTTCGGGCAGGCGCTAGGAGGGATCTGGATGTCGTAATAGCAGCGGTTCCCGGATCCCTCCTATCTCAGGCGCAGAGTGGCACACCGTGTGGTTTTAGTCGGTCCGATTCCGACACACCACCCCGCCGTAAACCCCGGTGGGGTGACGGCCCGAGGGGGTTTCCACACGTTAAAAAAAAAAAAAAAAAAAAAAAAGCGTAAAAATTAGTCAATCATTTTATACTTTTATAACTACTTTAGACGATTTTACGATAAAAATATTCTCCTTCAAATTCGGCCTCCTCGGTTATCTGAATATTTATATATTTTAATATCTTTTGTCCTATTACCCTGTTTTTGGTTGACAGGGTGGAAAATCACTCGAATCTCTTACTCCTTTTAGACCCAGGATTTAGAAGTATGTGGTTATTGCACTTCAAAGCACTCCGAGGGAAAAAATCTGGGACCCTACTTTATGAGGACGAAGGCCATGTGATTTTAAGCATTCGTTGAATCGACACCATATCTAATTAAGATTGATAAAATTCGAAGAAAATTGATAAAAAAACGTATTTAAGTAAAAAGATGACAATTCCTTTTACCTGTAAACTCTTTAGCTGTTGCGATAGCAGTTATAAGTAACAACCGTAATAAACTATTCATATTAACTATTCATATAATTATTCACTCACGAAAAGCAGGCGTAACTATTACAATAATCATAAAAAGTTTTTATGAGGATGTAGTTTAACAAATAAGCACCACGTGATGACTGTCTAATTAACAATAAAATTAAAAAGACATGTATTCAAGTAATTAATTAGACCTTAAATTCAACGATTAAGTCAACTCATTATTTAAATTTAGAGTTCCGTAGACTGCATTTTCCTAAAACATTTTTATCTTATTGTAGAATAAGTAAATCAAAATCATTAACAAGTAGTAGAGCCACTAGTCTGTAGAGAATGGGCTGGTTCGACCAAGGCAGTACTGCCCTCTTACAGAAGACCAACCTAAAGCGACAGCATCTGTGCTGTTGTATTTCTTTGGTGAGTGCGAGACCGGCGACCTATTGATGTAGGACTGGCAGTTATAGTGGTAAGTGTGTAAGCTTTACACCGGCACGATGACTGTCACGCCTTTTACGTGCCCAAGCGGAGCGTGTAACAGTACTTCATTAGGCCGTCATAGTGTGGGTCATCATACTGCATTGCCTGCATTCACACTGAGTATGGCGGCCAAAACTCTTGGATTCTATTACTTCCATATAAAATCTGCGTGGTAGTAGTAAGAATAAGGAGTGTAAGAGGTGACTAAGGAAGCAAACTACGCAGGATAACATCACTGCTTAGTTTAGTGATTTTTAACTTATTGAAGATTTGGCTGCGGTAACGTTTTGCGCATGCCCAGATCTTACAAATGGCTCAACGCAGAAGTCTGAAAAAATACCATTGATAGACCTTATTTTGCTTAAAAGACATCGACCTCTTTATATAGGCTCCTGGTCAAGACATGGGCAAACAAAAATATTATTTTTCAATGGCCTGTACTCAATAGAAACATAATTTTATGAAGTTTAGTATCAAGTTAGTTGTATAATGAATAAAACGCATTAGATAGATAGATAGGTACTCTTTATTGCACACCATAAGTCGGAAACATACAATGTAGAAGACAAACAAATAAACAGTGGTACATTGGGCGGCTTTATCGCAGTCTGCGATCTCTTCCAGGCAACCGTTAGACGGACTATACTGTATAGTATTATGTAGTATGTGGTACACATTACAATTTACGTCTATTAGCTACCATAACATATATATATATATATATATACGAATACATATTCATACACTTACATAGGTATACAAATATGAATACATACATAAATATACATACAGATACAGCATATATTTGTTACAGAAATAAATATTGATCCTTGACGAGTTTCTTAAAAGTATTCACCGACTGTGCCCGCCTAATAACGTCTGGTAAGGAGTTCCACAGGCGTGCAACCTGCACTGCGAAAGACTTATCAGCGAAAGATGTGGGGTGTGTTGGGATTTCCAAAATTCGATATTCTAATGACATCAAGCGTCGTGTATGTGTGTCATGAATAAATGTGAAACGTTTTTTTACGTAGATAGGAGTTGTAGGATTATATAAGATATTATATATTAGCGACAGGATATGAGTATTCCGGCGAAGTCGCATTGTATATATTGCTTATATGTATGTGCGCGCATTGTTTATACTATCTATTTATTTTTACATTACAATCACCTTCATAAGTAATTAATACAGGTACTAGGTCTAATGAGAAGCCATGTTCGTCGTTAGTAGAATAATCGGCATCAATTTTAAACATAGATCGAAATAGAAAGGCAAACGCTATCACGTCCACAGTAGGAACGAGCCCGCGTTCATCGAATGACAGACAGGTGATGTTGGCAAGAAACGTAGTTGACAAATTAAGCGTTGCTAAGGTAGAAAACGCGTGTAGTCATTTTATTCCACTTTGTAATCTTTTAAAATAAAATCAAAAAAAATTACAGCTTTTAACAGTTTATTGTTGGACATAGACCTGTCCTCAACAAGGAGGTTATGGCCTATTACACAACGCTGACCAGACAAGTTGGAAGAGGGTTTGTTCCTCTTTGCAGTGATGTCCTTTATAGTTTGCATCCTTTGTCGCCTCTTACAACACCCATGGAATGAGTGGTAGTGGTACACAGGTGGTGGACACTTCGCATTCTTAATCCGTCACCACACGGTCTTTCTCTTATAAGCCGACAAAATTTAAAGATTACCTAAAATAACCGCTACTCCTCATGATATACAAAATTTTTATTACACCTGTACTCTCCTCACGAAAGCACAATTTTTATGAATATTTTGCTACGGTAATGCACATATGTATCTCACAAATTTTTGCTTCAGACACTGGAAAATTGTCTATATTATAAAGTAATTCATTAGTCATAGTTAAAACAAATTTAAGTTACTAATATAGTGCAAACAAATATACAAAAATATAAATAACCAATGAACTACGCAATATAGATATAAAAGTCATAAACCAAATCTATTTAGTGTGCGACATGCATTTATATAGACATACATATTACATGTAAAACAAAAATATGGTAGCTTAGAAATACATAATTATTAAATATTATCTATACATCTATACATAAATATAAATAAAAGGAGGGTGTCTGTTTGTAATATTGAAATAACCGCTTTTTTACATTATGTGTATATGAATATACATATGATACATACACCAAAAACAACGTTTTTTACAATTTTTGTCTGTCTGTCTGTCTGTTTGGTCTGGCTAATCTCTGAAATAGCTAGACCGATTTTGATGGGACTTTTATTGGCAGGTAGCTGATGTAATAAGGAGAACTTAAATTATTATTTTTTTAAAAAAAAAAATATAAAAATAATGTTACAATGTTCAAGTACTGTCCAGTACCGCGCGCAGCTCACGCGCATACCATCACTGCGCTGTCACGTCGGGCGCCTTCTATCACTATATCACAAAGGCTGCCTATCGTGCGGGCTCAGAACGCGCGAGCGGACTATTGCAGACGGTTGTGTCTCAACGACTTCATTTTTAAATTTCACGCGGGTGAAGTCGCGGGTACAGCTAGTTTTTAATATATAATAATTTACTGGAAATACGCGACTAAGTATGCTTTGGATGTAAAATACAGTAATTTTGTAATGACCGATATCATAAATAATTATATAGGAACCTAATCCTTGCCAATGAACGTAAAGAGCAAGTCTCAATATTTTTTTGGGAAAAAAGTATCCCCTCAAACTGAAGTTCCTTTTTCGTATGTATTCACAACCCTTTATCTGCAATTAGTTGCAGGCAAATAAAAGTTTTTCATTTTATGCAATTAGTTACAACACATTTACTTAAATATTTTCTTAAGTAAAATATCTGTAAAAATAATTGTCTGTTTTGTGACACATAAAAGTCGGTATTGTGAGCAATAATTACACAAATTAAATTATGGCTCACAGTTTCTTTGGGCTAATAACCTAGATTTGTTCGACTTCTCGTTATCAATCTTCTTTCCTTCATTTTCAAATTTTAGGTGGCAACTTTGATGTTCATATGTCATGTGTCAGTGTATAAAATAAAATTACTTATTTTGCACTTAGCGAAAATTGCGTATTTTAGGGATCTTTGAAATAAAATTAATAAAAAAAAGCCCTCATCTGTTATTTGTGCAATAGTTTAATGTGAATTAGATTTTCAGATTAAACATATAACCTTACAAATGCAGGTTTTAACGAAGATTCGTCTTTTTCGGAGCCCTTTTACAGTGTTTTATATATCTGAAGACTTCGTTATTTTTCCGAATGAGGAGTGCTACAAATCTATAGGTGTAAAGATAGGTGATTGTTGTGAAATTAGCGTCGACGATAAAATACCGACTGCACAAGTACTAAAGCTGAGAACTAGTGCAGTTTTCCTTCAGCTGTTTGTGAAAGAATGCCAGAACTCAAGTACCTACAGACATAATGTAGTGACATATCTGAATAAACTTAGCGGAAACTCCCTGGGCGGAACGGCATTTTTAAAATTGATATTGGAGCCTCCCGACACTGAAATAATTGACTATGCTTGGTAAGGTTTCTTACTTTATACACCCTGAGTTATCATTGAAGCTATTACAATATCATAATTAAAATGTGTAATTTTGTGATACTTAGCATGTAAAAAAAAAAAATTAATTTGATTTGCAGAATAAGAATGTGGTTTTGGGTACATATTCTATATAACTAACATCTTATTGTTGTTAGATTCTTATTACTAAAGGTATGAATGAATAGGAAAGAACATAATTAATTTAAGTGTGATTACAAATTGTTTTGCAATCAGCCTGAACTAAATGCACTTGTATTTGAGATAGTCACTTGACTATGTTGTTAAATACAGGACATTAAATATTTGCAAGTTTAAATATTAAATGGAATAACCACAAGTGTTATTATAAAGTTTTAATATTATAGTCCTCAAAATATAGTTTGATCTGCTTGACAGTTGTCACTATTGTCATTTTAGAATTTACGAGGTATGCGTTAGGTATAAATTTTTATATTTATAATATAATGTAATTCATTTGTGATATAACTGGCATGTAAATTTCATTCATGAAAATATAAGTGACAGAAAAACAAAATATTAAATTGTCACACATTAAGCTATTTTTCTAACACTTCCTGTGTTACATTTTGTGTATATGCATAAAATTACAATTAATTATCTAAAAAAGTACAAATAGAAATGAATACACCAATAAAAATTAACATAATATACATTCACAATAAAATATATAAAATGTCAAGACTATGAGGCAATTTCTGCTGGCTGTCTCTTGTTAGATTCTCTGACATAGCCTTTAAATGTATCATGGTTAATTAGTTGCTGATTTCTAGTGGGAGCACATTACATAATAGAATAGATTGACAACAAAAGAAGAATGAACAAGAGCAACGGTGTATGTTGGACGTAGGAGTAGAAGATTATTAGTGGAGCGAGGGTTGGAACATAGTAATTTGATCTGTGAAGTAAGATAAGTGGGTGCTGTAGGATTATTAAATATTGAATGAAGAGAAGTCAGGGCCCGCAAGCAGTAGCTTCCATAGTTATAGATAACTATGAGAACTGGGTTCCATATGATTGTGCTTGCAGAAGTTCAAGACGAACTGAATGTAGTTTTGAGAAGTCTATTTTGTTGAGTAGATCAGCATTTATCATGCTGCTTCAATTATGTAAATATGCCTAATATACTAGAAGTATGTCTATGAATCGATGATGTTTCTTATTCAACATAGAAATCCTTCAAAGACTTGTAAAAAGACAACTTCATAGGATCAGTGTTTAAACAGTATTACATACTAATGGAGAACTTACCTTTTTCTTATGGATTAGGTATAAAAATTAAAGTAAAAATGAAAAAGTTGTGAGACTTTTGAAGTTCCACCTGTAAGAATAATTTCGTTACACGTGGCGATTCATCGTGTGACGTCATTTGACCTAGACGACGTAGCGCGTATTCGCCGAGTAAGTACCTGCGTACAAATTTATTGTTGAGAAGTCACTTGCGCCGTTCGATTCGTGTTTTGTTTATTTACACGACGCCTACAAATATTATATAAATAATATCATAAGGGGAAAAGAGTAGTGCAAAGTAAAAACATTAAATATGTGTCTCTTTATAATAGCTGGTTATTTCACTGTAGATGTGAAATCATTACATAGTATAAAACAGAGTCGTTGCCTGCTGTCTGTCTGTTCCTATATATGCTTAGATATTTAAAACTGCGCAATGGATTTTAATGCGGATGTTGTAATAGACAGAGGGATTCAAGAGGAAGGTTTATACGTATAATACATATATAATATAGGAGAAAAATATTGATAATTTTAAAGGTTTCTAATGTGATGCCTTAAATATACACATTTTTTGCGCTTATATTGCAAACGTTGGCTAAACCTGACGAGATCAAAATAATGTAGTACAGTATTGTACACCTTAAAAAGTTCTACAAAACAGGCCGCGATGGTGTATGACTATCTCTTACGGATAATCCAAAATTTTTTTTTTTAACCTATAATTTTTACAAGAAATAATAGTTTATTTACGAAGCGATTTTAAGCAAAACAACATTAATCCTGATTCGATTAAATACCTTACATACGTGGTGCATTTAATATAGATCGACAGTGCCTTTTACAGCATGCAATTTAAGTGAATATTTTTGAAGATATACTTAGATTTAAAATACAGTAGTGTACCGGTCGGCATTTATGATTAGCAGCGATCGCACACGTTTATCGCAGCTCTAGCGAGGAAAATAGCAATAGTTATTAAAGACGTACTTTTCAGAGCGACAACGTAATCTGTACTTATAAGTACATCGTTTTGGTTTGTATTGAATAACTCATGGTGCAGAGATCTTGGATAGGTTAGATGACGTCACAAACGAAGTAGAGATCTGATGTTCGTGCTAAAATGCGTAAACTTCATCAATCTATTGTCGAGTCATTTATTTATTGACGGATGTATTTTTTTTCAGTAATTGATTGGCTTAGAGAGAGATTTAGATTTTAATATTATTGCGTTACATATAGGTAATATTAACAATATCATGAAACTTCACCATCGCACAAAAGAATCTCAATGATAAAAACGTGTTTTTGTTGAAAACATTTTGTTAGCATTATCTACACAATTATTTTTATTTATTACAGGAATGAAAGATTATTGCGATTAGTATGGATGAAAGTGGAAATTGAAAATGCATTTTCTTGGTTGTCAACACTTGGAGGAGCTTATTCAGCACTAGGAGACTATTTTGAGGAGTGTGTAAGTACAAATTGTACACACCTTTTTCTAGATATGTTTAAGAAAAATCCTGTTATATGTATTATTATCTTACAGGCAGAAGAAGCTGGTAGAATATCAATAAGACAGTACAAACTGTCACAGATGTTGGGAGACGACAGTTTAGCAGCAAGAAGTTGTCTCTATTCAGCGTTGTCGGAAGCTCAAAAGGGCAATCTGCACATATCACGTAACATTGTAAGACACGTTGCGCAGTTCGCGCGTAATTCACAGGACAAAAGATTAATGAGAATGTGCCAAGGCGTGTGGGCAAAACTTAAATACTTAAGATCACTAAAGAAGATATCATCAATAAAACCTACTTAAAAATAAATGCTATGTTAATGTGGTGCAATAAATGAGTTGTTATAACATAATCAATTGTTATATTTGTGTTTTTACTTTATATATGCGGCATTCCGTTTGTTTATATTCACTTATAATCATAACAAAAGATAATCATAATAATAATTATCTTTATTGAAAACTATAAGTATAGAAATAAATAATGTGCGAAAATGACTGCATTAGTTGAAAAACTGCCACAGCCATTAACGCCTCCTCCGGTCTAGGGCCGTCAGAGTTACATCGACAATTTAATATACAAACTACATTAAGTTAATATGAATATGCGTTTTATGAATGTTAACATGAGTATGCGTTTTTATGAGTGTTAAAATGTATATGTGTGTAGCATGTGTGTGTATAAATAATATTTTTTTATGTTATACTCCGCGGTTCTGGAGTGATGCCTGCTTTAAACTTTCAACAAAAACAGGGTAAACAAAAGAAAAATGTTCAAACTCAAAGGCCCATCTTTTTGAGTACCACTCCTGTAGTACTCAAAAATTCACAATCATTTGTTGAGTAATAAAATTATGCCTTGATAGCTAACGAGACAAATTTTTATTCGAAACTAGCTTACCCCGCGAACTCTGTTCCGCCTTATAGTAATATAATAATAAGCAATTTTTTTTTACTTAAACCCATTCTAACGGGATAAAAAGTATACTATGTCCATCTCCTGGTTTTAAGCTACCTCCCCACCAATTTTCTGCTAAATCCGTTCAGCCGTTCTTGAGTTATAAGTGGTGTAACTAACACCACTTTCTTTTATATATATAGATTATATTAGATAAGATTAATGTTACGTAAAGTGTAAGTACTATGTTTGCACTGAGCATTTTAATTTATAATCATGTTTAACATAAAGGTCAACTTCGATAGTATTGATGTCAAAGTGATTATTGTTAATTAACATCGAAATAAAACAGAATTCTTTGCTTACCTATAGTAAAGATTTTGTCGCTAATTAGTCGAAATGTGTCCCTGAATATCAGAATTTGTCGATCACTGGTTCAAAAGTTACAAGAGTTTAAAAGTCACTGGAAAGGGGACAGTCTCCACGATGCCAACTTGTATTTCTCAACGTCTAGAGCACCTAGCGAAGACCTGTTGTCTCCCGAACTTAGATGTTAATCAAATGAAATTGTCGGGATTGTGAAAAAACAATTTTTAAGGAGCTCCTTAATTCCGATTGTAAATACTAATTATAAAAATGTATCTTCGCCAGAAAGACTCGCAGTAAATGGTAGATAAATAAAGCACATTATTTCTTCTAGAAATTAAATATATTGCATTTGAATATTGAAATTATCCACTTCAACAGTGCTGTTGAAGCGAATAAACAATTTTTACTATTTATTACAAAAATAATGAAATTATAATACATTTCTCTATGTTAATAGCACATCGTTTTGGTAACATATTGAACACAATTTAACAGGTAAGTACTTAACAGTTTAAATATATAGTTTTAATCTGCTGAGAAATAACTTATTGATCTTAAAATATAGCGTCATCTTTGTGACAGTTGTCATTAATGTCATTTCAGAACGCGGTACATTATAAGTGTGATTTTTTTATATTTATAATGTATTGCACTTCATTTGTGATAAAAGTGAAACGTAAAGAATGTTAAGTATAGGTAAAATTACTTGTTTAAAGTTACTTCATCGGTTTCGTGGACATCTATTAGAGATTAAGCTATATTTTAAAGATTATAGTAACAGTTTGGTAAAATGAAGGGCTTAGTTTTTTTTTTAAGTAACGAAGCCAAGAATAATTTTATACTACGTGACAAATAATAAATTAGTAGGTAAATTGACTGGTTGTTAAGGTATAGACTTGATTTTTTATTTACTATATTTTTGTTTAAAACAAAGCTACAGGGCAAATTTTGTAATTCCGTGCCCCGACGTTTACTCTTGTTAACAGCAAAGAAATGTTTAGTTAGGTTCCAATAATTGGGATAAAATTTTAAAAGATTTGATAGATAAGCATTGTTCATGGTCTGGGCTGGATTTTTTACTAATATATTTAAACATAAGTTTGAGATTTATGTAGCAAAAGTAAAAAAAAAACTAAATATTAGTACAAATAGTGGTTATTTTGTTAGTTATGGTTAGGACATTGACAGTAAAACTAAGAGTAGTAAGTAGGCACTGGCGACATACACAAGCTCTTATATAAAAAAACATTAAGAAATATAAATAAAGTAAATAAATTTATTTTTAAAATGACTTCTAGAAGTGAATTAAATCATAAGAAGTTAGGAGCTACTTATTAAAAAGGACTGCCAAATAAAATGGGAATAAGTTTGATGAATTACATTTTTCAAAATTAAGCTTTTTATATTAGTAGCTTAATTAAATTAATTGATTCTTAATACTTCCAGGGACTATTTGAATGCCTTTGATTGAGCTTTATGATTTTAGGGCAGTTCTCAAATACCATATAATCAGAAAAGCATCTAATATTAACCAGTTATTCTTATAACAGATATACATTTACTTTAACAAGAATTAAAGTAAAAATGCTTAATAGACATACGAACAGACAGTGAATTTTATTCTGTAAAGGTTTCTTTTTACTATTTGATGTGTGGAACCCTAAAAAACTAATTAAAGCTCCATCGCCCAGGTACTAGTCCATTAATTTATAACAACTACCCCCAAATGCATAAATGTAGGAACATTCTTTTGTGTAAATCCCTTATTTCTCAAGTTTTATGAGAATTAAAAGGGTTTTTAGCAGAACTGGGTATTCTGTTACACATATGGTATTATAAAATCATTAAAGCCATCATATTTGTGATATTAAAACAGTTAATTTGCCTATATACAGTGTATGACTGTATTCCTGTACAATATGTTTGGTTATGTGTCCTTATTTCCTAAAAGAGACAGCACCGCTGAAATAAACGAACACAAAAATCTGGTCTCTCATACAGACTACTAAGTTCTAGCGGTGGGTTAACGGTGGGTTATTCTGTGGAACAGATTGGGCAGGCGAGTGTGCCCATGGGGTCCCACGCTGGCAACACTTTGGGTTCCTGTTTGAATACTTCTAGTACTTCTGCTGGCACATATTTTTTATCCACTACAACCTGTGAACAAATAAATATATTTAGATTTTCTTTCTAGCTTTTCTTGAGGGAAGTGTATTTTTTGTATTTCGAACACTTTCACTTACTAATAATTACATTCCTTTTCACCGATTGAGTGAGTATACTAGAAGCTAAACTGTCCTTATGATTAGGGTTTGGAGGTTAGAATTTAAAGGGTGACATCACACTTTTGACAGATGTAAGTTGCAAATATCCAAGGGCGGTGGTAGTTACCATTTAGTGGCAAGTCTGATAGTCTAATAACACTAAGAGAGGAACATATTGACTAACATGTGGCGTTTTGGCCTACTATACCACGCTGGCCGAAAGAGGTATGTTTATTTCAAGTATTTGTTTCGCTTTGTAGTGATTTTGTCCTGTACAGTTTAGTTGTTTAGTTTAATCCCTTAGTTTTTTCTTAGGACACCAATTTTTAATCTGTCACCACAGAAAAAAGAAATTCTTGGACAATAGTGTAGTGGTAAGTAAGTAGTGGTTGGTGAATGTGGACGAAGTAAAAACGGTATGTCCGGACTGTAGTTAGTAGAGATCATATTAACAGTAGCGTAACTCAATCAAACTCAACAGTCAGGAGTTTGGAAGTCGTGTCTTAACCCCTCCGCGTCGGAGAGTACGTAAAGCCGGTTCTGCACGATGACCTCGCCCCGGTCGTATCGGATAACCGTTCCATCGGATTGTGAAGGAACAGAGAGTGCACCTGTTTGCGAACATGCTTGTGCACTGTAATATCTACTACATACATAGTTAGCTGATCTTCGTTAAGACTGGCCGCCGTGGCCGAAATCGGTTAGGAATACATCATCACTTGTATCACATATGATAGGTAATTTTGATAAATAAACATGTCATGGATAAATGGAACCCAGATACAAGATACATCATCATTACATTACTTGCCCTACGTGGGAATCGAACCCACGACCGTTGACTAGCAGTCTGGATTATTAACCAGTAACTGTACCTCGCTGTGTTTCATGAGGTTTATCAACGGCAGCTACATCTTTTTGAAATAAAAAGTAAGTAGCCTCTAGAATGTCAGCTACTTTCTTTTACACTTAATTTTATCAAAATTTGTGTGGCGGTTTAAACGTGAAGAGGTAACCAACATACAAACATACACTTATAAGCTTTTGTCTTTATAACATTACCAATATGCTCTTCACAAACCTGTTATTCGAATAAAGACATACGATTAAATTATAATCCATACAATTAGCAAGTGAATATTTATTAGTTAACTTACTTCGAAAACAAATTCCCTGAACCAGGGCTCGGTGAGCAGCAAGTATCCTTTGTCGTACTCTTTATCGCTGTACGAGTTTTCTACTCTGAACTTGCGCGGGCAACCTTTCTCCTGTACAAAAATATTTCTAAAATGAAGAACTGATAACCCTAGGTAAACGTGTTCTTGAGTGGGCACCAGGTTTCAGTAAACAAAACGTAGAACGTCCACAGACTGACAAGTAGGAGCTGGATGCGATAAGCTGAGGATCAAGAAAGTGATGCACAATTGGGTAGATGACTGTATCGTAAATAAATACCAATGTCCACTTCATTAAAACTAGTATCGCGAAACATCTCGGAAAAAACAATTAACATAGCTTTTTATTATTATTACGAATTTTAATCAAATATACAGTGAAATATATTGTTCAACTGAGTAGTCTAAAACAGTGACGTCACAATTTGGTATTTAGTACTTTTTTCATACAAAATTGTCGTTTTGACAGATGATAAAAAGTAACTAATTTGACTAAGGTGTCATTTAGCCTATTGGAGAGGCCCATGTCCAGCAGTAAACTGCGATAGGCTAACGATGATGGATCACCATTCTTACTCACTATTTTCTTAAAGTGAATCCTATTAGAGCAAGAGCCCGTGAGTGCCAGACCTTCGTCATTTTATAAAAGCTGAAAGTTCTTCTATGTGTGTCCCTAGTACAGGTAAGAATGATCCCCAAACATGAAGCTGAGGCAGCGGTGGCTTTGGCAGATAACAGGCTACAAAGGTATGTAAAATTCCATCTCAAATTCGTCATAATATAAAACTTGATTTTTTTATATTTGATTCATAATAATATCAAAACTCGCGTTGCTCATTGCCAGACAGTTAGTATGGTTCCAACCCTCTGCCGGACACCCCTAAACTATTATAATTTATAATTATACTTACGTTATATTATAAAACCTAAATTTAATATATAATTTTTTGGGAGCCTATTAAACTATGTTTATATAGTAGCCGGACAGTTTCGAAGGTTCTATCATCTTGCCAGACGCATTCAAAGTGAGCAATAATCGGGAGAGCAAGGAGCGAATACAGTAACTAAACGTTATATTATAAAACCTAAGTTTCATATATAATTTTTTGGGAGCCTATTAAACTATGTTTACATAGTAGCCGGACAGTTTCGAAGGTTCTATCATCTTGCCAGACGCATTCAAAGTGAGCAGTAATCGGGAGAGCAAGGAGCGAATACAGTAACTAAACGTTATATTATAAAACCTAAATTTTATATATAATTTTTTGGGAGCCTATTAAACTATGTTTATATAGTAGCCGGACAGTTTCGAAGGTTCTCTCATCTTGCCAGACGCATTCAAAGTGAGCAATAATCGGGTGAGCAAGGAGCGAATACAGTAACTAAACGTTATATTATAAAACCTAAGTTTTATATATAATTTTTTGGGAGCCTATTAAACTATGTTTACATAGTAGCCGGACAGTTTCGAAGGTTCTATCATCTTACCAGACGCATTCAAAGTGAGCAGTAATCAGGAGAGCAAGGAGCGTATACAGTAACTAGTGCGAATGAAACAGAGCGCTTAGTCTATTGCGGGATTTCACTGCGCACCCATTGTTATTAATTTCAAATTTTGCAGTTTATTTTTTTCTTAATCCAGAAATTTCATTAATTAATTTTTACAATTTCAATTACAAATATTTAAAATAATACTGAGTAAAATTTTTCTCATACAATGTCAATCATGTCGAAAATCTAATAATTTAATTGATATTATTTTTCATTTTTAAGAAGTTTATTATTGTCAATGCCATTAAAATTATAAAGCCAATGAAACAAAGTAAATCAAATATTAGTGTTTATTATACCAAAGGACACATTTTTTTAAGATAAGAAATTTACAGAGAAATTAATTTATTTTAATTAAATCTAAATATTTTCATTATTTTCATCGTTATCGCGCGCTCACTAAATCGGTCCACACGTTAGCAGTTTAAACGTCGTAAGTGCTGCGAGTACAATTCGGACCGCCTTTGAATGTGTCTGGCAAGATGATAGAACCTTCGAAACTGTCCGGCTACTATGTAAACATAGTTTAATAGGCTCCCAAAAAATTATATATGAAACTTAGGTTTTATAATATAACGTTTAGTCACTGTATTCGCTCCTTGCTCTCCCGATTATTGCTCACTTTGAATGCGTCTGGCAAGATGATAGAACCTTCGAAACTGTCCGGCTACTATGTAAACATAGTTTAATAGGCTCCCAAAAAATTATATATGAAACTTAGGTTTTATAATATAACGTTTAGTTACTGTATTCGCTCCTTGCTCTACCGATTATTGCTCACTTTGAATGCGTCTGGCAAGATGATAGAACCTTCGAAACTGTCCGGCTACTATGTAAACATAGTTTAATAGGCTCCCAAAAAATTATATATGAAACTTAGGTTTTATAATATAACGTTTAGTCACTGTATTCGCTCCTTGCTCTCCCGATTATTGCTCACTTTGAATGCGTCTGGCAAGATGATAGAACCTTCGAAACTGTCCGGCTACTATGTAAACATAGTTTAATAGGCTCCCAAAAAATTATATATGAAACTTAGGTTTTATAATATAACGTTTAGTTACTGTATTCGCTCCTTGCTCTACCGATTATTGCTCACTTTGAATGCGTCTGGCAAGATGATAGAACCTTCGAAACTGTCCGGCTACTATGTAAACATAGTTTAATAGGCTCCCAAAAAATTATATATGAAACTTAGGTTTTATAATATAACGTTAAGTTACTGTATTCGCTCCTTGCTCTCCCGATTATTGCTCACTTTGAATGCGTCTGGCAAGATGAGAGAACCTTCGAAACTGTCCGGCTACTATATAAACATAGTTTAATAGGCTCCCAAAAAATTATATATAAAATTTAGGTTTTATAATATAACGTTTAGTTACTGTATTCGCTCCTTGCTCTCCCGATTACTGCTCACTTTGAATGCGTCTGGCAAGATGATAGAACCTTCGAAACTGTCCGGCTACTATGTAAACATAGTTTAATAGGCTCCCAAAAAATTATATATGAAACTTAGGTTTTATAATATAACGTTTAGTTACTGTATTCGCTCCTTGCTCTCCCGATTATTGCTCACTTTGAATGCGTCTGGCAAGATGATAGAACCTTCGAAACTGTCCGGCTACTATATAAACATAGTTTAATAGGCTCCCAAAAAATTATATATTAAATTTAGGTTTTATAATATAACGTAAGTATAATTATAAATTATAATAGTTTAGGGGTGTCCGGCAGAGGGTTGGAACCATACTAACTGTCTGGCAATGAGCAACGCGAGTTTTGATATTATTATGAATCAAATATAAAAAAATCAAGTTTTATATTATGACGAATTTGAGATGGAATTTTACATACCTTTGTTGCCTGTTATCTGCCAAAGCCACCGCTGCCTCAGCTTCATGTTTGGGGATCATTTTTACCTGTACTAGGGACACACATACAAGAACTTTCAGCTTTTATAAAATGACGAAGGTCTGGCACTCACGGGCTCTTGGACCATATAGAATGAATACTTTAGAATATTCAGAAAACATATGTAAATATTTTTTCGAATCAGTCGTTCAAACTAGTTTAAACTGCTTAAAGAGGTATGTGTGCCAGTTGCAATTGTTTATATTTACGCAAGTGTAATTTATGCTATTCAGTGATCCTTTGATATGGATGCCTGAACTGGAACATTGTCCTTTTGATTTTGATCAATAGCGTTCAAAAGTTCATTGCCGGACATAGTTCTCTCCATAGAAAGAAGGTTTTGGCCTACTAACACCACGCTGGCCAGGCAGTTGGCACAGCGTGTGCTCTTTTAGTCGGCTCTTACTGTAACTATGCGTTGAATGGGCATGACAGGGTTGGTGACGCTTCGTACTATTAATCCGTCACCTCACGGTCATTTGATTCTTACATAACGACAACTGCTCATAGGTCATGTCATCATCTCTGGCGTACTTACGTCAGTGCCCACTGCAGTGAAAAGCATCGCGTGTGTCATGCAGGAGTCGCCGTACATGAGCCTGTCCGCCTTCTGAAGCCCGATCTGTACCTCAGTATTGAACACCAGTCGGAAGTCGTGGCTAAAACGAAATAGATAAAGCTGTCTTAACTTTAATTTATGGTAATAGTTCATACTTAAGACAGTAGCGCAATGTTTGACGACCTTCCACACGCAAGGACTGTCGCAGTTTACGGGACTTGTTTGCAATATTTTTATTTGCGATGGAATATTGAGTAATTTCAGTGGGTTCGATTCTTGTATCTACATGATAAAAAAGTTCTTGTGTTAAAAAAACAGATCAAATTTTTGTCATTTATCATAACTTATAGTAAATAATTTTTCTTTATTTTAACACCTCTGACTATTAAAGACATGGTAACGCAGAGTAATAAACGAGAATGGTTGGCAGAAAAAATGTCAGTGAAGAATAATAAAAAAATAATAAAGAATGACATTTCGGACATTTGGCATACAACACCATCTAGACCCAAGTTACTCGTAAATAGAGCTCTTACTATGGATACCATACTATTGATATTGTCGTGTATTATTTATGAGCACGTAAAGCCATAGGTCCTAACAGTTCCGTCAAATTATCGAAGTGAGAAAACAGAGAGTGCACTTATGCTTGTACACACTCTCGTACTGTAATCTCCTGCGGACTTGGCTGGACTCCTTTGAGACTTGCCGCTGTATCCGAAATCAGCTTGGAGTACATCATTATTGTGTCATAATGTTATTTCTATTTCAACAGCTAAAAACTACTTACGCATCCAAGTCTTCTAATCCGTTCTTTCGTTCGAATCGTTTGGATACTTCACAGCCAAACCAAACGGCTTCCCCTCCCTGTATACTTGCTTTTACCACACTAGAAAAAAATTAAATATATCAAGTGTATTGCAAGAGATACAATCGAAAATGAACTCTATTTGTTTTAAGCAAGTACACCATCTAGTAAAAAATTGATTAATCTGTAGGTTAAGTAACAGAGGCTGATAAAAAGATGTTTATTGTCGACATAATCTCAGCACCTTATTATATTGTCTTCGTAATTTTTTTTTAGTATTTAGGTCCGAAAACAACAGAAACTATTTCTAAGACTTACTCCATAAGCGTTTCAATAGGCTGGTTGTTGTAAGCAGTCTCCCGGCCGCCAACAACATTACCAAGACAGTGCAAGGTGTATAGCTGACCGAAGGGGTTTGATGTTCGCGGGTCTGATACCAGACAAACCTACAATACAGGTAATATGAGTAAAATATAAAATAATAAATTTATTTAATAATATAAAATAATTGATCATCTATAATCGAATAAATATAGAATACATATATATCACCTATAATCGAATAAAAGAAATCGAAAGCGACCAAGCCCTGTACCTGATCAATCAGATTCCAACAAATTATCGTTTCATAGGAAAGTTTCATCATATAACTTGATATTGTTTTATAGAAAACTGTCAAATAGTACGATGAGACGATTTTGGAGTGACATTTGGAAATTAATTTCACTTTTTCCTTAACAAAAGGACTGAACGATAAAATACATACAGATTCGAAAATTTACACCCATGTTACGTTTGAAGACCAGTTTTAACTATTCCAAAACTGTAACTGCCAGCATCATAGGCATCAAATGACTTTCGACATACCAATTAATTTGCAGTAATTAATGCGTTCTATAAAATTGTTATCATGTAAACCAAAAAAAAATAAAAATAAAAGTGACAAAATCACCTTGCTGTCAACATCGAAAATTGGTCGAACGTGGTTGTTGTAGAACTCTTGAGGAGTAAGCGATCCGAAGGTGTTGTAGCATTTATCCTTGTTATAATATTCAAAGGTAAACTTTTCTGGTGGGGTGCCTGCAAATGGAGAAAGGAACAATTTAGGTACAAGAAATAAGCAGTTCTACGTACGTACTTGTATCTGTTGTATTACAAAACACATTGTTACCACTCCTATTCGGTTGACAGAAGGGACTAAGGGAACAAATAACACAGGACAACAATACTGCAAGAGAAAGCAAACCTGGAACAAATCTTGTACACTTGAAACAGCTTGTCTAGTCAGCATAGTATAGATCAAAACCTCCTTGCAAAGTAGAGGCCAATGTTCAGCAGTGGACTGTTAGAGGCTTTTGATGATGATGATTTGTACCCAAAAGAAATGATACAAATATTTTAATTTTTTAAGTAGGTGTAAGCCTCTTTGTGATAACAAATAAACACAGGTGTTTTGTATGTACGATCTCCGTCCTCCATTGGCGCAAACCCGAGGGTGGCAGGTGAGGCCATCTATCACCCTAGCAGAAGCAGGCCGGGGTGGCAATGTGAGCGCTAAGTACTACGCTCGCCCCCTTTTAGGAGCAGGAAGAGAAGGAAACCCCCATGTAGGAACATCCCACATGAGGGAGGGGGACATCTGCAAGTCGTAGGTGGCCCGAGGTACGTCGGAGTTCCAGAGATTTCCTTACTAGGGTGTATCTGGTTCTCCGATTACTGGTAAATGAGACGGCGTGCGGTTTTCGGTCGGTTCAAGTCCGACATAACCACTTTTCGGTGGTATTTGTGGGGATTTTCGCACATAAAAAAAAAGTGTATTGTATGTTTTGATTGTTTCTTGTATACAGTATACAGGCACACAGCTCTGATCTGATGATAACAACTATTATGGTTGGCCATTCTACAAGGTGCTTGGTTCTTGCCTGAAGCACTATTTCTATTTGAATACATGTTAGTATAGGAAAGTTTGAATTTTAAATTATCGTCCAGAATTCAGATACTTGGTAAGTTATAATCAAAACTAAGAGATTTAATACCTAACTCCCTAAGATTTTGTAGTTCAAGAATCTAATGTGTTAATTAACATTATGAAGCTGAAGAGTTTGCTTATTTGGTTGAACACGCTAATCTCAGGAACAACTAAGCCTATTGAATTTTTTTTAGTGTTGGATAGCCTACTTATCAAAGAATGCTATATAACAATACCCTACGACCAATAGGAGCCGAGCGTCAATGAAAAATGTTGTGAAAATTGAGAAATTACTTTTGAGAGGTGTTTGAGTTTTTATCATATCCTTATCTTTATAACACTGGCACTGTAAATAGGTGAGGTACTCTTAATTAAATAATAAATAGTTACCTAAGCAAGTAGCGACGATATTGTAGATAACGGCTATTTGCTTGTTGATAGTCGCCTGTATTTCTTGGTCGTTCGCGTTCGCAGAAACCATGTCTCTTAGCTCCTTGGCATATTGGCGAAGCTGCAACAGCGAGGAAAAACGGCTAAGTAATTGTAAAAAAAACAAGATTCGTTAAAAAGACTATTTCTTCAAAATTGAACTTTTTCGACTTACTAAATTTGTTTTTTTTTTTGCATCAATCAATTTTGTAATTTTTTTTTAAAGCAACGCCTGCCCTTGTAGTAAATCCTCTGTCATGAGGGATTTTATAAATATACAAGTAACGGAGACAAAGAACACCCAGACTCAGCACAATAATATGGGTTTTAATCCACGACACTCAGAGCTCTAGACAGCGGCGTAACGACCTCTTAATCCACTAGGCCAACTGTGCAGTCGTATTGCCAGTATAATTTGAACTGTCAATAGATAGACTTATCATTGTGATAAGTAAACATTAAATATAAAGTTTAAATCAGGCTTTCGTTTAATGTTAACATCTTCATATTAAAATTTTCCTACCTTTATCTATTAATATACATCACTTCAACTTCCTTAAGAATTAATCTATCAAATGTTAGAATTAAGTTTGTAGTTCAAGTGTTTAGTAGTTCCGGAGATGTCCGCTAACAAAAAACGAAAACCCATATTAGGAGTTATTTCAACAAAGTTCTAAACAGGTGTTGTATTTACCTTAGTTTTAATGAGCGCGTTCATGTGCAAACTGCGTCTTGAGCTGAACGACTCAGGGTAGCATTTCTTGGGCATCACTCCATATTTATTTACCAGGTTCACTATCATGTCCCATTGGCCGCCATCGTTGATTGGATCCTGAAATGTGGAATTTGTAGTCATTTTTTTTTATATAACTGGATTTCTCTATACGAGTCACCTAACGGTAAGTGACTACCGCAGTGCATGGACACCTGTAATTCGAGAGTCATACGTGTGTTGCCGCCTTTTGAGTCTTCCATGAAAGACAGTAATATACATTAATAATAAAACTAGCTGACCCGAGCACCTTTATCTGCATCTCTCATTTTTTCCATACTTCCTCACAGGTTGAACTTTTCCTGGAGTGCCACAAACATTTCAAGACCAAAATTAACCCATGCGGTCGAGTTTTTATTTAAAGGTCGAAGATTGTCAGAGGTCTCTACATTAAGGATATTGAAAGAAAAACCCTACTAAATGGGGTGTTTATTAAAGTAGCAGATTTCAAAACAAAATTTTTTTTTGCCCGTGAGCTTGTGTGCGCCACTCTTAGAGGTGGCTTAATCGGTTTGGTTGCGAACTTCTCTTATACATTATGGTAAATTATATTTAACATTTAAAGTTTGTTTTAATTTAATCCATTAATAAATAAAAAGTTGTGTCAGTTTAAATAATCACCGCGATAACCGATAACGATGATAAATATTATACAACGGTGTAGGGATATTATGATGTTTGGATGTTTGTTACTCTTTCACGCAAAAATTATTGCACAGATATAGATGAAACTTTACAGTTATATAGCTTATACATCAGAATAACAAATAAGTTACTATTTACCGTGATAACCGACATACACGGGGATAGAGTCGTAGGCAAGAGCAAAAAAATAAACTGTGGACATAGTCCTTCCTAGAAAGGAGGTTCAGGCCTATTGTACCACACTGGGCAGACGGGTTTGTATAGGGTTTATTTCAAGTTTTCCTTCTCCTTGCAGTAATCTTGTCCTGTGCAGTTTACTCCCTTAGTCGCTTCTTACGACACCCTTAGGTTTAATTGGGACGGTGATACTTTACTCTAACGTGACTGTCCATTCAAATTTGAAGAAATTTACTAGTTTAAGAGCAGAAGGTTAAGGAATTGTGGAGAGACGGGTATCCTATGTCCCTCCGACACAAAGGGTGGATCCTCCGACCAGGCGAGGTGATCATGCCTGGCGGGCCACGGCCCAATGGTTGATATTGGGATGTTGTATAATATATATGCTAATTGCCACGCGAATCTCTATATCGTGATACAGGATTAGTAGTTGCATTGAAGTTCATTTCATTCATACTTCGTAGTTCGATGTATCTTCGCTAGATGGCGCTGTTATATATTTTAGTTTGTGTTATAATGTGGAATCGCCACATAATGAAGAATAAAATTTGCTACTATATCTATATAACGAGTTAAACGCAAGGGAAGGGGAGGGGGGAATTAATACTTTTGGATAAAACAAAAATGTTCGCAATCGGTACATAAACATAAAAAAATAATTCAGAGTTTCCTTTGTTTTTGAAGTCACTTAGAAAGCAGTCTTATCGCACTGCAATCAAAGTATAAAGTAATATGCATCTAATTGTGAAATTGACTTAACAATAAATGATAAAACGTTTATGTATTTAACAAAATATGATAGATATTTTGTTTTATCGATTTATAGAGCATTGTATTTCATTTTATACATGCACTACCATGTATGTGTGCAGTTTATACATTATTTTACAGAACAGTTGCATTTTTACAATTATGACACATTTTTTTAAATATATGCCTTTGGAGTTTGATATAACTATATTGTACATCTGACACACAATGTCATTTAGTATCGAACTAAGTAGAGCTTGTACTCGTACATAGAATAATAATAAACCTTTTTTTTGTAAATTCTTACATATACGTAAAGAAATCCAAACTAGTAACAAAAATTTGCAGATCATACAATTGGTTCGACCCGGAGATCGAACTCAAGACCTCGGTACAGCAGTTGTATACGCTAGCATCACACCACCGAGGCACTTAATGATATTTTTATTACCTTTTCCGTACATTTTCTCCATCAGTTAGTGAGAATTAATACGAATTTTATACCTACAATTTACTTATTAATACAATCCTTACTAATATTATACACGTGAAAGTGTGTTTGTATGTTTGTCTTTCTTTCACGTCGCAATGGAGCGATTTTATACTGTGATTTTTGTGTTTGGAGATAGTTAGGAGGCTGGAGAGTTATATAGGTTACTTTTAACCACGGTAAAACATCTCATTCATTTTTTGACTTTAAAATTATGAATGTGAAAGTTTGTGAGGATGTTTGGCTGTTTGTTATTCTTTCACGCAAAAACTACTGTACAGATTTAGATAAAACTCTACAGTCATATAGTTTTTAACGCCGCTGGCAAAAGCTAGTTAATATATAAATAAGTAGGCAGTAAAAATTAAACTTTTATTATTTTTCGTTTAAAGTAAATTAAAATCTAGAGAGCTTAACCATCTTTAAGAATAGTATGTTTTTAGATAACTGAACTTCACAAGAAAACATGCAATAATGTTAAATAAATATATGTAAATGTTGTGACTGACGGCAGTAATGTCTGCAAAGATGTGTCTGCAAATAGCGTATATAAATCACACGTAGAACAATGCTCAGTTAAGTAGTTAACTATGTTAATGCATTTTATACATTGCTGCACAAACAATGATCATTTTGTGTTTTTACTGTGATTTGTAGTGCAGCTAGTAGCTTTCGTGCTACAAATGCGTGTACGTGTTTATAGCTTGCGTGCTACAAATGCGTACACGTATTTGTAGGTTCCGTGCTCTAAATGCGTGTACGCATTTGCGATACTAACGAACATCATTATATTCAAAAATTTCAATTTTATGCGCATTCCATTCATTTTAAGATTTTTACAAGTGAATGGTTGTTGATTACACTAAACCTATGTCAAGTTTCTTTAATTATTTTATCACGATTTTATAACACGCAATGATACTTTTAGCTTTATATATTTTTCACACATGGCAGTTTCTTAAACCAGACTGCTGATAGACATTCTTAAATACACAATATAGATAAATTACATCCAGACACAGAAGTAATAATCTTGCTCATCACGCAAATATTTGTCATGTTCGGGATCGAACCCACGACCTTCGGTTTAGCAGTCAGGATCACTAACCACTAGATCAACAGGCCCGTCAAATATTTCAATGTTTCTAAACATTGTCACGTTGACCAATGTTCCTTACTAAAAAGAATAATATGTCCACTAAATGCTTAGTCGTCACCTATTAGGATCCTTAGGGACCTCGCCCATTAGATGACCACGACCAGAATTACTAAAGAACTGCTCGTGGTCGCCTAGTACGCGAGGTCCCTTATCACAGCACGTACGCTACGGTCCTTAAATTGGTAAGAAGACAAATTCTGTCTGAATCTTCTTACCAATTTAAACTAAAATTTAATGGTTAATTTATAAGTAAATTAAATAAATACCTTTAGCAGGAAGTTAACGAGTCTCGACTCTAGTTTTTCTCCTTGCTTAGCCGTGGCTACTATATTATTCAGCCAGTAGTGTGACCGCTCGATTTTGTCCCAGAAGAACAGGTAGCTGTGGACAAGAATATGATATTCTTTACTTTACCGCAAGAGGAATACATTCCGTATCGCGTGGGACTTTACAAACGTACATGAAGTGGACACAAAGAAAACCTACACTCAGAATAAAAAATTGTAGATCGTGTAGAATTTGAAATTCACTACACTTGAATCCACATCGGAAGCGACGAAGTGAAGTCTTAACCACTACGCCATCCGTGCAATAAATTAATGCTCATTTTGTTTTTATTTACATTATTTAAGACAAATACATTTTATAGATGTGAGTACAGGCAAGGCAACATACATAATATACAGTCCGTAAAAGTAAAATTAGCGCTAACTAATATGCACTTTTTGTAAACGAAGAGTCTGCTGATCCTAAAATTGTATTCATAACGGTCTGTGTTGCCTCAGTGATTTTTATGGGTTTTTTATTTATTAAAAATATATAAATGTTTAGTTCCACTTTTAACTATCTACGGCACTCTACTCTAGATTGCATCTGTAAACGCCAAAATATTTCACAAGACAATTATTTTACTGTGCAAGCAGTACGTCTATGGAACAACTTGCCTGAGACAATCCGTCAAACTAAAACCTTGCCTGTGTTTAAAAAGCGACTGAAGGATTATAATTTGTCACTATAAATACTCGATGTAATCATAGTAGGTATATGTTTAATATATGTATGAGATTTTTTTATTATTAGGATGAGATTTACGTACTGTAATAATATGTTTATAGTTTTTTAATTGACATATTTATTTTTTTTGTTCCCTATTTAAGTAAAGAGTAAATTTTAAAGTTATGTGCCACAAACTATCCAAATTTGTTAATGTTAGAAATCAAAGGTTATTGCCATGAGCGATTAGACCGCCGATCATTATTATAATGCTTTTCTTTTGTTATATGACAATGAAGACAAATAAATAAACGCTATACACATTGCTCGTCCACAAGCGAAGAGTTTGAACGATTCAGCTTCACAAAGTTTTTACTTAGTAAATAGAATTCTTATTTGCAATGGACTGTGGCTGACCGATCGATTTCGATCGAAACTATTTTTGACTGCAGGAAATTTAAAATAGAAATATCTTTGAGCTGGTCGGGTGTGTGAAATGACCGATGTTTACAAAAACAAAACACTTAACAACGAATGATAATTTGATAAACATAACGCGATTATTCGAGCCATACCATCTCGAATAATCAAATATCTAAAATTCACCAATTTTTTTTTATTTGTAGCCTGCCAAAGTGACTCAACTACCTGATGTAAAGTACGAATAGAATACAAGATTGGTGGTCACCACACATACTCATTGCGAATGCAGATAATGCAGTGTGGTGACCCACACTATGGTGGTCTATTGAGATGCTTTTTCACGCCCCACTTAAAGGAACCGGGATTATAGTAGGAGGGTAACGTGCGCTGGTAGTGAGTCGCAGGTTGCCAAAAAGGAAGAGCCGAATCATTTAGTTCAGGAGTGACTTTTAAGTTCGGCACGTATTATCCTGTAGAACTGTCTTAGTTTGGAGAGAAGCGAATGGTGTCAAATTTCCAATCACTTGACAATATATGCATGCTACCACGAAAAACTAAACGACATGGTCATGTGATCTCGAACATTATCACCATAAACTTATCACTGTAGCCACACGGTCTCAGTAACTCAAACCTCTAATTTATTATTTAATTCATCAATTAAGATTTAAATCCCAATTCAATGCATGATAAAGACGATGAAACAACTAAAATATGAAGGGTAACACATCATCTGTGATATGTTATTTTCATTTTCATCCACTCCGGTGGATAATAATAATCATATCCACTTTAAAGATGGATAGTCCAAAAAAAATACATTTCAAAATTTTATTTCACCACGTTGTCAGCGTTTGTTGTTAATATGTAAATTCATGTGAATTTACAAGTTTCTAATACCAAGTCTGTGAGATATATTGTGGAAAGATGGACGGACGGACATGATGATAAGAGCTCCGTTTCTGTAACATTGAGTATTTTTACAATTATGGTAACAGGATTTGAAGTGATGAGGCTTATAAATTATAATAATATATTTTCAGGAGTCTGTCAGGAGTCAGGAGTCAGGAGTCAGGAGTCAGAAGTCACTATTCCCGAAAATATTTTTTTTTTGATAATTTAATTTTAATGTTTTCAGGTTCCACATTTGTAGCTCGTAAAAGAATCAAATATGAACAAAGGCCGTAAATTCAGACACTCTAATAACTATTTTATACACAATATATGTATACAAAAGCTGATATGTGGGTATATCCAACACCTAAATTTTCATTATGTTAAGAGGAATCTTAGATCAGACTATAGAATCAAATTTAAACATACTATTCTAGAACATTGAACAGTGAACATGAAACCAGGCTATTTATTTTTAGGCAGTTTTTACCAGTCCACTGTTGGACATAAGCCTCTCATTCCATAGGAGGGTTTTGTCCACAGTGGCCAGACGGCTTGCTATAGAGTTCATTCAAGGTTTTCTTCTTTTTGCCACTGCAACAACAAACTATGAAGGGTAACATCACTATGTTACCCTGTATATGGTAGTTAGTTTTTTTTCCCTTCTTTTAATACCCATAAAATGAGTAAGGGTGGTGATACACTGTATTCTTAATCCTCACCACACCGATACTTTGCAAAACTTTAACACAGTACCTTTGTGAGAATTCAAACTCTTCAATACAATACTTCTTCATGAAGGGTAGTCGCATTGCATTCAAGGCTGCAAACAGCCAACATCTTCCAGAGTTTTCTTGATTGGTTACCGGTTTAGCTTCTGACTCGATCTGTTTAATAATACCTCTGTTACTATTACAGAATCATATAAAACTAATAGAGGTTAAGTGGTATAGATAAAAATGAACAAAACTGAATATATAATTTATTTAAAAAAAAGGAGAAAACACTGGCAGAATCTCAGTTATTTCAGTCTTCGATAAATCACTTTGATTTCATGGTTTCAATTAATTATTGGTACTGCGATGATATCTTTTCTAGCTACCTTACGGTAAATACCTACTTAATATTGGTTTTTTTTTTTTACATAATTAAAATGTCTGAATGGTCATGATAATGGTTAGGGTAATGTGAGGATCAGGGTTAAGTTTTTAATTACATATTATATTTGACTTGTTAAAATAAGGTACATCCAACATCAGCTTTTCATCGTAGAATATAAAATGCTGCCTTTCGACAGTCTTACCTTAATATTGTAAACATGAAGGCTGGTATCTGCTCTATTTCTGCTAATAGCCACCTCGAAGGGGTCAAATCTTGAACATGCATTTTGTGCCAGTTCATTTTTAGGATCAGAATAATAATCAGTTCGAAACTTCTTTAAAACATCCAAGCTTAAGGGAACTGTAAAAGAAACGTTACATGTATAATACTAATTAAATATTTTATAGCGATAATGCCCATAATGATGATTATAGAGAAATGCATTGTAGCATATTGTAGTTGCACTGATGAAAAATAAGGTTTCAAAACTATACCGAAAAATAGATAAAAACAACAGTTGAAGCAGGATATATATTGTGCCAAATGCCTTGAAGAACAAGTCATCAATCCTGTGCCTGATCTCTCCCCAATCGTGTCGGATAATCATCCCATCAGATTGTGAGAGTGAGGGAACAGAGAGTGCACTTGTGTTTGAGCACACGGTTGTGCATTATAATATCTCCTGCGTAGTTGGGTGGTCTTCGTTGAGACTGGTTACCATTTCCGAAATCACTTAGGAGTTAATCATCATTATATCAAAATAAGAGTTAAATTGATGTAGAACTGCTGTAGCGTACACAAATCAGGTTGACCTTTTGTTATAAGTAAATAAAGTTAACTGGTATTACTAATTTCAGCAATATACTTGTATAACTATAAAATGTATGTATGTCAGACATTTTGTACGAATTTATAGCATTTGTGTGGTAGGTCTTATCACTTTCCCCAGCACGGATAAAAGTTGAGATAATGAACATTTATTCAGCTTGTCATATTGTTATTTATAATTCTAGATAGTGAATGAGGTTTGTACATTGCTGTTATGAACTGTACTTAATAATTATTAACATACATAAAAAACCATAAAATCACAAAGAAATATTTGGAAATAATTAATTACGAAAAATTCAAGTTGGATAGTAAAAATTTAAAACCGTAATTTAGAGAGTGGAAAACTTTGAAGAGATAGATTTGAATATTGTCTAAAATCTTTTTTAACAAAAAAAAAACAGTTACAATTACAGTTTCTGGATTTGCAATAATTATTATAATGAGGTCACTTATCATAGAAGATGTTAATTGTAATTTTTGGTAACATTTGATATTTGCATTATTATATAGGCATAAACAATGGTAGTAGCTCTTTTTGAAATGAAAAGCAACCACGGTATGGTAGGTTTGCATTTCAGGCTTCAGTTCTTCATTTATATGAAGTGTTTAGTATATCAAGTTTTTTTAAGTAGCATTGCTCATACACAGCTATAAATACATTGTTATTTTGTCTTGTGATGAAAGATGTTTTACAGAAGGTTCATAATAAGTTATTTGAACACAACACTCACTTCTGTGTTTAATATTTGTGCTATAGTATCTGTGTACTTTTTTGAATATACAATTGAGGGCTGGTAACTTGGTTATCATATGCATTTCATGGTGATAGATTTAAAGGACAGAATTAGACTCATAAATTTTGAACCATTATATCAAAGTCTAAAAGCTTGACAACATCTTGACATAATGTTTTTTTATTGCATTATTAAAAGGTAATCTTTGGGATGTATCACAGAAATATTTAATTAAATACTTTTAAAACTGTTTAAGAGTAGATTTTAATTAGTTACTTTTCGATGTAAACAGATCTCATTTTGTACTTTTTCTTTGTATAGGCATACAAGTAATTAATTTGATACGATTTAATGTTGGCTAAGTCAAACAAAAGAAATACTTTATTTTTTACATAAGTACTCTCCTATGTTTATTTTACAAATTAATTGTTACACAAAGTAGGTTATGTGTAGGGTTAAAAATAAATAGACTACGTACCAGTAGACATGGTTGCAAAATTTATCCGTATATATTGTTTTCCAGGTAACGCTAGCTTCGTGAATATCACAGAACTAAATGACTTTAGTAGCATTTATTTATGAAACCAACTGCAATAACGAACGAGTGATGACAAGGAGAAATTAAACCAATAGCAATTCTAATTTAAACATTATAGTCTTTATTCCTATCGTCATAAGAGCAGTGATCAATTCTAGTTTATAATTGGCTACCAATTTGAATAGGAATATATTGCCATCTCTTCCAATTTCATTCAGTCCGGTTAAGGTCTAGTTCAAAAGTTCATTCTCTAGGTTATTGACCTACAAAGCAGCTGATTCCAAATAATTTGACAACTACAAATTAAGTGTTGTACTTATTATTGCATTGGTATTCAAAAACACCAGTTTATAGTAACAGTTAACAACCATTGTAAAACTATCCAAAAAAATTTTGACTCGACAAAATGAGAGAGTCCGAAAAATTAAAATGTCACAATTTTTTCGCTTTTGGCAATACTCGTTAAGAGTCATAAGCGCGCGAACTTTTGATTTCAAAGTTAATATTTTTTTGCCAAAATATTTACAATAAAAAATGTTTAATTCAACGTAAAGTATTTTAAAAAGTAAATAAATATATAATAGACCCCTACAAAGTAATGTTTCATTTATATTTAATATTTTCACAGTATTTTTAGCCTGTGCGACACAAAATCAATATTTTCACCAATGCAGTACATACTCCCGTTTCTAATCGCTTCTTGCTCAAATTGTATGGTAGTTGCATAGTGTAACATTTAGCTTGTCCCTTGTGTAAGGTTAAAATATTAAAGTTTCACAGTGATTGTATTTTAAACAGTGATTAACATCATGTCGTTAAAAGCCTATGAAGATGCTTGTACTAGAGCTGAATTGTTTGGTCAACCTTTGCCTGACAGAGATGATTTTTTATTAAAACATAAACATCTTGACGTTGTGGAATTTGAGGAAGTGGAAATTAAAACAGCCGAGGCAAGGAAAAGCTTCATTACTAGTAACAAAAATATGTTTATGACCGACAAATGCATGTCGTTTAATATTCTGTAAAATAGGTCAAGGATTTTAATTTCGTTATTGATGTGACAGGATTAAGCTTCAGTACAGTAATAACTGACTTATATTAATGATGTTGTACATAATTATGTATTTCAGATACCTAAAATACTTCTTTAGATGTTCAGCAACTCAGACTTTATGATGCATTTGTCATACGAATTAATTCTTTTTTACACATAAATAATATTGTATTTCAAATATTTTTCAGAATACTATTATGTTAGAAGATCACTTAAAAGACGGTGCCGGAGGCCTAGCTGAATTGAATACCATTTTGGACTCTACTCAAACAAAAATCAACCGTCTTAAGGTAAGCCGGGCGATATTTTTTTAATTAGTGTATATTATTTTTATTAAATCAAGATGAGTTCCATGATCGTCGTTGTAAAATTATAAGCTTCAGTCGAATTTAAAAAGTTTTTTTAAATATAAATGTAACAATTTAGTTAGTTAAATTAGTTGCTTAGTTAAATAAATTGACAAAAATGATATGTAAATAATTTTCATTTCAGGGTGTATGTGGTACTATTACAAACTTCTTTCGCTTTAAACTATCAGCAAACGATAATTTATCCTATTCCAGTGAACCTAGCTACGTTGGACAAACTAATTACGATAAGGATTATATCCCACCTATTACAGAAATGGGCTCTGTAAATGAGGGTCTTGGTCCCAACGATACTGAAATGTCAACACGTGCAGGAATATCAAAACAAACTGGCGGTGATATTAATTCAGCTTTAGAGGATTTGAAACAGATGGGAGATCAAGAAAATGCATCTTTATTTGGTAAAGCAGCTGTTAAAGACATTGGTCAGCAAGTTACATCTCAAATCAGTAAGTTAGATAATTTGATCTGCGCAGCGGATAGGGCACAGACTTCAATGAACAATCAGAACAAACAAATGAGAGCCTTTTTACGATAATTATGTTAAACCATAATTTATTTATTTGGTCAAATGTTTGTTAATTTCTCATTGACCTGAATGAATATTTTTTAGTTTACCGTTGTTTATAGGCAGATATTTATTTTATTTATTGGAACCAAAACAGATACATGTTAGATTATAACTAAACACAATTTATTTACCAAATTTATGAACATGTAACCCACACCATTTTTTTCAGATTAACAAAAAAAGGTCATGTTACTGTCATCCTGTAGTGAAAAACAATCTTAAATGATTTTATAAGACGTGTAATTTTTTACATGCATACATTAGAAAGTTTGAGTTCATAAAACACTTTCTATGTCATTATTAAGATTAATGACAATAGTGGTCTCAATATGGATCCTTGCGGTATACCAGATTTAACTACTACATATTCAGTTTTTAAGCTATCGAAAATTCTTCTTTGAGTTCTATTAAAAATATATAAGGTAAACAATTAATCATCTGCCTTATCGAATGTCTTTTGAAGGTCTGTATGGACTGGATGTACTTGTACTTGCTTGTCGACATTCTCAAAGAAATGGTCGACAAAGACCATTAGATTGGTGCAAGTGGAATCTCTCTTGATGAAACCACCTTGTTACAGTATTATTATCTGATGGTTGATCTCTCAAAATGCTTCGAAAAAACAGAAAGAATTGATATTGGGCAATAGTTCTGTCACCATTCTTATGTATCTCTATATCAGAGTCGGAAATACATGCTTTCAAGCTAATGGAAACATAATATGCAGAGTTTTGTAAATGTTGCCAAATATTTTTGTAATGAAGTAAGGTTTTAAGCCATCTGAGCCAACTCCCTTAGTTGTATCAAGACATTTATTTGTTTCGTGTATAGAGTGAGATGGGGATTCTTTTGGAGGTACCCATGGGACTGGATTTAGGTTTGAAGTGAACTAGAACTAACAGAAAATAGTAGAAAAAATTATTGTATGTCTCCGTGGGACTGTTAGACATTTCCCAAACGCATAGCATTGGAGAAGTTAGTCCTATTTTTCTTGTTTGTTATGTATGACCAAATTTGGTACACTATCTTCTACAGAAACTATGTAACGTCTAAAATAGGCTCCCATTTCGCTATGTTGCAAGTAGTAAAATATTGATTGTCGGAGAACTTTCTACAGGTCTTCTATAAAAGCCAAGCGCGTTCTTTCTTTTAAAACATGCGAATTAGCGAAGGAGAAAACCAAATGGGGAATCTTGAAATTTTCACAGGTATCTAAAGGACATAACGCTCCTCCCATCCAATAATTTCGTATTCATAATATATCAATTTCAATTTTACATGAAAAATAGAACAATGTTTTTATTTTACGATTATGTTAAATATTATTGTACCTAATAGGATAATGCATCAACTAAAAGCAAATTTATATTTTCTTGCAAAAAAGTTATTAACAAAATATTCTTTACTGAAAAAAAATCCTGTAAAAATAAATGGGCGGCGTGAACAATGATAGTGTACTGTTATGTTGTTTATGAAAAAAAAGACAACCAAACATAAATTGTTACAGATTATAACCGGATTTTTGCCGACATAATGCATATTAAAAAAAAACTTTTTCTGCTTAAATAAATGTCATCGTTGAATAACCGAACTCATGACCTCTATGACCCTGAACATTTAAAGAATGAGCTCGCGCATGTTTGGAAGGTACTAAGGCGAAACGGATATTAATGCACCTCAAGTCGCCCTAAGGTGAAGATGATGCAACCTAACGGCGACAACGACGTACAAAATTGGAAAAGCTTTAAAAAGTACCCGAATAAAACTGTAAACAGTCCGAATTTGATTGATATTCATGTATAATTTATTCAATTTTATTCAAACAGCCGTACAATTCTGAGAGTATATTACAAAGTTGTTACAAGGCATAGGAAACGGCAAAACAGGAATTGTATGTTCGATATGTATGCATGTAGAACACGAATCAATTAATTTAATGCAGAAACCTATTAATTCGAGCAAATAATGTATGTACGAGTATAAGCACAACAAAATATAAATTAGATTCTACATCAGCATATAAAAAAAAACACTTAAAAACTATTCATTTAAGACAACAATAAGTAATGAAAATATCATCAAGACCACAAAGTTTTTTATTTCCAGAATAATTTGGAAATAAATGACCTAAATGTCTCCAATTCTAAATATACTTTTAATAGACATACACTTGCCACTCAAACAAATACTGTATCAGAGACACGTATTGATCTATGAGATATCCTATTGATTATATTAAAGATTGCTTATATTTATTTCCCGACATAGATATGTTCGCTTGCCGGTTGTTGTCCACTGCCATGCTACTGATGAACATGTTGAGATCTTCATCAACACGTCTCTTCATCAGTATCGTTGCATTTTTGATTCAACCATATTTGAACCTTCTTTAATGGCGGCTCCTCGAGTTTTCCAAAATAAAGTGTTATTTTTCTGAGTAAGGTGTTCGTTTGAGTAAATAGAAAATAAAGCGCCTGCGATTCCAATTTTGTCCGCCTTAACACACTTAACTTTTCGGTAGGCGTTAATAAAGAAATCGTACTCTTATTACTCGTGATTTTTCTTTGCCGGTGATATTCTTTTGTTTACCACCACGTGGTTGCGCGTGCGAGACGTTGTGTGTAGATATTATGTCATTTAGTGACAGCAGGTAAAATTGCTTAGCCAATAACTCCATTAACGTGAGAAGATTTTCGTTTATCTTCTCAGGTACGTCACAAATCTCAATATAACATTAGCGCGTCTGTTGCTCCATTAAATCAATTTTAACCTCAAGAACAGCCACCATTTCACTTTTACTTCTGTTCAACATGTCGCGCAAGCATATATCCCTGATGTCTTTTTGATCCCTCTCTAAAGTCTCAACATGGTTTCGCATGTCCTCATCCCTATGCTAATAAATGCGATCAATACTTCTATCTCCAAATTCGTATTTTGTATTATGATGCTTAGTTGTTATAAGTCGGATACTTCTGCAATCAATTTATTAAGTGTTACGTTTTATATGACTTTTTAAGTTTAAAACATGTTCTGAAACTGTTCAAATTTGTCAGTCTCAGAATAATTTAGTATTTCCACGTTAAGAAATGGGAGGTCTCGAAATTAGAAATAGAGGTAGCACCGACTCTTGTAGTATCCGATTCCGACTGAGTTATCTATAGAGTTTTGTTGAGTAAATTTTTTAGTGGCGAATACATAATGCGTTTCATTGTCATTGTCCAATAAGCAACAATGCGTCTAATAAGCAACAGTAATCCCAAGTTCCACAGAGGATATATAGATAACAGCTGTTTCAAGTCGACGCGCAATTGATTGTTTGTATGTAGTATACGCCACCTGCATGGCATGATGGTGCCGCCGGTTCTCGTTCCATCACTGAAAGGTACTTGAGATTTTTAAGGAATTACTGAAATTTAATAATACAGTTAAACTTCGACATCAGCAACCAAATAATAAGTTTCAAAAATATAGTGTTGTTCTACTTCTCCCACTCTGCATAAAATACACATACGAGTGTGTATATGCTCTACGGGAGCGACAAGGAATAAAAAAACTTACTAGTTTCATTAGGTTCAACCGCAAATCATCATATTGCCAAACTAGAAAACTTCACAACGCGACGAGTAACACGTCCAACCACTTCCAAACATGAATACTGAATGAATCTTTTGTTCAAGTTAGTGCTATGTGAAAATTTTTCCACGGAACTAAGTTAAAATCATAACTGTCTTGACTCTACTTAAGTGCTCAAGCTATCAGTCAAATTAATATACTACCTGTTAGGAATATTGTTTCTTAAATTTTATTTTTATTTACAAATAATGTATCAGTTGCATCAATTAAAAACGAAGAATTAAAAATAAACGATAGTCAGTGCCATTTATGGATATATTATAATATTTCTTCTATGTTTTTTAAATTTTTCTGTACAATTATATTTCAGATTCAATATATTCAATTTCATATATATAATATATGTATAATATCTATTTGTGTTGAATATTACGCAGTAACAACTATACCTAAGCATAAACAACACGCTTAGAATTAAGCTAAGATTTAAAATAACTTATGGAATATTTATTTATTAGTGGTATTCCAAAATATCTTTTATATCCCTTCAAGTCAAATTATTTATTTCATTTATCTGTTTAAGGTTAAGTTCCTACTCCTACTTCAGCCATTACCGTCCACTGCTGAATGAAGACCTTCCCCTAAAGAGTGCCAACTGTCGCTGTCTTGGGTAGCCCGCATCCAACTACATCAGCCATCTTCTTCATGACGTCGTTCCATTGTGCCGCAGGGCGTCCTACACTATTTGTCTAACTTTCACTCACTCTCATTCTCACTCATTCTCACTCGCACTCTCAGTAACACTTGTCGCCACCAGTGACCATTAGTCCGCCTCGAGATATGACCGGCCCACTTCCACTTCAGCGAGCTGATTCTCCATGCGATGTAGGTTACTTCAGTTTTCTGTCGACTTATTTCGTCACAAATTCTATTGACTAAAGAAACACCTAATAACTTACGCGCTTTCGCACGCTGAGTGACTTTACACTTGTGGGCTAGTGAAACGGTGAGTGTCCACGTCTCGGCTTCGCATATTATTATGGGTCGGACGCACTGGTCAAAAACCTAGACTTTCAGTGATTGTGAGATCGGCAACTCGAAGATATGATGAAACTTTTTGTTACCCAGCCTAGAAAAATTCTTCTATCGTCTTCCCGATTGAAGTTGTGGCGGCTCAGTAGGATAGTTTGGTATTCTTGTACAACCTCGATAGTAACGCCATATACGGCCACGGGACTCGGAGAGTCATGCTTATTATGCATGATCTTGACTTTGACTGTTAATCCTAAGCCCACTCATCTTGAAGAATGGTCCAGACTGTTAAATATTACTGCCAAATCATGCAGATATTCTGGCAGGATTATTACTATGTCGTCTGCAAATCGCAAATATGTATTTGTATTTATGAGGATGACAAACCAGCCACCCCGTCGCTCTTGCCATTTATGAGATTTAGTAATTTGTCAGTCGACCAGTGGACCGATTGACAGAACATAAAAAGAATTCTTCTCTTTTAATGTATATACATAAAACATTGTAATGGCTTGGCTATATCAAAAAATATGGCAACTCCTCAAGATTCTGGAAATGAATAGATTTTTGTACTATACTCGTATTGCGAGAGTTTCGTGCTGCGTTCTCGTATTTGACAAGATTCACATTGTAAGATGGTTGATGTTGATTAAAGTTATATAAATTCTGATTAATTTTATTTTTTTAGCTTGAAATGCTTGGTAAAATCTATCCATTGCCCATTTAAATGTTGTCTACGTCGTAATACTCAACTGAGGCAATAGTGAGTCCTTTATGGTCGTTGTCAAAAAAGGTTTCTTGAAATCCAGTGATAACGTAAATTGGTAACTCAAGAAACTTGAAATTAATTCTAAACATTTATTTTTGTGTGTTTTTATTGAACAAGATGTTTTTTTAAAATATCGTTGAATGATTAATCAAATTAACTATAATTAGTAAAACTAATGTGTATAATCTCAAAAAAATCAAAGCTACATTTTAAGGAATTGGTGCTTTTTAAGTGAGTATGATGGATAAAATTATGAATTTTTATTATGTGACAATATGATAATTGCATATGATGTTTGTATTTATTAATAAATGTGTATTATGTGTAAAATGTAACCCTTTTAATATAAGTCTTGGCTGATTCTAGAACTTAGGATAAGCGATATATAATTATTACGGCCAGTTACAGTACTTGCTGATAAAGTCCCAAAGACTAATGTGAACTGATTTACCAGAAAACTGCATATTTTGGTTTCACGATTCTCGAATAGAGATATATGTGTCAGATACACATATATTTACCAGTAAATTTTATCTGTTAAATAGTGTTATATGACAGATAACTATCTGAAATTTTATCAGGAATTGGTGAAATTGGTCCTAAATTTAGTGACTTGTTGTCGAAATCGTGCATTCAAGAAGATCTTTAGCTGAATAATACTTAAATATATTATATTTAAAACAGCCTGTTGTATCTTATCAATCAATAAATAAATTGTTTTATTTGATATAAACATTTTGAAATTGGTGTTTATATCACTTGTAAAAATGCATTCTAAAGTAGATTTTTAAAAGCATAATTATACATTTAATACATTGTTAGACTGTGCAAATAATCGTAAAATAATGGATTTGGTTTTTTTTCATGTGATCAAAAATAATAGTCTGATCTCGATTGACATTAACGACTTAAACTTTACTCGATTGATATAAATAACAAATGACTGTACGTTTTTGCTGAAACATGTACTTGTAAAACTCAGTGTTACAATTCACCATAATAAAAGTTAGACCAAACTATAAAAACCACTACCTTATATAAATGATTGTGTATAATGTCAAAACTTGGTGAAAAAAATTTTTGAAAATGTGGGTATTCGTGCACGATTTAAACAAATCTTGATGTTAAATAACTTTTCTTGTAACCTCTTGAGCTTGATTTTCAACAATGTTTGCAAGATTATTAGTATTTTGATAAGTATTGGACTCGAGAGACATTATGTATATTTTTATGATTTATAGCGATATTGAATAAAGCGAAGCTGTGATTAATGAGTTTTTCATTTACTCTAACACCGTTACTTCCCCTGTTAATTCTTGAAACATGTTTAGGTATGTAAAAGCGTTTTTAATATCCAGCTAAAGTAATATTCACCTTCATATGACAAGTTAAATATAACCTATCAGTGCTAATATAAATTATTTGAAAGTATAAACATAGATATATTACCCGTTGTGTACACATGAAAATTACCAAGCAGTCAGAAGGACATAATAAATTGTTGCAAGACTGTATGGGTATTTTAGAGCTAAACAATAAACATGAATGTGTAGCATACTACTTTTAACTGAGTAAGATAAGATATGAATACTGAGTAAGATAAGATATGGTGCCAAATTAAGAGCATTAAACCAAACTAATGCTATAAGGTCTATAATTACACACATACAAGATATGCCGTATGACAACCCCGAAAACAACCTAGCGAAACTATTTTTCGTTCATGTCCAATTTGAGCATATTTGCGTCAGTTGAAACATACCAAAATGATATTTACAAATAAATACCCCTTCTGCGTTGAAAGTTCATTGCACTAACCTTGTAAGCTTTTCGAAAAGATAATGTATAAAAAAATTGATTAATACGTTTTTGAATATTTATTTATTTGATACAAATTCTTCATGCACAGACAAGAACCGTACATTGGCGGAATTACTTTAGGGTACATAGTGCAGAAATATGCTAAAAGGTGCACTAGAAAGTAATGTTTTTGAAAAAAAAAGAAAATAGTAATTAGTAGTACAATAATTCACACAATATTTTGCCAGGTTTTCAAAACTTTGTTACACTTAATTAAACAAGGTTTAATGAATATTATTTATTTTCAGACTTCATTACATATAATTTGATTTTTATAAACATTTTAATAAATAAACGTAGTTATAACAATAATTGATTATCATCATCATCAGCATCATCCTTTCAGCCAAAAGATGTCCACTGCTGGACATAGGCCTCTCCCATGGGAGGAATAATAATAATAATTCTGTATAATTGATAATACTGAATTTCAAATACGAAGACAATTGTTAAACGTAGAATGTAAAAAAACAATTACGGATACAACACAAGTCCAAATTGTCGCTCTTCATTTCGTAACAAAGAATAGTTCAGAACTAAATAATATTGTATAAATATAAAGTAACAATTGCGAGAATGAAACATCTTCCTGATCCCGATCATGAAACCATTTGACATTGGTTTCGTTACGCTTATTAGCAGGGCCAAACAAAAACCGAAAGGTATCAACCGTGAACTGCAGTTATATAAGTATCTGATTAGTGTACCATGACTTAACATTACAATTCCAACTGTCGAGATGTTACTTGTATTCATTGTCTGTCACTTGTCGGTGTTCGTGGCCGCGAATCCTTTTCACAAGTATCCATTCGTATTTCTACTCGATGTTGGCAATGAAGAACTTGAAAAGACCAACTCTGAGCAAATTAGAGTATCTGTTCCTGGCGGATCAATAGCTTTACGATATCCAGCTATAGGCTATGGTAATACTATAGGTCATATTCGAGTAAGTGGTATAGATTTTGGTACAGATTTAAAAGCAAGTATCGTAGACGGTGGTCCTGGTTACAAATACGTTGTGCTTGTATTCATGGGAAAACCAGATACTCCATTTGATGCAGTTTTGACAGTGCAGACGGTAATTGATAATAATGTAAATGTACAAAACGTTGACAATATTGCGAATAGTGAACCTAACACGAACCAAAGTGAAGAAAATAAAAATAATAGTGTTAAAGACTTGGACGATACAGATATAAATAACAATGTTCAGAGTGAGACTTATATTGAGAATACTAATGCTGAATTAATGCAATCAAGCTCTAACATGTATAGTTATGTTAATAACGAATCAGTAAACGACATTGAAGACGATGATGATAATGATAGTGAATATAATAGCGACGAAATCGAGGATAAGCAAATACACTCTGACATAAACAGTAAAAACTCAGTAGGGAATCCAGACTTGGAAGATGTTAATAATGGAAAAGACATTCACTCTCAATATGCCGATGAAATAGATAAAGACGATGCAAATGATCAGCTGGAGAGTGTTGACTTAGAAGAAGTTAATGAGGATGAAAGTTACGATGGAGAAGTAAACCTTAAAACGGAACCTTTAGAACAACAACCTGAAAGTCTTGATAAGAATTCATTTACAGATTATGAAGATTTTCAAGAACATTTAAATTATGGAAATGAAATATACTCTCAGGAAGAGTATCAGAAAAGCACCAACTATCAGGAAGATCCATTAGATCACGTTGACCCATATGCGGAAGAATTCAGTGATGGAGTAAATAAATACAAAGATTTTAATAATAATAATAATTACATGAATGCAGACGACAGTTATGCAATAGCATATTGAAAACAATTTGTAAGTTATTGTGAATAAGTACATAATTTAATTTTAAAAGTCAAATTACATTCACGAAATATAAGTGTATTGTTTTATTGATATATAATAGAAAATTGTAAAGATTTGTTTGTGTAAATTTTATTTTCATTTGTTGAGTGAGTCAGAGTATTTGTTAAGTGGATCAGAAAAAGTTAAGTTTAAGTAAAGAATTAACAAGGGATATATGAATCTCTTCTTTCATTTTTGCAGTGTAATGTAGGTGTAACTTCTATCTTGGCATGTTTAAAATTTTGTGTTTACGTCCGTGTAGTGACGGATTAAGAATACATAGTGTTACCATCCCTATTCATCCCGTGAGTGTTGTAAAAGGCGACTTAGGGAAAAAACTATTCAGAAAAATATCACTGAGAGGATGAAAATTTGAAACAAATCCTATAGCAACCCATCTGGCCAGCGTGTAGCTATAGTACGCCAAAATCTCTTTGCTAAGGAGAGGCCTATGTCAGTAGGCCTAGAGCAGTGGACTGTAAAAGGCTGTTGATGATTCGTCATAATACAATATTTTATACATGTCAGATCATAAGAATATTGTTGATGTTCTATAATCTCACTTTAGAGTACACTGTTTTAAAGGTTACATGTATGCCATGATACCTTTAAAACTTTACACAAAATGATACTTAAAATTAGCAACATCGTTTACATAATTATGTTAGTGTAGTTACTAATACTGATTCCCAAACTAGGCCAAAGCTTGTGTCTTGGAAAATAGCATTCAGTCTTGCTAAAAATGATGAAATACATAGATTGTATGTATACTAAGTTGTTGTCTCTATTTATACATTTTTAACATTTCATTTATAGTTTACTTATGTTCATGAATGTATGATTGTTAGTATTTTTATAAGACGATTTTCAGGTGTGTATCGGATATGCATATATATTTGGAGCAAGTGTGTGTGAAGGGTGGAGGATGGGAAGATTGTGTTTAGATATATGTATATATTTACATACATATGCCAGTGTATGAAAACGTAGAATGTACGTGTGCTTAGTGATATATAAATGTGATGAGTTTATGACAGGTAAATGAGAAAATCTGCCGTTTTTGTAGTCAAGTTGCTGTAGCCAGTTTAAAATGTTGTCTTTGGTTTAATGTTGCCTTAGTCAGCCTATGTTTAACGCATTATATGTCTGCATTCTCACGAAGGAGGTTCTGTGTGTTACATATTAAAGAATTGACCAATGACGAGCTGCATTTTTTAGGAATTGGCATTGGCACATCTTGATGTTTTCGAATTATAGTTATCAGAATTAAAAAAAATTTCGGACTCAGAGAACTTTGCAGTCTGCATAGGGTTTTGTAATGCGGTTAATATGGGCCGTTTTAACGTTAGCAATGTTCTCTTTCCAGCTTTACATACGTCTTAACTACTCCACTTCACACTGTGATACAGTGCTGTTTAACGGACTGGCACAGGGCCAAATAACGAGTCAACGTGTCTCGCGGTAGAACATCTCGAAGGGTCTTAAAGACGTACATTAAACGTTTTATACTGGTTGTGACTAATGTTGTCTATTGTAAAGCAATATACCTAAGTATTTTGCATGTACTGCCGGTGTAACTTTGAGACATAAGCTTTCTTTGTGGTTGGTGCATGTGTGAGCTTTGATGGAGAAATTATGGGTCCTCCTGCTTAAAGAAAAGCATGTTTTTAGCGTCAATAGCGTTTACGACAGTGTTAGTGAAATCAATAACTGCATCCTCAGTCGATATTCATATTGGGCAAAAGCCATACAGATTGAGTGCAAATATTTTTTTCTTTAATCTTAGGCAGTGTTGAGAGCACTGAGATTGATCGATAGTTATTTACTTGAATGGAAACAGGGACGTCTCCATTCTTATTCATAGGATGTACTACTGATTTTTTATGATATTGTGGAGAGAGTGTCATGTCCCTCCGACGCAAAGGGAGAATCCTCCGACCAGACGAGGCGATCATGCTTGGCGGGCCGCGGTCCAACGGTTGTTGTTGGGTTGTTGTACATACGCTAAATATACATATGCTAAATTGACGTGAGAATCTCTATTTCGCGATACAGGATTAGTAGTTGCTTCATAGTTCATTATATTCCGTAGTTCGATGTATCTTCGTAGATGATGAATCTGTATCGATGTATCTATGTGCTGTATGTGGAAGTCGCCACAATATCTGGAAATATACCAGTATTTATTATGAGCTAGCATACGTGAGTTGTTATTGGAACTAGAAAGCGTAGATTTTGTCGCGACACCTCATACGAAATATTGCTCCAGCCTGTAGAATAATCAGGAGGAAATTCTACGATGATTGCTTTAATTTCTTCACCGTAAAACCGGTTAATTGTCGAATTTTGTCTACTAAGTTTTCGCCTATGCGTCCGTAACATCTGAGGTTTGTAAGTTAATTTCAATAATTCTTTAGGAGATAAGGGTTTTGGTTCATTATTGACCTTACAGGCTGTTGAGGTAACATGAGGATGTTTATGAGTGTCCCATAAGGTAGATGTATACACCATAAATTCTACGTAAGTATTGTATCTACTGTAAGGTCGCTGTGGCCGAAATCAGTTGGGAGTACTTCATTACCAGACATATATATCCTATAGACGATTACCGTGTCACTACTTTTCAGGATATATTTATTTGTCATGGCAGACCGCGGTCTCACAGAAAGCAGACTCAATAATAATTTTCCAACTGAATTTTGTCTGAAAGCATTGATTTTGAAAAGCTCAGAAACGATTTTTTAGGCAGTTTGATAGTTAATTATGTTAGTATTAATGACTTCTCAATAAGATTCAATAAACTCTATATCTTATTGCATAAACATATATTACTTGCCACGTTTTACTTATTTTAAAGAATATCAATTACTTGTGCAATATTTGTTTACAGATTAATACTTATTGAATCTCGTGGTAAGTTCCACGTGGATCGTCTCAAGGTTCGATCGTTCAGCTGCAATCATCGCAGCTGGTGGCCGCTCGTGAAACAAAAATAAATATTGTATCAAATTGGCTTGCCCTCGATATTTACACGTGCTAAACTTATCTTTTGAAGGAGGATTTATGCCTACCAGTGTACTGTTAAAAGTTGTTGGTTTGAAACATCTGATGAGGGAGATTTTTTCAGGATATAGTCTTGTGTTGGTGATGCTTATTTGCCTATGTACGCTAACAATGTAATACGTATTAGGCAGAAAATATCTAGGTATAAGCAAGTGTGATCAAAGGATTAACTTTCTATTTGTTATATGTATTGTGTAGTGTAGTATGGTTTTCGAATAAGAATAAAAGACATTTTAAAATATTTTTAATACACGTAGACTACATAGAGTCTATTATATCACAAGTTCAGTTTTTACGCTTTCACAGCTGATTTCTTGTTGAATGAAAAAAAGATATAGACATTGTTTCTAGGCCACCATAGCGTGGGTCGCCATACTGCTTTATTTGCATTCGTAATGAGTATGGCGACCACCATTCTTGCATTCTATTCATGCTTTCCATAGGCGGAACAGAGTCCCTTTGTTAGGCTATTAAAAAAAAATCTTAGACATTCTCCAAAACGACAAATCATGAATATATATTTAATTATATTTGTCCTACAGAATAAAAACCTTTTCAATTCTCCATATTTCGGAGAACAGCTATAATTTCTTTATTTTTCTAAATCTTTATTCATCCTTTAATCAAAATAATTAGTTTAAGTGTATGTAAGTGATGTGCTTACCAACATTAAACATTTATTTTTAGGGATAATTTAGGTAGGCACTTACGACGAAATTGTTTTCATTCCACGCTCTTATCATTATCGCTGCATCGCGGTTAGGAAGTGGTGACCCGCTACTGTAGGTACATCTTTTTATATTTACACTAACTGTACTTTGCGGTATAATCTGTCCTTTTTGTTGCTTTTGAATCGTATATTTTTCACTATTCCATTGTTTTTAATTTTGTTTTCGCGTAAATCTATTTTCTTTTTCTAAAATTAAAGTAGCCTGAGTTACTCCTTATAACATCAGCCATCTGCCAGTAAAAGTCTCGTCCAAATCGGTCCAGTCATCACAGTGAACAAGAATAAACCATTTACAGATAGATTTTGTTTTTTTTACGAGCTTGCCAAAGTGACTCTACTCTGCTTAATGGAAAGCATGAATAGAATCCAAGAATTGTGGTCACCATACTCATTACGAATGCAGACAATGCAGTATGGTGACCTACACTATGGCGACCTAGTAAGATGCTTTTTCACGCCTGGTTTGAGGACGTAAAAGGCATGACAATCATCGTGACATTGTATAGTACACATGCCACGACAACTGTCACCCCCGCACCAATGGGTCTCCGGTCTCGCACTCACCAACGAAACACGAAAGGTGTACTTGTTTACCTGTATGTGTGAACCTATTTATATGTTTGTATTTTTATGAATTTGTTTGTTCTGGACTAGGCAAAACAAATATATATATGTGAGTCGAGAACTCAAATTTTATCCATTAATATACAGATGGATGAACAAAATTTTATTACTGATAATTGGTGCACTTAATTAAGATTACGAGAGATTACCTGACCTGACATTACTGTGTCCAGGAGTGGACTGTTGATATGATGATTATATTAATGCTCTTGCGCTCCTCTTCTATGCACCAGTTTGCAAAACAATATAGTACTTGTTTGAAAAGGGGTACTTAGAATTTTTATAACACAATACACGAAGTATTCTTGTAGTCTCGGTCAACGTCTGATAAAATAAGTCTGTCTTTGAATCGTCATTTACCGCATAAAACAAAGTTCTTACTATTTAATTATTAGTACTTGGAAATTGAACTCTGCTCAGTATCCAACTTCTTTTATTCCCATCCCTTATTTTGTTACTTTGAAGACACGGATAAAATACCGTTCTCTAAAAATGAAACCTAGTTAGACCGATTTATCGCCCCCGAAACCTCCTACATACTAAATTTCATGAAAATCGTTGAAGCCGTTTCCGAGATTCAGATTATATATGTATATACAAGAATTGCTCGTTTAAAGGTATTAGACTTATTTGTTAGAAACACATCCCACATATTCCCTAATATACGCGTAATTGTACCTTTGCATATAGTGAAAAAAGTTGTTGCTAAAAATTTATAAATATGGTGAATACAAAACCGTTACTCAAAAGCATTTCGTTAATTTTATTCAAATGCATGTTTGTGTGGCTACAATCACTGCTATCTGACATTGTTACACTGATTCTTACATGAAAACAGCACTCACCTATTTCGACTGTATATTCTAAGGATACGGTGACCCTGCGGATACAAGAACCTTAAGAATTGTCGTGGGTTTTTATGTCCCTTGCAACAAAGAAAATACCTACTTCTAAAGTACGTTACAAAAGGTAGATTAGACTATTGTTATACGTCAATACATTTATAATTTGATTCACCTTTACATTTATAAGTAATCATTTAAACCTTACATTTCGACAGTCTCAGTAAAACGCTAAGACTTGTTTTGATACAGTTGTTACAAGTTCGTCGAAAACATTAAATAATATTATTGATTACTGTTTGATTCATGTAAAAATAGATTTACTTTTAAAAACAAGTTATCATATATACGATTTGGTTAAACAGTAGTTAGGTTTATCGTCTCTCTGATCGTGTGGTGACGAATTAAGGATTCAAAGTGTCACCACTCCTATTCATCCCACGATTGTCGTAAGACTATGTACTTTACGTGTATTAAAAACGTTTTAAAATGTATTATTAACATATTATTAATTAATATATTATTCAAAAACCACACTACACTACACAATACATATAACAAATAGAAAATTACTCCTTTGACCACACTTGCTACACCACTAATACATATTACATTGTTAGCGTACATATGCAAATAAGCATCACCAAATCAAGACTATATCTTGAAAAAATCTCCCTCATCATAAGTTTCAAACCAACAACTTTTATCAGTACACTGGTAGGCATAAGCCCCTCCTTCAAAAGATAAGTTTACCACGTGCAAATATCGACCAATTTGGCTAAGGGAGTAAAACTACGTAGAACAACAACACTGTAAAGAGAAGGTAAAAAAACATTTTTCTTTATTTTTAACGTGTGGAAACCCTCTCGGGCCTTCACTCCACCGGAATTCGCAGCGGCACGGAGTATTTGAATCGAACGGACTAAATTTATACTGTGTGCCAGTCAGGAACAGCTGTTATTACGACATCCTGACCCCTACTCTCCCTCTTCGGCTCTGCCCTGGGGCGAAGGCACCACCTTCTGGTGAACTCTCTATTTAGGCGACGTACAGCACACGTTGATGTCGCTTAAATAGAGAGTGCTGGTACTTCCCAAAGCAGTCATGCCCAGAAAGAACCTGCGGCAACCGTAAGGAAAAGGTCCGGACTGTCCACTCATTGATGACGGGCTGGCGAACGTCCGCGGTGGAAAAGCCAGCACGTGAAGCCCCCAGCCAGAATGACCAACGAGCCATCAGGCGGGAGCTGAATGCTGCAGCCCACCCGGAACTTAGCCGTCCGCAACATGAAATAAACCGTATACTAACCCAATAGGAGGTCAAAATATATAATAAGAAAAATGTACTATAGTAGACCAAAATCTCCTTTTTATGGTCAGGCCTTCTAAAAATAGCCTCTAGAGTAATTCTAGGGATTACTTTTAGAACGTAAAAAAAGAATAAAGTAAACTGACTCATGTTACCGTTGATTAAAAATAATTGTATTTGTTTCCTTAAGTAGTGGGCGTAAATATTGATGTTTGATTCACGTGTAGCGATCGAGTACTGAGATTGAGACCAGTATCGCAAACAAATAACAGTAGAAAAAAACTCTATAAAGATCAGCGGGACATCGTCCTTCGTTACCGTGTTTATTTTAATGAAATTTTCATCCAGCCATTGACCATTTGACCTAAAAAACAATTCATCTGAAAAACTGTATATCAAAATATGAGTAAGATCAAACTGTAGTTGAATGACAGATAAAACAAACATCGATTACTATAGATTTAAAAGATTACTTTGAAGTAAACTAAACCTGATTTTAACAATAAAGTCAGTGGAAAAAAATATTGGGTGTAAACGGTAACTGACGTCGAAAAGCCGTCATTACTCTTGGGGCTCACCTCAATGTGTTCGCTTCAAAGTATGAGCCCCGAATACAATAATGTTTCTGAGTGTGCCTCTCCTACGTAAAACTGAGATTATTATATACGCAATTAAAGAAATGCTTTTTTGGTTCCAGTAGAGTCAGTCTGCATGTATATGGCTCTTCTATGGTCGTATTAAGAAAACTAGCGTTTTTCATATTATGGCATGACAAAATACATTGTAATGTTCACGAAATTTATCGATAACTGTCCCATTTCAAAGCAAGATAAATAAGGTATTGGGTCAGGAGAATGGTCATCAAAAAGCGACTGTAGGCAATTTAAAGACTATTAAAACCAAAAGGAGTTAAAAAGAAGTATTAATCAGTGTTGCTAGATAAAATTACATATAATGTGACCTATTTGACCTATGACAAGAGATCTACTAGAATATTGTAACTTTGTGATTAGATAACTCTAATATCATTCCGTTATAAGGTTAACTAATATATAATGCATAAAGGTTCAAAAGAAAACGCTGGATGCTATTATGTAAGTCGATCAAAAATTGCATCTGCGTACAGTTATTGTGAATTGAAATTCAAATAAGGAATTTTCAAGTGGGTAAACATGGCGTCGCTCTACACTTCTCCAGTTCTAAATTCGAAAAGTCCGTGAAACTGTTTTAAGTGGCGCGTTCGAATTGTCTCGTTCTAAATACATTTTAGATCCCTTCACAAAGGATGTGTTCATTATGGTAAATAATTTTTATTATAAATAGGGCTTAATTAAAAAAAAGACACATTTTTATGCATATCCTTACCACTATTATGTAATTGTTAAGTTTCAGTATAACATATTTTAAAACTACTAGTTTTCAGGGCATATATTTTTTAATTTCAATTTCAGTTTTTAACAGAATCCCTTACATGGTGTTAAATAAGAGATTTTGTGACCATATTGAATCCTTGTCACTGTGTTTGTTTTTTAAGGGTACTAACGAGTGGCATTTCTCCCGTTTCTGCCGGCTAGTAATTGAATGTTTTTATTGGGCCAAAACAGAAATAGGTTTCATCTCTAAACATAATCCACAAGTGTCCGTTCCAACACCATACTCATTGATGAAGAACCTATAATTGTCGTATGCGGCTACCTCACCGCAATGTAGTGAGCTGAGTCTTGTGGGTTCGATTCTTAGATAGGACAACACTGTGTGATTCACAAATTGTTTTCTGAGTGTTGAGTGTTCTTGGTGTATGTTGCATGTAAATTCGTAAATTCCCCTGCGACACAGGATAAATTCCTAGTGCATGAATTGTCTTTTTAAAAAAGAAAAAAAGATATCATAATAACGCAACTCATCGCAGACCTCGGATTTGTCCATGATCTGAAGCGGGAGACCACACTAAACGGAAGACAATTAGTACATCAAAACAGATGCAAGAAAAATTTCGAGAGAATTAAAATTCCTAAGTCACATTCGTTTCCGTCTTACACGATTATCACATAAACATACATTTTAATGATGACATTTTGTGCTAAAAATGATTTAACACTAAAATATTTATAACATAATATTATATTATTACGAATGTAAAACTCTAAGAATGTTCAAGGTTTAAATTATTCAAATAAATTTAAAGACGTAATAATACATGTTAAGTAATTACGTACGGTACATTTTTGCAACAGGACAGCGGTTCCGCACTACATCTGATACGAATCCGATGTATTTTCTCGTAATCGGATCGTCCGAAATAGATGTTAAATTATTAATTTTGTAATTAACGCATTATATCTGACTTCCGTCATTCGATTTGTTTCATTTATATGTTAAATTTAATTAAATTTAATCGATCGCATAACATTTGTTTTTGTTAAGAAATGACTTAGCTACAAAACAAAAGTTCAAGTGTCGACTTTTATTGCTCAAATGTATTTTTTGCAATAACAAAAAACAAATAAGTTAAAAAAGCAACAAGTAAAATACTCCCTATGTTTAGTAGAAAAGGATAAAAGAATAAAAGTTACGTTATTGTCATTGCTCTACACGAATCGGCGAATCTACAGAAATTAAATGGCAATTTACGAGGGTAAGTTTTTAAGTTCGCGGAATGACAGTGAAAAAGGCGGGTAAACGCGCTCTTTTGATGCCTACCGTATTCAGTGACTCATAATTAGTCTGCATAGTAAAATTTGTTGTGATTGGATCATTAGTTATTAAACTATCGTTGACCAAGTATTTTAATCGGGAACGAAGTGAAAAAAATGGAGAAAATTGAATTCCGTGCGGTGATAAAGTTCCTTACTAAGCAAGGAAAGTCTGTTCAAACCATACTCAATGAGATGTCATCGGTTTACGGGGATTCTTGCCCAGGAAAAACAATGGTCAACAAGTGGCATAGTTTATTTAAACAAGGCAGGGAATCACTTGAAGACGACCCGAGGTCGGGGCGCTCCGTTGAGGTGACTACGCCAGAAGTTATTGCAAAAGTAGAAAAAATTGTATTGGAAGATGCTCGACTAAAAAAGAAACAACTCGCAGAAATGGTTGGAGTATCGGATACAACAATTTCTAAAATTTTACACGATCATCTTGGCATGACTAAGGTTAGCGCACGGTGGGTGCCGAGAATGCTCACGCCATTGCAAAAACAACAGCGCGTGGAATGTTCACGTGCGTTTTTGGACCTCTGCAATGAAGACAAGGATGGCGTATTGAATCAAATTGTTACTGGGAATGAAACTTGGGTTCATCATTATGAACCCGAGTCCAAACAAGACTTCATGCAGTGGCACAAAGAGGGCACAGCACCACCCAAGAAATTTAAGGTTTCACAGTCGGCTGGGAAACTCATGGCAACGATTTTTTGGGACTCAGAAGGAATATTATTGATAGATTATAAAGATAAAGGCATTTCTATAACGGGGGAATACTACGCTTCAATCTTAGAACAGTTAAAAGAAGCCATCAAAGAAAAAAGACGGGGAAAATTAACGAAAGGTGTCCTGCTATTGCATGACAATGCTCCCGTTCACAAGAGCCGAGTCGCACTGGCTGCCCTACATAAGGTGGGCTTCGATATTTTGAATCACCCACCCTACAGTCCAGATTTGGCTCCGAGTGATTATTATCTCTTTCCAAAAATGAAAAAAGAATTACGTGGTAAGAAATTTTCAACTGATGAGGAGGTTAAGGAAGCGGTTTCGGCGTATTTTTCAGACAAAGATAAAACTTTTTTTTACGAAGGAATAAAAAAACTAATTGAAAGATCTGAAAAATGTATTCGTGTTGCAGGGGAATATATAGAAAAAGAAAAATAATTTTGTGTTTTTATTATTACTCAATACCCTCCATTCCGCGAACTTAAAAACGCCCCCTCGTACGTCAACATTATTGTTAGCCAGCCAGTCTCATGTCTGTGGTTGTTTAAGTAGATTTCATGACAAAAAAACATGTTAAACGATAACATTCATACTGTACATGAAAAATAACCGACAGATATCTGTTTAGCATCTACTAAATAATACAAAGCCAATGGTTGTTGATTCAGTTATACTGGACATTGTATATTTAGCACAAAAAACGGTCATAATTTATCGATTCGAAATTCAAATGTTTCTTTCAAATATAGAACGTCGCCGTGCTAGGGAGAGAACCGCTAAACGAATTAATGTGGAATAAATAGGCCTCGTTTATGATACCGTTACGTATATGTACGTTACTTTGGTATATTTGCACTAGAAAATATATTCACGAACTTTCTATAGATATTAATCAGCGAAAATAGGCCATAATAACCAGCTATGATGCAGACGAAAAATAATAATTACTTATTCTAAACAAAAATATGAACTTATTAGGAGTATTTATAGAACGGACAAATATTTTTTCTGTTTTTAAATACGAGTAAAATCCAATTATTTTTGCATTTTTGGGCATAGCTTTTAATTCTGTGAGCATTGAACAAGAATATATTGAAAAACAGTTAAGGATCAAAATAACTGTTTCAGAATGTATTAGTTCTCTGGCAATCGAATCAAATAATCAGGGCAGCAGCCTTTAGCAGTCCACTGCTAGACATTGATCTCTCTTTAGCAAGGAGGTTTTGGTCTAACATATCAAGCTGACCAGACGATTTGTTCTACGACGATTGTCTATGTGTTCCTTCTTTTGGCAATAATGTCGTCTTGCAAACTTTGTTCCCTTAGTCACCTCCCATAGCACCCATGGAAAGAGTAGGGGCGGTAGCACTCTGTATTCTTAATCCGTCACCACACGTATAATAATATATGTGACGTAATAACGAATGTTGCTTAGAGACTTGGGGAACGCGAGATTGTAATTTGCAGAGAAAACGTGTTTACAAATAGAGATGACAAGTTATTTATTCTCTCTGGTTATTTTACGCGCGAACTAGAAAATAAGTTTAGAAAACTAGGACACGGTACAATCCCTGCTGAAATTGCGTATTCTACAGATTTATATAAGAGTATATTATATTAGCACTGTTATTAGATGATCCGTTTGGGGATGGATTAAGAATACGTAATGTCATCAGTTCTATTAATCGTGTGAGTAGGTGGCCGATTAAGGAAGCAAGAGACGCAGGACAATGGCACTACAAAGAGAAGAAAAACTTGAAACAAACGCCTAAACGTCTGGCCAGCGTAATATAATAGTCTAAAAATCTCCTTACCGAGGAAAGGCCTATGTTCAGGAGTGTCCTTTTAAATGCAATAATTAAATTCCGTTCATGATAATGATTATAATAGTTAACTGGCTCGTTGGTCTAGCGATTACAGTTCACGAATGCCGATCGGATCTGAGGTCTTGGGATCGATTCCTTGGTCAAGTAGGAAAAGTGCGAGTGTAGCTGTCGGTCCTGTCTTGATTTCTCCCCAGTCGCGTCGGATAACCATTCCATGATATTGTGAGAGTAAGGGAACAGAGAGTGCACTTGTGCTTACGCATACACTTTTGCTCTATAACATCTGCGTAGTTGGTTGGTCTCCGTTGAGACTGGTTGGCGCCGTGCCGCGATCGAAATCGACTAGGTTATTATCATCATAAGATATTATTTACGAAGAAGATTTAAAAATAAAAATCAAAAGAGTGTATTTTTTTAAACGATGTTTGACTTTTATCTGCGAACCTAAATCATTATTTATACCTGCTTTGGTTGTTTATATATACTACTTAATATAGGCATAATGTTGCATATGGACCATGAATAGGATTTTACTTTCAAATTTACTTTACAGTATCCGATACATGACGTATGTGTGATTCAGGAAACAGTACAAATAGATATTTAAATAGATGGAATATTAAGCAATCATTTGAGGTCACTTGGCAAGCAGGTCAGTTCTAGAAGAGTGCAGACCGAAGAAATATTAATGAAAATCATTGCTTTCAGGCCTGATCCTTCTTTGATTCATTTTAAAAGGAGAAAGGTTGTCAAGTTTTTGTTTATTTGGGAGGGTGTTTTTTATTTGGTCCCTTTCAAAATTGAAAAAAAAAACATTTTCTAAGAATAAAAATCAAAGAATGAAGAATTTAGCAGATGTAGGCGCATTAAAGTCAGTTTTACTTTTTTAAATTTAATTTTTGTTACTAAAGACGGCTTTAAAACAACTTAGCTGTATCGAATTTGAGATAAAAACATTGAAAAACACTTAAGTTATTTCTTTCTGCCACAATATTTATGTACATCGTAAAATAGATATTAAAATATTTTAAAGGTGCATTAACATTTTGACGAGGACTTTCTTTATGTTGTAACTATGTGCGAGGACATTGGCAATTTTAATGTTTCGTGAAAACTCGAAGACAATTAAAAACCAAGTAACTTTACCACATAATCTTGAACCCTCAGCGGTGATATCACTAATGTAGTGATAGTACCGCTAACCAGTTCGCAAACTGGTTTTGAAGGGGGACCATGCGCCTTTTTGGGGGAAGAAAAGGAACAAGCGTTCCCACTCAGGAGGGAGTCATCTGCATCTCTGAGGTACATCGTAGTTCTAGGGATTTCCTTTCTAGTGTACACATTGTTCTCTCGCTTCTAGTATAATATCTGTGGCGACGAGCGGTTTTTCGTCAGTTTGAGTCTGATGTAACCACCAGTACACAATTTCTGCACAGACATAAAAAAAGATTATAAAAGGGATTTTATTTGAGGTATAGACGACCCACGACTGGCAGGTCACCTGATAACCTTGGACGCTTATTACTCAGGATTAATCGAGGATGGAGTGTATCTTTTTCTTAAAGGTATGGTCTTATATCGGTTATTTCGTACTAACTGATTCGTCCAACTTCGTCTGTGTCTCTTATTATTCATAGGCTCATTAGTAATTTGTAAATAAATTTGATTACAATAACAAAGGCTTTTCCAGGCTTTTTTAGAAGTTTTAACGGGGAACGATTCTGTCATACGTTGTTGTTGTGAACCTTAACCGTTTACTCAGTAGGCGAATGATTTTCCTCGTTTATGCAACTTCTTTCATTGACACTTTTAATTGTGGCGCAATGGAATATAACCTATAATTTGCCTTAATAAATAATCTTTCTAAAACTGAAAGAATTTCATAAATTGGACCAGTAGTCCCTGATATTAGCGTGTTCAAGCAAACACACAAACCAACTCTTCAGTTTTTTAATATAGGAAAGAATTATCCGGAAATGCTGTAGTCGACAACTTGTTCCGGAGTATTCTTTTGCGAGACAATAGGTTTTTTTGCGGATAATGCTAAGCCTGCTATTTTATTAGATATTTTTATTTAGGTTTGTGTCTTTTTGAAAAATTTTGTGGTTATGTAATACTGGGCGCGCCTATCCAATTTCAGTTGTTAAGTGGTGATGATTTACACAACAACATATGTACATACATAAATTTGATTTATAAGAGAATAAAAGACTTGATTGATGTAGAATATGAAGTGTGTCATTTAGTTTAATTGATTTTTTTTTCTTTAGTATCTTAATTAAAAGAAGGGATAGTAAATAAAGTAGGAAAGAAAACATATGTTTGCTAACTCTTGTATATAAAATTAATTTCAAAAGTGTACTAATAAAACATACACGCATCGTATCAATGAAGACTTATCTATCAGCGCTATGTTTTAATTTTTTCTTTTGTTCTTTAAACTAGGTCAAATTCGCTTTGATTTTCAGTTATAAATGGCTGGAGTGAAGTTGAATGAGGCTAAACGCGGCTGCCAGTCATATAAAATGTTTACTAACAGTGCACTTTGTTCATATTACATGCATATTAGATTGAAATATATATTTCTTCAAACTAAATCCACAAATTGTACGAAGAAAAGTAATTAAACAATGAAAACTGTTTATTATAAGGTTTTAAATGTGATGTTTTTATTGTTTCATAGATTAGGCATTCTAGTTTTTTTTTAATTTAAAGTAACAACGCAGTAAAAGTATCCAAAAGAAAGCTATTGGCTGTAGGTACTTTTAAACGTTCCAGGATTATGATTGTTTATAACTGTCGTCTCTTCAAAACGTCGATGCTTTCAACAATGCTTATGAATAATTTTGTTTCTGTGAACTAATTTCGTTAAGATACGAGTTCATCGGTTTCTACGAGTTACATTTCGGTAGTTGTAGATCTGTATGTATTCGTAAATCAAATCCTAAATTAATTTAAGGATACATTGTCAAAATATCTTTTACTATGAACTATAGACCACAGAGAGAAAGAGAGCATGACCACAAAATATTTTTTAAAAGTCATATCCGTAACCTATCGGTAAATGTTTTGACAGCAGTCACTTAGACACGTTCTACGTTATACGCCTACTAATTGTATTCTTGTTACTTGTTAAAAAGGCTTATTTCCTGTTCATTGCTAGGGTTTTATTTACAGGCGCTCTACTTGGTGTTATAGAAAGTAAGAAAAGAATCACATATGTAATAAATAAAAGTGATAAAAAGTACTTTTTAATTCCTGCTAAAAGCAGTAAAATATATGGTTTAAGAATAGCACGTGCTGTATCGTAAAAAGATTATCATCAAAAGAGTCTTATTGCCTGTTAGTCATATTACATAAGCCCAATACTTTAATAGGTTGACATTTATCTACTATAAACGCAATTTCAGCCCACACTAGGTGATTTTACGACAACTCGTGCGCTGCAGTTAAAACAAACTCTTGTTAAGAGCAATTAAATTGCTCTTGTAATCTAAAGAACCTATATTCACCATTAAAACGGATGTGATGTGTTATATGTGGCGAAATTATCAAAATTAGAATCACGCTATATTTAAATCTTTTTGACAACTAATCAACGTTCAAAGTTTTCAAAACTCACAATTACTTATGCTATTGCCATCTTAGGAATAATATAATATTGCAATGCTAGCAAAAATTTTCTTTGTTAGAAAAAAACTATATTCAAACTGTAGTTTTTTGGCACAATCATTTTAGTTTAAACTATTGAGAATTCAAAGAATATTTTAATAAACAAAAAGTTATATGTCCAAATATAGTGTCTTCCTACCTAGTTACTCACCTGAAGAGGTAGACAGAGACGTATTCTTTATACGTTAAGTACGTACGTCCCACGTTTTGTAGACTATAATGTTAATACTATGCTTGGAGGCTAGTCTATTACTGTCCACCCCCTTGTAAAAACCCCCTCGTGCCGTCATCCCACCGGCGTTAGTGGTGTGAGAGGGTCTTTTGGAATCGTGGGGAGTAAAACGACTCGGTGTGTCACATTAGGAATTCAGTTATTATTATTGCCTGGTTAGGGACAAGTAGAGCATATCTCTACAAGTTATTATTTTTATTCACCATACTAAATCTATTAATTTTGTTCACTTTAGTTATAAGATATTTCTTTCCTAGACATGTGCTTCAAAAAATTCATGGTTCTTGTATAGTTACGAAAAGTACCCATAGCACAAACTTTGCTTAGTTTGAGATTAGATAGCGTTGTGTACCAGGTGTCCGAAGTATTATTATTATACATATAACGATAATAATATAAAATTGATGCAGGGGTGACAGTTATCGTGGTAACTGTGTAAGCCTTACACTGTCACGATGACTGTCATGTCTTTTATGTCCTCAAGCGGGGTGTAAATAGCATCTCACAAGGCCGCCATAGTGTGGTTTACCATACTGCATTGTCTGCATTTGTGATGAGAATGGTGACCACAACTCTTGGATTCTAATCATGCTTTCCATCAGGCAGAGTAGAGTTACTTTGGTAGGTTCTTAATATAAAAAAAATGTAAATACTTAAATTTACCTTTAAGTTATTTACAAAAAACAATTGCTACTTTACCTAGGTACCTGTTGATTTAACGAATTTTTATTATGTTCATAGGATCCTACAAGAGCAACGGTAGTTTCGGTAAAACATAAGAAACAACAACACAACAGTAAATCGTTACGATTTACGTATGTTGACCTGCCCGATTAGTATGTAGTATACAAGCACCTGACCTATATGTTTCATAAGGACACTGACAGACACACTGTTGCCTGAAAAAAGTAACGTTGGTTAGCTTTTGTGTGTTTTGATGGATATTATAATGTGTAACTTCATCATCAACCGCCTTTAGCAGTCCACTGCTGGAGATAGGTATCTCCTTAGCAAAGAGGTTTTGGGCTGCTGTACCACGCTGGTCAGATGGCTTGATATAGGATTTGTTTCAAGATACCTGTCCGAGTGTTGCCGCGAGTCCTCGACTATATCGGACCGCCTGAGGGAGGTTCTGGACTCTAGCTTAGCGTCCAGATGCTTTCCTAAGTACTAGAAGAGTAGAAAGCTGGTCCTGTTGAGGAAGCCGGCGCCTGCCTATTCAGTTGCGGCCTATAGGCCCATCGTATTGCAGACGAGGCGGGTAAATCGTTTGAGACGATATTCTCTGTCCGCATAGCTTGACACCGGTTGACTTGATTTGTCAGGGTGTCAGAGTTTCTGCGGCGGTTTGTGGTAGACTATTTAGAGGAGCGTACCGTCATCTACGAGGACCGAGACAGTGTTTTGAGGCGGCGGCTCATGTCGTGCGGTGTTCTGCACGGGTCTGTCCTCGGTCCACTCCTGTGGTACATTGGATACGAATGGGGTCTTCGAGATCGTCTTCCCCTTGGGCTGGGCGTAATTTGTTACGCTGATGACACATTGGTCACAGCCCGGGGTTCGAACTTTCAAAACACCACGGGAGTTTCGTTGGTGGTCGAACGCTATATCATTTCGTTATCATACCTATAAATTGTAATTATGTTATTAAATAAAATAAGTACGACTCTACTATTTGTAAATAAGAAAGGAGTTATAATTCGACGTTATTATTTTGCATAATAATTACATTAGATATTTATAATATGAGAGTCTGTTCGCGAGTCGACATGTGCTACAATTTATGTAAACAAATGATAGTTTGTTTAAATTCTGTTCGTTTTAGTACTTGGACGTATAAAACCGAACTATATACGAGTAAATGTTTAATACCTTTTAAGTAGGTAATAAAGTATGTAAGTACCATGGGTACGTATAAAAATATCGTAACATTTCATTTTATAATTATCTATTTTTTTTTGTACTTTGTTCTGTTGGTAATTTATGAATCATTTTGATATTTTTGCATCAAACACATTGTTACATATAAAATAACACATAGCATATTAAGTACATAATTAACTTTTTTATAATTTTTTTTTATATAATAAAACTTTAAAGATTTTTTAACATTTCAGACATCAGACACAACGCCATCTAGCTTCAAACTAGGCAAACCTTGTACAATGATAGCTAGATTGATTAGACTTGTATGCTTTTTTTGTAATTACAGACAATATACAAAACACCTAAAGTCATTTCAGAGATCTTACAATAAGAAATATTTGCAGATCATACAAACACATTTACCAGGTAGCAGAGCCACGCTGATTTCAGCATGAACGGGTGGGCTCGTCCGGGGCAGTCCTACCCTCCCACAGAAGACAAACTTAAAACGACAGCATCACGAGACAGCGAGACCGGAGGCCCATGGATGCAAGGGTGACAGCTGTCGTGGTAAGTGTGTGCAATACAATGCTTTTACATCCCAAAGGGCGTAAAAAGTCGTAACAGGCCACCATAGTGTGGGTCAACATACTATATTCTCAGCATTCGCAATGAGTTTGATGACTACAACTTTTCAATTCTATTCATGCTTTCCATCAAGCAGATAGTTACTTTGGCAGGCTATTAAAATTAAAATAAAAAACACACAGTCTGACCCCGGTATCGAAATCGAGATCTCAAGCACAGCCGTCGCACGCGCTATCACCGCGTTACCAGGACAATCAATTTTAAAATCGAGTTGTATCTTACAATAGTTGACATATGTACTTACAAAACCGAAACTTAACATTACTTCGACAATTGTTGTAATGTCAATTTAAATGAAAAGAACTTACGATTAAAATTGTCTTTTTTTTGATAAAATTATTTAAATAATCTGTAAATCATAGCCAAGGATGTCTATAATCTGTCATGGTTTCTTAGAAAATGTCGTAAAACTATTTCTAACGTTTTGCGTACAACGATATTAGATATTCCTTTCATGTTATGTTCTATTTCTGTTGTATGGATACTGGTGACACATATTTAAAAAAAAAATTAAGAATTTGAGATATAACTGGCACAATTTTTAGGAGGAAAATATTAAGCTAAAATATTTTTCTTGTAAAAGTAGTATTTTGTTTACATCTTCATTATGCAAATCGTGCCAGAACGAAAACCCTGGAGGAAGTTCGTATTTCCTCGTAACTGTATAATGGTAAGGTTGCCGCAACTATTGGTTAAAATGTTCAAACATAAACTATAAACCTTCATTTTATCACAAGTTGTGAGTAATTCTCAACCGTGAAGTGAGACAGCGGAATGAAAAAGCACTGTCAGAAGCAGTGTGAGTTGCGTGCTCTTTGGGTAGCTTAATTTTAATGATCTTAGTCTTGGGCCAAAAAAAAAGTGATTTACATTTTGTTTTCCATATTAAGAGCCTGCCAAAGTGACTCTACTCTGCCTGATGGAAAGCATGAATAGAATCCAAGAGTGGTGGTCACCATACTCATTGCAAATGCAGACAACGCAGTATGGTGACCCACACTATGGCGGCCTTGTGAAATGTTTTTTCACACCCCGCTTGGGGAAGTAAAAGGCATGACAGTCATCGTGACAGTGTAAGGCTTCCACAGTTACCACGATAACTGTCACCCTGCACCAATGGGCCTCCTGTCTCACACTCACCAACGAAACACGACAACACGGATGCTGGCGCTTTAGGTTGGTCTTCTGTGGGAGGGTAGTACTGACCTAGTCGAGCCGTACCGTTCATGCTGAAATCAGCGTAGCTCTACTACCTAGTGTAACATTTATAGACACAAGTAGGATCTTACTGTATAAGTAGTTAGAAATAACATCAAGAGACAGATGGACTGCTAAACATAGACCTCTCCTTAGAAATAAGATTTCGACCTACTATACAACTCTGGCCAGACAAGGTAGTATCGGTTTTGTGTCAAATTTCCCTCATTTTACAAGGCTGTTGTCGTATGAGATAGAGGATACCGGTCTTGACAGGAAGTCACCCCGAGTCCTGGTTAACTTTGAGTTCATTCAACATGAAAGAGTCGAAGCTAGTATCATAATAATTACTAAACGTCTAACAGAAAGTAACATTCAATACCTATGCGGTTGCTTTAGTTTGAAAAATACCTTTAAGTTCGTAATATTATTAAATATATACATTTAGTATAAAAAGACAAATGCAGTGTCATCATTATCACGATGTTTTTGTGACATTATTGTGGCAAATTTGTTACCTACCACTTCAAATAGGTTTATTCAATGAAATACTTGGAAAGACAACTAGAGCAAGTCATTAATTACGATCGTGCTAGAGATTTGTTGGAAAGGGCAATGAAGCTAAAAAAAGTTTTTATTTACTTTTAATATTAATGCTTAATCTGAAAAGCTCACTGTTTACGCCTTCATATAAATAACGATATATACATATTAAGTACGGTTAGCAGCAACAACATACTTAAAAAAATTAGAGAATTTTATTTTTTGTTCATCCGTCCAGTGTACTGTTCATCTGGAAATACTCATGGCCTTCGCCAAAATTATTTTCAGAGGGGTGCTTCTAGTTGAGGTTCCAGGGATTTCCTTACTAAGGTGCATCTGGTTCCCCGGCTACTGAGCTGGTGTGCGGTGTTTGGTCGGTTCGAGTCCAACATAACCATACCTTCCGGTGATATCCGTGGGGTATTCCGCACAAAAAAGGGGGTGTTTCTACATCTACATACTACCACATATTTACCAATATATAATTTTAATTTTAAACTTTACGTATAAAATCGACTTCTTCATGAAATAAGTTAAAATATGTGTTCTTTTTTATGTATTTTCTTTTCTGCCAGGGAAGTGCAAGTATTCTCACTAATTTTATTTTTGTAAACGTATCTTTTCATATGATCAATTTTGTTTTAGCATTTTTTTGGTCAGTTACTCATAGGTTGGAACATGACTTGAATTAGACATCATAATAAGTACTTATAAGTGTTAAAAAATTATCGTAGGCACCTTGGCTAGAGTAATATGACTTCAAAGAAAATTAGTAGTAAGTTATTCTTTCGTTATTTTTTCCGTAAGTGAATGTGTTGCCCGGAGCAAAACCCTTACCCTCCCTCCAACTATCAAGTGTAGTAACTAAGAATTACCTGTCTGTTCGTTTGCAACCTATGCCTGTCTGCATAAAACTTGTCATGTTATGACAGATTTGTATAAATAATAATGTGTCTGGCGGATTGATGATTTTATATAAAACTTGTGCAACTTTCGCTGTTGACTGTACTTCATCATAGTTTATTATCGCTGTCGCACGTTGTTCCGCTTCACCGAATAAATTATTGTCAGATATTCTTTATCACTTCTTTAGCCTTATTATTTGAAATATGTAAACAAATAAATTGATTTTTTTTAACAGTTTTATAACATTAACGCTAGCAGCGATCCTATGAGTGACGAATTATGTAGTGACGTTATGAGTCCATAGATGAATATATATAGTCTACTTCCGTTTTAGTTTTGGAAAATTCTTTTAAAAGCAGTTGAAAGATTTCTTTTAATAATGTGTGAGATGAAAAAATTAACACAAATAACACACTCCTATTTCCTCGCTGTGATGACGAAAGGGTAGAGACGGCTTTTATTTTTGATGCAGTGTAATATTGTGTGAAATGAGGTGAAAATGGTCGATGGGCACGTCGTCATTGCGGCGGTAAGGACCGATTGACTCGAGAGGAATCACAGGAACCTCTCATACCGGCTGACGCAGGTGATCTCTGGGCAAGGACTCAGAGCGACCCACCACTGCCATGGCCGGACCATGGACATGGCGTTCCACACGCTGGCAGAATGCCCAGCGTAGGCAAAGCTGAGACGTGACCTTGTAGCGGCCATCGGAGTGGGAATTCTCTTGCTCCGTAGCATGATTACGACCATGGTACGGAGTGAGAGTGCCTGGAACTCCGCCGTCTTTGTTTGTGAGCAAGTTATACTTGTAAAGGAGATGTCGAAGTGGGACCGGCAGAGGTTCAGAACACACCCAGCCCACCAGGCCTGAGAAAGGGCCCAATATTGCAGACGTCTCGGGCGCCGGAGATCGCAAAACGATCTCCTTTCTCCATAAGCGCAAGCCTGAGGGTGATAGGAGATAACATCTGTCTCCCTAGCAGGAATAGGAAAGCGTAGCAGCGCGACATGCTACGGAGCACGTACGCTTTTTGGGGGCAGAAAAGGGGTCATCTGCAAGTCGTAAGTAAATGGCCTGAAGTACGTTGGGGTTCCAAGAATTTTCTTTCTAGGGCACACCTGGTTCCCCAGCTACGGCCCCTGGTACCTTAGATGGTTATATAGTGTATAGTTTTGGTCGGTTCGAGGCCTAAATGATCATTAATAGGCGGTATCCGAGGGGATTTTCGCACAGGAAAAAAAGTGTGAAAATGGTCGTAAATTTCATGATTTTGAAAATTAATATACATATCTAGGTAATAAAATACTGAGTTTCAATCGTAGAAGATCAGGCCAGTTTTACTAGTTCCTGGTAAAGTTTCAGATAGTTATCTGTAATTTAACAGTATTTAACGGATAAAAGTTGAGATGGATAAAGCCTTAGACTTAAGACATCGAAATCTGTAGTTATTTGACAGATAAGCTTACAATAGTCTATCAAGGACTTCACAATTCTTTTTTTTTGCTTTGTTAATTTTTCGAATGTTTGATTTGTACTGATTTATTTTGGTTTGAAGTTAAATTCATTATGTTATAAATAAACTAATTTCTGAACTGTTGTTTAAAGAAGAACGGGGGTGAGGGCCGAAAGAAATAAAATTCGTGTATAATAATTTATGGATATCGCATAGAATAATTTATCTTAATATTTTTTGAAACTGAAATTTTTTGTTTATTTATTTATTTATATGTTACACAGTGTTTACAACTTGTGGAGCAGTTTGTTTCGTATACTATTATAAATGGTTAAAACAATGTTTATGTTCCGCTGGTACTTTAATAGGTTGACCTGTGCTATATTCGTAAGTACCAGAAATGCAACGAAATCATCATGATCTTAGCTAAAAGACGTCCATTGCTGGACATAGGTCTCCCACAAGGCTTTCCACAAGAGCCGGTCCCATGACGCTTGCATTTAATGGCATCAAGCGACCCTCACCAGGATGTCAGACCACCTTGTGAGGGATAACCACCGCTGGGGTTTCGGTCGCCACTCTAGACCTTTATGGTCTCATCGGCCATCATTTCTGTGTGCAATGTGCCTCGCCGATTGTCACTTAAGTTTAGCAATTTTACGGGCAATGTTGGTGATCTTGGTTCGTCTGTGGATCTCCTCATTTTAGATTCTATCACGTAAAGAAATACCGAGCCATCCAAGGAAATTCTGTCCTCTCCATTGCTCTTTCTTTCTATTTAATATTGAAATAACATTTTAAATAAATACATAACATCATCTTTTCAGCCTTTATTATTCCCAAGTTTATTTAGGGTCGGCTACAAGTTCAACCGGTTTGACCTGAATATCAATTTTTCCACGAAACGACTGACATCGGACTTCCGTAATCCTGACGGAGAACTGAATTCGAAGGATGAACTAGTTGTCAGTATATTTGAGGGCACCAATTTCCCCATAACGATTGCCATAAATGTTAATGACAACCGGGACCCAAAGCTTAATGTGTTCTGTGCCACGGGCGTGAAACACCGCCAAACTTCTCTGGGCTATTATAATTAATTTCTTGTAGGAAATACCTAAAAGTATTTAAGACCGACCCGGGAATCAAATCCGAGCCCTCTCGATCGCAAGTCGCATACGCTAACCACTTTACCACCGAGGTAGTCTAAACACACGCATAACATTTTACAAAAAAGTTGAACATAAAATTATTTAATCAAATACATACTTAAAACTAAATTTATTACTACTCATCTTGGAACAGATTGCGTAAAACATAAAATGACCGACGTATTTAGTTCAATGGGATGAGTCGCAGACGCAGACGTACCTAATATTTCTCTAACAGGCTAACAAACGTGTTTGCACATTGTAAATACTACTTTTTTATGTAGTATAATAATATATGTGTTTTATGTTATACGAAGCTAACGGGGCTTTTGATAGTAGGTGATTACAATGCCCATGTACACAAATAAGTATTAAGTGATATTATTGGACGGTATTCAATTAAAAAAAATATAAAAAAAACTAAACCGGCTTCAGAAAAAATAAACGGAAACTTCTTACCTGGAAACACTAAATAGCGAAAAATAAATTTAATTATTTATTTGTTCAAAAATTCACAACTTTTCTAACTAGATGCTTGAAAACATAACTTTACGTAGTAACTATTATAAACTATTCTCAATAAAATTCTAAACAAATCTAGTACATATTCTACTAAAATTTTACTTATAACAGTAGGCAATTAGATTGAGCTACGAATATACCTATAACCTTGGCCAATATCTGGGCTATATAACATTGTAAGAATTTTTAAAATCGGACCAGTAGTTGCCGAGATTAGTATGTAAAATCAAACAAACAAACAACTAAATAAACTCTTTAGCTTAATAATATTAAAATATGTAATATAGGTTATAATAATAGCCAGGTAACCTCGCTTACTCGGTGAAGCAGCAAAATAATTGCTCACCTACTATTATTCTGTGAGACCGTAGCACTCTGTTGGAAACGACATCGCTTTGAGTTATCCTCCCTTAAAATTGACTTCCGGTAACCCAATTTATTTAGTGAAACATTGAAAGAAAAAGAGTCCATGGTAGCACTTTCATCTAGCCGGTCCATAATTGCCAAGTAAGAATTTTCCACGGCAAGTTTCATAATATTTGCAACGTAAAATTAAAAAAAAATATAATCTGAAAAGAGGTAATATTTATTTCAAGCCGGTATAGGTACGTAGGTAGACAAATATAGGTTTTAATGGAGTTATTGCTCTCGCTTCTAGATTGGTATACAAAAACTATAATAATTACAATATCTGTCATGATGATGACTACGAGTAAATAGCAACGATTTAAGTGGTCAATTTTGACAATTGCCTTTGACATTGTTTGACATTGGCACTGTAAACATACTGGTGTAAAAACGTTAACAAAGATTTTTTTTATGTAATTCCAGTTATGGCTATATTGAATTTGATATGATGCTTATGCTTTTTAAACATACGCACTGGACTTATCATATGTATCTCCTTGTGGTGACAGATTAAGAATGCAGTGTGTCACCACCCTTATTCTTCTCATAGGTGTCTTAAAAGATGACTAAGGAAATAAATTATGCAGGATAATGTCACTGCAAAGAGAAGGAAATCTACCAAACCGTTTGGCTAGCGTGGCATAGTAGAAACCTCCTTGCTAAGGAGAGGTCTACATATGTCCAGCATTGGATTGTTCAACAGTCTAATGACTATTGATAATGACTCGACCTATATAAAAAATTTCTTTTAATGACGCTTCTGCAGCTTTCTTGTTCGTAAGCTTGACTTAATTTAATTTGTCAAATCTCTTACTGTCACTACGTATGAGGACTATCGATATATCAAGATACTCATTTTTAACAGTAGAGAGCTAAAATTCAATAAAAATATTTAGTAATTTGCGATCGTATAAAATGTAATGTAAAAGTAAGGTATATACGAGTATGGTAGTAAGGTAGTATAATAAAAAAACCCGTTTACATTCTACAATCATTAGCGTTGTCGCATCACGATTATGAAGTGCATTGTCAATCGATATTAGGAGGTTCGATCCATAGACAAACTTTACAGACAGTAAATTCATATATAGAAGTTCTACTGTATTAGTATTTATTGTACTTGTTACTAATTAATTATTGCCCACTATTGTTGAGGTAACGCTTTTTTGTTAAATATTGATATGTACGAGCACATACATATATTAATAACTTTGTTTAGTTATCATTCGTATTAGGCACTGATTAAAAGTTATGTCGCATATCAACCCAGAGCTAGTATTTATTCCCTTTGTTATATAATTATACTTTAAATCTATTTTTTGATTTGATGTCCAATAAATAACATTGTGTGTTATCAATTTTATTCTACTTCTGACTTTTATTAAGCGTTTGATGTAAATAAGAATCTTCTCGAACATTCTTAAAGTTTAATTTTTACATCTATGTTGTTTATTACATTATTTTGAACTGTTATTGAGAGGGAGGTTATTTTGAAGGTGACGAGAGATGACTTTAATCATTCAAGCTTCGTCTGATCCAGCAAGGTTCTCCAATCTTGTTTGTTATTTTATTCTTAACATGTTTTATGATGATTGAAAATCTAAACTCTACAATTATTTAGGTGCGATAGCCTTGCTAACAATATAACAAGATTATTTACTTAATAACTGTAATGTGAAAAAGAATTTAAAATGTTTGAACATGTAAACTGCATTTGAATCGCGTTTTTACTATTTCCGTCTTTACAAATGTACGCTATTTTGGTTCAAACTACGTTCAGCTTATACGATGTGTTTGAAAGGGTGTAAAATTAATATATTTGTATTATTCGAAAATATTTTTATCAGTAGTAGTAAATTTAATACAAACGTGTCCCTACTTATTCAATAAAGTATCTCATTTTGTAGACTGTCAATATTATCAGTAACTAGACATGGTTTTGTTGGTTGTTAAAATATAATATTAGTAAGTATTAGTAAATCATTGTAAGATACTACACATATTATTACAGTTAATACGTTTGCTCAAAAACCACAACGGATAAAAATTCATGTATCCTTTCATTGAGTTCATTGGACACTTGTGTTTTCAGTCGACGAATTTTCAGAAATATTAAAATAAATTGATTTATACACTGTTCATTGACGTAAGTGTGATTTTTCATTAGTATTTTTTTTAAAGAATGACGCTGTGTTGTTGATAAAGTAACGAAGATGTCACCGCCTCCAATTTGTGTACTGCATAATTTATTATAAAATGCACACACGCATATATGGTGAAGTTTGTCATGTATTCTGTCAAGGAAAACATGGAGCGTTGGTTCCTATAAAGTAACTGAGAGCCATACTTCTGTACGTATAGACCGATTCTGCTAGTGTGGTAACGATCTTCAAATTGAATGGTTTTGATTACTTCTGACCGAGCAAATGAGGTAACTGGTGTCTTCCACCTTTCCCCTAATTGTATATACTTTATAAAAATGATACAAGTTTAATCTTATCACCACCTGATGAAACCTTCCATACTACCAAAATGCAAGAAGATGAACTAAAAACTGTTTTATTTGAAACTATTTTCAGAACAAACTGGAATCGTGTATAGTCTTAAAACCTTTGCTGTCTACTTTTAGTTGAATCAAACATCTATTAAATTTTAATGACTTTTGGTGCTTTTATACAATTATGATATTTGAGGGGTTTACGTGGTTTAGGCGCAAACTCATAAGATATTCTGGTCACAGCTCAAGGTTCAAGCTCAACCTTTTGTGAAAGACGTTGTCATATTAGAACAGTGGTCGTAGAGGCCTTGAGTGACCAGAATAGTCTGCATCTCTGGAAATCGCAGACGGTTGCAGTGGTCAGGGTTTTACGAGGAATACGTTATTATGAAATGACATTTAAATGGTTTGCATATTTTGTACATAGTAATAATAATGTTTTGCTAAAGTTTTAAATGTTACAGTTAGGCTATCATAGCTAACTATTGAGTCACCAAGGTTCATCTTTTGTCTAAACAAAAGATGAACCTTGGATGAATAACAAGTGCTCCTTAGTTGATGATGAAAGTTTTTGTGAATCTATGACTTATCTAAATTTTAGACATTTTTCCTGGAATGTAATTTCTCAGTTTTTACGTACTACCTACACTAAATAAAATAAATTTACTTTGAGCATAATACTCACATAAATTTAACATACATAAAATGAAGCGTAATTTCAAAGTTTTTCATATGGTAATGTTATAATCACATCAAAATAATAACATTCATAAGTTACCGTATTGTACTGAATAAGTTGTCTTTATTTTAAGCCTAACAATACTTTACCATCACTTTATTGTAACAAGAAATTTTTATGAACAAAGTTAAAAATAAAGTTTATACTAATGGGCTTACTTGTACCATTGTCAGATCATCCTTTGTAGCAATTAAAGCGGAGTTTCATGAAAATGTTGAAAAATATGTACTGTTAAAGTTTTTGTATACGTTCTGTTATTTTAAGATTCATATTTTTTGACAACACCTGGTTACGCGGCAAAAGACGTACATACTCGAATACATTTTGTTATTACAATTACATTAAAGAAACATTGAAGATCGGCAGTGTACCCAAGAAGGGGCTTATTATGAGCACCCATAGCCTCAAGCGTGCATTTAAAACCTGTTAAATGGGGTGAGACTCAGGTGGTACTCTGTCTACTTTGGACGGAGATGAGACATGACCGTAAATCATCATCATCAACAGCCTTCAGTAGTCCACTGACTGGACATATGTACTTCTCTATTTAAAAAGAAGGTATTTTATACAGACGGGTTGGTATATGTTTTGTTTTTTTGCTTTGTTTGTTTATTTAAGACGGGACGGGTTTTCCTCTTCATCTACTACAGTGGCCAACCGCGAGGCGGCGACGTGAAAACTTTACCCGAAGGTGGTGCCCAAACTAGCGTGCAGGCGTTGGGAGGGGTCCGGAAGGCTTAATAGCAGCAGTTCCCGGATTACTTCTGTTGCCGGTGCAGAGTGACACACCGCGTAGTTTTAGTCGGTCCCATTACGGCACACCAACGAGGGTTGCCATACGTTAAAAGAAAAAAAGGTTTTGCTTTTAAAGTTTCCTTCTCTTTGCAATATTGTTTGTCTTGTGTAGTTTTTAAGGTTCTGAAAACACCCACAGGATAAATAGGGATGGAAAATTTCCATATTCTAAATCCGGCACCACACGGATGCATGAATGTTTATTATAAACTAATGTGTACATAAAATGACATGTTGCATTTCGTGAACGTGACATTACTCTTCCGAATTAAAAACAGCCCCAACGTCTTTGGAATTGCACGCAATTGCGTTGTTCTCCAGCTGACTTTTAGCAATATTAATTATGTTTGCATTATTGTGTATTTTTATATGTCATCTGAAGGACTTTATTAAATTTATCAGCGTTTACAGTTCACCATGCGATCAGTGTATTTTCAGAGTAAACATCCTAACTGCTGAGTCAGAGGTCGTAGATGCGACTTCCATTCAGTACTAATTATTGCATGATTGTTACAATCGCTTCTTTTGTGTATGTGTTTTATTTATTAGTAACACATGTAATGTTATACAAGTATGTTTATCATTTATTTGGCAGCAATAGCACAGGTTCTGCCAAGTTTAGGATAAGAGGGGTATGTGAGTGAAATGGAACAGGTTATTATTATAAATAACTAGCTTATCCCACGAACTCTGTTCCGCCTTAGAGGCAATAAATAAGCAGATTTTGGATTTTGGACTGAAAAGTGGTCGAATGGAATAAAAAGTATCCTATGTTCGTCTCCTGGTTCTAAGCTACCTCCCCACCAATTTTCAGCTAAATCCGTTCCGCGGTTCTTGAGTTATAAGTGGTGTAACTAACACCACTTTCTTTTATATACCTAGTCTTGCCATAAATATTGTAATAAAGAAAAAAGAAAATTGTTAACTGCAAATAACATTTATTACTTTTACAGTGTGTCAGTTTAATACATAAATATAAAACAATTAAAAATATAAAAAGCTTATTCGAAGTGGTCTCCATTGGCTGCAATACAGTCCTTTAAACGATGAGGCCAGTTATCAATAGAAGCACGCACTCTTTCCATGGGAAAATTCTTCACTGCCAATCGTATAGATTGTTTTAGGGACTCCAAATTATCATGGCGTTTAGAGCAAGCTGTACTCTCTAAAACTGACCACAAATCATAATCCAGCGGATTAAGATCGGGACTAGACGACGGCCAGTCTTCAGCTCTGATGAAGTCCGAAACGTTCGATTCCAACCAAGACTGCGTGGACCGAGCTTTATGACCCGGCGCCGAGTCTTGCTGGAAGGACCATACTTGGTTATTGAACATGGTGATGTTAAGGGGCTTAACTACCTTCTCAAGAATGGTATCTTGATACACTTGTGCCGATGTTTTGATACCTTTTTCACAAAAATATGGCTCAGTCACTCCTTCATAGCTAACACCCCACCAAACCATCACTGAAGTCGGATAATGTCCACGTTGCACTCTGTCGACTAATTGGGAAGCTTCCTTAGAGCTTTGAGCATAAATACGGTCATTTTGTTTGTTAAAATGTTGCTCAATTGTAAAAATTTTCTCATCCGTAAACAAAATTTTTCTGTGACCTCCCTTTGCGTACCGCTTCAGTAGTTGTTTCGATTTTACCACCCTATTCTTCTTTAAATTATCAGTTAAGAAATGGCCAGTGCGTCTCTTATAGGCTGCAAGTCCTAAGTCATCTTTTAAAATACGCGACATGGTTCTAGGTGCTATCTTCATTTCCCGAGATAAAATCTTTTGCTTTCGGACAGGATTTCTTCGAATTCTTTCCCTTACTGCTTTGACCACCTTTTTCGTACGAACACTACGTGGACGGCCAGATCTTTTTCTGTCACAAACAGAGGAGGTCTCATTGTACCTATTAATAGCCCGGTACACAAACATTTTACTAATACCAAGTGTATGGAGAGTTTTAAAAATTGCATTTGGCTCCATACCTACTTTGTGTAATGCTATCACAGCGATTCGGTTCTCTTTATCACCCCACACCATTTTAATATCGCAAAATATTTTACAATGTATTGGCGCCAAAATGAGAAAACACAATGAACAATCGTATAAAAATGACAGATTCGAAATTCAAATGTAATATTTTTTTATAATTAAGTGTAACAGTATTTATGGCCAGACTAAGTATATAGATTTTTATCAACAGGTAATTCTGACAGTATTGTTGTAAACATAAGCCCAAAAAGTTTTGTCATACCACAATAATTAGATTCGATTTTCAAATTTTCAGAACAGTAGAAACTTTTTGCATTTAAGTGACAATACAACATCGAATCTTTAAAATTCAAGTTACATGTGTTGACACAAATATAAGATTTTTCGTAGGATACAAAATTTTTTAAACTATCCTTATTTTATCCTTACACCATTACATTCCTGAGCAGAATTGACATCAATCATGCGGTCAACGTGAGGAACGAAGGCTTGTGATGATCATATTGACCAGTTAAGTGCAAGTTAAGTTATCAAATTCAAGTCCAAGTTATCATATCCTGGACTTCTTAATAAAAAGCTATTCCTGGAGCTTTTTTAATAAGGGCTAATATAATACATTATGCGGCTTCAGTCGATTCTATTACGACATACGACCCCACCGTAAGCTCCACTATGGTGACAGTTCGAGGGGGATTCCGCTCCCACAAGAAAAATAGTATATTTCTGAAATAGTGCATGTACCAAAGGATTTTCGCTGTAGGATTGCAATAAAATACAAAAATATTAATACTTTAAGCTACGTGCATTACAGGGCATCCTGTCAGTATAGTAAGTGGGTGTGTCTATAGAAATGTTGGCAGGCGTTTTATAACCAGATTGCATAACACTGGCTCACTTATACAACTAGCGTGGGATGACCAACAGATATTTATTTTTTATAAAATCTCACTTCATAACCATATGACCAATAGAAGTAAAAAATAACGTAGGTACGGATGTTATTTAGTCTGAAATCCTTATCAATATTATAAATAGGGTTTTTTTATTTCTTTTCGAACATTGTATTGTTTAAGTCACTTCGAGTTGAATATACGAGTATGACCACAGTTCGGTGCTGGTGAGTTTATAACTCGTGGGGATTTTCACAAGACAATGAAAAAAAAAAGAGCAAACGTAACACATAATATACTAGCTATCTACATCTATCTCTAATTTGTATTTAATCTACAAAAAATAAAAACATAAAAACAAAACAGCTCAGAACTTTTCTACTAAATTTGTTGCCTAATTTCTTTATTATTTTAGTACAACACTGAACACAATACTGATTATGTTATCAATAAATTTAATAAAACTTAAAATAAATTCGACAAATTCACAAATTCTAGGAAACGTTACACTACCTTATAAATAAATCAAAATAAAATAAAACAAGTAAAGAGGTTAAGTTAAACTGCTGAGCATCTGAATAATTTCTCCATTTCTTAAGCTCGTTTAGATTTTGTCTTTACACTTTGTAATAATTGTTCGACAACGTCTAAAAATATTTAACAGTTCAATACATCTGAAATAGAATGAGACATATTGTCTGTTTATCGGGTGCAACCACTTTATTCCAAAAGAAAACACATAATTTATTTTATTTTGTATAACATCAATAGGGTGACAGGCCTTCCATTTTCGCTAAACGTCTACTCTAATATTTGAGTAGTTACTTACTGTATGAATCCCTCATTTGCCTAGATGGGTTTTTACTTATATATTTATAAACTTTTCACAGATTTTTAATTACTTTCTGACTTACTTACGTAACTTGAGCTCGTCAATCGAGGATTGAGTCGATAAGTTTGAGGCAGTATGCAAATTGTTGTAAGAACTTAATGCATGTTTCGCTGTATGTGCAAATCACAATAACATAATGCTCCTTATGTACGATACCATAATATTCTTTAATTAAAAAAAATATTCTGACTGTAAGTATTATATCTTCAAACAGACGCATAGATACTCGTATACAACAGTGATACAATTTATAGGGAAACGAGTAAACAAGCTGTACTTGACACATCTGTAATATTATGACGCAAGATAATAAATGTACGTAGTATGATTTCCACGAGGCGCGTTATTAAGAGCAAGTTTAATATTATTCATTAGTTACTTTACATATTATTTATTAATTACACCTAAAATTCTGTAAATAATGTTCTGAGTATCTTTTGGAAGAGCACCTGCGTATAAGTAGGCTCATAGTCTTTATAAACAAAAGTGAATGGCAATTAATGGCTTAGTAAAAGTATAAATATGAACGTATTCGTGTGAACTCGAGGACGACTCGACCAATTCAGCAATTTTCCGTCAGCCTTTCCGTTAAATGACAAAGAAGGTTCTTACGGAAGGAGAAAAATAATAAAATAAAAATTTTTATTTCATACAAAGCATAAGATAAATCAAATACCTGTCCTGTTAAACAAAGTTGACATAACAGCTTCTGTCAGGGCTGTTAGTAACAAATCAAAGTAATTATTTTCATATTATTATTTTACCATTTTCTTGTAAAATAGCAATACCTATTTCTTTTATAACCACTACCTGGTTCTCATTGGGAATGCAACCTTGTTCAGATAGGACAAAAGTAGAAGATTAATTGAGAAGTTTAAACTTATTTCTCGTGTCAGTTTTATTTCTCACTTCTCATTAATGTCACCACAACTAGTGTATTATACAACTCTTAAGTCAATCTTACTTCTTATAGCTGCATCTTATGTGAATTTGAAACGTTTATCAGATCTTGCAAATTTGAACTGTCTTCCACTTAACAATTCTTGTGTATGTCTTAACTGCTGTCAACGGCAAATTATGTATTATTTTTCCATTATCACAAATATCTGCCGGTCTTTTTAACTAGTTAACATTTCAGAATTCTAATTGTTTGACCTATACTTGAAACTGTAATAGTTTCAAATATGCTACGTCAATACACTGGCTGGTTGTCAAAATCATTGCGATCGTTAACATTTGTGAACGGAACCTCTTGTGTCATTCGTTAGACTGCAAGGATAGCATAGTAAACTGAGTGTTGTGGGTGCGATCGACATTCGGGATAAGACTTTATGAGATCTATAAATTGTTGTTCTAAGTCCAGACTCTTACCCAGCTGTTCGACACAGGGTACGATACTGTTAATGCAGGATTTGTTAAAAAAAAAGAAAGTTAGATGATAGACGACTAGCAAATAGTGTAAAATACTACGAACCACGATAGAGTTTATATTTTTTTTCAATGTTTAAAAGTATTATACGATTGCTTACGTAATATTTTCTTAGCTTATGTCAATCCCAAATAAAGTATTTATTTTATTTTGTATTATACTACTATTAGATATAGAAAATTTAATCCGTTTTGATTCTACAAGTGTGCCTCACAAAATACCAGTATAAGACAATCCATTCATTGCTTGTTACAACTCCTCAAACCTCCTTGATTGGATGACCTTGACTCCCCAAATATTCTAAGGGTGGCAATTCATTCTGGGGTTACAAGTGTCCACGGGCAGCAGTAGCCACTTATGGACTCATATGGTACATTTACCTCCTTAAATGACAAGAAACATTTAGAAAATTTTCTATCTTCCATGATAAACGAATATCTGCCGTCTCATCGTTTGATATAGATAATACACGGATTTAGCCTGGTGCATGTAATATTTAAAGTTCTGTTGGCAGTTTAATTCTTCGTACAAGATTTTCGCAAATATAGTTGTACCTTTGGTAAAAGATAAATTGTATAAAAGAGCGATAAGCCGACAAATGTCAGGCTACAATGCCTTAAGCACTCAATTATTGTCTGTTAAGTAATTTAATTTTTACATAAAGTACTTCAAATAAATTTTGATAAGACGTCAAAATTAATTAAACTTCTTGCCAGAAAATAAAATGAACCTTATCCATTTTGATATACTGCGGCAATAATTCTTTTAATTTTTCCACAGACTATTGACCCGGAATTCTTTATCTTAAACATATCTGTACAAGGAAGATATATCATTGTGTTTACATCATTTTCAAGCGTACAAGATCTTCTTTTCCGCGTCTCAAATAATGAATAATCATGTTCAAAGTGTAGTCAGGATTACGCCTTTTACAAGTAAATACTTGGACAATGACTTATTACCTGTTTTCATACGATCATATTCTTAGTTTTAAATCTTAAGTGATTGATTTGGATCTTTACTTAAGTTTTTTATTTAATTTAAGCATTTTTGCTAGTATTATTGCTATAAAGACATATAAATTAAAAGTAAGAATGAATTCGAATTAAATATAAATTTATAAAATTTCCTTTTAAATTTATTTTAGGTTTATTTGTTGGATAACTAGTCTTTTGTTTGTTTTACATAAAAATTATTGTGTATAATAATATACATAACACTTTATTTTGTCTTATTCTGTATTATGGTCGAGCACGAGGCATTGTCTTATATCTAACTAACTTCGTCCCGTGGTATTAACTGCGGTTTTTATTCCTTTTTTGTTTTCTATTCCTAAAATTATAGTACTCTCAGTTGCTCCTTATAACTTTAGCTATCTGCCAGTAAAAGTCACATCAAAATCGATCTAGTCGTTATAGAGATTAACTTGAACAAACTGACAGAGAAAAAGAAAGTCAGACAAACAATCATTTTAAAAATAGTTTTTTCTTATGTAAATACCGTATCTACTTTCTGAAAAGTGCTTAATTTTAAATTATAAAACGATACTTTAATATTATTTACGTGTACGGATTCAATCAGTAGATTTTTTATGTATAGGGCTGACACTCGCAGACGGTTCACCTTAAAGTGAGTGCCTATTACCGTTCATGGATACATGGTTTTTTGAAAAACAAAGGTCTTCAAATTTTACCCATTTCACTTACACACGTGTAGTGACGGATTCCGAATACGGAGTGTCACCAACCCCATTGAACTTGGATCGTAAGGGGGACCGTAGGTATCGTAAGAGGTGACTAAGGGAGTAAACTATTCAGCACAACATCACTGCAACGAGAAGAAAAATTTAAAACAAATACCACACTACCCCTTTTAAAAATTGTGGTAAAGAAGGCTATAACCTCCTTGCTAAGAAGAGGCCTATGTCCAGTAGTAGACTGTGAAAAGCTGTTATTTATACTTACTGTCAGTTGATCCACTTTCTTATCAAACATAGTTTAAGCACGAATAATTATTTAATGAGAAAAAGACATCAAGGTCTTCAGAAAAACGCTATTCAATTGTTTTTTCCTTGACTGCCATCAATGGATCACGTAATGGTTTTCTTTTGTCTTTCAAAGCCAATCAGTCGGAACAGCCTTGTAGTCTTCCTCTGTACTAGGATGTTTACCTAAATGGGGATATTTTGGGTGATCCCATTTAAAGACTTTTTGCCGAAGCCAGAACAATTTACAAGTCGATAATAAGCTTTCAATTTAATTGAAATTTTATCGTGATTGTCAGGTTTTGTGTAACTTAGAATAGGTGTAGTTGTTTGAAGACTTCCGTAAACAAGTGATGACTGACAATTTTTTTTTAATTATGTAATTGCTAACGTAATTAAATGGCAAACTTGTTATACTTTCTACGCCGAGACAATTTTTAGAGAATTTAAAACTTTAATAAATTTTGATGTGACTAGCGATTTGAAAGTTAGCCTTCGTAGGTTAGGACATTTTAAGTTCAAGTATCTTATAAAGTTCAATCGTGGGAGAGCTATGCTTTGACATGTATCGTCCAGGTTCTTTTTCCTTTAAAGTGTGGAAACCCACTCCAGGGTTTGCGGCGGGGTGTTGTGTCGGAATCAGACCGACTAAAACCACACGGTATGCCACTCTGTGCCTGGAATGAGAGGGATCCGGGAACTGCTGTTATTAAGACATTGGAACCTCTCCCAGCGCCCACCCGCTCTGACGCTGGCACCATCTACTGGCAAACTCTTTATTTAGGCGACGGCACACGCGGACTTCGGGCCCTCGCGGTTGCCTACTGTAGCAGATTGAGATGAAACGTCCCGTCCACCCGTGGTCACACTCAGGGCATCATGAGGCGCTGGTAAACACACCTCCGCGACGAGGTTCGCCGGCAGCGAATTAGGTCCGAGTAGAGATCGGTTATTACTTCCGGTTTTTCTCCGTCGTTATAGACCAGACTCACCATAGCTTTACAGTGTTTAGCAGTTATTTTATCATTTTTTATCACAGAATAGAGAAATAAACATTAGAAGTGCAGTTAACGGTAAATTTTAAGGGATCCTTTCTCGCCCAGATGCACACATAAACGATTAATAATATTATACATACATAACGAACCCTATATTCATTCGTCAAAAGGATTTAACGAACATACATCCTAAATGTCATTTACAATGTTACTAAATATAAATTTATCTCTTTTAAATAAGATAGCATTTCACTTGCTTATTTATATTCTAACCAGTGATTACTAAATATTTTCGTGCAAATTATTTAGAAATATTCCCGCAGGAAATGCAGTTCATTGTGTGCTTTCGTGGTAATTAGTAATATAATAATAAATAATAATATAATAATAGATGATTGATGAATTGATGATGATTTAAAGATGTGTTGGCTACCTAGAGCGATTGCGCTCAAAGTTCTGGCACGTTTGCCACACCCTTATTTCTTTCTGTATTCTCCGCTTTGCCGCTTTACCTAAAATACAAGTGTTTCACGTCGTTTCTCTTTCTATAATTGCTAACGTCTCTATTCTCTCGTATGAGTGACTAATATTTTGTTCTGACCACGTGACTTAACTTTGAGAGACGCCTTTACCATATATTTGTTAGTTTTCTAAAAACGTTTATTTTGGTGGAATGTCAACTTGGCTAAGGACCAAGTGAGTGAGCTTAGTGGAACCCAAACTCTTCTGCTGATTCTTGGACTGAAAGCGCAGCAACATACAAGTGCGTTTTATGGGCGGCGGTGTTATTTGACCCGTCTGTTTATATAGATTTTGATTGTATGCTTTTAGCCTGACGCAGTCCAGTTCTTGACGTAATCATGAGTTGTGTCTGAAGTGATAATTAATATAATTTACTTTTACAATTATTTATCGTGTGAATGGTTTGTCGCAACGGGTTTATAAAAACATACTACATTACTTTATAATATACTTTAGTTTCTGAGACATGTGTGTCATATATATTGTTTAACATGTAAAAGCATCTCGTGTCTCAGTGTTTTTGGTCGTACTCGACGAATCGGTTTTTTAAGAGTTTTCACCCGTCTTTTAATAATTTATATAGAAGAACAACGGTTGCCGGGTGAGCTGATTATTACGTGATTAAATGGATATGGGGTCTGAAGTCTCGTTTCTTTTACTGGAACTTACTAATCGATACTAGCGCCCAATGATGGTTAGCATTGCCATTCACCGTGCCATTGCTACCAACCTTCTAAGAACACCTGTAGGTAATGACGGCAGATTATTAATACTAAAATTTTATAATGATGCGCTGTAAGTAAAAGGGTTAATCGGCTTTTCACTTCAATAACCACTTCAAGAAAGACGAGTTTAATCTCAATGCCAAGTTTAATACCATCTCCAAGAACTCGTAAGAACGTAACCACATTTACGATTTTGGCTCGGATCTCTTCCTGAGATTGTCTGTATGTTTACATCGTAACAGTAATTATAAGATTTACGATTTTGTAAGTACGGATATAAAGATCATGACATCACACTATTTCCAGGTTCAGTGAGGTAATAAATCACACTTGAAAGTTTCAGGGTTTTTTGGTTACTTCTAATTTAATAACAAAAAAATAAAGACGCAAATCTCACACATGGCCGTCTGATCCCAGATTAGGCAGAAACTGTGCTATGGCAATCTGTCAGTTAATGAATAAAATTATATACAGGTACATACATACATATATAATACAGATAAAGGACATGTAGACATAAAACAAATGGTCGTGTTTATCACTGGGTGGGTATCGAACTGACGAACGTTTGTTTACTAGTCAGGGTTAAATAAAAATAGTCGAACAGTCCCATTCAGATTTATTTTAATACGTGACTGATACATATTTCTTTTTTATGAACTGGGCTTGCTTCAGAACAAAAGCATTAACATTAATATTTCAAGATACACAAAAAATATTCGTGAAAATATTATCTCTGCTACACGATGTTCCGGTTTTTTTAGTGTCAAAAATAATGCTAAAGGATTATAATTAATTATAAAATAAGAAGTAAAGTGTAAGGTTTACAATAAATTTTATCTGATTATCGTAATTTATGTATTAGTACAATGGTCTATATGTTTGGATCGTGTGCCATGTCAAGTCTTTGAAAACCCTTCACAAGTAAAGTCTACATAAGCTGTTTACAATCTGCATATATGTAATTAGTAAAAACATTTTCTTTTAAATTTAGAGTCCTTAGTCTTATTCTTAATCTAAAATTTTTTTTATAAAGGTGCAAACGTCAGATTAAATAATATACAATTAATACTCTTTCCTTTTGTGCGGCAATCACCGCGGATACCACCGGTAAGTGACTAGAGGTAAAAACCGCAAGCCGTCTCGGGTACCAGTATCCGGGAGCTAAGTACACCCTCTTAAAGAAATCCCTGTAATCCTGACGTACCTCGGGTCACCTACGGCTTGTTGATGGCTCCCTCCCAAGTGATAGCCCCGATGTTCCCTTTGCTGCCTCCAAAAGGGCGTACGCAGTCCGTAGCGCTTGCATCACCACAACGGTACAATTGATACTGGTAAAAAGACGTTCGTAACGTACATGTATTTGTATAGCGTTGTTTTAATAATCTGTTTCCTTCTATTTTCAAAAATAATTCCGGTTAGCAGTATATTTAAATTTAGCATCGAATTTTACAAACAATCTGTGGTCCCATATTCAAGTTTCTAAGTCGTCGATTTTTTTGGAAAAAAAGAAACAAAACATTATTATGAAATGTTACCAAAAAGACCCGTTACGAAATGTAGTTGACCTTTTCCCGTACCATAAACACATTTCCATCAAAAGTCTGATGCTTCTAGACACATTACGAAATTTTCAATTCCTCGACGCGCACGTTACTCCGCGACCTCATTGCATCAAGATTAGGAGAATACTTGAAAACAGTAATGAGAGCACAATTCTGACCTGTTTATTATTACAAATGGAACATTGAAGTGTATTATTGCTGTGAGCTATGTTTAAAGGTTAATAGTTACTGCAGCGAAGAAAAATCGTAATTCTAACTTCGTAGCCATTATTTTTAGTTTAAATATGAGTTTGTTCACGTCAAACATGGTCACGTCTTATAGAAAACAATGTACGCTAACTTTCATCTGTAACAAAACATACTCAAAAATTACTGTTGGGACATTTGATTGATTGATAGAATCCACATTTAATAATAACAAACAGTAATAATGGCGGTAAACTTATGAAAGATGTAACTGCCATACAAAAGATAGCAGGTCCTTAGGATAGTCTAATGTTTGGTGGTTCAGAACAGATTCTAAAATTGAGACTACGTAGGCGCTTAAAATTTGCTCGCTCGTTTCGCCTGGAGAGAGCAATACAGGGACATCGGTGATCATCTGAAATCGCCCATACAAGTATGTATATTAATAAAATATACTGTATTACATCGGAATAGATGGAGTTAGTGAAATTGTGCCAATTGATGCAGGATAACAGTTGTCATGGTGATTGTGTGTCACGATGACTGTCCTGTCTTTTACGCCCCTCAAGCGAGGCGTAAAACAGTATTTTATTAGACGTCCATAGTGTGGGTCACCATACTGCATTGTCTGCATTCGCAATGAATATGGTGACCACAACTCTTGAATTTTATTCATGCTTTCCATCAGGCAGAGTAGAGTCACTTTTACTGGCTCTTAAAATCAAAAAAACTCTACTCGTAGTCACTGTTAACCGCCCAGTTCAGGCCACTAAGTCATATAAATAAGATAATGTTAAAATTATCACAAATTTTTTCACAAGAGTCTTACTATCAGATTGTTAAGTTTATTAATTAGTTTGCTGTAGAAAAAGACTTAATATAACCAGCGCGACAACGGTGTGATCATTGAAAAACGAAAAAAAATACTTCCTCGTTGAACAAAGGCCTAGTTGAAGTTCTCGGTGTAAAACAGTGAATACCCAGACTTACGTAAAACAAATAAAAAAAATACATTTTTTTTGGTAATTTGTAATGTTGAAGTACATTATTCCAGACTAGTGTACAGCTACGTTAACAAAGGGCCTTAAGATCTACGAGATTATAAGGTAAATGTGTCAAAGTCAGTATTACCAAGATATTGAAGGTTTGGAACCTTGGGAATGAACTAACGTACTGTTAGTCTCTGATGTCTAGTGCCTGAGGCTTTTAAGGGCTTTGATAGAGATTTTTGTAAGCCTATTGAGTATGAAACCATAATGACGCAATTTTTATAAGAAATTTACATATAACTGGGATTGAAGTTGATTCGTAGGGATACCCTAGAAATAGATCGTTTGTTCTGGTGCTATTTACAAATACGTATTTACTATACGGACTCTCAAACCAAGAACAACAATTTATAAATCACACAAAGTTATATTCCACGCGGAGATCGAACCCATAACACTTAGCCTCACGGTAACTACAACGCCACAAACGGTTGTAATGTACTGAAAGTCTATCTATATATTTCTGTCTGTGTTCTAGAATCGATAATACATTTGAAATCGATAATACAGTTTTGAATTTCTCAATATTTATTGCAGCAAAGAGAAGATAAAAATTCATAAACTCAAGTTCAAAACCGTAATTTGTATTCCTGAGCCCATAAGATCGCATTCCAATATGTTATCATCTAAAATGGGTCACTGTAATATCATTGTGTGTCACGTTTGTCTCAGTTTACTAACTACAGCCTCGGGTTGAACACGAGACTTCTGTACATAGTAAATCAGGGTGTGGTACAGACGAGCGCAAAATTACTAAGTTTGACCATCACGTGGCCTCAAGTTAGTATAAGTACGATTGTAAGTTTATGGTTAAAGTTTTCATCAATGTGCTTTTGTGAGGCTATCCATTTTCAGAATCGATACGTTTAGCTTTCTACAGGAAAGTGAACACGTTAGATTCTTAGATTTTCTTGAAGAATATTGAATGGCAATTGAACTGTCAATATTGTTATTGGAACGTATTTGCAGATAGTTCTAAAAGAACTGTAAGGGGTGCTTCAGTTATAGGTTATATTAATTAAAAAAATATTTGTATTAGATATTTTTTTATTTTGCTGTTTTTATTTAATTTATTGGAGTTAACAATTTTGAGGAATTTTGTTCCTAAATTCCGTGTCCGAAAGAAAATCAACCAAGACACAATAATAGAAAAATTGCAGAATATTTGACAAAAAAGTATACTAGAATATACCACATAGGCATCTGTATATATAATAAAAAAAGTTAAATGAAAGTTCAACAACACTGAAAAGTAATTCGCGAGCCGTAATGTGTGATTAGTAAAAATTGAGTTACCCTCATTTCATCGGAAAAAAAATTGAGAAACTTTGACATCTCAAAAAATTTTTCGAATAATTCAATTCGTCAAATTATTACTTATTATCCTTTTATTAAAAAAGAGTTTATTTACAAAAAAAAATAATTAAACCAAATAGCAAGTGAACATTTAGACAGTATACATTTACTCAAATGATTTGTTGTTATTTGTTTAGAATTTATCACAAGTGGAAAAACATCCTTGCAGTAAAATTATTTACTTCATTTTTATTGTGTAAAATTTATGTTTTACCAGCTGAAATATTTATTTACATAAAAACTGGTTAAAGTTCTACTTGGTAAAAAGTTTTTGTTTAAAATTAGTTTGCCATAATAAATCATTTGATAAAAGACGAAATGCCTTAATTCTCATCCTTGGTATAATTTTATCGACAAAAATTTGAGTAAATTAAAATGTGCATAGTAAAATTATTGCAAACACTGCATTGGTAGAAAATTGTTAAAATTTGTTAGAACAATGAAATTTAGTCAGAATAATTTCAGCAAAATTTTCGGCAAAATTAATAACCATTACCATAGGATATTATTTGTCTTATTATGACTCTGATGATGTCAGATTATGAGCTATACTTCCAAACACTTGAAAACTTCTAACATCATACCAATTTTACGTATTTACTTATAAAAGTCACTTTACCTTTTCCCAATAATCTAAATCTCGCGTAATAAAATCAGGGACGCTATTACGGAATTTATGAAATACTCAGTTTCACGTGTGGATACACACTTTTTAGAGGTTTCATATTTTACTTCAGGTAGGCCAAGGACGGGTCTTCGTTAAGTGTTATGGAGGAAAAATGATCAACCTTGTAGATGTCCTTCTTTTTGCATCTAAGTTTTATCATATGTAGAAATAAATAGCACACAATTTAAGAGTGTTTGCGCCAACGAAAAAGCTTTTAAGGAGCCCGATTATCTTAATTCAAAGTAAAAATTCTACTTTGAATTATTATTACTAGAATAAAAACACTCCTATGTTTTTGATAAATAAATCTATTGGCAACCCTTTGGAATCTTGCAAAAAAAACAAATTAGCTCTAACTTTACCAGGGAAGATTAGTTTCTTTATTCGTATCAATATTTCAAACTCGACTTTTAATACACACACTATTGTCTCTTACGTAGTGTAAATCATAACGTCTTGGTAAAATAAATAGTGACAAGTCAAATGGGTTTCGCTGATTTCTTTTTATTTTAATAGCCTGCCAAAGTGACTCTACGCTGTTTGATAAAAAGCATGAATATAAATAATTAGAATATATTCAAGCGTACATGGGACGTAAAAGACATGAGAGTCCTCGTAACATTTTATTGTACACGTTTATCACGACAATTGTCACCCCTGCATCAAGGGGCCTCCGGTCTCACATTTACCAACGAAACACACAGCACGGATGCTATCGCTTTAGGTTGGTCTTCGTCAGACGAGCCGGCCCGTGCATGCTGAAATCAAATCAGCGTGGTTCTGCCATCTAATATTTCACTGTCAACATTTTCATTTTCTGACCATAATGTGTAAATTTTACCTTATGTGTTTACCATTGATAACTTAATTTATTGATTTGGATGGGTTCCGTATGTAAAAAGTACAAATGGAATTTTCAAAGAACGTCTACAACGATCAGTATGCAATTGGTGTAAAATACTTCTGCATACTATTTCTTGAACTGCAAACACTTAAGAAGCACAAGGTAAATAATTTAGGCTACTTCTGTTGACCGAAAATCATGTTTGGCAGGACTCCAAGTGTCACGCAACGTTACTCTTGGGTTTGTATCACAAGATGCACCGAATTTTATAGAAATATGAAAGCATGATTATATAAATTTTGATAAGACGATTTACAAAGCAATCAATTTTTTTTTATGTACAAGCTCTGCTTAGTTTGGGACTAGATAGCTGTGTGTATCAAATGTCCGAAATATTTATTTTATTTATTTGTTTTACCTATTCTAAAATAATTATAATTTTTTATTATTTATTTATCTATTCTAAAATTTTATAAAATTAATTTATAAAAGAACTAGCTGCTGCCCGCGACGTCGTCTGTGTGAAGGCTCTACAAGTACCAAACGGACCTAAGATGCCAGTGTCCCTATAGCATTATAATTAAACAACCTTTAAAATATGTAGCGTTAAAATATAAGTATACGCTTTTTTGCAAGCGAAGCAAGTGAAGAGAGTTATGTGGGAATCCTGCTTAGTTCAGTCATAAGATGTGACTGAAATAAATCGAGAAAATAATGCAGGAATACATTCCAGGACACAAAAGAGTAAATATACGTACAAAGGTATCATGCCTTACAAAATAGACGTCGTTAGATTACACGCTGTCACAGAATGCATAAGAAAAAAAAAGATTCACAGCTCCTTTCCTACGGGAATCTTTATTACATATTATCACGCTATCACCTACGGGTGATAGCGTGATAATATGTAGCCTATATGTTGACCCGACCTATTAGTAATATTCACGAAAAATTTGAAATAAATCCATGCAGTACTTTTTGAGTTTAGCCGGGACATACATACAGACTAACAGACAAACAGACAAAAACTCTAAAAATTATATTTTTGGCTTCGATATCGATTGTAGATCACGCCCCAACTATTCTTCAAAAAAAAAATATTCACTGTACAGTTGGGACTTTCCTATGATTATACCTATGTATTATATGTATGTATAGATTTGCCCTGACTGATTGATTCATCAACGCAGCAATTTCGGCAAAGTAGTATTTTTTTATTTTTAAAACTTATTTGGCTGCCATTGTGTAATTGCACGTCTACATTACATGTTTATTTACATCTTAAGATACATCTTAATAGTTTATAATAATCTAATAATAAATAGGTACTGATATAAATAAAGAAAATGTTATTGAAATATATGTCTTCAAAAGATTTAAGACCTATAATAATGCCCTAAACAAAGATATATTACTCTTAGTATGTTTGGTCTTTGTTGTACGTTAAAGAGGGCAGATTGCTGCCATTAGCTAAATATGTGTCAATGCTATCGGAACACGTTTGTATACGATTTGTTTATCAATTTTACGTTGGCTAATACTATGTATCATCTCGTGAATATGTTACTGTAAAAAGTTTCGATCAGTCAGGAGTAAAACTCCTTGTTTAAAAAAATATGGTTGTTTGTTGAACCATAAATTTTTGTTTAAAAGATTTTTTTGTTGACACTTTTGCCAAAAATACTTAGAATTTAGTGCTCAATCTAGTGGCCACTATGATATGTTACTGTTTATTTTAACTTTAGTCAAAACCACTTTTGATGTATTGACAGTTTTGACTGCAATATATACACACAGCAGACGCAGACGTTCTTCTTAGTGTTATTTCATGACACTATGGCAAAATATGACAGATATTTTGTATCTAATTAGTAATTTAAAGATCAACTCAAAGTTTAACTTCTAAGTGGGCAAATACGACCTTAATTTGTTAAAGTATATTATTAAAATAAAACTCAGAAAATAGGGTTAAAATTAGTAAATCGGTCTCATCAGGTAAGTTTGAAGTTGAGAGTTAAAAGAAAAGATAAAAAAACGATTGAAACAAACGTACTGACAATCTTAGCCTCTACAAGAGACTGTTTTCATGGCGTGCTGTTTTCATCCAAACTACTCGGTGGTTACACAGAAGTAAATACATATTTGTACTGCAGCACGATGCCTCTTATTTTAGGACGTGTATACAAATACTATCTTTGTATAGTACACGTGAATTCCCGTGTGTATTTGCTTTAGAATTTTCCTTGACTATTTATAAAGTTCTCAAGAGGAATTTAAAATTTATTGGATCGAATACAGATTGTTATATTACTAATGTTTTGAATGATATTTATTAGGTTTGCCGGGGTTTATTTTGCTTGTCTAGATCATATATTATGAGGAACATTAGGGTGCATAGAGATCCCACCAAGAACCTAAAACTCCCAGCCAACCTGACATGCAAGTGGTGTAACTGCTGATCGACGGATGAAGCGCAGGCAAAAAATGAGCGTTTGATATCTCTCCTCTGTCTGGCCTGTCTACCTCTCCGGGTAACAGACGTGATTTCATCTATTAGGGAGAAGCTTAAGGCTTATTAAAAATATGTAGTCCTTAACGTAATGTACATAAACTATTCTTTTAATTAACGTAATTACAAGGAGCAGTTAATTTCAAATGAACTCTAACTTTTATATGAGCGAATTTAAGACTGTCATATTGTAGGATTTCGGCACGTTACGGTTTGAGTTTTATGCAAGTGGTACCTATTTATATTAAGTATTACGACCGGTAATAAGAGCTACTGAGGCTTTAAGAATTTTGATGGCTAAGATTATAGATATACCTGCTCCTTTACTTTCGATACCTAAAAGGTTGTGTAGGCTGTTTCCATACGCGAACCCACGAATTCAGGTCACAGGACTGACTTTTGTAAGAAAAGGTATGGCTATGTCGGTGAAGGCGTTCGACGAGCACTTCCGACAGCTTGCTCCAAAAACTAATCGACTCTGCTGCTGCCCTTGGGCGACTCTTGCCCAATTTGGGTGGAGCCAGTGTCACGACGAGGCGGCTGTACACTGGGGTTGTCCGGTCAATGGCACTGTTTGGTGCACCGGTATGGGTGGTGACTCTGACTGCCCAGAATACGGCTTAACTCTGGCGCCCTCAGGGGATATTGGCGGTTAGAGCTATACAAAGCTACCGCACCGTGTCGACGGAGGTGGCGTGTGACTTGATTGGAACTCTCTCGTGGGATTTGGAGGCGGAAGTACTCGTTGAAGTTAATAGGTGGACGGTTGATTTTCGGGTAGGTAGCGGTACTCGGCACCGGCCCGAAGCGGTACAAGAGTGGCGTGAGGTTATTCGTTGAACCACGACGTCGTCTAAATGAAGAGTTCACCCAAAGGTAGTGTCCGTGCTAGCGGGCAGGCGCTAGAAGGGATCGGGATGTTGTTATGACAGCTGTTACCGGATCACTTCTATCTCAGGTGCAGAGTGGCATACCGTGGTAGTTTTAATCGGTCTGATTCCGACACCCGACCCCACCGTAAACCCCGGTGAGGTGACATCCAGACGGGGTTTCCACACGTTAAAAATAAATAAAAAATTGGTTAAGGCGCACCTTTTTTATCTTTGTTTATTTAGAGACTTTTGTTACATAGCTCTTAAAATAGATCTTTAATTATCAATAGTGTAGAAAAAGTCAATTTTCCATATAATCGTGTAATATTTACGTTAATTTAAATAGTCATTTATGTTTTGCCTGAGGAAAGGTTTTGTACAATCTAAAAGTAATCCTGTATCAGTTCTCGTTAAAGATGAATATTAAGGCTATTTCGTTGAGTTCCGGGACAGTTTCCCTTTCCCTGGGACTTCCCGAGTGACATAACTCGGTACTATCGTAGTCACTGCTGTATCAATAAATAACTTATATAGTACCAAAATTTAAGAACACAATATTTCCATTACATTAAAGTTCCTGCTAAGAACGTGTTTCTAATTTTCACACAATAAGTGGTATATCTGTTTTCATTCGTTCTAAATGTTGATAGAATTGAAAAATATCGATTGTAAATACAAGTATTATATCAATACATACATGAAAAACTAAAATAAAACAAATGGTATCCACATATTATGATTGCTCACAAAGGAAGTGACACGGAAGCAAGTGCAGTCCATTTGTACGAAACATAACATTGCAATGATGTTTCATTTCAGACATAACACGTAATGGTATCGATGTTTGAATAATTTCGTCTGCCAATAAGAAACAGATGTAAGGGTTTTATTTGTGTACGCTTTATTGTGTTCAAAATTGATGTGTTGGATAAAATTTACAGAAAAGTTATTGTTATAAGAATTTTGCTGTTTGTATTTACAAAAATAATATTATATGTCTAATTAAAACTACATATTATTAAATGTTTAAATTTGTGATTTTTGAAATTATGTTCTATACTAGCTTTACTAAAAGGCAAGAAACTTTTATATATTAATTTTAAGATTACTAGTTTGAGAGACCAATTGAAGTTATTTTTAACGTTAGTTTAGTATTATGGTATTAGATCAAGTGTCTCAATAGTTCATAATTTTAAAATTAACTCGTCCACCATGGTCAAAGTTTAAATTGGAATTAACACGTGACACTTTCATTGTTGTAATTTGCTTACATGTCTCACGTTTCTCAGGCAACATTAGTTAATACAACTAAAACCAGATAGTTTAATTAAACTGTCATGTGTCCCATGAGTTCACTTTCGTTAATATACGAAAAACTGTATTTTTCCTTATGAAATATACTCTACGTATTTTCTGCAACCTCGCAACGTGTTTACAAAATCTCATGATGATCGATTGAATAGTTGATCGTAAAAGCGTGAGCGAAAAACAAATAAACAAACTCGCTTTCACAATTATAAAAATATCGTAGGATTAAATTTAAAAAAGTATTTATTTTTCCAATGTCAATCAAATCAGATTGAGGCAATCGTACGATTTAAAAAGGTTGAAAGAATTTGTGCACCTTGAACACTGCTTGCATATCTGTGGTGGCTAATTTCATCCCGTGATTCATTCTAAAGGATTCTGTGTACTTGCCCTGTCTCATTATGTTGATGTCGAAACTCTGTATCCGATATAAACGGTGTGAAGTTTGTAGGGTTATTAGGTACATTGCATTCTGTGCTTTGTGCTCGTATTTCAGTTGTATGAACTGTTGTAAAAAATACGTGTGAGGTATGAGATTGTTATTATTTAATTTTGTTCTAAAATTGAGGTTATAATAACTAGCCAGTTATACATTTTTAGATCATTTCAAAATTGAAATCTAATCAACATACCTATGTTAAACAACAGATACATTCTTATTTTCTGTTAGTTAAATGTTGTAATTTTTTTTTCTAAATTAAAAACCTGTCAAAGTGACTCTACTCTGCGCATTGAAAAGCATCAATAGAATCCAAGAGTTGTGGTCACCATATTCATTGCAAATGCAGACAATGCGGCGGACACTATGGCGGCCTAGTAAGATGCTTTTTCACGCCCCACTTTGGGATGTGAAAGGTATGACAGTCATCGTGGTACTGTAAGGTTCACACAGTTACCACGATTACTGTCACCTCTACATCAATCGGCCTCCGGTCTTGCACTCACCAACGAAACACGATAACAGGGATGCTGTCACTATAGGTTGGTCTGCTCAGTATATCATCAGTTAATATACACACATTAATTATGTGATCCATGCTGCTATATCTATTGTTATTATCATATAAAGTCTACATGCGCTGCCATACATGAAACCTCATGAAACATAATGCATAACCCATAAACATACAATATATCATCTAAATGCTCTATTAAGAACTGCACCGTCTAAACAGTTAGAACTAAATTAACTCACTTTCTATTGCCTGTATTACATTGATACTGAGCGGTTAATAACTGGATACGGAGCCATAGTGCTGGGATAATTATTATAACTAACATTTTGTTATTTTAACTTTTAGTTTCTTTTTTTTTTAAACATAGAGTAACGTTAGTTAACTTTTAAGTACATAGATAAGTCATTTGTGAAAATGTAACCTGTATGCGTCTAATTTTACTGTTGTGATTTATAGATTTTGCGTCATCTCAATAAAAACAAAGCTTACTTTGGTTGCCACCGGCAAATATTGTAAAATTATTGTACATTTATTTCACATGAGTAAGGTGAAATGCTTAAGTCCCAACCTGCCACTGTTCATAAAATATTAGATAAGCAGCTGTTTCATCAAGTTCATAAATAAAAGTAGCGAAAGAAATCTTATACACGATAAAAACTAAGTTATTTACTTACTAATTACCACAAATGTTAAGGGGTATAACTTTGCTGGAGTATTAAAAATTCTAGAAGCAATTACTAGTGAATGCTTGAGTCTAATTCTCCATCGAATCGCAAACTTATGTTTGAAGTATACCATAGAACTAACGAGTTAGCTAAATTATGTTCCTTCTCAATAAATTTATTTAGCTAAAGTTTGTTAAGAACATAGAGCACAAAACGTCATCGAACTCTCATCCAATAACACAACATGAGCTACTGCAAGTTAACATTAAGAGCTAAATGAAACAACATTACAGAAAACTATACTTATCTTATTAAACTAACTCAGCAAGTGAACGTCCTCCATATTGTATTAAGTTTCTAAGCACATACACAATTGAAACATTCATCTGATAGTTTTAAACTTCGTCGACGGTAGAGTTCGTAGAGAATTATTAACGTAAGCAATTTTGTTTCGCTACAGTTTTGGTATTAAAGATATGTACATATTTCTAACTCCCTAGATACAAACTTTCAACATCGTTAATTAATAAGTTCTTCCAATAGTCTCCATATGAAGTAAAGTTGTTGTCTACCAGCATTAAGCACATATCAACTATTTACCAGGTGAAAATTCAGCTGGGTTGGATGGTATTTCTTACCTAATATTTATTTATATATTATACATATTTCATGTCAACCATTGAATGATGTAGAGAAAACAGGAAGTAGGTGCATTTAGGTTGAAATGTGTATCAGAATAAATAGACTTAGTCAAATATAAACCTGTCATACACTTAAGCCTATTCAAATTAATATACAATATTGATGGTTAAAACAAGACTATAATTAAGGCTTCCCATTCTGAAAAAAAAATAAGAAATTTTTTTTTCAAATATTTTCTCGAAGCAAAATTTTTATCTTATCCCATTTTTCATACTTTCAAAATGATCAGATATATTACTGTAAAAGTGTGAATTATAGAAAATTAGTAGTATGGCGAACTTTTACCACCATTCACTAGGTAAATCTTAGCATTTGCTTTGAAATACGGTGAATGTTAAAAATTAACGTGTCACAAGAACATTGATCAGTTACCCAAGAGTTGGCGGACCTCCGCGAAGACGACGAGGAGAATCTGCTTCATGAGGAGTACCGAGATGTAAGGCAAACTATGAAGTTTTCCATTAGATGCAGAAATCGCAGGAACGTCTCGATCATGACTTATTGGGTCGCCCTTATTGTGCCAAAAGCTCCACGATTCGAGCAGCTCAAGCTTGTTGCAAGAAGTGGTCGAGGACTTTTTACTGCAGCAGGCCGTGCACATGGCCGTCGATGGCCTTCTTGGTAACAGACGACAGGGGGAACGAGGATAATATTCCACCCGTCAGGGAATCGGAGATAGGAAATCGATTTGGTCGCAATCCATAGATTCATTATTTGAGTGGATACTCTTTCCCCACATCGTCTGGCACCTCCACGAGGTAGGCTCCGATCTGGACGATCAATTCGGTTATCGAACGGGACGTTCGATGTTCCAGGCCGTGACCGAAGAGGCGGTGAGCTGTGGCGGCGTGCTCTAAGTGTACAAACAGTGGAAAACATTCAATAGCCTACCATTTAGCTGCTTCAATGAAGTACTTCACTACCACGAGGTGATAGAGTATCTTAGGCGGGTGGTGGTACACTACTTAGTGAGGTACCCAAGAAAAGTAAACAGTTCGGCTCTTCCTTCCTATGGCAATTGGTTAAAACTTGGATTTCACTAACAGCCTACGTATTTTCTTTCAACTTTTATCCAGGATCTTTTAAGCAGGTTGTGAAAAAGCATCTCATTAGACCACCATAATATTAGTCTTGTTTGCATTCGCAATGAGGATGATGACCATCACTTTTGGAATCGAGTGAGTCAAAACTAATAAATTCGCCTGTTGAAAGTTTCAGAATTATAATTGAGTGGAAGGAATACATAAGAAGTTTTCTTGTATCATTAAGAATTGTTTTTCAAGCACTAAGTAAGTAGCAACTAATTTCTATTCAATAAAAACTGCATTTCCTTATAGATTTTTTTATGTGAATCAATTTACATAATGACAATAAAAACTGTAACTTGACAATTAATTGAGAAAAAAAGGCGGAAAACACATTAATTTGTCGTGTTGAGGTACAAATCATTTGGATGTAATTTTTTCTAGAAAACAAAAAATAAATAATGAAAACATCTATTTAATGTAAATACAGATTTTGAGAAAAAAAATTAAGCCTTGTCATCTTTCTAAGAAGAGCGTGTTTATTTAAATAATTTGTCAATGTGACAACTAGAGAAAATAAATCTTCGTTTTTTTTAGTTTCTTCTCACTGTGGCTCTCCAACTGTACTGTAGAAGAACTGTAGAGAGCAATGAACAGTGGCTGTGATGGAATCATAATCGTACAACATTTGGTTTGTTCACTCGTTTAACGACGAAGAACAAGAATCAAAGTTAGCAAAATATACGTGTTTTATTTACCTCTGCTTACCTGCCTAGCCATGTTGCTGCCTACCTTCATCCCGTGGGTATCGTAAAAGGTGACTAAGAGAGTAAATTGTGCAAGACCATATCACTACAAAGAGTAGGCAAATTTGAAACAAATCCTATAGCAACCCGTCTGGCCAGTGTGGCAGCAAAACCTCCTTGCTACGGAGAGTCCTATGTCCAACAGTGAAATGTTAAAGACTGTTGATGTGACCTGCCTACCTAAATTGGAAGGAATAAATACATTTCATTAATTTGATTCTATGATCATCACTTTCTGAACCTATTATTTATAATAATGAACGAAGAGATAACTGGATGGATCTGAATTCTTATAGTTTAATCTTCGATCGATTGAATAAGACCGATCTAAATTAAATTGTGGGCTTACCAGCTACAGACGACGAGTTCTGAATTAAATGGCTGCTATTCAACCGCGTAGATAACTAAATTAAAAAGGAATTTCGATATTCTTAAGCTAGGGCTAGTTATTAAGAAGTTATAACAGCATTCGGGGGCATTGACTTTGAATTTCGACTTACTGAAATTGGTTCTAAGATTGTGTGAACTTTCCTTTCATAGTTTAACAATAAAGTATCTTTGTTGAAGATTGTAATTAATGGGACGGAATGGAAGAGGAGTTACTGGTGTTTCTAAACTTTCTATCATCCCTAATATATTAATATCAATTCACTTCTATTACCTACTCAATATAATATATTCATAAATTTTCAAACTTTATTACAGAAAGTATCCGTTGACAGTAAAAGTCACAGTTGGGGATATCAGTATCCAGGATTTAATTTAAGGTACACTAAAACTAGGAATTGTAAATAATATTTAGGTACTTCGTACTTTTCGTTTTATAGCGTATTCGCTATAAAATGAACGTGGGATATTAGATTCAAATTTTTAACGAATTTTTGGCCCACTCTGTACTATAAATGTACTTATAAATGAACATTGCCCTGTACATTGCACGTATGTATTTACATACAAATCTCTTTAATATTTTAATGTCAAACATTGATCAATAATGTCCTAATAACTAATTTGGCTAAAACTATTAACGACTCAATTGTTTATAAAGATTTAATTTATTTTAGTTTCTGTTGATCAGGCCCAATGCCATTATAACCTTCGATTGTTAATATGTACATCTAAACAATTCTGTTTTGTACCATCAGAGTAATAGCCTCGGTATATTTCTAAACAATTTACTGAATAGACAGATGTATATAGTCGAAAACTGGGGCAACATTGCATGATGGAATGATCCCTTAGTACACGGTGTACTTGGGTGCTTTGCGTTGATTTATGGTATGGTAATAAATAGATGTGTCCAACTGAACCATGCATCCTGGCTAGGGTGACAAAATGCGTTACAATTATCGGGACAACATTTTTAATTCATTATTATATATATAAGAATTGTTTCATATTTTGCTTGGCCACAATATCACACGTGAACGGCTGGATCTATTTCGCTAATTCTTTTGGTGTTGGCTAGGTCACTTTTCTAGGAAGGCTATATTGGCTATAAACACCACGCTTAGACTAATAAGGACCGAGCATCAATGAAAGTTGCAAAAACCGGGTAAATTTATTCCTTATGAGAGACGCAGACCAAATTATGTGAGTTAGCTAGTTCATAATAATAAACTGCTTGTTTCTTGCCAAGCTTGAAATTTCAAACATGAGAAATAAAATTAACGAGAAATATAGATACGAATACTCTTTAAAGTAGTTCGTGCATTGTGTTTAAATTTGAGCTCACTCGGTACAGAAGTTTATGAATTTTTGAGGCGTACATAACCAAATTTATCATTTTTAAATACATTAATAGATGTAATAGTATACTTGATTTAGTACATTGAAGATATCTGCTACTTAATATGTGTACATTATGCAAAGTACTATCAACGATTAACATTCTGGCAATTAAAAAAAAACTGACTGACAGTGTGAAAACTTATTAATGGCAATACTTTAATTAAATAGGATATTTTACTACTGTTATTGAATTATTAACTATATATAACAAAGGTAAACTAGTGGATTAATAAGATAAATTGTAAGTAAAGGAGAAGAGGACGACTCTATGATTTTCTAGGAGCAAGTGCTAACACAATATAACTTAATAATACCAAGTCTTCACTAAAATTTTGGTGACATTTGGCTACCCAAGAATGAATAATGTAAATTTGTATAGTAAAAGTGGGGTTATACTATATATAACGATAGAGTTTTTGATGTTTTCTTACAAAATAATTTTGAATGGCTTTGGTTGTGTGTAATATTTTTATGCCTGTTGTACAAATTGAGAGCCTCCTCCATGTATGACATTTCAATGATATAACAAGTTTAGTACACCTGGGCAGTCGCTACAATCGAAGATGACACTTTAGGTATATTTATAGCATCATATGACAATCCTCTGCGATATTTTTCGTAAATGATAGCAATTATTATATTTTCTCTTCAAATTTTTAAACAACCGCACGACGCTGCGTGTACTTAAGTTAAGTCATGCGCAAAGGTACCAGCCTATAAGCTGACAGACCACCATGTATCCAATATCCGTCTGGTAGTAGAAGGTTCACCTTTTGGAAATCGAAATAAAGGTAGCAAAATAAAACTCAATTTTCAATAATTGAGATTGAACCAATCAAACGATACATTTCATAGATTCCTCGAATATTTTATCAGTTAGCTGCTACCCATCAGTTAATTGTCTTTACTCATTACAATTAAAATCCAATATGAAAACTATCCAGATTCTACTTCAAGCTTATTTATCCTAAACTACTTCTATATATTATATGCGCCTGCGCATACTTGACTACGTGCCAGGTGTGTCACGGTACAAGTAACTATTTCAACGTTAAGCAAAATATATGAATGGGTCTGCTCTGCTCCATCTTTATGATAATGAGTGTAGGTACTATTTTGTGTTTATAAATAACGCAATAACACATAACTAACCATGTTGTGGACTATGCGTATTGGTAACGTAATGGTTTAAGATGTATAGTTACATCCGGAGTTGTCTCCTGTATTATCACGCTTATACTGCCTGTCGTCTTCGGGAATAGTTTCGGGTGCCTGGAGAGAAGTAAATGTTCCATCCCCAAAAAGATGATCGTTTCAACCCGATCAATTACCAACCCATAGCCGTTTCCATTCTCTGCAAGATATTCATACGTATACGTTAGCGTATTTCACACATCTTTAGGGTGAGGCTACGGGTAGCCATGTGGAGTCCTTGTTCATCAGCATCGACGTGGCCAGAGCCTTCGATAGAGTCTGTCACCGTTCGCTTCTCTTCAAACTTCCAGCGTTCAGCTTACCTCTCAAATTCTGCAACTGGGTTGCCGCGTTCCTGCACGAACGCCGCATTAATGTCCTCTGAGATTGTGTGGCCTGTACTTGATGGTAATAGAGCCACGCTAAAGCGACAGCGTCTGTACTTTCGTGTTTCGTTGTTGAGTGCGATACCTTCCATAGGTGCAGGGGTAACAGTTATTGTGGTAAATATACCACAATGACTGTCATACAATTTACGTCCCTAAACGGGGCGTGAAAAAGCATCTCACTAGGCTATCATAGTTGGGATATTGCATTGTCTGCATTCTCAACGAGTATGGTAACTTCAATTCTTTGATTCTATTCATGCTTTCCATCAGGCAGAGTAGAGTCGTGATGTCAAGATGTTGTACTGTGATAAAGAGAGGTGGTGGCACTCAGTATTTTTTATCCGTCACCATACAGAAGACCCTCCACATTAGAACATATTAAAAGATAAAAACGGAAAATTTTAAGTGCTATCAAATGTCAAGAGAAGAGTGCCGCCGGGACGGGACTATATACGCAAAGCTACAGTTTGTTCGACATTACTCTGCACGTCTGAATGTACAATATTAAGCAACGACATTGTGTAGCAATCCACTCCAGTTCTGTAGTAAAATATTTCGAGGGTAGTATATTTCAAGTTTTATCAATTTTATAACAATTTTTTTTTGTTAATAATATTGATTGATGAAGGAATGAAATAATGATGTTGCTGCAGTAAGCTAAAAGAATACTCCACAGAATGCTAACCTGTGAGAGGGCAAGCGGACTCCCTCACAAACTGATTAAAATACTTTGACTAAACCATTGTAACATTATCGAGAGATATGCACTTAATTTTTGCAACTGTACGACATCATTTATTTTAATTTGCTTATACTGTCCACATATTGTTTTGAGAGTAATAGGTATATATCTATATTATGCCACTTGCGTCATTTTCATAATGTAGTGAATATACGTTTATTGTTTGTTCTCTGGTGAATAGAATAAGACTCAGAAAACATCTGCATTGACGATAACAATGACCTTTGTGCAATGACTGTTGTTATACGTTAACTGATCCATGCAACTTCGTCCATGTCTCTTAAAAGGCATAAATTTTCTTCGTTTTTGCAATATTTTTATCGTTACTCGGCTTGATAAATGGGTTAGGCAAACGTAACAAAAACAATTACAGCTAGCAGTAGATTTATACTCGTATATAATATCAGTGTAACTGCAGCAGAACCAAGTGTTTCTGCAAAGTGAAAAGAAAGAAGAGTATAATAAAATATGAAAAAGTGATTTTTATAATTAGTTAATGTTTACCTTTTTATTTTTTTTTAAACTGTAAAAAATCCATTAATACGACTAGTCTATCGTTCTAGTGGTTAACAAGCTAAGTTAGAGGTTATGGGTTGTGTTCCTGCACAGAATAAGTATTTCTGGATTGATCAAGAACATCTGATCGATATTTGAGTGTATAATCTACGAAAATAGATATATGTAAGTATTTAGACCATGTATGATATGGTAATGGTTATCATAGTATAGGCTCAATCTAGTTAGCGATTGGACGGTTATGCGTGTGGTACAAATTGCTGCTAAATTTAAACTAAGTGTTCTCTGAATAAATCAATGAGGTCAAATACTTCAGTAAAAAAGTATCTATGCTAAAAATGACTACCGTATTGATTTCAAAAGTTGTTTTCGTTTAAGTGATACACTGACAAAGAAGTACCATTTTACTATTATAAGAATACCGTTGATGTACACCTAACCAATTTTGGCGACGGTGGCCAGTCTCAACGGATAGCAGCCAACTATGTAGGATATACTATAGTGCACAAGTGTGTGCACAAACACAGGTGCACTGTTTGTTCGCTCACTCTTACAATCCGACGGGACAACTATCTGACACGACCGGGGAGAGTTCAGGCATATAACCGACGGCTTAATGTGCTCTTTGAGTCACGGAGGTTATGACCCCAACTGCCAAATTTCCTAACTGTGGTTAATCATTTCTCTGTCCAGCAAAACTCAACAACGCTTTTCACACTTTATTAAAATAGAGATAGATAATTTGTTTCTATTCTGGATTTGAACAAGTAGAACAAGATAACTTTTTTATTTTTTACGCTTATACTCCAGGTAGCAAAAGCAATCATACATTGCAGGTTTTTTTATGATCATGACACAAAATGTCGGGGTTACTGTCGTCATCGCCCGCATTAGGAATAAATCCTGGGTCGCGGGAGACTTTACAAACAAGAAACGGACACAATGTACACCCAGACTCAGAACAACAATTTGTGGTTCACACAAAGTGTTGTCCTATGTAGAATTTGAACCCAAAACACTCAGCGAAGTGGAGTGGCGTGACGACCGCTTAAACCACTAGGCCAATCGTGCAGTCAAACTTGCATGGATATAGATGAATCTTTACTCATTCTTGTCTATATAATACAATTCTTTATCACGATATTCTCTGAATATCTGTTTATGTACTTAAAATACATATATCACTACAAGGACTGCCATTTGAATTGTGTTTATATTTTTTTTACATTTGACTCATAACGCCACTTAACCTCTAGTAGGGTCTAAGTAGGGCTTGTACTATGAAATCTAGATAGACTGAAAGTATTTTTTTTTGTAAATACATGCATATTATACTTAGAAAACAGCTAAACTCTGAAAAAACATTTGTTGATCATACAAACATTTGATTTTATTTTTTGTTTTTATTTTTTTTTATTTAAATAGCCTGTCAAAGTGACTCTACTCTGCTTGACGGAAAGCATGAATAGAATCCAAAAGTTGTAGTCACCATGCTCATTGCGAATGCTGACAATGCAGTATGGTGAGAGTGCTGACAATGGTAGTGGTGCAGATACCCCACGCTATGGCGGCCTATTACTATTTTTTACGCCTCACTTGGGGACGTAAAAGACAAGACAGTCATCGTAGCATTGTATTGCACACATCTACCACGACAACTGTCACCATTGCATCGATTTGACTCAGGTCTCGCACTCACCAACGAATCACGACAACACGGATACTATCGCTTTAGGTTGATCTTCTGTGGGAGGGTAGTACTACCCTGGCCGAGCCGGCCCGTTCATGCTGAAATCAGCGTATCTCCTACTTGGTAGTATTCTACTGTTAGTCCTGAAGTGCAGGATGTAGAACTAAAGGTAAAACGACTGAAATGGATTAAGTGCCATATATGGAGGTACACTTCAAAATAGAATTCCACATGACTCCATACATTCTGGAGTAGCCTTTAGCTTTCCATTTCAAATCTCACGTAAATTTACAAGTCACGTGACCAAAGGCATCTGAAACGATTTACTATTAATAAATCGATGTTTGAATCTCACTCGATTGGTTTACATCGTTACAAATTCTTTTAGTAATCGATTCTAGTTGCGAATCAACCTGTTTTGACGAACTAAGGTTTCGTTATAAATCAATGTCTATTTGTTATGTCAATTGAGAATACTTTCGTAAGTGACGTACAGGATTCGATTCATAAGGGTAGATGTGTGTGTAATGGCCAGTTTGTTTGATGAACTACTTCAAGTCTAAGAGAGGTAGGATTGTGAGAACGAAAAAGGAAGAAAGAATGAATGAGATCTGTCTCTTGAAGTAGGATGGTTCTCTTACATTAAGATGAACTGGTAAAAAAGTTATTTCAGATAATGAAGTTGATTGGTTACAGTGACCTTCCGGCAAAATATTTTTTTCTGGTTAAACGTTATAGTTTTTGTACCTTTGTCAATTAGTCACAAGAAATGTAAAGGTTAAGGCGTGTAACGATTTGTTTATTTTCTTTACAGTAAAATACTTAAATCAATGTGTGATTTAGTGTTATATTTTAGGCAGCTATGTTTTAAGTGACCAGACGGATTAGTTTATTTTAACACAAACAAATATAATTGCTTAACCTATCGATCCTTTCCAATTCCAAAAAAATACTTTTATATTTTATAAAATAATTCAGAACTTTTTTAAATCTCGTCACTAAAACAGACGTGTTATCAGTGTGACGTATATATTTTTAAATTCTTACATTCATGGTAATTCATCATACATACGGCCAGACATCCTTTACTAAACTTGATTTTGTAACTATTGATAAACAGAGTATTTTTGGTGTTTTTCTTTAATAACTTGACAATATACCTCTAAAAGAGGCATTAAATATTATTTTTATAAGTACTTTACCAATCGTTTCAGTTATAAGTCTTAGTCAACGCGAGTTAACGTTTCTCGCTTGAAAAACTCGTTATAGCTTAACGTTAAAAGGTCAAAATTTTCCATTGATTTTTCATTGGTAGACGCTTACAGTCCGTCAATAAATACTTATCAAATCGATAGTCATTGACGACCAAGAAGTAGTTTCCTTCCGTCTTGGGTGTGGTATGTCAACTGCCCCGTCTGACCTCAATCAAATGACGTCGTGCTGTAATGCTGTCGTGCCGTCGATACAAAGATACGCATTCTTATAATCTAACTAAAAATAGAGTTTGGCTACTAGACTTTGATCAAGCTTTTTGAATACTGTGACATTAATGACATTAAACTTCAGCAAATATCTATTGAAAAATACTCACTTAAAAGAAAAAAAAGTAAATAGTATTGAACTACTGAACTTAAGCCTTTGCCTATAACGTATACGCATAATACTTACGTTTGTAATATAATAATATATTGTATTAAAATATAACATACAACTAGTGCTTCTAAACAGTTTTCAAATAGTTACAAAATAAAAAAAAACAAAACCAATTCTTTTTTTTTGAGGCTTACAACATTTAATAATTTATAATGTCAAATGAGGTATATCGATGACATGTACTGGCACACGTTCATTTTGTAGTTTGTAGGTAACGTATGAAAGTTCAATTAATAAAAAAATATGATAATTTATCTCCATAATTCATACATAATCAACAAATTAAGCTTCCAAAATAGAATTTTGAACAATTAATTATGTTAATAAGTGTTGTACCTCGTGCTTCACATAATGGGTGGACACTCAGCGATGGGGCATGATCCAGTCCAGTGCTTAAGTTCAGTGTCCACCGTTGTGGGCCCCATGTATACTTAATAATAATATAATGATAATAACTTGGGTGTACTATGGTAATCAGATTTTTAGATTATTAGATGCATATTACAGCTCAATCCCATCCAAACGCGGAACAAATTGTTGTGATTAACATACAAATGATTGTCCCAGCTGTGAATTTAAGCAATGTCTATTTCTTTATACCACCTGCATAGCAATATATAGTAACTCTATGACACTGATTTAAATGCTGACCAGTCCAATCAGAAATCGATAGTAAATGCCAATACGTTAATAATGTATTACCTGACGTAAAACCCGTGTGCAAAACTTTTACTACTGCAGTCCAGGAATAGGGCTCCGTGTACGTTGTCTTCTATTCAGGGATTTATGACATGTTACTGACTAACTGCAAATACATTTACAAGCATTCAATACTATGTTTGAACTGTTAGTATCCGTTTGAGAGAAGACAATGAGTATTGCTTACGTACAGTGTATAATGCGGTTTTTAGTTTAAGATCATTTTTTTTTTTTTTTTTATACCACGACGGTGGCAAACAAGCATACGGCCCGCCTGATGGTAAGCGGTTACCGCAGCCTATGAACGCCTGCGGCACCAGGGGCATCACGTGCGCGTTGCCGACCCTTTAAAAACCTATTAACCCCCTTCTTGAAGAGCCCCATACTGTAGTTTCCAGGGAAAACCTCGGCAGGGAGCTCATTCCATAACGGGATTGTTCGCGGGAGAAAATTTCTCTGAAACCGCACTGTGCGCGACCATTTAGGTTCCAATGTATGTGGATGAGCTCCCTGACGATGGCGAGCGGTGCGATGGTAGAAAGTGGCTGTGGGCATCATATCAAACAATTCTTCAGAACACAGCCCATTGTAGAGACGATAGAGCACACACAAGGAGGCAAAGTCTCTCCTAAGACTTAGTGGCTCGATACCGTCTATGAGATCAGGATCGTCGACTATTCTCACAGCACGTCTCTGAACTGAATCGAAAGGCTCAAGCTGGTACTTCGGTGCTCCCGCCAGAGATGACAGCAATACTCTATGTGAGGTCGAACTTGTGTTTTGTAAAGTAGTAGCCTTTGTGCCGGTGTGAAGTATCGCTTCGCTCTATTCAGAACACCAAGCTTTTTTGATGCCAGCTTGACCTTCTTTTCCAAATGAGCTCGAAATTGGACGTCACTGGAGATGTCGACACCGAGGATTCCAATACTCTGTGAGATGGTAAGGGGTGTATTCTGGAATTGTGGAACCACAGTGAACGGGATTTTCTTAGCGGTAAACGCACAGACTTGTGTCTTAGAGGGGTTAAATTGGACCAGGTTATCCCGACCCCAATCGGAGACTCTGTGTAAGGTGCTCTCGATTTGAGACACAAGTTGTTCGCGACTTTCTACTACAACGGTACGAGGGATGTTAGCTCGGCCCGTGTAATACGCATCTCCAGTACTGTCGTCCGCATAACAATGGATACCATCCGTGGACAGCATATCATTGATATGCAGCAAGAACAGCGTTGGAGATAGCACGGAGCCTTGCGGGACACCAGCGTTTATGTCCATGCTTTCGGAACAGCTACCATCGACGACGGCTTTTATGCGTCTGCCGGACAAAAAGCTAGCCACCCACTTGCACAAACCCTCGGGCAGGCCGTAGGATGGTAACTTCGATAGAAGACCCCTGTGCCAGACCCGATCGAACGCCTTTGCTATATCCAGGCTAACTGCCAAAGCCGCACCTTGACTCTCAATGGCTGAAGCCCACCGGTGAGTGAGATACACTAGAAGATCACCAGTCGAGCGACCGTGGCGGAAACCATACTGGCGGTCGCTGATCAAATCGTGCTCCTCTAGGTAACTGAGGAGCCGTGTGTTGATTACACGCTCCATCACCTTAGAGAGAAGGGAAGTTATAGCTATAGGCCTGTAATTCGATGGGTCCGATCTATCACCCTTTTTTGGCACTGGATGCACATGGGCAGTCTTCCACGAAGACGGCACTTGCCTTTTGCGGTAGGAAAGCGCGAAAAGTCGCGTTAGTACAGGGCACAACTCAGGAGCACACTGCTTGAGCACCACTGCAGGTATGCCGTCTGGCCCACTCGACTTATGAACGTCTAGACAGTTCAGTTCCCGCCGCACTTCTCTTTGCGAAATGTGTATTTCCGGCAAAGAGTGTTGGCACGGCGGGTTAGTAGGCGGTACCGCACTTGCATCCTCGTTCATGGTCGAGTTTGAGGCAAATAGTTGCCCAAGTAGGTCGGCTTTCTCTTTGGAACTGTGGGTCAAGTTACCATCAGCATTTCGCAATGGTGGTAAAGACGACTGGCAAAAGTTTCCCTCGGCCGCCTTAGCAAGAGACCAAAAGGCACGACTCCCAGAGGGGTAGCCCGTAAGTCGCTCACCAATCCTGCCGATGAAATCGAATTTGGCTCTGGCAATTGTCTTTTTGCAGGATCTCGAGGCAGCATTTAGTTTGCGTCTCACATCAGAGATGTTCGGATCCTTATTAGCACGGGCCGTGGTCCAAGCCCTGTAGGCAGTCTGCTTGACTAGTCTGGCTTCCTTGCAGAGCCGGTTAAACCACGGTCGCTTTTGTTTTCCCGCAGCTACTGATGAGTTAGGAATAAAATACTCCATACCCACCAGGATCGTCTCAGTGACAGCGGCTGCGCAGGGGTCGGGGTCTTCTGACGCGAAACAAAGCTGCCTCCACGGGTACGATGCGTAGAATTCACGCAATCCATCCCAGTCTGCTGATTTATATTGCCACATGCGGCGCAAATCGGCTGGGCGAGGTGGAATATGCCGCGCGCATGGGACTACGGTCCGGACGAGGCAGTGGTCGGATGAGCCGAGAGGTGCGTCCACTGTGATAGTGTAGTCGTCCGGACGCGTCGTCAGCAGAAGGTCCAGCAAAGAGTGTGCATGGCTCTCAATATCAGGTATTCTTGTTGGGGAATGTACCAGTTGTGAGAGGCCATGGGCCAGAGCAAATTCATGAGTAGACCTTCCTGCAAAGTCGGTGGATCGAGAGTTTAGCCACTCACAGTGGTGGGCATTAAAGTCTCCTAAAATCACCAACTCAGCACGGGGGTACTGCTCAAGAACTTTGTCAGTCGTCACTTGCAGGTGCTCAAAGAGTGCTCTAGTCTCCCTGTCGCCGCTATGAGACCTGTATAGGCACGCATAGATTCGAGTCTGACCTCCGTAGTCTACGCGCACCCACATTACTGACAGGTCCCTGTCTTCATAAAAATGAAGACGGCGACAGCAGATATCCTCCCGGACGTACATGCAGCCTCCTGCAGCAGCAACCGGGTTCCACTCCGGTCTCCTCCTCCGGCACGACTACTACTGCAGGGATTTTTCGCAGGCTGGCGGTTCGACCTCCCAGGGTGGAGGTTGTAGTGATCCCTGGGTTCGGGAACCCATCTATCCTGCGGGCGGCCAGCGGACAACCGTTTCAGCGGGTCTTCCTGACCGCCGCGCCCACATCCCGCGCCCACACGAGCCAGCAGCAGTATTATAAGCACCACTGGTCCCCCGTTGTCAAAACAGCGAATCCTCTAGAGCTCTGGATACCTTACTCACCACAGGAACACAGCACTGCCGAAAAAGGCTGTGCTATTTGGCTGTGGTCTTCTGTAAGGCGGAGGTCCTTCCCCAGTCGGGCTGCTCTAATGTTTGAGCGGAAAATATCGCGCTATGCCCTACCTCTCCTGCCAAAGGGACTCTGCTTTGCCTGATGAAAAGAATGAACTGAATTCAAGATTTGTAGTCATCATACTTATTGTGAATATTTTGTCGTAAGAACCGACTAAAATAACCTAAAAGAGCACAGTGAAGGCAATTTTGAAACACACCCTATTTTAACTGTTTTAGTCAGTGTGGTACAGTGGTTCAAACTTACCAAAAATCCTTTCTAAGGAGAGGACTATGTCCAGCAGTGATGTACTCAGAGCTCATGACCGCTGAAGAGACATAAAGATATATAAAATTACCAGTCAATTTTTAAGCATGACTACGATTTTTATGTGGTATAGGATCACAGAGTCAGATGAACTCGGTGAAAAAGCAATGAAAGAAGTCAAGTTTAGTTCAGATCATAGTTAACAGTTGAGCATCAAAATATTGTTTATAGAAAATAAACTCTCTTCTTTGTACACAAAATTTGGATATATATCGGTACTTGAAATGCACTCAATCAAACAGTTTTAATTTTTTATTTTTTCACATTGTGATTTGTATTCTGCCAGACTTCGCTGTGGTTCATTGTGGTTAAGCTAAGAGTAAATAATAATATTTGTGACTAGAATACTGTATACATAAAGATATTTGCACATAAGATACTAATAAGAATAATAAGACACTGAATAACTAATAGGCAAAAAGTATGGATGGCACACCATTTGTCTTTATTACAATTTAAACTTCGAAGGTATGATTATATTATTAAACTATGTTTAGTTTAGAATGCATCTAAACCCAACATTGTAATTGAGCTTTTGTTGCAGTATTTAATCATAAATAGTTTTTGGACATTCGTTTATTTTCTACAAAAGGTCCGGTGATAGTATGTTAGCGTAATCGCCTCTTACGACACTCATGGAATGAGTTGGATTGGTGACACTCTGTATTCTAAATTCGTCAGCATACGGTACAATGAAATAGTTATTGAATAAGCTGGTTCTTGGTTGACGTTCTGCTACAGCAGTCGATTACTTTTAAGCTACGGAAAAATACACTTAGATTCATTTTTACGTAAATATATATAATAAATATGTATCAAATTCCTCGGCCACTCCTTTCCTGATCAAGCAGTATAATTGTGGAACGCCTTACCAGTCGCAATAAGACGTGCAGAAACACTTACTATCTTTAAGAGATTGGTAAAGGAGCATTCAAGACATTCCTGGGAGACATCAATATTCCAAAATCAACTTTTGTAATATACATATATAATATCTATATACATTTCGCTTATTTTTGTCGTGTATATAAATTTTTTAATGTATTCATTTCATCATCTATACTATGTGTTATCTTGTACTCAATATAAGATATATATTTATATACTTTTTTAATTTCTTTTTCTAATCTGCTCGCTAAATATCCTATACTTTTAACTAATCTCGTTTTTATTTTCATCCCATGGTTGGCTGTAAGACATTGCCTCTAAGCGCTGAGGCCACCACATGTACTGATCTATCATTACTTTTAATAATATCGTGAACAATAAAGTTATATATTTATTATTTATTTTATCTTCATTGTCACATATAAGTAGGAATAAAATAAAAATAAACTTCAAATTATATAAACATAACAATCGACGGTCTTATCACTCACGGCGATCTCTTACAGGCAACCTTTGTAATTTATTATTATTATTCTCTTTATTACATCTATAAACATATTTATTATAATTTTAAATACATAAAAATGGAAAACTAAAGTAAATATTGAAAAACATATAAATTAGTAGACCACCGATATTGGGTAGAGGGACCAAGATACTGGTATACATATACACATATTTTAAATAAAATAATCACATTCTCTAGTTATTTCTCTAGCAAATGCATGGAAATGTTTACTTTAAGGGATATAGTAGTTTTGTACCTACGATTCAAAATAACACGCAGGTCAAATATTCCACGAATGTCACTAAAGATGTTATACACACATGGGCACCAAAATTCTAAGTAGCCAATTATTCCACTGCGAAGATATGCAATATCCCGTACCCTCTAAGTTTTCCATAAGTCGCGCCCGGTCACTGAACTCGGCCAATGATCCACCATGCTTAGACATAATTTCATGGTGATTCACGTTCGGGTCATCTACTATAATTGGACATTCTTGTATCTTGCAACAAAAAGGTCAACAGATGATAAGGTAAAGTTATAGTCTTGTCGTATCGGTACGATATTAAGCGACGCTAGTTTGTGTTTTTCTATATCTACAAATGTAGAAAAAACATAAACACGCATTAGTTATCTTTTGGATAGTTTAGCTGATTGTCTAGCCGCCATTAGTTTTCGATAAATACAAAATTATGATGATGATGTATTCCAAGCCAATTTCGGTCACGGTGGCCTGCTTCAACGGAGGCCAGCCAATTACACAGGAGATATTGTAGTGCACAAATATGTGTATACATACAGGTACACTTTCTGCTCCACTCACTCCCTTTATCTAACACGTCTGGAGAGAGATCAGGCGCATGATCGACCGCTTTACGTGCTTTCCGCGGCACGGGAGTCAATAACAAACTGTCAACTTTCAAATTGCTGGTTGTCATGAAGTATTTCTGTAACCAGAGAAACTCGATAATACTTTTTGAGTCGACCCTGTAATCGAATCCGACTGTCGATCAGCAGTCGTATTCGTTAACCTTTAGACAAAAGAGACAGTTAAGCAACAAAGTTATAGCCACTAATTAAAAAAGTCTTAATTATTCGAAAACCAACTTTTACTTAGTTACGTAAAATCTATGTATAATCTCAAAAACTTTCAGTCCATAAACAAAACGTTTCAAAAAGTTCCATAATCATTTTGTAAAAAGCTGCCTTTAATTACAAAAGCTATCTAACAATAGGTGTTTTATAAGCTATTTCTCTTAAGCAAAAGTTATTTTTAGTACTGATAACGAAATAAACAGTTAAAGGTTGGTTAATAATGTTGTAGACGGAAAGTGTTTAAGAAATTAACATTTTTGTTTGATTCCATATTTAACTTGTAACAGTCTACAGCATCATGCTAGATTGACTGTTACTTATGTATTTAAAAAAAAAACAATATAAAAATAACTCTTCATCGTTTCAATTCGATTCGATTCGTATTTGAATTGAACGACGGTGTTATCGTCAGAATATTTAATACTTTCTATTTGTACTGTACATGTACGAGTATTTATGAAAGATGCCGTTTGACTTTGTGGCAACCACAATGGTCAAAAATAAATAATGGCTACACAATAATTACAAATTATTGTCTTTTAAGATTGTCCTATAAATTGACCGACATCAATCTACGAGGAACAAAGACAATTAGTGTAACATGCGACCACTAGTTTGTTTAGTGGTTACTCGTAAAAACGTTCTCCAACGTGGCCCAACACGTGAGTTAGTGGGTAATCTCTCTGTCAGAATCAGAAAACATGAATCACTGCTAAAACTAGAACTTTTGACAAGGGTAGCAATATACTTTTTTGACACGATATGCTCGAGGTAAGAAGGTTGATTGTATAAACTCAAACACTGGATTATATTAAAGAAAGAAATAAATAGACATGCCCATCGTGTCTTATGTAAAATCTTCACACTTGTCGTCGTTCAAGGCAACAAATTTTCCAGTTTCCTACATTTGGTAGTTTAAAAAAAATACACTTCGTGAACTGTCAACTCATTAGTATCCATAGAGTTGCAGGTGTCTATGGACAATGGAAGTCGTTTACTTTAAGGTGATCAGTCTGCCCCATCGTCATAATCCTCGTTAATGTGTCCCTCGTTGTTGTTGTAATCTGTACATTAAAAAAATAAGACTACCATTTACAGAATATTTTATTACATGGCAATTTTTGAGCAGAAATATTTGAATCAGAACATTTGGCGATATAATAAAAATAGACAGTAAGTTTTGTTACGAAAACAGTAACGTATTACATTGTTCTGCCATTTCCCTGTTTCATCATTTGATAACGTGAGGATACGTAGGGTGAGAAAGGACAACAGTGTTACCCTTATTATTATATTGTGTTAGGCATTACTCCTGTTGGATAACATTATAAACAAAAGTTAGAAGGACGAATCCATTGTCGAATGATTGAATTGTATTTCAACAATGCAGGAATATAATACATTATATTATGTTATGATTATTATGTAATTAATAACTTAATTAAATTTGTAATTCAAAATTTTAACAATGCTATTATAACTATTACGAGAACAAACATAAAAAGAAACTTTAAACAATGTTGTTTTGGTAATCTAGAGATTTATACAAATAAATGAACACAGAGTTATTTCTACTAATTGCATTGGAATGTTTATACCGCATCATGCTGAAAAATCAACGTTTCAATTGTTTGTTTATCTGTCTATTCAATTATTCGTACCAACCTTGGGAGTGGATGGATGGATTTCCGTGCAATTTTCGGTTTAGATTGTCATTTAATATTACTATATTTTGCTCATCTCTACACAACACATGTCCATACCAGGATAATCTGTTGCTTCTAAGCTTCTCATCCACAAGTGCTACTAGCAGACTTCTTCTAATGTAGTCATTTCTAACCTTATATTCTTAGATTCCATTCATACTACACATTCATTTCAACTTTCACATTTCAGCTACATGTAGTTGTCTCGTCGTCAATGGTCGAATTCAACGCGACTGTGGCGTTCGGGAAGCTGCATGTCATTTCTTGTCTCAAATAGTGCATTGTTTCAAAACGGAACTATGGTACAGAGACGTGGCCGCTCATAATAAGCCATATAAGAAGGCACAAAGTCACCCAAAGAGCAATGGAGCGATCAATGTTTGGTGCTTCTGAGCGTAATCGAATCAAGAATAAGGAAATTCGTAGACAAATCATCGTCAACGTCATTGCTCACAGAATTACTAAACTTAAGTGGTAGTGGGTGGGGCACATTGCTTGCAGACAAGACGGCCGTTGAGACCAAAAAGTTCTGGAATAGTGACCATGGATTGGAAGACGAAGCGTGAGTAAGTCCCCTCCAAGGTAATCCGATGAACTAGTGAAAGTCGCGGGAAACCTTTGGATACGGCCAGTATCCACAGGATCGGTTGTTTTGGAGAGCCTTGGAGCGTTTGAGCGACTTCGAGACTTTCTTTAATAGCTTGGAGACCCCAGGCGACTAACGTCTGAGCACATCTTCGTGCTGAGAACTTCAACGCCAAGTTCACTGCGTGGAGTTCGTGGACGGACGTGGAGGACGGACGCTAAGGGCGAGGCCGTGGAGGAGTAGGTGGCCTCGGTGGGCCTCTGTTTACTAAACAAGGGCTCTACCAACATGTGCGTGCGACAGCAGGGAGGGTCGACAGTGGACCTTTCTTTCGCTACACCTACCCTCGCCGCACGAGTAAGGAACTGGTGTGTCCTGGAAAAGGTTGAGACGCTCCCGGATCACCTCCACATCCGATTTGAGCTGCCCCAGACCCAGAACCCCAGTAGGGGTCACACGGCGCGGCGCTCTTCTCACTAAATAGCTAAATAACTAAATAGCTTATACACGGAGGTTGTCCGGTTAATGGCGCTGTATGGTAAACCGGTGTGGCCGGTGGTTCTGACCGCCCAGAATAGGGCTCGCCTTTGGCGCTCTCAGAGGATATTGGCGGTTAGAGCCATACACAGTTACCGCACCGTGTCGACGGAGGCTGCGGGAGCCTTGGCCGGTACTCCCTCGTGGTATTTGGAGGTGGGAAGTGCTCGCTGAAATTTATCGGCAGACGACTTTCGGGCGGGTAGCGGCATACGGCCCCCGCCCGAAGAGACACACGAATGGCGTGAGGCCGCTTGTCTAGCCACTATGGTTCGTTGATCATACCGGCTGGAGGTTCCACGTGTTGGCTTTACCGCCGTGGAGGCTCTCTAGCCGGTCAACGTCGAGTGGGCAGGGCGATAGCACGGGACCCTTTTCTTCCGACTAACGCAGGCCCTTTCCGGGCGCGGGTGCTTCTAGAAATACCTGCACTCGGTCGCCAGGAAGGAATTGATTCACACCTGTCACCGCTGCTACTACAGTGAGGACTTAGCTGAGCACACGCTAGCGGTTTGTTTCTGCCTCCGGTCTCCACTCGGACTCAATACGCCGCCGGCGAACCGTACTAATGCCTCATGCCGTCTAGAGTATGGCTGCGGGTGGACAGGACGAGTTTAGCCCTCCATCCGCTCCAATATTCAGCCGCGAGGAGGCGACGTGTAGCTGTTCACGGATCCCTCCTATGTCAGGCGCAGAGTGGCACACCGTGTGGTTTTAATCGGTCCGATTTCGACACACCACCCCGCTGTAAGTTCCGGTGGCGTTTCCTCATGTTAAAATGTCCAGAAGCGAATGTCTTTTAGCTGAGATGATGATGATGTTTCGTCCCTTTACTTAGGATCACAACAACGACACAATCCAAATACTCTTACAAAACTCTGACAAAAATAATTCAATGCATAGGAACTCCACTTTAATGACTTACAAATTCCAATACACAAACTGTAAGAGGTTAATGAATGTCAATGGTTCTGAACTAACAAATTGACTCCAGTAATGAGTTTAAAAGGACATTAATTTATATAAAATGTATTTAATATTATGTTATTTGCATTAGTTTCATCAAAATCGTGCAATAAAGATAGAAACGTGCGTTTTGCAGCCAATATTATATTAGCAGAACAACGTCTTTAATAAGAAACAAATCATGAGCAATGTTATAACTTCGCGAGACGTTCGGTGTGTCTGTTACGTCTACTGTAGTGGAGGAATTTTATTGTTAAATTCTGTGTGCATGTGTACAAAGAATTTGTTTTCAGTTAACTCCCACGCGAAACATATAATTATAGGATGAGTGATCATTATGCAGAACAAAATAAAGGGATTTACACGCTGGTTGGTTACCACAAGTAAAGCTCTGCTTAATTTTTGACTAGACAGTGTATGTGTGATGTGTCAAATTCCTAATATCATTATTTTTGAAGATCTAGATTATTATGAATTAATTAACTGTAGTTTTTCTGGTTCGGGTAGTTTAAGTGTGTTTGCGATCGTCATTTTACAATAATCACTGTCTTATCTTATAACGAGGCAAGGTGCTCCCTAAATTAATGAGATCAGGTCATTAGTTCAGAAGTAAACCTTAGTGACCTGATGCGCACATTTTAATTATTAAGTTCTTGTTTATGGTGAAGAGAATTGAGAATTCTGGAGCGTGTTGAACCATTGTTTATTGCTTAATTTATGAGTTTGTATTGGAACAGTGATTATTTAAAATATTTATGTTATTGTTACCTTTGCACGTCTGTTAATTTACTGAAAATATAATGAAGCAGGGTCATCTGAAGTTATATTATGATTCATAGATTACGTGAAATTTCACATTTATATATTTAAATTAAATATATATTTATCCTCTCAAATTTAACATAATGTGTATTTCATTTTAGTGGCGTGATAGTCTAATAAAAGCCAGGGCACGTTATGTCGAAACGTGCCAAATGTTTTTTGTGATAAACGATTAAATCAAAAGTTTCAATCAACATTAATCTACCATTTAAAATGTATTCAGAGAATTGATATTCGTTGACTGTTTACTAAAACACCTTCAAATTTTGGTATGTGACCACTTGATCCATGTGGTGATGGATTAAAAATACGGAGAATCACCATCCCTTCTCACCCCATGGGTGTCGTAAGAGGATACTAAGTGACAAACTGCGCCGGACAATATTACAAGCAGAAAGAAAACTAGAAATAAATCCTATACCAGCCCGTCTAAACTCACAAATAATCTAATAATCCAACTCGGTTTGTAAATAATTGAGGTCTGGTGTAAAAACATAAAAAAAAACTCAGGTACAGTAAAAACTTTTTGAGTTAATTTGAAAGTAACCAAAGCGGAAGCATATAATTTAATTACTATAATAACTATAAATTATTTAACTAATGATTATAAAACAAAAAAAAATCGTTTAACATACCTAGTACTTAAGCTGTCTGACGGGAAGTTTAAAATAAAATTCCATAGTTTAAGATACAATTGTTTATCTCAACAAACTCATATATACTCTTCATTAAAACACCCATTCATATCGACGGCAGCATCACAGACGCTACTCAGTCTAACGTAAGAGAACCGTAATTTACGATTAGGTATGTGGAAAGTCACGTAAAGCAAATTTCGCGAATTTTATTTATGGATGAGTTGGGCCAAGACTACTCTCCGCTCTTAAAGATAGGAAATTTATATTTTTAAATGTGTTATGTAATTTTTCAGAGTATATGAATATCAGGCGATCCGTGAATCGTGTGTATATTTTGCAGATGTAGTTTTAATAGTGAATGCCTCGTTAGTCTAGCGGGTGCAATTTCCGGGTCGGGCCAAAAGTGTTTAGTGAGTTTTTCGGATTGTAGAAATGATTAATAACAGCCCAGAGTTTATAAAGTTTGAGTTTTGACCCCCGTGCGTCAAAGCACGTAAAGCCGTCGCTCCTGTACCTGATCTTTTCCCGGTAGTCGTAACCGTCCTATCGGATTGTGAGAGTGAGGGGACAGAGAGTGCACCTGTCTTGTTGACACGACAGTTGGCTGCTCTCTGCATCATACCGTATCGTAAAAACATCATTATCATCATACTTTGAAGTAAATTATGACAATATTTGTTCAACTGAAGATTTTTTGTATATATATATCAATTTTATGACAGAGAAAGTAAATAAGTAGACGGGGGAACTATGGGTGATGGAAAGTAGGTAGGTAGTAGAGCCACGCTGATTTCAGCACGAGTCCAGCCAAAGCGCCAGCATCCGTGTTGTCGTGTTTCGTTGGTGAGTGTGAGACCAAAGGCCCATTGATGCAGGGGTGACAGTTACAGTGGTAACTGTGTAAGCCTTACACTGTCATGATAACTGTCATACCTTTTATGTCCCCAAGCGGGATGTGAAAAAGCATCTCACAAGGCCGCCATAGTGTAGGTCACCATACTGCATTGTCTGCATTTGCGATGAGTAATCACAACTCTAGGATTCTATTCATGTTTTCCATCAGGCAGAGTGGAGTCACTTTGGCAGGCTCTTAATATAAATATAATATAATATAATATAAAAAAGAAAGAAGTGCGTACCGTTGATCATAAGCTCCTACAATTCGGGTGTCACAAGTACGTCGTCTTTTCTTGCGGGTTTGAAGATTATATTGGTCCGGAAATGTCACAGCAATATCTAAAGTGACAATTCATTACAATAATTATTTTTTATTGTAATTTTGTTTGCTCCATACGCAATATGTACATTGCAATGGTTCATTTGGTTTCCATTATAGCCGTGCATCTACTTTATACGAACCTGGAGAGTGTACTCCTTCTTAAAATAGGTCAAAAGAAGAAGTGAAATTGGGACAATGAACTGATAAAGCGAGGGTGCTCATGGTGGTTTTCATTTGTGATCACTATGCTGTTCGGTGTTTACAAAACGTGGAGTAAATAAATGTGACCACCTGCGCTGCTTAATCATTAGTAAATCATCCATACTTGCCAACCGATTTATATCTATTAGCATGTTACATGTAAATTTAAGCCAAAGTTTATTATTTATTTGCCGATAGGATTTATCAAACGTTGAAAATACCTTTGTTGCAATAATTTCTTAAAAGATAAAAAAATCATCACGATCATTTGTTTTGAAATGGTATATCAACAGTCCAGAGGTTGGCAATTTGGGTCTTAACCCCCGTGAGTTGGAGAGCACGCACTGCCGTCGTTGGTCTTGCGCCTGATCTCCTAATAAAACCCAATTTAGTTTAACTTAGTTTAGGAAGCAGCTTAAGTGTGAATTTAAATATATTGTTTTTCATAAATATAAGTTAAAATGTGTTTGCAATGATGGTTTTATCCTTCCAGTTTGTAGTTCGACTAAATTTCTTCTTATTTTTCATTTTTGTATGTTATTCTACGCAATATCTTGGTCGTATGTCAATCGATTTCATTGTTTTCTAAATTTTATTCATTTAAAATAACTTAATGCATAAGTTGCCCAAAAGTGCTCCATAGCGTATAGGGTGGGCCAAAAATTCGTAAACATTTGAATCTTACATCCCGTTACATAAACATGCTATGAGAGTTCTTGGGGCCGATACTACTGGTATTTGTTGGCTGTAATCGTAACATACGGTTCCAATAAAATGGAGCCACTTGTCATACATGTAATGAGTCCTTACCGGTGGTCAAAGGCAGGTTTTCGGAAAGCTAATTTCGAGACGAGGCAACATTCCATGGCCACCCAGAAGTCCAAATCTATCCCCAGTTGACTTCCTTTTATGGAATTATTTGAAGAATAGTGTCTACATCAATAAATCAAGTACACTACGTCAGAAAAAAATCAGCGAAGAGATGTCGGTGACCTTGCGGTCTCTTTACCGACGAGTATTCAAAAATTTCGGTGCTCTCTTCGTTTGCACTCCTCGTGCAAACGTTGAAACTGTGTTCATTTAGAAGTGTAATTTTTAGAAAATAAATTCCAGCTAATTAACTTTCTTGTAAATAAACAATTTTTATAATATATCAAATAGTCTTTTTTATGCGATTTTTCCAAATGTTAACTAATTCGTGGTCCACCCTATGTAATGCTGTTTATTGATTATATTCAAAGTGAATTTTCTTGAAGTAAACAATTTAATATTAGTTAAAACGATAACAATTAATGAAAGCATGATACAGATTAACCCAAATTACATTGATTTAAGCATTTTAAAAACCAAAACATTTCTTCAAAAAGTTAATTCAACATTCAAAAAATTAATTTCAAAATGATTTGCAACCAAATGAAGACATCATGTTTGAAAAGCATAACTCTTAACTAATAAGAGTAACCAGAACTTAGGCAGAAGTGCATTTCGTTGTATGAAGGACGGAAGTCGCTACAATATCATATCCAGATCTCAGAACAATATCAAATAGAAAGCGTCATGGTTAATATGGTAATTAGCGAATGTTGTTTTTGCTATTTCAGACACTATAGTACATAAAATAACAAGTGTCGATGTGGACAGAAAACTTACGTGTTCGTATTATTTAACTCTAACTCTTGCCAAGTGATACGTCGTGATATATGCAATATTTCTATAGGTAGTGGTGTAGCAAATAATTTATAACCACCTGTGTGTCTTGGCATTAAAAGTAGGACACACTAGTTGAGACACAATTTCTCTAAAATGTTGGTATCGTTTCTGGAACAGGTGTTTGTGACTCTCCTCATTTGTCAAGTTACTTCACATTGTATACTAATACCGGGAACCTTATTTATTAGGAAGTGTCAAGAGAGTTTAATTTTCATATTAATCATATTGTGTATTATATGTGTTGTGACCTAGGGCGTGCTCTCAATTAAATAATAAAGATTAAACTTGACTGATAGGTGGTTAATGGATTTACATCGCCTGTAGTACTTGATCATTGAGATCGTATTTTAGTTAAACTGAGTTGCAATCAAACTCTAGTTATAGTATAATAAATATAGACTTCATATATCAATATTGCCTGAATATTTCTGTTACCCATTCTTTTACTTTCTTACATGTGGAAAAGCTTGAAGTGACACCTGAACGGAGCTGTTGTCAAGTCATATGTCTTACTTACAATTGACTGAAACGACATGGTTATACGATATGCCGAAAATAATCGGTCAGGCGGTGCTACAATGATATTTCTTTAGCTATCTATTTAGTGCTTACTCCAGACATACTTCTGGTGCTACTTGGAGTGTATAGTAGTATATAATCCATCTTGTCTTTTGATCATTGATCGCTTAATAGCAACAGCAAGCGCCTCAATAAAAAGAAACAACACCACCCAATTAAAACATAAGAAATGAATAAAAAAACAAACTTATCGTGCAGAAGCGACTGCCAGATGGAAGAAGGTCAACGCACATGGAAGTTAGGAAGATTTGTGATGTTAATTAACATTCAAAGTTATTGTGTTATGCAACTGGATAATTATTTCGGGAATTAAGATTTCTTACGTCAAACTACAGTTGTTTGGCTACCCAAATGTGCGGATTGAAGTCATTAACCTCCATGTGGATATGATTCATCCAGGTAAAAGTGTATTCATAAACTGAAGGATTGTTTAAGGTTACCCGTTGAGTTAATAACCTCATTATTTCCGTAGATGATATTGAAAGCTGAAGTAAGAAAACAACAGTGTTGAATATTAGATATATTTGACTTCATGAGCAGTTGTGGTGTTAGCGACCGTTTCTTCGCTTCCTGCTACGCAAGTATTGAGTTAGATCCTTACATAGGACAACACTTTTTGGCATCCATGAATAGTTGTTTTGAATCTGAGTGTTACTTGTGTTCATTTCCTAAATATGTGTAAAGTTGACCGCGATACAGAATACATTACTTTTTTTTGTTGACGGGATGGCAAATTCCTTTGGATCTCTGTCTCCTCGGGGATGTAGGAGCTAGAAGCATGTGTTGTTTCATGTAAAAACCACTCTGATAGCCGAAACCTGGCGTCCTACTCTGGGAGGACCCAGACTATACGATTGTAATTTCTTCAGAAGAATCAATACCATGTCTTTTTGCATTATCAATCCTCTTAGCCAAGATGTAAATGTTTCGTGTCGATTCTCTTTCTACAATCAATAACACCTCTAACTTTTTACATATATCATCGGCTTATATTTTATTTTGAACACGTGACCTAGTATTGAGACACGTCATTCTCATACTTTTTAAGTTTTCTAATAAAGTTAACGTTTGTAAAACATCAACATATTGCAGGATATATTCCTAGTGCGGGAGTTGTCATAAACCATGTTCATATAACTTTCATAGATAAAATCATCATAAAATCACGCTTGTTTCTCCAGTGGGATAGTCATGGGCATATTAACCGTCTACTTTTCGCTAGAGTTTTGGTCCCGTGTCAAAAAAGATGGTAAGCCTTTTACCGTCAATCGTGATATTTTATTTGCCAGAACTTCATCTGTCAATCAGAAGGTGCCCATTTGCAGGTGAGGTTGGCTTGGAGCTCTAAACTCTTGATACGAACCATATGCATCTAAGTTTTAAGAGAGTACTTATAAAGAATAAAACCTGTATTACATAACTCCTAGCTAAGATGCTTCTAGAGTAATTTCCAAATCAAAAAACAACATAGCTGAAAGTCATGACACGCGCAAAGCTGATCGTTTTCCAATAACATTGCTATATGGGTCATAAATATAAGACGGCCAATGAATAAGCCTCGTTAGTTATTCCACGTGTAACGGGTAAATTTATAAGTCTTTTATGGGGCAAATTCTACACTTTTTTAATGTAAAAACATTTTTGTGAAATTTATAATATCTGAGACTTGTTTTATTACTTTTTTCACTGCAAAAAAAAAGAAATAGGCTTTGCAAGGATATTTTGTGTCCACGCAAGAGTTTATATATACTTAGTGCCATTATGACACTATCAAGATCTGTGGTTAAACTGTTTACAATTAATGATTAGAAAATCGCTCTCCGCAAAGTTGTTCACTCCGGTAAGAATTGAACAAGATTAGTTTTAAAACATCACTTGTTTACAGATTCCACATTATATGATATGAGTATATGTATTTAAGGCGGCAACTTAAAATCCTTACTTTAACTTTTGATATTTCAGAGTTAGATTATTATTGATATTATTGTTGCCTGTTGTAGATTCAAACCAATACGAACGCTCAAAAACCTAAAGGGCGGTAACATACTGTAGTTGCAGGTATTCAATGTATCACATGATCCATTAGTATTATATTGAAAGGCGTACGCTTCTGCCAGAAAAGCTCACAATTGCAGATAAATTATTCTTCTAAACATACTGCTAAGAAATTGTGCCAATTCAAACAATTACAATGTTGCAATACGCAATACGCTGGTTTATGTACTCACGTAATCTAAACACCTTTGATTCCACGTGTGTTCTCTAATTTTACTACTCTAAATTTCCTTTTTGTAATCTATTTGAGAAGAATGTAATGAAGACATAGGTTAAAGAATCATAATGGGCAACCGTGGTTGCCTTCTGCAATGATATTATGGCCCAGAACGAGTCCGCAGAACGGGATCGGGAAAGGGCCCAAACCTGCTCGAAGAGGGCGCGAAAGGGATGCGGTAGGAACGGCTTCCTCTCGAATCGCTACCTAAGGGTCGCTGCGATGTGACCGCTGCCAACGACCTGAGACAAGTGTCACCCCGGTGCGGCTAGAGATGTCGTCTTAGGCGGGGTGCTGATAAGTGTTGCTCGTGAAAAAAAAATTAGTTAAAGAATCACAATTGATTTGACAAATAATTAAGTGGCGTCACGGGCGAAAACTGGTTTTCATTACATACGTAGATACTGAATGTTTTAAAATTTTAAACATGAGAATGTAACATTCATTTAAAACACAAAATATTGTAGGAATATAAAAGTATTTTATATCTTTAAAGTTATTAAATGGAATAATTTTAGTGACAGTCAACTAAAAACATAAAACTTTATTTACCTAAAATACAAACCGATAAGTTGGTAGACGAGCAAAAATATTTGGAAACAAGTAATTATCAATAATTGCGTCATTAGAATTCTGTTTTTAGGAGAATTTTGTTAAGTTAATGGTTATTTAAAATTATTATTTTAATTAAAGATATAATTAAGACTTCTGCATTATCTGGGTCAGCCATTCGACGCTTTCGGACCGTTCAAGGTTCATTTTAATAGTCTAATTTTATTATTATTGTCGGTAATGACGCTTTTATAAATCTGGGTTAGAGCCTAATTTTCATTTTAGTATAAAATAATCATTTCAGATAATTATACTAATTACTTGTTTTACTCTCTTAAAGAAGAATATTTAAGCAGTAACAACGAAATTGTCTATTTTGTACTACAGTCAACAATCAAAGTCAGTGTTCAGACTGTTGGGCTGATAGAGTAACTGTCTAACTAGTCAGATTTTTACTACACTGGCCTTGCCCCGCGTTGCTTGCCGCCGTTTATCAGATACACTAAAACGTGGGTCAATCAATCGACCTAACATCGTCCACTATTGAACAAAGTTCATAACCGGCCCTATCTTGGCCACCGCGGGGTCTTTCTTTCTTCTTCTTCTTCTCTAATCTTTCCGTTACCAGTTAAACCATAGATGTCACGATAATATCACGTTTATGTCACGTTTTTACATTTTTCATGTTAATTCAAAATGTCAATTACCTCCATGTCAAATTGTATCAAAATTGGTTTAATCATATGTGTGAAGAAGTAACAGACACGTGCACACTTACAATCTCTCGGCTTTTTTAAATTTTAGTTTGATGCTCATCAAAATATACTAAAATAAAGGGTCATACCTAACACTGGGTATGGTATAAGTGAAGTCTCTGAAAAGGCTAGATTATCTGTAATCAGGCCGTCCTTGTCCCTGCATAAGCCGGGTGATATTTTATACAATAAACCACCTAATTGCGTTCCGTTTTCCTTAAATGTTTTTTAACAAAATGCCAAATTTTCTACTTTTTCAGGTCGCTGTTAATTTATTCAACAATAAATCATTTTGCTTTATGTTTTACGCTTGTTTTCAACTGCAGGTCTCTGTAGTTACGCTCTTAGTTTTAGAACAAAAATTTTTCATCTGTCAGATACATGTATACAGATCCACGGAAAGGATTATATGAAAAGCTTTTGGCCTCCTTTTAAAACTCTTGTAGAGTAACAAGTTTAGGAAAATTTACAGCACTAATTCAATTGCCTTTTATGAATTTCTTGTATTGAAATATTTTTTGGATCAAATTTTGGTTTTCTTTATGTGGCTTACGGATAAGATTTGACGTGCTATACTATTGAAAAATTTGCCGATACCATCACTAAATAATAAATCAAATACACAGATCATTATCATTGATCATTAAAAAAAAAAAAAAAAATCAGGTTTTGGTCCACTATACCACGCTGGCCAGACGGCTTGGAAAAGTATTTGTTACAAGTTTTCCTTCTCTTTGGTAGTAGTCGTCTGTTACCACACCTACAGGATGAACAGGGGTGGTAACACTAAGTATTCTTAATCCGTCACCACACGGTAGATTGTTATGGACTAAATATAGGAGCCTGAGTCATTATTTTCTGCATATACATATAACTTGTCTACGATCACATATACGTTTTCGTACGTTAAAATTACGATAAAACGTATATGTGATCGTAGACACGTACGTACGTACGACTTCGTACGTTTACGTACTAATTTAGCCATACAGATTCTGTAACCTACAATATTCAAAAAATCGTATGAATATTGTAGGTTATCTGACTAGTCTTAGACACTTATGACATTCAATACTCCTTGTCAATGGGCTATCGTAGCACCTGAAACTGGTTAAAACATTCCTGAAATATTAACATAAAATAAGTTGCCTACATCGAAATCCTTCAAACTGTTATATTTTTAATTTTTCTACAGCCTACTAAATCTGTAGTAGGAAAAATATTACAGTTTGTATGATAAGATGGATCTGTTTATTATTATGACTAGTACTACGTTTCATCTTTCTTCGACTGGAACTTATCGTTAAGATTCTAGAAAACCATAAAAAATACGTTTAATTGACCAGTTCAAAGAGTTATTTGTTTTGGACCATTTTCAAAGTAACTTTGATTCAGTGCCAATTATGAAGAAGTAAACACTAAATTGACAATAATTTTACGGCAATTTTCTTTGAGAAGTGTATCTGTAGAAGTGCCTACATAGTATACCGACGGTAGAAAATGATAATGTCTTGGGAATCGACTTAATTGTAATTTTTACTTTTGGGTTAACTTTCGAGTTATAATCAATGGTGATAAAATATTATACGCAGAAAAAGACGCAACGCAGGAAAAAGAAACGCGGGAGAAATACTGAACTTACAAAATCCATGAATAGTGTTGCACATAGAGACTCCAATAATTGTTTCAGACTAGAATCGAATACAAGAAACACCTGGCGTTAACCTGTCCTGGTAATGAATCGAATACTATCGACTCTGAGAACAAAATTGGAGAAAAACTTAATTCTGGTAAGCATTTATTTTTTATAATATAAATATATAGTTTTCCTTTACCAACCTGTTTAGCCTACATGGTATTGTAGCCAAAACCTCCTTGCTAAGGAGAAACCTATGGATGGCTGTGGATTGTTGAAGGCTGTTGACGTGATACGATTATATAGTTTTTTCTATTTTAACACACAATAAATTAGTGTGTGTTTATGTAGTATATGAGCTAAAGATAGTATTGGGAGATGATAAAGAGAATAGAAACTTTTAGTAAACTAGAAAAGTCCCGCAAGTCCCGAAAGAAAAAAAACGAAAGTCGTAATGCTGAGTACAAACTATAAAACTTTATAATGGCGTTCATAACGTCATTGCTATGATATTATATAAAAAGAATATTTAACATAAATAAAAGCACTTTAATAAAATGCAATTGTCTTGCGTTTGTTCCGATGGTGCCATATTACAAGTGATTGAGTAATTGTTACTGCCGCTCCGTCTTGTTTGTTTTCCAAAGACTTAAAATAGTGACGTAATCTGTAAATAAAAGATCTGGTTTTAAATGATTATCAGTCTTATAGTAACAAAGTATTTTTTCAAACATCGTCAAGTCGGAGTGTGTGTATTACATCGGCTCAACAAGGGTTGGCAATTTACAACGCATAACTGACAACGTTAGCTTTGCACGTACTTATAAACGCGGACACTCGTGTAACTAATGGATGTCTTCGTCTCTTTACTCAACGTCTACATATGAAGTATACATAATTACTCTCACTGCCTTATATTCTATTTTAAATAACCTATTCTTGTGAACGTGTGTGTGTGTGAATACTTAAACTTCTATTTCCAATCTTTAGCAATCATGTCAGAAACTTACGGTCTTCTAATAACCTTCTTCTTCGATGTCCCTCTCATACGCCTGAGCTTGTTGGCGCTTCCTTTGTTGTAAAGTCTATTCTCCTTTGGGATGAGCTCCCTTCAAAATCAGGATGGCATCCAATACTTTTTCGCTTCAAAAGTGAAGCTGTATCTTGTAATTAACTGGCAGAATCAAGTTCTACGTGATTGTCATCTACTATTACTAATAGTACCTATCTATTTGCGTATATATGTATTTATATAAGTAAATATGTATCTGGTTGTGTTATATGTATGGTAGATTTATGTATTATGTTTGATTAAAATATCGTTTAGTTTGTTTATTTTCAGACATATTTCAACCGAAATGTACTTACTTTCTGTTTTCTCTGCCTTCCCCATTGTTGACTGGCACAGATTGCCGCAGACTTTAAGTCCGTCAATACACCAAACGTGTATAAAGTATTCAAAAAATAAATAATATTTAGCTTTTTTACGTACCTTGAATAATCAACTCAATTTTTCTATAGCAAGCAAAAAAGATTACTGTAACCAAATTATTTCTGCAAGAAATCTCAAGATTAAAGATTAATATAAAGGTAAAGAAAAAAAATATAAAGAAAATTATGACTAAAAAAAAGTTTCGTCAAGTAACACCTGTTACGCAACTTAAGATAAAATCATGTATATACTTAGTCTGGCCATAAATACTGTTACACTTAATTATAAAAAAATATTACATTTGAATTTCGAATCTGTCATTTTTATACGATTGTTCATTGTGTTTTCTCATTTTGGCGCCAATACATTGTAAAATATTTTGCGATATTAAAATGGTGTGGGGTGATAAAGAGAACCGAATCGCTGTGATAGCATTACACAAAGTAGGTATGGAGCCAAATGCAATTTTTAAAACTCTCCATACACTTGGTATTAGTAAAATGTTTGTGTACCGGGCTATTAATAGGTACAATGAGACCTCCTCTGTTTGTGACAGAAAAAGATCTGGCCGTCCACGTAGTGTTCGTACGAAAAAGGTGGTCAAAGCAGTAAGGGAAAGAATTCGAAGAAATCCTGTCCGAAAGCAAAAGATTTTATCTCGGGAAATGAAGATAGCACCTAGAACCATGTCGCGTATTTTAAAAGATGACTTAGGACTTGCAGCCTATAAGAGACGCACTGGCCATTTCTTAACTGATAATTTAAAGAAGAATAGGGTGGTAAAATCGAAACAACTACTGAAGCGGTACGCAAAGGGAGGTCACAGAAAAATTTTGTTTACGGATGAGAAAATTTTTACAATTGAGCAACATTTTAACAAACAAAATGACCGTATTTATGCTCAAAGCTCTAAGGAAGCTTCCCAATTAGTCGACAGAGTGCAACGTGGACATTATCCGACTTCAGTGATGGTTTGGTGGGGTGTTAGCTATGAAGGAGTGACTGAGCCATATTTTTGTGAAAAAGGTATCAAAACATCGGCACAAGTGTATCAAGATACCATTCTTGAGAAGGTAGTTAAGCCCCTTAACATCACCATGTTCAATAACCAAGTATGGTCCTTCCAGCAAGACTCGGCGCCGGGTCATAAAGCTCGGTCCACGCAGTCTTGGTTGGAATCGAACGTTTCGGACTTCATCAGAGCTGAAGACTGGCCGTCGTCTAGTCCCGATCTTAATCCGCTGGATTATGATTTGTGGTCAGTTTTAGAGAGTACAGCTTGCTCTAAACGCCATGATAATTTGGAGTCCCTAAAACAATCTATACGATTGGCAGTGAAGAATTTTCCCATGGAAAGAGTGCGTGCTTCTATTGATAACTGGCCTCATCGTTTAAAGGACTGTATTGCAGCCAATGGAGACCACTTCGAATAAGCTTTTTATATTTTTAATTGTTTTATATTTATGTATTAAACTGACACACTGTAAAAGTAATAAATGTTATTTGCAGTTAACAATTTTCTTTTTTCTTTATTACAATATTTATGGCAAGACTAGGTAATATCATATAGGCGTTAATGCAAAGAAATTTGATTCTTCCATTTAAATACTTCTTCATATCTGACAATGGTGGTGTATACTCAAAAATTTAATTTATTAAAATTAGAAATATTAATAGTAATTATAGTAGTGACCTTACACATCGCACATTCCTAAACAATGTCCACTTCTCATCTAAAGATCAATCTAATCTAATATTTTAATTAATTATATTTTTTTTTTTATTACATCTTCTATATTTTATAAATAGCTCTATGGGCTCAGTTAGTTACAAAGACATTAAAAAAAAGTGTTTTCTAAATGCTCTAATCTTCTTTAAATGATCTCGGAACATTTTCGCAATCACACACAAAGTAAACAGTCTATTATAAAAATGATTGAATATATGTGTATATATATATTTGAAATAAACGATTTTTTTTATTGATCATATTTGATTATAGCAGAAAGAGATACCTTAAACATTTTATGTTTCACATAAATTTCTACCTATTAGCGGTCAGGTACAAGTTTTGACAAACACGTTCCTCTTTAATCTTGATTTTTTAGATGGCTTCTATTAAGTTTTGAATTTGGAACTTTTTTAAAAAGTCTTCTATTGAATAGACTTGACACGCGTTTTCTGCCAATGTCCACGTGTATTAGGTCGGTGACATTTTACACGCGCAACTGTGTGCTCTGCCCACGCCTTAGGGACGCGGCAAATTGTAATTGCTACCCGATTCAGGACAAAAACATAGTGGAATAGAACTGCAGTGTTGTAAATTATGACCCCATGTTCCATACTCATTTTACATTGTTTCTTGAAGTTTTCCACTTCTATCGTGAGTCTTAGAGAATGTGCAAAGAATCTGTAATTGGCAGATTTATTTACAGTGTCATTGTTTCGTGTTCGTATTTTTTTTTATGTCTCATGTAATACACACATATTTATATTGAGAAACTGCAATATTCGATAACTAAGGTTCTCTCTTAAAGTAAATTTATATATTTTGAATAATAGACATGAATACCACACACCACATTTTTTCTTCTGGATACCAATCAAGTCTATTAATATTGTACCATATTGGAACGAAGTTCCTTATCGCGTATTGCGAAGGAGGCTAGACGGAAAAAATCAGACGAAAAATTGTCACGACACTTTTTGCCATAGTGTTGTAAGGCGTGTGGCGTGCGCATATTTCTCTGTCTGTCTCTCTCTCTGATAGAAAGCAAGCCAATTATTTTCGTTTCGTCTTTCTATTTTGCTTTGAACAGTGTAGTATCGCGACGATTATTTTTGTTTTGTTAAGTTTATACAGATTTTTTGTACATTATAAATAATAAAATAATAAAAAATAATAACAATAATAAATCCTGACAGTGTTGTTGCACAAGTTCCGGATAATGCTGATGGAGTTAGGCAAGTAGAGATTTTTTACAGACAATAATAAATGCTTATGTATTTTTAGCAAGCTCTTTACTATTGCGCAAAGGAACTTCGTTCCGTCCGGGTGTCCCTTGATACCTCTCAACTTTTTTTTTCTGTAGATCAGTTCATATTCCGTAATTGAGTTTGTGTACATCGCATTGAAGTATTAATTCATTACAGCTTTATTACAGATTAGCTGTATCCGGCATCCGTTGCAATACCACGTAAATTATGAAGCAATGAAGAAGAAAAATCATTTATTGACCGATTTTTAAGACCGGAACTCTTGCAGGTGTTTCTAGAACACTGCCAAAAGTTTAACTACATGCTACATACTGATCAGATATCAGTGGTTTCGGAACGCGTAGAGAACAAACATACAAACATAGCCTTGAACGACATAGTAAGTGTAAGTTCTATACCTGCTCATGATGACTTATATTAATCTGAGCACTCGGCACGTCATTATTTCGTCTTTGGCATACGGCCTATGCCACAATTTGATTCTATTTATAAATGTTCGCTTTTAATGTTTATGTATACAGTCTACATGTAATATGTAAACGTGAAAATATTACCTAGTATTTAGAATTAATTAAGTATCATCTTTCAAACTTGTATTGTATTAATAGTACTGTAATACTTGTGTAGCTTTTGCTTACTACTACGTATATGCCGGATATCGCGGTATACAGTACTCTATGTGTTATTCTGAAGTATGAGTTCTACATATTATTGGAAAGTTTCATATAAATCCGTTCAGTAGTTTTTGCGTGAAAGAGTAATAAACATCCATACATACATGATCATTAAGGATCACCTGATGAAAAGTGACTGCCGCTGCCCATGATCGCTTGGAAGTCCTGCAACTGAGAAGTTACAAGCGCGTTGTTGTTTATAAAATATTCTGTTCCTTCTACTAAAATAAATGCTTCAGTAGACTCTATTATGAAACATAAGCTTTTCTTGAAGAAGAAATTATCTTATTTCAAAGTATCGAAAATTGTGTTCGAGAGTTAGTGCATTTATTAACAGACGCGTAAAGCCATTTTTTTGTATACTTTGTGAATATACTTTTTTTAAAAAAAAGACATAGCCCACATTAGGAATAAATCCTGTGTCGCGGGGTACTTTTACAAACATACAAGAAACGGATACAAAGAACATCTAGACTCAGAACAACAATTCGTTATCCCATGTGGAGTTTGGACCCACAATACTCAGCGAAGTAGTGAGCGGTGTGGTGACAACTTGAACCACTAGTACAAACGTCGTTACTTCGCCACCAATTCGACCAAAATTACTGTTTTATTTTTTAGCTACACATAAAATAGTTTTTAACAGCATTAATGTCAATGAAACAAGTTATGGATACCTCACAAATTCCAAGATAATTTAGTACCATAAACTAAATATATAATTAAGGTCCGTTAGCCTATTAATATAATCAGAACATATTAAATCAATAATGATGTTGCTATCTTGTGTCTTTGGTAGCCCCTGGAGTTTGATGTTAAATGAGAAACTGGTTTATTCTAAAAATAAATAAAATTTAGAAAAAGGTCCACTAAACAACCAAGTTCGAAGTAGATTTTGGTTTGTTCAATTACACAGTCCTATTTATTTACATAAAACACACACAACAAAATTTTTTTAGGTAATCAACCTGATAGTAAGCGATTTGTTAGAAATCTGTCTTTTAAAGAAACTAATTAGTCATAATAGTCTTAGACTAGTAATAGTGTACGCCTAGTCTGAAGTCTTAGACAAGTGTCTAATGTTGTTCAGTGTTTTCATTTCAGAACTGTCTGGCGCGTTACTTTTAAGACGCATTCGTTTGAAGTATTTAGAATAAATTTCATGTAACATGATTTTTTTTGAAGTCACTGACCTTGTTTGAATAGGAGTCTTTTAAGAGTTTTGTATTTCCTATTTAAGTATTTTATTTCTCAATTTTCTAATTTAGTTAAATTCTTAACAAGTTTTAACTTGAATACTAGTCTCCTACAGTCTTACATCAAAATGATTACTTTTATTAGACGTTCCCTAATACTTTGCGAAGTTTAAAAAGTGAGTTTTGTATACCTAGCGTTTTGAGTTAACTTTTCGCACGTACAAGGTTCTTTGAACGTTTCTTTGTCTAGCCACTGTAATCTTTGAACTCGAGTCCAAAATTTCATCATTAAAACCACTATATTGTACTTATCGTTGAAGGAATCAATTCTTTCTAATTTATTAAAGCAAACATAGAACTCTTTAACAAAGATTCTCTGTGTTTCAAGGATACTACTGTTCACGACTGCTGTCAAAAGATGTCTTTTATCTAATATCATAAATATTTACTTTTTTATGTACTGATCTTATAAAAAATAAGACACCGTGTATTTTGGCTCGTTGAAAAGTGCAATGAAATTCCAATAAATTAAACTATACAATCAAAAAAGTATACTGATGCAAACAAATATATGATTTAGGAATAACCTGAAGTAAAAAATTTACAAATGAATTGGAATTGCACAATTAATTATTAATATTTACGCTTTTTATAATTTTAAGTAATATTATTAATTACGCTTTCTAAACTGCCATAGTGGGGGTCACCATACTGTATTGTTTGCGTTCACAATGAGTATAGTGAATACAACTCTGGATTCTACTTACGCTTTCTATCAAGCAGAGCATCAATTATTTTGTTAAGCACAGAGTAAAAAAAATGATGTATTCTGGGGTCATGGTCAAATTCGTGCGTGATTTGTATATACTTAATATTCTATACCTAACGTATGTCTGTACGACACTTGGAAGTTTAGATGAGAATCATAAATATTAATTTAAAAATATGTAAATATTTTTAAATAGTAGGAATGATATGTGAATACAGTTCCGGTTTATAAGATATATTATTCCCTAATTTTATGATAAATCCTAGAACTGTAGTAAATTTCATGTTTCTAGGTAAACAAGAGAATGAAATTACACGCAATCATCAATGGCCTTTAGTAGTTCTCTGTTTGATTTAGATATCTCTTGAAAACGGAGGTTTTGGCCGACTGCAGTACGTTGGTCAGACGGTTTGGTATAGAGTTTCTGTCAAATTCTCCATAGGTGGTAGCGACAACTGTTTTACTGCGGTTGTAACCTTTTGCGAAGATGTAACTTCGCGGAAGGAGGCAGTGGAGAAAGTCCGGGAGGACGATCTTCACTCGGACCCAATTCGCCACTGGCAAACCGGGTGACGGAGGTGCACATAGGAGCGTCTCATGTCGTACGTTGCCTAAATAGAGAGTTTCTCTGCAGAAGATGCCCACGCCTGTAGGCGGTTTGGATATCGTAATAACAACTGTTCCCGGATTCTTCCTATATCAGGCGCAGAGTGGCACACCGAGTGGCTTTAGTCAGCCCGATTCCGACACGTCGCCCCACCATGAACCCCGGTGGGGTGTTGGCCGAAGGGGTTTCTGCACGTTAAAAAAATAAAACAAAGGGTTTCTGTCAAATTCCTGAACTGCGTAGTTTGTTCTCTTAGATGGCTTTTAGGACATGAAAAGAAACAGGAGATATTTCACAATGGTTAAGCGGTCAATGTGAGCGCTCAGTTTAGGGGAAGTCCCGTGAGACATTCTACACTCCAAAAGATAAGAAAATTCACGGAAAGATAATAAATAAACGAAATTTATGCAAACTGTCACAGCGTACGAATGATCCTAATAATAAATGTATTCCACTGGCTAGCAACAAAATTTAATTTTATACAGTGAATATACTTACATATATATTATCAATCTTTTAATACAAGTATAAAATGTCATCTAACACGTTATAATATTTAAGAATGGAATTGAGTGTGACTTTAAACATCACATGGAAATTTTAAATAGGATTCACAATTTTAAAAACTATTTATAATTTCTGTAATGTTTTATATTCCTACTGATTTTATATAAATTTACGCGGCAAATACATGTATATTTCTGGTATAATATAATATATAATTAATATCCTCATATATTTCGGATCTGTCCCATAAGTCCCATGATGCTGTCCCATGATGGGATATTCGTACACGACCGTTTGATCCCAAACTAATCAAAGTCTGTGCTTGTGGTAACCAGTCTGCTCATAAAGATACTTATATATTTCTAAATAGTTACGAGTAATTCCACTCATTTATACAACAAATGATCGTGTTCTTCACACAAAGATTTATCCTGTGTGGTAATCGAAACTTTAGTTCAATTCGAATCGAATCGAAGCAGTAACGTCTGCCCAAGTGTCACTTATTTCACGCAGGGTCGGTGACATCTAGTCGGAGTTTGAGGTGTACTTAGAAAAGACATCATAATCTGAGTAACTTTCTTAAATACCTCTGGGTATATAAGCGGTTGTAAATGTTAACGAGACATCTGATTGATGTCGATTACAGCGGCCTGTTGCAGGAATAGGCCGGTCATTGTTTACTAGATATGACCTTGTAAAAGTCTTTTATGGCCATAGAACCTTTAGAACATAACGTTTATAGGAAAAACTATCATCATCAGCATCATCTCAACCAAAAGACGTCTTCTGCTGGACAAAGACCTCCCTCAAGGTTCTCCACAACAGCCGGTCCCGTGCCGCCCGCATCCAGTAGCTTCCGTCGGACAGTCTTGCGGGGGTCTACCAACGCTGCGTTTCTCAGTACACGGTCGCCACTCCAGAACTTTATGGCCTCATTGGCCATCGTTTCTACGTGTAATGTGCCCCGCCCACTGCCCCTTAGGTTTAGCAATTTTACTAGCAATATCGGTGACCTTGGTGAAAAGGAAAAACTATGATAGGACGTAATTTTGCCATAATTTCGGATCTTGTGAGAAGTTTCACTTTTAAAATATAATTTATCCGTTTTTAGGAACATTTTCCATTAATTCTGGCTACTATTTGTCGTAGACTGACATTATATTGCCTAGTTTTTCTGGATAAATGTACTATCGAACTCTAATAGCATTTGTTAACTCGTACAAGGGGTTCTTGGGATTTACGCGTTCAAGAATAGAAATAAAAAGGGAAGTAATGATTTAAAAGAATCTATTATTTTCCATTATCCTCTTTTTAGTAGTACTAATATACACATAAATACTAGTCGGTTCTTAATACTTTTCACATGCCCTTTCTTTAGAACAGTATCAATTTGGTCGCCGTGGATGACCTCTTCCGACACTCACGTTCGCTCTACAATTTTTTTTCGTGAACTCGTGATTCACTCCCTACGTAGCCAAACTATCAAAGCATGCCTTTTTTCATCTTTGTCACTACATCTTCTTTCACGTAACGGTCTCTTTCATGTCATATCAGTAGGTATAAGAGTCTACATAAAGCAAATATTATGGTATTAATTCCGCCGATGCAGCCATTAAGATTGCCGATGTATGTATGTATTTGTTCATAAAGGAATAAAATTAATAGCTATGTAACAATAGCTCCACTTGAGATAGATATTAACACAACAAAAGTAAAGTAAGTTATCTTTTAACTTGGCGACGTTATATTAAGGCAAGTAAAAAATATCCTTCGTTTTAGGTCATCCCACTGCTAAGATTGCTAGCCACTCTTTTATTGCGTAGTTAGGCTTATCTTTGGTAATTTAAAATATAAGTATTGGTTGCCAATTTCAAAAATAATAGAAGATATTATTCTACCACTCGTTGAGAATTACACCTAGAGTTGAGAATGTTTCGTCCAAAGTCTTCAAATTTATATTGTCTAATAAATATTGCTAATTACCTTGTGTCTACGCTAAACAATACATTGAAAAATTAATTATTTATGACCGATTTGTTAAATTTTTCAATGTTAATGTTGCTTAAATTCATATTCATTTAATAGTCAATTCAATGGTCCAGCCTTGACGTAATAAGCAACTATTTGGTTGGTTTGTGTTCTACTAGTGTACTTCAAAGACTCAAAAAGTTTTGCACCAATTAAAGTGAAATTTTAACAAGATCTGCAACACTATTTAAAGAAAGCTCTTATCTATTTTTCGCGTCAGTTGTATTTCTCGTTCGTCATTAATGCAACTTTAATTTCGTGCAGCGAAGCGTGGCAGGGTACAGCACTTAACCCTTAACAACATAATATATTTTTATTTGTTAAGTGAAAAACATGTGACCATTGTATGGTAAAATTATGATACCGGATCAGTAGCGTATCACCGAGTGTGATTCACTAGCCATATACGTGTGTATGCTCGCACAGTTTGCAAGTGCACTGTTGTCATGATACCACGGAGTTGATAAATGAATATATTTCTATAGAAGTTCGTTAACAGAACCAACAATAACCACTTAAAGATGAGGTAGTGCTTGTCCACTTCAACCAAGGATCTAATAAGCACTAAAAGACAAGAGATATTGCTTACAAAGAGTAAAACGTGATGAGGTTTACAAGTTTAACACTTCAGTTCACTTAGTACTTAATTGATAGACGGGAATAACCTATCTATCAATTAAGACATTATCGTTTTAGATATATGAATATTATATCTAAATGATCTTCACTTGCCTAACCACAATTCTGACAACATTGTGGGCAGTGATTAATTGCAGCAACAATCACAAGATTCACTTTTCTATTGTTGCCACTAAACTGAGAATGATAAGTGAAAGTACAGCGGTTGATGGAATAGATGATATGGTTTAAAAAAGAAAAGAAAGTTAGGGAGTTACAGTAGTCACTTAGGAGTAGACTTACAGTAAATTTAGATATAAAATACTATTTACACAATATCATAAGAACCGGTTGACTCAATTGACGTGAACACGGCCCCTCGGCAATCGCTGTTAAGCAACTCTTCCGTTGCTTTTCACTGAGTGAGGGTCACTTATAATCAGGTGAAGTATCTACTCATTTGCTCCTACGACGTACAAAAAATACTACAAAAACAAATAGCAAAGAGAGTTCATAATACTTCCCTTCAAAATATTCGTAAATTTCTATATGTCTGTGGAGCCAATATGCCCTTCATGTATATCGTATCCCTTGTTAAGTTTTACGACTTAGTGGAAAGTTATGGAGCTATTTCTTTGTTGTTGTCTTATGTATGCGCGGTACGTTATACGATTACGTATAAATATTTATTAGATGCTTTACAAAACTGATTTTAAAGACGTCTTTTGTATATATATGACGTTTTTAAATTTATATTGACGTGCCATGTGGATTTTGGAACGTACGTTTTCAGTTTCCTTTTAAGAAAATTTGTGTTTGTAATTCTATATATTTAGGACTAAAGGTCATTTTAAATAAACGATTATTAAGTATTTTTTTTCATTTAACCGTTCGTTGTTATTATCGGTATATGGTATATATTCAATAGATACAATGCTTGAGATGGTCATAGGGTTCCTGTGAGGAACTTAGGGCCCAAAGTCAACTTCACCTGCAAGTGGTGCACCTACTGAGCGACGGACGAGGCTCTGGCAAGTAAAACATTCCGATAAGCGTCAATAAGCTCACTACCTATTACATGGGACCCAAAACACTGGCGAAAAGTGGGTGTTTAATATGCCTGTGCCTTCTCCTCTGAGAAAAGGAGAGTAATTTTAAGCATGTACACTTGAGAAGTTCTTTTCTTTTAAAAAAACAACTACCGCACTAGGCATATTTCAAGGTTGTGGAGGACTTAAAAAATTATATGAAATGGACATAAAGTACACCTAGACTCAGAACAACAATTTTTGGATCACACAAAGTGTTGTCTCATGTGTGGCTTGAACCCACAACACTCAGCACATTAGAAAGCGGTGAGGTGACTACGCCATCCGATTGAGCCATCTCCATTCCTTTATCGGACTACTAGGCGCAGGCAAAAATTTCATCCACACGTTGTTGACATACCCAAAAGTCGAACTAAACGGTTTGACAGCTCTTTATTGGTGAGAGTCGCCAAGACTTGGAACGACCTGCCTGGGTCTATTTTTCCATTTTTCTTGATGACATGAACTCTCGAGCCTTTAAGAGTAGAGTGAACAGGTATCTTTTAGATGGGCGTGTACCACCTTCGTCTTCATCTGCACTTTCCATCAGGTGAGATAGAGGACAAACGCCTATTCCATTACAGACGTAAAAAAAAAAAACCGTGCAGTTTCTATTGTGTCGTCTGTCTGTGATGTGCTTGTAGTTTAATACTACGGTCTATAGGTACAGTGAAATGTAATATACCTAACTTAATATGAAATTTCGACTTCAATATTGATCAACTGACCTTGTAACTGAGCAGAAGCACCGATTAAAAAAGTACCTTTACCATATCACTTTCTTGACCATGAAATACTTTATAACATCACCTCCGAGGTCAAAGATTAAGAGCCATACATAGATAATGAAGTAAACATACGGGACTTTTTCAAAGGAATCGTAAATAAGGAAAATGTATAATAATATTAAAATTGACCACCTCGGTGGTCTGACAGTCAAGTAGAGTCGTCAATGCATACATATGTGTTTCAAGTGGTCTAAACACTCTTATAGAATTATAATACCATATGAAGAATTATATTAAATCATTTGATTACACGACTGGCCTAGTGGTTTAAGCGGTCGCCACGCCGCTCTCCACTTTGCTGAGTGTTGTGGGTTCAAATCCTACATGGGACAACATTTTGTGTGATACACAAATTGTTGTTTCAATTCAACATACAATTCTGAGAGAGATATACTTTGGCACAAGTGATACTACGGTGTTGATTCCTTCCCTTTTAGCTTCCATCCAACCTCTGGTTACCTCCTTCTGGTTTCTAGGACGAGGGAGTCAAAAGGCGGCAACGTAACTATAACTCTTAATTACCATCAGGTAAAACGGCTCCTTGTTTCAGCTGACCTGGACAAATACATATAAGGTATAAAAACTCCTCTAAATCAAATCATTACAATCTACTCTAAATCATTACAATAAGAAATAATCAGTTTTACAAAATATACTTATTGAATTATAATTAGAATACAAAATAACTCGCTATAAAGAAAAACTTAAAGTTTAAATGTATATACATAAATTGTTTCTAAATTAGTAAATAAGAACATATATAAATATAAATAAGAAGATCTCAAATATTAAAAAATTGGCATTAATTGGTTACATATTTTTTATTTTAAGAATCTGCTAAAGGGACTGTACTCCGCCTGATAGAAAGTACGAATAGAATCCAAGAGTTGTGGGTGCAATGTAGTTTGATGACCCATACTAAGCCGGCCTAATGAGACGCTTTTACACTATCTACTTGAGGACGTAAAGGGAATGACAGTCATCATGGCAGTGGGAGGCTCACACGCTCATCACATTAATTGTCACCTCTGCATCAATGAGCCTCCAGTCTCGCACTCACTAACAAAACACGACAACACGAATGCTCTCGCTTTAGGTTGATCTTCTGTGAGAGGATAGTACTGCTCCGGTCGAGCCGGCCCGTCTGTACTGAAAACATGGTTCTACTACCTTGTGATGTTATTGTTTATTGTATATATTATTGATTATTTTAACATACTAGTAGGATATTAAATATTTCCATTTTGTAACTGCATTCTCAACATAGACGAACAGAAATCTTGACGTCAAAGCAATCAAGTTCTATTCAATAGAAATTATCATATAATTCTACACTATTAATGGCACGCGATTCTAATTTCCCCAATTTGTGAAGACAATGAATTAGATCTGACCTTAACGTTTTTACACCCTATCTGCAACTAGAATGAGGCAAATTCCATTTTCAGACATGGTTGCATGTTAAACACTTTATGTAACGAGTATTCGTGAACAGTGTACTTACTAGTATTATTTTTAGTTAATAAGAATACAAGTACGATTTTAATAATTACTAAATTATTTACCATTTATTATTCGCATTATTATAAAAATAATGATTTAACTGAGGAAATTAACTGTTACAAGTGTTGACTGTAGAACAGATGGGTGTTTCTTACTTAATCACTGCGCAAAATCATTGTATTAAATGTTTCACACTTTGGTCCGATAGATGGCGTTGTGCATATGCGCTGAATCGCGGTATCGTTTAATTACTAACCGAGGTATGTTAAAAAGAATACTAAAATATTATTTTGAACACGTTTTGTTTCTGTACCAATTTTATAGAAATATATTCAGTGGTACCGTGCAGTTTGTGTTTCATTTGAGGACTCGGCAGAAGTGTTTATACAATCACTATATTATACTGAGCAAAGTGAGATTATTTTTCTCGTCAGTGCATCTGTGTCTTCTTTATAAGATCCAGGTTCGCTCCTGAGTGTAATACTATTCTCATCTTTGCGATGGATCGGTTGCAGCGGCGAACAGTCCACATTGTCAATAGTCGTGAAGCCACTGAACTGCTTGAGTCTTTGCAGTTGCATAGAGATGTCACCTCTATAGTAGTCCTCTATTGTCTTTGCCATGGAGAGTGTTCTGACGAGCTCTTCCAACTAGTCCCACCTTCTCCCTTTCTCTAAAGAACAACATGAGCTGGCCTCGAAAGTTATCGTTTCAGAATGGTAGACATATGCTCATGAACTAAATCGGTCGGCTCTGCCTTCCTTTGCAAATCGGTCGAAACTTGGAACTCACTACCAGCGCACATATTTCCCTCTTACTCACACAAACACACACAGAAAGGTGTGAAAAAGCATCTCATTAGGCCATAATGTGAAGGGATTTTCCACCACGATACCAAAAAAAAGGCCATAATGTGGGTCACCATACTATATTGTCATTATTATGTGTTTGTTATATTGTGTTATTCATATTTACCATCAGGCAGAGTAAAGTCAGTTTGGTAGATCCAAAACAAAAAATTAAAAAGAAATTCCCCAGAACGAATTAGAATAAATTTGGTGCAAATCGAATACTTTATGTTCTGTTCTGTATTTTATGTCCTAATCTTTTTAGATTTAGGCATAAGATACTATATATCACAGGAATCACCATTAAATTAACACGTGCCGTGGGACATTGCTAATAACATATACGAGTAAAACCACAACCCTCTTGTAACTTGAGACCTACCAGTTACCCTTACGATTTGATTTAATTAAATTCACTGAAGATTAATGCGCAATTTGTACGATTTGTTAAAATAATTGCAGTAGATAATAAGTGTTGATTTTGATAATATGTTATCAAAATCACTAAAGTGACTTAACTTCTGTATTTCACAAGTCTTCCTACATTCGAGCGGTCATTAGAGTATCAATGACACGGGGGTCAACCTTGCGGAAGACGTACGACATGAAGTAACAGATATCTTCAATTAATTAATCGAATTTCGGCCATAATTTATTAAATTTAAAACTCATTTGTAAGACCAACCGAGTAATTAATGTCTAGTGTGGCGACTTCCACATACAGCACAAACAAAAATATGCAACAGCGCCATCTAGCGAAGATATATCGAACTACGGAGTATAATGAATGAACTACGGAGCAACTAGTAACTACTAATCCTGTATCACGAAATCGAGATTCTCACGGCGATTAGCATATATATAATATGCCAATATCAACAGTTGGGCCGCGGCCCGCCAGGCATGATCAACTCGCCTGGTCGGAGGGACACGACACTCTCCATATCTAGTATAAGTTGAACAACTTTTGTATCATTTAGAGGGACGTATCTCTTGTTAAATGTCCCATTTATATATAATTATTCTAAATTTCATCGAAATATTTTAGAAGCTGTAGGTGTGATAACTTAACGTACAGTTTCCGCTCAGAGAAAGAAAAAATATGGGTGAGTAACTACGAGTTTAATTGTTATTTTGTTATCACAATTTTTTGGTATGTTTATCATCATCATCATCATCGTCTCAGCCAAAATTCATCCACTGCTGGACATAGGCCTCCCCGAGGTTTTACACAACAGCCGGGCCCATGCCGTCCGCATCCAGCACCTTCCCGCGACCTTTACCTTCACCAGATCGTAGGACCAACTTGTTTGGCTACCAACGTTGCGTTTCCCAGTACGCGGTCGGTAGGTTTATAATTAAAGCTAATTTTGTATGTCAGTGTCTCAGGCGCAGAATAGAACACCGTGTGTCGGACGGTCCGATTTCGACTCACTACCCCACCGTAAACTTTCGTTGAGTGACGGCCCGAGGCGGTTTCCACATGTTAAAAAGTAATAATAATCAGGATTGATAATATAAGGAATGAAAAATTTTGGTGGTTATAGAGCCTGGCGAAGGCTCTCTTTTATCAAAAAACGAAAAAAATTAAAATACTTTCTTTTTTTTTCGTTTATGATAATTAAATTATATCCAGCAATAGGAGCGAGCACTTCGTATTAAATCTTATACTTCTTTTATACATAGAAATGGGCTATATATTTTCATTTTGTCATGATTAATTTAGGCGACACAAAATATTTGCAAACGCATCGATATGAATATTGTTTTTGAATATCGATTTTCTCTTACAACGGCTATTAATGTAGAATGTCAATATTTATTGACATTCGATACATAATAGAAGTGACACGTTTATCGTCCATTTTAGACTCGCGTGACGAACATTTCACGTTTTCATTTTTTTCGATATTTCGTGAGAAAAATGTGTAGGTGACGGTATAATTATTTCGCGTTCTCGTTCAGATTTTCCTTTAAGTGTAGACACAATCTTAGATACACTTTCTACAAATGTCTACTGTTAAAATACAAGTAAAAGGAGAAGGGAGTGTTACTCTAATAAATAGAACCTGGAGGAGGAATAAATGGGAATATTCGTTATAATAATTAATGAACTTTTATTCAGGACGCCATATTTTTCTCATTACAGAGGTGTGTGTGCACAGACAATAAAAATATAGAGACTAGATACATCAGAAGCGCACACTCTGGTGAGTTGGCACTGTGATGGATTATGATTATAACTTTACCATACACTACAACAGACTCCATAGTTATCTGGGCTCAATAGTATATAATACCAAGTCATTGAAAGTTTTGTGACATTTGGCTATCCAGAAATGAAGTTATGTGAACTTGTATAGTACAAGTGAGGTTATATTTTAATATTGTAGTTTTATTATGTTTTTTATAGAGCCAACTTCAACTAGAGCTATTCCAAGAGCCAAACGGTTCTTGGAATGGCTCTAGTTATGTTAGTTTTTTTTTGATTACTAAGAATTCAGACATGTTGCATTCATTTAATTTTTCAAGGACACAATTAACATCGATTTTCTGTTCGTCGTCGTGTTATCCCAGTCGAACCTGGCTGTTAAGTAACTAAACATTAAGAGAAAGAATCTATTAATGGTGTCTTCCTGGTCGATTACGGACACGGCGACCAGTCAAAACGAAGACCAGCCGACTATGCAGGAGATATTACAGTGCAGCCTAAACACAGGTGATATCTCTGTTCCCTTACTCTCACAATACGATGGAACGGTTATCGGACACGATAGGGTAGCGATTAGGCGCAGGCCTCACACTTCCTAACTCTAACCGCTTGTGGCACACTCTAGCCAATGAGGCAGTTAATATTAATAATAGAAGAGTAACCTAGAAAACATTTTATTGAAAAAAAAATACTCTCATAATTTTTCCATAACACGTCAAAAAAAGTACTCGTATAACTTCAAAAACGTGTGTTCTTCCTTCTTGTACACTTCCTTGGGTTAACAAGACAAAAAAAATCTGAGAAATAGAATTTTTGAATTTAAGCCACGGTAATCATAGCTTTACATAAAGTATTCTTAATCGTTTGTTTATACTGTGGCGTAATTTAAAACTAACTTGGATGAGCGAATTCAGCGTGTTTATTTTTTTGATCTCGTTCAATATTTGTGTTTCTTTTCAACATTACCACACGTGCTTATTTTTATAAGTAAACTCAATCAATACAGTTTCTACAAAAAATTACATGATAATTTGTATCGTGAACTCAACGCACAATATGAAAAAAAAACGAAGGAAATTCGAGTGACCAGAATTTTAACATAATCGACTGACGGTCGGAAGTAGACTTCAAAATTGACACAGAAAGATTCTATACAAAATTACCTTTAAATCATCATGATCATCATCATCATTTCAGCCAAAAGACGTCCACTGCTGGACATAGGCCTCCTCCAAAGTTCTCCACAACAGCCTGTCCCGTGCCGCCCGCATCCAACGGTCTCCCGCGAAATTCTTGAAATTCTTGGCTTCCTCTTCTACTTTTAAATAGACTTGAAGAAACAAGAAAATACAATATTTTTTGCTAAACCTAATCATGTTAAATACGAACTCTAGGGACAGTTCCACGCGGACAGAATTGTGGTTGAAAAATCTATGCGGTAGAAAATTCTAGGTGTTTTTTACACGTGTAAAATCTAGAAGGTATTACTTCGCCGAGATTACAGGAAAGTAAAATCTAATAGTTATTTCTAATTCTTACACACTTATGAGTTAAGAGAATTTGTACGTGAAAGTGAGAGAAGATAAATAGTCCAAAATTTATCTAAACTCAATATTTAAGATACTGAATGGTAGCACTGTTAGCGTATGCGACTGCAGTGTTTGAGGTCACGGGTTCGATTCCCGGTTCGAACCATATACTCGTATGATCTGCAAATATTTGTTTCGGAGTTTAAGTGTTTCGTATGTGTAATATGTATATATTGATAAAAAAATATGCATTTATTTATATCATTTTAGCAACTATAGCACAAGTTCTGCTTAATTTGAGACTAGATGGCGTTGTGTCAGATTTCGGAAACATAATATTTTATTATATTATTATATTAATGGTGCAGTGGTTAGCGTGGGTTGAAGTCCCAATGAAACAAAAAAATAATAATTCAAACTTTATTATCTATAGTTTATTTTGTGTATATTACATATTACATTTTCTTTGCTGTGTTTATTTACTATCGTTCATAACTTCGTTTCTTAGTTTATTGGACGTGGGCTTAGTTGCATTTTATTACATAGCGTTTTAATGTTAACAAAATCCAACAACCGAAATACATAGCATAGCTTTTTATTTAACGAATTATATAAATTAAAAAGGAGTACATAGGGTTCCCACCAAGAACTTAGGGCTCCAAACCAACCTCGCCTGCAAGTGGTGCACCTGTTAATCGACTGACGAGACTAACAATGGCAAACTAAACATCCCGATTAACGGCAATAAGCTCGCCATCTTCGTGGGATCAAAATACTGGCGAAAAGTGGGCTTTTTTTTTCTATATTAAGAACCTGTCAAAGTGACTCTACTCTGCCTAATGGAAAGCATGAATAGAATCCAAGAGTTGTGGTCACCATACTCATTGCAAATTCAGACAACGCAGTATGGTGACCTACACTATGGCGGCCTTGTAAGATGCTTTTTCACACCCCGCCTGGGGACGTAAAAGGCATGACAGTCATCGTGACAGTGTAACGCTTACACAGTTACCACGATAACTGTCACCCCTGCATCAATGGGCCTGCTGTCTCACACTCACCAATGAAACACGACAGCACGTATGCTGGCGCTTTAGGTTGGTCTTCTGTGGGAGAGTAGTACTGCCCCGGTCGAGCCGGCCCGCGTGTGCTGAAATCTGCATGGCTCTACACCCTAGTGACGTTTAATATGCCTCTTCCCCTCCAGCTAGATAGGTGTGATTTTACGTATGTATAATATAAATTAAAAAAAACATAAAAGCTATTCATTTACTAACACTACGTTTTCACAATATGATGATTTTTTACTTATAGTAATAGCACATAACCTCATTGCAGACAACAAATATACTCCACGCTTATTGTGCCGTGAATGTACAAGAATTAATTTAATTATTATTAAACTCTATTGAGAAGAAGTTACGCTTGGAATTTGCATAACGCACTCGCTTTGCAGGTGTATAAACACATCGAATAAAACAATACTATCGTTCAGTTTAAAAAAGTGAAATTGTACAATCGGGGACAAATGGTTTAACTTAAAGTTTCAACAGAAGTTCAGGGTCAAGATCGTATTCATCGTGTTGATATAGATTATTTTAAATCTTATATTAATTTATTTTTAATTGTCGTGGAATAATTCCACTATACATCTTCTAACACCATCATGATTTATTTCATAGTCTCTAAGATGCCAAATAATTTAATTGTAATCCTACTTACGTCATAAGGGACATACATATAACTGTCAACCAAGTATCTAATTATATTTCTAGACTAGTTATTGGCTGCGGCTCCACGCGCGTATATGACGGTTATCGCGTTGATTGTTTTAACTGATTTAACTATTTTATTTGTTAACCGATTGAAATAAAACAAAGACTAAATATATCACAATATACCTAGTCTTGCCATAAATATTGTAATAAAGAAAAAAGAAAATTGTTAACTGCAAATAACATTTATTACTTTTACAGTGTGTCAGTTTAATACATAAATATAAAACAATTAAAAATATAAAAAGCTTATTCGAAGTGGTCTCCATTGGCTGCAATACAGTCCTTTAAACGATGAGGCCAGTTATCAATAGAAGCACGCACTCTTTCCATGGGAAAATTCTTCACTGCCAATCGTATAGATTGTTTTAGGGACTCCAAATTATCATGGCGTTTAGAGCAAGCTGTACTCTCTAAAACTGACCACAAATCATAATCCAGCGGATTAAGATCGGGACTAGACGACGGCCAGTCTTCAGCTCTGATGAAGTCCGAAACGTTCGATTCCAACCAAGACTGCGTGGACCGAGCTTTATGACCCGGCGCCGAGTCTTGCTGGAAGGACCATACTTGGTTATTGAACATGGTGATGTTAAGGGGCTTAACTACCTTCTCAAGAATGGTATCTTGATACACTTGTGCCGATGTTTTGATACCTTTTTCACAAAAATATGGCTCAGTCACTCCTTCATAGCTAACACCCCACCAAACCATCACTGAAGTCGGATAATGTCCACGTTGCACTCTGTCGACTAATTGGGAAGCTTCCTTAGAGCTTTGAGCATAAATACGGTCATTTTGTTTGTTAAAATGTTGCTCAATTGTAAAAATTTTCTCATCCGTAAACAAAATTTTTCTGTGACCTCCCTTTGCGTACCGCTTCAGTAGTTGTTTCGATTTTACCACCCTATTCTTCTTTAAATTATCAGTTAAGAAATGGCCAGTGCGTCTCTTATAGGCTGCAAGTCCTAAGTCATCTTTTAAAATACGCGACATGGTTCTAGGTGCTATCTTCATTTCCCGAGATAAAATCTTTTGCTTTCGGACAGGATTTCTTCGAATTCTTTCCCTTACTGCTTTGACCACCTTTTTCGTACGAACACTACGTGGACGGCCAGATCTTTTTCTGTCACAAACAGAGGAGGTCTCATTGTACCTATTAATAGCCCGGTACACAAACATTTTACTAATACCAAGTGTATGGAGAGTTTTAAAAATTGCATTTGGCTCCATACCTACTTTGTGTAATGCTATCACAGCGATTCGGTTCTCTTTATCACCCCACACCATTTTAATATCGCAAAATATTTTACAATGTATTGGCGCCAAAATGAGAAAACACAATGAACAATCGTATAAAAATGACAGATTCGAAATTCAAATGTAATATTTTTTTATAATTAAGTGTAACAGTATTTATGGCCAGACTAAGTATAAAGAAAACTGCATGTAAATTTGTTAAGTGACTTCTGAGATTATCTTACACAAACTTGTGTTTGTACAAGTTAGATCAGTTATAACAACAGTTTTAAGTTCTATTAATTTAATAAAGACCACCTTCATTAGTTTTTCTTTAATATCTTTGACATACAGACATTGACCTCTCACAATTTTATGATACGTATAAATAAATATACATACATAAGTAAAAAAATCTAAATAAATTAAAAATAATTCAAGAAGCTCAACTCGATCAGAGTGGTGTGAAATGGGTGAGGTTTGTGTCCAGCAGTGGACTGTGATAAGCTGAAGATGAAAGGGAACAACGTTGTAGGTACAAAATAAATGAGTAATAGTTATTAACTGTATGTGATTGTACCAGCTTCTTAGTATGGAGTACTTAACGTGTTGGACAATGGCTCATAAATTATATGTGTCTGTTTACGAAGTAGGTATTCGTATAGAATTTCACTGTTACCAAGCGATTAACTCTCTTTTACACATATGCTTGTATGCTTATAATAATTTAAAATTAAACTTGGGTGTCAGGAAGATGCGTGTTTGTAAGTGTGACCTGAAAGATGATTATATAGGGTGGGCCACGAATTGGTTGATATTTGAAAAAATCTTTTTTAAAAAATTTGATATATTATAAAAATTGTTTGTTTACAAGAAAGTTAGTTAGTTGGAATTTATTTTTTAAAACTACATCGTCTAAATGACCACCGTTTCGGCGGTTGCAATCTTTTAAGCGAGCACCGAAATTTTCGAATACTCATCGCCATCGCCATCGATCACCAATATTTCTTCGCTATTTGTCAAGGTCTTATCAAAGTTCAATAATATTGGCGCAGCGGTATAAGCCTAAAAGCTCAAGAGACAGTCAGGAACGTGTAATGTTCCTGTCGAGGTGCCCACGGGGGTATTTTTTTTTTTCCCAAACAAACGTGTCAAACGCTTTCATGTTGTTATAGGATGTTTATTGTAACTACAACGTCAAACAATGGCCGATCATTTGGTTCGTTTATAAATATACATCCTCTGTTTTATTATCGAATACCTCAATTGTTCAGTGGTTATTTGGTCGAATGTCTCAGATATAGGAGACTGAGTTATGTTTAATTAGCAATTTATCATTGCAAACAAACAATGCAGTATGGTGACCAATACTATGGCAGCTTAGTGAGGTACTTTTTCACGCCCCGCTTGGGGACTCAAAAGACATGACAGTCATCGTGGCAGTGTAAGGCTTACACAGTTACCACGATAACTGTCACTCCTGCATTAATGGGCATCCGGTCTAGCACTCACCAACGAAACACGACAGCATGGATGCTGTCGCTTTAGGTTAGTTGTCTGTGAAAGGGTACTAGTCCTACTGTACTGTTCGTGTTTTATGTATAATATTTACAAAAAAAAATGTATATAAGTATTCTATCAGTCAATCTAGCTGTCATAGTATAAGTACTACTTAGTTTCGAAGCTAGATGGCATTGTATGTCAGATGCCTACTAAATAAAAAATAATTGGGCTAGACTTGATACGTTATACTACTCTGTAGATATTGATTTCATGAAATTTTGTGTTGTTAAATTTTTGTCATTGTTACTTAAGACTATTTAGCGAAGTCTTATTTTTTACCTTCTATTGTCATCTACACGTCACTTTCAGAATACCTAACGAACACGTGTCATGATTATGATAGACTATTGTCATGGTACCACTGATATAATTTTTATAATAATGTTTACTCATTGCCATTTCTATCAAATACCTTTTTTATTATCTAGAAACCACAATAGAGAATTTAGTTTTTCATCTTTCATTGCCAGTTACCTAGCACTCGCTTCCAAAGAATTTTATTTATTCCACCTTTGATATCACTTTTCGGTGGCTTACAATAGGATTTAGGCCCTTTATGTTATTGGCAATATTATAGTTTGTTAGATTTAAATGTATATTTGAATGTATGTGTCGAAGTACTCTGTGGTTTAAGTCAAATCAAATCCAATATACTACCACCAATCTCGGTACTGAAGAGATGAAGATACGTACGATTTTGCAGTCAAAAAAGTATATATTCGATTAAAGCATGAAAACTCGCTCGCATTTCTTGTCTGACGTTTCTTAAGTTATGCCTCGCAGATATGTCAAATGGGATGTTTTGACGTAAGCGGTAATAGCACCCAATATCCTTAGTATGTGTCAAACATCGATATAGTTATGTTTTATAAACTAATGGTTACTGTAAATCTGCATAAATTAATGTTTTTGTATCGATTTGGTCATAATCAACATTCAACGATAAGTAAATCAACAATATTTGAAACTTTGAAATAATTGAAATAACAAAATTTGAAACATTTTCTGTTGTACCATTTCTTTCTGCGTTAAATTTTCCAAGTACTTCGTTTTTGTAACCGGGAAATTTTCTTAAAAATATTTTTTTCATGGTGTGTCAATAAGTAATGTAGAAACATATGTAGGTATATGAGCAGACCTTGTAGACGTTGATTCGGACAACTTATATCAAAGACTACCTATTTTTTGAGTCATAAATAATTGATTTGAACAACAAAAGAAATTACGTAACAAAAAAAAAATATATTGGTAAAAATATTGTTTAATCAAATTAGATGTCGATGAATTAAACTCAGCGGTAGTGTCACATCCCATGTCTCATTGTGAATCAGGTTGGGAGGAATTGACGACATGGATATTTATGTACGGAAGAAAAACCATATTGACGAATGTTTGTGTAATGATTATGGAGATTAAGATTATTACACAGTCTTATATTTATAAGTTATCAGTTTATATAGTTATCTAAAGGGTTTTCCCTATTATCTTTTATGTAAAAACAACAGTAGCCAGTTTTATCAACCCACTGACATGTTATGTCAGTTTACATAAAACTATGGCCTTGTACTTTCAATCCTTGTTTACAAGCGCTAACTGTGTAATATCAAGCCTAGATCACCTTTTCTTTTTTTTACAATTTGTAAATAAACCAATCAACGCCGATTTTTGCAATAAAATTTCTTATAAAATAAAAATATCGTGAATTGCTCATTAGGTAGACTTAATTTCGCAGTATTCTGCCAAACTACGAACTACAGACTACTAACAATTGACAGAGACTAAAAGATAACTTCCACATTGGGAATATATTTTGTGTGGCTGGGGACTTAATAAATGTACATGAAACTTACATAAAGAACACTCAAACTCGAATTTATGGATTACACAAGTGTTATCCCGTGTGAGGTTTGAACCCACAATATTTTACTGCGGTTGACAGTGGCTTAGCGACCGCTTAAACCACTACGCCATCTGTACAATAATAACAAATAAATAAGTAAACAATTTACAGCTACATATCTACTACAAATAATAATAATAAATAATAAATATTTCGTACAATTGACACACAACGTCGTCTAGTTTCAAACTAAGCAGAGCTTGTGCTATGATAAGTGGACTGACTGATAGAATACTTATATACATTTTTTTTGTAAATATATTAATATTATGCATAGAAAACACCTAAACTTCGAAACAAATATTTGCAGATCATACAAACATTTGCAGCACAGCAGTCGCATTCATTACTGCTGCGGCACCGAGGCAGTTAAATATACATATACACACATAAATAGTGAAGATAATGTAATATTATAAATCTTCACATTTTTTACATATTTCAGCCAAGAGTTAGGGAACTAATTACGCAAGACAACAGCACTGCAAACAAGAGAAACTTTACACAAATCTTATTCCAATCTAATGTGGCCAACGTGGTATCGTAGGCCTGAACTTTAAAGGAGAGGAGACATGTCCAGTAGCTGACTGTAAAAGACTTGCTTATGATGATGATTCTTCAAAGAAAGCAATGGAACACAGACAAAATCTATTGTAGAATCTAATAAAATAAAAGTGAGCCACGGGCAAAACCTAGTTAAAGAATAACATTGCAAAGTAATAGAAAAATAATGTGTACACAGCAAAAATTTCCCGTGGTATCACCTTTTACCTTAGAATGACATAACATTATACTTGTAATACAATACGATTCACTTTCAAACTATAGGTAACATAAACTTAAACATTACGTCATTATGTGTTTGTTCTTATATTATAAATACCGATTCTATTTCATTTCATTTTGTAGTTTGCTCTTTCACTGTCTTTGAAATTTTCTCTCGATTTGACCACTTGGTAACAAGGTAGGAAAACTTGGCATTTATTACCTACTATTAAAGCATATAATTGTGTTTCAAACTATATAATAATTTATACATGAGAATGTATTTGTGAGAACTACGTCAGTTTGTTTCCACAGTCATTATATGTGAATAGAAAAGTGTTATTAAGTTTTTTGATTATAGAAATGCTTAATAACAGGACGAAGTTTGGGGCATAAGCCCACGTGCCTCAGAGAGCACGTAAAGCCGTCGCTCCTGCGCCTGATCTCCTTCCAGTCGTGTCGGATAGCCGTACTATCCGATTGTCAGAGTGAGGGAACAGAAAACTGTGTTTGTGCACACAATTATATCTCCTGCGTAGCCAAAATCGGTGACATCATAGGTGGATGGAAACCATGTTCCTATATGTTAACAACACCATTTAAAATTTAATGCAGGCGATTTTCTGTTGTTTGTTATAAACAACACTTGGGTAGGTCGAAAAGTTATTCAAAACTATAAAACAGCGGATGACTGTTGTAGTAACATGTTAAAACATTTTTCCGTATATTTTATTACATAGTTGGCGAGTTCGTGTGAGTGTGTGCGTGAATCCAAAAGAAAATAAAGGACAGATTTTTTTAGTTCTTAATTTATATTTTCAAGAAGTATTGTTCATAACGAAGAAGAAGTGATTTGTTTATAACGAATATTCATTTTATGGAATGTAAATTAATCAAAAGTGTAAGTAGGTATTGATATTTTAACTAAATACTTTATTGATTATTTTAACCATGAAGCATGAAATTAAAAAAAAATATGGTTTGGTGTAGTACTTTAGCTATTTTTCTATTTTTCTCTTTTCATAAAAAACAAATTCTCTATATTTGTTTATGCTTTAACCCATAATAATATATATATTTAACGATCTCCTACCAGAAATATTTTCTTGATACTCATTATTAGCAAAAAATTTCGGACTTCAGCTGCTTTTTTTATTATTTTTCTATTTTGACTGCCACATAATGGATATTCAAAAGATTGCACTCTCAAAAGCAATAACAGTAATATATCGTAATCACAGAAATAATCATAAATTGTAAGCAGTGTCTAGGACGAAAAGTATTTCCATAAAAAATCTAATTATCTCATCAACTGATAAACGAAATAATCTTACGAAAACTTTTTTTAAATTAAATAAACATAAAAAAACAAATAAGTAACACCCACGGTAGCGTAGGTATTTAATAACCTAATTCGCTGTGTACTTCAACTCAGCTTATCAGTCGACGCCATTGTCTGATATATGTTTCGTTAAGTCATTGTAAGCTTACATACATACATACTATATATTATACTTGCTTATTTATTCATATTTACATTTTTACATTTGATGTTCTTTTTAATAATATAAAAAAATAAGTTGCATAGACATTCTAAAGTCACCTGTGTAATACTAAAATTAAAAATCAAAATGGCGGTTTTATGGCGCCATTCGCAAAATAAATGTGAAAAAATCTTCAGTCTTAGAACAGTGGTGTTATTAAACATTATTGAGTAGTTTTTAAAGTTTAAATGTATCATAATGTATGCTTTTGTCAATCAATTACATATCGTTTGATTTTTTATTAGAAAATAACACCAAACGAGAACAAAACAACATTATTTATAAAGATCTATTCAATTCTTAATTTTTTAAACTTTTTATACTATATCTATACCTATGATTATATCATGACTTGTTATTTAATCGGGCAATGTCAAGATTTCTTAATATTTTTTTTCGACGACAGCGATATTTAATCAGTTAGAAGCAATAGATATAATAATACATCGATAACGTTAACATTTCGTCAAATACAACCCATCACATGCAATGTTCATTTCTGCACAAATATTATCTTATCTTATCTTGGTTTATAATTTTTATCTTCATGAGATTGTCTGTGAAATATTGCGATTGATGATAAGGGTATTGCATGTTTAGGACGAGAGACTTAATTTGAAAAATTACTTTTTTATTTGGTTATTTTATTTTGACGCTCTTTCATTGGTTGGTTTGGTTCTCTGTTGGAAGTTGACATATTTTTTTATTGGTTACATTTTGACCTATATTTCACTTTTAAAAATAATTCCGTCATCCGCTCAGACGTCAAAGAGTGACAAATATCTGGAAGTCACTACCAGCGCTCGTGTATCCTTTCCACTATGAATCCGAATACGTTAAGAAAGAGCATCTCAATATCTCCATAAGTGACGATGCTATTTAATTGACATAGCATAAAAAAATATGATTTTAATGACACATAAAATAGTTATATATCAGATGATATTTTTACTGAAGCCATCACGCTACAACTTTCAGGAGCGGTGCAGTGACAATAAACGCGGGTATAACTGCGGAGAGTAGTATCGTAAAGCTTAAGAGGTCGTATGATCTATTTCGGTGTAAAATATGACTGTAATTAGTTTAAAAGACCATGCCAATTTCGATTTTAGTCACATGGTCAAACATAAATATAAAATCCTCAAACAAAAAGAACGTTGAGACATAACATCCTTTAGTAAATAAGGTCCCAAACTTATATAAACACAATTTATTTTGAGACGACGATAACAAATGAAATTATTACGTAAAAAGTATTTTTCTTATTGTTGAACACTTGTTGTTTTATTTCGAAACGAATTTTCTAACTCCTCGTGTTTGGCGCTATTCAAACTTATTAATTAACATTTGATAAAGAGTTTCTATATATCTTAAAATGGTTAAATCTCTTTTCGAATTCCAGGCAACTTTTTAAAATGAACAATTAAAAAAATAATTATTTACTAAAGTAATAAATATTTACATAGTAATAACGTATAGTACATACCTTATTATGATGACAATAACTATAAATAATAACTATAAACATAAATAATAAATTTTAAAAGTGAAGAGGCATAGAGTATTATGAGACATTTTTTTGGAAGTAACTGTTTTAGAGACCGATTGTTACTGTTTTTTCTCATCAGACTGAGTAACGAAATGATAGTTTACATAATATTCTTTCAATTCAAACTTTGATACCTACTTTCATTGTATATAGTAAAAAGCAGACAAACGAATTTTCCAAAATGGCGGACAAGCGGCTTCGCGCCTTCAGAAATATAATAAGTGCGTATTGATTAATATTATATGAACTTGCGTAATAAGATATGCTTAGAAAAGGGTTATGCAATCTAAGTTGATTCTAACAGTAGTATCTAATGCGAGTGCCGTCTTCTGTACGCTAAAAGATAGTGAAACAGTTGACAACTTCAATTTGATAAGAGTTTATTGCAATTATAATAAGTTACGTTTTATTCTGGAAACTTCGAGAACCAAACACTCGCCAATGGTTTTTTTCCAAGATTATTAATATACACTCGGTTATAGACTAGTAAAGGTTGTTAAAATAGTCGTGTAACGGATGAACAGCGTAGATAGCTTAAAAAACGAGATTATTAAACAATAATTTTACTTTTTTCATATTTTGTGCAGTACTGATGTAATAGTGAATACAGATTTTATGTGAATTGAATTAGCTCAGGCATTGAGTTTTAATAAATATCAAGTGAAACCTCATTAAGATTTATACGTTTCTCTGACTTAAAATTAAATTATTAGAAAGACAAGAACATGATGAGAATGAGATTTTAAAGTGACAGTTTGGCATAATAGTTTATTTTTTAAGGGTTACCCTTTTGGAATAAAAAATATGAGCTATGTTTACACTGACCGTGAACATAGGTTTCAAATGTATGTACTTGATACTTGTTGTCAGTATAGCATGTCAGTGCCCATTAAAATAATTATACTTTTTGGAATAGGATAGAAAATTTAGAAAAATTGTGTATATACATGTAAGTTAGTTTGACTAACTCAATACTTCCACCTCTAACAAGCGTAATATATTTGTATTGGCATACGTTACATTTACTCAACAATAATACCTACACTACTCTGGCCTAATTACAAAAATCCATTTCCAAGTAGGTTAATGTTCTCGCAAAATGTTCAGCCAGTTGACATACGTAGACTAACTTAGACTATAACTCACCTATGACCAGAGTGACCAATTCTTATAAGACCCTTCAATTGTTTGATATATGTATAAAGTATGGATTAAGGTGCTGCTATAGTGACGATGTGACGACCTACTTAGTGTTTTTGTAGGTTATTCTAAGTTCAGAAACAGTAGGTCCTTTGTGCAAATATTGTGTGTACATGAGATGTTACACATTTATGTCAATTGCATTTTTTGGCATAGCTGTGCGCCTATAAGCTGTCTGTTTTAAAAAAGGTTCTATTTATTCGTATTCTAGAAGCTAAAGTAAAAATAAGTTTAGCTTATGACTAGAAAACATAGTTAATCATCTCTCAGAATATTATTGCCATTAATGATAGCTTTTATTTGCTTCTTCATAATTCTTGTATCACTCGAAAGCATTATTTTTTACACCACCCTACAAAAAATATATATTAAATGCTTGTGGCGTCTACCACATATAACGAAAACAAAGACATACTACAACGCCATTTACCGAAGTTTTTTTTTTTTAACGTGTGGAAACCTCCTCGAACCGTCACCCCACCGGGGTTTACGGCGGGGTGGTGTGTCGGAATCGGACCGACTAAAACCACACGGTGTGCCACTCTGCGCCTGACATAGGAGGGATCCGGGAACAGCTGTTATTACGGCATCCAGACCGAAGTTACATCAACCTACGGAGTAACTAATCCTGTATCGCGATATAGAAGTTCTCAGACCGATTAACATAAACACAACATCCCAACATCAACTGTTGGGCCCTGGCCATGTATGATCCCCTCGCCTGGTCGAGAAACTATTCTGTGTGACAGAGAGACACGGCACCCGTTCCTCCATATGTTAATATAGAGACATTAAAAGTTATATGCATACAAAGAGTTTCAGAGATATTCATGGGTAGCGGTAGTCACTTTAGTCATGGTACGCACATCTACTCGTTTGTCTCTTACATCACTAACAGACACATGAGAAGATATGGTCCGGTCTTTGATTGTTCGTCAGTTTATCTTACTCATATATTTAAAATATTTGAAACATTTCATGTTCTATCTCCATAGTTTAACCGTTATTTTAATGACACCTAAAATTACCTGTTTTATTTTCGCAATGTTTATTATTTTTACTAAAAAAAAACTACTATAGACAAAAATAAAAATATTCTCACACAATTTTATGTAGATACGTAATTTTTATATAACTATAATTTCATAATTAAGGAAATCTGCCATTCATTGTAAATTGAGTGCAGACTGGGCTTTTGTTATAGAAACCTAGTAATTTGACTTTGACATAATATTTGCTTAGTAGGATGTAGGCAGAAATGGGCACCCGAGTGGTTATGAGACACTTAACATGTGACTCTGTGCCCTTGGTAATGTCGTGTACACATTATAAACAACAGAAGTTTAAGTACTTAAGTCTTTTAAAACCATTTGAATGTTATGGTGAATTGAGAAAACTTGAATTTAAGTGTTAAGTTATTGGCTGGAAAACAGAATAAAAATATACGCTTTTGTTTACATTTTTACCGTTTTATATCTTCATTAAAATTCACTGTTAAATTTCATTATTCGTGTCATCGCAAAAAACTTAACGCTTAACATTAGTTTCCCCACAGGGGTAGGCAGATGCATATTAAACACTTAAGTTTTCGCCAGTGTTTCGATTATTACTGCTAATCGAGATGTTTTGTTTGCCTCAGTTTTCCAAATTATACGTTTGGAACCATACCTGGACCTATATAGTTGTACTTCATTTTATCATATTTACTAAACAATATCATATTAGTAACCGTAATTTAAGCATTACTTATGATAATTACCTGTTTGCAATGTGCCTCAATGGAATTTTATTTTGAACAGTCTCATAGTAATTCTACATAAAACCTACGTAACTGTGATTTAAGTTAATATATAGTTGATACTTCTGTATATTTTCTATCTTATGACACACAACAAAAGTTACATCATATACAGCTAAACACTTATTTACGAACAACTATTGTTGTGTTGAAATCGTATTGTTTGAAGGACGGAGAAAGAATATTAACAATATTTGACCACTTCACAATCATGTTCCTACACGTGGATGTGTTATGAGATTATCGCCTAGGTAGTAAGTTGTACTACTTCATATATAGGTTTGTTTTTCAATTGTTGTATTTGTTTGTAGTTAAGAGAAAGTTCGGTAAATAATGTTTGGAAACATAAAATCATGTCTAAAAGAAAAAAAAGTGTAATTTCAGAGTTTGAAAAATAGATTTAAAATTTACGTAGAATTTTTCCATTTGTGCACGTCATTAAATAAGTGATTATGGAAATTCTTTCCTTTTCCATTTCTAGGACGAGAAAATTATGGAGTGAAAAATATACTACATCGAATTTCGTAACGAAGCAGATACGATGACAGCGGGACAGTAAATTAAATTAATATTAAATTTAAAATAAAATAAATTAACACATGAGTTTTAAGAACTTGTTATATTAATTTTGTTTTCCTGTAAGAAGGAAATAGTTTACAATGCGTTGTGGAATGCAGCAGTTGTGGAATGTGATATATACATTCTCTAGAGTTTGTGGTTAATAGACGGTATATGCAATTATATTGCCCACCTCTAACAGTAATTCTTTAAGATATATGAAAACGGACGTTGTGTATTTTGTGGCTAATGAACTAGTTTTCAAATTGACGGGGCTCTTTGTAAATGGGCTATAAATTTACTGGGTGAAGCCTTTTTCTAATTTCCTAAGACTTTAACACAGTGATACTATAATTTGTTCCGAGTGTAATATTTAAGTAAGATTAAAATATCTATTGCTAGCTTCTTTAAAACTGCATCTACGATTTGCAATGTTTGTTTCAGAACGGCTGTAATGAAAGATGATTAGATATATATCTTCAGCCGGATCTTTGGAGTCTAAACAAAGTCAATCAGAGTGAATCAGACTGCAAGTGGCTATTAATGGCAGGTGAGTGAATTGTGATGAGATAGATACCAGGAGGCCGAATTCCGTGACTAATTCATTACATTACGGATAATTTTATTTATGTGAGAAAATTGTTTGAGTTTAGCTGCTAATGTTTAGATTTTGAGTTCATTTGTGTTGATTAATTACATTTATGTTCTTCCATGTTATCAAATACTAACTAATTGTAAGACATGGAATTCAAAGTTATAGTTAAATTTATAGTTTGGAGTTTATTTTTGCACAAAAAGGTTTTAGTAATATTTGAAAATAAAAAATGCTTTTAATGTAATATAGACATTGCGTTATTACTATTACATTTTTTTTTGTGAGTTTTAATTCTTCAATTTCATTGATATGAAAATATTGTTGTAGTTGTATTTTTTTAATTAAATATGAAAATTACAGCTGTTTTAATAAAAAAATATAATTAAACGTTTCAACATCAACAAAATATTTTTACAAAGAATTTAATTTCTAACAATTGTGTTAATTTTGTGACATTAATTGAACTATTTAGCTAAACATTTAAGAAACTGGAAAATCGTTGTCATTTGATCAATTTTTAGACTCAATCACTAATTTTAGTGTCAAGTTAGAATCTAAATAGGTACATACAAGTATGTATATGAATAGAAATTTTCAATCAAGCAATTATTTTAAGAATTTCGTCAAATAATCGATTTAAATTAAGTTTTTTAATATTGGGAGATCTCGATGCCTAAATCCACATTTCTTTTGAAAACCAGACATGTACACTTGGTAATGTAAGCAATTACAAATTACAAGTACACGTGCAAGCACATAGGAATACACTCATGCATATATACAAACACTTACAAACGCACACGTTTTTTCTTCTCTAAGATGCCTTCTTGTGCATTTTACATCATTCAATTAGCAAAACATTTAATTAGTACGTCAACTTGGGCACTACATGAGCAACTAGCAGAGAAAATACAATTGTACTAAATTGGACCACAACACGTCTTTTACATAATACAAAATTAACATTAATCTGGACGTTAAGTAATATAGTACTTTGTACATAAATTACAAATATAAGGCGACTATTAGTGTACTCGTTAAGGCGCCTGGATATTTATTTGTCCCGTTTTTCATATTTCCCATTACATACTGATATTACTACATAGATTACAATGTGATATAGTGTGGTATACCTTAAAATATGAATGTCACATCTTTGGGAAATTATCGACTTCTGAACATTTCACATTAAATTAATTTATTGACGATTTTGGCCGTAAAGCAATCTAATCTAGAACATGGCATTAGATGCATCACCGTGATTACTTTAAAACTTAATTAGAATTAATCATCATAGCTCTTAAAATTATTTTAATTCCTACGATTCAAAAAGAAAGTACGAGTGGAGTATTTACATTTAATATTTCTTGCTTGCTACGTGGCTTCTAGTTAAAGACATTATCTTTCAAACTAGAGATGAAGAGAGTATCAGATATGATACATTTTACGCGTTTAATTAAAAAAAGTTACGTTTTAAAAACAGGTCAGGAAATTGGATTCATCAATTCCTGTTGGCAGCAAAACAAAAAAGGAATCGTATGATGCGTGTTTGCAGAATAAAATTTGTACTTAAGTATACGTTTTTGATCTTGTGATTCAAATTTCGATACATGGCATGACGAATGTATGTAGTCTCGAAATACGAGAAGTATTTCAAGGCACTTAGTATGTATTTTAAAATTTGAATACAAAGTAATTGTTTATTCATCTGTTTCAAATTAACTGAAGGTGAGACAATTTTAAAACAAATTATATTTAAATATTTATTTGTATCCAATAAGCAAAAGTGAATGCTTTGTTAAAGATTTTTAATGAACTAACTTTTAGTTATACTGTTCATCTCGTGATATAGGTATGCCTTGACATCATCAACAACCTTTACAGTCCGCTGCTAGACATAGGCCTTTCCTTAGCAAAGAGGTTTTGGTCTACTATACCATGCTGGCCAGACGGGTTGGAATAGGGCTTATTTCATGTTTCATTTCTCTTTGTAGGGATATTTTCCTAAATAATTTGTTTCCTTAGTCACCTCTTACGACACCTATAGGATGAATAGGGGTGGTAACAATACGATTACGTGCGTACCTTGATATAGTAAAAAAAAATTGTGCTTTTAAAACTCAATAGTTTTAAAGTCTACTATTCTATGTCAGCATTTCCTTAGAAGAGAGTTTTTCAAGTTAGCCTCTTTGTAGTGTTGTGCTCTTGCAAATTTGCTCCCTTAGTTTTTTCTTATGAGTGTTACGACACAGACGAAACGAATAGAGGCGGTGACATTGTGTATCCTTAATCCGACACCACATGAACTTAAGACTACAATATGGATAGAATATTGATAAATTATATTAGAAGTACGTCAGTAAAATTCTGGAATTATACTTATGGAATTATTTAAACTTCAAGAGTTTTTTTTTACCACCGAAATTGGTCCTAATGAAATAGATCTGGCGATTTCATGAGTTACAATACTATGCACAAAATGAGGTCTAGTTTGACGTTAAACGACGAGAAAGAAAGGAAGAAACATAAAAAATGGAGTAAAGTTAACCAAAAAAACAAATCAATATAATATTGTTTTTGATTCGTTTATTATTTTTAATAAAAGATTAAAATCAAATTTCCAAAATATTCAACATTTTGCCGACATCTTTGATCGGCGTACATAGATACCGATCGTGTACATTACTTAAGTCAATGTACTATACTGTGTCATAAAAAAAGTTCAATGGCTTACTAATACTTAGAAAAAATAGATGGATGACTGTAAACCGGAAAAATGACACCTGACGCCTTCCGAACCTGAAATGACACAATTTGATTTTGTATCCTGTATCCGCATCAGCTATAATGAACGAGTTAAGACGCGTCTATCTTTAGGTTAACTTTCCATGAGGGTGCCCATTAGTTATGTATTTAATTTTGCCATTTGTTTTAGATACTGTTAGAATTGGAAACAAAAAAATATTGTTTGTGTGCTAATGCACTGAAGGTCTATAATGTCATGGTAATACTATCTATGCAGTATTGTGACTCGGGCCTGTTTTGGATACAAGTTCTAACAGCCACGCAGTATGTAAACACACGGTAGGGCTGACCGTTTACAGATTTTTTAATTTTTTTTTATTTTAATAGCCTGCCAAAGTGACTTTACTCTAGACAGAGTACTCTGGGCAGAGTAGAGTCGCTTGGGAAGAACTAGCGCTGGCGGTACGACGGCTTAAAGCAAAAAGCACCGCCCCAGGATCCGATGCCAAACCAGGCCGAGCATGGGTCCTGGCTCTAAGCGACGATGCTCTCGAGCCCCGTCTGAGAGAGTTTTACAACGCATACCTCGAGCAGGGCCAGTTTCCGAAATTCGGTCCTCCTCCGAGAGGAGGGGCGGCCGGCAGACTCACCATCTGCCCACCGGCCCTTAGTGTTGTTTGACGAGGTATGCAAACTCTTTGAAAGAGTAATTGCACAACGCCTCGTCAAGCACCTCTTCAGAATCAGTATGGTTTCCGTCAGGGGTACTCCACCGTGGATCCGATCATGCGCGTGAAGACTCTAACGAAGGAAGCAGTTTCCCGGAGCGAAGTAGTATTGGTGGTGTCCTTGGACATTGCCAATGCGTTCAATACTTTGCCCTGGAGTTGCAAAAGGAGCCAACGCCTGAGTGCCACCACTGCGACGGCCGGACCGTGGATACGGCGCTCCACACGCTGGCAGAATGCCCAGCGTGGGCGGAGCTGTGGCGTGACCTTATGGCGGCCATCGGAGTGGAAACTCTCTCGCTCGGTAGTATGATCGCGGCCATGTTGCGAAGCGAGAGTGCATGGAACTCCACCGTCTCCTTTTGGGTGCAAGTTATGCTTGTAAAGGAGATGTCAAAGCGGGACCGGAAGAGGTTTTGCACTCTCCCGATCTACCAGGCCCGAGAACGGGTCCGGTATCACAGACGGCTCGGGTGGCGGCGATCACGGAACGATCTCCGTCCTCCATAAGCGCAAGTCTGGGGGTGACAGGTGAGGCTATCCGACACCTCAGCCGAAGCAGGCCAGGATGGGGCAGAAAAGGGGTCACCTGCAAGCCGTAGGTAGATGGCCCGAGGTACCAGGTAGGTAGTTGTACAAGTTGTATTTTTTTCAGTAATAGACTAAAAAAAATTAACACCTTTTTTAACACTGATAATATTTGCGCCTCGACTGAGATGTACAAAAAACTTTATCGTTAAATTGAATATAAAATTATACCTAGGTAATCTGTTAATGTTATTTCTAAGTGCGTTATTGAGTAATCACACAATCAGGAACACCACAACATAAGCTGTTATTGCTTTTATCATATTAAGTATAAACTTGTACTTATTTCGATCAAATATTCACCAATGACACGATTAATACTTAGAAAAAATCACACCGTTCATTCGGCACATTCACAACTGAATGTGTACCGAGTGTATACCGAACTCGAGACGCATAGGTATGACTCGCTTACCCACTTTTTGTATGAAGAGAGAATACTGCTAGATAATATTACCATGATAATGTCGTCAAAAGGTTTTTCTTGAGCATTGACTTTACTTTACATTATTTGGTTACCTATGATATAAAACGATAAGAACCGATAAAATAATTTACTAGAGTTCTTTTAAACTAAGCAAAGTGAAATCTTTACATAAGATACATATCATACAACGTTACATTAGTATTAAAAGAAATAAGTGAGCCGATGCTATCATTTTTAATAATAATAATGCGATGGTAGTCAATAAAACTGCTTCTTTGTCCACAATCATAAAAAAAACCTTGTAAAGGTTCTCACTGTAATATGTAGCATTTTAAAACATCTCTATTTAAGGTAATTATTTAGCAGAAATTTCGTATACCAGTCCACGACCAAAGTTATAAGTCACCACTATAAATAATTTCGGAGTACAGCTGAGTACTCTATCGACGCACGGCGAGAGTACAACATGACCACAGACAATATGTCATTTAATGCTATTCCATTTCGAATATAAAGCTGTGTGTAAATATGTGGACACAATATTTTATATGTATGTGTGTGTGTCCAATTATTATCATATTTGTAGTGGATCTTTAGTCGATATTTGAACGTCATTCGTTAATTATTTTTTTATTATTATTTAATGTAAGGGTCTGCCAAAGTGGTTCTACTCTGGCTGATGGAAAGCGTGAATAGAATCCAAGACAATGCAGTATAGGCCTCTAGTCTCGCACCCACCAACGAAAGACGACAGCATAGATGCTGCCGCTTTAGGTTGGTCTTCTGCGAGAGGGTAGTCAGTTAACTTAATAGAAAAATGTAGTTGATTGTTTTGACATTATCTACTTAGATTTATGTATTATAGTGGTAGTTATTGACTTCAAATCGAACCATCACCGTCCACTGCTGAAGGAAGGTCTCCCCCAAGGAGCGCCCACCATCCCGGTCTTGGGCAATTCGCATCTATCCGCTGCCAGTCACCTTCTTCAAGTCGTCGGTCCATCGCACCGCAGGGCGCCCCACACTACGTTTCCCTAATCGTGATCTCTAGTCTAGTACACTTCTTTCCTGTTTATTAAAGGGATAGACAAGGGCATATATCACTTTATTAAAAATACTCAATTTGCCATCTACATGGTGCCTTCACTCGCATTTGGAATAAATAGAAAAATTGGGCTACCTACTATTAGAATTACAAATGTCAAAAGAACATAAAGAAAGTTAATAAAATTTTTGAAAAAAAAACAACCTTAACTTAATTGAGGAACCTTAAAATTAGTCTAAAATATTCAAATATATATAAATAGGTTTTAAAGTTACACCATGGGAGACAAAAAACATGTCTGCATCTGGACAACACTGATTAATGTCATTGGTAAGCCATATTGCTCTCACAGTGGGGCTTTGAAATTGAACCTATAACCTTTACCCTAGCAGTCAAGGTCCCTAATTACTAGATCAATAAACTCGTTTGTTTTTATGCCTTGAAGTCCAAGCCCTCTGAAATACGGATTGACTTATAGGTATCTCTAAAATCTCAAAGGCATGCAAAATAAAGTCATTTGATACGGAAATGCTGATATAATAAAATAACTATAAACAAAAACTATGACGCAATGGTAAAAGTAGGACATGCTGTGAACTGAGATAACAATGAAACGAGCCATGTGCTGTGAATGAATGAATGAATTCAAGTGACGCTGTGAATTAGTTATGAGCTCACTATCTAGTACTGTTAATAAATATGGTGACTGCACATCGCAAGCCAATCAAACTCCGAATCACAAATGATTAATGGCGGTTTTTTTTTTAAATAAGGTTTTATGTAGTGGGCTAATGGATGGTCTCAAGCGAAAGGGTTGCATCTGCATAGATTTTATAATCAATGCTATGTATAAAACTAAAAACCCATTCAGACTTTAAGTACTGTGTACACGATTTCATATTCTATCTAATCGATTCGTTCGGTGGAAATCGTTCTTAAGAATCTATTAAGTTCGTTTGATAGTTTAATATATGATTTTTTCTATCTTGACAAGTTTATAAAACAATTTTGTTTCTATCTTTTCTGTTAGGTAACTTTATACAAAATAAATAACTAATTTTTAGTAATTAATGCCGTTATACTCTGTAAAGGTGTACTTTACACATATTATAGACTTTAATGTTTTGGACGACATGAAATGGTAATTGGGTAAATGGAATTTAGTATAGTAAGTATAGTAATAGTATTTACTATATTTTTTTTACAAAGACATTGATCGTGTACATCAACGTAACAAGCATTTTGTCACAGAGACACACATTTTGTTTTATCTATAGATATTCGCCAGTAAATCTCAATTTGCTTAAATCTAATTTACGCTGTTGTTTTGTAAATAGTGAAAGAAATCTTCAAACCTCGTAGGGTACGAGTAACTTTAATGACCGTAATTAGGCAGTGTAAAAAGGCACAAAGCCTTTTATAGGCAATACAGTTGAATCGATTCTTTTAATTATTACATCGCAAAACTGTTTTGTTCAGGAAGTTAATTTTATACACGAAATACCTGAATGACGCACGCGATTTCTGTCAAGTAATTAATATTTTAGAAAGAGACTACGTTCTGAGAATTTCCACGTGGGAATCTGTAGACTTAGTGTATGTAGTCTTATATAATAATGATAATGATTAAATAAACGTTGATGAAATGTATTCAGTAGGCACATATGACAATTAAATTATGCCTGTACGTGACAATAACATCGCAATTGAGTAATTGTGAGTTTGTTGTGACGTACATACTTAATTTTATTGTTTTACTTCTGAAAAACCGGATTTAGTTACAGCCATAGTCGGTGCTATGGCAAATCCGGTTTTTGGGACATATATTTGTATTTACAACTCTTATTTTCTTATTGTATTTAAAGGCAACACAAAAACTTAATTACCCAATTATTTTTCGTTATAAAATTGTCTTTATGCTAGAAAAATTTACCTTAATAATAATTTCCATGTAGTGACGGATTAAGAATATGAAGTACTACTTCTGTACTACGGGACTAAGGGAGCAAAACTACACAGCACAATATTACTGTAAAGACAAGGTAAACTTGAAAAAATCTTATGCCAATGCATTTGTCCAGCGTCCAACTCCAAAGGAGGCCAATGCCTCCTTTTTAAGGAGAGGTCAATTTCTAGCAGTAGACTTTGAAAGGCTGTTGATGTGTGATAATGTACTTTAATATGATATATTGTATATTTTCGGACTTTTTTTTTTAATATTACGGACATTTGACACACGTCATCTAGTTTCAAACTATGCAGAGCTTGTGCTGTGATAACTTGACTGACTAATAGAATACTTTTTTCTTTGTAAATACAAACATATTTTACATAGAAAACACCCAAACTTCGAAACAAATATTTGCAGATCATACAAACATTTGGTTCGATCTGGAAATCGAGTCCGAGACCTCAAGCACAGCAGTCGCATTCACTACCGCTGTGCCATCGAGGCAGTATATACATATATCCCAAATTGTGAATACTATCTATTGTTTGAAAATAGAAGATAATATTTTATAGAATAATATTTCTCGTTGTCAACAGAAATGTTAAAAATTGTACAACTAATTGCAAGCATTGTAGTACAGCAGCTTCCGTTATTTGTGTGGTTAGTTAAGCAGCTATGTCGAGTTGGCTTCTTCTTATTGTGATTACTGAAGCAGTTAATTGTACTTTTTTATTAAAAAGCACAGGCAAAAACTAAAAGAAAGTGGTTTATCTTAGCAAGCATTACGCTTTCGTTGTGTCGCCATTAAAAATGTATCAAAATTTTGGTCGTTCGGGTCCATTCAATATTTCTTTCATACAGAAGTTGAAGATCCTGAATATTTCTACTTTGTTCATGTTAAGATATTTATGTAATCATCATGATTGTAACAGTAATCTAAAAAATACGCTTGTGTTGTAATAGTCTGATACTCGTTTGTTCTTCGTCCCGTAGACAGATAATGTTCCCTTTTTAACGTCGTGTTTTACAGATTTTATTTAGGTCATTGACCGAATTTCATGGTCATTATTTTTAAAGATCTTTTACTCAAAGAAACAACAGTGTCATATTCACCGATTTCCAATACAAGTTCTTAAAATAAAAGGTGAACGTTGAGATATGGGTATATTAAATCAGCGATATGTCTCACCGATGCTCTATTTGTATGTATAAATACCATTTCATTTTTAATTTTAATGCGAGTCTGTTATGTTTCATATGAATTTACTTACATAAGTAACATTACACACACAAAGAATGCCTAGACTTAGAACAACAGTTTGTGAATCAGAGTGTTGTCTCATGCGGTGATCGAACACAAAGCACTCAACGCAGTAGGAAACGATGAGCTGACTGCTTAAAACACTATGCCATAAAGTTCTAGTTGAGGTTGAGAGGAGAATAATTAATTTTAGAGCCAGCTTAAAACTTTTCTAAGATTTATGGAATATGTGATTTAGAGTGTGTTTCTAAGATTTATGGAATATGTGATTTAGATTTAGAGAGTGTATATGTGGTTTAGAGTAACCTTTAAAAAAGTTCTAGTTAAGACATAAAATTGGCGTTTTGTTTTTGTTTACATAAAATTAAAAAATAAAGAACACAGTTTATTTTAATTCGTCATATCGTAGGCGCATTAAAGTCGTTTATTTTTCTTAAAGCTAATTATGCAGCTTGATATTTATGAAGACGAGTGAGCCGGAACAAAAACTGTTCTTGCAGCTTCAATAAATAAATGTCTATTAATAAAAGATCATGCATAAACAATATGATTGCACATCGGTATATGTTTCGCTACCGATCGTAAACATTTTTAATGATAGTTCATTTACAATACATTAAGTCTTTTCTGGTAAAATTAATTATGTTTCAATTCTAGATGTTTAAAGGCGGGGTGAAACCTATGTGTATAAATATTTTAGAAAGACCTTGCCTTCAAAAAAAGTGCTGCTAAAACAGGCAGGCGTTATTTCATCGCAAATCTAAGTACACATTAGATGAGACGGCCAATAATGTAAATAACACAGTAATTTATCTTGAGATGGAATCAAATCCGTATCTTTGTGATAGGATCTATCATCCATACTTAATGAAAATTGGCCATAAGATAAATGGCCCAGTAATACTTCATAGACCTATATTGTAAGGTAAACAAAAATATATTTAATCATAAACATCAGATTTATGAACCGGAACGTTACATCTCATTATTTTAAAATTATATTACACCATTGTCGATTTTACTACTATACATTACAATTGTAACATACACATCATTAAACTATAGTCAAGTGAAAAAGAAACCTGTGGTGTTAAATTTTAAGGTTTCATTTGGTTTATTTTAATACTGAGAATGACGCTTGAAAATCGGTGCGTGCGCATTGTGTAGAGTACTGACGTAATATGCATATATTTGGGCAAAATGTTTTTTGTAATTGATTTTCCTTGACATCTTATCCTTTACGATAATTCTTGAAACAATTGTCATTATACCTAGTCTTGCCATAAATATTGTAATAAAGAAAAAAGAAAATTGTTAACTGCAAATAACATTTATTACTTTTACAGTGTGTCAGTTTAATACATAAATATAAAACAATTAAAAATATAAAAAGCTTATTCGAAGTGGTCTCCATTGGCTGCAATACAGTCCTTTAAACGATGAGGCCAGTTATCAATAGAAGCACGCACTCTTTCCATGGGAAAATTCTTCACTGCCAATCGTATAGATTGTTTTAGGGACTCCAAATTATCATGGCGTTTAGAGCAAGCTGTACTCTCTAAAACTGACCACAAATCATAATCCAGCGGATTAAGATCGGGACTAGACGACGGCCAGTCTTCAGCTCTGATGAAGTCCGAAACGTTCGATTCCAACCAAGACTGCGTGGACCGAGCTTTATGACCCGGCGCCGAGTCTTGCTGGAAGGACCATACTTGGTTATTGAACATGGTGATGTTAAGGGGCTTAACTACCTTCTCAAGAATGGTATCTTGATACACTTGTGCCGATGTTTTGATACCTTTTTCACAAAAATATGGCTCAGTCACTCCTTCATAGCTAACACCCCACCAAACCATCACTGAAGTCGGATAATGTCCACGTTGCACTCTGTCGACTAATTGGGAAGCTTCCTTAGAGCTTTGAGCATAAATACGGTCATTTTGTTTGTTAAAATGTTGCTCAATTGTAAAAATTTTCTCATCCGTAAACAAAATTTTTCTGTGACCTCCCTTTGCGTACCGCTTCAGTAGTTGTTTCGATTTTACCACCCTATTCTTCTTTAAATTATCAGTTAAGAAATGGCCAGTGCGTCTCTTATAGGCTGCAAGTCCTAAGTCATCTTTTAAAATACGCGACATGGTTCTAGGTGCTATCTTCATTTCCCGAGATAAAATCTTTTGCTTTCGGACAGGATTTCTTCGAATTCTTTCCCTTACTGCTTTGACCACCTTTTTCGTACGAACACTACGTGGACGGCCAGATCTTTTTCTGTCACAAACAGAGGAGGTCTCATTGTACCTATTAATAGCCCGGTACACAAACATTTTACTAATACCAAGTGTATGGAGAGTTTTAAAAATTGCATTTGGCTCCATACCTACTTTGTGTAATGCTATCACAGCGATTCGGTTCTCTTTATCACCCCACACCATTTTAATATCGCAAAATATTTTACAATGTATTGGCGCCAAAATGAGAAAACACAATGAACAATCGTATAAAAATGACAGATTCGAAATTCAAATGTAATATTTTTTTATAATTAAGTGTAACAGTATTTATGGCCAGACTAAGTATTTAAGACATGAATAGTATCTATTTATTTATTTTCATCTAGTTTAGATAGATCAATTTGTTTTAATGCTGCTTATTTAGGTGGTATGAATTATGTTACTGTACTAGAATGCAAGGTCTAATCTCAGAGGATCCGTTGGCCAGATTCATGTTTTGTTTTCTGATTAAATCCTGATTTCAGGTTCAATGGCACATATGATCAGTATACCCTATCAGTGGTAGTTGACTGATATCTCTCAAATATCTTACACATATCATACACACACATCTGCGTTAATCTTGCCACAAATTATCTCGAACAGAATTTGACTTACATTATCTCTTAAATGTGTGGGACAGTTTTCCTTTTCTTAGTGAGACTAACATTGATATATTTTATTGACATAGAAAAACAATCCCATCTCAAATATGTATGTGTGAGAAACTTAAAAAAAATAATTGCAATATTTGTTTAACCTCTATCTAATGTGATTAATAATATTTGAAGAATAGCATAGCCTTGAAGAATTACTAACTAATTGTACTGACAGCTTGCAACTAAGTATCGAACAGACGTAAACGGATGTACATGGATTTCAGAGTCCTAAAAATACAATTTAAATTCTGTTAAACATGGTGTCACTACAAAACACATCTGACCCGACATCCGGGGAATAACTCAGGATTGACCATTATCATAAATCATTGACTAGCACCTAATCAAATTGGTACAAGGAAAAGTAATCGCAGCAAGGACTAAAGTATCAGTGACTAACACTTCATATTATGCGTTATCGTCAGAACAATTAAATTACACAACTAGGCACGTGACCTGTTAAGAAATTTATAACTCCTTTGACATCACGAAACTGTAATGGCAGTTATAGTACAGAATTTCAGAAGTAAATTTTGTCTTATAATATGATTACAAAAAATAGGAGAAAGTGAAACGAAAAAAGAAAGAAATGAAAGAAAAGAAATATTTATTTAGTACTGGGCAGTAAGAACGAAAATTTCTGAAATATAAAGAACTAAAACTGAGCAAAAAGACTGTAACAGTAAATTCGTTTACTATCGTAAGTAAATTACGAAATAAGGTACGATAAACACAATTTTAGATGCCGTGTCTAGGTCTAATTTAGCAACAAGACCAGAATAAGCCTATCGATTCCGAGTGGACCTTAAAATAATACAGTTCAGGTCCTCTATGTAATAAGGAATTTGAAGTCGACCCATTCCTGCGTCCTGCGTCGCCGTTATGGCGACTACCAAGAGCGGGAAATGAAAGGGATTTTCTAACCCGTGACCAAAAGATAAAGATGTAAGTTATCGCTACATAATTTATAATATCTCATAAGATATCAAACTATCTAGTTTGACATCAGATGGATCATTTGCATTTTCTATGTTTCAATATCTTATAATTACAATTTCATATTTACACACAAATATTTTAATTTCGAAACCTTTCGAAATGTTATCTAATACCTAAGAGTTCTATTACCTAAGGTTTTGCTGATAAATACTTTTATTTACAAAGTTTTACCCATATATTGCACAACGCACTCAAATTTTTGTAAAATGATCGCATGTCAGTAACAAACGCATTTAGATATAAATTTAATTCCGAATATGCAACTTGATATAGCAGACGCCCACTTCACGCTAAATAATACGCCTCCTATTACGCATTGGGACATTTAATTATAATGACGTATGTAAACAATGAAAATTAAATTTAGGTTAGTAATAGTACTTTTAATTTATCTACGTTTTTAAATAATGACAATCAACTTTCTTGTTGTCACTTACGTCACATTTAAAAATGATCAAAAACTATTTTTGAAATTTTTCGTGTTCATGCAGTTCTGTTTACAGAAATTAAAGCTATCAGTAAGGTAGCATAATTTTTAATTGCCCGATGATTTGATTTAGTTTAAGCACGGCCAGTATAACCTGGTGCATACCAGAGATCTGGATATAGATATGGAAGTGTCATGGGTGTCGATAGAATTATTTTAGGGGGTTGCATTTACTAGAAGAACTACTAGAATAAACTTTTTTTTTTTTTTTTTATGCCACGACGGTGGCAAATAAGCATACGGCCCGCCTGATGGTAAGCGGTTACCGCAGCCTATGGACGCCTGCGGCACCAGGGGCATCACGTGCGCGTTGCCGACCCTTTAAAAACCTATTTACCCCCTTCTTGAAGAGCCCCATACTGTAGTTTCCAGGGAAAACCTCGGCAGGGAGCTCATTCCATAACGGGATTGTTCACGGGAGAAAATTTCTCTGAAACCGCACTGTGCGCGACCATTTAGGTTCCAATGTATGTGGATGAGCTCCCTGACGATGGCGAGCGGTGCGATGATAGAAAGTGGCTGTGGGCATCATATCAAACAATTCTTCAGAACACAGCCCATTGTAGAGACGATAGGGCACACACAAGGAGGCAAAATCTCTCCTAAGACTTAGTGGCTCGATACCGTCTGTGAGATCAGGATCGTCGACTATTCTCACAGCACGTCTCTGAACTGAATCGAAAGGCTCAAGCTGGCACTTCGGTGCTCCCGCCCAGAGATGACAGCAATACTCCATGTGAGGTCGAACTTGTGCTTTGTAAAGTAGTAGCCTTTGTGCCGGTGTGAAGTATCGCTTCGCTCTATTCAGAACACCAAGCTTTTTTGATGCCAGCTTGACCTTCTCTTCCAAATGAGCTCGAAATTGGACGTCACTGGAGATGTCGACACCGAGGATTCCAATACTCTGTGAGATGGTAAGGGGTGTATTCTGGAATTGTGGAACCACAGTGAACGGGGTTTTCTTAGCGGTAAACGCACAGACTTGTGTCTTAGAGGGGTTAAATTGGACCAGGTTATCCCGACCCCAATCGGAGACTCTGTGTAAGGTGCTCTCGATTTGAGACACAAGTTGTTCGCGACTTTCTACTACAACGGTATGAGGGATGTTAGCTCCGCCCGTGTAATACGCATCTCCAGTACTGTCGTCCGCATAACAATGGATACCATCCGTGGACAGCATATCATTAATATGCAGCAAGAACAGCGTTGGAGGTAGCACGGAGCCTTGCGGGACACCAGCGTTTATGTCCATGCTTTCGGAACAGCTACCGTCGACGACGGCTTTTATGCGTCTGCCGGACAAAAAGCTAGCCACCCACTTGCACAAACCCTCGGGCAGGCCGTAGGATGGTAACTTCGATAGAAGACCCCTGTGCCAGACCCGATCGAACGCCTCTGCTATATCCAGGCTAACTGCCAAAGCCTCACCTTGACTCTCAATGGCTGAAGCCCACCGGTGAGTGAGATACACTAGAAGATCACCAGTCGAGCGACCGCGGCGGAAACCATACTGGCGGTCGCTGATCAAATCGTGCTCCTCTAGGTAACTGAGGAGCCGTATGTTGATTACACGCTCCATCACCTTAGAGAGAAGGGAAGTTATAGCTGTAGGCCTGTAATTCGATGGGTCCGATCTATCACCCTTTTTTGGCACTGGATGCACATGGGCAGTCTTCCACGAAGACGGCACTTGCCTTTTGCGGTAGGAAAGCGCGAAAAGTCGCGTTAGTACAGGGCACAACTCAGGAGCACACTGCTTGAGCACCACTGCAGGTATGCCGTCTGGCCCACTCGACTTATGAACGTCTAGACAGTTTAGTTCCCGCCGCACTTCTCTTTGCGAAATGTGTATTTCCGGCAAAGAGTGTTGGCACGGCGGGTTAGTAGGCGGTACCGCACTTCCATCCTCGTTCATGGTCGAGTTTGAGGCAAAGAGTTGCCCAAGTAGGTCGGCTTTCTCTTTGGCACTGTGGGCCAAGTTACCATCGGCATTTCGCAATGGTGGTAAAGACGACTGGCAAAAGTTTCCCTCGGCCGCCTTAGCAAGAGACCAAAAGGCACGACTCCCAGAGGGGAAACCCGTAAGTCGCTCACCAATCCCGCCGATGAAATCGAATTTGGCTTTGGCAATTGTCTTTTTGCTGGACCTCGAGGCAGCATTTAGTTTGCGTCTCACATCAGAGATGTTCGGATCCTTATTAGCACGGGCCGTGGTCCAAGCCCTGTAGGCAGTCTGCTTGACTAGTCTTCTTTGCAGAGCCGGTTAAACCACGGTCTCTTTTTTTTTCCCGCAGCTACTGATGAGTTAGGAATAAAATACTCCATACCCACCAGGATCGTCTCAGTGACAGCGGCTGCGCAGGGGTCGAGGTCTTCTGACGCGAAGCAAAGCTGCCTCCATGGGTACGATGCGTAGAATTCACGCAATCCATCCCAGTCTGCTGATTTATATTGCCACATGCGGCGCAAATCGGTTGGGCGAGGTGGAATATGCCGCGCGCATGGGACTACGGTCCGGACGAGGCAGTGGTCGGATGAGCCGAGAGGTGCGTCCACTGTGATAGTGTAGTCGTCCGGACACGTCGTCAGCAGAAGGTCCAGCAAAGAGTGCGCATGGCTCTCAATATCAGGTATTCTTGTTGGGGAATGTACCAGTTGTGAGAGGCCATGGGCCAGAGCAAATTCATGAGTAGACCTTCCTGCAAAGTCGGTGGATCGAGAATTTAGCCACTCACAGTGGTGGGCATTAAAATCCCCTAAAATCACCAACTCAGCACGAGGGTACTGCTCAAGAACTTTGTCAGTCGTCACTTGCAGGTGCTCAAAGAGTGCTCTAGTCTTCCTGTCGCTGCTATGAGACCTGTATAGGCACGCATAGATTTGAGTCTGACCTCCGTAGTCTACGCGCACCCACATTACTGACAGGTCCCTGTCTTCATAAAAATGAAGACGGCGACAGCAGATATCCTCCCGGATGTACATGCATACACCGGCACGTCTTAGGAATTTGTGTTCGAGTTTGTAGCCGGGGTAGTGTAGGTATGATGTATCGGCCGGGCAGGATATCTGTGTCTCCGTAAGAAATAAGAGGGTCGGCTGCGCAATCTCCAGATGAAGGTGGACTGCGTTCAGGTTGGAGTGAAGTCCCCGTTATTGCAGAAGTCCATATACGTGGAAGAGGATGCTGCTGTAGATACTCTTTTTCTATTTTTCTTTGTCAGTTTTTTTGGGGGGGTTCAATTGGTTTGTGAGGATTTACTGTGTTGACAGCTGAGGGGGCAATGGGGCGGTGCCAATCCGCACATGGCTGATGCGGGTAGTGCGATTTGTCGGCGCGGCGTACGAAAGGACCCCCGCTTTCATCCTGCAGCAGCAACCGGGTTCCACTCCGGTCTCCTCCTCCGGCACGCCTACTACTGCAGGGATTTTTCGCAGGCTGGCGGTTCGGCCTCCCAGGGTGGAGGTTGTAGTGATCCCTGGGTTCGGTAACCCATCTATCCTGCGGGCGGCCAGCGGACAACCGTTTCAGCGGGTCTTCCTGACCGCCGCGCCCACATCCCGCGCCCACACGCCAGTAGCAGTATTATAAGCACCACTGGTCCCCCGTTGTCAAAACAGCGAATCCTCTAGAGCTCTGGATACCTTACTCACCACAGGAACACAGCACTGCCGAAAAACGCTGTGCTATTTGGCTGTGGTCTTCTGTAAGGCGGAGGTCCTTCCCCAGTCGGGCTGCTCTAATGTTTGAGCGGAAAATATCGCGCTATGCCCTACCTCTCTTGCCTACTACTTAGAGTTATACCAATTCTTTGCTTGTTATTATTATATATCGACTTTTTTTTTAAATATGTGTTTTTTATGTATTTTCTTTCCTTTTCACACAAAAGGAAAGAAAATACATAAAAAACACATACACACACACATACTATCTTGCACCGACGCCCATTGTGAATATTTAAAAGTAACTAACGAAATTGAGATGAGAAGTTATTCGACTAGTTTCAGTAACGATTACAATTTTAAAGGCAAAAATGAGATAGGGTACAGTATTAATTTTGTTTAATAGTTAAATTTAACAAAAAAAGATCATACGAGCAACTGTGACAGATTTAAATGTAGAGAAAACTAAATACTGAATTTGGTGATATATTAGTATATTTTATTATGAAATCCTTTAGCATATTTTACCTTAATCCTGTAAATCTTCCAGTGTTCCTTTAGATCCCTTAAAAACTAAAATCCCCGTCTAGCCGTATCTTCAAGGCTCACAATCAGACTGCCGTGTGTGTGATGCATAAGTAATCATCATTATTGGTGCTATTGACTCATGTTTTGTGTGAGGGCCACTCTATTTTCAAGGAAATACACGATTGCAGTAATTGGGAAAGAAGCCAAATATAAACTACGTCCAGATGGAGTTTGTGCAATGTACAAGGTATTACTCTCGCGATTAGAGTTAATTAAGCAACCGTCTGTGGGGTTGTGGCGTAATTAATCGTTATATCAATTAAATTGAGATATGATAAGAAAAGAATAGGGCCGCACTCGGGTCGGGGCTGTTTACTCGTAGCATGTTGAAATGATATTGAATCATTTACTTTTACATTGTAATTTAATTTATTCGTTTAATTAAAACATAATTAGAGTAAGGTTAGGAATAAAAAAGTATGATTAAATTTATAAATTAAAAATGAGGTTATTTTTTTTAAGTAAAAGTAAAGTAAGAAGAAAACAGACATAAAACTATTTTTAACAGATTTTTGATGGAATTCTTACACGTTGACGAAAACACTAGGCATAGATAGTAAGTAACGTTAATAAATTTTTTTAAGTAGTACTATCTGCCTGAAATTCTTAAATAGAATTTTTATATTCATGGTCGACTAGACTTGAATATTATACCCACGCACATCAATGTACTCGTGTGAATAATACGCAATTCCGGAGAATCGGGTATTATAACTAAATAATTCGTGAGTGAATAAAAGAGTTTATTCAGCATGAATTTGTATTCAACCTTTTTTACTGTAAACAAAAAAAAAAGCTTTACCAAATTCCATTTTTAAAACAAAACGGAAGGAATAAAATATTATAAAATTAAAAATAAAATTTGAATTTTGGTTTTACTGTTTCAACGTGACAAATGGTGCTTTGACAGCTTGAGTTTCGTGTTAAGAGACAATAAATAAAAATGAAATATAACAAATGTCTATATTATTTGACTATTATGTTATTTTTATTATTTTCGTTAGTTGTATCAAATATAAGTTTTTTATCAAAATTTTATATATCAATTCAAAAAAATACAAAAGTGAAATATTTTATGAATAGCACCCATGTAAAAAACTTGACCTTGAAATAGCACGTATGAAAAAAAACAATATGTATTATAAAAATTGCGATGGCAAGTTATGAATAATAACTAAAAATTAGTATTCTTTAACGTTTTTAAATTTTATAAGTTTAGATAATTCGAAAAGTTAATTAGGCAAATTTAGCTTTCATTGGAATTAAATCTTAACATGATAAAAAAATTGCCCGACTGTATATTCCGCCAATAACTACTAAAAATGGCTAAAGCCTGACCTTATGAAAATGACCAAAGAATATTAATTACCTGACAACTAAATGTATTCTTTGATTATAACAAATTCTTATTGTTTAATGTGTGTTGGAAATTAATATGTAAATGTGATGTAAATATGTATTTATTTATATTATTTACATATACATATATATTAACACATTCTCTAACTAACAAGTACGTAGGTACAATTATGTTCTCGTATGTACATATTGACTTTTGCTAGTTCATTTACAGTAGCGGCGCCAGATCATAATTTTATGTGGGCAAGATACATTTTGCGAGGCCCTCTCCTCGGGCATAAAGACAGATTTGTTAAAATAAAAAACATATGTCATTTCATTATTAAACTTTTATTCATGCAAAATATAGTCAAACTTACAACTACCCGATGAAAAATGTTTTTATCTAATTATGTATTATCATATATGATTATATATAATTAGGTAAAAAAAAATTTCATCGGCTAACCTAAAAATATTTAAGATATTAAGACCAATGTTAAAAAACAATTTAATTTAATTATTACAGGAACAGAAATTTTCTACTTTTCACACTGCTGAATTGTTTAATTACGTGCTCGTAATCTAGCTTGGATGCTATATCAGCCTCGATAGACAAAATTGCGACCGCAGAAAGTCGTTCCTGTGACATCGTACTCCTTAAATAATTCTTAATGAGTTTTAATTTTGAGAAGCTCCTTTCAGCGGAGGCTGTACTAATTGGTATTGTTAATAATATTCTAATGACGATGTAAATGTTTGGGTATATTTCTTTTAAGTTATTATGTGTAATGTATTGAAGCAACTGTTTTACGTCTGTTATAAAGTTAGGTAAATTAGGGATCATTATTTGTAATTCTTCATATAATTCGTAAGGTTGAAAGTCACTGCTCTCATCCACTCGTAGGACTGTGTGTAAATCTTGACAATTTTTTAATATTTGTTCGTGTGGAATATTTTTTAATTTACTTATATCATACAGAAAACCGAAATTTTCATGATGTTGATTTAAAGCCATAAATCTCAAATCCATATTGGTAATAATTGAATCAAGCATAGTGTTAAAAAAATTTGCTTCATACCGGCTTTTGGGACACTGTATAGGTTGATCCTCGCCCTCATAATCAAAGACCCTTTTCTTTTTCACTACTCTTTTGTTTTTAAATTCGTTCGGCAGATCATAACAGATTCTGTCAATAAATTGTTGAGCATCAGACAAGCATTTTTCAAATCCAGTTTGCCGATATTCTTTGATCCAGTCACAAAATGTATGCAAATGTTTAAGGGCAATGCTCAAATGGACTTGTACAGATTGCCATAGTTTGCTTATCACATTAACACGCGATAACAATTCATACCATACATGTAAAGATATTACAAATTCTAAACTAAGCATTTCGTTTAATACTGAATCACAATCACTGAGAGTGTCTGATTGATCTGTTTGATTTTTCAAACTTTCTATGCATCCTACAACATCATCAAATTGAAATAGTATGGACTTAACTGCCTCGATTCTGCTTTCCCATCTCGTATCCGATAAAGGCTTCATGGTAAGTTTTAATTTATCTTTGACCAATTCCCAGCGTTTGCTGGAACCTGAAAACAGCAAATAAATTTTTTGGATAAAACCAAAAAATGTTTTTGCTGACACCGAAGAATTAGCGGCGTCTACCAACAGCAGATTCCAGCTATGACAACCGCAAGGCGTGAAAAATGCCCTAGGATTTATATTTAATATTCGAGTTTTGACTCCACTATTTATGCCTACCATATTTGCGCCATTGTCATATCCTTGGCCACGGCAGTTTTGAATATCTAACCCATACTTTTCTAGCTCGCCTAGTATGGCATTACTTAAATATTCTCCTGTTGTCTCACTTACAGCAAGAAATCCAATAAAATGTTCTTCTATTGTGCCCGTTGATGTATTACAAAATCTTAAGATCACAGACATTTGTTCTACTTTACTACAGTCTCTAGTGCAGTCAAGCAAAAAAGAATAATATTTTGCCTCTTTTAATTTGCGAATCACTTCATCAGTTACCGTTTTTGACATCAGTGTAATCAATTCATTTTGTATGTCGTGACTTAAATAATGATGCGCAAGTTGTTTGTCAGTAATACGTCTCATATGTTCTCGTAAAGTAGGATCAAATTTTGATATCAATCTAAATAAATCAATAAAGTTCCCACTATTCCTGAAGTCACCGTCTGTCTTTATAGTTTCTCTGTGACCTCTGAATGCAAGATTATGAGAGGCTAAGAAGTTAATAATATCGATTAACCTCTCAAACAAATTGTACCAATGTTTTTGAGATTCACGAATAAGCCTTTCGTTTTCTTTGTCTATTGTTTTCTCGTGTTTTATGCCTCTCTCTAATGTTATCCATTGGAACATAAATGCCATATGTTCTTTGGTATTCTCATGTCTTTGTAAAATACTGCTTAAATGTTTCCAGTCACAGCATCCTCCCTGTACCATCTGAGTTTGTGAATTGCCAAAAAGTCTACATGGAAAACAGAATACTTTATTTTGAGACTTAGAATAAACTAACCAACGACGATGTTGAATTTCACCATTATTTAGTTTTCTAGAGAAATGAAAATTTGAAAAGTGCCTACGGTCGTCGTCTTTGGGATAATCTTCATCATCAATATTTAATTGTTGTGAGGGGCCGTTCTGAACTATATCATGACGCTGAACATCTGATATGGGCAACGACCACATACCTGGATCAAAATTATCAAATACTTGTTTAATTGCGTCACTCGCATCGCTGCTAGTTGGTGGAGAACAAATTTTCATTTTTTTTTCGTGATCTAGAATATTGCTCTCTGGAAACACAGGAATTTCATCGTCGGAATCTGATTCGTTAGATATTGATTTTGTATCAATTTCAGACTGTCGTTCGGTATCAGTATTTAGTGGTTCTCCATCAGTACTTCTCAAATTCATAGGAATCTCAATCGTGGCTGAATATTTTTTAGAAGTCGACGCTGTCGATTCAGATGGTTCTGTCGTACCAGATGCAGTTGGATTAAGAAACTTCATCATACCTGTACCTGTACTTAACGCCTGGTTTGATATTGCTCTTTCAGCTTTTCTTCTTCGTTTTGCTGATCCGGATTCCCATTTCCTCCCAGCATCTCTATCTCTCTTAGGGCCTAAGCCTGACATGATAAGTAATCTGTGGGCAAAAACAATAATACTTTATAAGACTAGCTCTCGTGGTCCATAAACAAGGCAGACACATGATATATAGAATTCTCCTGCCTCGTGTAACTTTATGTCTGCTGGGTTTAGTTACCTACGTAATACTACTGGATAATTAGTACACTTTACGCTTTTTTCTTATAAAAATAAAGTTTTAAATATTAATTTAAATTTATTGAAAATAAAATCTACATTCCTCGATCAGATAATAAAATAAACATTTGAAGTCAAAAAAAGAAGTATTATGTGTAAATAAAATGATTTCTTACCTTTCACTTAATCCCGGTACAATTATTTTTCTTCAGATCACAAACAATAAATCAATAGTTAGTACAAGACTACGTATCTATTATTTTATAAGTAGTTATAGTTACAAAACAGCGTATTGAAACAGTAAACCACAGATTTAATTTCTTAAATAGAATGTCACATAAAAAAAAAGATATTATCACTTATACACGACAAGTCAACCCAAGTAGACTATACATACGCTTTGCTTTGACGACCAACAGCATGAAAACAAATCGTCAAAAAGTTGCGGTGTCCCGTACACCGGGGCTGTTATTTGACGAACGGGGAATACCCTAGTTTGTTTTGGGCGGCGCCGCGCAGCGGAAATTCTTCGCTAGCGATAGGAACGCAATTTCAGGGGAATACCCTTTTTTAGGCCAGTGGTGACGTGCATTACAGCGGGGATTTCTCACGTGTGATAGCGACGCAAGCACTTTTTTCGGCGCGTTCATGGCTTAGGTTTAAGTAATACATAAATCTCCATGGCGCGAGGCCCCTTGGACCGCGAGGCCGTGGGCTGTGGCCCACATCGCCCACGCCCTACGCCGCCTCTGTTCATTTAAAGGTTTCCGGATCGAGAAAATCAAGTTTTGGTACACGAGTAAAAGCGACTATTTAAGATTAAAAAAAATATATTGCCAGTGTATATTGAGGGAAACTGCGCATAAGCACCGCTCCTGGCGCTGGCCACTCAGAGCTGAACCTCCCCAGTTGTCACCTGGGGTCTCATCTAGTTCGGGCTGACCGCCGGGGCAGCGTGAAGAGCGTGTGGCGACTTTCAAGCGCAACAGTCCCGCCTCGCAACACAGTGACCATCTACACTGCCCCAGGACCTGCCCCTTTTCAGGGCAGCGATATAGACGTCGCTGGCAGTGGGCAAACCGCCCCGATCCAGCCTCCACACAACCCATGCGGGGCGATGTGAAGACTACGAAGACGGCACTGTATATTATCAGCATCCCAATTGGAAATAACTGTTGTATTTCATATCAAATCCTGTCATTATGCATATATTTTATATTTATAAATGTATTGGGAACATCAGTTTTTCCAATGTTTAAATACTAATTGCTTCCACTAATTCCAATTAAAATGAGTGCAGTGAATTATGTATTGCGATCAATTACATCAATATTTATTGCACAAACACATAATAAAAAGAAAGACAATACAATTTTCCTATAATTGTCTTAAGGCAATAATTAGTTGAGTTTAAGGTTAGGGCGTTGTTAGTCACGGCTATAACAGCAACGGAGCTGGTTTGAGGCCTGAATAAATTTATCTCAATAAATCAAAATTAACATAGTAAAGCAACGGACCAGCTCGTTCAGGGCTGCACTACCCTCTTACAAGAGGCCAAACTAAAGCGACAGCATCTGTGCTATCGTGTTTCGTTTGTGAGTGCGAACCGAAGGCCCATTGATGCAGGGGTGACAGTTATCGTGGTAACTGTGTAAGCCTTATACTGTCATGATGACTGTCATGCCTTTTACGTCCTCAAGCGGGGAGTGAAGAAGCATCTCACAGGGCCGCCATAGTGTGAGTCACCATACTGCATTCTCTGCATTTGCGATGAGTATAGTGATCACAATTGGATTTTATTCACGCTTTCGATCAGGCAGAGTAGAGTTACTTTGGCAGGCTCTTAGTATAAAAAAAAAGAAAAGAAAGATATAAGTATGTTTATCAGAAGTCTGGTTACCATAGCACAGTCTCCGCCTAGTTTCGAATAAGACTACCGTAAGATGTGTGAAAATATTACTATTATATTATTACATGCACATTGTCTCTTAATCAAAGATAAAAAGATATGATTGTGAGTTTACTTATTAATTACGCTTGCCTATTTAAACATGCAAAAGTTTAAAAGCAAAATTAAGTCTATGAAAATTAATATTAATGAAAATAAACGGATGCTAAATTGCACTTTATTGATGTTATACCTACTACTATCCGGAGAAATGACTTTTAGTTAATCATCTGGATAGACAAATCACAATACAATTTAATACGAAAGGATTCACTACTGAGGGCAATTATGACGTATCATAGCGTACACGTATCTGATGTGCAATATTAAGATTGGTTTGAATGTACTTGCACTCGTATGCGCATGCGCGTGATGTACTCTTGTGAAATATATTATCCTTTAACAACACGTGCTCATCAGGCTTCCTTGATACGCCACGAGTTGCAAAATTATAACTGGTTTCGTTAATTTTTCTTTGGTGATCTAGGTTATATTTATAACTTTTTGGTAATATTTTTAAATTTTTCATAAAAAATAGTTTTTAAGAAACTATTATTGACTGTGTGAATTACTTAAATTAAGGTTTCATCCCTGTAATAAGTATTTCGTTGCAACTTACTTCATTTATTTTAAGTTATTTAAAATTGTTTTCACCATTCTTTGATTTTCTACGCATAATGCTAGTATTTTTCCTGCAAAGAATGGAACTCGACAGGAAGTAAAAAGCAAATTTATGTAAATACAAACCTGTTTTATAAAAATAAAACTAGATGACCCAGGGAAATTATATCTAGAAAAAAATAAAAGATACTACTTTTAGTACTTTCCTTCGCATTTTTTCCATGTTCTTTTATCGTTTAAACTTTCACTGGTAGATTAAATAGGAAGATGGGTAGATTAACAGACATCGACCACTTTGTGTGGGTTCCTGGCCTAGACGTGGATAATTAATTATTAAAAATATATATGTATATTATTTTTCAGGGGCAGTACCCAGTAATTTTATAAATACAATAGATTGTAACAGAAAAGCAATCTATAAGTTATATCCACAGTAAGAATTAACGCGTGGCAGTGTAGGAATTTTGACATAAGTCAGTTAGTCAACATTGTCAAATGTTGCTAGGATATGAAACAAAATATTTTAAACGCGTGGTCATTTTATTTTATTTACAATTAGTACTTTTTTTATTTCTCTGAGTAAAAAAAGGATTGTAAAGAAAAGTATGTTAATGTACTTTCGTAGTTTTTTGTATATTGTATATACATTTTATTTTATATTCGAGAACAATTATTTATTACTTACATTATGAACAAATCGACTGTTCACGTTCAGATCAAGCCTAATGAACGCTAAAAATAAATTAAAAAGTCACAAATTTATGGTGCCAATAGGTTACTTCATTAGGTGTATGTAAATATTATTATAATAAAAAATGGAAAACAGGTTTATGTAAACTCAAACAAATATATCTAAATCGATCTCTGTCGATTAGATAATCCTATAAGATTAAGATATAACAAATAAGTACATTTATATTCTGACTTCATTTTTCAATTATTCTTTTCTTTCTTTTCTTAATTATTTGAAGTATAACTGCAATTCACTGTGTTCTATATGTGTGTCATAAGTATTAAATGTACTCTAATTAAAGCATATGCCACTATTATTAAAACGTTTTCTTAAGATGTAAGGTTTAATTAATTAACCACCACGTGTGTGGGCAGCGCGGCTTAGAATGCGTGCTACGCCGCGTGCCTTCTGCTAAATATTTCTATTATTGGACACGTGTTTTCTGTTTCATCACGCGTGGTATCCTTACTAGATAAATTTAAAAGTTTAATAATAAATTATTTATTCAAGGATAGTCCAGTAATATCTTTAGAATGTTGGATAAAAAACACTGAAGTGTACAGCAAGCATAGTCGTAGTACTCTCAACCGAAAGACGTAGACTGCTGGACTTAGGCTTGCCATAATGACCACTCCTGTGCTGCCCGTATTCAACGGTTTCCTGCAAGCGTATTTAGTTACTTAATCACATCGTAAGTATGTTCCATTTAGTTTTAATAAGCAATAAGCCGTAATAATAAAGTATAGAAGAAATAAGCACATGATCTTAAAATCACTTTGAAAGGAGTCTATGAATTGTAATAAGATTTTTTAAGTTTGTCTATGGAGATAGCCAAAGTCTAAACAGTTTCATTCGAGTTTGAGGAACTAAATTTACTATCGAACGAATAAGAATATTAAAACTAGTGGTTGTTTTAGTCTGTAGATAGATAAAGCATAAAAGAGAGAGCGTATTTGGGACCCTGTAACCTCATTCTCTCAGTGAAAATAATAATAAATATTTCGGACATAGGACACACAACGCCATCTATCTTTAAACTAAGCAGAGCTTGTTCTATGATAGTTAGATTAATTGATAGGATACTTATATACTTTTTTTGTTAATACTTACATATGATACATAGAAAACATCCAAACTCTGAAACAAGTGTTTGAAGATCATACAACATTTGATCCGATCTGGAAATCTAACTGAGACCTCAAGCACAGGAGTCGCATACGCCACCATTAAGATCTCAAGTACAGCAGTCCTATACACTACCACTCCGCCTACAAGGTAGTCTTTAGATAGAAAATCATCGAAGATATTGCTTAACACTGATTTTCAGTGAGGTCTGGGTATGATTCCGACCGAGCCTACGTGCCATAGCTCTAGGTCTACCTACGTGCGTACATACTTCCACGTGATATTAATGAGTTTTTATATCAGCAATGAAAAATATTATAGTTATGTGTATGTATTGACTTGAAAAAGGTTGCAGGCAGTGGATGGATGTGGAGTGGTTCAAGACCGGTATGGTTGGCACTCCGTTGCGGAGATCTTGGTTCAGCAGTGGACGACGACAGGTAAATTTAATTTGTGTATAGATGTGGAGAGAAAATTTTAAAGAATACCCTATCGTTGTACTCCTATCTTAGTTATCTCTAATGAAAGAAAGAAACACTAACGAAATGAAACAAAGGTAAATATACATAAATTAATGTATAAACAAATCAGCAAAACAATTTTGAAAGGAATATGTATATAGAACAATGTAAGTGAAAAAAACAATTAAAATTTACACAGCGTTTAAAGTCCTTTATCGTTGAAATCTTATAATTTTCTTTGTCTTTAGATTATAATATGTTATAACAACTGCATACGGAAGTATTGCAGTCGATAGAGTGAATAAAAAAACCACACGTTCAACGATTGCGCCGGCGCAGGCGACCTCGCATTATTAATGTTAACAATTCACAGGCTTGTGCCGCTCGTCGCTCGATTTGTTTGTTTGTTGCCTACTTATTTACTTAACTGACATCTAATTACTGTATCAATCAGCTTGTTTATAGCCATTTGAGCAATAAATAAGTAAGTCCAATTTTTTGTGGTCTTTTATTTAATTGTAAACGAATTAACTGCAGATATTGTATTGTGTCCAATGTCGATCACTGCGGTCAGTCTTAACGGAGACCAGCGCAGTGCACAAGTGTGTGCGCATACACAGGTGCACTCCCTATCCCCTCCGACATGACCAGGAAGTGATCACACGCAGGATCGACGACTTTTCATGCTATACGAGGTACGGGGCTTAAGATTCTGACTTCCAAATGCCGGGCTATTATTAGGCATTTTTATAATCAGTAAAACTCAATAATACTTTTTAGCCCGACTTGGGCATCGAATCCGAGACCGATCGACAGCGGTATTCACTAACCTTTAGAGCAACGATTCAGTACAGCAGAAAGAAAAAACAGATATTACTGTATAATCTACTCATTATAAGTAGATATTTTATTAATCTATTTACCTACTTTAATAGAGCTGATCCGATGAAATGGTAAAAGGTCCCGGAACGCCGTTGAATGGGGGCAGCACAGGATCAATTATTGTGGCGAACATTGTTGAAGCCCCATGTCCAGCAGTGAATGTGTTTCGATTGAGATGATGATGATATTTAGTCGATTGAGGCATCTAGAAGTCTAGCCCAGACCATTGCAACCTATCTTTTACTTTCCGAGATCAATATTTACTCGTATAACAAAATAATTATAGAATCTCATGGAAAACGGTAGACCTATACGAATCATAGGTAATTCAAAGAAGCTTTGTTATTTTGCGTAATGCAGTTAACCCAGAAACTTTAATAGAACTCATTTTAACTTTATAGTAATTGTATATTTCTAATAAATGAACATTTAAAGTAGCAAGCAGGTAATTAGAAGAAACAGATAAAGGTGTACATGCGTATGCCAATGTAGCAGTTAAATTAAATCAACTATACCCTGCACTTACAGGGAAATCATTGAATGATTGTAACGGAAAGTAGATTTCGAATCTCTCCATTAAAAACTGAAATATACTAAAACAAATGTTGTTACTAAGATTGAAACTTATGAACCAAATAATCATACTTTCCCTTGAGATAACCTATATTTTTTACTAAAATGTGAAATTTATTATTGTATGTAGTGATCAGGTGTCTAGTGCATAGAGTACAAGCTCTGCTTAATTTAGGACTAGATGGCATTGTGTGTCAGATGTCTGCAATATTATAATTATTACTTAACACAATTATTATATAATTTTACAAAAATACACACTAACACAGACAATTTTACATTGAATCTAAAAAACCACAGGTATTTCTACTTATTTCAATGTACCTTTTGAACGATTTAACCGTGGGATTTTTGGCTTAGTAATAACTGCGTGTGTAGGTTAACACATCGTAAAGTTAAGGAATCTTAAGCAGGTCAGTCTATGATGAATAACCATTATTACCATATGGAAACCCCTCAGCGCCTCGGTTAAGACATCAAGCCGTCGTTCCCGGTTGTCATATGAACAGTTTTGGTAATCGTTATGGGTAGTAGCCCGTAAAAGTAAAAAAAAAAGGAAAGCCCTTAAAAGTTCGACAATGGTCTATCTACAGAACTTCGATATCGCCAATACTTGGGCTATTGAGGTTTCTACGTATTAAATGGAAGTTCAGCCGTATCATAATAGACTTAAAGCCATCTCCAACATAATTTATGAAAAAGACTAGGAGGAAAATTTTCATATACTCAATTACACAAACTCTGTGTACGAAGAATTCTCATTATTTCAACTGTTTATGCAATGATAAATTATAATGGTATTGAATTTTTTTTAACTTTTCGTCTAAAAGTTTTAAATTTAAACACTTTTCCAACAACACAAGACTACCGCTAACCAATATTTTCGATATACATATATTCATATACACTAATGGAAAAAATTAAGGGACCAAAAAAAAATTCCAAATTTTTGGGCAGTTTTCAACAGGTCGTAACTTCGAGAGAAATGGTCGTACAGGAAATCAAAAAAAAGAAAATTATAGTTCCAAGTATCTAGTTTTTGGATTCGAACTTGAAAACTTTACAGCCTCCGCGATTTTTGAGTAATCGTAGAAAAGCCGGCAACAAAAAAATTTTTAAAATTTTTTTTGTTTTTTTTTTTGGTCTACGGACGTGGAAAAAATTGTTTTAGCTTAACACACATAATTTTTAAAACGGAAAAAAAAATCCTAGCTTTTCCCACATTTTTGTTCCAGAAAGTGCTAAAATTCAAAAAAAAAAATTCAAAAAAATAAAACTGTTGAGTTAAAACGATAAGGATTCACGAAAAGTAAAAAAAAAAACAATTACCGAAAAGCGTACCGAAAAAGATTGAAATTCGATTGGGAGTATTAACTATTTTTTTTAATTTAATTAAAAGGAGATGAAAAGAATCAAGGAATGCAGCGGCGGAAACGCGATTAAAATTATTAGGTGATGGTTTTTTGAATTTCCTTAAATTGTTGAGAAAAATTTTTTTTTTTTTTGAATCCTTCTTTTTTTTAATTTAAGCTCTTTCTGGAACAAAATTGTGGGAAAGCTCGGAAAAAAAATTTTTTTTCTCCTTTTTAAAAATTATGAGCTTTTCAGAGCAAAAAACGTGATCATTTAATTTTTCAAAAATCCCATCTAGTGAAACAAAAAAACGGCTGGTTGGATTAATTTGGTTATTTGTAGGGTTTTTGTGGACATATTGAACTGTAAAAGGCACACTTAACATTAGTGGTTACCTCAACATTTTCGATCCAGTGCTTGATTTTCCAAAAAACTAGCAAAAGCCCTTTTTTTGTTGCATTTTCAAATTCATGTGACAGAAAGAAAAATTTTTTTTTCGGAAAAACTATAACCAGTAAATTTTCCTTAAAATTTCTGTGGAATCATTGGTTGCTGAAATATCGATAATCAAAGACAAAAGGATCCTTTTCCATTTAAAAAACCGATATCTTGGCAAATCAGGGTGTATAAAAAAGCAAATTAAAGCTAAATGAACAAGGTATCCGATCCTTATAGTGGTTAAGCTAAAACAATTTTTTCCACGTCCGTAGACCAAAAAAAAAACTAAAAAAATTTAAAAATTTTTTTTGTTGCTGGTTTTTCTACGATTACTCAAAAACCGCGGAGGCTATAAAGTTTTCAAGTTCGAATCCAAAAACTAGACACTTGGAGCTATAATTTTCGTTTTTTTGATTTCCTGTACGACCATTTCTCTCGAAGTTACGGCCTGTTGAAAACTGCCCAAAAATTTGGAATTTTTTTTTGATCCCTTAATTTTTTCCATTAGTGTATATTAAATTATGATATAATTATCGTCTTATTTTTTTTCTCTAATAAGGATTTATAGCGACATAGGACTAGTAATAAGAAAGTTGTTGTAACCTACCTATACCAGAAACATTATTAGTATTGCGAGTGTAATATTGCCTCAACTGTGTTGTAAGAATAATCACCGGTGGTCATCGGTATACGCTTACTATTGAGTCAACGTTACCGTTGTTTTATTTTTGATAGTATTGTACTGTAGACGTTTAAGAAATGTATCGCTATCAGTTGCGTAAAAAAACATATTCTGTAAATGACAGTTAGAATAAACAAAGAAGTAGAACCTAGAGATTTAATCTTTGTTCAGAATACAGAATTTTGAATATTTTTCATATCAATAGCCTTTAACAGTCCACTGCTTGCTCTATTACACTACGCTGGCCAAATGGGTTAGTAATTGCACGATATACATATTTGCAGTCACGGATGGTGTCAAGATCACCGGGTCTACAAAGTGCACGGAGTTATGCATCTCCGTTCTGATCCACTTCACAATTCTTTACTATGGTTAAGTATATATATACATACTATCAAAAACTGAAAATTCAGAATAGAGTTAGCTATTATTTCCAAATTTCTATTACTTAGTGTGGAGCAAAAAAGATTTAATAACATGAGGGTATTCAATGCTTCTTTACTTTAAAGATACATTCGTGAGCGATACTGACTTCTAAATTCAAATAAACAGAGCAACGAGATTAAAGCAATCATTCACATTCAGTGCACACACAACGCTATGTTTTGTTTGTTTTCTTGATTGTATGGTTGTTATTCTCAGGCTATAAGCGACCTCCAAAGCGACCTCTACGACACAACAATATAACTTCCCTTGTAGGTCATTATCCGAGGTAATAACATTAATTAATTTTTTATATAACAACTCATTATATGACATTCTATTCAAATTGACTGCACGGTTGGCCTTAACCATTAGTTGGTGGTTGAAGCGGTCGGCACACCGCTCTCTACTGCGCTGAGTGTTGTGAGTTTATACCCCATGTGAAAAACACTTTGTGTGATCCACAAATTGTTGCTCTGCGTCTATGTGTACTTTGTGTCCGGTTCTTGTATGTTTATAAAGTCCCCCGCGACACAGGATTTACAACTAGTGTGGGCGTTGTCTTTTTCAAAAAAATAAAATAAATATAGGCTTATAATTTGGTTGTTTTATATAAGTAACTAGGGTTCGATACTGTGTCAAAATTTAAGTTTAATAAGTACAGAACTTTTTGAGTTTTTGGACCGTATGTAAAACAACTTAACATTTTTATTAGATTATAAAGTACCAAAGATTTTGCTTATTTTAAGTTTACATCTGTGGCGTTAAGCTATGAACACTCTCAGTTAGAATTTTTGGGAAATATTCAGGAGAAAACAACCTTCGAGTTACCACATCACAAAAAGACGAAGATCAACTCATCAAGATTTTATTTGACTCACTGTATTGTAAGTATTTCAAAGTGTATTGTATTCTGAATTATGTAATCTGACTAAACTGTTTATGTACTCCATAAATTGTACCTGCCTTTGTGATGAAAGAAATAAATACGATATTATTATATTATTTTATTATATTATATATTATTCCAGTCGTCCTCCAATAAAGATTTTTCTTTCAAAAACAAAAACTTTCATTACTTTCTTTCCTTTCTGTGTACTTATTTTGTTACCACACTTTTTTTGTTGCTATGCATCATGTCAATATGTAAGTGATTGTTTTACTTTCAAAGTAATCTGTGACGTCAGCAAGTTATCTTGTATATCGCCAGACAGTGCTTGTATCAAGTATTGACAAAAGTGTCTCATCGTTTCCACTCTACATATTTTCTTTTATATATTGTGAAAACATGAAGAATGAAGAGCTACATATGGCAAAGAGCAACCTCGCCGCTGTCTACTGCGCCGAGGATTGAGACTTCTACTTCACATAGGACAACACATCAACAAATTGTTTGTTTGCGTCTATTATGCTTACTCAACTAATTGAATTGAACTCGAATTGACTGCTAAAACTGTTCTTTTGAGCAGTGAACAAAGTAGGGGGAAAAATAGGGGTTCTTTGTGTCCATTTCATATATGTTTGTATAGTCTCCTGCGACACAGGATATGTTGTGGGAGATGTCTTTGTATGAAACAAAAGAAATAAAATTGTGAGATCTCTCGTATCTACTGTCACCATATTAGAAATATGAACACTAATAATATTATCATACTACAGTTCTTTTTAGTATTTCTTCCGAAACTCGTAAACCTAGTGTTTAGTTTCTTAATGTGCATGCTACGTGAAAAAAAAATTATTAGCGAAAGGTTTTGGTCACAATAGTAGCCAATAATATAAAATTATTTAAATAAAACTTATAAAAAAATATAAGCAAAAATGTAAAATTTTTAAACTATATTAGCTACTAAGTGCTTAAGTTAACTAAGTCAGTTAGTCCAGTAATTAGAGTAACCATTGGGGCAAAGAAACAACGCAGAGAAAGACTAGACTACAACGTCTAGCGGATTAAGTTTCCCCCGTTGGAGATTTAGATAAAAGTAAGTAACGTAACGTAAGTAAGTCGACCTACTGCAATATCATTCACGATTACATAATTTACACGATCATTACATCAAAACAGGCTTATCAGCAAATATTATCAAAAAATGTGCATAATATTTGAATCAATCAAAGTTTAAGGAAAACAAGTACTTAGTCTGACACTAAGACCTAGTGTGACATCTTATTATTTGGAAATTTATGTTATGCTTAGCGATTACACGCAGTTGGGCTGGTTTTGTTACGTCATTAACTCCTACGTCACCTCATCAATCACAATAACTCAGAAAGTTCTGGAATTATATGTTTTGTGAAATCCTAGGCTTTCAAATTGCCTCTTAGTATTGCCGTATTTTATTTCAATGTTAACGATTAAAGAAATTTTAGACAAAACATTAATCCTTTAATACTCCACTTTGTTCATCACCCAGAAGCACAGTTTTAGGAGTCAATTCACCGAGTACAAGATATACTCCGAAAACAATTTGTCGATCACTCAAACTGTTGTCCCATGTGGACATCGAACCCATAACAGTCAGCACTGTAGGAACCGGCTAGGGAACTGCTTCAACTACTAAGTGGTCGATTTTTTTTTATTGGTTTTATGACTTTGCTTACATGGTGATGAATCTTAAGTCGCCTGTTTTAGTTCGTGTATGCTTTCAGTGATATACTTGCTGTAATAATGAATAAAAATGTATGTAATAAATTAATATAAGCTTATTTTATCTTTGTCTTATGTGTATGTGTATTTATGAATATATATGTATATTTGTATGTGTATATGTGTGTAAGTAGGTGGAGTGTGGTGTGTGGGCAGTGTGAGCATTTTATAAATGTCTTAATCATCTTACTTTAGTTTAGTTTATATAAATAATTTATTTGCTTTTTTATACACTACTGTAATAATGTTAAGAAAAGTGGAGTCTCCTAACACAGACTTCTTATTGCTTAACTGGAGACCCCAATCACTAGATTGTAAACTGTTTAAGAAATTAATAAAGATTATTATTATTAGTAGCTAAAAAATCTAAACTGGTTAGTGTTGACACTAATTATGTAATCTTAATATGTAAAATAAACATGTCCTAGTTCCTTCACTTATAAAGTCAAACACGGCTGCGCCGATTTTTATTAAACGTCTTATTCAGTAAAATCTACACCCTGAACAGTAATAACCATTACAACATATTTTAAATAATCATGAAAAAAGATATTGCAACGAATAAAACTGGTTGAAAAGCACTGTGATGGCTAATATACGCAGGTGAACTACTAATTATTGAATAAATGTTGAGTAAATGTTATCACACTGTCTATGTAACAAATTTTATTCAATATTTGATACAAAAGTATAAATATTTAGTACCAATATTTTCGATCACATGCTATGAGGAGTGGAAATCACGACAAACATACGTGGTATTGTTTTAACGTCTGGCAACAGATTTCATACCTACTTTATTGAATTAACGTTACGTACCTGAGGTGAAATGAATATGAATGATTGTATTGTTGTCGTTGTACAGAGCTGGTCAAAAGTACGAAAAAAATGATGTTTTCATATATATTTCGTTTCCGTGTTTTGACGGATTAGGAATACGTAATGTCACCCTCGTTCATATCGTGGGTGTCGTAAGAAACGACTAAGGGAGAACATTATGTAGACATTAGCACTGTGAAAAAAGGAAAATTAGATACAAGCCCTATTCCAACAAGTTTGGTCAACGTAGTATAGTAGCCTAAAAATTTCTTTCTAAAGAGAAGCCTATGACCAGCGGTGGACTGTGAAAGGCCGTTGATGATGATGAAGATGATGAATATTTGCTCATTTGTGCAAAACATGATTCTTTCGCGGTGTAAAGTAATAGTTAGTTGGCTAGTTAGCAACCCATCGAATTTAGAGATATGATAATTTATATATGATGAATGAAAAAACGTAATGCACTGTAGCTCTGCTTTAAAAGTAAAACTCGTAGAACTCTTATAAATAATATTTTTTTACTAGGTTCTACAAACTTTCTACTTCACAATAAATTGTTAAAGTTATTTCTCTATGCCTAGAAAGAAAACCTTTTTTCTTGAGAAAGGTACTCTGTATCTGTGTCTATGCTTCTGTAAAAGGATGTAAAATATTTCGTAATTGTCATTGAGTAGTTAAGACCTGAAACGTAACAGACAGGTAGATAATTTCACTTTTATGGCGTTACTGAATACGTGTATGGTCATACTGTAATATTATATTTATTTGTATAAAGCTGTTTAATATTAATACATAGTTTCATTACATTCTATGATTTTCTTATTTATATCTGTGTAAAAATGACAAGAGAACACGTGTAATGAATATATACTTCTATTTATGTCAATATGTACTTTGACATCACACACCTAGCGACAGTAAAAGTGATCAGAAATGAACGAAGACATTTTTGTATTCAAGTATTGTTGTTATTTTTATTATACGTAATATATTTATATATAAGGCCGGAGGACCATTGATGCAGGGGTGACAGTTATCGTGGTAACTGTGTAAGCCTTACACTGTCACGATGACTGTCATGCCTTTTACGTCCCCAAGCGGGGTGTAAAAAAGCATCTCACAAGGCCGCCATAGTGTGGATCACCATACTGCGTTGTCAGCATTTGCAATGAGTATGGTGACCACAACTCTTGGACTCTATTCATGCTTTCCATCAGGCAGAGTAGAGTCGCTTTGGCAGGCTCTTAATATAGAAAAAAATATGTATGTTAAAGGTACAACGTAAGTTTACTTCAAATTGATTCTTGAGAGTAACATTTTTTTTTATAACTTCTTGAAATTACATATTTGTAACGCGTATTACCTCCATTACTTCAATGATATCTTTAAAAAAAAGATTTCAACTAACTCTTTGGAGTAACGTGCAACATAACTCTGGTGTAAATTTTTAGATAGCGTCAATCTGAATACAAATTAATTTCAAACTATCCATTCAAATAAAGTAAATAGGTCACTTGAATCTTACCGTCGTTAAAATATCTCATAAATAAAGTTTAGTTGCCTACAACTTTTTACAGTCACTTTTCTGTCGCTGTACTTTACCATGAGAGAGATTCCTTTTGGCATGAATGAGCCGCCTCAGCTGGAGCGATACCACAGCCTTATAGTAAACCACTGCTAACTAATTCTTCTCCGAGTTAGTGACGTTACCAAAACCAAAACTTTTTCCCTCTTATTCTCGGAACTCAATAGGAACACACACTTGCGACTTTTAGGATGTGGACGTTCATCGGCGACAGTAGTTTACGATTCTTTAACATAAGATGAGTTCTCTGTTTCTTATCCGCTAATGCGTGAAATGTTGTAAACTAGAAACATTCGCAAGTTCATGGCAGTATCTTACTCATCCGGCTTTAGATAAAGGTTGATATTTCAGCGATAAGTTTTTTATCAATGTAAAGGACGTATCATTCACCTTACACCTTTATCCTTAAATGCAATATGACTAATATAATTATCTTTTTTATCAAATAATTAAGTTTAATCTTCTTGCGAGCCTTTATTCCCAAATTAAAAAATAAAAATGTTTATTTAGTTCCAAAATTACAGCATTATACACACATCGTTAACATGACTATAATACTGTGGGTATGTAGTATGGGTATTGATTCCCAAACCAAGCTAAAGGCTATCTTTTCATGTAACTTCTTGTATGTAACCTATTCGGTCATGGTAAATATGACCAAATAGGTTATATGTACTACCTATATATAGTTGCTGTTTCTACTTATTAACATTTTATTGATAGGTTACGTATGTTAATTATGGTAATGCACGTATGATTGTTAGTGTTGTTGTAAAAGTCTGGTAAACTGTCTAGGTGTGTGCGTGTGCGTATGTGTGTGAGTGTGCGTGTGGGTGTGCGAGTGCGTTTGCGTGTGCGTGTGTTTATGGGCGGGCGTGTGCGTATGTGAGTGCGTTTGTGTATGCGTGAGTATTCAAAACTAAGTCCGTGTTGGGTTTAAGTCTCCTACGATACAGCTGAACTACTTTTTACGTTGAACGACTGCCATCAGACCGCCACAATCCAAGTACAAGGTGATATCCAAGTTCTGTAGAAAGACTGTTGTGGGACTTTTCAGAAATCCAACTACTTAAATACTCTATTTTTTTATTACAATACAATATTCCTGCATTAGCAATGTATCATGTGTGGCGGAGGACTTTACAAACGTACAAGAAACACACACAAACAACACTCAAACTCAGAACAACATTCATGGATCACACAAAGTGTAGTCCCGTGTGGGGTTTGAGCCCACAACACTCGGCGCAGGAGAGAGGCGTGGCGACCACTTAAACTACTACGCCATCCGTGCAGTGTAAAAAGTTTTTAATGTTAGATTAGAAGGTGTTAGATATCTTCTGGCGGTTTAATTTTGACTACAATTAATTTAATTTTGAGGCTTTTTTTGTATTTTTAGATATGTTCAAAAACTTTATTGTAAAACTATATCTTATTATAAGCTTTAAAAAAAAACAACGAACTAGTTTGTTGAAGTTTCTTACGCTTTCTTTAAATCAAGTAGGTAGGTATATATAGTAAATTTTTATTTTTCTAAATAAATGTACTGTATGGACCTGTATATTATGTGTTAGCCATAGCGAATACAATTAAATGATTGTTTTATACCCAAAAGCTAGTTAACTAAAGAAAAGTTTTACAACGTATTGTATTACACTTAAAAAAAAGGTAATTTAAGAGAAACAAATGCGTACCGAAATTACTATCGATTACCAATTTCTTTTTTTGAAACATGTACCGTTATGTATTTGATTTAAAAGTAAATTAGTATCGTGGACTGCTACATATTGAAGTTAACCGGTGTACAATTCCGCATTGTCTATTATAACCTCCGTTACTTTTATTACCAGCCAGCAAATTGCAATATTATCGCAGATGATAAAACAATTGCCACACAGAAGCCGTCACTTAAGTGTTTACGTTTTTATCACAATTTTTTTTTTGCTAATTTTGTCATGATATTGTATTGTTTATAAACTTCACTAGTTCATGTATAAACTAAATATACTTATATATAATTTAAGAAAATGTGTACTCCTTTCTAAGGGCCGACAACTTGCTTGTAACTTCTGACATGCAGGTAAGCATGGATGGCGGTAATCACTTTCCATCAGGTGTTTTTCAGTTACTCCTATATTATAACAAAACTCTATAACTATATTTAATCCACCTACACATTTATATTATGTAAGTAGTGGTCTGTAGATCCTGAAGATTCTATTCTCGACTGAATTCGACTGTCTTGTGTAAGCGTAGTTTTGTTTTTCATTTGCATTGAATTCGCTGAGAAAACAAATAACCTAAATACCTATCTACTTTATCACTTGTTATCGTTAATCACTACTGTGGTTGCGAAATCCAAATGAATTTTTCCTCTAAGTCCGGAATCAAAAAGGTACTGAGTCCATATTACGTATAGGTCAATGTCTACATGTCTCTTCGGAGATAAACTCGTACAAGCGAAAACGTGAAGCATATTTATGTATTACTTTTACAAATCAGGAATACCGCCAGAGTTCAAAGATTGGCGAGACGTCAACGTAACACGACATTGTGTGTGCAACACTGTTGTGTTATAAATATTATGATTGTTATATTTAAAAGTAGCTGTTCACTCTATTATCACCTGTGGTTGTGGTCACTGCCCTGCTCCTAGAGGCACATATGTATATATATCAATATTAATTTGGTTTGTGTAGGCTACAAAAATTTTAAAAGTTTTGCACCAATCAACCAATCTTGTCCTGAACGTGGACAGCCAATTTGTTAATAATATAAATAGTGGTTTATAAATATTCAATAAATTATGAATACAATCCAATAGTATCAAAATGACATATATTAAAAATGATTTTCATAAGATGTTAAATTGATTTACGGTAGTTCTAATCGTTGGTGATGTAACGTAAATAAATAATTAAACGAAGTAACAAAAGCTCATATTCAAGCACAAAAAATAAAACAGCTTACAAAAATATTTTCAAAAACTACAAAAGTATATTAAAATTCTTTTTCTGAGATTTTATTTTTACCTAAGAAACGTACAGTTAATGTAATGATTGTAAAATAAAATGACTTCGCGTGTGATGTATTTTTGTTCTATTCCAGCAAAACTTGTCAATCTATGTTTTCCACCTACGTCATCTTTCATTCGCTTTATGCACGCTCGCTCGTACTGTCGATGGGACTGTGTTGGCTTCTCTGTTTTGTGTTAAACTTCATAAGTTATATATCCTATTGGGTATAGACTATCAAAAATTATATTGTTATTTCAATAATAAATTGTACATGTAGAAATGGCTATACCTCGGCTTGGAGACCAGCGAACAAATAAAGTGGTAGATATCTTTTTGATACAATTTTTTATCTCTTTACGTCAGTTTTGTTTCTGATATCTCATCAACGCAGTCAAAATGTGACACAGCGAAGCGTTGCAGCTAGAAGATTTTTAATTTATTCCTGAATTGCAAAAATATTATTATCAAAATTGTGCAGAGCCTATTCTGTGATAACCAGAATGCCAATAAATTTATTTTTAATTTTGTTTTAATATACATTCGTTACAACTGCCTTACTGGTTTAGCGGTTAGTGTTTTGGATTCGACTCCCGGGTCGGACCAAAAAGTGTTGAATTTTTTTATTATAAATATTCTTAATAACAACCTCGGAGAGCACGCAAAACCGTTGGTCCTGCGTTTGATCTTTCGCCGGTCGTGTCGGATAACCGTCCCATGGGATTGTAAAAGTAAGGGAACAGAGAGTACCTGCGTTTGCGCACATACTAGTCATAGAAAAAGTAATCATGATCAAAAGGAAATCATTGCTCATGAGAGGGAATCGACTCATGACCTCTGGCTGCCTAACTACGAGTACAAGTACGCAGTACAGTGATCCTGCCTGGCCTTTGATTTAGTGGTCAGTGAACCGCAATACCAACGGGCTAGTCTATAAAGCCGCAGTTATTTGAGTTACTCGTATCGCAACAATTAAAAAAAAAATCTACGAAATAAGTGTTACAAATTCTGCTTACGTAGGATTAATTCCACGTATATTCCACGCTGGTAGAACCACACATTATTGTTTTTTTTTCTATATTAAGAACCTGCCAAAGGGACTCTACTCTGACCGATAGAAAGCATAAATAGAATCCAAGAGATGTGGTCACCGTACTCATTGCGAATGTAGACAATGCATTATGGTGACCCACGCTATGGCGGCCTAGTAACATGCTTTTTCACGCTCCGCTTAGGGACGTAAAAGGCATGACAGTCATCGTGGTAGTGTTAGGCTCATACAGTTACCAGGATAACTGTCATCCCTGCATCAATGGGCCTCCGGTTTTACACTCACAAGCGAAACACGATAGCATGGATGCTGTAGCTTTCGGTTGGTCTTCTGTCCCACAGAAGAGGTAGCATTGCTCCTGTCGAGCCGGCCCGTTCGTCCTAAAAACGGCGTGGATCTACTAAGTTCCTATTTAGTGACTAGGAATAACAGAACTTTATGCTCTTATGAGCATCACATATTTTATTCATATGTAAAATATCTAGGAAATACAACGTTATCGATAAAAAATAACGTTAATTTATTCGAGAGTCGCAACCATTAAAACTATTAGAATTTATAAGACGTTTTTTCATAAAACACGCATATAAATTGGTAAAATCCATGTTTTATATTATTATATTTATATTAATAGTCATCTGTTTTCGATCTAACATTGTATTAGTCATCGATCTATCGATGTAGTTGTTGGGAATTTTAGCCGGAGATAGTTTGATAGGTGCGTAAAGAATGTATCTCAATTCTATGAAATGGAATTAAAGAAATCCAGGAAATATTTTGCCTACTTAACATTAAAAAATAATACGCAAATTGTAATGCCGTATGTACTTAAACTCAACAAGAACCCACATCAGTAACTTCCATTATTAAACAAATAAAAAATAGTAATTTAAACTAAGTATTTTAGTATACTATTTTCTTTTCTTTATTCAGAATCCATCACAAAAATATGAGTTGCTCTGAAACGGGCGGTACATTGACTTTAGCTAAGAACTATGTCAATTGTCTCAAATTTGCTTGTTTAACTTATCGTAAAATCTTCGCGATCACTGACGTAGGCATCTAAAGTAAACTTATCAAGATCGATTGTGTTATGTTTACGTTTTTTTTATATTCTAGGTTTTCTGTCATCGTGTCTATAACTAATACGCGCTCCTTGATATTTCAGTGGTTTATTTTGCTTTGTAAATGACCAAAACTTTAGCTCCTATGAAACATTTTTCAAACATTCTTGCCCCACTTCCGTCTCTTATGTTCCACCCATGATCGAAACCTTCGGTCAAAAAACAACATGTTTCTTCTATGCCCCCCTTACACCTCCAACTTTATCGATTCCTCCTTCTTTGTGCAGTCAATTCTTCTGTGGAATGCACTGTCCGCCGATATCAGGTTGTCCACAAATCGCCACACATTTAAGGCGAAAGTACGTGATCTACTTAGAGATAATTTGGCGGAATCGTCTTAACGAGTACCCGAGTTAGTGTTTATATTTATTTAGAATATTGTATTAATTTTATATACATGTATATTTATGTATTGTTTATGTACTGTTTATGTAAAATAATATTTTATTAGTAATGTATGTCGACTTTATTATTTTACCTTTGCACCTACCGCATCATGTTTCTACATCACCTAAAGGTTGACTGGGAGAGAATGCCCCATGGCGTTAAGTCCGCCTTTGTACAACATGTGCATTAAGTATAAATAAATAAATAAATAAATAAATTTTGAATCTGAACAAAAAAATTTCATTTTCAGTGGAAAAAAGAGGAACCTCTCTATCGATTAAATGAATCGTGTGATCTTCCATAAAAGGATAGAAGTGCAAGGATGGAGAAATTGCAATTCGTGTTCTTTGAGGTACGTATACTAAAATAGAAAAATGAACAATATGAATTATACATGTCTGAAATGATTTGTATAAGATGCTTTCACTAAATCTCAGTTTTTTTTAATTGAAGTGGATATAAACAGAAAAACAGCGGCATTTTGATTTCAATCTGTTAAACGCATGATTAAAAATATTGTATTTAGATTAGAGCATTTAGCTATCAAGACCGTGCGGACGTTCTAATCATATCTTGAGCGTAATAACCCGGTAACAACTCTCAAAGAAATGAAATGTTGTCTAGGTAAAACCTGATATGTCATTCTCTTGTGATATTCACTTTACCTTAATTCTCTTTATTCTCACACATCACTCATCATCCACTTGCACGCTATCCTTTATTTCTTTGCAATGTTAATGGATTGGATTTTTTTTTAAGAACCTACCAAAGTGACTCTGCCCTACTTGATGGAAAGCATGAATAGAATCCAATAGTTATGGTCACCATACTCTTGTGAATGCAGACAATATTGTAGGGTCACTCACACTATGGTGGTCTAGTGAGATGCTTTATAACGCCTTGCTTGGGGACGTAAAAGACCAGATAGTCGTCGTGGCAGTGTAAGGCCCACACACTTACCGCGATAACTATCACCCCTGCATTAATGAGCTTCTTATTTCGCATTCACTAACGAAAGATGACAGTACGTACGCTGTCGCTTTGGGTTAGTCTTTTGTAAGAGGTAGAGGGTAGTACCGCCCCGATGGAACCGGCCCCTTCGTACTGAAATCGACGTAGCTCTACTACCTACTATTTTTTTTCTATTATGATTGCCACCTACCTAATGCCAACCCTCTTGGAGAATATAAAAGTTTAACTGAAGTACATCCACCAAAATATTCAGCATTAACAAAAAGATATCTATTCTAAATTAATAAGTGTTATGTTTACCAATACAGCATACTACATTTGTAATCTTTTCATTGAAATGCTTAAATGATAAGAAAGCGATACAGTCATAATGCTTATTCATTCATATTTATTATGAAGTATAAATAAAATAATGATAAATGTGTACAACAGGATTTAGCGTTAATATGAGTGCCTGGAATGTTGACGCCTTTTTCGTTAAGAGCTTAACTGAAGTAAAGTATTTGACTATTTGACGGATTGATTAATATTTTTTTTTTATTTTAAGAGCCTGCCAAAATGAGTCTACTCTGCCTGATGGAAAGCATGAACAGAATTCATGAGTTGTGGTCACCATACTAGTTGCGAATGCAGACAAAGCAATATGGTGATCTACACTATGGCAGCCTAGTAAGATGCTTTCACGTCTCGTGTGATAACGTAAAAGGCATGACAGTCATCGTGGCATTGTATTGCACATACTTACCACGACGTACATATTTTGCACTATAAAAGTGTCAAACGCTGTAAATAGACCGTCCCAAGGTTCTCCACGGAACGTGGGTAGGCCCTCTATAAGATTGTCCGACGGTCTAATGAAGGTTGCGGGAGGCCGTTGGACAACTTTAACATGTTGCTGACTAATTAAGAGTGTAATTACAAAATCTAGGAGATTAAATCTTACTATTAGCAATTTTAAGTGCTCTTTCTTTGTTTAATGTCCCAGACGCTTTTAATTATAAAAAATATACCGTCGTGTAATCTTGTGGTCACTGTTTACACACAATATTAAGGAAAAAGGCAGAAAAATCGTTGTAAAACTTAAAATAAAGACAAATCTAAAGCGACTCAAAGTCTAAATATTTATTGTGAACTTTGGCATGATACGGAAGTAAAAAAAGATAAGTATATACATAACTTGACTTATATTAAATTTGGCCTTATAAAGTTTGTTGAACATATGAAGTTAATCTATAGATATTATTGGTCATATATCATGTTATCACATACTACCGTTAAGTACCTATAACATAATTTCTTATCAGAAACAGATAAACACACCGTACCAAACATAATCATCAAACTAATCAAAGGTTGCATGTTAGATTATTGACAAACATATTTGTATTTCTGATGCAAATTATTCTTAATAAGGTCAATCAATATTGTGTTAACCCCCATCGGAAAACAGATTAATCCGCGAATAACATTAGTAATTCTATATTTTTTGTTATCATCATCATTATCAGTCTTAGCCCACTGCTGGACATAGGCCTCTCCTTAGCATGTTTGACATCTTCTTTTTAAGGTAAACATTAAAAAGATTGAGGTTACTAAAGTTTATAGGATCGGGTACTTTTTTTTTAAGGGGCAAACTGTTAGTTCGTTTACTTGACAATAAGTCATTATCGCCCCATAACTCAGGACATACGAGTATGTTACCTTCCTTTGGTCTTTCCTCCCGGAATTTTATGCCACCTGTCGTACAACTTCTATTAAATGGCAACATCTCATTTCATCTTCATGTCTAGTTTCTTATGTAATTGAATAAATAAATTAACAAACATCCATACCTTTTCTAACCACGAAAATAATATTAAATTAAGCAACTGTTTACTTACAATAAACTGTGATCCAAACTAAAAAAATACTATTTTAAAAGACTCACCATGTTTACCATTTCATACATACACTTACACATTCATCCATTTACTTACATCTCATACACACTACACTACACACTTTTATCACACTGCACTTTTTCATCTCACTGCACTTTTTGCGTAAGATTTATGTGTTCCATATAATGTGTGAGAAACCCAGGCCAGGAGCCTAGCTCAGACGTCAGGGATTTTACAAATTGGTGTTGCGAAAAATACGAGCGGTTCGGCTCCCACTCGGTGGTAGTAATAAAAGAAGTTCTGATTCATATCATTTTATATTAAGATACATCATCAACAGCCTTTTATAGTCCACTGCTGGACATAAGCTTCTCTTTAGAAACTATAAATAGATACAAAAATAAAATAGTAATAGTGTCTAACTATGATAGTCTGCAGAAAATACCCTTGTTAATTACTAGTCGAGTATATTCCGCTATTATTACGTCACTCAGGTTTGAGTCATAAAATATTTACATAGCGTACGTCATGAATCTAATCTAAATAAATATAAGTCAAATTGTGTTCGCGGGTAACAGCATCACTTGAGAGCTGAACCGGTTTGATATGTGACGTAATAAGTTTTTGGACAGTTATATTGAATATATTTAATGAAGAGCTCATAGAATTGGTGCCATGAAGAAGAAGGTTTTGATGAAGAGTTATTGATTTTTGCAAATAACGTTGCGTATAACGTTAGGCATGCGTGTGGGTTCATAAAAACGGCTATGGGTATGGTAAGGTTCAGAGCTAATTGCCGCAGTTTCTGATGAAGTTTTAGGTAGTTATCTGCCATATTATACTCTTTAAGAGATAAAAATTGTAGATATATATGTGTATCTAAAATATATGTCTCTGTGTAAAACTTGTGAAACGTACATCTGTGGTTATTTGACAGATACGTTCATAATAGTCTATCACGGACTTTATGAGTAAGTGGTCAAAGTGGCATTTAAAATAGTTATCTAAGCTAAATATTTATCGCTCTTATTGAGAGATCACAGCTAGAACATTCAAAATTCTATATTACAACTCTTATTGTTAGAATTTTGTTAAAAACTCTTATTTTAAGATCTAATTGTGCCGAATATTAATTTCTTCTATTGTTTTCTCACATGCAAATGTCAAAGGTACATTTGCGTGTGTGTCAAATAGTTTCATAAGGTACCTATTTATGTTTCAGTCTAAGAATACAGTTCTTAATTGTTTTCTTTCGGTGTTTCAACACATTTCTAAATACAAAATGATTAAATTCTAGGTTTACGAGTCATAATTTTAATTAAAATAGTTTAATTTTTTTCTTTGTAAAGTATACAGCTATGTAGGACAAAGCTTATTTCGAGATGACAATCTGATATGAGATTAATGACCCCGAAATCAGACGTTCATAAAGAAAACCATTTACATTCTGATTTTCTTAGTAGAAGTGAACTTTTATTTTTCTTAAAAGTGTATACATATGTACTTGACCTTTTTCTGAATCTCTATAAACGAGATGTTGCAAATTAATCTTGCATTTGACATCATTATAGAAGATATTACCATTAAAATAATCATTGTTTAATGGAAAAACGAGTGGTTGCAGAAAGCCTAATCTCAAGCTGTACAAAATTCGTCTTATTTACATAGACATACGTCACAAAGAAATGTGCCGTAAACGATGTGATATTCACGTAGATAATAATCTTACCTGTCCTGTTATCAGTTTTTGATTGTAAAAATCTTATTCACACATGGGTTTTAAGTAATTGGGTCTAGGGTATATTACACTTCAAAATTAAAACTTCTGTCTACCTTTGAGTAATATAAAACTAATTGTGTCCAATTATTTTTATGAAGGTTATCGAATATCTGTTATACTTTTTTGAGGCAAGATCATGTACGTTTGGTTCTATGATTTGAAATTGGCTAATAGAGTTACAAAGAAATGTTAAATATTAAGACCATGAAAAAGTGAGATACCTAAGAAAACCTCAAACCTTCTGGCTGAAAGGTAGATTTTGTTATATTGTTAAGTGTTAACGTGGCAAATAATATTAATATTAAATTCTACTGCATAAGAATTAATTCCATCTTATATGCACGTTATATACACTCACGTCTTTTAGCTCCAAAGGAATTGACAGAAGCGTATAAGTCACCTACATTTTGCCGACTGCAACTTCAAATATTTTCTGAAATTTTAATTTAAGGATTTCATTTCCGTTGAGGAAGATGTTAAAAGAATGCATATCATATTGGTTCGTTATGTATTATAGATACAGACGATAATGCAATAAACAGAATGTTTGTTCTAGTTTTACATTGCCCCAGAATACGGTCAAGTCTATGCTGCTACGCTAAAATCTGTTTAAAAAATGTGTATTCAGTATTTTTTGGATTGGATAACCCAATTCTTGAAGACGATTATTGGCATAATATTGAAGAGGCTGTGTCAATATCAATGAAATTAGCAACAAAAATAAAAACAAGTGAATTTTATAGTATTCGTAGATAAATCTTTAACATTTTGTTTTAGCTCCGCGCACTAATACATCAGATCGTATAGCGTGCGTTTCCTCGTTTTCCTGTTATGAATTTCCGTCTCTTTCACAAAACCACTAATAGATTACTAAAAAGTGATAGGAAAGATATTGCTTACACATCAAAGAAATATGCCGACTTCTTTACGTAAAAAAGGTGACGGTTCGATAGTTAGATATCAAAGCCTATGACGTTTACAAGACGTGACATGTCACAATCCTAGAACCGTAGATTAGATATATGTAGATAGTCTATAATTTGCACAGTTTTTTTTCAAAGACATCTTCTACAGTAAGAATATATCCGGTATCTGGGGGAAATCACACACATGTAACAAACAAAAAGAAAATATTTAAATTCAGAACAAGCAAGAATGCAATGCAAGGAAAGAAACCACAACGTTCAATGCAGTACGAAATGGCAACACAGAACAAGCCTTTTGCTGTGGTCGACGTTTACCATTGAAAAGTCATAAAATTGTCAGCCTCAAATAGTCCATTGCTGGACAGAGGTGCTGTTCTCTTTAGAAAAGAGGTTTTGGCCTGCTATGGCACGCTGGCTAGACGCGTTGGTATCGGGTTCGTATCAAATTTTCTTCTCTTTGCAGTGATGTCTTGCGTAATTTGCTCCCTTATCTGCCTCTTAGGACACCCATGGGAGGAATCGGGGTGGTGATACTGTGTATTCTTAATGGGTCACCATAGAGCTTAAACAATCAGTCAGGAATGAGAAGGTGTTTAAACCTTAAATTCTTGACGCATTAATGAGCATTCCTAGTAACTATTGTATGTATACAATTTGTGTGCTGTAAGTGTATCTGTATCTGCAATATACGTATATAATCACCTTTTGATACTATCCTGAATAGTCTTGTGCATTTCAACTTTATTCTGTGGTATATAAATGAGGATTTATCATTAGTTATCTGTTTCCGTGTCTACTTATATTCGGACTATGAAAGCTCTAAACCCTCCATAGCAAGTAAATAAATAAATAAAGTTAATTCATCCGATTAAATAGGGTGAACCAAGAGTTCGTTACCATTTAAAATATTTTTTTATGGGGTTATTTGAAGAATCGTATCTACATCGGTAAACCAAATACTTACACTGCGTCAACTAAAACAAAAAATCAGTGAAGAGATTTCGGCGATCTCGTGGTCTCTTTGCCGGCGAGTGTTCGAAAATTTCGGTGCTCGCGTTGAAGAGTGCAAACATCAAAACGGTGATCATTTAGACGATGTAAGTTTTGAAAAATAAATTTTAACTAATTAGCTTTCTTGTAAATAAACAATTTTTCAAATGATTTTTTTAAATGACTTTGTCAAATGTTAACTAGTTCATGGCCCACCCTATTTAAAGATTCTAATACCACTGGATTACTTTGTATTTTAAATAGTCACTGTAGCCTGTGTAGGTTGTTTCTAATATCGAAATTGTCATAACTGAAACCCTCTACGTATTACAAGCTGCCGCGAACCAACGTGCTTCATCTTCTAGTAATGCGAGCACGTGGAATTACTCGCGTTTTAGTTGGCAAAATGCCTCAGTTGTGTAGCTGTTTCATTCAGAATTATATTCGTTGTAGAATTTATTTTGATTTATATTCTAATTTCATAAGGACATTTGACAATATTATCTCAAATGACTGAATGAAATTGGATCAATCTTGTTGGCAATATGCCCGAGTGGGTATAGGCATGAAATTAGTTTTTTAAAAGAATAATGTTATAAATGACTTTGCAAACATAATAAAGTAAGTCTCTTCACTACTATTTTTTTTATTCAATGAGAACTAGTAATATTTTATTTTAATATGTCAGTAAACTTCGAAAACTCTAAGATCATTAATAATTGTAATTGAAGTAATTGGTAATTGAAGTAGTATTGGTTTGATAGTCATCGCAGTAATATTGATCATCCATCACTCTATCGCCGTCCACTGCTGAATAAAGGACTTCCCTAAAGGGCACCAAATGTCTCGGTTTTGAGCAGTCCGCTATCAAATCAACCTATCGCCGCCTACTGCAGAACGAAGGTCTACTCCAAGGCGCGCCAAGCATCCCGGTCTTGGGCAATTAGCATCCATTCGCTGCCAGCCACCTTCTTCAAGTCGTCGTTTGCCTAATCGTGGTTTTCATGGTATGATATTTCAATTATTTTTTTATTAAAGTATTTTTGCTAGACCGATTTAATAGTCGATGGGAAACGATTTCATATATTAACATGAGAATGTTTCTATGGAAATTTATGCAGATAGGTATTCTACCTCAAATGATTTTGGTTATGAACATCGTTGATATAATATCAATGGCACTATCATCAAAATTATACATACGATACAAACATCAGTTTTATAATTATAATTCTAAGAAACATATTTTTTTGAATCACTATACATCTTATTGATAATACTAATTATCGCAATCTATTTATAATATATACAAATTCTTAGATATTGGATGTTATATTTAATGTTTTTTGTAGATTTTATAAATTGTTACTGATTTTATCTTGTTATTACGATAACATAGTGTTATATTTAAGTAACAAACAGTAAAAATATGAATAGAAACGTATAAAAATAGTCACACATTAAAGGGTGCTATACAAATGCTGGTTTTGGCATCGGAGACGAATTGACGATCATTCTTTAAGTTATCATTCATATTTTGTTTTGATGTTATTAATATCCGTGTGGTGACAGATTAAGAATAGGGAGCATCATCACCCTTAATCGTCTCGTGGCTGCCGTAAGAGTCGACTATAGCAGCAAACTACTACTACGCGGGGTAACTGCACTGCAAGGAGACAGAAAACTAGACAAAACTCTTTTTTTTTAATATGTGGATACTCTTTCGGGCCGTCGTTCCATCTAAGTTTATGAAGGGATGGCGTGTCGGCATCGGACCGACACCGAAACTACACCATGTACCACTCTGCGCCTGAAATAGGAGCGATTCGGAAACTGCTATTGTTAAGATACCTCCCAGTGTCTACCCGCAATGACGCGGCCCCATGTTCGATGAACTTTCTATGTAGGCGACGTATGCACACACGGACGTCGTCCTCATCACCAAGGCAAGGCACCATTAGGACAATAAAATCAGCCCAGGTGAAAATCCCCTAATATCCGGACAAGTGTAAATTGTAGGTTGGGAGAGCGCTTGCGACTGAATTAAAGTACTCATCAGCCATGCATCCCTTAACTACACATCACATTTCCATTCGGAGTGATTCAGGGTAATTTTAATAGAGGTTTCTCTCTCTTTTGTGCAGCCCGGGCAACTAGGCCAAGACCCTTGCCCCCGATTGGAATCGTGAGACATAACCAAAACATTTCTTGCCGAAGTTTGCCTACTGACTGCTCCAAAGAGCAAAAAGGCAACAGAGGAATTGATAGACACGTCCGCTCTGCTTGAGCCGTGAGGCAAAACTACAACACACCTTTCGTAATCACGATATGCTAACGGTGGCAGCTTGACAAAGTCTCCTAATGCTTGCTCGAAAGCAGTGTCAGTACAAGCCGAGCTCGTCCTCCTTTCTCCACTGCTTCCTTAAGAGAAACTCCAACCCGTAAAAAGGTACCGCCGTCACGATTTTTAACGAGATTTGCCTCCTTATTGCTCCAAAAAACCAACAGATAAATTAAGAAACTTGACCGCTCTGTTGGACCAGGCCTCGACCAAAACGCCGATTATAGCCTTCTCTTCATGCTAGAATATTAGCTGCAGGTGATGATGTCTTCCTCCAAAGTAAAGGAAGAAACAATGTCATCGCTAACGTTACCAAGGCGAACCACGTGAAGGTTTCTTAACCGAGCATCCCAACTTGTTATCAACCCTACACCAAACAGTCTGGCCAGGGTGTTATGGTGAGCCAAAAACTTGTCTCTAAGGAGAGGCCTACGTCCAGCAGTGGATTATTAAATGTTGTTAATGTGTTATATCTTACTTGTTATTGACCAAGTGATTAATAGGGTATTATTCAAAACGTCTAGACAGCATGAAAAATGTCAACCTAAGTGGACAATACCATAAAAACAATTGAAACAGACAATTCGTCCAGGCTATATGTAAATGTCCTCCATCTATTGAGCAGAGAAATAATAAAAATATGTATTATTCAGTTACTTTAACGGTGAAATACCTTTTAGTAAATAGTCAATTTCGTAGGTAAGTACAACTATAATATTGTTTTGCAAAAAAATAACTCAAGTATGGCAAGACATCGATGTCAGTTTAATGGTATTATGAATTGTAGTTCTCTTAATTCTAATAAATATATTATCAAGAACAACCTTTTACTGTCCACAGCTGGACATAGACCTCTCCTTAGCAAGGAGATTTTGGCCTACTATACCACGCTGGCCAGACGGGTTGGAATAGGGTATGTTTCAAGTTTTCCTTCTCTTTGTAATGATGTTGTCTTGTATACTTTGTTGCCTTAATCGACACCCACGGGATGAATAGGGGTGGTAACACTATATTTGCTGAAACCACACGGATAAAATATTATTTTATTTATTTATTTATTTATTAAAGTTAGGAAAACCAACAGCTACAAAAAACCAATGGGCAGTTTTATACACAACATCAAGCCAATTATAGGTTTTCACGAGTAGTGATATTATATTACATATGTATATATTACATATTATTAATATATTATATTGAGATGAAATCATATGCACACATTTATTATGCATTTTGCCAAGTACATTTGCTAAATAATTGCTTTGTTTCTTGAAAGTTCCTTTGATGAGGTGGAAAAACTCTTCGGATCTCCTTACACCTTGGTAACTCAGGAGTCAACAGTATGTAATAGTTCCACTACAATTCATATGGTCTACTACGGCAGGACCCAGACTATTTCATTATCAGGCACTACCCTAGAGGAAAATATTTACCTACCTACTCAAACGCGGCGTGACGATTGTGTTTTATTGCTATTAGACCGCAATCCTATCCCTACAGCAGCTATTAATTTACCATTGTGCTTCAGCCCTAGTTACCCACCAGCATATCAATAATGGTTACGAGGACAGGTCTCGTCTGATTTGGTCAACTACATGGACACACGGGGCAGTCCTCCAGGCGTATGGTGGGCAGAACCCCAGTGGACTGTGCAGTGCTGAGATTGCGCTGTCTCCTCGCGTCCGATACGATCAGGTATTTACCGAAGTGACATGTTTTTGATGTTAAGACGCTAAGATCAGTTTCATGTACATATTAAGTTTTTCAACGCTCTTTATATTAAAGTTATTAAAATAATTTTAATATACCTTTGTACTAACATCAAATATTGCCAGCCTTGATGATAAAGAATAATTAAAACTGAAAAAAAATAGCAACACAAAGGAAAACACACAACTAAATAGTTGTGAGTTAATTAAATTATATCGTGCAATCTTTGAAAAGTACAATTTATTAAATTAAACATATTATTTAACATTTTAAACACAAATAAATCATAATTAAATATCATATTAATGTGATATAAGGTCATCCTTTTCAAACGAAATGGTATTTTAATTTAAGAGTTTTATAATTTTAATGATTATCGAATCACTAGTGTTTTTGAGGGCTGTGAGAGAATATTTACCAGCGTGACAAGTAGACTTTTGGAAAGATGAAAAAATGAGACATAAGATAATACGAATTATTTCAAAAAGAAAACACACACGCACCAATGTACTGATCCCAAACTAGAGAACTCTGTACACTATAACCAGATTGTTATTTACTTATCACTATATCATACATAACATACTTTTTTATCCATAAATATGAAAAGAAAAATTGTAGTCCTAAGTACAAAAATATGTCTTAGGTGAATGTCGAACCCACAAACTCTATCTCACCACTAGACAAACCAGGTAAAGATGTAGGAAGATTGACTTTGGCGTTTCCCAAGCCATTCTTAAACGATGAATAACTTCATACGTCATACGTTAACATTACAAAACTATTTTTAAGCCAAATATCCCACAAAAAAGACGGAAATGACATCAAAACAATGTCGATACCTTAAACTTCATCGGTTGTGAGTATTTTCGCAAATATACATACGTGTAAATATGGCATTATTCAATAGGAAGTGTTGCTTGAAGGACACTCTTGGGAAAAAACTTAGTTGTGTTATTTATTTATTGTTTGTTGTACACACTAGAGTTTGACAGTCCACTGCTGGACATGGGCATCGCTTTAGAAAGAAGGTTTCGGTGTAGTATATTACGCTATCCAGGCTTGTTGGTTTGGATGGGTTTTTCCTTCCACCTACCATAGCGGCGAGCCGTGAAGAAAAATGTGAAAATAAAGAATCTAAGCAAACCGGAGGTGGTGCCCGTGACATTGCGAGCAGGCCCTCAAGGGTCTTCAAAGAGGTCCGGATGTCTTAATAATAGCAGTTCCCGGATCTCTCTTATTTCAAGCGCAAAATGGCACACGATGTAGTTTTGCTCGGTCTGATTTCGAAACACAACGCCGCTGCATACCCCTTGTGGGGTGAACACCCGAGGGGGCTTCCATTTGTAAAAAAAAGGTTTTCTCCTTATAAATATGTTCATGAAAATACAGGAACATAGTCTATATAATTTATACTTATGCATAGTGATCTAACTGTTATTAAATGATTACATTTAGACATATGTTGTAAATCGATCGATTAAAGAATCACTCTTATCAAAAGAAAATGTTTGACACGAGCATTAGAACAAACAAGTGATTGAACCTGTTGATAAACAAAATTACTGTTGACTGTAACCGTATGACGTCATTAGACATGATTGTATTTACTGGGGTAGGTTGGCGTGGGATGAGCAAGACAAGTGTATGTATTTGGTAAAAGCAAATTAATTAATATATGTAATCGTCAAATTAATAATTTTTAAAACGTGTAAAAAAATTCAATGCACATACTTCGCAATGAATTGAAATTAATATGTATTATTCGTCTTTTTTTAATTTGCCTCCCTTGATACGAGAAGAAAAAAGTAGTCTAAATAGAGTTCTAAATGACGGTAGTCTAAGATTTATATCCACCACTAGTGCAACCAGATCGAAAAGTCAGACAATTCAAATCCACAGGACAATGTCTATTATTAGCTCGTTAATTCCCGTAAACATGTATGAGATTTTGAGATATTAAAGAAAAAACCACCAAACTCTTCTCCTGTTTTTGAAGTCGTTTATATAAAAATAAAATAACGTCTAATGCCATTAAAACGTAATTTAAAGTTTGATAACCTATATGTTTATCAAATAAGTACAGTTAAAGCAAATAAATATCCTGACACACACATAGTTAAATAGTATTATTATCATTAAATAAGATTCCATATTCATTAATTTTCACTAAATAAGATTCAATATTCATTAATTTAAAACATTATTTGTAGGTTTTATCGCCACTACTATTGCGTTGTTATTGCGTAGACAAAACCTGACACCTGACTCCAACCATCGCAAAAATTTAGAATTTTCTGTTTAAATCACAAAATACATTTGTTTATACAGAAAGAAAAAAAAATGTGAAGCAAAAAACAAAAATTTATTTATTCTAGGGTTTGAATCAGCCTGTCCTATATGTATGACATTGGAATTATATGTTAAGAAAAAAATATATTATTATGACTTCATCGATTATTTCACGTTTAGTAAAGGTTTCCCAACAATTTTAAGTAATTTGAAATATATAATTACTTTTATTTATATAGCTATAATTAGCTATATAAAACAAGCAACAATGCATTCTTAACGGCCACGAAATATATAAACTTTGAAAATATATATTCAAATAATGTCATTGTATTTTTTTAGCATTTTTTTAACGGAAAAATAGTTAAAAATGTTTGCTACTTACAAAAACGGCTTAAAAAATTGTAGTCAGTTTTAGAAAAAAAAACGGTAACCTGGTGTCCTAAAAATATGACAGTGGGAAGTAATGGGGTTAAGACATGTAGGTGGAGTGAAATACTTAAACTTCAATTTTTAACAAATATGGAGAAAAGCAAACTTATGTATTTACTATTTAGTTTAGCTTATGATATCTGTATCCTACTAATATTATCAATGCGAAATTTGTGAATATGGATGTTTGTTACTCTTTCACGAAAAAACTACTGGACGGATTTGGATGAAACTTTACAGTAATATAGGTTATACATTGTAATAACATATAGGCAACAATGTGTAATAATTTTATGTAATTTTGGTCGTAATATAACGATACATGACAATTAAGTCGGAAAAAAATCTGGCCTCTGAGAGCGATCTTGACGTACGCTGCCTAAAACATTGGAGTTACACAAAGATGATGTACCGTAGAATTATTTGTCTTGAATAGTTCTAAATAAAAGTCCACGATAGCATATATCTATCTCTTATGTGGAAGGCACCATGACCCAAATTGTGAAACTTAATGTGGCAGACCGAATTCCACGTGAGCAACGTCGCGAGTAAAAGCTAGTATATAATAAAATTCTAAGAGATCAATGTCTGTACATTAAATTAGTCCTTCTCTAACAGAACTAGATACAATATTTTTAAGGATTTTTGTCTCTTTGTCTGTCTGTTTGTGTACGTTAATCTTAGAAGTATTTTTCTCTCGTGTATTTTGGTAAATTTAATATTTAGTGTTTATTTTATTTTAATTGGTTGACAAATAAAAAGATATATCAGTTTAAAAAATCACCACGATAACCGATATATATGTGGACAGAGCCACAGGCAAAAGCTAACGCATAGACGTATATTTTAAAATGTGAAATATACAGAAATTATTGGTTTTTTTTCGTTCCCATAACAAAATATTTACAAGTTGATTTAATCGTTTTTCTTCGTCACCGTTCACAACTTACACATGATAAGCAGCTATTATAAAATCATATTGAAGTTACAAGAACCTAAGTCGCGGTGGATTCATTTTGTTATTGTTAACATTAAGCCAAACAAAATTTGTAGAACCGTATTAATATTGTAAATGTTAAAGCAAAAATATATGGATTTGAGTTTGACTCATCACAAGAATTCGATAAATTTTCAGCCATTCTGATGATACACCAAATACTTATACTCTCGAGAGTAGTGATCCGAGACACATGAATGAATCCAGGTCATACTTGAATACAAAAATGACCAACAGAGCTAGCTTAGTCAAATAAAATGTGATTAATAAACAATTAAATCTTCCTATTTATCAACCAAACACCAGAAAAGGCAAAATACACATTTTTAGCAACTAAATACTTTCTCCAAACTTCAATATTTTAGGACAATATTGAGCTGTCAAATCGTGGTTGGAGGTGTATTTTGTTAGTACCAAGTATATTCGATCGGGTTGAGGCGGTTTGCTGGTCATTCCATATAACTATGGCAACCGAGCTCCTACAGATAGCTGCTCACAATCTAAACTCAATTCATTGCTCTCGAGCGTAGATAGTTAACAGAATACAATACAAAGTTATCAGGAAATCCAAATTCGTGAGAAAGTGAAAAGAATAAGAAACAAATAAACTAATTAAGAAAACACTCTTCAATTCCCACTCAATGTTGCTTACGCCTTCGGAAATCTCGAACATTTTAAAATTATATTCAAAAACGTACGTACAGAACATTAGCGTCAACATTTAACAAGAATATCTCGTAACACCCTTCATAGATTTCTAAGTTTATGTTTCTAGTTCTAAAACCAGGTAAACTTTATAGATTTTCTTTCAATCTTGCAATTAATTTGCAGCAGAATTTAATTAACCTTCGCTCCACTCCTTATTGGCTTCTTCAGACCTTGGCGGTCTATATTGCTAACACAATAATTCTTTTGTTACAATCGTAAAAGTTTAATGTTAACAATTTGAAAATATCGTGATATATATTTGTAATCCAAAGAAACAACCTGACAAAACAAAAGCGCTAGGTTAGTAAATCAATGAACATTGGGTGAAAATATTTTTTTGCGCTTTTTGAAAATGTTTTATGTAAAATGTATATGTAATGGTATATTTAGTACTACTTATGTTACATTTACAACTTACTGAACACTCATTGAATAGTTTTAGAAATGTAGAGTATACTATCATAGATGTATCAATAAGTGAAAACAAAATACAACGATAAAGAAGTGCAGTAAAGAAAACCAATGACGACAATATGATAGAAATTCAAAACAAACCGCACATCGCAAAATTTCACAAGCGATAGAACAAAATCCCAGGATGTTGACCGACATTAGTGTTGTAGATTTATTTGTAGTGTCGCCAGTGAAGTACCGGCCGACAGTGGGGGGGAAGTCGCCACGCTCGCCCGACCGACTCATCGAGTTGCTGTTCAAGCCAAGCCAGTTGTCACACGACAGCCGAGCGAGAAAGACGCGGCCGAATCGACCTGCGTGTTCTCAAAACTTTACGCGACTAACAACTGCAGTATACAAAAACAATTGACTGAGAGTGTTCAGTTGCAAGTTCTAGTGTTGTGTTAGTGATGACATTGTTGAGGAACTATACTCTCTCTTGCCTCCTAGACAAGATCTGATGTCAGGGATGGACGCGAGAGATCGACTAGTGGAGGAGATTGTACTCCTAGCACTATTCCTGGTGTCGACTGCAGCCAACTCATTGGCTTTGTTGGTTTTCTGCCGACGACCAGGACTTAGAACTATTTCAAATCGGTAAGTTGAACTTTAAATACACATTCATACTAAGTTATTTTTGTGTTTATGTGCCTGGCATATTCCATGAGAAAACTTAATAAATGTAAACTGTTTAAATAAATATAACAAGGATGTAAAACAAAACCACTTCACATTTCAAGGTCAGTCTGTTCCCAAAATTCGAAACCGTTAAATATTAATGTAGTTACTTAAACGCAATGTTTCACAAGAAGAGATCGTCTATCAAAAATGTTTGTACAGACACAGGAGAGAGTTGAACCCAAATGTCGTAAATTCTTATTGCAATAAATTAAAATTGTGCTTTAACAGCGAAAGCAACAAGTAGGAATTCAACTTAGCAAGTAATAAAAGATGTTGTAAGTAAATAACTGTAACATAATATCGTTCCTTTTTTAAATTACACATAAGGTACGTCAGACAGATCATATTTATTTTCAAAGGAAGTTAATTTTAATTAAAAAAAAAGGAAGTTCTATGAAAACTATCCCAATGTTGGGCCAATCGCCAAAACGGCTAGTATTATTAGACATCGTGTAGTGTACCTGCCTTACCTCCTTGCGTTTGTTTTGTGGCTAGCTATGCTTGATTTATGGTTCGTAAAGTCGAATTGTTTCACACATTGCACAATGAAATAAAGTTTCAGAATAAACGTCTGCATAATAAATTGATTCACACGACCGAACGTGTAATATGTTATAGTAATTAATCATGAAATATAAAAATGTTACCAGACTTTATCAAGATTGAATTGAAGTGGACCTTCTGTCACGTAAATTTAATTTTATCACGTATGAACAAATTAAATATAGCTATCGTTAGTGAATTACACAATTTAATCATCAATCGCTGCACAGAATAAAATGCACAAGCGATAAATAATATAAAAATACTTTACATTACATTTTTTACATTTAATAACAAAAATAATAACATAAAGTTCATACGACACTCAAATACACAGTAAAGTCAAACATAGACTAAACTGATAATACTGTCAATGGCTCCTATTTGAGTATCTAAAACACTGAAAATAAGTTCAATTTAAGCTTAGATATCATAATGCCAATATTACTAAAATTTGCTCACACACTTCACACGAACGCACGCAACGTTTTGCCAGAAGGTCAATCCAAAAGGCTTAGTTTCTCATTCAACGCGATATTTAAAAAGTGTAACGGTTTTTGACCAGTTTAGACGCCTTTAAAATCTGCTCTTCTGTTACATACATTGTTTCGTACATTATTTTTCGGTTTGATAAGCCGTAAAATATTATTTAAAAAGCTACAGTTGGTTTTAGATTTATTTTGAAGTTTCAGAGATAACTTTATTTTGTAACAATGTTATAACTGTAACGAATCTGATTACAAATTGGTTGTACTTTTTTCTTGTTCCATGAATTTAATCACAATTTGATTTATTAAAGTAACTACTTATATTTCGTATATTATATTTATCCATATTTATATATATTAAGTATATCGTTCTCTTATCTAGTGTAGTGTGTCTAGGGTCATGGAAATCTGTTGGATGAGGGCAGCACAAGACCAGTTGTTGTGAAGAGCCTTGGGGAAGGCCTATGTCCAGCAGCGGACGTTTTTCAGCTAAGATAATGATGATGACGATGATTTTTATCATAATGCTTACAACTTAAAACGCAAAATAGTGAACTAATTACGCTGACGACACAACTCGGCCTTTAGTTCCGATAGAAGCAGTCACGGCCGTAACTCAGTTCAAGTTCTCACAGATATTCAAACACTGAATATAAAATTAAAAAAATATTGTTTATTAAAATTTTATTTATACTCTGTGATTAATTCACGGTACCTCTATGTAGGTTAGTTACCAGACATTTTTCTTAGTAATGTACAACTTAAATCGCATAAGTTTATATCAACTGAGCGCGTCAAGGCAAAACAAAGCCTTAGTATGATAAGCAATCATTGTAACAAACAGATCATACGATGAATTTTGTTTGTTTTAATGTGCGTATATGTTGCATTAGTCAACGCACTCGATGACATAAAAGGTTAAAATTCCAATTAGAAAAGCACCATAAGACCGGGGCTAAAGAACTCATCAATTTTAAAAAAGTGACGTTTCATAATTTATGATACATATTTTTTTATGACTAAACATAATCTTTACATAGTATTGGAATAATAAGTAATGACTAAGAACGGTTTGTCTCTTAAATGAAGCAAAAAAATTTGTTTGATACGTTCAGTGATCCGATCAAAGTAGATATTCTTAATTACGAAGTTTAAATCAGACGTGCATTACCTGATGTTTCTATAAATAAAATTTATCGGACGGCTTTGTTTACATACTTTGACTGGTGGGAACTCTATATCAATGCAATTTTAAATATTTCAATCTTGTTTGTATTCAATCATTATTTTAAAATGATTGTAGCTAAAATTGTCACCATATCTCCTTCATTGTGCGCTTTTTTTAAACCGTTTATAAATACGTTGCAACAACTCAGTGTAGTAAAAAGTTTAATAACGATGATGCTAATTTTGACTATGGTAATTGTCGGTACATTATTTTGACGTCTATTTTTGACATTTAAATATAAAACAATACCTCGTGTGCGAGACATCCTGTTTCAAGTAATCTTATAGGTACTCTTTTGACACTAACCTATATGAAAAATGACGCCATAAACGACTAAACCTATCATCTTATTAGATTTTAATATCAATTTTGTAACTAATAGCGTTATCCATTTATTCTAAAAAACAATGGAATTAAATTCCATAAAAATATACATAGAATATCAAAGTACAGTATATTGCAAAGTCCTTCCATCGAGAAATCTAGAATATCAAAACGGTCATTTAACATATAAAAGATATGTGAGAATAAAGAGCGCCAATTCTAAAGGGGCACCATAGATAAATTGTTGGACAAAATTACTTTTGTCATTACTACAAAACTCATTAGAGATCGACTAGTGTAAAAACAAACAATTCTTTTAAACTGAAATCACTATAAGCAACTTAATTTAATCTTAACCTGGGCACGCTTAAGTGCAGCGCTGGAAAATTTTCGTTGTAGGTATTTAAAATTTAGAGGTTGATGTCACGGATCGGTAGCAATTTAATCATCAATGAGGCAAAAGGTTTTACTTGATCTTATCCTCACTTTATAAGCCTTGCATTTATTGTTACATGCATGTCACTTGTTTTTTCTAATATTCCAGGTTTCAAACTCGAATTTGCTTCAACATTTAATGGAATATAAAAAAAAGATTCAGAAGAAAACATGGTTACAACAAGTTACTTAATACAAGAAGGGAGATAAAAGTCATAATAACCATGTTATATTTCTTAATATAATTAATGATTGCAAACGCAATGACGCTCAATATCAATGTTTGTCTGTATTACATTTTCAATTAATAAATACGTAAAAGCCGTTACTATGGAGCTGATTCTCATGATCAAACTTATGATTCATTCAATTCTGACCCCAAACGATTGCTCGGCCAATTTGAATAGCAACTGTCGTGGGGAACAGTGTTCATTGAAATGTGATTTGTCTGCTTGCCCCGTAATTTAATGGTATAAAGCACATGACCGTGGCGTAACCTTTATGTATTTGTAATAAGATTTTCATTACTTTTCATTGGCTTGGGATCAATAACAGCCTGTACCACAACTCTATCAATTGAAAAATACTTATAACCAAATATTTAAGGTTTAATTTTCTATTTTTAAAATAAGACTTTAAATGTTACCTATTATATAAATTTTATTACCTATGACACGTGTCACATATAAGGTAAATAAGTTTTGTGGTATCTTTTACCATAATGTTTAAATGATTTATACAAATGTAATCGAATTGAAATGCAAAGTTATCAGTTTCCGTTAGAGATTTATAAAAATCCGTGAATGAGTCGTGTATTATTCTTTTGCACCATGATTTTAATACTTTAAACTGTTTTTTATATTATTTGTCGTCTGACACATTGTTTTAAAAACATTAATTTTATTTTATCGCACTGCAGAAATCTCTTTTATAATTATTGGTCACGACCAAAATATTTGTTACCGAAGTAAATAATTTTCTATTTTACTTTCATGATTTTGTTTTGCATACCATACCATACGTTTTTGTTAATTACTTTAACAAGGCCACTTACTTCTGTTGTTCTAAATACAGAAATGTACTCGTACGTAGATTAAAAGGCAAAGATTATTGAGATACTTGTACAGTAGGACTAATGCACTAATTGTATTTCGTGTCAAATTATCATTTGGAGTAAATACGAATCTGTATTTTATTTCATTCTGTTTCAGTACACATATAATCTTACAATAAAGTCTGATAATCATCAAATATTGTAACAAATGCCTTTTTCATTAGCGAATGAACATTGTAAATAATTGTTTGACGTCAAGTAACCATTCATTTTGTTTTAGAACAATAATTATTTGCACAAATGTTTTTATTTGTTATCACCTAAATAATCAGTAATCATGATTTTTAGTATTGTACCTACATATGTAAATCTCACGAGGATTACGCCCATAATTAATCATAATCATCGATTTTCCAGTTTCAAAATGATTTATTTAACCCATACAGAACAATATTTTGGTTTTATAGTCCAAGACTTAAAAAAAAATGACTATGGAGGCAAAATTTGTAAATGGAACGTCAATTGATATGTATCGTATTATTTGATGCGAAAACTTTTTGGCGGTTGTCAAATAGTTTGAATTAAGAAAGCAGCATGAGATCAATGTAGAAACAGCCTTTGTTATGTAATAATTTACAATACGTATTGACTAATTGACCTTTGACTAGACACAAGGAAATACCATTTGAAACTTTCATTAGCTTTTTGATATCCTTGGTACCGGTATATTTCTTTCCTTAAATTACCATTACATCGAAATATACATATACGTACAATAATTATGTCAAAAAGGGACCTGCTTTTATAAATGTATTATAGTATATGATTTTAACACATCTCACTCACGGCCATCTGATCCCAAACTAGGCAAAGCTTGTACTATAGATAGCGATAATAGTATATATATGTTTTAATTTCAAAATACATATTATAGATAAATTATGCCCAGATATAGACCACCTATTAGTCAAGAGGTCCGTCAATATTGCTAAGTATGTATGATCTTATAGTTTTATCTAAGAGCAAAAAAGGATAAGGGTAAAGATATTGTTATAGGTATATCTGTATACGTCTATTATTGTCAATCAAGTTAACAGAGCTTAGTAACAATCGTATGACTTGTCACTCTGAGTTGTATTTCTATGAGTTCATTGTTTGGAATTTATTGCTGAAAAACTGATATACATATCAGTGATGTGCTTGATATCGATTGAAGTATTCGAAGACATTAAAAGCAAGCCTATACTTACTAAAAACACATCATTTATGGCAATAATAACATAGTGTACCTATGTAAAATAACGTACTGTTATCATACGAATTACTAAGTGTAAAATTGAATGTACATATTTCCAAACATTTAAAGTACTATAGCAGTACCTTGAAAAAAAAATTGCTTCTTATCAAATTAATTCTAATGAAGAACCCGTAAAATACAAATAAATAACCTTGAAGTTAAGCAACAGTAATACCGTTATCCACTAAACTGACTTTCTAAAGACATTTTTTCCATTTAACACTATCTAAATGGATGCCTTGTAGAACCCATTTAGTGATATACTGGCTGAAAGCAACTACATTTTAAAAAGAGAACGTGTTGATGGACATGCCTCACGCTATCAAAAAAAAGAAGCGTAGACAAAGAAAATTGAATTTAGAACCACAGTTGTCATTACGAAAGACAAAACAAGCGAAGAGGATGATGTAAATGAGTTACATGTTTCGTTATTTTCGAAGATATTTTTTTAGATAAATGCATATAATAATAAACAAAATCTTTTTATTACTTTGATATCGGTCATGTAAAAATATTCTGTTTGATTGACCTCACGGCTGAAATGTATTCTAAACTTTTAAGGAGTTTGAGTATTGGGCTGGTATACATAAATTGTTGAATAATTACAGCAGCCATGATTCAAATAGTTCATAAACATCAAATGGTGTAGGAGTTTAACACATTCGATGGTCTATACAAAAACAAACTATCTATTTGAGTATCTTTATTTCCGTTTATGCAACCGGCTTCATCTACATATTGAATTCGTTGTAATCTACTTTCGTTAAGAAATAACAAAATGTGCTTCTGTATTTACGCACAAAAAGGGGAACGTTGGACTAAGTATAGAATTGAGTGTTTCTAAATCCATTATGTCTATATTATACATTCTGTTTTACACTTAACATTAATATAGTTGAAGAAAGGTGAAACACTTTGAACTAGTTAACATTTTCACTATATTTATGTGTTCGTATCGTTTAATTTAGTCGATTAAAATATTTGCCCTAATTTCCTACAGTACTAGTCGGACATCTTGTAGTAAGTCCGTAAGTTGTCAGATGTATTTAAAATTGGAATAGCTATTAATATGTTTATAAATTAATGATCTTCGTATTTAAAATGAAATATCCATTAATAGTAGATAAATACAAACAATTTATTTTAATTTTAAATCAACTTCACTTAATTACCAAAGTATGTGGTTAAAGAATAAATTAGCGATTTAGATATGTGCTTTTTAGTAATCAACATTCAAAAATGTACACTGCTTTCAGAGGTTAAGAAACTGTTTCACCTATGTTCTAAATTTAAATATTCTTTAACTTCGGACTGCGGCTGTATGAACTGCATTTTGTTTTTAAACCATTTGTGACTCGTAAATTTGTTAGCAATTTTTCCACGGCGCTTGACCCATTTCAGGTACATATTTGATAAAGAATACTTTAAAATAGGTCAAAGCTGTCAGTCTTCGCTATGAAATATGTTCGTACAAAATATTTACGTACGAAATATTTGAACATAAATCAATTATTTAATCTATCAAATCTGTCTCTGAGAGTGCACGCACGGGTGATTTTTGGTGCGGTGGTTGTTCTTTCCTTTTGTCTAATCTATATAAAAATGAACAAAATATCCCAATATTGTATAAGGATTACAAAAAAAAATCAGCCGTTTTGTAGTTAGCTTGATTTTGCTTTTCATCTCTAACAGTAAAAACGTGGTTAATTTAAATTTAGAACAGCAGGATGTTTTGATGTTGTGTGGCAAAGGACAGACACTAGGAGCCATACGAATTCCGTATGCATGAATGTAAAATTATTACTGTATACTGCAAGAATCGTAGAATTTGTCCTTTTGCATTATTGAGTTTGTATATCTATGAAACTGAAAAAAAACAAATTTCGTCTATGCCTACAATAAAGAACGATAATCTTAATGGTTTATATTTTTTCTTATCGGACAAAAACATAAAGGACTTAGTAGGTATAATATGTCTGGCTATAGCAACACCAACCAGTATTGCGTGGGCACCATTTGTATATGTTGCCTCCATTTTAATTTGTTGTGTGGGCAAATAAGTTGGACTGTGGGAATTAAATACATTTATATAAATGTTTTAATCGTTTCTGTAGTGACATTATCAAACTTATATACAGTTTTATTAATTAAATTAAAAATATAAGATTGAAAATGTACTAATATTTTATGTCTATGACGTGTAAAGGTACAACCATAGACTAATAATGTTGCTGCATTATACATTGAAAATCGTTAAAGTAAAATCAACCAACTAAACCAACCGAAGTACATAAATTTACCTACTAAATATACATACTACACGTCAATACCTATACGGACTAATTCATTAACAAACCACTTGATGTGATGAATATGACGCAGACTATCAATATAATTTAGGAAAAAAAAACATTGAAAATATTACAGTAATTAATAATATCACATATTATTTCACAGACAAGGCGTTTAATAGACGTATTTTACTGAACAATTAGCATAATTGTCTTCGTATTATGAAAATTATTTAAACTTCAGCATATAAAACAATCGCCATGTATAAAGACATCAGACATAGTTATTTTCGTACTTAAATAGTAAAAATTAAATATCAGTTATAAAATATTACCGAATATACTTACCAATAAAATTCTACTAAAATTATGAAATGTTTCCAAATTCAAATGCATGGAACTACAATAAGTTCCGAATCCTACAGTCACGAATCTGAGCTATATCAAGATATGTTCGCATGACATAAGACCATTTAGATGTCACTCAATAAATTTGCCCTTATTAACATTTGACGAACGGCTCCATAAAAATCTGTTGATATATTAAAAACGTAACCTTGTCTATGGAATCGCATTTAGTAAGAACTCTGCCTTTTTGCCCTTAAACCAATTTCCTTTTAAATTATTGCTTTTTTGTATCGCTGCTATGGCCTTTAAACTTTACAATTAATTCTAACTTTGCTTTCATACAGCCTTTGGCATGACATTGCTATTATAATTAAATAATTTTGTAGTTCGGATAATTGTGCAATTTGTAACTGTAAAGAGAGCAAATTATTTCCTACTCGCAGTAGTAATAACTAGACTTATTGATATATCATTGTGTATCTAATGTATCATAGTCAATACATGACTATTTAGAACAATTATTGTCTTATTTTATTGCGAACACTTCACTAGTAACAAAAGCAAGGCTACGTATAATTTCAAGATAGATTACAATTAAATTATTTGGGTGCTGAAATAGTAACAATTAATTACAAATGCCACTGATACCGCAAATTCCTTAAGCAAGTCCATTTGGAGCATAAAATCGGTAAATCATCACGTTCTTCACATATATAAGCTAAAAAGAAATACATTATTGCGGTAAAGTTGCAAAATTACATCAAAATAATAGAATTATAATCTATCTTGAAAATGTAACTGAAGTTTCCTCGTTGATTGCCTTCAATTTATAAATTCACGTTGAATGATAATATTCAGATCTTTCAACAAAGCATAAATAATCACTGTTGTTGTTTGATTAATAGGGCTAGTCAGTTGTTACCAATGCCATAGGTTGTGTCAGTGCAAAATTATTTGGCAGCCATGTTTGAATTACATATGCTTGATATAATAATTATATTTTAAATGTAGTAAAGAACAATAATAGATCAAAATCAACATGGGTTTATTACGCAATTATTGAACAATTATATATGACGTAGATTGTCTTTTAACTGTGAAGTCTTTTTTCTAAGAGACCTTTTTTCTAATGAATGGTCGCCATATTTCTTGGATTAGTACTGCCTCTTTGTAATTCCATAAAGATTATTGTGTTTCTTTGAATGAACATAAATCTATTCAGAAATTTTCAGGCGTTTGTATACTGTAAAATCGAGTGTTTCAGACTGTTGGTTGTCTAAGTAATAAACATGCAAGATTACATAACGTACTTATGTTTTTATTTTATTTGAAAATGTAATATGTCGTATATTTTATACAATGGAATTTCATAACTATTTATAGTAATACATTCAAGTTTTATCAAAATATCTAGTGTTAATATTATTTTATACTCTATTACATATTAAAAATGAACACTTTGTTCTTATTACTGAATCGGTCAAACATATCAGCCATTGCCATAAGTGTAACATGAAACGACTATAATAGAACAATCTATCAATAATGGCTAGCGGAAATTACAGTTGCGTATTCCCCAACATATTATTTTGAAGTTTCTTAATATTATTTGATTAACCAGTTACAAATATTTATAATGAATAACAATGAAAGCAATTACACACACGCTGTGTGTGTGCTATTTGCTTAACTTTTTGCGATAAAACTGTGTTATAAAATATTTATTTTAAAAAGTTGGTACTAAGATTCGGACTTTAACGCGTCTATACAACCTTATAATACTTTTAAAATGTATATGGTTGCATATTTTTAACGGTAGTTTTTAATATATTTATTTTGCTCGCAGCGAACTTTTTTGAACCACAATGGCTTGAAACCGATGTTGGTATGTACGAATTTTAGTGCACTTTATAAACACTTCAGATAGCTATTACCTCAAGTAAACGTGTGGACGAGGTCTTGCTAGTTGAATCTAAGTTTGCCTCGAGGGTTTCCATTGACCCATTTAGATACAACGTGGTTTTCAGGCTAAGTGAAGACTGCATCAACTGTTCACTCGGATCCACATTGTATACTTTGTTTTTTTTTCAAACAAAAAGATTCTTTTGTCAAATTTAATGAATAAGTATTTTCTTATTTATTTTGAAACGAAGGGTCTTTTTCCAAATTATTAGAAGATTTATTTTAATGGCGACATTAGTCGAATTCAACAAATCATTCAGTACTTCAAAGTCACTGTTTAGACGAGTTTGATACAAAATCGATTCACCTGTATTAGGTTGTCTTGTTCTTTAACGATGTAATAAATAGTATCCGGTAACGAATAGATTTACAACCCACAGGTTTTGCGATCACCGATGCCGATAGATCAACTGGTAGCCTTGAAACATGTACTTACCTGATTTTACATTAACTGTACGAATATAACCAGAACTCATAATTATTAACATATGACTCAACGATTACTGTTATAATAAAATAAAATTAAAAGAAATATAAAACTATTACTTATAGAAACAGACCTTCTTTGTCTTTGTCTATGACTCAATCGAATATTTGATCGAAATCAATGTAGTATTTTTGAACGATGTATATTTTTAATGTTTACTTTCATTTCACTTTTGATATTCTGAAAATAAAAGTGTTAAATCGTGAAAGGTTAACATTTTGTAAATATTTCAGTCAGTTTGTTAACTTAATTTAAAAGCAATAGGAACATTCAAGTTTACATTACTCGCTTTGAGTGTCGTAGGGTTGTCATAAATAAAATATTTCTCAGCTTAATTGACTTAGACAAAAGAATAAACGTTGTCTGAATTGTGAACTGTTGGTTCTATACTCAAATATTATCTTCGTTTATTTAAATACCAGTATTTTACGAAATAACAGAAATGCAGTACCACTTTTGTATTTTGAAAATTGAATAAGAGATTATGGTGCGTTAGTACGGTTCACATGTTGGTTAAAAGTTTATTGTAAGGACGTTGTGGAAATACAATAACAAGTCAAAGTGACTTGATGTTTCATATTTGTTTAGCTGGTTTCATTTTTAGTAAACAAGTATAAACCCTATTCTAAGCGGTTACTACCACTTACAAACTACAACATCAACACTAATTATGTGTAATAAGTAAATAAATAAATAAATAAAAAAAATATATTCTTTGCTTCTTCTCTTAAATGTAGTTCAAGTAAGTGACTACCAAAAACAATTGTAGGAAATAGATAAAGTGTCTTTATCTTCTAACTCTATATCGAGAATATTCAAGGAAGCATCCTTCAAAAAGCCTGCAATATACGTCAACCTACCCTGAACGCTATGACTGATAAATTCAGGTCACTGCAACCCTGTCCAAGAATTAGGTCAGCGCTCTTCTATAAAGGTATTCATGCCACCAGGTGAAGGTAATTGCAATGAACACAAAACAATAGCATTAAGTCAAAAGAAAGCCATGAATTTGTAGCTAATGTACTAGTAATATATAGGTTTAAATCCTTATATCGGCTTAAGTTTAAAAACAGCTATTGTGAAGGCTAAATTAGAGCTGAACACACCTGCAGCAACAATTGATTTGATTGTGAGTGTAATAGCTTCTAGTAAGTGAATAAGAGGTTATAAAATAATTATTATGCCTAATGAGAAAACTATTCGCTTCAGCTCAAGTTATCGAAGTTACAATAAATGAAAATACAAAGGAGAGGAAACACCGAAATAGTAAGCATTGACAAAGCGCTAATTTACATTTGCTCTTTGAGACTTTACAGACTGAAATTTTTAAGTATACAATAACCTTTGTAAAATTTTGCAGCTGGGCTATTTCGGGTACAATAGAAGACTAAATAGCATTTATTTTAAATTTTTTCCTCATTTAGCCGCCATATTGGTTCTGTCAACAATGAAAACGGTTTCCGTTGGCTGCACGACCTATTGTATCAATAACCACGGAGTACTTAAATTGTACTGGAGCTGAATGCTTCATTCGAGATGTTTTGAAATGAACCTTCTTAATTGAATCGCATTATAGACTGAAAAATTTAATATAAATACCTAGATTTTCTTTTTTAAATGCTCTCAGCAAGATGTGGGCTGTTACTATGTGACGTTTAGACTTAGTGCCAGTGTTGACAATGGAAATTCTTAAAAGAGAATCGTCAAAACATACATATCTGAACATTAGTGACATATCAGTGTACTGTTAACCAAAGTGTATGTATTTATAGAAGTTTTGACTGACAGTTGTATTTTTAGCCGTCAACACTTCTCAATTTTTAAAAAATTAAAAACGTTCTTTAGTTTATTTCTAAACTATGTTATAATTACTTTATAGTTTTTTTAGTTCGACTATCTCTCCATCACAATGTCGTACTCATGTAAAATTTTTAATAAAACATAAATATATGAAATAACTGGCCTTCCTTTTGCCATATTGTAATACTAAATCTCTTTGTTCTTATAAAAACTGAGTATCGAAACAAAAGTATTTCCTCAATTCAGTTATTAATTCGTGTCTACGAAGGTTAGACGAAACCCTTTCAATATAAATAGCTCTTGAATGTTAACAAATCCATGGTAAGATTGCAATTTTTAACACACATAATTGTTTTTTCTGATTATCAAGTAAGAATTGTAAAAGGAAAACCTTGATTTGTATTTCCCGGTATAAATACCCATCTTAGGAACATTCCGATTGGCAAAAAAATATTTAGCATTATGCATATAGCTTTAGCCTTTTAATTAACATACTTCGGTCTCTATTTTAGTCGATTAAATCTATACCAATCACAGGAGCGATATACGAGAGAGAAATAATTATTGCAAAGGCATTATATTTGATCTGTATCTAAGATCAGCAAGGAGTTGAATTACAATTTATTTTTATTGTTACTTCATTTGTTTTGCAACTAGTAACTTAAGCACTTATTATTAATGATACAGAACAGAAGTATTATAGTTTTTACAATGATAAATAAACTTTGTTGTGCACAAATGATTCCATGTACAAACTGGGCAAATTAATACTGACAATTAATTGTCGCACATTATATCTGTATTTATATTGCGGAAGAAACATTTAGGTTAATTATTATAAAAAGGATATTTCTTTCCATTGTTATGCTTGTATGCTGCCTCTTTTGTAAAAAAGCGTAAATACTACAATGTTATCGCATATTAAAACAAAAAAATAACACTCATTTTCCCGGAGGGGTAAACAGCGGCATATTAAATGTTATCTTTTCGCCAGTGTTATGGTCCCACGCAATTGGTGGCGAGCCTATTGGTACTAATGGGGATGTTTTGCTTGCCAGAGCCTCATCCATCCATCAGCAGGTGGAATACTTGCAGGTGAGGCTAACTTGGGGCCCTAAGTTTGTACTAGTGAGGAACCTATTAACCCTAGAAATCGCAGCTGCAAAAAATTGCAACTGGTTTTAATTTTTGACAGCAAATCAAAATTATTTTACGTATTTAACCCACATTTTAAAAGAATAAAAACACAATTTATAAAATTGTATCACAGTAAAATAAATAAATTAGTTAGCATGCCAGTATTAACAGTTAGTGCAAATGTGTGATTTTCTTCGCAGTAAAAATGTTTGAACAAGTGTTGTGTAATATCATAATTAATTACACATAAAAAAATTACGCTTGACCATTTATTTATGTATGAATATGTTTTTACAGCTGTCCGTATTTTGTTAATAGGCATAAGAAAATTCAATGTTGCTTTAAGTTAAGGGACCTCTGATAATATCTATCATCATCAATAGCCTTTAATAGTCTACAAAAGGATATAGGCCCCTTCTTAGAAAGCAAATTGTTATAATATGTATAATCTATTTAAAAAATATAATTGGTCACGATATCGGATTTAAATTAAGAACCTTATCTTTTTTATTCAATATTTTTTTTTAAATTTTCAAATCACATATTTTTTTAAGTGTTATGTCAAGTTTAAAAATGTTTTTGTGACGTTTGCATTAGTCAGTTAAAAAAATTAATTATTCAAACGCAGTAAAGTTTGAAGGCCTCACGTATATAGACCTGCATTGATAAGTAACAGCTTCAAAATTCCTTTTATATTCTGCCCACGTAACTGTTTTGATATCAAACAAAAATTGTTAACAGTGTTTGTTATATTTTATAAATAAAACTTACTGTATGATGAAAGATGATTAAAAATAATCGTCATGTGTCATGTTTAAAGTTATTGAATGAGGAATAATAATATTATGAAGTGTTATCACTGCGGGTGTCTCTCAAACATGGGCGTAAATTAATTAAAATACGGGTCACATGAAATATTTTATACATTCATACTCTTTTCTTATATCCTTCGACGCGGATTCGTGAACGCATTTGGTTTAAAAAAAAACAATGACGCCTTTACTACTATTCCAATGCCTACGTAAACGGAAATAGGAGGTTAACGGGAGTAAAACTAGGTTTTAATGAGGGTTAAACATCTTTATTAAAAGAAAAAAAGTCAGTTGCATTCAGTGCTTTACGTTCTAGATACAATAAGATACTGCAAAGAATATTATAGTAACGGGCTTCTCAGATTATAATGCTGTACGACAATACGTTTTTTGTATAAATGACGTAGTGTTTACGTATACTAGTCCATGAATCTCGTAATCGAATAAATCCGAAAAATAACAGTGATTCACAATCGATATTTTAGTACGACGATTAATCGTAATGTCACAGGTATGTTGAGATACACAGTTCGTTAAAGAGAGAGTGCAATTTCTAGTGTGGACTTGTGCCACGAGTCTAAACAGGTTTTGTTGCAACCTTTTACTATTTTTAAACAGTTTAATAATGTAGGTAGCATCGATTTTAAAAAATCAATTGCAAAACATAAACACTAAATAGCTATAAATCGATTTAAATACTAAAATGATACATGCCAATAAATTGAAATTACGTAATACATAATATTGATTAGTTTAGATAGTTCAGAATCGCGAAATACTTTATTTAACAGTTTATGATGATGAGTTACAGGTAACCCTGACCTTCTTGAGCGATTGCTTGCAGTTTCCAATCCATCCATACACGCAATATCATTTGCCTTTCCCTTTTACCTAACTTTCCGTTTCAATTTACTCCCAGGTTTGAACTCCTGTCTTTTAACTCTTAAGTTGCCTGGTAGGCGACAATAAGCATGAATAAAAGCCTTAAAATCATCAGCCTATTACCGTCCCCTGTGGAGTTTAGGCCTCTCCAAGGAGCACAAACAATTGCAGTCTTTGGCCGTTTAAAAAAATTGTATATATCAAAGCAAATTTCGGTTTAATACATCTATGGTACCCATAGCTGTATTAAACACCATTAGAGAATAAATTCATAATTGTATGGGAGTAATAAAAAATTCTTGCTAGCCATTGTGAGGTTGCCATGTTATGCCTCATATTTCTCCCATAACTGCTAACGATATTCGGCACATAGTAATGGCATATTACCACCAAATCGGTTGGCAATTACATTTCATGAGACCATACTTCAACTAATTGGCTGTTTAGTTTCGCCCTGCGTTGGTAGCCCCATAATATTTATTGCATTTTTTATGAACGTACGTCATAAATTCAGTATAGAGTTCTGTTTGATGAAGACAAGAACAAGACAAGACAAGTTTTTTACTACAATAATTCTATTTATTATTGCAGTTATTACAGTAACTAACAGTCGTTATTAAGGTTTTTAACGTCGGCTAGCCTGTTATTTGTATTTTTAATCACTTTTTTTTTCATTTTATTTTATTTTACGACCTGTCAGTCATATAGTCTTTCTATTTTCCAGTTCGGTCTTCCAGTCTATTCGGCTTACCAACGTTTTAGGAGACGGTAAACGCGAAAGTGAGTTTGTTTGTTTGTTACGCTTTCGCGGCTTCAGCTCATGATTTTTGTACACATTAACACATAGATTCAACGACGCATAGGGTCATTTTGAAATAAGTATTGTTTTACCGAGGCATAAAAAGAGCTAAAAGTAGTACATCACAAGAATAGATTCAAAGCTACTTTGATGTTTGTAACGTTTATCTTAAGTCACTACATTAGTGTTGCCATACGCACAAACATGATATCCTTACGTCCTACTCGACTTAATACTTTGATGCATAGTCTTATTGTCTACTAATAATGTTGTAGACTGTAGCTTGTCGAAATTATTTTCTTGTTCCTAACTATATAAATACAGTTTATCATTTAATATCCTGGTAATATGTCACGGGTTGTTTATGAACGAAAAAGTTTTTACACCCCACTGTTTTTTTACGTTAGCCGTCAGATTTTAAGTATTTGAATAAAAGAAATAGACGCTTCAAAAGGTTAAGTATAGCAATTACACGAATGAAAAAAAATTAAAAAGCAAGTTTAAAATAAATTTATCGTGTAAAAACCCGCAAACAGCACGTAAAATTCACAGTACATTTCCGATACAAACATATTATAGATCGTAAAACACAAACGTTGATCTACTATACGAATATTCATAGTAAAAGTTGAAGGTGACGTCATCACTGAGAAAAAACTACTAAACATTCATTCATATTAGATGACTAATTCTAGTAGAGGACAGATGTGTCAAATAGGGTGTATTTTGACAGATATATAACTTTTTAGATTCGGTCGGGTTTCTTCAGACTACCGATAAAGTAACTGGTTGGCAGATTCCACTTTCATGGCTGACACAGTTAAGGGTAACACAACAATTTAAATGAATAATACTGGTCTCTGTATCTCAGTGCAGTTTGTAATTAACGAAGTGTGTATGAGTAAATTTAACGGAGCGTGGCAAATTGACTGTTTCAAATATTTAACTTTGTAGATTAAAACATCGTATCAGAGCATTCAACACTCAGTATTAAGTTGAATGTGAATTAAAACGAAATCTTGAGTTAAAACAATCAGTTCAACTCTTATGTAAATTGTTTAATCCTTTTGCACGGAACTTCATATTAAATACTTCATGCTAATGTTATATAATATAATTCATATTCTCTTTGGTAACATAGACCTCTCTCAAAGCTCACACATTACACATAACGACTGACAAATGTAGTCATACGACTTAAATTTAGTTAATTCGATTTATATATGTAAATAATGGATAACGTTATGATTTTCATAGTTCAACATTTTATTTAAAGAATTAAATAAACCATTGGTGAGAAGAGTTGGCTTTTAATAGACCATTAATAATAATTCACTTCCCTACAATAGTCAAGGTTTGGCAATTCATCAAATAAAATAGGTTTAGTAGTGAGTTTAAGTAACCAAAGAAAAGTTTCATCAGTGCCCGAAAACCCATAAAACGTGATATTTAAAGAAAATATATGTGAGATTTTTATATAAACCTGTCGAGTGCTTCGTTGATATATTAATGATAGGAACATCATTACGCTGACGCTTGAAAATAACACGTTTCCATTGCCCACTTTTAGAGCATCATCCTTTTTCCGGTACACTCGGACAACAGTGTCAGTTATTAGTTATTTAAATATATTTAAAGACATTAGCAAAAAAGTATCTAGAATTGACTATTTTTGAAAAATCATGTTAAATTTTGCTTTATAGAGTATCTTATTGTATTTGCAATTGAGCGCGGGTAGAAACCGACTGTGGAACATTTTGAATACCAGATCCCCTTTAGACCAAGTCGATCGCAATTTTTTCATATCCTGCCTCTTTAAACGATTGGTTGCATTTACGATATGAATGCTCAAAGGAACGTGTGAGAGACGAGTATTTCAGTATTCGGTGCATTGTCTATAACTCGATTACGACACCTACTAAAGGTATCGAGAATGATAACTTACATATTTGAAGTCTATAAATCGATTGGAATGTCAAAATATAAGTGTCATAAACAATTACATGTCAAAATGACTTTGATAAACGAACGACGTTGACATGACTGACGTCTCTTTCTTTGTCTCTGCTTAATCATTTCGATTTTCAAAAGATCTTATAAAAACAAATGCAGTATGAACAAATCGTGGTTTATAAAACACTTTAAGCAACGATCCACATTTGAGGTTACCTCCAAGTAGTTCATAATTGCATTTTGCAATAATAATGTACATTACAACACCTAGTATCTAGTGAACGTGGTATATAGTTAGTGATATAGAAAGACTTGAACAAGTTTAGAATGTTAGAACACGTGGGGTTTCCCCGACCTTGTTTTTATTTTAAGAAATGACCTCTATATACCTACAATAATATTTTCATATTTATTGAGTGCTTATATTACTATTCTTATAAAGATATTACTCGAAGGCTTATGATTACAAAACGGCAAACTTTGTGGAAGTTTTTGAATATTCATACAATCTCAGGGTCGTAGAAGCAAATAGAGCTTCCGGCTTTTGTAATAAGGAGTAGGATTCGCTAAGTGAGTTCCTACATTCTAAACATCAAGATGGCCGAAATGGCCATCTTGGTTCGAGCTTTAATATAAACTCTCTAAAATTCACGTGTTTTAGATCTTCAGTACTAGTTTTCATAGCTATAGCTATTAATTTTTTGCAAAAAAATTTCTTAACTTAGTATTTCTTTGATTTATTTCAATCAAGTTATTTTTAATGGGAATGTTTTCTCTTTATGTCCTTTCAAACGTTACTTTCGAATCTTAAATATCATTTAGCATCTCTAGAAAAATCTTGTCTATTTGTTACTAAATTTTAAGTTTATAAATATAACTTTAAACACGTTTTGTACGTTATTGGCCTTGACATAGTAAATAATTGTCTTTTGTATTCAAAACTGCAAATAAGCCAAATCATTTTAACCTTTATTTTGGTCCGAAACCATTGTGAACACTTTGTGGAATACATATTATTCAACACTTTATTAATAGTTAAAACATGAAGAATCACAAATTAAACTTGTTATTGAAATTAGTAATTTAATTATATACATATGCAATAGTCTCTAAGACAACGTTTTTACTCACACGCAGCTTTATCTGGCAATTTGATACTTACTTATCGGTTCACTCTTCGTCAATCTTTCAGAACATATTTAAACATACATCAGTAACAAAACGTATATTAATACAATTACTAACCATTGCAATGCAAACATTAATTGACATGGGTTTTATGCATGAACCTTGAGTTCAATTACGGTCCATCTTAAAATAATATTTTCTTAATCATATTATTTTCTGATAAGTATTTTAAACTTTATTTATGTAAATAAAACATGCATGCATTTCAACAACGATTCCGCCTACAAGTAAAAAAAATGCATGACTAAATAAAATTGATTTGGTTAACAAATATGTCTTCTCTCTTGCATTCGAAGGTCTATGCCATGGCAGGCAATGTCACAGCTTTATATAAACTGCAAGAGCACAGTTTATCATTTATGTAAATACGGGAATAATCTGGAGTATTGATTAATATAGATGATCCTTTGGAGGTTACGTTGTAGGAGATGAGAGGGCATGTGGGATTTGCTAAGATATTTTTACATTCTAGTCAATGTTTATTACATATTCCAATAACAAAATATAGTCTTTCGAATTTATAGACTTGTATCATAAATAAAATTATTAAAAGATGATTAATCTTGATTATTACTTACAAACTTCCAAAGTATGTGCTACTTTTTGCGAAAGTTTTTTCGCACATTGGAGTGAACTCTATACCGACTTCATCAAAAATGTATTATTTTTTATATGCCTTCTTCATTGACCACATGAAATACGATTATATAATGTCTATTTAATGTAAATAAATTACAAAACTTATAAAAATGTTAAAATAATAGCAAACTCATAGTTTTATTTATAGGTGATATGATTATACTTGAACTGATGTGATGAAAATTTTAAAATGGTAATACTGAATTTCTAGTGAACCAGACCGCAACAGGTTTTACAATCTCCGACTTACGATGTCAGGTAGAATAATGATGAGTTAAAGATGTATATTTAATACATTTACTAAAATAGACTTAGCTTATTAATTAATATAGTACATATTTCCCTGTTTCTAAAAAGGTCTTTAAAGCTTTTATGTATACGAAACCGGAACAACTATTTTAGGACTACTTTAAACGAATTCCTTATTTAAACTTGATGGAAATTTTTCTTATTAAATTAGTTTTTTTCTATGTTTAGTTAGTTTAGTTGTGAAATATTAGATATGTACATTAATAGATGTTCTACATAATTAATGCTTATCTTGCAAACCATAGATTTTTATAACATAAATCACTTCCCGAATGTTTGAAGGTGACTAATCGTTTATTGGGTCTTAGTATTCGTATGTTTGTAAATAGACATTGACCTTCCCTTGAACGATATGAAACATGGTCTGGTAGAAAATATATGGCGTTCTGACGAGGACTTCAAACTTGAGATGGGTGGTCGTTTACTAAAAATAAATACTAGAATATTAACGGCAATCTTTGATACCGGAGTTGTAGAAAATCGGCTAGACGAACGCATTTAATTTTTATAGGCATAAAAGTTTATTAAACAATTGACATTCAATTTACATTTATAGTTTACTGTATTTTATTAATTTTTGTGCAAAGTAGGCACTTAATTGGCCTAAAGAGGAAAATAATTCGTGGCAAATAAGCTTGTGCTAAAGAACTCGTTTGAATTACATATTCTAATAATCTTTTTACAAAAGACTCGTACGGGCTACACAATCTAACATCAGATGTAAGATAAATGATTAACTTAATGATTCGATAGGTACTAAACCTGTTAGTTATCTGAATAGGATATTTAATACATAGAATCATTTTGTTTGTTCGAATATTTGACCAAAGTCAGTTTTTAGTTAACAGGTTAGAAATGACGTGGCAAAAGTAGGTAATGTTTATAAACAGTGTACTTGATTGTTGATGTGACTTACGTTAATTAATTACAGAATAAAATCTACGATATACGACCTTTCTGTCATAACTTCATTTGAATGGCGTTGTGAAAATATAAAGCCCTTGTAACAATGTCCACTAAAAATCTAAAAATTTGTTACGTTGTACTAATGTACTGTTTTTTGTTGTTACAGGTTTGTCATCAATATACTGGCGACGAATCTGTTGACAACCTCCCTGCTCGCGCCCGCGCTCTTTGGCGAGCACTCTGCGAGGGAGGACGCCGCATCGTGGATAGAGGCCGGTGACGCTGCGGCAGCAGGCAGCAGTTTGGCTGCACTACTTTCCGTCATGCTCATTGCGTTGGATCAGCACCACGCTGTCACCGATCCATTGCGCTGCCATACTCGCTTGCTGCAGCGCCGCCCCGCTACGCTCTGTGCCGGTACTTGGTTGGCGGCAGCCTGTGCTGCAGTCCTCCGTGCTGCCATTGCAGTAGTACGACACTTCTGCCCACTCGAGCCTGCGCTACAGGGAGTCGAACTGGCATATTATGTAGTGTACTTATTATTTGGAGTTATTATACCCATTGGGATCGTCTGTATCATGTACGCAAGAATTTATCGCGCTGCGCGCTCCTCAGGACTTAGGGCACGAGCTCACGGTGCTAGCGCATTGCAACTACACGAACCTCCGACAATACTACCTGATCTTGTTGAAGAAGGAGAGGGTCTTACGCTGAAGATAGATGAACCAGAAAATTCGGTGAGCGTAGAAAATGAACGCAAGTTTGGTCCATTCCTTCTTCCACCGGAACGACCAATTCGTTGCCCCTCGGTGGCCAGTTTACGCAATTCTCGAAAAGAAGGAAAGTCTAACGAGGATCTCAGAAAAGGCCTACCAGCTGTTAGCTCAGCACCCTCATTAGCTGCACCTCTACTTGCCATGCAGCAGCGCACACCTCAACCATCTCATGCTGGATCTAGAATATCCTCAATCAGATGTCGCATTTCAAATGCATCACTATTTAGATATAGAGAAGAATCTCGCGCTGCTCGTGTTGGCCTCCTAACGGGAGCCCTTGTGATGCTTCATGTGCCGCACGCAGTTACAGCTGTAATATCAGCGGCTGTGCCTGGTCTGGCTGACTGCGCACGTACACCGTCGTTAGCACTTTTACTACTGGCATCAGCTGCTTCACCGTTCCTATTCGCGTTGCGATCGCGGCGAGTGCAAAGAGAAGCACGTCGGCTATTGTTACCGGAGAAGAGCGCCTGGGAGCGGGCGTCAGGCGTGGCGACTGCTGCTGCTGTAGACGGACAGAGAGCCCGCGCTGCACTGGAGCTCCTGCGTACCTTGTCACCGGGCAACGGCTCTGGTGACACGTCTGCACCGTCAGGCAGCGAGTCCAGCGCCTGCCGAGGCTCGTTCAGCTCGGGCGGCAGCACGCAGTTATCGTCCGCGTCGGACGAGTGACCCACGCTTCACCCACCGCGGGTACGATTCGCCCCGCGTCCCACCGCTCTACTCATCTGTGATACTAGGTTAAGCCGCACCGCGCTCGGCGCGACCGTTAGACTGATTTAGTATTAAGTTAATTTATTGTGTCCATGTACCTTTCCGCTAAGCGGAGCCAATTTTTATTACCTGATATACGTGTAAGAGACTATAAAATACAAAATGAAGTGTAATATATTATGTAGTTTCAATTTTGACCCTGGTAGTAGTGGTTCACCACCGAACCGCGACGAGAATTAACATGTAAATGGATTAGAAATGTGAAGGTTGAGCGTGTTAAGTAAGATTGCAACTTACATTACATTTCAAAACAGTAGAAACTTTTTGCAGAATACTTGGCTGAACTACATAAGCGAAATATGCAGAATACTTGGCTGAAAATAAATTCATAAGCGAAATATTATACTGAAAGTAACAAAGCCACTATGTTTTGACAATAACGTCAATTTTAAAAGCAAACAGTCGGTATTAAAATCAAGAATCCAAGTTAGCTACGAAACATTTAATATTTCAAAAGATCAGAATGTAATCATAACAAGCCTTTCCTGCAGTGTGCAGTATTATGTGAATGTGTATGATATTCAATAAAATATTTATTATAGCAACAGTAAGTCTGAAATAGTTTCATTGGAGCCTTGAATATCACCAAATATTGATTCGAATAGGTTGTGGATTAATATAACATAAAAGAGAAAAATATGCATTTCTAAATAAGCAAATAAACCTTACAGAGTGATAAAAGATATAACAGATACAAGATATCAACACCAATTCATATTTTATATCCATATTAATTAAAGCATAGTTGTTAAATAACAGCTAAAACTGAATCGACGTCGACTCGAAGTTTGAGTTTTCCATTTATATGATAAAAAATCAAAATTTGGTATAAAAGACCTCGTATAATATAACTCAGTTCATTGGTAAACAAAATCAAACTATTGCCTTTCATTCAGTAAGTATTTTGGCGCAGATCGTAAGTATACAAAGAAAAGCAATAAAAAATCAATGTAAAGTAAAGAAAACGAGTACATGATAACATAGGTGATCATGTTTAGAATAGTTTATACTTAAGAACTAACTAGACAGACAGAAAAAAACTAATTTTGTCTGATATTCACAGGAGCAAATTGTTAAAAAGTTACAATATAAGAGACTGGGCCACAAGTAATTATAGTATCCTGTATAGCGCTAGAAGAGGTGCCTATCTGAGCATAGTAAACATATTGCTGCAGCCTGAGGGGTGCCTCGATTTATCCTTCTGTGTGTAACATATTCGTACGAGTATGTATAGTCGTGTATTGTATTAGAGAGAAAAAATACATAAGATATATATCCAGAAACATTTTTTTTGTCTATATTAAGAGCCTGCCAAAGTGACTCTCCCTGGTGGAAAGCATGAATAGAATCCAAGAATTGTGGTCACCATACACATTGTATATACAGACAATGCAGTATGGTGACCCACACTGTGGCGGCCTTGTGAGATGCTTTTTCACACTCCACTTTGTGGACTTAAAAGGCCTGACAGTTATCGTGACACGGGACACGACAACACATCGGTGCTGGCGCTTTAGGTTGGTCTTCTGTGGCCCGCTGGTGCTGAAATCAGCGTGGCTCAACTACCTAGGAATTAGTAGCTATACCTTCCTACCTTAGTAGTATTACAACCTACATATATATAATATAAAAAATAAACTTTAGAAATACGTATTGCATAGGAACCATCGAGTTACTTTAGAGCTACGTAGTTTGTGGCTCAACGACAGATCAAATACACACTTAATCAGTGCGAATCGCACGATAATTTTTCTATTGCGCGAACGTCTAACTAAAAGGTTAACTAGAATAATAATTTAGAAAAAAACTATAAGAGACGCTGCTAGGTCCTGAATCGAATCAAAGAATATAAAATAACTGTACCAATAGCGTAGTGGTTTAAGTGTCACATCGCTGCTACCTACTGCGCTGAGTGTTGTGGGTTCGAACTTCACATGGGACAACACTTTGTGCAATTCGTAAAGTATTGTACTAAGCCTTTGTGTTCTTTGTGTCCGTTTCATGTATATTTTTAGTTCCACTAGAAACAAGATATGTTTCCAGTGCGAAAGTTGTGATTTTAAAGACGAGGAAAAGTAATTCGATCATCTGTAACATACGTCTGATCTCTACGTAAGTTGCTCCTGTACTATGGTAATCAGACTCTTGATTGACATACTTATATAAATGATATTATTCATCATACAAAATTTTTTCTATGTGTTTCCACACAAGTCAAATATTGTGTGATGAGTTAATATACAAACTCACCTTTGGCAGTAAGGATCACTAACCAGTAGACCAATAGACCTGATGGTCTTTGAAGTTTGTTTAAATGACAAATAAAAGCATTCTAAAATTGACTTCTAAAACTTGTTTAAAGCTATAATAAAAATAACAAAATCGTGTTTAGAAATGATTTAGGTGTCTGTTTTATAAAGGAGACATTTGCCATTCTCTGTTGTTTACAACTAATGCAAGTCTTAACCGGATAACAGAAATATGATGTAATCTATCAGTTGAATTTACATAAACAATAGTAAAAGAATAGTTTTATTATATAATCTTGCCAATCGTAGAGACTACCTATCGCCTTATAAAATGTATATATATTTCGTCTTGTTAAGGTTCAACACGTAAAATGCTTTGAGTGATGTTTAATTGAAACATTTATTTATACCTCGAGTTTATACTCGTAAATATATAATAATAATTTATTGACTCACAAACATTGAAACACCAAGACATAATAGACAGAGTAGATGTTTATAATATCGTACGCTAGAGTTCAAAAGTTGCACAAAATTGTAATTCTAAAAATTTGATCCTTGTCTCTTAAACTAGGCAACTCAAGGTATCAAGTATTTGAACATCTTCATTGAGTTTATTCATTTGACAAGAAGAATGGGTGACTCTTTCGAAGTACAAAAACTTTTATTATATTCCCGAAACAGTGGTCCAGATAACGATGACAATCAAAGCTTATAAAAGTACAACAATGGTTAAATCAGAGGTGGCCGACCCAGTGCATAACACTATTATAATTCGTGCACCATATCTACACCATAATAGTTATGGTGTACTATGTACTATACTCTATCTATAGGAACAAATTGTTTTTGTACAGTACTGTCAACTGACATTTTTCTGAGATACGTAGTTTCTAATTGTAAAGGAAAATAACATAATCCTTTAGTTATTAATATGGTTATAATTATGTAGAGCAATTAATTGACTCATGAGAGAAAGGAGAAAGGCTACACATTGCGTAAGTATTAAATAATTTTTAGACTCCTTATCCACCAAGATCTCTAAGAATAAAAAATAATTCATTTACCTTTTCTCTTTTTGTTTTTCTTTGTTTATAGTAAACAACTTGATTTCTTACAACAGATTTACATACACAAAGATAACAGAGATGGCATTCTATCACTTAAGTAATCATGAATCGTTTTATTTTATGATATGGGAGCAATCGAGTAGAGGATTCAAATGGATACTTCCGTCCATGGTTACATGCAACTCAAGTTCAATACTAGCCTCTAGTAATCGGGGGTACTACTTTTTTGTAAAGGTTTAAATAAGAATTAAATAACTTAACTAATTTAATCTTTCTAGAGAATTTACTCTTTCTACAATTTATTACAGTACAGGTACCAGATATTATCTTTCTAGTGCACACCTAGTTCCCCGGCTACTGGTATTTGAGACAGCGCGGCGGCCGCGGCGAGCGATTTTTAGTTAGTCGGTGGATTGGTGACGGTAGGTACCTGTATAATGTTAACAATTCAGGTTTAAATAATTATAATAATTAGTTAGTAGGTAATTGATGTAAATAAATGTTATGGACTATAATCATGCCTTTTTTATCATTTAAAGTTTTAGTATCATTACATACGGGTGTGGTTTCATTTTCAACATAAATGTTTTGATGAATATCTTAATAATATGAATTATATAAAATTTGCAAAATTCAACGACACGCTTTCAACTAAAAACATTTCTATCGTAAATTGTAAACGTAGTTACGTTACGTTCTAGTGACCTGTCACCCTCATTAAATTATACGAAATTTACCCCAATTTTCGATTTGATGTCAAAACTAAATTCAGTACACTTTTTTGCCATTCAATCGTCGGTATTGAATTCCAAACTACAGTGTAATAATTATATTTGACAGCTTCAAGAGTCACAGCTTGTTACCTCTGCCTACAAACTACTTTTTGACGTTTCTTGGAAAACTGGACTTGACAGCTTCCTAGAGTATTACGTCATGGTCTATTAAATCGAACTGCAGTAGAATACCTGTGCAGAGACGGTGACACGGCACCTTCAAAATAATCTAAAATAATAAATCAATTTTACTATCCCTTGCTAAATATGGGTCCGTACGACGTCATAAATGGCAATGGTTAGCAATCAGGAAGTAACTAGTGTTCCTGTGGTTAATACCAATTTGATAATCCCAAAGAGGTTTTATGGCAAAAATTAGTCATTAACACCGATCGCAGTGAATTTGTATCTCAAAGTTTAGTACACAAGAAAGAGATTTTTTTTCTTTGTCTGTATAAAATTTAAAAACAATGACCATTGTTTCTAAGGAGAGGCCTCAATTCAACAGTGTACTGTTAAAGGTTGTTGATGTGCTGTGTGATGTGACTAATGTTTTTATGAGCTAATCTAATTAATTAAAATTTGAGCAACTGATTCTAGAAACTTCTAGTATTATTACAGTGATTTGAATAAGTAAAGCCATCGGTCCTGCGCCTGTTCTTTCCCTGGTTGTTTCAGATAACCGTTCCATCGGATTGTGAGAGTGAGGCAATGGAGAGTGCATCTGTGTGCAACCACACTTGTGTATATTGCCTGCATAGTTGGCTGCCTGAACGTAGTGTATTTGGTTTATTGATGTAGGCACTATTCTCCAAATAATGCTATTAAAAGAAGTATAGGGATAGATCTGGACTTCTGGGCGGCTATAGAATGTTGCCTCGTCTGGAAATCAGTTTTTCCGGCAACATGTCTTTGACCACCGGCAGGGATTCATTGGATGTGTGACAAGTGGCTCTATCTTGTTGAAACCATGTGTTACGATTGTAGCCAGCAAATACCAGTAGCACCGGTTCGAAGAACTCTCGTAACATGTTTGCGCTGGATTTTAGATTCAAATGTTAACGAATATTTGGCCCACCCTATATATCGTTTTAAAAACATTTTATTACAAAATAACAATGTATAATTGTAAGATTACCTCACAAAATATTTTTTTCATGACAGTGACATTGCGTTAAGAACTTCACTGTGGTAATTAGAATTCTATTAAACATATTTGCACATTGTTAAATAAATGTAATACAAATTATAGACAACTATTACCCAGACACAGTAAATGATTGTGTAAATCACATAATTGTTTGTCCTGTGTGGGAATCGAACCCACGACTTCTGGTTCAGCGTGCATAACAATTAGGTGACTGGATCAATAGGTTAATCAACATAATTTTCCTGCTATATGGAGGTGGTAGTCTAGTAAATAATCGAAGCCTATGTATGGCATACTTTGTGACATAACAGTATGTAAAAGTTAGCGACAGTTGACACTAGACAATTCTTTCATAAGCCGTCACAATGCGCCATTAGCGATGGTTATCAACACTGACACCATTTAACTAGCCATTATTTTCTTATACCTAATTTGCACAGTGTTTTCCGGGTTAATCGATTATTACAAAATTACTACGTACACGCATTATGTTGTACAACTTGACGGCTTTACGGCCCCCTCTGTGCCTCTGAGACACTTACTCGTAAAACCGTTGGTCCTGCTCCAAACCATTACTGGGTCGGGTCGGATAACCGTCCCGTTGAATTGTAAGAGTGAGCAAACAGTAAATGCACCTGCGTTTAAGTACACTCTCGTGTACTATAATATCCTCTGCATAATCGGTTGGTCTCAGTTGAGACTGGACATGATGGCTGAAATCGGCTGTCGTCATAATGTTGTTCAAACGTCCACCTCCTACGGAGACCGCTGTTTGTTAAGCAAATCGTATAGATAATTATAAAGATATGTACAGCAATATATGTTGAAAATAAAAAATAAAATACAAACAAATACAAATACAGATGTGTAAACAATACTGATACAATTTTTTATTGTTTACTGTCTCGCCCACGTAAGTTTGCCTGCGTGTCCTATTGATCGTAGTGTGATTTACTCAACGTGAATAAAACTGTTTACCATAAAAAAGATGAACTCAGCCAACATTAAAGTTGAACATATGCTTTTGCGAACTTTTGTTTGGAACTTTTAAAGAGAAATAAATATGATATTCATTATTTTTGAGAAACTAACCTTTTACGCAAAGTGAGCAATGGAAACTATCAAAAAGAATAATTTGCCTCAATTATTGCAACATTTTAGTTTGATACTCCACTACTATTAGTTGTAGCAAAGTATAATAATATATAATTTATAGCCTCACTCGATAATTGAACATCAAACACTGTAAGAATTTTTCAAATTGGATTATTAGATCCTGAGATAGGACTGTAAAATCACAATGCTTTGGCACGACCACAAATGGTCGAACGGAGACATTTCATGACACTTCATGTCCTCACAGAAAACTTTCTGTGAGGACATGAAATGTCAAATTTCAGTTGAAATTAGGCAATTCTTTCATTATTTTTACTGACTGACTATCTAAATTCTGGGTAAATTAATTAATTAATTAATTCTAACTCAAAGGGCTGTAATCTTAGATCATAATGTTTGCATGTTCTGCGGCAGTGGCACAGTAGTGACTTTAGGTGCGTTTGCTTATCATTCACAGGTGCCTCATCAGTTCATTTGATCCCCTATTTCATACATAAAGAAAAAAACGAATAATGATTATAAATATGGGTGATATTTATGGTTATTATCATAAACTACACCCAATCAGAGAGAATTGTCCGATCGAGAATGGAGGAGGACTATGGAGGAAATCATAGTATGGTGAGTTTCAGAGACAGTGCAGTAATTGTATTCTTAGTTGTCATTAAAAATAAGAAGAGCTTTATTTGTTTACTTACATAAATATACAAACAGCTCTTTATACTAAAATAAATAATCGCTTGACAAAACAAAGTTAGCCAATCAAAACCAGAACAGATTGCAGAAAGGCGAGAGCACATATCTTTCAAGAATCAGAAAATGGTAACGTATGAGTACATTTATCTTCTTTTTAACAAAAACAGCGTAAAAGAAAACGGACGACATACATTTTTATTATAAAATAAGATGTTTATTTGTTGGCCAAAGAAGCCAACCGACTAAAAGTCAGTTTTTTATTACTTACTGGACAAAACAACTGAATGTACTCGTACTTCTTTTGTATATTACTATTCTCTTTAACGATATTGCATCGTTGTTAAAACTTTACAACTTAGAGAGTCCTCTCATGCAATTAAGGGCTGTTTTGCTGTAGCTACTGTTTTAGTATAGTAGTCTGTAGTCGATGCCCAGCTCTATACCTTATTTCAACATAATGAAATTCATTTCTATTCTAATGAGGTCAACACGTTCCTTGAGTTCATTAGCAGCACTATCAACTGTAGAAGTACTCTACTTTCGCATTATTATGTAAACTAAACAAACGCTTCTACAAACTGTGAACAATGAGCATTGTCTGTTGTTCTGTACTGAATTCGCGTTAAGGATGTCTTTTTAAATGCTTAGATATTCATTCAAATTACACTCAAGGTGCATAATAGTTTAAATTAAACATCTTAAAAATAAAATATGACTACATTTGGTGCGATAAGAACATTTTTTTAAGGTAACCTTTTATAGGAACCACATTTGATGAGGGAGATCCTATAGATTGGCTTCAGCAATATGCTAAATGCACGAGCAGCGGTCTGTGTACATATTGTGTAAAAACTTTGTAAATACTCGATTGTGTGTGCGCGCGTGTGTGTGTGTGTGTGAAATTAAAAAAAATAAATAAAAAACGTAAAACATTGGGCAAACGTAGTGTAGCGCGCCCTGCGGTGCGATGAACCGACGACTTGAAGAAGGTGGCTGGCAGCGGATGGATGCGAATTATTCAAGACCGGGGTGGTTGACGCTCCTTGGGAGAGACCTTCGTTCAGCAGTGAACGGTGACAGGTTGATTTGACTGTGTTAACCTTTTTTTTTGTTTTAACTAATAAATAAATCATTTATACATTTTTATTTATAATTGTTGCTCGGAGTGCCGATAGATGTGGCAATCACACTGATGTTTACAATTCAAAATAAACAAAAGTCAAATAAGCTGACGAGTTACCCGAAGGTAAGTGACTACCATCGCCCATGGACACCAGCAGCACAAGAGTCACAATTGGTGGATTTGGGTTCCTGTAACCTCATTCATTCGGTGAAAAGCAAGGAAAGAATTACTTAACACCGGTTTTCTGTTAGGTTGCAGTATCACTCCACCAGTAAGCCGGGCCATTTATGCTGGAGTATGGCTCTCCTAGAGTAATATATCCATAATAATATAATAAATTCTAAAGTAACTCTATCTGTCTGCTACGCTTTCACTGTTAAACTACTGCACTGACTTTAATGAAACTTTCAGTGATAGATATTTTGATTTTTAAGGATAGACATCACAGGTTTCTATTTATTACGGTAACCGACACATACGCGAGCTGAGCCGCAGGCGAAGTTTTGTACATTGTATAATGATTTAAATATTAGACACATAAATTATAGGATTCGCGAAAAATGATCACAGAGATAAATTGTCCTCTCTATATATATTTTTAAGAGTATTCGTTAGAACTATTTCCATTTAGAATATACTTCAAAGTGACTATATTACTAGAAATACAAAAGACAGTACTAGAAAAATTAACGGGAATAAACAAGCGGAAGTTTTTTAGAATGTAATGATTGTAACTGGTCTTAAAAATAACTGATTGTGTTATGATAAAAGTACAGGTTCAAGACAGCTTAGTCTCATGAAAACGTACTCTAGTTCCGCATAAATACAATGATATAATATTACAATTCCTAATTCACACATAAGCTGGAGGATTGTTAGAACAGTTAGATTACTATCCATATTAAATGTATTTAGTTACGAAAGCTAGTATGTGAATAGATTTCCTGTCATATGTTTTATATTTATTTCGTGCCTAATTTACTACATAACTGAGTGATATCGATAAAGTAATAAATAAAAGTGAAACATACCTAAGATTTACAACACAAATATTTGTGATGGCGTATTATCCAATTAGTTACATATATTGACAGTCTCAACTGGTTATTTTATGGTATTTTCAGAAGCTGTGAAGTGACTGCCGCAACCAAAGAGATACAGTGCGTTGCCACCTGTTGAGTGAAATCTCCCCGCTGAGGAGGTCTCATAGGCTCCACTACTTACGCGTGTGATAAACAACGAGAATTTCTTAACACCAGTTTCTATGATAAGTTATATTTATTTCTGCAAGTTAATCTTACAGATATTTTTACACGTCGGACTTTACAGCTAGATATTGCATGATGTAATGTGTATACTACATGTATGATAGTAAATGTAAATGAAATATAACAACAAAATAAATGTTCGTCACTTTCAAAGACAGTAACCATAAACCCTGGAGGGAGCAGCTTCAATCTCAGCGTGTAGTAAGCCTTTTTACATAGTTTATTATTTTAATTAAAGACTGAAACTTGTTAATATTTAATTCTTTACTTGGAATTATATTTTAAAATCGTACTCTCTGACATTTAAAAGACTTGTTTACTTTGTACAATCTAGTTGTTGGCAACACAAGTGTATCTTTTTTTCTAGTGTTGATATCATAAATGTTACCAAACTAAATGAATATTTTTTTGTACATATACTAAATTTTGTAAGATGTATTGATTTTTGGTTGTCATAATACCAATTTCTTTAAACTTGTCCTTCAGTAAATTATAAATTGCGTGAATAGGCCTCCACTGCAACAGAAAGATACTTTGAATGTCAGCAGTATTCCAGAAAAATACCATATGTCATTAAACTCTGAAAATAGTTAAAATACCCTAGTCTAGCTGTTTCTACGTCGGCTAATTGACGTAACTACCTGCTGATCTTTATCTACGCAGATTTTATAACTGTCATCTTTTGTAGTCTAGCTGTGATTTTCCAGTCGGCAACTTCAATTCAAAATCTTCAGACGTGTTCTTACCAAAGAGAGGTGCTATTGTGTAACTGATTAAAATAATTGAACTGTTAAATGAAGAAATAATGCTTTATTCTGCCAGGAATCGTAGGTGAAATACATTTTTTATCTTGTTGTTTATGACACAATAGAATCATCTCGAGTATTTAAAGTCCACAAAGATCTGTAATAAAACATAAATAATAAATTTAATTACATACAGTGTTAAAATATTAGCGTTTTTATTGAGGTGCTATTTTTCTCACGATTATGAATCAAACATTAACATTATTTAAGAATATTGTTAACATAAATTGCTTTTACGACTGCGTAACCACATAATATAAAAGATACAAATAAAATTATGTTTTTGGTACATATTTATGCACACGTAACATAAAGGAAAACATTTACTGTCCTTTTTTAATATTTATTTTAGTAGTAAAGATAGATAAAATGCTAAATTTGATAACCCAGTTTGTCATCCATGGATGATTCTTTTCCTAGTCTCACGAGCCTTTAGCAACTTCGAAGGATATGTACACTGTATAGGCGTTACTACTGGCACACTAAAAAATAGACATCTGCACATTTAACTTACTAGTAAGTTAGCTGAATCAGAGTCACTTGTTTGACATGTTTTTTAGAGTCACAAAGAGATGTTTTTTATTTAAGAACCTGCTAAAGTAGCTCTAATCTACCTGATAGAAAGTATGAATTGAATCCAACAGTCACGATCACAATATTCATTGCAAACTAAGACAATACAGTAAAGTAATTCACACTATGGCGGTTTTTCAGATTCTGCTAGCCTGTTCGCGCTGAAATTAGCGTGATCCTTCTACCCTGTAGTTGTTGTGTGTCAAGTTCTTTACATTTTTCACGTGTTCGGCAACGATAGACTTTCTAGTAAAGGAATGCAATCTGATATCTATTTACATACATACTTAAATAAAACTTCTATACCTTAAAGGTGAAAGTAGTCATACACGATATAATGAGATACAATAAAATCTTAATATATCAATTTCCTAATTTACTTTATATGCCTTACTGACGAATTTGAAAGTTTCTTTAAGTTGTGTAAACACCTGATACACGACCTATATTCTCTTATTATCATCATCTTCATCATCTTTGCCTCTTTCCTTGGAAACTTTACTTATTTGTGATTGAGCAAAATGTGTTTCTTTCTTCCACTCTCCGCTATCGTTTGTCAGTCCACTGCTTACTCTGTTTCCAGCCATATTCTCTTTAATAGAGACCACACCTTTTTTCATTTGTCCTTTACATTTGTAATCGTATACTTGTTCTATACGTTCTACTTAATCTCACATTCAGCGTTTAAACAAAATGTATTTCTGAATTCAGATGGAGACGTCAAGTCATTACATCTATCATGAATGAAAATAGTTAAATATCTAAAATAACTCTGCTCTCCGAATTTAGACTTTAAAGTAACTACATATTATAGAATTTTTTACTGTTTTCCTTTTTATATTTTAGTATTAATACTTATCAAACAAGTTTCAAAATTATCTGATGTTGAAATACATCAACGTGATGTACATCAGTTTCCGCCGTCTGGATTCCAGCTAAGAATAGTATCACCCCATTTCTTCCTGTCGTTGAAACGTGACTATTGGCCCTGCGAAGTACCGCCAATTCACATAACTCAACGACCGGCCTCAATGTGCTTCTTACTGTAACACTGTTAGATAAATCTCATCGTTTGTTACAGAAATGCTACTATCACTGATTACGTAATCGTTTTGATGACCTATTTATTCAAACTTTTTAAAGCTGTATCTTATATTACAGATCTAAATACTCTGACGTTATTATATACATTGTACAAGCGTTGTTTTTGTTATATCATTTATTCTACTTATCAATAATTTAATACAATGACAGTGATGTAGGTACATCCAATATACTTACTCGTATAACCGAGTCGTCTGAATGTAACAATTTCTTACGAATTGGCAGAAATAGGATGAATTAGTTGAGAATAATTGTAAATATTTAAAAATAAATGTAAGCTCTTGAATAGTATAATTTTAACTGTATATATACGTAGAAAAATATGTCTTCTAGGCCATCAAATAGTTATTAGTTACAGTTTATATCATTTAATATTGATTAATTTTCTCCTTTAGGTATTTATTTTTTTTGTATAAAAAATATTAAAATCACATAATTGACCTATTGCATGCAGAAAAATGTCATTACAGCCATATTAATAGTCACCTCCTGCACAAAAGCAAAAGCTGGTATACATAAAAAATAATGACGGTATCGAATGCAGCGTCGTTGTTTAAAGTACTGTATTTGAATTACAATCACGACAAAGCCATGATTTGTTGAACATCATCATCACGTATAATGCTACCATCAATAATGATGATAAGTTTGATGAAACAGTTATTTTTATTTTATGCATAAATTTGCTTTTGAACTATTAAACTAAAAAAAGTAATTAGTAATAACAAAGCTGCTATAACTCAAACCCAACCGTCTGATCCCAAATTAACTTGAGTCTGTACTATAATAACGAGATTTTTAATAAATTCTTACATATTTTAGATTTTATATATTCAAATTGCACTAGACAGAAAATTCATCATGGCGTCAAGCAATCATTAATCCTGAGTGAGTTGTTTACTTTAATTATTCTTTTTAATGGATGAAATTTTGTAAATAGTGGTCCATGAAGTTCATAGTTTATTGTTGATGATGTAACATTTAATTTATCTGTATTAATCGATGTGACGCTTGTACTGTCACAACCAACAACGTGCAGTGTACTTTCAATTGATTGAATACGATTGATCGATAAATTACTGTAAAAAAGTACGCTCCTGTTAGGATGTACACATTTGCTTGCACGTGCGACTAGTATTCAGAAACGACCAACTTGGTTACGTATGAGTGAGTATTACTGAACTATATTTAGTCAATATAATACTGATTTGAGCCGTGAACATTTTGTGCAAGCAAAATTTGTTACGTCCAATTCAATTCAAGTAAATGTGGACTTCATGGAAAACTTAGAATTTTAGTGGCACTAATGCAAGCGGTGTAAATGTATCGATAATAGCAAAAAATATGAGGTTATTTATGTCATGGGGGTAAACGAGGACATCAGTTGCCTGACGATAAGTAATTACAGTTAACCATGCACACCTGTGTCCGTGTGATGCTGGATTAAGAATACAGAATGACACCACCCTTATTCGTCACATAATCATCATCATCCTCATCAACAGCCTTTTACAGTCCACTACTGGACATAGGCCTCTCCTTAGCAAGGAAGTTTTGGTCTACTATACTATGCTGGCCAGACGGGTGGGAATAGGGTTTGTTTCAAGTTTTCCTTCTCTTTGTAATGATGCTGTCATGCATTACATAAGTGTCGTAAAAACCAACTAAGGGAACGATCTATGCAGGACAATATCACTGTAGTGACAAAGAGAAGGAAAACTTGGTATAAAGCATAGGTTTGTTTGGCAAATGGGTTGGTATTGGTAAACGTCTGTCACCACTGCGACTGCAGTGAGGACTCGGCTCAGCACACGCTAGCGGTTTGTTCCGCCTGGGCGGTGCAGCGTGCTGTTCTCACTGCAGTTATTGGAGGAGATCTCTCGTTACCGGCCGTCGTACGCTCCATGGCCGATAGCGACAGTTGTTTTACCGCGGTCACAACCTTCTGCGAAGACGTAATTTCGCGGAAGGAGGCGGCGGAGAAGGCCTGGGAGGACGATCTCCACTCGGATCCAATTCGCCGCTGGCGAGCCGGGCGGCGGAGGCGCGCATACCAGCGTCTCATGCCACCTTGAGTGTGGCTGCGGGTGGACGGGACGGGTTTTCCCCTCCATCCGCTGTAGTGGTCAGCCGCGAGGAGGTGACGTACGGCACACGCGGACTAAATAGAGAGTGTACCCATAAAGTGGTGCCCGCAGTAGCGGGCAGGCGCTAGGAAGGATCTGGATGTCGTAATAGCAGCGGTTCCCGGATCCCTCCTATCTCAGGCACAGAGTGGCACACCGTGTGGTTTTAGTCGGTCCGAGTCCGACACACCACCCCGCCGTAAACCCCAAGGTGGTTTCCACACTTAAAAAAAAAAAGTATAGAAAGCATAGAAGAGAAGTATTAGGCTGTTTAATGCTTTTGATACGATGTGAAGAACGTGGACCGCCTCGGGATATTTGGCGTTCCTTGGATCATGTAGTTATAATCAAAAATCCTTACTATCAACTGAATCTTTCGCTGTGTATTGAGAAATTCCAAAAAACACTGCTACATCTATAAACAGTCGGTAAGTCTTGTACAATCGACGCATTATTAACAATAGTAATGTATCATTTGAACAGAGATCTACTCCGCTGTGTTTCTTGACATTTACTACTCTTATTATTCTCTTGTATTCGTTCAATAAAACCAGTTTACAAAATATTTCATATTGTTTTCAATCTACCTGTTTTGGTAGGCATCTCAGTAAATTATTACTGCGCATTTTAGTAGATATTGATACTATATTTATGTACACTGCATATCACATCTTCACGGTTATTAAAGCCTCAATAATTTGTTTATAGAAGTTGAAAAATATCACATTTAGTACATATTTTGCAGCTATAGACAAAAATAGTTACATAGTGTTATGTTAGATATGTAAATAATACATGATGGGTTATATCGTTAATATTGTTGCACATACACTGAAAGGGTAAACTAAAGTGTATGTAATCCACTCTCGTTATAAGGGGCAAGCCTCAATAAGGTTCAAAGGCCAGCGTGGTATAGCAGGCCAAAACATTCTGAAGCTTCTGAACAATTCTGAAGCAGCCACTAGCAGGCTATTAACGGTTATTGATGATGATGACAATTTAGAATTTTTGAGGAGAAAATTACAAATTCAACATAAAAGTTAGTGAGCTGGAAAGGCAACGAGAGGAATGCGGTATGAATAGATTCCAGCACGTATCTACGCAAGGATTGGAAATATGGGTTCAAATGGTCCGATTCGTATAACTTAGAGCCGTAGTTCTAAACAAAAGGAGCGATTTACTGAAGCGATACCACGTTGTCATATAAAACTGATATTAAGCAATACTTTCGATACTTCTCACCGCATGAGAGACGTTGCCAATCCCAACCTCTTTCTCCTGATTCTGGAGGAGAATCGAGGGATGCAACGATCTATTGACTCTTGAGTTGTGAGTATCCATGAACTCCGGTGTTTCCTTGCTATCGAGTGATCCGTCTGCTTAATTGTATGGATGACTGATGCACTCCTAGCTGATTTCACCGCGGCCAGTCTTGACGGAGACAACCAAAGAGATCAGCACAGCACAGGAACGACGGCTTTGCGTGGATTCCTAACTCCGGGCTGATCTTTTACATTATAAGCATTTCTATTGAATAATCACAAGAACTCAAAAGCACTTGGCCCAAAACTCAATCCGGTAATTGAACGCAAGACCTCTTAATCTACAATCACATGCGCTAACCCCTTTTCCTTTCTTTTTTTAACTTATGGATAATCCCCACGGGCCATCACCCCACCGGGATTTACGGTGAGGTGGTGTGTCGGGATTGGATCGATTCACTCTGCGTCTGGAATGTATGGTATAATGAGGATGTTATTAAACCATCTGGACTCCTCCCAGCGCCCGCTCGTATTAACACGGACACCATCAACGGCTAAATTCCATTTTTAGGGAATGTATGGCACACGCTGACGACGCCTCCTCGCAGCTGGCCATTATAGCGGATGAAGGAGAAAATCCGTAGACCAACTAGGCAGTGTGACTACACCATGAATACAAACAAATTGAATACCTCCTTTTCTGATGTCGGTTTAAAGATGACTACATCCTGTTTTGATGAAGACTGTGACGTCACAACAGCTAGTTCTGTAGTTCTCAGTGGAATAAACCTCTACACTTCATTACCTTTGATTTATAACAATGATACTCATTATAATATTCCATACGTGATTTAATGATACACGGGTAACTACTACATCGTGTTTTAGTAATGTTATTGCTTTACCGATATCCATAGACTATTAAACTCAACTACATGTTTACACCGTATGTCATATTGCATTGAACTGTGGCCGTACTGACTGTTCTATCCTGATAGGTCAATTTTTTTGGGGTCAAAAGGTTTTGTGTCCCTTTTTATACAAGAGTTATTTTCATAGTATATATTGCAAAAATTATTTAGCATTGTGAACCTGTCCTTAGAGCTCAATATTGAATACTGAAATTACCTTTACCCGTATACTGTTTGCTGGAAACACCCTTAATCTGAAGTGGGTTTTTACACCAATAACACCCTTCGGCCATAGTCTATAACTAATAGTTTTCATATTTGTTTTAAAAAGAGGCTCAGAGAATTTCTTGTCGTCACTGTATAGATTTTGATGGAAATATTTGCACATTGTATATTTTAATTTGAGTAAAACGATTTATTTGATCACGTTTAGTCAATTATTTTATTTCGATTAGTTTTCTTTCGATCAGTTGAACTTCAAAACACTTTAATCTATCTAAAAAACATCTCACTAGGCCACCATAGCGTGTGTCGCCATACTGTATTGTCTGCATTCGCAGTGAGTATGGCGACTACCACTCTTGGATTCCATTCATGCTTTCCATCAGGCAGAGTAGAATAACTTTAGAAGGCTTCTTTAAAAAAAAATCTATCCTGTGTCTGGAAACATATTTTAACTCTTGAGTTGCTGAGTAATTTTTATGAGCATCAGACATGTCTGTTTACTTGCCCCACATTTAGTAAAAAAAAATTAGAATAAATATCAATGTTTGTTTTATTTTTTATATTTTATAGCTTGTAAACAACACAGTGGAATAAACCCTAGCATACATTTAAGAACTTATAAACAACAGAGTAGGCAACTAGGTATTTACGTATTTACACTTAACATGTAAAGTTTAAATATTCATTAACGTTTTATTGGTATAGTGAGTCAAGTGAAGTACAACTGTGTTACGCTAATGCGACAATCACTTCTGTCAAAATTAGAAGATTTTTATTTTCATTAGAAAAATTTTGCAATGTTATCGTTATGGGAAATGTTGGCAATATTTGAATTAATATGAGAAACAAACTGGCACTAAAGCAAGTGCACATTTTTATGCAACGCATCAATTTAAATGCTAACTGTAATAAAATTAATTCAATTTTTGAAGAAATTGGGCTATTTAATGCAAAGCCTTATGCCTCTTCTACACTACTCACGAAGTTCCTTGGCGAAGTACTCTAAAAAGTCGCCCGAGGCGAGTTAAAATTTGACAAGATACATAGAACCTCTCTACACTATTGTATTCCTTTAACATCGTTCAACTTCGCGAGTAGCGTAGAGGAGGCATTAGAATTATTTGGATCTGAACTTCATTAACAACATTTCTGTTTCTCAAGAAATATTTAAGAATAAGTCACGAAATATAATTTTTAAATGAAGAAGTCTGGAAAAAAATTAACTTTTTGTATGTTATTTATGTTTGACACGCGATTGACTACACAATTTTTACAACATTCTCCATCTTCTTGTACAACATATTATACATATCTACTACAAATAAACTTACAGACTACATTTAACTCTTACGATATATTCTCGTCTAAGATTTGCAAGAACATAAAATTGATCAACATAAAGCACACCGACACTCAGAATAATTATTCTGTCAGCCACATCAACTACTAACCCCTGTGGAAGTGGAAATTGTACCTAAAGCGATCAATGTGGTGACGGTTTCAAGGTGAGCACTTAATCACTGTATCTTCCGTGTAGACAACCATTACTTGGTATCCTCAATTGAGGGACGGATACACGGCTCATATACTTTCAACTGTTCTTAAATTAATTTGAATTGCCCAACATGGATTTTTTTTCTTTGTTTTTTATACAAAAGGACATATGAAAATTATATTTTATAATTAAAATATCCCACATAAGGTCGTTTGATTCTGAACTAGGCAGAGATTTTGGAACCAAACTGTTGATGAGCATACTAAAGGTTACTAAATACATACACATTATAGGAAAAATAACATTCTAAATAGAAAAGAGATAAACGATCGCACTCATCCTACAACGATCTCATTAACGTTTAGTTACGTGTGTCAATAAAAAAATTTTCGTTTGTAGATTTACTAATACCTGTCGTTGTTACATAAAAATCTATTAAACTGCTGTGTGTGCTAATTAGTATCTTAATTAATTTTACTTAAAGAGAAGAAAATTTGAACTTGAAGTATCACATAATTATTGAAAATATTACACGTGTGCAGGTACATTACTGTTTATTTTCCTCAGAACGTCTTTGCTATTTTTATACTCCTACCTGCGAGTTCTTACAACCTTTGAAAATACGTAGTACTCGTTCTATCAACAGACCATATAACAAGCGTAATTGTGGTATGTTTACAAAAATATGTTGACAAATGATATTGAAATATTTACTATTATTGTAATATATTGAAACCAAAAAGTCTTTGCTAAGAAGAGGTCTATGTCCAGCAGTGACTTGTTAAAAAAAGTTGATGATGGTGATGATGATGAAACAATATTCTTGACGTTCTATATAGATAATATTTTTTACATTTTCGCATCCATAAAACACAATTTGTAAAAAGGTTTCAATTTTAAACTAAATCACACTGTGTCATTAGAAGTCTATCAGTTTTAGTGAATTTCTATTTATATATGTGTGAGTAAAATAATTTAATTATAATAGATTAAGATCATTTTGATATCAGTAGAATTCTGACCTTTCCATAAGCAAAACACTGAAGAGAAAATTATGAAAAATTAAAATACGAATGTTAGAAACCGTGCATCGAATCAACGAGAAAGGTCTACGTCCAAAAGTAGACTGTGAAAGGCTATGATGATGATACAATTATAAATTGTGGTTTTTTGACAACAACTGAGAACAATAATACTTATAATCAAAAGATTAACATACTCTACTTTTAATAAGTGAATAAATTCGAAATTGAAAAACAAAAACGGATGAAATGACACCCTAGTGAAGGCAGAGTGATTGGATACTGCAATTTAACTGTGAGAACAAGGAAATACCATTCAGTAATTTCAAAGACACTCTCTAAAGTGGGTCACTATTCAAGAAACGATCGTTTCTTACAAATAAAGAGAACCGATGAATTCCGAATGTTTTTCAATTTGATAAGTATTTCAAGGACGTTGGGTGAAATTTCAAGCTTAATAAGAAGAAAAACTTTGTGAAAGTAGGACATTGTGATTTTATCTTTTTCAGTTCAAATCATTGTCGCTTTTATTGGAAAATAATCACTGGCTTATGTTAGCCTCAATTTTAATGAAACATAAACATTCGTTTTAGATCGACAAAACTGACAGTTGTTTATTGAATGAGCCGTTATGTGAACTGTGTCATGTTAAACAATTACTGCTTAGAAGAATACAATTCTTTTTAATACATATTTGTAACGTAAGCTCCGAGTCAATTATCATCGTTATATTGATCATTTATTCCAAAATTTATTTGAAGGCAACACAATGTATGACTTTTCATGTGTACCTATAGATTTATGAAGTGAACGGGTGTCACGTCCCTCCGACACGAAGGGAGTATCCTCTAATTATGCCTGGCGTGCGGTCCGACGGTTCTTATGTTGGGATATTGTGTATATGTTAATCGTGGCCGGGATTTCTATATCGTGATTTAGGATTAGTAGTTGCTCCGTAGTTCATTACTCCGTAGTTCGATGTGGCCTCGCTAGATGACGCTGTAGAATGTTGTTGTTTCTAGTAGTCAGTCAACTAAACTAACATTACGATTTTTTTAGAGTGCCTTTTGTGCAGAACTTTAGTGTACGACTCTAAAAAGGGAAAATATGCTGAGTCATCAATAGCCTTCAACAGCTCACTGCTGGACGTAGACTTCTCCTTAACAAGAAGGTTTCGGCCTACTATCCCACGCTGGCCAGACAGGTTCGTATAGGGTTTGTTCAAGTTTTCCACCACTTTGTAGTGATGTTGTCCTGCACAATTTGCCTCCTTACTCACCTCTTACGACAGCCATGAGAAGAATAGAGGCGGTGATACTCTGATTTCTTATTTCGTCACCACGCGAAAGATACGCTAAATATTTAAGCTTAATTTTAATTTCTTGTAGTATAAACAATGACTCGATTGAAATATTCTAAACGCAAGTGCAAGCAGCAAGGTCATTGCAACATTTATCAGTCCCGTTTCAACTATACATTCCGTACCTAAAGAGACGACGTACATTAAGCTACTAAATATCACAGCGTCGCACAATTTGACATTTGGCCTCATTATTTTCCGTTAAATATTTCTCTAATGAGTACAATTTGTTGAGATGGAATTTTGACTACAGACTACGTAAATTTTTTTATTGAAATTAATTTTACTGGGTTGCCACTCAAATAACAAGCTTTTACTTGTAACCCTTGATTCGAAAAAGGCAGAGAATATTTTATCTCCTACGTTTTAAAACAAAAAGAAGTTACATTTCTGTTTTATATCAAATGTTATATACCCCGATTGCCCAGTTGACATCAATAAGATTATCCCTACTAAGAAAGTTGGACTAAAATTATTGTTGGCAAGTTGTAAGCGTTTATTAAGTCTTTGCTTACCCTTCTTAGACATAGGCGTGATTGTATAAAGATATTGCAGTGTCATAAACAAATTTAAAAATTTAGCGTGTTAACGACTAACTCTCGCTAATTTAACATTAAAAACTCTACTCCTGTTAGTGTTAAGTTTAATTAGTCAAATGTAAACAATGAAATCTGCTACTTAACTATATAAGTATATTGTAGATACCATAGATTTTAACTCTTCTGCGGTAATTACCGTAATTAATGATTGGGGTTACACCTCAGCGCTTCTTTTTTAATGAATAATAGAATAGACATTCGTCTTCAAGCTCACTTGATAGAAAGTGGCAATGAAAACAAAGGTGGCACACGCCAATTAGGATTGTAAAAAAACTAATTAAGACAAGAAATATTGTTCCCCACTTGATGAATATATTTTTTAGGTCCTACATAACAAATTTCCCCTTTCCAGTGACGTGATTAACTGACGTAAAAGAGGAAAAATTTATTCTTTATAATGTATTCAAATCAGTGGTCAGTTGTATTCCATTAAGCAGCCCATTTCGATAACCTTTCTGACTTCTGTGTGGCGGCTAGTTGTTTGTGGGAAGCATGTACACTATAAATGGATCAATGACGTTTCATTATCTTGATTTTGCTCATAATAGGTCCGGAGTAAAAACAAACAGTAGAATTATTCCATAGTCCATGTGTATGTGGACGAGAGAAAGGGTGTGTTTTGTTATGAAATTATTGTTAATTATATGCATGTCTTCTTTTTGTGACGTAGGTATACTATCGCCGCTCATTGAAATTTGCATCTTAAGAACCTCAGGTGTGATGCCTTTTGAGTGTTGCCCGACTATTAGACCGCGGACACGAGGTCAGCGGGAACTGGGTAGCTGGCGCGTGCAGCAGTACGTTTTAATGCATAGATTTATAGGAAAGTGACCTCGACAGTAGTAGCGTAAAGAAAAGCAGCAAGCCTACATTACCGCGCCGGTCACCGCTCCGCCGCCGCCGCTGCTCCACGCCGTCTGACTTCGAGACCACGTCCACGTCCACTTCAACAGGGGTTTGGGATCCGGTAACTTTACTAACCCGGTGAAAAGGGACAATAGAGTTGATTAACACTAATTTTCCATGAGACCGTGATATCACTACGGACAAGTCAGTCCTTTCGTGCCCACGCTCCCATACATATTGTCTTCTTTCGTCGTTGCGTTTTAATACTTTTCGAATAAGTTTTATAGATAGCTGATAAAATCAATATTCCCAAAGTACCAAAGAGCAGTCTACATTTAGTCTGATACTAGTTCATAATTTTAATTTCTACTATTATTATAACTAAATTAATACTCGTCGAGTCCATTTAATTTTAGACGTCTACTGTATATTAGCTAAAGCATCAGATTTTTATCCTTTACGTAACCGACAGAAATAATTACTTTTACAAGTCGAACAAGAAACTTTTTTGTTCTTGGAAAAAGAAAGATGAAAAGTACGAAATACTTTTTAAAGAATTACGTCGTTTTTCTTCGTCATCAAGATTTATCTATATTGAGTGTTTGTAAGTTAACTGAAGTTACTACAACGATTCCTTGTTAACTATTTAAAAAGTAAATGTTTTAAAAGTAACTATCTTGCAAATAATGCAGTTTATTCCATACTGACCAGACAATACCATACAAAATAAATTTCTTTTTGCAAATTCACTGTGGACCTATTTTATGTTACCCGTACCACGTTTGTTTGTTAGCGTCATCAGTATCATCCCAAGTCCTTGTGAAAACTTATCAAACATCTTAAAGTATGACTACATCCGTACACAACAGTACTCTAACGTTTACCGTCTTCCTTCTCAGAATTTTCACTTTATTAAAAACACGTACATTTATGTCTTAAAAGTGTTGTAATTTTTTGGACAATCTCTGGCATTTATAAAGAGATAAATAGAAAGATGTATTACACAAAAAAATTGCCAGATATAAATGTGGTTGTCCAAAAAACCAAACCATTAATAACCCAATAAATTGCCACGATCCGAAAATATGACCCGGTTTTAAGATCACTTCCTAATAATGTAGAGGTTATCTTTTTTTACGCATCTACATTGACAAAACAAAATCTAAGCACTTTTAAAAAGTTGATTGTCCGTCATTGAAAATATAACTTGTAAACAGTCAAAATCTCAATGCTTCAAGGACATGACATTATACAGAGATGGCGCCGCAATGATGTTTAAATAAACACACAAATTCACATATATCTACACTTATCACACATTACGACCATACGTTTTATCATTACTACTATATTTACTGTACGTGTTATCAATGAATGGATGACGTCAAGCCAAGCCCCTCGTTCATCGCTACGTATAACAACGACTGTTATTTAAACTTTGATTACAATTTAAAGGAAGGATCTAAATTTGGATTGTTTGTCTATTTTCCTCTTTACTTATAAATAACTAAGAGTAAGAGTTGGTTTGTTTATGACGTATTACGCCTCAACTGACTCAATAGCTGCACGGATGGCGTAGTCGTTTCTGCGTTAAGTGTTACAGGTTTAATACCCATAATGGACAAAATTTGTTCTGAGTCTAGATATTTTTTGAGTCAGTTTCATGTCTGCTTGTTAAGTCGCCCAGGGTGCATGGTATATTCCTTCTCTTGTCTTGTTGTAAGCTGACCCTGTATTATGGTAGGTAGACTTTTGATAAATATACTTTATCAATATTATTAACAGCCTACTACTGGACATAAGCTTCTTAGAAAGGGGAGGCTTTGGCTTACAGTGCCCTGCTGTCTTTTTTTTTTGTTTGTTTGCATTAACTTTTTCCTCTCTTTTAAACATGTATATATATATAGATACATGTGTATGTATGGACTGGAGTTTACGGTTGGCCTAGTGGTTTAAGCGGTCGCCACGCCGCTTTCTACAGAGCTGAGTGTTGTGAGTTCAAATCCCACATGGGACAACACTTTGTGTGATCCATAAATTGTTGTTCTGAGTCTGGATGTTTTTTGTATCCGTTTCTTGTATGTTATAAAGTCACCCGCGATACAGGATTTATTCTTAGTGCGGGTGTTGTCATTTTTAAGAAAAAAAGTAATACAGCTCTGGAATATGCACGAACGTAAATAATTACCTCTTGACGAGATGACAGAATCACCATAATTAATGTTAGACTCCCTAAAAATCTAGTATTCACAGTGTGCGGATGTAAAATGTATTTACACAATATACGAGTATATGTCTTTATTTATTTATGTAAGTGATAACTGTATATGTAAGTTTATGACAGTCCTATAGATATAATATGATAACCTCTGACTTCAGCCTCTATGCGCAAATTATACACAATTTCTATACCACCCAAAGGTTGACTGGCAGCGAATGCCGAGGGCTTTAAGTCCGCCGATATACATGTGTGCATGAATTTCTTTTTAATAAAAATAATAAAGATTGTATATGAATTACACTTAAAGTCATAAGTATCTACACTTAAATAATTTAAAAGCCTCCTTTCTAAAGCTCTCCTTGGACATAGGCCTCTGCCTATGTCCAACGGTAGACTGTTGAAGGTTGTTGATTATTGATGATATATTCTGAGTAATGATCGTGTTCATCAGAGAACAAGCGTATCTCACCAACAAGGTGTGTAGTTCGGCGAGGCATTTGTTCAGGTATATTTTCTAATTATTTTGAATAAACGATTAAATCAAAATTGTTTATAACAAGTCTAAGTTCAGCAGTTATGATCACTAGAGCGACGGTCCAACGATATCTAAAATTTACGACAAAATTTACATTCAGGCAACCAAAGAAGAGAGCTAAACTTAGTATGCATGTGAAATTGGTTGATATATATGTATCACCTAATAACTTGAATAACTTATTAGAAAATATATGTTTATGTAATGAATGGCGGCAGGCTTAGGTATGTTTTAATAGAACCCGTCTCTAATACGTGCGAGCGTCGCCACACAAGGACTAGAGTACAAAGGGCTATCACAGATTTGCAGCGAACCTGTTTTGCCTACACAACATATTACGTACTAATTAATCATATATTAATTAGTTGTATAATATGTATAATAAATATAATGTTACTAGTCTAGTGGTTAGTGGTCCGTACTTATAAGTCAGAGATCGTAGGTTCGACACCTACCCTGGACAAATATTTGCTTAACAATGTAACGACGACATTTAGGCCGCCATAGCGTGGGTTTGTAGGCCCACAGCACAGGTAGCGTGAGTATGGTAGCCACCACTCTTGAATTCTATTTATGCTTTCCATCAGTTAGAGTGGAGTCACTTTGGTAGGCTCTTACAAAAAAAAAGACAAACGATCATTCGTTTGATTTGCATGTGGATGCAGTTGCAATTATGATGAGTACGATGAAGACTCTATAACGGGTGTTAAAAAATAGTGTAATGCAAGAGAAAAAAATGCTTTGACACCGGTTGTCTGTGAGACCACGCGGCCACGGCACCAATTTGCTCTATCCTACCACATTCTTGCCGAAAGCATAATTCCGCAACTGTAAGTTTGACTAAAGTGTGACTCGAGGAACGCGGCTTTTTAAAATGACAGATATTATGAGACTATAAAAACAATTCTACGGTGTTTTATACTTGTCGTCATAGGTCACATTGTAAACTAATGACCGATATTAATGTTGGTAAAAAATTTTCGGATTAAAGAAATCTAACTCTGGGATCTAGCTCTGTTGTTGAAATCTTTTTGATCAACTTAATAAAATTAAGGTGATCTGAAGTTTACTGGGTCGTTTGTTGTAGAATATTAATTAATATATTACAAATAAACTAATCCTACAGACTTTTTTGCATCAGATGAATGCTGTTGCTAATGTCTTGATATTTCCTCATTATAATAAACTAAAAAATGACAATGTTAGTAAAAACAAAACCAATACTAATGTTGTATTATAAAATAAAAAGTAAAATTAAATGAATATTTTAGACATCTGACACACAATGCCATCTAGGCCCAAACTAAACAGAGCTTCCACTATGGGGACTAGACAGCTGATACATAAATACTTTTTTTTTTATAAGTATTCAAACTCCAAAACAAATATTTGCAGAACATGCAAACATTTAATTCAACCCGGGAATCGAACCTAACACTACAAGCACAGCAGTTTGCATACGCTACCACCGCGCCACCGAAGCAGTTAAGATAAGAGTTTGTTTGTTTATATATTTATTGTTAATCTCAAGAGTTATTGCTTGGAAATGCCATAAGTTTTATAACATCACGTTACGACTAATAGGAAGCATCAATTAAAAATGCTGCAAAAACGAGTAATACTGATTCCTTTTGAGAGACACAGCCAAAGTTGCATGGGTCAGTTTGTTGACTAAAATGATAAAAAACTTGAAAATATGTTAATTTGCAAGTTTATTTTATACGTGTATGCATATTTATAGTCTGAAGATATACCCAAACGCTTTTGTAAAAAATAAACAAACAAAAACACGACATACCACAACCGTCCTTATTTCTTTTATATTAAGGTTGCTTTTATAATGAATCTATTTAGTTTCACCAATTACTATATAGAGGTTTTAATTTATGATCTAGGCTTGTTTAGCACGTAACTGTCATAATAAAACAATATAAACATTTGCTCAGACATTTCTGTTAAATGTTATGCAAGCTTTGGTCAACATAAATGAGTCATCATATCATTCCATAAACCAAAAAAAAATAACAGAATCTTTTTTTATAACCAGGTATTATAACACAACGTAAAATTATTTATTTCTTAAATTTTATTAACGTAGCTTGAAATTCTGATGTGTAATATGTTTTATCCTTAAATTTTTTTTCAATTCACGTCTTTGGGTATCCTTTAAAGAGATGTAAAGTATAAATCTAATTTTAGTGTAGGCTTCCTTCAGATTATATAGTTATTTGGTAATGTCAGACGTCCTCTGATCAGAAGAAAGTGGGAGCGGCTACGCTTCCGGCGGTGTCGCTTGGCACGTATAGTAACTATTTTGACTTGCCCGTGAGCGTGCGTAGTTTTAGCCTTTCGCCGTCGGTATAGCGGCCAACTACTTTTCATGTGTCGTAGTAGTAACCATGTCAGAATTAGGCGCTTGTATGTAGGGTGGTTACAGCCTTTCGGACGTTTACAGCTTGATAGATGTTAAGACGGTTAAGACCTTAAGACGCTTTGGACTGTTCGAGAAAGTCGGAGTCTCGGAGAATTCACTCCGGTCCACAGAACAGAGAAATAAACATTAGAAGTGCGATAAATGGTAAATTCCAAGAGATTATGCTTCGTACACACATAACGAGGTCAGTGTTAATGTGCCCAAGAGGTTTAAAAATAAATATCCTAAACGCCACTTATCACGCTACTAAATACAAACGTATATCTTTTAAATAAGGTAACTTTTCACTTACATAATTGTTTTTGTAGATTGGGTCACAACCGTTCAAGTATAATTGTTTTGAAAGATGTACAGAAGTACCGGCATTACGAGTAATCACACTCAAAGCACATCAAAAATTTAGGGGTGAGTGACACGCCTACATTGCATTTCTACTTAATTTTCTGTTCTGCGCCCCAGCCCAGTCGTCATATACTCACCCTTTCAAACAGTTACGTAAATTCAGATAGTACCAACAATTTATAACCGTCGAGCTGCAAGAAAGATAATTAGGTAAGTAAGCTAAAAAGTACGCAATAGGTTTTTCATTAAAATATGTAGGCGGCGATAACAATGTAAAAATGCACAAAAATAAAATTTTCTTTCGATTTTTTGTTTGCAGTTTTAGCTCAATTGTAAACCAAAAACACAGTAAGTGTTTTGTAACTGTTTACATCCGCAACTGTTTAAAGTATTTATACCTAGCGTATTCAAAGTCTATATCTAGTACAAATAAAAGTGGCTTTTGGAATTTATAATAAAGATGTAATTAAAGCCAATATGTCAACACGTTTTAATCTTTTAAGTGCCGACTGATGATAGCATCGATCTTGTGCAAATCAACATGTGCCTAAACATGTGAGTTGTGAGCCGATTAGTTCAACTGTTTGGATGGATAACTGGAATTTAGTAGAACACGTTGTTCTATTAAGGATAAAGTTTTAGTTTTAGCATTCGTTTTAACGAAAATCATTGGGGTTACTGTGCCTGATAGCGAATCGTCATCACTTTACCTGTTCTAAAGATCCCTTTAAACCTGTACTATAAACAGGTACTATAATGACGATGTAATGTACTGTATTATCCCAAAGGCAGAATTGATTTAAAATCACATTTGAATTAGAGAAAGCTTTTAACATAAGTGTTAAAACTAAATCTACTGCTTAATTAATCTTAAGAAGAAAATATGAAAAAGGTACTAAATAATTGAGTACATGATAATAGTGATACGATAAAGTTGAAAATTATATTTATATGAAATCAAAACAAATAACAAGTAAAATTAAATGTAATTAAGCAGCGAAAGATAAAAGAAAGAAATGATAATGAATGAATAGCAATTATCAACGGCAAAATACACAAACATATTTTTCCGCGTTTCATAATGCAAACGCTAGGTACTTCAATCACAATTGCTTACAAGAAGGGTTGAAACATTGCGAAACTCTCAATCTAAATACATAACTCACTCTTACGTAACGGCTACAGACTTAATGTAGAAATGGATTTAACATAATCTACGTTTAAGAAACAAAATGTTTACAAGCAGTTACATAATAGCCGAGTTTATTTTTACTGAAGTAAAATGTAAAATAAATTTATAAATGAAAATGGTTGTCTAGTTTGATTTGCTGTTCTACTAAATCTTTTGTTTAAAATGAATTGTGAATACAAACTTAACCTACATTTCAGTAATAATTAGCAGTTACGGATTCTAAATGTCAAACGTTCTTATAAATTCTGCGAATTATAAAACAATAAACTTTCATTTTTTTTTAAATATTTACCTTTCTTTTTTTAAATTAAATAGTGAGTCATAGAATATTTGGGAATGGCCCTATACAGTACTCTAGAGATAATATAATCTATCTATGGTTCTTTTATTTTGTTTTCAGGGTGAAAAATCCCTTCGAATCTTCGGCTCCTCAGAGACACAGAAGCCAAAAGTGTGTGTTGTTTCCACTGAACCCACCCCTGCGACCGGTCTCAGGTGTCCTACTCTGAAGGCGACCCGGACTAAATTATTTCAGGTCTCCTCCAGAATTAACACCGCAACTAGTCAGGTCCTATTCTGGGGAGGCTACAGAGGCTTCCCCGCTTATCAGTCCGGTTGTTATAATTTGTTGGGGCCCGACTTTTCCGACCAGGCACCTATCCTATCGCCGACCACTTATCTATGGTTCTAATCCTGTCTGTATTCGTCCAATTCAGTAGAAAAATTACTAGACAAATCTTCGTAACACTCAGGAGTTTCCGTTAGATACCGTACAACTTTTATGGCGCCCCTAAAGATGAAAATTATCGAATGAGGAAAACAGTTTATCAGAATTCATAATGATAGACGTTTTGAAGTTGAAGATATTTTTTTTAATGACTGATTACACGATGTATGAATACACTTATTAGGAGCGTAATGTATTAATTAGGTCTTTTAAGTTGAATAAATATTCTCTAGAAACGAAAACAATGAGTCACAATGTAAATTGTTTACAAGTTTTCTGACCAGAGAAATCATACACAACTTATTTTTGAGACTAATGCGCATACGCATACGGTGTGATTCCCAGTTTTGTTTCTTAGAAATGAGAACATTGAACTATCTAGAATATTTTGTGTAAATAACATTTATTAATACAATACATTTAAGAATTATTTTTTTAAATATTTATTGATTTGTTGATTGACGCATTGTATCCTTACAAATTACATACAATAATATGTGTTTTAATAATTTTAACGAACTTTAATAATTCACATCTATTTATTATGCTTATTTTTTATTACTTATTTAGGTAAGCTAGATAAGGATTCGACGTACATATATTATAAAATTAAAGTTAGTCGAACTAAATATACTTAAATTTACCTTTAATTTACAGTTATCAAGAAAAAAAATAAAAATACAATTAACATTAAAAACTTTATTTGTAAATCTAAATAGTTTCCGTATCAGATCAGGTTAGCGTGGTATCGAAACCTCTTTTCTAAGGAGAGGCTTATATCCACCAGTGGACTTTCTAAGACTGTTGATGATGTAGATTATCATATAAAATATTTCTAGAAGATTAATTCATCAATTTTCTCATAGGAAATTATTTATATTTTCATATATTAGTCATTACTACAATGATAGAAGTATGATTAGTACATTAGGCACATACTAGTGGCGAATGATGTAACATCATCTATGTGCGTTTTTCATGTTAATTCTCTTGTCATCATGACAATGCGAGTAGATAGTAAGTTCTGTCTTGTCATCATAGATTGACGACCCTGGTTATTAACTGATTTTTTTTAATGTTGCATAATAATAATATCTATCAATAAGAATAAGTTTTTGTGTTTTTACGATATTTACGGCTCGTAGCCGGTTTTAATATAGCCTTTCTCAATGAATTGACTATCTAACACCAACAATTTTTTCAATTCGAATCATTCGTCATCATTCTGAACTAGTCACGAAGGTAAGTCGTTACCGCTACGCATAGCCATCTACAAGTCAAAATGGATGTGTTTTGCAGGCTTTTTGAGGATAAAGTACCTGTGTTTTTTTTGGTTTTCAGGTCTGAAAATGCCGCAGTAAATGTCGCAATAGATCATTTATTTCACAAGTTATGCAATACAAAAGTATACCAATATTTTTGTTTTCCTGTTTAAAGTCAGAATTATTATTTTAGCTTAATATTTAGTAAAAGAAAACTATTTACTTTGGAATATATTCCGCATGCTACACAAGAGGCTGACTACAGATTCAATCAATGTACCATCTTAGCACTCAGTTCACTCGGTCTCAGCACCTCGTCTGTATCTATTTAATATTTGTTTGAAAGACTTTACGCTTCCAAACGATCTCTATCATCAGTCGATTACTAACTTCAGTACTTAATTATAATTGCTCGATTTAAGCTTTTTAAAAAACCTCTCACATCTCACATATGGCAATCTGATCTCAAACTAGGCAGAGTTTATACTATGGTGACTTAACTGCTGATAAACATATTTATACATTTATAAATACAACAAATGAACATGTTCATTTTACAAGCACTGTTCTGGGTGGGAATCGAACCCGCGACCACTGGTTCAGCAGTCAGGATCACTAACCTCTAGCCTAATCAGTGTTCAAGAGTGTTTTAGGTTTACCGTTGTGATTTGACCTTCTTTTTTTTAGTGGTTAAATTATACGTTTTTTTTTCTATATTAAGAGCCTGCCAAAGTGACTCTACTCTGCCTGATGGAAAGCATGAATAGAATCCAAGAATTGTGGTCACCATACACATTGCAATGCAGTATGGTGACCCACACTATGGCGGCCTTGTGAGATACTTTTTCACCCCCGCTTGGGGACGGAAAAGGCATGACAGTCATCGTGAGAGTGTAAGGCTTATACAGTTACCACGATACCTGTCACCCCTGCATCAATGGGCCTCCGGTCTCACACTCACCAACAAAACACGACAACACGGATGCTGGCGCTTTAGGTTGGTCTTCTGTGGGAGGGTAGTACTGCCCAGGTCGAGCCAGCGCGCTTGTGCTGAAATCAGCGTGGCTCTACTATCTAATACGTATTATGATTTCATTTATATCAAAAAAATTAATGGAAAATAAAAAAAAACAATGAAAAAGAGTAAATTTATGACTGATGTGTAAAATCGATCAAAATCAATGCGGTACGTTTCATGTTTATTCATTTATACATTATCTGTATCTACATCTTGCTTCTATTATAATAACCACCTAATAATTATTAGTTCATGCCAGTCATCACTTCATTATTGTACGTAAAAATAAATGACGACATATCACATGTGATATGTGAGATATTTGCTTGATTAGTAATTTCCAATTTCAAACTTGTTTAAGGCAGCACAGCAAATCTAAGTCCAACTGTGGACATTTCAATTGAGGTGATGATGATAGACTTTACAAACATCATAATAAGCCTAAGATTTTTTTCTTGTATTTCTTTGGGAACAGCTTTTTAATTTTTTTTCGGAAAAAGAAACAATAAAAAGTCACCTTCCCCCCTCCCCCCTCTCCAGCTGTTACCTCTCTTTTACTTATATCAGTAGCCTTCAAAAAACCGATGACCGGTCAAAACTTGTTTGTTTAGGAATCCGTTCTATACTGATATGCTATCATAATAACTTATTATGTAAAATTATTAATGTAAAAGTAAGATTATATAATAAATTTCATGTTTAGTAAAGCAAGGTTAGTGACTGCACGGATGGCGTAGTACTTTAAGCTATCGTCACGCAGCTCTTTAATGCGTGGAGTATTGTGGGTTCAAACTCCACTTGAGACAACATTTTGTGTGATAAGCAAATTGTTGTTCTGACTCTTGGTGTTCTTTGTGTCCGTTTCCTGTATGTTTGTAAAGTCCCTCGAAATGCAGAATATATTACTAATGCGGGTGTTGTTTTTCAAAAATAAAAACAAAAAAAGCATAAAGTATTCATTATTATAGATACAAACATGAAACAGAGAGGCTTGTAGGTATGTGGTAACGGTGTAGGGAAACACATTGCAAAGTTAAGTAACCCTAGCCAGGTTAGTCTATGAGCAGATATGCAACCACCTCACCTAACACATTGTGACCCTTAGTACTCAAACAACACGTCCGTCAGTCCCGGTTGCCACACGAACATTTATGGCAATCGTTACGCCTAATTTAAACTACTCGCGAAGTTTCTCGGCGAAGTACTCTAGAAAGTCGCCCGAGGCGAGGTAAAATTTGACGAGATAAGCCGAAGTGCTTCTCTACACTATTGTATTCGTCTAACATCGTCCAACTTTGCGAGTAGTGTAGAGGAGGCATTACCGGTAGTTAGAGCCCTAAAAAGTCCAATGACAATCCTTCTACAGAACTTCGATATCGCCTACTTAGGTCTGACCGCAATCCACAGGCTCAAATCTAAAAACTCAAACTCAAACCTAGTTTGGAAGCAAGATTCGGAGGCACTATGTATTAAATAACTATATATATGTACTAAATTACAGAGACACGTGGCTCACACCTTCAAGACTTAATTTATTGAATTTCATTTTATCAACTGATAAGTGATGCCGTGACTATTATCACAACATAAACACTGAATAGGCTACCTATAATACACTGGCTTTAACGATGAAATCAGGGGTGTCACTATAATAGATAGAGTGTTCTTCGTTGTAAGTGGAATGGAACGGCTAGGGTTGTATACGTGTATCTTTCCGTTCCATTTAAAATTAAATAATATTTAACAAATATAACCCATAATGAAATAAACCAATAATAACTAATGTACTAAATCTTATCTTAACTTGTAAATACTAATGTGAGTTGATTTTTTGCTGACCTTTTAATTGCTAACTATTATTAATTATTCAGTTATGTTTATGATAGGATAATTTTCTAATATATTATTAGTATATTTGCATAAATATTTACGATATGTAGTTATCATCACCAGTAATCGCATTAAATACTAGATTCTCACCGCAGTCACAGGCTGAGTCGGTAAATGTCATATCAACACATATATTAACACACACGTCACATCACATCAGCAGCCACAGTCAACAATCCACTGTTGGATACAGGCCTCTCCTTAGTAATAAAATTTACGAGTACATGCATTGTTGCTTCGTTTAGTCTTAAACCAATTACTAACATTTTCTAGTCTGAAATACACGTGGGTGATACGATGTGAGTTCAAATTTTGACACATCAAAAACCAAAAAAATGCATGTCTTTTATAAAAATCACTGATCAATGAACACTCAACTCGACTAATTTATGATCGCCTATAAATAATTTATGTCCAGTTTAATCATACACAATATTTCTTTTGCAGACATACTTTTGACAACCCTGGCACTGCTGTGTCATTGCCACCAAGTATTCTTACGATAACGATATTTACTTAGGAGTAAAAAATCACGAGCATTTTGCAGTGTTTATGCTTTTAAGAGTAGTGTACACAAATGTGTATATACTTAATGTGTAAATACTCTATAAGTCTTTATGTATGACACCTATATTAAAATGTAACCACCTAACAATTAATACGACGGTTCTCTTGTCATCCGGTAACTCTGCATTCCGAAAGTGAAAACGCAATATTGTTTCATGCAACTGTATGTTACGCAAGTGCTTATGGAGGATGAACGTCGCTCACCATCAGGTCTGCTAGTCCCCGTCCTATGCCATGATATCTTTTTTTATAAGTTAAGTCAAGTTATAACAACTGAAAGGTAGAACTAATGTTTGGTTCTATAATGGTTTACAATCAGAGCGGCAATGTAATTATTTGTTAAATTATGTGTTAAAAACACGAAACATCAACACGGGGCCGTAACTACACAAGTTGTAGTCACAACTGTATATCATTTATTATTAAATAAGTAAGCCCTTATATAATAACAAAATATTGCAATTCAAGGTGCTTGTTGTGGGTAAACTACAGTTATTTCACAACGGTATATTTATATACAAAGATTTTTGCATTTCAGTTGCGTCTATTTTGACCTTCACAATGTCAGTTAAATTACATACTTCTTAATATACCGCATACAATTCTCGTATTAATCCATAGTAACATAATAAATATAGAAGTAACTCTGTGTGTATGACTGTCTGTCGTCAGACTGGCAGGACTAAATTACTAAACTAATTTTGAAGAATTTTAGTAATTTTTAAGGCATTTCTTGGAAAATCAGTATTATGCTTTAGATTGTCATGCTAAAGTTATCATGCTAAACCATTAAATGGGATGACTTTATTAAAAATGAATGGACCAATACAAAACGACAGCACGGATGCTGTTGACTTAGGTTGATCTTCTGTGAAATGGTAGTACTGACCCGGTCAAGCTGGCCCGTTCGTGCTGAAATCAGCGTGGTTCTACTACCCGTCATAATTATTTATCTTTCTTTCTTTTTTACAGAGATAAGTAACACTTTTAAACAGACATAGACAATTTTTATTGTGAAATAAATGAGATAAAACAGGAAATCAAATGTTGATTAGAATATCAATAAGTGATCAGTACACAGGTAGCATTTGTACACTAAGTGGAGTATCAGTGCAGACAATTTCTCAGGTTATGTCTATAACTCTAAGCTTGGTTCAAATTCGTGCAATTTTGGTAGCATGTAGTTGTTGATATTAACTGCAGTGAAGGTGGGCCGAAAATGAAATTATTCAAACATTAAAAAAAAACATCAAATTTAAAATTACTACTATCAGTGTTATATAAATAAAATAATAAATAAAAATAAAAATGTTTATTTGTTTCTAAAATTACAACACTATTCATACATTGTTTATGGGTACATCATTTATATGGTTATATTATTATTGGTACAAATTCTGATTCCCAAACTAGGCCGTGGCCTGTATCTTGGGAAACAGTGTTCAATCGTGCTAAAAATCATAATATAGGTTGTATGCTTAGAAGCAGTTTTTACATGTACTTATACGTTCTTAACTTTCCAAATTACAAAAGTGTGAGAAGGTGTCTAGGTGTGTGTATGTGTGTATGTGTGCGTGTGTGTGTGTGCGTGTGTGTGTGTGCGTGTGTGTGTTGTGTGCTAGTGTATGTGTGCGTGTGTATGTTTATGATAGATAAGTAAGTAGATCTTCCGTTTGTGTGTAGTCAAGTTGCTGTAGCCAATTCAGAATTTTTACTTTGACTTCACGTCGATTTAGTCCGACTATGTTAATTTTTTTATTTAGTTCATTATACAACTTCACACTTATACCACGTGTTTGTTTTCTCGCGAAGGAGGTTCTGCACGTTATACGAGGACAGACAGCTGACGAGACACGTTTTTTAGGATCTGGAAGGGGGACATCTCGATGTTTCCGAATAATTGCCTTCAGGATAAATAATTTGCGGACTGAGAGAACTTTGCAGTCTGAATAGATTTTGTCTGTGGGGCTATAAGGGCTATAAGGGCTATAAGGCTTTTTTAGCATTACTTTTAGTAATGCTCTCTGTGCTCTGTCTAGTTTTATTAGATGCGTCTCAGCCGCTCCGCCCCAAACAGTGATACAATACTGTATAACAGACTGGCAGAGGGCAAGGTACACAAGAGTCAATTTGTCTCGCGTCAAAACGTCTCGAAGGGACTGAAAAATGTATATCAATCGTCTCGTTCTGGTTGTAACCAATTGAATGTGCTTTTCCCAATTTAGTCTATTGTCAATCAATACACCTAGGTATTTTGCATGTGTGACCGGTGTAACTTCAAGACATGAGCATCCATTACGGTTTGTACATGTGTGAGCTATAATGGAGAAATTATGAGCAGGGTCGGTCCTTTTGCTTAAGGAAAATGGTAAATAGTTCGTTTTAGGTATGTTGAGTGTTAGGAGATTTTTACACAGCCAGTGCATGACTTCTGAGAGAGAGTGTTCAGCACGATCCTTCACCGCTTGCCAATCCGGACCCCAGATAAAAATAGCAGTATCGTCCGCGTATGTGAAGATCTTAGTGTAGGGCAACTGCAATGTGCAGAGATCATTAACATAAAGCAAAAAAAGCGTAGGGCCCAAAACACTCCCTTGTGGGACGCCGTAATTCATAGATGTCTCATCACTAAGATAATTCTCAATTTTTACTTGTTGACTCCTGTTGGTAAGGTAGTCTTTCAATACAGCGTGTGGCAATCCCCGCACCCCAAGTCTCTCAAGCTTCTCAAGAAGGATAGGCACAGGAACCGCATCGAATGCCTTCGAAACATCCAAAAACAAGCACAAACTTCTATTTTTTGTGTCTATTGCATCTACGATAGCGTTTGTGAGGTCCAAAACTGCATCCTCGGTCGAGATTCCAGAACGAAAGCCATACTGATTGGGTGCAAGTATTTTTTTCTGTTCCATAAAAGATTTCAGCTTGCGATTTAACACTTTTTCTAAAATCTTAGATATTGCCAGAAGCACTGCAATTGGTCTATAATTATTTACACAGTACCTGTCCCCAGTTTTATAAATAGGGTGTATTATTGACTTTTTGAAGACATCTGGAAAGACACCAGTACGTATTGCAAGATTGCATACGTGAGTTATTATTGGAGCCAGAACCCGACTATTTTGTCGCAGCACCTGAGACGAGACATTGTCCCAACCTATGGAACAGTCTGGACGAAGCTCCAAAATAATTGCCTTGCCTATATCGTGTGGTGACGTGTTAAGAATACTAAGTGTCAACATCCCTGTTCATCTCATGGATATCGCAAGAGGTGGTTAAGGGAGCAAACCACGCAGTTACACATTTTTTTATATTAAGAACCTGCCAAAGTGACTTTACTGTGCTTGATGGAAAACATGAATAGAATCTAAGAATTTTGGTTACTATACTCATTGCGAATGCAGACTAAGCAGTATGGTGACCCACACTGTGTGGGCTAGTAAAATGCTTTTACATGCCTCCTTGGGGGCGTACAAAGCAAGACAGTCATCGTGGCATTGTGTTATGCACACTTGCCACGACAACTGTCGCTCTTGCATCAATGGGCTTCACCGACGAAAGACGACAGCACGTATGCTATCGCTTTGAGTTGATCTTCTGTGAGAGGGTAGGACTGTCCCGGTCGAGCCGGTCTGTTCGAGCTGAAATCAGTGTGCCTCTACTACCTTACTACCTACTACTACGTCACTGCAAAGAAAAAGAAAAATTGGAACAATTACGTACAGTAGGTCACTCTTGCACGTGAGGGATCGAAACCATTCTTTATAAATTGAGATTTCAGTTAAATTTGAAGAGAAGACCACCAGGCGATAATATGGGTCTACTTTATTCATTAAACTACGAATTTATGATTTCCTACTGCTAAGTGAATAATAACGTATGTTAACTTGTTTTGGTCTTCAGAAGAGTGTTTATTTTCAGAGTTTATGCGAAACCTTGAACTGGTTTCGTGCTCCTATGTTTGACATGTAAACAATAAAACGTATGGTATATGCGACTTTAAGTTCCTATTATATCCTACTTTCTTTTTTTTGTGTTTTGGTAAAATAACTTGACAGGCGTGGTCTGTTTTGTACGGTCTTAACCTTGTACTTTATGATAACTTATTATTTTGAATATTGATATTTTTAGTTGTTAATATACTTAATATTTCGGACATTTCGGACATCTGACACGCAACGTAATCTAGTCCTAAACTAATCAGAACTTGTACTAGGAGTACTACACAACTGATTTAAATAAATATATACTTTTTTTTTGTAAATACATGCATATTATACATAAAGAACACCCAACTCCGAAATAAATATTTACAGATAATTCAAACATTTGGTCCGACCCAGGATCGAACCCGAGATCTCAAGCACAGCTGTCACATATGCTACCACTGCGCCACCGAGGCAGTCGTTATCCTTATTTATATAGGTACACTGAAGTAGCAGTAGTACAGTCATGTGGTGGAGGATTAGGTGGAATAAAGTATCTACTTAAATTCTAAAACTGTGAGAAATACATGATATTTTTTATTTTTAAAACATGATCATAATTTTTTGTTTACTATTTTAATGGATATATTGAAATATTGGCTTGTTTATAAAACACAATTTATTTATTATTTTAATATATATTATTTGTTATTATTTTAATATATACTCTTGTAATTTTCAGGTTTCTCTATATAACTCGGATGCGTTGCTCTCAAGTAGGTATAATTGTATTGTAACCGGAAAAAAGAGAGGTACTACAAATGAGTAAACCTTACAAAAGGAAATCTCTGAGAAAAATCAAAACCTATGATGATTCAAGATTTTGAGTTTTGTCCGAACATACATAGATGTGGGACCATTTCGTTATCAACCTGAGAACATCCTAAAATAATCGTAACATTCACTTGTTATTTAATTACATCCATTGACGTAATAACTACTGAAACAAAAATATTAAATACTGAAGTTGTTAAGCATAAAATTCCCAAATTAAAAAAATAAACATTATACATTCATTATGTTAATTAAATGTGGATAAAATGCTTTAATTTCTTGGAAATATATTCCGGGGATGTCCCCATATAAGTACGTGGTGTCTAAATATTTCGGAAAAGATCATCAAAGTATTTTTATCAAACTTTAAATCAAAAGACGAAAACATTCATTACCAGTTACCATCCGAGCCATGTATCCTTTAGCATCTCTTGCCTCGTCATGTCCGTTTGCCTTACTGCAATTTACCATCAACTTCCCTCCCTCCTACAAACGATTACATTCCTATTCCATGTAGTCGTTTGTAACAGGAGGGAGGCCCAGGTCATCGGTGTCGTCGTAGGAGAGTTGGCGTTGTGTAAGTAAAATATCTAAAACCATTTGCGATGTTACATATTTCTCTATCTCCTAATAGTTATGATTACATTACATAACAATTTATTTACAACGGCAACTAAATGCAGACAATACAGCATGGTGACCCACACTGGCTGCCTAGTGAGACACTTTTTGACGCCCTGTTTGGGGACGTAAAAGACATGACAGTCATCGATGCATATATATACGATGGTGTAAGGCTCCCCACGCGTACCACGTTAACTGTCACCGCTGCGTCAATGAGCTTCGGGTCACACACTCACTAACGAAACACGACAGCACGAATGCTGTCGCTTTAGGTTGGTTTTCTGTAAGAGGGTGGTACTGCCCAGATCGTGCTGAAATCAACGTGGCACTACTACCTTATTTATGTATGTATATTTATATTGTAATGTGAAATTACAAACCTTACGTACACGTCATCTTATTTCCTTAATTATTTCCTTTTTTTCCTTAATTAATTTTGAAGAACTTCTTTTTATCTTAATAATTCCCCCTTACGCTTTTATGACGCATTTTAACAAAAATAAATTTGAATCAGCAGGTATCAGTGAACACTATTCCGGGTGTCTGACTGATGTTACTAGATATATTTCCAAGATAGATACATCTCATTTGCAAACAATGACTATGTGCTACTGCTGACCACAAAAGGTAATTTGTATTCAGCTCAAATTCTTTAAACTCTTGATATAATCGATTTCGAAGTATCTGGAATAATTAAATGAATACCACCATAGAGAAAAAAATATGCAAAAAGAGGGCTGTTACAAATTTGACCGATTATGATATTTTTTAAATTAATATGATCTAAATTATTCTTTGCCTGAATTTGTTAAAGACTGATTAGCCGATCAAGAGATTCACTACATTAGAAATACAAATATGTTGTACAATTACTTTAGTGGTATTTCTGTAATATGATCTGATGCTGCAGCTAAACCTTGGTTTGATGCTGGTATTGGAAGTGTTCAAAATTTTTTTTATGTGTTTGTACTGTTACATAATAACAAGAATGAATAAATATAATTACTGTAAAAAAAACGAGTTTAAAAAAGTAAAGTGTTTTGACAATTTCATTTTAAAAGTAAGTCACTGGCTATATCTTTTTGAGGTAAGCCAAATATCCTGATATAATTGAAGGTCATGCAGATGTGTGTATGTATTATAGGACGTGAACACGTAAAGTCATTGTGACAGAGTCATTATGTAAATATTTATTCTATATGCAAATATATAACATAATAGTTTAATCACAGTACCGCTTTAGATTCGAATTAAATTAAGCAATTAAAATGTATATGATGTTTTAACATTACATTAATATATTTTTTTAATTTAACTTTAAATCGCTTATAAAAAAATATTTACAAGATATAAAAATATCTTAAAGTCCAATTGCGTTTTAATTTCGTAAAATACTCGTGGTTTAGGATAGTTATAAAATTTTTGTTCTTTGATCATTTTAAAAAGATGATGAAGGTGACATAGAAAGGAGAGTGGAAGTGAATAAATAAGGTGAATGGTGCCCTTCACTCCTTTGTTGCCAATAAAAACGTATCTAAAAGGATTCGTTTAACTATGCACAATTATGTGTTGGTTCCAACCCTTGTAGTATTCTTCTTCTGTCCGTATATAGCATGTACGGGCAGAAGAAGCACAAAAGTTTCCTAAGAGTATGTGTGGTGTGAACGTTGTTAACAGAGTCAGTAATGTAGTGATAAGAGAGGGGTGAAAGATGATTTAGTGACAAAAATTGAAAAGGGCATGTTTCGATGGTGTTGCGACGTAGAGAGGATGGATAATAGAAGACTCACGAAAGGGACTTATAGAGTGATTGTGTGTGGAAGCGTCAGAAGAGATTGTTCACGGAGAATATTTACCGACCCAATGTGAAAAGTAGCAGGTACCGACAAGCATGTATGCAGCGATTGATGAACGCGGACGAAGCAAGAGAGATTTGTTAGGACCGTGGTGAATGGAAGTCAATTGTCTCGACCTATCCCTCTGCGAAATAGATTTGACTTTATGTATGCATGTGTAATTTTAAAACTTATTAGCTATCCACCCCGGTTTCACACGGGTGCAATCGTCGTTTTTGGCCACTCAGCTCATGCATTTTAATCCTTTGATATTTTTGTTCTACATTAAATGTACAACATTTCTAACGTATCTAGTTCGATAAGGATGAAGGTTATTATTATAATATACACAAACAAATTAAATCTTAAAACATAAACATGTTACTACAGATTATCTGTAGAAAATAGACATACCATTGCGATTTTGTAGATATTTTTAAGGTTCACGATTGCGTAGTACATCATTTTGACATATCTAGTAAAGTTTCGTTAGTATTAAATAAAAATATAAATAATTGGACATCTGACAGACAACGCATCTAAACTAAGCCGAGCTTGTAATATGACAGCTGAACTGACTGATAGAATACTTATATGCTTTTTGTTTTTAAATACATGCATATTATATATAAAAAACACTCAAGCTCAGGAACAAATATTTGTAGGTCATACAAACGTTTGGTCCAACCCCAGAATAGAACCCAATAAAAGCGTTTAAAATTTCTATTTTTGGAAACATTTACTTCTTGTTGTTCTTATATCATAAGGGTGTATTTTACGTATATACTTTCCATGAAACATAAGCTATATGATTTTTGAAAATTATATTTAAGTCTGTTGCGTAGTTTAATGCATCTAAACTGCTTCGGTGGCGCAGCGTTAGTGAATTCGACCGCTGTGCTTGAGGTCTCGGGTTCGATTCTCGGGTCAGACCAAATGTTTGTATGATCTACAAATATTTGTTATGAATTTTAGATATTTTCTATTTATATGTATGTATTTACAAAAAAAGCATATCAGTGTTCTATCAGTCAGCCTAGTTATCATAGTACAAACTCTGCTTAATTTGAGACTAGATGACGTTGTGTCTCAAATGTCTGAAATATTTATAAAAAAAACTAAGAGCACAAAAAAGAAAAGATTTAATTTTAATGGCATAAAATGAAGTCACTTTTCGTTCTTGTACGTTTGTAAATATTATTTTATTTTATTTTATTTAAAACTTTATGCACAAATACATGCATCGGCGGACTTAATGCCTAAGGCATTTTCTGCCAGTCAACCGATTGGGTGATGCAGAGAAGATATGAGATAGGTGCACTTGCCAGAGAAGTATATACATATATATCAGATAGACCATAAATAAGTAAATATACTTACATAAACACATAAATATATAACACATACATACATACATATATAATACACATACACACAACTCATATACATACGTGCATACATATTACCACTATAAGATATACTAATACCAGGTGGTGAACTAAGACTTCGCCGTTTCAGCCAGCAAAATATTACTAAAAAGGCTAAAGATAAAAATAATTGTGTAGTGTAAAAATAAGTTGGATCAAAATTAATCACCAAAAAAATGACAATTTTGTCAAATACTGACATAAAAATTAACTGTACAGTATAAATAAGACACTACATATATGTAGTGTCTTATTTATACTAATAACACACAATATATATAACACTTTAATGTCCTGTAAAACTCAGTACTTCAATTTTTTAGCTACAGTGATAGATACTAATATAGTAAAACATATAACAATAATAAACGTCAACCCATTGACGCAGGGGTGACAACTATCGTGGTAAATGACTACTCGTATTGTGCCTTTTACATCCTCAAGCAGCGTGAAAGAGTATCTCACTAGGCAACCATATTGCGGATCACCATACTGCATTGTCTTTGTTCATAATGAGCATGGTGACCACAATTCTTGGATTCTATTCATGCTTTTCATCAGACAGTCGAGTCGCTTTGGAAGTCTCTAAAAAATATATTTATTATTTTGTGCCCAATCGTAACTATCATTATAGACGATCATCATGAAAAGTGTAGCTGCATACATACAGAAAAAAACCCAGAATACCTTTAACATGGTAACAAAATGGCACCAAGGGATGGAATACTTATTTTTAAATGTGAATGTAAAATATTCTCTACGTACATATAACCGAGTTTATCGACCGCTATGACGTGGGCTATGATGTCAACGTCCATTCATTTATTCAGACTGACACAATAATTAAGTCTAAAATAAAATCATTTCCTTTCTAAACTATTTATCGGTATATTTTCTTCATGCCATAGTAGTTCCAAAACCACCATTTTCTTAGTTCCAGATGAAGACTATGTACTACACTGATGAAGGTTATAATCAGTTATAAACTTCATCAGGACTTGATAAACTTAACGAAAAAGTGGGAAAAATATAGCAAGCAATCTTCGGTTGTTTCTTAATAACATATTTCTCTATTTAAAGTAACTTTTTGTAAGTATTCAAAACAATAGAGGTATTGCAAATATAAGGTACAGATGTAGCATTAGACAACGTCTAACAATCATTATTTATTAAATAAACTACACTACTGGAAAAAATTAAAGGATCAAAAAAAATTTCCAAATTTTTGGGCAGTTTTCAACAGGCCGTAACTTCGAGAGAAATAGTCTTACAGAAAATAAAAAAAAAGAAAATTGTAGCTCCAAGTGTCTAGTTTTTGGATTTGAATTTTAAAATTTTATGGCCTCCGCGGTTTTTGAATAATCGTAGAAAAATCAGCAACAAAAAAATTTTTTAAATTTTTATAGTTTTTTTTTTGGTCTACGGACGTGGAAAAAATTTTTTAAGCTTAACCACTATAAAGATCGGATACCTTGTTTACTTAGCTTTAATTTGTTTTTTTATACACTCTGATACGCCCACTTCTCGCCCAGATATCGGTTTTCAAATGGAAAAAGATCCTTTTGTCTTTGATTACCGATATCTCAGCAACCAATGATTGCACAGAAATTTAAAGGTAGGTTTCAGGAACATGAATAAATGTTGCTTAACAACTGGCCATTGTTTTTTCGAAAAAAATTTTTTTCTTTTTGTCACATGAATTTGAAAATGCAACAAAAAAAGGGCTTTTGGTGGTTTTTTGGAAAATCAAGCGCTGGATCGAAAATACTGAGGAAACCACTAATGTTAAGTGTGCCTTTTACAGTTCAATATGTCCACAAAAACCCCACAAAAAACCAAATTAATCTAGCTAGCTGTGTTTTTGTTTCACTCGATTGAATTTTTGAAAAAATGAAAGGATCACGTTTTTAGCTCTGAATGCTCATAATTTTTAAAATGAGAGAAAAAAACTTGTTTTTCCGAGCTTTCCCCACATTTTTGTTCCAGAAAGTGCTTAAATTGAAAAAAAAGGAAATTCAATTCAATTCCGTCTGCATTAACATGGCTGAACGTTTGAAAGCCGTTATTGAAAACAGAGGTGGTAACATCCCGTATTAAATAAACAAAAATCTTCGGAACATGAGTTTGGAGTCATTAAATACGGTGGAACTGACGAGCCACCGGTTCTCAATTCTCCTGAAATACTACACACACACACACACACACACACACAGAAGCGTAAATTCTTCGACCGCGCTACCTCCACGTGGTACGTTTTGGATAGCGCTAATACCGGCGATAATTATAATAATTTTATTAAACTTCTCAAAAGAATTTTTTTTTTATTTGAATTTCCTTTTTTTTCAATTTAAGCACTTTCTGGAACAAAAATGTGGGGAAAGCTCGGAAAAACAAGTTTTTTTCTCTCATTTTAAAAATTATGAGCATTCAGAGCAAAAAACGTGATCCTTTCATTTTTTCAAAAATTCAATCGAGTGAAACAAAAACACAGCTAGCTAGATTAATTTGGTTTTTCGTGGGGTTTTTGTGGACATATTGAACTGTAAAAGGCACACTTAACATTAGTGGTTTCCTCAATATTTTCGATCCAGCGCTTGATTTTCCAAAAAACCACCAAAAGCTCTTTTTTTGTTGCATTTTCAAATTCATGTGACAAAAAGAAAAAAATTTTTTTCGAAAAAACAATGGCCAGTTGTTAAGCAACATTTATTCATGTTCCTGAAACCTACCTTTAAATTTCTGTGCAATCATTGGTTGCTGAGATATCGGTAATCAAAGACAAAAGGACCTTTTTCCATTTGAAAACTGATATCTGGGCGAGAAGTGGGCGTATCAGAGTGTATAAAAAAACAAATTAAAGCTAAGTAAACAAGGTATCCGATTTTTATAGTGGTTAAGCTAAAAAAATTTTTCCACGTCCGTAGACCAAAAAAAAAAACTAAAAAAATTTAAAAAATTTTTTTGTTGCTGGTTTTTCTACGATTATTCAAAAACCGCGGAGGCTATAAAATTTTAAATTTCAAAACCAAAAACTAGACACTTGGAGCTACAATTTTCTTTTTTTTTATTTTCTGTAAGACTATTTCTCTCGAAGTTACGGCCTGTTGAAAACTGCCCAAAAATTTGGAATTTTTTTTTGATCCTTTAATTTTTTCCAGTAGTGTATTATAATTGATTTTGTAACTATAATTTTTTATCATTTTTTTAATGGTCACCTGTTAGATATAGATCTCTCCTTACAATCTCTACAATAATAAAATTAATGTAAGAGGTTCAGAGAAAGGCAGTCCTTGACACGGCCCATATAGTGTGAAGGTTCCTGTCTTTGGAGCTCTAACCACCGATGTCTTAATCCCTGTACCCGATGTCGGTGGTCTACTATTTTTTATAATTTTAAATATGTATTTTTCTTTTTCTTGTTTATGTTTTTATAAATGTAATCAATATATGTATGTACGAAATAAAGAAAATAATAATAATTTAAAATATGACATAAATACAGTCGTCTGATCTAAAGTAACCAAACCAAAACCCGTAATTACCGCGCCACTGAAAAAAGGCTCGACTGAAGCAGTACTACCCTCCCACAGACGACTAACCTAAAGCGACAGCATCCGTGATATCTTATTTTATTGGTGAGTGCGAGACCAGAGGCCCATTGGTGCAGGAGTGACAGTTAGCGTTGATAACTGTGTAAACCTTACACTGCCACGACAATTTTTATGAATTTTACTGCCCCATGCGGGGCGTAAAAAGTATCGCACTAGGCGTCACAGTGTGGGTACCATACTCCATTGTCTGCATGTTCAAAGAGTATGGTCACCACAACACTTGGATTCTACTCATGCTTTCCATCAAGCAGAGTAGAGTCACTTTGACAGGTTCTTAATATAGAAAAAAAAAAATGAAGAAATAATCAGACCAGATGCGTCAACGCATGGTTCTACCACAGGTTACGGTAGCGGTAATATAGGTTTTATTGATCAATTCATAATGTTATCTCGGATTAGTATTTTTTTTTATGTCAACGGAGTGAAAGATTCTTATGGCTGTCCTAGCCAAATAAAAACCACTCTGGTATTTCTCTACTTACTAATGGCCGAAGGAGTGAAACACAAAATGGAATTCTGAAAACGCTCAACAAACAAATAAACCGATTTCATATTTATAATATTAGATTAGTACATAAAATAGTATTGAAAAGAAACACATGGCCCGTGTTTCTTTTTCAATTTATTTACTAATTCTAGACATCGCCTGGTAGTCGAATTTCCATCATAATTCATTTTTGGTTTATTACAACACCCAGTATAACTTAAACCACGGTTGTGTAGCCTCACGCTCAGTGTTGGGCGAAGACATATACTGGATGTGTGCGTTGACGTAATTGTTTTACGTATTTTTTAAGTTTATATCAAATATTGTTTAAACATTACAGTTTCCTGCACTTCTTTTGTAAATAGACTTTTCTAGAGGTATATAAAATTTCACATGCCTGAGTTGGCTGTATTTTCAAAAATCCCTCTTCATTTATTTTTTTATTTTCTAATAAAAGCCTACCAAAGTGACTCTACTCTGCCTGATAAAAAGCGTAAATAGAATCCAAGAGTGGTGGACACCATTCTCATTACGAAGGTAGACTATGCGGTATGGTGACCCACGCTATGGTGGCCTAATGAGATGCTTCTTCATGACCTGCTTAAATACACGTACTTTTCAAAATAATTTGGCTTAGCCCCAACAAATCTTTTAACATTTCTGTACGGTCTGAATAAAGAAGAAGTACAGAACCCTAAAAGGATAGGTCGGGTATCAGTTTTTTTATCTTGTAGAACCAATTTGCTCCGAATTAAGTAGATTTTTTTCAAGTGATGTCTTCAATGGACCACATTTAATAAAATTTCAATAAAAAACTCAAACCACCAACAAAAAATGGCTGATACCATAATGGAAGTAACGATCATGATGATTGCTCCTAATTGTTAATTAATATAATTGCCCAAGCCGGTTATACCAGCGGCCAAGCCCAATTCTCAGACGAGGACTAAATTTCTCAGACATGGAATCATTTGAAAACAATTACGTGAACTTATTAAAAACAAGACTATTTAGTTTCCCCAGATTGTGACCGAAATTTTTGACATCAGACTAAGCCAGTTACCGCTTCTAGATTGTTAAGTTTTTGAAATGAACTTTATGTTGGCACAGTCATATTGTAAGTTTTTTGAAAGGCATTTTCGCACTAGGAATATACTGTGTTTTGTAGAAGACTATAAATTTATATGAAACAGACTCAAACACTTTAACTCAGAACAATAAAATGTGAATCACAGTGTTTTCGCGTATGATAAGTTATAACGTAATATTTATATTACCAAAGGTATAGCGCATAAGCACTCAATTTATTTTTAAAGACCAGAAACAATCCATTGGGTACTGTCTCCCCAGAATTAGGAAAGGGGGGAAAGAGTTCAACATTAGATAATCTTATTCACTCAGTAACACCAATTGACACCCATTTTCTGTAAAGACATCGTATCAATCCAGTGGAGCCGGCAATTCTGTAATGTATGTGTGAGGCATGACTGTTTTACCGTTTCTATTTTATAAAAATATAAATATACATTACATCTGATCCTAAAAATTATGTAAATAGATATATTAAAGTAGATTTATATATATACCAACAAATTAGTGTATACCAACAAGTAATTACACTAATTTTAGAAGTTGAACTGTATTCTTAATACGGACACATTGAGATCGTGAATGGTAAACTGAAGAGTAATTATTATTTCGTTCTAATCTTTTAAATCTAATTTCTATTCTTTATAAGTTATTGAATACAAGTAGTATGTACATACGTACGTAGTTTATAATTTATAAGCTTTGAGCTTTGGTTTTATGAGTTTTTGCAGTTTCTGATTAAGTTATACGATTAATAAGTGAGTCACTTACATACACATTTAATGAAGGTTGATACGGGACTTTTGTAAAACCCAAGAAATACTACGAAATTATTTTATTGTGAGCTTATCTACCTGGTTTCATTTTCCTATAAATTAGACATAATCTATCTTCTAAAATGAATACACAACTCGCTTGGCGGAGATTGATTGCTGATTCAAATTACGTACACAAAAGCTTACTGAATACGGTTTGAAACAAGTTGACATTTATAATATGTGACTTACGTAAGAAAATAACTTTGTATACTACCTCAGTGGTTTAAGAAAACATTCTGCTAATATTCTTATATGAGTATTTAAATACATTCTAATCAAATGTATTATGTATATGTTACCAAGTAATTAATCAATATTAATCAATTCCGTAACGCAACAGGCGTGCATTCGTTTGTCACGTTGCGAGTCGCGAGTTGTTTCTCGCTAAGTACAAATGTTTGTATGCATTAATGATCTACCTTTTTATATTTAGAATATGAGCATATGTGTTTGCATAACAGATTTAAAGCATTTTTATCTATGTACAAGGTCAATTTAGTTTGGGTAAATAGATCACGATGTCTGACATGTCACGGAATAATACTATTTAATTTCAGTCGAAGAGTACTTATGATTGTATGAAAAACATGCAATTCTATACCGGGAATTTCAAGATAACTGATCCATATAAGAAGAAGAATGGGGCTTGAAGAAGCATCTCACTAGGCCACCATAGCGTGTCGCCATACTAAATTATCGGCGTTCGCAATGAGTATGGCGACCACCACTCTTGGATTCTATTCCTGCTTTCCATTAGGCAGGGTAGAGTCACTTTAGTAGGCTTCCATAAAAAAGTATACCTACCATAGAACAAATGTCGTGAAATGAAGTTCTGAAATTACTAAGACACGTATGTAAACTGTGTCTATATGATTGAACGGACAAAAGGTGTTTTATTGTACCTGCCTGCCTCGGACGGGAATAACGCTTAATAGTGTATGCGTCATATTTATCAGAGATAAAGTCTAGGATTATTTCATAGCTATAAATGAAATCCAAAACTAGCTAGCTTAAGGCACGAAATCCTCAACGGATAGACAGAATGCCCTCGAATAAAAATAGTTTCACTCCATCATTGACTGGCTGGGAGATTTCACTGATCCTAATGGATGCGTCTACTAATGGCATATGCTGTGTATATTTATGAGTAATTGGCTCTAGGACTGACAGTCTGCATAGACATCTTGAAAATTTAGTCTGAGTTCAAGGAACAGTTAAATAAACATTCGTTGGTTCATTTGAAAACACATGAATCACATAATTAAAAAGAGAGATTATTCTTTATGGTCTACTATTTGTTTCTAGTGATAGATAGATAGAGGGTCACGGTTGATTAGAGATTAAAAGAATATTACTATGTTTTAAATCGGGGGTATGCTTTTTCATGCTGCAAACTGAAGGAAAACTTGAAAGAAATCCTATTTAAGTCCATCTGGTCAACGTAGTAATGTAGGCCAAAACATCCTTGCTAAGGGCGATCCCAAGTATCGCAGTGGACTGTTAAAGGCTGTTGAAGTGTGATGTGATACTCTTTTCATGGAAGCTGCAAGATCGTACCGGCCCGAAAGTACTGCAGACGAAAATGTCTGCCCACTTGTTGTGTAAGAGAAAACGTTTCTTAAGAATATAGTGGAACGTCAATTACCCAATTATAGCCAATGGCCGATATGAGTCCAAACTATTCTTGGGAGCACTCAACATATTATATAGAATGGAAAGTGAACCATAAGTAACAGCTAGTTTAGTTGTTTATTAGCTTCCATTATAAGTTTAATAGTTTGTTAGTTGAAAATCTTGATTTATAGTTCCGATTGCAACGTGCATTTAAATGTCTTTAATACTCTTTATAGACCATATGTGTCAGGATGATTAACTTACTGTGACCTATATTGGTACTGACCTTGACAATTCAATAAATTATAAATAAATATTTTGAACATTTCACATACGACGCCGTCTAGTTTCAAACTAAGCAGAGTTTATACTATGATTACTAGACTGACTGATAGAGTAGTTATAATTATATTTTTTTTGTTTTTACATACATAGAAAACACCCAAACTCTAAAACAAATATTTGTAAATCATACGAACGTTTGGTCCAACATTCACTACCACTTCGCCACCGAGGTATTAATAATAACACCAAAATAATATAATAATAAATACAATAAACAGATAGAAAAGCTTAACAAATACCATGCATGAAAAACAGAAAAAGCCTGATTAGGGAACACAGAAACTGAAGCAATTCGAACAGTAATAGGAATAACAGACATGGCAACCAAGATTATACATAGATACATATGTAAATAAATTAAGTATAGACGTAAACATACATGTACTACAAAAGCAAGCAGCAATATATGCATGTACAATACTCACAACAGTTTTGGTGGACACAGTATTTTTGGATTCAACGGAATTCGAATCTCATCTTCTCTTTCAGAGTCGGAAATAGGAAAGAAAATCCAATAGAAAGATTCGAGTAAGAAAAATCTTGACAAAATAAAAAATACAGTAATACCCTTGACTGAAAACTCAAAAGACTCAGGTTAGAAAGCTAGATCAAGTGTCTGGTGCAGAAGGCAAACTCCTTTGGCACAGTCATAGGGATTGGAGTGAGGCGGCTAGAACAAAGACAAAAGTCTTTGGGTCTCTAATTACCAGCTTCTTGGTCTTTGTACTCGAAGTAAGTGGTTAACTTTTTTTCATATTTGTAAATAAATATATTTTTTTAAAACTTTTTTTACTTTCAAAAATATAATTAATGTGGACATAAATATAATAACGAGAATAATAATATTTCTAACTTCTGACACACAACGCCATCTAGTCCCAGGAGCAGTAGAGATTTTACTATGAGTACCAGACAAGTGATATAAATATACTATTTTCTTTTAAAGTACATAATAATCCTACACGGAAAACATCCAAACTTAGAAACAAATATGTGCAGATCATACAAACATTTTGTCCGATTCGATAATACCCGAAACTTTAAGCTCAGTAGTCACAAACGTTACCACTGCACTACCAAATAGCGTTAAAAAAATGTCTAAGAGTGTCTAAGACGTAATCGAGTCTAGTCAGCTTGTTTGCTTCCACACCAACACACTCACAGAACTCTTGAACATCTGGCATACACAAAAAACAATGATTTCCTAATACTTATATATTATAAAAAATAACCACTAAACTAAATTGTATTAGGTAAGTAAAAACACGAAGGTATAACAATTTAATTGACAAGATTACGTAGAACTAATTTAACATTCAGTGTAAGTAGGAAAATAAACTAGAAACCAATATAATAGATAAGTAAAACATTGTCACTGGTATTTCAAAATAACGACTCTACAAATTCAATCAAGAAGACAAGCACCTAGCCAGCCGTAAACCGAAATACATCACAATAACTTACTTAACGACAATATACACTTACGAGCAATGAATACCCATCACATAAACACACGTTATAAACAAAACTACTCAAATGAAACCACAAATTTTTTCAAGTTTTGGTTCTGCATTATCTGAACGCTACGACCACTGCGATAAACATGACATCACAGAAGCATGGTTGGGTATACGAAATTTCTTTAACAATTTTAGTGAATACTTTCTTATTCCACCATAAGAATAGTGGATGTGAAGATGGAGAGTATTGTGTTTACTTCACGCATCGTGCACACACTTCCTTCCAATACGCACAATTGGTATAAAGTCTGGGTTGCATCCTGATCACTATATATCCCTGCCTAACTATGCCTTTCGCAATCTGACCCGAATCATTGCTCTTGGGTCTAATTACACAATTTAAGGTATTTAGTAAAGATCAATTACTACAGTACATGAACGTAGCAATTTTATATTATTTTCATCAAAAGTTATTAACAGTTTTTTTTTAGGAAGGCGGTTTTGGCCTACTGTACCAATTGGCTGGATGAGTTGGTTATTTTGCAACACTTTAACATGTATGTATACTCTAAACAGCCACAGTTTCAAGATAAATTATTATACAATAAGCGGCCCACATAGCCAGTTCCTAGCTACCTTAATGCCTGAATACAACAATTTTCAATCCTAAAAATGTATTGTACATATCTGTTTATACAGTTACTGTAAAATGTCAACATAACATATCTTTCATTGGTATCCTTTAACTATAACATCAATGCTTGATTGAGTCCCGCATGCCATGCAAATTAACCTACAGTGGTGTACGGGTCATAATCAAGCATGATTCAACAATGGTAGTTGATAGGTAGTAGAGCCATACTGATTTTTTTTTAAACGACGTCGCCCGTTCTATAAATAAATCCTGTGGCGCGGTATACTTTACAAACATACATGAAACGGACACAAAGAACACCCAGACTCAGAACAACAATTTGTGGGTCACAAAACTTGCTGTCCCATGTGGGGTTTGAACACACAACATTCAGCACAGTAGAGAGCGATGCGGTTACCGCGACTATCCTCTTTGCATATCTACCCTGATGCAGGGATCATAGTTATCGTGATAAATGTGCGAGTCTTACACTGCCACAAAGCCTGTCATGCCTTTTACGTCCTCGAGCCGAACGTATAAAAGTATCTCACTTGACTGTCATAATGTGGGTCACTATACTACATTGCCTGCACTCGAAATGAATTCGATGGCATCAAATCTTGGATTCTACTCAAGGTTTCCATCAGGCAGAGTAGAGTCACTTTAGTAGGTTCTTAAAATTTAAAATATATATGTATACATCCTGAGCCCAGACATTTGAAAGAGATAAATGAAAACAATAAACAAATAAAGGTAATTAATAAAAAATTAAACATTATTTAACTTTAAGGAGGGAGAAGTATATTAATTACTATAAATTAAAAATCGCTTACATAATGATGGTATTAATCAGCTGCTTCACTGTGCTTCTTAATCAAAGTTTAGAATTCGAAGTCTTGCAATACTCTCCTTCCAACCAAGATTTTCTTTTCATATGTAAAGGTGGTGAAGGTCGCGGGAAGCCGTTGGATGCGGGCAGCACGAGACCAGCTGTTGTAGAGAGCCTTGGGGAGGTCTTTTGGCTGAGATGATGATGACGATGGTGACGTAAAGCCTGTGAATCAGTTACATTTTACAAAACCATCAATAACCTTCAATTGTCCACCGTGGGATATAGACCTCTCCTTAGAAAGAAGGTTTGACCTACTATACCATGCTGGCCAGACGGATTAGTATAGAGTTTCTTTCATGTTTGGTTCTGAATATCGTAATAACAGCTGTTCCCAGATCCCTATTATCTAAGGCACAGAGTAACACACCGTGTGATTTTAGTTCATCCGATTTCAACACACCACCCCACCGCGAGCCCCGGTGGGATGACGGCTCAAGGCGGCTTCATCACCATATGGAATAATCCGTCACCACACAGAATGTTATATTTTACAATATTTTATAAATAAGCAACATGTAGACGTAAAGTTCAAAGAATTCAAAAAAATTCAAAATTTCATCCACAGAAATACCGTAATCGGTAAAGTAAATAATCTCCAACGGCGTCATGGTCATTGAAGTAAAGCCGAGTTTACACTGGACTGCAGAATAACATGTAACATAATTTAAATATTTGAGAAACGTCTTACAGACAGAGAAATTTCAAATAGTATCGACGTCCAAGCGTTGGACAAACTTTGTACCGCAATTCTTTGTCTAAAGCATAATTTAGAAATTTAAAACTTTCAAATTTATTGTTTATCGATGTGAAACATTTTTGGAACGAAGTTCCTTACGGCAGGCTTGGAGGGGATAGGGATTTCGCTGCGGGACCGAACTGAAAAAAATGTGATAGTAAAACCGTGAGAAAAAATCCGTGGAAAAAGTGCGTGGAATAAAACCGTTAAATGAGACGTGCGCAGGCGCGAAAGCGCGTCATGTGTGCTACGTTTCATACTATCTATCACGTACTTAACATTCGTACTATTTCTACCTCTTTTTTCTATTTTTCTATTTCTATGTAATTTTTAATTAATAATAATGTTGACAAAAAAAAATAAAGATACATATTTTTTTGTTATTTCAGTTGAAATTTGAATTACGATGTTTTTTTTATTTTAAGGAATTTATTATTTTATTATTTTAAGGAATTTATTATTTTATTTCCTAAAATACTGAATTTCCTAAATACTTTCTTGTACTTAAATAAAAACTAATCAGCAAAATTTAAGAGAAAAATCAAGAAAACCTACATAAAATTGAGCACGATTTTTTTTGCAAATTGTGTCGATTCCACATTATCCGAAGGAACTTCGTTCCTACCTGGTGTCCCACGACACCATTCATTTTTTTCTTCACTTTCCTGTAACCTCTGTTAGTAATTTTGTAGAAAGGGACGGAAGTATGTAGGTAACAGCAAACCGATAAAGTGTACCTATATCACTGCCAGGCGGCAGGTGAGATATTACGTATTTTAAATATCAGATGTTACACATCAAATGTGAATTTTATTTAAATTGGTGATTTTCAGGTTTTTTTTTAACACAACTAATCACAGAATCACAAGGTCTTTTTTCAGATACTACATTCCGTATATTTAATATATATTTTATACATTCCACATATTTGCATTTTATTATAATGTAATATTATCATAAAATTAATGTTACAAGGGCAAAATTGTTAGTACAAAAATAAAAAAATTACATTCACATATATATTCTTAAAACATATAAAATATATTAAATATAAGAAAAAAGCTACAAATATTATCAGATACTTACGTATCCACAACAGCTATAGCATTCCCAGTGTGTCCTGACCTTTTTTAATATGCTTTTACGCAGGGATATAATTGTATTAGTACGACTATCAGCAGTCATTCAGACAGACGAAAATTAGTCACATTGTATCACCTATTGAGAGTTCATTGAACTGTCAGGTATGTCTGTGACTCAGTGGAAGTAGGCGGCCTCTGTCTGCTGTGTTGTGCACCGGATGCAGACTCAAACGCAGCCGGCGCAAATTAAAAAAGTTTGATGTTAAAAAAAAGTTGAAATAAGTAATTTGTTTTTTAGCTTTCGAAGTATTTGTGTGTAGAAGTTTTGTGGTTCATATGTTAGGATGAAATCACGAGTAGCACAGCCTCGGCCATGATGATCAAAGTTCTGAACATCATTAGGAAATTTCATGAAGATTATGCTTTACTTTCTTACAAACTGCTTTGACCGTGAATGGTGTTCTAAAGAATTAAAATAAATTAAAATGTTTACTTTTCTGCTATGACTATATAGTATATTTACACGACTAAACGATTTTTTACTGCAACTATTATATGTTACGCCCACAACATAAACGCGGAAGCTAAATTTTCGACGATGATAATTTTAAAGCTGTTTAAAATAAATTTGTTCATTCTATGACTCTTCTTCTTAATAATCTTTATTATTCTCAATATTATTTGAGGTTGATTACCAATTCAACCAGTTTTGCCTGAATATTGCTTTTTCCACGGAGCAACTTTCGTCAGATTTCCGCAACCCTGAGGGCGAGCTGAATTTGAAAATTGAATTAGTTGTCAGTATTCTTGAAGAACTAACCTCATAATAACGATTGCTCTAGATGGTGATGGTAACCAGGACCGAAAGCTGAACGTGCGTTCCGAGGCACGGGCATGAAACACCGCACACTGCCATACGACATATAATGCCATATTAAGAATTTGTTTGAGGAAAAATTCAAAAATACTTTTCGGCTCAACCCGGCAATCGATCCTAAGATCTTTACGCATTATGGCATATAGAACATTTAATATTTGAATTTACTTAATCTTACATTTGTCGTAGATTTTTACTTACTATAAAATTTTCTACATACTTTCAAAATTCTAAATACATACATATTATAGATGGATATTACACTCAGAAGCAGAAAAAAATTGTCTTACTCAATATCATATTATATTATTATATCACATTACTTACATATTACACATAATATTACATATTATAAAGTATTTAAATTTTACATATTAAAATATTATTCATCTTGTAACACGTGTCAAACATATGTAAACAAATATTTGAATTAAGTAGCTTTAAATTAATTCAAATTTTTAGTGATTATTTTAATTTATTTGGCTTCTTAACACTTGTAAATGAACCGTTAAGAGCATATAATTATAACTGTAAACAAAATCAGAGTGTCTTTAACATACACAGGTGATTATAACTTCATGCCTTCGATTTTCAATATTGTTAATTTTATAAAAAAATATTCATTAAAAAAAGCGAGAAATAAACAAATATTTTGGACATTTGACACACAACGTCATCTAGTTTCAAACTAAGCAGAGCTTGTGCTATGATAATTAGATTGACTGACACATCATATACTTTTTTTTGTAAATACATACATATTATACATAGAAAACACTCAAACTTCGAAACAAATATTTGCAGAACATACAAACATTTGGTCCGCAAGCATAGCAGTCGCTTTCACTACCGCTACGCCACCGCGGCAGATAAGAAATCTTTACAGTATTACAGTATCAAGTACTTTGCACTTGAAAGGTTGTCGAGGACATGGCATGAGCTGGACTACTGTATAATAATATTTCGGACATCTGACGTACAACGTCATCTAATTCCAAACTAAGCAGAGCTTGTACTACGGATAATAGATGACTGCTATAAATACATACACATTTTTTTAAATACGTATAAATTATAAATAGAAACCGGGAATCGATCCCAAGATCTCAAACACAGCAGTCACACACGTTACCATATACCACCGAGGCAGTCAAAAGTATGGCAAAAATCTTTACAGATAATTGTATTTTTGAGAGTAAATTACATTCATTTAAATTTGTCAAGTCATCAATGTGTCAATGTGTCAATTGTGTCAATGCTCAACGTAATTGTAAACAGTCTGTTCCTCACATCCAATGGTAATACAGGCTTCGATGCAATGAACGTAATGTAATGCTAGTAATATTATAAATGCGAAAGTTTGTGAGTGTGAATGTTTGTTACTCTTTTACGAAAAAACTACTGGACGGATTTGGCTGAAACTTTACTGTAATATAGGTTATGCATCGGAATAACATACAGGCTATAATTTGTAGTTATGTTGTGTAATTTTTGTCGTAATATAACGATAGACGTCAATTAAGTCGGCAAAAAATCTTGGCGTATGCTGCCGTAGGATTGTTTGTATGTAAAAAAATATTTATTTTAAATGATCTGTTACGAAGCTTAAAATGGCAGGTCTAATTCACGCGGGCAAAAGCCAGTACTAAATAGATCCGACTTGACATCGAAGGCGGTATATTTTGAGGTTCTTGTTCCATCGTAAAATCAAAAATCAGATAGATAATTGTGACTTTTGCACTCTATGTGATAAAGAAGTATATTTGTTACAAATAGGCATTAAAAATGTAAGTATACATAATAATTCTTTCGTACATACACTCAATGTCAAACATATAATTGTCTGTCGTTTGTTTTTACGTCCGCCTCTGACGTCAGAGTCCGAAATAAAAAAAATGCAATAATTACAGATGTGATAAATATTGTCATTGACAAGTGATAGGCCGAGTTTCAACAGTGTTATGACTTTAGAATTGTGTTTATATTATTATGTGAAATATTTCAAAAATTTGTGAGTAAAAAATTATAATTGTATTGGTTTTATTTGTTTTTATTTGTTTCTTTTCATTTATATTTTTTTCGAAATAATATTACTTTATCCTGAAAAATTTCTCGCGTCGATCTACTATTTCACTCTTCAATCACTAAGTGTTTAATATGAATTTTTAACAGTTTTTAATTTTTACTATTACAAGACGCAGTTACACATACATATTTTTATACATGTCTATGTGAGATTACTTTCAACGGAAGACATTTCTGATGACTAAAAATTTCATAGGAAACATTTAAACGGTCGACTAATTTCAACGTCTTTAGGTGTAAACACTGCACGTGTAAGAAAAAATAAATAAATATTTCGGATATTTAACACGCTACGTCGCCTAGTTTCAAACTGAGCAGAACTTGTACTAGGATAACTAGACTGATCGATAGAATATTTATATACTTTTTTTTTGTAAATACATATATATTGTACATAGAAAATACCCAAACAAGGAAAGAAATGTTTATAGATCATACAAACATTTAGTCTGACCCGGTAATCGAACCCATTAGCCGTTAAAACTGTAAAAAGACATCAAAATGACTTACATAATAATATATAAAAAATATTATAACCAACAATTTTTTTTAACTTTAAAATAGTACCATAACTCTTTATTTCAAATTTTACATATATACAAACATAAAATCACGCCTGCTTCCCCGGAGGGGTAAGCAGAGACGTATTAAAAATTCACTTTTCCAGTAATAAATAGTGCCCAGTGTTTTAGTCCCATATAATAAATGGCGGCCTATTGTTACTAATCGAAATGTTTGTTTGCCAGATCCTTGTCCGTTGATTACCAGGTGCACCACTTGCAGGTGAAGTTGACTGGGGGGCCTAAGTTCTTGGTGGGAACCCTATGCACTCAACCCATTACAAATTTTATTGCAATATATATTTTTTATTTCTGTCAGTGTAAAATCAAAATAATGTAGAGTGGGGCAACGTTCGGGTGAAAATAGATTAAAAATATTCCAGATACTTAATTGCCTGTCATGAGATTAAGTGGTTTAACCCTTTGTCGAAATGGCAGATATAGTGGCTTTTGTATTTTATTTATTTTTTATATTTCGCCGCCAAAAGACTTCTTCTTGTTTATGAAATCATACCTTAAATCATCATAATTCAATCTCAAAGGACGGCAACGCACTAGTAACTTCCGAGTTGCTGGTTCTATTGACGGTAATAGTCATTATAAACACAAACATACGTAAGATCACATCTGTTTCCTCGGCAAGATATTCAGAGGCTGAAAAAGCCTCGTCCGTGGAACAGCACATGCCACACTCGCAGGTGAAGTTGGTTTAGAGACCCTACGTTCTTGGTGGGCACTCTATGCTATATCTTATATCCTCATTTATAATAATATATAATATATTAAATTATATGCTTATCCCCGCAGTAGTACAAAAGAAATATAGTAAATGCACTCTGCATTTGAAGATATATATTCAGATGAAGTCACCAAAATTTAAAATTCAAAGGATAAACTTCAAAACAATGTAAACGATGTCGCAAAAGAGTGAGTATTAAAAATTATAAGTACCATTGTATCGTTTAGTTCATGAATAATTTCACTGTCATTCATATTTTTTTTCATAATTTATTAGCTCGTTATTTACTTCAATGGAGTTTTCAAATTCATATTTCTCTTTCGTAATTCTTCAATTATCATCATTAACGCCTTTAACAGTCCACTGAGGTCATATGCCTCTACTTAACAAGGGGGTTTCGGTTTACTACACCACACTGGTCAGACGGGTCGGTTTAGGGTTTGTTCCAAATTTTTCTTGTGTTTACAGTGATGTTGTCATACGTATTTTGAACCTTTAGTTGCTTGTTACAACACCCATGGAATAAATAGAGTTGGTGACACTCTGTATTCTTAAACTGTCACTACACGAAGAATGAATATGTAATCTACTTGAATTTTTCTGACAGTAATTTAATAGGATTTATGTTGATTGTATTTACAGAGAGATATCCACTGCTTAGTACTATATTATATATTATACCAAGATATAAGCAGGATCAATCTTCTCTTGATTACCAGCAAAAATACTTAACTACTCGCATTGTATCTAATCTCCTTGAAAAACACCGTCTAAGCTAATATGATCAATTTTATCTTTACTCAAGAGAAATTAATATCTTAGTATTTACTTCACATGGCTAGATGCAGTTGGTCCTAGTCCTCCCGAGGAGGCGTCTGAGACCGGCCGCCAGTATGATTATTCGTAGAAACACCACGTACTCCTGGTGCCTGTGTCCCCTGGGAATGGGAGATGTGAAGGAATTTACCACCTCACCAATAAAAAGACTGCTTCAGCTAAATTTATTGTTTGTTTATCGTAAGCTATTAATGTAAACTGGTAACTTGTAATCGCTGATCATCACTGTCATCATCCTTAGTGTCACCTAAAATGATATACTCCTTTAGTATTGCTCTTTTAAATTATTATTACAATAGCGACATATCACTTCCAATAATGCTCATTGTCTATGCACAAAAGGCATTTTCCATTAATAAACGTATTCAATAGTGTAACGATACTTCATCTGAAATATTGGAATATTCCACGTTGAGAGTTTTCTGACATGTGATTGATATTTTCTTATTAAGCGTAGCGTAGCAGATTACGTAGAGTCGACTACGAGAATATTATTAAAAGAAAAAAACTTTTTAAAAAAGAAGACAACTCACACTTTGAATATTATTACAAATAATTGATATGATAATGCTATAATTGGAAGTGATGAATTATTTGTCTCACTCGGGTTTCATAGCACTTGTAACTCACAAAACTCAGCAGTTAAACTTTAGTACTGCAATGAGCATCTAAGCGTAGCGTGCCTGTTTTGAGCTCTATAACGTATATTTACCATGTCGGTGATAAACAAGTATACAACCCGTCCAATGACCGTTTAAAACTGCACAGTACTCTTAGATAACTTGGTATTTGTTTGCGTTAGTATTACACTCAAGTATTACATACAAACGAGTGTCTAAGTAACTACGATATGATAAGTAAATTTAAATTTACATAGATATTTTCTTATCGAATATATGGTTGATTAAAGTCTGGGTGTTTGATTAGATAACCGAATAATGTAAATTATTGCACCTTATTCTTTTTCTTTGAAAGATATGTTGGATGCAATTTTGACGGATAACAAAGGATCTCTGTCACATCTGTTATGTTTTTCACTCAGAGTTAGACACTATAATTGTTATTAGTATGATGTACTCATAGCCGGTCAATGCGACCAACCTCAACGAAGATCAGTCAATTATGCAGGGGATATTATAGTGCATTAGTGTGTACGCAAAAACAGGTGCACTCTCTGTTTCCTAACGGTCACAATCAGAAGGGATGGTTATCTAACATGACCGGGAAGAGATCAGGTGCACCTGCCCTGCATCGGCACTCGCTGAGGGACGGGGATTAATACCCTAAGATCCAAATGATCCGACCCGAGACTTTTTGATCGGCAATTCAGCATTATTCATAATCAATTATTATGTTGCGTGATTTGTTTTAAAGTTAATAGAAGCAACGAGATCAAATTATAGATTCAGTAAGGTCTTGTTAATCTTACCTTCCATTTTCAAACCGACTAATTAAACAAAAACTATGTCATCAAAAAATTACTTATTTGTCTATGGAATGATTGTTGGAGGTACAAAATTTGAATTCTAACGATAGTCCAGGCAGTAATATCCGCACAAAACTGGCTATAATATCTTAGACTCTCATGTAAAATCATATTCCAGATATGATAAGGTTGTCAAGTTGCGATTATTATTTCAAATGTTATCATATATTTTGACGAAAAATTTCCTCTACATTTCTCACGTAGATACAACTTACAATCTCATATAAAAGATTAGATATATTAATTTTTACCGATAAAGAAATACTCTTCAGTTCTTACCCGGACTGTCAAGGTCAGTTCAATCCATACTACTACCATAAATAGTCTGTCTGTCTTTCTATCTGACTTCTACCTCTTCATACTTAAACTACTGAACCAATCAAGATAAAATTTGATATAGAAACTCAACCATTATTGGCTGATAGTCATCATATCACCAGCCTTAACCATTCATCTGCTCCTTTCACTGCTGGCATCTCTTTAGTAAGGAGGTTTTGGCCTATTTTACCACCGTGGTAAGGTTGGTTGGTATAGGGTTTGTTTCAAGTTTTCTTCTCTTTACAGTGATGATATCCCGAGTTGTTTGTTCCCTTAGTTGTCTTTTACGACATGCACGGGCAGATTAGTATTTCCCACAAAAATAAGACAATCAAATGAAACTTAAACAGACTTGGCTAAAGAAATCCACGACTTGCAACTAAAACATAGAAGAGGTTGCGTGACTACAAGAGTAGTATTTCCCACGTAATAGACTAACCAGATGAAACTGGAATGGACTTGGCTAGAGAGAATTGCAACTAAAATTATTCTAAAGTACGCAGCTCCCTAAAACATAGAAGAGCTTGCGTCATCACAATATCATTTACATAAGTATAAAAAATTAATTTCAACAAACGTAGCGTTGTGTGGTCTCTGTGATTATACTTATAATGTCTATTTACAGTGTGCGTAGAGATAAAATTTCGCTACTGTTCAATATAGTGTTGCAATGTCATTATTATCATCATCATCATTAACAGCCACCGCTAGAAATAGGTCTGTACTACTGTACGCTACTCTTATCAATTTGACTGCACGGTTGGCCAAGTGGTTTAAGCGGTCGTCACGCCGCTCTCTACTGCGCCGAGTGTTGTGGGTTCAAACCCCACATGGGACACTTTGTGTAATCCATAAATTGTTGTTCTGAGTCTGGATGTTGTTTGCGTCCTTTTCTTTCAAGTTTGTAAAGTGCCGTTGTGAAAGTGTTGGTTGCAATTGCATTGCAAGGCCCTGGGTAGATAATGATGTGATGAAGTCACACGGACCATGTACTACGCTAAAAGTCCCAGGTTGGGTATTAAACTTCTGTAACTGAAACAGTTTTTGCTGTTAAAATAATCTAAAAGATTAGGCATCTATCGAAATCGACTTCGACGCTCGCCGCTTGATCAAATTCCCTTATCAACGGTGGGTGTTAGAATTTTTGGGGACATGTATAAAGCATAGAAACTGGAGTTATTAAAATTCATACAAACAACAAGCAAATATGTTTATAAATAGCTGCATGTAAATAACTTAAAAATCACCCGGTGACACGGCCGAATTATCTTCTATTTTTAGATTTCTCATAATTTTAAAATATTCTTACAAAATCTCACTTCCAAACATTGTTTTTGTATAATATCTAATTTGAACGTGCCATGCTAATCGCCTGGATCGAATTTAAAACAAGTAAAGTAATTTTTTAACCACGTTTTTGTTCTTAAAATCACAGTCAAATTTCAGATGCGCATATTTTTTGGGGTTGTCACGTGGATAGTTAAATGTTTAAAAGATTAGTTTGACCGGCAATTTCGTATTTATTAATGGTAATCTGTGTATTTATCGACTTTATGTTTTTATGTCGATTTAAAAGTGAAAATCTGTCTGTGTAAGCTATATTTTAGAGCTGTACCTATACTGTTATTGTAGAGTGATTATTTTGTACGTGGCTGGATTTGCGTTTGCATAGAGAGTGGACATTTTGACTTTTACTCCATTTAATATGATGTGAATTCAGAATACAAACTTATAGAGATCTAACTACTGCGTCATTCTCGTGTGTTTAAAGGTATTTGGGTTCGATAAAGTACTCAATATTTGTACTGTGTTTAATTGTATTCTACAAAAGTTTGTGTATTCATTAGCTCATAACATTATTTTACTTTACATAAGTTAAAATGTAATGTTAAGCAGCGAAGTGATAAAAAAGTAATAAAATATAATTATAATAAAAATCAACAAAGTGATGAATAGTTAAAGAAATAAAACAGCATTATGTTTCCGAAAAAGAGAAAAAAATATATAATTATTTTACATATTTTTTTTATGACGATTATTTTTTCTGACCATTAATTTTATGTTACATTGTGGCTATTGTGACTAGAAGTCATATGACTTCGTCAACTGCTTACAAACAAACATTTACTATCATTTATTAAGGTTAACTTACTTATTAATTGCAATAGTGCCACAATATTGCTATTAAAACACTGCAATTGACTGTAAGTATTTTACAGAACAGCAACAATTCGTTAAAAGTGGTTGAAGCTAATTCTGATCAATTAGAAAGACATGATTTTAAATTATTCATAAGGTTTTGATTCATATCATTCACTCTAATATTGTATATTTAACACACATATACGTGTATATTATACGTATACATATTTTAAAATATACTATTATAACATGGTAAGGTCAATTTGTAAAAATTATCGCAATAAAATCTATGTAGTTTTTCTTATTTTTTTTGTTTTACATCACCTATTATATTCCTAAGTTATAATAATTGTCAATATCTGTACACAAATGGGATAGAAGTTATTTTTTAAAATAATATAGCTGTAGTTACATCTACTCTTATTATTATTATACAAACAAATGCTACTCGAATCAGGAGCATGTACCATAGACAACATCATCTGCCAACAAGCAATAGACGTCACTTCTCATTGAGCCAATTATGTAGTTTTATAACCATACGGGTTTCCATGTAAAAATGATTCTTTGTTATTTTTAAATGTTGTATTAAATAAAATTGTTTAAGAGTTGTGTACTGTTTAGCAATTGAAACTGTAATAAATGTGTCCAAAACCCTAATAGTTGTAAATTTCTGAAATGATGTTTTTACCACTCAAATTTTATAAGTACAAAATATTAAAATGTATTTTTTCTGTTCTTTTAAAGAGCTGATAACATTGAAGTGTTTAATTTTCACATTATATTTGAATGAGCGTTAAGTGCATTCTTTTATAATCTCGAAGCATTGTTCCATTTTTAAAACAAAACAAAACGAAACGCGTGTGGTGTTGAAGAATTCATAATGAAAAATAAAACAGTTGAATACGCGTCGAATAAAGAATTTTGTGTTGGAGCAGAATGTTTATTTGTTATTTACAAAAAAATACTTGTATGTGACCAAAGATAACTTGTAAAACATTACCTGTAGTCACACAAAACAGTTAATATGTTAGTTTCTGTGTAGCTACTGGAAAATATAAGAAAACAACAATGAAACACTTATTCCAGGTGAATAGAGAACCAGCTAATTAATTTGAGATTAATATTCTAACTAAAACTCTTAATAATAATTTCGGGGCATTTGTTCTTGAAGCGACTGACAGTCCTCTGTACAGAAGTCGCCTTAGTGCGAATGAAAAACCTACCCAAGTAAACCTCTTTATCCTAAAGAAGCTGAAATACATGGAACAAGTATTCTTGCGTTGTGAATCTTTCTTGTAAGCGGCCAAGAATGCTACTGTGTTCCCGTAAGGAGTTACGCTGCCTTTTGTACAGATACTCATAATGTCAAAAGTCTATATAGGTCTAAGTTAGCAAGTATAAGCGTAATAACAGGGTCAAAGAACAAGAAGATTAGACAGATGTAGAACATGCATTGAAAGCAGACAAAAATGACGGGATTGAGTTAACGAAACAGAAACAGTTCGAAACTTTCACTTGTTAGAATGGATTTTATAGTATCTACAGAGTGGAATCCGATAATAAAAACCATGTAGTATTGTTATACCAGTCACATAAACATTAGAATTAGAAACAGACAATTAATAAAAATATTTTAAATACGTTAATTGTTAGTAATGTGTTGACAAATAGATAATAAAAATATAGAATATGTGGGGATGGTGAAAAACTCATCTGGCAAATTAAATCGTAGAGGGAGATCGTGCACTTTTGACTGAGTAGCTCATGACCATGTTTAGAACAGCGTCATTATCAGCTTATTGGAGTCCATTGTTAGATATAGGCCCCTCTAGTTACACGCTTCTTTGATCGATTTCGGACATCTCGCATCCAACTATCTTTATCCGTGTCTTATAACCTAGTAGAATAATCAGGTAATCCAAAGAATTTACTTGATTTTTTTTTATACGTTCTACACGAAGTTCTGGTTGTAATGGGTTCACACTGGTGATGTACCAGGAGTATTACATTCTGGAGACTGGAAGTGCAGACTGAACGGGTAATTTAGTGGTTTAAATGATCACCTCGCCACTTTCCACTGCGCTCAGTGTCGTGGTTTCAAACCCCACATGGGACTGGTTGGGTTTGTGTCCATTTCATGTATGATTGTAGAGTCTCCTGCGACACAGGAATATTTAAACTGCGAGAGTTGTCTATTTTAAAATAAAATTCGCTATCTACGATTGAGTGCTGTTTGGCACTCACTAAAACAATCTATTCGTTCTCACTTCTAACAATCTTAACCTTATTTCTTAATAATTACATTTATAGCACATGGTATATATTTCCAGAAAAATAAATAAATATAATATGAAGAAGTCCAAACAGGCAGTTACTCATAACCGGTTTTTCTTGTTTAATTGGCGTTTTATAAATTCAAAGTAATTTGAGCGACAATGTATATTCATAAATGAATTAGCCGTTAGAATTAGATATTTTTGCACAATAATAGGCTGGCCACAATTGGTTTGTATGCGGCAGAATCGTGTTTTATAGCGATCGTTGAGAGAGGTGTATGTATATTAGGTGACTATTACGGAATAATAGGTTGTTTAATTACTTAAACAATGATAAATTGTGTATTTATTTACGTTAAATACATGTCTAGTGCGTATAATTGTCATTTTAATGAAATTGTGTGTGTACGAGTATGTGGACTGTGGAAGATACAAGAGTCTTTTGCGATTTTGGTAACAATACCTTTGTAAGTTCCAGTATGTTGTAAATATATATTATTACGTAATATTATTACATACACATTGTAAATATATGTATCTTCTCAGAAACGTAATGATATTTTGTGATGGTAGTCATGAGATTTATATGATTTACTATTTTTACTTACATCAAAAATTAAATCAATCAAACAAAATCAAGAAAAAACTTTATTATGACACTTAAGAGCAATGAAATCCAGGTCACACAAGGATATCTTCATCTACAGCCTTTAACAATCCATTGCTGGACATAGGCCTCTCCTTAGCCAGTACGTTTTGGTCTCCCATACCAAGCTGGTCAAACGAGTTGTGGGTTTGTTTCAAGTCTTCCTTCTCCTTGAAGTGATATTGTCCAACGTATTTTGTCCCTGAGTCGCTTTTTACGACACTCATGGGATGAATAGGGGTGGTGACATTTCGTACTCTTAATCTTTCACCACACGGAGGTCCAGGATACCTGATAATCACGAAATGTTAAGCTTAATGAAATAAATGCCTTTTAATATTCACGGTAGCTGAGACTCACGTAAATAAAACTTATTTAGGAACCTATCTAAGCTTTATCCGCGTGAGTCTCAATTGCTGTGATGGTAAACGTCTTAGACGTTCATAAGTCGAGTGGGCCAGACGGCATACCTGCAGTGGTGCTCAAAAAGTGTGCCCCTGAGTTGTGCCCTGTACTAACGCGACTTTTCGCGATTTCCTACCGCAAAAGGCAAGTGCCGTCTTCGTGGAAGACTGCCCATGTGCATCCAGTGCCAAAAAAGGGTGATAGATCGGACCCATCGAATTACAGGCCTATAGCTATAACCTCCCTTAGCTGTAGTAGAAAGTCGCGAACAACTTGTGTCTCAAATCGAGAGCACTTTACACAGAGTCTCCGATTGGGGTCGGGATAACCTGGTCCAATTTAACCCCTCTAAGACACAAGTTTGTGCGTTTACTGCTAAAAAAACCCCGTTCACTGTAGTTCCACAATTCCAGAATACACCCCTTACCATCTCACAGAGTATTGGGATCCTCGGTGTCGATATCTCCAGTGACGTCCAATTTCGGACTCATTTGGAGGGAAAGGTGAGGCTGGCATCAAAAAAGCTTGGTGTTCTGAATAGAGCGAAGCGATATTTCACACCGGCACAAAGGCTACTACTGTACAAAGCACAAGTTCGGCCTCACATGGAGTATTGCTGTCATCTCTGGGCGGGAGCACCGAAGTACCAGCTTGAGCCTTTCGATTCAGTCCAGAGACGTGCTGTGAGAATAGTCGACGATCCTGATCTCACTGACGGTATCGAGCCACTAAGTCTTAGGAGAGACTTTGCCTCCCTGTGTGTGCTCTACCGTCTCTACAATGGGTTGTGTTCTGAAGAATTGTTTGATATGATGCCCACAGCCACATTCCACCATCGCACCGCTCGCCATCGTCAGGGAGCTCATCCACATACATTGGAACCTAAATGGTCGCGCACAGTGCGGTTTCAGAGAAATTTTCTCCCGCGAACAATCCCGTTATGGAATGAGCTCCCTGCCACGGTTTTCCCTGGGAACTACAGCATGGGGTTCTTCAAGAAGGGGGTTAATAGGTTTTTGAAGGGTCGGCAACGCGCACGTGATGCCCCTGGTGTCGCAAGCGTCCATAGGCTGCGGTAGCCGCTTACCATCAGGCGGGCCGTAGGCTTGTTTGCCACCGTCGTGGTATAAAGAAAAAAAAAAAAAAAAGTCTAGCTTCAACTGTACATAGAAATTAAAAGAAATTTCAATTAATTTATATCTATCTAGATATACATTTATTATTACATGATTTTATACATTTCAACTCGGTTATGGCAGCAAATTAAAAAATATACAACCGTTGGCAGTAAATTAAAATATATTATAATATATGCTTTAAGCTGATGCTTCCTTCTCTTTTTTCATACAACTCATACATTGTCATAAGCCAGTCCTATTTGCATACCTACGTAGTGTAGAAAAAATAATCAAAATATATTGGGACAGTTCAATAGCTAGTGTGAGATTTATTTATATGAATATAATAATTGATTAAAATCGACGACAAAGTTAATATAGATCTTCAAGAACAAGACCTTGACTTTACTATTGATTATATTTTAATTGATATTTTTTTTACTACTGACGCTAAATACATCACTCTGGTTCTTTTTTTCTTTAATACTAAATAATTTCATACTTGAAAGTTTAGAGTTTAGACTAGCTAACTATGCTGGAGATATGATAGTGTAAAAGTATGTGTTATATATGTAACTTCTAGGTAGTAGAACCACGCTGACCGGGCTGGTTCGACCGGGGCAGTACTACCCTCCCACAGAAGATCAACCTAAAACGATAGTGTTGTCGTGTTTCGTTAGTGAGTGTGAGACCGGAGACCCATTGATGCAGGGGTGACAGTTATCGTTGTAACTGTGTGAGGCTTACACTGTCACGATAGCTGTCATGCCTTTTATGTCCCCAAGCGGGGCGTGAAAAAGCATCTCACTAGGCCACCATAGTGTGGGTCACCATACTGCATTGTCTGCATTTGCTATGATTATGGTGACCACAACTCTTTGATTCTATTCATGCTTTCCATCAGGCAGAACCGAGTCACTTTGGCAGGCTTTTAATATCAAAAAAATGTGTACAAACTCAGGTGCACTCTCTGTTCTTTCATTCTCACAATACGATGGGACGACTGTCCGACACGATAGGGGATAGGTCAGGCGGAGGACCGACAGTTTACCCCCTCCGAGTCAGGGAGTTAAAACCTCAACTTCTAAAGTCCGGTCATTGAACATTTCTATGATCAGAAAAACTCAATAACACTTTTCTGGTCCGACCAGGAAATCGAACCCGAGACCCGAGAGAGAATAGATTTCCAGTCGTATGCGCAAATCACTAGACCAACGAAGAAGATGTGTAATCAGTCCTTTGAGCGATATCACTACATAATTGTATCGATATCTATTTAATACATTTTTAGCTTATTATTAATAGCATTATGTTTGTAGAAGCGAGAAAGGAAACATAAAAAATATGCAATTATTGTATTGGCTCAACAGTAATATAAGGTCACTTTGCTAATTGCAAGTGAAGTCGATTGGTCACATGGATCAGCTATACATTAAAGTTATAATATACTAGTGCTACAGTTGCACATATCCCTATAAATAGTCCTCAAGAAATATTACTTTGATATGAATGTATTATAGGTACAAACCGTACATTAAAATAATAACTACTACTAAACTATCTACAGTTTAATAAACCTAGGCAATGAAGAAAAGACTGCTATAAAAGGCGTGGTCCAACAATGAGTCGGCGAACCAATCTGAAAAATTAATAAATCTTACAATAGCAACATACGTCAAGGTAGTTCCGTGTGAAACTAGTGCAAAATTAAAACATTAGTGATTATTTTAAAAGCATTTTTACAACATCATTAATTTTGTATTATTGCCAAAAAGTATTTTAAAATTCCGACTAATAGTGATCGGAGAATGACATGCTGCGGTCATAATTTTGGCATCCTATCCCTTCTAAAATTACAAGCTTATAGTTTTTCATTGAAGATAAACAAAGAGTTTAGTTAACATATGCAACAATAGGATCAAAGTTTCATTTCTAGAAAGCAAATTTTATTTTCACTCGTAGGGTAAGTTTTAGAGAAATTTTCAATAGGATTTCCTGATTCGGATGTCTGATGTTTCGAGTCAAGTACCTTTTTATTTAACGTCAAAAAGATAAGCGGTACTTTTTGAGTTTAGAACAAAATACTATTGCGACTGTTAAATCATTTCATTTTTGTTTTTTTGTTGACCCATAATTTGAACCCATAATACTCAGCGCCGTAGAAAGGGGTAAGGTGACCACTTAAACCAATTTAAAGGTATAAAAACAATGAAAAAGTGCTCAATTGAAATTGGAGGACAGTTTAACCTGTGTTTTAAGATGTTGCATTAATTAAACAATTATCTTATTTTAAACCTAGGAATCTACCATCGGATGTTACATAAAATTTACTGTACTTAGTTTGAATTTCTTTTATCGTTCACATGACAAAGAAAAGTAAAGACTATAATGGCCACGACTGGAGAAACGATTGAAAATTGTGACGAAAATATACGTGAGCTAAAGATGACGGTGTTGTGACGAATTTGGTATATCATGTGAAGCTAATTAGTTTTATAATAGCCTATCACTCAAGCTGCCACGAGGTTGCTAAAGACGGCTTGTGTCGTCAGAGGTGATGCATTGGCTACTCGGTAATGCCAATGGACGCATATCAATGATTTTGTAGGCTTTGTCATTGTTTGGTATAAATCGACTTGCTATCTCACATTATTTATATTATTGTGATTAGACAAAATTAATGTATTTAAATTTACTTTTTATGTTTCTATTATACGTTCGCGTATTCTTATATACATGTAAACATCGTACCACATATATCTAGCTACTCATTTTTTCTATTCTTTACCTTCCAAGGGCCTTCGATTACTGTTGTGTGCGTCGATCAATTTATTCGGAACTACATCAGAGATAGAGTAGACGCTGTTTTCGGTTATTTAATTGGTGAAAGTTTTTCTACTGATAACTAATGTGAAATTAACTTCGATTGTTTATATTTTACACTTTTACGCTTTAATTGCTTAACTGATAATAAAATGAATGACTTGTTATGTCTGATACCAAACTAGACAGAGTCTAGCCTATGGTAACCAGAATATTGATGAACTTGCTATACCATATTTAGATAATAAAGCCATGTTCACCGCATGATTAATTATCCTGGCTGGAAATGGTGGAAACCACGACCACGATTAGGCTATTAAGCCTATCAAATAACTTAGTGACCAACGGTTTTTTATGAAATTTAACATTTTAATGTAACTATTGACGAGGTATAGAGAAGGATAAGAAGAGTACGAGAGAAATTCACGTTTTTATTTTTACATTCACTCTTATATAAGGCGGGCCACGAATTGGTTAACATTTTAAAAAATCGTAAAAAAAACCATTTGATATACCTATTATAAAAATTGTTTATTTGTAAAATTACATCGTCTAAATGACCACCGTTTCGATAGTTGCACTCTCCCAAGCGAGCACCGACATTTTCGAATGCTCGTCGGCAAAGAGACAGCGAGATCGCCGACATCTTTTCGCTGATTTTTCTTTTAGTTGACGTAGTGTATTTTGTTTATTGATGCAGGCACTATTTTTCAAATAACCCCATAAGAGAAGTCTGCTGGTGATACATTTGGACTGCTGAGTGGGTATGGAATGTCGCCTCGTCTGGAAATCAGCTTTACCAGAAACATGTCTTTGACCACCGGCATTGGATCTGTGATAAGTGGCTCTATCTTATTAAACCATGCGTTACAATTGTAGTCAGCAAATTCCAATAGCATTTGGTCCCAAAAACTCCCGTAACATGTTTGCGTGGGATGTCAGATTCAAATGTTAACGCATTCTTGGCCCACTCTTTATTAGTATTCGTATTTCTTTAAAAATACTTCATGAAGTCAAAGATCTTTAGTTAGTAAGTGCTTTACTATATAATTAGAATATTTTTTTCATCAATCTGTCTCGCAAATGGTTACCTGTAATGGTTTCAGACCGACCACCTTCAAATATTTAACGAGTCGATGCTAGACCTTCCATCAAGTGACCCCCTGCTCGTTTGCGCTCTTATAATAAATATACGTATACAATAAAACTTGTTTAGGGAGCAAAATGGCAAGGTTAATGATAATAGTAATAACAATTATCTGACTTAAATAATAATTCTACTAGCATAAGAATATTAAATGATGGTTTGATGTACTCCTAGTCGATTTCTACCAAAGCGACCAGTCTTAATCGATAACAGCCAACTACACATGAAATAATATAGTGCGTAAGTGTATGAGCAAACATAGATGCACTTTTTGTTGCTCCAGTCTCACAATCCGATGGGACGGCTATTCGTCACTATCAGGTAGAGATTAGATGCAGGACCGACGTTTAACGAACTCTGCGAGGCAGGGAAGAATGTAAAATAATGGATAAAGGACCCTATATATTTATGATCTAAGTTTAATGGATACTCATTGGTTGAAACTATAATTTATCTGGAAAAAGAGAAAATGTATAATATTTGAAATAGTTTTTGCCCATTATCGGCTTCTTTGTTCAATCTTATCCTGATCATAATTAAAACTTGAGGAGACGGGTAAAGATTTTATAATCTTTTAATTTGCATATAAAACATCTTATTACGTAAAATGAAGTTTCAGTTATAATATACCTTTAATTTGATGTTAAAATTAAAACAATACTTAGCAACTAATTGTGTTAAATTAGTAGAAAAATAGAAAAAACCACGACCTTTGACTGTTTGCCAAGGACACACTCACACAATTTGAGCTTAGGCAATCGACACATTTTCCTAGCAGTTTTATCCTATGTTTAGAAACAGTTATTAAGATTGTTAGGGCTCTGCCGGTTTAGAAATATCACTCGCATTGCCGACTCAACAACGTTCTAATAAATTCACAATCAATCGGTAAACCAACATAATTTTTTTATGTTTCACATTTCAGCATTCGCATTTTTATTTACAATTTACAACGAATTATTCATTTTTGAATGGACACTCGAAAAACCTAAACAATTATACAACAACCACATTTTATATTCATGTTTTAAAATGTTCTCGTTTACATACTCCTGGAAAGTGACTAAGAAATTCTGCTTTTGCGTACCAGTTTTATAAGATATACCGATTGACGTTATTGAAGGTTTGGAAGATAATGACACCTTGTTTTAGTTACAATGTTCATATATACTATGGTATAAAGTGATCTAGTTCCATCAAACCACGTTTAATGTGAAAAAACGTATCCAGAAACGCATCATCCAGTTCTAATTTCCTCTGCTAAACTGTTATAAGTGTATTTATTCTCAGTGGATCTTCATCCATCATCTAGAATCCAAAAGTATTTTTTATTTAAGTACCACTCTTGGATACTATTTATGCTTTCCATCAGGTAGAGTAGAGTCACTTTGGTAGGTCAAGAATCAAAAAAAAACTTAATTAAGATAAATACGTAAATAAGACTGACAACAAGCCTTTAACATATCGTTAAGAGAGTATTAATGAAGGAACTTGACGGTATTAAGACCATTTAACTGTTATGCTAATAATTTCAAATTAATGTCAAGTCTATAATCCTGTTTATTAATATTCATCTATGATGCAGCCTTGCTATCGAGTGCACGTAAATATTGAGAATAATTTGAAGCTCCACTTAGCGAAACAGCCTTCGCCTGCCAATATATTTTCAATATAAATTAAGCTCTTCTTAAAATATCTGTTCAACCTTCAAGAAGACATTAATAACTCATTTTTTAATCGTATTACAACGTGTTTTATTTTCAAATTAAGCATTTTCAGAATACTTCCAATGTTTTACTCAATAATTAAAATTTTAAAGAAAAGTGTCTCAGACACAATTTTCTTTAAAATTCTCTATAACATACGTAATATTAATTTTATTTATACATATAAAATTACTTGCAATTACTGCTTAAACGCTAGGGTCTACAAACTCGAATATTGGCAACTGATATTATTTTATGTTCGAAGCACCCATTAAGAGATGCTTTTTCGGAAACTTCATCACAAATAAGGGGTAAAATAAAGGAAAAATGATTGAAGAAAAAACTGATCACACGAGCGAATTAACGAGTATCGTAGATCTTTAAATCATATAAGGATACAAGAAAGATTGAAATATTAAATTATATTTAGAATTCTTATATGTAGCTGATTGTCACTGTTTCGTTCGTCATTCATGCAGAAACATTTGTAACATTTGACAGAATACTGGGTAATCCCCAGTTTTTAAATATATAGGCTCCTTCTCCTACTACTGATAACATTAGTTATAATAAATCTAAGACGTATACGAAGACATGTGCTTGCTTGCCAAGTTTAGAAACAAACATGTGGCCGAATAATCAGCTAAAGTGTTAATGTGGACTAAGTATTTTTTAAACAACCTCGTTGGTCTAGTGGTAATATGTGTATATGCAGATCTTGAGGTACCGGGTTCGACTACCGAGTCGGGCCATAACAAGCTGATTATAAAAATGCTAATCTAATCTGATTAACAACAGCTCGAAGTTCGGAAATTGGTTTCTTAACCCCCCTGGAGAGCACGTAAAGTCGTTGGACCTGTGTCTCTCTGTATCTATAACCCTCTAAGAGTAAGGATACAGAGATGTATTCTTACTCTTAGAGGGTTATATCTCCTACATATTTGGTTGATCTCCGTTAAGAATGCCCGCCGTGGCTGAAATCAGCTAGAAGTGTATTACCATCATCACTTTTCAAATGAATTGAAAAGTAAGAGGTTCTCAATCCAACAGTACTTCACCTATATGTTTGTTTGTTTGCAATCAACTTTTGTTTTGTTTTATGTTTAGTACCTCAAGCCTCCCATATTTACGAATGGATTGGCTAAATAATTCTTGTTTTCCATTTATAAGTGTTGTTTAAATTTGAAAAAATACCTTGTATTTGGAAGATTTTACAAGAAGTATTAAAGCATGAAGAAAACAGTTTATTGACGTTGGCGCATAATTATATGTTTAAAGCGAGTTGCCTTATAATTGTATCACAATGACAACCAAGGCAACCGCTTAATGATTGGAAATTACATTACAGCTGTCTTTCTAATTAAACGATACGATTCCGTGTTCCGCCACACTTAGGTCTTACCACGAGAAACTTCCGTGTTTTGTCTACATAGAGATAAAATCTTACATTTAAATAATATTATGATTACCTACTGGATTTGCCTGTTGGGCTAGTGGTCAGTAGTGACCGTGACTGCTAACCCAGAGGTGGTGGGTTTGATTCGAACGTAAAACAAATAATTGCGTAATGAAATCCTGATACTAAATAAATGACAATCACAAGTTCTGTTTCTGGATGCAATTTATCTATTATCTGTAAAACATTATAATATTCATTTATAGGGTGGGCCACGAATTAGTTTGAACATTTGAAAAACGGTATAAACACTATTTAATATATTATTAAAATGTATACTTACAAGAAAGGTAATTAGTTGGAATTTATTTTCTAAAAATTACATCGTCTGAATGACGAGCGAGCGCCGAAATTTTCGAATCCTCGTCGGCAAAGAGACCACGAAATCTCTTCGTTGATTTTTTCCTTTAGTTGACGTAGTGTATTTAGTTTATTGTTGTAGACAAGATTCTTCAAAGAACCCTATAAAAAGAAGTTTTTTGGGAATAGATCTGGAGTCCTGGGTGGCAATGGAATGTCGCCTTATCTGGAAATCACCACCGGCAGGGACTTGTTGGATGTCTGAAAAGTGCCTCTTTCTTGTTGAAACCATGTGTTGCGATTGTGGTCAGCAAACTCCAGTAGCATCGATCCCAAGAACTCCCGTAAAAGTGTTTGCGTGAGATGTTAGATTCAAATGTTAACGAATTCTTGGCCCATCTTATATTAACAGTCTGGTTGCCATAGTACTGACTACCTAGTTTGGTATCAGACGGCCGTGTGTCAGATATATCAAGTTATTAATATAAGTTTTATATAAGTATGCACTATGTCTCTATGTACTATTTCGCACTGAGAAGCAGAATGCATGGTGATCATCAACCTCGGTTCATCATTCAATTTGTATTTTCATATGTGAAGACTAAACAATGGCAGGCACTGGGTGAAGGTACGTTGATACTTTCCAAAGATAGCATCTATCCGTTAAAACCTTGACCATATATAAATGTATAAATCTTATATGTAATAGTATACCTTAAAACCACACCGCTCTCGTTAAGTCAACGAGCGTCGTGTTTCTAGTCGACATCAAACACCTCAAGGCTGGCTCATATTATGAATGTGCAAAGACACAATTCTACTACTTGGGTTCTGAGTCTGACTAAACTCTGAATTTATCATTTTTATTTAAGAGATAAATAAAGACAAATATGAAATCAAGAGGTCTACGGAGCTATGAATACTTGTAATTGTAAATGTTGTGTCTTTGATGTGAAATTGTAAATTATGGTTTCTTTTTTAAGAAGATTTGTAATGCAAACACAATCCGTGTACAAAATATATACCACATATTCGCTTAGTTACTTTTTAATTTTATTTACTGCTGTAATTACTTTATGGTTTTTGAGTTACATTTTTTTTATAGACTATATATTGCTCAAATCATACAAACGACCTTCTTTATATTGTCTGTGGTATTTTGCATTATTTTATTGAATAAGAGGGATTTGATAGATCATTTTACCGATATCTACCTTTGCTAGTGGAATGTATATAAATAAACACTGTAATAATGGCTGTCTCATAATATAATGATAGTATGTGTTTGGACACCTGTCACACAATGCCATCTAGTGACAAAATAAACAGAACCTGTACTATTGGTACTAGGCAACTGATATAAATATATTTACACTTTTTTTTTGTAAATGTACAAAATAGTGAAGCAATTTTGAACAGTCAAGTTTTTTGCATGTATATGTATATTTTTTTCGTGGTTATCGGTACCTATAAATGAGTAAACACTGTCAGTAACGAATATATTTTTCCGTGTGTATAATGTAATTCATATTCAAATACTCAACAATTTTTCGGGCTTATTCTCGATGGTAGACACAAAAAAAAGGAAAACTGACCTTTATCTTTGAACGCCATTACGAATAAATTATTCACCCTCTTGCCAAATTTTTTTGCTATTAAAAAAAATCAAGGTTTCTTCGGAATTTAGGCAAACAATATTTCGACTAGGTATGCGCATTTTAATACTTATATTACATATACAGACAGACAAAAACTTACTTATCAGAAAATTCAAGATATCGCATATTGAATAATCTTATTTTGTGATTATATGTATGTGTTACAATAAGATAACAGAAAAGACGCCTGATAAATCAAGAACTACCACTACCAGATCACCGTTGGAATAATTCTACCCGACTCAAACCAACTAAAAGCCTCACACTGGGTGCCTGTAGTCGATAAATTACGTATAATCTAGGAAGAAAAGCCTGCTCCCTTACCCAAGATGCAGTGTTTCGCGTCGATTCTCATATATTATTGGTTAATATTTTGTTTTGACCATGTGACTTAGCGTTGAGAGATGTCATTCTCATACGTTTGTCAGTTTCTATTAACGTTCACGTTTGTAGAATGTCAACTGGGCTAGGAAGGCTGGTACCCCGACGGACCCCAGGACACATATGGCTAACAGATGATGTGATCCCTTAATTTTTCTATAGAAGCCTACCAAAGTGACTACTCTGCCTGATGGAAAGCATGAATAGAATCCAAGAGTGGTGGTCGCCATACTCATTGAAAATGCCGACAATACAATATAGTGAGATGCTACATCACGCATCGCTTAAAGGACCCGGGGTTATAGCGGGAGGGAAACACGTAAACACTCTCCGTTGCCTGCCGCTAAAGGGCTTGCGCGTATTGGAACACGTCGTACCGCCATTATTTTTTTTCCTGTACGGAAATTCCCCCGTTGCTTTTACTTCTAGCTTTAATAATAATCGATATCAATTTAATTACTAAAAAGATGTTTTGGGGGTTTTTCAACACTCTGCACTAATGGCTTTCTCATCACGTTCTGCAAATTAAACGGTTTAATACACGTATCATAGTGCATTGTTCTAAAAGATTGCGTTTAATCACAGCCTTCCGGGGTCTCGTAAAATATGATTTTATCTGTTACCGTTATTACATTTAAGAATAATTCTAGCGCCAACAACTATTATATTAAATATTAATAGATACTTTTTGGTTTTTAATCTATTGAAGTGTAAAATGTAGTTTCAAATTTGGAATTTTTAATTTTCTCTTGTTTTTGTTTTGTTTCTTTTTAATAAAAATATTGTTTAATAGAAACACTTAATATAGAGAACTATCACTTACTGGAATATCGCACCTTATTTAATTGAAATCTGTATATCTTTATCGAAGCCCACGTCACAAACAGGTAGACGTAAAACCCACTAAGGTTTTATATGACATTGCGCAGCTGCAAGGCACGGAGTTCCTGCCAGCAAGACAAGGTCTTAAGACTTCAGAGGCTCTATCTATAGTTAATAATGGTCAATCTCGAAGAAACTATAATTAAATAAATAATAACTTAAAAGAACTTATAAAGTCTCTGTTGTAACATAATCACAAATCGTATTCATATTTTTCTGGCTCTCCGGTTTTCATATTCATTCGTTCATATACAAAAATGGCTCTTATTCAGTGGTAAACACACATTGTTATCGAATTTGTACTAGGATTATCGATTACTTACGTATCGGAACCTCACTTAAGTATATTTACTATTTTTATTGATGTTTATGAACTGTGGCATGCATTCTACATGCATTCAAAAAATACAATTAATCCTTTGCAATCTCTCCAATCACATTCACGTTTAAACAGAACCTCAGTTTGGAGCTACCTTTACTTTATTTTTTTCTGTGCGGATATCCCCACAGATACCGAACTGACTAAAAACCGCACGCCGTCTCGGGTACGAGTAGTCGGGGAACCAGGTGTAAAGAAATCCTTGGAACAGATACCCTTACTCTAGATCTATTATCGTTACCTTAATTTACTTCACATTCTCTAGAAGGAGTAGTATCGCCTAAGTGGTCAGATATAAAAGCAACCAGCGTTAGCAGCAATGGTGGTTCTTATTTTTTTTTTGCTATTTTTCTATATTAAGAGCCCGCCAAAGTGACTCTACTCTGCCTGGTGCAAAGCATGAACAGAATCCAAGAGTTGTGGTCACCGTACTCTTTGTAAATGCAGACAATGCAGTATGGTAACCTACTCTATGGCAGCCTAGTGGGATGCTTTTTCACACCCCGCTTGGGGACGTAAAAGGTAGAGAAAACAATTAAATTCTTCAACCTTAAACCATGACATAACCTCTTACCTGTAATGACAATCATGACCACTCTTACACAATACATTATTTAACAGGCTATCATATTCAGTTTATTCACCTTTTAAATAGACCATGTATATGTGTGTGCACGAGACCTAGTCACGTTTCCTGATTTTAAAAGTTTATTAAACTCATTGTGCTGTTTAGGATACAGTGATGTGTGTATTTCTTTAAAAATAGTTCACATGTAATTTCAACAATCACGTGTGCACGATTACAAGAAATTACATTTTTTTTAATAACATCTACTGCTAATTAGTCCAAGAGTTGTAACATTATATTACTGTGTCATTTGTTTTAAATTTGTTGACTACGGATAGTTACATGTCGGTGCATTTTATTACATCTATTAATATCAAAGTTTAATTATTTAATGTATATATGTATATACCAGCATAGATTGTAAAATTGAAAATCTATTTTCAAAATCTTCTGTCTTTCAATGTCTTCTATAGTCGCCTTATTTTTCTTAGAAATTTTCTGAAAACTCCATCTGATCTTTGAATATAAAACGCTGAATTACGTACATGATCGATCCCTTACGGAAGCGTTAAATACGTCGTACCAGTATTTCGAATTGTTGCTGCTAGGATGACAGATAACCTCATTAGTCACTCGAGATAATTTTGTGCTCTCATTCATCTGGTGCATTTTCTGCAGGATGGCAGAGCCCTATTCCTCTCTCGTTTTCTGCAAGTCAAACCATGGGTGCAATGACTCCTTCTTCTAGTACTGAAAAAAATGTACTTCAAATGAAAATTTCAAAAGTTAGGTATGCCTTTTCCTGGGGAAGAAATAATTTTTCCCCCGGGGTAAAGTCTAACGGGGCATGATGTCAATTTGAGGGGGGACCTGAAATCATATGGTTCAGGTCCCCCCGCAGAGTAGGGTACCAGAGGCCGGTCGTCGGGGTTGTTTTTAATGGGAACACCACATATTCCTGACTCCTGCAGCTCAAGAAGCAGGAAATAAGAAGGGATTTGCCGCCTCGTCAACACAAAAAAAAGATATGCCTTATCCTAAGCAATACGAATAGTCTTATAGTTCAGCACCTAAGTCTCTTTATTTCAAACTTATATTATACTTATAGCGGGCATTTTTCAATTATAAAAATCAATAATGCCGACAATACCTATACCGGTAACATTAACGTGGGGCAGCAACCTCGAATTTTTGAAGATCTCTCGTGATTGCATTTGAATGAGACCGAATATCTTTTCTTTGCTAATTGCTTCACATTCATAAACAAAATCACAATCATGTCTTTTAAATGAATACGTTAAAATTAGCACAGGAAATAATACCAATGGATACGTACGACGCAGTTCATTGTTAAAGTATATTAGCACCGCAACAGTTTAAGTACAAGTCAAAAAATTCCACTTCTGGTGATCATGTTCAATCATCTTAGTCCCCAAGGTTCTCCACAACAGCAAGTCCCGTGCCGTCCGCATCCAGCAGTTTCCCGTGATCTTCACCAGGTCGTCGGACCAACTTATGTGGATTCTACCAACGCTGCGTTTCCTAGTACCTAGGAGCTTCTTTACTGTTAATTTATAATTAATATGTATTTATATTATGAACCAAAAGCAACGAGGATCACAAAATATAATTAAAAAAGCAAGTTAGTAACGATTTTGATGTATGGTGTGGTTTTCTTAAACGTGCACTTATAACATTTAACAGTGACTATGCTAATACGAGTCATTTATATTTGACAAAAATATGATTTTCTTGAGTATCACTTGGCAATGTAAGCATATAAAAGTATCATAAGAAGTAATATTCTACTTTAAGATATCCACATTTACAATCATCAATAAAATACTCAAAGTTCTTATATCGAGTAGGTATTCTTGTATAAATGCTATTTATGTATACAATTGCCAAGATATTCTTTTTAATTAAATTACTGTTTCTTTAGATGTATAAATTTGTTTTACGATGATTACATTACAAATTCATGTCGATACAAGTATTAATGAACGACATTTTGATTCTATTCAAACTTATAAAAATTGAATCATCTGCATTGCATCTCATCGCGTAAATATTTATTAATGTATAAACTTATTTCGATTCAAGATAGGTTAGACCTTAAGAACCAATGACTAAGGATGAATAATTATGGCTTTCTTACTTTGAAAATAAATAAATAAAACATAAAAGTTGTATATGGTTCCCGCCAAGAACTTAAGGCCGCAAGCCAACCTCACCTGCAAGTGGAACATCCACTGAGCAACGAACGTAGCTCTGGCAAATAAAACCATCTCGATTAGCGGCAATAGGCTCGCCACCTATTACGTGGCACCAATACACTAGTGAAAAGTGGGCGTTTAATATGCCTATGCACACGCCTCAGGGGAAACAGGCACGATTTTATGTGAGTATATGTGTAACTAAAGTAGATTTATTTCATCACAGATTACATTAGTAGTTGGCACTCTTACGACACCCACGGGATGTATATGGGTATTCTTCATGCGTTATTCCACGGACGGATTTATTTAATGGAGGTATAAACTTCTGAAACAAATTTCATGAAATTGAATCTGACAATCGAGTCTGCAATCTGATGCTTGTTCTCCCAACATGAGGTAATTTGATCTTTTAACAAAATATAATATAATTTATAGAGTTTTTAATATTTTATTCGTATGTGATTCGTTTTTGACTAGTGACTAATGAAGAAAAAATACATTTAGCTCTTAGCCTAAAGTGGACAGCTCTAAGCGTGTTGCTTTAAAAACGTGAAGGAATCTTGTTACACTTGTGGTGTAAAATGAAGTCACGTGTCGAAACCATAGAGCACTCTGCATGTTATTTTTAATATTTCGATTTTGCAAGCAGATAATTGTGTTAACAGGGTCAAAGAACTGTTTGCCGATTGTTATCGTCAGAATTTGTTCTAAACAATCAAGATAAAATAATTATTACAATTAACAAAAATAACATGATCACATATTTATTTCAAACGTTTAATTATGAAGTTTCTATCTGGTTGTACGACCAGATTGTACAGCCAGATTGTACAGTAATTTTTCATTTTCAATCTTGCAAACAAATTTGTAATGTTATGTGAGGAGTGAGTTATTACTAAAGAATACGAATGATAATGATGATGTACTCCGAGCCGATTTCAGCCGCGGCGAGTCTCAACGTAGACCAGCTAATTACACAGGAGATGTGGTGTACTAGTGTGTGCGCAAACACAAGCGCACTCTCAGGAACGACGGCTTTACGTGCTCTGCGAGACACAGGCCTAAGACCCCACCTTCCAAACTCCGGGTTGTCATTACGTATTTATGCGACCATAAACACTCAATCACACTTTTTTAAAGTAAGAATAATAATAATAAACTTGCTCTGTTACGATGTCTGATATGAATAAATAGTTTTGACACATATATTGTTATATATAGTGCTAGTAAAGTCGTTATTAATTTATAAGGGTGCTGTTTGATTTTTAATAAGACCTTTCAGGAGGTTCCGTAGAGGTCTCTATTAATATTTAATAAAATCAATGACTTGTCACTAATAAGTAAAAACAGCTTATTTTATTAGATCGTATTAAATTATACGAAGCTATAATAGTTATCTCTTAACTTTCCAATTCTAGAACCTGCATATATTTTTAAAATTAAACAAAACTCAATTTGAATGTAATTAATGCTATTAAAAAAATGATGAAATAAATTCGCACTTGTGACGCGTAAAATAATCACCACTTTTAAAACCGTTAGAAGGGAAACGAATCCTCAAATACCAGTAATTGTACACGTGGTACGATAAATAGGTGTAACGTACTACTAAAATATTATATAGCTCATTGTCCCATGTAAGTTACGTGTCTTCTACACTATAAGTTTTATTTTCCTTCAGTAAGAAGCCACGTGTTAATAATGTGCAAAGATTGTCTTACTATACAATCCGAGACTAAAGATCACACAAAACGTTATGACTTTCTTTAGCGCTGTTCACTATCTATAGCAACTAAACGTATATTATACAATTATAACTCTATTATATTATTGTCTATACTAAATAATATCCTAGTGCTAACTAGTAGTTTAAAAAGAAGCTTCTGGAAGTCGATTTAATACTGTTTAATGTTTTTTTTTAAGTTGGTTTCTAGAGTAACGTTTGTCTACTACTATTTCTACTAAACTGTTCATGTATGAACTGCTTTTACCCTATACCCCAAACCGGAACTGAAATAGTAGGAGCTCAAACTCACATAACCATACCTATTTTATTATTGAAGAAATAATCTTACTTAAGAAGGTTGGCCCTTGCAAGAGCACATAGTAATTTTGGAACTACATCGCCCAGTCGTAAATACGAGTACGTTTTAAATATGGCGCTTCATTATAACCTGTACAACTTTTTGCTTTTTCATACACCCAGACCAACGGACAGTGTTGTGGCTGAGGTGAAATACTGGCCGGACAAAATTTAGAAGTGCTCACCCGTTGACACGACGAAAAACAAATGTGTAAAAAATAGCAATAACGTCTTAACTGATCTTAGTTATCGCTTAAGGGTCTATTAAATTTTCAAGATAATGAATGTGACTTTAAGATCTCAAAGTGCACACATTGTAGCAACATCGTCACGTTTTCACGATAATCAAGTTAGGCACGAGTCTGTTGTTCGGTAACGTGTCAATGTTTGCGTTGTAAGTGTACCCAGTAAGTGGCGTGATGTTGACTAGATAACTCCGAACTTATCTCCGTTGAGGGAGACTATTGCTTCGACTAATTCCTAAAAAAATCAGTAGAGATATTATTAAGGATGCCTAACGTGATCAATAAATTTGAAGAAAAATAATAAAAAAAATTATAAAAAAAGTTTAATTAACTACTTAATTAATTTATTTATTTAAATATATATGTATTATATACAAAGTGAACACAAATATTCATATATACATATATATTGGTCATTTAAAACTAACAAGGTGTACTCTTATTACAAATACGCACAGTATTCAAACATAGATAACATATAGAGTAGGCCACGAATTGGTTAACATTTGAAAAAATCGTATAAAAATCTTTAGAAATACTATGAAAATGGTTTATTAACAAGGAAGTTGTCGGAAGTCGGAATTTAATTTCTAAAACTCACACTCTTCTAAGCAAGCGCCGAAATTTTCGAATACTCGTCGGCAAAGAGACTGCGAGATCGCCGACATCTCTTCGCTGATTTTCTTTTAGTTACCGTAGTGTATTGGGTTTATTAATATAGATACAATATTTTATATAACCCCATAAAAGGAAGTCTGGGGATAGATCTGGACCTCTGGGTGACCATGGAATGTCGTTTCGTTTGGAAATTAGTTTTTCCGGAAACATATCTTAGACCACCGGCAGGAACTCATTGGATGTGTGACAAGTGGCTACATCTTGTTGAAACCATGTGTTACGATTGTAGCCAGCAAATTCGAGTAGCTTCGATCCCAAGAACTCCCGTAACATGTTTGAGCAGGATGTTAGATTCAAATGTTAATGAATTCTTGACCCACCCTTTGTAAAAATTTAGAAAGTAGCATCTTAATTTTATACAAAACTAAACATTTATAAACTTTAAGAGATCAGCAGACTAGATGACAAAGAAATTTTAGTATATTCAACATAATTAAAAACTTAGAAAAAGGTCAATTATCTCACTGGAGCTCATAGTAAAGTGATTGATACCTATGTTACTGAACCGATTAAAACAATAGAGTGTTACATCACATGTGTCCATAAATACCTTTCAAAGGAAGTCCTCGAGAACTTCAGCATTCTTTTGTCCGCCATAGGCAGGCACACTATTGAGTGCAGAAGGCCTTGCCCTCCTTCCATAGTAACACCTTGACTATGTTAAAATAATTAATTTACGAGATTGGCAAGCACAAGCAAAAACATTCAAATAATTTAAAACGTGTTGGCGTATTACGAAACATTTTTTTTTTAAATAACATATTTGGTAAAATGCAACACAGTGAAATTCGATTCTCACTGTTGAGTATCGAATAACACCAATAAATCGATAGCTACTACGACGACAGATATTGTTCACGAGCATGATCACGCGACGTCTTGACTTTGTGCCGCCCTTCAATAGCATTTTTTTTTATAATTTTCAACCGCCGAGAAAGGAAGTGACAGATTTTCCTGATTTAGTTGTATTTACTTATGTTTACTACTTTTAATTCGGTTTATAAGTACCTTTGTAATTATAAGACAAAAATACATGAACAATGCAATAGTAAATACATATGAATTTCATCTCTGAACTTTAATAATGGTTGTCTTTATTAGTCTCTGGGAATTCATTCTGTATAGTTCTCGTTAACACTATGACTGGAAAACATTCCGGCTTCATGTCTCAATCACAATGCTGTCAAACTGTCATCATCGCTGTGATCTTGATAGCTTATTTGACCTTCTACCAAGCGAATAATTAACGCTTTGTCAGCCGTCATCATTATGTCCCAACTTATATTAAATAATTAGTAATTAATTGTTTGTTTCCTGAATATATCGTGGATCAATAGTTTTATTATCTCTGTTTTATAAAATGACTTGCCCTCTTTGATTGGTTCATCAACACAAAGCCTAACTAACGAGGCTACCAATTAAAAATTTTGGCAGTTAATATTTTTTATGTTCTAAGGACCCATTAAGAAAGGATTTTGTCAATTTTATCCCTTTTTTTGTCTTTGTAGATATCCCCACCAATACTATCTTCTGGTGGTTATGTCAGACTCGAACCGACCAAAAGCCGCACGCCATCTTGGATACAAGTAACCGGCTTACAGGTTGTAGACGGCCCACTGCTATGTAGGAGGTAGGTACGTGCGCTCTGCAGCTTGCGCGCCACCAGGCTAGTCTCTGCTGGGGTAATAGGGTAAGGCCTCAGAAAACTTCGCCCCTAAGAGTAAAAAAAGAGATATACGGCAGCATAACAGTTAGTAATATTCAATGTTTAAAAATATTTTTTTTTTACTTCTTTTAACTAGAAGTAGCGTACACGACATATCACAAAGTTAAACTACAATGACTGCAAAATTTATCAATAAGACTGTATCGACATTTAATCAATATTTATTACCTCAATCAATTAAAGTAATGAACAATGATAACTTACAGAATAAACTAATAAAAATATATAAATAATAAAATTTATGGTAGTTTTAAACAAAGAAGAGTGAATACATTGTTATTGTGATTGCCTTGACTTCAACCTTAGATTTGACCTTTATGTGGAATAGAGCATCATGATGATACGATAAAATCAAAAACTTCTTTCTATACACAATCTTATCTGTAATCTGTTCAGTGTAGTAAAGTTCAGTAAAGTATCTGTTCAGTAAAGTAACCAAAAACTATTTTATATTCACAAAATATAACCTCACTCATCTTACACACGGTCTGATCCCTTCGGATCCAGAACTAGACAGAATCTGTACTATGGTAATTAGGCTGTTGATATACATATATATATTATATTTATACGACCTCTTGGTACAGTGGTTAATACCCCGGACTGCTAAGCCGAAGGTCGTGGTTTCGATTCCCACGCAGGACAAATAATTGTATGATGAGCACGATAATTTGTCATTCACAATATGTCATATTTTTAAATATATAGTATGTTTACCAGCAGTCTCGTTACCATAATACAGGCTTTGCCTAGTTTGGGATCAAACGACCGCGTGTGAGATGTGTTATGTGTGAGAATATTATTATCATGATTATTAACTGAGATTGGACTCAATTACTTTGCGTGCAACACAAGCCATTTCTGCCGTACCAGAATATCTCGACGAAGAAATGACACCGACACGTGGTAAGTTACAACAAGTTATCTACCATAAACTAATATTATAAATTTAAAGAGTTTGTTTGGTTGAACGTGTTATTTACAAGAACAATTGGTCCTGTTTGAATTTTTCTGTCTTTGAAAGTCCACTTATCAAGAAAAGCTATAGGCTGTATATCATCACACTGCAACTAATAACAACTGAGTAATAATGAGATATTTTGAACAAACGGGACGAAGTTATTCCTTTTGATAGCTTCCATTGCGTACGCTGCGTAAAAGTTTAAAATTTTGCAAAAATAAACTACGATAGAATGGTTTCCATTAAAAAGTTACAGCATAGGTCTATGTTTTAAAACCAGATCACTAGTCTTTTTTATAGTAAGCAAATTTGATCACGTTAATACTGCACGTGATGGTATCAATTCCCTGCATGTGTTTATATTAATTACAAACTCAAATATATTTAAACCTAAACACGTATAAACACCAATCCAAAACCTGACCTTGACAACAACATTTAAGATGCACCTATCAAGCCATCTGTTAATTGTAGTGACTGGAAATTATCCACGCATTATTTTGTTTCTGTAAACATGGATGATTAAAAGCGAAACATTTAATTTGTGTATGCATCTGTGTGTACTCGTATTGAAGCAGCTTTTAGAGTTTATGATCGAAAGACTTTTCGATTCGGTTGAAAAGTTTGCTTAGTTGTTTGTTTGTTTGTCTGAGCGTGCTAATCTCATAAATTACTAGTACGATTCGAAAAATTATTTCAGTATTAGATAGCCCACATATCGAGAAAGGCTATACATCATCATGCTTATAGACTAATAGAAGTCGCGTACCAGTGAGAAGTTCTTTTTTAAGAGCATCTATTGCGTGCGCTGCATACACGGTTAAAGATGTGTCGTCATCATCATCAGCCGGCAGATGTCCACTGCTGAACATAGGCCTCCCCCCTAGAACGTCACGCCGTACGACTGGACGCCAACTGCATCCATCCATCCATACAAAGATGTGTACGAAATGACAAATATGTCAGAGAGTTATTTCCCTTTAAAACCTTAAAAAAGTCTATGACAATCTATGCTTATCTTTTAAAGTTGGTAAACAAATTAGTTCACGCTGTATAACATCACACTACATTCAATATGGGATGCAGACTGGTTTTGCTATACTTTCTATTAACTGCGGTATGAGGCATTTTGAACCCTGTCCTAAACCATGTTTTTCCTTGCCGCACTATAAGTGCGACATAGATGAGGTGTTCTAGAGCCTGTTCTGCACTCAACGTGTTAAGTTAAAAATCAACATTTGTGATTAATAATTCATGACTCATTTCCATTGTTTTTAATGATCTTACATCTAGATTACGAATTACTGAAATAAATATTTTTAAAAGGAAGTTCAATGTCACAAATAATTATAGTCTGCAATCACCAGTTAGACCGTAATTTTTCATCACTGCAATAGTAAAAATAACAGGAAAATCATTCACGAAAAGGATGCCAAAAATTGAAATGATTTCGTAGAAACAAGGCATACAACATCTTGAATTAAGTCGCAAACGATGTTAGTTCCCATTAACTGATTACTATACGTCGTTGTCATACCTAATAGTTGTCCCCAAACATGGTGTGTTTACGTTCGCACTATTCTTTGTAATATGTAGAGTGCAAGCGCTAAACTAACACTTCAAATTATTGGTCGACTGATTCACGAGTCATTAATTAACGTGAGTGAATCATTGGACTTCATTAAATAAACCGAGGATCGTTTGTTTTACACGTTTTCCTCTCTTTGAAGTCGGTGCAAGAAAACAACTTTATGGACTCAAATGCAGTTTTTATGCTTTATTGTGTTCATTTGTTATATGTTAACAGTTTTGAATGAATGTAGATGTCTTAAAGATTATATGCCAACACAATACAACGGCACTTTTTTTCGGTGTTTTGGTACCCCGTAATGGGTGGCTAGCCTATTACCATTTCACGCCATCTAGTTTACTAGTCATTAAACTAATCAGAGCTTGTCCTACAATAGCTAGATTTACTGACTTAAATACTTTTTTAAATACAAGCACATTATACAATGAAAACACATAAACTTCAAAACAAATATTTGCAGATTATACAAACATTTCACAAGAATCAAATCTGAGACCTCAGCACAGCATACGCCACCCCTGCACCACTGAGTTAGTCAAAATAAGGCTTAGATCGTCCAATAAATACATACGAAGAAAGATTTTCTTCCTCGATAGTTATAACTGACTGCTCCGATACACGTTATCCTGTCAAAATTTCGATAAAGTATATTTCACGGAAATTTAATTCGAGGTCGTCTCAAACTTACCCTTTTTTCTTGTGATAAAAACTATTTTCGGTACTATTCATCCATATTTATGAGTGTTTTAGAAATATATACATATATTTATCAGCAGTTTGGTATTTAGCACTTGTCCGACTACTAAGTAACATTAAGTAACGCCTGATACTGGTACAGATGTTATAAGGGAATTCCCGTACTATTGAATTCATTTGAATCGATTCATTTAAATATAATCGATGCTTTTTACCTGATACTATGCGTATCTATCTGTATAACACATACATACATTGTAACCATTTATACATTTTGATTGTATAAATGGTTACAATGTACGGAGATAATTGACTTTATTAAGAAAAAATATTTAAAAATTTTAAGGATAGAGTACTGTCAAAAAACTAACATAAACACGCTCAATATTCTTTTTAAGTTAAGAATCCTCTATATAAGAAGGGACAAACTTATTGCGCTAAGAGTAAATTCAATATCCTCTTACCCTCTCGTCTCCGAGTCTATATAATTAACAGTTACATAGTACATATAATGTGTTTATTGTGCTGTCATTAGGCTTGAGAAGAACCAGTGTATACATAAATAAACACGAATCTCTAAGGCGGGTCAACGTTCTCCACTAAGGGGGATAAGCTAAATGATTGATGAAGAAACATGAACAATTGAGATCACATCAAATGTTTGGATCTGTCAATATTTAACAACTAGCGAAGCTTTTAAAACGCCTTTAATGACGTAGTTCAATGAAAAGTGGGGGGCTTAAAATAGTATTAATATTGGCTGAATATCTCTCTTGCCTATTGCTGAATTTAACTGTGAATAACTGCACTAAATCACAGAAAATATGACGTTATAATGCTAGTTCGATTTTGACACTAATCCACTAATCCGTGGGACAGTTTTTTGTTTGCTGAAGTATGGTCAATGTCCAGGTCGCACTGGAAGTTATAATTTTGATTGTTTATTTTGCTTCTGTTCCTTTTTTATACGATCATACTGTATTAATCTTAAATCATGATGAATTGCAATAAAGTCTTTTTTCATTTCTTAATTTTCCTAGGGGTGTAATAAGTTTTTATTGACATTTTCAAGCATGGCGCTGATACAGTGTAATAAATACAAAACAGTGGAATTGTAGACCTCCTTATTGAAATGTGTTTAGCACACTATCCAAAAACACTTATATTTCTAACTACTCCAATATTCTTCTGTATAATTTCGTCGCGGATTCCAAGACAAACAAAAAACTACCCTGGAATATTAATATTCCCTGGAATAGTGCGTTTGTGGGTCAGTGTTGTTGATCCTGGTATTTAAGAGTCACAGAGGTGAGCGTCTGGGAGGGATTAGTCCCGTTCTAAAAAAGTTTAAAAGCACATAATGACTTAAAAAATTAATCATTAATCTTCCTGATTATATTGCCCAGCTGTGCTCTTATTAGCAGCACTACGTGTATACCTTTGCTTCTAAGCAACAGCGAGATTCTCCTTTCATCTATAAAAGCTTTTCCACGGCATTAGAAATTGTAAATTCCTCCAACCACATTATAAACATATTGTTTATATGTCTCGCAGCTGTTGTCAGAAACTCTACTACCTATAAAAAAATAGGTATCTAGGGCGACCCCGTATACCTGCCACACGTTAATAGATTACGTAAAAGTTTTATGGGTTTAAAGAGACGTTGATTATAAACAGAAAACTCTTTGTGCGTGTTGCTATACATTATTTATTTATATATCAATTATATGGTAAATACCATATTTTTTCTGCCGAGTCTTTTTCCCGAATTAAGTAAGGATTGGCTGTAAGTCTAATACGATATGGCTGATTTCTTTTACGTGGATCGACTGTCATCATACCTCTGCATTCTTATTTGTCATTTGAAAGTGATAAAAAAGACTGATGTCAGAATTTTTAGGCATCGAGTGGTATACCACATTAAGTGGACAACCACTTAATGTGGTTAAATACCACAACATTATAAATAAAAACCATTGTAATAAACAGTTTTAATTTTAATTAGGTAGATCACTGATCAACACATATTGTCACTATCCCTCCTGACCTCATGAGTGTCGTAAGTCTGGCCAACGTGGCAAAGTAGGCATAACCTCCTTTCTAAGAAGAGGTCTATGTCCAGCGGTGGACCATTAAATGTTGTGGATGTGACGTGCAATCGCTGGCAAGTCAAATCAGTATCTTTTAATTTAATATCAAAAAGATATTCGCGGTCATTATTGTATAAAATACTATGTGGTGACATAGCTAATGGCAAGTTGATATTATGATCATTCTCAGAAAAACACTTCATGAATTGCAAAAAGTGTTGTCCCGTGTGGGATCTGAACCCACAACATTCAGCGCAGTAGAAAATGGCAAGTTGACCGCTTAAGCCACTACACCATTCGTGCAGTCATAATTTGAAAATATAAAAACATTAAATAGATAATGGGTGACAATTCAGGATGTACTTTAAGAGGTTATTGATTACAATATAGGTTATTAATACATTAGTATTGGCAGTGCGGATGATCTCAAATGTATGTAATACATTTAAATGTAGATACAATAATACCATAAAGTTTACTAACGAAAAGCATTTGTTTTTAAGGAAATAGTATTAAGTTGTAAGGTCAATGTTATGTTATCATTTTGAGTAAGGCCTGTATTGTCGTCAATGTTTGTGTTACCATTATCTAGAAGCTGACGAATTTTAATTTGTATCTTAATACAATAAACAAATTTGAGGGGCGTATGTTACTGCGGCCCGTGATTCAAGTGATAAGTTCCGTGGTGTAAGAATGTATTTGTTTATTTTGAAGTACATTTTATCATACATGAACATTGGATATCAGTGTTCTTAGAATTATCACTAAGAACTTAACTACTCGTGTATCACTTTTAATAAAAAAATCCAACACCTGACTGTATGGACGGTCATAAAATGCGTTAGGATGGAGCCTCCTCTAATAAGGTCTAGCAAAAAACTTGACATTAGAAGTTGATGACGATCATCATAATGAATTAGAAAAAAAAAAATTGTTTAAATTACACATGCTAAAGTTTAAAATATTGTAATACAGTAATTTAACTAACTCTGATTTGAGCTGACTAATACGGGTCAATGGACTACAAACATAAATTAAAAAAAAAACAGAAAACACTTTTTTGAATTCTGTTTGGCTGAAGCGTCAACAGCATTCGTCTAAACAAAAACAATGGTCTGCCCGTGAATAATCAAATAAACTCCTGTTTTCAATTTTAGTCTAAATATTGTTAAAAAGAGGACATCTGTTGTTTTTTCGTATGACATGAAATATTTAAAATATTCGCCATCTCTCTTCTTTTTTTTTTTAAATTTCAGAATATGACTCACACACTTGGAGTACATACTTTTTCGAAGAGACTTAGCAAACACAATTAACACTTAACAATCACACAAAACGCTATCACATGTGGGGGTCGAACACTCAGCGCCTTCAGATAACGTATTTTACATTGTCAGTGAGTTAATATTCAAAACTTGTACTTTCTTCGTGTGAAGGTGTTGTGTTTGTTTTATGATAGGTTTAAGGGATTCTCAGCTGTCATAATTTAAGATCAAGTTTATTCGCACAAAAAGTCATAAAACGTAATCAAGTTAATTAAGACCCTCCTAAATGTGTCCTCCTCCATGTGGTGACAGAATCAGAATATGGAATGTCACCACCTCTATCCATCCCATGGATGTTATAAAAGGCGACTAACGGAGCAAATTACACAGGAAAACATCACTGCAAAGAAAAGGAACACTTGAAACAAACCCGTTTGACCAGCTTTGTATAGTAGGCCAAAGCCTCCTATCTAAGGACATAGACCACAGGTCCAGCAATGAACTATTAAAGGCTGTTAATGAAGATCCTGCTAGTACGACAACACACTTGTGACGATTGAGTTGCAGGTGTCCTTGGACGAAAGTAATCACTTAGCATCAGGTATCCCGTTATCTCGAAATAAACGACAACATATCCTTAGTTGTAGTAGAGACGTTTCATTCCAGGCACATATGTGTTGATCGAACTATATTGTCCAGTAATGAGTCTTCTTGGTAGTTCATCATCATCATCATTATCTCAGCCATAATACGTCCACTGCTGGACATAGGCCTCCTCCAAGTTTCTCCACAACAGCCGATCCCGTGCCGCCCGCATCCAGCAGCTGCCGGCGACCTTCACCAGGTCGTTGGATCACCTTGTGGGAGGCCTAACAACACTGCGTTTCCCAGTACGCGGTTGTCACTCCAGAACTTTATGGCCCCATCGGCCATCGTTTCTGCGTGTAATGTGGCCCGCCCACTGCCACTTAAGTTTAGCAATTTTACTGGCAATATCAGTGACCTTGGTTCATCTGCGGATCTCCTCATTGCTGATTCGATCACGCAAAGAAACTTGGTAGTTACCGTGATAGTTTTAAGACATGCAAGAATTATTGAAAAAACTCTTTTGTAGAACCGTATCTTAGGTGGTTTTTGCCCCTTAGCCAAGGTGCAATTGTTTCGCGTCAATCCCCTTTCTACAATTGCTAACGCCTCTATTCTCTTACATTATTGGCTAATATTTTGTTTTGACTACGTAACTTAACGTTTAGAGACGTCATTCCCGCACAATTGTTACTTTTCTAGTAACGTTAACGTTTGTAGAATGTCCATTCGGGTAGAGGACTGGTTCAATTTTTTTGCACTCAAATGTGGTTCGATCAGTACTTGATAGCTTACTGAAATAATCACTGAAGTATTAGATATTTCTTTGTATACTCTATAAGTAGCTCACACGTCGTTTAATATGTGCTACATGGTTGAGTTATGTAAATACTATGTTTGCCGCCGTGGAGGCTCTCCAGCCGGTCATCGCCGAGTGGGCGGGGCGACAGCACGGGACCCTTTCCTTCAGGGCAGGCGCTATGAGGGATCTGGATGTCGTAATAACAGCTGTTCCTGTATCCCTCCTATCTTAGGCGCAAAATGGCACACCGTGTGGTTTTAGTCGGTCCGATTTCGACACATCACCCCGCCGTAAACCCCGGTAGAGTGACGGCCCGAGAGGGTTTCCACACGTTAAAAAAAAAATTGTAAATACTATGTTCATTATCTTAGATAAGAAACTTGGATTTAGAAGATTGTTTTAGATTCTTATATATATATATTGATTTACATTTATATATACATTTATATTTATATATATTGATTATCAGTTAATGTTAGACTATTAGATCTCCTTCCCATCACCAGCAACAAATGTCTCACTAAACTTATAAATACCAACTAACAAATAACATAATATCCGAGAAAATAAGTGAACACAATGATTAGTAATATGAGTGTGGAGGATTCCTAATTAAATTTATTTTCTTACATACTTGCAACAAATAAGAAATAGTAAACGATGTAACCAGAATCTAAAAATGATCTTCTTGTTTGTCCAGTCATCAAAATTTCTATGTAAGAGGGAGTTTACATTGACCAAAGACTATAGTTTTGAAACAGCTTGTTACATTGAATTGAAAACTAAATAAGCATTCTGCTATTTATTACTATGGTAAACTTACAATAAACGATTCCATTTTCAAGTGTATAAAGAGATTTGTACGTCTAACTTACTCTACAAACGTACAAGACATATTTGACCCTTTCACATACCTGAAAGACGTTATAAGCATTAATTTTTAAATTTTTTATTTGTTCAGAAAAACTTAAGTGTAGTTGCCCTCGCATTTTAATAGCCATAATAAATTCTTATTTAATTACACTAATAAGTATGTTTGCTGATTTCTTTAATAACTGTTTAAGACGACGAAAGAAAAATCTGTTTAGTGTTTCATTACAGTAATAACTCGTGTCTATGGAAAAGTTCATAAGTGGTTTATTTCCCTTGTTTATTCGTTTACTTAAACTAGTAATCAAAGGTAGATAACCTTTGGAGAGGTATTTGTGTAGTTATCAGTAACGCAACGTTGACCATATGTGGCATCTAATCTACAATCATCTACGGTTTTTTGCTTTAAATTGAACTCAAAAACAAAAACAAAGCACCTACTTATTCTGCATTTGTAATAATAATTGACCCACTTGATTAAGAAGACACAACAGATATTTTGCAATTATAATTTACAGTGCATTAAAAACCCGGTACTAGGTTCGTTAAGGTAAAATTATTCCAGTTAAAATTAAGACTTATTCAAATTCCAGTTGAAAAGATCTGATTTACGTAAACACCAGGTAGGATATTGGGCAAATGAATGAGAAACTGTTATCTATAGAGTAACACACTTATGGCGACGACTGCACGGATGATGTAGTAGTTGAAGCGGACGCCACGCTGCTCTCTACTGCGCCGAGTGTTGTGGGTTCAAACCCCACATGGTACAGCACTTTGTGTAGATCCACAATTTGTTGTTCTGAATCTGGGTGTTCTATGTTTCCATTTCATGTATGGTTATAAAGACCGACATAAGATGAGTTCCTAATGCGAGCGTTATCTTTTTCTATAAAAAAACTACAGGTTTTCAAAGGTTATTAACACTTCTTACTATTTAGCTACTGCAAGGAGACTGTGAAACTCAATTTTAATTTCTAAACTACCTTTGTATTGTTGTACGTTGTTTCTAAATATTGAAAGTAATAATTTACCGTGAATGTCTAAGTTTTTAGTTAGTAAGTTTTTAAGTGACGCGCCGTCTTCGAGAAAATATGATTAAAATTTTAAAAGAAAATAAATTATAGGTTTGTAAAAGGGAAAAAGGTATACATGATTTTAGAATGAACGACGATAATGTAATGAGGATTCTGCTTGTGGATGATAAAAGCATAGATCTTATTTAGCGTATAGACGAGGTAGCATACATACACACATTTAGATGTGATTTAGAAGGTTTACTTTCCGTCCGGTTTCTAAAGTAAATTTATAACCTAATTGCTATCGGATACGATTCTACTTTCAAGGAAACTGTCGATGACTTTGTTTTGCAATGTATTTCCAAAAGTGGTAGGTATTAGCAATAATATCTACTTAAAATTAAAATGAGAGCCTTTTTAAAAACCTATTTGAAAGTAGCGTGTTGATTTTCTCAAGTATTTGGCAAATGAGAGTACTAATACCCTGACACACCTCATACACACTTGTCTAACCCTTAACTGGGCAAAGCCTGTATGGTGACTACACTGCTGCTAAATATACTTAAACATTTCTAAATACGTATGTATCATAGATAATTTACTCGCACAAATATTTATCTTGGGTGAGAATTGAACCTTTGACTTAGTGGTCAGGGTTATTAACCATTATACCAAAAGGAACGTCAAATAACTTTATTGTAGACAAATTAAAAATTTATTCTCGATGGAAGTGCATATCGTCTACTTAGAGCACTTATCGCTAAAAGCAATTTCTTTGAACTAACTTTTTTAATTTTATTAAGATGTGCATCGTGGAAATATTCGCGATATGCAAAAATTCTTACCTTTTTAGTAGCAGATTCTTTGTCTTCTAATTCCCTCTTCTTATTATTAGTTTCTTTGAATATGAATTAAAAGTTTTTCATCTAATTTACAAATGTCTATCTTAGTTATTTTTCCCGAAACTCTCTTAAATAAACAAACTAATTTGTGCGGTTCGTAACAAAACAAAATTTTATTAAATGTCAAAAGAGGTTATATGACAGCCTTTGAGGTCTGCAACCTTTTTTTAGCTGTGACCGTGGTTAATCATGATTTGTATTTTTTTGTTTCCAGATCTCTGTTGTTTCATTCCTTATTTTTGATACATAACACAGCAGTATCAGTCAGAGGTTTATAGATACCAATGAACTGTTAACACTACATTCTTATAAATATAACTATTATTTGAAACATCCTGTCATTAGTGCAGTCAATGAAAACTTATTGTGCGAAAATTGTGAGTTATAAGAATATTCTTTACTCATGGTAATAATTATTATTTATTATTAGAGCACATGTATATTTACGATATTGCTATCTAAAAGAATTAACATTAATTGTAAACATTTTTAATTGTATGCAAATCCTTGTCGTCTATCTTCATCTCACCCTTGAGTGAAAGTCAAAAAACTATCGAGCGCTGGGCTCCTAATAGTTGTCATCTGTTCATTACAATAAACTGGTCATTAGTTTTACGCCTGCCTTAAGACTGGACCACTGAGCGTTCCTCCGTCGAAGGGCTAGCGATGTACCTACGATAGGTTGGCAGTTCATACTCTAGGTCTGAAGGGGCTGCATTCGCCTCGCTCGAGGGAGCCACGATGAGCTCCTGAGCGAGGACATGCACGTTCTTGATTATGACATTTGTAATCATAGACACAGACACAAATAAATAAGTTAATTAAAAACTTCTAAACTTTTTCCATTCTCAATTCCTTAACCTTTGTCTAAAGAAACAATGTTTAAGTATAAAACACCACCGTAATGGACTTTAATACAATTCTCAGTGATAGGGAAACTTACAGAATTTGCTCTTATGTAAAGCAGTCTTAACTGTACAATATTCTAAACATTAAACAAACGTAATAAATATTGAGATAATTTTTTCTCTCAATCATTCTGCAGGTTCCTTAAAACAAATACATGCATGATTCAACTGGTTAGCAACTAGTATGTAAAGACACGCAGATTTATCTTACAGTCAGCAACAAAATAGCGCGTGTAACACAATTAAAACTATGTCCGGGTCATGTTTTGTGTTGCTGATGACAATTGATTCTTTGCATTAATCATTGCATCATCAACCAGAACATGGCGTGTTTCTTTAGTATTACCTTTTTTTTCTATTTTGAGGGCCTGCCAAAATGACTCTACTCTGCCTGATGGAAAGCATGAATAGAATCAAAGAGTTGTGTTCATTGTTCTCATTGTGAATGCAGGCAGTACAGTGCGGTGACCCACACTATGGTGACCCAGCAAAATGTTTTTTCACGTCCCTCTTGGGGACATAAAAGGCATGACAGTTATTTTGACAGATTAAGATTCACACACTTACCACGATAACTGTCATCCCTGTATTAGTAGGCCTTCGGCCTCACACTCACCAACGAAACACGACAATACGGATGCTGTCGCTTTAAGTTGATCTTCTGTGGGAGGGTAGTACTGCCCTGGGTTAAACCGGCCCGTTCGTGTCCGAAATTAGCGTGGCTCTACTACTTATCAGTATCATATTTTTTTTTAATTTCGCTTAATCACACTTATAATATTTTTAAACGGTGATCAGAAAGTTGTTACTCTTATTTCGTTTTTAATCGAATGTGTGCTAATTTAATGTCTTGATATGGAGTTTTATTTGTATCAAGAATCGGTTTTAAAAATTTCTCACCTTGTATGAGTATTATACGTGATGGTCACTTAAAAGTTACTGGAACTGCAAGAACAACATTTTTCCTTCATGCCTCCATGCCTCCGTAGGTGTAAACCAGCTCGAGAACTGTAAGAATAACTTTTCAGAAAATGAATGATGTTATTGGAAGCCTTACGACCCACTTTTGGCAGCAAGGTGGTGATCTTCCTTATACCTGTTCAATTACATAAGTCAATGACATACAGTATATACATATAGACAATAACTCTGTCTGCCAATTATAATAGAGATCTGACAGATTCATCAGCATAAAGCACAATCTTACTTAACTTATTGCCTACTTATACTTATTAACTTTAGCCATTAGCTCACCAACAATATTTAACTGATAGCCGCTGAGACTCACACACATCACTCACACACTCACAGAAGATTTATCAATAGTCATCAGTAACCCACTGTTGAACAGAAGCCTGTACGGATGACGTTGTGGTTTAAGCGATTGCTACGCCGCTCTCTACTGAGTGTTGTGGGTTCAAATCCCACATGGGAAAACACTTTGTGTGATCCGCAAATTGTGTTCTTTGTATGTTTGTAAAGTTCCCCACGATAAAATGAGAGTTTTTTTCTAAAAAAAACGCCATACAATATGATTGACAATAGAAATTTATGTGTAAGTTTTGATATGGGATTCGATTTCATAAACCAATAAATCTATAATTACATACAAGCAACTTGTAAATTCAAGATTAATCTTAATATCAGTGTTCGTACATAAATATAAATTACTTGTTCTAAGGTGTATGGAAACTTCCTCCACAGCAATAAAATTACATGGCTGTGATGTGGAACATTCTGTATACCAAGGTCTACAAATGGGGGATTACCTACTTAAGCCTTTCATTAAAATTGTACTTTGATTTTCCATTAAGGCGAACTATTAGTCGAAATAGGATATAGTTGTACTGGTAAAATTATTTGAACATACTCTTATATACAGACAATATACTTATGAGTATGTACTCAGGAGTTTAGGCCCAGAGGTATATTAAATACCCACATTTGGCAGAGCAATTTAAATAATCAGGGTAAAGTCTTTTGTCGTCAACCGAGTACATATATTTCTAACTAAATCTGCTATATATTCACAAACTCCACACATTCTTTTACTGTGGAGACATTGCTAAATATACACATTCTACAAACCTTTTTTTTCTATATTAAGAGCCTGCCAAAATGACTCTACTTTGCCTGATGGAAAGCATGAATGAAATCCAAGAGTTGTGTTCACCACACTCATTGCAAATACAGACAATGCAGTATGGTGACCCACACTATGGCGGCCTAGTGAGATGTTTTTTCACGCCTCACGACAGTCATCGTGACAGTGTAGGGCTCACACAGTTATCACCCCTGCCTCTGGTCTGGCACTCACCTACGAAACACGATAACACGTATGCTGTCGCTTTAGGTTGGTCTTCTGTGGGAGGGTAATACTGGCCTGGTCGAACCAGCCGTGCTGAAATCAGCGTGGCCCTACTACCTATATACTAGAAGAGCATAATATGAAACTAGGTAATGTAAGGGCAATGCGAAGGCTTATTATGGAGACTAACTGCTAACATTTAAAGTCGTAAATAACCTTAACTGAACTGATAATTAAATTAATATTAGTATTAGAAAATAAGCAACATACAGTTAACACATAGACAAGTATCTTTTCCCATCACTATTACAAGTGTGATAAGCGCGTATTAGTTTTGATACTAACATTACCTTAAGCCTGAAAATTTTCCATAGACGTACATAATTTGCGGTAACTTCAATCCATATGTTTGTGTTTACGTTACCTTAAAGTGTTATTACATTTACACTATTACAAAACCGGAGTGTAACTTTCAACAACAACTATTGTTCAAGAAATTGTTCTAGAACCAAGATTCGACCTTGATCATAGCTATCAGTGGGAAAATACCCTCGGAGCCCATTATTGTTAGAATGATAATCTATTATAGACAACGTTATCATTAGAATGCTGTTACAGTGTAGTAATTATTGACTGCCTCGGTGGCGCAGCGGTAGTGAATGCGACTGCTGTCCTTGAGATCTCGGGTTCGATTCCTGGGTCGGACCAAATTTTTGTATGATCTGCAAATATTTGTTTCGGAGTTTGGATATTTTCTGTATATAATATGTATGTATTTACAAAAAAAAGTAGATAAATATTCTATCAATCAGTCTAGTTATCATAAGTACGAACTCTGCTTAGTTTTAATCTAGATGGCGTCGTTTCGAAATATTTATTTATTTAATTATAAATGGACATAGTTCAAGCTAACAAAGGCGTTTTGAAAGTGGGTGTAAACAACCCATTATCTCTTAAGGTACTCCTCCTCTATCCTCTAATGAGGTACCATTGTCGCCGACCACAATTGCTTTTTTCAAAAATTATAAAAATATCAGCATTCCTGATTCCTGAGCATTCCTGCAAGATGATAGAACCTTCGAAACTGTCCGGCTACTATGTAAACATAGTTTAATAGGCTCCCAAAAAATTATATATGAAACTTAGGTTTTATAATATAACGTTTAGTTACTGTATTCGCTCCTTGCTCTCCCGATTATTGCTCACTTTGAATGCGTCTGGCAAGATGATAGAACCTTCGAAACTGTCCGGCTACTATATAAACATAGTTTAATAGGCTCCCAAAAAATTATATATTAAATTTAGGTTTTATAATATAACGTAAGTATAATTATAAATTATAATAGTTTAGGGGTGTCCGGCAGAGGGTTGGAACCATACTAACTGTCTGGCAATGAGCAATGCGAGTTTTGATATTATTATGAATCAAATATAAAAAAATCAAGTTTTATATTATGACGAATTTGAGATGGAATTTTACATACCTTTGTTGCCTGTTATCTGCCAAAGCCACCGCTGCCTCAGCTTCATGTTTGGGGATCATTCTTACCTGTACTAGGGACACACATAGAAGAACTTTCAGCTTTTATAAAATGACGAAGGTCTGGCACTCACGGGCTCTTGCTCTATCCCCTTTTACTGCCCCCGAAGGGATTGACGCAGTCCGTAGCGCTCGCATCGCCACCCCGGTCAGTTTCTGCTAGAGTGACAGATGGTCTCAACTGTTACCTCCAGGCCTGCGCTTATGAAAGACAGATATCGTTTAATGGATTCGCTTTCTACCTAAGCAAATTTTAAATAAGTAAAATCAATTATATCAAAACATAAGATATATATTAAGAAACAAAGTCTCCTAGGACCATATTATAGAGAAATTGGCTATTAAAATCAATAAACTTTGATTCCTTGATTCAAAGATTCATTGGTTTAGAATTTTGAGAAAAGTTTAAGTCTAACACACTAGTTGGAGCTTGATCAGCATAGTTACTGGGATAAGAATAGACCTTCGCTATATTATTTGTTACTGAGACAAGCACACGTTTTATTCACACGAAAAACATTTTCTATTTCTAATAACTATTAATCCAGACAGCACTCGCTTAAGGTATTATTCTTTTACGTAATATTTGCTTCCATCTGTGGTTTCCCTGACGTCATGTTACGGCTTTTGTATCACTTTGAATAATTTTTTTCAGGGCGAAATATATCTTGTATTATCGCTTTCTACACTAACCAGTATAACCAGTATTAATAAATAATAATCAAATATTTAAAGAAAGTTTTAACGGAAAGGTTTTAATTAAGCTTAGTTTATAATTTTCTTTTCATAAAAGATACTTCCATAAAACTCATTTTCTATTGTAACTACGTTTTTCTTCAAACTTCAAGCAATACATTGGTTGGAATAAAAGTGTTTAATTAATAGTAAAACTAATAACTGACAAACAATTTTATTACCTACATAAGAGACCATATTTTCTGCTAGTGAATTTACAAATCCTTAATCGAATGTATATTGTGAAATATTGAGGTATATTTGTAGGTAGATAATTATTACATAACTAAATAAAGCGTGAGAATTAATGTTGAAGGGCATTTGGTTGTACGAAAATAGCTGTACTATATTTAACATTTTTGCGTCCTTTATTGTCTCAGGAGCAAACAAAAATAGCTGAATAAGCCCAACTTGTATTAAGTTTTTCATAATATAAAAAGAAATTGTGTAATAAAAGAATTTGAATTTTTTTTAATCAATATTCTCTTTAACGAAGGAGTAGACAAAAGAAAAAATATCTATGAGAAAAATGTTTTTGAAGGGCAGTCTAGTCCCTTTACAACACCAATTATATAATGTATAACAAAACCAACAGTACCTATTATATAATATATAACACAAGATAGTAGAGCCACGCTTGTTTCAGTACGAATGAGGTAACTTGACCGGCACAGTACTACCCTCTCACAGAAACCCAACCTAAAGCAACAACATCCGTGCTCGTTGGTGAATACAAGACCAGAGGCCCATAGATGCAGGAGCGTCAGTTATCGTTAGTAAGTATATGAGCCGTACACTTCTGCGATAACTGTCATGTCTATTACGTCCCTAAGCTGAGCGTGAAAAGGCATCGCACTAAGCCGCCATAGTGTGGGTAATCATATTGCATTATCTGCATACACAATGAGAATAGTGACCACAACTCTTGAATTATATTCATGCTTACCATCAGGTTCAGTAGAGTCATTTTGGCAAAGCTCTTAATAAAAAAAAAAGTTATAACTTAACCTAAGTGTAACAGGTAATACACATATTTAAAAATATGCTCTGTATATGAGTAATAATATAACTTTTAAATGAGGTAATGGCCTTAAATATCCAAAGGAAAGCATTTACAATTGATGTACCAGTTTTTCATATCACCAAAGTCAAAGAATATAAAAAATTACGTCATGTTTTTGATTTATACCAATTAGCTTATCGATTATCGATTCCATCAACATTGCACATTATTATCTATTAATACTATACATTATTAAAAAGATTATTTAGTTTTGGCGTGACAACAAAACATTGATTTCACTTCACATTTAAGTCCCATTTTGCTTCAGTCACTTCGTCTAGATAAACATATGATTTCTCTTATAAATTAGGGTTTCATGTAAAACCCACGTCTAAACAACATTAATTTTGTAGCTTATGTCTACAAATCGATTCACGTATGGCAGTGAAAGGTATGAATACAAAAAAGGCTAAATGTCACAAATCTACTTAGATGTATTTTATATGGCTACTTTTAATGTGTTTTTTTATAAAATTCAATTTCTGTTCATATCGAGAGTAGTGATGTACTAAATAACTAAAATTATACTTTAGTAAGACATTTTAGGAGACAATGTTTTAATGACAGAAACAAAACAATGAACATTAATTACGCTTCATTATTGCACAATCTTGATTCTTTGATAGTAGTCGAAAATAAAATATGTGATCCGAATCTCAGATACTGGTACAATATCTTTATTTATAATTACTTACCTATTGGTACAAGTTTCGGGTGTGATTTAAAATCTTGGTTGTGATTAACTGGTCATGAACATTACTGCTGATATTTTCTAATGAAAAACTAACGCGATAGCGACCATCTTGACTATTCAATACTGAACAAACATTTAAAAAAATATTTAACTTTACACCTTGTAGAAATAGAATATAATGTACTCTTTGTAGCGAAAGTTCAGGTTATAGAGACTAATATAGATATTACGATTTAAACACGGAACTTTCGCCAACTGCGCAGTTTACCGTAATCTTAATAGCTAGCACCATGTAGGTATATTCAATAAGTGTGATCAACTGTGTGTATCCAAACGAAACAATCGCTATTAAATACTAATATATCTGATCAGATTATAGTGATAACATAAGCCCGAAACAGCATAGGCTCAAATTCTTTAAATAGATTTCACTCTTTTCGTAATTAGAACTTTGTACGTTGTATAAAGTGCATAAGAAATAATAAAGTGGATTATTGGCAAAAGTTTTGCGTAATCCATCATATTCTTTAATGATGATTCTTTTCTTAAACGAAAATGATTTCCGCAGAACAGAAGTATTCTAAAGGTAAAGTTACTCAACTACGCTAGCCCCTAGATCTTTGCATGTACTAATGTTCCACTTTCTTTAGTTGATTATGTTTTCTTTTAAAACTAAAAATGTTTGCACCAAACAATCTATACGATTTCATATTTATCGATTCAATTTACTTCATTATTTCAAGTTTAAAAATAGACGCTCGACACAACAAAGCAGCGTGGGCAATTAAAATTATTCATTAATTTGGAAAAAGATGCGTTCTTTTAAAAATGCAAATCATGTGCTCAATTAAACATTAGTCTGCTCGTTGCATTTAAGAAAGCAGAATAATTTAGTATTCAACCAATTTTATTTTCTGCCGATACAGAATATCTAGTGTGAGTTTGTTTCACGTAAACTCGTTCGTCACGGTGACCGCGTTCTTCGTTACCATTGGCTCGCACTTAAATCATCACCAATGACAACGTCGAACACGCTCGATGTTCCAAACGAATTGATGTAAAATAAACTCACACTAGGCTCTCTATTCAGTTGACAAGATAAACTTATAAGCAAGGCATTGTTCAATTCCATGAAACGTTTGTTTTCGTATACCACTAGTCAAGATTCTTAGATATCCACAACTCTTCTGAGAATTAAAGCTGTTTTTAAAATACAATCTTACCATTTAAAAATATTTTTACTAAAGTGGGATATTTCTCTGACTTTTATTTATAACGGGTTAAAATGAATGTAGTTTACATCTTTTTTTCATCACATCGTTTATTATCCTGATTGGTTCCGAAAACCTTGCTATAAACTACAGTGTCGATTTTCATTTTAATATAAATTAAAGTACTAAAGGTTACGTCTGATAACAATTTAACATCATCTTTCCGGAAAGAATTGAACGTTTCAAATATTTGTTTAGCAATTGGAAAAGTTATACTTAGACTTAGATTGACAATTTTGAGTTCAATCAAAACCGTAAGATACCTCTTGTTTACAGTATGTTTATTTTTATTTTGAAAACGCGATAGGGACAGGTGCATTTGGTATGTCAATATTCACCGCAGATATGAGGTTTGATTGCTTGATTTGAGAAAGTATTGTAGTATTTTTATATATTATGTTAACTCTAGTTAATAGCAATGTCGTAAACATTTTTTTTAAATTACATAAATGATTACATACTACAAACCAATGTTTGTAACATCCGTTTAAACAGCAACCAATTTGTTAGATATATATGTAGGACGCGTTTACGAATAGAATTTGGAGAAGAAAATATTAGGGAGGAATTTCTCAGGCAGCTAGATACTATATACTTCCCACTATTAATTAAGTTTAGTGTGTTTTATACTAGTATACACACCTTTTTCAGACTGATCATTAACCTATAGCAGTCCACTGATAAATAAATAAATATTTCGGACTTTTGACGCAACGCCATCTAGTTTTAAACTAAGCAGAGCTTGTACTATGATAACTAAACTGACTGATAGAATACTTATATACTTTTTCTTTGTAATTACGTACATATCATGCATGGCAAATAGCCAAATTCCGAAACAAAAATTTGCAGATCATACAAACATTTGATTCGACCCGAGAAACGAAGAACTCAAGAACAGCAGTCACATTCGCTACCACTGCGCCACCGAGGTATGCATATATTCTTCTCCCATTGCGCGAAGATATCAGCATACCTGTCATAGGCCTAAAATATTGCTCCCACAAATGTTTACTTACGCTCGGTAAATCCGAGAATTATCAAACGCGTCGAAGTCAAATATTTCTCAGTATTAGGTATTATCACAATAAAACATCACGTCACCAGCTTGTTTACTTTTTTAATAATTTATTCATACGGTACTAATATACAGTATGAGTAAATAATATAAATATAAGGTCACGCCTATTTCCTAGAGGGATAGGCAGAGACAATTCATCTCCACTTACTATGGTCTTGACATAGCTGTTAAGCTTCGTTCAAATTCATCAAATCGCCGTATGCCCGTCCTCGTCAGTTTCTGGTACTTTTCACGCAGCCTTTTTTCAGAACATCATCAGTTTGATCGGTAAATGTTCACCGTGAGCTTCTCCCGACATTGGAACAAACATTCACTCAATAAATTCCTGTCGTGAATATTATATCATCCATCATCTCTAAGTGCTAACTCCAAATCATCGAAATATACCCTTTTCGATTTTTGTTGACATGAGTAAATATTATGTAAACAATGTAAAATAGGTGATGATAATGATGAAGGCAGTATTACGTCTAGGAAATTAGTACCTGGATCAGAAATCTGACTTCCCAATAACAGTTAATTTGAGTTAGATATGGTCTGGTCCTTGACGCCACTGAGGCAGTCAAGGACCAGACCACCTTGACTGCCTCAGTGGCGTAGCGGTAGTGAATACGACTACTATGCTTGAGGTTTCGGGTTCGATTCCCGGGTCGGACCAAATGTTTGTATGATCTGTAAATATTTGTTTCGAAGTTTGGGTGTTTTCTATGCATAATATGTATCTACATATTTACGAAAAAAAAATATATAATTATTCTACCAGTCAGTCTAGTTATCATAGCACAAGCTCTGCTAAGTTTGAAACTAGATGACATTGTGTGTCAAATGTCCGAAATATTTATTTATTTATTTAGTTATCGCCGCTGACACTCTCCAACCCATCCGTATAATCATTATCTCTTTCCTACAATTACTTTCTTATCAAACCAGCTTTTCCTTTCATATTCAATTCTCATTTTTTCCATGTAATTCAATGGAATCCCATTCACGTGGAATTTTCTAGCATATTTGCTTACGTATATTTAAGTGGAGTTTGAAATGAACCCCCACGGGCATGTTTCATTGTACAGGCGTCGTGTGTTTAAAAATATGAATTTATAATATATGTTTAAAGTGTGTTGTTTTTTAATTGATTTGATAAATATTTTAAAGAATTTTGATATCAAAACACGACATGTAAAACAACCTTCAATGTACGGATTTACGAGGTTAGTAAACAATTCAATATTAATTAGATTTTAAATATCTATATCGGATATTTATTATTTAACTAACGTACAATCAGTGTTATTATGCATATCTACCGATTCTTCTTCGTTCTCCTCGCCCTATTCACTATAACACCAATTATAAGACGCGACTAAATGAACAAAATGTGCAAAACAACATCACTGCAAAGAGAGGGAAACCTTAAAACATACTCAATTCGTACTACATATATGCTCACTGAATATAATGTATGAATTGTTTCCCCGTCCTATCCCGTTATATCTCCATTTTTTATAATATAATAATTTAGAAAAATATAATAATGGATGCTTTGAAAATATCTGAAAAATATCTTGAAATTAAGGAATTATAATATAGTATACCTACCTACTACTTTGCATGATGATTAAGGGTATCATGTGTCCTCTATCTACGAACACGCCGATGATATCTGAGTATTATATACTTACAATATTGTTTATAAATTCTCGCGCGCTGTATTGCATGCGACTTGCACGGAGACAGACCAAGGTCATAACATGCATCAATAGTCTGCGGCGACGGAATCAAAACAATGCATACATACTTACAATTTGTGTAATTTAGCTTCTGTTATGAAAAACTTCACTTCCATATGAAAAGCTTCAAAATATATCTTTTATTGAAGCAAAAACATTAAACTGTATCAGATTACGAACTGTTTGATGAAACTGAGTTAATAGATATTGTGGTTACTCACAGAGGAGCCACGCTGTAATTCCTCTTACTCTTCCTAATGACGGTCAATTTTAGTCTGACAAAAAGGAAGGTGTACCTACCCACATTATCAACAACCTTTTACAGTTCATGGCTGGACATAGGCCTCTCCTTGGCCTCCGTTCGGCCTACTATACCACGCGGGCCAAACGGGTTGGAATAGGGTTTGTTACAAATTTTCCTTCTCTTAGTAATGATATTTTACTGAATAGTTTGTTCCCTTAGTCACCTCTTACGACACCCACGGGATAAATAGGGGTGGTACCACTATGTATTCTTAATCCGTCACCACACGGAGTGTGGTACCTACCCACATTACAAGTTAAATAAACCGTTATTAAGTGAACTTGAACTCTAATCGATATACGGGCAACCTGCGACTTCACTCTACTCAATCCAATTCCAAAGTGAATTTTAATATCACTATAGTTGGTAATTTTGAAAACAATACCACCAAATTGGATTGACATTGGAATTGGCCGGCGATTATAAATAAATATAAACTGGTTCTTAACCGTTATTATCAATCGTTTAAAAAACAAGGCTAATAAATAAATACGATAAAAAAATTGATTAACGGATTGCTTGCAACGTTTGTTTTTCCCAAACAAAGTTATAGTAGTTTAAGCGGTCGCCACGTCTCTTACCGAGTGTTGTGGTTCCAAACCAAACATGGGACAATACTTTGTGCGATCCACAAATTATAATTCTTTGGGTCCGTTTCTTGTATGTTTGTGAAGTCCCCAGCGATACAGAAATATATTTCAAATAGCGTTGCAATTATAACAGAAAATTGTCACCATCATTGTCTGGCCCTAGTTCTAATCTTATTTGTGGTCTACAAAACTTGCTATAGAGGGATTATTTTTTGTCATGATGTATCCTTGTTTACAATATTACTAAAAAACATTTATCTGTCTACATATCAAAATAAGTTTATTTTAAAATGAACTGAGTATTATGACGGTAATTTAATTACATGTTTTCGGCATTCTGTTTTTAATTTACGAAGAATGTCTATAATCAGAGCGCTTTTTTGCTCGTTAAGCATTTGATGCTTCTGTTGGCCATTTGCACCACTATCGGGATAAAAAAATGGCAGATATATAAAGTGTGAACTTGAGTCAGTGTGGTAGCCCAGATAACAGTGCTTTTAAAAAAGACTTGTAAAAAAGAACTAAACCGACTTCAAATAAAACCAAACGTAATCTCCTTATCTAGAAACCTAAAAAAGCGAAATACAAACTGAATTATTTATTTTTCTGTGACTCTACTCTGTCTGATGGAGAACATGAATAAAATCCAAGAGTTGTGGTCACCATACTCATTGCAAATGCAGACAATACAGTGTGGTGAACCACACTGTGGCGGCCTAGTCAAATGCTTTTGCTCACCCCCGATTGGTCATCGTGGCAGTGTAAGTGGCATCGTGGCATAATATTTACCACGATAACTGTCACCCCTGCATCAATCAGTTACTATAATTTAGTTATTCTCAACAAAATTCAAAACGTGAATATAAAATTATTTTACTTAATAATCAAGTTATTTGCTTTTATAAGTTGTTACGATTTATGTACAAAATTACTGTTAAGGAGTTATAATTAGTTAGTAATATAACAGACGCAAATACTAGAATAGCTTTAAAAATATAAGAAAGACATAATATGCACCTAGACAATTCGAGGGTTGATATGACAGATCCTAACATGTTGATAATGTGACCATCTCGAGAGTAAACCCTGTTGAATCCAAAAAGCATTTTCAAAATTGATTAACGGAGAACTCACGGAGTCTCATAAGAGCAGAGAGCATACATAAAAATACATACAGTGGAACATAGAACCTCTTCTTATTTTAAGTCGGTTAAATTTTTTTATTTATAAAGTAATATTAGAAAAGTTCACCTAAATAAAAAGTATAAAGCGTTTTTAATAATCGAATGGCCTAGTCAGAGATGTACGTATTAGCTTCCTACCCAGGACAAATATAATTGTATGGACCTGGACAAATAAAACGATTATTTATATTGTATCTAGGTGTAATTTATCTATAGTATATTATGTATGTATACCATAAAGTTCAGGAGTGGCGAGCGCGTATTGGGAAACGCAGCGTTGGTAGGCCCCCCACAAGGTGGTCGGACGACCTCATGTAGGTCACGGGAAGCTACTGGATGCGGGCGGCACGGGACCGGCTGTTGTGGAGAACTTTGGGGAAGGCCTATATCCAACAGTGGATGTCTTTTGGCTGAAATGATGATGGTGATGAGGATTATGTATATATTTAGAAATGTATAGATATGTTGATAAGTAGTCTGTTCAACAAAGTACAGGCTCTGACTAGTTTAGGATCAAATGGCCGTGTGTGAAATGTGTCAAGTTATTATATTATTATTAATCTTACAAATCTTTTCACTCATAAAACCTGGCCTCGAGTAACAAGCGACGTGCCCAGTCAAGGACAGTGACTTCCAAAAAAAAAAAACACAATGTAAACATATTTGTCCATTGTGATCTTGACATGTATCATCCCGCGGCAAAAAGTTGACCGAATGATGTCATAATCCGCATACGCATAACGCATCGGTCAAACATTGGCCATGAGATCATCTGTTAGACATAATTTAATGAACAGTGTCTAACCGTTATCTTGTTCAAACAAGTTGAATACACCAAATAAAGAGAAGGCAGTGTCAACATGTTCGGTCAACAGTGAGATCGTGGGATAAGTTACAATAAAAAACAGGAGTATCATTCATACTAGTTAGACATATATGTTTACATTTCGCCCACTGGTAAATGAAATATATACGTGATTACAACCGTAAACCTAATGCAAATTAATGTTACAACAGTGTGCGAAAGTAAATAAGAGTATTCTTTATTGTACTGAAACTAGGACAAAAAAACATGATATGCTGAACATAGGTCTCACCAATAGTACGCCACTTACTGATGAAGGTTTTGGCCATAAACACGACGTCGGGCTGGTGAGTTGGTGATCGCAGGGAGTAGCTTGTTGCACCACTTACGTTACTGCCCGTCACCGGTCTATTACCTTTAGATACGCCTGTTGGGATGGATATACTGCTATCGATCGCTCACTAGAACCTCGTTTCTCGTTTAACGAGATGCACCGCCCGCAGATGAGGTTGGCTTGAGGTAAAAGACTGCTCATCTCCTTAAGACCCACAAACACAAACAACAGAACAGAACAGATGAAAAAATATAGAAATTTCGTATGGAACAGATATCCATAACACACTACTTTTTCACAAGTATCCCAAACTTCTCTGACAACTTTTAGATGAAAAGGAGGGTAATCTGTTATGGACTTTATTAGTGTTTTTATGCTTTCACGCCTTAAGAAGTCAACTGACCGTGATAAATTATTTTGCTGGCTTGGAAATGGTCTGAAGTTGCTATCAGATTATTGTTATTAAATCAGTTGGACTTTTTAGAATGAATAATGTAAAACTTAACTAGAGACTCTTATGATAAATTTTTAATGAGTTCCATCCGTCTAATCCACTCCTCAGTCCTCCACTAAAAATATAAAAAAAATATAGTACAACAATGCGACGTAACGTAACGGCACATACTCGTATGAATCGATTCGAACAAAGTAACCGGAGAATCAATTCCTGATGGCCTGCCTTGGCCTGATCTGTGATAAAAAACATCATGTATTTTGAAATGATACACTCCCCTTGTCTCAGCAACTTTGGCTTCTGAGCTAACCATAGCTAAACATGAATTATATTTCCTAATATTTTCAAAATAATTTTTTGATTTTCTTTTATTGAAGGTTCATTTGAAGTAAGTCCATTATACAATGATTCAAAATATTTATTTTGACTTAAGGGTAGTAAGAATGCTTTACCTTTGTGACAACATGAAGTGAATGCAGTTCGGTCGCCTAAAGTCACTTCAGATTCAAAATGTTTCGCATTGCAAAACCTGCACTCTAATTCCATTAAATGACATTTAGAGCACATGTAAATGTATCTCTCAAAATCATATTACTATCGAATACTACTGATGGGGAATTATTCCTTCCTCTTAGAGAAATATTCCTTCTTTGTCTCTCACTCCGAGCCGTTAATGTTCTATGTCGAGGCATAATTAAAGTTCTTTCATTAAGAACCAGCAATAGCAAATTATATTTTTTTTGTACCTGAATGTTGTTATTGCAGATTGCTGTTACAGAACTTTCTTTATGCATATAATGATAGTCCGTGTACATTTAAATGTATGTTGCTGCTACACAACTTATATATATTACATAAATTTGTATAAGCGCTCAGTATTTCACGTAGTATTCGTCAAATAAAACTTTTCTGTTTGACATTCAACTATGTCTATAATAAACAAAAGAAACAATTTGACCACAGAATATGTATACGTGTACAAATACTTGTGTATGCGTGTGTCAAATGTATTCTGGTTTGTGTAATGTTTTATTTATTGATTTATTGTACTTATTATGCATTATTATTAAAATCTTTTTTTATATTAAATGAGGCAAATAAAACTTTTCTTTTTGATATGTCTATGTCAGTACTCTATGTCTATGGACAAAATGAAAGTATGCGTGTACAAATACTTGTGTATGTATGTGTGTGTGAAATGTATGGTAGTGTGTGCAATGTTTTATTTATTGATTTAATGTACTTTATAAGCATTATTATTGAAAAATATTAGCGTTCTGCACTTCTCCAACGCATAAACTATAAGTGTGCCAAATTTTATGCTCCTGCGTAAGCGCAATTTTCGTAAAAAGCGGATTAAAGTTTTTGTATCGCATATTAATATATAGATATCTTGTATTCGCTAACATATTTATCACAGATAAATAAGTATTATGTCATTCATAGATTTTCAAGCGATTTTTCCTTATGACATAAATATGTCTTACTAGAAATCTAGCTAATTATACCTATGTAGGCAATGTTGTTTGTGCCGTAATAGACGTCTGAGTATTATATCGAAAGTTAATAAGCTTCAATTTCTTTTCTATTTTTGTAGATATGTATTACATAATAATATTTTAACAGTAGAAAATATTCCGACATGGAAACTTCCCAATGTATTCATAAAATCATGACTTTTAAGACAGTACCAAATTTATTTTCAAATCTTTGTTTCATATGTTGTTAAGGAGAATGTTTTTTTTTTAACCCAAAATGATATGATTCACCTTTAACCTTCGTAAGTACGATCATATCTCCAGTTTCCGGACCCAGCTCACATGGCTACCTATTCGTCAACGCAGAAAATTGCGTGCACTCTCATTACTATATTCTTTTCTCAATTCCCCATCCCCTCCCACTTATTTAACGTCACAAATTCAATTATTGAGCAACAACCATAATAGAAATCTACGGTCGGCTAATAATCTCCTTCTACTCTGTCCTTCTCACTCCACTGAGTTTGTCGGTTCTTCGTTCTTCGTGCAGGCTATCCTTTCTTGGAACGCGCTTCCCCTCGAAGTCAGCATGGCTAAAAGTCGCGACTCGTTTATGGTTCGGGTGAAGAAGCTTTTGCTGGCTGAAACGGCGAAGTCTTAGTTCACCACCTGGTATTAGTATATCTTATAGTGGTAATATGTATGCACGTATGTATATGAGTTGTGTGTATGTGTATTATATATGTATGTATGTATGTGTTATATATTTGTGTTTATGTAAGTATATTTACTTATTTATGGTCTATCTGGTATATATATACTTCTCTGGCAAGTGCACCTATCTCATATCTTCTCTGCATCACCCAATCGGTTGACTGGCAGAAAATGCCTTAGGCATTAAGTCCGCCGATGCATGTATTTGTGCATAAAGTTTTAAATAAATAAATAAGTAAAAATATTATTATGCCGCGTTGTGTTGAGCCGCGTTTGAAGCAAATCATTTTACATTTTGGTATATCTATAGAACTACACTACGGTCAAGTTGGACAAATTATCCCAATGAAGTGTAAAACCTGAACCCTTGAGGGTTAAGGGTTTTCTCAAAAAAATCTTACCTCCATAAGATTTTCTAGTCAAAAATTTCGTAAACAATTTATAGAGATGTTGGTGGATTGAGAACTCCAGCTTCTTTTAAAACTCTTTCATTGGTCAGTGTAATAGAACGATAGATACTCGTAAATAGATATTACTTTATATAGTAATAAAACTAACAATAATTGTATTGTACAAAGGGCGGCCTTATTGTTTATAGCAATTTCTGTCAGGCAACCTTTGGATGTACTAATTTAATATTAAGCTGGTGTTAGGTATATACGAGTAAAAGTTAGAGTAACTGATAAGGTCTTTGGCTATGGAGTTTTTTATATGTCATATATAAATTCTACTTATCTAATAAATAAATATACAAAATATTCATTAAAGAAAATAAATAAAATACCATAAATACATATAGTAATAATAAACTACTTATATATACGTTAATTGCCCACTATGAGAGACAGATAATACTCAGACAACATAATTTTGAACGCGGTAACAGATTGGGCACATCTGATAGAAATCAGTAAGGCATTCCATAAACGTATGAATATAGAATGAATTGATGTATTTCCAATCACAAGTTTTCAGAAGACCTCGGGCATTTTAAATGTGTGTCATGAAGAAATTTACAGCGTTTTTTGAAGAAAAGAAATTTAAATGGGTCGAATAAAATATTATACATATTGAACATAATATTGAATATAATAATATATTTTTATTACAACTTCAAACATTTTATTTTTCTGACTCAGCTAACCAAAGTAACAGGTCAGTCAAACACAATAAAATTTGCTTACAAATTTCATTTAGAAGCTTAATGACATTCACACAATATTATATAATAAAGAAAAATCCCATTCTCACTTCGTGATGTCATTTTATTATATCTTTCATATCGGTTTATACAAAAAATTAACAGGGAGTTTCCCACTAAGATCAATACAGTTTTCATTGGATATTTCAATTACTACTAGAAGATGGGCAGTGCCAACTAATCAATTTACTTGAAGGTCTTCGCTCCCTTTTATGCCACAACCGTCCGGTTTTATAATCAACGCTATAATCTTGGGAATTCCCTGAACTTTAGAAAGGTTTCAGAATTAATTGTGATCACTTACCCCAACCGATGATCAATTATTCCAAGTTAGTGTTGGTAATTTGTTATTACCTTGGGGCTTATCAATAATATATCTTTGCAACAGAATCGATAAGCACTGTAGTGTTATAGAATTATGAATATTAATTATCTGCATATTAGCAATTGCAAATAAATGATAAATAAAAACTATCCTCACTCCCTTTGGAGTCAGTGAAAAACTACGAAAGAATTACTTTACATCCTTTTCCCGTGGGATGGTATTGTTACTCCGATTGAGCCGCCCTATTTATAACTTAAGATTCCTGAACCGTCGTCCACCTGATTAGTTCACCTGGGTGGACTATGGAAACTAACTATCTTACTCCTGATAAATCCAACCAGGTGAACTTATTAGATGGACCATAAATAGGAAACCGTTCTGAAATACCTATGACTCTTTGTTAAAAGGTACTAGAAATACTTAACTATACTATTAATCGACATAAAGATGAATAACAAAGTACAATTTACGTTTAATATATAATACAAATACATGTACCTAAAATTAATATAGTCAAATAATTAAAACCTGTCATCATCATCATCACCGTCAACCAGAAAACGTCCACTGCTGAACATAGGCCTCTCCCCTAGAACGCTACGCCGTACGGCTGAACGCCAACTGCATCCATCGGCTCCCCGCGACTCGGACTATGTCATCGGTCCACTCAATAATTAAAGTATGTAAGTATAACTTTATAGTGTAAATATTTAGATTATTATTTAAAATGTGAACTTAGTTCAATGCAAGTAAAAAGATCTTTACATTTAGTTGGAAAGAAAGAAATCAATGACAATGATTAGATTACATTGACTATTGACTAAAAGCTTTAGTCAAAATATACTTATAATAATCTTTTGTTTCTCAACTGTGCAAAGAAAAAAACATCCAAAATTAGTTTTTGATAAAGTTGAACCGTAAAAACATAGATCGTCTATTTAGACTACTCTGTCTGACAGAACATATTTATGTTTTCCGAATTAATCACAGTAGTCATTTCTAATAATACAATGTAGAATTTAAGCAAGGAGAATGCTGAAAAGGCAACATTAAACATATGTGACGGCAATTTGGAAAGATTGAGTATAACGATCATTCGTCTACGTTGAAGTTTTCATACAAAAAAGTAGAAGCGAGATTGATTAAGTGTTGGCATTTTTCCAATGAGTTTCTAATCGTGTGATTTATTTATCAGACACGCTTTACCAACTGTGATTGTGCGTAGAAATGAAAACTAAATTACGTAACGATGTGATAGCATTAAAATGCGGAACAATTTTGAAGCAATGAATAAATACTATAGCGAAGAGAAACTTTGCAATCATTTTTAAAGTTATCTACCGAAGGTTCCACGGGTAAAATTTTTAGGAGGGTTTCTATACCAGATAAATGGAAGAGCGAACAATTATTGATCCACCTCTCGAAAGGGGTGTTATAAATGAGAGATTTATTAGCAGAAATATATTTTAAATATAATTGAGAAGTATACAATTTTTTTTTCTGTTCAGAAAATGTGCAGTCATTTTAACTATGAACTTAAAATTAAGCGAAAACATAATATTCTCCTAAAAATATTATTATATTAGTAATAAGATTGGCTACAGGTTGATTTTGTAAAATTGGACACGCCATTTTTGTCTCCTCGTAAGTATAAAATAGAACCCATAAGATTTGTTGTGGTGGCAATTACGAGTAGTACGAGGTCGCCGAGCTCAACAAGAGCGTGAAACAGATTACTTTGTCTTTAACAAGATATAACAACGATAGTACCATCTTTCGGTCATTACTCCCTTACTTTTTTACACAAGAGACATTTTATTAAACCTTCTAGAAAAATAATAGAATCATTTAATCTTATAAACAATACGTAGACGGGTTTTGGTGGAAGGGTGGTAGAATATGAAGTAAAATCGCCTTCAGTGACTACAGTTTGCTCGTCAAAGCATATTATAATAATAAAGAAGATTGTAAAAATTAGTTGTAACTTACGTGCAAACTACTCAGACATGAACTTGATTGTTAAATTTATATAAAAATAATAGTAATTTATTATTATTATTTTTATTTCTAAGCGATTTCTTTAACACAGAGTCTCAACAATCTAGAAAACAGTAACAGAGACCAAAAAATGAGATGTACTCTAACATTTTTCAAGTCTAATTAAAAATGTACATACGCACATACATATTTATTTCTAATTTACTTCCAAAATTTGACTAGGATTACAAAATGGCATTAGAGTTTGTATGACATTCAAAATAACTCTTTTACTTCTAGAATTTCTTCCATGATACTAGAATAAATTCATCAATACGGAAGATATATTAAAAGAAAAACAAAATAATAAATAAGCTGTCAAGTGCAAATATATAGCAGCATCATAAAACCTTCGCCGCTCGCATAATGAGTTTTTTTAATAAGTCTGCCTTTATCTAGCAATAAATATAAAATTTACCTTATCATAGTTTTATTAATTCTATACTTATCTGCACCATAAAGCTTCTGGTTAGGATTTGCAGGCGTTACTGGTAAAAAATATATAATATTATCTGCCTAAGTAGGATACGAATACAGAATGCACACCTCTACTCATCCCGTGGGTGTCGTTAGAGGCGATTAGAACTATGTAGGACAACATCACCGAAAAGAGAAGAAAAATGTAACAAAAAACCTTTACCAACACGTCTGGCACCGTGGTACAGTAGACTAAAACCTAGCAAGCAAGGCTAAGGGGAGACCTATATGCAACATTGGACTATTAAAAACAGTTGATGTGTGATACGAAATATTATTTTAATGCCATGGTCGCCTAGTGATCGCCGCTCAGAAGTCTCATTACACGCCTATACTTTCATAAATATATTGTTCTAAATAAGCTAAAAAAAATAAAGAACATAAAATCCTTCATCACACAAGAGAAGAAAAAGGTACCTAAATGTTTTATTTTGAGAAATGATTCTTTATACAAAGTTTTAACCTTTACAAAAATCATTTTAATCGCAACCAAAAGCCATAAATCACCTTGAAACTATACTAGAGTTATTACTGAATTGTTATCAGTTTGCATGCACTGAACGTACTTATTTTGCACTCAGCCAAAGCTTTCGCATACATTTTATACCGACGATATCGCTGTTCGTTATTTGATAGGAGATATTTATACCAGCACGTGTTAATCAGTGCTTGTAGTGATCATTAATCAAGATTCGATTCGTTTATGTACTGTTAAAGTTGAAAATGATTCATCTTGAGTGATATGTAAAACAACTGTGTACCCTCACACTCACTAACGAGATAGATGCACGAAACCGGATTTTTTCTAAATTTAGAAATGTTCAATATTTATCAACACTTTTATATATTTTCAACCCAAGTTATTGAAACATCATCTTATCAAACTACTTCGGTATGTTACGATCTTCTCATTTGAATTCATATGGTACCTTTTTTTTTTCTTTTTAACGTGTGGAAACCCCCTCGGGCCGTCACCCCACCGGGGTATACGGCGGGGTAGTGTGTCGGAATCGGACCGACTAAAACCACACGGTGTGCCACTCTGCGCCTGAGATAGGAGGGATCCGGGAACCGCTGCTATTACGACATCCAGAAATTCATATGATACCTACGGTTGCTTGTTGGCAAAAACTATAGAAATTATCATGATTTTTTGCAAAATGTTTAATGAATCGATATCAAGAACGATAAATAGTTCATAACACTACGGAGTAACCCTAAAATTGTGTTGTCAGTAACTAATTATTTAGCACAAACGAACCGTATATCTTTTCAAATGTTTGTTTTGAAACTCGTTGAGGAATGAGCTCAAAGTTGAGTAACTCATCTTTTAAGTAAATAAAAGCTGGTAGGAAGTTTTCCCAAAATAAGCAAAATATTTCTACCAGCATACATCACAGTGTAAAATTTATAATATGTACTAGTTTCTCGTGCATCTCGTAGGCTCGTATGCTCTCAGCATCTCATCTTTCTTGTTGCACGCGATTTATTTGATACTGTAAAATGGATAATATTTTAACGGTGCTTCTGGTAGCCATGCTGTTTAATTTTAGTTTGATCCTTACGCATTCGACGGGCAACAATACATATTTTTCTAGAGAAAGACTACTACGACAAAATTTTATCAAAAAGGTCACGTTGTTTGAGTGTGAAATGGTAACAGAAATACAAAACGCCCACATAAACTTTCCCCTTTATAATGTTAGTGCAATAAATCGTTATAAAGGTTAGTTGGTTATATCAATTTTTCTTTACTTAACATTACTGACATAATTATTTGTGTCAAACGATATATAACTTATTTAGGTCAACTGATATTATTAAGTAGATACTTGACACTCATTGGAACGAACTGTAATCTAGGAGGGATAACAACGTGCTGACATTTCCGAGTTTTATGTTTTACTGCCCTGCCCTGCTACGCTTCACTGCGATACATTGTGTACAAGGGTAGCCAGTCCGAATAGCAAGTCAGGGTTGTATAGATGAGACATAAGGAATCATTTCTAAGTCGTAATAATGTGGGTCACTATACTGCATTGTATAAGTTCGATGACCACCACTCTAGGATTCTATTTATGCTTTCAATCAGACAGAGGAATCAAAATTTAAATTCAATTAGCCGTGAACTTTGTGAGTTTTTAAACTGTACACAAAGTAACTATACATTACCAAATATGTAGATAACTACCCGTTAGCAATTTATCCAGATGTTGAGGTCATTGCTCCGACCCATAGACTCGTGGCGTGATGTTCCATAAACTGGTATCCTCTTAAAAAATTGTTCCAGCAAATAGCAAATTATAATATTACTGCATGGTTGGCCTAGTGGTTTAAGCGCTTAGCTGGTCGGCGCTGCTTCTGCTCTTGGGCGACTTTTGCCCAATTTGGGTGGAGCCAGCGTCGCGACGAGACGGCTATACACGGGGGTTGTTCGGTCAATGGCACTGTATGGTGCACCGGTGTGGGCGGCGGCTCTGACCGCCCAGAATAGGGCTCGCCTCTGGCGCCCTCAGAGGATATTGGCGGTTAGAGCCATACGCGGTTACCGCACCGTATCGACAGAGGCGGCATGCGCGTTGGCCGGAACTCCCCCGTGGAATTTGGAGGCGGAGGTGCTCGCCGAAGTTTATCGGCGAACGGCAGACTTTCGGGTGGGTAGGGGCATTCGGCCTCCGCCCGAAGAGATACGCGAGTGGCGAGAGGCCGCTCGTCGAGCCACGATGGCTCGTTGGTCGTCCCGGCTGGAGGCTCCACGTGCTGGCTTTGCCGCCGTGGAGGCTCTCCAGCCGGTCATCGCCGAGTGGGCAGGGCGGCAGCACGGGACCCTTTCCTTCCGACTGACGCAGATTCTTTCCGGGCACGGTTGCTTCGGGAAGTATCTGCACTCGGTCGCCAGGAGGGAATTGAGTCCCGCCTGTCACCACTGCGACTGCAGTGTGGACTCGGCTCAGCACACGCTGGCGGTTTGTTCCGCCTGGGCGGCGCAGCGTGGGGTCCTCACTGCAGTTATTGGAGGAGATCTCTCGCTACCGGCCGTAATACGCTCCATGGTCGGTAGCGACAGTTGTTTTACCGCGGTCGCAACCTTCTGCGAAGACGTAATTTCGCGGAAGGAGGCGGCGGAGAAGGCCCGGGAGGACAATATCCACTCGGACCCAATTCGCCGCCGGCGAGCCGGGCGGCGGAGGCGCGCATACCAGCGCCTCATGCCGCCTTGAGTGTGGCCGCGGGTGGACGGGACGGGTTTTCCCCTCCATCCGCTACAATGGCCAGCCGCGAGGAGGCGACGTCCGCGTGTGCCGTACGTCGCCTAAAATAGAGAGTTTACCCATAGATGGTGCCTGCATTAGCGGGCAGGCGCTGGGAGGGATCTGGATGTCGTAATAACAGCTGTTCCCGGTCCCTCCTATGTCAGGCGCAGAGTGGCACACCGTGTGGTTTTAGTCGGTCCGATTCCGACACACCGCCCCGCCGTAAACCCCGGTGGGGTGACGGCCCGAGGGGGTTTCCACACGTTAAAAAAAAAAAAAAAAGTGGTTTAAGCGCTTGAGAGGATACTCTCTGCCCGCATCGTCCGGCACCTCCGCGAGGTGGGCCCCGATCTGTCGGACGCCCAATTCGGTTTTCGAGCGGGGCGTTCGACAGTCGTTGCTGTGTTGCGCCTGAGGACCGTTACCGAAGAGGCGGTGGGCTGTGGCGGCGTGCTGTTGGCGGTGTCATTGGACATAGCCAACGCATTTAATAGTCTGCCATTTAGCTGCATCAGGGAGGCCCTCCACTACCACGGGGTGCCAGAGTACCTGAGGCGGCTTGTGGCAGACTATCTACAGGAGCGTACCGTCATGTACGAGGACCGAAGCGGTGTTCTGAAGCGACGGCTCATGTCGTGCGGTGTTCCGCAGGGGTCTGTCCTAGGACCACTCCTGTGGAATGTGGGGTATGACTGGGCCCTTCGAGGTCGCCTCCCCCCCGGGCTGGGCGTAATTTGTTACGCCGATGACACATTGGTCACGGCCCGGGGAGTGAACTTTCAAGAGGCGGCACGCCTGGCCACCACGGGAGTTTCTCTGGTGGTCGGGCGTATTGAGGCGCTGGGTTTGCGGGTGGCCTTGGATAAGACGGAGGCCCTTTTGTTCCATGGGCCCCGTCGTGGTCCACCTTCCGGCGCCTCCATCGTAGTCAATTCGGTCCTCGTACCGGTTCAGGCCCAGATGAAGTATCTGGGCCTGATCCTTGACGGCAGGTGGCTTTTCGACGAGCACTTCCGGCAGCTTTCTCCAAAGCTGGTCGGCGCTGCTTCTGCCCTTGGGCGACTTTTGCCTAATTTGGGTGGAGCCAGCGTCGCGACGAGACGGCTATACACGGGGGTTGTCCGGTCAATGGCGCTGTATGGTGCGCCGGTATGGGCAGCGGCTCTGACCGCCCAGAATAGGGCTCGCCTCTGGCGCCCTCAGAGGATATTGGCGGTTAGAGCCATACGCGGTTACCGCACCGTATCGACAGAGGCGGCGTGCGCCTTGGCAGGAACACCCCCGTGGGATTTGGAGGCGGAAGTGCTCGCCGAAGTTTATCGGCGAACGGCTGACTTCCGGGCGGGTAGCGGCATACGGCCCCCGCCCGAAGAGATACGCGAGTGGCGAGAGGCCGCTCGTCGAGCCACGATGGCTCGTTGGTCGTCCCGGCTGGAGACTCCACGTGCTGGCTTTGCCGCCGTGGAGGCTCTCCAGCCGGTCATCGCCGAGTGGGCAGGGCGACAGCACGGGACCCTTTCCTTCCGACTGACGCAGGTCCTTTCCGGGCACGGTTGCTTCGGGAAGTATCTGCACTCGGTCGCCAGGAGGGAATTGAGTCCCGCCTGTCACCACTGCGACTGCAGTGAGGACTCGGCTCAGCACACGCTGGCGGTTTGTTCCGCTTGGGCGGCGCAGCGTGGGGTCCTTACTGCAGTTATTGGAGGAGATCTCTCGCTACCGGCCGTCATACGCTCCATGGCCGGTAGCGACAGTTGTTTTACCGCGGTCGCAACCTTCTGCGAAGACGTAATTTCGCGGAAGGAGGCGGCGGAGAAGGCCCGGGAGGACGACCTCCACTCGGACCCAATTCGCCGCCGGCGTACCGGGCGGCGGAGACGCGCGTACCGGCGTCTCATGCCGCCTTGAGTGTGGCCGCGGATGGACGGGACGGGTTTGCCCCTCCATCCGCTATAGTGGCCAGCCGCGAGGAGGTGACGTCCGCGTGTGCCGTACGTCGCCTAAAAGGAGAGTTTTATCCGCAGATGGTGCCCATGTGAGCGGGCAGGCGCTAGGAGGGATTTGGATGTCGTAATAACAGCTGTTCCCGGTCCCTCCTATGTCAGGCGCAGAGTGGCACACCGTGTGGTTTTAGTCGGTCCGATTCCGACACACCACCCCGCCGTAAACCCCGGTGGGGTGACGGCCCGAGGGGGTTTCCACAGGTTAAAAAAAAAAAAAAAAAAAAAGTGGTTTAAGCGCTCGCCACGCCACTCTCTACTATGTTGAATGTTGTGGGTTCAAATCCCGCACGGGACAACACTTTGTGTGATCCACAAACTGTTATTCTAAGTCTGGGTGTTCTTTGTGTCCGATTCTTGTATGCTTCTACAGTCCCCCGCGACACAGAATTTATCCCTAGAGCGGGCGTTGTCTTAAAAAAAAACAAACAAAAAAATGTTTACATTTATTTATCCAAGTTCATAAATATTAGAGTGAATGATGAGAGCTTAAATAGCTTGCAATTGTTCATGTTTTCAGAAGTTTATTTCAGGAAAAAATATACAACACCCACAATACGAAATAACACATGACACAAATAAGTTTAATGACTATAATTAAGTTGGCAAAAAACATTTGATTTATGATTTCATGAAGGTTTTTATCACAAATAATAATGGGTTGAATGGATTTAAACGTTATTGGCTGATTTATCATTTTATATAACTTTTTTTTTATATAAGCCTACCAAAGTGACACTACTCTACCTGATGAAAAGCATGAATAGAATCCAAGACTTGTGATCACCATACTCATTGCGAATGAAGACAATACAATATGGTGACCCACACTATGGCGACCTAGTAAGATGCTTTTTCACGCCTCGTTTGGAGACGTAAAAAGTATGACAGTCGTCGTGGCATTGTATTGCACACATTTACCACGACAACTGTCACCCCTGCATCAATGGGCCTCCGGTCTCGCACTCGCCAATAAAAGATGACAGCACGCATGCTGCCGCTTTAGGTTGGTCTTCTGTGAGAGGATTGTATTACCCCGGTCGAGCCGGCCCGTTCGTGCTGAAATCAGCCTGGCTCTACTACCTATTTTTAACTTGGCTCGTTATACCAGGTCAGATGGTGCCAAATTCATTAATCAGCAATTAATCCGCTAATAAATATTATAATTTATCTATTTCTAAATACTTAATACACGAGTAATTAATAGTAAAAATTGTGCTCAACACACAATTTTGTTCTAGATCGCAATCGTATCTACGAACTTTAGCTTACTAATCAGGATAAATAACCACTACGCCAATGGGCCTGTCGAATGAATTATTGACAGATTGACTTTTACCATCCATTCTTCGCAAAAGTCACCAGCGTGTATGGTCACTGCTCCGCTCTTCAAGGTCACCATGACGCACAGACTATCATTTATCTCAACTAATACTATATCTAACATAAGAGGATTTGTTGAATCCGACACACATTCAAATAAAACATTCTTCAACTTTATTACAACAGACTTGGTATTTATTTCGCAGAAAACATTCGTTTTGAATTATTAAAAACAATTTCTTTTATAACTGACCTAAAATCTTTCCACACCTTTCATTAATAAATGCACTTTACCTAGATTTTCTCACTCGTAAATAGTATTTGACACCCTAAATATTTGACATAAAGTGACATCTATGATTATTAATAACATTTGTATGTGTATTTATGCAAGTGAGTCGTTTGAAGTGCGTTAGAACACTGACATTCTCACTGCTGCTATTTGCAATATGTGACAAAACAGCAAATAAGTCAAGTATTGTCATAGTTTGCGTTTGATTGGTTGACAAGTTAATATGACAAATATGCAAATAGATTTTATTACTGTAACACTTTGTAATATGTGCTTACGCAAATGTCTTCAATATCTATCTACATTTGTAACTGTGTGTACCATCTACAATCTATCTGCTTTTGGAGAGTCCCGTTGCAATCAAGCAGTGGACTGCAACGGGCCTATGATGATGGAGTGAAGATCAATAAGAGTTTAAGTAATGGACGGTAACTTAAGGTTACTTAATTTTAACAATTTTTTTTTTAACATTTAAAGATCTACTTAAGCGAAAAATCAATTCTATATGCAATAATTTAACTGGACTTTATTTAATACATAATATTTATTTTCTTATCATTTTAATATGCCTGGTTCTAAAATTGATTCTAAACAAAAAACAAGAAAGTGCTCGCATTATTGCTTAATGGTAATTAATAGTTATTAACAGCTTTTAATGGTACACGTTTTGACATAGGCCTCTCTTTGAAAGAAGATTTAGTCCAACATTGTTGGTCGTTATGCTAAATTGGATTATTAGATAAACAATAATTTGCCACATCTAATTCTCATCTAGATCAAACTAATCCCGTTCTATGGTAACCAGACTGTTGATAAACATACTAAAATATTAGATACACCCAAACATAAACAAGTGATAAGGGTCTTATACAATATTTGTGGGAATCGAAATTTCTAGGCCGCCATAGCGTGGCTCGCCATACTGCACTGTCTTCATTCGCATTGAGGACGGCGACCACCGCTCTTAGATTCTATTCATGCTTTCCATCAGGCAGAATAAAATCACTTTGGTAGGTTGCTATAAAGAAAAAAAAGTCTAATTCTAACAAGTAAACTCTATACTAATAGTCAAGTTATCAGGTGCACAGTTTACAGTTACACACACAGTTGACTGCACGGTTGGCCTAGTGGTTTAAGCGGTCGCCACGTCGCTCTCTACTGCGCTGAGTGTTGTGGGTTCAAATCCCACATGGGACAATACTTTGTGTGATCCATAAATTGTTGTTCTGAGTCTGGGTGTCTTTGTGTCCGTTTCTTGTATGTTTGTAAAGTACCCCGCGACACAGGATTTGTTCCTAGAGCGGGCGTTGTCTTTTAAAAAAAAAAAAAAAACAAAAATATCCATATTATAACAATGGATCCATAATACGACCTCACTTTAAGTCTAGACATTATTTTGCAATATGATCCATAATAGAACACATTTCAAGAATACATTATACGTGATATTTATTACATTATTTCACGATAATCACGTCAATCATAGGGTGTTTACTGGTGTACATGCGTCTATATTCCAGTCCTTCACAATACGGCCTTATTCTTTTCCGTCGCAAGACAAAAGATATGTTAGGTACATTAGTTACCTTCTGGTCTATTTTTATCTCTTGTAATAGAACTACATTCCCACGAACATCCTTTGTTAGCCATCTTTTACACGTGTTTATAAACTAAGATTAATTTTAGAGCATTGAATAATTGTTCAATGAGCTCATAATTTTGTGGTTTAAGATTAGATTATATTTGTTCTCTTTTTTTCTGGCTTTGGGGGTAAACGAACACATGATTTACCTGATGATGTGTCTGAGGTAAATGAGTATGCACTCATACATACACGCACAAGTTTGTGAAACTCAAGAGATAATATAAGTTCAATCCCACTCTTTCAGTGGTTGGAGGATATTGTGTTTTCTCCAGGAACTCACTGATTTGATAAAAAACAATGTTTTTTTAACATTCGTTTTTTTAAGTTGTGGTTTCACTCTATTCAAACAAACCCATACGCAGCAAAATGATACTCTAAACATTTGTCCCTTCTGTAATTGAATGAAAAAAGTGGTTAGAAATCAAACACAAAGCATTAACAGTTTCAGAGTCATTGATTCATTCTTACAACTAGTATAGTAGTTATTATACATAGTTAAATTTTGACAGAGTATATTTTTGAGTGACAGCTTCAAAAATCAAATAGCTACAGATTCATTCTGTCATTTATTGATTTCTGATACTGTTTAAATTTTATTAAAAACTATCGGGCCCACGCAGCTTCATCTGCTTCTTTTTTCAGTGATGTTCGGTTGCTATTAAGAGCAGCGTAATGTGATATAGCCTACAGATAATTGGTTAATCTAACTCTAAAATAGTTGCTAAAACCTAAAAATGTCCGATCGCTCAGGCTGATACCGTAAGCAAGGAAATCAAAGTTTCATTTTCATTTTTACCCATTGATGCAGGGGTGACAGTTATCGTGATAACTGTGTAAGCCTTACACTGTCACAATGACTTTGCCTTTTACGTCCCTAAGCGGGGTGAAAGAGCATCTCGCAAGGCCGCCATAGTGTGGGACACCATACTGCATTGTCTGCATTTGCAATGAGTATGGTGACCACAACTCTTGGATTCTATTCATGCTTTTCATCAGGCAGAGTAGAGTCACTTTGGCAGGCTCTTAATATAGAAAAAAAAACTAAATATATATTATATTATATTACAATTATATCATCATCATCAATAAACTGTTACTGGATATAGGTCTCTCCTTAGCAAGGAGGTTTTGGCCTACTATACCACGTCGGCCAGATGAGTTGATATAAGGTTTGTTTCAAGTTTTCCTTCTCTTAGCAGTGTTGTTGTCTTGCATATTTTGTTACCTTAGTCGTCTCTTACAATACGCATGGTAAGAATACATTACATACATTTCTAGGTAGTAGAGCCACGCTGATTTCAGCACGAGTGGGCCGGCTCGGCCGGGGTAGTACTACCCTCCCACAGAAGACCAACCTAAAGCGCCAGCATCCGTGTTGTCATGTTTCGTTGGTGAGTGTGAGACCATAGAGTATGAGTAGAGTCACTTTGGCAGGCTCTTAATATGGAAAAAAAATACATACATGGTGGTGACACTCTATATTCTAAATCTGATATCTCATCGAGGGTTTGGTTCAACCATCTCTAAGGATGATATTTTGAATTATTCATAGATATTGTTTAGAATGGATGTACGTACTTGGTATCCGTTCATTGTGCTTGTAAATTAGTATACGATTAGTTTCGTATGCCTGGCTGATTCTTCGTGAATGTACCATGACATGCGCTAATATTAATTGTTCAGTATCCTGATTTAACAAGGTTTACAGCCTCGGTTTAACTACGTATTTCAGGCTAACTAAGAATATGATTGCAACAATGTGTTTGATTATTTGTTTGTCTGTAACGTTCTTTCTTACACCCTAACCACTTAACCGGTAATTATAAGATTTTTGACAACTTGACGAATACAGAATAGGACAGGATAGAATATCATTGGTTTAAAAAGAAAATGCATAAATTCAAAATTCTTTTACTTTTCCTAGTGGAAGTGTAATAATTACTAAAATTGTTAAATAGTTTAGGTTAAACGATAAAATTATTTTAAGTCTGGGTATTCATAATAAAAGTTGGATAAAATATCAGTAACGCCTATCAATGATCATCCCACCAGGCCTCAAATTCTAGCTCAGAAACAAACTTTACAGTTGTTCACACAAACCAGTATAAAATAGTCTCCTACAACTTTACCTAATTAATATTCACATTTTCGTTAATAAATGTGAAAGTAAAATAAAGAAAAAACTGATAAAATCTTAATAAAGTAGCTTGTCCAATACAAAGACGTAGTCATCGCTCGCTTTAATCGCTTCACCAATCACAACGCCGTAAGCACTGACTGTCGGGAGCGAGTTGACATGAAACCAACTGCACTAAGTCCTGAGATCTGTGCAGAATAAAAACAGCAGAAAATAATACTTGTCTATGGTCTTACCAAAGTAAGCATCGGACGATTTACTGAAAAATAGACACATTTAAATAAAATAGAGTATTTACTCTATTTAGTCTAATAGATTCCGTTCTAAACATTTGAATTAGCATTGCTATCGATACAATATAGGATGTTTAGTAATACATTGTTTTAATTCCGCTCACCCGCCAGGTTAACAGTCAATGAACTACAGTTGCTACTGTCGTAAATAACATTGCATTTAATACTCTGTATTGCCCTAAAGGTAGAAATTTCTCTAAGTCTGTATTGTTTTACTTATAAGTTCTATTTTAAATAATACATAGTGAAATAGACAATAAGAATATATTATAACATGTTACCTAAATTTAATTTGCTTATAAAATTGTAATCTTGTCCTAGCAAAGACATGCTGAAATATTTTGATTTATGCCACTATTAGTATCTGTAAAGGTCGAAAAAACTATTATTATGGAGATAGAGCGATAAAATTAAGATACGTTTTAGCATACATAAGTACTTAAAACCCTAATTTCTTTTCACAATAACGTAGACTAATGTTATCAACAAAAAAAGAAAGAAAAAGCTGGCATTATTTCAGTGTTATTTTTTTTCTTAATACAGTTGATAGAGCCCATCACTATTAGCAAAACATTACCCAACAACGCGATAAATTGAACATAATGGTAATGGAAAATCGCTATATGTAATATATGTGTTACCTAAACTCACTGGCAAAAATGAAACACTCAACAGTTTTAACAAATTATCTTTAAAATATCAAAATAAAATATCTAAAAAATATCTTTAAGACGTAAGAACCTGCTGTTTCTTAAAATAAAATTATTAAAGTATTTACGATAATTCGTTTTGTGTCTGGATTTAATTTATCTATAGTGTATATGTATTCAGAAGTATATATGTAAATATGTTTATCTGTAGTAGTCTGGTTACCATAAATACAGGTTCTGCCCAGTTGACGGTTAGACAACCATGTTTGAGATATGGTCGATTATTATTGTTTTATGTCAAATGTCAATAAAGTCGACGTTTCATCATCGTCAATACACATATCAGTCATTAAAATCGGTCATAAAAATATATATAAAATGTATTCATGGATAAATTAAACATATTCAAATACTTTGGAACGTCTTCAATTACTGTGTCTATTACATATTGTTATGATCACGACACGTGTCAGTCAGTTTTTGCAAAAAACAAATTCTATATAAAAGTTAAAATAAAACAAATAAAAATTAATTTATTGTCTAATATCATTTCTGTATCTGTGTGTAATTTATCTGTAATATGTGTGTATTTGTATTAGAAATATATAAGTATGTTAATCAGCGGTCTGGCTACCACAGCACACAGCACAGCACGGTTCTGCCTAATTTGTAATCGGTGAGTCGTGTGTGAGGTTATTTATTTATTTATTTGGTATTGATCACTATATTAATATCATTTATCCAGTGTGTACCTGCTGTGATTACAATATTCTGCTTATGAAATTTCTTGAACTTTCTATCACCATACAAAAGTAAACCTGATATGTATTTTTCAGCTTTTTAAGATAAAATTATTAGAAGTAGATACTATGTACAATTTTTTATATCTATGTAAATAACCTTATACTTAACCTGAAATTTCTTCTACATAAGTAAGTGTATATAAACTCTTTTATTAATAAATAACCGAACAAACACGCAATAAAACCAGATCCACTTGCCCATAACGCGTTTTAACAGTTTATAAAGTATATAAATTAGGACGCTACAAATTCCTTACCCAAGAACATAAACAAAAAGCAAACCCAATTTCCACTGACACGTTTCGGCGAAAGCGGTGACCGCAATACGAGTTCAGCCGGCACACGCGCGTTTTAAACGTTCCTTACATCATTTACATTCCCATTTAAATGAGATTACTCCTTTGTTGCTGCAGTTTACAAATAAATCTATATTTGCATTGGACATTGAAAAAGATATCATAACTATTGTTTGTGTTTGGAAATTGAAAATGGTTATATGAAATCTGCTCTGAGTAATACTCAGCTGAATATGGTGGAAATGACTGTTATCACTACATATTTATATTAGATATATATCTAGTTTTTAGTATATATTTCGGTCACGACGGCCAACTGTGCACAAGAAATCATAATGTATAAGTATTTGCTTGTAAATACAAGTGCACTCTGTGTTCCCTCACTCTCACTATCTGAAGAGATCAGGCGCGGGACCGACAGCTTTAAGTCCTCCCCTAGGTACGGTGGTTAGGACACCAACTTCGAAACGCTTTTCTGACCCGATTTAGGAATCGAACCCAAGAGGACTTAGACGCTATCCAACGAGACAGTCGGCAGTAAATTGAATAATAAGTAGATAAGTAGATCTATCATTGCAGGTAAATGGTGTATTCTTCTTACGTAAGAGAGAGCTTCTTACGCTAGTAGAGTAACGCTGATTTCAGCATGAACCGGTCGGTTTCACCGAGGCAGTACTACCCTCCCGTAGAAGATCAACCTAAAGCACCAGCATTCGTGCTGTCGCGTTACGTTGGCGAGTGCGCGACCGGAGGCTCATTGATGCAGGGGTGACAGTCATCGTGATAACCATGCGAGGTTCACACTGCCACGATGACTCTCATGCCTTTTACGTTCCCAAGCGTGGCGTAAAAAAGCATCTTACTAGGCCACCATAGTATGGGTCACCACACTGCATTTTCTGCATTTGCAATGAGTATGGTGACCACAACTCTTTGGATTCTATTCATGCTTTCCATCAGGCAGAGTCACTTTGGCAAGCTCTTCATATAGAAAAAAAAATAAAAGGTTGGTAAGTACTTGTAATGCTTCTGTCTCACGTTCAATTCTCTACGTGGTTTTAATTCATCATCATCAACAACTTTTTATAGTCCACTGCTGCATATAATACTCTTCTTCAAAAGGAGGTTTTAACCTACAATACCACACTGGCTATATAATCATTTAAATAGGATTAAATCATGTTGTATTATTAACTCGTCTAACAATAGTGCTAACATGATTTTTGTAAAATCATCTTTATCATTATCAACAGCCTTTTACAGTCCACTACTGGACATAGGCCTCTCCTTAGCAAGGAGGTTTTGGCCTACTATACCACGCTGGCCAGACGGGTTGGAATAGGGTTTGTTTTAAGTTTCGTCCGGCACCTCCGCGAGGTGGGCCCCGATTTGTCGGATGCCCAATTTGGTTTTCGGGCGGGGCGTTCGACGGTCGATGCCGTGCTGCGCCTGAGGGCCGTTACCGAAGAGGCGGTGAGCTGTGGCGGCGTGCTGTTGGCGGTGTCGTTGGACATCGCCAACGCATTCAATAGTCTGCCATTTAGCTGCATCAGGGAAGCACTCCACTACCACGGGGTGCCAAAGTACCTGAGGCGGCTTGTGGCAGACTATCTTGGGGAGCGTACCGTCATGTACGAGGACCGAGACGGTATTCTAAGGCGGCGGCTCATGTCGTGCGGTGTTCCGCAGGGGTCTGTCCTCGGACCACTCCTGTGGAACATGGGATACGACTGGGCCCTTCGAGGTAGTCTTCCCCCCGGGCTGGGCGTACTTTGTTACGCAGATGACACATTGGTCACGGCCCGGGAGATGAACTTTCAAGAGGCGGCGCGCCTGGCCACCACGGGTGTCTCACTGGTGGTCGGGCGAATTGAGGCGCTGGGTTTGCGGGTGGCCCTGGACAAGACGGAGGCCCTTTTGTTCCATGGGCCCCGTCGTGGTCCACCCTCCGGCGCCTCCATAGTGGTCAATTCGGTCCTCGTACCGGTTCAGGCCCAGATGAAGTATCTGGGCCTGATACTCGACGGCAGGTGGCTCTTCGACGAGCACTTCCGACAGCTTTCTCCAAAGCTGGTCGGCGCTGCTTCTGCCCTTGGGCGACTTTTGCCCAATCTGAGTGGAGCTAGCGTCGCGACGAGACGGCTATACACGGGGGTTGTCCGGTCAATGGCGCTGTATGGTGCACCGGTGTGGGTGGCGGCTCTGACCGCCCAGAATAGGGCTCGCCTCTGGCGCCCTCAGAGGATATTGGCGGTTAGAGCCATACGCGGTTACCGCACCGTATCGACGGAGGCGGCGTGCGCCTTGGCCGGAACTCCCCCGTGGGATTTGGAGGCGGAAGTGCTCGCCGAAGTTTATCGGCGGACGGCTGACTTCCGGGCGGGTTGCGGCATACGGCCCCCGCCCGAGGAGATACGCGAGTGGCGTGAGGCCGCTCGTCGAGCCACGATGGCTCGTTGGTCGTTCCGGTTGGAGACTCTATGTGCTGGCTTTGCCCTCGTGGAGGCTCTCCAGCCGGTCATCGCCGAGTGGGCAGGGCGGCAGCACGGGACCCTTTCCTTCCGACTGACGCAGGTCCTTTCCGGGCATGGTTGTTTCGGGAAGTATCTGCACTCGGTCGCCAGGAGGGAATTGAGTCCCGCCTGTTACCACTGCGACTGCAGTGAGGACTCGGCTCAGCACACGCTAGCGGTTTGTTCCGCCTGGGCGGCGCAGCATGGGGACCTCACTGCAGTTATTGGAGGAGATCTCTCGCTACCGGCCGTCATACGCTCCATGGCCGGTAGAGACAGTTGTTTTACCGCGGTCGCAACCTTCTGCGAAGACGTAATTTTGCGGAAGGAGGCGGCGGAGAAGGCCCGGGAGGACGATATCCACTCGGACCCAATTCGCCGCCGGCGAACCGGGCGGCGAAGGCGCGCGTACCAGCGCCTCATGCCGCCTTGAGTGTGGCCGCGGGTGGACGGGACGGGTTTTCCTCTCCACCCGCTATAATGGCCAGCCGCGAGGAGGCGACGTCCGCGTGTGCCGTACGTCGCCTAAAATAGAGAGTTAGGCGCTAGGAGGGATCTGGATGTCGTAATAGCAGCGGTTGCCGGATCCCTCCTATCTCAGGCGCAGAGTGGCACACCGTGTGGTTTTAGTCGGTCCGATTCCGACACACCACCCTGCCGTAAACCCCGGTGGGGTGACGGCCCGAGGGGGTTTCCACACGTTAAAAAAAAAAAAAAGGGTTTGTTTTAAGTTTTCCTTCTCTTTGTAATGATGTTGTCTTGCATACTTTGTTCCCTTAGTCGCCTTTTACGACACCCACAGGATGAATAGGATGGTAACATTATGTATTCTTAATCCGTCACCACACGGACGTTTTTTAAAATAGTGAGTAAATAAGAATACACTACAATTTACAGCTCTAGAGTAAAAACGCATTGCCGACCTGTAAGGAAAGTGTACACTTTTTTCTTAAAAGTGTTAAGGTCGTATGGGTTCGGCAATCCTTTCCAGGTAATCCCTAGGTTCTCCATAACAGCCAGTACTGCGCTGCCCGCATCCAACAATTAAAATGTGTTTATTTATTAAATCAATTGCTCATTAAACTCACAGTTTACGGATCCGGAAACTGAGCAATCAAATAGTTGAACAGACGAACTGCCTGACTAGCGTCGTATATTGTAATGACTGAGTCATATACTAATTCCCACGAACCTTGGTTACGATATCGATGTAACAGGGTTTATGGATCTATTGTCTATCGATTAATGTTTCATGGTATAGGGAACAAACATAAGGATGTGTCACTTGTTGCCGTCACTGTCACTACTCATGGATACCAGCAAAGACAAGGACAACGATATAGGTTCGTTGGTATCCTTTAAGTGCCTTCCACCCCATAGCAGAAGGAATTTGTTCCTCCTGTACCATCACTCATTCTGTAAAAGCAACAAAAAAATAACGTAACATCGATTTTTGTAAAGCCGTAACTTCGAGGGCTAATGCGAGTAGACTTAAGTAAATAAGTACCTAATTTTTTTTTTCTTTCCTCTTTAGTTATAAATTCTCTCTAGATACTTGATATGAAATATAAATAGATTCTTTATATGTAATATGTACATAGATATTAGATTCAGTTTTTAATTAAGGTAATTGTTAAATATACAGAAACTGCAGATATGGTTGTTTGTAATGTTAAACTTATTTTAAATATTTAATACTTACCAAATCTTAGATATTGATTACTGAACTGAATTCACAAGTTTTAGAGCAGACAGCTAAATTCTTTAATGGTAACTGTGGGTGTCGGTGTCGAATCGGCTGTGTCGGTGGACACTTAAAATCGGCCCTGGCGTAGGTCATGTCAATCACAACGAACGCTGAGTCCACCTATTTGAGTTAAACACGGATTTAAATCTTCGTTAACATAATTATAATATATGTGGCGACTTCCACACGCGACGTGAAAAACATACTACAGCGCCATCTAGCGAAGACAAATAGAGTCACGATTTATAATAAACTACGGAGCAACTACTAATCCTGTATTGCGAAATAGAAATTCTTGTGGCAATTAGCATATATATGACATCCTGACATCAACCGTTGGGTCTCGGCCCGCCAGACATGATCACATCGCCTGGTCGGAGGATCCTCCCTTAGTCTCGGAGGGACATGATACCAACCTCCACAATATACTCTATTATTTGAACTTTCCATACCCACAATTAAACTACAAAATAAACATGTGCCATTTGACATTATCAAACGTTACAAGTCGCAAAAATGATTTTTTTTGTATCCTTAGTAACATTGTAGTTTGTATGCTGCGTTTTATCAAATAAAATTTTCAATTATTATTATTCTTACTTATAGTTTTGCAGGTTAAATGTTCTCATTATTTTATGTTATATAATAGAGATAAAATATTATCCTGTTTTCGATCTTTTGCACTGCTGCCATTTGCCAATGAATTTGTGTTTAGATACTAGACATGATGATGATGTTCTCTTAGTCAATTTCGACCACGGTAGACATTCAGAACGATAACCAACCAACTACGAAGGAGATATTGTATTGCACAAGTGTATGCATAAACACAGGTGCACTTTCTGTTCCCTTACTCTCAATTCGATGAGACGGCTATCCAACACGATTGAGGAGAGATCAGACGCAGACCGACAGCTTTCCGTACTCTCTGAGTCACGGAGCTTAAGATCCCAACTTCGGAACTTGGGGCTCAAATCAGAAAAACTCAAAAACACTTTTTGACCGGACCCGGCGTCCTACTTGAGACCTCTTGACTGGCAGTCGCATACGCTAACAACTAAGGCAACCAACAACTAACAACGAACAAACAATACAAGGGCTACAGACCCTTTATATAAAAAAAAATCAACAACCAGAAAAAAATTATTTATTTATAAACTAAGTAGACAAAACTTAGTAGAGAATAAAATAATAGTTTGGGCTTATAGTTGTCTAAAAAACTCCTACATGTTTATTACTAAAGCCTTTAGGGATGAAAGAGAGCGGAAAGAAAGTCTTGGTAATAAACAATTTTATATATATTAGATGATTAGTTATACAGTACTTAGGTTGTGTCGTGGTTCTACGTATGTTATGTACACACGTCAAAAAAAAGATTGTGTTCACTTGAAAAAATTAAAGTGTATTTTAAAATTGCTTAAATTATAGAAAAATAAATTATTACCTTTGTGTTCTCTATTTCCGAATACATCATTTAAATACGTAAAATCTTTTGTTTGGAGTTATTTTAGACATTAAATTTGCAAATTAAAGCATATAAAGTTGTTGAAATTTATTCATTTTTATTAACTATTCGCATTTCTTTAAATTACAAGTTTGACGGCAATTGAAACAGCATTTTTTTTTAAATTATATATATATATATATATGATGTATTCTAAATGTTGAAGCAATAAATTGTACATTCGTCAATAATATTTGGAAACAGGAAAAATATTTCTGAACGCGGACTCTTTTTGTGTGTATTTTTTATTATTATCTCGTTCAAAAACAAATAAAATTCATATATTCGCTCCAAGATTCCCAGAACTTGTCCTATATTCACAGTCTGACATAAACACTGGTACAATACAGAAAAAAATATTACATTTGAATTAGGAACATAGACTAAATGTCTTGTGAACATATAATATTTTTTCGCGCCAGTTATACGCATTTCAAGTAGATCTTTTATGAATGGTGACTTATCATTATCGGAACTTATTACGCACTTTCTTACACAGCATGTGTAAACACTGTTATTTAATTATTATCACTTACCTTTCACCCTTAGCTACACCTATATACTGAGCTCTAAAAAGAGCCTTTCTGTCCTACTGGATCTTCCCAGGACAGAGAAAACTATTCAAGATCATTTTTCAAACCTTTTTCTTTCACTAGAAGAATATTAACATTAAATTTCACAAATTACTTCAAGATACTCTTTTAATTGAATTGACTGCGCTCATTTTAGATTATAGATTTATCATCTCCCTATTAGCTGATGCGCCAGTCCAACGAACTCTTGAAAATATCCGACGAGCCCTATGTTCATTTACTTACTACTAATATGATAAAATATGCTTATATCTGTTTCAAAATGAAGTAAGTAAGGTGGACATGCTTAATGAATTCGCGTTACCGATACAGTTGGTAAAACAAGGGTATCACGATACGCATATTCTGCTTCTGTTTACCAAGTCCGTGGAATTTTCCAGACTACTGGTGATCCATAACCATTGTCACTGATGTTCACATGATACTCCATGAACTACCATATTCTGTCTATATACGTCAAATGTTAAGTAAGAGCTTAAATTTTGACACAAATATACAAACTGCTTCAAAGATTATTTTCACCTATTATCCTCATCTATTTTGTTATGCGACCTCATCAATACAACCACAGTCAGCCACAGCGAATCGTAACAGGGTACAGTTAGATAATATTAATATTCTGTGGCTTATCACACAATATGTTTGCGCAATTTGTTAACGAATTCGTGGCCCACCCTATATAAAGGCTTTTGATGTGATATGTTGTTTTATATTTTTGAACTTTTTGGTATTTTTTTTTATTGTCTTTCATTTCAGTTAATTTACAGGTTTTAATTTTTATACACTTTCTTCTTTTTGTCCCTGTATGACCACTTTAATAAACTAAAGGGCAAAATTGTAACCAAGAAATTTCATATTCTGTTTTCTAATCATTAATAGTTGTGTTCATTTCTAAAAATCCATGGTAATTTGTAAATCAATAGCAAAATAAATATTTCACGTCTCTTTACTAAAGAAAAACACACATTATAACGTAGAAATTAGTTTTACTGCATATTTATTATATTTTATTTATTTTTGTTTATTTTGTCTTCATTGTCACATCTCAATAGAAACAAAATAAAAATAATTTACAAATTATACAAAGGTAACAATCGGTGGTTTTGTCGTTCGCGGCGATCCCTTACAGTACACATACTCTTACATTTATTTCATTTATTTATGTAAAAGGAGTATAATAGTGCTTACAGTATTGACGTAATCATAATCTCATTCGACATTTACCGTATCTACATCAAGGTCATCGATACACAATAAACAAGTAACAAACCGCATCTTACCACAGCAATATTACATAAATGTATACTGTGGGTAGATTTTAAAAGGTTTGTGTTAATTATATTGGTGCAGACAACGACCGCTATCCACACCAATGACTTTTCCTAAAATATCACGAGTTCATGGAGCGAGTAGAAAAAAAAATTGATACAGGCGGTTATACAGTTTAAAAAGTTTATATTTAACATTTTTATTATCTTTTTAATGTGTTTCGTTTTTTAATTTATTTTTATATTCTTGTGTGTTATTGTGTCTTTCAAAGATATGTGTTGGTAGCTGATTGATAAGATGTGGATTGGCATTAATCGAAAATATAATTTTAAATTTCATTAATATTGCAGACTCTGATGTTCCCTACGCGGTTTTACTTTAAAACAGGAATTGTAGTGTTACCCTTTAAAAATCTTCAATGTTAGAAAAAAATGAGTCATGTTTTTTCCTTCCCATAGTGTGCAGTCTTGTATATCGGAGTCACTGAGGATAGGCACTAAAACGTCTTTTAGTAGATAGTTGACCAAACACATCGTTAGAGCGATCGATCGACTTGCAAATGGATTAGTTTAGGTCAAAGACACAGGTTCTTGACCTCAGTAACTCTTAATCTTTAAACACCTTAAGGGTCAGTGAATGCACCCTTCTGTAATATTGTTGTGTAAGTGTGTGGAAACTAGGATATAGATATTGTAACACTTACGAAAGTTGTATCATTTGGGAAAACACATGGCGATTTGATTTTATAGCGGTACCTCTCTTTACCTAAGAGTTTCTACGGTTAGATTTCTTTAAAATATAGTATGTATGTTATGTGTGTACAAGATGTAAAACATCATCAACATCAACGGTCTTTAACAGTCCACTGTTGAACATAGGGTTCTCCTTAGCAAGTAAGCTTTAGTCTACTATACCAAGCTAGCTAGACGGGCAGGTGTAGGCTTCGTTTCAAGTTGAAGTGGATAAATTGTTTGAAAGGGTACTCTAGTCCATCACCCTGGTGAGGTTTCGCCGAATTCGGTTTTCGAGTGGGGTACAACATAATTTGCTCCCTTAGTCACCTCTAACGACAGCCACGGGATGAATAGAGGTGGTGATACTCCGTATTCTTAATCAGTCACCACACGGAGAATATAGTAAATGTAAAATATAGTATTATTGATTAACGATAGATAGTACATATGTATACATAATATATAGAGTCTAGATTAAATGTTATATTGTTGCACGTTTAGAAATATTAATGAGGTTCATAAAAAATGGCGTAAGGAATGTGGCACAAATATATTGTCTGATTTCATAAGTTCTAATATAAATTTGTACTGCTAAGTACTCCAGGTACTTAGGTAAAAAATATCTCATATTTATTTATTAGTAACAACAATAATTCTAAACAACAAAAGACATTTAAACTACTAGATTATAAATATATCTCAAAATAATATAATATTTTATTAGTTACAATTTTGTATACTTTTAGTATTTAAAAATAAGAAATTAAATACAAGTCATATATATATTAATAGTTTCCGAAATTAATTTAAAAAAACTAGAAAGAAAAAATATATTGCTAACTTTTTTCATGATAAAATTAAAAAAGAAACATTTAAAAAAGGCAAATTAATCAAAAAGTTTTAACAAATGTGCAATGACATCTCAATTCGTTAATTCGGGCCAAAATAAACTTGAAACAAGTTAAAAGCTAGAATAAGTTCGGTATTTTCCGAAGGTAAAGCTTTTACAAGTTAACTATGTGTCGACTTACAACCTTGCTGGGGTTTTAACCTCTGAACGAGGGCCAAGCCATTGTGTTTGTTTGACTTATCTGCAAGTGGACCTTATTTACACAGTATTGTATCATCTGAAACTGAAAAATAATTACGATAAATACCAAAGACCAGAAGATGGAGTGTGTGTACCCCTCCAAAGTGAGGGTCTTGAGAAGCCGTGACATACGTGCAACACACAACCGGTTGTCAAAACGAACGGTAGACGTCCCTTCAGCTGAGATTATGATGATAATAATAACAAATTAACAATTTATTGTTCAATCAACGATTCATGTCTGTTTGCTATCTGTTTGGCCTTTACGGTACTTTTACATTGCTTGTCTAATCTCTGTCAGAGAAGGAAAAACTAAACTTAACAGTAAAAAAGCTGTTCCATATACTTATTAAGATAAACAATAAATCATAATTAAAATCTGAAAAAACTTGCATAATAAATTAGTAACGTTTGTTACATAGCGGTGTGATGTAATCCCTAACCTCAAATGTCGTGAAATTTTATCGACTACTCATCACCGACCTCAACAACGTAGGACAAACAAGGCGAGGTATAACCGTTTATGGTGAAGTAATATTTACACTAATGATGTTATTATATAATTCACTAATGGAGCATATTGTATTCAAAAAACATTTTATGCAAAGGTAGATAGGGTTTTATGAAATAGAAGCAGGTGGTTTAACCAAATGGAAGAGACTGAACACCAATGGCGGATTTATCAATAGGTTGAGTAGACAGTGATATGAAATGTACCGAATATTCCATTGTGTGCATGCATATCAAAAGTTACTAAACGTTTTGTGCTAAATACTTTTGTAAATATGAATTTTTGAACATTCAAACAGTATTTCAATATTATTATTTCAATTCACAGTTTTAGTTCATTCTGCCTAATCCATTTGGAGCCAACGCCTAGATGCTATCCACTGCTGCAGTGTTCGTAACGTAAATACGACACTTCATAAACTGACAGAATACTTAGCCTGAATAAAGCAGACAAGACCTAGTGACGGCCATCGAAGTGAGGATTCTCGTGCTCTGTATCAAAGCCATGGGTAAGGCACAAACCACCAAACAGGTAATATGGAACCCTCGAGTGGGCCCTAACCTATCGGACTGTCACTTCGGATTCCGATGGGGACGTTCGACAGTAGATGCTGTTAGGTGCGTTCGATCCCTGTCGGAGTCGACAGTCCGATCGGGGAGGGGTTGGCGTTGGCGGTTAGCCTTGATATAGTCAACGCTTTCGACACCCTCTCCTGGCGGGTAATTAGGGCGGCCCTTGAATATCACGAAGTGCTGCTCTATCTGCGAACCGTTATTGAGGCCTATCAGTCGGAACGGAGTGGAGAATCGAAAGGAAGTATGTTGCGGGGTTCCCCAGGGCTCGGTATTGGGCCCATTATTATGGAATCTCGCATACGATGCTGTCCTTCGCAACAGTCTGCTCTCTGTCCTAAGTGTCGTCTGCTATGCGGACAATACATTAATACTGGCTAGAGGGTCACACTTCTAGGAGGTATTTTGGCTCGCCGAGCAGGGGGTGGCTAGTGTCGTGGAAAAGATACGTGAGCTGGACGTGAGGGTGGCGCCTCAGAAAACTGAGGCGATATGGTTCCATGGCCTGCGTAAGCGCCAGGAGCCACCCAGCTCATATCTCCGGGTAGGTGACGCTGAAGTCCAGGTAGGCCAGTACATGAAGTATCTAGGCCTCATCCTGGACAGTCGGTGGAGCTTCGAAGAGCATTTCGGGCGATTGGTACCCCGAGTGCGAGGGGTAGCAGGCGCGCTGCATCGTTTGCTGCCCAATCTCGGGACACCACGGGAAGAAGTTCGCCGCCTCTACATGGGGGTTGTTAGATCCATGGTCCTCTATGGGGCACCCGTCTGGTTTAATGATCTAGCGGGTGCCTCCCGCTGCCGGGCCCTACTCAGGAGCCTGCAGCGGTTGATGGCCATACGGATCGTGCGGGGCTACCGCACAATCTCCTATGAGGCGGCGACGATCCTGGCGCGATCTCTGCCCTTCGATATTCTGGCCGACATGGACGCGATGATCTACGACCAAATTCGTTCTGTCGGCCGGAATGCTGAAGAGGCCGCGCCAGATCATGAGCCCGGAATGCTACGGCAGAACGCGCATAAGCAAGCTTTGGTGGCTGGGCAGGCACGGCTCGAAACTCAGGGTTGTGCTAGCCAACGCGACGTCGGAGCCGTTCTGCCGAACTTCAAAGCGTGGATAGAGAGGACCGACTGTGTCACCTATCGATTGACCCAGATACTCACCGGGCACGGCTGCTTCGGTGAGTATCTGAATCGAATAGGACGGGAGGCTACGGCACAATGCCACCACTGCGAGTCCGAACGGGACTCCGCCCAGCACACGCTGGAGGACTGCCCTGCTTGGGAGTCTGAGCGTCGAGTCCTGGTCGGACGGATCGGACGAAACCTTTCACCGTCAGCATTGATCGCGGCAATGCTGGCGAGTCGTGAAGGATGGGAAGCCGCGATCTCCTTCTGTGAGCAGGTTATACTCCGGAAGGAGACCGCAGAGCGAGATCGGGAAAGGGCAGATCCCACTCGAAGGAGGCGGCGAAGGGGACGCGGCAGAGGTCGCTAGCTCCCTAATCGCCGCCTAAGGGTCGCTGCGGTCACATCTTGGGGCGTTGTGACTGCTGCAAACGACCCGAGTCAGGTGACACTCCGGTGCGGCCGGGGAGTGTCGTCTGGGGCGGGGCGCTGTTCTGCCTCTTACTGCGCAGGGCGATGGGAGGTGCGATAGCGTCTTGCCCCTGGGGTATGAGGTGCCCGAGATGTACCTCACTTGTGAGGTTCGGCAGGGAGGACTCTAGAAGCCACTAATGCGTACCTAGAGCTCCTCCCAACTGCTGAGGTAGGCCGCCGCGGGGTTTAGTGGGTAGACCGGTTTTCCGGGAGTCTCACACACGCCCTTCGTCCCTCCGGAGGGTATGATGCGAAAAGCATTCCCCGCGTTAAAAAAAAAAAAAGGTAATATGGAACCCTACATACTCCTCCTGTGAGTAAAATTACAGAGAGAGAGAGCAGAGTGAAACCGGGCGAAATTTAAAACTTGTCTGGTTTACCTGTTCCGGGAACAGCAGGTACCGCAGCTGGCTCAAGCACCGTAGGAAGATAAGTAGCTGCACGCCGCTATTCAAGCGGTAAGACCCGTTATGTAGGATTAACTCATTAGTCGACCCTCATACCGGCTGACTTAGTACCACTATTATGATGTCCAAAGCGTGAATATAGCGCTCCACAAGCAGACCGAATGATCAGTATGGATATGACAGAGGTGTGACCTTGACCATGATTGTGGTCTTGGCCAGGACCGAGAGCGCGTGGAACACTGACATCTCCTTCTATGCGCAAAGTATACTGACGAGGAAGATGGCGGAGAGGTTTAGAACTCTCCCGATACACTAGACCCAGGAATAGGCCAGTTATTGCAGATGGCTCGAACGCTGAATGTCCTCCTGTGACTTTTGGCACTTGATCTTTCATAAATGCTCTCTGTTACCGTTGCAGGAACAGGTTGAGTGTATGGCATAAAATAATGTTGAGCGCGTGCGCCTTTTAGGGAATGTTACAATGGGAACATCGTTTTGCCCACATACGAAGGATCATCTAGAAGTCATACATGCCGAGAGGTACATTAAGGGACAGGAATCCTTTTCCTGGGTACACTTGAATCCCCAGCTGCTGGGTTTCTTGAGGGGTTTTTTGTCAGTTAGAGTTCAACATAACAACTGATGAGTGGTATCCAAACAGGGAGGGGGATGGGTTTCCGCCCAGGAAAAAAAGGCAGACATCTGAACGACCTACGTGCTCTATAAGCTCAGATCTGAAATAAGGTAAAAAGTAAAATCTTAAGAGATTCTTGGCACGATATTTTTACAGTTTTTTAATTAACTACGAATGATTGTATCGAAAATCGAAGGCACCGAAAAACTCGGCAGAAAACAATTAAAAAGGCAAAAAAGATTTGACGAACCACTCGATGAATATCAATAAATATATAGATATGATAGACAGACAGCAGAAGATTAGAATGAAAGCTTTCCCATCTTGCGAAAAGTTTTTATTTTTAGCGAAAATGAGGGATTTTTACGGTCGACCCTGACAGACATAGCTACTCTCTTGCAAAGAACGTATTATAATGAATTAGAAACTAATTTACCACAACAAAACTGACTGTAAGAAGATAATTTTAGGTATGTTGTTTAAATTGTTTTCAAACTATGAGTGCAATAAAGAAATTTAACAACATTCTTCGAATGTAGGTACTTATTTTTTTGTAAACTTTGTGCATAAGTATCAAACGTTTAAACTTTTTAAATGCCACTAAGTTTGGGAACTGACACAACAATCTCTTAGTTCAAAGCGATGTAATGATGACCATACTGCAAACATTATAGTATAATAAAAAAATTGAAAACCCCCAAAACAAAAACTTATAAAACGTAATATTTTTTTTTATATTTAAATATTTAACTAGTGATAGTGATCGAATCAGAAATGAGGAAGATCCGCAGACGAACCAAGGTCACCGATATTGCCAGTAAAATTGCTAAACTTAAGTGAGCGGGCCTCATTACACGCAGAAACGTTGGCAGATGGGGCCGTAAAGTTCTGGAGTGGCGACTGCGTACTGGGAAACGCAGTGTCGGTAGGCCCCCCACATGGTGGTCCGACGACCTGGTGAAGGTCGCGGAAGTTGCTGGATGAGAGCGGCACGGAACCGGCTGTTGTGGAGAATCTTGGGGGAGGCCTATGTTCAGCAGTGGACGTATTTGGGCTGCGATGATAATGATGATAAGTTACAATACAGGCATCGTTACGTCGTTATAAGTTTTTGTGTCGTTTAAAATTTTAAAATATCTTTTTTTTTAATTTTTTAATTTAATGTGAAATGATTAAACACATATTATTATGTTTCAAGTAAGGTAGATATGTGAACAAAATTTCAGTCACATTACAAGATCTACAATAAAGTCTAAAACAGTATATCTCTAACTTTATCCAATAATTTCAGATTTGCTAAAATAACTTTCAAATACCAAAACCACATCTAAATGGGTCTATCCATTTAGAACATATGATGTCAGAGACAGATATACAGACAGACATAGCAGTTAAACTTACAATGTTTTGTATCGGAGGTTTAAATTTACAATTTTGTTGGCAATTTAATTACTTACTAGGGCTGTTATACTATTAAACTACAGAACAAATAGCAAATACAGAATATTAAGTGACTCCCACCTTAGGACACCAGCATCTCAGAAGTTACGAGTGCGTTGCCACACTTTGTTAAAAACAAATGCATAATAAACTTTAAAAAAAAAAAACGAAATCATTCTGACAACAGTCCATGCAATCGGTGAATCTATTAAATAACTCTGATCTGTTTACACCCTAAAATATTTCGGTGCGCTCGGTCGTCCGCTACTTCGACCGATTTTACTTGAATATCAGTTTTTTACGGACTTGAAGGACATCGGGAGGTCGAAATGTAACCAAATATTTGGCACTTGATAAATCAACAAATATTTAATCATTATTTACCTCCACTTGCTATACATCTCTAAAATCCAATAACAATAATCATTTTTATTGTATATTCTAGTTCCTATGAGGACTCTCAATACCTCGACCGAGTTCATCGAAATTGGTAAGCATTATTCCACACGTATAAGGTAATGTAATAGGATAGTATAGTGTATAACAATGTACGCTTTGTGTGTGGGTTTGGGTCAAGGCGACAGATGATTTCCGTGTAAACGTTCTGTAATTGAAGAGAATACGTATATAATCGAATGGCGTAGTGGTTCAAGCGGTCTCCATGCCGCTCTATACTGCGCTGAGTGTTGTGGGTTCAAATAACATGGGACAACACTTTATGTGAACCACAGATTGTTGTTCTGAGTCTGAGAATTCTTTAGTTTTTATGTATGTTTGTAAAGTCTCCCATGACACAGGTGTATTCTTAATGAGGGCGTTCTTAAAACAAAACAGAAATCCAATATTTTATACAATATCTAGTAAATCTAAGCATATCTATTTTACCATACGGTTATTTGTGTTAAAATCAGATAAATTAATGAACGTTAAAATGTTCAATGATATACTCGGTCCTTTGCGTATAAGAATTTAGAATATAGCCTGAAGAATAACATAGACTAATTTTTTTTTGTCATCATCATCATCTCAACCGTCCACTGCTGGACATAGACCTCCTCGAAGGCTCTCTACAACTGGTGCTTTGCTGCCCGTATCCAACTGTTTTCCGTGACCTTACCAGGTTGTAGGTTCACCTTATAGGAGGCATAGCCATTTTATAATATATACTGTAAATTCATATTTGAATAAAATATAAACAAAAATCAAAACAGTGTTAAGAAATTGGCGCGCGGATTTGTAACCAATGACAATAATTTTTTATTCATAAAATATTGTGATATTATGCTTAATCGTATTGTCACTACTTAAATTTGTTTTTTTAAGTTTTGTAAGGTAATAATAATATCAATAACTCACCATAACGAAGAAAAAAAACGAAATAGTTAAAAATGGCAAAGCTACGATGCGACATTTACATATGTACCTGTATCTCCAGCGGTGCATGTGCCCTTGAGGATATTTAGCCGCAGTACTCATTTTTAGTTTGCTGTGTTACTCCAAACCGATTGCGACCACAGCAGCCAGCCTCATCGAAGACCAGCAAACTACGCAAGAGATATTATAGTCCACAAGTGTAAACACAGGTGCACTCTCTGTTCCTTCACTCTCACAATCAAGTAGGACGGTTGTTCGACACGACCGAAGAGCACGGAAAGCCATCGTTCCTGCAACTGTTCTCTGCTTAGACATCGTTTTGCGTTTGCAACATTTGTTATTTACTCATAACTCACATTAATACAAATTCTCATATTTGATGCAACGTAATAATTGTTACGGTACAAAGTTTATTTTGAACAATGCAATTTCTAGCGTGCTATGTGACTGCCTTTTTTTAAATTTTATAGTCACAAAACCCAAAACGCTGCTGTAGATATAAGGTGTTACATTATACATTATTATACATTACAGATTAAAGATTGTTGGTAAGTTTGCCATATTTAAATATGTGAGTAGTTAGATAATAGTATTAATAACTATTACCGGGTACTATAAATTAAAGTTCATTTAATTTATACTATGTCATTGGACCAACAATTTAACCCTGGTTTACACACATTTATTTGCTTTGCCTAAATATTGCATATAGTATCTAATATACAGAAAAGACCTCAACCACTTTGTATGGGCTCTTGGACAAGACATGGACTATTAAAAAAACAATATAATTTAGCAAGGCTATGAGCAAAAGCAAAAGTAATTTCATGAAGTTAAGTATTATGTCAGCTTTATAATAAAATGGATTAAAACAGAATAGGATACATAAAGTCACACCCGCAGCAAGAGTGTGCACACGCAATGTGAATCGACTGGTGACAAAGGTGAGGAACATAGGTTGACATGAATTAAGTGTGGCTAGGATGGCAAAAAGAAACACCTTACCATATATATACCATTTTATTTGATTTTACATTTAGTGCATTTTACGTTCCTCATGCAAAAAAAAAGTATGTTTTCGTACTATTGTAATTTTTGAAAACATTTTCATAAGATGCTTCGCTTTTTGTTCTTGACTAGTTTGCTCGGCTACATTTGATTCTTTATTTATGCAATAAATACCGTGAATCAAATGAAGATTTTATGTAAATCAGTTTTAATATAGGCTATTTTGATACTATTCGATTTTGATCATATTTTTTTTAAATATTTCCTTCTCTCTCTCTAAACAACTCTCTATCTAAAAATATAATAATGAATGTTTGTCTGTCTATCTGTCTGTAGGTCCTTTATAAAATCGTAAACTATGCATTTTATCATGTGATTATCTTTAGCAAAGTTGTTATGCATGAACCCACGAAGGTTTCTGAGTTGCTATATAATATTTTTTTTATGTCTTTCCTTCAAATTTATTTTAGTTGGTGGCATAACAACGCGTCACACCACTAATTTATATTACTAACATATCGGCTGTCCACGTTCAGGCCGAGTTTGGTCACTGTCCTATCTGGTAACTTAATAAGGAAATTCATTGAAGTTTTTGTAAATTGTTAAACGTGTGATTTTTTACACAAATTAATTATCTTAGACAATTTGTTTTCTGTTGTTGGGATTAATTTCCATTATCACTATTGCAAAATGTTACGAAAATAACTATTCCAAGAAATTAATCTACTAACATAATAACCTAATATTTGTTGTTATTAATAGCTGTGTTATTTACGAGAAGTCAATAATGGCAATGTTCTATTAATATAAGAAGGTATCTACTTATTTTCTAGGAATGTAGGATGACCATTATAATTAGGCGTTAGGCGGCGTTAGGTCAAAGATTGAGGTTGCACGCTGTTACTTTTGTTATACGCTGTTGCGTGTGATTAGATTAAAGGCTAGGTCATATTTAATGTTTTATTTCTTGAGTGTAGTATGTACTTTAATGCAGATTGGATAACTTCAGCTTTAGTAATGAGATTATGATAAAATATTTCCAGGAAACCGACGAATTAATATGTATTCATGAACAGCATCATTTCAGTCAAAAGACGTTCACTGCTGGACATAGATCTCCCCCAAAGCTTTGCACGACAACAATTCATATGCTGCCCACATTCAACGGTTTCCCGCGACCTTCACCAAGTCGTCGGACCACCTTGTAGGGGCCCTACCTGCTCCGTCTGCCAGTACATGGTCGCTACTCCAGACCTTCTTGGCTCCATCACTTGTCATGTATGCGAGTACTGTGGTCTGCCCACTGCCTTGATACTTAAATATTATAGGTAAAGGCTACATTGAGCTAAAATTATGTACTACATATTTATAAGTTAAAAGAAAGAGGCTTCATCAAGCTACACGATTTCGGTAAAGTACATATTTATTGACCTGTCGGAGTATGTGGAAGGTCTAAAAGTTATAGTTTAACTTATACTGGCCCATTGAATTGTAGCAAATACAGGCTACAAAATCACAATGTAAACATCACTTTTCACTCTTACAACGTCGGCTGTATACTTATGAACAAGTTATTAAAAAAAATTGAAACAATAAGCGCAAAACATAGAAACAAAGGCTTGCGTTTAAATACAAAACAATAGCTTAGTACCGATCATGGGACGAAAACATATGACCGATGTACCAGGAGTACAGTAGTCTGAAGCAGTGGCTTTCTCTCATTTAAATATCATCTACCTAATATGCTCCTTATGTCTTGTACAAAAGGCATAAGTTTGTCCGTACAAAGCACATTAAAATCATAAAACGTTAAATGTTTTTTTTGTGCTAATGTTTTGTGAAAGTGAACTTTATAGTCCTGAAAATTAAGTCCACTGGATTGTAAATATCATTCTGATTTTAGAGCGTGGCAAAAAACTCTTTCGTACTTCTGTGAGCCTGGTACTGTACGATAAGAAGAAGGTACGCGACGGGCAATGCATGGACGGAAAACTCTTTATCAATTCAGATAAATACAACACTAGTTACTTATAGATAATGAAAATGATAATAAAGTATTAATTGCATTATAAACGCAACTGACAATTATATTTTCCACGGTCAGGTCTTGAATATAAACTGTACACTTTCAATCAAACTGGAATAAATAAATACTCAAATTAATAATAAGTTATTTTGGAGTATAAATTTATGTTTTCCATTCAAAGCATATTCCAAATTTGTTCTTCAATGGAAACTTCAGTCGGTGTTTTGCAGTACCGATATTTCAAAAGATTAAAACTGATTTAAACTAAACGATGTGTCATAATGTAAGATACAGTACTAGGTAACAGTCACACTAATTTCAGCCCAAACGAGCCGGCTCTACCAGGCCAGTAGTTTTGTTTTACAGAAGACCAACCTAAAGCGACAGCATCTATGCTGTCGTGTTTCTTTCGTGAGTGCGAGACCGGAGGCCTATTGCTGCAGGAGTAACCGTTATCATAATAAGCATATGAGTCTTACATTGCTACAACAAACGGGGCGTGAAGAGGCATCTCACTAATCAAGCATAGTGTGGACTACCACACTGCTTTGCCTGCATTCACAATGAATAATAGTAACTACTAGTCTTGGAATCTGTTTAGTCACTTCGACTGGCTCTTTCTTCTTAGAAAAATATGCGAATTCTGCATTTAATACCAGAGATCCAGAGCTGTGTGTGATAATATTTCAAACAGGTTCTCAATTTTTGAATATGGATAATCTTTAAAAGTAAAATTAACTACATTAAAAAGCACAAAACACTTCTCACACCATGTAGATAGATAAATAGGACTCATTCATTGTACTCCAAATAGCATTATTCAATCCAGAAATAAAATAGAAACAGTGAAATGTCTTAATGTCAAACTGCGTTCTCTAACAGGCAACCATCCTGGTTGTTTATACTACATACACGTTAGTACTCAGGTCCACCATAGTAATACAACTACAACATGTTGAGCAAAAATAATATCCCTCAGACTCAAAATTTAAACAAAACACACTACATATATTCGTAAATAGGAATATGTCTAGTCCTTAACTATAACATTAGTAGAAAATACAATATTTTGTTCAAGTTACGAAGCCTAACATATTTGTTGTTCTTGAAACTTCGAGCAAATTCTAGTAGAATTTTTACAGACAGTTGTTGTTTGTTTACCAAAACCTTGAGATATTATAAAATCTTTTGTATGCTAACAAGTACGCCTTACATTTGGGCGGTTTCTTTTTCGTTACTTACCAGAGTAACTTTACGCAATAATTATTCAATTAATATTGTAAATTTTGATTGTGGTCACATGTTCTCCACGATTTCAAGTCACGCTGCTGAACATGTGTATCGTAAGTTTATTTAACAGAACCAAACTCCTGGCCGCGGGCCAAGGAAATTTGAAGGGTACACTTTGTAGTCGTTATACAATTAGTGGAATAATTGTTGTTTGTTTTTAACTTTCTTCTGTTCTAAATGCTACACAACGTGTACTTTCCTAAAATTTCGGTAGCATGATGATATAATATGCCGTGATTATAATTTACAGTTTTATTTTCTTACAATAAAATAATTAATTGCTTAACTCTGCCTTCGGTTTTTAATGAGACAATAAACTGGAAAACTTAGCCAATACAATATGTCAAGTGTAAATTCAGTATGACATAACACGTGAAACTATCGACAATTACAGGTCGAGTTATACATTTTTATATACAATCATTATATATACAATCATTTTTAAGGTAGTAGAACCACGCTGATTTTAGCACGAGTGGGCCGGTTCGACCGGGACAGTACTACCCTCCCACAGAAGACCAACCTAAAGCGCCAGCATCCGTGTTATCGTGTTTCGTTGGTAAGTGTGAGATCGAAGGTCCATTAATGCAGGGGTGACAGTTATCGTGGTAATTGTGTAAGCCTTACACTGTCACGATGACTGTTATGCCTTTTACATCCCCAAGTGTGGTGTAAAAAAGCATCTCACAAGGCCGCCATAGTGTGGGTCACCATACTGCATTGTCTGCATTTGCAATGAGTATGGTGACCACAACTCTTGGATTCTATTCATGCTTTCCATCAGGCAGATTAGAGTTACTTAGGCAGGTTCTTAATATAGAAAAAAAAAATCAATAAACATACAATGACGATAATGTACTCTTAGCCGATTTTGGCTACGGTGACCAGTTTCAAGGGAGACCAGCCAACTACGCAGGAGATATTATAGTGCACTCTCTGTTCCCTCATTCACACAATCCAATGGGACGGTTATCCGACACGACCGCGAAGAGATCAGTCACAAGACCGACGGCTTTACGTGCTCTTCGTGGCACGGTTCATATCGAGGGCATATACAATATAGAATGACTGGTGTATTCGTTTAGTGATTTATGGTTCACCCACCTTAGCCAAGATATAAGTGTCTTGAGCCTCTATTCCCTTGTATTGTTGGCTAATATTTTATTGTGGCTTCATGACGTAGCGTTGAAAGACGCTGTTCCCATATATTTGTTAGTTTTCTTAAAGCGTACTCGTTTGTAGAGTGTCAACTTGGATAGGGGGCTAACTGCTAAACCAAAGTTTAGAAGTTCGTATTCAATTTAGAAAAAAATATTGTGTGATAAACACGATCATTTGTTCTGTGTCTCAATATACTGTATCTAAAACTATCATTTATACTCATTTTATAGCAGTGTGACTGTGTGTTAAGTATCTTACATTATTATTAAAAATAGATACGCAATATACATAAATCGGAGTTTTTTTAAGAGTCTTCCAAAGTGAGTCTACTCTGCCTGATAGAAAGCATGAATAGAATCCAAGAGTTTCGGCCACCATACTCATTACGAATGCCTACAATACAATATGGTGATCCACACTATGGCGGTCTAGTGAGATGTCTCTTCACAACCTGCTTAGGTCCTTGTATTAATAAATTAATTCCCGCTTGGTATTAATTAATTATTTTTTCTTATTCTCGCACTCACCAACGAAACACGACATCACAGATATAAGTACTACCGTACTACAGTACTACCCTACAGCCCCGGTCAAGTTGACCCGTTTGCGCTGAAATCAGCGTGGCTCTACTACCTTGTACTACCTTGTTTTCTTACAAATATGACATGAAACGGTGATTTAAGAGAATTACACAATTGCTTACTATCAACAATAGAAACATGTACATGAGAATATATATAACATCGAAAATTAAGGCAGTCCAATCAATTATTTGTTTATTGATGTATATACTAAAAGATGACTTAAATTGAGACTAACGATATATGTTAGACAAGGAAACAAAATAAGGCCTTGAGTTAAGTTTGCTAATTCTACAATATTTTCATTGAACCTCTAATTGCAGTATCTCTGTTTAGATTTTAAGTACTGGAATACTCGCATATTACACAATCGACAACCACTTCATATAGAATCCAAAAAAAAAATTTTTTTCTCACCAAAGACAATTTATCGCAATAGTAGCATAATCCTATGTCATGGGGTATTTTACAAACACACACTTAATAGATGCGAAGCACACATCCATTTTGTTTACGTTAATGATCTTAGTAATCTTTCTTAAGCTCCGTTAATGAAAAAGTACCTGACATGTGATGTACTTGAATTTACAGTAACTAAATTGAAATTTATTAATACGTTTCGATTATAAAAATCTGTCTGTCTGTATGTGTTTTATAGAATCGTTAACCATGCATTTGATCACATAATCAAACGTATAGTTGAACATAGTTGATCATGAACTTTGCTAAAGATAATCATATGATTATCTTCAGCAAAGTTGTTGTGCATGAGGCCACAAAAGTTTCTAAGTTGGTGTGAATAATCATTTTCTTTTTATGTCTTTCCTTCAAATTTATTTTAGTTAGTAGCGTAGCAACGTACGCAGGGTACAGCTAGTACAAAATAAAATTGAATAGAGACTATTCTTTGGTGAGAGTCTAATTTCTTGTCAGCTCATTAAAACCTTAATTGTTTTTAGGAAGTCACGGAGCCCCCTCAATACATTTGTTTGTATAAAGCTATCAGTCTGACATTATATTAAGCTATTTATATAAAGCTATTAGTGCGACATGAATTAAACTTGACGTGAAGTAATGCCATAAAGGAAAATAATTTAATAGTAGGAAAGTTCTAAGAATTTTAACCTCGTAGTTTTTAAATTAAATTTTAGGTCTTTATTTTTTCAAAAAAGGTTCCATTAAGTTTTAGAATACTAGAATAATAATAAAATTTTAGAGTAATGTATTTTTATAGGTTACACTACACATTTTTGAAAGGGTTATATACCTACGTTTGTTTGGTATTATCGTTACCTCACGTCCCACTCTGCTTTAAATTGACTTGTCGGCCTTAAATCAATTAAAATGGCACTATGGTCCATGTTGAACCATCATCACACCTTGGCTGTTACTTAATAGATTCCAAATCTTTTAATAATCAGAATTGGGTAGATGACTGTATTATAAATAAATACCAATGTCTACTTCATTGAAACTAATATCGTGAAACATCTCGGCTAATACAATGAACATAGCTTATTATTATTACAAATTTCAATTAAATATTCAATGAAATATATTGTTCAATTGAGTAGTCTAAAACAGTGACGTCACAATATGGTATTTAGTACATCTTTCATACAAAATTGTCGTATTGACAGATGATAAAAAGTAACTAATTTGACTAAGGTGTCATCTAACCTATTCGGCTATTCGTCTTAAAAAAAGAGAAAAATATAACAGAAAAATCTTACAAAATATTTATCAACACAGTACAATAAAGATTAGATATCCGTTCTTGAAGTTAATAATACGATAGTTGGAATATTCCTGTGACCGGGAAATCTCTGGGTTATCAGCAAGCCTTGGGAGGTACAGACCGGCTTGTACGGCGCATGATAATGACAGCCATTATTTTGCATAATTAATGTTTTATCGTGACGTAAACGATAATTGAAACTTGAACTATATTCATGTTATTGGTACTAAATTTAGTATTGTTGTTGTAGCATTAATGTTACGGTTAAAATCGAATGAAATATAATTATATTTTTAATAATTAAAAAAATGTCTGTCAATCAATCACGGCACGGTTCATGATCTCTCAAATTTTATGATATAGGCTACTGCTTAGACGGGGTGGAAAGTCTCCTCAGACCTCTGTCTCTGTGGGGACACAGGAGTGTAAGAAGAGTAAGAAAATTGAAATGTTTCTACTAAAAACCAACCCACACTTCTTTGATTTAATGATGAATAATGTCGAAAGTGTATTAGGTGTAAAAAAAGTCTAAGCAGTAGCCTATATCATAAAACTATGGAACTCGATAGTTTGAAAATTAATATAATACATAGACATCATGCAATAAATGTGAAGCATATAGGTAACAAATTAGTAACAGTTGTAATTTTTTTTTAACGTGTGGAAACCCTCTCAGGCCGTCAGCCCACCGGGGTTTACCGCGGGCGGAATCGGACAGACTAAAACCACACGGTGTGCCACTCTGCGCCTGACATAGGACGGATCCGGGAACAGCTGTTATTATTACATCCAGAGTAGCAGTACACCAATCGTCCACATTATTGTGCATATAGTATGAGACAATATTAATTGCAAGTCTTGTTTAACTTTAGTATAAATGCCCTGACAGTGACCTTATCTCATCTATTTACATTAATAGTATTGATAGTTAGAAAATACTAATGTCAAATATAGCTCAGAGGTCATATGTCATATTATTCATCGGCGTTTGACCCTCTATTTATCTATTTTGAAGAACTCATCCTGTTATTGATGAGTAAATAGTTTCTAGATTTTTCAATCTATCGTTTTGTAAAAAGACATTTTTTGTGCGTTTGTGTTATGAATTTGTATTATAATATAATTATTTATCTTTTGAAATTCTTGTTCTTGTGTTATAAGTTTTTGCGAGGTGGCCCGTTAGGATCTTTTATGTCTATTCATGTTTTTGCTAATTCAGTGTTCAAGTAAACACTTTTTTGTAGTGTAAAATATTCTCGAATTTTTTGTAAATTATTGTAAAATTACACGCTTACGTCATAAATTTTAATTCTTGCTTCTAGAGCTTCTGGTTGAACTCAGCACTCGGTCCTCATGTCACGCTACAAATTTGGTAGTAGGACTCGACATAAGGGACTAACTGAAGCGGATACATAGCCACTTCTTAGGAAAGGTAATGACTCGAAATATTTGCTTCAGTAAGTACAGTATGATTTACATTGGTAAGACTTCCGCATGTATATAATCTCCACACCATAGTGTAATACGCATCATGAGCGCTGTTACGTCTCAACGAAGTGTTATCCTGGAAACTGTGATATTAATGATAACGGTTATCAATTTTTCTCTTTACAGAATATTATATATACTATAAATAAGCAAATAAATAAATAAATATTTCAGACATTTGACATACAACGCCATCTAGGCCCAAACTAAGCAGAGCTTGTACTATAGGTGAAAATTGATATAAATACATAAATACTGTTACATAGAAAACATTCCGAACTCCGAAACAAATATTTGCAGCTCATGCAAACATTTGGCCCGACCCGGGTATCGAACCCGAGATCTTAAGCACAGCAGTCGCATACGCTACCACTGCGCCACCGAGGCAGTAAATTATGAATTTTTTTTACAAGAGGATAAGATAATGTTATTTAAAGAAATGGCGCTTAGCATTGCACAGATACTCACTTACCGTTTAAATTTGCAGTTTGAGAGTAACGAATGAAGCTGTCCGTAACACATATACAAGCAGGACTTACAAAACGTCGTGTCATATCCATCGTGTTCTCACTAAACTAGAGGGTGGTGTCGCCAGCCACCAAACAACAAGCAGATATGGCATTCACGTAAAAGCCACAAGGTAGACCTATTTTCATTTTTATTTTAAGAACCAAAAGTAACCAAACCTAGAACATCAATACTAATTTATTGGAACAACGTGATTGAGGAAAAAAATCCCTCAAAGCTAAAGTAGAAACTAACGAATTTCTTAAATTGAAAAATTTAGAGGAATTATTGTAACAACTATGAAAATTTCAGCTTTCTAAATAGTTATATCACATGGACCTTATTCCACTGATTCATGTTCATAGTTCCCTTTTTCTTTTAACGTGTGGAAACCCTCTCGGGCCGTCACCCCACCGGGGTTTACGGTGAGGTGGTGTGTCGAAATCAGACCGACTAAAACCACACGGTGTGCCACTCTGCGCCTGACATAGGAGGGATCCGGGAACAGCTGTTATTACGACATCCAGATCATGTTCTAAGTTTCCAAGTCAACCTTTGAATGGTGTTATTATATAATCTGTGACGTATAATGAAGTCATAAGTAGATGACGTAATTCTGTTCAGGGTCTCCTATAGTTAAATAGTGAAATACCTGTCTCGTTGACGTAAATAGTGGTATGGGTTTTTAGATGTTATCTAACTAAGAAGTCGTTTATACGATTAACTTAAACGCGAACAGTGAGTTTGTAATATTTTTTTTTTAAAAAAAGTAACTACGATTTGACTTAGATGGTACTTGAGTCCAGCTGTATCTAAGGTAAGTAGTTTTTCTAAGCTAAATCTATTAAAAATATATATCACAGTGCACGTAGTAGCTTAAGAATACATGATTAAAACATACGATATACAATAGTAAATAATTAAATAAAAACAAAAGAATATTTTTAAATTTACTATTTTTAAATACACACATAAATGGAATTTCGATTTTATCTGCTACGAGCTACAAAGATATAAACACACCATATGCGTTCGCGTAGAAAAATTGTTCTACGTCTTGTTCTACGTTTTATATTACTCAGTGACGCTGTTAAAGACATTATAGACTATACTAAAAATCTATAATAGTGTCATAAAGCTAAAGAGATTGTTTTTTATTGTTTAGTTGAACGCGCTATTCTTAGGAATCACTGATTCGATTTGAAAAAATATTTTCGTGTTATCGAGGAAAGGGTAAAATTAGTACCATTTCAGAGACGCCGACGAAGTTTTACGGGTCGGCTATTTAAGAAATAAGAAACTGTAAATTCTGAGTTTAAGTTACAGGAGATAGTGACAGATAAATCTATTTGATACATGTAGATCGATACATACATAGTTGAATCAACCTGAAAGGCGTCAGCGTAAAACAAGTACTAATATGTAACGCATCTTTGTTTTATTATGTAACCCTATATAGCGTGATTAACGAAGAAAAATACCGTGTGACCCAACTACTAGTATATTAAATAAGAGGTGTAAAGCGTTTACCATACAATTGAAATAATTACATAACTGTGCAGCGTGAAGGACACCATTAACAGAACGTTATAATCAACATTTCCCATGAGATAATTAAGATTGTGGTCAGGTTATTATCAACAATATTATAAAATAATACCTACTGTATACTAGTGTTTAGTTGTTAAGAGTATGAGACATTGATTGCGACACAGCCTCAATAGTCAACCAGAACAGTTTGAACAGCAGAAACACAGTTAAAAATTTGATTTACTCACGTCACCATTTTGTATTGCCTCCTTCATATCTTTGTGTGTGTAGTGCAACATTAAAGATCTAAATAGATAACATGACTGCACAATTAGTCTAGTGGTTTGAATGCAACGTCGCTCGCTACTGCTCTGAGTGTTGTGGGTATTTTTATGTCCGTTGCTCTGAGCCTGTATGTTCTTTGTATCCGTTTCTTATATGTTTGTAAAGTTGCCAGCGATATAGTATCAGTTGGCAGTCAGTTAACAATCTTTTCTTCGGTCTGTTTAGTTATGTTTATGTCCATGGACAAAAATATGACGAAGAAAATGTAATGAATTTCAATTTGTAGAGGAATCCATAAATAAATCCCAAACGTGTTGCCGACGCTTGTACAGGCGTTCCAAATGCGTTGCCTCCTTACTTTCAGTCCTTACTTACTTAAAGTAGGTACATGAATTCCAAACACGATGCTAATGTAGGTACATGAATTCAAAATGCGTTGCCAGCGTGGCCGCTGGGTTCTCCAAAATGTTGCTCACATATGTATGGGAGTCTCTAATGGGGTGCCAATAGGAGTCTAAAAGCTCTGCGCTGATTTAGCCTAAATTTGAATTTTGATATACATACTGCTTCAAAGATTATTTTTCATTTATACTATATTTCAGTTTTGTTCCTCACGTTTCATCAATTCTACCACAATGTGATACAGCGGGGCGTGTCAGGGGACATCTAGTTAGTTATAATTAAGTTACGTGGATTTAGTTACAATTGTGTTGTATTCAGAAGATATTAGCAAAATAATGTTAGCAAACAACATTTAACCACTAACCGTAATAGTTAACATTCAGTGTTTTCCGACTAGAGATAAAGCATAGCGTGCTATCAACATCTCTCGTATACACAGCGACATAACCTTGAACACATGACAATTAGTGTTACATTTACGTTCACAATCACAACACGCGAAGCGAATGAAAACGAAATTATCGGAAAACTAAACAAAGACCAAGCGAGGTGAATGACCTTGTGATGTCAAATGTGACGTAACACGCGGGAGGCTTGCCACGAGTGAACTCATGACCTATTTTGGCTAAGTTTGTGTGGACCGTGTGGCCTAATGGATAAGGCGTCGGACTTCGGATCCGAAGATTGCAGGTTCGAGTCCTGTCACGGTCGAAATCTTTTTAAACTTCAAGGTTTTTTTTCAAATTACTTTTTTATTGTGAGATAAATAAAATAGTAAGATATTTAATGAAATGAATGAATGAAATATTTTAAATACGGTGAATATAATGTTAGTATTGATATTGTTTCGATATTCTAAATAAACTTATAAATTCATCAAGGCCAAGGTACAACTGATACATTTACAAATCTTATAAATAAATATGTAAAATATACAAGATAACGACAATGTCACTTGAAAATCGATATAGTTTTTAAGAATATTATGCTATTTTAATACCACCTAGATAGCAAAATAGCATAGGGTGCCATAATAATTAACATTTGAAGTACTGTTATTCGCAGTGTTTCTGTGTAAGGTTTTCAAACAGTGTTGGAAAAGCGTTCTTAACAGCAGTGTGACTTGGTTTATGTGTGATGTGCTTGAGGTCTCGGGTTCGATGCCCGGGTCGGACAAAATATTTGTATGATCTGCAAATATTTGTTTCGAAGTTTGGATGTTTTCTATGTACGAGTATATTATGTATGTATTTACAAAAAAAGTGACTAAGTATTCTATCAGTCAGTCTAGTTATCATAGCACAAGGTCTGCTTAGTTTTAAACTAGATGTTGTGTGTCAAATGTCTGAAATATTTATTTATTTATTTATCTATTATTTTAACAAGAATATAATTTAGAATATAATTTGGTCCCATCTAATATTGAAGTTTACGTCTCAAGTGATTATGTATAGCGATCTATTGGTAAGTCACTACAATATTTTGTGTATGTATATAAGCCTTATATGTATATACTTAAGTCTTATATACATATATAAGACTTAAGGTACAATGACTTAGTTATGTATAATTGCTTTTTTATATTATTATGATTCCAAGTAGTATCCAATTTTCATAAAATCTTATCATAGTACATGATCCTCATAAAACATGATTTTTAGTAGATTCTGTAATGTTTGTAACAGGTACTAGCACTCTCAGTTCAAAATACATTCCTACATATCATAATTGCATTGCGCATGTACTAAATTGCTTATGTAATTTAAAAACTGAAATAATTCATAAATAAATTTTTGCTTTTTCTACTTATCTATACTAATATTATAAAGAGGAAAGGTTTTGATTTTTTGTTTGTTTGTTTGAAATTAATAGGCTCCGAAACTACTGGACCGATTTAAAAATTCTTCCACCGTTGGCAAGCTACACTATTCCCGAGTGACATAGGCTGTTTTATTTTCAAAAAAATTAGGGATGCTTACTAAAACTTGAATAATCTAACCCAAGGTGTAAAAAAATTAAAAAAAAACTTCCTTCAATCGCGTGTGCTGCGAAAACTAATAATGATAGAACAAAAGGATGTATTACAATTTTTCAGGACACATCACTATCTATAAAAAATGTCGCAACAGCATGTCTCTGTCTTTTATAGTTACGTCACAATAAGCGTCCTTTTATTAAAAAAAAAATATATATACCACCGCTAGAAAAGGCTCTTTATTCGTACCTAGGTATTGATCCTTATCAAAATAAATAAATCATTATTTAAGACTACCTTCATATCACCTTTTAAATAATTCGATTCAGATATTCAATTGAAAAGATATCACCAGTTTAAATAATAGAAAAAACTCCGCTCGGCTAGCTATGCGTTGAAGAGGTACTGGAGGGGAGTCAACATCACGAAATTAACTTGCCGCGCAGCTCATCCGAATATATTCACAAAAAAAAATAATATCTTAGTTTTTGGTTTTCAATTAATGTTATTTTTTTAGAAACTCACTGTAAAACATTGTATATTTTCTTTTATTATTATATTATACCCGTGCGAAGCCGGGATGGGCTGCTAGTTTATTATAATTTTATTTTCCTTTTGTTTCACATTTATAACTCAGTATAAGGTGCTTTACTTTTTGTTTAAGTGCGTTTTTCAGGATACAATATAGTCACCAATTACCTACACGATTAATAAAGATAGAAAAAAAACGAATAAAAAATTAAACTATGAATAAACTTCAAAAAATTAAACTATGATTTACATTTAAATTTAAAAAGTCTAAATAAATAGATCCTATACTTATCAAACTCTAATTGGCTTATCAACGATTCTTATTGGTTTGTGAGTAAATATTACATATCAAATTTGGTTATATAGCACCCATTGATTCTACATCGCGCAATGGACATTCTCAATCTATAGCAGTATAGACTCAAATACGCATGGTCTAATCAAGACGACACAACCAACAAGACACCGCTAGGTTCCACCGCTTAAGGTTAGCGAATGAAGTCGCTGGCAGGGTTGCTGCCTCTATCCAGTCTCCACACGCCCCCTGTGGTACTTCGTAAAGGTTTTAACGTCTCAGTGGCTGTTGCACAGTCTTATCATTTTATTTATTTTATTAATATATAATTATGTTTAGAAAATATTCAAGGTCAGGTCTGCTATAAAATCAATGAAATACCCCAATACTATCTGAGTGCTTTTAAAGACCGTTATAAGTTAAATGTTACTTTTATAAAATTTATTTATGTGGAAGTTAATTTAAGCATTATTTAATGATTTGATAGGGACCAGACCAATTCAAAAATTTAATATAAATATTACATTTTATAGAGAGAAATTTAGAGAAACCATTTCCTAGTTTGTACGTGTCATGTGGCAACCCCTGATTCCATCAAAAGAAAGAACCACAGTGTTTCTCAGGGAAGATTCATTTCAAAGATTTGATGATCTCTTTAGTTTCATAGTTGAACTCATTTTCAAATATTTCAAATAGCTTTTAGAGTTACAAGAGCAAAACCTCTTGTTAAATGATTATCACAAAGTACGAAGACCTTTGACTTTATCAGGAGAACTACGTTGACATTTGAGCCTTTGAGGAGAGAATACGCTTTGTTTCAGTAATATCTCAAACAGACTGGTTGTGCGAAGTTAAAAGTTTCTTGACGTGAGCATAATGGTAGAATGCCAAATAGTTTTATGCAACTCATTACATATTGTCAACTGAGCTTATATTTTCACACTCCAACTATTGCATAGCATGACATACGACCTTTGAAGAATATATTGTTGGCCAATAAACATTATGTTATCCAATAAACTCCCACTGAAAGATCAAAGTTCACACGTTCTGCTTTGCTCCCAAGTGTAAATTCTATTTAGCGTGTTTATATAGTAATAAGTTTTCATTCTGTACTTCTTTAGTAAACAATTTGATAATCTAAATCAGATATACTATAAAAACTATATTTATACTAATACTCTAATAGCGAATGCAAGTCTATCAGTCTGCGTAGGCCTAACGTTTATACTCCTTCACCACTGAAATAATATTGATAAATTTCGATTTAAAGATAACAAGGACCATAGTAAAGGATAAACACACATGTTATATATAGAAAACACTCATACTCTGAAACAAATATTTGCAGATTTGTAGAAACATTTAGTCATACCCGGAAATCGATCCCGAGACGTCAAGCTCAACAGTCGCATACGTTACCAGTGTGTATACCGCGGTAGATAACCGCAACTCAAGAAATGCAAATGTGTTGCCACATTTCGATTCGCGTCCTCTCCTCAGAAATAAGAAGAAGAAGGAGTTTAGCCTCTGAGTACTTCGAAACAAAGTTACCTCCAGTGAAAAGCAACAAAAGATAAATTTAAAACAGGGTTTTTATAAGACCGTGGTTTCAATCTGGTCGTGGTGGCTCAATTGTGCCCAAATATGACTACTACGTGTACTAATACACGTGTACACGAAACTTCACACGAATAAAATGTAAAATTTTCCTGTTTTTTGGTACTAAAATCTTCGAATAAGGAAAAACGTCCCAAAACGTGAATTAAATATCTAATCGTAGTCGTCTACGCGGACGGAATTTGAATGACTCAAACTAATTATTATTGCATGTTGAAGTACAAAACTTAGTATTATTTTTTAATTTTGATCCTTCATTAAGGAAGTATGTTTACATAATTTGACAAAAATCATTGATTCTGACTGATGACGATGACTGACCTTCACTGTAATCTTTAACAAACTCTAACATCTGACAAAACTATAAAAACGTTTATGATTAGAGTACATCTAATTCAACCAAATCTTATATTTAGTTGAATTAGATGTTGAACAAGTACAAAAAATATCATACAAAGTTATCATTCTCTTTTAATTACAGAATATTACGAGTAATCACACATCATTATCACTTCAACAGACTTTAATAGTTTACTGGTGGCCATAGGTCCCACTTTAGAAATGAGGTTTTGGCCTACTATCACTCGATATAAAGTTAGTTTCAAGTTTTCCGTCTCATTGCAGTGATATTATCCTGCGTGCTTTGTCTCTCCATAATCTCTATATTAAGCATTTTGTAATAAGAAACTAATAATATACTAAAAACCCACGTTCATGACTAAACAGTACAAATGCGTTACACTTTCTATCATAACGTAGAGTTCTTAAAACGTTGGTTAATAGCTCTTTATAATACTACAGAGGCTTACAAATTAGTTTATAGAGTTAGTTATTATAGTAGGCGAGATTTAAAAATTATGATCGTGAACTCGACAAAGAAAAGTTTTTGATAGTAATTAACTCATTTAAAATACATTATTTTGACAAATAAGAACTTTGAAACCAAAGTAAATGTTTTTTACGCACCTAAGGAGACAAAATGAATTGAATCGAAAAAAAAAACTTTGTGATTTTCGTTACACACTAGCTTTTGCCCTCTGCTCCACCCGCATATATGAGTATGTATTACGGTTATCGCGGTAAAAAGTAGCCTTTGTTCTTCCTCAAGAATCAAAGTAACTCCATGTCAAATTTTATTGAAATCGGTGCAGTGTTTTAACCCTGAAAGTGTAAACAAACAGAGTAACTTTCGAATTAATATTGTTAGTATGATTGCTATCTATTGTTATATAAATAGACGGGCATACACAGAAACATTAATATTTGCAAATATTTCAATGCAAGTACATTGCGCCCATTGGCCACCCCCTCTCCCCAGACAGAAGAGTTCCCAGATTCAGTAACCTGTGCTGACAGTCCACTACCACATAGTTCACCGGATTAGCAAGCTGAAGTGACAGTGAGCTGGCCATGTTAGCCGCAGAACTGACAACCGTTGGAGTAGACGAGTTCTAGATTGGACTCGTCTACTCGGCAATGGAGTAGTGTACCCACGGGTCAGGTGGTGTGACGATTTACACAAGATGGATGGCAGGAGTTGGATGAGAGAAGCCTAAAATTGATCAGAATGGCGAGCAATGGGAGAGGCCTATGTGCAACAATGGACTGTGATAGACCTCTCTCTTTCGAAAGTAGGCTTTGGCTGACCATACCACTCTGGTCAGATCAGTAATGGTTAGAGAGATCTAACCATTATTTTTTAAAGAAAATTAATCTATGTGAGGTCGTGATATCACGCATACTTTGATAGATATTTATTCTTTATTTACTTGAATTATATATTAGCTAGACTTAAAGGCTTGTTTTCAGTTTTTTATATTTCGTTCACTGAATTCAGCATGCAAATATACAATAATAACTGTATTATCAATAAGTTTATCATTTTTAATATGTGTATCAAATAATTTATTGTAAAATAGTACAAATAATACAAAAAAACCATGAAATGTAAATTTTTCAATATTTAAAATTTTATTATCTAAGTCATGCAAAATATATGAAGTAATAGTCATATTGCGATGTGGTCATGTGTGTATTGTAGTCCTAATTTCCTTATTCATAAATTTATTAATGTTATAAAAAACAATTTTTAATGTACCACAATTTTAATTATTTTTGGAAGTGATTTTTGGTTACTATCTGATGTCTTTAGGGATTCCATTGTTTGTTGTACTTTGACGACTTACTACGATGGTTACTTCCCTAAGAAAATACGTGAGTAGAATTACCAGTTGAAATATTACTGTAGTAAGTACTATTAGTACTTTAAACATAGGGAAATAAGAAATCAGTCAAAGAAGACAGCACATGTTGGTCTTGGTGTATTATAAAATACCCTAAATCTGAGTAAGTAGACATTTTGTATATTGTTGGTATATCCTTAAACCATAGATATAATGTTATCTTAATGTTATATATGTGCTGTTGTGTTTCGTTGGCGAGTACGAGACCGGAGATCCATTGATGCAGGGGTGACAGTTATCGTGATAACCATGCGAGGTTCACACTGCCACGATGATTCTCATCCCTTTTACATTCCCAAGGGTGGCGTAAAAAAGCATCTCACTAGGCCGCCATAGTATGGGTCACCACACTGCATTGTCTGCATTTGCAATGAGTATGGTGACCACAACTCTTTGGATTGTATTCATGCTTCCCATCAGGCAGAGTAGAGTCACTTTGGCAGGTTCTTAATATAGAAAAAAAATGTATTGTTTTTATCACAGTGCCGAAAAGTGAAGCTCTTCTTAATGAAACAATGTCTTCAACAACCTTTTGCAGTCTATTGCTAAACATAGGCCTCTCTTTAGCAAGGAGGTTTTGGCCTACTATACTACACTGGCCAGACGGGTTGCAATAGGGTTTGTTTCAAGTTTTCCTTCTCTTTGTAATCATATTTTTCTGAATAGTTTCTTCCCTTAGTCGCCTCTTACGACACGGAAAGATAGAATGAAACAATATAATCCGCAGTTAATTAAGGTGGGGAGTCTCCTTAAAACACAAAAAAATAAATCAAACAGGGCAAGCTGCATGAAACCGTTTAAATATTATTAGGCGTCTACGAGACAAGTTTATCCACCTACTTCAAGTGATTGAAGTGATAAACCCTCAACATCTATCGTTACACCAGATCTTATTAGACAAGTCCTTGTCACATTTCTGATATAAATACTTTTCAAATCATTGAACAATCAAATTGTAAACTTATATTTTAAGTGACTTTTGTTCGAAATGGGGTAATATAAAATTTGCCATAAACCTTATACTAGAGAATAAGATCACTGTGCTATAAACCTTCATGATAAGCAAGTGAGGACGTTTAAATGGGTCACGTAATGTTATGGTGATCTAATTAAAGAAGGTGAAGTAGTTAAAAGTTTGTTATATGTTATGTCAAGAATAATAACTTAGTTTTTATGTCGAAAGTTTTTAATAATTATTCTATTATTTTTTTCAAATAAATAAAATAGTTGAGAAGTCATATTTGGAGTAGATAAAAGATAAAAAGACACTACAAAAAAGATTACTCTTCATGGTTCTGTAGTTCTGATAATTCCCCCTTAAATAATGTTATTACTGGCGAGCTGTAATTTTTACAGATTTTTAAAAACAAATGTATAGGTACCCTTTTATATTCTTGTGCGGAAATCGCTACAGGTACCACCGGTAGATGGTTACGTCGGACTCGAACTGACCAAAAATCGCACGCCGTCTCGGGTACCAGTAGCGGGGAAACTATGTGTAACCCAGTAAGGAAATCCCTGGAATAATGTATAGATACCCTGGCTACATATAAAGTGATAAGTCTATGCAATTTCAACGTAATCGTTCTAGTAGTTTCGGAGCGAATTGTCTATGACTATAACTATAGTTAAACAGACGTTTAAGTGATCCTATAAAACCTAGTTACTTGAACATATGTTACAAAAGCAAATTGTTATCGATCGCTTTCGATTTCATAATTTTATTTTAAATTTTGTAAAATGTCAGGTAATGACCACGGCCAGTCCAACCTGTCGAAACGTCAGACAATTTATGGGGGTATTCTAGTGTAGAAATTTGAAAAAATCGATTTATTTATTTTTTGATATTTTCAAAGCTTAACCTTTCAAGAATGTGTCCTTAAAAGGACAAGCTAAAATTTTAATTATTTCCAGAGATATATCTATTTTAGTGACACGTCGTCAATACTGGCTCGGCTGGAACGAATCGAACAAAAGACGTTAGGGATAATCTGTCTACCTGCGGTCCCCCCCTTCGGTTGTAAATACATATACACTCATACTTTTGTATTGTACCTTTGTATTGTAGTTGTATTATAATATATATGTGTATATAATAGGCTAGATGACACCTTAGTCAAATTAGTTACTTGTTATTATCTCTCAAAACGACAATTTTGTATAAAAAAAGTACTAACTACAAAATTATGGCGACTGTTTTAGACTACTCAATTGAACAATATATTTTACTGCATATTTGATTGCAATTCGTAATAATAATAAAAAACTATGTTAATTGTATTTTCCGAGATGTTTCGCGTTATTAGTTTTAATTAAGTGGAAATTGCTATTTATTTACGATACAGTCATCGAGAGTTTATCGTCAGAGGATTTACTGGTTCAGTGCTTAGGTTCTGAGACCCAGAATAACAATGAGTCCCTGAACTCATTAATTTGGATTTTTATGCCAAAACATATACGTGTAATAGAAATGGCAACTTTCATTGCAGTTTCCATATTTAATGGAAACTTCATTCCAATTTCAAAAATGATGTCTATTATGGGGATGGACATTGGTTCTGAAGCTCATGCGTTCACCATCAAACGAGATTATGCCCGGATTAATCGTACAGAAATCCGAACTTCTAACGCCTCCAAGGAAGCCTGAACTGCTCGTTTAGAAGAAAGGAATGCAGAAAATGATTTGTTTGAGGTAGAAGAAGTTCCCATGTATGGAGCAGGAATCGCGGATTGAAGAAATGTAAGTACAAAATGTCATTTAATGGTTAACATCGGGTGTAATTTTACTCAAATCTTTAAACGCGTTTTTCTCGAAACTACATTTTTCAAAACGTTTGATATGATTTCTCAAGTTCTATTGAACCAATTTACTTGAAATTTTGTAAGAATCTTCTCAATACATGTCTCTATTGCACTAACTATTATTATAACGAAAGAATGATTTTTAATATTTTTAAAAAATTCGGCAAAGTTTAAAAAAGTCGAAAAAAAACGAACTATTTTTTCGGACAGCCGTAATTTATTTGGCAAAAAAAAATTTTTTTTCAAATTTTTTTTGTTAGTAAGATAGCTGCATTTAAGTAAATTAATAATCTTTAATTTTTTTATTTCAGATTTTGCAAATGATTGCAATCATGACAAGATTGGCGCGCCATTTTTTTTGTAACCCCCACTTCAACCACTCATATCACTTTCAATTTTGGTTTTTTTGACTTGTTTGTTTTTGTAATCTTGAAATAATAATAAACGTCTGATAAAAAAATGGATACTAAAAATATTTTTTGTTTTTTATTTATAGCACTTCAAAAAACACCTCAAATTCATGCCTCTACACTAGAATACCCCCTTAAAAGTATGTATATTATTAATGTCTCAAATCATGGAAGGACCGTTTGTCCTGTTCGCAGATGACAATTCTCTATTTACATCTTGTCAGAACAACAACAACATCAACGTTAAACTGCTCTCAACATAAAACAATTAAATGGATGGACGAAAATAATACCCTAATCAAAGTCAAAAAATGCCTGTAATCATTAATTTCATTATAAAAAGCACAAAAATTGAAGTCATTGCCGATTTTATATTTTTAGTACTCACAATAGATACTTACAAGTTCTAGAAGATTTACAATCTGGCACATTAAGTGTAAAAGCGTTACACGAACTACTCTAACAGTTAGTGTATGTGACTCAAGAGATCATCTAACACAATCAATGAATATATAAATAATAAATTAATATTGTAGTACATAAATTATAGGCAATTTTTTAAAATTCGGATTGTTATTTTATTAAGTGAACAATTGTTTTAATTACAATTATATTACCGAATATCACTAATATTATGTTTGTAACAATTGAATTATATTATAACTATTCAGTATGGCCGTACCAATAATTAATAATAATAGGTATTAAAGTATTTGGTTCTGTCTCACGAGATTGTCGATATGCGGTATGTGGATTTGGTGATCATTGTTCTGATAATCATATCTATTCACGGTTTGATAGCCAAGAGCCTCGACCAATATCTTAAGAGGTTCACGTTAGAATTTTGGATCAAGGGTCTAACGCAGAAGACAATCTTCCTTGACATGGCCCGTATAGTGAGGAGGTTCCTGTCTTTGGAGCCCTAACCACCGCTTTCTTGGTCCCTGTACCCAATGTCGGTAGTCTACTATATTTTATTTTTTATTAAATATGTATTTTTGTTTTCCTTTTTTATGTATTTAAAAAGGTAATCAATATTAAATAAAGTGAAGAATAATAATAATAGTTTATTTGTTTATCTTATTTACAAAGGTAAGTACAATTTGTAGAAAAGGTGTAATACAAGTCAACTCACTCTTATGGCTATGTGTGAGAATGGTGTCACCAGGTATCAAAACACCAGGCTCCCACCTCCTGGCAAATCTACAAACAATTTACAATAAAATTGGTAAGTACCTAATGTTTTTATGTTTTTAAGTTAGACATAAAACAGCGAATTTACGTCAATGAGTGTAATTAAATAATATTATGTGATTTCCAATTTGCTATGCCCTACAGGGCCCACGATTGTTTTTTTGCTTTTAAGCTTTATCATCTGTTTATATCTCTGTTTAAAGACTATGAATATAATGTCCATCGTAAGCGTGTTTATTCCAGTTAAAACAGATTATATACGTTTAAAATGTTAAGTTACTTTGTGTACGCTTCAAAAACTTCAAAAACTCTGCACTGATTGAGTTCAAAATTTGACACGATATACAATCCGATTAAAAGATTGTTTTTCACGCCAGTTTTGTTCTTCATTTTGTAATCAACGCAACCACAATACGCCACAGTGAAGCGCGACAGCCATATTTATAGTATATATATGTATAGTCATATTTATGTGTCCATAAATAGCGTGGTGTAACTATGGCGGTTATTCTAAAAGTTGATTGATGTTTATAGTATCATAAATCAAATTTTCTCAGAAACGTGTTCCAACTTTGTGCTCGACAGAGAGTAAAAAACACAATCTCTCCGGGTATTCGGGGAACTCATTTAAATTCAATACTACCCACTCACCAGTTTTTACCAGTGTGATTTGAAGCCTGCATATTTCTGTGCTTGTATTGAGGAGAAAAGATTTGTTTATTTGCGGGTTAAACCAGACAGTTATTAGTTTCTTTGCTGTTCGCTAATTTGTTTCAACGTGTGTGATCGTGTCTCATTATTTTCGTACTGTTCCAATACGATCAAATTTGTAATTCTTTGTAAAAAATCAGAGTAAAGCTTTCCATGGTGCCTATCTCAGCAAATTGTGCAGCACTGATGGCGTAGTAGTTTCAGCGGTCACCACACCGCTCTCCGTTGTGCTGAGTGTTGCAGGTTCAAACCCCACACGAGACTACAGTTAGTGTGATCCACAAATTGTTGTTCTCAGTCTGGGTGTGCTCTGTGTCCATTTATTGTTTGTTTGTAAAATCTCCCGCGACACAGGATACCTATCTTCCTAACGCGGGCGTTGTCTTGTTTAAATAAAAAAAAAATGCTACCGCCCGAGAGACTGCAGCGATTATTACGATAGAGTTCGCACCAAGTGTCGTCGGTTTAACCGTCTGCGCGTGCTATATTTATCAATATTAGTGGTGTAATACAGGAACATTCGCATTATTAATATTAATTAGAATTACGAAAGTTATATTAATACCAATTACATCACTAGTGTAAGAAATTAATCAATGCCTACTAAATTATGGAGCTATAATCCTAATATATGATTAAATCAAAACTTTTTATAGAATGAGGATTATTAATCATTCTTAGAATTTAACAGCCAGACTCAAGATAATGGCTGTGAGGGCGTATCCTTAGATTTTTTTTGCGTACCAGCCTCACAGCCTGATTGTCTATATTGAGCGGCACTTCAAATTTGTCGTAATTTATACATTTTTTTATTAAAGTGTTTATCAAAGTGACTCTACTCTGCATAATGGAAAAGTATGAATAGAATCCAAAAGTTATGGTCACCAAACTCATTGCGAATGCAGACAATGCGATATGGTGACTCACACTATGGCAGCCTAGTGAGGTGCTTTTTCACGCCCCGCTTGGGGACGTAAAAGGTATGATAGTCATCGTGGCGACGTAAAGCTCGCACTATTACCACGATAACTGTCTCTGCATCAATGGGTCTCCGGTAATATAAGATGGCAAATGCTTTGAATCTTTGATTAATCTTTCTTAAGGAACTCGTTACTACTTGACTTTACGGAAACTATGGAAGTATATTACAATTTGGTAATAACAAGATAGTTCAGATTGTCCATATTGCTCTTTATTAACACGGAGGCTGATCAGGCGCACTTAGATTGTACGTTTAATTGTAAAATACGATAGAAATAGGTACAAATCTATGGAACTGGACTATCAATTTGTACATTTTGTAATTGCACCAATTTTTAGTTAACGAACTATGTAAATTTAATTTAAAAATCTTTCTTACCATACAATTAAAGAATTTACGTGTACTAATATAATAAAAGATGTTCATAAATTTTCTCGTTCGAAATTTAATAACTAGGAAAAAAATTGTGTTATAGTTGCCTATTAAAGTTACTTGATCGAATCTGTACTTACATAACAAGCTCTCGAATAAACAGACTCAAGTAAATCATAAGAATGTCTGCGCAATTTCCACCCAAATTAACATAATACATGGCAGAGTGCTTATTTACGTAAACAAATGTGCGGTGATATCAATCATTTCTACGTAAAACGCGGGATATTTTTCAAAGAAACCCAATTACTAAATGTTTTGTACTTCACAATATTGGTTTGTTTATGTTCATATTATTCTGTTGTTCAATTGTTTTTGTTTACGGCCTGTGAGTTAAAAAAAAATAGTAGGTTGTAAGGTTAAATATTAGAGGTTCATTAATAGGTAAGTAAATATAATCTACCATTTGTATATGGTTATAAAACAATAATATCTGAATTTTATAATCCTACCCATAAATATTGTGCTACCTTCGACAAAAATTATTCAAAACTGGCTATATCCTGTCACAATTCACTGTGGTTGTAAAGATGAAAATAAGAAACAAACAATCTATGAAGCGGGCTCTGTATCGTGTCAAATCTTCAGTTCTACAACTGAAGTCTGCACAAATTAACTTATTTTTAATTTTTTGTTTGTATAGACTTATCACCGATATCTTAGGTTGTATCCGTTTTTAATTATTTTTTTATGAATAAAGTTAGGAATGGATTCAATTAAGGACATATTGTTAGCTTTTATACTAGCCAAAAGGGTTCGCCCTTAAGGAATAGTCGGAGTAAAACCACATTCTTAATTAATAAACTTACAAAAGGTCTTTTTTGTTAAATTAAATCATTCTATGAATTAGAGGAGAAGTTTTAAGAGCATATTATTACCTTTTACTTAATTATTTATGCCTATTTGTTATACGAGTATAAATCAAAATTTTTATAATGTTTATAGGTAGTAGAGCATCGCTGATTTCAGCACGAACGGGCCGACTCGACCAGGGCAGTACTACCCTCCCACAGAAGACCAACCTAAAGCGACAGAATCCGTGCAGTCGTGTTTCGTTGATGAGTGTGAGACCGCAGGCCCATTGATGCAGAGGTGACAGTTGTCGTGGTAAGTGTGTGAGCATTACAATGTATCGATGACTGTCATGCCTTTTACGTCCCCAAGCGGGGTGTGAAAAAGCATCTCACAAGGCCACCATAGTGTGGGTCACCATACTGCATAGTCTGCATTTATAATGAGTATGGTGATCACAACTCTTGGATTCTATTCATGCTTTCCATCAGGCAGAGTAGAGCCACTTTGGCACGGTATTAAAATTTCTAACCATCTAGCTAATCACTCCGGGGTTAAATTAATATGTAACTTGCATATATTACTTACCTAAATACCTAGTTGGTCTAGTAGTTTACGATCCTGACTGCTAAGGCAGAGATCGTGGGTTCGGTTCCCGCCTAGATGAATTATTGTATGATGTCATTTGTTCGAAAGTAATTTATTAAGTTCTAAATATTTCATTTTGTCCGCGCATGACATTGGAGAGAGGTAAAATCATAAATTAATCTAACGACCGAAGTTTAAATTGGTATCTTTTAACTTTTGAATGACTTTTTATTTTATTTTTTTGCTAATATTTTTAAGACAAAACAACATTACGTAACATAAGTTATATCATGTCATCTTCAGACGACAATTGCAATCGATGTTTTAAGTTCTGAAATTGAGTTTGGCTCTTTTACGTATATTAGGGTTGCGGCGTGTTTAAGTACGCTCTTTGATTACATATTTTGTAAAACTTAATTCTACCACTAGACGATAAATAGTGTTGATCTCTTGTTCTGAATCGCGCTATTAAGATGTACGAACTGATATTTTCATTAATAGAACATGAATAAAATTATGTAAGTAAGTATAACGACTTCGTTAAAAGTTCTCTAGTTAGAAATGCGCAGCCAAAACGCCTATTTGTATATAACTATTATATATAGCTAATGGCTCCAATATGTTGCGATCAATGAATTCAATACTAACTGGAATTCATTCACTATATCTAATCGAATCATCCTTGACCCTCCTACATCCGATTCGATGTGTATCGATTTGTTAATTATGGTTTATAGATTTGACTGTTTCCATTGGATATAACGACACGATATCCGATTACTGTATAATATATTGAATGACGCTATGTTATTTAATTTTATTTTAACTAAAACTAATCTATGTGCAGAAGATTTCTTTCATAGAGTGATTTATTTGTCTATGCAATGCCTGAATGATTGGGGCTACAAACTTGAAATTTTCACAGATGATGGTTTTATGTTACACCCACCGTTACATAAATATGTGTATATATAACAGAATAACATAATCAAACAATGAACTCTGCTGTGATCGTGATCTACAACAAAATACGCATTTCCTTTTCAATTCTGTTTGTTTCTGTTGGGTTCGATTCCCGGGCCGAATCAAATGTTTGCGTGATTTGAGAATATTTGTTTCGGAGTTTGGGTATTTTCTACGTATAATATGTTTGTATTTACAATTTTTTTTTGGTACCCGTAGTTGTCTATTACCCATAGTACAAACTGTGCTTGGTTTGGGACTAGATGGCGTTGTGTCTGATGTCCGAAATATATATTATTATTATTATTTGAGATCATGAAAAATATAATAAAAAACTGACGTAGTTACAATAAACATTGAATATATATGCTTTTAAATTTATATTATTTACAGTAGAGCATCTAATTGACAAAGTTTTTGCTTAGATCAAACTTTAAACAATATTGTCCTGAAATGAATAAAAACGTTGGAGCCTCTGGATGTTTATAATATTGTGAAGCTTTCATCCAAAGTACAAAACTATGTAATCTAAAAGTTTTGTGGAATATATGCCTTTGAAATTGTCATACTTTGTCGTGTCTGTTTTTTATACACGTGAGTTAAAATAAAGCTCTGATAGCTGTTTAAAATGTATTGGTTATTTTGGGAGAAATTGTTGGAATGGTACTAGCTAGTAACCAGCATTGGAATGATCCACGTAATTAAAATATACCGCTTGTCTATTTATAAGAATTAAGTAAAACACGTTAAATAGATTTGAGTTTTAAACAGAATGTATATTGCAAACTTGACAGGTACAGAGCGAATGTGTGTGTGTGTGTGTGTTTTCTTTCTTCCAACACTATCAAAACAAAAAATAATGCTATGTATTTATATAGGCTGGTGTCTAGAACTGTAATAGATAGCTATATTTTAACTGAAAAAAAAATTACTATCGAGTTCTGTGGCTTCAATATTATATAATACAGAAATATGAACTCTAACCTACTTGGACTAGGATATTTTAAATTCTTAATGACCGAACTACCATTGAAATAAAGCATGTGTTATTTTTCTCCCACTTCAAATTTGACCGATCGGAAAGGGAAAGGAAATCATTTAAAAACAATTATCCAAATCCATTGATAAATGAAAATAATAAAAGAATAAATATAAATAAAAAGTATCTACAACTGAATTGAAAGTTACATCCTTTTTTAAGTTCATTCGTTAAGGGCATAAAAGATAGCACTTACTATCGAAAATTTTCCTAAAACACCTAATACAAAGTTAATAAGTACTTGGCTTTGTCTTTATGTTGTTTCTCATAATGTTCCAAACACATCAATAGACAATACTCGATTACCTAAGGGATTATATAAAAAATATAGTTCGTGTAATGGACACACTTAAAAAGGTAGGGTGTTTCCCAGACCTGCCACATGTAGACACCAGACATAGCCTTCTCATGCTAAGTACTTAGAAACAATTACTTAACTTCGTTCACAAACAAAATATTTCATCATCTTCTATTAATTCTTGCGATTAATCGCTTTTCCAATTACCGTCCCATGTTGTTTCACTGAAATAAAGTTCACAGAATAGTGCCAGTATTGCGTTAACGTTATTTAATTAACGAAGTTGGGTAACTAAGATAAACTAATTGTATATGACATAACATAAGTAGATGTAATGTTTAATCAGACTTATTTAAATCCTTATGGTTAATATCCTTAGGTAAAAAAATAAAGTTAAAAAACTGTAACCCGAGTACCTAAAAAGAGAGGTCTATAAAGGATAAAATAAAAACTAACGTAACGTACGGAGTCGGATTGCAGTTCTTTAAACTTTTTTTTTTCATTTTATACTTCGGCATTTTCGTTTCTAATTAATATTAATAATTTAACGTTGTATTGTCTTGTTACGTATTTAAACGAGTAACCTGAGCAAACTGAAACGACTGGATCGCGTCAACTGTACGACTGCATTTAAAATATATATTTTGACTTAAACAATATCATATATTTACATATTTGTAAAGTACTCGCCAAGACCTTCCTTTTAGTACCAAAAACTTCATGATTATCTAGGCTTATTTTTTTTTAAGTTAAGATTTGAGGTTTAAATTTCATCATACAAAATTTTGATTAAATTTATACAACTTACATCACCCAGATCATTATTAGGAATCAATTCACAAACACACATCTCATTCATTAAAATCGGTTCAATAGTTTAGGCGCTACGGTAGAACATGTAAACATATATCACTAGACTGCCAAAATCATAACCCTTCCTATTGACTTTGCCAAACTCAAATAAAAAGCATACAAGCATGGCAATAAAAAGGGGTGCAAGTTATAGAAAGCTTCTACATAAAAAATCTAAGAAAAATGTTTTCCGTTCTAAAAATTTCGCGTTTTTTATCTTACTAAACATTGTTTTACTTAAAAAATGAGCCCAGCTAAGAGAACTAAACACTTTTTACGATGAACTCAAAACTTTATTGAGGTCCAAGAAAGGTTTAACCCTGCGCCCTAAATGTACGGTAATAAAAACACCCCTTTCATGTTATTTCCATGAAAAAGTGTGCCGTTACCCACTTTTTATATATTCTACCACCATTTAAGAGCTAGATAGGATAGTTTTTAAAGAAGGTTTATGGCCTATAAAATAATTCTTAATATTTTTCTAAAATGTGTTCACATAATTTAGATCATAATGGCGTAAATGTATTTTCAACAAAATAGGTTTCATATATTAGCCCAAAATTATTTGTGTTTCTTTAGCTCATTTTCATGTTCAAACATTTATACATATAACAATAAATTGGGTATTTGCACGAAAATGATTTTTCAAATAAAGTTCAGTTAATAAATTCTTTGATACACATAAAATACCTACGTAAGATTAAAATTTAATTTTTACAAATAATTTTTAAATAAATAAATAAATAAATAAAAGTGGTCAAATATGATGTAAAAATCACGTGATGTGAAATGTGATGTGATTGGTCTGACGTCATTGTGCATATTATTGGCGCGTCATTTGAATGCATGATAAACGACGAATGATAAATTATTGAAAAAAATTTTAAGTTGGTTTTTATTTAAAGTGTGTTTAATTATATTTTATCATTAAGATTAAAATTTACTGAAAGTAGCGTAAATAACAAATAACAAATTTAAATGGAATATGCACAATGACGTCACATACGCAAGAGGGAGCTACCTATACGTTTAAATTTTAACAATTTTTTTATTGTTAAATAGTTTAAATGTTTATAAATAAAAAAAAATTTAAAAATAATAAGACATAACTATTTAATGGATTGGAAAATCATGCAAATACCCAATTAAAGATAAAAATATTATTCGATCTATTCATCAAACATTTCTACTCCATACTTTTCTTTTAACGTGTTTGTGGCAAGATGGTGTGCCATTCTGCACCGGAGATAGGAGGGATCCGGGGATAGCTGTTATTGTGACATCCAGAATTTCTAGACCACCTTAAGTATTACAGAGATTGTCTATGTTATTAAGTCCACAGTTGTATGTATTTTCTACGGTTAAAGTGTTACAGCAAATAAAAAATGTATATGTAAAAAGTAAAATCAGTTTATCTAGTTTAATAATTAATGTTATTTCAGAGTCTACTCTAGATCTAGACTCTAGAAGGTGTGTTACCGTAGGTGCTGTGTAGTTTTGTTATTATTCGTTTATAAATATACTTGTTATATTTATATATACCAACATAGGTCATTCTTCGCCCATGATTCGCATGCCTTGTCTCGCTAACTCTATCCGTAATGAATTGGATATTTTTGCTGTTTCTTTGGTTTCGGTGAGGTTCAAACTAAGAAAGTTGATAGAATAATATCATTGTTTTTTTATTTTTTTAATGTTTTTTTTGTTTGTATATAATTATTGGATGTTGCACAATGTGTCTATCTTAAATTACCAAATATGTTTATGTTAGCTATAGTTGTATAGTTTAAAATGCATGTAAGATTCACATCCAGTAGATGTAAATCGGCAGTAATTTTGATATATGTACAATAATCTATGTCTTTTATAAGTGAGATTTAAACTAGATTTGTGAATTATAAACAAAAAAAATAAAATTTACAAATATCAAATTTTAAATGTAAATTAAGAAATTGGACATAAAGGCAATGAAAAAAACAGAGGGATTCCTTTTACCATTCGGATTGCTAAAAGGGATTAGCTGCATCCCAAATAGGGTTGGCAGTAGAAGAGAAAACTGATGATAAGAATAGACATACTCATGATTGTTTAAATTGCAAGCTGGTTATTAAGGGATGAAGAATATACAGAAAAAAATAATTAAATTATGTGATGTGATGTGTAATAAGTGAGTACTTAACACGGTAGGCGATTGGTATTGTTTAGTATTACGGGCCTATTGGCCTAGTGGTTATTAATATTGATTGCTCAGTCAGAGATCGTGAGTTTGATTCCCACTCAAGACAAATAATTGCGTGATAAACACTATTATTTGTCTTGAGTGGAAATCAAACTCACGATCATTTGTTGTAGGTAGGTCTATAATTTATAGGTATCCAGAAAACATTCTAATTTTCAACACATTCACATAATTTTCTTTCAAAGTAAACGTAAATATCTTCATAGCTCGGGTTGTGTTCTATACCTTTAACCCCATTAGGGTTAGTAACAAATAGTACAGGTGCGAAACGTAATAAGATCTACATAATAATTTTTATTAAATAAAACGCAAATTTATCATCTGAATTACAGTCTAAGCTACCTTATTAATCTTTACTAATTTATGAACACCGCTCTAGCAAGATAATATATTTAATTTTTTGCAAGAAAATTTATATTAGTTTCGCTTAAACTACTAGCGGATTATACAAACTTGAGAGCTTCCCTACAACTTAATTCAAATGAGGTAAGTCAAATTTGTTATTCCAAGTACATCATATAAAATTGCAGAGTAAACGTAACTTCGAAATTAACTGGGCATTCGCCCCGCTACCTCCGCCCCTTCGAAAAACATCACCTCGTAACCACCCACAATGCATTCATTCCATCGATATCTTGTTCGTTCATGCTACCCTAGTACCCAAACTCATGGCGCGGGGAGATTTTTCCGTGAAAGTTGAGTACTTTTCATGGGAGTGAGAAAAAAGGATAGCAGCATACTATTGATGGGTTGTTTAACAGAAGGAATCAAGGCTTTGACTTGAAATTTTTTGAAAAAAGTCTCTTACTTTATCTATGTTGCCTTTTTATTTATTAGGACAGCATAAACTCATGTGATCTGTCTGATATTGATGTCAAATAACATACAACAGTATATAGACATAAACAAAGTTAAGTATAGGAAGCATCATCGGGCTACCTTCATTTGTTTTGTAGAAAGAGATAGCATGCACTCACACCTAGAAAGCATGTTGATTACTACGAATACTACCTGTTGTCATATTCGCCCCATACCCTGAAGGTGATTGGACTGATATACTCAAAGTGCCAAAACAGTTATGGTATTGTAGCTTAACTTTACTTACCAGATATGACGGAAGAGTTTCTGGCACTGCATGCATAGATATTCTGTGTTATTAAAAAAATACGTATCAATGAGTTTATACTTATAGTAAATATATATTACTTCAATGTTTAGAAATTTTGTTTAAATGAAGCCCAAGAAAGCTCTATTCTGCGATTATTTATCCTTTTTTATGTAAATCGACTTTTCATAAACAAAACACACACTTGTAAGTAAGAAATACATTATAACTTGTATAATCTTACATAAAAAAAGAATTTAATTCATTTTTTTGTTTCACTCTTAACATGAGCATTTTAGCATAACTAATATTTATTACACTCGAAGAACATGATAAATGATACAAACCTATTGAAAAAAATATTCGCATATTTTCCATTAGCATTGTACACGACCTTTAAAACAAAACAAAAATACAACTCCGTCATTTGTTTCGGTGTTTTATCCCAGAGTGAGTATTAAGAAATATAGTCTTTTAGCTGTAAAGTCAGACCTATAAGTATATCTGAAAAGATTAACTTAAAGAAATAAATATCATTTATTATTTATATCTAAAAAATCTTTGTCTTTGAACTCTGAACTGTAATTACACTCCACCCACATATAAGCCCTCTGGCAACCTATATAATTATGGTAAGTCAATTTAGACTACTGAAAAACTTATTCTAGAGTAATATACATTCCTCTTAAATTCTAAATTAAAAATTACGTACATATTTAAAAGGTTTTAATTTTACTTGGTAAAGTAATAAAATTTTGACGCAAGTACTAGTACATCATAACATAGTTCACTTTCAAAACATTTTTACAGGCAATGGGCCTACATATATAAACTATATCATTCATTCTTTAATTTTCAACTATTAGGGTTGAAATTTTAGGGGTCTGGAGGTCGTAATTACAGTTGTTTCCAGATCCAGGGGATCTCAGGGGCAGAGTGATACACCGTGTAGTTTTAGTAGATTCGATTCCGACACATCACCTCACCGTAAACCTCGGTGGGATGACGGCTTGAAGGAGTTTCCTCATGTAAAAAGAAGGTTTAAATTTAAGCCGAAGATCGAACCAAGTGGCATACGATTAAACCGGTTATATCTAGCTGTGGTCTGTGGCGGGCTGAGGATAATGAGGGTATACAAGAACAGTGATATATGTATGATATGTACTTAAGTCTAAAAATGGTTTTGATTTCCACACATACTATGTTAAAAACTTGGAAATAATTATGAATTATATTTATTGATAATTAAACAATAGCGAAAAGTATGTAAATAGAAAATTTATTCAAAATATAAATATTTATAAATCATGTTGTGGTATTTACTGGCAACACTACAAGAACTATGTCTTCTGGTGCTTGCACAACGTTTTCTTATAATTTCTTATAACTCCAGCTCTGAAAAAGTGACTTGCATTGCTTTTGTTTTCTTTTACAGTGAATGCCAACAAAGACAACACGAGAACGTGTTGATTTGTATAACTTGCTATGTTTACAATTAAACCTTTTACGAAAAAGTTACATATCTTATTGAATTCTCTAAATGCCATTTTTTGATATTTTTTTATTAATGAAGAAGATCGCTGATTTTATATATAAACCAGCTAAGCCAAGTACATATTCTACAAACGTAAACGTTATTAGAAAACTAAAAAATGTTTGGAAATGACGTCTTTCAATGTTAAGTCACGTGGTTAAAACAAAATGTTACCCAACAATACGAGAGAATAGAGGCGTTAACGATTTTAGAAAGAGAATCGATGCGAAACACTTACAACTTGCTTAAAGGGGCAGGTCTAGCTCTATAGGTAAAGCTCTATAGAATAACAAATCTAAATCAGTACACAAATTAACTTCAAGGAACTCATCGAAAATAATGTCTCCAATTTTGAATCCAAATAGATTTACTCGTCCATGCCCATATATGTATTTATACGCACATAATTTTATGTGGGCTGCAAATAGATGGCGCTAGGCACTCAGGACAATTTTCTTCACAAATTTTATGTGAAATTGTCATTCTTCTCTCGTAGTATAAGTCTTCTGTGTTTATAAGCATCAAAAGTTTACGGAATCAACTCAAAGAAAATTATTACCAAAGCAGAGTTTGTGTTTATCAATTTTTTTGTTATTGATCAATAAAGCTTCCTTTAATTAAAAAAAATGTAATTAATGACAGATGAAAAATTTAACTTAAAATTTCAACATACATTTTTACATTACTAAGAAAAGTATATATAAGCTAGTATATTCTAAGATAAAATCTCTTTGTAACAACTCAAATATGTACAGATAATATATTTAATTCATAAGCACGTGCATTTGTCCATTCACCTCGTACACTTCGTTAATTCAAGCTTAAAACCAAGCACAAACACACGGACAATGACTTTTTCCCGCCAAGTGTTTAAATACTTAGTATTTAAGTCCTTACTTACATGTAATCCTTAAAGAATAGTCCTTTAGAGAGTTAAGACAGAGTCAAAGATACCAGCACATTACTTTTTTCGTTGCATTTCAACACGGTATTTCTGAAACTATAACAAAGATTTTTTAATCTAAAGTATGTGTATAGTTACTTACTTATTATTTTATTAATATTTATTCTTTACAGTCTAAAAAAGGTTGATGTAGCTGTGAGTTTTGTCCGGATGTCGTAATTATAAACGTTCCCGGATCCTCCCTATCGCAGGCGCAGAGTAGCACACCGTGTAGTTTTAATCGGTCCGATTCCGACACCCACCCCGCCGCAAACCCCGGTGATGCGACGAACTGAAGGAGTTTCTACAGGTTATAGAAAAGCTGTTAGTTTTGTATTTAGCGTATAGGTTTCACATTTGTTCATAAAATACACTATGTTACTAAAATTTTATCAGGTCATCCATCCGAGCATTTAGTATTAAATCAATTTAAGGGTACTTTGGCATTTACATGACTAATTTATGTTGACATATACTTCGGATGTTGTTCACCCCGTCACACATACTTTTAAAGCTTTTTGACAACTTTTGTATCTGAGAGACGCAACACAACTTCAAACAGAATGTTATAGATATATCACTTAGGTAGTTTAAATTAATTATTCAAAGTTTTACGTATAAATAATAATTTGAGAAAAATATTGTTCACTAGAATAACAAGAAATTTTCTTAAAAATGTTATTGGAGACAATGTTCTCTTAAGTGAAATTTATAGGAAATATTATTGATGAAAATTATTCCGCAATAATCATGTACTCAAATCTAAATAAGTGACTATTTTGTATTTAAAATTATTTCATAACGTGTATTGTATGTCCTACCTGCTAAAGCTTACTATAATATACTCTGCTAGTAATGTGCAAGTCTAACTTTCAAAAATAAATAAATACCTAAATCAAATCACAAAGTTTGTGGTTAATATAGCAATTTACGATTATTTCCTTTGAAAAAAACCGGCATCAAAATTTTATACGCCAACTTTTGTTTATATCATTTGCATAGAGAATCTTAGCTTTACTGGCTAGAAAGTAAGTTAAAGTACCTGGTATAATGTTAAATCAGTAATAGAAATCCACATGGCCCTAGTCTGGCGCTGTTGTTGCAATTGTAAATTCATCACGATACAATCAATTGCATATTAACAATAAATTAGAGTCACATGAAATTATGTGCTAAAATATGGAGCATTTAATTTAAAACTCATAACTTCTTTATCTTATTTGTTACTTTTAGTATAATTTTGTACACATTTAATATTTTCCTGTACATGTTTGATAGTAGAAAGTCTACCTAATATAAAATTATAAGTAATATTTTTATCACTCTAGATGCAAAATAAAGTTACATAACAATTTTGATCGAAAGTGTGTTCATAACAACTCGAGATTTAATCAGTACTCTTATGTCTGAATTGTTGTGCAAATTGGTTTGCTTTGTCGTTGAAAAAATTGTTGTTTGTGTTATTCAATAATAGACATACATAGCCTTGGAATTAATGCTAACTTTAGATAAAGAAAAGGTTGAAATATGTTTTGCATTATTCGCCCTTTCTAAATTTCCAAAATTAAATGTAATTCACACATACAAAGTTAGAGAGTATCACTATAACGCCACATGTGTGTCGCCATGTTGCATTGTCTGTATTCACAATGAGTATGGTGACCAATGCTCTTGGATCCTATGCATGCTTTCCACCAGGTAGAGAAGAGTCAAATTGGCATGTACTTAAAAAAGATGCGGTTAGATGGCTTCTGGACTTTTTGGAACGTTCATAAACAGTACTCAATACACTCGTATTATAATTTCCACTTTGTAGCATTACCCGTTGCTCTTATTACCTTCTCTATTTAATTCTTCTTTTTAGAGCTTACCCTTTGACGTAAGAAAAACCTACATCATAACTGGCAAAATATGGTGTCTTAATTTTCGTACGCCTCTGTAAGGAAATGTCTTTCGGGAATATACACTAGAATGACACAGTGTAAACCTAAATCAGATTATTATACGTGTCTATTAATACGCATGATATTACAGTTATTGAACTGGGTATCATATCAGTAGTTAGATTCGATAGGCATCTTTTGGACTACTGTGACACGCTGGCCAGACTGGTGGCTACAGGGCTTGTGGCAAGTTTTTCTTTTCATTGCGGTAGTGTTTATAAACCCCACGTTATAAATAGAGGTGATTACACTCCATTTTATTAATACATCACCATCGTCCATCACGAACGATATCAAATAAAAAGCACGTGATAAACACGTCGCAAGTGAATCTCGTTTTTAAGGTCACGTGTCTACCTTTCAGCCCTAGGGCATTTCTTTTATTATACAAACAGAGTGATCGTAATTTTCCTTCGTATCAAGTTTTGTAAACAAAACCCAATTGCCTAAGGTACGAATCGAGATTACGTTTGATATTTTATTGGTAAATTATTTTATTTCGATTTATCTTGTGTTTGAACTTCTGTAATTGAATTTTGTAGGTTATAAATACACCTTACATAATGGTTATTTATATTACCGCTATTGGCAAAAACTTAGTAAGAAATTTTATCAATTTCATGTTTATTATATTGTCTGATTTTGTTTTCTATGTTAGAGAGAAGGAATAATCTGGAATATTTGAAGATGTTCAATTATTTTATCAAACTTAATTAACAATGTGTCTTCATGATTGTACACTTATAAATTGTAACTAAATTGAGTTAATATGAATGACTATCATTATCATCATCATCAACAACCTTTATAGTCCACTGCTGGACACAAGATTCTCCTTAGCAAGGAGGTTTTGGCCTACTATACCACGCTGACCAGATAGGTCGGTATAGGATTTGTTGCCAGCTTTTCTTCTCTTTGCATTGGATGTTGTCTTGCATATTTTGTTCCCTTAGACGCCTCTTACATCACTTATGGCAAGATATTTTAGTCTGTCACGTCACGAATCATTTTTCCCTTGAACGATCAATGTACCTTTTTCTTTTTTATATACGAAGTGGGTAAATAAACAGGCGGGTAACCTGCAACACTGGTATACCCCGTGTATAAAAAGTAAAAAAGGTAAATTGATCGTTCAAGGAAAAAAAATCCGTGTAATTGTTAGATTGGTGGGTTGTTATTGCGATGTTAAAAAGTACTTATTTTCTATGTTAAGTATCTTACGAAGTAGCAGTTGCAGTATCTGCGACTCAACTAGCTAAGGATATGTTAATAGGCATGATTTCAATGTACGATTACTCCTTCGCAAACTCAACTCGGTTCTTGCCAACATAGTTTTTTATTCCAGTATGAATTAAACGACTTTTGTACTACGGTATTCGGTTCCCACGTTCTTTATTTATTGACTTTACTAAAAACTGTGCCTCGCCAAAGCACAGTTTGTTTACATGATGCTAAAATATTTATGTTCATGTGACTCATATCTCACACTTTCTGTTTACTCAATAAGCGATTAGATCGCTTATTGAGTAAAATCTTTAAAGTTAAATATGGCCATTAGAACTGTAACCTTGTAGATAGACGAACACTAAAATTATTGTATCCCAAAGAGATAGGGGCACCCTCTTCGGAAATAGACTATTCATCTAATAGGGAAATGAAAGTAGAGGAAAGACACGAGAAAGTCATAGTTCCATATAATATAGGATGGACCACGAATTAGTTTACTTTCGAAAAAATTGTATAAAAACTATTTGATATATTAAAAAAAATGTTTATTGATAAGAAAGCTAATTATTTGCAATTTATTTATTAAAAATTACGTCGTCTAAATGACGATATAATTTCGAGGATTGAAATTTTCGAATATTTCGAATAGATCGCCTACATCTCTCCGCTGTTTTTCTTTTAGTTAACTCAGTGTAATTGGTTTATTGATGTAGATACAATTATTCAAACGGCCCAATAAAAAAAAGTCTGCTGGGAATAGATCTGGACTTCTGGGTGACCACGGAATGTCGCCTCGTCTGGAAATCAGCTTTTACGGAAACATCTCTTTGACCACCTTCAGGGACTGAGTGGATATGTGACAAGTGGCTCCATCTTGTTGAAACCATTGTAGCTAGCAAATTCCAGCAGCATCGGTCCGAAGAACTCCCGTAACATGTTTGTGTGGAGTGTTAAATTCAAATGTTAACGAATTCTTGGGCCACCCTATATTACAACAGTGTCACTTGCACTTTTTGATCCTTATGCCCTTGGACAGGGGTAAGAAAGCACAAGTGACACTATCTACTCTGCCTGATGGAAAGCATGTATAGAATTTAAGAGTGTTGGTCGCCATACTCATTGCGAATGCAGCCAATGCAGTATGGCAACCCAAGCTATGGCAGCCTAGTGATTCCTTACCGATAGTAAGTGTATTATATGTCTTTATTTACTAGTTTGCTTATTTTAACCTAGAAACTACCAAGGTTTATTAAATAATTTAATAGCATTTAATAGCATTTCTATTAAGAAATGCTATTAAATGCTATTAAAAAAGTATTAACTTTCTTTAATACTAAATGGATTCTATCAGCAGCCATTATTGCGCGCCTATAAATTCGTTTACTACGAAAATTGTCCTTGACATCAGTAGGCACAATAAAACTCTGGATTAGATAACTCTAAAATTATTATCCAGCACTAAATTATTATTAAGCACAAAAATGGTTTTTATTACGATTTTATTGACAGCTACATAAATGTCGGTATAAAATATGATTTCTGAACTAAAATTAATGGAAAGTGGAACGTACGCTTTCTTTATGTATTATTAAAGTATTATGTTTTTAAACACTTTTTTGACTTCACTTGTAAATAAATACATAAGCAAAGGAAGTCAATTTTAACCTACGGTTAATTTTCAAATTAAAAGGGTTTATTAGACTTTTTATATGATTAATTTCTTCTTCAATTTATAGATGAAGTTATTAAAAAAAATTATCGTATATCGTATATACACTGGTATTATTATTAGTATGTCTTATGTAGTATGTATTATGTCGTAGTCACTCAAAATTCAGATTGAAATCATTGCAAAGTTTTAGCAGCATTAATTTCCTCCGGAATTGTTTTATGAAAAGCAGACACAATAGGCTAGATGACACCTTAGTCAAATTAGTTACTTTTTATCATCTGTCAAAACGACAATTTTGTATGAAAAATGTACTAAATACCTAATTGTGACGTCATTGTTTTAGACTACTCAATTGAACAATATATTTCACTGTATATTTGATTGAAATTCGTAACAATAATGAAAAGCTATGTTAATTGTAATTTCCGAGATGTTTCGCGATATTAGTTTTAATGAAGTGGACATTAGTATTTATTTACGATACAGTCATCTACCCAATTCTTTAAACTGAACTGAAACAACAAAAAAAACCGTTTCGTACACATATACAACATTATGTCAGCTCACTAACTCTCAAAATTTTATTTACGGTCACTTTTTAGGTAGGAGTGTGTAAGATTATAATAATTTGTGCCTAATTCTGGATTAAATGAGTGCGCCTGGCTGACGATGATCGAGAATTTTCTCCTTGGAAAGCAGATAACTCAAGATAAGAAGAAACATTGAGCGAGACGGTGAAAGCAAAGAACACGACGTGTCTGATAGTAAATGATATTTAATTAGTCTGCAGTAATTCGATGAGCAAATTGTGGTTCGGGAAACTGCTAGCATAGATACCTTAATTTAATTAAGTAATATCATTATGTTTCCTTCGTGGCAAGAGATCTAGGATAAATAATACTCGTAACAGCAACAGTGGCACAATTAAACAAACCTCACGGGCCCTGAAAATAGAGTAAGGTAATAAATATTCTATTTTTATGGAGAAAACTCTAGAGGCTTATAAAGTTATTAGGTGATAGGTACCCGAAGGAATTGGTTTCATTCAGTAACCTTTTCTACTAGTGGATATCGAATTATCTTGACATTACCGTAATAGTAACTATGTATATCGGTTGGTAGGTAGTGAATTTATCATTAAAGTACATATATGGATTTTATTTATTTATTTACAATTAGGAAAATTTACAAATAAACTTGGTAGAAAAAAAAAAGTTCAATTAGAAATTTTCACAGATGACAGAATCAACAAATAAGAGAAAATATAAGTAGATATTTACGTAACAACATTTAAATAAGAGGTAAACACAATTATTTTTGGTTTCAAAACACTACGAAGAAGAAGTCACACAAGCGCCTCCTGAGTAAGAACAGAACACAAGCTATTTGTATACATAATCATCATCATCAATTCATCAACAGCCTCTTACAGTCCAGCACTGGACATAGGCCTTTCCTTAGCAAGGAGATTTTTGCCTACTATACCACGCTGGCCAGACAGGTTGGAATAGGGTTTCTTTCAAGTTTTCCTTCTCTTCGTAATGATGTTGTCTTGCATACTTTGTTCCCTTAGTCGCCTTTTACGACACCCACGGAATGAATAGGGGTGGTAACACTATATATTCTTAATCTGTCACCAAATGGACAATTTCATTTTTATACGGACATTTTTATACATAATACTATTCATATTTATGATGTCATTTAGATTTTTCTTTTTAGGTGAAACTCCTTTAGAATCTGTCTGATTTAAAACTCGATGAAACGAAAATGATAAAGTCGGTGAGAGAATGAGATAGAATACATTAGTCAATATCGTCCTCACTCTCGTCTACTGAAAATTATCCATGCACCTTGAGCGGTGTACTCCTAGCCGATTTCGGTCACGGCGGCCAGTCTCAACGGAGACCAGCTAACTAGGCAGAAGATATTAGAGTACACAAGTGTGTAAGCAAACACAAGTGCACTCTGTGTTCCAGGGAGAGTTCAGGTGCAGAATCGACGGCTTTACATGCTCTAAATGTGCGCTTTGTATAGTGGGATATTCTACGTGAATACGTTACGTAAAAAGTTTCACTGCTGCCGTGTGTGGCACACACACACTTTTCTGTTTTTCGGATTAAGAAACTATGTCTTATTACATAGTGAACCGGTGTTAAGCAAGTTTTTCGTTATTTGTATCGAACAGTGAGGTTACCGTAACAAAAAGCCCTCTTGCTACTGGTTCTGAGGTAAGGACTCAAAACTTTGCAACGCACTTGACTGCCAGTGTCAGATGGGCACCACAACGATTGGTGAACTAGCATATATGTTAGTTTACCCTTCTAAATTATAAAAAGAAATAACTAAACATGAATAGTTCCTTTCAACGTCCTCCTTTATACTTTTCTTTGCCTAACACTACTCAATCTAAGATTTATACTAGTTTTTGTTATATAACAGAAAGTTTACTTGTTTACCCGACAGTTCCACTTATGAAAGTTGTAAGTCAAACTTCAAGGCGAAGAAGACTTACAAAACATCAAACTAAAAAGACATTTGCCAATGTAAATACCTTCTGTAAATAGGGCTTAAAACTTGAATCACTAAAAACATTTGCATATCAACGTCCATGACAACGTATATTGCATTTACGCATCATGATCATTATCAACTCAGTCCCCCTACCATACATAAAAGTAGTATGTTGCTTGTCCATGTGGAATTTCTGCTTTTCCTTTTTGTTTCTGTATATTGAATATGCTGATATTCAGATTGAATAGGTTGCCATAGTGTAGTACACTGCGTGAGCAGGCGCTAGGAGGGATCTGCATGTCGTAATAGCAGCTGTGCCCGGATCTCTCCCATGTCAGGCGCAGAGTGGCACACCGTGTGGTTTTAGTCGGTTCGATTCCGATATACTACGCCGCCATAAACTCCGGTGGGGTGACGGACGAGGGAGTTTCCACACGTGAAAAAAAAAACAAAAGCCTGTGGATCACTGCACGACATTGTATGTATTTGCAATGAGTATGGTGAACACCATTCTTGGATTCTGTTCAAACTTTTTATCGTACAGCGTAGCGCCACTTTGGCGAACCCCGAATAATAAAATTAAATATATATATCATCAATATCAACAGCCTTTTACAGTCCACTGTTGGACATAGGCCTCTCCTTAGCAAGGAGGTTTTGGCCTACTATTCCACACTAGCCAGACGGGTTGGAATAGGGTTTGTTTCAAGTTTTCCTTCTTTTTTAATGATGTTGTCTTGTATACTTGGTTCCATAGTCGCTTCTTACGACAACCAAGGGATGAATGTTGGTGGTAACACTATGTATTCTTAATCCGTCACCACACGGACAGGTATATATATATATACATTAGTTTATTAAATTCCTTAATCTAGTAAAAACACTTTAACATCATACATATTCTAGATGTAAAAAATAACGTAGGTATAGTATAAAAATAACATAATACATCTTACGCAAAGGCGCCAAGATTCAAAACTTGGCATAGCCTTTAATGCTGATAAATATACATATATTTTTCTAAATGTCTTAATTTTATGGATAAATTACATCTAGACACAGAACAAATAATCATTTTGATCTATTTTCTGGTTTACCAATCAGGATACTACTAGACCAAGAAACCAGTCACAGTATAAAATAGATCGTATTTGGAGGCCTCTAAAAAGTATGCACTTTACTTTTATTTATTTTTTATTTATAACCTTAATGCAATATTGGACGTCGGTGACTTTTCTTTGGCATGCTCCTCTCGTCAAACTTCGGGTGGTGTAGAAGTTTTATAAGGTGCACAGAGTTAGATACATATTATGTATATTAATAAATACATTAATACAAATATATGTATACTTATAAGAATATATACATACACGCGTTATCGATCACGCTTTATCAATCAGTTTAAATATAAGTTGATATTCTATATTTACTATGACTATTTGTAATAATCGAGCCTCTTAGCGTTTGCAGACATTTTCTTATATCATCATTGAAATTACTTTTAACTTTTCCTTACAAGTGACCTTCGACCTCTATTGACTTGACCAGACGTGCCAAAACCCATTTTCTTCTATGCCATCTTAATCAAACACAACCTTGTTCCTAAAGATTTTGAAACATCTTGATATCTTAAGGTTCCCTTTTTTATCCAAATAAATAAACAAGCTATTCCAAGCATCTTTAGAAGGTCAGACATAGCATATTATGGAGATGAATATTATTTTCTGACCAATTCTTCGTGTTAAATGTGTCACTTAACTTAGGTATAATTCTATTGGGGTCAGTACGATATCAATGATTTTTATGTTTGAGGGACTATCTTAACATTAACTGCAGACATTTTTCGAAGATTAAAATATTAATGCAAGTAAATATTGCGTTAAGAACCTGATATACTGCATTAGTATGTTTTTATATAATTAGTGTATAACTACTACTAATTAGTATATATAAAAACATACTATGTAATACAAGAGGTAGAATTAATTTTATATACAAATTCATTTTATTGTTCATTTATCTTAAAATAATTGAGATTATTTTCTTAGTAACGCTTTTTAATTTAATTTATAGTGGTAATATATATATATATATATATATATATATATAGATGGAAACATCGCAGATGTTAATTTCTAATAGATAAATGAACAATATACAATTATATACCGGCTTTTAATTTTTAAATTACCTTTATTAGTGAGTTAATTTAATTTTTATTCATTAATCTCATAGGTGTCGTAAGAGGCGACTACAGGAACAAACTGCACAGGGCAACATCGATGCAAAAAAGAAGGAGTCCCTGGAACAAATCCTATACCAACCCGTCTGAACAGCGTGATATAGTAGGCCAAAGCCTCCTTCCGAAGGAGAGGCTTATGTCCAGCAGTGGACTGTTAAAAACTGGTAATGATGATAATTCTTGAACAACTTGTTATTTTTTTAAAGAATGTAAATATAATGTACTTATTTTGTCACATAACTTAAAATTATGGTAGAGTTTGGTAAGTATATTTACGTACCAATTCCAGAATTTCACTTAATAATGGTCACCCGAAAAATTCGATATATATTCGCAAAACCATAATGTTACCACAGATGTCTTAATATTATTGACCTACTTCCCCAAAGTCTAATCTACCAAAAAAGTACTGTGTTCGAATAATTTTGGTGAAAATATCCGAAAAACAGGCCAGTTATTTATCGAATCTGTCGGTAAAAATTGTTTATAACTGATACTTATGAAGTGGTACTTATGAATAAACATTGGCATTTACATGTAATACGAAATATTACAATATGCGTAGGTTTCATTCATAAATTAATATTTACTTTTTGTTTAAATATCTTTACATTTAAGTAAATAAAATTATTTTTATTTAATAAATATATAAATATTATACGTTTTACATATTTTTTTTATTTTTGTTTAAATTTACACGTGTCGTTCGTTTTCTGGAATTAATGAATCAAATCAAGCCAACAAGGTGTCTGAAAAACCAAAACATTCACCATTTGTTTAAATAGCACAATTAATTTTTCAATATTTGCGAATAAGTTTCAATCAAAAACTGTATCACCTGCATTTACATGTGTTTGATATACACACATTCGATCCTAAACTCAAACTAACTTTGTTCCCAATACACACCAACACTCACACAAACGCGTAACCAATTGTAGCGTACAGCCACCTGTCTAATGTCTATGTGTGAACAGGATGGGGGAGAGCACGGGATATTGGTAATATTGATCGGTTCGAAAGAACTCCTTGCTGTTTCTGCTCGCCTAGTACTTTCCGATCGGTTGTCCATTATCGGCGATCGTCGATACGTTACCAATTCAGGAGGGGGGCCACTGCTGTCAGTTCATACGTTCGAGTTTCGAATGCGATTCATCGCGATGCCTTGAGAAGAATGTAATAAGATTTATATATTTTAAAGGGACAACTTATTAAGGATATCTTTAATAATATACAGGAAACCGAATTTAGAACATGTTTGTTTATTTATGCTCTGTAAATGTCGGCAAACTCAGCTAAAGTGTCGCAACTATGGCAACTGCATATCATGCGTACGTAATCAATAATACGCTGTAGTATCATATTCTAGGGCAAATCTTCTGATTGGGAAATGATATTCAAAGCTCAAACACAATATATTAATGTATTATGTCAAATACAAATGGAAACTTAAGAGCAGACGTAAAGAAAAATTTTAAATTTAGAAATGTTAACTTACCATCTTGGAAGTTACTTTATTTCAAAAAGAAAAATGCAGTAATTTGAGCGTCTCCATGGTACTCGGCATAAGAATAAAATAAAATGCATAGTACTACTACTTGTATGAATAAAAATATTCTCTGCATGACTGACAAACTGCCACTTGATTTCTGGCGAACTTGAAATCTATATGACTGTAATAAAAAATATTATAAAACCATTTTGTCATAAGGCATAGTTTAAAGGAGTCTCTGGAAGATAAATGTGTCGACACAATCTAATTTCACATTATTACTGTTTAACTTTACTGTTATTATAGATGTTACTCTTTAAATTATTCATAATCACGTTGTAAGACAAATTATGTTTAAAAAAGTAATCTTTTTGAAACTGATCTGTTATTAAAATTTAAATTTTTGTAGCTATCAAGATAATATTTTTTGTTTTGTTCAATTTTATTAAAAAATTGGCTTTAATTTTGTTGTGTACTTATCTAATGTACTTTAAAATATATCAAATGTCTAAAGATAGAGTGTATCCCTTCTATTATTATATTGTAACACCGTTGTACAATCCATGTTCGCAAATAAAATTGATTGATTAATCTCAAATCAACACGATATGGTTCAAAATGCAAACATAAATTTTTACCTACCCGCCTGTTGCCCCAGAGGGGTAAGCAGAGACATATTAAAGACCCAGTTTTCGTCTCACGTTACCGAGCCTATTGGCTCTAATCAGGATGTTTTGTTTGGTAGAGCCTCGTCCGTCGATTTACAGGTGCACCAATTGCAGGTGAGGTTGACTTGGGGCTTTTGGTGAACATAGTTCAAAGATGGTCTTTATCTATTATTTGCAACCACAATGAGCCACAGCAAATTGTGCGGGGGGTACAACTTGTATTCTATGTTAAACAAACGAATCTACGCAGTAGTAGGTACATTATCATTTCATTTAATGTCCACCTAGATGTTGAATTTCGTTCATGATTTACAAAGTTTTTTAAGATTTTTAATAGTATAGCTTTATCCTCTATTGTGTAAAGACTTTTTGTGGTCAACGGGCCAGTAAAATGTCTAGCTTGATGTAGTCGTTTTCATGACATTTAAAATTTGATTATAGCTTCTGTGTTCCTTCTATATTTAAACTTAAAGTTTTGCATGTTTCACATTTATCCGTTTTTAAATATGTTAGTATATAAGATAAATAAGAAAAAACAGTATCATCTCACACTCTCTTCGACCTCCCTTCGTCAATTCATAGGAGTATATGTAAAAACCAAAAATTTATTGACATTTTTTTTTTATAATTGGTTCGACGGGTGTACAAAAAATGGCTAATTTAAGATAATTATTTTGTTAAAAATACATTTTAAAAATGTCATCTACGGGTACGTCCAGTTTTTTTTTCCTATCTTTAATTTAAAATAAAGTTAAATAGAAGATCTGTGTATGGTTTTATATATTTAATCAATATAAAAACAATCACATACTACATAAATAATACATTAAAATAAAAATATTTAAGGTAATAATACAATATTTACACGACTACTGTGCTCCTGGTATGTCGATTAAATGACTTCTGTTACTAGGATTGCATGACGACTGATAGGTATTACGTAGAAATATTATGTAAATACAATTCTGTAGGCCTCTAAATTATTCTTATTCAATCAAACTCCATTTATATTTAAAGGTAAGATGAGAAACAGCTGTAAGATATAAACAATATTTTTTCAAATATGTTTTATAACACCCAGTGTCAAATGCATTTGTGATCAGTGCTCAACAAAGATTAAACGTAACATTCCAATCTATATTTATTCCACCCAATCCCAATATATTTTTGAACAGTCTATATTTCTAAAACTGTATAATTTGTGACAGTAATATAACACAGTGTAGTAAATAACAACAAACGTTAGGTAACAAGCAATTAAAATGTTTACAATATTACGCAAATATAGCACTATTTCATTTATATAAAGTCGAGGTCCCTCTGCATCAACATTATCAATATCAACAGCCTTTAACACTGCTGGACATAAGCCTCTCCTTTGAAAGAAGTGTTTGGCCTTTTTTTTTTTTTTTTTTTTTTGTAACGTGTGGAAACCCCCTCGGGCCGTCACCCCACCGGGGTTTACGGCGGGGTGGTGTGTCGGAATCGGACCGACTAAAACCACACGGTGTGCCACTCTGCGCCTGAGACAGGAGGGATCCGGGAACCGCTGCTATTACGACATCCAGATCCCTCCTAGCGCCTGCCCGCCAAAGCGGGCACCATCTGCGGATAAACTCTCTACATAGGCGACGTACGGCACACGCGGACGTCGCCTCCTCGCGGCTGGCTATTATAGCGGGTGGAGGGGAAAACCCGTCCCGTCCACCCGCGGCCACACTCAAGGCGGCATGAGGCGCTGGTATGCGCGCCTCCGCCGCCCGGCTCGCCGGCGGCGAATTGGGTCCGAGTGGATATCGTCCTCCCGGGCCTTCTCCGCCGCCTCCTTCCGCGAAATTACGTCTTCGCAGAAGGTTGCGACCGCGGTAAAACAACTGTCGCTACCGGCCATGGAGCGTATGACGGCCGGTAGCGAGAGATCTCCTCCAATAACTGCAGTGAGGACCCCACGCTGCGCCGCCCAGGCGGAACAAACCGCTAGCGTGTGCTGAGCCGAGTCCTCACTGCAGTCGCAGTGGTAACAGGCGGGACTCAATTCCCTCCTGGCGACCGAGTGCAGATACTTCCCGAAGCAACCATGCCCGGAAAGGACCTGCGTCAGTCGGAAGGAAAGGGTCCCGTGCTGCCGTCCTGCCCACTCGGTGATGACCGGCTGGAGAGCCTCCACGAGGGCAAAGCCAGCACGTGGAGTCTCCAACCGGAATGACCAACGAGCCATCGTGGCTCGACGAGCGGCCTCACGCCACTCGCGTATTTCCTCGGGCGGGGGCCGTATGCCGCTACCCGCCCGGAAGTCAGCCGTCCGCCGATAAACTTCGGCGAGCACTTCCGCCTCCAAATCCCACGGGGGAGTTCCGGCCAGGGCGCACGCCGCCTCCGTCGATACGGTGCGGTAACCGCGTATGGCTCTAACCGCCAATATCCTCTGAGGGCGCCAGAGACGAGCTCTATTCTGGGCGGTCAGAGCCGCCGCCCACACCGGTGCACCATACAGCGCCATTGATCGAACAACCCCCGTGTATAACCGTCTCGTCGCGACGCTGGCTCCACCCAAATTGGGCAGAAGTCGCCCAAGAGCAGAAGCAGCGCCGACCAGCTTTGGAGTAAGCTGTCGGAAGTGCTCGTCGAAGAGCCACCTGCCGTCGAGGATTAGGCCCAGATACTTCATCTGGGCCTTAATCGGTACGAGGACCGAATTGACAACGATAGAGGCACCGGGGGGTGGACCACGACGGGGCCCATGAAACAAAAGGGCTTCCGTCTTATCTAGGGCCACCCGTAAACCCAGCGCCTCAATGCGCCCGACCACCAAAGAGACTCCCACGGTGGCCAGACGCGCCGCCTCTTGAAAGTTCGCCCCCCGGGCCGTGACCAATGTGTCATCGCCGTAACAAATTACGCCCAGCCCGGGGGGAAGACGACCTCGAAGGGCCCAGTCGTATCCCATATTCCACAGGAGTGGTCCGAGGACGGACCCCTGTGGAACACCGCACGACATGGGCCGCCGCCTCAGAATACCATCTCGGTCCTCGTACACGACGGTACGCTCCTCAAGATAGTCTGCCACAAGCCGCCTCAGGTACTCGGGCACCCCGTGGTAGTGGAGTGCTTCCCTGATGCAGCTAAATGGCAGACTATTAAATGCGTTGGCGATGTCCAACGACACCGCCAACAGCACGCCGCCACAGCTCACCGCCTCTTCGGTAACGGCCCTCAGGCGCAGCACAGCATCGACCGTCGAACGCCCCGCCCGAAAACCAAATTGGGCGTCCGACAGATCGGGGCCCACCTCGCAGAGGTGCCGGACGATGCGGGCAGAGAGTATCCTCTCAAACAGTTTACCCGCCTCGTCCAGCAACACAATGGGCCTATAGGCCGCCACCGAATCGGTAAGCCGTCCCGGCTTCCTTAATAGGACCAGCTTCCCGCTTTTCCAGCACTCAGGGAAGCGTCCGGACGACAAGCTAGCGTCCAAGACCTCCCTGAGGCGGTCCGACATGTGGTCGAGGGATCGTGCCAATACTCGGGCAGGTATCCCATCTGGCCCAGGGGCGGTGTTCTTAGAGCGAATCCGTAGAACAACCGCCCCCACCTCCGATTCCCTAACGGGCGGAATATTGTCCTCGTTCCCCCTGTCGTCTCTGGCCATGAAGACCATCGACGGGGGTGTGTGATCCACCCGCTGCGGGAAAAGGCCCTCGACCACATCCCGCAGGAAGCTGGGCTGGAGTGTCTCTGTAAGGGGGGGGCCCGACGTGCGGAGCTTTTGTCGCGCCGCACGATAAGGGCGACCCCAGGGGTCACGATCGAGACCCTCCAGCATCTCCTTACGCTTAATTTCCTTGGCGCGGCTGATGGCCAGCTTCAGAGTTTTCCGCGCCTCTCGGTACTCCTCATGAAGCTGGTCTTCCCCGCCCTCTTCGCGGTGTCGCCGCCGACCACGAGTGTAGGACCTCCGGGCACGAGTACAGGCCGCGCGGAGGTCCGCCAACTCCTGGGACCACCAGTAAACTTCCCTCCGTGGAGGCCGACAACCTCGTATGCGGGGCATGGCCGCATCGCAGATTTGCGTAATCGCATCGCGGAAACGACCAGCCCCCATGTCGACCTCCTCGATGGGAGCCTGCGGAGACAGCCAAGAGTGAATAATGGCTGCCTCCTCCAGTAGGTCCCTATTCAGTTTGGCTATAGCCCACCGCGGAAAGCGAGAAGAACGCCGCGCCGCGTGACCCCTACTGGGGCCCTGGGAGCGGGAGAGCTCAACTCGGATATAGACATGATCCGAGAGCGTCTCAACCTCTTCCAGGACACGCCAGTTCCTTACTCGTGCGGCGAGGGCAGGGGTAGCGAACGAAAGGTCCACTATCGACCCTCCCTGCTGTCGCACGCACGTGTTGGTGGAGCCCCTGTTTAGTAAACAGAGGCCCACCGAGGCCGCCCACTCCTCTACGGCCTCGCCCCTAGCGTCCGTCCTGGGAGAACCCCACGCAATGGACTTTGCGTTGAAGTCCCCCAGCACTAAGACGTGCCCAGACGTTAGACGCCGCATCGAGGTTTCCAAGTTGTTAAGGAAAACCTCGAAGTCGTTCAAACTCCGGTTGGGGGAGAAGTATACACCATATACAGTGATCCCCCCCCACTCGGCAGCAACATATCCAGTGCCCTTGTCTCTTAGCGACAAGGGCGGGGAATGAGCCGCCGTGGAGCCGACGACTGCCACGGAACCGTCCCGGTCACCCAACCAGTTTGGACGGGGAGGAACATAATAGGGTTCCGCGGCTACGGCAACACCGATCGACCACTGTGCCATGGTTTGCAGAAAAAGGTCCTGCGCCGCGGCACAGTGGTTCAGGTTAGTCTGGACAAGGAGGTTGGAGACTTGGGCCATTACTCGACCGTCTCTACAGCCTCCTCCATGGGCGACGGTATAGACGCACGAACGACGTCAGAAGCAGCCTGGGCCGACTGGCTAGCCCCTGACGCCTGCCGAGAACTGCGGGGAGGTTTGCAACCCCCCTGCCCAATCTGGTGATTGGCGGGTTTGTTACCCGCCGCACACGCGGGGCAGTGAGGGGCAGCAGAACAATCTGCCGCCTTGTGCCCCGGTCGACCGCAGCGGAAACATAATCCGCTGCAGTCGAAACAACTGACGCACTTGGCGCGTGTGTGCCCCGATGCCAGGCATTTGTAACACCTCATCGGTCTCGCCGCCAGGACTGTGATCCTAGCGCTCACGAAACCGATGAGCAGCCTGCCGGCGTCGCCCAACATTTTGGCCGACGCTACGGGACAGCTGACCCACACTGCGCCAAGTCCTCCTGGACCGGGGCGGATGGTGCCGACCCTAATGTTGTCCGTGTTGCAACCCGTCTTCTCTCTTACTGCAACACGGACATCCTCGGCCGTTATGGAGTCGTCCAGGCCCGAAATGCGCAATTCTGCGCACTTGGTGGGCCTGGCGATCTTGACACCATCAGTGGCTGTAAAAATTCCCCGCAGCTTCTCGGCGAAAGAGTCCGCCGTCTTAGCACCTTCAGCCCCAGGGAACTCGAGGACTCGAGCTCCCGTCTGGGCGAGGCGCATTCTAACTCCCACCGTCCCGAAGTCGTGTGCGAGACTGTCCCGGGCCTTTTTAAAGATAGCCGCATAGGACAGCCCACCATCAGCCGCCCCCGGTGACATGGTGACCACCACTGCCGCGGTTTTGGGCGCTTGCAGTTTGCGCGGCTTCTTTGCGGTGGCCACTGCCACCGATGGCGACTGCGGGGTAGAGGCTGCTATTTGTGCAGCCTTCTTACCCCGCTTTCGGGACTTCTTAGCCCCCCCGACTACCCGCCAACCATCCGTGGAAGGGGCAGATGTGGAGGGAGCACTTGTTGAGGTGCCAGATACAGCGGTTGGAGTGGGGAGCGGAGGGAACTCCGCCCCAGCCTTTGCCGCTGTTTTGGGCCCTGGCCTCGGTGCGGGCGTCCGGGCTGTTGCCTTGGCCGCCTGCCGTGCCCTCGGAGCAGTTGCAGGAGCAGCAGAAACTGCTGCCGCCGCCGCGTAGGACACGCGACCGGTCGCAACGGGAAGCGATGCTGACACCGATGCAACCTTCGCTTTATGGCCCGCAAGCGGCGGCCGGACAACAGGAGCTGGCGGTAGCCTTGCCTCCAGGCCAGCCAGACGCCCGTCCATCATGCGCCATACTGCATCGGTTATATGGCGCAGATGGGCATCAGGAATGCCACCGAGGCTGGAAGAGGGGGCAGGCTGAGACGGGGACGTGACCGGATCCTCTGTCGGGCGATGCGCCCGGAATTGGGCGAACTGAGCGCTGAGCTCAGCCACTTGCCCCGTCAGGCGATCGTTGGCCGCCTGGAGCCGAGCCACGTCCCCGATGAGGGTATCCACGACCCCCGCAATAGCGGAAGAGGAGTCCTTAAGGGCTTTCACAAAAGAGCCCTTAAGGTTACTCGACTTGGTGGCCACTTTGTGAATGATGGCCACCGCCGCATTCGCTCTCTCCTGCATAGACGATGGTGTTTGAGGAACTGAATCCCCCACCATCGGCTCCTTTATTTTTAGCAGGAGATCCGCAATCTCCTCCTCCGCCAAAATTTCGCCGTCTGCCCTGACCCGTCTATAGGCTTCCGCCTTGCAGAAGACGGAGCCTGACGGGGCCGAGATCGGGGTTCGTGACCTCCCTCTGCGGCTGCTTGCTACCTTAGGAGGTAGCATCTCCTGGGATGTATCGCTTTCGTCATCCCTGGAGCGTCCGCGTTTTCGACTGTCACACAGCTCCGTCTCCATGAAGTCCAGCACGTCGGTCCTGGCACTGAAGCTTCCGCTCGTGGTAGATCTGGAGCGTAATCGCTCCGATGTTCTTCGGCTCCCAGCAGCTATAATGGCTTCTGGGAGCCCCACCGAGATAGGCGTTTCAACCATTACGTCTTCCTTATTAGACGAATGTTCGCCCGCCCTTGCATTTCCCTCCTTCGTACTCTCCTTCTTCTTCTGTCCTTCCTTTTTATTAATATTTATTTGTAAAGATTCCATGTTAGACCCACGAGAGGGGGAGAACTAAAGGTCGACCCGGGCAGAGATCCCCCAATACCCGGGCAAGCGTAGATTTATGCCCAACCGAGGGGTCCGCAGGTGCCTCGGCTGGGAGTGCGCTTACGACTGAACGACCCATCAGCCATGCATCCCCTGGTCACGCATCAGAACACGGGATTCGGGGTAATTTTTTATAGAGGTTTTCTTCCTCGCAGTCCGGGCGGCTAAGCCAAGACCCTCGCCCCCGATTGGAGTCGCGAGACTCCAACTCGGGACTACGATATGTCGACGGCGGCACGGAGACTACGTCTCCTGATGCCTGCTCGGTGGCAGTGTAAGTGCACACCGAGCCCGTCTTACTTTTCCACCGCTGAACGGAGGAACACCGACCCTTGAAAGGGTCCCACCATCATGATTTTTTACCGAGGTTTTCCTCCTCAATGCTCCGAAGAGCGAAGAACCAACAGAGGATCCGACAGACACGCCCGCTCTGTTGGACCAAGTCTCGGCCGAATTGCCGAAAATGGCTTCCTCTTCGTGCTAGAATATTAGCCGTTGGCAGTGATGAACAACACCATCGCCAACGTTTCCAGGGTGCACCACGTGGAGGTTTTCTAGCCCAGCACCCCCGAAGAAGTGTTTGGCCTACTGTAACACGTTGGAAAAAGGGTTGGTATATTGTTTTTATCAAGTTTTTTTTCTTTTTCAGTACTGTTCTCCTGCGTAGTAGGTTGCCATGCTGTTGTTCTGCGCTTGTTGCATCTTATGACACCCGTAGGATGAATAGGGGATGTGACACTCTTTATTTTTAATCCGGAGAGGTCCTGCGATTATTAATCCGCTTATAGCGATAAGCGGGTTAATAAAAACGGTTAATTCAAACCGATAATACCTAATCAATTTCACTTACAATTAGGAGAAATCCAAAACTTCAAAATCTATCAAGCCGTGTAGGTTACATATCATAGATGCATAAACTTGAAAAACATAAAACTAGTGTATTCGGATAAAAAAAATAACTTTTACTATTGCCTACCCGCACCGCTTATGAAATCGCTAGCATACTCACTTGGGTCTAATAACCTGAAACAATACTGGTAATAGGTAAAACTAATAAAACAAACTATTGTGAAGCACTTGTTGGGTATGTGGAACAGTTTCTGATTGTTAATGAAACGTACTATTACGAGAACGTTTTACGTGATATTATATAATAACGAAACGCAATAAACCCTTAATAATTATTACTTATCATTCTTATGCTCAACTACCAAATTTTTTTTTTTATTTTTACGTACGTGTGTATTCTTTTCTACAATCAAGAAATTTTAATATTCTTCTGAATTAAGTTTATTTATTAATTTACATACCACGAATATAAGCTATGATAAGCAGACAAGAAAACAAACAGCTAATGATAAATCCTCGCTTATTTACAACAGAATAAATTTAAAGTCTACAAGACAATACATGTCAGAATAAACAAGTATAACTTATGTATATTACAGGTATAGATACACTTATATGCTATACACATTATATTCATACAGTATTTGCTTGGATCTCTCAGGTACACACGAAAAAACTATACAACCTCAAGATTTAGCACTTAACATAGTATTTTAAATATATTACTAGCTATGTTATTCATAATTAAGAGATCAATACATAGACAAAAAATATACATCATATTTGAATGAATGAGATTAATATTTTATTTGATTAAATTAGCATAAAAATAGGCAAGTTAACCACGTGAGAAGAGTTTTTTCATTGAATCGATTATTAAATTTAATGGATCTGTCGGCAATTGGGAAACTAATGGTGGCACGTGCTCTTAATCAATTAATGTACTAAAACGAAATTGTTCCTGTCTAGATTTTAAACTAGAAGATACACTAGAAGATTTTAAAGCTAATACAGATTTCATTTTTTTTAATATCACTTGGTGGTTATATTTATTTGTATAAATAAATAGTTATGAAATGTTTGTGATATTTCATTAAATACTAGCTGACCCGGCGAACTTCGTATCGCCTTAGCGTAGCAATGATGCACGATTATAAAAATGATTGATGATGATTATAAATATATTTTTCTCCGTAAGAACCTTCTCCTAATAATAACAAATACAACAAAAAAAGAATTAGTGAAATCGGTCCAGCCATTCACGCGTGATGCCGTGGCCAAGAAAAACGGGTTTCATTTTTATATATATAGATGAATGGGTATTTGTATTTAATGAACTACAATAGTACTGTCCCATATCTGTGCCAGCTTCGTATGTTTGCATTTTTTGTTTAAGCATGTGTAGCGCAGTGGTAGCATATGCGACTGATGTACATGAGGTGTTGGGTTCAATTTCTGGATCGGACCAAATGTTAATATTATCTCTAAATATTTGTTTCAGAGTTTGTGGGTTTTATATGTATAACATCTATGTATTTATAATAAGAAGGTCATAAGTATTGTATCGGTCAGTCTAGCTATCATTGTGCAAGTTTTGGTTTGGTTTGAAGCTAGATGGCATTGTGTATCCGATGTCCAATAAAAAAAAAATATATACAGTACTAGCTGACCTTGCAAACGTTGCTTTGCCATAAAAATTATTTCTAAGTAATTTGAGCGGGATGAAAAATGATTAAATTACTAAAATGGCTATTAAAAAATAAGGGTTGATCGTAGAAGGGTGAAAATTGAGGATTGTATGTATTTTTGTATGTTGTATCATAAAAAAATAGAAATTAAAAATTTTGTCTAAAAAATAAAAAAAAAAAGTTAGGGTTGTACTACCCCTAACATTTAGGGGGATGAAAAATAGATGTCGGCCGATTCTCATAGATACCGGATAAGCACAAAAAATTTCATCAAAATCGATCAAGCTGTTTCGGAGGAGTATGGCAACGAAAACTGTGACACGAGAATTTTATATATTAGATGTAAACAGTATACGCGTGGTAAATCACGACATGTAAACAGTTTACTTTGGCGACACAAATTCAACTATTTTGTATTGAATTATATTCTAAGCACTAACTTTGAAAATAGGGTTTTTAAAAATTAACTTTCCTAAAAAAAATAGAAATAAATATACATACTCCACAGGTCCGTAGTCCCATTTGCGGAATGAATGGAATGGCTGGAATGTGGTTCAGAAAAACAGTGATTTTGGAACAGCGCTACAACGGAACGTGAAAATTATTAAGTTGCCGTCTTTAACACTTTCTTCTCCGGCACCGCATCCGGGCAAAATATTCACTTTCTTCTTCTTCCGAAAACAATTCTTAAAAAGTTCTCGAAACTGATTTGCAAAGCTATACAACTTATACGCTAATATTGCAAAACTACTAAACTGAAGTAGTGGATCATCCAATACTTAAACCAGATTAGTTTAAATATATAGACTTGTGTGGGCCGAATGGTGTAAAATTCTCTTGAGAATTGAGGATTGAATGATATGAATGAATTAAGGAACGTTACGTAATAATACTAGATTGTGACATTTCTAACATAAGACAAATGCAGAATAACAACACCCGGTGATGTGAGATCTGTAGCTCGTGTACAAAAATTATAGAATTCGTGTCGTAAATGTTTCGAGTCCTCGATAATAGAGATGTACCACTGGTAGGGTATCGAGACCTCGATACGATTATGCTAGTGACGTCATCTTAACCGCTGTTCAAATCTCATACATTTATTTGACGATGATGATATGAATACTTTTTCAGGAGTTGTTCGTGCTCGAGGTGCTGGACGGGTTTCCTCAAACATTTTCTAATAAGAGCGTGACGTGTGAGTGTAAGTTTAAAACGTCATAAAGTAAACAATACGTGCGATGAGAATGATTACACATATATAAGCATTTTCTATAAAACAGAATGTTGACTGGGACTTCTTTTAAAACGATAAAGTTTTAATGGCACCAGTATTAAAGGGACGTTCCTTAATTAGAAAAAAAATCTAGAACAGCGAACTTCATCCAGCAACTGTCACGTAACCACGTTTTTTTTATAGTTTATGACGGCTATCTTTTTCAAGTGTATGTATGTATGAATCTTAGGGACACTAAATGGGTTAAGATATCTTACGAGTCCCTATGGATTATATCTATGCTTTGATGACTCTCAGTGTTGCCTATTTAAATATTTTAGTGTTGATTTTGTACCTTAGACTTACAAGCATCATTATCATTATCATCATGGGCCTATTAAAGTCCACTGTTGGATATAAGCCTCTGCAATTTCACTTGGTTCAGCACTGACTTCTCGTATTCAGCTTTTGTCATCTTGCGTAAGTCAGCTAATCTAATATAATCATGAAATGCTACATTCACATCCCTAGAGAGATATTTAAGGCAAGCTAACATAAAAAAGGCCCCCAAGTGGCCCCCAAATAAGTTAGATCTTTTTTATGGTCATTTCCATTTATATATTTAAGTTGAAGTAACCAATTTTCAAAAATTCAGAAGAACCGTTACTAGCCAACTCGTGCAACTTCGTCTACATCTATCAAAAGTAATAGTTTTACCCGGTTTGAGCAAAATTTATCATTAAAACTTGGCTTCTTTTGATCTTAAAGTGATGGTTATGATCTTAAAGGGATGATATAGTCTACCCTTTTTCGATAAATGGATCATCCAGTATTACAAGAATTAGTAAAATTGGCCCAACGATTCACGTGTGATGCCATGTCCAAGGGAAATAGAGATTCATTTCTTCATGTATACGAGTATCAATATTACCTATATTACTATCTAGTTTTCCAAGTACGTTAATAGTTTAGAAATAAAGTATTACCTACACTACTTATTAATTGAAAAATCTAATAAAAATGTTTTATTGTTAGATGTTAAAATATCAAATAATTGTAAATATTTAGAAAGTAGATGTTAAACCTACGCTACAAGTTGCGAGTAAACATTTGGTAATTAGGTTTATAATGTTTTTGAGGAACCACCACATCAACTACAATTTCCCAAACAAAATCTTTAATTATCGGCTAATGATATACATGAATAAAGATACAAATCTCACATCGGATAAAATTTCAGACATGTAAGTTTGGTACAATTGTTTTATTTTTAAAACTTAGACTAATAAAATATAACCACCAAAAATAAATCTTGCTAAAAAATTCAAGACCGTTTACTGCTTCAGCGTACGTATGCCTACCAGGAAAACAGAATTTGTCTGAGAGTACGACTAGGAAATTTTTAAAATATTTCTACAAAAACTTACATTTACACGAATAACTTTCTGAAAACTCCGCAAGGATATATTGTGCTAAATCTGGCATCTCTCTTATTGACCTACAAAATTTCTTGTTCTAATGTTCCTTTCTTATAATAACCACATGTGAATTTGCAAATTCTTCCCAAACACTAACGAAAAACAATTTCATTGCTTAAAAATATTTACTGAGATAGTAAATTTTTAAATCAAAATGATCTGTTAATAAATAATAAATGTAAAATAAAATACTCATTAATATAATGATAAAACAAATAGCCATACATACGAGTATGACAGTATAAGAAATTACACAGTTCAAAATGAGAAGGAAAGGGACAAAATGACTAAGGAAAGAGAGGATATCATGTCTGTTCACTGTCGTCCCTTGAATTCGCATCAGAGCTCTAAACCTCTGAAAGTACCAGGCGACTAGATGAATAGAGCAGGTATCTACATTCCACAACTGAACTCTCCTTCCCGTTCCGACAGATACTCTGGTCGCGCAGGTCATTGAACGGATGGACAGAAAGGGATAGAAACGGGACGTGTGCATCTGTCTCCCTTTTATAAATAACTAGCGCCTTGCTAAATTGCTTTCTATTCCACTTGAAATAAGACATGTATTTCATATTTTTGTTTCACAGTTGTAACAGGATGCAGGTAAAAATTGTAAGAAATACATAAAGAAGTACGATACAATTCCTATTACGGGCTTATAACGAATTAAGTCACACGTAACAGGGCGTACTTTAAACTTTCTGTTGACGTGAATAAAGTTTAAATTATGTATTAGATGTTATTTTGGTTTTGTTGAAAATGGGGGATAGTAGCGTGAGAAATTCGGGAAGAAACTTCTTCAGAGTTACTAGGCGAACACGACTGGGTAGGAAATGTCGTTCCCACGTTGCCGATGAATTCGTTCTCACGGTTCACTTGTGTTAATACATTCGTTGACACTATCAATGTTTTCGTGGGTAATGAATTGGAAACTTGAGCATCTGATTTCTCAAGAACTGTCTAGTGATTAATTTAGACTAAACTAAGGGTAGCATAACATATTCCCGATACCTGAAATATAGATTTCTGACTTTTAAAATTATACTTATTTGGAATATATATTTTATTAGTTTGGCTAATTAGCTTAATGACTAATTTGTTTTCCAAAATTTTACAAGTATTGTCACTGAATTTTAAATATCTAAATATCTAAAAATTTTTGTACATGTTGATCCTTTAATAAACGTGGAATTAGTTTTTAACATATAAGATAGAATAAATACTAACGGAGTAAAAGAAGTTTGAATTGAAATCGAAGTATTGGGAAGTATTGGCAATCGCCGATAATGGACGGCGCGTTCGGAAAGTACTAGGATAACAGATAGCTGTAAGAGGTGTATCGAACCAATCGATACCCGATATTCCAAACTCACCCAGCGAACATGTGTGGTGTCCTGTGCATGAGTTTTAGGATCATTTTCGCAAAACCCGGCGTAAACAGTGTTGTAAAGCTGATTTTTCAAGCAAAACATAAGTCCTAGATAATTTGATTAGGAATATGATGAGAAGTAAATATTAATTATTAAAATTTGTGTTGTGATAATAAGTAAAAAAGGTGTACGAATAGCTCTACTACAATTGAATATTACAAATATATTCCAACTTTTCCATTTTTCTTGTTATTCCATTCTGTAGTTCTATATAGAAGTCCAGTCGTATCAAAATCATATTTTGTCTTATTTGATGATCAAAATGTAATCATCATTAGAACCATTTATTGCAATGGATACCTACATTTTGTAAACATTCATTATTTCTTAACAATTATTCTTTGGTGGACTTAAGGTAGTTATATGTACAAAAGTTTAGTATTTGTTACTGTCTGTGAAAAATTCTAAATTAAATCAATTCAAATCAAAAATTAAATCAATCTCAGTTGATGGAACGTGACCACATGAGTGTAAACATTGGAATAACAAAACAGAGTTATTTTTACTAGTATCAGAACTGGTACAGTATGTATAATATATTATAATAACTTGAGACATCTAACACTCAACCGTCTGACTCTAAAGTAATGGTAACTACCGATTAACATAAGTATATATTCAACTATACTATCTACACCCTTTAGAGATAAATTACACCCAAAAACAGCAACAAGTTATAGTGCTCATTAAAAAGTTATCCGTATGGTGATGGATTAAGAATACAGGGTGCACCACCCCTACTCATCCCATGGGTAACAAACTACACAGGACAACATCACTTTTTTTTCTATATTAAGAACCTGCCAAAGTGACTCTACTCTGCCTGATGGAAAGCATGAATAGAATCCAAGAGTTGTGGTCAACACACTCATTACAAATGCAGACAATGCCGTATGGTGGCCCACACTATGGTGACCTTGTGAGATGTTTTTTGACACCCCGCTTAGGGACGTAAAAGGCATGAAAGCCCTGCATCAATGGGTCTCCGGTCTCACCCTCACCAACGAAACTCGACAACACGGATGCTGGCGCTTTAGATTGGTCTTCTGTGAGAGGGTAGTACTGCCCCAGTCGAGCCGGCTCGTGCTGAAATCACCGTGACTCTACTACCTACTCTACATACTACTACTGCAAAAACAAAAAAAGAATTAAACAAAACCTATGCCGACTCGTCTGGCTATCATGGTGTAGAAGTCCAAAACCTCCTTTCGAAGGAGAGGCTCATGTCCAGCAGTAAACTTTTACAAGCTGTTAATGACACAGTTAATTATCCTGGGTGGGAATCGAAACCACGGCCCCAAGCTCAGTAGTTAAGATCTCTAAACACTAGATCACCAAGCCAGTTAAATATCTAAAGCGCTTTACTATACATTGTAAACTATTTTTTAACTTCAAACAAAACAAACAAAAAACGACAACAAAACCTAATTCCACCTACAAACACGCATGGAAAAGACCATTAGGAGGGTTTATTCAAAAAACAATAACAGAACGTCGAAGCCGCAAAACAGATTACACTCATTCGGGGCATCGTAACAGCAAATTAGGGTAACACAAATAGTGTTAATAGCTGTACGCATCGCACTGTTATGAGGCCAGCTAAGTGACCTACACAGAATACGTTGTTTTGGAACGCCTGCGTGTACGGTAAAATTTGATTTGTTACTAGTAAATGATTGCTATGACAAATATTGCAGGTGTTTCTCTTGAAGTTTGTTTTCATGGCTTTTTCAACCGTTTTCACAATATAAAGTTGAAAATATTTCTGTGGTTTCGAGAGATTATTGCACACGGTAAGTGAAGTTTGGAGATTTTTGGTAAGAATAACGCTAAATACCTTAGAATTCACCTCTTCGGTTAGGAACTGAGATCATTGAGACTACTATCATACCCTCACAAAGAATAACTAGTAGAAAAGTAGACATGACGGTACTATCGGCAACACAGAAATGAGATTCGTAAGTATTATGCACTATAAATCATACTATTATAATTACACCGAACAAAACACTTTTTTTTGTGTTAATATCTACTAATACATCAGCCTGATACAAATCGTCCTAAATGTCTAGTTGTATCTAAAGAGTTTTACATTTTACTTTATCACAGGCCTCACCTAAAGTCCCTGGGAGATTTTGACACGAGATTCATAGATACAACACGTCTCAAACACATTAGGAGTACTGTAGTAAGTACTTACACATTTCACAACGCTGAATGAATACGCCCACTCTTTAAAATTTTCATTTGTTTTATAGTACCGTAGTGAGCTGGGTGACCTCCCTATAATGTTAAGCAGGTGTACTGAAACTAAAACACTGCTAGCATCGTAAATCTTAATGGTAAGTAGCACGTAGTTTCAAAGCTACTTTAAAATTTAGGAGCCGAGGAAACTGAAGTGAAAAACAATGTTTTATGATTATAAAAATTGATTATATAAACGTTGCGTTACGTTAAATCTAAGTTCTGACATTATTTTGAATACTTAAATAGATGTTGTTGTTCATCATGCATAGCCGTCTGGTGTACGGCAGAGTAGAATTTTACGAACCGATGATGACGCTCACCACACGTTTCTAATAGTCCACTACTGGAGATAATGTTGTTAGGTAGGTATATTTTACATTTGTTGTGTAAATTATACTGGAAATATATTAATGTCATAGTCAAACGTAAAATTAGGCAGGTAGGTAATTTTAAGTTAGACGAGACGAGAACACGTTAGTTTAGGATGTCGTAGTATAATATCTTGCACATTAAGAAGGTCAAATGGATCTTCAAAGACTAGACTAGACTTCGATGCTATATCTGTACTAACATGTGCCAGACAGTTTATAGGCAGTACATGTCAGCAAAGAATGTTTTTTATGATGTAAACGTATTAAGGGCGATCTAACAGCTCAACTCCAATTCTTGTTTGTTAAAAGCTAAGATTTATGACTTGGATTTTTTGTACTAAATACCTCAAAGTAAACAAACAGGTAAGAAGACTTATGGACGGGTCAATTTTTTTTTTCTACTTGTTCTGAAATTGGACAGGGAAGCAGGGAAGTCCAAGGGCTCTCACGAGTTCGTTGAATCTTGGTGAAACTTAAAATTTCACAAGAACTTGTTCATAGAGATGACCATTCAGCTTAGATTTGTTTTAAATAACGTAGCAATGAGTGTGTGTGAGTGTATGTGTGTGGAATTCACGCACGGTAAAACTTAAAACTTTACATAACAAATACAGGTAGAAAGCTCGGACCAGGACTAAGCTTAGTACAATATAGGCATAGATTGATACATACATATATCCTCATATAGACAAAGCTTAGTAGACGAGAGTGGGAACGCTACGAAGCCTTGCTTAAAGCGGAGACCGAGAATTTAAAATACTGTGAAATGTATTCTATCTCATTCTCTCGCTGACTTAATCCCATAAATTTATATGTTTTTGCTTTATCGTTACGCATTTTCGTTTCATCGAGTTTCAAATCACAACGATTCTAAAGAAGATTAATTTAAAAAAAACATGACGCGACCGAGCTTTACGAGTCTTTGTAAAGCTTTCAAAACTTTGCTAATGTATGTGATAGTACATGGTTTACAGTTTAAAATATTGTTAAACATTTTCAAATAATGTTAAGAATTTTTGCGGATACGAATTAACATCAAGATTTACTTATATATTAGAGTTGTACTTGTAACCCACATGGTTACTTTCGCACACGGTCACTAATGAAAAACAACCTCAATAAAATATTTTTTTAACATCATGACGAGCTTCTGACGCTCAATACAATGTTGGATCGTGCAGAGCTGTTTACATCTTCACTGAGCGAATTCATAAGACTTTCTTACTGAACCATATCTTCTTCTCAGCACAAAAGACGTCCACTGCTGGACATAGGCCTCCTCCAAGTTTCTCCACAACAGCCGGTCCAGTGCCGCCCGCATCCAGCAGTTTCAGGTTGAACCACATCTTATATTTTGTAAATTTAAGTTTTTTTTTAAATAGTGAAATTTGTTGATTGTTTTTATATTAATGTTTACATCAAAACGCCATCGTGTTGGGCTAACAGCTTGTAAAAGTACATAAATAATTTGGATTGGTACATAAACATTCTTGTGTTACTGTGAATGCTTGGTGAAACACCAGGCATAGTCAGTAAGACAGTACACTTTATTTGGCAGTAACGACAGCTCCTATTACAAATCAAATAAAGCGTTTCATTCTCATGTAATCCTGATTAGATTAGAGAAATTATAGCTCAGCTATGTATTATGGTTATAGAAATTAAATGTTTGACAATTATGTCTTCTTCCTTCCAATCATCATCATCCTATTACAGTTCACAGGTAAACATAGGCAGCTCTGATTGCATGCAACTTTAAACCGATGTGGCTATTAAATACATGCATGTGTTGCCGCGAACGAACACCCACTTTTTTTGTGTAAATAAAAATACCAAGTTTGTTATAATGTCGAGTATATATTATTTCCTTACAAAAAAACGATTAAAACAATACAACAATATCTCAGCCAATACAACCTATGGCACAGTCCTAGCAGCTAACTCTGTGATCAGCCTGAAACAAAAAAAAAACATGTTATCATAATATAAATAACCTAAAACTTACTTTAACCCAGCATGTTTAAAACCCCGTGGGGACATATTTGTAAAAATATTAATATGTGGTCAGAATCAGACGCGACATGGTTTCTACATTCCACTTTAGGTTTATGTATTTGTCTTTTTTTTTCATTTTTGATGAAACTAACAACAGATTTTTTTTACATAAGAGTTAACTACGTACTAATGCTAATGAAAAGCTTTTATAGCCAATCGACTTTATTAAAACAGTGTTTATGTGATGTACTGTTTGAAAAAATATCGTGTTAATATTATAAATTAACGTGAACGTGTGCTATATAAGTGAGCCACGAATTAATTAATATTTGAAAAAATCATGTTAAATAAACATTGGATATATTATAAAAATTATTTGTTCACAAGAAAGCTGATTAGTAGGAATTTGTTTAAAAAAAATACATTCGTCTAAATGATCACCCTTTCGATGTTTCCACTCTTCTAAGCGAGCAGCGAAATTTTGGTTAACGTAGTGTATGATTTGATTTTTTGATGTAGACACGATTTTTCAAATAACCCAATAAAAAGAAGATCTGGACTTCTAGGTGGCCATGGAATGTCGCCACGTTTGAAAATCAGCTTTGCCGAAAACATGTTTTTAACCAAGAGCAGGGACTCATTGAACGTATGACAAGTGAAACCCTGTGTTACGATTGTAGCCAGCAAATTCCAGTAGCATCAGTCCAAAGAACTACCGTAACATGTTTATTTATTTATTTATTTATTTATACTTAATGCACATGTTGTACAAAGGCGGGCTTAATGCCATGGGGCATTCTCTCCCAGTCAACCTTCAGGTGATGTAGAAACACGATGCGCTAGGTGCAAAGGTAAAGTAAAGAAGTTGACATACATTACTAACAAAATATTATTTTATATAAACAATACATACACAATACATAAACATACATGTATATAAAATTAATACAATATTCCATATAAATGCTCACTCGGGTACTCGTTACGACGATTCTAACAAATTATTACAAAGTAGATCACGTACTTTTGCCTTAAATGTGTGGCGATTTGCGGACTTCCTGATATCGGTGGGAAGTGCATTCCACAGAAGAACTGACTGCACAAAGAAGGAGGAATTGATAAAGTTGAAGGTGTGAGGGGGGCATAGAAGAACCTTTTTGTTTTTTGACCGAAGATTTCGATCGTGGGTGGAAGAGGCGGAAGTGGGGAACAAGATATTCAGGTAGCGATGAAGAGTTGAGGAAAGAAAAAAGAGAAGTGAGTGCACGCAAGCTACGGCGTTGTCGAATTGGGAGCCATTGTAGTTAGGAACGTAAAGCAGACACATGATCATACTTGCGAAGATTGTAAACGAATCGAATGCAGTTATTGAGAAGGCGATCTAGTTTGTTGAGGAGGTCTGCATTCAGGTCAAAACAGCACACATCACCGTAATCGATCAAAGGAATAATTAGGGAGTTAATAAGTTTATGCAGGATATTATAAATTTAAATGTTAACGAATTCTTGGTCCACTCTATATTAGACTAAAGTAATGGTTGTAAGGTGAACGCCTTTAAGCTCACTATGTTTAAACAGAAATAATAACTTCTCCATAACAATTACTGACTTCTTTTTTTCTATATTAAGAGCCTGCCAAAGTGACTCAACTCTGCCTGATGGAAAGCATGAATAGAGTCCAAGAGTTGTGGTCACCATACTCATTGCAAATGCAGACAATTCAGTATGGTGACCCACACTATGGCGGTCTTGTGAGATGTTTTTTTACACCTCGTTTGGGAACGTAAGAGGCATGACAGTCATCGTGACAGTGTAAGGCTTACACAGTTACCACGATAACTGTCACCCCTACATCATCACCCTGTCCCTTTCAACTACTGACAAAACATTATCAATATTCATTTATATTAAAAGCTTCATTTCATAATGAACATTTAATTAAACTCTTACAAACCCGATAAGCCTGTTTACAGAGGGAAATCCACGCTAATGAAGTCGGGTAAAAGCGCTGATTAAGGTCACACATATTGTAACGATAATGGAATTGTATTGTTCTGTAAATCTTACTAGGATATGTAATTAAAATAATTTAACATGGTACGAATTGTAAATAGGTTAAGGATAATGTTAGAAACAGCCAAAAATAGATGTTTGCTAGCTACAGCCAGAAAAATTCTACACGTCTATTTACTGCCAGGTAGTCTCAATTATGTATTTATAATTATGATTAATTGTTAAACGATTTATGATAGAGCAAAAATAAGTTCTAGTTGACGAATTTGGCTATTGTTTTAAAATAGTTGCAACACCAAAATTCATTTAGAGGTATGGAAAATTGGGTAGCACCTGAACAGTACAGTAAAAGATACTGACTCTACTAACAAAGTTGAGGTATGATTATTGTTAGCTCACGCTATTCTAATTACACAATATTAGGTGAAGATAATTAATGTAGTTATTATTTTAGACTAAGAAATATAGCAGAATTTTATAATGCAGAAATATGTAAGTTATAAATAAATATTGAAAAAAAAAAGACAACGCCCGTATTCGGTATATTTACAACCATTTAATTTATTACCAAATAAGTCGGACATTTGATACACAATGTCATATAGTGTCAAACTAAGCAAAGCTTGTACTATGTCAAATGGACTGACTGAGAAAATACTTTTATATTTTTTTTGTAAATACATACATATCATATCATCAACTCCGAAACAAATATTTGCAGATCACACAAACATTTGGTCCGACCCGGGTATCGAACCTGAGACCTCAAGCACAGCAGTCGCATTCACTACCGCTGCGCCACCAAGGCACAAAATATCTTATACACGAAGTTTTAGGGTGATCTATAAAAGATATACAATGTGAATGACATTATACTACTAGGATTACAAGTCTTGCTGTCATTATTAACAGTCGGTGTGGTGACGGATTCAGAACACAGTGTTACCACCCTTATTCATCCCATGGGTGTCGTAAAAGGGGACTAATGGAACAAAGTATGCAAGACAACATCATTACAAAGAGAAGGAAAACTTGAAACAAACCCTATTCCAACCCGTCTGGCCAGCGTGGTATAGTAGGCCAAAACCTCCTTGCTCTTTAGCAAGGCCTCTCGTTAGAGGCCTTGCTAAGGAGCAGCGGACTGCAGTGGACTGTAAAAGGCTGTTTGATGATGACGATGATGATGATGTTATTATTTACAAATGTGGTCTAAAATAATTATTTGATATAGTCCAAATTGTGTTTAAATGGCAACATTTTCAAAGGCATTCTATATTAATAGAGATAGATGTGGCAGCCCTTTGATGGTTGATATGGAAAAAAGCGTATCACAAATTAGAAATTTAATGAAAGACAGTTGCTAAATCCGCCTATGTACATAAAGTGCATGATGTATAAATAAATAAATAATAAATAAATCGTGTATTTAAGAAACTTTGTACATATTGAAGTAAACGAACAAGTTTTTATGAGGAGCCTAGTTTAATTGGTTGCCGTATGTTTCCATGAAGGGGTGCTGGGCTAGGAAACCTCCACGTGGTGGACCCTGGTAACGTTGGCGATGGTGCTCATCACTGCCAACGGCTAATATTCTAGCACGAAGAAGAGGAGGCCATTTTCTTCGGCCATTCGGTTGAGGCTTGGTCCAACAGAGCGGGCATATTTGTCGATTTCTCCGTTGGCTCTTCGCTCTTCGGAGCAATGAGGAGGAAAACCTCGATAAAAAATCATTATGGTGGGACCCTTTCATGGGTCGAAGTTTCTCCACTGTCAATAGTGGAGAAAGGAGAACGGGCTCGGTGTGTACTCACACTGCCGCCGAGCAGGCATTGGAAGATTTAATCTTCCTGCCACCGTTGTCACATCGTAATCCCGAAAGGAGTGTCGTGGTTATGTTTCGCGACACCAATCGGGGGCGAGGGTCTTGGCTTAGCCGCCTCGACTACGAGGAAGAAAACCTCTATAAAAAATTACCCCGAATCCAGTGTTCTGGTGCGTGGCCAGGGGATGCATGGCTGATGGGTAGTTCAGTAGTAAGCGCACTCCCAGCCGAGGCACCTGCGGACCCCTCGGTTGGGCACAAATTTACGCTTGCCCGGGTATTGGGGATCTATGCCCGGGTCGACCTCTATTCTCCCCTAATCGTGGGTACAAAAATGGAAAATATCTCAAATAAAAATAACAAAAATATTGTAGAAAAGAAGGAGAAGAGTGCGAAAGAGAAGAACGCAAGGGCGGGCGACCTCTCGTCCAACATAGAGGACGTAATGGCTGGAACACCTATTTCGGTGGGGCTCCCAGAAGCCAGTATGGCCGCTGGGAGCCGAAGAACATCGGAACGGTTACGTTCGAAATCCACTGCGTACTCCAGTGCGAGGACGGACGTGCTGGACTTCATGGAGACGGAGCTGTGTGACAGCCGAAAACGCGGACGCTCCAGGGATGAGGAGAGCGATACATCACAGGAGATGCTACCTCCTAAGGTAGCAAGCAGCCGCAGAGGGAGGTCACGAACCCCGATCTCGGCCCCGACAGGCTCCGTCTTCTGTAAGGCGGAAGCCTATAGACGGGTCAGGGCAGACGGCGAAATCTTAGCGGAGGATAAGATCGCTGATCTCCTGCTAAAAATAAAGGAACCGATGGTGGGGGATTCAGTTCCTCAAACACCATCGTCCATGCAGGAGAGAGCGAATGCGACGGTGGCCATTTTTCACGAAGTGGCCACCAAGTCGAGTAACCTTAAGGGCTCTTTTGTGAAAGCCCTTAAGGACTCCTCTTCCGCTATTGCGGGGGTCGTGGATACCCTCATCGGTGACGTAGCTCGTCTCCAGGCCGCCAACGATCGCCTGACGGGGCAAGTGGCTGAGCTCAGCGCTCAGTTCGCCCAATTCCGGGCGCATCGCCCGACAGCGGATCCGGTCACGTCCCCGTCTCAGCCTACCCCCTCTTCCAACCTCGGTGGCATTCCTGATGCCCATCTGCGCCAAATAACAGAAACAGTATGGCGCGTGATGGACGGGCGTCTGGCTGGTCTGGAGGCAAGGCTGCCACCAGCCTCTGTTGTCCGGCCGCCGCTCGCGGCCCATGAAGCGAAGGTTGCATCGGTGTCAGCATCGCTTCCCGTTGCGACTGGTCGCGTGTCCTACGCGGCGGCGGCAGCGGTCTTTGCTGCTCCTGCAACTGCTTCGAGGGCACGCCAAGCGGCCAAGGCAACAGCCCGGACGCCTGCACAGAGGTCAGGGACCAAAGCAGCGGCAAAAACTGGGGCAGAGTTCCCTCCGCTCCCCACTCCAACCGCTGTATCTGGCACCTCCACAAGTGCTCCCTCCACATCTGCCCCTTCCACGGATGGTTGGCAGGTAGTCGGGGGGGCTAAAAAGTCCCGAAAGCGGGGTAAGAAGGCTGCACAAAAAGCAGCCTCTACCCCGCAGGCGTCATCAGCTGCGGTGGATGCCACAAAAACGCCGCGCAAACTACAGGCGCCTAAAAGCGCGGCCGTGGTATTCACTGTTTCACCGGAGGCAGCTAGCGGCGGGCTGTCCTACGCGGCCATTTTCAAAAGGGCCCGGGAAAGTCTCGCACATGATTTCGGGACAGTAGGTGTCAGAATGCGCCTCGCCCAAACGGGAGCTCGAGTCCCCAAACGGGGCGCGACAAAAGCTCCGCACGTCGGCCCCCCCCCCTTACAGAGACATTCCAGCCCAGTTTCCTGCGGGATGTGGTCGAGGGCCTTTTCCCGCAGCGGGTGGAGCACACACCCCCGTCGATGGTCTTCATGGCCGGAGACGGCGGGGGGAAAGGGGAAAATGTTCCGCCCGTCAGGGAATCGGAGGTGGGGGCGGTTGTTCTACGGATCCGCTCTAAGAACACCGCCCCTGGGCCAGATGGGATACCTGCCCGAGTATTGGCACGAACCCTCGACCACATGTCGGACCGCATCAGGGAGGTCTTGGACGCTAGCTTGTCGTCCGGACGCTTCCCTGAGTGCTGGAAAAGCGGGAAGCTGGTCTTATTAAGGAAGCCGGGACGGCCTACCGATTCGGTGGCGGCCTATAGGCCCATTGTATTGCTGGACGAGGTGGGTAAACTGTTTGAGAGGATACTCTCTGCCCGCATCGTCCGGCACCTTTGCGAGGTGGGCCCCGATCTGTCGGACGCCCAATTTGGTTTTCGGGCGGGGCGGTCGGTCGGTGCCGTGCTGCGCCTGAGGGCCGTTACCGAAGAGGCGGTGAGCTGTGGCGGTGTGCTGTTGGCGGTGTCGTTGGACATCGCCAACGCATTTAATAGTCTGCCATTTAGCTGCATCAGGGAAGCACTCCACTACCACGGGGTGCCAGAGTACCTGAGGCGGCTTGTGGCAGACTATCTTGCGGAGCGTACCGTCGTGTACGAGGACCGAGATGGTATTCTGAGGCGGTGGCCCATGTCGTGCGGTGTTCCACAGGGGTCCGTCCTCGGACCACTCCTGTGGAATATGAGATACTACTGGGCCCTTCGAGGTCATCTTTCCCCCAGGCTGGGCGTAATTTGTTACGCCGATGATACATTGGTCACAGCCCAGGGGGCGAACTTTCAAGAGGCGGCGCGCCTGGCCACCGTGGGAGTCTCTTTGGTGGTCGGGCGCATTGAGGCGCTGGGTATACGGGTGGCCCTAGATAAGACGGAAGCCCTTTTGTTTCATGGGCCCCGTCGTGGTCCACCCCCCGGTGCCTCTATCGCTGTCAATTCGGTCCTCGTACCGATTAAGGCCCAGATGAAGTATCTGGGCCTGATCCTCGACGGCAGGTGGCTCTTCGACGAGCACTTCCGACAGCTTACTCCAAAGCTGGTCGGCGCTGCTTCTGCTCTTGGGCGACTTTTGCCCAATTTGGGTGGAGCCAGCGTCGCGACGAGACGGCTATACACGGGGGTTGTTCGGTCAATGGCGTTGTATGGTGCACCGGTGTGGGCGGCGGCTCTGACTGCCCAGAATAGGGCTCGCCTCTGGCGCCCTCAGAGGATATTGGCAGTTAGAGCCATACGCGGTTACCGCACCATATCGACGGAGGCGGCGTGCGCCTTGGCCGGAACTCCCCCGTGGGATTTGGAGGCGGAATTTATCGGCAGACTTCTGACGGCGCCGTGAGGCCGCTCGTCGAGCCACGATGGCTCGTTGGTCGTTCCGGTTGGAGACTCCACGGGCTGGCTTTGCCCTCGTGGAGGCTCTCCAGCCGGTCATCACCGAGTGGGCAGGGCGGCAGCACGGGACCCTTTCCTTCCGGCTGACGCAGGTCCTTTCCGGGCACGGTTGCTTCGGGAAGCATCTGCACTCGGTCGCCAGGAGGGAATTGAGTCCCGCCTGTCACCACTGCGACTGCAGTGAGGACTCGGCCCAGCACACGCTAGCGGTTTGTTCCGTCTGGGCGGCGCAGCGTGGGGTCCTCACTGCAGTTATTGGAGATCTCTCGCTACCGGCTGTCATACGCTCCATGGCCGGTAGCGACAGTTGTTTTACCGCGGTCGCAACCTTCTGCGAAGACGTAATTTCGCGGAAGGAGGCGGCGGAGAAGGCCCGGGAGGACGATATCCACTCGGACCCAATTCGCCGCCGGCGAGCCGGGCGGCGGAGGCGCGCATACCAGTGCCTCATGCCGCCTTGAGTGTGGCCGCGGGTGGACGGGATGGGTTTTCCCCTCCATCCGCTACAATGGCCAGCCGCGAGGAGGCGACGTCCGCGTGTGCCGTACGTCGCCTAAAATAGAGAGTTTATCCGCAGATGGTGCCCGAGGTAGCGGGCAGGCGCTAGGTGGGATCTGGATGTCGTAATAGCAGCGGTTCCCGGATCCCTCCTACCTCAAGAGCAGAGTGGTACACCGTGTGGTTTTAGTCGGTCCGATTCCGACACACCACCCCGCCGTAAACCCCGGTGGGGTGACGGCCCGAGGGGGTTTCCACACGTTAAAAAAAAAAAAAAAAAATGTTTCCATGAAACCTCAGAAGCACACTCACATTTGACGGTACCATAAAACGATAGTAAAATTGTTCTACAAGCTTTTCTCAGCATTTTGCGACATTGAAACTTAAAGTTATCAATGCCAGTCACGAGTTTGGCTATTTTCGCATACCAAGCTATTTTCGCCAGTTTATACACAGGACAGCTGTTAAACATACCTTTATGGCATCAAAGTAATGTCAACACTAATACATGCACGCCCAAACGGCTGCTATAAGGGTACACTGCTGTCATCTTCCCCGTAACAACGCTTCACCATATTCTTAATGAAGAACTTCTTCGTCTGCACACTAGTTCAATTTCTGTGCTATTACAGCTGTTGTTTATTTCTTTTTCTTCCCTAAAAAAAACCAAAAATACAAAGGGGTACAGTTTTCATCGCTGGAAGAGGAGACTGTTGTCTTCGAGCAGGTTTTGGAGTAATCTCCGAGGCATATTGGAAAAAGGTTTTGATTTTTCTTTTTTTTATGTATGTATGAAAAATGGATCCATAAAACACTTTTTAAATTTTGCAAAAGTTACGATGCAGCCAAGTAAATGTAAGAAATCACCCACGACATAAAAGATTCTCCATATTTCATCCGATACATGGTACACTTACCCTGCTATAAATTAATCTCGTAGGTTGATCCTATTGTACGGCGTATTCGCACGAGCGGTCGTAACCGGTCACTTGCCTACATAGCGTAACCTACATCGGTTGAGGATCATAGCGTAAGAAGGCTTAACCGGTCAAAAGTTTCAAACTCATGTTTCACACGCATCTTCATGGAATATATTTACATAAATTGAAGGTATAAGTTGGAATATATTATAAAAGAAATATAGCTTCAAGTTGGTATGTAACTAAGCAATGCCAGTAAGATATGCACTGTATATGTCAGCACCTGTTCTTTAAAGTTGGCTATGACTGCGAATTTGACGTGTGCATGACAATGATACCCAACAAAGCTCAAAACAAAAACAATTAATTAAAAAATGTTGATATCTTTTAAATGGACAAAATTGACACTATCTCAATGTGGTAGAGAGTCAAGATCCGTCCTGGTAACCTGATAGTAAGTGACTACCGTTTCACACCGCCGATGAACACCTAAAACCAATCTTACCATGGGTTTGCCGACTCTATATATAATTTTAACGTCATCCGAAAATTCCAACGACGGACAACCTTTCTTTTATAAATCAGCTACAAAAAAGAGGACCAGTCGAAATGAGTAAAGCTAACATCCACAGTTCACCTCTAATTCTGAGGCTCCGTTCGTTCACCTTACCTCAGTGTACATAGGAGAAGCTTCATTCTAATTCGACACGTTCCTTCACGGGCACGTAGACATTTCGCAATATTTTTGAAAATCCGAACGGATTTCCGAGTCCAAAGAATGCAAATCAGGTTATTGACATGTCAAACCTATTTTTCACGTAAGGTGCCCAGATTGAGGGCAGCGTGGCCCAAATCAACGCCACTTTAATTTTACTGACCAGTTGACATTATCCGATTCCGTCCTGTGACCAACAAATGTTTTCCTTTTTTACCCGGTCGTCAAGAAAGGCCTAATATTTTCTATGCGAATTGGTATATTTACATTTTTTTGACATGCCAAAATTTGTACACAATAAAAAAGGTCTGGAAATAAGGATAGTACCTACACAGTTTTTTTGTACAACGTGACTTATATGCGAAAAAATATTTTAAAAGGTTACGTTAAACATAATCGAGTGCGGTTGTTCTCTTATAGTTTGGTTTTACAGTTTTCTTTTTATGCGTTACATTAAATGAATTTTGTTTGACGATGCTCAGTTGAGTACATTAACATAAATTTTCTTACCGTTTATTTTTCTTTAAATTACATACCTATTAGCAATAAATAGTTTTTAATCTGGAATGAAGGCCATTTTACTTTTTTAAGTTATAGTTTATAAACATCATCTTTACAGACATCTGGTCCCTGTTTCTTTTATCATTATCGTAGCTAAATAATTAGTAGCGATAACAAGTAATTGTGTTTTTCTATACCTAATGTGGAAAAATGGGATATACATATGGCCATCTTACTGAAATCCACAATTTCTTTCTAAATCAGACCATCATCTCTCTTTCTTAATTTAAGAGACAAGCCTTTGTCAGTCGAATAATCACCAGTCTTCTCTGTCCTCTGTGATCTGTTTAATCTGCTGAAATGCCACGACTTCCACTTTCTCTTACACTTGCTGTATGTATGTTAATCTAGGCCGTCCACGTTTTCTCTAGCATTCTATTTTTCCTTCCTAAAGAAGTGGTCGTATCGTATCTTCTGGCTAAATATTTTGCCTCTTCTGTCTTCAAGATCACTCAACAACTGCCTCTCTTCATTTACCATTAGTATGTCTCACATATATAATGAAATTAAAGTATATAAAGCCAAAATATAATATGTATTAGCGAGACTTTGTTGTTTTGTATTTATATCCAGTTCAAAACAATACTAACAATAATTTGAAATACACATGATTTATTTTACCTCTATCTAATTAAATAGCTGTCTAGTAAATAATCGAAGTATAGCTATAAATAGCGATTGTGTTTCAAGAACTTACTGAAACCAGTGGAAAGCTCTACCCATGTAGCGAACGACGATGTAAGACATGAAGGTGCGGCATATTAGGCGTATGTACACAAAGGTGTAGACATGAATTAGGTCTGGTTTACACTTGACGAGTGTCGAATATATTTTGACATAAATTTGTGAATAACAGCAGAAAATTTTGCTAAAGTTAAATTAGAAATAACGTCTAATAAAACTAAGGAGAAAAACAGCACAGTAGATGCATTCGGTAACGGTGAACGTTTCAATATTACTATTGCCGACATGAGCCATGGTACCACAAATAGTATTTTTATGTTACAGAGGATTAACTAGTAGACAAGCCAGCTGAAGGTAAGTAACCACCGGTGTCCATAGATCTCCGCAACTCAGGAGACAAGTGCGTCGCCGTCATTTTAGTATCTCCCTCAGACTGGAAACAGAGAGCCGAGTCTGGGTTTTATAATCACACTCACTCAGTGAAAGCAACGAAAGAGTAATCCTGTGACAAGCATTTAGGATTACTGGATTTACCTACAAGCATATATAGTTTCAAGTTTGATAATTGTTATTAAGTTTTCAAAATTTTTCTCACAAAAATCTCAAGACTCTTCACGAGTCAAGATAAGGGATCAAGGAAAATAATCAATAATGCTTTGATTACGCTTATCTCCAGGACGGATGCCGGTTTATTACAAATATCGATGCAAGTGTGTCTAAGCCTTATTTGTCAAGCGTCGGCTACAACGTAGTTCAATTAAACGGTTCATTAAGCATTAAAAGTTCGTCTGCATACTAAATATGGAAGATTCTGTAAGCTTTCCATTTATTATTATCAAAACATTTTCGTTTAACGTTTTAGTAAACAGATTATATAGAGTTAAAAAAACTGTTGTTACATATTCAGAATGTTTGATAAACAATATTGATTGCCTATCAATAATAGCTATGCCTATATAAAGTGCCCAAAAGACGAGCTTATGGAAAATTTGTGAAAGTTCGAAAGGTCACAATGGTATCTCATAGCTTCAAGGAGTCCCCGTAACTCAGTCTTGAGGGAAAGAATTAGGGATCAGCAATGTCAAACCGAAGAATGACTAACTTAAAATTCTTAACAATTGAAAACACTAAATTATTAACAACAGTACCCTACCCTTAGCAGCGAAACATGCGAAGAAACAAAGTAGGCAGTAGGCATGTGAATCTGAAACCTCTCCAGTAGTTTGAAGGCTATCTTTACTGAATCCCATAGGGTCGAGGGAATCCGTAAAGTAGAAAGACAGCCTAGATCTTTAACACTACAGTATTTTATTTTTCTTACACATACATTTTGGTATCAATACGAAAAACAAGATAAATCCTACCCAATAGACTATATTATATTATAGTATAGACTTTTGCTGTACTTACTAGTATTTGTACTATAATACTTGACGATATTTAAGGATTGTCGTGTTACCGCAAATTGACTAATATACGGGCGGTAATAGTAACCATAGGTATTAATATTAGTCTATGCGTCCTGACGGACGGACTGATGTCCGTATTAGCTATCATGTCGTAATGTTTTTTTATTTTTTAACGCGTGGAAACCCCCCTCGGGCCGTCACCCCACCGGGGCTTACGGCGGGGTGGTGTGTCGGAATCGGACCGACTAAAACCACACGATGTGCCACTCTGCGCCTGACATAGGAGGGATCCGGGAACAGCTGTTATTACGACATCCAGATCCCTCCTAGCGCCTGCCCGCTGACGCGGGCACCATCTGCGGATAAAACTCTCCTTTTAGGCGACGTACGGCACACGCGCACGTCGCCTCCTCGCGGCTGGCTACTGTAACGGATGGAGGGGAAAACCCGTCCCGTCCACCCGCAGCCACACTCAAGGCGGCATGAGGCGCTGGTACGCGCGTCTACGCCGCCCGGTACGCCGGCGGCGAATTGGGTCCAAATCGAGGTCGTCCTCCCGGGCCCTCTCCGCCGCCTCCTTCCGCGAAATTACGTCTTCGCAGAAGGTTGCGATCGCAGTAAAACAACTGTCGCTACCGACCATGGAGCGTATGACGGCCGGTAGCGAGAGATCTCCTCCAATAACTGCAGTGAGGACCCCACGCTGCGCCGCCCAAGCGAAACAAACCGCCACCGTGTGCTGAGCTGAGTCCTCACTGCAGTCGCAGTGGTGACAGGCGGGACTCAATTTCCTCCTGGCAACCGAGTGCAGATACTTCCCGAAGCAACCGTGCCCGGAAAGGATCTGCGTCAGTTGGATGGAAAGGGTCCCGTGCTGTCGCCCTGCCCACTCGGCGATGACCGGCTGGAGAGCCTCCACGGCGGCAAAGCCAGCACGTGGAGTCTCCAGCCGGGACGACCAACAAGCCATCGTGGCTAGACGAGCGGCCTCTCGCCACTCGCGTATCTCGTCGGGCGGGGGCCGTATGCCGCTACCCACCCGGAAGTCAGCCGCTCGCCGATAAACTTCGGCGAGCACTTCCACCTCCAAATCCCACGGGGGAGTTCCTGCCAAAGCGCACGCCTCCTCCGTCGATACGGTGCGGTATCCGCGTATGGCTCTAACCGCCAATTTCCTCTGAGGGCGCCAGAGGCGAGCCCTATTCTGGGCGGTCAGAGCCGCCGCCCACACCGGCGCACCATACAGTGCCATTGACCGGACAACCCCCGTGTATAGCCGTCTCGTCGCGACGCTGGCTCCACCCAAATTGGGCAAAAGTCGCCCAAGGGCAGAAGCAGCACCGACCAGCTTTGGAGAAAGCTGCCGGAAGTGCTCGTCGAAAAGCCACCTGTGGTCAAGGATCAGGCCCAGATAATTCATCTGGGCCTGAACCGGTACGAGGACCGAATTGACTACGATGGAGGCGCCGGAAGGCTGACCACGACGGGGCCCATGGAACAAAAGGGCCTCCGTCTTGTCCAGGGCCACCCGTAAACCCAGCGCCTCAATACACCTGACCACCCGAGAAACTCCCGTGGTGGCCAAGCGCGCCGCCTCTTAAAGGTCACTCCCCGGGATCATGTCGTAATACGTCAACCCTGGTCTACGTGTGACTTTAAATAAATAAATGTGAATGTGTGTTTTAATTCTTTATTTAAATTTTCGATCGGTTCGACCGGAGTGATTACACGGCCGTACAGAAAATAGATGTTGAGCAACTGTTTCGTTACTTGCGTGAGGTGAGGTTACCGAAGCCCAAATCCCTCCCCCCTGGCTTTGAAGGGGAGGGGGAGAGGTTTAAAATACATTTGTGACTTTTGAATTGTAGGTGTCCATAGGCAGCGGTAGTTAGTTACCTACTATCAATTGGTTTGCTCATTTGGGATATAAAAAGGATAGATAAGAAGTTGCTCTCCTAAGACATAAAAAGGGTTGATAAGAGATACGAGTACTATAGTTTTCAAAACATAATTTGATCTCTGGGACAGTTGTCATTAGTGTCATTTTAGAACTTATCGATATACATTTTAGGTGTGAATTTTTATATTTATAATGGACCTATCGTATTTTATTTGTGATAAAACTAGCACGTATAGAATGAAAATATAGGTGATACAAAATACAATAGCTTACTTAAAGTTACTTCGTCTTTATATCTGTCAGAGATCAAGCTATATTTTAAGGACGAATACTATTTATTATAGAAATTCTTGGCATATAATGGTTTTCAGGGGTGTTGGTAATCTACTTAAAGATTAGTTTATTGATGCATTGATGATTACCCTATTTATACTGTTTTGGTGGTTCTTGTTCCAAGAACCTAGCATGACTAACTGACATTAAGCTGTCAGGTTTCACGTAATAATTTAACTTCGAGATATGTGATTTAAGATTTTTATTAGTTGGTCTCCATGTTCACGAAAGTTTAAGTGGTCACTACATCGAAAATTACTTATTACATTATGAATAGGACGAACTATGATAATTGCTAAAACTTTTTAGTAAACACGGGCAAATAGACGTGATCATTACCAGAAGGTAAACTTTCATAATAAATACTCCTTTAAAAAGTATTGAACATCCAACGTTGACTGTAATGTGATTATATCGTAATGGAATCGGTATTCTGCTAGTCTTAGTAATGTCTTAGTAATAACTCTTTAATACGAGAATTACTTCGATTTTGAATGGCATTTAAAGATCGAAAGTAGATCGAAACTGAATTTTTAATACAAATTTTTATTGTGAGAATTGAATTTATTACAAGTCTAATTGCTAAGGCGTTGGAGCACTAAAATCACAGGTAAAAAAAAACAGTAGCAGTCGTGGGACTGCCGATAGAAGTGAAAACGGAACTATTAAGTTGAGAGTAATTAAAACTATATGCAAAAATTATATGAAATTTTTTATGTTTCATATATAGCTATATATCATATATAATATATAATAATAATAAATTTCATATATAATATATAATATCATATTCTCCATAGCTATAGATATACTATTATCATTAGCATGTCGGTGACGCGAACCGAGGATTTTACCCTCTACCAAAACGCTCAACGCGCCTAAAGAAGTTTTCACTTCAAAAAAGCTAGGCGTACATACTTAAGTTACGATTGTTTGAGTACTAATCGAGGTACCAACAACATCGCGAGAGCTATTTTTTTTTAATTTGTTAGATATAACACTAGTGGTGTAGTTATTACTAACTTTTGTCTACTAATAAGCTCAGTAGTGATCATGAAAAGATAACTTTTTTAGTTATTTATTATAATTTATTTATTTAAGAAAAAAATCAAATTACATTTGACATTCTGACCACAACACTATTTTCTTAGTATGTTAGAAAATATTTCGCGAGTTATCGACTCTAAAAATTAAAAACTTTATCCACTCCTTAGCTTAACAAGTGTGTAGCGAAGTTCCACTTCTATCAAAGGTCCTAAACAGCATCTTACAGTGACTTGTTTGAAGTCAGTCATTGTCACTTCTTAAAAGAAAGCACTAACTCTTGCCCTTCAGAAATATGTACAAATCGTTATTTTCAATCCGTTAAACAGGTTTGTAGTTCTTGGACTGACACATGACAGAAGCTTCGCTGGATGTTTTGAGTTCTCATGCGGTCTGAGGGTCTGAGTTTGTAGGAAAACAAAACGAAATTATATCAACAGGCAAGTTTTAGAGGACTTTCAAATCTTGTACGATGCACATGTAACTCACTAAGGTAAGGCAGGTAAGGGTATCTACACTTTCAGGAGTAAAAATAAAAAGGAGAATGGATCAGGGGTACGAAGGTTTTAAGTGAAATATTCATAATCAATTAACACGTAGTAGTAGAATAATTATTAGAGTATATTTATTTACTAATCTCCTACGTTCTGTTAAATAAAACAAATCTACATGACCCAATATAAATAGTTTATTACTCTTAAATATCAAAATAGTTTACAGCTAAAAATGATATACGAATTCAATAGATACAATAAAATATATCTTACATGATTTGATGATAGATGCCAAATATTAACGATAATATTCAATTCTTAAATTTACTGTAAAAAAGTATGATTTTTAAACACTTGCAACATTTATCTGTTGATCAATATAAGATGGATCTAATAAAATACATTTCTATAAATATATTGCCTATATACCTCAATAAATTTATATTTCATAAATAATATGAACGTTACGATCATTTGAGTAATAAAAAAGGTTAAGCTTAAAAAATAATTCTTTTTGGTACTCTCTAAATCAAAATTCACGCCATTTTGTTGTAGTGTTCAAATTTCAAATCAGGTTCTTGTTTTTTTTAACGGTCACCGCTGGTACTTAATTTATCGTCTCGGTGTAACTATCGTAACGTGGCCTGTCAGTTTTGTTTCACGATGTGTTCAAACAAACAAAAAAACTAGAGTTGTATTTTACTCAGTTTGTGGCACGTTGTCAAGATTTTCATAATACCATTAGATTTACTAATACAACAACTAGCAACATGATTATTAATGCTCTACGGCGTGTCTAATATGCGTGGTTAGCAACAAAAAGGCCAGCATCGGCTCCCACACCTGTTACAGATCCCGCCGTGTATTTGCCCATGCTCGCTTGGCCGTTAGCCTGAAAAAGAAATAATTAATGTACATATATTCGGTAGTTGATTATTAAAATAATATGTGACAGTAAAAATAGAATTGGGTAGATGACTCTATCGTAAATAAATAAGAATGTCCACTTCATTAAAACTAATATCGCAAAACATCTCGGAAAAAACCATTAACATAGCTTTTTATTATTATTACGAATTTCAATCAAATATACACTGAAATATATTGTTCAATTGAGTAATCTAAAACAGTGACATCACAATTTGGTATTTAGTAATTTTTTTATACAAAATTGTCGTTATGACAGATGATAAAAAGTAACTAATTTGACTAAGGTCATCATCTAGCCTATTATGTACACCTCAAAAATGAGTTTTTTTTTGAAAAAAAAAAACTACTGCTCTAATAATATTTCTGTGTCACAGCACCTTTAGAAACATACATGAAACGAACCCAGAATACCCAGCCTCAGAACAATAACTTGTGGATCACACAGTGTTGTCCCATGTCAGGTTTGAAACCACAAGACTCAGCCCAATTGAAAGCCGCGAGGTGACCGCTTAATTCACTGCGCCATTCGTGCACTCATTTACATCAACATGCCAAAATTGTCTGTTAAAACAATTAATACACATCTATGGTTTAAATTTTTTTTTTAAATAATTAAAATTGCATGCAACTTTTTTCATGTGTTTATGTTCGTTACATTATTTTTAGGCAGCGTGACGTGTCATATTTTAGTTATTATCATATTTCGTGACTCTAATATGGTGTGGGGTGTTCTTAAAATATGATTGCACTGTAATTTACTATAATATAACATAAACTAGGGGTATATCATCATCATTGTCAATCTATCGTAGTCCACTAGGCTACTCCAATTGCACGCCAGTTAGTTTTATCCTAGGGTATATTCATTTGCGTGGGCCAGAATTATTTTTAAGGGGGTGCATTTACATCAACATATTCTATTAACAAATATACCATATAAAATTATACTAAGTCTTTATCTGTAAATTCTACTTTTTTTATAAAATAAGTTAAAAATCTAGGTATATATTTTCTTTTCTGCCAGAGGGGTGCAACTGTACTTATGACTATTGAAAAGCCGCCAATACTCGTAAATAAATTATATACTTATTTAAATTTTCCTAAATTTTAACACAAAAATATTGTGTTAACACCATCTGCCGATTTTAAGCCTCTTAACAGGGAAACAGTACGGAGCCATCGACTCACCTTTCAAATTAACGAGCAAGGTTCTGATTTGGAACCAGCTAAAGTTCATAGATGGCGCTGCTTTAGCCTTTTATAATACTGTCAGACACTCAAAATTTATGCTTTTATTTATGGTAACATTTTTAAAGAAAGTAAAAATTGAAATTGTCAATAAAAAATGTCAAGTGAATATTTGCAATCAACTAACAAACACCTGCCGCTCCTTTTTTTTTTCAAATTAACGAATTAAGACCATTCAATATGTACTGTAAAAACGTGTTCCTATTTATTTCTAGATGTGTGCCTCGTTGAAACTCATGCAAGCAACTATATACTTCAAAGTAATTCTAATCAGGCATTAGTTGCACCATTCTTTCTGTACCTACCATATTTCCTACATATCGAAAAATTAAAAGGGAGGGTAAGATGGAGAGGTGAAAGAAAGAATACTGAAAATACACCTCATGTCCAGCAGTGATATGTTAAAGGTGGTTGATGTGATATAAGCTAATACTGTTAACTATCATCTATATTTAAGTACCACCTAATTAGGATTGCTACCCGTACTTTATAATAAAGTATTGTACATTATTTTAGATAGTTGTAGTGAGAACTTTAAAGTACACGAAAACATTTGCTGTGCGATTGTTCAGTCGAGACACTAATTTGATGCAACTGCAAAAAAACAATAAAAATGTTTTTAAATACAATAACAATAAAAAATTAATTGTACTTTATTTTGATACTTTAATTGCCGAAAAAAAGGCAACCCTACACCTAATCGTGAGATTGTTTAGTTTAATTTTTTTATTACAGTAAATTAAAGCCATTTAAAATTAGTACCAAAATCTGTGAGATCAAAATCTTGGTTGCAAGAACAATATATTAACTAATTTCTTATTTATAGGTTTTAGTTACAATTATTAGCTAATTTTTTCGGAAATATTGAATATTACTATGTATTTGTTTTTTATATTATAGTTTTCTTAATCTCTGGGAAAATATTACGTGAAAAAATTCAGAATTTAGAATTATGTGACACTAGAAGATAAAAAGTACCTACATAAGATTTTATTAATTTTATAGAAATACAATATTTCACATCATTCTTCACATCACTACAGTTTTTCAGGGCGGGTGACACTAGGTTGACATCATTTTATTAAAAACAAAAACTATTGCCGTGATTTGTGCACTAGATATAAAAGTAACCAAGCTAATATAACACAATTTTATTTTTTGATGTTCCTACGTATTTCTTCAGAGCAATCCCACTAAAAGGTTCTAAAGCATTTTGACTGTAACATTTTAAGGCGCTTTGCATATGGAGCAACTATTGGAGCAACTGGCAACTGGCAACTAGCTGTTTACATATATTTCAATTGAACCGCGCACACATAGCAACTCGAGTTTCGAGTTCCGGTAATCGTCAACAGTTTTCAGTTGCTGTAATCGATGACTAAGATAGTTCCTAATTGCCGCAACTAGCAACTGTTAAATATTATACCGGTTTTTAAAGTTGCCGGTTTCCTCAACCGTCAATCGCAACGCGTCGGGCGATTTCACACCCTCCCTCCCCTCTCCCTGTGCCCGATCATTCCAGTCGCTGCGTAGATTTCAACTCGGCTATGAAAGTTGCTCACAGATTGCCATAAAATTGCGGCAAACGTAAACGTTATAGCAACTATCAACTTTTTACAAGAAACTTTTAAAATGTTGATAGTTTCCTCAACTTAAGTTGCTCCATGTGCAAAGCGCCTAAACATGTTTCAAGCACTGCCGTTACGCTACACAACAGTTATTTTCAGCACTCGTACGAAACACATACGTGTCATCAACACTCTCGTACGAAACATACACGTGTTATCAGCATTCTCGTACGAAACACATACGTGATATCGGCACACTCGACGACCAAGCACGAAACAAGGAATGTAGGTAACAGAACGCTCGTCGCGGAAACAACGTGCGGGTTATTTAGTATTGCTGTACGGAACACTACAGTTGCGTTATATACGCACTGTAGACTAGTCACGGCAAGTAGTGTTAAAACACACTCTACGTACATTTGTTGGTAGCGTAAGAGTATTTCTTGTGTTTATAGACAGCAGCGAATGTGTTAAAATCTAACATTAAAATTCAAATATTTTCATCTGACTTCCAACTCTAATCATTACACTATCATACGCAATATACTTACTACCCTACTCTACAACTAGATATATTACGAAAAACCTACATAATCCCCGACAATGATTCGTTTTGTTTCACAATGAAGCTTCAAGTGTTATCTTATGGTTTATACAGTATCGGTTTTCATTCAACCAAAAAGCAATCGCGTTAGATCACGTGTGTCAATTTTAATTTATTAGTACATATCTGATAAATTAGTGTTTAGATGTTCGAAAATATAGTGTACAATTTTCTAAAATCTACCAATTTGAACGAATCAATAGCTTTTTTGTAGTCCATGCATGCGGTGTCTTGTTCGTACTAACTGCAGTAAGAAACAGCCAACTGGGTTTACACCAAAGGTAAAAAATAAAAACACAATACAATAGCACTTTTATTTAAACAGATAAGCAACACAACAAGCCAGGTGAGGATGTTTTTCAAGGATGCAAGTATTTACTGTAAGTACATGCAAACTATTACTAAACAAAGTCCGATTTCAGTTGTACTGTGTAGGTAATCAAGTTTTGATAATGTGCAGAGTATAGCACAATACGTTTATGGAAATTCTACCTTCATATAACATTACAACTGAAAATTAGGATGGAAATATAAGAAAACACGTCTTTCAGTGTTTCTAATTCATGTATATATTGATATTATAAAAATAAATACTTTTTCACACATAATTCGAGGCAACAAATGCAAAAATAGAATTTGATGATAACAAAAATAAAAAAATAACAAAAAAAACAAAAAAGGTAGTTTAACCAATAATATATCTTGGTGTCTTAAGTTTGAAAATTTAACTTTGAAGTAAGCAATAAGCTTTCAATGTTATAAACGTATTAATAAAGGTTTATAACTGTATACCCAGGTCATTTTATACCCAATAGTAAGAGACCTAATCAACAGTGCAAAGCTACAGTGCATCCGATAATATAACCGTGAGAACAGTAGTGTATGGGTATATTTAAACGCTACATCTTTATTAGTATGCATGTGCCTTGACGAAGTTAGATTTATTTGAGGCGAGGGAAGGAATAGAGCCCGCCACATACTTGCCAACGCAAGCCGCACCGTTAGCCTGTGACGTCACAAATTATAAAAATTATAGTATTCGAATTTAGATTTCAAATTTAGAATCCGCCGAACACGTGATTGGTGAGTTGGATGCGCCGATGTATCGTTGGGTTGATGCAATGTAGAATTTTGAAGTTAAAAGAAAAAAAAACACATATTAGTATAAATCTATTTTGTAAGTGTTTCATATGTAGCTATTATTATTTTAATGATTGGGAAAAACAATCATATGTATATAATATTTTTTTTTGTACTTTAAAATAATTGCCAGCTACATACGATAAATTTATACAAATAGAGCTAAAGCAAACCGACAAAACGTTGTGACGACAACACACATAAATTTTTTTTTATTTCCTTTCCTTTTTTTGTACAATTGTGATTAAAAACCTATTGTCAAATTTTATTAATGAATAATCATAAATATAATTATGATTGCAAATAATACATTTGATTACTATTATGAGTATGTTGGGTAATATTACCTTTAAATTGGTATGTTGGTGTCGACACGTCAGCGGGGTGCAATATCTCCTCAACTAGCTCACAAACAATTTAGAGAACACGAAAGCAACACCTACATACATACATGCACACTATAAAACTAAGAACATTTGGCTACCGAACTATATCTAAATGTACTAGATGTAAAATGATTTATATTTGATTAAAACTTGCAATTACTTTTTGTAATGTTTTGTAAGTTTTAGTACAGTATTTATTTTTAGATATTAATTTTACTACTGAGACTAGCGTCAGAAGTCGTATGTGTCTCAACTATACCTTCATCAACAGCTTTTACAGTCCACTGCTAGGCATAGGCCTCTCCTTAGGAATGAGGTTTTGGCCTGCTATACTACGCTGGCTAGACGGTTTGGTGTAGGCTATATTTCAAATTTTCCTTCTTTCTGCTATGATGTTTTTCTGCGCAGTTTGCTCTTTTAGTCTCCTCTTACGACGCCCTCATTGGTGTGGAAAATCTCTTCGGATCGCCTGCATTCGAGGACGCAGGAGCCGAAAGTATATCGTGTTTCCGCTTAAAACCAATCAAGTAGTGCCAAACTTCCCACCCTCTTCTGTTGTATGCTTCAAACCTGTTCAAAGCTTTCAAACACCCTTACATACATCTCCTATTTGCTATGTACACATGTAGAAAATAATATTCACCTTAGCACGCTTCAAAAGTTCGAGTTGTCCGGCAGCTACGTTCTCGTTCTTGCCAGCCCAAGCGCGGAGGACAGAGGCCTGGAGGGCACGCCCGTAGGAGAAGGTGAGTACCCACGGCCTCTTCATGTCCACGGTGTTGATAGCATTTAGGTTGACGGAAGCCTCTTCCTCGGACTGGCCGCCAGACAGGAATGTGATGCCTAATGAAGATATCAAAAAAACTTCATTTTTTAAAATTAAATTAAAATCTAAGACACCTTACACGGTCATCTGACACTGAACTAGGCGCAGCCTGCTCTATGATAACCAAACTGATGACAAACTTACTTACACCTTACTAAGTACATACATATTATATATGAATTACATCGTCAACAAAGAATAAATAACCAAGATCATCACACAAGCATTGTCTGGGGTACAAATCGAATCATCGACCGCTGGATTACAAGTTAATATCACTAGCGACCAAACTCTGATAGGAAAGCGTAATTAATGATTAAACAATACTGAGACTTGTTTGATTTCTTTAAATGTTCTCCAAGTTCAGAATCATATACAAATGAAATAACTTTTGGATTTAGTAAACCATCTGCTGCATCTAAATAGTTCAAATACAGAAATCTATTCTCTTAGCCAATTGTCTTGAAAACTGTTAATGAACAAAAAGTAACTTACCGGGAACTGCAGCAGGTACTGTCCTGAGTAGAGCAGTGCAAGTAGCACGGCCGATGTCCGTGGCTGTGTAAGTCTTCTTGCAGGCCATGCCGGCTGTCACCTGCCCAAGTCATAATTTAACATGATTAAAAATTAAAACAAAACTCGATAAAGAATACCTTTCTTATATCGTATCAGTCCTTATGTCAATCTTATTAAATAAAGTAAATATTGTACTGTTTGTAGGTGTATAAAGATAAATAGAACAGATAAATTGACTCAACCTCTACAGTACTTGACCTTTTAGAGATGAATAGTGTCACACTGCATGTTGTTGAAATTTGTATGGAACGATAACGTGACTAGTAAGCTGAATAACAAATTGTTTTATATATCTTTTCACCTTACACTGATATCTATCTTATACACGTAATACACAAAGTAGTTAGTATCTATCTGGTTATTTTTCTTTTTTTTTTTAAAAAAAGACAACGACCGCACAAGGAATAAATCCTATGACACGGGTGACTTTACAAACATACAAGAAACGGACACAAAGAACACCCAGACTCGGAACAACAATTTGTGGATCATACAAAGTATTGTCCCATGTGGGGTTTCAATCCACAACACTCAGTGCAGTAGAGAGCGGCGTAGCGACCGCTTAAACCACTAGGCCAACTGTACAATCAATTCGGGGCTAAGATAGATGGCTAACCGCTGCAAATACAAGATCAGGGCCCAAGACACTTTATTAATAAAGTACTGGTTAGTAATAATTCGATATCTTCATTTTTGTTACGTTGTTTGGTTAATTGAGAAGCCCAGTTTAGGGGAAACTTCCTATTACAGAATTTTGCAGCACTATTGTAATATTTGGATGGAAGTCGCTCATTTTCCTTGTGCACACGCAAGAGTGTGGTGCTTTTAATTACATTATTAGTACAGTAAAGGATAAGTCATATGTGTCAGATAGCTAAAGGTATGAAACTCACCATGTTGGGCTTAAGAAGAGTACCTTCGAGGTACACGTGGTGGTCATTCAACGCCTTGTAGACGGCAGCTAAAACAACCTCGGTCACCTTCTGGGCGCGGTCAAGGTCGTGGTCACCTGGAATTTAATGTCGATTCATAATAAAATGCAAACTATTTCTAGAAAGATAATATAACGTTGCTAGTACAAAAAGCAATTTTGATGGAGTAGATAAGTAGTAAAAAATGATTTTTTTTCTATCTTAAGAGCCTACCACAGTGACTCTACTCTGCCTGATGCAAGGCATGAATAGAGTCCAAGAGTTGTGGTCACCATAGTCATCGCAAAATGCAAAATTGTTCACTTTTCTTGAACTTTTACTAGTCTATCATCGTACGCTGTTAAGTATAATACCAAGTTCTTATTTTTAAGACAACTCCCTACAAGAACGTATCTTGAGGCGTGGTCTACTTCACAAACATCCATCGTACGGACACAAAGAACACCGAGACTTAGAACAATAATTTGTAGATCACACAAAGCGTTTTTCTGTGGGGATCACGAATCACAATACTCAGTGCAGTAAGAAGTGGCGAAGTAATCGCTGAAACGCCACCCAATCAGTTTTACTACTCTAACTTTTAGTAAGTCCAGCTAAGTACTAGGATAAAATAAGTGTCGAGTTGTACCCACTTACCATCGGGCAGAACTTCAGGTTCAACGATAGGCACGATGCGCTGGCTCTGGCAGATAGAGGCATAGCGGGCCAGAACATTGGCGTTCTCCATTATCGCCTGTTGGGATGGTGTGTGACGTCCGATCTTGATGACGCAACGCCATTTGGCGAAGTGGCAGCCATCTTTCTTGTATTGAGCGCAGCGTTGGGCGAGGTCATCCAGACCTGAGAAATAAAACAAAGAAAGAAGGTGAATTGCGGAAAAGAGACATGACGACTGTAAGGAATACTGCAATTTCCTTGTCATATAAACATAAGATCGTACTAGCTGGAAGAGCCGTCTGTGGTTTGAGATGCCTTTTTAATTTTTTTTAGTTTAAGAGCCTGCTAAAACGACTATCTTCTTGATGGAAAGTATGAATAGAATCCCAGAGTTGTGGTCCCCAATGTGAACGCAGACAATGCAGTATGGTTACCCACACTATGGCAGCCGAGTGTGATGCTGTTTCACACCCCCATTTGGGAATGTAAAAAGGCATTAGTCATTGTGGCAGTTGAAGTCTAACACACCATGATAACCGTCACCCCTACATCAATGAGAGTCTGGTCTCGGACTCACCAACGAAAGACGATAGCACGGATGCTGTGGTCTTTCATTACAAATATCAAAGAGGATATCAGGAAAACGAGATTTATGAAGTATTAAGTTAAAAATATATATTATTTTTTTTATATTTACTGGACTTTATTATAATAAAGTCATGTAAATCAGTAATAAAGAGCTGTTTTGTAAGAAGAATAAAGTGTATTTTGACTGTTATAGCTTGCTGTGATCGATTTAATTTGTTTGGACTTTGAATTCTAACAAATAATGTAACTAAATAGTGGCAATACGAATATCAATTCAATAAGCTCTAATATTATTTTTGAACAAGCAAACGATAAAATATTGAAGATAAGTAACACTTGAGTGGAATGTGTTACTTTTTTATCTCATATCGGAATATATTGTATTAAGAACTGTTATTAGCTTATTTCAGTAAAATATATATCTCATATTTGAACTGTATAACAGGATGAGACCTTGTACGACAATAAATTTTGAATCGAAATAATCTAAAAACAATCGAGTTAAACTTTTATAAGCCTAGGCGTGGTACTAGAAAACAATAGAATGTCTTATTCGATTTAATGTTAATAGTGTTAAATAGGACCGTAGATTACATTGAAAAAGGAATATCAGTTAAAATAGTTGCTTTTTAGTTTTTTTTTTTGTTAATGTGTCGCGGGGGACTTAGTAAACATACAAGAAACGGACACAAAGAACACCCAGACTCAACGCAAACATTTGTGGATCATAAAAAGTGTTGTCCCATATGGGGTTTGAATCCACAACACTCAGCGCAGTAGAGAGCGGCGTGGCGACCGCTTAAACCACTAGGCCAACCGAGCAGTCATTAATGATATTAATGAACTTTTATTCAGGACGCCATATTTTCTTTATTCAGAGGTGTGTTTCCACAGATAATAACCGTATAGGGACTAGATGCATCGGGAGCGCACTCTCTAGTGAGGTGATGCTGTGATGGATTGTGATTATTCTACTAACTTTAGCCATACATTACAATATTAAGTAAAACCGATAGTAATTAATATAATTTATAGGGCCTAATATTATAAACATGATAGAGTTTATTTTTTATACTTTCAAGTTTTAACTATTAAGCCGATCAGCATGAAAATTTGCACATGATTTAATTGTCATACCTCGTGTGCATTGTAAAGTAAAACTTATATTTATGCTACAAACATTTGTTCTCATCAACGTAACGAAAGGTAACATTTATTATGTAAAAAAAATAACCTACTCGATTGAAATTACTAAGTTGCAATATCTTAATGTAATAGTAATAATCTTTAATAATATTACAAACGTTACAGTGTGTTTGTTTGTTTGAATGTTTGTCTATCTTTCACGTCGCAATGGAGCGATTTTAGGCTATGATTTTTGTGTCCGGAGATAGTAAGGGAGCTGGATAGGTTTAAGCTACTTTTGACCGCGGTAAAATATCGTATTCCCATGGGAATACACATTATTTGAATCATTCCAAATTTCATTAGTTCTTTTTTACATTTTTTCGCTTGATTTGTGTACAGTACTAAATCTTTGTCAGTAGACTTATAAAAAAAAAGTTTCTTATAGATGGTGATACATAACATAAGATACTTAAGCTCTTTAGCGACATTCTTTTTAATATTTTTTTAATTTTAAATATTAGAAATGCGAAACTTTCAAGGATGTACCGATGTTTGCTACTCATTCACGTAAAAACTACTGTACAGATTTAGAAGAAACTACAGTAATATAGTTTAAACATCAGAATAACGCATAGGCTAGTAATTATCGTGGCATTCATTCGTCATAGACTCGAACCGAGCTGTGGGAAAAACTGAGTAAATAATATTTTTGTGAGCTTATAGTAACCAATTTTTTAGGAACTTAGTAAATTATAATTAGAGATAAACACATACAACATTCAATATAAGTTACATCAGAAATAACTAAAGATGTTATCAAAATTTCAAACATCGCTTGCAGATAACGCTGTATTTAGTGATAATAATTATGTCTTACTTAACTGATAAACATTTTAAGTACATATTATTTAGGGGGCGTGGAATTTTCATCATGATGACGTTACTTAAATATATATTCACACACATAACTATATAATGTATATACATACCTAAACAAACCACAGAGTTATTTTTTCAGTACAGTCCGTGTACACTGATTAAACTAAAGCTATGCGAGTACAGTATAGGGTCTGAGTTGTCCTTTCGAAGAACGGGCTATAGTTTTGAATCAGCCTGTCCACACGACTATATAGACGGCATACGAGCCCGTCATCGCGGACCTAAATCGTCATTAGTCAAGATTAACGAACCGAAGCAAGCAAGACACTACCGCCAGCAGGACATTTGCAAACCACAAAGAAAGATACTGAATAGGAGTTTTTTTTTTAATTCTAGTGTTCATGTCATGAATGTTGCTAAACTTGGTGAATAAATTAATATTTTTCTTTAAATACACAAAATTTTCAGAAATACATTCACATGGGATGGTCACGATACCAATATCTTTAAACTTATCCCTTAGTGACACTATCATAACTGCGATTAAAAATTGCGTGAATAGCTCTCTTTTGTAACTTTAAAATACTTTAAATATCAATAGCTATTCCCTACACCAAAATACCAATGATACACTATAAAATAGGTAAAATCCAACACTAACTGTTTCAACATCAGTCAATTGAAGAATTTTATAAAACGAGTATGCTGCACAGCAGAGTCTCTTCGAAAATGTGTGGGCCTCGCTGCAATTTAGTGGTTTCAACATTAGATATAGAAAATCTAGTACATTGCCATCAAATCTCCATAGCCATACATACACAAAGACTGACTTTGAACTGTTTAGGGCTCCCTAGCGACCGAGTGCAGACCGAAGCAACCGTGCGCGGAAAGGACTTGCGCCAGTCGTAAGGAGCGGGTCTCGTGCTGCCTCCCTGCCCACTCGAAGATGGCCGGCTGGAGAATCGCCACGGTGGCAAAGCCAACACCTGGGGCCTCCAGCCGGGACGACCTAATGAACCTCGTGGCTCGACCAGCGGCCTCACGCCACTCGTGTAACTCGAAGTGCGGGGGCCGAATGCCGCTTCCCTATGTTAAGAATGACATCCATTCACAGACTGACCTGGTGAAGATTCCTTAACTTTGCAATGTGTTAATCTATGTGGTTAGCACTGGAGCCACGAGACCCTCAATTAGTAATAAATACATAATACAGAATATCAAAAACAGAATGATTCGACAGATAGCGGATTTAATATGAACTTATATGCGATTGCGTAACGATCAAGTTCCATAATATTAATAGGATGTTCTACACGATAAGACTTGTTGGCCCCCAGAATCGTCACTTCGAAACGACACTCTAAGAAGGTCATATAGATAATAAAGTTCAACGTCATGATGACCTACCTACTTTGACATATACATACCTAGTACACATTTATTAAAAATACCACACCTATTTTTTCAAATAATCAACTTTATTTTTTAATGTTTGATAAAGTTTAGGATTTTAAACTAATTATCGCTTAATAGTTGCCATAACTATACGAGTGACGTAATTAAGACTAAGACTTATCTAACTTTCATTTTCAATCTAAATAAAATTTTGTGGGGCTGGCGTTAGCGTACCTATCAGTATGCCTTTTGATCAGTAACGTGCGATCATTCGGAGAATAACAACTACCCGTCCACAACAACAAATCAACTTAGTCCTAAAAGTTAAAAAAAATACATAAAATTCATATCTTGATTGAAAGTTCGAAGTCGGTCCTTCGAGATTATAAGAACGAGGTATAAATTACTAATTAACTTTATAAGGGTAATCAAAGCAGTAGCGTGGCGACGCACATTCTGCAAGGTTATATTAATACTCGTATTGCTAGCAGCGGATAGATATCCGAATTTTGTTATACAATAACCGTTCTACGGCTGTAGTAAATTAGGTGGATTTTCGTACTTTAAATAACTTCGATATTAACCATCTGTATTTACAGTCAGTAATGTCTTGCTTATTTCAACAATGTTAAATAATGGAGAGCCTTGAGTGGGCTTGTGTCCAGCAGTGGGTGTCTTTCGGCTGAGATGATAACGATGCAATAATGAGATACGAATTTGATGTCATAATAATTAAATAAACATTCTTATGACTAAAGTCATTGTAGTACGTAATAACATTTCTACCGTTGCGACCCTTAATTATTGTTGCACGTCTACGTACCTTCACTCGATTTTTTTTTAAGAACCCGCCAATATTACTACTCGGTCTGATGAAAAACATGAATAGAATCGAAGAGTTGTGGCACCACAAAGATTGTAAATGCAAACAATACCCTATAGCGGTCCAAACTGTGACGGTCTAGTGAGATGCTTTTTCATGTAATGCCTTTTATGCCCCGCTTGGGGAAATAAAGGCATGACAGTCATCGTGGCAGTGTAAGGCTCACACACTTATTCCCTTGCATCAATGGGATAATATTATTCTATAAGCATTAGATTCCTGTTCCATTCCAAATTCCATTTATTTATCAAACGTGAAAGATTAATTTTGTATATATTTATTATTATATTTTTTAGGCTTTTTTATAGACGATATAATTATAACAGCAGGAAATAGCCAAAAAATATAATTTCCTTATAGTGAAGGTAACATTTAATATATTTCATTTTTCTATATTTTTTAGTCTCGTTGTCCTTATATTAATATTATTATTTTGTTTTTATTATGATGACATATGTACAATTTTAATTTTACATGCTTTTATTCAATTAACACAAATGAAAATATCTTAACATTATTTGTTAAGATGTGCATGCAGCGTAGAACATTTTTAAGAAACATACCAAACATTCCCTTCGGCCACATTGGAAACTTACGGTTGGAAATCAGTTTCAAAAAACAGAATTAAAACTTAAACTTGTTTCTTAATTTTGGTTTGAAATAGGTTTCAAACAAAGAACGTTTTGTTTTGTTTTTTTTCGTATGTGACCAAAGGGCAAACATTATTTGATAATTTTTGAACGTTTTGCATAAATGTAAGTTAATGAAAAGAATATCTTTTTTACTTGATAGTATACTAACGCTACTGAATAACATGTTATCAACTATATATGCTTATTTTTTTATGCTGATCAACTCTAGTCTAGACACATTGAATTATGCATTAATTTAGCCCGGGGAAGCGCGCGCGGGGATTGTCGTTTTCATAGATTACGAATTACTAATGAATTGGATATGCGACATTTTTATTATTTTGTCTGTTTTTTTTAAAAAATAAAGTTACTAAGTTACATAATATTACAACATATAAAGGTGTTTTTACAAACATATATTGTAATAATAATGTTTCTATAAAACAAGTATTTTAATTATTACGACCTGGTGATGGTCACGGGAAGTCGTTGCATGCAAGCAACACGGGTCTTTGGATGAAACCTATATCCAGCAGTGGACGTCGTTTGGCTGAGATGATGGTGATGATTTTAGTTAACAACCGCCGTTTAGATAAATAGCTATTAGTCTGATCACAATTCAGACAATAGAGGCGTTCCCTGGCCTTAGTAGTAGTAATGTAGTACAAACACTTTGACTTTAGCACATCAAAATATTCAAGGAATTTCTAGTAAGCACTTAAAAGCTGGGTTGTTCACATTTGACGGCATTTTCAGTTCGTGTTTAACGTCAGTAATTATATATTTTATTAGAGCGTGGAGGTCCATTGACTTTGATTAGTAAGTTTATTATTTTAGTAGTAGTAGAGTTTATAGTAGAGTAGGTAGAAATAGCGCGTGGAGTTAGGTATTAAATTAATAGACTTGGCTCTAAAGCATACACAGTTTATAAAAATTACTAAAATAATCGATTTAGAAACAGCTAGAATGGTGTGTTATAGTTACTTTCATAGTATATAGTTATTTGATATTTTTTTATGAGAAAATGCTGCTGATGTTCAACGTTGACGACGTGCTTGACGTTGTGTCGAAAAAAAATGTTATTTTTGAGATACTTGATACGAAATTGGTTTACATTAATATTTTATTTACTTGCCGTTGATGATAAGTTAAACCACTATCTTGTACCTTTCTATTAGATTGATTTTTACATGATTGAACACGCAGAATCGCATTTTTTAGAACAATTTTGGCATGCGCTCATTACGAGCTTAGTAGACACATCAACGTATGGCGCAAAACTCTTTACCGCGGTCTGTTCTAATACAGTAATATTAATTAGTTCAATAATTATTCGCCAGTTTCTGATAAGACACTGGTATTACGCATAATAGAATTTGAATTTTAATAGTTTTTATTCTAGTATCTAAATTGTCTCCACGTGTACGTATAACATCTGTCTGAGTGTATGCCAGTTCAAATAAAATTGTAAGCGATGTCAAATTTTTTTTGTTATTATTTAATAATAAAATGAAATATTGATTTATAGTTGGCCTTTTTGAAATACACACGTGTAACGTTTCTTAAAATTTGTGTAAAAATATTTAATCACTAGATTTGCTTTGCCCCTATATATACCGGTTACACTGGTAAACAGTATTTTTGTTAAACAAAATCAAGTCGGTTTTTAAACACTACTACCTACCCGCATATAAACCTCATACTTAGTTTTGTTCAATCACTCTCAGTTTTCCTTAAACATAAACTAAATTGATTACGGGAATTTTGCTTACCGACGATGTTTCCGATAAATTAATATTAAATTATTGAAATTAAAACGGTTTTCTTTGGGATTATTGTTTCTGTACACCGTAATAAGATGCCCAGAGTGTGTGTAAACCATCCCGATAACTTTTGTTACATTTGCGGTCAACTTAGTATTAAAAGTCAACGTCGTAATTTGACAACATTAGTAAAAACTGTATTTTTAATTATTTTGGCTTTCCAGTGCGAAATTTGGATAAAACCTGGACTACTAGAGTTTGTTGGGCACAGTGTGTTTATTAACATCATGGGCTGAAGGATCTCGTCATATGCCGTTTGCAGTTCCAATGATATGGTCTGAACAGAAAGACCATGTATCAGATTGTTATTTCTGCCAAACTTCTATCAAAGGTATTAATCACAAATCTAGACACACCGTGAACTATCCGAATTTACAATTTACAATTAAAAAATCCTGACGATGTATTGCTACCTCCATGGCACATCAAACTCGGACTTATGAAAAACTTTGTCAAAGCTATGGACAGAAATGGAGATTGATTTGTTACTTGAAACAGAAATTCCCAAAAATCAGCGATACTAAAATAAAAGAGGGAATATTTGCTGGATTACAAATTAGAGATCTACTGTCTGATAAAGAATTTGAACAAAAACTTAATCCGATCGAAAAATCTGCATGGACATGTTTTCGAAATATTGTTAAACAAATAAGGCTTGTCACTAAGGTCATATTAAAATAATAATTTCTAAAGTGTGTATGAGTAAATAGAGAAAAGTGCAATCAAATATTACAAATGCCTTTGTAATCAACCTGAGCTAGATATAAATATCTGTTTCAGGTAGTTACTTGGCTGTGATGTTAGATACAGGACATCAAATGTGATACTTTAAATAGATTACCATATAAGACTTGTCTATATACGTAAAATACATTTCATATTGTTAATAACTTAATTGAAATTAAAAAAAATGTATCATTTTATAATTACTAAGATAATTTCTGTATATTCATTTTCAGTTTTTGTATGATAAGGCATATATTTTATTTTTCCTATTAGAAATAAAAAATCCTACCATGAAATACGCCAGACGGTACAAGTCCCGTACTTTTATACTTTAACTAGCTTACCCCGCGAACTCTGTTCCGCCTTAAAGGCAAAATCTGCTTATTGCAGATTGTTTTTACTTAAACCCTTTCTAACGGGATAAAAAGTATCCTATGTCCGTCTCCTGATTCTAAGCTACCTCCCCACCAATTTTCAGCTAAATCCGTTCAGCCGTTCTTGAGTTATAAGTGGTGTAACTAATACCACTTTCTTTTATATATATAGATTAAAATCAATTCAGCAATTTAGCTGTGAAAGCCTAAAAAACATACTGACAGTAATGTGACTCACACACGTACAGCACAATAAGTCCCGTGCATCAGGATTAATATCAGTTATCCACGAACAAACAGTCATGAACTTGATACTCAGAAGAAGTTACAGGATCAATTAAAACTACCTTGGAACTAGCAACGAAATTAAGAGGCAGAAAGTAGGACTTGGAAACATTAGTACGGTATTTGTAAAATATTTTCTTTAAAAGTGTGGTGTTATTTATTTAATTCAATAGCTGCCTCACCTTGTGTGGTGCACTCGTCGTCACTTCCGAAGAGTGGCACAACGCCCTTGTCTACTTTGATGCCAGGGATGATACCGCGCTTCTCCAGCAAGCTCACCAGGGGGGTACCATCGTCAGTCTTCTGATATAGAGTCTCGTGGAATAGGATCACACCGGAGATGTTTTCTGACAGAGCCTAAATTGGACAAGAATTAGTGCTTTAAGAACAGATATCGGAAATGCTTTTCTTAGATGATTGACTGTCAATAAACCATATTTTTTGATATACTATATTTTTAAATTACTGTAATTCATTTCAAGTGTCAAGTTAAAACATTACAAGGTCAAATATCCATGAGCAAGCTCTATCGTCAAGAATGTAATAGAATCAAAGTTATCGATAATTTCCTTGTCTGTTAGAGAATAGCCAGTTCATTTATCTTTTAGATGCTATCACTTCAATTAGGAAGGATTCCGGCTTCGCGCGGGCAGCAGACATTATAAGCATAAACATTCTTTATAACTCCGTCTTTCTATCAACGAAAACTGTATTAAAACAAGTTCAATAGTTTTGGGGTTTATCGAAAACGAACTGACCGGCGGAACGGGCTCATGTAGTTGTAATTGTTGTTAGCTTATTAAGACAGACTTATACATCAGAAATTTTATTCATTATAATTCATTAACTTTATCTAGTAACCATTTGCTAATTGCAAATGACAAGAGCGTTGACAAATACTTAAAAGTATGTATCTATGCATTTTTGCATAGATAAGCTAGCTTTTTCCATAGATAAAGCAGTAAACATGTTAAATACAAGTGTATGCTGAAAGAGTCTTATTTGACTAGAGGCTGTCCTAAGTCCGTACATTCACTTAGTACGACGGCTAGTCCTGATTGTACGACACAGCGTTAAACTAGAAAAGGTAATATTTTTGATCAATATTCTTATAGTTAAGGGTATAGTATACAAGTTATAAAATCAATTCTATGTAAACTCATTGAAAAATCTCTTAGTGGTAGTGGAAAAATTAACAGTTATTTAATTCATCCATTATTAAAGAATTCGATACTGTGACTTTATTTACAACAATAACATTGCATAGATATAATATACTTTACTGACACCTGATTTGAAACCCGAATGATGTCTTGATCTTTATGAATAGCCGCTAAGCTACATTTTGTTTATAAGAATTGTCATATAATATGATTTACGGTAAATTTAACAAACTACAAGTTGCCGTCTTTATCATAATTATCCTTTTGCAGTCTGCTCCTGGACATTAACCTATCTCTGCTCTTTATGCTAATTACTAATTTCTTGTTCATTGAAAGAGGTTTCATATAATTTGTATTACATATGCTTTACATACGTAATACATAATGCCATTGCTAATAATAAAAATATTGTAACAGTACTGCGGTAGGCTTCTCAGAACATATGCATAGAAGTAAGGCATAACTAAACGCAACTGCCTTTCTAACTTTCGTCTGTGCGTTTATTAGCCGTTATATGACTAGATTCTCTCCATGTGTGGACACGATAGCGGTTACAACACACCCACAAACGCTGAAGTGCCAATGTACGACAAGACCGGTTATAACACGCCCTCACTGGTTTCGGTGCCAGTTTTTTATCTGATATAGAAACTAAAACTACGTATAAACGAATCAAAACCAATGACAGTCGAAAGAAACTTGTTCTGCTTTTGTAACTCAAATATTTTAGCCTTGAAAAAAAATAAATGACAAAGGTTACTATTAATTTCCTAGTTTAAATGTTTTACTATTCCTGTTATCGAGTCAAGGTTACTTCTTGAAACATAATTATTTGTTATTTGTCGTTTTAGTGAGTGGATCCGAAGTGCATAGATTAACCACCAAAAATCTCACAGGCTTTGGAATGTGATCCTTGTGAGTGAATGGGTTTAGGAACTCTTCCAAATTTCAAAATTAATTATTTGACAACGACCATGTTTTATGTCAATTCCAACTAAAAACATCGTTTTGTCCTTTAATTAGAAATTAATTTCACTTGAGTCTAATACCTTAAACGGCAAGGCTTTATGATGATTACTGAGAATAAATGTAGATACGGATTTACAGATATATGTGATATGGACACAAAGAAATAAAACCAATTTGACATTTATTTCAAATATGGAAAGATCTCATACTAAACGTAGATCGTGTTAAAAATTCTAATAAAATGCAGCTACGAGTTACTGTTTTTAGTTTAATTTATCATGTTATTATAAACATAACATTTTTATTCATTCAAACCTCTTTCGAAGAGTAAAGTTATAATTTGTGAAGATAAATTATTGGCAAGCAATTAAATTACTCTGCAAGGTATTGCAGCAACATAAGCAGGTATATTAGGAATATTGGCTACGGTATGCATATTATATATAACCACTCCCTCATACCATCCTATGCATTTTGACTCTCAAGTAAGTTTTTTTTAAAAAAAAAAGCAACGCCCGCACTAGGAATTAACTATGTCGCGGGGAACTTTACACACATACATTAAACGAACACCCAGACTTAGAACAACAATTTGTGGATCACACAAATTGTTTTCCCATGTGGGGTTTGAACCCACAACACACTCAGCGCAGTAGAGAGCGGCGTGGCGACCGCTTTAACCACTAGGCCAACCGTGCAGTCAAAGATAAAGTAAGACAAAGACCAGGAGATATTCGTTTAGTTCTCCATGAATAGGAAGTAACGGAAACGAAAGCATAAAATCAAATGGACCAGATATCCAACTACGTCAATAAAGTAATACGAGTACAGTTCATGTTATATTTCATAATAAGCTATTGTATAGCTTACCTAGGCTTATATGATTTATATCTCCACAGTTACTGAGGCCAATAAACAAACTAAATATATGTTACTACCAAGTACAATTTGAAAAATATTAAGATGCCTATTCATTGACCCATTCATCCAATTGATGGCTCGATGGATATTGATGTCAATTACATGTCATAGAAATAAAATTGTTTACATAAATAAGGAGGATACATAAACAGGAAAGAAGGAGATCGTTTTGATGTTTTTACAATTCACACTATTCAAGTGTAACACTATGCAACCACTTGCAAACGTAATTTTTTTCTAATAATTGATACAAGCTTGCGTTGAAAATTTAGTAACATTGGAGAACTGCTTTTACTCTGATGTTGCTTATAGCGAGCAGAGTTAGTCAGATCAATGATGTGGATGTAGATTATTGAAGATGTGTCAGTCGCAGATACCGAGAAATTCCGCAATCCGGCTTGAAAGTTAGTGAAACTGAAGCCTTTAATTCAATTCTCCTCGAGGGAGTTTTAATGACTCCTTCCCAAACAGCAAGGTTAGGATACGGATAAAAACATTGTTCATACGCTATGGCAAAATTATTGTACAAAATCGCACACTTCCTTCATAATAGTTATCGCACAAAATATTGTATTTCATATTTTGATAATAAATCAAGGCCGGTCTAACCAGGAAATGAAAGTAATTCACAACAGCACCTACTCGTCAATCAGAGGAAGTAAAGACGATAAATGTATTCTTTGGAATTCGTGTTACTATTTTATTATTATCGTATAATATAATAGAAATACTATAATATACAAAGTATGTGTACTTACAGGATCTGTGCTAAACAGCAACTGACGGTATTGGCGGCGGTTTTCTTCCGTGTTCTCAACTCCGATATCCTGGAGACGTTTTCCCATAGTACCTACGCAATAAATGCATTGTTTTGCTCAACTTTTTTATCACGCTTCTATCGGACAACAGGAGTAGAGAGAGACTTAAGGTTTAAGCGAGTCCAGATGAAGAACTCTTATTTCAAAAATACTTCGTCTGAAGCTTTTTGTGTTAAAGATCTATACCTACAACATTTTGGTTTCAAATATCTTTGACAAATTTCATTCAGATATACTGGAACAAACTTAAAAAAAAACTGATATACATTATTGTACTATTAGTATACCCAGAAAGTTAAGGGTTCAAATTAATCACGCATCTAGCTAACAAAATTTCAGTAATATATTTTCAATAACATCATGGACAAAACCAAAAGCTTTGCCTTGTGTAAAAAATCTTATTTAGAATTTTAGAAATAATTTAATCCAAAGAATAGCAAAATTCGCCTGCAATTCTAAGTCATTTATAAAGATGCATACAGTATGTTGCACATATACGTGTCTTTATAATAGTAGTATAAATAATAATAAATATCCATACCAGTTGACTCATCAGCGGCGAGGATACCCTTGCCAGGAGCTACAATCGCCTGGGCGATTTTCTTCAGCTCCTCCTGCAGCTCAAGGGTTGGGTATTGGAAATAGGTGCTCATAGTGGCTGTAACAATAGTATTAAGTAGACATGGTGAACGTTTTAGACTCAGAGTTTATTTGTGTGATGGCAGAATAAGAATAATGAGTGTCACACCCCCATTCACCCGGGTGTCGCAACAGCTAAGGGAGCAAAATACGCAGATTAACAGCGCTGCAAAGAGAAGGCAAACTTGACACAAATCCTTTTTTTTAACGTGTGGAATCCCCCTCGGGCCGTCACTCCATCGGTGTTTACGGCGGGGTGGTGTGTCGGAATCGAATCGACTAAAACCACACGGTGTGCCACTCTGCGCATATCCAGATCTCTCCTAGCGCCTGCTCGCCCCCGCGTGCACCAACTGCGGGTAAACTCTCTATTTATGCGACGTACGGCACACGAGGATGTCGCCTCCTCGCGGCTGGCCATTGTAATGGATGTAGGGAAAAACCCGTCCCGTTCACCCGCAGCCACACTCAAGGCGGCATGAGGCGCTGGAACACACACCTCCGCCGCCCGGTTTGCCGGCGGCGAACGAGTCCGAGTGGAAATCGTCCTCCCGGGCCTTCTCTCTCTCGAAATTAAAACTACCTGTTTCTATCGAGTTAAAATGTTAACGGTGGCGGTCTTAGCCATTGCAAAGCCCTTGTATTTGTAGAATTAGTTTAAATAATGGCACCTCAATCAAATACAACTAACCACAACTCGAAAATAAAAAGCTGATGAGAGTTGAAATGGAAAATGACTGTTAAAATGTCATGCGAAATAAAACACGGGAAATCCCCCAACACATAAAAAAAACGTAATTTAATAGTAATTATTACGTTTTTTTTAAAATGTTAAGATAAAAATGAGGTTAATGATAAAAATAAATATGAGTTTATTATACTTAGCTATAAAACTGAAATATCTTTATTCATTGGAGTCATAAAGAGGCAATCATAAATGACTAAAATATTGTTTCTAAGTAGCCAGGCCAATTACGAGGTTATTAAATTTGGAGCTCTTCAATTCTCATTCATATTTTATTTGCTATTACACTTTTGATCCCATAGCAATACATTCACATTTAGTATGGTTCAAGGACATTTGGATATTTTTTTATGGCAAATTCTATTCTATTCCTTTTTAAAATCATAAACATATTGTATGTCATTTATAACATTAGTAAAAAAAATAGTGCTTTAAAAATCATGAAATATGAGTAATGTCCGAATAACACACTGCTAGAAAAAGTTATGAATGAACACATGTTGGGTGCACTACAATATACTGAAATTAGCTATTAGATATTATTCAATGAGACGAGACAAGATAACTTAACTCTATCTTATTTTTAACCAGCTAACCTGCCCAACTTCATTTGCAGACGTAAATAAAGTAAGAATGTAAATAGGTAGCTTGAACAGATTTGTTAAGCCTAAATGAGTCTATAGTGAGCAAACCTTAAAAAATATACATGCTGATGTGGACTTGTTTTTAAACTTTTAAAAGAGAACAACTCTGTCATACATTATTTTTGTGAAACTAAATCGTTTTCGCAGCGCACACAAAGGAAGCTTTCAAGAGGAATAACTTGCCCCCATTTTTGTAACATTTTTCACTGATACTCTGCTCCTATTGGTTGTAGTGTGATGATATATAGGCCTACGGCCTTCTTCAATAAATAGGCTTTCCGACACAGAAAAGTTTTCAAATAGACCAGTAGTTAAAACCAAAAAAACTAACAACTGTTCAGCTGTATAATATTAGTATAAGCTTTAACATCATATTCATATTTATATTGTGAAAGCGCAGAAGGTAATATTATTGATTTTAATTTTGATTTAAACAGTTAGCTGTTTGTCGCAGTCCACAGCTGGACATAACTCTTCCATTGTATCATTATTTCAAAGGTATGTGTATAAACTTCTGCAATTGTGGATATAATTATGACCCTGATTGTACACGGGTACAATTGCATTCATGATAAAAAAAGTACTAATATGGTCACCGTTAGTTACTTACACTCATTATTGTTGTTTTTTAGAAGGCACATTTAGAATAGAACTACTTACATGAAAGATACATATTAAAACAAAGTATTTGTCTAATAGAAGAAAAAGTTTTCAGTCAAATACATTATTTCAGGTTTGATGACACTGTATTTACAAAATCAATGAAGTAGAAACTTAATACATCACAGATGCCTACCCTTTGTTCCAAATCCTGGCATCCATCCCGATTCTGGAGGACCTTTCCCCTTTTTTTTCCTTTTGCCCCCCATTTTAATGTTTTAAACTTGCACTTACAAAATAGTTATTATAAAGATATAATACTCGACATTACAAAAAAATATCTTCTATCAAAAACTCACCATAATATTATGAACAAAATATGGCTTTAAAAGTTATTCTTTTGTTTTCATGAGTCTTATGTCAACTATTTGACGTTTTTACCGGCAACTTTTTTCTTACAAATTAAGAACAATAAGGTTATAATCGGGTACGCAACTATTTGTCGGTTTTGAATGTCATGACACTTTTAAAGTCGAGCACCTACTAATGTCCATTTTTATGTCGTACTTTATTTCTATTTTCAAAAGTTTCTCGGGAAAATAATCAAATAAAGCATTTAATATTAAAATCATAAGCATGTATATTAGTTACATTTTTTGTAAATATGCTCATATCAGACATTTTTACTGTTATTGTTACTAAAGGTTATGTATTTATCTGTAGGTAGAATTTAAATTTATCATCTGATTCTAGCACTCAAATGTCAATTTTCTAATTAGACACTTTCTAACAGATTAATATCAAATTGTCTTACATTACGAGAATTCTCTTGTCAATTAATTAAGACTAACTTTGTCAATGTTAAAGATTGTGTGAAAGAATGACCTTGAAAGGTCAATGCAAAGAAAATAATCTATTTATACCGATAATTTTACTGAAATAAATGTTAGCTTTCTATATTATACGAGAAATTCATTAAATATCGACTGATATCGAATTAGGTACAATACAAAACAGAATACCATGCTTGCACTTGTAACCGGATATACTGCAGCAGAAGCATGGATAAAATTTTATAAATCGGCAAAAAGTATTATTTTTTAAGTAGTTTTGGCAAGAACATTTTGGAATTTTGCATAAATTATATTCTGTAAATAATTTACATTTTATAGAAAATATGTATCGTAGTTTTTTTTTGAAGAAACCGAATTATAAATAATAATACGAAGTTTGCGAATGAAATGTGTTAATAAGTATTTGCCGAGGATATTGTTTTAAAATTGATTAAGGTTATACAATTCTAATTAAAAAGCTATAGCAGGTATTGTCTATGAAAACAAATAAAAAGTGTTTAAATTTCTAAGCATTTTAACATGTAATTATGAAAGTGCATTTAACTTATAAATAAGAATATACTTACATATTATTTGTTAAATTGTTCTGGTGAGACACAGACACTCCCGACCTGCTACGTTGGAAGTACTGTCAAATAATAAGTCGCCGTCGAGAGGACACTCACGCAAAGGTCATTTGAAGGTCTACTGCAAGCAGTCGTCAGTTTTACCTGCACTTCAAAGCGCCATCTTCTGAAAAGAAAATCAATTAAAAGGATTTTAAATCTCTCACTTGGTAGTTGTATTGTAGTAAAGTTATAATAAAAGAGATGGCGCTGTGCACAATAACGTTTTTTAATTCAAATTTCGTAAACTTACTACAAATTTTTTTACCCGTATATACCATGTTTCATACACACTGATTTTTAAATTAATATTGCAGAGTTCCAGTGGTTATATGGTAAACACTCATTTTTATATTTTATTAGGAAAGCATCAAATTCTGACTAGTGTAATGTTAAAATGCGTAAAATTCAACAATCAATAACAGCGTTTTCATTAGATATATAGAAAAAAAAACATAATGCACGATATACACTCGTGATAATCTCATGAAGGCATGTTTATGTTGCGCGTTCGGCACTGTGATGTAAATAGATAGATATCTTTAGCTAGGTACATGCGAAAAAATGTAATTTTCCATGTGCACCGATATGTAACAGACTTTTTATTTTATTAAACGTGTTTAATAAAGTTCACGAATTTAGTTAGTTATTTAATTTTTGAGTATCTATAAATATTAAATAATCATTTTTGCTAATCTTTTTCTGTACCCATTGAGATTTTAGCCATGTAGTTTAATGAAAGTCAAACCATTACCTATTTCTCTTATTTAAAAAAAAAAATAAACGAAATCTACTAGGGATGGGTAAGACCATGTCCGTACTACCATTGCTCCAATTGATTTTTCTTTATTTTTTACATTGATATTTAACCTCATGATTTTTTAAATGGATTTAATCTTGTAAATTTCATATACTATGAAAATATTATTTTACAAACCACAATCCAGTAAACAAAATTACGTACACTAGATAGTATACACTATAATACACAATCCACGCACAAACGTATACACCATATTAGGTACAGTGTAGGATGCGTGTGTAATACCTATATGTTACGTGTCAGATACACGTAAAAATATCTGCGTGACTTATTTTATAGTTTTAAATATTCTTACATAATAATTTAAACCATAACTATAAACAGATTTCAAAAAAAATATCTTTATTATTATATCGCTCTTTATCACCAAGCAGGCATGATAACAGTCTCATAGTCATTATGTATACTTATTACGCGTTGTAAGTTGTGTGTACGTTAACAAAACAGGTAATTACTATGATATTATTTTTTTGAATAATTTATATTTAATGTATTTCTGCCGTCATTTTATTTTGCTTTTATTTAAGAACGTCACGTCTTTTATTTAACTTAAGTAACAAATATGTCATGTTAGTTCTTTATAGTTCGTTTTTTTTTGATAAATTTAAATTTTGACTTAATATTGCATTCCGTTGCGATAGACTATATAATTATTATGTGTTTTACTGCGGCTATAATTGAGAGAGTCACGTTTTGAGAAATTTGTGTTTCGGTTACTCTTTGGAACGAAAATAGACCCTAATTTTTCCATCTACCTCTGGGTATAGGGCACTCAAAGTACGAAAAGGAACACTTTCAATTGAGTTGCAGGCGCCATGGCTGGCATTATCATATGATTTGACTACTAATTTGCGTTATGTAGCAATTAGAGTATTTAAGTCGCAAAAGATTTATGCGACATCTAAGCCATCAAATTCATAGTTTTTAACCTTGTCTCATTTGTGTTTATTGTAGTTTCTAATTCTCTCACTAGATGTCTCTATTTCAAAGTTGTTTTTCATCAATGAAAATAATTATGATTTATGATAATTCACTTAAAATAATTCGATTTTTACAGGATAATGTCGCCTACGTATCCTGATCCTAAACTCCAGGCGGAGTTAAAGGCCACAGCTGAGAATATTGTGTCACCAGGAAAGGGTATTCTTGCCGTCGACGAGACTAATGGTAAATAAATTATTATTAACTGTTACAACATAAAATATTTTTTAAATGTTGTTTTAAATATTCACATTTATCAACAAGTGGTGTTGTATGGATGTAAAATTTATGTGTTAGTTGTGTATATACATATCTATATTTATTAATGTTTATATGTAATTGTATGTGTAAGTTAAGGATAGTTTTGATAATCTCGGTCTTCATCCTCGGATTTCAACTTCAAAGTTTCTACACCACCTGGTTGGCTGGTAGAGAATGCCTAGAGTATTATGTCTGCTATTGTACGTGCGTGTTAAGTTTTTAAATAAATAATTAAAAGTAAATAAGTAAAATTTAGTTAGGCAGTTCGGGTTGACTCTGTTTTTTACCCCCAACGAAAAAGAGGGGTGTTCTGAACGATCATTTTTTTATAATTATTGAAAAATATTGCTAGAGAAACTTTCAAATAATTCTTTCGTTTTAGAGGGCATTGGTAATCTCCTCGGCAAAATCGGCTTAGAAAATACAGAAAATAACAGAAGGAGATATCGCCAGCTCTTATTCACCACTGAAGTAAGTTGAATACCATTTATTTTTATTGTTGGCGAGCAGATGTACTAGTTAAGGTATTCTGAAGTTCCCTCTCGCTCCTTAATTTAAAAAGAGTTGGTGCTCCTTCGGGATGCCTTTATTTAACAGTCGACAGCGATAAGCTAGTTACGGGAGTAGGCAATCAAAGAGCGGCAGCGCGCCTATCTAGGGTGTCAATCCTTTGAGGAGGTAACTAACAAGGTCAATTCTTTGTGAGTAGGCCCCGCAGGGTAGCCAACCTGCTAGTTTCACCTGGGTCCTGTCCAGTGTGGTGACCTGTGCTTAGCGAGATCGAGCTCCGAGTTGTAGGGGGACCCAAGGAGCGCCCGACAGCCAGCATCAGGTGTTGAGAGGTTGCCATGGAGACGAGATCTCGTGGCAGGCCATACCTGTCCGGCAGTCGCCAAAGGTAGGGCGCGAGTTACCGCAGGTGGCGAGTTTGCGAGCCGTTGGCACGCACGAACAGGTTTGTGCTCAGGCATCTCACGAAGTCGTCCAGGCACTCTACGTGCAGATCCCGGCAAATCGTCGAGTCGAGTGCGAATAAATGCCTTGTACACACTGAGCTTCTAACAGAACGGTAATCGGGATGAGAGTATGGGTCACAGGACGAACGTGAACATGCGGCACGAACCGAGGCAACAACATTATTGACATGGGGCTTTATGGAGAGGATGCAGTCGATGGTCACACCGAGATGTTTCATCGTCGTGAACTACTCGACGTTCTTGTTTGTCTCTGCCATGTTGACTGTCAGTCTCCAATCCTTCAGCCAGTTGGGAAGTGCGTCTAGTGTATGCTCTATCTTGGTATCAGCGACGGCACCATTTTCCGACGTCGTGATGTAAGCCACGTCGTCGGCGTACAGCGCAAGCTTCACATCGTCGGTAACAGAGATGTCGTCCGTGCACTAAAAGTAGCACATTGTAGATAACCAACGTCTCTGTGGCACACCAGCAGAGATGATTCGTCCTGTGAACAAAGCGCTTTCAACTGCCACTTGAAAGCATCTGTTTTGTACGAAAGTGGCCACAACCCTCACTACTCTTATGTAATTTTGTAGAAAATTTTTATTATAAATTGTAACTTTAGAGGTTACAATTATTCTGGATTTCTTTAGTTTTATTTCTTCAAATTAAGGGGTCACAAGAGGATTGTGACCTGTGATTTCTCTTGATTCCGTCGAATAAATGGGAAATTACTTTATTAATTTATCAAATCCAGAATTCTTATGTTCTTTAGAAACTTTTGAGATGAGATATTTTGGTATATGTTGCTTTTCTTAGCTAGCTATTCCAATGTGCAGATCTTGTATAAAAGAACAGGTAGAAAACACTGAGGGTACCTACTCTTTTTTTTTTTTTCTTTTAACTTGTGGAAACTCCCTCGGGCCGTCACCCCACCGGGGTTTACGGCGGGGTGGTGGGTCGGAATCGGACCGACTAAAACCACACGGTGTGCCACTCTGCGCCTGAGATAGGAGGGATCCGGGAACCGCTGCTATTACGACATCCAGATCCCTCCTAGCGCCTGCCCGCCAAAGTGGGCACCATCTACGGATAAACTCTCTATATAGGCGACGTACGGCACACGCGGACGTCGCCTCCTCGCGGCTAGCCATTGTAGCGGATGGAGGGGAAAACCCGTCCCGTCCACCCGCGGCCACACTCAAGGCGGCATGAGGCGCTGGTATGCGCGCCTCCGCCGCCCGGCTCGCCGGCGGCGAATTGGGTCCGAGTGGATATTGTCCTCCCGGGCCTTCTCCGCTGCCTCCTTCCGCGAAATTACGTCCTCGCAGAAGGTTGCGACCGCGGTAAAACAACTGTCGCTACCGACCATGGAGCGTATTACGGCCGGTAGCGAGAGATCTCCTCCAATAACTGCAGTGAGGACCCCACGCTGCGCCGCCCAGGCGGAACAAACCACCAGCGTGTGCTGAGCCGAGTCCTCACTGCAGTCGCAGTGGTGACAGGCGGGACTCAATTCCCTCCTGGCGACCGAGTGCAGATACTTCCCGAAGCAACCGTGCCCGGAAAGGATCTGCGTCAGTCGGAAGGAAAGGGTCCCGTGCTGCCGCCCTGCCCACTCGGCGATGACCGGCTGGAGAGCCTCCACGGCGGCAAAGCCAGCACGTGGAGCCTCCAGCCGGGACGACCAACGAGCCATCGTGGCTCGACGAGCGGCCTCTCGCCACTCGCGTATCTCTTCGGGCGGGGGCCGAATGCCGCTACCCACCCGAAAGTCTGCCGTTCGCCGATAAACTTCAGCGAGCACTTCCGCCTCCAAATCCCACGGGGGAGTTCCGGCCAACGCGCACGCCGCCTCCGTCGATACGGTGCGGTAACCGCGTATGGCTCTAACCGCCAATATCCTCTGAGGGCGCCAGAGGCGAGCCCTATTCTGGGCGGTCAGAGCCGCCGCCCACACCGGTGCACCATACAGTGCCATTGACCGAACAACCCCCGTGTATAGCCGTCTCGTCGCGACGCTGGCTCCACCCAAATTGGGCAAAAGTCACCCAAGAGCAGAAGCAGCGCCGACCAGTTTTGGAGTAAGCTGTCGGAAGTGCTCGTCGAAGAGCCACCTGCCGTCGAGGATCAGCCCCAGATACTTCATCTGGGCCTTAATCGGTACGAGGACCGAATTGACTACGATAGAGGCACCGGGGGGTGGACCACGACGGGGCCCATGAAACAAAAGGGCTTCCGTCTTATCTAGGGCCACCCGTAAACCCAGCGCCTCAATGCGCCCGACCACCAAAGAGACTCCCACGGTGGCCAGGCGCGCCGCCTCTTGAAAGTTCGCCCCACGGGCCGTGACCAATGTGTCATCAGCGTAACAAATTACGCCCAGCCCGGGGGGAAGACAACCTCGAAGGGCCCAGTCGTATCCCATATTCCACAGGAGTGGTCCGAGGACGGACCCCTGTGGAACACCGCATGACATGGGCCGCCGCCTCAGAATACCATCTCGGTCCTCGTACACGACGGTACGCTCCTCAAGATAGTCTGCCACAAGCCGCCTCAGGTACTCTGGTACCCCGTGGTAGTGGAGTGCTTCCCTGACGCAGCTAAATGGCAGACTATTAAATGCGTTGGCGATGTCCAACGACACCGCCAACAGCACGCCGCCACAGCTCACTGCCTCTTCGGTAACGGCCCTCAGGCGCAGCACAGCATCGACCGTCGAACGCCCCGCCCGAAAACCAAATTGGGCGTCCGACAGATCGGGGCCCACCTCGCAGAGGTGCCGGACGATGCGGGCAGAGAGTATCCTCTCAAACAGTTTACCCGCCTCGTCCAGCAGCACAATGGGCCTATAGGCCGCCACCGAATCGGCAGGCCGTCCCGGCTTCCTTAATAGAACCAGCTTCCCGCTTTTCCAGCACTCAGGGAAGTGTCCGGACGACAAGCTAGCGTCCAAGATCTCCCTGAGGCGGTCCGACATGTGTTCGAGGGCACGGGCCAGCACACGGGCAGGTATCCCGTCTGGCCCAGGGGCGGTGTTCTTAGAGCGGATCCGTAGAACAACCGCCCCCACCTCCGACTCCCTGACGGGCGGAACATTATCCTCGATTCCCCCGTCGTCTCCAGCCATGAAGACCATCGACGGGGGTATGTGATCCACCCGCTGCGGGAAAAGGCCCTCGACCACTTCCCGCAGGAAGCTGGGCTGGAGGGTCTCTGTAAGGGGGGGGCCCGACGCGCGGAGCTTTTGTAGCGCCGCACGATAAGGGCGACCCCAGGGGTCACGATCGAGACCCTCCAGCATTTCCTTCCTCTTAATTTCTTTGGCGCGGCTGATGGCCAGCTTCAGAGTTTTCCGCGCCTCTCGGTACTCCTCATGAAGCCGGTCCTCCTCGCCTTCTTCACGGTGTCGCCGCCGACTACGGGTGTAGGACCTCCGGGCACGAGTACAGGCCGCGCGGAGGTCCGCCAACTCCTGGGACCACCAGTAAACCTCCTTCCGTGGAGGCCGGCAATCTCGACCTCCTCGGCCGGGGCCTGCGGAGACAGCCAAGAGTGAACGATGGCCGCCTCCTCTAGTAGGTCCCTATTTAATTTGGCTACAGCCCACCGCGGAAAGCGAGAAGAACGCCGCGCCGCGTGACCCCTACTGTGGTCCTGGGTCCGGGAGAGCTCAAATCGGATGTAGAGGTGATCCGAGAGCGTCTCAACCTCTTCCAGGACGCGCCAGTTCCTTTCTCGTGCGGCGAGGGCAGGGGTAGCGAACGAAAGGTCCACTATCGACCCTCCCTGCTGTCGCACGCACGTGTTGGTGGATCCTCTGTTCAGTAAACAGAGGCCCACCGAGGCCGCCCACTCTTCTACGGCCTCGCCCCTAGCGTCCGTCCTGGGGGAACCCCACGCAATGGACTTTGCGTTGAAGTCCCCCAGCACTAAGACGTGCCCAGACGTTAGACGCCGCATCGAGGTTTCCAAGTTGTTAAGGAAAACCTCGAAGTCGTTCAAACTCCGGTTGGGGGAGAAGTATACACCATATACAGTGATCCCCCCCCACTCGGCAGCAACATATCCAGTGCCCTTGTCTCTTAGCGACAAGGGCGGGGAATGAGCTGCCGTGGAGCCGACGACTGCCATGGAACCGTCCCGGTCACCCAACCAGTTTGGACGGGGAGGAACATAATAGGGCTCCGCGGCTACGGCAACACCAATCGACCACTGTGCCATGGTTTGCAGGAAAAGGTCCTGCTCCGCAGCACAGTGGTTCAAGTTCGTCTGGACTAGGAGGCTGGAGACTTGGTCCATTACTGGACTGTCTCTACAGCCTCCTCCATGGGCGACGATGTCGACGTGCGAACGGCATCAGAGGCAGCCTGCGCCGACTGGCTAGCCCCCAACGTGCGCCGAGAATCGCGAGGAGGTTTGCAGGCCCCCTGAACAATCTGATGACTGGCGGGCTTGTTACCCGCCGCACAAGCCGGGCAGTGAGGGGCGGCAGAGCACTCTGCCGCCTTGTGCCCCGGTCGACCGCAGCGGAAGCATAGTCCACTGCAGTCAAAACAACTCACGCACTTGGCGCGTGTGTGTCCGGATGCTAGGCATTTGAAGCACCTCATCGGTCTTGCCGCCAGAACAGTGACTCTGGCATTTACAAAACCGACGAGGATCCTACCTGCGTCGCCCAAAACTTTGGCCGACGCTACCGGACAGCTGATCCACACTGCGCCAAGCCCTCCAGGACCGGGGCGGATGGTGCCGACCCTGATGTTATCCGCGTTGCAAGCCGTCTTCTCGCTAATTGCAACGCGGACATCCTCGGTCGTTACGGAGTCATCCAGGCCCGAAATGCGCAACTCTGCGCACTTGACAGGCCTGGCGATCTTCACACCATCCGTGGCTGCAAAGATTCCTCTCAGTTTCTCGGCGAACCTGTCCGCCGTCTTTGCACCTTCAGCCCCGGGGAACTCGAGGACTCGAGCTCCCGTCTGGGCAAGGCGCAACCTGACCCCTTCAGTCCCAAAATCAGTGGCGAGACTATCCCGGGCCTTCTTAAATAAGGCCGCATAGGACAGCCCGCCACTAGCCGCCTCCGGTGTTACGGTGACTACTACAGCCGCGCTTTTAGGCACCTGCAGTTTGTGCGGCTTTTTCGCGGTAGCCACCGCAATCGACGGCGCCTGCGGGGTAGAGGCTGCTTTATCTGCAGCCTTTTTACCCCGCTTTCGGGACTTCTTAGCTCCCCCGACAACCTGCCAACCATCGGTGCAGGGAGCACAGGTGGAGGTGCCAGGTACAGCGGTTGGAGTGGGGAGCGGAGGGAACTCCGCTCCAGCCTTTGCTACCGCCGTGGACCCTGACCTCGGTCTAGCCATCTTGGCTGCTGCCTTCGTCGCTCGTCGAGCCCTCGGAGCCGTTGCGGGAGCAGGAGGCAACGACGCCGCCGCCGCATAGGTCACGCGACCGCCCACAACGGGCAGCGCTGACGGTGCCAATGCGACCTTCGACTTATGCACCGCGAGCGGCGGCCGGACAACGGGGGCTGGAGGCAACCTCGCCTCCAGGCCGGTGAGACGCCCGTCCATCATACGCCACACTGCGTCTGTAATTCGGCGCAGATGGACATCAGAGATGGGAGGGTACCTACTCTGTTTCAACATATATTTCTTACAATTGTCTGGTTGATACTTTGAAGTAAAAAAAAATAAATCTATAAGGAAAATATAATGAATATTCAAATGTAAATATTCCAGTTTCAATTAATGGTATCTGTGCCCGAGTATAACACATGCGTCAGCAATTATCCAGGTAAATTGAAGAACGCCAGGCGATTCGACCGTTGCGGTTGCAGTACAAATGGAACAGTTCCTACGATCAATAAGCGACAATTGTATCTTTTACTTGCATTATTGTTGTTATTTTTCTTAAAAATACAGCTTCTTCAATCTTTGTTTTCAGTAGTGATGTTAGCGACGCAATCATAAAAACATTTTTGTTACAGACATTAAACGAACATGTATCTGCAGTCATCTTATTCGATGAAACCGTATACCAGAAGACAGATGATGGAACGCCATTTATCGAATTGCTGAAGAAAAAGAACATAATACCGGGAATCAAATTGGATAAAGACGATGTGCCCTTGTTCTTGTCACTCGATGAAGTAACCACTCAAGGTCTGTTGTTATAATACAAATCTACGACGAGAAACTCTACTTTAAATAATTTATAAATAATAGATATATTGATATTTTTACTTTAGTTGATGAGTCTTTTTATTTTAAAACTACTGTGTCTGACTACCAAGTGATTCAACTAGAGGTGCAATTCGATTGAGGACTTAACTTGTTTTTTTTTGTATGAATTCTTACTAATCTCATTGTATCGTGTTACATCGGAAGTTTCCGATTTAATCTATAGTTGTAAAACAAGCATGTATCAAAAGTATTACTGATAGAGTAATGAATTTGACAAATTTTATATGGATTTTATTTTATATGGAATCAAAATAGGTATTTTGAGCTAACTGCTAACAACTAACTAATTCTTATAGTAGCGTATTCCGTGAGGATATATCACCGTTTATGATAGTTCTGTAGTTATTCAGTGATGATTATCACTCATACACACATATAGAAAGTGAATTTTTCAATATTCAAATTTAAATTATAGGATTGGATGACCTGGGAAATCGATGCACAGAATACAGGAAACAAGGCTGCCGATTTGCAAAATGGCGTTGTCCTCTCAAGATTGGAACTCACACTCCGTCAGTGCAGGCTCTCAATGATATGGCACAGGTATTGGCGAGATATGCAGCCGTGTGCCAGAGTGAAGGTCTAGTGCCCATTGTGGAACCCGACGTATTGTTGGATGGTGAGTACTTGGATGTAAGCTATTACAATTTTAGCAAGCTATCACAAATAATTTTAGTTTATCATCAAGATATGGTAGGGTCACTCAAAGAGCGGCAGTCCTAGAGGGCTACTCAAAGTGGAGGCACTTGTAAATCGAGCGTCAATGACCCATCTGTTCGTTTGTTTTCCTATTGCATAAAAAATACAGTTGTTGTCATTAGTGACATAAATATCTAGTGTTATTGTCCGGGAAATTGAGATAATCTTGAAAAAAAATTTTTTGAGTGTTCGTTATAGACTCTTAATAATTCATACATATTTCTAAATATTTTAATATCAAAGGAATGCACAAATAGTCTACTACGTTTTTTTTTAATTATAATTGTAACATGAGAAAGCCTCTTGTCCTAATGATTTCAGGCGCTGCGACGCGGAGCTTACTTATTACAGATAAGTCCAAGGGCATATTTTTCATCATTATCATTAAGACTTATAACTTATGATACAAATATGTTATCCTTAGAAGTATCATTTGTTACATTAGTCTACTTATTATTCATTTAGATGAAATATGATTCTAGCGTTTATATAAATAAAGGAACAAACTATAGAAAAACAATACTGCGAAGAAAATGAATTATCCAGTTTAGTATAGCAGGCCAAAGTTACTTTTCTAAGAAATTTTAATTTCAGCCTCTCTCATTCTAAATCTTGTTGATAATAATGATGATTATATAAAAAAATTGTTACCAGGGGACCATGACATTGTGAGAGCACAGAAGGTGACTGAAACGGCTTTAGCAACCTTATACAAAGCGCTCAATGATCACCACGTGTACTTAGAAGGAAGTTTGCTGAAACCGAACATGGTTAGCATGGAATTTAAAGTTATTAAATCCGAAAATCACACATTATATTCATTATTTAGGATATTAATAAACAATACACATTTTGCTTATTATTACTGCAATATACGAGCATAACTTACACCATTATAATCAATTTCGGTTGTCTATAAGACATCGAATATTCCAATTGTACACTTATTTGATATGTTTCTAGATTATATTGCACTTTTTGGAGTGTAATTAAAAGTAAAGTTTTTATCTGTCTATCTCTGCATTATATTCATTACTTGTATCATTTCAGGTGACCCCAGGTCAAGGAAGCTCTCAGAAAAATTCACCACAAGAGATTGCTCTTGCGACCGTAACAGCTCTTCGTAGGACTGTCCCATCTGCCATGCCAGGTACATATGTTTAAGCACTTAGAAAGAAAAGAAAAATATTGAATATTAAAAATGGTTATAACCATGGACCACAACTGCAACGTCCTTGCACCTACCTTATCAGATTTATTATTAGGTCCACCGATTTGCATAATTGTGAAATTAAGAATAAAATCGGCCACTATAGCAGATAGAAGGGAAAACAGATCCCGTTCACCCGCAGCCACACTCAGGGTAGCATAAAGTGTTGGTAAGCGTAAATCTGGCCAGCGTGGTATAACTGTGGTTTTGATGAAATCGTTATATTTTGTTACCAGGTGTGGCCTTCCTTTCCGGTGGACTCTCTGAAGAACAAGCTACAGTGTACTTGAATGCAATCAACCAGATCAACCTGTATGCACCGTGGCGGTTGACCTTCAGTTATGGCAGAGCGTTGCAGGCTTCGGTATGGAAAACCTGGGGCGGTAAAGATGAGAATGTGAAGAAGGCACAGCAAGAATTGCTGAAGAGGACTAAGGTATATTTTAAAATTCTTTTCAATAAGCAGTTCAATAAGGTAATAAATCTTTCAATAACTAATTTACCTGAAAGTAGGTCTCCCCAAAATGCGTCAACCATCCCAATAAGTAAATTGAAAAGTCATTTTAATAATTGCTTTTATTTTCATAGGACTTTTGATTTAAACACGAACCAATTTAACACATATGTTACTAAGAGACAATGTACGAGAAACAAATCAAACAAATTGAAAGTTTCATAATTAATTAAATTTATTTTGCTTTGTTCTGTAATAGTTACTTGTGCATTCCTCAATTTTTCTCTATCAAAAGAATGCTTGTTTTAAAGTAAGTTTGTTGAGTAGCTATGGCGTACTCATGAAAGGAATTCATTTAATTAGTGATTTTCACTAATTAAATTATAACATTTAATTTATATTTACTTCTGTTCTTCCAGGCTAACGGTTTGGCTTCTCTGGGGAAATATGAAGACGGTAGTGTATTATCAGCTGCCGGAGAAGAGTCCAACTATAGCGCAAACCATAAATATTAAAAATGTTGGTGGGTAAAACTAACCAGATAAAATTTTCTTGGTAAATAAAATTTAAAAATATTTAATTTTTATTTCGTTTCATTATCTATTTATTATACCATAAAAATAAAGAAAAACGATTTTAGACTTCCGTAGCTTCACTCATTGATTGGGATCATTTATGCGGAAACATGATTCTTCCGTTGTATTCTAATTAGTGTCTAGTATACATTTTAATTAACTGTAAGTATGGTGTAGTATTTTAAACATCCTTGGTAAGTTTAATTTCTTATAACAGTAACGTAAACTAAAGCCATTCAAAATCAGTAGCGACATCTGTGAGATCAAAACCTTAGTTGTGTGGCGACTTCCACATTACAGATCAAACAAAAATATACAATAGCGTCATCTAGCGAAGATACATCGAACTACGAACTATATGATTGGAAGCAGCCTTCAAATCAATCAAGCGGCGGTCATCAAGTCTCAGCCAGCCAGCAACCTCGGCGTCAACAGGGACACCACGTGCAGGTAGCGACCGCTCCAACCTGGTTAACTCCTACGGCCTCATCAGCGTCTAGGCACAGCACACTGCACCTACGGTCGACGTAAGCAGAGCATCTCTCTCCCGTCTACGCAGCAGCCAGCTACTACGTCTACGCAGCAATCGCCCCGACTCACTAGGGACTTCACCGCAGCACCGCGCACCGCATACAATTCACTGGGACTGGGATCTGTGGACTTCAGCCCTGACTCACTGGGACTAGCGGCATTCAGTTCCGACTCATTGGAACTTGCGGCACTCAGTTCCGACTCACTGGAACTGCTCACTCCTGGCACTGGCACGCTCCACAACAGAGCATAAACCGCTGACTCATCAGTACATCGACCTCTGGTCTTGGAGGGGAGTGATGTGGCGATCCTCCCTTTGTGTCGGAGAGACATGACAATGAAAAATATAGAATTTAGAATTACGGGACACTGGCAAAATGAAATTAAATATTTAAAAATGTATTAATTGGGCAGAATAAAATATATATATACTTCAAATTATTCTACACATCACTACTGCATAGACAATGTATATCATCAACAGCCTCTAACAGTCCACTGTCCACACATAGCACGCTGGCTAGACGGATTGGTATAGGGTATGTCTCAAGTTTTTCTATTCTTTGCAGTGATGTTGTCTTGTGTAGTTTGATTATGATTGGACATATGAATTAGACATATGGATAGGACATTGAAATCAGTAGTATAATTAAAGGTTTCTGAAATAATACTTACTACATACTTCTTCTCTCTTCATACTTCTTTCTGAAATAATACCTACTACACATTAAAACACGAAATTGGTAGGCTATCATTAGGGTAAAAATGAATACCATCGCGGACTTTTTTGTAGATTTTTTGAAAATACGCAGTTCCGTCGTATATTTCGGCGTATGTATTAAGGTTTAGTCATTATTTGCTTATAAAAGCGTTTAAAAATGCAGAGTTTTTATGGCACATTGATTTTTTGTATGTTTCTATTAATATAACACCGTGTGGTGACAGATTAAGAATACATAGTGTTATTTTTTTTATTTATTTTCTTATTTTAATAGCCTGCCAAAGTGACTCTATTCTACTTGATGGAAGGCATGAATAGAATCCAAAAGTTACTCATTTATAGTAGTTATACTCATTGCAAATGCTGACAATGGAGTATGGTGACCCACACTATGGCGGCCTATTACGATTTTTTACTCCTTACTTGGGGACGTAAAAGACATGATAGTCATCGTAGCATTGCATTGCACACATTTACCACGGCAACTATCACCCCTGCATCAATGGGCCTCTGGTCTCGCACTCACCACCAAAGTCGTCAGTCGCAATTGTTATGAACCTCTAGGGAACCAGAGAAGTAAGTGGCCACTGGCGGTCCTACTAAGAGCAGTGAGAGACGCTGGTAGGCGCGCCGCCACATTCGTCGGTGGCAAATCGGTTCCGACTGGAGATCGTCTTACCGGACCTTCTCCGCCGCCTCCTTCTTCGAAATGACGTCCTCGCAGAAAGTTGTGATCACGGCAAAAACGGCTGTGACGCTTCTTAATCCATCATCATACGGATACTTATGACATGCAAATATGAATTTTAAACAAAATTTTAGTTTATGCTTCAAGCATACTAGGTAAAAAGGGTAAAAAATCTGTCGCAAAATCAACTACAAACATAGAATGAACTAACTACAAACAAATTTTGTATGGCATCTGTCAAGATTTAGATTGAATTGATTCAGGATTGAGATTTTCTTTATTGTGTTAACATAGCATCGAGTTTACATAAGTCAAACTCATCATGAATCGCAACTTCGATTTCTGATTTACTTAGGCCTGACACATGTACGTTGTCATATATCTAACAAAATGGTATATGTATTCGTATAAGTATATACAACTAATTTAGTTCCAAATATCACATTAAGAAACTGATAAGTAACTAGAAAACTTTCTAAATGGAAAAAAATGTATGAGTCCAATTCATACACGGCAGAAGTGGAGCTACTGAAAAACAGCTTTAGATAACATACACGTAGAATACTAGGAACAAGCTTAGTGTAATATAGATGTTATTATTCAACTACACAAGGAACATACATATCGACAATTCTTAGTAGACAAGAGTGAAAACGCTACGAAGCATCGCATACAGAAGAGATTGAGATTATAAAATACTGTGTAATACATTTTATTTCATTCTCTCTTCGATTTAATCGAATATTTATGTATTTGTTTCTTAATCGTGACGCATTTTCGTCTCAACGAATACCAAATCACAACAATTTTAAAGAAGTTTCACTTCAAAAAAAGCGCCTTCTGGTCGTGAGGTCGCATAATCAATATTCACGTTCCATTAGTTGTACAATTTCTACTCGTCGTGATATTTTTCTGTCATATACATTTTAGTCATTACTTTACCAAGGTCTGTAAGTCAATACTAAGAAAGGAAAAATGTTAATATTAACCCTTAGAGAACGAAATTGAGTTTTGATCCCTTTTTTGTCCTTGCAAGGCTTTTATTTCTTATGTGTCCCAAGTTCGTAGCCATCTATCATAAATTACGTCACACGATTTTCATGATATTTAGCCCTTCATCCTTGCTATATCTTCTTCATCTAACTAGGAGTATTTTTGTTATGAATAAATTTTCTTAAAAGTCAAAACCTCTTGTTGGTTAATACGAGCATATATAGGTGCCTTTTTTTAAAAAGAAAAAACAAAGCTCGCATTCGTGCCGGTGTATGCATGTACATCCGGGAGGATATCTGCTGTCGCCGTCTCCATTTTTATGAAGACAGGGACCTGTCAGTAATGTGGGTGCGCGTAGACTACGGAGGTGAGACTCGAATCTATGCGTGCCTATACAGGTCTCATAGCGGTGACAGGGAGACTAAAGCACTCTTTGAGCACCTGCAGGTGACGACTGACAAAGTTCTTGAGAGGTACCCACGTGCTGAGTTGGTGATTTTAGGGGATTTTAATGCCCACCACTGTGAGTGGCTAAATTCTCGTTCCACCGACTTTGCAGGCAGGTCTACTCATGAATTTGCTCTGGCCCATGGCCTCTCACAACTGGTACATTCTCCAACAAGAATACCTGATATTGAGAGCCATGCACACTCTTTGCTGGACCTTCTGCTGACGACGCGTCCGGACGACTACACTATTGCAGTGGACGCACCTCTCGGCTCGTCCGACCACTGCCTCGTCCGGACCGAAGTCCCATGCCCGCGGCATATTCCACCTCGCCCAACCAATTTGCGCCACATGTGGCAATATAAATCAGCAGACTGGGATGGATTGCGTGAATTCTACGCATCGTACCCGTGGAGGCAGCTTTGCTTCACGCCAGAAGATCCTGACTCCTGCGCAGCCGCTGTCACTGAGACGATCTTGGTGGGTATGGAGTATTTTATTCTCAACCCATCAGTAGCTGCGGGTGAAAAAAAGCGACCGTGGTTTAACCGGCTTTGCAAGGAAGCCAGGCTAGTCAAGCAGGCCGCCTATAGGGCTTGGACCACGGCCTGTACCAATAAGGATCCGAACATCTCTGATGTGAGACGCAAACTAAATGCTGCCTCGAGGTCCAGCAAAAAGACAATTGCCAGAGCCAAATTCGATTTCATCGGCAGGATTGGTGAGCGACTTACGAGCTATCCCTCTGGGAGTCGTGCGTTTTGGTCTCTTGCTAAGGCTGCCGAAGGAAATTTTTGCCAGTCGTCTTTACCACCATTGCGAAATGCCGATGGTAACTTGGCCCATAGTGCTAAAGAGAAAGCCGACCTACTTGGGCAACTTTTCGCCGCGAACTCGACCATGAACGAGGATGGAAGAGCGGTACCGCCTATTAACCCGCCGTGCCAACACTCTTTGCCGGAAATACACATTTCGCAAAGAGAAGTGCGGCGGGAACTAAACTGTCTAGACGTTCATAAGTCGAGTGGGCCAGACGGCATACCTGCAGTGGTGCTCAAAAAGTGTGCCCCTGAGTTGTGCCCTGTACTAACGCGACTATTCGCGATTTCCTACCGCAAAAGGCAAGTGCCGTCTTCGTGGAAGACTGCCCATGTCCATCCAGTGCCAAAAAAGGGAGATAGATCGGACCCATCGAATTACAGGCCTATAGCTATAACCTCCCTTCTCTCTAAGGTGATGGAGCGTGTAATCAACACACGGCTCCTCAGTTACCTGGAAGAGCACGATTTAATCAGCGACCGCCAGTACGGTTTCCGCCGCGGTCGCTCGACTGGTGATCTTCTAGTGTATCTCACTCACCGGTAGGCTTCAGCCATTGAGAGTCAAGGTGAGGCTTTGGCAGTTGGCCTGGATATAGCAAAGGCGTTCGATCGGGTCTGGCACAGGGGCCTTCTATCGAAGTTACCGTCCTACGGCCTGCCCGAGGGTTTGTGCAAATGGGTGGCTAGCTTTTTATTCAGCAGACGCATAAAAGCCGTCGTTGACGGTAGCTGCTCCGAAAGCATGGACATAAACGCTGGTGTCCCGCAAGGCTCCGTGCTATCTCCAACGCTATTCTTGCTGCATATCAATGATATGTTGACCATAGATAGCATTCATTGTTATGCGGATGACAGTACTGGAGATGCGTATTATACGGGCCGGGCTAACATCCCTCGTACCGCTGTAGTAGAAAGTCGCGAACAACTTGTGTCTCAAATCGAGAGTACTTTACACAGAGTCTCCGATTGGGGTCGGGATAACCTGGTCCAATTTAACCCCTCTAAGACACAAGTTTGTGCGTTTACTGCTAAAAAAACCCCGTTCACTGTAGTCCCACAATTCCAGAATACACCCCTTACCATCTCACAGAGTATTGGGATCCTCGGTGTCGATATCTCCAGTGACGTCCAATTTCGGACTCATTTGGAGGGAAAGGTGAGGCTGGCATCAAAAAAGCTTGGTGTTCTGAATAGAGCGAAGCGATATTTCACACTGGCACAAAGGCTACTATTGTACAAAGCACAAGTTCGGCCTCACATGGAGTATTGCTGTCATCTCTGGGCGGGAGCACCGAAGTACCAGCTTGAGCCTTTCGATTCAGTCCAGAGACGTGCTGTGAGAATAGTCGACGATCCTGATCTTACTGACGGTATCGAGCCACTAAGTCTTAGGAGAGACTTTGCCTCCCTGTGTGTGCTCTACCGTCTCTACAATGGGTTGTATTCTGAAGAATTGTTTGATATGATGCCCACAGCCACATTCTACCATCGCACCGCTCGCCATCGTCAGGGAGTTCATCCACATACATTGGAACCTAAATGGTCGCGCACAGTGCGGTTTCAGAGAAATTTTCTCCCGCGAACAATCCCGTTATGGAATGAGCTCCCTGCCACGGTTTTCCCTGGGAACTACAGCATGGGGTTCTTCAAGAAGGGGGTAAATAGGTTTTTGAAGGGTGGGCAACACGTACGTGATGCCTCTGGTGTTGCAGGCGTCCATAGGCTGCAGTAGCCGCTTACCATCAGGCGGGCCGTATGCTTGTTTGCCACCGTCGTGGTATAAAAAAAAAATAAAATAAAAATAAATTAGGAATATACCTTGAGTCGCGAGAGACTTTACACACACACAAAAAACGGACTCAAGGAACACCCAGACTCAGAACAACAATTTCTGCATTACACAAAGTGTTGTCCCATGTGGGGTTTAAACCCACAACACTCAGCGCAGTAGAGAGGGGCGTGGCGACCACTTAAACCACTACGTCATCTAAGCAGTCGATGTTAGTGTCTTTGTATGATAAAATATTTAGACTATAGATGCTACATGATGGTTTAAACAAATAGTTATCGTATGACACTTGCTTCAATTGTGACTTCGCGGATACTAAGATCACCAAAAATAGTTATTGCCTTACTGGTCACATGGTAGGCTTGTTCTAGAGTAGTTCTTTTTAATTATATACATATATTTGTGGTATTTGGTACAAATTACACCGGCAATATATAGTATGGTAAATCAAACAGAAAACAAAAAGAAACAAAATTTGAGAATCTATCTGACGACTACGTGTATCTAGGACAAACTATCCATTTAGGTAGGTTCAAATTCGAAAAAGAGTTCAATCGTCGAATTCAGTTAGGTTGGGCAGCGTTCGGGAAGCTACGTAACGTTTTCTCGTCACAAATACCGCAGTGTCTCAAGACAAGTCTTTGACTAGTGTGTGTTGCCAGTGATGACTTACGACACAGAGACGTGGTCGCTCACTATGGATTTGATAAGAAGGCTCAAAGTCATCCAAAGGGCAATGGAGAGGGCAATGCTTGGAGTTTCTTTGCGTGATCGAATCAAGGATGAGAAGGATGAGGAGATCCACAGACGATCCAAGGTCACCGATATTGCCAGTAAAATTGCTAAACTTAAGTAAGGCCATCGTTTCTACGTGTAGTGTGCCCCGAGGCACACTACACGCAGAAACGATGGCTGATGGGGACATAAAGTTCTGGAATGGCGACCGCGTACTGAGAAACAGCATTGGCAGGCTACCCACAAGGTGGTCCGGCGACCAGGCGAAGGTCGCGGGAAGCGTTTGGATGCAGGTGGCAGCGGACCGGCTGTTGTGGAGAACCTTGAGGGAGGCCTATGTCCAACAGTGGACTTCATTTGGCTGAGATGATGATGGCAATGAAATCAAACAGTGACAAATCTTATATACCAAGGTATATTTACCAATTTTATGAGATTTTAATTTTTTTTTACGTGATTCCGTGATACGTGAACCATAGACGACTTGTCAGACAATTTAACATTTCGACATCTTTGATGTTCATAAAATCACGTAATTTATGGATGGTACTTATAGGAGCTATTTTATTTAAAATATGACATTTATCATACAATATATATCTTAGTATATATCTAAGACCTTCGACAGTGGGACATGAATTAGCTGCTAAACTTTCATTTCAGATCTGGTCACCTCGTCAAGTTATTTATTTACAATCAAAAGTCATTCTAGGATTTTCTTTTATTGTAAGATATGTATGTAATTCTTACTTAAATTGAAAATATAATATCTATTACAATGATTGTGGATTATATTGATTATATAACATATTAATAAAAAATACATATTTTGCCTAATATTAAAGCATGCTCGGTGGCGTAGTGGTAGCGTATGCGACTGCTGTGCTTGAAATATTGGGTTCGATTCTCGAATCGGTCTAAATCTTTGCGATATGTAAAAATTTATGTCGGAGTTAGGGTGTTTTCTATGTATAATAGACATGTATTTACAAAAGGAAGTAAATATGAATTTATATTAATTGTCTAGTACCCATAGTATAAACTCTGTGCCTGCCCTCTAATCCCAAACTTTAATTTGGGACTAGAGGGCGTGTTGTGTCCGAAATATAGTTATTGTAAATATAAGTTATTTGTCATTGGTGCTAGTTAATTCATTGTGGTCGTCTGCAAGAGATCACAGACTACGATTATACTTTTTTTTCGGTGTGACTCCGATTGTGTAACAAAAAGTAAGTAGTTTTGTTATCGTTTATTGAGGAAAATTTTATATTACAAAATTGTACATAATATAAAATTATGTTACACTAAATAGGTAAATATATGTACAATCAACAACATTTTCCATATGCTAATTTAAAAAGAATTACATATATGCAGGGTAAGCATATATGTAATATCCCTTTCAGGACGACGGAACACGATCGTGCATTTTATTTTTAAAAAATCCCGCGCTTTTTCTAATCAACTTTTCGGGCCCAAGACGCTAGCCAATGATCGTGCACAAATCTGTTCATGAATTAATCGCGCAGGTGTGAGCGAGAAGGCAGTCAGTGCGCTTTTACCTTACGGTGAAGATGTCGGCGTATTTTATTGAGCGGAGTGGTCAGAGTAAGTATTGAGTTTTTTGTTATTTACTCAACAATTTGATATGATTTCGCTTTTAATAGCTTGTTTAGTTAATAATGTCATTCAGTAAACAATATTCTTGGTGTAATTTACTTTGAATTGGAAAACATAACCTCTCAAATATTGGCTTGCACGATAGTGACGATCCGACTCAATGTCATGTTTTAATGTCATACTTTGTGTGGCGGCAAATTATTATTTTTCTTGTTTTCAATTAAAGTTTTCTTTATTTTTGCTTTCAGGAACGGAACTCACGGATGAGTTATTGCTTCGGCTCATTGGAGATGGTAATGACTCCGAAATAGAAGAAGTGGAAGATGATGAAGGTGATCGAGAAGAATCGGTTTTGCCGTTAATGCCTGCTGAGGAGCCTGAATCACCTCCCCGTCCAGATCCTTCATCTACTACTGCACCAAGAGCTCGTCAAAAGCCGCCAAAAAGCCGAGACACTCGCCGAAGACTCTGGAAGCAGATGCCATTCAACCAGAAGGAACACTGTTATCCGGAGCGGTCATCAGCAGCGGTAAAGTCCCCTTTGGCCTACTTTGAAGACTATTTTGATGAAAATTTTTTTGAGCATGCCGCTGTTTGTACCAACAATTATTACATGCGCAAAACGGGAAAAGTTTTGAACACCACAGCGGCAGAGTTGAAAAAATTTGTTGGAATTCATTTCATCATGGGATGTATTCCATACCCACGTATTCACATGTACTGGCGGATCGAAATGCGATTAGCTTTAGTTGCTGACAAGATGTCTAGAGATCGTTTCAAGATACTTCGAATGGCATTCCATGTTGTCGATAGTGATGATGCTCCGGCAGGAAACCAGAATTCACTATGGAAAGTGCAACCTGTACTTACTCAAGTAAAAAATGCATGCGACAAATTAGAACGTCAACCAGGCTTTTTTTCTATCGACGAGCAAATGATTCCATTCTCTGGTACATGTCCACGTGGTTTGAGACAAGTCATAAAAACAAAGCCGCGTCCACAAGGGTTAAAAGCTTTCGTCGCTACTACTTACGATGGTTTGATGATCGACTTCGCAGTTTATCAGGGCGCAAAAACAAACTTTGGAGATAAATCTCTAGGCGTTGGAGCTTCTGTCATTCTTCATCTCTCTAAGTCAATTCCACGCGGTAGTTGTCTATATTTTGACCGGTTTTTTTCATCTATACCTTTACTTGAGAGATTGAATGAATTGGGACTGCATGGGACTGGGACAATAATGTTGAACAGAGTTCCTGAGAGGAAGAACATGGATTTCAAGCCAGATCGCAAAATGAAACGTGGCGAATCTCAACAATTCGTTAGCAATGACGTTGTTGTTGTTAAATGGATGGATAATAAATCCGTCCTTGTAGCATCCAACTGTACATCTGGAGATGATTCTTGTCTTATTAAGCGATGGGATAAAAATCTGGCAGCATTTACAGACGTAAGATGTCCATATGTAATCGCAAGTTACAACAAGAATATGGGAGGTGTGGATATACTCGATCAGTCGATAGAATACTACCGCACCTTCATAAAAACGAAAAAATGGACTCTAAAAGTCATTCTTCATTTTTTCGACTTGGCCATTTCCAATGCTTGGCGTTTGTATGTGTTAGATTCGATCACAAATAGAGTACCCAAAAGTAAAATAATGGACTTATTGGAGTTTCGAATGCAAGTATCAGATGGTCTTGTCAACGCACCAGAACGTAAAAGAAGATTTGATAGTGATGAACAAGATGAGAACCAGGCTCCTAATACGTCTAAATTCCGTCGACCGAATCCACCTTCTGTAGCCAAAAGGTATGATGGATATGATCATCTTCCATCATTCGATGAAATATATAGCCCAAGAGCATGCAGGATGGAAGGATGCAAAAGTCGGTCAAAGATACTATGTACCAAATGTGAGGTTTACCTTTGTTTGTCAAGAAAACAAAACTGTTTTTCAATGTATCATACCAAGTAGAAACTTTCAAACTAAGGAAAGTGTTCATTAAATAGTTTTTGTCCGTTTATGTACCTATAGTTTAAGAAGATTTTTATTTTTGTTAATATTTTGATTGACTCTAAGTCTAAAGTGAGTTGCAATTTGATTAAGACTGATTTCTTAATGTTCCTACTATTAAAAATAATAAATAAACATATGTTCCTATTATAGCTTTTATTTATTTTACGTTTTTACCTTGAAAGTCTAACACCGTCACTATCGTGCAGATAGTTAGTTTAAGCCTGAGCATCACGATCGTGCCGGGTCCCCCTACATTAGAGGGGGTGAGAGGGATTTTTTTAAATATTTTTTTGGAGTATCTTATCCGATATTGAAACATGGCGTGTAGTCAATAATCTTAATTTTAAAAAATGAGGTATCAGGCCTGAAAGGGATATAACGGATAACAGAAAATAAATGATAATAAATAAGTTAACAAAAATAAAATAAATAAAAACAGAGAAAAAAAAGCAAAAAATAAATAATAAATTATGTGTGAAAAAAGTACAGGTGATTTATTACTATAGAACTTACAACTACAACAAATAGTTTGATGTAAATACTCTGACAAACTGCCTCTTGAACCTTCATAGGTTCTTCATATATTATCTCTATCAGCTCATAGCTGATAGAAATAATATATCGACATCCACAAAGAGGTTATTATTAGATTCAGCAATTTATCTATCTATCTATGTATAATATTCATGACTTGTATCATTTTAGGTGACACCAAGACAAGGAAGCTCTCAGAAAAATTCACTACAAGAGATTGCTCTCGCGACCATTACAGCTCTACCTGGGACTGTCCCACGTGTCATATTTTTATACATATTTCAGCATTTACTCTGCTCTGTGAAAAGAAAAATATTAAATGTTAGAAATAGTTATGGACCACAACTGTGGCCCATCTACCTTACAAGACTTCTACATCATCCAAGGTTGGTTAGCAGAGAAAGCCCAGCACTAAGCCCATCGGTGAGTATGAATGAATGAAATAAAAAAAAAGGGTTAACTTAAATACATGATAATAAAAGTAAATACTTATATTTGACAACATTTTTTTAGCTACATTGCGACGGAGGAGTCTTTTTAGGGTCTAGTTACTAGTTATTTCAAATTTACTAATTTTAATAGCACCATTAATGGCTCTTCGGTGTCAGACAAACAGTAAACTTATGCGAAATAAGGCGAATTGTGTTCATCAAACTACTGCAGTTTCAGATCTTTTTCTCATCCAGGATTTGAGACCCTAGCTTCCTTGCTTTCATCGTTCTTAATCAACCACATTAAACTGTATGTACCGTAATGGTTGACATTCAGTTCTGGAGCACTGCTCCAACAAGCGTCATCCATCCCTTTGTGGAGGAACGAGTGGCATAGTTCCTCCGACACAAAGGATTCTCTGACTAGGCGAGGTGATCATGCCTGGCGGGCCGCTTCCCAACGGTTGATGTTGGGATGTTGTATATACGCTAAACGAAGGAAGAATCTCTATTCCGCGAAACAGGATTAGTAGTTGCTTCATAGTTCATTATTTTACTTCGTAGTTCGATGTATCTTCGCCAGATGGTGCTGTAGTATATTTTTGTTTGTGTTGTATATAGAAGTCGTCACATCACTCCCCTCCAAGACCGGAGGTCGATAATTAGTCAGTGGTTTATGCTCTGTTGTGGAGCGTGTCAGTTCCAGGAGTTAACATTTCCAGTAAGTCAAAACTGAGTGCCGCAAGTTCCAGTGAGTCGGAACTGAATGCCGCTAGTCCCAGTGAGTCAGTGCTGAAGTCTGCAGATGCCAGTAAGTCGGGATTGCATGCAGTGTGCGGTGCTGCGGTGAAATCCCGAGTGAGTCGGGACGGTTGCTGCGTAGTGGCTGGTTAGAGATGCTCTGCTTACATGTACCATAGGTGCAGTGTGCTGTGTGCCTAGATGTTGATGAGGTCGTAGGGTAATCAGGTTGGAGCGGGCGCTTCCTGCGTGTGGTATCCCTGTTGAGGTCGAGTTTGCTGGCTGCCTAAGACTGAACTACTGCTCATCGCTGTGGAAGTGACGCTGCTGATTTTGCTTATTTGAAGGCTGCTTCCAATCACGTCAGGGTCACCTCTGTAGAGGGAATGGGTTTCAATAGATTCTTTCGTTAATTAATAGCGTCTGCTGACGTAATAGATTTATCTACTCGGCCATCAGCCGTGCCATAGAATCAGTTTACCGAACATAATTTAAAAAAAATAAAAATAATATTATTTTATAACAGAACAAAACATTTCGCTTTTTGTAAAAGTTAATAAACACGAAACAATAATCATTTTAAATTATTTATTGTATGATGTATAAATACATTTTGTTATATTGGATTACGTCACGTCATGTTCCTTTTAGATGTTGTCCAATACATGTCACATATTGGCTTGATATTCACTGACGTTGATCCAACACACTTCAATTAATCTTGTTTAAAAGAAAATCGTTTTTACAACTACTCTACATTTTCTTCAATCTTAATCTAAGGTATATTAAAGCTAAGGTGACGAAGGAAGAATCCTTGATAGATGAATGGTTCGGTTATTAGAATTCCCTTTTCTGTGACTTCTCTCAGGGACCTTGAGGGTATCGTGAACGGAAGCGTAAGTGCGATATGTCTTAAACCGGTTGACATGCCCACTATAGGCCATAGGATACCACATAACAGTATCATAGAGTAGAAGCTACCAGTAGCCACGAAAAACGTCATGGTTTGGCTTGAGCAGTATACGGGCAGTAAGAACCCGTAACACATGCCACAGATACCTTGCAGGAAGAGCAGTATACCACAGACCAGCTTGGAGTCTTCTAAGGGATCCCGTAGCCTGCGAAGGCTAGCGTCATCATTTCTACTGTCTGTAACACTATGACAATTGACTGTAATGTGACGTGCACGTTGAGCATCTCTCGTGGTTTGACGTCGGCCTCTGCGCTGCGTTCCCACACACCCTCAAGCCTGTCGGTGATAATCACATAACATGAATTTTAATTAAAATTTACAAATTTGTCTATGACATTAAGTCATTACGCAAATATTTTGTGCTGTATGCGAAAGTCGGCACACCTTTAACTAAATTGAAAAGCAATTTTTAATAACTGCTCTTATATTCGTAGTGCTTTTGATTTAAAAAAAAGCTTACTTACATAAATACAAAACATAGTAGGAAAATAGAGATAAAAGTAATTGATATGTTACGAATTTTTATTACAATTGTCTTTAATAGGACGCACGAGGAACAAATGAAATACATTAAAAGTTGCATACTTATTAAGTTTTGTTCGCTTCGCTCTGTAAAAGTTACTTTTGCTTTCCTCGATTTTCCTTCTCCCGTGGAATGTTTTTTTTTGTTGTTGGTCGGCTGAGCAGCTACGGTGTATTCATAAAAGGGGAAAAAACAAAAAGAATCTCATGAATTAAGTTATAAAAGTTATCATATTTACTTTTGTTTTTAGGTTAACGGTTTGGTTTCTTTGAGGAAATGTGGAGACGGTAGTATATTATCAGCTGCCATAGACAAGCCCAACTACAGTGCATACAATAAATATTAAAATGTTTCGGGGGTAGATCAAGTCAATCTAAATTTTCTTGGCAAATAAAATTTAAATTAAATATTTAACTTTTACTCCATTTATTATTTTTTATTATATCAAGCAGGTACGTAGGTAACATATCTATGAAAGTATCTTTTAAAAAGTGAAACTGACTTCTGACTGAAATTTTAATTTTAACATTTTTTTTTAAAAAGAAAATGCACGCATTAAGAATAAATCCTATGTCACAGAGGACTTGCCAAAACATACAAGAAACAGACACAAAGAACACTCAGACTCAGAACAACAACTTGTGGATCACACACGTGTGTTGTCCCATGTGGGATTTGAATCCGCCACTCAGCACAGTAGAGGGCGGAGTGGTGACCGCTTGAACCACTAGGCCAACCGTGCAGTCAAACATTATTTCTTACCTTCATATCCTGAGTTTCTGCGACGAATGTAGAAGTATTGAAGAAGACAAAAATAACGTATACAAGAAAAAAAAAAGAATTCTAAAAATCAATGAATAAATTACAGTTCATTTGTGTTTGTTAGAAACCATAAAAATACAAGGTCCTATTTAATACTTTCTTTTTTTTTGGATAACTTAAAAAATACATCAACTGTATTATTTACCCTAATAAGTATATACATAGTATTACTAATCCCTTAGACTCTGTTCCCTCATTAAATTTTCCAGGAGCCAATTTTCATTTTGTTTCATTCTTTGTCACAATTGTGTTGTAATATTTTTATCGTCGTAAATGTAAAACATTAAATATGTATTTGGATATTCGCTTGGGATACTATGAACCAAAATTTTGGCAAAATATATTTAAATTGAGCACTGGGGGACAGAAAATTGTGTTACAAAACTTACTTTCGCTTTTTGCGTGTGAGTAGCAGTAGGTACCTTGGTATAACACATATTTTAATGGTAATATCGATTTTTGGGCAATAATATGTTTATCTATTAAAAAAAATTGGAGTGGTTCAAATACGCACTATAATGGACTTTCCCATGGGAATGAGATGCTTTATACTTTTTTTTTACTTTTTACTCATTGTTTTTTTTTTATATGTTTATCTATGGCAATTTTGTTTGTGAAAATATGAAATTAAAAAAAATAGAAGAAGTTTTGTGTATTTAGGTAAAATAAACGGTTGATGATTTGATTGATAGGAAAACATCTACAAACAACACACAATAAATACTCTCATATAAACTCTAGTATATTTTATTGTATACCAATAACTAATTAAACTAAAAGATAATAACGTCTTAAACATAAACTGTGGCGGCTCATTACAAGCCTTCGTGACTCGATCAACGATGTGTAAGTTACAAGGATATTGTGGAGGAGAGGGTGTCATGTCCCTCTAGCACAAAGGTAGGATCTTCCGACCATGCGAGGTGATCATACCTAGCGGACCACGGCGGAGCGACTAATATTGGGATGTTACATATATGGCTCGAGAATTTCTATGTCATGATACAGGAATTGTAGTTGAGTGTGTATTCGGTAGATGGCGCTGTATGTGGAATATATTTATGTCTTTGTTTTTTCTGCTGTATGTGACAGTCGCCACCATATAAAATGTAATATTTTAGAATGCCGAATTACATTTAAGGCTTTCGTTTGGTTGACGATTTTTTTTTATAGAAACCTACCAAAGTGCTCAATTCTGCCTGATGGAAAGCATGAATAGAATTCAAGAGTGGTGGTCGCCGTACTCACTGCAGACAGTGCAGTATGGCGACCCACGCTATGGCGGCCTCGTGAGAGCCTTTTTTACGCCCTGCCTAAAGGACTCGGGATCATAGTGGGAGGAAAACTTATCCTGGGAGGGATATATATCCAGGGAGTTAAAAATGTAACTCTGAATATTGACGAAATAAGAGTATAAAGTGTCATCATCGATATTTATTCTGTAGGTGTTGTAAAAAGTGATTAAGGGAACAAAGTACGCAAGATAACATCACTGTAAAGGGACGTTATACTTAAAACATACCCTATGATATACGCCATATAGTAGGTTAAATCCTCATTGCTAAGGAGGCCTATGTCTAACAGTGGACTGTTAAAGGCTGATGACAATGAATTACGAATGTAATTATAAACTTTGCTACCAAAGAAATTAACAATTATGATTTTTGTTGTTCAAATATTTAATAATATAATGAGTGTGACCATATAAAAAAATTCATATTGCCTGACTGTTTATTACATTCAAAATTGCCCTACTAAGTGACAACAATAAAGAATCGTTTTAACTCCCCGGAGGCCATTGAATTAATTATCGCGTCCGACTACCTGCCGGGATAGTACCAGTCTATTTGGGGTTTGGACTGAGCGCGTACTAAATATATTGTAGCAATGATTTAAATTTTGAGGTAATCTACCTCACATAATAAATTGTTGTGAAATTACTTTTAAGTTGAAACGCAGGCTGTTATTTTAGTGAACATGAAACGAAATTCAATTTATTTTGTGCTCAATTTAATAATTTTAACGATTTTATTAAGAAAAAGGTATTGGTTTTAGTATTATTATTTTAAGTAATATTGTAAAAGCGTGAATGACTGAGTTTTTTGTTCAATTTTTACTCATTGATTTCATAAACAATTATTATGAGCATCCGTGTTTATTTCCATACATCTCTGATTACAGGATCAGAGAAATATGCAAAAAGATAAAGGGCACATTAATCTAATATACGTACTTGATCTATGAGGATAGAAAAATAAATTATAAGTGAACAAAGATGGTTAAACCTATGTATTAATAATTGCTAATGTTATTAAATGGCTTAGAGAATAATAAGGAAATTATATAGATAGAGATAGTCTAAATATCATCTTTTAAAATTAGAGCTTGATTAAGTTGAAGATGATGTAATATAGAAAGTATCACGTTACAAAGGATAAAACATTATCATTTTCGTCTGAGGGTTTTCACTAAGCCAGGTTGAAATCGGCTTTAAGTCTATTACTATACGGTTTAAATTTGGTTTTTCACGTAGAGCGACTGCCATTTGAGCTCTACAACCGAAGTACTGGACAAAATTTGTAGAAAGGCTGCCGTCAGATTTTTTAAATCTCCGACTACCCTTATAGATTTGTAAAGATATTCGTGTAGTAACCGGGACTGACTGACTTACTTAACGTTGTCTCCGAGGCACGGAGGGGTTAAGAATGGTCACCCATCCATATGTTAACCTAACGGTTATCATTGAGCTACAAGCCACTGTAAATAGGATCAAATGTTGGTATATACTTATATAGCTCACTTGACCGGACTCAGTTGACCGAAGAGCCCGTAGGTTAATTAACAACGAAAAGCTCTCAAATAGCAGACTACACACCCTTGAGCATCGTCGTCGTGTTGCCAGCTTGTCGGTTTTTTATAGGATACACTTTGGAGAGTGCTCGAAGGCTCTCTTCGAACGGATTGAGCCATCTCCATTCCTTTATCGGTCTACTAGGCGCAGGCAAAAATTTCATCCACACGTTGTTGACATACCCAAAAGTCGAACTAAACGGTTTGGCAGTTCTTTTTTGGTGAGAGTCGTCAAGACTTGGAACGACCTGCTTGGATCTATTTTTCCTGATGACATGAACTCTGGAGCCTTTAAGAGTAGAGTGAACAGGTATCTTTTGGATGGGCGTGTACCACTTTCGTCTTCATCTGCACTTTCCATCAGGTGAGATAGAGGACAAATGCCTATTCCATTACAGATGTAAAAAAAAAAAATAACAGTGAACAATGTTCAGTTTAAAATTCTAATTATAAACGTATCTCATTTATTACGGGACGTTAATCTTGTTTTTGTAAATGAAAATGAACTTTGCCCTAACCTTGATTCAGTATTTAGAGGTTTTCAGTAGGAGAGTTTATGACTTCATCACGAGCACAGATCCTTAGTTGACAATGATGGGCTGAAGTTAGAGATCATGATCTTAATGAAAGAATCAGTATTATTTAATAGAACTCGAGATATTTTCTATAACCATTAATAATTAAGGATAAAATTATGAGACGGAGAAAATAAGCATTCGTTAAAGTAATATACCATGACTGTACCAAACATTTCATATTTTTCATAGTTAAAAGATACGAGAAACAAGTACCAACTGAATTCCTACTATTTTCAAGTAAGTAATAATAAACTTTTCCTGTGAAACATTTAGTAGTGGATTATTATTACTATGGGTGAATATTTTTTCCGTTTTTCTGCCAACAAGAATGAATATTATAAGATGACGATCAACCTTCATGAATACAGATACAAAAAACAGAGCATAAATACAGAAAACGGCTGTCGCCTTTCTTCGGTGAGTGCGAGAGTGGAGGCCTATTGATGCGGGAGTGACAGTTATCGTTGTAAAAATGTGAGTCTTACACTGCTACGATGTCTGTTATGCCTTTTACGTTCTCAAACTGTTCGTGAAAAAGTATCACACTAGACTGCCATAGCGTTGGCCATCATACTGCACTGCCTGCATTCCCAAAAACTATTGTGACCAAAACACTTGGATTCCATTCATAGTTTGCATTAGGCAGAGTAGAATCACTTAGACAGGCTCTTGAAAAAATAATACAATCTTCATTATCATCAGCTCATCGCAGTCTACTACTAGATATAGTTACATATGATATAGTGTATGATGATTTAGAATTGTGTATTTCTAAGTTAAAAAATTCTAGATTGAAATATGAAGTTGACACACAGGCATTGTTATTTAAAATTAATAACCTTAAAGACTCCTTAGACATACTAAATAACAAGTATGATATCTCTCGGAAGGAGATTCAGGAGTATTCCAAGGCTTTGGATGATCTTTTAAAACTATCATCAAATAATACAGAGCGCTTTGACTCATTGGTAAATAATCATTTATGTGAATGTGCTCGCTCACACAATCATCCAAAGCCAGAGAGTACGTTTCTTTTTAGTACGCCTGAATGTGACACCTTACATACCAATAAGAGAACAAAGCAGTCATTGGGTGCATCATTTCATGTACAAAGTACATTAAATGATGCACCACCACCACAAAAATCTATCATGTTCAGCGATGACATTGGAAAAAACATGGGCTCTAAATTAAGATCTAATCTTACTGGTCAGTCTGTTTTAAATATTTGCCTACCAGCTGCACCCTTTGATGTTATTATGCAAAGGATTGTAAATTATGATTTCACTGATTGCAATAATCTTATAATTTTAACAGGGAACAGGGGTAATGTTAACAAAAAAGCTTTAATTAAATATTGTGAGTCTCTGTTAGCTTTAAGTGTTAATAAAATTATATTGTTTACATTCCCCTACTCTAAAATGTTGCCAGATGTAGAAAATAGACTTAGGTATAAGCTTAATGTTACACTGCATACCATATGCACTTACAATGACAAATTTCATCTGATAGATACTAACTGTGTTAGTAAGTCTTTTTATCAGACAAAGGGTAAGCATTACCTCACTCCTAGTTTTACTAGACAGATAGCGTCTTCGCTATCCTTTTTTTTACAAACTTTGACCAAAGATTTGACTACAAGACCTGCTTCTATTGAGCAGTCTTGTTCTAATGACATTCTTATTGACATTTCCAATAATTTAAATTGAATTGTGAGACAATAGAGGTAGCAACCTCTAGCTCCAATTTTTTAAACTCACCTTTAATTGAGTTGGCAGTACAGTCAAATGAACACTTTAACACATGCTACACAAAATATCAACAAAATAATAATTTAAATAAATGTAATGTAATTAATCTGGTTCATCAAAACATTTGTTGCTTGACGGAGGGCAAGCAACTTGAGCTGGAATTATTCATGAATTCAGAGAATGTTAATATTATGTGTATTACTGAGCATTGGTTAAAGGGGCATCAACTCATGTTTAATTTCAGCAACCACCAAGTTGGAAGTTCATTCTGTAGAGTCAACACAATACATGGTGGGTCGCTTATTCTATTACATAAAAACCTTAAGTTTAAGGAACGGAAAGATATTGTGTCCCTCTCTATAGAATGTTCTATAGAATTCGCATGTGTGCAATTAGAGCAATTCATTGTTATAAGTGTATATAAACCTCCCTCCGCGGATTTGAAACTATTTTTAGAAATAATGGATGAAGCCCTAAGCAAACTTGCCATCTCAGGTAAGAGCGTACTAGTCTGTGGTGACTTTAATATTAACATTCTTGATAAATCAAATTCCACCCTTAAAGTTCTTAGTCTTTTTAAGTCCCACAACTTGCTAAATTTGTTTATGGAGCCTACTAGAATAACCGCTACTACATCTACTTGCCTGGACAACATCTATACAGATATTGTTCCTAGACATAAATCTATTATTAATAAGTTAGATTCTGATCACTCTGGTTAGTTAGTTAGTTTTGTAAGCAAAAAGAAAACAGTGCTTAAAAAAAAAATTACTCTTGTACCAGTAACAGTTGATCGCCTGGAACGTATGAGAATTAACTTAATTAATAATTTACCTTCCTTAAATAACAAATTAGACCCTAATGCACTATATTGTTCCTTTTTTAATTCGTTCCTTAGTCTATTTAATTCAATATTTACCTCCAAGACGGTTACTGTTACTGATTGTCCTATATTCAGTAACTGGGCAACAGTAGGAATTTATAGGAGTAGGGAAACATTGTATAGGCTGTATCATGAAAGACAATATAATACTAGTGAGGACTTTAAGCAATATGTACAATGCTATTCAAAGATTTTTAAAAGTGTCTGTAAATTAGCCAAATCTTTGTTTATTAAGTCTAAAATCAGAAACAGTAGTAATAAAATTAAAGCAACTTGGAAAGTTATTAATGCTGAGACTGGGAGAAGTGGAACAAAGGAGTCTGATTTTAAATTAAATTTTGATGGTCACATTACCAAGAATGACATGGAAGTGGCCAACACATTTGAAAAATTTTTTTCCACTTTCCCAGTCGCACTTACAGGTAATTTAGGCTCTTCCACCTCCACTGCAGAATCATTGATCAGAGAAAATGTACCAGAATTTTTTAATAATTTTACTTTTCAGTATATAAATGAACTTAATGTTTTAGCTGCCTTCAAATCTATTAATATAAAAAAGACAGCTGATCTTTGGGGAATTTCTGTAAGTGTCGTTCACTCAATAATTGACATTATTGTACCTGACTTAGTTATTATATTTAATAGATGTATAGATTATGGTGTGTTTCCTGACCTGATGAAGTATTGCAAGATAACTCCTTTGTTTAAATCAGGTAGTCCATTAGACCCCACAAATTTTAGACAAATTTCGGTCCTACCAACATTTAGTAAAGTTTTTGAAAAGCTGATACTTACTCAGTTGCTTAATTATTTTAATGAAAATCAATTGCTGCATACTAAACAATTTGGTTTCACTCATGGTCGGTCAACATGTGATGCTGGGGTTAAATTATTAGAGTATATATTTGAGGCTTGGGAGGAGTCACGTGACGCCTACGGGGTGTTTTGTGACTTATCTAAAGCATTTGATTGTGTGCAGCATGAAACACTTGTCAGGAAATTACACCACTATGGAATAAGAGGCAGTGCTTTGGATCTTCTTACTTCTTATTTGAGTGATAGGATTCAAAGAGTAGATGTTAATGGTAAATTATCCCAGGGATCAGCTGTGGCGGTGGGGGTGCCCCAGGGGTCTATTCTGGGTCCATTTCTGTTCCTTGTGTACATCAACGACTTGCCTCATCTTGTGAGGGATAACCATGAGATAGTGTTGTTTGCAGATGACACATCCTTAGTATTTAAAGTTAACAGACAGCAATCGGTAATTGACGATGTAAACAATGCTCTCTCTAAAATGGTACTTTGGTTTTGCGCTAATAACTTGTTATTAAACAGGAGTAAAACCAAATGTGTTAAATTTTATACTAGGAATGTTAAACAAGTAAAAACTAGTGTTTTGATGAACGGGGAGGAACTGGAATTGACAGACAAGGCTGTCTTCCTAGGTATAACTTTAGATTCACGGTTACAATGGGGCCCACATATAGAAACGTTATCTGGTAGACTTAGTTCTGCAGCTTATGCTGTGAGAAAGATTCGTCAATTGACGGATGTTGATACTGCGCGATTAGTCTATTTCAGTTACTTTCACAGCATTATGTCCTATGGTTTATTGCTTTGGGGCAGTGCCTCTGATATTGATTCAATCTTTGTGCTCCAGAAACGAGCTATTAGGGCTATCTATAAGATGGGCCCACGTGAGTCACTAAGAAACAGATTCAAAGAAATTAACATTCTCACACTACACTCACAATACATTTACGAGAATCTTTTGTATGTGCATAAAAATCTGTGTAAATTTAAGAAAAATAGTGATCTCCATCAATTTAATTTAAGAAATAAAAATAAACTTGCCTTGCACACTACTAGGCTCCATAAAATATCGAATTCGTTTGTGGGTCAATGTATACAATTTTATAACAAATTACCAAACAACATAGTATTATTATCTATTAGTAAATTTAAGAAATTTGTTAAGCTGAGGTTGGCCAAAAAGGCTTATTACTCAGTTTCAGACTATGTCACAGATTTAGATGTTTGGAAATGAATTGCTCTTTTTTTAAGACCTATGATTGTGAATGTAACTGCTAGTTTAATATTTAAAAGATTTTGAGTTAAAAGAGTGGTGGTGAGTTTCTTTCCTGGGTTCTTTTCTCACCACTCTACCATGAACAATCTGCGAACCCAGCTAGCTGTAATTTTAATCGACAGATTGTTCATCTTTCATCTTTTATTGTTTTTTTTATGACGTTCATAAGTGTCTTTTGTGACCTAAATGAATAAATGAATTTGACTTTGACTTTGACTTTGACATACACTCATATCTAGCTCCAAAAAAATGCAAACCCTAACCATCCAGTTAAAGAAAATATAAAACGCAAAATAATAAATTTGTGAAAGATCCATACTAAACTACGTCTATCGTAGTCACTTTTGTCTTGTCTTTGGTGTTGATGTCAAGAATCAACTTAACTTAACTTTCTAACTAAAGTAAAATACCTTGCGCAAATACAAAATACTTCTCTGGTGAAGTTTTGAAATGTTTGTCGTGAAGGCCACGAAAACATCGGAAATGTAAAATATTGGAATTAATAATTCAAATAACAAATTGATATTTCTAAGTGGCCGTTTAATAGCAAACTACACAGTGCCATACTACTAATAATCATACTTATATATATATATATCTAAATTCATACTTATTACAAAGAAAAATAAATTGAAATAAGCGTCAAGTTTTTTACAGAAACTTTAGAGCTATCACTGTTTGTCTTGCTTAAAATAAAATGATTAAACATAAGAAACAACAGGCAACAGAAGTGGAGAGAGTTTCGTTGATGTCGAATTGCTATTAATAATGAAAGTGGCATTGAAGAAAATATTATCAACCTCTCTTTCCAAATAACTAAGCTTGAGCCATACACTGTTTTTAAAGTCTTACTTATTCCTTACTGTAATTCAGCAGCTTCTGAATTCTCTCGGAATTTAGTTCAATGTTGTTGAAGTTCAAACGCTTACAATTTTCCTTTACAAAGAGATAACAATTTGATCGAGCCGTCACTCAAATATTATACAGACTTTGTTTGAAATGGCACAGGTATGCAAAACCGGTCGTAAATAATTTATGAGTTTACATTTGAGATAGAGTCCTTTCTTTTTGATCTCCTTTGTGATAATGATTTATTTATACAATAAACGTAAAATATATGTTAATACGTTTTATTCTAACTACGAATAACTTTTCGAGTAAGTTCGTTCGAGTAAGTCTTTTATATTTGAGTTTTGGGATCTTTGCCCAATGTAATCAATAAACATTAATATGATTTAACAATTTTATCTTCGACTTTTAGTAGATATTCTAATTATTTAAAAAAATCAGAGTTACTTTTTTTTGTAAGACCATTTGTACAATTTCAATGTTATTGTCAAAAATATTCTTAAATTAAATCTTTAAATGAAAACTATTTATAACTGTCGACATCGCTATTTTCTTAAGAAATTCGGTAACTCTTCTGTCTTAACCTTAATAACTCACAATGGATTTTTTTTACTGCCTCGTTGGTTTAAAGGTAGTATATGCGATTGCGGACCATTAGGTCATAGGTCCTGGATTTGATTACCGAATGGGGTAAAAAAGTATTATTGAGTTTTGCTCATTATAGAAATGCTTATAAATATAAATTCCAAACTCTAGGTTGGAGTTTGGAAGTTGGGGTCTCAACTCTCGTGTCACGGAGAGCACGTAAAGCCGTCTGTCCTGCGCCTGATCAATCTCCTCTCGTCTTTTCTGTTTAGAGAACCAGAGAGCTGTGATTAGGTGTACTCTTGTGCATTGTAATATCTCCTGCATAGTTGACTGGCTCCGTTGAGAATGGCTGCCTTGACCATAATCTCATCATAATTTAGTAGGTTTTTACATTCTTATTTTGCAATATTTACTTTAAAGCTTTACAGTACACTGTTTGTTGTGATATTTATGGGTGTTAACAAAACTTTCTAGTGTTACTGTAACATTTTAAAAGAAATAGGGCAATTCATCGATGTTATCCGAATCCGTGGAATTGGAACCAGCTGTTCGGCCGCGGCGTCGGTGATGATTCTTACAAGAATAACATTCTCTTTTTAAATTCGTGATATCTTTTGAATCGGTTGGCTGACTAGAATAATTCAAAAAGTTGTCTACGGATATTGAAACACTCTTGGACGTGAAATGCATGATTTAGATAATATGAACAACTATTTTGGTTCGTTACAGTAACTTAACTACAATAGTTGGACATATGGTATTGCGAAGATTTTTGTAGATATTAACGTGGTTTCTGGTATTGTATAATACTATTTTGTTTTATCCGTATAGTTTCCGCGGGGCATGTGATGTAATGCCATGTAATGCAATTTTTAAGCTTTTTTTTCATACTTTCATAGGGTAGGGATTCCTAATAAGCTGTAGCTATATAAACTATATCATTCTGACGGAAAGTATGAATAGAACCCAAAAGTTGTGGTCACCATACTCATTGTAAATGCAGACAATGCAGTATGGTGACCCACATTATGGCGGCCTTGTGAGATGCTTTTTACACCCCGTTTGGGGACGTAAAAGGCATGAGAGTCATCATGACAGTGTAAGGCTTACACACTTACCACGATAACTGTCAGCCCTGCATCAATGGGCCTCCGGTCTCGCGCTCAGCAACGAAACACGACAGCACGGATGCTGTCGCTTTAGGTTTGTCTTCTGTTGGAGGTTAGTACTACCCCGGTCGAGCCGACCCACTCGAGCTGAAATCAGCGTGGCTTTACTACCTACAAATTATATTCAGGGATAATGTAGTCCAGTAGTTCTCGAGCTTATTCAATACTTTACGTTGTTAGTATAGATATAAATTTTGAACAACATTTAAGAGTATTTTTTTTCGAACCTCCTACTATTATAATCTGAACTTTCTGTCAAAATTTACTCAACAGATGCTGAATAAACTAACTCAATTATCATCATGATGCTTCTATCAATTTCATATGGTATCCGTATAAGGGGCTGGTTTAGTTGACGTCTGTCGTCTACCCTCACTGACGTCAACCAATCTTACGAATATTATCTATTTTGAATTTTGGAAAACAGACTGCAGCAGACTTGCAGTAGCTGGAAGAGTTTCGGATCTTGAGAGAGGGAGAGTTTGCTGTAAAAAGTACGACTATAATTTTAAGTTTTGTTGAAAATAATGCAATATAAAATACAAAGAGAGTATTAAAAAACAAATTATTGAAAATTTATAACATTTTGCATACAAATATACTATATTTCTTCTTATTATATATTCGAATAATAAATTAATATCCATTAAAACACCCATTATATAAATTCAAAATCCCAATTATTTACGTATCTACAATGTGAGTAATATTTTAAACCAAATTAACTTACATTTTAATCATAATAATTACATCAGCTAAAATATGTCCATTGCTGGACATAGTCCTCCCCCAAGGTTCTCCACAACAGCCGGTCCCACACCGCCCTTATCCAACGTCTTCCCGTTACCTTCATCAGGTTTTCAGACCACTTTGAGGGGGGTCAACCAACTCTGCATTATTCATTTGAAGGGTTTGATTAAATTTTATAAATGTAAAACATCGACTGAAAGGGAAATTAAATACTTATGTACCTACTACGTCCGAAATATGTATGTATGTCATCATCATCATCATCATCATCAACAGCCTTGTACAGTCCATTGCTGGACATAAGCCTCTCCTTAGCAAGGAGGTTTTGGCCTACTATACCACGCTGGCCAGACGGGTTGGAATAGGGTTTGTTTCGAGTTTTTCTTCTCTTTGTAATGATGTTGTCTTGCATACTTTGTTTCCTTAGTCGCGTTTTACAACACCCACAGGATAAAATGGGGGTGGTAACACTATGTATTCTTAATCGGTCACCACACGGAGATATGTATAAATAATGTATATTTCATTACTTAATTTGATTATTGTTGTTATGTATTCTATCTATACTGCATTCAATCTTTTGTAAGGTCAAATATTTATAAAATTCACAGGTATTTTAAGCCCGTATGTTAGAAACTCCATTAATATGCAAACTATAGATAGCTGCCATCCCGCTGGAGAGAGTAAAATAATTTCTAGCAGCTTTTAGCGCGTGATTGAATTTCAGGCTGTGTATGGCCACAGACATGCCTAAAGGTTTATTAATGAGCTCCGTAATTTTATTCTTATTTTCGTTTGGTACTCCTTTAACGTAAAATTTAGAGTAATTTGCGATAACTTTCATCTCAATATAGAAGAGATACAAAAGTGCTTGGCACTGAGAGAAATTAGGGAAAGTACTGCTTGCACAACTTGCACACTTTTATACATTACAAAATAAATATATGTATGATTTTTTAAATTTATATACATAAATTATACCTAATCACTTTAACATTTTTTGATTAGTTCTTTTAAAAATAATAGATGGCGCTGTGCGTTTTAATTTTCACATATTGATGTAGTTACATGATAATAGTTGTTCGTTGACCTTCCAGAAAGTTATACAAGGAATTGACCAAATTTAAGGCATGTCAACACCAGTTTTATGTCCAGAGAGTGAGAGATTGCGTAATGTCATAAATGTAAATGTTGGGAAACTAGGGCAGAGAATATTGTATTTCGGAAAAAACATACGCATAAACCGCTAGATGTTTTCAGATATCATATAATATGGGTGATTCTGATGATCAGTGTAGCAGTGACAATTATCAAGGTTTAGAATGTATAAACTTAGTACCTATAATTTTTGTGTAATTGACAGTTAATGAATAAATAAACAAATATTTCGAACACTTGACACACAACGCCATCTAGTTTCATACTAAGCAGAGTTTATACTATGATAACTAGATTGATTGATAGAATACTTATATATATATTTTTTCTGTAGATACATACATATTATACATAGAAAATACGCAAATTCTGAAACAAATATTTGCAGATTATCTAAATTTGGTCCGACCCGGGCATTAAATCTAAGACCTAAAGTACAGCAGTCACATTCACTACCGCTGTGTCACCGAGGCAGTTAGAATAAAAAATAGATGAAATAATAAGAATAAAATGTATTGTATAAAAAAAGAAAACTGTTTGTTTAATAGAAAATCTTTTGGAAATGTGTCAACTAAATTATTTTTTACTTTTAAATGGTATGAATATTTTTTAAAGACTTTGATACTTTCATAGTTTTTCTATGAAAATGTAAATTAATATTTATTTAGCACTGGTCCATTTAATCTAGACAAACTTAGGTAATTTACTCTAATTAATTAAATAATTAATAAATAATTAATAATAACTAAATAATTAAGTAATTTATTTAAATTAATTAAATCTAATCTTAATTTAATCTACTCCCAAATTTTAAAACTTATTAACGTCAAAATTAGTATTTTTCAAATGTTTATATTAGAAATAAGACTTAGATTTAGGGCAAAAGTGGTCAGGGATTTCCTTACTAGGGTGCACCTGGTTCCTTCTCTACTGGTACCTGAGACGGCATGCGGTTTTTGGTCGGTTCGAGTCCGACATAACCGGTGGTATCCGTAGGGATTGCCGCACACAAAAAAAAACATAAAAAAAAGGGCGAAAGTGGTATACTTGGCGCACAATATAAAATTAGCTCAAAGAGCTCATAAACATAATGCAGTAATGAAACTAACAACAAATGTGATGTACAAAGGCTTTATTGCTTATAGAAATTTCTTCCAGGCATCCTTTAGACGGACTGGTTTCATTTTAAACTGGTGCTACTATATACGAGTAAAGTACGAACAGTATATAAGATCTTTATACTTATCATACATAAATTTTAATCATTGTAACATACACACAACACATGCGACATAGTGTTGAATATGGTAACCGATTGCACATGTTTGATAGAAGTCAGTAAACATTCCATAAACGTGCAGTTTCTACGGAAAATGAGTTTGTATTCAAATTAACAGATTGTTTTGGTATTTCTAACCTCAGGTTTTCAGAACACCTCATACATTTATTTGCCGTGAAGGAACTTAAAGCTAGATATTGCCGCACAATTGTAATATAAAAAAACGTTACTGAAAAAAGCCTCGCCTCGCCTAGCCTCAAAGCCCACGATAAAAGCTATAAACAATAGCTTAAAAACCAGGCAGAGCCTGTACTATGGCTATCAGACCGCTGAAAAGCATTTAGTTCCAAAGGCAAACATGTTACATTCAGACACAGAAATAATTACGCTTGTCGCATAATTATTTATTTAGGGCGGAAACTGAACCCATGATCAGTTTAGCAGTCACGATTAGACTAGCATTTCTGTAAATATAGAATCAATGAGATTAATATAATCTTAGAATAATAAATTAATATGTACGATGTTTACTATTTTAGGTCATCCTATTTCAAATGCGGCGGAAGATCTATTTGAGATACATATTTGCACAACAATGACTGCCTGTTTAGTATTTTAGAATAAGCTGGGATCCGGCTAGCATATTATGTTGTAATAAATCTCTAAATAAATAAAGATTATAAAAATAATAATAAAGCTATAGTTATATTTACTTAACTACTTTTGTATTGTTTGTATGTAGGTATCCAATTATCGCTTTTGTTCTTTGAAGGTCGCAAGACATTTTAATTTTCTAATTTCCAACATAGCTATAATATCGTTATAATCTTTTAGTAAGAGAGAAAATTTAATTTATTACATTCAAAGCGTAAGGAAACGAGCTTGTACGTAAATTTTAGTCAAATTTCGCCTTGTATCGGCTAAATATTCTCATGAAACGTATTCTAATATTGGAAGCCCTTGGGGTGCAAAAGTGAGCGCAGGTCGCACTGTTAGCGATTTTATTGTATATATATATTTATTCATTCGATTGGTGACCCATTGGTGTCGGCACTAGGGCAGCAAACTACGCAGGATAACAACATTACAAACAGAAGGCAATTTGTCACAAACCCTATATCAATTCGTTACGTAACACGATAGGCCGAAACCTCCTTTCAGAGAAGAGGCTTTAACCTCGTGTTGGACTATTAAAGTATGTCAAGTCTGAATGAGAGTATTTTAAACTTTTTCTTAAAGATCTGAACATAAGCGGTTATTATTGTCGATATTTTCAATACTCGTACTATCTGTCATTTAACTCGAAAAAGCTTTAGCTACAATACACAAACCAACACCAGATGCAAAAAAACCAGTATAGTATTCATTGGTAGGGAAATTTATATCTACAAACACATGTCAGTTTCACATTGTTATTGTATTATCAAACAATAGATTTTCCATAGCTGTAATTTATCTACCATATGTGTGTATTAGAAACATATAAGTATGTTTATCAGCTGACAGGTTTCTATCGTACAGGCTCTGTTTAATTCGGGATCAAATTGTCGTGTTTCAGATGTGTGAAGTTATTATTGCTATGTGTCTGTTTTAATTTTTGTGTCATGTGTTGGGGCAGTCAAGTATAATAATTTATTTATCGCTTAGTATTAAGCAATGGGACAACAGATTTATACTACAAAGGAAACGGCATTTGTATAGTCTGACAAACATTTTGTGTTAGAAAAAAATTCAATTCAATTTCTTTAGGCTTATGGAGTGGAGATGTCTTTTTTATTCACACAATGTTATTGTGATGAGTGTTTTCACAAAGGTATCAGTTTATGTAAAGAAGGTTTTTCTGTGAATGAAATTAACATTGTAATTTTCTTAAAACACTCTGTAAGTAGTATATTTTCTTCTTTTCTTCTTTTTCATAGCACTATCTCTGTAGCATGGAGGAAGAACAGTTTGTGTGCTTGAGTTTGTCTCTTTAGAATGGTCTGAATTTGTGTGTATTGATTTAAAAAGAGAACTGTCAATGTGGATAACCTTTTTTCACTCTGTAGTCGATCTTTCATGTCGTAGAAGCCTGATTGTGTAGTCAAGACTTGGGGTGAATTTTTATCTCTATCAGCCTATATGCTACTGTCTCGGTGGCGCAGTGGTAGCGTATGTGACTGCTGTGCTTGAGGTCTCGGGTTCGATTCCCGGGTCGGACCAAATATTTGTAAAACCTGTAAATATTTAATGTGAAGTTTGAGTGTTTTCTATATATAACATGTATGTATTGACAAAAATAAAGTATATATGTATTTACATCAGTTATCTAGGACCCATAGTACAAGCTCTACTTAGTTTGGGACTAAACGGCATTTTTTTTCTATATTTAGAGCCTACCAAAGTGACTCTACTCTGCCTGATAGAAAGAGTAAATAGAATCCAAGAGTTGTGGTCACCATACTCATTGCAAATGTAGACAATGCAGTATGGTGACTCACACTATGGCGGCCTTGTGAGATGCTTTTTTACACCCCGCCTGGGGACGTAAAAGGCATGATAGTCATTGTGACAGTGTAAGGCTTACACAGTTACCACGATAACTGTCACCCCTGCATCAATGGAGCTCCGGTCTCACACTCACCAACGAAACACGACAACACCTAAAGCGCCACCATCCGGTGGTGCTTTAGGTTGGTCTTCTGTGGGAGGATGGTACTGTCGCGGTCGAGCCGGCCCGCTCGTGCTAAAATCAGCGTGGCTCTACTATCTAGAAAGTGTTCCTACCATTGTGTGTCGAATGTCCAAAATGCATAGAATATATGTACTTCCAAACGACAAACTAAAATGACAGATTTTTATAATTGATACATTCTGTTTCCATATTCGTACATATTACGTGTAGAAACGTGCTTGAATATACCTTTAAGTACTATTTTTTTTTATTAAAACTCATTTACATACATAACTCGTTATTTTATTTAATGATCGCACCTGTATAACTGAAATAACCTGTATTCTCACCTCTATTAATGGAACCCTCTGTAAATGAGACAGATATTTATTTATACCTGTATATCTGAGACACTGGATAAGTGGAATACCTCTATAAGTGAAACGACATTGCAGGTCCCTTAATGTCTCACTTAACCGGGTTTCACTGTAATATAGAAGAGAGGCTTATTGTCAGCAATGGATTATTAACTAGCGGCTCTTGATGATGATGATGGTGAAGAAATGAAGCATGAGAGAATTTATTCGCAATCTTATTAAGGTATATAAATAGCATGCTGGTTTTCTATGGTTATGTAGCTTATTAGCCATAAGTTCTACATCTAGAGAATAAATATCTTGTTAGACAAAGAAAGGAAGCGTTCCTAAAGGCAACGAGGGACCATTTCTTAATTTCTATTAGAGAAATCTTAAAAACTAATAAAGTAAAATGTACATAATATTGTATTTGAAAACTCTTATTGAGGTAAAGTCCCTTTTCAGATTAATGTCAATTGACATGAATTTGTAAGGTTTTCCCAATGAAATTTCTTTGCGAAAACTCCTTTTCCTTTTTGCTAGAGTGAACAGAAAAGGATTCATTTTTAATTATGATTTGTTTAATATAAACTTTAAAAGACATCGACTACAGGAATACCAGAAAAAAAATATTTACTGTACTTACAGAAAGCAGACAAATATTTTTCTAATTTATTTTCTGAGGATCGTTTGTGTGGATGTGGTGTTCTTGTTTCTAAGTAAAACAATTCAAAATTATTACCGGGAAAAAATAAATGATGATTTCTTTTCAAATATTTTGATATTACTGAGAGGTAACTCAATTAGATAGAGAACCTTGACTATTTTTATGTGAGATTTTAATTTGTTTTCTGTATAACGATCGTAACTCAGACTCTCCAAACTTTTTCAAGTGCCTTCCAAATCACTTTTGACTAAATAACTACAAAATATGTATTCTCTCTATTGAGACTTTCATAAAAAAATTGATCATTTTCCAAAGTCTAAGTAGATTTTTAAGGTTTGATTAGAATGAGGTTGACTGTGATACAAAAAAATGTTCTAGAAAATCTCTGCCTTCTTAGCCAAGTTAACATTCTACAAACGTAAACGTTACAAGAAAACGTATGGAAGTTATTTTATTCCAACGCTAAGTCACGTGGTCAAAACAAAATAGAGAATAGAGGCGTTACAGAATGTGGAAAGAGATTCGATGTGAAGCACTTGTATCTTTGCTAAGGGGGCTGCGTGTGTTATTGTATCAACCCGAAAGCAAGTGATCTTAAATGAACCAATAGTATTTTCAACCAACTTTATATTATTCAGAACCTCTGGGTCATGTGGATTTGATTTTCAGTCCAGATCGATAAGCACTAGATCAAAGGGACATTCGATTAATGAAATTAGGCTAACACGACTCAAAGCAAATTTTGTGGACGAAGTTTCAACATTATTTAGAGAGATTAGGTTCTGTAAACATGCAATTACATTAATTCTTTTCTCACACTTGGGTCAGTAGAAATGTGATTACATTTTGCTCATCGTAAGTGGTAACCGTCTTTGAATTTCAAGGATTATTTTAAGTGCAAGAAATAAGGTTTAGCGGCTAAATTCAAACATTCGAAATGAAATTTGCTTTACGAAAACGTAGATGTGTTCCTATGTGACTGATCATCTTGACTATTTTTATGTGAGATTTTAATTTGTTTTCTGTATAACGATCGTAACTCAGACTCTCCAAACTTTTTCAAGTGCCTTCCAAATCACTTTTGACTAAATAACTACAAAATATGTATTCTCTCTATTGAGACTTTCATAAAAAAATTGATCATTTTCCAAAGTCTAAGTAGATTTTTAAGGTTTGATTAGAATGAGGTTGACTGTGATACAAAAAAATGTTCTAGAAAATCTCTGCCTTCTTAGCCAAGTTAACATTCTACAAACGTAAACGTTACAAGAAAACGTATGGAAGTTATTTTATTCCAACGCTAAGTCGCGTGGTCAAAACAAAATAGAGAATAGAGGCGTTACAGAATGTGGAAAGAGATTCGATGTGAAGCACTTGTATCTTTGCTAAGGGGGCTGCGTGTGTTATTGTATCAACCCGAAAGCAAGTGATCTTAAATGAACCAATAGTATTTTCAACCAACTTTATATTATTCAGAACCTCTGGGTCATGTGGATTTGATTTTCAGTCCAGATCGATAAGCACTAGATCAAAGGGACATTCAATTAATGAAATTAGGCTAACACGACTCAAAGCAAATTTTGTGGACGAAGTTTCAACATTATTTAGAGAGATTAGGTTCTGTAAACATGCAATTACATTAATTCTTTTCTCACACTTGGGTCAGTAGAAATGTGATTACATTTTGCTCATCGTAAGTGGAAACCGTCTTTGAATTTCAAGGATTATTTTAAGTGCAAGAAATAAGGTTTAGCGGCTAAATTCAAACATTCGAAATGAAATTCGCTTTACGAAAACGTAGATGTGTTCCTATGTGACTGATAACCAAAAAATTGTCATCATAGACATTATATTTATATTTCAAACCCCTCAAAACATACTGAAAAGTCATTTTGTTCTTTATGTTTTTTATGGGTTTATTATAACTTGTATCCTCTATGTTACCGATTTTAATTAAGTTTCCTACTGACCTCCAACGTACTGGTATTATGGGTCAGTGCCTATTCTAATATATATTTAGCTGTATTGAGGCATTTGTAAATATTTGACTTGACCCTCCAAAACCATTTAAAACTGGAAATCGATATCGTGTCCCGTATTCCATTCTGTTTCAATATCTCTTCGTAAAACGGCGATATTTGATACTATTTTCGAGTCCAATTGCAGTTGAATAGTAGGAATAAATGCTTACAAATCTACTCCAGATACTTGCGAAGTTAAATCGCTTGTGTCTTTTGACTTGCATCGCAAATAGTTAAAAGTTAGCGATGCTATACACGTGCTCTCACATGAGTTTGGTAAGAAAGAACGTATAGTAAGGAGTACGTGACTCCTCCACTGCCTCCCTAACTATTTCCTGTCCTTTTGTTTACCATACAACTTGTGAAATTGTTGTAAAAGGTCTACTTTAGTATATACATATAATACAATAACTTTTTGCTTCGTGATTTCTTTTTCAAATAATCTGAAATATTTTAATAAGTATATTAAACTACTAAGAATAAGACTTTATTTCTTAGTCTTATCTTATATTTAAAGCAAAAAATACCAAAAAGAAGTATGTTCATAGATATTTTTATGAGATATTTTGTTCAAAGACCGTTATGTAATAAAATTCCGATTAAGATAAATGCTTTTGACAGTTTATTTCGCGTCTTATATTTCAAGCCATCGTAAAATGATTCTTAATATTTCAGATATTTTAACGATATATCGAGTTTCATCTTTATAAAAAGATTTCAACCATAATGATGTAAGGTTTACACTGTTTAAATTTTTCCTATTATAAATAATAAAAGATATTGAGATTTGACTGTGTTTTTTAAAGCTTACTTTTAACTAAAAACTTATATTGCAGTTTTTGGGCAAATTTTAAAGAATATTTTATATTTAATTCAATATTTCCATGTGGTGAAGGATTAACAATATACTCGTAGAGCGTCTCCACACCTATTCACCGCATAGGTGGCTGCAGAAGTGACTAAAAATCAAATTATGCAGGTCAACATCACTACAAAGAGGAAGAAAACTTGATACAAACCCTACACGAACTCCTCTGGCCTGAGTGGTATACCATTTTCAATACTGTTCACACGATTTTATTTCCTTTAAATCTTGTAGCATCCGTTCAGATGCAGGTTCGGTGAATATTATCCTTTACTTGTAGTTCTATTTTTATGTACAGATGTAATTCTGGCTTGACGTATTCTTGTGGTGACAGATTAAGAATTTAGAGTGTCACCGACCCCTGCTCTTCCCATGGGTGTTGTGAAAGGCGACGGCGTCCTTAAAATATAGCTTGAACTCTGAAACAGTTGTCACTAATGGTATTTTTGAACTTACGACGTATATTTTAGATGTATATATTTACATTTATGATGCATTGCATTTCATTTGTGATTAAACTGGCATGTAAAGAATGAAAGTGTTAGTAGAACAAAATAAAATAACTTGTTGAAAGTTACTGCGTCGGTTTCGTAGCTATCTGTCATAGAGAACAAGCCATATCGGTTCGATTCCAGAATCGGAACAAATGTTCGTACGATCTGTATATTATAATAACATTTGTTTCTGGTTTTGAGTGTTTTTTATGCGTAATATGAAGGTATTTATATCAGTTGTGTAGTACTCGTAGCTCTGTTTGCTTTGGCTGAGGGCGTTGTATGGCAGATATCCGTAATATTATATACTATTATTATATTCTAAGGAATGTAGTAAAATTTTACTCAGTATATAAGTGTGTTATGTATGGTAAAACTCAGATATATAAACGAAAAAGAAAATAGTGTTAATGGAACTGGCTTCACAATGCTGAAGTTAACAGCTTACAGTAGCAGTATAGTAGGTACTCTGTGTAAGGGTATGCATTCACTGACGAGGGTAACGGATGTTAAATATATGGAATTAATATATTTTTAATAACATTTTAGACACATAAGAATTTTGTTTTACAATCATACTCGTATTGTGTAGACCGGCACGATTATTTTGACTACCATATAGCAGTTTTCTACTTGACTGAATATTGTGACTTCAAACTCCACATGTACTATACTTTGTATAATTCACAAATAATTATTCATTTACGTATGTTTGTTAAGCCCCTAGAACTCATGAATATTCCTAGTTAGAAAGTTGTCTTTAAGAAACTGCTGGAGTGTTAATCTTACTGATGTTATCTAACTAAGCCTATTAGTTGGCACAAGATTTGACGCAATATACAAATAGCTTTAACAATTTTTCAACTCACCGTGTCTGTCTCGTTCAGTATTTCTTATTAATATAAACACAATGGGCTATAGTAAAACATCTGGCAGGATACAGCGCGCTGTTAATAAGCATAATGTTATATTAATTAAAAGAAATCGACTTTTGATTTTCAAAATAACAAACTACCAAGTCAATGAAGATATTTTATCCAAGAGTTACTCGTTTCTCAGTTCTAACCCTTGCATTTAACGCGTGCTAAGTGCTTCGTTGTAGTAGTGAATAGTGTAAACTGTTCTTTTCTATTTGAATTTATAGTCTTTTTGTTTCAAATTTACTGTCTTTTATTTCAATTTGAATAGAAATAAAAAAAATAGGAAAATAAACACCGACTGTAGAATAAGGAATAAAATTATATTAAATACATGCACATATACGTAATATTACGCCTATTTCCCCGGAATAGTAGGTAGCGATGTACTAAGCGACAATTTTCACCAGTGTTTTAGTTCCACATAATAACTGGCGATCCTCGTCCGTCAATCAGCAGGTGCACCACTTGCAAGTGGGGTTGACCCTAAATTCTTAATGGAAACTATATGCACCCCACTATATTAAATAATTATCAAAATTTTCAATTTGATTCAATATTCAAATTTTTTGAATTTTTGAAGTCATATATGTACTTTTTTAACTTCACAGTTCTCGTAGGATAGAATGAGACAAGATTATCTTTGTAGTAGTTTTATATATAAAATATAAATAAATAAATATTTCGGACATTTGACACACAACATAATTCAATTTCAAACTAAGCAGAGCTTACGTTATGATGACTAGACTGATTGCTAAAATACTTATATACTTTTTTTTACTAAGTATATATATTGTACATAGAAAAAATCCAAACTTTGAAACAAATATTTGCTGGTCTTGACTGCACAGTTTGCCTAGTGGTTTAAGTGGTCGCCACGCCGCTCTCTACTGCGCTGAGTGTTGTGGGTTCAAATCCCACAAAACAACACTTTGTGTGATCCACAAATTGTTGTTTTGAGTCTAGGTGTTCTTTGTCCGTTTCTAGTATGGTTGTAAAATTCCCTGCTGCACAGAATTGTATCTAATGCAGGCGTTGTTTTAAAAAATAAAAATAAAACAAAGATCATATAAACATTCGGTCCGACCCGGGAATCCAACCCGAGACCTCAAGAACAATAGTCGCATTCACTACCGCTACGCCATCGAAAAAATTTTGTACGTAAAAATTAAGTTCTTATTCATCATTGTCGTATTCATCACGAGGTTCTTACGCTAATGTCGTTGACACAATCGCTCCGTCAGCTTAATTACTTTCTTCTTCTGTAAGCTGACAACGTCTCTGCGTCAAATTAAATATTTTTTAGGACACATCTTTACTTATTAATGTTAAGTTAACGCTGAAAAAGATAAGAAGATCAATTATGAAATACTTAGAACTGTTATTTCTATACACATGAATGCAGCTACTCGTAAAGTTATTAATTTATGATTATAAATATGCTTGCTATAAAGACCTGAGAGTTTCAAAAATTGGTAACTATAATATAATTATATCTCAAAATTATCATAACTACTATTTATGAGAACAAAAAAATAGTTTTCAAATCAGTTCACAGATTGCGTTTTTTCGAGATAACAAATTTAGAAACAAAACGAAACTTTCTTGTTTCTTGTTTTGGTAATCAATTTAAATCAATTACATTCCATACAAGCAATAACCATAATCAGATTCTGTACGTATTACGGACGCTATATAGATCTGAAAAGTCTAAGACAATTATTATACTTTAAATGAATATGCCATGTTATATTCTCTAAAAGCAAACACACACGAACATTTTGAGTAATGTAAACGTGATGGAATTAAATACTTAGTCTGGCCATAAATACTGTTACACTTAATTATAAAAAAATATTACATTTGAATTTCGAATCTGTCATTTTTATACGATTGTTCATTGTGTTTTCTCATTTTGGCGCCAATACATTGTAAAATATTTTGCGATATTAAAATGGTGTGGGGTGATAAAGAGAACCGAATCGCTGTGATAGCATTACACAAAGTAGGTATGGAGCCAAATGCAATTTTTAAAACTCTCCATACACTTGGTATTAGTAAAATGTTTGTGTACCGGGCTATTAATAGGTACAATGAGACCTCCTCTGTTTGTGACAGAAAAAGATCTGGCCGTCCACGTAGTGTTCGTACGAAAAAGGTGGTCAAAGCAGTAAGGGAAAGAATTCGAAGAAATCCTGTCCGAAAGCAAAAGATTTTATCTCGGGAAATGAAGATAGCACCTAGAACCATGTCGCGTATTTTAAAAGATGACTTAGGACTTGCAGCCTATAAGAGACGCACTGGCCATTTCTTAACTGATAATTTAAAGAAGAATAGGGTGGTAAAATCGAAACAACTACTGAAGCGGTACGCAAAGGGAGGTCACAGAAAAATTTTGTTTACGGATGAGAAAATTTTTACAATTGAGCAACATTTTAACAAACAAAATGACCGTATTTATGCTCAAAGCTCTAAGGAAGCTTCCCAATTAGTCGACAGAGTGCAACGTGGACATTATCCGACTTCAGTGATGGTTTGGTGGGGTGTTAGCTATGAAGGAGTGACTGAGCCATATTTTTGTGAAAAAGGTATCAAAACATCGGCACAAGTGTATCAAGATACCATTCTTGAGAAGGTAGTTAAGCCCCTTAACATCACCATGTTCAATAACCAAGTATGGTCCTTCCAGCAAGACTCGGCGCCGGGTCATAAAGCTCGGTCCACGCAGTCTTGGTTGGAATCGAACGTTTCGGACTTCATCAGAGCTGAAGACTGGCCGTCGTCTAGTCCCGATCTTAATCCGCTGGATTATGATTTGTGGTCAGTTTTAGAGAGTACAGCTTGCTCTAAACGCCATGATAATTTGGAGTCCCTAAAACAATCTATACGATTGGCAGTGAAGAATTTTCCCATGGAAAGAGTGCGTGCTTCTATTGATAACTGGCCTCATCGTTTAAAGGACTGTATTGCAGCCAATGGAGACCACTTCGAATAAGCTTTTTATATTTTTAATTGTTTTATATTTATGTATTAAACTGACACACTGTAAAAGTAATAAATGTTATTTGCAGTTAACAATTTTCTTTTTTCTTTATTACAATATTTATGGCAAGACTAGGTATATGTGTACAAGCAGTGAACATGAAATTACGCCTCACGATGTTGCAGCTGAATTCTCAGCAGCAATTCACACTAACACAAAGGTAAATGGAAATTGAAATAAAATTGTGTGCATCTACATTATACATTTCAGAACTACCTTGCTCGGAATTTCGTTTCATTTACTTTCATTGAAAAAGTAATTTGCAGGAGTTTTATGTTATGACTTTTTTTTAAGTCGAAATCATCATCATCATCATCATCATTATCTCAGCCAAAATACGTTCACTGCTGGATATAGGCCTCCCCCAAGGTTCTCCACAACAGCCGGTCCCGTACCTCCCGCATACAGCAGCTTCCCGCGACCAGCGCCAAGTTTTAATTGTGTATCATAAAGGAAGGATACCATTATCGTACCAGCAACGATTGCTTCATTTAAAAACCATCGAAAAAACTTTTGTTTTAGTTAAGTTCCTGCAAAAGTAACTCTACTCTGTCTGATGGAAAGTACGAATAGAATCCAAGAGTTGTGATCACAATACTTATTGTGAACGCTTGACATATATATTGTTATATATTAACTGCCTCGGTGGCGCAGCGGTAGTGAATGCGACTGCTGTGCTTGATTTTGGGTTCGATTCCCAGGTCAGACCAAAATGTTTGTAAAATCTACAAATATTTGTTTCGAAGTTTGGGTGTTTTCTATATTTATTATGTATGTATTTACAAAAACAAAAGGTATATTTATATTGCCGACGAACCTTTCATCGGTGAACTTTGCAGGAACGATGAAGGTTAATTTGGCATAAATTCTGAGCTCATGTAAAAAAAAACGATGTCCCTTTTTTCTCTGAAAGTACACTTATTACAAATCCTATAAACATTATTAGGCAGCGTGATCCACGGCTCAAAGTTATTGTCTATTTTATCCTCGTTTCTTTCATTTTCACAGATTGTAGTCAAGTAAAATCTACTCCGAGAGTACAAAAAGAAAATGGTCCGTTGATAGATATGACGTGACTTTGAGAATCGTAAAATTAGAGTTTCAAGAATCATTTACTTATAATCTTATATAAAATGAGGTAATTAAATCTCTCCAAGTCCTGTACATAAGTAATGTAATAGAGCGATTTGTAAAAGTAGATCGGTTTTGTACTATTTGCTTTGTCTGTGGTACTAAGTCGTCTTTCTCCAAAAGTAAGTATAAAGTTAATTAAGTGTCACTTCAAGATTTAAAATAAAATAATATGAGAATATAGATACATTTATATATATATAATTTCAGGAATGTCAAAGTTCTATAGAAATCTGCAAAATAAATCGGTAAAATTTGAATTCAGTTGATAAGACTCAAGTTGTATCTATTCAACCTATCGCCGTCCACTGCTGAACGAAGTTCTCCCCAAGGAACGCCAACCATCCCGCTCTTGGGCAATTCGCATCCATCTGCTGCCAGCCATCTTCTTTAAGTCGTCGGTCCATCGCGCCGCAGGGTGTCCTACACTACGCTGGTTCTATGAAAACAGCTATTTCATTTAAAAGAATTTGTTCCTATATTTCTATGTGGTGGCTGATTAGGAATACAGAGCGTCATCACCCCTATTCATCCTGTGAATGTCGAGGTGACTAAGGGAGTAAACTCCTGAGGACTCACTACAAATAAAAAAAAGTTTCTATACCAATTCGTTTGGCCGGCATGTTATTGTATGTTAGGTCACAACCTCATTGGTAAGCAGAGGCCCATTTTATGTTCAGCAGTGGACTGTTAACCCGTCGAGGTGATGACTGAGTCTGTTGATGAGGATAATATATTTTATTCATTCTTTTTGTAGATTCTAATAATGTCAATTAAATTATATAATATATTGTAAAAATACAATCAATATTGATAACAATTTAGTGAACATTTTTTGAATTCAAAACGTGATATATTTTCCATTCTCTATGAAATGTAGCAATATCATACTACATGAAAAGAATCACAACATATTTGAGTAATAGAATTAATAAAAACAAAGAGGATCAAGGTTGACATGTCTCATAAAATGAAAAAAGTAAATCTACTTGAACACACCACAAAGATCAACTACGTCATTTATTAATAAAAATGTATGTAATATAGTGACGTCATTCCATAGCATACAACCTAATCATGTTTTATAACATTCTACAAACATGAAAATGTCAGTTTACGACTTTCATTATTTTGCCGTAAAATATGATATGAGACGAATCTTACTTCGCGCGCGACGTCTGCCTACAGAAAATTGCCGTATATTTGCCGAGTTCAGAATAATACTAGATTTTACCGTTTTGATACAATTTCTTGGTTTATGTGGATAGAGATCAATTGAAAAATACGTTAAAATATTCAAGCCACTCATAAATCTTTCTGCTAAAATAAATACAGGAGAAAAGAATGTGGTTACGTCAGTTTTATAAGAAGCTAAACCACCTCTTAAGAAAATGATAAAAGAGGAGATGTCTAGATTATTATTACGCATCGTTATGTTTTTATTCAAAAAGATTTTTATTGCTTTTAGAGAATTCAAAATATAAAGTAACTTGATCGAAATACAGCTTAATGAATAGAATCGATAAATTCTTTCAATTTCCATATATACCGTCGAAAAGGTACATTATTATTGACGCTTGATGGCAACTTAATAATTCAGTTTAATAAGTGCTGTGTCTTCGTCAAACGCTTTTATACTTGTTACATAATACATGTATTTGATTAGATATTGTATATGATATAATTATAACTCACAGAATTGTAGTTTTAATTTGTTACCAAACGTATGAGAGTAGTGAAGTATTCACTTCCAGAGAGGTATTACTACTCTTTCTAATGTTATTGGGGTTTTAAATAACTTACATTATATTCTACTCTGACACTATTTATGGAAAGTAATAACAAGTACCTACTTGGCTTTACTCTTTATATATTGCGTAAGAACTGTATTTTCAAGTAATGGGTAACACAAATGTGTCTTTTTTGTTGGTTTGTTTTTAGCTGCATGAAAGTCTCCGTGAAAGCAATGAATACTTCAAAATATTGTCTTGATCATAGTATTTTTTTTACTTAAATAGTAGCTATTAAATGACTATCGTCATTTCAACTTCCAAATAGGTTTAACAACTTGTGACTTGTGAGTCTCCATAACATTAAGTAGGACATTAGATTGAAAAAGTATCTCCATAACTGTTTCCAAGTTTCTTTTTAGTTTGAAAAGCAAATATCAAATGTAGACATAATTTGGTATTACAAATTTCTATACAAAAATTTCATGTATGTGAATGAAAGGGGACTGATTTTGAATCCTGAACTCGAACATATTTATACTACAAAGGAATTCAGTGTTAAAATAAACTAAATATGGTACAACATGTATGGTTTTTCTTTAAATATAAATATCAAACTTTAAATAACATGAAATCGTACATTTAAATCGAACATTTAAATAACTGTACATTTCCAACTAGCTGACGAGTTATTTCTCCGAAACATTTTCACGAAAACGTGTTTCAAGTACGTTTTTTCAACAATGAAACACAATACGCTATCTACAATGAAATAATTGTAACATGTTTATCCGTTTTTTACGTATGTGGCTCCTTCGCTGCCTCCCTAACTATTTCCTGTCCTTTTGTTTACCGTACAACTCGTTAAATTGTTGTTAAAGGGCTACTTTAATATACAATTAGTATTGTGCTAGTACTAGTGCTTTTGCCCGTGGCTTCGCTCGTGTGGAATTTGGTCTGCCACTTTAAATTTCGTAACAGATAATTTTAAAGTATTTTTTTTAACATACAACCAATCCTGCGGTACATCATCTATGTGTAACTTCAATGGTTTAGGCAGCTTTCGCCAAAATAACTCGCAGCGGTTAGATTCTTTACGATTTAATTGACATATATCGTTATATTACGACAAAAATTACATAAAATCATTACAAATTGTAGCCTATATGTTATTCTGAAGCCTATATTACTGTAAAGTTTCATCCACATACGTCCAGTAGTTTTTTCGTAACAGGGTAATAAACACCCATGCCCACAAACTTTCACATTTATGTATAATATTAGTAGGATAATGAACTTATGCTTTGTGATTTCCTTTTTCAAATAATCTGAAATATTTTAATAAGTAGATTAAACTACTAAAAATAAGATTTTATTTTTTAATCTTATCTTATATTTTAAGCAAAAAATTTCAAAAGGAAGGATGTTCATATATATTTTTATGAGATATTTTGTTCAAAGACCGTTATGTAATAAGATTCCGATTAAGATAAATGTCTTTGACAGTTTATTTCACTTCTTATATTTCAATCCATCGTAAAATGATTCTTAATATTTCAGATATTTTTAACGATCTATCGAGTTTCATAAAAGGTTTCATATTACAAGTAACAAAAATACAAATAAACTAATATTGCTGTTTTTTGGTAAACTTTGAAAAATATGCTGTATTTTTATGTGGTGAAGGATTAAGAATATAGAGTGTCTCCACACCTGTTCATCGCATAGGTGTGGCAAGAAGTGACTAAGTGTCAAACTACGCAAGACAACATTACTGCAAGTAGAAGGAAAACTTGACACTAACCCTATGTGAGCTCGTCTGGCCAGCGTGTTGTAGTACGCCAAAATCACTTTGTTAAAGAGAGGCCTATGCGAGGATTGTTTAAGGTCCTTGACGGCGATAATGAACTTTTCACCAATATTCGACTCGACCGAAGTGATAACATTGCCTTAAAAATCGATGTTTATCATTTTTTTCGTTTCTCGGTGACTGGTCGAATCGCACAAGGTTCAAACCTCCTTCTCCTTAGTATCGGGCGGAGTAGGGTTCAAAGTGCCGTCGTTGGTCATATTTGTAGCCCTTGTGTTGCAGGTATCTATGGGCGAAGGTTACTTACCATCAGGTAATACGTCTGCTCATCTACCTCCTATACTATTAAATATCATGACTGTAGTCTTTAAAATATAGCTTGACCCCTGAGACAGTTGCCACTAATGCCATTTTAAAACTTACCAGACACATTTAGATGTGAATTTGTATATTTATTGTTTTTTTAATTTTTTTTATTTTATTTATTTGGCTCACCAACAATTGTATTGTTACTGGCACATTTACTATCTATAAGAACAAAATAATAACGTTTGAATCAGTTCACAAAATGCGATGTTTAAAATATAATAAAGTTAGAAAAGAAAACAGAGACAGCTTTCTTGTTTTTGGAAATTAATTAAAACCAATAACATTTCATATAAAAATAACCATAATTAGATCCTGGAACTTGTTATGGACACGTTATCTAGATATAAATCAAGAGCTGAAGCTATAAGTCTTAGAACATTATTATATATTAAATCAATATATCATGTTATATTCTCTAAAAAAAACACATAAGAACATTTTGAATAATGTAAACGAGATAGAATTAAATACATATGTACAAGTAGTGAACATGAAATTACGTCTCATGATGTTGCAGCTGAATTCTCAGCCGCAATTCACATTAACACAAAGGTAAATGGACATTGAAATAAAATTGTGTGCGTCAAATTGTACATTGCAGAAGTGCCTTGCTCTGAATTTCTTTTCATTCACAATCATTGTAAAAGTAATTTGCAGAAGTTTTAAATAATGACTTTTTTAAAAGATTGAAATGTGCTTCAGTTTAATCAATTTGCGATCAATCTCGTGCCATCTGCGCAATATCTCTAATAATTTTGTCATTGTAAAACTATTGTAAATGAAGGATACCATAATCGAACCTGCAACGATTACTTCACTCAAAAAACATTGTAAAAGAGGTTTTTTTTTATAATTAAGTGCCTACCAAAGTGATCCTACTCTGCCTGATGAAAAGCACGAATAGAATTCAAGAGTTGTGGTCACTATACTTATTACGAATGAATTATATACGTATATTTATAAATGTATCATGTACATATATTGAGGAACTATCAGTTGTAGAACCCACTACTAACGAAGAATGTTTCCGGTGAACCGTTCATCGGTGAACTTTGTTCAAACAACGAAGGTTAATTAGGCATAAATTCTGACCTCATGTAAAAAACGATGTCCTTTTTTCTCTGAAAGTACACTTATTACAAATCCTATAAACATTGCTAGCCAGCGGGATCCACGTCTTAAAGTTATTGTCTATTTTATCCTCGTTTCTTTCATTTTCACAGATTGTAGTCAAGTAAAATCTACTCTGAGGGTATAAAAAGAAAATGGTCCGTTGATAGATATGACGTGACTGTGAGAATCGTAAAATTAGAGTTTCAAGAATCAGTTATTTATAATCCTAAATAAAATGGGGTATCCGAATCTCTCTAAGCCTTATACATAAGTAATACAATAAATGAAGTGATTTGTAAAAGTTAATAGGTTTTGTTTTATCTGTGGCACTAAGTTGTCTTTCTCCAGATAAGAGTTTTATTTGACTCCAGAAAAAGTGAGCATAACAAGACAGTACGCTTTGTCGTGCAGACGTTTTGTAAAAATGCTTATTTCATAGTTTAACTAGTTTACAATTAATTTATATAATATCCGTTGGCTGATAAAAGCAAATGATATAGATGTTTTCAAGAAAAAGGAAGTACAAAGTCAAAACTTTCCAATTTATATAAAATAGAATGACATTATGAAGAAGTTCTACAGAAATCTGCCAAATAAATCGGCAAAATTTGAGTAAAGTGAATAAGACTCAAGTCCTGTGAAAACAACTATTTAATTTAAAAGAATTTGTTCGTATAATTATATTTCTATGTGGTGACGGATTAGGAATACTAAGTGTCACCCCCCTTTTCGTCCCATGGACGTCGAGGTGACTAAGGGAGCTAACTACTGAGGACAACATCAGTACAAACAGAAAAAAAATCTATACTAATCCATTTGGTAAGCGTTTTATAGTAGGTTACAACCTCACTGCTAAGCAGAGGATAGGCCTCTCTATACGTTCAGCAGTGGACTGTTGATCCCCCGAGTTGATAACCAAGTCTATTGATGGCGATTATATATTTTAAGAGAAAATTTTATTCATTCTTTCTGTGACTGTAGGTACTAATTGTGTCAGATATTGTAAAACTACAATCAATACTGATAACAATTTAGTAAATATTTTTCTTAGTTTCAAAACGTGACATAATTTTCACGCTAATTTTAAAATAAAACTTAAATACATCATCAATTCTCTACGAAATATATCAATATATATTACAAGAAAAGAATCACAACATATCAGTGAAAGAATTAATAAAAACAAAAGGATTTAAGGTTGACACGTCTAGTAAAAATGAAAAAAGTAAATCTACTTGAACACTCCACGAAGATCAACTATGTCCTTTATTAATAAAAATGTATGTAATACACAGTGACGTCACTCCATAATATACAACCTAATCCTGTTATATAGCATTCTACAAACATGAAAACGTGAGTTTACTACTTTCATTATTTTGCCGTAAAATATGATATGAGACGAATCTTTACTTCACGCGCAACGTCTGCCTACAGAAAATTTTCGGATATATTTTGAGTTCAGGATAATATTAGATTTTACCGTTTTGATACAATTTGTTGGTTTATGTGGGTAAAGTAAAATGAAAAACACGTTAAAATATTCAAACCACTCATAAATTTGCCGGCTGAAATAAGTACAGGAGAAAAGAATAGAATAGAATATAATATAATAAGGAACTGACGTAACAGTTTTATAAAACGCTTTTACACTACTTTTACTTTACTTTTGCTTTTACTTTTCTTACTTTTTTTTTATAAAACCACCTCTTAAGAAGATGATAAAAGAATAGATGTCTAGATTACAATTACGCATCGTTACACTTCTATTCAAAAAGTTTTTTATTGTTTTTAAAGAATTGAATATGTATAGTAAGTGATAAAATACAGCATAATGAATCGAATCGATAAATACTTTACCTTTACTTACTATACCTTTAAAAAGGTACATTATTATAATTTAGTTCAGTTATATATATATATTAGGGTGTCCCTTATATGACAAAAAAAAATTTTTTTTCGAATTTCGAAATGCATACCCTCTATAATTTTTACTAATGCTATAAGATACTTAAATATAAAATTTTATCAATCTAGCATAATTGCAACCAGTGCCGACCGAGCTTCAAAGTTTAGTAAAAAACGTGTTTTGTCCTAAAATTTCAGTCTGCTATAATTTCACTATAAATGCAATGAATTAAGTGAATAAAATTAAATAATAAATTAGATGAACATTAATCTTTAATTAAAAACATAAAGAAATAAGAATCATTTAGGGTAACTTCTTTTTAGAGTAGTTTTTTTACAGTCTGGATACAATTTTAGATGTTCCTGGACACAGCGCAGCAAGAACTGTTTTTGTTCTTCTTCAGCCGTGATAAGTCCGTTAAAATCTTGCATTAATTTAACAGCCCTCTCAGCAGTATCATTTACAACTATCAAATAACTTATTCTTCTTTTAGCCTCCAGAAAAGCAGCATTGTTATTCCAAGAAGATACATCTTCCTTTAGAAAACTGTCGTCGATCTGCAGTCGTGATAAAAATTGTTTACTCTTTTCCGATACGAAATCATCCAGTGCTTTGTCTAAAAAAAAAAGAAAAATAAGTTAAATAACAAATAAAAATCAACAACAATTTTGAAAATAAATAAATAAGTATTGGACATTGAAATTGAAATCCAACAAAAAGTCAATTTAACTTACCAAACAACTTTTAAGTCAGTTCTTCCTTCGACGGGTCATAGCGTTTGCTAAAATCCGAGATTTTGTCCCCGTTGAAGTTGGCAATCATCTTCTTCTTAGTTTGGTTGTCAACTTCATCATCAAGTAGTGATAGAATGACTGTCTCTTCACATAAATACCACAAGTGATGGCTGAACTTGCTTATAGAAGCTTTAGAAATTGTTGCGTCAACTTTTTCATACTCTTTTAACATCTTCAAGAAGCGCAAATCTTGATTAGGTGCTTTGGTCGCCACTGTACATTCGAGCCAAGGTTTAACATACAATATTACGAGAAATAAGCAAACATCTTGTAGAGCCTTTTTGTCCTTCGCAAACATCTGCATTGTGACTGAAGTAAACATATTTTTAAAGAATAGATCGCTCTCGCCATCCAGCGTGCCTGATGTATAGCTCCGGGGGGCCTTAGTTTTAATTTTTCCTCTGTGTCTCCTCCTAAAAATATTACACACAGTTCGACCAATTCGCGGTAATCATCTCTTACAAAACCTTTATCTAATTCTGCCTTATAAAATAGTAACAACGCTTGAATGTCTGTCTCGGCAACCCGTGCTTTTACGGAATTAAGAGATGGTTCAATTTTAGTACAGTCAATGTTTTTCCAATTTTCTTGGAACTTTTTGAACATCGGAATATCTGGGCTACTAGTAATTTGCTTAATCTTGGTTTCAAAGACAGCTTTTAGGACCAATTCATAAACATGATAACGACAGGCGAAAAGCAACAATTCTCTTCCTAAAGTTTGCTCCAAAATAGCACAAGCTCCATTGAAACGGCCCATATTGGAAGCTGTTGTGTCGCAGCACATTATTTGCACTTTATCATAAAGGTTCCAGTCAAAGAGAGCTGCTGATACAGCCTTCGCTTGATGTTTTCCAGAAGAACTTTCTAGTTTCGGCACTGCAAGAAGCTGCTCTCTATCGTCAAATGAAGCTATAACTGGCAAGCGTTCTTCTTTTGAACTCCGTACATCCAACCCCGGTAATAGTTTTCCATCCCAATGGACTGTGACTATGTCGGGTACATTGTTTTGGAAGTTAGATTTTATTGCTTCTGCCCTTGATTTTCTAGTTTCAGTACGAATTCGCTGAATCGAGGATTTGTTAATACCGAAATCATCGCTGCTCAGACCAAGCGCTTCTACCACCGCATTAAGAATGTAAACGGTATCTCTAATGCTTAACTGGCATCGATCTAAAGCTGCAACTAGTTTAGGTGTTATAAGATTCTTTCTACCTCTTTTTGAACTTTGTTCATGGCAGGGAACGTCCGGCAAGCTGAGTTCAGAATTCAAGATCTGTTTTTCGTCTGAATCTTCTACACTGTCTAAGTTATTTGTGGTGGAAGTAGATGCAACAGCTAGTGATTCTCTTTGTCTTACAATCCTTTCCTCTTCTTCCAATCGTCGTTGTCTAGATCTTTGTTCTTTTTCCGTCAATTTTTTATCGACACCACCTAAGCATCCCGGTCGACCTGGCTCTCTCTGTTTCATTAAAAATAATTTAACTTCCTCTATTTTCATTCTCTCAAAAGCATCAGCATGTGCAATATCAAACAAATTATCAAGATTAATTATAAAATTGTTCTCACGACTCTTAAACGTAATCTGAGTTTTCTTACAATTTTTTTGCAACTCTCTCCAAACATGATATAAATCAATAAGTTTCTTCACGCAGTTAGGAAATGCCCTTGTTGGAATTCTTGCTTTTTCCCAATATATGATGCACTCCCTAATCACAAGATTTGCACTTTCACTAACAGTCAATTTAACCTCACAAATATTGTAAAATAGGACTGAGAGAACTTGTCGATGGTAATTTTGCACCATTTATTTGGTAGCTAGTCAATCCGATAAGAAAAATATTTTGTTTATCACTCCGTAATTCCACCGACATGTTTACGCACTAAACAATGAAGCACTAATAGTCTCAAAAATCACGTACGAAATGGCAAATAAAACATGTCGTAACAGGTCACTGGGCAGTACTTAAGCAACTTGTATCGACAAGTTTAAATAGCAAGTCGGCACGGGTTATCGTTTATATATCGAACTAATATTTTTTTCTAGACAATATAGGGTTATTACGAAACTTTTAAGAAGGTATGCGTAAAAAAATATCGAACTTAAAATTTAAGGGACACCCTAATATAAATATATTATAATTTAGTTTATACTTAATAATTTAGTTCAATAACTGCTGTGTCTTCGTCAAACGTTTTTGTACAAGTTATATAATGCACTTATTTATATATGTATTTGATTATTGTGTATGATATAATTATAACTCACAGAATTATAGTTGTAAGTTGTTAATACCAAATGTGTGAGAGTAGAGAACTATTCACTTCCAGAGAGGTATTTACTACTCTTTCTATTATTATTGGAGTTTTAAGTAACCTATATTCCACTCTGACACTATTTATAGAAAAAATTACAAGTACATACTTGGCTTTACTCTTTACATATTGCGTCAGAATTGCATTTTGCAGTAGTGGGTATTTTTGTTGGTTTGTTTTTGGCTTCATGAAAGTCTCTATGACAACAACGAATACTTTAAAAAAGTAGTCTTGGTCACAGGTATTTCTTTTATTTAAATCGTAGCCATTAAACGATTTTCGTCGTTTTTACTCACAATTAGGCTTAACAACTTGTGATTTGTGTCTTCATAAAATTTAGAGGACATAAGACTGAAAAAGTATCTTCATTACTGTTTCTAAGTTCCTTTTTAGTTTTTAATGCAAATATCTAATGTAAACATGATTTGGCAATACAATGTCCATAGAACAATTTCATGTATAGGGTGGGCCAGGAATTCGTTAACGTTTAAATCTAATATACTACGCAAAGAAATGCCGTGCGAGGCGCGAGGAGGGGACTGTAAAGGGTTATATTAACTAATTCGTGGCCCACCTGTATAGTAAGGGGAGCTGATTTTTATATCTGAAATTTGAGACTTACATAGCAAAGGAGCTCCGTGTTAAAATAAGCTAAAAAAATAATATACTCGTATGGTATTTCTAGAAATATGAATGTGAAATTTCAAATAACATGAAATCATTCAACTGAACATCTCCAACTACCTGACGAGTGATTTCTCTGAAACATTTTCATGAAAATATATTTGAAGTACTTTTTTTTAACAATGAAAAACAATACACTATTTGGAATGAAATAACATATTGCCTAGTTCCGATTCAAAGACGATGAATTCTTGTGAACATAATTTTTATATTATGGAACGTGATACTTTAAAATTGAGTAAAGTATTATTAAACATTTTTTCTAAAAACACGTACTATTGATATAAAGAAGGGCCGTTAAAAAAGTTAAGCTACGAGCAAAAACTAGAAAAACATTATCTATTATATAATATTTCTTTTTCAAACACAAATATTTTTTGAAATTTACTGAAATCAGTACTTCGCAAACTCAGCTTGTTTAACGAAGTCTTGTTGAAGATTGTGCAAGAGCCCCTCATCCCTTTCATTACTGTTACCCTCTGGCGGTTGGAGTCAAGTGCCCGAGCAGTGAAAAAGCCAAGACCCTTGTAGCTATTTTCATGTTGTACCGAAAATTACGTTGGCTACCAAAACTTGTGTGGGAGTTAGGTACGTTAGGATACTTACCTGATTATTTTTGTCGTAGACCGAGAATTGTAAAGTGTTAGTGCTGTTTGTAATTATGTGTTTGGAAGGGTGAGTACTTGATCATTAAACTGGGGTGAATTTTCGGGACCAAGATTTCATTCGAATAGTCCAAACGTTTGGTATAACAAGTCGAAAACGTCCGAGCGGTTCTCACCACATGAAGAGATTTTCTGCTATTATGATGAGAGCCATTATCATGACACGGCAAGAAAGCAAATGGCCGCTACTCCTTTGGCGTGAGACTAATCTAATTAGTAAGAATCAAGCTAACAGGTGGCAATGACCGCCGACTGAGAAGCATCGTGTACGCGGTCCATCTCCCCACTCCACGGCCAACATTCCGTCCAAGGTGCCAAAGTTTGCGCTCTCGCTGCGAGAACATGGCGAGCGCGCTGTGAAAAACTATCTGCATTGCCTGTGCTCGTGCAAGTACACAGTAAATCTTTGTGTACTTGCACGAGCATAATACAGTACAATACTATATCTATAATAAATGAATATTGTATTTATTATAGAGACGTATGTACATATTATGACATTACTTATTTCGTTCTTGTCGGGCAACTAAATAATGTGATTTCGTTACGAGTCGTGACGATGCTCTAAAGGAAAAGTCGTTCTTTAATGGAGACTACTCGACGTTAGAAATTCACGTAAATATAGATCCTATTTTTTTGTTGACAACGTTAAGCAAATATTGGTAAGAAAATTCTTTCTTACAATTTTCCCCTTCCAATTTCTATTTCCGTCTTCTTGGGTGATGAGAGAAAATTATTCTTATAACACACACATAAGAAGTAAAAACATAACACAGAATTGTACATTACTTCTGTAGTATCTGTATATATTTACACGTCGGTATCTAAACGTAAATATATATGTTACTTTAAAAGTCTAAACTATGTTAAAACATTCATCATCTATTTAGAAGTTTTACAACTATTAAGTTGATAAATCGATTAATAATCGATTAATAAATTTAGGATTTATTTCAGAGAACAGGTCAATTTTTAAATAAATATGTCACAAGAATCTCTACTTTGTTCTGTATATTTTTAGAAATAGTGATCTAATTTTAAGCGTCTGAATTTATAATTTATTGTTCTCCTGGTATACCTACGTTAGATACCATATAGTGTTCTTGAATCATGAAGTTTAGATTATTAGACGTATCAGAACAGTGACATTTAACGCGTGAAGGTAAGCAAGCTAAACGAGTATGCCAAAGCAGAGGTCGCCGAACACCAGAATCCCTATGCAGTTGTTGAATCATTGTTATTGTATGACTTTTAGTGAATTTTATTCCCAAAATCAACATATACGAATCTTCACTATTAAAGAATATACGAAATTGTAATGATAAAAACCTGAAATTTACTGGTAAAATCTAAGATTAAAAAATATTCGGGCTTTTACAATAACATATACGAGTAAATGTATGAGTATATGTTATTGTATATTATATATATATATATATATATAATAAGTATTTGTTTGTATACTAATTAATGTGTCGTCATGTTTGTCTACTATTATTTTATTAAAATGTTTTTTGTTTTTATCGCCATCCAAAGTTGTCTGGCAAAAACAGTTATTAGTGATAAGGCTGCCCACTCTATTACCTGTTTTTTTTAGTTCTATCTATAAAAATAATAATAATATATGTCCAATTATCTAATAAAAGTCTAAGAATATTGCAATTTAAGTGCGATTATGTAATACATACTGTCCGTGTGGTAACGGATTAAAAATACATAGTGTTACCACCCTTATTCATACCGTAGATGTCGTAAAAGGCGACTAAGGGAACAAAGTATGCAAGACAACATCATAACAAAGAGAACGAAAGCTTGAAAGAAACCCTTTTCCAACTATTCTGGCCAGCTTGGTATAGTAGGCTAAAACCTCCTTGCTAAGGAGAGGCCTATGTCCAGTTGTGGACTGTAAAAGGCTGTTGATGTTGATGATGTAACACATTTTTATTTACACAAATATTTCATTTTGTGAATTTTTTGAAACTTTTGAAATATTTAAATAAAGAAAATCGATTAACATTGAAATCTAAGAAATTTTTGGACATTGTTATTTTTATCGATTGAGATTAATTTTTAATAAGTTAACCGCACATACCATCCAAAGTATCAGTCTTGACGTTAGATAGATATTCATTAAGCTTTAATATCATCATTGTGTATATTAGACCCGTAGATTATGATGCCTTTTATTCATAGTCTTGTTGCATCATCAAATATTGCATTTAGAGTTTTCAAAGCTTTGTTCTGACCTCCATAATATGTCTTCAGAATCATCGCGTAATACTCACTATTATCAGGCATATATTTTACACTTTTTGTCTTCTGGATATTTATTACATGTACCCTATCTCATCATGCTTTTACGTAAGCCCTGTTTTTTGTTTTCAAACGCATTAATGTCTCGATGCGTAACTCATAAGAGCGAAAATAACAAACCTTAACAGTTGCGAAGAGATGTCGCCTCTAAAAAACCTCTATCGAGTTTATCAAAGAGACTGTTCTGAGAAACTCTCAACTGGTCCCACCTACTTCCTACATTTACAGGACATATGTTGGTCTTGAAAGTCACCGTTTTAAAATGGTAGACATACGCTCCCGAATTAAACGGTTCGGCTCTTCCTTCTTGTACAAGTCTGTAGAAACCTGGAAGTGGGGTCCCATACTGCATTGCCTGCAATCGTAATGTATGTGGTAATCATTGCTCTTGGATTTTATTCATATTTTCCATCAGGCACAATACAATCACTTTGACAGGTGATAAAGAGATTAAAAACATAATACTTTTTAAAAATTTCCGCTTTATCTGTCGTTGTCTATCTTAGCTATAAGAGAATTCTGCTTCTTACTAACTGCTCTGTATGTATTTAAAACTGCGTATTATCTATATTGCTGAACGTAAACAGATGATTTTTATTAATAAATGTCTTAACCATTGATTGAACAAACAAGGATCATTGAGTTGACTAAAAACAATAACAGTTCTATACAACAAAATGTATTTGACACCTATTTTTGTATTAAAATCATAATTCTTATTTTCTTTTACAAAAAAACAAGCTCATCTTATCTTAACAATGCTTTTAGGTAAAATGAGAGACCTTCGATAGCTCTTTAATGAAGCCCTCGGGCAAGGTTCAAAATTTATTATGAAAACAAACACTCGCCTTACTTTTGTTTATATATATAATTTTATATACAATACACTCGTCACATTAGAGGTCACGACCTCTTTTCTCTTTAATTGAATATTTCTTTTATATGTAATTCATAATACAGTAAATTATAGAAAGGGATTAAATAAATACTTTTATTAACAACACGCTCTTAGGCTTTATCCTGTATACTCACATTTCTTGTGCCATATACTCGATAAACTTCCATGCTATCATAACGCCGAAGAGTTTGTTTGTTTATTTGGTTCAATCGCTAATCTCAGAAATTGCTAGTTACAATTAAAAACTCTTTTAGTATTAGATAGTAAATTTATAAAGATGACTATGGGTTATAAAAAATACCGCCACCACCAACAGGAATCAAATCACAATTAAAATGTTGCAAAAACGCGAAGTTTTGTCCCTTTTGAGAGACGCAAAAAGTTGCGTGGGTCAGTTAGAATTATTATAACAACTTTGACATATTTAAGTATTTATAATAACACAGTAGAGGTTACAGAATTTAATTAAAACCTTAGTACCCTGTCGGGATGTACAAAGGTGTCTTGGTAGCCTTCGCTGAATGATGTCATTGACTTGAGAGACTTTCAACTTGTCGTCATGCGACCCTCTGAAGTGATATCTAATACAGGGTTCTTCTATTCATAATTCTAAATATTCCATGAATTAAAAATTTTTTGCTATGGTTCGGTATGGTTTAACATCTTATTAATATCTTTTTAGTTTGGCCTGTTTACTTCTGAGTTATAAATATTGTGTGTGGGCTTTTATCTTTTATAACTTAATTTAAACAATAATATATATATATAGCGAGTGAGTGAGTCGTAGGCAATGCTAGCGGTGTCTCGCTGTAAAGTCCTATGTGTAAAAGCATTTGTAAAAATAATTTACTTACAGAAATAAATATCATTTCTTCCCTCACATTTGTCATGCCTTTCATAGACTGAAGTTTATTTAACTCCTCAGTTTTGCCGATTATGATGCAAATCTGCTTATGTAATAGATGTAAGCCTATGGCAGTCAACCGAGTGTAGGTGTAAAATATATCTAAATACTGTTAAAAATACGGTAGATAAATAACATTTAACCATAGAACAAATGATCATATTCATCATACAATATTTATTCTGAGTTGGAATTGAATGCTATGACTTATCAGCCAAGTTGAATCACTAATGTAATAGATCGGTCTTTGATCCGAGGTTACTTCACCTGAGTACAGAATTGATTATGAAAAAGCTAGGCTGTAGTACTTTTTACTTTCAAAGGTTTTTGGTCGGTTCGTGTCCGACGTAACCACCAGTAGGTAGTATTGGACGAAATATTTACTGTCTACACTATATAACCTAACAGCACATAGAACCAAATATCATGACGATAATAAAAATAAAATACACAAACAATTTTTTTTCTGTATTTTTGATCAATTAGTTAATCTTTCACTTAATAATTAGAAGTTATACTTGAAAATAACATTTTTTTAACGTCAAGTTGTTGCTACGCAGAAAACTCTAATAAAACAGCATCAAAGTTAGCAACACCAAATAGTTCTGGTTTAAAGCTAATTTACAACCTTTTCTTTATAGAATAGTGCAAAAATTAAAGTGAAGCAAAATTTCAGGTCGTTACTGTCTTATAAAATTATGTTTGTCCCTCTCTATCTGAAATAAGAAATTACGATATAAAACCGTAGCAATGTCTATAAATAGATATTGTATTTAGTATTCACTATTTAGGTATGTCGTCGTCTGTTTGTATTTTCATATTTTATGTTTAGTTCTACACAATTCTGCTTACAAGAGACTTCGATTACTAAAATAAGATCGTATTATTCATCTTATAAAAGTATCTTGACCTAGCTTTAATGTCGGGTAGATAAAATTAACTTAGTCTAATTTTTAAATGCGTTTAGCTCTTATGAGACAAGCTCTACCTTAAAGCCCTTTCACCTGTTAAATAACAAAGGTATACATATTTATAACATTATGAGAGTTCATCTACAAAAGTCGGAGAATCTTGCAGATATGTGACCTTTGAGAGTCTTTGTACGTAGAAATATTTTTGTTCTTAGGATCCTTAATGACTGTTTATGTCCTTTTTCCATTAAGCATACGAGTACATCCTAATTGTGTAAGTAGTTAAATGTAGATAGTACTGATGAATCAGGCTAGATGTACTATTTCGCAATTGTTTCCTTATTCGTTGGAGTATTATTATATATATGACACTCTGTGCTTCAGAACAGCAGTTTATAGCTCTCTTACTACAGATCTATCGGAGCCGTTTACAGCTTGCTTAAACGGTAACTTCGCAACTTTCTACTGAACCGAGGGTAGTGGGTTCATAGCAAACATGGGACAAACAAATTGTTGTTCTGAGTCTGCATGTTCTTTGTGTCCTTTTCGTGTATGCCTGTCTCCTGCGACACAGAAATATTAAAAGTGCATTGTCGGAAGTTGTCTGTTTTTTAAATAAGCTTATATAATCGAGCGTTTTTGTTCGAATCAAATTTTAAAAGAAAATATCAGTGGTATTTAAATAAGTGAAAAGCACATTAAGTGCTTAACAACATTTTATGTTTTTATTAGAAATAAAAGCGATTGAAATTAATGGGCGTATTTCATGAAAGAAAGTAAACTCATAATAACAGTGTACTTCTATCATGATCGATTTTAATGTCATGACCAACATAATTATCAAAGCAATGTCATTGGTCCACGTGTTACCAACATAGCTTACTTATTAATTAATTAACAAGGTGCTAGTAAATTTAAGTCTGCTACATTAAGATCCATAGAACATGCGAACACATTTCTTAGAATTGTTTTGTTTTACAATGATGAGTGATTTAATGTGTACATCAAAAAAAGCCCGAAAATAGTGTTAGCTGATGAAAATGATGATTGAGGAGCATAATGTTAGTCTAACTTGGACATGTTATGCATTACCTGACTAATATGTAGTGACGTTTTATACATGCACGTTGATGAATTTAAGAGTAGAGGAGTACCAAAGAAAGAACGGAGGGGTTATATGAAAGAAGATATAGCTGGAAAGCGAGAAGAAGAATATTTGAGAAGAAATTGGCAAGAGCACAATGATAATATGGACATAAAATTAATGAATAAAGTATTTTGACACTTATATATGACATACATATTAAAGAAAAATTAACATACACAACAACACGGTTAAATAAAATTTATTTCTTTAAGAAGTCATGCACTATAAACTACTGTAGTGTTGTTAGATTCGCCATTTTATTTTTAAGCACACCACGATATTCACATGCTTATAGGAATAACAATAAACTGCAATAATAACCAGTTAAGAGTGGCCTTTTTAATATTTGTTGGAGAGGTCGATGTGGGTCTGACAACAACACATAGAGGTCTGGCTTTACTGGTAATGAGAATTTTATGTATAATTACAGGCTGTACGAAGTGAGACATACGTGAGCTAGCTGAAGGATTCTGAGGTACAAGGGTATATGAAGTTAATAAATGTGTGGTTCAAGTTTAAACATTAAGCGGCAACATTTTTTTTGTATGGTACTTGGAGTAAACGAGTCATCTAATCACTACAAACACACAGACACCATTGTCACAGACTGATTCTAAACTTGATTCTAAATACCGTCTGTGAGCCTCCAACCTTGTCGACCAACGAACCTTCGTGGCCCACGTTCCTCATGTACCTCTTCGAACGGAGGCCAATTGCCACTATCCGTCCGGAAGTCAGCTTTCCGCCGATAAACTTCGGTAAGCACTTCTGCCTCTAAATCCCACGAGGGAGTTCCAGCCAAGGCGTACGCCGCCTACGTAGACACGGTGTGGTAATCACCAATACCTCTGAGGGCGCCAGAGGTGACTTCCTTTCTGGGCGGTCAGAGCCGCTGCCCGCTCCCATGTACAGACCATTAACTGAACCACCCCCATATACAGTCGTCTTGCCGCGACGCTGGCTCCACCCAAATTGGCCAAAAGGCGAAGAGCCACCTCTCGTCAAGAATAAAATAAAGTATTTGGGTCTGAACCGAACTTGAAACAAACCCTATACCTACCGGCATGGCTAGCGTGGTGTAGTAGGTCAAAATCTCCTTGCTTGTTTTGGAGAGGCTTATGTCCAGTAATGAGCTATTAAAAGCCATTGATGATGATGCTGATGACGATGATAAAGTTAATAGCGAAAATCATCAATTACTGAACCGAAAAAAAAAATTTTCTTTCCTATCTTTAGTAGTTTAGTTTAACTGCCTCAGTGGTGCAGCAGTAGTGAATGCGACTGATGTGCTTGAGGTCTCGGGTTCGATTCCTGGGTCGGAAGTAATGTTTGTATGATCTGCAAATATTTATTTCGAAGTTTAGGTGTTTTCTATATATAATATGCATGTATTTACAAAAAAAATATAAAAGTATTCCATCAGTCAGTCTAGTTATCATAGCACAAGCCCTGCTTAGTTTTAAACTAGATGACGTTGTGTCCGATATATTTAAAAAAATATTTATTTATTTTAAGTAGTCAACCAATTATGACAAAAATTTATACACATTTTTTCAACCATACTGTGAAAGACAAAGTCACTTACATTTTAAAAAGCGAAACATATGTATAAATAAGCAAGGCAAGTTAGGTTACTATGGTATCATACATGTTTATAGGATCATTAATTTCAAGCACAAATATACTTTGGACCAAACAAACGTAGAATATCTTCATTACAGCCAAGGGTAGTACTATAACCCGCGTTATCACAGTTAATTTCAGACACTAATGAAAAGGTTAATCACGAGGCAGCTAAGTTTTCATAAAGTTCCTTTCATATTAAGTTATGGTATGTTTGGATAACAGATTTAATTAAATGTGTCCATCGGCAAATGCCAGGAGCTAAAGTATATTACAGTAAGTAATTTTGTAATTGTTTCCGTCTTAAAATAATATCTAATGCGCATTTGAGCCTTTGAAAAGACCTTCGTAAAATAGAAGACCAAATTACTTTGGTAATATAAATACTACACGAAAATAAATAAACTTTGTAATTACAGGAATATTGTTTGAAGACAAGAATTTGAACAATTGGATACGAAGTAAGCAAATTTGGATTATAGTTTAAATACAAATTGTTGAAATTAAAATGTTATGACTAAGCATTATTTTATTATTGTATAATGAAATTGTTGAGTTATAGCATTTCAATATTTTTGAGTTGTTTACTCTGTAATTATATTTTTTTGATGGAACGGGAAGGGGTTGTACCTCCAGCATCTTGACGAACTTTTTCGCTTTCACGCATTTTCTTTCTTTTAAGAGCCTGTCACAGTGACTCTAATCTGCCTGATGAAAAACTTGAATAGTGAGTTGTTGTCACTATACTCATTGCGAATACTGACAATGTAGTTTTGTAACCCACACTATGGTGGCCTAGTAAAAGGCTTTTTTACGCCCTGCTTGGGGACGCAAAAGGTATGACAGTCATGGTGGCAGTATAAGGTTTACACACCTATAACAATAACTGTCACCCCTACATCAATAGGCCTTCGGTCTTGCACTCACCAATACAAGACGATAGCTAATGCTGTTGCTTTAGCTTGGTATTCTGTGAGAGGGTAGTACTGTCCCGCACGAGCCGACCCGTTGGTTCTGACATCAGCATGCCTCTATTAACTTTTTTTTTGTTGCCGGGGTACTACCTATAATATATAAAAAGCAGCGAAAGAAATGCTTAAAACTTGACTTCTGCTTTGCTTGTTTTACTGCTTTTAGGCTCACACTAAGAATAACAAATTGTTCTCCTACAAAGAGAATAGCAAGGGAAGAAAGAAAACGAACAATAACATGAACGAAAACTAAATAGAACTTCAACCAACGCCCTTTTAAAATCAATAATTCATTTAATGTTTTATCTTAATATGAGACGAACGAAATAACAGCTATATCGATACCTACTTTACATTTTTCAACTAAGTTTCAAGTGCACTATTTGACTTCCACGACTGGCTTCCTTTCTAAGACACACGGATAAATAAGTAATGCTTGAAATGTTTTCGACCCTGCTCTCTGTAAATATAGTGACCACCAGGGATACATTTACATGACCTTACTTGTGTGTGCCTCACGTAGTGAAACTATGTTTGGAAAACTATGGTAAGAGACACGCCCAGACTCGGCGCTTTTTGGTTTATTTAAACAACATTATGACATGTTTACGTTCACACAACTCTTTTAAGTGTTAAGTCTAAAGTTTCTGAACACGCGTCGTTAGAAGGCTGTATTATAATAGTTTTATTTGAAACTATTATACGTTTGCAATTAAAATTTCAAGGTTGGCTTGTCTTAGAAACTGAATAAAAGAAAGAAACAAAGGCCATGTTCTTAATTTAATTAAAAGATTTAGCTTTGATAAAATAAAACGAAACAATCTATTAAAATTGAAAGAAATCGAAAAGAATTTTTTGCTTTAGATAGAACGAAGAATTGAAACAAAGAAGATACGAGACTATACAGAGTGAAAGGACCAACAATAAGTAATATTATCACCGACTTCAATACATTTACATACTGATAAATTTAAATACATTCTAAACCGGAGGCCCATTGATGCAGGTGTGACAGTTATCGTGGTAACTGTGTAAGTCTTACACTGTCACAATGACTGTCATGCCTTTTACGTCCCCATGTGGGATGTGAAAAAGCATCACAAGGCCGCCATAGTGTGGGTCACCATACTGCATTGTCTGCATTTGCAATGAGTATGGTGACCACAACTCTTAGATTCTATTCATGCTTTCCATCAGGCAGAGTCACTTTAGCAGGCTCTTAATATAAAAAAAAAAACACTTAATTCCTTAATTTTCCATCATTCTTAAGTATTACATTTTAATATTACTCCTAAGGAATATTATCAATATACATAGGCAGAACACATACCGTGAATCTTTGATCTTACCATTGAATTTCATTGCTCGGTACTCTGCCCTGGTTTGTAGTACATTACGTTTTATGGGCGTAAGGAATGGATACGAAACTGCCTAGATCCATTTGACCAACGAACAAACGCAATGAATATGAACATTACATTACATTGTCCAATTAAAGCTGTTTGAAGCTATGGCGTAAATGTTTGAAGCCGCTATATAAACTAATGGCTAAGATTTATGAACCAGTGATTTGTGGGAGTAACCTCCACTCATTCTTTCCGCACTTAAAATCCAATAATAATATTCCAATCTTTTTTTATAGTATATTAGTTGTTACCCGCGACTTCGCCAACCCGGAATTTAATAAAAAAGTACTTGTGCTTTTTCTAATATATAGGTAACCTCCGTTACCTAGTTATCTTAGTTATCCTATTAGCTATCTGCCAGTAAAAGTCCCGTCAAAATTAGCCAGAACAAACAGACAAACGCACAGACGGAAAAAGAGACACTTTGTTTTTTATAATTACAATATATACTGTCATATACATTTACTGAATACTAATTTTATTTATTTGTACAGATACAGGGGAGTCTCCAATAACCTCACTCGCATGGAGAAAAGTGACGAAAGAATTGCTTAACATCGGCTTTCTGTAAAGTTGTGATATCACTCCCACGATTGGATGAACTGATTGTTTAACATTTAATTGTATGTACATATGGTACAGTGTTTAAGCGGTCACCTCGCCGCTTTCTACTGCACTGAGGGTTCAAACTCCACATGGCCCAACACTTTGAGTGACCCACAAATGATTGTTCTGAGTCTGGGTGTCCTTTGTGTCCCTTTCATGTGTGTTTGTAAAATCCTCCGTGAAAGATATATTCTAAGTGTAATAGTGTCTCAAATTAAAAACGTAATTATTTATTTTCTCTTCTTTTGAAATTGCTTAATACTTTAAGTCTTCAGGTGATTGTAATTAATCATAGGATCGAACCTTTGGAAAGGCTTACAGCGTTAAATTTCGAGTTAGAATAATTATTTTATATTATATAGCATTTTATTTGTATCGATGAGAACCAGCATTGAAACGTATACCTTTAAAATCTAAGGATTTAGGTAGATAATGAGGTAATAATTATACAATGAAAGCGCGTTTGTAGTTTCTTCAGTTATTGCCATAGATTATAACATAAGATACATTTTCTATTTTTTTAATTTTAGTCTATCAAAGTGACTCTACTCTGCTTATTTAAAAACATACATAGAATACAAGAGCTACGATCACTGTGGCGAATTCCACATTATAGCACAATCAAAAATATATAACAGCGCCATCTAGCGAAGATAAATCGAACTACAAAGTATGAACGAAACGTATGAATGTAATGAACTACAATGTAACTACTAATCCTGTATCGCGATATAGAGATTCGCGAGGTAATTAGCATATATACAACATCCCAACTTTAACCGTTGGGCCGTGGCCCACCAGGCATGATCACCTCGCCTGGTCGGAGGATCCTCACTTAGTGTCGGAGGAACATGACCCTCGTTCCCTCCACAGTCACCATACTCATTGCGAATGCAGAGAATACTGTATGATGACCCACACAATGGCTGCCTAGTGAGATGCTTTTTCACGCTCGGTTTCTGAACGTAAAAGGCATGACAGTTATCGTGGCACTGTAAGGCCCTCACACTTACCACGATAACTGTCACTCTTGCATCAACGGTCCTGTGATCACTTACCAACGAAGTACGACAGCACGGATACTGTTGCTTTAGATTGATCTATTGTGAGAAAGAAATACTACCCGGGTCGAGCCGGCTTGTGCGTACTAAAATCAGCGTGGTTCTACTACCTCTTAAATATATTGATATAGACACTGCACCATAAGGCCAAAACAATATATTATAATTCGATTTATGTCGTAATAAAGTTCGAGAGTTTTTTGTTTAATTGGTTGTTCAAATGCGGTGGTCTCGTAGTAGAAAGTTCGAATGAAAAATGGTTTTTTGTCGAATCGATTATTTATTGAAGAATATTATAGACTAAAAATACTAACTACGTTTAATGTTAAAATATGGAAATAAAATACTGTACTATGTACTATATATACTATATACTATACTAATAATATCTTTAAAGTGAGCATGTATACTTATGCTCGCTCTGCGTAAATAACTTAATAAGATAATTTTAATTTATGTTATTCTCTTCTGGTTATATATGGCTATCCCACACAATCTCCTAAGCATAGATTAACGAAGGTTGAGGGCTTATACCGATTCATCATATTGTCCCCGAGTCCCTAACTTATAAGATTTGGCTTAATCATGGATCTTGACATAATACCTTTGTAATGGCTGCCTTAAGGGATTTCGTATGGTCTGTTGTTAATTACGTTGTTTAAATTTAATGATACGAATTAGGAGAGCCTATTTAAATTACATCGAAAACGTAATATTTCAATTCTTCTCGGATCATACTTTATGATCACCACCTTCGTTCTATAACCACACTTATTCGTCCTGTGAGTGATATAAGAGCCGATTAAAACGATAAAAACTTATAACAATCCTTATACCAATTCATCTGGAGTAAAAATTAAATATGAAAAAGAAATTAAAGCCTAAGAATTATATTTCACGACAGCAATATATATATACTGATTGTCATAAGAAAACTGGTTAAATTTGTAATTAAATCACCAGTAGCTAATAAATAATGAACGTGTTTCAGACAGTAAAACGATATATTTTAGTGATAACAAAAACGATAAATCATGAAACAATTCAACTGTCACGTAGAAGCGAATGAATAAATTAATAAGAGTTTTAATTGATAATAAAATTATGTTATGAATCTGATTAATTTATATTAATGTTAAGTTTGTAATTCGGAAAGAGCCTTGTGGCGTTTTACGTCAAATCCTGATCGACATGAGTCTTGTTAAAGTTTAGATCTGTGACCAAAAAGTGCGGTAAAGTATATAAATGGCCGAGATTGGTCATTAAAATGTTTTTTGTGCATTTATGACCATAGAACCATAGAATATATGTTTGGATAATAATAAAATTTTGAAGTTTTTTTTTTGTATTAACAGCCTGCCAAAATGACTCCACTCTGCCTGATGGAAAGCATGAATAGAATCCAAGAGTTGTGGTCACCATACTTATTACAAATGCAGAAAATGCAGTATGGTGACTCACACTATGGCGGCCTAGTGAGATGCTTTTTCACGCCCCGCTTGGGGACGTAAAAGGCATGACGGTTATCGTAGCAGTGTAAGGTTCACACTATTACCACGATAACCGTCAACCCTGCATCAATGGGTCAAACCCTCCGGTCTCGCACTCACTAATGAAACACGACAGCACGAATGCTGTCGCTTTAGGTCTTCTGTGAGAGGATAGTATTGCCCCGGTCGAGCCGGCCCGCTCGTGCTGAAATCAGCGTGGCTCTACTACCTAATAAACGTATACTGTACAACACTTTTAAATGCAAATTAAGTATTGTTTGTACAATACGATAAAGAGTTTTTTACCTTTTTTAAACCAAAAGTATTATAACGATGAGAAAGCAATACTTCAGACCGTGTTTAGCAGTCTTACCAGGCTATCACAGAAAATTGGGGTTGAGAATTTTTTTTCATTGAATTTCATTGAGTCGTTTTTCGTCACAATGAAAGTCTCAATGAAAGTCGAGAATTTTTTTTCATTGAATTTCATCGATTGATCAAACCTCCCAAACGAAAACGTTTACAAAAACAATTAGACAGTTTAACTGAACACTGAACAAAAAGATTTCTCAGGCAGTAGAGCCACGCTGATTTCAGCATGAACGGGGCGGTTCGTCCAGGGCAAGACCCGAGTCAAAAAGTGAATTCATATTTTACCCTCAAAATCTTCAATAAGGTTTTCGAGGATCAGCTTGATTTTTTTTAGATTGGATTTAACATAGAAAGTAGTCTCAGTTTTTACCTCAAAATCCTACTTACGGACGGTTTTACAACTTTGAGGGTAAAATCAGAACTATAGAATCAACATTTGACCCTCAAAAACCTCAAACCATATAAAAATTATCCTATACGGCTTTGAACCTCAAAAACCTCATATGATGTAACCTCCCATTAAATTTACCCCCACTCGTTTTATGTGGAGGAGTTTTACTAACATTTTTTTTTTCATTTTAATTTTGATAACATTATGTATAGAAATGATAATTTCAGATGATACATACGTTGGAATACCAATAAATTCAAGAGAAAACGAATAATTTAAATAAAATTTTTATCACTGCGTTATTTTTTCATTTTTTTTATTTAAAAATTAAATACGTTTTTCAAGGCTAAGATATTTATAAATAAATTAGTTACGTTATCACGCAAAAATATACAATTAATGAGTATAATGTATTCATATCAATAAATTTGATTTTATTAACATATAAATACACATATTGATTACATTTTTAAATGTATAAAAAAATAAAAAATACATATTTAAAAATATAAAAAATAGTAGACCACCGACATCGGGTACAGGGACCAAGATACCGGTGGTTAGGGCTCCAGAGACAGAAACCTCCTCACAATACGGGCCGTGTCAAGGAGGACTGCCTTCTGCATCAGACCCTTGATCCAACCTTCTAACGTGAGCCTCTTAAGGTGTTGGTCGAGGCTCTTGGCTATCAATCCGTGAACAGATATGATTATCGGAACAATGATCACCGAATCCACATTCCACATATCGGCAATCTCGTGAGACAGATCCAAATACTTTAATTGTTTTTCTTTTTCAACTTTCACGAGATTTTCGTCATGAGGAACGGCGATATCGACAATCATTGCGCGGCGCTCTAATCGATCTATCACCACAATATCAGGCTTATTGGCAACATTAGTCCTATCTGTGATAATAGATCGATCCCAATATAACGTAGCACGACCGTTCTCGAGAACTGGGTCGGGCACATACCTGTAGTAAGGCACTTCAAAATTGACAAGTTGGTATTTAAGGGCAAGTTGTTGGTGTACAATCCTGGCTACTTGATTGTGCCTGTGCAAATACTCACCATTAGCAAGACGAGAACAACCAGAAATAATATGCCTAATAGATTCTCCAGGACGGTAGCACGCCCGACAAATGTCAACCGTACTATCTTTCAAGATATATTTCCGGTAGTTATTCGTCATGATAACTTCATCCATAATTGCACAAACAAAACCTTCGGTTTCTCCGAAGAGATCACCATACCGTAGCCAAGACGTCGACGCTTTAAAGTCTATATCAGACCCGTGTAGGGCCCGATAAAATCGACCATGAAGTTCTTTACCCTTCCATACTTCCTTGTGATCAGTAGTACTAAGTACTACAGATTTGCGCCAATTCTCTTTAGCCAGAGCGAGCGGGGTAAAACCAGTATCCACTGCAACTACATTACGATGCACTCCCACATTAGTCTGTAGAAAATATTCTCTGATATTATATAGTAGAGTCTTGATATTTAATAGACCACGACCTCCAAACTTTCGCAGAATATACAATCTCATAACCGATGAACGTGGGTGGTGCATGCGGAATGCAGTCAGCAATGTACGAACTCTCCTGTCAAGGGCATCTAATTCGGTCTGAGTCCATCTAAGTACACCAAAGGAATACATCAGAACCGGCATGACCCAACTGTTACAGACTCGCACCTTGTTACCGCCCGATAAAAGACTTTTAAGTACTTTTTTTAGGCGACCAAAGAAACGTTCCTACAACATTTGTTTCACGCCAGATTCTGATATTCCCAAGGACTGTGAAAAACCTAGATACTTGTAAGTTTCGGTGGCAGACAGAGATCTGAGTTTTGTTGAATCTGAAAGTTCTATTCCTTCAGATTCTACAATCACGCCCTTCTTTACATGCATGACTGCACACTTGTCTACACCAAATTCCATTTTGATAGAATTACTAAAGTTTTCAGTGATCCTTAATAACGCCATCAATTGTAATTTTGTGGAGGCCAGTAATTTCAAATCATCCATATAAAGAAGGTGAGATATAACTTGATCATCTTTCTGCAACCCTGCAAGCCTAACCCTGAACCCTCTAACAGAGTTCTGAGAGGGTTCAAAGCTAGACAAAACCACAAGGGACTCAGGCTGTCACCTTGAAATATACCTCGCTCGATCTTTATAAGTATGTCATTTATCGCAGTCTGCCGACATCCTGGATAGCGAAGTGTTGTGCTCCATTGACTCATAGACGACTTTAAGAAAGTGCACAGAGTTGCATCAATTTTATACAACTCTAGCACCTTCAAAAGCCATGTATGTGGAACTGAGTCATAAGCCTTCTTATAGTCTATCCAACATGTCGCCAGGTTCTTACGACTACGACGAACCTGTTGGCTAATGGTCCTGTCTATGATAAGGAGCTCTTTAGTGCCACGGGCCCCACTTCTACATCCATTTTGAGAAATAGAGAGTACCGAATTATTATTTATGTGTGTAGTAATTTTGAGTCTCAAAATAGATGTTAGAAGTTTATATGTAGTCGGTAAACAAGTTATAGGTCTAAAATTTTTGGGATCCATGGCACCACCAGATTTATAGAGTAAATGGGTTACACCAGTGGTTAAAAACTGTGGTAATGAACCAGAATCCAAAGCTGCTTGGAATTGTGATGCCAAACACGCATGTGAGCTTCGGAACCACTTAAGCCAAAAGTTGTGCAGTCCGTCTGGACCAGGTGTTTTCCAATTCGGTAATGAACGGACTACACAACTTACATCATCTTTATTAATAGTAATGGGTTCCATAGCTGAAATAGACTCACACGAGCGTTTGACATCCTCCAACCAATCACCTTCTGTATGAGTGACAGGCACTGACCAGATGTTACGCCAAAATGAATTAGTTGTAATTTCATCCGGAAAATGCCCATCACTCACACATGGATTCGGTTCCTCCCATTTCCGATAAACCCATTTCTCATTCCTTTGGAACATTCGATTCTGATTATACCGATCAACTCGTTTTTTATAACGTCTTATCCTATTTGCCCATGCATAAACTTTCTGCTTTAGAAAGTCTATGCGCTCTGTGACACAGGACATGTATTGTTGAGGACTAATGGTAGTCCCAAGAATGCCTGCTTCACAAAGCGCATGACTCTTGGTCGTGTATTACCACTTTGAAAACATGTTAATTTAGCGATGAGTGTCCTAGTCTCAGCAATACGACGTTCAATTCTATACTGCCAAGCTGGTACAGCATTTTTGGGTCGAGTAGTACTGACACGTTCAATTAATTTAACACCAGCTACTCGACAAACTGCAATAGCCGCACAATATAAAATAGAATGTGTATCACTGAGATCTTCGCTTCTTCATCTCAAACCTCTTCACATCTTCGTTATTATCAAAATAATCTGATAATAACGAATCCAGGGCACCCACAAGCGCTAAATTACGTTTATGAATGGGCAAACGGCATAACCGTGGCCTACTATTAATATTTACAAATCGGTATTTGTGAATCGCATCCTCCAAAGCACTCCTTATCTTATCGTTACATTGGGTACTTACGTATATAACTTCACTCTCCACTAGTTCATCAACATCTTTAATACCTGATGGCAGCTGAGGTGTGCTATTGGCCACCGCAGTGTGTGACGAAGAGTGGATAGTAAAGCTTTTCCTTATGTCAGAGCGTATCCTCTCAAGTACTGTATCATCCAGCAGGTGACAGCGCTGTATAGCTCGTACTTGATCTGATAAACGTTGTGCTGAAACGTTGATGGTTGGTTCAAACTCCTGAAACAGAGAGGCTAGCCTAACACGGTACGCAGTAAGGTTCGTTCCCAACTCTGTAGCCCGAAAATATGCCCGCATGACATCCTCGTTTATCGATTTTGTCCATTGTTTGAGGTCAGAATTGTTAACATTAATTGAATTTTTGACATTATTGTTAATTTTATAACTAAAAAAATCTAAAATAATTCTCTCCCATGGTAACTTATAACTAAAATTTACATTTTTTTCTGTAGGATAAATTTTCTAAGTCCCAACTACAACTTGCCGATGTATGAGTGTTTTGAGGGTAAAGTTAAGATTTCAAATCTATGGGTAATACATATTTAAACCTCAAACCTAAAGCCTTCAATGAGGGGTTTGAGTGTTAAAATAGAGTTACTTTTTGTGCGGCAAATAAAAGATCAAAGGAATTGAAGATTTTGAGGTCAAAAATGGAACTTGTTTTTTGACTCGGGTACTATCCTCCCACAGAAGACCAACCTAAGGCAACAGCATCCATTTCGTTTGAGTGCGAGATCGGAGGCCCATTGATGCAGGGGTGACAGTTGTCGTGGTAAATGTGTGCAATACAATGCTACAATGACTACCATGTCTTTTACGTCCCCAAGTGAGGCGTAAACGATCGTAATAGGCGCCATAGTGTGGGTCATCATATTGCATTGTCAGAATTCGCAATGAGTATGGTGACTACAACTTTTGGATTCTATTCATGCTTTCCGTCAAGCAGAGTAGAGTTTTGGCAGGCCATTGCAATAAAAAAAGTAAAATAAAACTCATGAGCGTTGACGTCATCGAAATTGCACATGTAAAATTAAACAACTTTAAAACATTTCCATGTGGTGACGAATTTAGAATACAGTGTCACTACCGCTATTCCTATCCCATAGATATCGTAAGAGTCAACTAAGAGAGTAACCTACGCAGGACAACATCAACATTAGAAGGAAAACTTGATACAAACCTTATTCCAACCCGTCTGGTCAGCATGTTATAGTAGACCAAAACCTCCATTCTAAGGAGAGCACTATGTCCAGCCGTAGTCTAATAAAGGCTGTTGATGACGATGAAAACATTTGCAATACAGTTACATACATAATAAATACATACAAATTCATCATAAATTATTTTTCGTGTTTTATCTGCGCGTGTATAAACTTTTGCGAAGAGATTATTAAATTAAATCGGATTCGTTGCCTACCGACGAATATAGAACTTTACCATTAATTAAAACTAAGTTATGTATCTAAAATATCTTTTAATATATTCCTCGCTCGGAAACATTAAGAGGAGGATACGTCTTATCAGTTCTTAAATTATAACTTAAAGAAGAATCTGAATTTAAACTTGAACCCTTATCTCAATGAAGATTTTTTGAGGTTACAAAGTTTAATTAAGATAATTAAGACCACGAGTTCATTATTATATATTTATATTAGTAACATTTACAAATATTAAATGGTTCTGATTTATAAACTTTCTATAAAATTATTTTGCTAGCATTATCATTGTTTTAGCTACTCGTATCTTTATGAAATACATATTTAGGTAAAACTTCATTGTTTTTTTGAATATTTATTTTTCACTGTAGGTTTTTAATATTCAGATAAGAGAGTTCGCTATAGCAGAGGATTAATATTCATAGATTGAAAATTGAATAGCTGCTGATAAAATTTCGACATAAATATCACACTATTTTACTGGTGAGTCTAATTTTATTTGAATTATGGAATTTATATTAACTCTTTACAATGAAACTTATTTAATAAAGTATTCTAAGGATACCACAAATTGGATGTTAGCTCTAAAACTCTGCTAAAAAGTTGCAAGGCCTACGCATCTGGACCGAAATAGGTACCTGAAAGTTATACGGGCTTTTTGCGTTTAGACTTGGTGAATTTTGTATGGATTAATTGAAGCCGGGAATATGTAGCCTGGGCCACAAATTAATTAACGTTTCAAAAAAATAGTAAATAACCATATGATATATTGAAATGTTTATTTATAAGAAAGCTAATAAGTTGAAATTCATTTTTTAAAAATTTCGTCGTCTAAATGACCACCGTTTCGACGAGTTCTAAGCGAGAACCGAAATTTTCGAATACTCGTCATCAAAGAGACCATGAGATCACCGACATCTCTTTGTTGATTTTTACTTTTAGTTGACGTAGTGTATTTGGTTTATTGACGTAGACGCGATTTTTTAAATAACCCCATAAATAGAAGTTTGCTGGGGATAGATGGGCATTTTTGGAATGTCGCCTCGTTTGGAAATCAGCTTTTCCAAAAACATGTCTCTGACCACCGATAGAAACTCATTGAATGTGTGACAAGTAACTCCATGTTGTTGAAACCTTGTGCTACAGTTGTAGCCAGCAAATTCCAGTAGTATCGGACTCAAGAACTCCCATAACATGTTTGCGCGGGATGTTAGATTCAAATGGCCTACCGAGGCGTATTGTATTATTTTTTTTAAGTCTTACATTTGTAATCCATTTTTCCAAAGTATATTTTGTAAATAAAATCTATGAATGCCAGCAATAAATAAAATTACGACTTTGACAGATCTCTGAAAATGCCAACCAAAGAAAATATCGCGACCCTTAGTTTCCTAGTTACATTTGTATTTGGGCGATCCTTTTTAGGTAAATAAATACTTTTAAAATTGGAAATATCTGTATATTAACGAACCTTGAATAAGCGTACGATGTATGTAGAGACGACTTTAGAGTACAGAGACTGAGACAATACACTTTTCATAGCCTTAGAGGCCAGGACGGCCAGACATATATTATTTTATAGAAGCTGATAGACACTGTCTGCACGGTCTGGCAATGAGTGATGTGTTTCTAGTATTATTCCGAAGAAAATATAAAAAAATGACCTTCATACTTTAACGAATTTGAGGTGCTAATTTATACACCTTTACTACCCATAATCCTTCAGGTTTCAGCTGAAAGTGGGCTTTAAGCCATGCAACATCAGCTTTTTTTTTACCCACTGGCAATGTTCTTGGTTTTACCTTCAGTTTTATCTGTCCGGTTGTTTACCATTACATAATATGTCATATAAATGTTTCTCTAAGGAGGAATGTCTTGTGACTGTGAAAAAATCTAATGAGATGATGATTTTGTCTTGTTTTTTTTTTATTTTTTCATCTCTAGAATAATCAGCCAAATTATGATAATTCTGTTTTCAAGGGATAAAATCTTAACTCAAGAAGTTTATAGTAGAATTTTTTCAATCGTGACCATAACGCATTTGGACGTGGCGGGAAGAGCTACTACTTTATATTTGTGAAGGATTAAAGTCATGTAAAGTTTGAGATTTCTTTTTCAGTAAAATACAAAATCATTGACAATTGCTTGAGGAAAGTAGTACGTTCTTCAAGAACACTAGTCACCGTTAATTTAGAAGTGACGACTGTATCCCTCCTGAGATAAAAGACATTATATTTTAAATTTTCGTCTGGACCGTGAATATGGTTCGGTGGTGACAAATATTGGTTAAAAAATATTTAAACATCGTAAGTGTACCTTTCAACAGATAAATTCTTGTATTTACTAACTACTGGTAAAGTTATGACGTTTAAGCGAAATACGAGCAGCAGATATGAAATTAAACTCATTTAGGCTGATCATTAATTAAAAACTGGGTGCCTAATTACTAATAGTCACTAAAGTTGTATCAAGTAAGATAGATGACTGCCTGTAAAGCTTGTAAGCCGTATTAGTTACCTAATAATATTTTTCTGTTGATAGTAGCTAATGACACAATTAATTTAACAGTCCTGACTTATGATGCCTTTGTGCGTGCTGAATAGGACTTAAAAGATTAAATATTATGACAGATGGCGGTCCTTAGTTTCACGACCAATATCATATTTTACCCATATTTTAGTACCAATCTCCTTATTCTAAGAGAAGGGGCATTCAAATGGTATGATGTTATCATGAAACATGAAATCTAATGAACGTTCAATTTTTTTTATACAGTGGTAATATTATATTGCGTAAAACGCATTAAAAGAGATGTTGTCGAATTCTTTTATATATTTTTTTAAATAAAATACGTTTTCAATAACAAAATTTTCTTGAAAAAAAACGGTGAACATTTTTTTTATTTTTTTTTATTTTTTCTTTATTACAATCTGTCTCCTTCTGTGGGACATTCAGCAATAGGTTGGATGGTATAATTGTTCGCGTTTCCAAAATGTGACCTGTGTCACACCCTATACGTTATAACAGTGAATTTACTGTGATGGGATCAAATCTTGAGGTATTTTTCGTTTAAGCCGGCGGGCTTCCTTTTGTTCATCCATTAGAGATTGGGCCAGAGTGTTTGGATGATGTGTTATCCTGTCCTTGTAGGTTCTGGTAAATCGTTCAATTTCCTGTTTTACTGTGGGCATTTCTAGGTCATGATGCAACAGTTCATTGGGTATGAACCAAGGAGCGTTTGTCATCATACGGAGTGATTTATTTTGAAACCTCTGTATAATTTCAATGTTTGAATGGGACGCAGTGCCCCACAGTTGTATCCCATATATCCAGATGGGCTTCAGTATGACTTTGTACAGAAGTAGTTTGTTCTCCAGGGATAGTTGCGACTTGCGACCAATAAGCCAGTATAACTTATCATAAGGTATTTAACGTGATCGGCCTGCGGGACTTCTATGTTATTAAGTTTGACAGGAGGACAAATGCCTCTCCTTAGCGTAAATGTAACGTTTACAGACTTGGTTTCGTTGGCTTTTATTCGCCATTTCTTAAGCCAATCGGATATGTTATTAAGTCCTTTTTGCAGAATTTCTGAGGCTGGTAACTGGGTCTGAGTGTGCAGAAAGAATAGCAGTGTCATCAGCAAAGGTGCCAGTGGTTAAGGTCTCTGATGTGGGTAGGTCTGCTGTATAAATCAAATATAATATAGGACCCAGAACACTGCCCTGGGGGACCCCACCCTTTATAGTTGACAAATCAGACAAGGCATCGCCGTTCTCTACAACAAAATTGCGGCCATCTAAAAAGGATTTTAGAACTCCGTTCAGGTAGTCAGGTAGAGCTTTTTTTATTTTATACAGCAGCCCTTTGTGCCACACCCGATCGAAAGCCTGTGATATATCCAAGAATGCACTGTTACAGTAGGTTTTAGCCTCGAGAGATTCCATAATCCTTTTTGTAAGTCTGTGCACTTGATCTATAGTAGCATGTTTGCTGCGAAACCCGAATTGGTGGTTAGGAATCAGTTTTCTTTCTTTGAGTAAAGGTAGCATACGTTGCAGTAAGAGTGTTTCGTATAACTTGGATAAGATAGGCAGCAAGCTTATTGGTCTGTACGATTTAGCTTCCTCAGGTGGTTTATCAGGTTTTAAGATCATAATAATTTGCGCTACCTTCCACTCTGGACGAAAGAACCGAAGTCTTGACACGGCATTAAATAGGGATGTAAGAAATTTTATTCCAGATTCTGGCAGTTCTTGTAATATACGGTTGGTTATCAGGTCGTACCCTGGTGATTTTTTGGGATTTAATTTTTTTATCAGTTGTACGATTTAAGCTTTCGAGAATTTGACGGGTTGTTGGTCTATAATACTAGTTGTGTCTAAGAATTTCGTGATTTCAATCTCATGGTCTGGTGCGCCTTCATACGGGTGTGGTGTAAAGACGCTCTTGAGATGGTCCGAGAAAGTTCTAGCTTTATCCAGATCCGTCCGTGCCCAAGAACCATCACTTTTCTTCAGAGGAGGTAAAGTATAGATGGGTCGTTTGAGTTTCCTGGTGGCTTTCCACAAGGAGTAGTCTGAGGAAGCGGTGGCGTCCAGGCTGATCAGCTGGTTCCGAAAACCTTCATTCCGATCTATTTCAAGGGTATGCTTGAGCTGTCTTATTAGATGGTTAAGACGTTTTTTTATAGCCGGACATCTGGTTAGTTGCCACTGTTTCCGTAAATTTCGTTTCAAATTTACTTTTTCCAAGATGTTTCTGGCCACAAAGTTGTCTGCGCTTTTTCGGGGTAGCGGTGGATTCGAAGACCAGGCTGCCTCTTGTATGCTACGGTTGAAGAACAGAACAGCTTCTGATATGTCCTCCATGGATTTCAAGCGAACTGGTTTTCTGAAAGCTTCGTCAATGAGGTCTCGAAACACTGGCCAGTTTGTCTTCCTGTTGTGTAGTACGCATTTTGTTGTGCATTCTTGAACAACAGTATACAGTTCTACTAGGATCGGTGAGTGGTCAGAGGACAGGTCTAGGCAGCTGCGGCACACAATATTATTTTTTGCAATTCCTTTAGTTACGCAAAAGTCAATGACATCAGGAATTTTCTTTTTGTCGGTTGGCCAATAAGTGGGTTGGCCTGTTGATAATACATTCATATTTCTTGATTGCACACATTTAAGGAGTTCTCTACCCCTGGGCAGAATAAGTCTAGAGCCCCAAAAAGTATGCTTGGCATTAAAGTCGCCCCCAGCAATAAATCGACATCCGAGAGTTTTGAAGTATTCATTAAATTCAAGTTCCTTAATGGAATATCTCGGGGGGCAGTATAAAGCTGACACTGTAATATCACTAGACCTGTCGCTTATTACGATACTTGTTGCTTGTATATATTCCTTGCTCCATGTTTTCAAGAAGGTGGTGCTTGATATTTGACCTAATAAGAATAGCAGTTCCACCATGTGCTTTGTTGTCTGGATGGTGAGTGCAATATATATTATAGTTTGGTATCTTAAAGTAGTTTTTCGATGTGAAGTGCGTTTCCGAGATAAGTAGAACGTCTATGTTGTGTACCTTTAGGAATATTTTTAACTCTAGCGAGTGGTTTGATAAGCCATTGGCATTCCATATGCACAAGTTTAGCGCTGTGAATGTGTTGGCATTTTTGACATTAATTCGGTGATTGCTTTTGTCATAATTAGCATTTGATTCATAAGGGCTATTAAAGTTTCTTTAATGGTTTTAAGTTCAACTTCAAGTTTGTCGGAGTTTAGGTCTGTTTTAGGCTTTATTGAGTGTTCAACTCCTTTAGTGGCTGAGGCATAAGATTTTCCATGGTTTTCTGAAATATTTGTGGTTTCTTGGCTTGCTTTTGGGAATTCAGTCACTCGTTTAATTTTAGAAGGAGGAGCTGGATATTTGATTTTTTGTAGCTCCTTGTACACTATACACCCTTTATAGTTAGCAGGATGACTTCCGTTGCACAGGACACATTTGACCTGGTTCGATCTTTCTTTCCGAGGACATGTAGAGGTATGATGGGACCCCGCACATTTGACACATCTGGGCTGTCTGTGACAGAATCTTTGAGTATGGCCATACTCTTGGCACTTAGTGCATTGGGGAATTTTTTTGTTTGGTCTGGGTGGTTCAATTTTTATTCGACAGTGTAGTAACGACTGTACTTTATATATGTCTTTATTGTTTCCTTTGGGTTTCAGCTCAATGCTCCAAATAGGTAAAGCTTGTTTAGTATTTCTATTTCGGATATTCCAGATATTTGTCACCGTATGGTCCAATTCTTCCAGGGCCATTTTTATTTCTCCTATATCTGTTGATAGATGTAGATCACGTAACACCACTCTGAAGCTTCTATCATTTTTTGATTGATAAGTATAGAATTCTGTGTTTTTGTTTTTTAATTCTTTGTAGATGACAAAATATGATTCAGCCGTTTTTGGTTGGATTTTAACTATGTTATCTCGTAACACTTTGATTTCATACTGTTCTTGTGAAACTTCTTCTAACATTTTCAGTAAGGGCTGGATGTTACTTACACCATCAATAAATAATGGAGGAGGTCTTGTTGGTTTTGGTAATGTTGTTTCAGACACTTCTGTATCCAGTTCTTTGAAGCTGTTTGATATTTATATAGTAGGTGTTGCAAGCCAGTAGTTTAGTTTGGTCTGTTTAAGGCCACGCATTACTGGATCCGGACTAGATCTTTGCCTTTTGCCGTACCGTACTTCAGTAAACTGTTGTTCCGGCGTTGGACTATTAGTTTCATCTGTTTCGTCTGGTGACGCATTGTTAGGTTGGTTGCTATCACTCAACTCTGCGCTGGTTATTCCATTGAAGGAGTATGATCTTGGTCTACTTGTATTTGTGAACATATCTTTATGGAAAATTTGTTGGGTTAAAGGTTTTGGGTTAAAAGATTTATTAGAATTACTAATTTTTATTCCCACGAGTCAGGACGCTGTAACCTGTCGCTTGCGGGGTGACGCCTATTCCTGCAAGAAGGCACATACAACAGTGTTTGCCATGTCCACTGAGGTTGGCGCTTGGGGCTGGACTCCTTCCAGTCATTCATCCTTTTGGCACGTCTCCCATCGTAGGATTAGGGTTGTTATAAAGTTTTTCTTCTCTTGGTACGGGCGGTTAAGCCAATAACACCATTCTCTTATGGTTTAAAGAGGTTACGGATTGTGTTGGTCATTTCCTACCAACACCGGGTAGACTTATTAGGTCTATCAGGTCAAGTTTGATACCGCCGCCCGATACTCGGCGTTGTTACTCGTTTTGCACCACCCGGAGGACACGTGTAGGGTGGGTCTTGGAAAAGATGGTAAGTCCTACGGACGCGAGTAACTCCGTCCTCCACTAGGGGTAGTAGGGGTTTCCACACGTAAAAAAAAAGAAGTTTTTCTTTTTGTTTGCCTTCTCCTTGCAGAAAAGTTGTCCTGTGTAGTGAAATGTATTTATTATAGAAATATCATATTTATAAATAAAGGGGTGATATGTTCCTCCAACATCAAGGGAGGATCCTCCGACCAGGTGAAGTGATGATGATGATAATGAACAGATGGGTCACCTGATATTATATGACTCCTACCACTCATGACGCGTAGTCGCATTAACACAACTAAACGTCACAAGACCTTTGCCGCCCTTTGAAGCCTCTTCAACAAGAATAGAGAAAGGTGGTTTTAGATTAGCGCTATAGTATAAAAACATTTGTATGCGTAAACGTCACCAAAGTTTAAAAATGTCATTTACATCAAATTTATTTCAAGTCCGAAGAAAAAAGAAACATGTTATAAAAATGAAAAACGAAAACTATTTACGTATGTATTTTTCAGTTGTTTATTCGCTTCTGTTCAATTTAATTAAATTTTATTGCATCAGAAAATTTATCTACATTGGTTTGTTACAAGCACGATTACATGTCTGACACAAAACAAATAACTAGTTTTATACGCAAAACGTGTTATTTAACATAATTGTACATGTGTGAGCTACTGCTATTGCACACTTTATTTTGCAGCTCATTATTTATCGTTTATTATTGCTTTTTGTCTTTTTATTGCGAAATACCTTTTGTTTTGAGTTCTTATCATTTAAACTTTAAATTTACACTAGATTTTTATCGTTTGTATTTTTTGATCGTTAATTTAGTTTTATATTTGAAAATTCTGATTGAAGTATGTATTTAGGAATAACAAGAATTAAAAATGAAAGAAAATTAAATTAAAAATAAATATATATTGAAACCATATAGAATTACGTTGTGCTACGGGAGAAGCTACGGTGAGGCAAAGTAGACTTAACGCCTGACGAACTATGGCTACGCCGTAGAATCTTCTAAGCGGTAGCGGAACATTACGAATTTTCAATAACTACTGCGTAAAATCGATAGGGTATGAAAATAAAGTTACTAGAATAATTAAACTATATGAAGTTTGCTGATTTCAGCATAAACAAACCGAATCGACCGGGTCAGTACTCTCACAGAAAATAAACCTAGAGCGACAGTATCCATACTGTCGTATTTCGTTGATGAGTGCGAGACTGGAGGACCATTGATGTAGAGGTAACAGTTATCGAGTTAAATGTGTTAGCTTTGCACTGCTACGATGACTGTCATGGCTTTTAAGTCCCCGAGCGGGCCGTAAAAAGCACTTCAATAGGCCGCTATATGCATGCAGTGACCCACAGGTTACCATACTGCATTGTCTGCATTCACAATGAGTATGGTGACAAATATTCTTGGATTCTATTCATGTGTTTTATAAGGTGGTGTAGAGTTACTTTGATAGGTTCCTAAATTAATAAAAAATATATAACAACGAAACAATACGAGGATTTAGTATAGTATAATTATATAGTATAGTAGCAAAGTATAGTTTAAAACACATTTATTCCAAATCCTTACAGTCTTTTTACTTAATGCTAATATTTTTTTATCATGTGTGGAATATTATGTACTTTGTCCAACCCAAACATTTTCTATGCTTGTATAGTATTTACTATATAGTATACATTTAACGCAGCAAAGAACAAAACGAATATAAATAATAGTAGCTTTGATGGTCAACTCTTCACATAAAAACCCAGCTGAATACAATTACTTAGCCATGCCATAAACTTATATCCAGCGATATTAATGACACTGCAAATATCGCTACTAGCATAGCCCATAAAGATTGAATATACATACATAATCAACATTCTGGAAAACAAATAAAAGTCAAGAACGTTAAAAGCAATAAAATTTTAAACGAATTCAATACTAACATTGACCGATTTGAAAGTATCGATCGACGAATCGATAGAAAACAGCATGATTATCGAGAAACTAATACAGCCGATCATTTATAATTAAGAATAAGAAATTACCGGGTGGATAGCAGGTGGTGGTTCTCACTGGATTGTCAATGCTATTGGTGGACACCACTTTGAAAGTAACACGTCACTGTAGAAAATCGTGTACATGACACTGAATTCTTAAATCGATCATTTAGTATATCGTAAGTGTTGCAGGTACACGCTTCTGTAATTTTGAAAAATGAACTCAAGACGTTTGGTTGATTAATTAGCTGGATTATTTTATATTATCGTGGCAAACAATTGAAATAAGTCAAGGTAAAAAGAAAGTTTTTTAAATAATATAAAAAAATATTATATGAAATTATATCATGTAGAATAGTCAATGAAAAAAAAAAACTCTGACTAAATAGCAGTAATAAAATAAAAAATTTAGTGTTTACCGAAGAGTTAATAATATTTTATTTATATTAAACTAGAGAATGATACCGATTGACTGTTTTTGTTTCAGATGATGGGCAAAGTGAAGTCCCAGGGTCTGGTATCAGACTTGATGCCTAACATCAAGCTGATGCAGTTAGCTGGCCACTTTCTCTTTAACTATCATTCAGGTATTTTTCTTTAATGCTTACAACCTCGATTTATATTATTTTATAGGTATACAAAAACAATCAGAATGAATGAGATACGTAATAGTTAGAAACCTCGAGAAAGTACGGAGAGTAAGCTAAATATTTACTTAAAAATACAACAAAGCATCCACACCTTTTGTCTTAGTTCAAAATTACCAAGTAATGGTGTAAATTATAACACTCCTCAGAGGATTTCACTTCCTTTTCTCTTTCAAAGATTAATCTTTACATTTAGAACATAATATTCAGAATAACTAAGAAACTGCGTCTTATGTAATTAAAGTTCTAGATTTTTCTGGAACGTTACTATTCATATATTGATTTGCCCTTTGTTTTAGGAATGAGTGATTCAGATTGTTTCACAATCGTTTGTTCTGTGTCTGGATTTAATTTTATCGATCACATATATGTGTTTAGAAATAAATAATTAAATTTACCCTTAGTCTTATTGCCATGGTTCACAGGCGCTGTCTAATTAAGGATCAAACGATTATATGCGAGATTTTTCAAGTCATTGTTATTATGATCAACCCGCGTTTACGGTTTTTTTAATGAAACCTTGAATTTGTTGGTACATTACAACGATTTGTGATTTAGTATGCGATTTCGATACCGTGATTTGTGTGGTGACTTATTGTTGTCGTAAGAGGCGACTAAGGCAAAAAACTGTGGAGCACAGCATTACTGTAAAGAAGGAAAACTTGAAACAAACCTTATAGTAATCAGATTTACCTACTGTACCACGCTGGACAGAAGTGCAGGCTTACGTCCAGCAATGGACGATTAAAAGTTGTTGGTGTGAATTACGATTTACTAAATTGCAGAAAATGGAGGCATGTCAGTACTTCTTCGTAAAGTCTACTCAAGTGTCCACGCTATTCTCATTGTCACCAATTTCGTGTGTATGGGCATTAATATGGCTCAGTATTCCGGTGAAGTCAACGAACTGACGGCGAACACCATCACAGTCTTATTCTTTACGCACACGATCATAAAGCTCATCTTCTTTGCCTTGAATTCCAAGAGCTTTTACAGGTAAGTAACCTTTCAATAAATGACTCTTAAAAGTGATAGTAAATTTAAACTACAGGAAGTGCTAGTATATTTTATAATGAATAAAATTCAAAAGAGTTCTAATCTTGACCTCAACATCAGGCTGTTTTTTCAAGCTTGACCCCTTGAAATCGTCAAGAACCATGTGAGCCCAATTTAGAGGTATTTACTGACAGTTTCAGAAAGTTGTCACCTTTTTTTGGTTTTATTGTCAGGTTTACAATGTCGAGTTTCAGTGTTCAGGGATAGTTATTAACACTACGTACAAGTATATACTTTAATTTCTTTATTCTTATGGAGTAATTTAAAATTAACTTTCAAAATTTGTTTACGCGGTGAATTCGGTAGCGTTTTAAAGTCGTCTTATTTTTGTTAAAGTATATTTCTCAAAAATAATAAATAATCCGTTATTTTCTCGTTTCATAAGTCTTTTCAGACAATTCATGAAAATTAGCTTTTTTAGATATTGTAAATATTATTTCTACCGAAAAATAATCGAAAATAAAGCATACTCTACTCATACCAATCTGAGGCATGAATTTTACTTATAGTAGTGGGAAATATAACAGGATTAAAAGAGTTATTAATCGTTAACAGTACGGTTATGTGTTTTACAAGAACTAAGTCATGAGATCCAATAATTGCGGCATCCTAGGCTCATTATTCGAAAATTCTAGTTTAAAATCTATCGAGTAAATATACAAGTAAATTATCTATTACTTAATTAGTAAAGTAAACTGAAGTAGTAAGATTTAGTAATAAGATTAATAATAGAAAGTCGAACGGCACGTCTGATATTAAATTTTACACCAAACAAATTAATCCGAGAGGAATAATTACGTTACATTTTTGGATTTGTTTACTTTGATTTTGATACTCACACCTGAATTAACAACGATTTTATTTCCTTACAAAGTAAAATCCACACCTACAAATATTTATACATATTGTGTCCACGATTTAAAAAAAATTGTGAAGAGTTATTAAGAGCATAATTACAAAAACTGTTACATTTGGAGCATTTCTTCTCAATAACTATAAGTAGAATGCAGTTAAACTTACTCATGTTACTAACACTTTTTGAAAGAAACCGGAGTTTCATATAACGCACTTATTGACTATTTAGTTGTACATAAGTGTCTGAGGTAGTAATAAAAAATAAAAAAGTGTAGTAATACTATATTTTCTAAAAAATTTCTGATATTAGACGTGAATTTGTGTAAAATGATTGTTCACCGACTCGAAGCAAAAACATTTGCCCAAAACATTTGTTTGCTTCGAGTTCATTTCAATAAAAAGTAAAGTGAAATTCTTTAATAAGTTGTTGAAACAGATCCGTGCATTAAATATTTCGTCCATTACAAAGAGAACGGAACGAAATGAAAATAAATAATTCTCGTGTTGTTCTCATTACCAGTCTCTTTGTTTATATTTTTATTTATTAAATTGAGTTCTGTGTTTTTCTTAGTTTAAATTCACTTTTAGTTTAAAGAATATTTTAAAGATTTTAAAGATGTGTAATTTATTAATGAAGTGTTTTTCTCTTTTTAATTATTCATTTTACAACAAATTTAAACACCAAGCACTTGTTAAATTTCTATGTTCTTTTGAAAAGTAATAAAATGAAATAAACTTTATTTATATTATTATTTATAACTTTTAATGTGAAGCATTAGGTGCATTTTTTTAGATTTTAGTTGCGTTTATAAAATAAACTAGAACAACATACTATTTTTAAAGACTATTGCTCACTACTTGTCCAAACATAATTTAAATAGGTTTTCATTTTCTATAGAAGTATTTGAATTAATTACAACAATTGCATAGTTTTATCGCAATAGGTTATGATTCCGATTAATCAGTAAATAATAATATAAGCCTCAGAACTAAGTTTAATGTATTTTACTTGTTTTACTAAAATACCTATGAGAAATACAGATTAGTCATTTTATCATGTTGTTTTCCTTCATCAGCTTTAATAATTCCAATAAAAGGCAACATATATTTGTTAAGCCATTACGTAATTACACGTGTATATTATTGACAACATAATGAAGTGAATAAGTCGGGTATATGAGAATGGATCATCACATTTTAATTATTTACACGCTAACGAATACTGAAAGATAAAAAAACGATTAGGTAAATTTTTTAACTTAATTTTTTTTCGTTTACTTTCAAAATGACTAAAAATGTCTTCGAGATTATTTTTCAGGAATGAATGGAGATATTAGGTCGAAATTAAAAACTAACACTTCTCTCTACGTGCCCTTGAAACTACTTCAAAGTGATTATAATAATAATTATACATAGCAGAATAATTATATTTAGCAGAATAATTTGGCTAGCAACACACACTATAAATGAAATATTGATTGTTTTCGTCTACTATCATTTTCTGATATGAAATCAGTGAACATTTGGTGTTCCACATACGTTTTGTGTTTGTTGTAGTTTTCCTACAATTTCTTTTCTAAATTTTCTGATAATATTATTTCGGACTTTTACGAGCTTTATGACCAGTGTGGGCATAATTGTTCAAATTTGTAATTATGAGAAACACGTTGGTAGTACTGATTGTAGATAAACAATTGTATTTTCAATAGACTGTATTTTCATTATTAAAGATAACAAGTTCTTCCAGGAATATCTATTGTCGGGAATTCCCCGAAGCAATATATAACAAGTAAACATTTCTAATTAGCTACAAGCAGAGAGGTCTCGTATTTGCTTTGTTTGTATACAGATAATGATATAACGTACTCAATAAAGTTGGACAAAATAGAAAAATGGATTTACGGACATTTTAAAATTAAACTTTTTCTAAAAATTTTGCATTGTCATGTAACAATTAAAAGAAATATGTATATTTTAAAAGTCTTTTTAATAACAATTCAAGTTTTACAGTCAATTGGATGATATTAAAGTAAATTGTGATAGAAATACAAATAGGTTGTCAAAAAACTCTCAAATCAAATTTCTTCCAAAATATATTTGTACATGTTTTTCCCCTTTTGTTGAATACTCATACCTTCAATAAATAAAAGTAGAAACCCAAACAAGGTCAGTGAAGTAAAAGGTCAGAAAAATGTCAAACGAAATCATTTTGTAATTACCGCTTCTTTTGCGCTTGAAATTCAAAGCTAATTTTCACTTTTCACTGAGTAATAACAATTGTTGAATACTTTAAAAAGTATCCAACAATTGATATAATTTGATTGAATAAAATAAATTTTATTCACGTACTATCTCAAGTATTTAGAAAATGTATTAGTGAATGTATATACATTTGAAAACTCAGTATGAAATACGGTCGTCTGTAATATGTAACTCGAGCTCGGGATGGCTTAACTGCTAGACACACTTCGCTCTAATGACTTCTCGCACGTACATTGTAAATAAACTTTCAAAGTGCTACATGATTGTGTAAATGATGATTCTCTATAACTTTAAATTATACATTTTAAAGTCTGTTGTGTCTTTTAGCTGTATTTAAATGTATAAGACCAGTCGTAACGGTCAATCGTTGTAACACCGAATCAGGAGTTTAATCTTTATTTTTTTGACCAAAATGGAGATTTTCTTTTTTAATTTTTGACACATTGTTACATAAATATAGCGTATAGAAATAGCCTTGACAATTTTCTGTTTTAAATATCTGTAAATATGAATTTTTAAGAATAATGCCAGGCTTGAGATGAAAAAAAAACCTAAACCCAAACCACTAGTTACATCTTCCTATAATAGGAAGGCTTTTATTGTTCATTCCATGTGCTAAAACTGATAATGATGTTAATACTTACTTGAATACTTGAACTACACAAAATTACTTGAATATTATACACCGATATTCTTGTTATTTCTTAGAACTTTGGCCATATGGAACCAATCAAACAGCCACCCATTATTCACGGAGTCTGATGCTCGCTACCACCAGATAGCGCTAACTAAGATGAGGAGACTTCTGTACTTCATCTGTGGAATGACTGTGCTATCAGTTATTAGTAAGTGAATATAATATAATTTTATTGTTGGGTTAAGCATAGGGTTCCTATGAAGATCCCCAAGGTCCCCAAGTTAAACTCACTTACTACTTACATATATGATGCACCTATTGGTTAATGGACGAGATTCAGGTAAGCAAAACATCCCGATTAGTGGTTATAGTCTTGCCGCCTTTAACGTGGGAACAAAACACTGGCGAAAAGTGGGTGTTTAATACTCTTCTCCTCCTCCTCTCCTCTGCATACTCTTCCGAGGAAACAGGCGTGATTTTATGTATGTAGGTTTCATTGTAAGCTTTATTATGGATATCACTTTAACAATTTTTCTCGCGTTCTAACTGAACTAGCTGTACATACGTCAAGGTTTATATAAAGGCCAGAACCTCCTAGTTAATATTAGATTACAAACATGATGCAGCTTACATTTTATTGAAACAGACTTAATAAATCTATAAAATGTAGTTTAACAGTTAGATGTCTATAGATAGACATACAAAACGAACTTTAAATTATAATATGCTAACGGGGAAACTAAAGGATAGTAATTTTTATAGAGAGTATTTATAATACGTCAGGTTAAAATGTATAATCTATTTCTGGTGAAGATATATACATTTAAGCTGCAAATATACACCTTGATAGGCATAATTTAGCGGCTTAAATATAATTTTCCTATAAACAATACAACATTAAAATAAACAGTAAATATTCTGGTCAATAATCACCATCGTGAACAAGTAAATACAAAAAAGTATGGTTCCAATTTGTATCCCATTGCTACAGATCTTGAACAGCTCTTGACACGTTTAAGAGTTATATTCATCTTAGGAAATTGCTCCTCGAAGTATTGCATTTCATTCCAACGCTTTGACTGAACACGGACATAAAAAGACAAATATTGTCTACTGCCTAACGCTACTTCCAATTTGAAGTTTAAGAATATTATTAATTTTGCATCTCTATTACAGGTTGGGTAACTCTGACATTTTTTGGTGAGTCAGTTCGTTTGATAACCAATAAGGAAACAAACGATACGTTGACTGAACCAGCTCCAAGGTTGCCTCTGAAAACCTGGTATCCTTTTAACGCTATGGGAGGTTCTACGTATATTATTGCCTTTGCTTTTCAGGTAAGAATTATGTCGTAATTTTTTTTTCAATATTAAAAGCCTGCCAAAGTAACTCTACTCTGTCTGATGGAAAGCATGACGAGAATCCAAGAGTTGTGGTCACCATACTCATTGCAAATGCAGACAATGCAGTATGGTGACCCACACTATGGCGGCCTTGTGACATGCTTTTTCACCCCCGCTTGGGGACGTACAAGGCATAAAAGTCATCATGACAGTTTAAGGCTTATACAGTTACCACGATAACCGTCACCCCTGCATCAATGGGCCTCCGGTCTCACACTCACCACCGAAACACGACAATACAGATGCTGGCGCTTTAGGTTGGTCTTCTGTGGGAGGGTAGTACGGCCCCGGTCGAGCCGGCCCGCTCGTGCTGAAATCAGTGTAGCTCTACTACCTAGAGAATAATAGTATAATTTTTATTTTAAATAACTGCAAATTTTTTTATCTTCGTTTTGTTTTTAAGTTAGTTGTAAGTATTTATTAAATAGTAAGACGTGAATTTGTTCGAGGGAATCTGTTACTTTTAATTTATTTATTTATTTAAAGATTTTAAAATAAATGTGAAAGCCTCCACTAATAAGATTCTTAACAAAATTCATCCTTCACCCCTTCGGCTCGTTTAAATGCTCAAAGAAATCAGTCGATCAGTCGTAAAACGATACGTTTATGTCGAAACTTAAATAGCAACTTGTTGCGTTCTTGAAAAGGGTTTTGCCCGAACATAGCGTGACCAGAGCTAATTTTGAGTACACAAGGCGGCATGGGTCTTATAAATTGTGTGTTTAAATATTATTGCAAGAAAAGGGTAAATTGACCGTTTATGTCACAAAATACGCAAGTTTTATTCTTAGATTTGATAAGATTCAGAATTATACAATCTAGAAATACAAATATTTTGATAATTGTGTACACATATTTTAATATGGTGAGATAAAAAAGTGTTTATAGAAAATTTAAATAGGAAAATGTCTTTTAATTTGCTTGGTTTAAGCGGTCGCCACGCCGCTCTCTACTGCTCTGAGAGTTGTGGGTTCAAATCTCCCATGGGATAGCACTTTGTGTGATTCATAAATTGTTGTTCTGAGTCTGGGTGTTCTTTATGTCCGTTTCTTGTGTGTTTGTAAAGTCTCCCGCGACCCAGGATTTATTCCGAGTGCGGGTGTTCTCTTTTTAAAAAAGAAAAGAAAAAAAGAAAAGAAAAGAATTATGTATTATGGTTTATGTATAAATCATCCGTGTGGTGACGGATTAAGAATACAGTGTCACCACTCCTGTTCATCCCATAAGTGTCGTAAGAGGCCACTAAGGGAACAAAATATGTAAGACAAAGAGAAGGCCAATTTATTACAAATCCTATACCAATATATCTGGCCAGCGTGGTGTAGTAGACCGAAGGTCTAGGCTATGCACAACAGTGGTTTATTAAATACTGTTGTTATATCGTGGATATTCATAGTTCTTTCCTTTTTCTGTTTGTTCAGGCCAAAAAGTGTTGTTAGGTTTCTCTTACAAGGAACTCTTAATAATATCTCGGAGCATAGAAGTCAATGATGTTCCAAGCGCGTATCGCATGTTATGCCCTCGGTCCCAATCATCATGAATATCTTACAATCGTCATTGGGAAGTCAGTGCTCTCAAAACAACTACCTTAACCTTCGAATTCAGTTCACCTTCATGACTACAGAAGTCCAATACTAATCGCTCCGTGGAAAAAACTGATATTCAGATGTAACCAGTTGAACTAATAGCCGACTCCAAATAATCGTGGGAATAAAAAGGCTAAGAAAAAGAAATTGTTTTTTTTCGTGCTCCTAATTGTTTACTAATAACAAAATGAGAATAACATGGTAGTTCTGTCAAAAGCTCTTGTATAGGATAAGGACTTGATCAATAAGCATATGAATGGATATCTTTATTGATCTTGATTCTCAGGTTCTGACCGAGTCAAATGATCTATGAATCGACATGATAATTTAACTTATCGGATAATTTTCCTCTTTTTATCGAAATATCAAAAATTGGATGCAGATATTCTACACAATTTAGAAATATTTTGCTATGAGGAAACAACAGCACACACACAAAAAGGAGATATACCGAGTATGCATTGTGCTATGCTACAAAATATTCTGTTAGGATTAGAAATGTGATATTCACAATATTCATATAATTCTAAAGCTGACGTGCCGTCTATAATTTAGACGTTCGTATACCCCTTAGAGACAGGTTTAAAGAAACTGGGTATTTCAAATGACTGTTTCTCAATATGACATTATTAAAAAAAAAAAACATCTCACTAGGCCGCCATATTGCGGGTCATTTGCAATGAGTATGGTGACCATAACTCTTGGATTCTATTCATGCTTTCCATCAAGCAGAGTGGAGTCACTTTGGTAGGCTTTTAATATAGAAAAAAAAATAGACTTTTTTTTGCATTAAAAATAGCTCACCTTTAACAACCCTCATACCATACCTGACATACGCCTCTCCTTATAAAGAAGATTTAGGCCTAATATACAATGCTGGCCAGACGGCTTGGTATAGGGTTTGTTTTAAATTTTTTTTTGTAGTGTTGTTGACCTAAATAGTATGTTTCCTAAATCGGTTTTTACACGACACCCACGGAAAGAATTGAAGTGGACAAATTCTGTATCACTCAATTATCACCACGCGCAAAAAAAAAAATTCTTCTGTCTAAAAATTCAAGGATTATACAAATAAACATACATGTTCTGGAGAATCGGTACGTGTTTTAGGACAATATTTATGAAACTGTGATTGGTTTGACACCAAGAAGATTGAAAAGAACACGAAACTATCTTGGACATGGGGGCTTCTATACCATACACTATTTTAAACCTAGCTTTTAAGATTATGTGTATTTCTATTGAATTATGCTTCATTTCTTATTTTTCTTTCAGACTTATGAAACCAATTTTTAGTTGTACTAGTATCAATAATATTACATGTTTTGCATACTATTAGGATAATTATATTTTCTCATAACAAAGGAGTAGTTGGTTGAACTTTTTATTTTTATCTACGTATCTAGCTTTATATACAATAAAGCTCGAGTTTCAAATTTAGAAGAGTATGAGGCATACTCCTTGTAAGTGCTAATTAGTGTTAGAAGTTTTATGATCCTATTTAGTCTGTCAGGAATCGCTAATTAAGTCTATTTACTTCACATTTAAGAATTTTATTCAACTTGAATTTAGTCCATATTTAACAAAGGCGACAAGCTTTATTTCTATTTAACATAGTTTTTATAATTTTAAAAGACAACTTCCAACGGAATAATTATTTGTGTCGCGCACAAATATACGTATAAGATGTTCAATATTACTGTGATTTATATGACAACGTCAATCAAACACAATTGAGTTTCTCTGTAAGAAGATTTATTGTTTTATTTTTTACATGTACACAAAGTGATTCACAATAGAAATTTAGATACAAGACCTTACTTACATGTAAGAAAAGAAACGAAATTTAACATTATTAAACACGATGTCAGTTCCTTAATCACAATTTTAAAAATATCCTGTAATATAATTAACTAACAATAGTATCTAATTTACTGCAGACAAATCACGAGACGCTTTTTAGGTTATCTTATATTTTACCATAGACTGCGAAAGGTTTTTTATTAGTGCGGCTCGATGATGTTTGTTTCGCAGGTGAATTTAAATAAAGAAAATCATATTTTTTTGCACATACATAAAATGGACACAAAGAAAACCTAGACTCCAAATAACAATGTAATCACATACAGTGTTATCACATGTGAATATCAATCTTACAACACTTAATGCAGTACGAAGCAGGGAGTACTTAGCACAGTACTACGCCATACGTGCAGTCATGCCCTAAAAACTTACTAGTTTATTTTATTTTATCAGGTATACTGGCTTATTTTCTCCATGGCAATCGCAAATCTAATGGACGTGATGTTCTGTTCTTGGCTGATCTTTGCGTGCGAACAGTTACAGCATCTGAAGGCGATCATGAAACCTCTAATGGAACTTAGTGCTTCTTTAGATACATACAGGCCTAACACTGCTGAATTGTTCCGGGCTTCATCTACAGGTACCTTGTAAACTATTATACTGAACATTTAATGATCGAAAAAATATAAAGAACGGTTTTTTATTATTACATTCTATTCTTCCATTCTTCCGTGTCCGGTGACGAATGGTGACGAGTTAAGAATACATAGTGTTACCACCCCTATTCATCCCGTGGGTGTCGTAAAAGGCAACTAAGGGAACAAAGTATGCAAGACAATATCAATACAAAGAGAAGGAAAACTTGAAATAAACCCTATTCCAGCCCGTCTTCCCAGCGTGGTATAGTAGGCCAAAATCTCCTTGCTAAGGAGAGGCCTATGTCCAGTAGTGGACTGTAAAAGGCTGTTGATGATGATGATGATTCTTCCATTCGTAAATTCATCCAATCGTATATAAATCGATGCATAACCGACATTTGACTGATAATAAAGTGGTGAAATGACGGTAATGTTGGCTCAAAAGTTAAAGTCAGTCCATTTCTCTTTATTGTTAAGGTCTAATGTTGAGATGTAAGTTCTTGCTAAGGAATGTTTCGCAGAATATTTGCCTACAAAGACTTAACTAAAGATTGTTATTTATTTTGCAATAATCTAGATAACAATAAATATTTTGTTATAACCAGAAAAGTCAGAAAAAGTGCCCGACCCCATTGACATGGATATTCGTGGAATATATTCCACTCAACAAGATTTTGGCATGACACTTCGTGGCGCTGGTGGTAGACTGCAGAACTTCAACAGTTCCACAAACAATCCTAATGGCTTGACGGCAAAGCAAGAGATGCTGGCTAGGTCAGCGATCAAATATTGGGTGGAACGTCATAAACATGTTGTCAGGTAAGGTTTTAAGATTCTGTCATTTCTTTTTAAACGGAGTCTTCCTTCCTTGATGGCTTTATCCAAATGGAAATCTTGAAAAATGTAGGTCGCTACGATAGAAGAGTTAGTCAGGGTGTGTATTAGAAGCCTGATGGCGAGTTAGAAGGGACTTGATAATTTATAAAATGAGCCAAATGAATTCATAATCATAATGAAGTGAAAACGTTTTACTTTTTCTTAGAGAAACGTAAAAATGTTACATCTAAAATGACTAAATCCGTCTGAACAAATTTCCAGAAATAATATTCGACACAATATTTTCTTTGACATCGTTATCCTTTACTTACTAATGGCTTCATAAAAGAAATTTTACGGAATAAATTACAGAATAAGAACCAATAACAGGCAAGTATACATTATGAACATTGTATGTTTGGATACAGTGTTCATAATACACTCTACATCGGCCGCCAACAAGGACAAAGTGAATTATTTAATTAATCATGTGAGAACAATACATGTGGGTCTATTATAATCGATAATACAAAGATATTGTATAGGACAGGGTAAATTTTTTTATCGAATATGGAGCAGACAAGCAAACGGGATAGCTGATGATTAGTGAATACCGTGGTTCGTGGACAGCCATAATAACACTGTTTGAGTTCTCTTACCCAAAGGAATAGGAGGAATGGGGTTTTGGGTTCAGTTACCTCACTCATTCGGCGAAAAACAATGAAAGAATACCTCAATCCTAGAGAGTTATATTACGATTATTGAAATGATGAGACAACACTATCCAGAGATAGTGCCTTAGCTTTTAATTGTAGGCAGTACGAGGGATTTTGATGTTATAATAACAGCTGTGACCAGATCCCTCCTATATTAGGCGCAGTATGCTATAGTGTGATGTGGTTTTATAAACCAGATTCTGATATATCGCTCCACAGAGTCCACGGTGAAGTAAAAAATAAAGATAAAAGGTGACAAGACAATTTAAGTTTACTAGTGGTCGCCTACTGGTCGAAATTCGACCATTATTAAATACAACTTACATTATATAAATTTGTATAAGCAAACGGCATTTTACGTGGTATTTTTATATTAAATGGGGCAAATAAAGCTTTTCTGTTCGACATTCAGTAATACCACGGTAAATATGTAAAACAGTAATCTATGTCTATGCCAGTACTCTATGTCTATAGACAAAATGATAAACAGAAGAAACAATTTGACCACAGAGTATATACGAGTGTAACAAATACTTGTTTGTGTGTGTTAAATGCATGGTAGTGTGTGTAATGTTTTATTTACTGATTTAATGTACTTTATAAGCATTATTATTGAAAAATATTAACGTTCTGCATTTCTCCTACATATAAACTATAAGTGTGCTAAATTTCATACTCCTCCGTTCGCGCAATTTTCGTATAAAGGGGTCTAAAGTTTTTGCTTCACGTATTAATATATAGATGACTGTGTAAAAACTCTGACGCCAACATTCAGATCAGATAAATAGTGGCATATAGCTATTTTTTCTTAAGTTCATAGGTGAAACGTACTCAGATGTGAAAAAAGGTCCCGTATAACATAAAAAGTGATTAAGATATAATACACAGATTTAAAACTATTCAACCAAGAACATTTCGTGCATTGCTATCAACTTCCATTATATTTAAATATCTTAATTTGCAGCAATAATATCTTGAAGTCCCTTGTCAGTTTCTAAAGAAACATTATCTAAATTGGAATCAATTATACGCACTAGAGCGTTAAAAGTCTTTGTTCGTAGTAAGTTACTGTGCAATCTCACTAAACACGAATAGAAAGAAATTGAAATGCAATGTTGATTTTCTTTTATTTCTGTGGTGATGGATTTAAAATATGGAGTGTTTTCACCCCTAATTCATCTCGTGGGTGTTGTAAAAATCGACTATGAAAGTAAACGGTACCGGAATATAGAGCTGCAGAGTGACCATCTAGCCAGCTTGGTATCGTAGGCCAATAACTTGTTTTCTAAGGAAAGGACTATATCCAGCAATGGGCTATTAAACTATTCACTTGAAAATAAATTTATAAACTTAACTAAAAGTTAAACTGTAATTTAGTAATTTATACTATTACAAAACCGTACTTTAATTGTTAATTACAGTTGATTTAAACCGAGCTAGAATTCAAAACTATTTGTTACGCCTACACTATCTACAGCGCCTTGTTTAGAAATTTCCTTCCAAGTTGAGAAACTGTAAACTTGAGCGAACTGTGGTGGTTCTTGTTAATCGAACACTTACCATATTACTAACTTAAATGTTCTCTGGCCACCACCGAAGAAACAACTATCTTGAAGGACCTATAATAATCTGCGGTTCGAGGCCGTTTCCAGCTCTTAACATTGCTAAAGTTTGCGAAATCAAGTTAGGATTTATGTAGAAAGGAAATTTGTTATGTTTGTGGTTTTGATATTATTACATCTGCTGAGTAATTTAGTTTCTAACAGTAAAATACTATTTATTAAGCTAAAATTACTTTAAAGGTATAAATTAGAAAGCGCCATTTTCAGTACCATTCTATGGGTGGGCTACAAATTAGTTGATATTTAAAAAAATCTTATAAAAAAATCATTTGATATATTATAAAAATTATTAATTTGCCAGAAAGCTAATTAGTTTAAATTTATTGTTTAGAAATTACATCGTCTAAATGATCACCGTTTCGACATTTGCACTCTTCTAAACGAGCCTCGAAATTTTCGAATACTCGTCGAGAAAGAGACCACGAGGTCGCCGATATCTCTTCCCTGATTTTTTCTTTTAGTTGACGTAGTGTATTTGGTTTATTAATAAAAACAAGATTCTTCAAATAACCACATAAGAAGAAGATTCTGGGTGGCGATGGATCAACTTTTCCGGTAACTGTCTTTGACTACCGACTGGGACTCGTTGGACGTGTGATGAGTGGCTCCATCTTGTTGTAACCAGCAAATTCCAGTAGCATCTGGCCCAAGAACTCCCGTGACACGTTTCCACGAGATGTTAGATTCAAATGTTAACGAATTCTTAGACCATCCTATACTTAAATACATATATACATTAATGTGAAATATAGAAATTGTAAATTGTTCTCAAATATGCTAATAAGCTGTTACAAAAAGCATAGACAAGTAAATGAATTACGAGTAGGTATTTAAATTCGCCATTGCAATATGCTAGTTTCCAAATGTCGACTGAAACCCTTGTCTTAAAGTTTTCATTGGGTTATACTACTTAACTCAACGGTATACTAGGCATATGAATCATAATAAACACTCGCGAAACGTGGACGATGAATATACCTCTGCTTACCCCTCCGGAAAACAGGCGTGATTTTATGTATGTATGTTAATAGTAATAAAATGTTAGTGAAAACATAATAATCTTTGAAAAAACATGATATTGCTCGCTGAATATGATTACTGCAAGTATTTGTATGCATGAATATGACAATTCGTGTTACTGTCGACGTGTTCATGTTAAATATTAATATGTTTACAAGAAAAATGTTTCAGTTCAACTTTATAGATCCAAGTTCTAGATGTCATAGAACAAACTATAATTACGATGGTATATCAAATTTTATTTTTGTTTGGTACTATTTAATACAGTATTACTGACACGAATAAAGAAATAAACTCGTAACATCTCATTTCTGTATCGATTTTTTTATTTAGTTTGACTGTATTTATTTATTTATTGTTTCTGTATTTAGTTTGACTGCCTCGGTGGTGTAGTAGTATCGTGCGTGACTGGTGTTTGGGGTCTCGGGTTCGAATTCTGGGTCAGATCAAGTGCTTGTATGATCCACAAATGTTTTTTTTTTGAAGTTTGGGTGTCTTCTATGTATAATATGTATCTCATCTCATTCAAAAAACATCTACTGCTGGACATAGGCCTCTCCCAAGGTTCTCTACAACTGCCCTCATCCAGTGGCTTCTCGCGACTTTCAACACTTTGTGGGAGGTCTGCTAACGCAGCGTTTCCCAATAGGCGGTCGCTACTCCAGAACTTTATGGCCCTATCGGCCATCATTTCTGCGTACAATGTGTCCCACCTACTGCCACCTAAGTTTAGCAATTTTACCAATAATATGTATATATTTCCAAAAAGAAATCATGCATTTATACCCGTCGTGTCGTATCGATAGTACAAGCTCTACATAGTTTGGGACTAGGTGATGTTGTGTATCACATATCCGAAATATTATTATAGAATATTATTATGGTACGTTCCTTTATGTGAAATGGTTTCTATTATATTTTATTGACATTAGATAACATAGGACCAACTGCTACTACATTCTAAGATCATTAGGTCTTACTAAGTTAACAATTCACCCTTTTAATCGGACGACAGGACCCTCGTTAAGATCTTTAGAGCCTTCAGAATAAAAAAGAAGTGAGATAATAACGTAATTTATTGTTTCTTATCTTTTTCTATTTTATTTTTAAGGATTGTTAGTCATATAAAGTTAAAAAACTATGTCAAATGTCAATGAATTGTAAGTAAATCAAAATTATGCTATTATATTTCGTTGGAGATATATATATTAGTGTGGTAAAGATTAGATATACGTTTTACATTTTGCGTCCGCATTTAACTATTTCATTAAATAGTTGATTGATTTGACATGTACGGATTTACACGTACTTTAAATAATTATTACATATTTAGGCATTAGGCTATAAGGCGATCTCAAGGATCGGATTGAGCCTTAATAATATCAATTATGTGAATGACATGGCGTTAGCGTTTCTGCGAGTGACTCTGATTAAAATCAGTTACACTCGTGTATAAGTAGATATAAATTAACCTATCACCGTCCACTGCTGAAAGAAGGTCTTATTTTTTTTTTTAACGTGTGGAAACTCCCTCGGGCCGTCACCCCTCCGGGGTTTACGGCGGGGTGGTGTGTCGGAATCGGACCGATTAAAACCACACGGTGTGCCACTCTGCGCTTGCAATACCCCCGACACTAGCATTAACGCAAGAGTTATTGGCTATATTGTTCTATAAGTTAAGAAGATCACTTCATATTAATCTTACTTAATGAGTTGTTAATCTTCAATCGATCCGTTCGTTTGAGTACTATAGTGTCACAGACGTGTTTTTGCGCCTCATTTTTGCTTCGGAGATTAAAAAAATAACTCTACCAAAATATATCTAAGATTAATAAATAATTATCTTATTTCACGTTTTACAGGCTCGTAGGATCTATTGGTGACACGTATGGAACGGCCCTACTGTTTCATATGTTGGTATCGACTATTACACTTACTCTGCTGGCATATCAAGCGACGAAAGTAAGTTTTTGTATTATAAATTACGTTCACTAAAAATGACACAGACAATATGTGTATGTACTCCTGACCTATTTCGGTCAAAGCGGCCAGTTTCAACGAAGACCAGCCAACTACGCAGGAGGTATTATGGTGCACAAGTGTGTGCGCAAACACAGGTGCAGTTTCTGTTCTCTCACGCTTACAATCCAATGGGGCGGTTATACGACACGATCGGGGAGAGATCAGGCGCAAGAACGACGGCTTTGTGTGCTCTCCGAGGCACGGGGTTTAAGAACCCAACTGCTAAACTCCGGGCTGCTATTAAGTATTTCCTCAATGAAAAAAAAACTCGATAACACTTTTTGACTCGGACCGAAAGTCGAACCTCTTGGCCTCGGCAATCACATACGCTAGCCGTTAAACCGACTCAGTTTCCATTATACAATACCATAAGAACTCATAAATACTATACGTATATAGTTTGATATATTTTGATTGAAAACATGTAAAATTTTATCAATCGTGTTTCATTAAACGTTGATCTATTTCATTCATTTGCAGAAATGAAATTGGTTTGAAACTAAACATATTGTAATTTTGATATAGTTTACATTTACAACACGATTTGTTTGAAAATATTAATAAAATAACTATACGACGAGGTCTAGAGGAGTTTTGCATAGTAATATAGACTCAAAAATATTATGTTCATAGATTCTTGTATAAAGACGAAGTTATTCGTTCCACAGTTACTGATCACGTTTATGCCCATTTCAATAATCTCATTTCAGTAACTACCTATAATAAGAAAGGGTCAAAATCTGGGTTACAGGATTATTGATAGATATGATCGCTTTTTGTAGAAGAATTTCGGTCAGACCTTTTTTCTTACGTGGATATTTCTTGACAGAGAAAAATGCTAATGTTGATTGCTATGTCATATTTAATATTATTACAAATCCAAGACAATCTTATTGACTAGTGAATATAAAAGATTCTGAGTATAAATTACATTTATATATAGATATTTATCATTATCGATTGTTTTATTTTAAAAGAATTTAAATCTATATTTACCTTTTCTAAGATTTTATGCACACTTTCTCATTTATATCCCGAAAAAAAATTCTGAGGAACTCCTGAATGTTATTCCCATGTTAGTCTCCGTAAAAGCATTCAAAAGAATTAGTGCAGTGACTGAAAGTGTAATTTAATTATTAATTGCAAAGGATCCTATTTCCGAGCACGTACATTGTTAAGTGTGCATGTGTATGTGTGTGTGGATCACACAAAGTTTTAAGCTATACAAGGCTCGGAGTCACAAAACTAAGTTGTACGCAGTAGCAAGCTCGCTGGTGATCACTAAAACAACCGCCATCTATGTATTTATTGGTGTTAGTCACTTTATTATTTCCATACTTACTCGTTACCCTGGTATAAGATAAAGTTTCTAAACATTTAAGTCCTATATTAATCTCAATAATAATGTACATAATCGTATGCTGAATTACAGATTAATGGTATTAATGTGTACGCATTTAGTACCATAGGCTATCTGAGCTATACTCTTGGACAAGTGTTCCACTTCTGCATCTTCGGCAACAGGCTTATTGAAGAGGTCAGTATTATTAAACTATTAAGCACCATTACACTTATTCAGTAATAATAATAATCTCACACAACTCACACGCGACCAATCTCAAACTCGACTGAGATTGCACTGTACTATTGAGAGATTTACTAATACATTTTAAATACATATATTTCACTAATAAATTACACCTAGTTAAATAAGAAATAACCGTACTCATGCAATATTTGTATTGGGTGGTTATCGAATCCACCATAAACGCCATATCCACCATAAATACGCTCTCGGATAGGATCTTAGGATACTACTACTACATCACTAACCACTTGACCGACAGGCTCGTCAATAACACATTAGTTTGCATAACGTCAATTAAAACCTTATTGATGTTAAATTTGTTGAAGACTTAATATATATTTAAGTAAAAATATATTAAATATCTAGAGTTCATCAGTAATGGAAGCCGCTTACTCTTGCCAATGGTACGACGGTTCTGAAGAAGCAAAGACGTTCGTCCAAATCGTCTGCCAGCAATGTCAGAAAGCCATGAGCATTTCTGGGGCAAAATTCTTCACTGTTTCCCTTGATCTATTTGCTTCGGTAAGTATAATAAAATAAATATAAAATAAAATAAAACAAAGATTAAAAACTTTATGTTTCTGTAAAATTTACAGTTGTTAATAGTGTAAGAAGACTACATTATTGTGGGTTTTTCCACTGAATAGACAACCAACATGAAGTTACTGATTTACACATTTCTTTATATTAACCTATATCTAAATTATTATCATACAAAAATGTTTCTCTTTAACTCCTTTCAGTTGAAGACCTCCTCAATTTCCAATGTACCCTATTTTGTGTTGATAGTCCTATTAAATGGAGTTTAATATTCTTCAGAGTCACATTATGTTTAGTTTCCTCGTTATTTCAGATATTGAGTTCATTCTAGTTCAACTGTTTGCTAAAGTCCTTGGAGAGTTTTGATAATTATTGTAATTCTGTTTAACTAGTTTAAATGTTTTGTCCTTGTTTTTATTAGATGAATGAGTTGATCACTAGATTTGTTTATTTTTGTTGTCCTTATTCTGATCAAGCCATGTGTTGATGGTCTTTTTATTTACTAGAAAGTTTACAATACGTGATCTTAAAACCTCTGCCGATATGTTATTTGATCTACGTACAGATGAATTAGGTTGTAATACTTTGATCTTTTTTTGGTTTGCGTAGTACTGCATCTTGTGGTTGTGGGTAAGGCTCAGGTGAAATTGGTAGTGTCAGGTGGAATTGTTTGATTTTTGTATAACTAATGTATCGTATTTTATCATGACATTATTGCCATTCTCGCATTCTTGCCTTATTTGTTCTCGTAGTTCTTTCCTTTTTGCTAGGATATATCTTGGGTAGTCCGCGTTCATGTAAAAGTGGGTATCTTTTAATAACTTTTTGTTTAAAAATTTTATCTTGTGTCTTGAACTTGACTTTGTGAATTTTTTCTAATTAAACTCGACACATGTATATTCAAGTACATGTTCTTGTGTAATGTATAAGATTAATCTTCTCTCATAATATGAGAATCCCAAACTAAAAAGAGGATCGATTTAATTAAATTGAAAAATTCAACCAGATTCACGAAAGGCAATTGGATAAATCGACAACCTTTTAAATGTATATTTATATAGAAACTCCCTTGAATTTTGAAATGAATTACCACAGAAAGGTGTCTCAAACCAAATCCTTGTTACTCAATTCTGTAAATTGGCCATTCCGGCCTCGAAAACATAATCAAATTTGAAGGAGTAGATTCTATTCAGGCACCAATAAGGAAAATCATTATGGCACACCAGAATATTCAAAATATTACACACGTGTAAGCTTAATGTGTTTTGATACCGGTTGACAAATTCATTTGTTAAAAAATTGTCCTTATGTTAGACCAGAATTTTCGTTGCTTTTGTAACGTAATTTTTGCTGGTCTTGTTACTATAATTACTTAAAAAAATATTTGTAGAAATATATGTCTGAAGTCAGTTTGGATAATAAAAAATATGTATTTGTGTTCTTAAATATAATATTGAACATAATATGATAAGTTATACATACTTCACTTTTATGGCATAATCTTTAGCTTTCAACATGGGGTAAATCCAGCATTTCTTTGAAATACTAAAACAGTAAGGGAAGTTTTGTATTTTCAATGAAAACATTGTAATTGCATCGCAAACACAAACATATACTTATTTGGTGATAATACTGGACTAAATCGTAATTTAACTAGTTCTTTGATTGACCTACTAGACTTAAGAAGTCTTATATAATCTGACAGATCTGACAAATATAGTATTGTACAGATAAAAATTGAAGAACGGTTACATCTAATTCTAGCTGGCTGAGCTTAAATCTGGATGACGGTCAAGCAGAAGTGCATCCTGTTATTTAGGCTGACTTGAGATCTCAATTGATTATCAATTGAATTCTGCTAAATTTACTTATTTATCTTTATCAACAGCCTTTTCTATAACTGGACGTAATATCTTTTTAGACAGGAGGTTTTGGTCTATTTTAGCACGCTGTCCGAGCGGGTCAGCATAGGGTTAACAGTTTATTGTCCTGTGTAGTTTTGTTCCCTCAGGCGACCCTTACGATGCCCACGGGATGAATACAGGTAGTGACACCCCGTGTTCTCAAACAATTACCACATGGTCGGCAATTTGCGTATGGACTTTAAATTGTTTATTGATAATTTCAGGTACTTGGTGCTGTAGTAACTTATTTCATGGTGCTGGTACAACTGAAGTAAAACCAGAAAACTGGATACGGTATCTTTTCTATAATTCTAAAGTTTTATTTATAATATAAATAAAAATACAACTTAAATTATAAAATCTGCTGGTTTAGCTAGCTAGCGTTGTTAGTAATTCCATTCTATTTTCATATTAATATATTTTACTTTTGTTTTCTAATGTAAGGTTAAAATAACGATAAAGTAGTTTTCTTTCAGTATTGATTGTATATATATATATATATAGTTGCACTACTTAGTATTTAATACCGTTCAGTAATATTTAAGGAAATATATTTTTGAACAAACATTTACAGTTACAAATGTACGTACACATTGCCTGTTCCCAATCCAATTCTAGTATTGACTAGAACTAACTATTCGTATTTTCTTCTTCTATGTGCTGCTATTCTAACATAATTTGGTCATTTCTTTTAACATGGAGAAACCTCCTCGGGCCGTCACACCACTGTGGTGTACGGCGGGGTGGTGTGTTGTATTCGACATCTGGAATAGGAGGGATTCAAGAACAGCTGTTATTATGACAACCGGACCTTCTATAATTTGGTCCTCAAACACTCGGTGAAAAGCATCAAAGGTATTGCTTAACACTGAGATTCTGTGAGGTCATGGTAGCGATGGTATGATTCAGGTCGAAATAAGCCGCATATGTGCCCAAGCATGATTCTTTCAATGATTGTTTAACATTAAAGATGGGAATTGGGTACGGGAACTCTTATTAAAAGGAGTTTTTTTTTGTATTTAATTTTAGTGTCATGTAATTATTAAAGATATTTACATAAATTTTATGTAACAAAGAATAAAGTATTTAAAAGCACTTTAGTGTTTCGTGATAAGCAAGTATTTTGTCTAATTTACAACCAATATCATTATAATAATCGTATCATAGTTGTTTTAGGTATTCCAGTGTATTGTAGTACTATATAGAAAGTATTGTAACAATACCAATGCTAGCATCAACATTGTTTATTTACCGATTTATGAACTAAAGTATGGTGACCACAACTCTTGGATTCTATTCATGCTTTCCATCAAGCAGAGCAGCGTCGCTTTGGCAGGCTCGTAAATAAATAAGTACCATCAAACAGTCCACGTACCACAGAAGAATTTTAGAGTTTACTAATCCAAGTTTCTTATCAATATCTTCAATTATGTTAGATATTAGTTTGTTACGCTATATTTAAATTATTTTTAGTTTCATGTTGTGTTTTATTGTTTACAAATATACTATTTTTAAAAAGAAAATTTTATTATTCTTTTGATCACTTGTGTTTCTACTATTATTTGTATCTTCAAAAATGATTCCAGAAAACACTTTAGGAATAATTAACCTATTAAATAGTATTACTTTATTGCACTTAAAACATAATACATTTTAATAAATCAAACTTTTTCACCATTATTTTTGAATCATTGTACGTGCAATAATTTATTCAAATTTAAATTTGCTGAAATCAGTTAACAAATATTGAAAAATAGGCTTCTCATACTGTCATTTGAGAATGTCCTCCTTTTTTGCAAAGGATATCACAACGGTGAAACAGGGTTCGAGACAGGAAGATGTGGTATGAAAAGTATAAGAAAACCTCTAAGGCACACCTTACGTGCATATTACCTTACGTACGGATGTTTTAAAACAGCAGTGCCGGGATATCTAGTATTTCAAGTACCGAGTGGCACACCGTGTGGTTTTTCACACTAAAAAAACATTGTTGCTATCATCATCATCATCATCATTATCTCAGATAAAAGACGTCCACTGTAGGATATAGGCCTTCCCCAAGGTTATCCACAACAGCCGGTCCCGTGCCGCCCGCACTGCCAGCAGTTTCCCGCGACCTTCACCAGGTCGTCGGACCGACTTGTGGGGGGCCTACCAACGCTGCGTTTCCCAGTACGCGGTCGCCACTCTAGAACTTTATGACCCCACCGACCATCGTTTCTGTTGTTGCTATAATATAATGATAAATATCCTTACTGACTACTTATTTTTTTTTAATGTTGAGCAATCTTTATAATTTCTCTATTATATTCTCGGAAATAATAAGTCACTATCACAAAACACATAAATATTTAAATAATATATATATTTTGGACATTTGACACATCACGTCTTCTAGTTTCAAATTAAGCAGAGCTTGGTACTACGATAACTAGACTGACTGATAGAATACTCATATACTTTTCGTAAATACATGCATATTATACATAGAAAACAATCAAACTCTGAAATAAATATATGCAGATCATACAAACATTGCCGACTCGGAAATCTAAGAATCTAAGACACCACACAGTAGTCGTATATGTTAGCGCTGCGCCACCGAGGCTGTGAACATGTCATTAAAATTACTATCCAAATGATGCAATTAAATATCTAAGAATTTCAATGAGTCAATTTCACTCAGTTTTATTACTAGTTTAAAATTTTACGCTGGAACCTCTTAACAAGTCCTTTGGTATATTTTTTATTAATTCGACCTCAATTTCTCTTCCACGAATTCTTTATTACTGTAACACAATTTCGCCTTTCATTTTTCGTATTCTTTTTTAGAGGTTTAAAATGGAAGTCTCTTTTCAAAGTGTCACTATTATTAGATATGGTATCATTTCAAAAAGAAATCAGGTTTCTTTTGTTATTTTTTCATCCTCACCAAAGTGTTTCATTTTTATATAGAAATCGAATCACAGTTTCACTTAACTTTCGATTTTCTGGAAGCATAGACCCTTGCAATATCACTTCAATGTATATTCTGATGTTTAATATGATATGTTTCATAATAATAATCATAATAACTGAAATAAATTGGTTACTCAAACGAATAAATTTAGCTGAACACGATGTCATGTAACAGTAACTATTCTAATGAATAGTGTTCTCTCAAAAAGGTTTTGATGGCATACACATTTTTAATATACTTGTGCCTTATTACCCAAAAAAGTAGGCAGAGGTGTACCTAAATTTTGCACTCTTTAGTTTTAACCCTATTCACGTAATGGAGGTAAGCCTATTGCCATCGTTAATAGGAATCAGAAGGTGCACAAGGAATTTAAAAAAGTAGTATATTAAACGGAAAGGTAGAACAAGAAACAACGGTAAGAAAGGGATATTTATGGGACTAATCCTCCATACGTTCCATAGTAAATCAGCAGCTCTACGAAGACACATAGTTATTACACTCGAGAAGTGCCAAGAAAATTTAAGGTGTCTTAGAACCTGCAATAAAATAATCAGAAATAAATTGGAGTATTGGAATTGAGAATATAATAAAATCCACATCCCTCCTCAAATTTAATAAACGTGGAAATATACATGAAAAATGTGTTAATTAGTAAGAGTTTAAATAATGTTCGCGTTCCGGAAATTTGTTAATTGGTAACCCTATGAGATTACAAAAGCGCGCTCGGTGCAGAACGCTTCCATAATATAAGTTTATGTAGTAAAACTAAATTTTGTGGTATAATGAACTTCACGTAACATATTAGAATGTTCATATTCATAGTGATGAAAAAAATTCAACTTTCACTTTTAAGAAAGGATGATGGTGTTTCAAATTTGTGATGAAACAAAGAAGCCCACGTTTCAATTTAAGCCTTGCCTTCTAAATAATAAGACAAGACCTAAAGTGGGTACAAGCTATCGAGAGGCTTGCTGCAGACGCCGACTTTCCAAGACGGTGCGGGTCGCACAAGTGAGGCAGACAGTCGGATCTACAGCAGGAAAGAGGACTGAGGACTCTTTGAAAGGATGAATACAACAGGACGAGCACTACTGGCAACACGAACCTGGGGGAGCTACACCACAGAGTGGGGAACCCTGTGGATAGGATTAAGGAGGCAGGATAATCAAGGAGCTCAGAATCGGCTTTGCTGATTGCCTCCTTAATTGTGCCAACGTTTCAGTTGTGCTTTTCAGTGGCGCCAACGCGCTACGCTGGTGTGTATCATCGAAACTAGTGACATCGTCCTGCCGAGTGGAGCCGGACATAGCCTGAGTCATGTCGGAGATGGAAGAGCAACTTATGAAGCGTATTACTGCAGTAGAGAGCACTCATTATCGCCCACTTCTAACACCGCTAAGGGTGACACATGCGTCCCCTGCTAAGACAGCATCTAGAGTGACCAGCCCAGTATCCCTAACACATCTTAAAAGGCCATTCAGAGGAAAGAAAAAGGAAAGGGGCTTTCCTCTTCCTCTTTTCTTTCCTTTTGAAAGGTGAACCTAGCCCAAAACCCTAAACCTTGTCTCAACCCTGGCTGATACCGCACAGCAGCCGTTGGAAGAGGGCTGGAGGGTACCAGATAAACAATTGAATTCTGGACATTCATTCACGTGCCCCATGTTGGCCCATCGTGTTCATAACTAGTGTCTCGAGAGGAAGAGGAAATTCACATTCCTGAAATATTCAATTTCAAGTTTCCGTTCCCATGGATGGCATGCTCACCAGACCAGCCACTCGCATTGGCATCGAGCTCTCTATGATACCCTATCTGAGTCCTGTTTGGGGCTCGTACTCGATGCCCAATGGGACTTCGTACATCACTTCCGGAGTCTGGTCCCCATGTTTGCACAGTGTGTGCATCGGTACGACTGCTGTCCAAGGTCAGAGCCCTGCTGACTCATGTAGGAGACTACACAGTAGCTGTGCGGTTTATGGTCCTTTATGGGGCCTCAAAAGGGACAGAGGCCCCGAAGGCCAGCAATGTCGCGTTAATGTGATGACTGCAGCGGCTACTGGCTATCAGGATCATAAGAATCTCCTGGCCAGATTTGAATCAGATAAACCAAGTAGCGTAAGGAGGCACGGGAGTTGGGTTGGATTCCTGAGACTCAAGAAATAAGACTGAAGAAAATAAAAAAATATATATTCGGACACCTTAGATATTTAAAATAGATGTTATTAAGCTTAACAATAAAATGCAGTTGAAATTATCACATAAAATGTTTTAATCATCAAAATGCAGTCTCGACATAGTAAACATACATAGCAGAAATTTTTGCTAGTATATTTCCTTTTTATTTTCTCTTTATAACAACGTGATAAAAATTCACGATAAAATAAAACATTATAAGCTATCGGAAAATTTTCAATGGATATTGCGACCAATTTAATATTCTTTCCTTATGGTCACTGCACACAATCGTCTAATCGCTTCAGCGACTTTATTTCCGCTCGATCTAATAACGTTTTAAGCGTAAGTACGCGGTCGGAATCGCATGTAAGGTATGGCGAATGTGAGTGGTTGACTGAATCGAAAGAATTCGAATTTGTTCTGGATATAAAGCTTTAACTTTTAGGGTAATGGAAAACGTGGTATTCTCTTTGATATAATATTTTTTAACAAATAAAAAACTATGGTATTTGAACTTCGAGATGGAGATACGTGACACACACAAATTTAAAACTCTTGTTCTTCTAAATGTTTATGTTACCAGCTATCTGTATAAACTAGTATTCTATACAATACTTAGACAATGTATACAATACCTATGACGTGTAGATAATGTATGAAACATGATTAATTTTGTACTTGCCTTCGGTATTTATACAATACGCAATGCGCAGCTGGTAATATAGAGAGGTATGTAGGACAAAAAAGAATCCACTCAAATTCATCTAACACAAATGATTACAATGATCATGACAACAACAGAAGGAATCTAGAGCGGGAAGCTAGCTTCGCTCGCTCGCCTTTGCGCGTTAATAGTCACTGTCCTTTTTTTGAACATGTGGAAACCCCCACGGGCGACGGCCACTCCATCGGGGTCACACAACCATACCGGGATTTGCGGCGGGGTGGTGTGTCAGAATGGGACCGACTGAAACCACACAGTGTGCGGCTGTATGCCTATAATAGAAAGGATCCGAGAACTGTTATTGTTACTAACTTATATGATTCTCAATAAAGTTGAATTTAAGTAAGCAGAACATGTTTTACTTGCCCGACATTTTATAGGTAGGTACGTACTTATATAACATGAATAAATACAGGCCAAAATCTATTTATTTTACACATTGCTGGTGGACTAGTAAAGAGAATCCTCTACATCAGTATTTCCCTAAGTGTGGGTCGCGACCCACTGGTGGGTCGCGGGTAGATTTTGGGTGGGTCCTGATTGTCGTATAGATCTTGCAATCTACGAGCGCGCGACGCCCTTAGTTGTGTGAATTAAACGAAGTACAGTGAATGGCACATCAATGTCAAATTTCCTCAATAGTTTTTGAACTTACTAAATAAGGTTTAAGTTCGCTTGCTGCTGACCGCTCCATCGGGTTCACACACTAACAAAATATGACGTATTTGTACCTAAACAATTCAACAAGCCATCCTTGCCTGTTTTAAGCAATGAAAGTCCTCCTCCCTTTCACTACTTCATATTTATGTGAATTGGGTTTTTCAGCCTTGGTTAACATAAAAACTAAATACCGAAATAAATTGGACGTATTGAACTCATTACGATTAAAAGTGACTAAAATCGACGTCGACGCTAAAGCTGTAATGAAAAGCAATAGAAAACAAATGCATCCCTCTCATTCTCATTGAAATGGCATGTCAAATAATTTTATTAATAAAAAATATATTACAAATGGAAGTTTTTCTTCTTTCTTAATTGAAATAGGTGTGTTGACGAGCTTTAGAAAAGGCCCAAATCCAGCAGTGAACGTCAATAGGCTGATGATGATGGTATGGCGGTGAATTAAGATAAGAATAAACGTGTAAATGCGTAGCAAGCTGCTTTTTGTCTTCATGACAAAAGGTGGGCCGCGAACTTTAAACTTTCTTGTAGATGGGTCGCGGTCCTGACAAGTTTGGGAAACACAGCTCTACATATTCCCTAGGAAATTTATTAAGTACCTAAGTAAAGTATGTAATGGGCAGTAATATTCACAACACTTCTATATGAAGTATCTTGACACTCCAGGTATTATATACATTGCCAAGGTATTATAAAGATTACTTAAATAATATAGAGTGCCAGTAATATATAGATTATCGCTTGATCGTCGTAATATGTTCAAATCAATCACTCTAACGAGGTAGATGATGGATATAATTATTTATTAGTAATTAATTAATACATATATTAATTCCCAGATTAATTAGTAGACGAAAATCATATTGAATTATTGTATTTTTAGGTAGTTTAAGTTCAGCCCAGTACCCAAGCTTATGGGATACTCAGTGTTTTCTTTTTTAGTATATTCCAAATATTCTGTAATAATAATTCTGTCATGTAATAATAATAATAATATAGTGTGGTTTTAGTTGTTATGAATCCAAATTATTTAAAAAAGACTATGTACCTTGTGTTATTTGCTTATACTTCCTTTAAAATATCTCTTTTTCTATGTAAGCCTATAAAAGTGACTACTCTGCCTGATGGAAAGCATGATTAGAATCCAAGAGTGGTGGTCGCTATACTCATTGCGAATGCCGACAGAATCCTTTATAAGAAGAGGTCTGTCTGCATTAGTAGACTACTACTACTACTATAAATGACGTAATCTAAAGTTTCACTGCAGTCGTTAAAATTTTTTTTTTTGGCAGTTACTCATAATTATAAAGAATTATAATAATGAAACTATCATGAATCACAAAGCTAATAACAATCCCATTTAATTATCACTGTTAATAAAAACGTCTGAACGTCCAGTAATACACAATTTAGTTCATAAAATATAATTAAGATTCATTAACAAATTTTCGCTCTGTTTTAATTAAAACTTGGGAGTCTGGAACCATTTATATATAAAGCTGGATCACACAGTATGAATGAGATTTACGAAGAGAACATTTGTAACTAAATGTTTAAAACAGCTTACAACAAAACAATAATTTATTTTTATTTACGTATAAATAAATATAGGAAGAGATATCAAACTTGGTAATTTTCTAACTCTTCAAGGAGCCATATGTATACCAATTTATAATAATATTATAAGACTGAAGAGTTTCATTGTTTATTTTTTTGAGCGAGCTAATCTCTGAAACCACCATGTTACCATTGATTTGAAAAGTTATTTTAGCGTTAGATAGGACATTTATTACCTGTGGTATTGTAGTACATATGGCATTGCAGCTTGCGGTTACTGCAGTATCCATTACGCGTCAAGCTACAAACCGCACATGCCTCGGTGTTGTTGAAGAAAATAATTAAGTATCGATTAAAAGATATGAAAGGGTCAAATACATAAATACATCTTAGGAGACATTCGTCAGATGACTGCCTTGTTGACGCAGTGGTAGTGTATGCGACTTTTGTGCTTGAGGTCTCGGGTTTGATGGCCGGGTCGGATCAAATATTTGTATGATCTGCAAATATTTGTTTCGGAGTTTGGGTGCTTTCTATGTATAATATGTATACATTTACAAAAGGAAAGTGTAAATGTATATATATCAGTTGTCTAGTACCCATAGTACAAACTCTGCTTAGTTTAGGACTAGATGGCGTTGTGTGTCAAATGTCTGAAATACTTATTATCATTATTTATTATTATATTTGCACAACCTACGTTCCACCAAAACTGTTACCGTAACCGCTAGCCTGTTACATATGTCATAATACTTATTCACAGAAACTAATAGATTCTGTCCATTTAGGATTACTACCTAACAAACTTCGTAAATAAATAAAATGTGTGCGTGTACTAGCGTACACTCGTAAGAAGTGAAACTTCTTTATGACGTTATTTTTCAAAAAAATAATTTAAACCCGTCCGAAGTCGATGCAATCGCCACCTGGATTTCAAAAATGTAACTACTCAAAACGGGCCGCAAAATACATTGGAGACATTTACCAATCCCTATTCCGCTGGAGAAGTATAAGAATATGTATAAGAAAAAGATGGCGCGTAACAAAAAAATGTGACGCGTAACGAAAAAATGTTACACTAAATTTTTTCCAACCCCGATAAAGAAGTTTCACTTCAATAAAAGACAAATATATCGTATTGTGTAACAAAAATTTCCGAAGTGTAACCTAGTTTTAACTTTAACAAAGTGTGATAGACGTAACTGAATACTTCCTAAACTTTCATTCGTGACCTTAGATGAAATGAAGCGAATTCGATTTACTTAGATTTTGTTTAGTAGTTGTTGGAGTGTAAAGTTCTGGTCAATTAAAATATTCGCTTCAAATATCTAGAGTAACTTGATTTTCTTATTAATTCTGTTATTTGAGTTTAAAAGTTTCATTGTAAATAAAATGAATGATTTACTTCAACTTCAAATAGTGATTAACTAAAAACGTAAAATTTAAGTATTTTACAGTATGTTGGGTGAGAAAAATGACAATAATATTTCGTATCGAAAAGTTTTAAAAGAACACAATAAAGAACTCGATTGTGTGTGGGTTGCACGTGTTGGTTTGTACTTGGGCAAAATGTTTTCATAGATAATTATTGATGTAAAGTCAACAAAATGAAAATTTACTAATAATGAATTACATGAATGGTTTAAGCGATCACTTCGCGGCTTCCTATGTGTTATACATTGTGAATTTATGAATTTAATTTCATAATTTCAAATTTAGAATTCATAATTATAAAGACTGAATTTGAAAGCCTATAAATGTCAAATCCATAGTTATCCATATCTGTAGTTAACAAAATGTAAAATTGGTTACGTAGAAAACACTTTTCAACCTAACATAAACCTGTATTTTATGTTTCAGAGTCTTAGTAAACATCGGTTTCCTCTTGTCATATGAAAACGCGTAACACGCATTAATTCACTACTACCCTCGTTTCGTCTGCGGTTGATCGTGAGTGCTCCACTAAATTGGCTCTGTAATCAACTACCCACATAAATAAACTAGATTACTTAGGCAATCATTTCTTTAGGTAAAGGCAATTCGATTTTCTAAATGAGTATACTTGTATTTGATTTCTGCGATTAAGAAGTAAAATAAAAGAAATATATTAGGACATACCTTAAATTAAAATAAACTTCTTTTACAGTAAACTGTTATTTCAAATTGTTAAAAAAAACTTTACCTTCATAACTTTAATTATTTAAATGATTCCACAATTAATATGATATAATAGTTTGTTGCGAGATTTAAGTAAGTATTCCTATGTATGACTGCATAGATGGCGCAGTTGTTTAAACGATCGTCACGCCACACTCTACTACACTGAGTGTTGTGGGTTGAAATCTCACATGGAGTAATACCGTCTGTGATCCACAAATTGTTGTTCCTGAGTCTAAGTGTTTCATGTATGTTTGAAAAGTCCCCCGCGACTCAGGTTGTATTCCTAAATTTGTTTAACTAAATTAGCACCTTATGCTAAACAAAATAAAAGATTAATAACTTTCTTCATATCCCAAAATAAATCTATTTAACGGAGAACGTATTACTACAACCACAGGAACACAGGTCACGCGACAGAGAGTTTATACCTTACGCCATTTATCTACCGGCCTTCTGGGAAAACCCAGGTGTTCTAATGAAATGTACGAGTTTTTTGTATCAAAGTGATTTATGCCACGCTCGTAGTAGTCTAATGAACGAAACATTAACAGGAGAAAGGTATTTTCTTAAATTATTATACAATAGAAATCTGCTCCTGGTTTTTTTTATATCTAAAAGGTTTTATTCTTGAATTTTCTGAAAGAAAATCTAGTAAAAGGGCTTATAAATGTGGGATATTGTATTCACTAAAATATAAACCATCATAAATGTTATACAAATTAAAATATACGGTTTTATTTACTTGAGCATTTTGAGCTCGATGGGTGATTGTGGTGATTTTCCATGGACTGATGAGTCTTACCGTGACGGTGTTAATACCCTAGGGTGTTAAGAATCGGTGGCAGCCGATAATGGTGATACATTATTAATGAGTATTATAATTATATTATTTTTAATGGGTTAGTGCAAAGCACAAGCTTTACATTTTCGAAGATTTTCACGAAAAAATAATGTTTCTAGCATAAAATATCTACTTCATTAGATTCTTATTAATATTTTAGCTTAATAAATGTACATAGATAAATATTACCGACTACATCAAATCATATCATCAACAGCCTTTCATAGTCCACTGCTGGACATAGGACTCTCCTTAGAAAGGAGGTTATGGCCTACTTTACCACGCTGGCCACAAACTACAGACGGTAAATATACTTCTTGGTCTGTTTAACAGCTTGTCGCAACAATTCAATATACGTTTACATACATATTACATTATAAATGATTGACAGAAGAGCCATTAGGAGCGTGTTCTTTTGATGTAGGTCTTAAATTTGCGAAGCCAAGGGTGTGATGTATCTGTACCTATTTACTGGTAAAAATGATAGTTGTAATTAAAGGAAAACTTAAGCTTTGGCGATGAGCCCAAGAGATTAATTCAAGGATTGGGTTCTGGGTTTTAGATGCTTTAACTCTTATTGTTTTTAGTATTAAACATAATGATGGTTTCATGGTATGTGTTATTAAATTGTGTGCAATCATCACAGTGTTATATTTTTCACAAAAAAAACCATAAATGAATAAAGATAAAAAGAATTAGGTCAAGTAAGACCATGTAATATAAATATATAATAAAGCAAAACTTTGTTTTTTAACTAAACTGAAACTTATTTAAATACATGTTAAAAATACACATGATTAGTAGTAAGTACCGTATTAAACACCGTAAAATATACAGAAAGATGTATCAAGCCAGCGTTTATACCATCTGATTAAAAATGTACTTATTTTGGTGACTTGTTTAAGGGGCAGGGTAACTTTGAGCCTAGCAGTTATCTAAATAAATTGTTTTAAAAAAATCACTATTTTTTCCTAACAAAATCACAAAATGTAGTTTTATTTAGAAAATTATAATACTTGAAATACAATATTTAATAAAAATCTATTTGTTTATTTATTTACACTATGCAATTTGTACATTGGCGGACTTAATGCCCTAGGCATTTTTTTCCTGTCAACCTTAGAGTGGTGTAGAAATATTGTTAAGGAGGTGCACAGAGGTTACATAAGCAATGAAAATATATCCTACATGAGGAAACACGTACAAATATGAACACATGCAATATATACGTCATAAATACACGTATAAATAAACATATATACATATACATATATAAAATATACACATACATACACAGACATAAATTATATTCGTACACTATAACATCTTGAATATAAACTGAGCCAACTATCGATTAAATGATTCTTCAATCTCGTTGAGAAGGAGATTATGTACTTTCTTTTTGAATGTAAAACGGTTTGTGGACATCCTGACTTCGAGTGGGAGCGCATTCCAGAGTAGTAAGTACTGCCTGAATAATATAGTGTATATAATGGTGTAATAAACAATTTAATATGGTGTGTTTGAATTGTTATTTATTTATTTATTTATTTATACATTATGCACTTTATGTACATAGGCGGACTTAATGCCTAAGACATTCTCTACCAGTCAACCTTTGGGAAATGCAGAGAAAATAGGAAGTAGGTGCGTTTCAGGTGTTGAAAGGTAAAAGTAGACATATACAAATTTTCATATACTAAAATTAATACAAATACATAAATACATACATATACATACTTAAGTTGATGTAAGTCTATATACATACATACACAAATAAATATCATAACAAGTATAAGATGATAATCATGTATTGGTTGATTCTGCCAGCTGTTTCAGTAAATACTGCTTCACTTTTTTCTTAAAAGAAAAAGCGTTGGTAGCCATCCTGACTTCGAGGGGAAGCTCATTCCAGAGAAGAACGGACTGCACAAAGAAAGATGAGCCAACAAGCTCAGATGTATGGGAGGGGCAACGAAGGAGAATGTTACTAATCGATTGGAAATAAATCAGTAAAATCAAAGAATATGTTTAAAAATCAAGTAAGAAGTGCTTCGCAATTGTTTAGTAATGTCGATTCATAGAGAATCAAGTTAATTTAATTTTCCACTGTTGGCTACACTAGTCAGCGACTGACAAATGACAGCACCAGATAGGTAAAAATAAATCTGCACTTATTTGTTTTCATTTGTTTCCATGTTAGAAAGAACTATTTGGTGGACCTTGCTATTCAGAATTATCTAACTCTGTACGTTGGAATAATGATTACAACTATCAATCAGATATTGAGGACATGGATTGCTGTGTAAACTTTACCATTGTGATTAGTCTTTTACTATACAAATAAAGAGTATGGTTTACACTTACTAATAAAGCAAGAGCGATTGAGCTAACACTAGAGTCCAGGCAACTATCGAGATGGTGATCCAGAGAGATCAAGCACTGGATCGACGGCGTTACGTGCTCTCTAAGGTTAAGACCTCAACTTACCAGCTCTGGCCTGTTTTTAAGTATTTCTGTAACCAAAAAAACTAACTAACACTTCTTGACCTGACCCGGGAATCGAACCCGAGACCTCTTGATCGGCAGTTGTATTTACTAACCTTTAGACCAAGGAGCAAAAAAAAGTAATATCTGTATAATCCAATTCTCTAATCAATCACAGTTGGTTTTGATTTTATTTACAAACAAACATTAATTCAAAGAGCGAACATTGGTCAGTCTATGTCGGGAGTCATTATTTTTATAGCATCATATATATATTTTATGAGACACACAGGTAACCATTTGAGCGATGGTTTTTGAGACACAATTTTTCAATAATACTATCTTGGTAAAGTTTATATATAATTAGGTAGAAGCCTCATTTCACCTTTAAGATTAAAGAAGAAAAAAACTTTTAAAAAGAAGAAAGACATACACGTGTCTCTTTCTTACTCATAATTAAAACTCTTTTTTCGTACTGAAATAGATTTTACAAAGCCACTTTACCTTAAATCAGATTTGTAACTACTAGGTAGATAAAAAATCCGGTGTGTCACGAGTTAATCTACCCTGTTCAAATAGCAACGGTCAACATTAAAACTTAAATAGCGTTCCAATTCTATTTACCCAGATCAATATACGGACTGAATCAACGAATTAGAAAAATCCGGCACCAGTATTTCCTAAAAGATTTAAGAGAACTACTGTGTAAACAGATTTTGGAAATTGCTTTCAACCCATTTATAATTTTATATTTTTTTTATTTTAAGAAAAGCATAAATAGAGTTTACCATACTCATTGCGAACGGATACAATGCGGACCAACTTACTATGGTGGCCTAGTGAGATGGTTTTCCATGCATCCCTTGGGTGCGTAAAATATGTGATAGTCATTGTGGCAGTTTAAGGCTAACACTCTTACTATTATAACTTTCTTCTGCATCAATGGACCTCACCAATGAAAGATGACGCTTCTATTTATTGTTGCGTTTCGTTTTGTGTGACGTCAAATTACAGTACTGTATTATGGAAGGTTCTTAACAATGTTCTAACAGAACATTATTTCTGTTACTAACACAGTTATAAGCTGATTTCTGTTTAAAAACCTTACCTCCAGTGTTTTACGTTTAATAATACAGTATTATCAATCTTTCAAACGTCTGACACACAACGCCCCCTGAAACACTCATTCGTAATAACAAAAGCCGATCACAACCAGTCTTACTTTGGATTGAAACTTTTTTTCATTTAAAATTTTGCTGTAGTACTTTCACGTAACATACGATTGCTACGAGGTTTGACATTATTACATTCTACAAAAGTTAAATGCCATTATTATAATGAGCTTTGGGGATTAAAGAACTAAATTAATTTTATATCCAGTTGACGTTAATTACACAAGTCTCAATGTGAAAATGTAGGTACTATTTTATTTTATTTCAAACTGAAAAATACCATGCAGTATACATTACAGTAGAAAGAGTGTTACACTAACACTAACTTAGCCTTACAATAATCGTGTATGACGTGTAACACCTGACGTTATGTTATATATGCATGCAGAGGAAGAATGGAACACCTAAAAAAATTTTTTTTCTATAAATTTGATATTGTGTTAATTTTCGATTGTTGAGGAGTGAGGAGTCTAATCTATCATAATCAACGGCATTTAACAGACCAGACTTAGGTATCTCATTAAGAAGGTTTTGGCTGACCACGCTGGTGAGACAGATTGACATATGGATTTGTTTCTTCGACTGCAGTGAGGACTCGGCTCAGCACACGCTAGCAGTTTGTTTCGCCTGTTCGGTGCAGCGTGGGGTCCTCACTGCAGTTATTGGAGGAGAACTCTCGCGGCCGTCATACGCTTCATGGCCGGTAGCGATAGTTGTTTTACCACAGTCGCCACTTTCTGCAAAGACGTAATTTCGCGGAAGGAAGCGGCGGAGGAGGTCTGGCAGGAAGATCTCCACTCGGATCCAATTCACTGCCGGCGAACCGGGCAACAGAGGCGCACATACCAGCGCCTCATGCTGCCTTAAGTGTGGCCGCGGGTGGACGGGACGCGTTTTCCCCTCCATCCGCTACACTGGTCAACCGCGAGGAGGTGACGTCCACGTGTGCCGTACGTCTCCTAAATAGAGAATTTACCCGCAGATCTGGATGTCGTAATAGCAACTGTTCCCGGATCCCTCCTATGTCAGGCGCAAAGTGGCACACCTTGTGGTTTTAGTCGATCCGATTCCGACACAGCACCCCGTCGTAAACCGCGGTGGGGTGACGGCCTGAGGGAGTTTCCACAGGAAAAAAATGGATTTGTTTCATGTTTTTCTTCTCTTTCTAGTGATGTTATGCTGCATAATTTTGCATTCTTGGACAATTTTTACGATACTCTAGACAAGAATACAGCTGATGACACTCTACATTCGTAACCCGTCACCACACGAACAATTGGAAAAAAAAACAAACCAAATTTATAATAATATAATATTAAAAAGTTGAAAACCTTGTTCGGTTAAACAAGTTAATTACAGGAACTACTTACTAAGAGAGTTTAAATTTAAAAAAATCTTTTGGTATTGGATAGCCCATCAATGAATATCTTTTTTGATATCTGTATTTTTTTATGACTTGTTGTTGCATATAGTGATTAAACATATTTGAACGTAGATTTTATAAAAAAAAACGTTACATTTCATAATACGATCTACACAACCTAGCTACATTTACACACAAACATACACAACACACACATACCTAACACAAATTTACACCAATTCATACACATATGCATACTGACACCCCAAAATTGACGGAAAATTGTGTAAAGCAATAAAGGTAAATTTTTGCTGAGGGAGGAACTTGTGTTCATAACAGAAGTTTAATCTTACCGTGGGTACTAGAACCTGACTAGTATCATGTACTTGACCTACGAAAATGCTGTTGTATCAGAAAATATGTATCGAATTTTCTGTGTTGATAAATATTATAATAAATTAATTTAAAAAAATAAAGTAATTACCACAACTAAGAATGCAAGTAAACAGTCTAAAACACTGTTACAACGTCACTTATTCCTAATTGTAAATATAAGCCATACAGAACTTACTCAAATACATAAAAAAACCATCAACATCGGTCCATTGCGCATTGGTTTCAGTCACATATAAATATTAAAAGTTTACATAAACTTTTTCTTTCTATGTTAAGAGCCCGCCAAAGTGACTCTGCTCTGCCTGATGGTAAGCATGAATAGAATCCAAGAGTTGTGGTCACCATACTCTTTACAAATGCAGACAATGCAGTATGGTGACCCGCACTATGGCGGCCTTGTGAGATGCTTTTTCACACCCCGCTTGGGGACGTAAAAGGCATGACAGTCATTGTGACAGTGTAAGGCTTACATAGTTTCCACGATAGCTGTCACCCCTGTATCAATTGGCGACCGGTCTCACACTCAGCAACGAAACACGACAACACGGATGCTGGCGCTTTAGATTGGTCTTCTGTGGGAGAGTAGTACTGCCCCGGTCGAGCAAGCCCGCTCGTGCTGAAATCAGCGTGGCTCTACTACCTAGAGCCTACTACTTCGATGGCCGTTGTGTCTTTTGCGTCAACGTATACAAATATCGTACATGTGATGGAGAAGAGGACCTTGGCCTTTAATCTTGAACAAAATATGTGAGAGAACCTAATGAACATGATACTAGTAACGTAAATTAAACCGTTACACACTAAACATAAAATCGACTTTTAAAAATTCGTTAGTATGTCTGTTGTAAGTAGGAATATTAGTAACCTAACTAATATTAAAAATTTTGTTTTTAATGTTAATGTCTAAATATTTATAGCTTCATCGCAGTTCTTATTCTAGGAAAAAATTGCCTTAGTGATGATTATTGTTAGCTGTACACAGCCATCGGGTGCCAAACTAGATAGCGCCTATATGTGCCTACTAGCCAAGTATGCTCACCAGACCACTGATTAACATAATTATAAATTTATAAATTAATACATATCTTAGATAAATTACTCCTGGACATAGAACAACTAATCGTGCTTATCACACAATTAATTTGCCTGAGTAGGAATTGAATTCACGAACCTTCGACTTAGCTCAACATAGACTATCCAAGTCAAAGTTTGGTTAAAATTTTATCATATTGTTTTCTGACTTCTTTCTCGGTGTTTATTTATCCAGTACATCTTTAGTTTTGATAATTTAAAGTTTATTTCAAATAAGAGTAGGTATTATTAAAATTACAATGTAACGAAATTGATATCTAAATCAATTTCTGACCGTCACAGTAAAAGTTCAAGAAAGCGTTCGGTATAATACTTACATTAATAAGGCTTTATTCCAGGAGCGTAGTATCAAGGGTACTTATAATTTGATTGCGTTTTCCATATGCTATAAAAGAATTTTAAATTTTAATGACTTACGAAAGAAAATTTAAGAATAAGTTATTTAAGAATAAATTTCTTGTATGAAATAGATACATCAATATACGATGTTTCTTACAAACGCAAAAACAATGTTTATATATTTGCAGTAGATTAAGCTAATTTCTTTTTATTTTAGGCTCCCGCAAAAGGGACTTTAATCTGCCTGGTGGAAAACATGAATATAATTCAAGAGATGTGATGACCATTGTGGTCACTGCGAATGCTCACTGTGTAGTGTGGTGATCCATAGCGGCCTGATGAGATGCTTTTTCATGGCACACTTGGAGATGTGTAAGGCATGACAATCACCGGGACAGTGTAAGGCTCACCCACTGACCACAATAACTGTCACGCCTGCATCAGTGAGCCTCCTGTTTCGCATTCACCAACAAAAGATGACTGCACGGATGCTGTCACTTTGGGTTGATCCTCTGTGAGAAGGTGGTACTACCTCAGTCGAGCCAGCACGTTCATGCTGAAATCAGCGTGGCTCTACTATCTACCATCACAAATAAGAAAACTGTTGTATATATTTATGTCTTTACGTAAAAAAATTTAAAACAAACGTCAAAGTAACTCTTTTAAAAGCTTTCCCCTTGAAATCATTTTTATATTTCTATTTCAGTTTCTGTTTTAATCCATTTGTGGTTCTACTACCTCCTATATATAATAACAGCATTATGTACTAAATTCCATATTGAACCTCAAACGGCTATTAAATTATACCGAAGTTAATCCGACTAAGCCCCAGACTACGCTGTGGGTATATGTAAAATGTACAAGCCCCTAAATCATACTAAGGGTGTTCCATCATCGATATTTCGTACAGTTCCCGTTTGACACGAGTATTTGCAATTCCACAGCGATGCGCATTCCCACAGTTGTAAATATTCTAATGGTATTACTTTTTGGAAACATAGGGATTAAAATATTGTTAAATAATAAGAATACAAGCGTGTGTGTGTTTAATAAAAGGCTGAAAAATGAATAAAAGTGCTTTATTTTAGTAGCGTGTGATTGAACATCTTAGTTCTTCCCCAGCACTTGAGGAGAAATTCTATTTCTATGCGTTCATAAGTCAAAAGTGTACGCTTCCCCGGAGTCACACTCCCGTCATTTTTAACCCCCAAGGTATATTTATTAGTCTTATGCGATGAACAGCAGATTAACCAATCAGAAGATATACACCATATTAACATTTTGGTAAAAATTTTGTTGACATAACATGTGCAATATTTGGTACACAATAAGTATCTTCACTATTTCCGAACTGATTTTTCAAATTTTTTAATCAATTCTATATTATTCAATAAAAAGTAAGATTATTGATTCTTTCTATGTTAAACGAATTCTTCGCTTTTGACTTAAGAATTGAAGAATGCTAATAAGTTCGCTCATTTAATATTGAAGGTTAACATTTTCATTATAAAACACCGAAGTAGATGTTCATTGGTAAGTTCAGTGGATAAAATTTAACCCGTGCTCCAGGCGGTTGGACTTCTTTTATTTATTTCCTAAAATCTCGTTCCGAAATGTAAGAAATGTATCTGTTTTAAGAAAATCTATTTAATTTATGGGTGTAAAAATAACATCTTTCACATTAAAATCAGATTTTAATTGAATTGCTTGGAAATATTCGTGTTTTATTTCATTATTTGCACAAATCCCGCTATAAATTTATCAGACAGAACATCGTATGTTTTCAAGAAAGCTCCGTGTTCAAATTCCAATGTCTCATTTAAAGATTCTTCACAGAGTATTTCGATTGCCAGCGCTCAGTATTATTGTGTCTCAACTATTCTATAAGATGATGTAGAATTTACTTTACAAGTCTTACCTCTTTATCGAACTAACTAAAATTAGATTTAACAAACTATTACTAAGAATTTAAAAATACAACAAAATCCATCCAAACATATTCAGAAACATATATTTTATTAGAGTGTGTTCTGATTTTTTGTCACTCGGTTGTGATTACATATTTTTTCATAATTTTCACGATAATATAAAGAAGAAAGAATAAAGCATTATAATGCCCCTGTAAATTTTACAATTTCAAATTCAACATGCTCCATATCAAATAATCTTTTTTAAGAATATAATGTTCATTGAACCAAAGCATTAATCAGATAATTGAGCACATTTCTGACATCTCGAGGGAAGAATATTTTATTTACGACTTCGCGATAAAAATCGGAGGATTTAGTATCTACTGAATAGATGTTCAATTTGTTGTTTAATTATGTACATTATTTGGGGTGTAGGGAGGACGACGTTTGTGATATATCCTTTGTAAAGATACTTCTTTTGATGTTATTGATACAGATTCACTCTTATTGATTTAGGATCTAAAAAGTTGTAGTGACAATAACGAAGGATAATCACGAATCACTACAGCGATAAGTCATTTACGATATTTCTCAGCGTCAGAAAGTTGCCATTGTTAATTACTAAAAACTAACTTAGTTTACGTAACTCTTCCGTATTAAGTTTCATTTTATTCTTACTCTTGAATATGTTTCTAGAATATCTCTCTTATATAATGTTTAGTGGTGTACAATTAAGAGAAAAAAAATACTACGAGTTCTTAAAACCTTGCCCTTGTGATTTGTTTTAAGTGACAGGTCAAAAGTTTAATTTATTCGGGCTCGGCCCAATGTGTAACATTGTAAATGTTTTGACTGAGTTCTTCAAGAAATATTTATGCTTGTCATTTCTGAACTACGGAGTCTCCTTACTGTGTGACTACTTTGACCATCAAAATGTTAAAACAGCATAAGTTGCTCAGGTATCGTTCAGTTTTAAGAGTGTATTTTTTTTAATCTGTACCTACAAAAGTGACTCTACTCTGCCTGATGGAAAGCATCAATAAAATCCAAGAGTCGGTCGTTATACTCATTTTAAATGTAGACAATTCAGTATGGCGGCCCACACTAGGCAGCCTAGATATATCACTGATTTACTAAATAGTAGGAAACGTGAATTTATCGCAGCCCAAAACCATTGCTCTATCGTTTTTTTAAGACATCAAAGAGGGACAATAGAGTGACGATGCACTTATGTCTGGCATCACAAGTGATGTGACACGTTTGCTCGTTAGCCCCTACACCATTAAACAAGAATCTGCCCCTATAAAAAATCTAACAAGAGTCGTATGTTATCTTACTAACAAGTGTCTTCTGGAATTGCCGATCGATACATAAATGAGTCTTTCAGGCTCATAATAGTTACTACTGAATCATTTACTAATATGTAACTATGTGGGGAACAACCACTAAACAGCACAGTTGCGTTTTAACATGAATACTTAAATGAATACATTTGTAAATAGGAGGCCAACTCTGTACCAACTGCTTATTAGTTAACTTGCTGCTAATTTAATATATAAACTATCTATTGTTGTAACATTTACGTATACTCTTAGTGTCTCTGAATGGTATTCAGATTTTATAAATAAAACTAATTTTTACTCACTGCTTTGCCCATGTATACATATATATCAGTAATCGTGATAAATAGTAACCAATATGTTACGCATCAGCGAAACTTTGCAGTAATATAACATATATTATGCTATTGAAAAAATGTTGTATTCCAAGCCAATTTCTATCACGGCGACCAGTCTCAGTGAAGACCCGCTAACTACGAAGAAGATATTATAGTGCAAAGGTGTGTGCACAAACGTAGGTGCACTCTCTGTTCCCTCAGTCTCATAACCCGATGAGATGGCTATCTGACATGTTCGGAGAGAGATCAGGCGCAGGACCACCGGTTATTGGTTCTTTCGACGTATGGGGGCTAGCTTCCAAACTCTGGGCTGTTATTAAACATTTCTATAATCATAAAAACTCAAAAACACTTTTTGGTCCGAATCGATAATCGAACCTGAGATCTCTTGACCGGCAGTCGCATACACTAACCACTAGACCAACGCCGCTTCTGTTAACAGAAAAAGTACTGTACTATTGATTTAGCCACAAGGAGAAAAAAAAAATTAAAACGGCCTATCACTATAAAACAAAAAGGTTAATTTTTTTAGCACTGACAGGTAGTACAGCGATAAACTATAGCCAGGGGTATTATATTATTATCCATTATATAGTACAGTAGGCCAAAACATCCTTTTAAAGAGAAGCTTATGTCCAGCAGTGGACTATTAAAAGCTGTTGATGATGATGGTGATGATAATTATTCATTAGCTGATCCCTGTATCCTTGTTTTATTTCTACTTTTTATTTGTAAGTATAAACCATTTCAACGGACTTTAAACAGGAGGGGGTTATGAATAATAAAGTACTTACCGTTTCTATGATAAGTACTATTCTTTGATCAGCTGAGCTTGATATAGAGAAATTTTTAGCTCCATTCAACCGTAATTCATATCATTAAATCATATCATGTAATCCAGTGGAATTTAGGTCATTTCTCAAATGAAAAAAGTACCAAATCGTTTTTACGCCAACTTATTTATTAATATTACCTTTACTCTTCCAAAAGCCTATAAGAGTTCCCAACAAATGAGTGTACCGCCAAGAAAGTACAAGACTCAATATTGGAAGCACAAATTATGGGCACCTGCGACATTAAATCTTTTCCAACAGGAATTTGTGTGGTTTCTTCAATCCGCAAAGCCTTAGATAAAAAGGATATAAGTTTTATTAGAATCTACCTTACGGAGTTAGATTCAGGTTTGTTGTTACATTCGAAATTATAGATACATTGTTATATTGAAGAAGGATAATGAATTAAATTAGACCTCAAATATGTAGTTATAGAGGGGAGAAACTATGCACTTAATTTAAGTTTATCAAACTCAAAAATGACAAGAACTAAGGGAAGTAAGTGAATTCTGATGATCTGATTATAACAGAATGATAAAGTCCTTTAAAAAACAACATTACGAACAAAAAAAGTTCCTTCGACTATATTGGAAACTAACGACTGGAAACCAGTTTCCAACACAGAATGTTGCACCTTCTGTTGAAACTCTTTCAAGATATCTTGACTAGAAATCATTTTCTGGCTACTTACGAGTATCTTATGTTCATCAACAGCCTCTCACAATCCACTGCTGGATAGAGGCCTCTCCTTATAAAGGAGGTTTTGGCCTACTATACCACGCGGGCCAGACGGGTTGGAATAGGGTTTGTTCCAAATTTTCCTTCTCTTTGTAATGATATTGTCTTGTATACTTTGTTCCCTTAATCACCTTTTACGACACCCACGGGATGAATAGGAGTGGTAACACTATGTATTCTTAATCCGTCACCACACGGACATATCTTATGTACCGTTACAAAACATCATCCAACTATCAGTTACATATGTAAAAAGTATTCTGCGTACTTGAAAGTAGGCAGAAAATTCTTTCTAATCAAGGAATCAGTTGATGTATTAGGAGAGTTTTAAAAGAAGATCCAATATTCTGTGTTGGCAACCAGATTCCAAACCATAATTATAATTCTTTATTGGAGGCAAGTTCCCAACCAATCGATTCCAATGTGGCCAACGGGAAAAAGTAGCTCTAGGGAAGTAATATAACACTGTGTAATATTCCAGTTACAGCAAGTGAAGATTCGACATATGTCTTAGCTCTACGCGAATTGTCCGCAATAAACTATTCAACCAAAATTAAATGAAACTTTGCAGTAATATAGCTTATACATCAGTATATGCTATGTTACTGCAAAGTTTTATATACATCCGTTAAGTAGTTTCTACGTCAAAGCGTAAAAAAAGCAGTACATCCTCACAAACTTACACATTTATAATATTATTAAAACTAGGAAGTAGGATAAGGATTCGTGTGCGAATTTCATTTTACACAATAATAACCGAAAATATTAAAGCCCGTCAAATATTTTTATTTATTTTTTTTTTCTCCTTGTGCATAAATCAATAGTACAGTACTTTTTCTGTTAACAGAAGTGGCGTTGGTCTGGTGGTTAGTGTATGCGACTGCCGGTCAAGAGATCTCAGGTTCGATTATCGAGTCGGGCCAAAAAGTGTTATTGAGTTTTTATGATTATAGAAATTTTTAATAACAGCCCGGAGTTTGGAAGCTAGCCCTCATGCATCGTAAAAATCGATAACCGATGGTCCTGCGTCTGATCTCTCTCCGAACATGTCAGATAGCCTTCCCATCGGGCTATGAGACTGAGGGAACAGAGAGTGCACCTACGTTTGTGCACACACCTTTGCACTATAATATCTTCTTCGTCGTTAGCTGGTCTTCACTGAGACTGGTCACCGTGACAAAAATTGGCACGTGACAAGCATTGTTAGTAAGTTTGACCAGATATTGCATCATTACATAAAATCGTTGATCTTCACCGAGTGAATTATGTAGATTACCAGAGCTAAATCTTCTCTTACACTTCTCTTTATTTTTAGATGGTTGACTCAAAGGTTGGCAACGGCCTCGTGACTCTTGAATTGCAGGTTTCCATGAGTGGCGATAGTCTCTTACCATCAGGTAACAATTTACTCGTGTGCGTCTATAGCATAGAAAATCCAACTTCTCTTTTTCTTTTCAATTAAAAAAACTTTTATCGTGAGGCCACAAATACCGCTGTTTTTAGTACATAATTAACGTACGGGATTCTTTTATATGCAATATCGTATCTGAATTTTAAAAAATATAACATAATGTACTACTTTCTTGCTTTATTTTCAACAAACACGCGGCCTGATAGATTGATTATGTGTTCACGTTGGTTAACCATCTGAAAGTAACTGATGAGTTTCCAATAATACAGTAATATTTTTTATAGACCACGAATATTTCACCTCCATATCTTTTGTTTTTTGCAGAGACCAGTCTTTTTTTACCTACCTTTTACCAAAAAATAAATTATAAATATTGACGTTACATCAACAGTAGAGATTTTTATGTATATTTTCGGTGTACCATAAGTTTCTATACCAATTTTTTTACCGTCATGATTTTGTCAGTTTAAACTTTAGTGTAATGTTAGATAATTCTACAAACATTTATCTAAACTTGTAACATAAAACGGTCCAGTTTAATTTTATTTTGTATTGGATTAATAGTTTATTCTGCGTGTAATGTAGCCTGCCCACTGCCACTTAAGTGTAGCAATTTTACTGGCAATATCGGTGACCTTGTTTCGTCTGCGGATCTCCTCATTCCTGATTCGATCACACAAGGAAACTCCGAGCATTGCCCTAGCAGCAGCTTCTCCCAATCTGGTGAAGGTCGTGGGAAGCTGCTGGATGCAGGTAGCACGGGACCGGCTGTTGTGGAGAAACTTGGGGGAGGCCTATGTCCAGCAGTGGACGTATTTTGGCTGAGATGATGATGATGATGATAAATGGTTTATTGAGAAAGATTATGTACTAGTTATACAATAGTTATAGAGCTAGTACCCCTGACAAAAGTTTAGTTTCTAAGTTACTTAGATGCTAACTTTTTGTTATAAGCCAAACTGTAATTTATATTATTAAGATAGTGTTAGTGGTACAAAAATGCAGGTGGTATTTTCTTCTTTTTATTGTTTCTAGGGTAAATAGTTTTTGAAAAGTTGTGGTTTACAACGGTGAAGGACCATTTCTGTATTCTCAGTTACTCGATGAAACGTAACGAACGCTAGTATTATGTAACGTCATGATATCACATAAATTTAGCCAGCTTTGTGTACCTGACCGAAACTCGCTTTTTTTAGTAATTTTTTTACCATGCTTAAAATTTATCAAAATTAAAACTCTTCCTCTAATAATTTATCTGTAAAAAAATAAATGGACCACTTAACAGTTTCGTAGTGTGAATACAAGTACTAAAATAAAATACAAAAACGATGTTGAAAATTAGTAAATTGCAATACTATAATACGATACGATACTGTAAAATGATCCTTAGTAACACGCGATAAAGTCTACACTCTACCGATGGATTTCTATTTTTAAATGGAAAATGTTTTAACTCTACTTTGATTATGTGAATCTTTTGTTCGTTTCGCTCACTTCAACGTGGTTAGACTTTCTATTTCCTGTTCATTAATGTTAGCAAACCAAAATTAAACGAGAAACGGTTTTCTGTTTGAACGTGGTAATACTCGCGTTGAGCTAGTCTTTTTTGTGGTGAAACATGCTACGGTTGGTTCTGATTTTAATGGAGTATTTGATGAAGTATTTGTGAAGTTTTGTGTATTATATTGGAGTAGTATTTTTCGAGTCAGTAATGCAATTCATTCTGTTAGTCGGAGTGATGAATAAGCCCTAAACATCCAACCGTGTCCGCCAAGTTTTAAAGAGCTTGCTTATAGGCGTTCCGTCGATTACGGACCCGATATTTAGGGCTGAGCTTGTCAATGCACTGTCGGAGCCATTTTGCTGAATTTGGCTGCATGAATAAAGAGGATCGACTCTGTCAACTATGATAATAACCGGATTCGGCGACTGCGGTAAGTATCTAAATCAAATAGTACGGGGAGCATTGTGTCGTAATGCAATTGAACACGCTGGAGAATTGTCCCGCGTGGGACTCCAAGCGTCGCGTCCTGGTCGGACAGATTCGGGCAAGCGCCCATTCCGTTTGAACAAATTCCACGGAGGGTATGGTGCGAAAGGTATTCCTCACGTCGTTAAAAGAAAAGGTATTAAATTCATATCTAAGACAAATTATTTTAAAAGAAAGATTTTTACTGATATTCCTTACCAAGTTTTGTAACTTGTAACTTTGTCATTTTTTCGTTTAAGGAACTTTTTAACTTTTGCATTTTAACAACAAACTTTGTAAAATCAATTTGATAAAGCGTTTTTTCTTTCGTGAACGTAGACTTCTGATATTATAATATATAAGACTAATGGAGAATTATATATCTTTATTGAACGTTCAATGTAATGAAGAAAATTCGAAAATAAAGCTGGTCTTTTTGCTCCATTCAGGGAATTAAGATTCATTTGGAGATTTATTCTACACGAAGGCTGTAGATCAGCAGAATACTAATCCTTGGGGATTACTGAAGATCAACAGAATCCGGGATTACATTGACGTGTTGCAAAAAGACTTTGAAACAAAATGAAGTGCTTGTTTTTCAAACAAGTTTCCTAATTTATACAGAATTGGCGGGATAACTTTGCAATGTTAGCAGACTTTGCCTAAAATGGTGTGAGTTTGAATCGATCGCTATTGAAATCTAGTCGTGTGATGTAAAGACTGATAATGTAGTGGCTTAAGCGGTCACCATTTTCAGTCTATACGGAAATACGTAATAGTAATAAAACTGACGAGGAACGTAACAAATACATTTAATTTAATGGTAAGGGAGTGAGTTTGCCACCCCAATTACAATTACCCTAAACCAGCACTGACGAAGAATCAGAATCGTACATTCCTGTAGTCGGCAACACGTAGCATACGCTCTTGTAGGCATTCGTAGCGGGTAGAACGTTCGTAGAAAACGAGCTTGACGGAGTGACGGCGAAGAGCAATTTAGAGGTTGCAAACCCCACTGAGTGACGCGCAGTGATCGAGGTGCCTCTCCGATAGCTAAGAAAACGTATATCTACGTACATACATACCCGCATAAATACATTCATACTTGTACAATAATTAATAGACAAATAAACGACAAGTGATTATTCTGATGACTCTGTTAATAAGTCTCCGTAGAGGTTATGTACTCTGAATTTGAAGTTTAATGAGTTGAATTTACGGTTAAATTTAGGTCAAATTTAGGCTTAGTGTGAGTTTAACAGAATAAATTAAGTACAAATTACTATAATTTCAAAATTACCGTACCGTAGACTGTAGTTACTATGTTTAACATTACAATGTTACGCCGCTTTCTATTGTACTGAGTGTTGCGGGAACCACACATGGCAACAAACTTTGTGTGATCCACAAATTGTTGTTCAGAGTCTGAGTGTTCTTTGATAAGTTTTTTTTGGTGTCTTTTTTCAAAAAAAATACAACGGGCACAGAATAATTTAAACATTTTTCTTCATTCATTCATAATCTTAAAAATATTAAATGTATTTCTGTCAGTTAAATATTTCCTTACAAGAATGAAAACACAAAATCTTTGAACGATAGACAACCCATCAAAGTTGTATCCTATTTGCACTCGTTGGAAACTGGAGGACCCTCTCTTCAATGCCTTATCGGAAATTCAATCAACTCTTTGATGTTTTACAGACGAACTTAGTGTGTATTGTACTGAACCTTCAAATTTGCCCTTGTTGTTGAACAGATTGCTGTATACCATAGAATTTGTATAAGAAATACACATAATACAATAATTGCAAAGAAACCTATAGGCAAAGTACTAGTTGTTACAAGGAAGCATTGTATTTGAATATCATAAAAACGTGAATTACATAAACTACACATATATTAGTTGCCTTACATAACATATTTTAAATGTTTTCTTTGGTCGCCTTTGTGTACTTTAAGTGAATTTTTACCACCCAAAGGTTGACTGGAAGAGGCATTACACTTTACTGACGTACAAAAGTGCATAAAGTTAAATAATGATAGTAAACGTGACTTGTGGACAGAAAAAACTACTATAATAGTAACGCTATACGTCACTCTCATAGTAGTTTTTTCTGTAGGTAAGTGTGGATAAGGGTAATAGAACTGAATGTATTTCAAAGTAGACATTTTGATTGGTTGATAACTAGTTTTTATATCAGATGTCGTGCAAGGTATTTTGAATTTTAGATTTTTTTTAAATTTTTTTTTTGGAGCCTGCTACAGTGACTCTTCTCGGCCTGATGGCAAGCATGAATAGAATCCAAGAGTTGTAGTCACCAAACAACGCAGTATGGTAACCCACACTAAGACGGTATAGTGAGATGCTGTTTCGCTTGAGGACGTAAAAGGCATGACAGCCATCATGGCAGTGTAAGGCTGACAAACTTACCACGATTACTGTCACTCCTGCATCAATGGGCTTCCGTTCTCGTACTCACCAATAAAAGATGACAGCAAGACAGCATGGATAGTATCGTTTTGTATTGGTTTTCTGTAGTTTTGTATGAAGGATATTATAACAATATCTTACTTATCACACACACGGCAGTCAGATTCGAAACTAGGCAGAAACCATTATATAATTGCCTATTGATACCACTTTAAACATTTCTAAAAACATACAAATTATTAACAAATTATGTCCGGACTCAAAGTAATTCACTTAATTATATGTCCTGGATGGAAATTGAATCCAAGACCCCCGACTTAGCAGTTAGGGTCACTAATCACTAAACAAGTCAAACAATAGCTTTAGCATTAATTTTGTTTATTTGAAAAGCTTTGTAGTGTAATGAGATTGCTTTTATAAGCCAACAAAAACCAGCTAAATTAGTTTAATCAGTGTGGTTAATCAGTACACCAATAATATGTGACCCATGACGCCAGTAGCTCAAAATGACAAATAGTTTTTCTATCTAGAGAGTTAATTCTACATTGATACTCAAATAAATAACAACTCTCACGACTAGACCGTAAAGTATAATTTAACTTGCACAGTAATGCTTATTAGGATTGAGTATTTGAAACGGGCAATATTATTATAAACTGTATTACGAGGGACAAAAGAACTACTTTGCAATAAATGCTTCAAAATTTCCCAATGGTTTCAAGTTTGTCTTGAATATGGATATTAATGTGAATGTGTTACAAAGGTGTGCTAATTTGCGATTACAGCTGAAAACGGAAGTTTCTAGAACAAGAGGTAGAAATGTATTCTTGTATATTACTTCTTATTGCAAATGTTATAGCAAACCTTTTTTTACTACGGATATCTAGTAGTTTAAGTTGTGATCTTGGCGCTGCCTACTGTATTGAGTATTGTGGGTTCAATCTTCACATGGAATAATAATATCTTTTTTAAAACACAGCGGGCAAACGAGGAGACCCACCACCTCATGGAACCCACCACTCAGGCGTAACAAACCGTTACTTTACAATACACGTAACAACAACGTTACCGGTCTTTGAAAAAGGAGTATCCTTTTTTTAGGGTTGAAGGTCCTTTCGGTCTGGCAATACCGCAGGGTTTAATTTAAATAAATAAATAAATATTTCGGACATTTGATACACAACTTCATCTAGTTTTAAGTTTTAGCTTGTGCTATGATAACTAGACTGACTGATAGAAAATTAATATATGTACAAATAATATGACCAACCTGGGAACCGAACCCGACACCTCAAGCATAGCAGTTACATTCACTACCGCTACGTCACCGAGGAAGTTATTTGTTCCAGAGAATGGTTGTGCGAGGTAAAAAGTGTCTTGAGAAGCATACAATCATACAGTGCCAGTTATCCAAGTGATAGGCATAAAATTTTTCAATCTGGGCGTTCCTTAAGTTCATTTTATGAAAATTTATAAGACCTTTAGACACCAGATATTTCGAAAATCTAAAGATTGTCTTAAAAAATTATTGAAATATTGCCCAGATTCAAACGATTCTTTTTAGTCAGTTGAGTATTTATAATGTAAAATATAAGTTTTGACATATCACGTTAAAATCCTTTACTGAAGAGTAGTAGAGCGGTGATCATTGATGGTAAAGTGCCGAGAAATGAATATTACTTGGTTTATTATCAATTCAACAAAGATATTAATGCCCGTCATTATGGAACAAAAAATTACTCCTTTGTTCAATACTGACAGCGAAGCCATGTTTTGTAGACTAAACGGTCAAAGTTTCAAGTTCAAAAGTTCTCCTCTACTTTGGCAATAAGGGCTACACACTAGGAAAAATATATAACTTGAAGCAGTTTGGCTGATTTACTGTGATAAGAAATTTTAATATAGTGCAATAAAAGACGGTAGTTCTAAATTCCGTCCCTTTTTTTAATATTTTTTTTTTTATTTTGAAAAAGACAACGCTCGCGTCAGGAATAAATCATGTGTCGTGGGGGACTTTATAAAAATACATGAAACTGTCACAAAGAACAGACTCAGAACCCCGGGGGGGAAAACCCGTCCCGTCCACCCGCGGCCACACTCAAGGCGGCATGAGGCGCTGGTATGCGCGCCTTCGCCGCCCGGCTCGCCGGCGGCGAATTGGGTCCGAGTGGATATCGTCCTCCCGGGCCTTCTCCGCCGCCGTCTTCCGCGAAATTACGTTTTCGCAGAAGGTTGCGACCGCGGTAAAACAACTGTCGCTACCGGCCATGGAGCGTATGACGGCCGGTAGCAAGAGATCTCTTCCAATAACTGTAATGAGGACCCCACGCTGCGCCGCCCAGGCGGAACAAACCGCTAGCGTGTGCTGAGCCGAGTCCTCACTGCAGTCGCAGTGGTGACAGGCGGGACTCAATTTCCTCCTGGCGACCGAGTGCAGATACTTCCCGAAGCAACCGTGCCCGGAAAGGACCTACGTCAGTCGGAAGGAAAGGGTCCCGTGCTGCCGCCCTGCCCACTCGGTGATGACCGGCTGGAGAGCCTCCACGAAGGCAAAGCCAGCACGTGGAGTCGCCAACCGGGACGACCAACGAGCCATTGCGGCTCGACGAGCGGCCTCACGCCACTCGCGTACCTCTTCGGGAGGGGGCCGTATGCCGCTACCCGCCCGGAAGTCAGCCGTCCGCCGATAAATTTCGGCGAGCACTTCCGCCTCCAAATCCCACGTGGGAGTTCCGGCCAAGGCGCACGCCGCCTCCGTCGATACGGTGCGGTAACCGGGTATGGCTCTAACCGCCAATATCCTCTGAGGGCGCCAGAGGCGAGCCCTATTCTGGGCGGTCAGAGCCACCGCCCACACCGGCGCACCATACAGCGCCATTGACCGGACAACCCCCGTGTATAGCCGTCTCGTCGCGACGCTGGCTCCACCCAAATTCGGCAAAAGTCGCCCAAGGGCAGAAGCAGCGCCGACCAGCTTTGGAGAAGATTGCTTAAACCACTAGACCAACCGTGTAGTTGTGTTTTTCAAATGTTTTTCCCCAATATTTCGTCTAATTGAAGTTTAAAAAAAATTAGCCCTACAAGCAATAAATTAGGGAAAACGGATAATAGTTTATTACTTATAATTTTATCACGATGTAGATATATTGAAGTCGATGATGTTTTTGAACATTAATTACGTCCGCAATCAGATTTAAGATTTTAAAATGAAAAGAGTTATATCAATGACTTTGTGATCATCAACAGCCTTTTACAGTCCACCGCTGGATATAGGCCTCTCCTTAGCAAGGAGGTTTTGGCCTACTATACTACGCTGGCCAGACGGGTCGGAATAGGGTTTGTTTCAAGTTTTCCTTCAGTTTGTAGTGATATTTTACTGAATATTTTATTCCCTTAGTCGCCTTTTACGACACCCACGGGATGAATATGGGTGGTACCACTATGTATTTTTAATCTGTCACCACATGGATAACTTTGTGATATCAAAAATTAATTTATAAAATATTAAGTATGAAATTCTTGTTTGAGGTTTCTTAATGTTTTTATAGCGTTTAATTTATAATAACTCAAGGGTATGCTTATGTATCTTTGATAGTATATTGTACTATTAAATTTAGAAAATATTTTAATGATTCAACTTGAAAAATTTTGAATTTTAACTAAAACTATCTATTCACATATTATTTTTAAGCCTTATTACAGCGTGGTCCTCGCTCTTAGTCTCCCTACGGAGAGTATGGTGCGAGAAACATTCCCCACGTCGTTAAAAGAAAAGGTTTTAAATTTATATCTGAAACAAATAATTTTGAAAGAAAGATTTTTACTGATATTGCCTGCCAAGTTTATAACTTCTGCAAGTTAGGAACAAATTTTGTAAAATCAAATTGACAAAGTGTTTTGTTACTAGTGAACGTGAATCTCTGATATTATAGCACAGGGTGGGCCAAGAATTTGTTAACATTTGAATCTAACATACCGCGGGATGCGGAGAGGGGTATGACCACTAGCTCGTTTCTCGGCAATTTTGTCGCAATCAAACGCTTCACAGGACTGCAGTGCGCTTGTGAAACAAATTTATTTAAACAACAGTTTGCTTATTATTGTGAGATGCTTATTTCGTGTTGAATACGATTTACACGACTTAAGTCTGTGTCTAAGTACTCCTTTAATAAAGAAATGTGTCAAGAACTTCGAAGAGACGGGATCTACGCTAAATTTGACCTTACTTTTTTGAAGTTTCTCGCGACCAGTTACTATTAATTCTGCTGAATATGTGAAAATGTTACAAAAGTTCTTGGGACTGATGCTACTGGAATTTGCTGGCTACAATCGTAATATATGATTTCAACAAGATGGAGCCACTTGGCACACACCCAATGAGTCCCTGCCCATAGTCAAAGACATGTTGCCGGTGAAGTTGATTTCCAGTCGACGTGACATTCCATGGCCAGATCTATCCCCAGAAGACTTATTTTAAATGGCATTATTTAAAGAATCGTGTCTGCATTAGTAAACCAAATACGCTATGTCAACCAACATAAAAATCAGCGAAGAGATATCGGCGATCTCACGGTCTCTTTGACGACGTGTATTCGAAAATTACGGTGCTTACTTAGAAGAGTGCAAACGTCGTAACGGACGTCATTTAGAGGATGTAACTTTTAAAAAAAACAAAATTCCAACTTATTAACTTTCTTATAAATAATCATTTTTTATAATATATCAAATGATTTTTCAATACGATTTTTTCAAATGTTAACTAATTCGTGACCCACCCTGTATTATTTCCATAAACCCATAAATCCCTTCACAAAGCTATTATTACCATTTTAGTATCAGAGTTTCACTGTATAAATAATGTAAGGACCGTCCACAAGTCGGACCACACGTCCGCTATTGTCCGTGTTTCTATTGTCCAGGAACTTTAGAGAGGTTTATAAACGTCTAATGGTTATGTTGAAAAATGTATGTGTGACCCTCCATTTGAATCAAATATACAATGTATAATGTAACGTTTTAATATGTTGGATTTTATTGATCGTCAGGGCTCTTTTTTACTATACGCGGGATAACTATTAACTTAGCTTTTGACTGCCTCGATGGTATAGTAGTAGCGAAACCGGCGCTGTGTTTGAGGTCTCGGGTTCGATTCTCAGGTGTCAGTTTGAGTGTTTTCTATGTATAATATATATGTATTTACATCAAAAAGTACATAAGTATTCTATCAGTTAGTCCAGTCATCATAGTACAAGCTCAGCTTAGCTTGAAACTAGATGGCATTGTGTGTTATATCCGAAATATTTATTTATTGTTTATTTATTATATGTATGTACAATGTGTACTCGCAGAGGTGTATGTCCAGCCGTGGGCTGTTAAAGATTATTGATGATGATGAAGAAAATATTCGGTGTTTTTTTACATATATATGTATATATATATAGTCCTTCTGCGTTAAGAAAATAGTGACATATAAATCAAGAGACTGACCCATCAGGTTCCAAGCTTTCATATGTAGCGATAAGATCTTGGAACCTAATTGGTCAGAGTGTGGGGTTTGATCGATGTGTGGACTATAGTCGAAAATGCTCCAAGGTCTAATATTTCCTTATATACATTCTAAAATCTGTTTAAACGAAACCGTTTCCCTAGCTCAATAGGACTTGAAACGAAGAAATTTTAAATCTATTCACGGCCTACAAGTCTCTCAAAGTGAATAGATGTTTTCGCCTTCAGTAATAAAAATACACAAATACACTGAATTACAAAGGCATTAAGAGAATGATAGGCGCATCTAAATAACCAGTTGTACAGCAACAATGTGTGTGGAATGAACTGAACTGAGTAGCATCTAGCTGAAAAAGATATTCTAGTATAATACGAGCAGGTAGGTTGAAAAAAAAAGAAACATTTTGTGGCTGCATTATTTATTATTACGAGAGATCGCATGACGGTCGAATGTGGACCATTTTCTATGTTACATTACAATGACCAGTATAACTTGACCAGACATTGTATAGATTTTTGTAACGTGACAAGCTAAAACACATACCTGACTCGTTTAGTGTATGCAGCCGTTGCTATGTAATTGCTAAGTTTACAAGATATTTATTTCAATGTTAGCTTTGTGCTCATCTTTTATCTATCAACATTGAATATTCTTAATATGATGTGCTTTCGTACGCCGTATTTGTTTAAAAAGGCATACAAAAATTTTCATCACGGATTACCAATCAACCAATCGCCGTTGGCGCAAGGAGCGCCAACCATCCCGATCTTGGGCAATCCATCCGCTGCCAGCCAACTTCTCCAAGCCATTGGTCCATCGGATTATAGATTAAAAATATATGTATACATAATACACATATTTCGAGTTCACGTCTGCATCTTGGTTCTTACGACGATCAAAGGCCATTGTCTCCTGCGGAACGACTATCACATTATCACTATTATGATATTTCATATGCTATAAATCGATTACGGTAACGATAAGTAAAAATGAGACTTATAATGTGTGTTCGAATTGTACGCAATCTTCTTAGGGTTAGATGGTAATGGATCTCTGTTGAAACTTAACATCTATTTACATTGATTGTCTATGATGTTAATATTATGAGACTATTTTTTCAAATAGTGTATATAAACTATTGTCTACTTTAAGAATATATAAAAATATTTTAGTGATAAACATACACAGTACTATAAAAAAAAATGGAGAAACTTAAAAAAATTAAAACAACATATTGTCGTGTAAAGAAAAAAAAAATTTTTTATTAAAGCTCGGTCTCTAAGCCAAGATGCAAGTGTTTCGTTATGATTCTGTTGGTAAAATCGCTAACGTCTATATTGTCTTGTATTATTGACTAATTTTTTTTTTGAATGCGTGACTTGGCGTTGGGATAACGTCATTTCCGCACACTTGTTAGTTTTGTAGTAATGTTGACGTTTGTAAAATGTCACCGTGGCGAGAGGGGCTGTACAAACATAACCAATCTATACAGTAGCAGTTCAAGTTATACTGGTTAATAAAAGAAAACCGGACATTTAAAACGGTTAACATTTAACCACCAAGCAATTTCTTGTTTCATTTTTTCCAAGTTTGCTATAAAGGGCTTTAGAAATACGTCACACCTATTAAAAGTAATCTAATGATTTTGTGGTCACGCTTCGGGTCACTCTATTTTAAGTTGTATTTTTTCCGACTAGTAAAGAACGCCTACTATCGGAAAAGGTACGACCTTTATTGATTTTTTAGACTCACGTACATATTTCAACGCAATATTTTTATACGACTCTTTAAGATGTCAGCTGATTTCATTCAATTGAGTCTGGGAGCTCAAGAAACCTGCTTCTTAAGAACTTTATTCTTTGCGTGATTATATATGCATGTCATTGCCACAGTGTCCATAACAAACTATGAAAAATTTAATTTACTATGAAATCCACTGAGATCAACTGTTGAACATTGTTGATGTTGAACTTTTTTTCGAAATTAATGTAATTTTACAGCACAGTATTAGTAGTAGAGCCACTCTAACTTTAGCACGAACAGGGCGGTTCCACTGCGTCATTACTACCTACTCACAGAAGACCAACCTAAAGCGACAGCATCTGTGCTGTCGTGTTTCATCAGCGTGAGACCTGAGGTCCTTTGATACAAGGGCGACAGTTATTGTGGTAACTATGACAGCCTTACACTGCCATGATGATGATCATTATACTGGATTGTCTGTGTTCACAGTGAGTGTGGTGACCACAACTCTTGGATACTTTTCATGTCTTTCATCAAGCAGAGTAGAGTCACTTTGGTAAGCTCTTGAAATGAATAAAAAAAATATGTCATACTTTAATTGCATTTATAAACATAATTTTATTGGACAGTGATTTTACCACGTGACTGTATCTTTTAACAAGCATTTGCTCACAGATTTACTCGCTCTATTGTTTTCTATTACAAACAATATTCTATCTCTGTATCAAATTCCAATAGAAGCTTAGATTCAGTCTCAAACTTGCTAAATATTAAGCATAGCAAAATAACTGAAACTTCTGTACGATTCTCGTCCATTTAGGATTTCTAAACTACATACTTCCATTTCCTACGAGTGTCAAGCTGTTGATGTACTAATCTTTGTTTATACTGTGAATAACCGCAAGTCCTATTCATGGAAAGAAGTTCACGACAACCGGATATTATGTTTGTTTGTACCGGATGTAAACCTACTTCGGTCGTTTGAGTTTGAACACCGTTTTTTTAAATAAAAAGAAAACGAAATTGTTTTATTATCATCAATAATGGCTTTAAATAGTCATCTTTTAGACTTAAAAAGAAGACATCTTAGAAAGAAGTATGTGGTCTATTTAATATATTTCAATAATAAAGTTGTCATTTAGGTATGTTCGTACTGTAATACTCGAATTTTTAATTCATCATTCTCAACAAAATCAGTAACGGGGATTTTGTAAAATTGCTTTTGAAAAATTTTGTGGCCCATTAGAGGTAGTGGAGCCACGCTGATTTCAGCACGAGCGGGCCGGGGCAGTGCTACCTTCGCACAGAAGACCAACCTATAGCGACAGCATCCGTGCTGTCGTGTTTCGTTGGTGAGTGCGAGACCGGAGGCCCGTTGATGCAGGGGTGACAGTTGTTGTAGTAAATGTGTGCAATATAATGCTACGATGACTGTCATGTCTTTTACGTCCCCAAGGGAGGCGTAAAAAATCGTAACAGGCCGCCATGTTGTGGGTCACCATACTCTATTGTCAGCATTCGCAATGAGTATGGTGACTACAACTTTTGGATTCTATTCATGCTTTTTATCAAGCAGAGTAGAGTCACTTTGGCAGGCTATTAAAATAAAAATAAAAAGATTAAAGCAAAGAATATTTAATAATATAGCATTATAGCTAGAGAGCCAATATTTATTTCTCCAAAGTACTTCAGAATCTATCCATTAGCTCTATGCAAATAAACGTGTTGATCTCCAGCAACTGAAATAGATTAAGGAATAAAGTAAATAGACATTACTCAGGCAACTAAGGGAAGAAATATAACTGTTATTGAATGATCTAATGTAGGCGGGACAAATTGATCGGAGTATTTATAATGTCTACAGTTTCCGTTATATAAAGACGACACTAAGCTCTATATAAAGGCGTTATGTACTCGTATTGAGTGATATTTCATTATATAGATCTGAGTTTTATAGCTGTTACCTTCTCAAAAACAGTTTCGGTAACGAAATCACAAGACTATTTAGGGATATACTGCTCATATTGACTTATGTATCTTCTTATAACGAAGTTATGCTGACAGGGATAATTGTGTGCATGTATGAGTGTTTTAAATGTATTTAAATTATTCATGTACATATGGGAGCGTGATATTGTATGTTATTCAAAATAAACGAAAACGATAGAATTTTTGAGAAAGCAAATTACGCAGGACAACATCACTCCAAGGAGAGGAAAACTTGGAAAATCGCTGTATTAAGCCGTCTAGACAGTGCGGTATAGTAGGCCAAAACTTCCTTTCTAAAGAAAGGCCTATGTATATTGCTAATGTGATATGGTATGTATGGTAGTAATAATAATAATATAAAAGTAAAAGCCTTTATTCCTTCCATTTATCTCGAACTCGAGCTATCCTTCTCCACCCTTTCGGCAAATCATCCTCCCATCTTTTGGTTTCACGTCTTTTTGGTTTTTTCCCATTTCTAGGGTACTAGTCCATAACCTCCTTTGTCCGTTTTTTTCCCATGAGCTGTCCTTATTATATGGCCAGTCCAGTTCCATTTAAGCCGTTTGATGTTTTGCAATATATCAGTCACCCTTGTTCTTTCTCTTGTTTTTGAAGTTTCCCACCGGTCTCTTAATTAAATAATTAATTAATTAAACTAAAAGTGTTTGTTGTTTTTACTCGTAACAGTTCAACATTGACGTCCATAAGTAAAACATGGGAGAATACACACGTAGTACTATTTTTTTTTACTGCCATTGTGATGTGGTAGTATAAAACTACAAATCTGGCAATCGAACCATAGTAACGCTATGCTTTGTCATAAATAAGCATTATTTAGTTGTTTGACTGAGGCAGGTTACTGGAGTCCTAAAGGTAATTACGCATTGGTGACTCTATGACCTGTCCATTCTTGTGTACCTTATACCATAATATAAATATATATACCTACTTCTAAAAAACACGGTACACTGTTAAGTCAAACTGAAAATGGAAAAAAAACCTTAATGTCAGAATAAAATAACGACCGAAAAATACTAGGAACGTTATAAAAAACAGGTCTTAGAAGTTTGATTTTGTTACCGCTTAAATACATTTTGTATCATTATATTAAATACTAGGGCAAATTAAGATCAAAGGAGCCGTTTACAAACATATAGACGCAGCTAATAAAATCATGTTAAAAAGTAATCAATTCAATTAAACAAATTGGTTTTCAGTACTGTATACGCAAACGAATCAAAGTACTTTTATCCATAATATCGAATATTTTAATATATCAGCAATCGAGTAAATTTTAAAAGTCAAATGTTTATAAATAGATCGATTAATCAGTAAAATAAACGCCTTTAAAACTTTCTTAATTAATGAATTTTTGTAATTAAATACTAACAATAAATTATCACTTAAATAAGAGTAAGACAGACAAATAGCCTACTCTCGTTACGTAACTCTTGTTGCTTAATTAAATTGAGTAAGAGTGATAACGACTCGGAGACAAGAGCTGCCTTGACTAAGATTCTCAGTGAATTTTCCATTCTTTTTTAATTAGTTGATAATAAAAAACAAACAAGATAATTGTGAAGTACAAACTTAATCTATTTAAATATTATAAAACTGAAGAATTTGTTTGTTTACTCAGTTAAACGCGATAATCTCAGAAACTATTGGTCCGATTTGAAAAATTATTTCAGTTTTGGATAGCTCAGTTATCGAGAAAAGCTCTAAGTTACGTTTTCGTGACGTGATGTGATCAAAAGTAGCGGAGTGTCAAAGAAATAAGTTGCAAAAAGGAGGAGAATTATTCATTCCTTTTCAGAGCTCTAATTGATTACACTGTGCGTTTCAAGATCATGAAAATACTACAGCTGTCACTAAAAAATAAACAATTCTCTAGTGCACTAGCTGTAACGCGAGCTAAATTTAACATAGAAAATATTTGTTTACACAGAAATATTCCTTAAGGACCCACAACGCCCATTGCTTTAAAATTTTCAAAAATCATATATATTTATGTATGTGTTTGAATCTTATTTTTCATGTAAATTTATTTCAGTTAAATGTTTTACTTATATATTTGTAGGCGGTAGAAAACAAAACTGGAATCGATGTACACACAATTGGCCCAGATGTAAAGCTGACGAGGATTTAATTGCTCAGAGAGAGCGCAATTGAATGTTCTGTATTGTCTTTCAATAATGAAAAAAACTAAGAGATATGATGACAAAAAGCTTTTTAAAACTTGATATCTCATATTTTGCATATTTTCAGATGCAATGAAACAGGTTTCTGAGATCTTCGATCTTGATAACTTAGAACTTATTGTAATACTTAATTAGATTTATGTACCTAGTCTTGCCATAAATATTGTAATAAAGAAAAAAGAAAATTGTTAACTGCAAATAACATTTATTACTTTTACAGTGTGTCAGTTTAATACATAAATATAAAACAATTAAAAATATAAAAAGCTTATTCGAAGTGGTCTCCATTGGCTGCAATACAGTCCTTTAAACGATGAGGCCAGTTATCAATAGAAGCACGCACTCTTTCCATGGGAAAATTCTTCACTGCCAATCGTATAGATTGTTTTAGGGACTCCAAATTATCATGGCGTTTAGAGCAAGCTGTACTCTCTAAAACTGACCACAAATCATAATCCAGCGGATTAAGATCGGGACTAGACGACGGCCAGTCTTCAGCTCTGATGAAGTCCGAAACGTTCGATTCCAACCAAGACTGCGTGGACCGAGCTTTATGACCCGGCGCCGAGTCTTGCTGGAAGGACCATACTTGGTTATTGAACATGGTGATGTTAAGGGGCTTAACTACCTTCTCAAGAATGGTATCTTGATACACTTGTGCCGATGTTTTGATACCTTTTTCACAAAAATATGGCTCAGTCACTCCTTCATAGCTAACACCCCACCAAACCATCACTGAAGTCGGATAATGTCCACGTTGCACTCTGTCGACTAATTGGGAAGCTTCCTTAGAGCTTTGAGCATAAATACGGTCATTTTGTTTGTTAAAATGTTGCTCAATTGTAAAAATTTTCTCATCCGTAAACAAAATTTTTCTGTGACCTCCCTTTGCGTACCGCTTCAGTAGTTGTTTCGATTTTACCACCCTATTCTTCTTTAAATTATCAGTTAAGAAATGGCCAGTGCGTCTCTTATAGGCTGCAAGTCCTAAGTCATCTTTTAAAATACGCGACATGGTTCTAGGTGCTATCTTCATTTCCCGAGATAAAATCTTTTGCTTTCGGACAGGATTTCTTCGAATTCTTTCCCTTACTGCTTTGACCACCTTTTTCGTACGAACACTACGTGGACGGCCAGATCTTTTTCTGTCACAAACAGAGGAGGTCTCATTGTACCTATTAATAGCCCGGTACACAAACATTTTACTAATACCAAGTGTATGGAGAGTTTTAAAAATTGCATTTGGCTCCATACCTACTTTGTGTAATGCTATCACCGCGATTCGGTTCTCTTTATCACCCCACACCATTTTAATATCGCAAAATATTTTACAATGTATTGGCGCCAAAATGAGAAAACACAATGAACAATCGTATAAAAATGACAGATTCGAAATTCAAATGTAATATTTTTTTATAATTAAGTGTAACAGTATTTATGGCCAGACTAAGTATATCTCTTCAAGCTGGTTAGCTCAATCAACGATCTACGAGTAGTTTAATATCAACTGCCTCGGTGGCACAGCAATAGTGGATGTGACTGTTATGCTTGAGATGTCGAGTTCGATTCTCGGGTCAAACCAAATGTTTGTATGATTTGCAAATATTTGTTTCGAAGTTTGAGTGTTTTTTACATATAGTATGTATGTATTTACAAAAAAAAGTATATAAGCATCTATTAGTCAGTCTAGTTATCATAGCGCAAGTTCTGCTTAGTTTGAAACCAGATGACGTTGTGTGTCAAATGTCCGAAATATTCATTTATTTACTTATTCATTTAAATATTTGCTACAATTTCTTATGACTTTTTTCAGTCGTGAATAAAAGTAGACAAACAGTAATGAAACGTGGGAATACGAAATGTTGACAATTGATAGTTTGCCGTTCATTCGATCTAAGCCAGAACCATTTGAAAATTCTAGGTAAACTTGTGAATTAGAAAAAGAAATATACATAATACATGTACTGTCAGCAGTGGTTCTAGATTCAATACCAGTTTAGAATCTTATAGTCGTAGACTAACTTCGCAATGACAAAGAGACTGTTCGTAAAAACAGTAGGTCTATTTATTAAAAGTATTGTTTTTCTACTGTTTACTAATCAGTGTAAGTTCTAAACACTCTTTAAATACATATGTAGTGACTTGCCTTAACATTATGTGTCTACCTATATATTTATATATATAATATATTATTTATTTAAATTAAATGTTAAGTATACAAACTGTCTTTATTAGTAGATATTATTTTGTTGACAACGGCCGGCGTAGTTATGGTCTATTGTCCATCGACCGGCTACGTCACGCGAGCCGGATGCGTGTGGGCGAGACGGTGATATCTCACTGTTGCGCTTGCGCACACGCACCGCGCCAGCGCGAGATTTGAGGACGGACAGTGCCTTCCTGGTCCTACCGCCGATAATTCGCCGCGCGCTGATACGTTACTTCCGTATTAATTTTACGTTCCCTCGATCTGTCGTTTCTATCACTCTTTTTCCAAACTGAACTTGTGTAGTGTGTAATCCTTTTCAATAAACTTTCATTCTGTTTCTTGTGCACCTTGGACTATTTATTTCTTACTCCATCTTCATTCTTGCAACATCAACCCCACACAATACACTACATTGGTGACCCCGATAAGTTCACGAAGAACTTAGAAAATGACTGCACCGACTGAACAGCAAGACGACGCGAAAATTTTCGGCGAGTCATATCGTGTCGGCGTGCGGGTACCCCCATTCTATCCTGAAAAACCTGCACTGTGGTTTGCTCAGCTCGAGGGCCAGTTTGTACTCGCTAACATATCGAGCGACAGCACAAAGTTCTACCACACGATCGCCCAGCTAGAACCACAATACGCCGTCGAAGTCGAGGACGTCATCACCTCGCCGCCAACAAGTGGTAAGTATGACAAGCTCAAGGCTGAGCTGATAAAGCGTCTCTCAGCATCCCGAGAGAAGAAAGTGAAGCAGCTTCTCATCCACGAAGAGCTCGGAGACCGGAAGCCATCACAATTTGTCCGTCACCTACAAAACCTGGCAGGCCCCGGTGTGCCTGAGGACTTCCTACGGACCATTTGGACAAGCCGTCTACCTCAAGGCACACAAACCATTATCGCATCTCAACCGAAAGCTGCGTTAGAGGAATTAGCAGAGCTCGCAGATCGGGTACACGACGTCATAACACCCAACACATACGTCGCATCGACATGTAGGGACAATACTTCAATACCCTCAACCTCTAACAATGTTGTTGCGGCCATGGAACGCCAGATAGCTGCGCTCACGGAACAAGTCAAAGCGTTGTCTAACGACGTCAGGCGATCTCGACCAGCGCAGAGACAACGATCAAGTAGCCGTCGACGCCACCGTTCGAAGTCTAGGTCGCAATCAAGTTACCGCGACCACCCACTATGCTGGTACCATCAGAATTTCGGGGAGCGGGCTAAGAAGTGCGTGAAGCCGTGCGACTACCCTCCGTCGATTGTCCAAGTGCTGGTCGCTTATTTATCACCGACAAAAGGTCCAAAGTACAATTTTTGGTCGACACCGGGAGTGACCTCTGTGTCTACCCCCGATCAGCAATATCAAAGCGACTGGAAAAGTCTAACTACCAACTGTGTGCGGCTAACGGGACACCGATAACAACATATGGATTCATTAATATGTCGTTGAATCTAGGGTTGCGCCGTGACTTCGCTTGGCGATTTATTATTGCCGACGTTACAAGGGCGATAATAGGCGTGGATTTTCTATCTGCTTATAATTTGGTTGTTGATTGCAGAAACCAACGCTTGATTGACAACTATACTACGCTGTCCACCCCGGCGTCGCCTGTCCGTCATTGTGATGGCGTCTCTTCAGTGAGGGTGAGTCTTGGTGATTCCGCGTATACACACATACTACGGGAATTTCCCGACATCACCCGTCCACACGGTATACACCGCACTATCACACACAATACTGTACATCATATACCTACTACACCAGGGCCACCAGTATCGTGTACACCACGAAGATTGGCTCCGGATAAATTAAAAATAGCCAAGGCCGAATTCGAGGCAATATTGCAGTGTGGCACCTGTCGCTTGTCTGATTCACCTTGGTCTTCGCCTCTTCACCTCGCACCCAAGAAAGATGATGGTTGGCGTCCCTGTGGCGACTACAGGATGCTGAACGCACGAACCATCCCGGATCAGTATCCCATCCAGCATATTCAGGACTTCGCGCATAGTTTGTCTGAATGTACCGTATTCTCTCAAATTGACCTGGTGAAGGCTTACAACCAGATCCCAGTACATCCTGATGATATTTCAAAGACAGCGATTACAACACCGTTCGGTCTTTTCGAATTTCCATTCATGACGTTTGGACTTCGGAACGCCGGGCAGACGTTTCAACGCTTTGTGGATGAAATGCTCAGGGGTCTAGACTTCACATACGCCTACTGCGACGATTTTCTGGTTTTCTCAAAAGACCAGAAAACTCATGAGCTCCACCTGCGTCAGCTTTTCGCCAGGCTCAGAGACTACGGTATGGTCATCAACAGTTCCAAGTGCGTTTTTGGAGCATCAGAAGTTAATTTTTTGGGCTGTCATATATCAGTCAAAGGTACCAGGCCACTGCCTACCAAGGTCGAGGCAGTTCAAAATTTCCCAGTACCTAAGACAGTCAGAGAGCTGCGCAGATTTCTAGGTATGTTAAATTTTTACCGGCGATTCATTCCAGGCGCAGCTACCTACCAAGCACCTTTGAATGCTCTTCTCGTTGGCTCCGTTAAGGATTCACACCCCATACATTTTTCACCTGAGGAGTACGAGGCATTCCAGAACTGCAAGAACAGTCTTTGCCAAGCAGCACTGTTGGCTCATCCTGATTGCAACGCTAAGTTGGCGTTGATCACGGATGCTTCTGACAAAGCCATTGGCGCAGTCTTGCAGCAGTTAAAAGCAGGAGCATGGGAACCTCTTGCCTTTTTCTCACGAAAGCTGAGTGAGGCACAGGTTAAGTACTCTCCTTACGACCGCGAGTTACTAGCTATTTACGAGAGTGTCAAATATTTTCGGCACATAGTTGAGGCTCGCGACTTTGTGATTTATACAGACCACAAGCCTCTCACTTTCGCATTCCACTCTCGTAAAGAGAATTGCTCCCCACGACAGTTCCGTCATCTGGATTTAATAGCCCAGTTTACAACAGACATTCGCCATATATCTGGAAAAAACAATGTCGTGGCGGATACCCTTTCGCGCATTGAGGAGATTACTCAACCTGTGCCCGCTGAAACAATCGCTGCAGCCCAACAGGAAGACCAAGAGCTAAAACAACTGCTTATCGGAGATACATCGCTGCGACTTCAACAGGTAAGTCTACCAGGTTCACAGAAGCAACTATACTGCGATGTCAGTACTCCTACGCCTAAACCATATGTACCCAAAGAGTTGCGCAGGTCAATTTTTCTTAGCCTACACTCTTTGAGTCACCCAGGTACCAAAGCGACCGCGAGGTTGGTTGCTGACCGGTATGTATGGCCTGGTGTTAGAAAAGACTGCCGAGAGTGGGTTCGTTCATGTTTGGCTTGCCAGCGCTCAAAGACCACAAGGCACGTTTCCGCACCAATACACTCATACAGCTTACCAAAATCAAGGTTCGCGTTCATCCACATAGACCTTGTAGGGCCGTTAGCCTTTTGCCAAGGTTATCGTTATTGTCTTACCGCCATCGATCGCTTTACGCGATGGCCTGAGGCAATACCTTTAGCTGATATAACTGCAGAAACAGTGGCAAAGGCCTTACTAAGTGGATGGATCGCTCGTTTCGGCTGCCCATCGGATATCGTAACCGATAGAGGTAGGCAGTTCGAATCCGCACTGTTTAAATGTCTGTCGACCATGGCGGGTTTTCAACATCGCAGAACAACTGCTTCCCATCCAGCCTGTAACGGACTGGTGGAGAGATTCCACCGGCAACTCAAGGCTGCTATCACCTGCCATGGTAACGATAGTTGGGTGGAGTCTCTTCCACTAGTCCTGTTAGGTGTTCGTAGCGCCTTCAAAGAGGACGCTCAGGCTTCAACTGCCGAATTAGTATACGGACAGCCAATGCGACTCCCTGGCGAATTTTTCGACCCGCACAGCGACGAAAGACTTGACATTACCGACTACCTGTCAAGGCTTCGGCATATTGTCAAGAACTTGCAACCATCACCAGCAACCAGACACAAAACTAATAACAAAATTTTTATTTTCAAAGATTTGGCTACTTCAACACATGTGTTTCTTAGAGACTGCGCTGCTGGTGGTAGTTTAAACCCAGCATACTCTGGTCCTCACTTTGTTATTGAAAGAGGTGATAAAGTTTATAAATTGTTGGTAAATGGAAAGCGGGTTACAGTATCCATAGACCGCGTTAAGCCGGCCTTCATACTGCGTGACCCTGACAGCATATCACACTCACCACATACCATCAACAATCACCACAACACACCACAGTCACTACTCAAATCTAACACTCATCACTACACACCTAACGCGGATAATCAGGACCTACGTTCTGCTGACAATGACGTCATCGGAATGACGCGGTCAGGACGTCGCGTTAAATTCCCTGACTATTATCGCCCTTGATGGTCTCTGGAAGGGGGTGATGTAGTGACTTGCCTTAATATTATGTGTCTACCTATATATTTATATATATAATATATTATTTATTTAAATTAAATGTTAAGTATACAAACTGTCTTTATTAGTAGATATTATTTTGTTGACAACGGGCGGCGTAGTTATGGTCTATTGTCCATCGACCGGCTACGTCACGCGAGCCGGACGCGTGTGGGCGAGACGGTGATATCTCACTGTTGCGCTTGCGCACACGCACCGCGCCAGCGCGAGATTTGAGGACGGACAGTGCCTTCCTGGTCCTACCGCCGATAATTCGCCGCGCGCTGATACGTTACTTCCTTATTAATTTTACGTTCTCTCGATCTGTCGTTTCTATCACTCCTTCTTTTCCAAACTGAACTTGTGTAGTGTGTAATCCTTTTCAATAAACTTTCATTCTGTTTCTTGTGCACCTTGGACTATTTACTTCTTACTCCATCATCATTCTTGCAACATCAACCCCACACAATACACTACACATATGATTCTTTTTTTCTTAATATAACCTTATTTAATCTATGATAAGTTACAGTGACATAATAGTAATTTATGATTAATTTAAAACAATATCTAAATTAAATTGCCAGAAAACCTTTTTTCCAGTCCATAAAATTGTTACAGGTCGATGCCTGAACATTAAAGATACTGAAGGCAAAGTAACGTAGAGGGTGTTTTTAAAATAACAGAACGCAAAACAATAGTTTTACGAATTATAGTCTGTTTGTCGGTTTGTCTGTTAGTCTATTGGTCGATTAGTTTGTCTGTGTGTTTGTGCACGTTAATTTATAAAATGGCTTAGCCGATTTTGATGTGATTTTGAGTTATATATGCTAATAAACTTCATTTAATATTTGGTGTTTGTATCGTTTCAAACGGTTAACAAATAAAAAAAAATATATCAGTATAAACATTTGCAGTATCAAACCAGTGACTGTCGTTTGTCTTGTGTTTTATTTTTATTTTATATTTATATTTTACATTAAAAGGCAAATATTATCGTTATAAAATTTACAAGGTAATGAAATTCTTAATTTTTATACCCACACGTAACGTACCGTGTAAATTCACTTAAACACTTCTTTATAATTTTTATTTACCTTTTCACAAAAAATCAAACAATAATAAACATAAAGTTAAGAGTAACAGGTAAGAGTTAGATAGATGGTACCTTAGATTTTATTGTAGATCTACTAAAATCTAATAATTTTATAATACGTTACATTTCTTGAATTGGAACCGTTTGTGTAGCACAAACTGATCAATCATTAACCAGATAAATTTACAATACTTGGCAGTGAAATATTTTCTTGTAGATATATTAAGTATTTAGTCCGTATGGTTACGGATAAAGAATACATAGTGTTACCACCCCTATTCATCCCATGGGTGTCGTAAAAGGCAACTAAGGGAACAAGGTATGCAAGACATCATTACAAAGAGAAGGAAAACTTGAAACAAACCCTATTCCAACCCGCCTGGCCAGCGTGGTATAGTAAGCCAAAACCTCCTTGCTAAGGAGAGGCCTATATCCAGCAGTGGACTGTAAAAGGCTGTTGACGATGATGATGATGATGATATTCGTGGCGAAAGCATGTATGTCAGAAAGTTACAGCGCTCCCTATTGATGACAGTGTCGTTTATTCCTTCATACTAATTTAAATTTAAAAATGTAATATTATAATGAGAAAGTGTTTCTTTTCCTATCTTTACCTCTTTGAGCTTACCATTGTACTGATTTTATGTAAAATTTAACTTTTGAAAGTATATACGTGACGATAAGACCAGTATTTTTCCCGTGTCAATCAATACACGCGGGTAAAGCTACGGGAAAAAACTAGGTTGGGATATTCATTATACTACTCTATATATCAATCCTCATCGTTCAAATTGTCTCTGTGGAGAGAACGGGTATGATGTCCCTCCGACATAAAGGGAGGATCCTCTGACCAGGCGAGGTGATGATGCCTGGCGAGCTGCGGCCCAACGGTTGATATTGGTTTTTTTTATTTGAGAGCCTGCCAAGGTGATTCTAATCTGCCTGATGGAAAGCATGAATAGAATCCAAAAGATCTAGTTACCATAGTCATTGCGAATGCTGACAATGTAGTATGGTGACCTACACTATGGCGGCCTATTAAGATGCTTTTTTCCGCCTCACTTGAGAACGTAAAAGGCATGACAGTCATCATAGTATTACACACATCGTAGCATTGTATTGCACACACTAACTACGACAACTGCCACCCCTGCATCAATGGATGTTGTATATATGCTAATTGCCACGCGAATCTCTATTTCGAGATACAGGATTAGTAATTGCTTCATAGTTCATAGTTCGATGTATTTTCGCTAGATGACGCTGTTGTATATTTTAGTTTGTACTGTATGTGAAAGTCGCCACAGTCTCCATACACACTAAGAAAGTGAACAAGTGAACATTTCCTAGCATAAAAGTTGATTTAGAATGTGCACTTCTCTATTGCAGATACTGGATGTATTTGCAATGTATGGGAAAACGTGTGACGTTCTTCAGATAAAGAGCGGTATATGCCACAAGGGATTGAAAATGATACTGGACGATTCCCTTGGCTCGGCGTTGTACAGCATGGATTTTGTTAGTCCAATATTTTGTTAATATTCTACTACTTCGTGGATGTTACTACCATCGATTTAGTCATATTTTGACTTACAATGTATTTTATAGTAAATATACCTTTTTCAGATGTAGGAGATAAACGTTCTTACACTATTTCAGGAGCAGTGTTAATACATCCAGTGTTTGCTATTGCAGGAGCTGAAGATATAGCTAAGATTAACCCTGTAATGCTAGAGTACGGATAAGGTGATAGGGGATGTTCTTGATACTCCTTCAAAAGTTTCTTGTTCCCTCCAATTTACGGGTTGGCTGTTTTTTTGTGTTATCATGTTAACTATTTCAAAATGAATATAGGATCACAGAGGAAGTGTTTTATAATCGAGCTATTTTTCTCGTACCTCCTTCATTCCAATGTGGAACATCATCAACGTTCTTTCGAAAAACACAAAGATTATTTAGTCCAAAAAGTCGTCAGTTTCTACTCAATTCGTAAAAAATAACTGTCCGCTGCAAAGATCTGCGCAGGTAAGTGTCTCATGCAACAGCTAAACCTGCTATGATTATATACTCGTAGAACACATATCATAGAGTTTACACTGTAAAGTTTTTTGCTTAAATATGGGAATGAAAATTTAGCAATCTTATTAATTACAGTTTTAGAAGTCTAGTTTTCTATTTCTTTTTTATTCTTTCGGTTGATTTATTGCCCTAGTGGCCAGTGGTACTCCCCTCTAAGCTAGAGGTCGTGGTAGTAAAAATAATTGTGTGACAAGTACGATCGTTGTTTTGTGTCTGGATGTAATTTATCTATGATATGTATGTTTTAGACACCATTATTGAAGCTATAATTATTTTGCTGTGTTAGGGAAAATTGATGAGAGTAAATTTTTATAATACAACCGCAGACCATCACTAAAACCGGCACCAGTCAACATTTTATTTTATTTATATGCAAATAATGGTTATCGGTAAGAAATCGCCGTGAGCGATAAGACCACCTTTTGTTAAGTTTACATAATTTGTTATTTATTTTTCTGTTGTTCCTATTGATATGTGACAATAAAGATTCATAAATAAAAAAAATTAACTAGATAATGTAACATAATAAAACTTTCTTTTAATGTTTCAAATTCCGTTTTTTCTATTATTAGTGTGTCGTTATATTATTAACAGTCATATATTATTAGTAGTGTCGTTTTCTTTACAAACACAGGATAATGCGAAGGATAAAATTTTAAAAAGATTTTTATCTTGTTACGGCAAAAAAGTATAACTTGCCACGTGCATACATAAGTACTCATATACGTTTTTTATGTATGTTTATCAGCTGTATAGTTACCAGAATATAGATTCTGTCTAATTTGGGGAGGTCTATATCCAGCAATGGATGTCTTTTGGCTGAGAAGAAGAAGATTCATAAGAAAATCTCATCTCTACACATTCCTATAAACTAGAAGTGAGCCTATAAACGAATTCAAAAGTTTTTGAAAACGATAGGAATTACAGGAATATATATAATAATTAAATTATGAAATCGCGTAAGGAGCTTTCACTATATGTATGTATAGATTCGAATAAAAAATTCGATTGCATGATGCAAAATAATAATCACTCGTATTATGTAGGTCAGAATATTTTCGTTAATTGCCACTAAAATATGTATTACTGTACTTAATGAGACTACACTGAACTGATACAAATTTATCAGGTGCGTAAAAACGTGTTATTTTTACAATAATAATTTTATTACAGTCACTAGATCTTTTCCGAGGTATATTGGTGCTTGTGACGTAAATGAACGTGGTAGAATATTATTCAAGGATACTGCTGAAATAACTGCAACAAAGAATTTTGCAACGGGATATTATCTGGTAAGTGTTTATTTATATTTGTAGAAAATGCAATACTAACGCGGAGTCTGACTCTAGAACGCGATAGAACATATTTCACGCCAAGCGTGAAATATGTTCTATCGGCACTTATAGTCTTACTTACTGGACACGTTTTTTCTTTCTCACTATAGTTAGCCCTTCATAAGTGAGGAACTTGATCTTGGTCATCATTACGTACTCTATACGGTGTAAGTTATTGGTCTGTATTGTTTTCTATCTTCTCGCAGTTATTAACTTTATGGTGAATCCTTTATGAGTTTTCCATCGAGGTGGTAATCAGCTTCATTACCATTTACGTGTGTGATATGAAACAACATAATTCCTACAGTTTTGTCTTTGCAAAAAAAGTTTATATATTTCATAATTTTTAGAACAGTGTATAAATTTAAAAAAAAAACTCTAGAAAACCACACCTTTATTTTGAGTTGAGAGGAGATTGACCTATGTGTATCCATCAATATTCAAATCTAAGTTCAATTTTAGCGTTACTTCACATAACAGTAACTTTTTAACACGTTTTTACTAGCTCCATATATATGGATTCGGTATGTCATCTATTGTATATCACCTTCTTTAAAAGTCAGATCGAATTGAAACTTCGAACACATATATAGGGCCGTTGACACTACATTAGTTTAACAAATTTATCCAAGAATTTTGATCAGGATCTGAGGACGGTAGTGTCTTGTACCATGTACTAAAACGTGTGCTGAAGCATATGTGACTTATTTGGTAAATTACACACATTTGGAACTAGCCGAACTAAAAAGTAGAAAAATATTTTATAAGAGTTCAAAAAGAGAGATCTTTTCATCGTAAAAAAGTGTGAGTTGCTATTTAAAATACTTACAGCAATTGACATCTAGCACCTCATGAATGACTCATCTTTTTTAATTTAGTGTGTTTACTTACGTTTCACTTTAGTGTTTTAAATTGTAACTTATTTCACACACTCTATTCGAAATAATGTATTATTATTGACGTATTTAGGTAAGTGTAACACAAGAAGCTTCTTTCTATTCCGTCGAGATAGATTTGTATGTGAACCCAAGGGCCAATACTGTCATATGGGTAGAAAATTATAGCTATCGAGCCATGGAAGGAATGACGTACAATCAAGAGAGATCTGGCGCGCTTGAAGAGTTAGTAAATTTCATTTATTACCTATTGTAAACCAAAACATTTATCTATAAGGAAAACTCGTGCATAAAGCTATTTAGGAATCAGTATATAATTAAATTTCGATAGTACAAAATTTTGTGCAATGCCAGCTAAAGTTATACTGGTCAACACTTACATTCAAAACAATCGAATACAATCGCTAACCGACTCACTGGAACTACTCACTCCTGGCACTGGTACGCTCCACAACAGAGTATAAACCGCTGACTTATTAGTATATCGACCTTTGGTCTTGGAGGGGAGTGATGTGGCGACTTTCACATTATAGCACAAAGAAAAATACACAACAGCGCCATCTAGCGAAGATACATCGAACTACGAAGTATGAACGAAACGTATGAATGTAATGAACTATAATGCAGCTACTAATCCTGTATCGCGATATAGAGATTCGCGTGACAATTAGCATATATACAACATCCCGACGTCAACCGTTGGGTCACGGCCCGCCAGGCATGATCATCTCGCCTGATCGGAGGATCCTCCCTTTGTGTCGGAGGGACATATGATACCCGTCCCTTCGCATCGGTCACCATAATAATTAATGAGTAGTTTGTGCTGAGGATGTATTAAATTATTGCCATACTTTACGCTTTTTACAGGTTGGAGTGTTTCATTTATTTCAAGTCAACAGCATATATTGAATTTAAGTTTACATTTTCCTTTAAAGCCTACCTATACGTTGTTTTGTATGGAAGGCTAGGAGAACCGGGCTTTCATCACCCACAAAAGAGTAAACAAACAACAACAAATTGGTGGCCTACTCACAAAATGAAAATGCATCAATTTGTCCCGTTAAATAAATCCTACTGGTCACTTCGGTAAAGAGAATGATGTAGTGCAAGAACCATGTTTTTGGTACCTATGAGCCGGCTAATCAGTTACACCACGACCTCACAAATATCGCTTTTATATACGAGTATATTAATACACTTGTATTATAAAACTAAAGAGTTTGTTTGGTTTAACCAGTCAATCTCCGAAATAACTAATCCGATTTGAAATATTCTTTAAGTGTTAGATAGTCGTAAGGTAATATCACGCTACAACTAATAGGAGCGGCATATCAATCAGAAATGTTGCTAAAATGGGGAAAAAATATTACTTTTAAGTGTTTCCACTGTATGTGTTGCGTAAACCGTTAACACTTAGCAAAAATTATGTATAGCTCTTTTTAAAAGTTGTAAATAAAATTTCACTACAGCATATACCTATCTTTTCAGTTAGCTTACTTAAACCTCTTTTATGGTAAACAAATTTGTTCACACTGTATAACTGCACGCGACGACCAATAAAAGACACAGACAAAGTTGGTCGAGTCGACTTGTATCTAGACATAAAAATCTTTTATTTTTTTAATAGCCTGCCAAAGTGACTCTACTCTGCTTGATGAAAAGCATGAATAGAATCCAAAAGTTGTAGTCATCATACTCTTTGCGAATGCTGACAATACAGTATGGTGACCCACGCTGCGGCGGCGAATTACGATACGATTTTTACGCCTCACTTGGGGACGTAAAAGACATGACAGTCATCGTAGCATTGTATTGCACATATTTACCACAATAACTATCACCCCTGCATCAATGGGCCCCCGGTCGTGTTTCGTTGGTGAGTGCTAGTTAGCAACGAAACACGATAGTACGAATGCTGTCGCTTTAGGTTGATCTTCTGTGGGAGGGTAGTACTGCCCCGAACGAGGCGGCCCGTTCGTGCTAAAATCAGCGTGACTTTTCTACCTGGTGATCGTGTATTTGTTATAGAACTCCTCCAAAACGACTTGAGCGATTTTTATGAATTTTTGTTTGTATATTTAGCAGTTTTGAGAATAAGTCTTATTTTATTTTGTATACCGGCCGTCTCCAGATGTTTAAAATTTATTTTTATAATTTGGCATAGAATAATACTTGCAACCTAAAATTTTCTGCCATTTACAACTAACCTCTATTTTATAAATAATTTATATGATAAAACAATGTTTGACGGGTCTTCCTCCTCAAGTCTTTCATTGTATTTCAGTATTCAGAGAAACAGACTTGATATTGAAGGGAGTAACGTGTTTATATATGTTAAACTTCTGTCTATTCCCTGGCTGGCACTTACATCTACTCGTTAACTAGATTGCCTCACAGAGAAAAAGGTGCAAACAAGCAGACGAGTCCGAAATAAAATTTTCTGCAACTTTGTTTTCCATGCAACGTTTAAAGGCCTTTGTTTACATTTCTTAATGAGGATGATCATATAATACAAAATGATCAGGTTGCCTCTAAGTTTTGTACATAACTCTCTTTGTATTTGTGCGTTTATTAAAGACACGTATTAAATATAAATATAGACATTTAGAGAATGTATCAACTATAATAGGAATAGCCGCAAAAATAACAAGAATTTTGCATTATGTTGATTTTTTAAAGCAGTCTGTATATAAATATATTAAAATTTTTGCTCGGGTAAAATCTAAACATGTTGATAACTATTTGTTATACATTGATAAATACTGTACCTTGCGTACAAAAATAAAATAATTGTAAGTTGTAGACATAAGGATATGGGAATTTTTTAAAGGAATATTTTCTATATGCTTGGTTTGGCCTTGAAAAAGGGAAAATATTAATGTAATATTTTACTTTTAAACTCTTGTGATTTATAAATGAAATAAACTAGATTAAATCTTAAGCTGTTTTAGATAAACAAGTAGTTAACTAAAGCTACAACTGAGGACTACGTACTAGAAAAAATAATAATATGACTATTATATGCAGAAATACTTGTTTACTTACTTATGAATAAATAGTTTTATTTTTATTTAATTCCTGGATGTTCAACCTGTTTCGGACTCGATGGGGCTTCTTTTCAAGGAGTCTGACTGAGGTCACGCTATCAATCACTACGTATTGGTAATAACGTAAAAGTAAGTATTTCTCTACATTACTACAATACTAAAATATTGTTCAGACCTCTTTCACTCACAGTATTTATAAGTTTTTAATATTTACCTCACCGGTTTTTCTTATATTTATTGTAGTCTTTCGTGGCAAGCCTGGAACTGGGGATAAGCACAATAATACTACAAATTGACATGCCGGAAGCATCACTAGAATATTGTAGATTGAAAATACAGCCGGTTTGGAAACCCGACAGTGATGATTAAGAATACTGAATGTCACCACCGCTATTTTCATAATGAGTATCATCATATAATAGGTGACTAAGGCAGCAAACTACTCACAACACGAAGAAGGAAACCTTGAAACAAACCTTGTACTAAACTATCTTGACAGCGTGGTATAGTAAGCCAAAACATCCTTTTATAAGGAGTAGATTAAATACAGAAGATCAATTGCCAAGTCATATTTCCGTTAATAAATTTGAAAGGGAATATGACATGGCAATTCTTAAGATATCTTAAATATCGAAATTATAAATGAAGATAAAGTAACATTGCACTCGAGTAGCAGTTTAGATTGTTTCAAAACATTCTTATGATCACACGCTTGTGTACGGAATATATTTTTTCCGGTTTCTTCGAACGTTGATGTTATTACGTAAGGTACTAGTATAGGAGCTAGCAACGTTTTCAAGAAAGAATTTTAGGTCAGCTGATTTTGTGATATGTCGTCCTTCTTGCACTTTCGGTTAGAGTCTGGGCTATCTGGCTGGCGGTAGCGGTTGCGTTCATTAGTGCGCATCCTACCTGTCCAGGTAATAATCCTGTATTTTAAAAACATTTTAGAAGGCGTAATTTTTAATTTTTTGTTTTTAAATAAGTCTACCTGACATACTTTTTTTATTGCCAGACATTTTTGACATTGCTAACTTTGTGCCATACGTGATTTTTTAATTTTTTTTTTTTAAATTTCAAAGTATTTTATAATGTCTGTAATTTTAATATTATGTTATTTAAATATAAGAAAACTTAAAATAAATTTGCCAGACATTAATTCGATTGTTAAGTCTTGAATTAAAATTAAAAAGTCATGAAAAGTATTGCAGTATGATGCTAGTAGTCCGAGAGAGACCATTTCAGAATAATTCGAGAATGATACAGAGAACCATTATGAAAGCAAATTACTTTTCACTGTGCGTATAATAAAAAATAATAATAATATGTATCTAGGTTTTTCACAGTCCTTGGGAATACCCGAATCTGGCGTGAAACAAATGCTACAGGAACGCTTTTTAGGCCGCCTAAAAAAAGTACTTAAAATTCTTTTATCGGGACCTAAACGGGCCTGATATAGACTTTAAAGCGTCGTCGTCTTGGCTACGGTATGGTGATCTCTTCAGAGAAATCGAAGGTTTTGTTTGTGCAATTATGGACGAAGTTATCATGATAAATAACTACCGGAAATATATCCTGAAATATCTGTCGGGCGTGCCACCGTCCTGGAGAATCTATTAGGCATATTATTTCTGGTTGTCCTCGTCTTGCTAACGGTGAGTATTTGCACAGGCACAACCAAGTAGCCAAGATCGTACACCAACAACTTGCCCTTAAATACCAACTTGTCAATTTTGAAGTACCTTACTACAGGTATGTGCCCGACCCAGTTCTCGAGAACGGTCGTGCTACGTTATATTGGGATCGATCTATTATCACAGATAGGACTATTGTTGCCAATAAGCCTGATATTGTGGTGATAGATCGATTAGAGCGCCGCGCAATGATTGTCGATATCGCCGTTCCTCATGACGAGAATCTCGTGAAAGTTGAAAAAGAAAAACAATTGAAGTGTTTGGATCTGTCTCACGAGATTGCCGACGTGTGGAATGTGGATTCGGTGATTATTGTTCCGATAATCATATCTGTTCATGGATTGATAGCGAAGAGCCTCGACCAACACCTTAAGAAGATCACGTTAGAAGTGTGGATCAAGGGTCTGATGCAGAAGGCAGTCCTCCTTGACACGGCCCGTATTGTGAGGAGGTTCCTGTCTTTGGAGCCTTAACCACCGGTGTCTTGGTCCCTGTACCCGATGTCAGTGGTCTACTACTATTTGTTATATTTTTAAATGTGTATTTTTTATTTTTTATATATTTAAAAATGTAATAAATATGTGTATATAATGAAATAAAGAAAATAATAATAATAATCATTCTAGTCAGAGCAAGTTTCAAAAAAATTTAAGTATAAAAAGGAATATAAAATTAGATTAAAATTTAAAAAACAACACTTTTTATTTAAATTGTTCTGATTACTAAATGTAAATTATAAATAAGTAATATTAAGTTTTTCAAGTTGTTTCAGCCTTTTATATGAAAAGTATTATGTTATCGTTATGTCCTTTACAAAAAACACATTTTATTTTATCACTGGCCATTGTAACCAAATTAAAAAATAAACATTAAAATCAAAACAAAAACAAATATGTGACATTAGACTGACGCTATCTTGCAAACTTGCCTGTCGCGCCACTGTCGTTGTCTATCACTCTCGCGCCTTTAGCTGTCTCTCTCGGACTACAAGCATCATACTGCAATACTTCATGACTTTTTAATTTTAATTCAAGACTTAACAATCGAATTAATGTCTGGCAAATTTATTTTAAGTTTTCTTATATTTAAATAACATAATATTAAAATTACAGACATTACAAAATACTTTGAAATTTAAAAAAAAAAAATTAAAAAATCACGTATGGCACATAGTTAGCAATGTCAAAAATGTCTGGCAATAAAAAAATTATGTCAGGTAGACTTATTTAAAAATAAAAAATTAAAAATTACGCCTTCTAAAATGTTTTTAAAATCCAGGATTATTACCTGGACAGGTAGGATGCGCACTAATGAACGCAACCGCTGCCGCAAGCCAGATAGCCCAGACTCTAACCGAAAGTGCTAGAAGGACGACATATCACAAAATCAGCTGACCTGAAATTCTTACTTTTCAAACGTTGCTAGCTCCCGTACCATACAGTCTTTGGGAAACGATATCGTTGTGGAAAAGTCACACCACTACGAGATACATTTGACATGTAGTTTTCCTTCGACACTAATCCAAGTTTGAGTTTAACATAATCATTGGAATAATTAATTAATACCTTCTCGTGTAAAATGATAAACAGTGTGTGTCTTTTTCTGTTGTTTACTTATGAGTGTAAGTTTAAAAAATATTACATCCATATTTATTTTTTTACTTTTACTTTTCTTTTACTATTATTTTACTAAAAAATTGGGTTTTTAGATAGAAGACAATTAAAACAGTATATCAATATAAGAAAAAGAAAATCATGAACTTACAAAATTCTTTAAGTAAAATTTCTGAAGAGGTTTTGTTGCAATAACTAACAAAGACAAGATCGATTATTTTATATACTTTAAAATAACTTCACACGTTGTATAATTATCAATAGCCTTTTATAGTCCACTGTTGGACATAGGCCTCTCCATAGCAAGAAGATTTTGGCGTACTATACCACGCTGGCCAGACGGGTTGGAATAGGGTTTGTTTCAAGTTTTACTTCTCTTCGTAGTGATATTTTCCTGAATAGTTTGTTCCCTTAGTCGCATCTAGGGATAAATTAGAGGCAAAATATATTATTCAAACCACTTTAATAATTGGATTTTGAATAAAATTTCTGTGATCACACAATCATATGTATTTTTTTTTATCATATGTAAGAATTGGACGTACAAAACTTACCCAAGGACCAAGATACCGGTAGTTAGGGCTCTAGAGACAGGAACCTCCTCACAATACGGGCCGTGTCAAGGAGGACTGCCTTCTGCATCATACCCTTGATCCAACTTTTTAACGTGAGCCTCTTAAGGTGTTGGTCGAGGCTCTTGGCTATCAATCCGTGAACAGATATGATTATCGGAACAATGATTACCGAATCCACATTCCACATATCGGCAATCTCGTGAGACAAATCCAAATACTTCAATATTATTATAATTGTATAAAAAGTGTTTTCTGGATATTCTCAGTCCCATGTCAGAAACTTGCGGTATCTTCTACTCTTTCAATTTTTTTTTCATATTTTATTCCCAAGAAACATTGACGACAGGGAGACGACCTCAGAAAAGGGGAACCAGTCAAATCTTTTGTAATTTTATAATTTGCGTCGACCTAAAATATAACTGGGTCAATGACGGCACAAATTATAATAATGCGAGAATAAGTTCCAGTCAACTTTTGTCTTTCAGTAACTGAAGACTCACTGATATTTATGTGGATACACGTGGTGACGAGTTACGAGTACGGAGTGAATACGAGTATTCATCCCATAGGTATCATAAAGTCCTCTAAGGTAACTAACTGCGTAGTTAGTTTCCTTAGTCGGCTTTCAAGTTTTCTTTCTTGATGACTGTCATGCCTTTTACGTCCCCAAGTGGGTGTGAAAAAGCATTTCACAAAGCCGCTATAGTGTGGGTCACCATACTGCATTGTCTGCATTTACAAAGTGTATGGTGAACACAATTCTTGGATTCTATTCATGCTTTCCATCAAGCAGAGTAGGACAAAATCTTTTTTCTAATTATTACGTCCAGCAGTCGATAAATAATGAAGAAAAAATTAACTCTAAAAACTAAATTGCGTAAAAAAAGAAACTTGATTTTAGGTGTGGTTCTAAATTTTCGCTAATTTCATTTTAATATGAAACATTATAATTTATTATATTATCTTACTAATATATATTGGTTTTTATGACAGAGCTACTACTTGAAATATATTTCAGTTAATAGATATGATTGTTCTGTGTGGGAAAAATTACCATGTGCACCAGACGATAAACAGATTATGCCAGAAGGTATTGAGAAGGACACTGGACGATTCCCTTGGCTTGGCATCATACAATATGGATTTAGTAAGTTAATTTTAATTTATGTTTTCATAATAAGCAATAAAAGTAATAAATTAGAAATTAAATAACTGTGAAGAACATTCAAAAATCCCTTGAAATATGAGGGCTTTGACTAATAAATTTAAAAGGTCGACCTGATTTTATTTCAAGGTAACTTGTTAATTCGATTTAATTAAAAATAAACGAGTAGACACGTCATCGGATGGTTAGACTTTATCGTCACTTATATGTACTTATTCAGTTCAAGAGTAACTTCATCAAATAACCTGTTGCTTCTGGCACTTTGAATTGTACGCTAGCATTTTGCTAGATTCGATCCATCACCAAATCCCATTTTACCGTATCTGTTTTTTTTTTTTATATTAAACCTACCAAAGTGACTCTATTCTGCCTGATGGAAAGCATGAATAGAATCCAAGAGCGGTGGTCGCCATACTCACTGCGAATGCCGACAGTGCAATATGGCGACCCACGCTATGGCGGCCTAATGAGATGCTTTTTCACGCCCCGCTTAAAGGACCCGAGATCGTAGTGGGACGGAAACACGTGCGTACAGATTGTAAGATATAAATATATTAATCAATTTCCAGATGTGGGAGACAAACGTGCTTACGCTATTACAGGAACAGTGCTTATTCATTCGCTATATGCAATTGCTGCAGCCGAGGATTTGGCGAAAATTGATCGTACAAGTCTTGAGTGAGCATATTTCTGTATTCGATTTAAAGAATGTTAATCACCTCATTATCATTATTATCAACAACCTTTAAGAGTACACTTCCTGGATATAGACCTCTCCATAGAAAGAAGGTTTTGATCTAATATACCACCCCGGGCCAGGCGGGTTTGTATTGGCTTTGCTTCCAGTTTTCCTTCCTTTGCAGGGATATTATCCTGCGTAGTTTAATCCCTTAGCCGGCTCTTACGATACCCTTGCCATGAAATGAACAGAGGTGGTTACACTTTTTATCATCTAAAATAAAGATCTGACATCATGTTTTGGCTTTGCATCGCCCTAAAGCCGACTGGTAGGAAATGCATAGGGCACTATGTCCACCTTTGTCACTTTTATGCGCATAAAGTATAAATAAAAAAATATAAATATCCGTTACACAATCTGTAGGGCTAGCCCATATGGGAAGTATGTGAAAGTATAAAAGCTTTGAAATTGAAAATGAGTTTTCATTTTTTCAAAACATTTTGTGAATCGATCTCACTGCATCATATTCGCTAAAATTTTATATTTTTATTTCTTACCTGAGCTGAAAAAAAATATATAAATGTTTGTAATACAGAAACAACACAGAGCTAATTTTCTGGAAAACTGCAACTTATAAAGTTGCAGCACCAGTTAAAGACTATATACTGCATCCAGAATTTGAAGGTGATATTACAACGGCAACTTTAGCGTTGGTGAGCATGGTTCATCCGTTTGAAACCGACTTCAATGAATTCATAGGTATGAAAATTAGTTGACTAAAAATAACTTTACCATTAGACGACTTCGTGGGAAAGAGCTATGGTTCAATAAATATGAGCTGGCTCGATCAGAGTGATACCATCACCTCGTAGAAAACCTGCTCTAAACAATTATCTTGTGTAGTATCGCAGTAACGATACGCCAGTCCGTTTCTAAAACTGAAAGTAAGAAATACCGTGAAAATAAAACAAGAAAATAACATCTATGACAATTTAAGGAATATAATATTATGCTTTGGAAAAAACTTGTTTATACCGATTACTTTGTATCCTTTGATATATTAAACATTATGCTCCTAAGTGTCCACAAATATTTTGCACACCTCTAGATTTTGTAAGATTAACACAAACGAGAACAACTATGAATTCAAAAAGAATATTCTACTAAATACATAATATTGTTGTTAAACTAAGAAGTTTAAGGGTTTTATTTATGTCCAAAGATATAGACCAGAAGTTTACGATTGATAGAATAACCGTCTAGTCCACCTTTCGATAGATTTATGGGAAAGTAAATTTAAAAGACTGCAATCAATTTGAAGCTCAACTCCTCAACGTTCTTTGTAAATTACAACCTAATTTCTAATTCTCCCATTAATTTAATTTTAGCACCAGTTAAACCAGTCTGTTTGCCTTTATCTGGAATCGGCACATACACTGACATGTATGCTGTTAAATTTACTGATGGTAAGTGATTGATTACCTTATATTTCGAAAGATTGATATGTTTTTAATATCTAAATGTATTTTATTTACTAATGGAATATTAGTCTTCAAGTCGAAACTCAAATAAATGTTTTTTTTCTTATTATTTCAGTTACGGGGGAACTACAAAAAGAAGTGTATAAAATGAAATACATCGATAAAACAGAATGTGACAATTTTTATGTTCATAGACAGGTTATTAATTTTCATTGATTTTTATTTTGAAATTAGTTACCGGTCGGTTTCGCAAGCATGCGGCATTACAGGTGTTGCTGCCGCTATCATCAGTTTCTTGATTTTACTCGTATTGTCTTCTGACCACTTCTATTGATTAACATGCTGTGAATTTTATTGGGATTTAGATATTTGTTTAAGTTTAAAAAAATATATAATATAAAAACTCTTTTTGATAGTGATATCAAACTTAAAGATATGGTATCGCTAACTTTTTTGAAAAACTAAAGTAATGAATATTTGATTACAGATTTATTAATTTAATTCAAACCGTTAAGGCAGCATATTAAAACATATTTGGATTCGACTGTATTTATTACTAATTATTATTGAAAGCATGTATTTACATATACATATATCCCGCAATAGTGCCGGAGATCACTTCGAACATACAAATTCTCAAACTACCACTTTTTGATATTAGAATATTAGATATACGAATTTTAAAGTCTGGTTTTGGCCATAGTATTTATTTATCCATAATAATAAAACAATTAAAAATATTCAAGTAGTGGTAGTAGTGCATTTAAGTAAGTAAAATACGTAGTAATGCATAATGTCTCATATTTTTGTTTAATTTTCCTTTTTAAATATTTTTAAGGGACCTATTCTTTTTAATTGAAGAGAAAAAATATATAGTTTCTGCTGCTGCAGTATTGATTTAACCTAGACAATAAGTAGTATATAAAGATCTTATGTTAACTGACAGAAGATATTCTCATCATTAGCGTATAGCATACAGTCATCTAATAACTGTAGACAATCCAGAATAACAAAAAAAAAACTTTCATCGCACAGTTACATTATGAAAAAATGAATCCTACGAACCCGTTGTGCGCGGCATCATTCAACGGCACATCGATCTGTGTCTGGGATTCCGGAACTGCACTTATCAGTCGTCAATCATGGGGGTTCTGGCAATTGGTGAGTGAATCACTTATTTAATTAATGCAAAACTAGCATAGAAGTTAATACTCTATAGTTTAAGTTTATATTCGTGTGGTGACGGATTAATCTATTCATCTATTCAATAATTGGGTGTTGTTAGAGCCAACTGCGTGAGACAATATACTCTTAAAAGCTTTTGCACTGAGGGAAATTTGGGACGAATTCTATACCAACCTGTCTGGTCAGCGTCATATAGTAGCTCAAAACTTCCTTTCTAAATAGAGGCCTATGCCCAGCTGTGGATAACTAAATAACGTTAATTATTATAATGATAGTTCAATGAAGAATTATTTTCACTGAATGAAATGATAAGTTTATTAGTTTCAAAATTTCTCAATTTGTATATTCTGTTCTTATTTCTTTATTAAATATTGTTCAGTACATGTTGTTACTGAAGTAAACAAGATAAATAATATTAGCGTGTCTTGATGATTGTTACAGGTCGGTTTTGCCGTAAGGGGACCCGGTTGTGCTGCACCAACAAAATTTCTGAACATAATAGATTATATGCCATGGATCAACGACATAATCCAAAGTACACCATTCCAGGATATCTACGATGATGAAAATCATGAAGGACTCACGATTGGTCTTCGTCGATTATCACCTACAAAACTCGTTTTCTACCCAAGTATGCATTTCTTTATCAACTGATTCTTCTTTTATTAAATATTTTATTAATATATATATATATATATATATATATATATATATATATATATATAATATATATATATATATAATATATATATATATATATATATTTATATATATATATATATATATATATATTTGTCTGCGGCTTCGCTCGTGTGGAATTTGATCTGCCACATGAAGTTTCGTAATAGATCATTTTAAATTAATATATTTTTTTAAGAAAAAGGATCCTATGTTACTTCTTATACCTCCAAAAAGATATGTACAGAAAACGGTAACAAACAAACTTACATTTATATTAGACACACGTTTATATCAGAAGGGATTTACGAAAGTAACTCTATCTGTTACGATTTCACGTTAAACCAATGAATTGATTTGGCTGAAATTTAACATGTAGATATTTTGATTCCTAACAAATAACATGGACGGACATCGAAGAACTTTCAGTGTTATAATTGTCATACACACGGTCGGAACCGCGAGAAGACTAGATTTTTTTATTCTATTAATTGAAGGCTTCTTTTTTTATTATAAGAGCCTGCTAAAGTGACTCTACTCTGGCCGATGGAAAGAATGAATAGAACCCAAGAGTTGTGGTCACCATACTTATTGCGAATGCAGACAATGCAGTATGGTGACGCATACTGTGGCAACTCAGTAAAATACTTTTTCACTCGTCTTTTGGGGACGTAAAAGGTATCAGTCATCGTGGCATTGTATTGCACACACTTACCACAACAACTATACCCCTGCATCAATGGGCCTCCGGTCTCATATTCACCAACGAAACGCGACAGCACGGATGCTGTCGCTTTAGGTTGAGCTTCTGTGGAAGGGTAGTACTGCCGCGGTCGAGCCGGCTCGTTCCTGCTGAAATCAGCGTGGCTCTACTATCTAGAATTAAATTAACTGAAATAATTGTTAATAGTAGTTATTTTGTTGTAAAAACTATTATATATACTTAACATCTATTGCAGTTCCTGCAGTTTTGCCACGATACATCGGTGAATGCGACGTTGACCGTCGCGGTAGAACTTTATATAGAGATTCCAGTCAAGTACTTAGTAACGTGCACTTTGGACAAGGTTATTATATTGTAAGTAATGATAAGTTTCAAACTGGGATAATTTTCAATATAGATAAAACTAGCTTACCCAGCGAACTCTGTTCCGCCTTAGAGGCAATAAATAAGTAGATTTTGGATTTTGGACTAAACCGCGGTGGAACGGTATAAAAAGTCCTATGTCCGTCTCCTGGTTCTAAGCTACCTCCCCACCAATTTTCAGCTAAATACGTTCAGCCGTTCTTGAGTTATAAGTGGTGTAACTAACACCACTTTTTTTTACATATACTTATATATATATATAGATATTAAGTTGGTTACCATACGCTTCAAAAACTCGAAAGATTCTGCACAGACTGAGCTCAAACTTGACAGGAAATAAAAGTCGCTTCAGAGAGAGCTTTTAACTATTTTTTCCATGTCAGTTTTGTTGCTCACTTTTCATCAGTTCCACCATAGTAAGTCGTAGCGAATCATAGTAAGATACAGCTAATCTTTCACAAAAAGTTCTGCACCAATTGAGCTACTTTTGATACAAAAAAACAAAAAAACCGGCTCAAATATGTTTTTTTTTAAATTTTTTTGAAACACACTGGACCACTATGAAACGTATGTAATATTATTTTTTTTACAATTAAAGATTAATGAATATATTCATACAAATTACGGTTTTCAAGCGTTAATAATTTCCAAAATGAGCTGTGACGACAGGCGAATGGAGAAATTATAAATCCCTTGCTAGGATTATAAAATATGTTCTATACCTTCACTCAGCCACTGTTTTATTATTATTTGTGTTTAGGTATCTGTAACACAAGATGCATCTTTCCATTGTGGTGAAGTAAATCTACGTGTAAGTCGTAGGACCAATGCTGTCATGTGGGTAGAAAATCATTGCCAGAGAGCATCGGAAGGAATGGCTTATCATCAAGAGAGAACTGGCACGCTTGAAGAGTTAGTATAATGTTTATTATGATTTTAGAGGTAAAGGAGTAGTGATTATCGTCACTCATGGACATCTGCAACTCAAGATTATATAGGTATTTGGGTTTAGAGTATGCATTTTTTTAAGGTCTTTCATAATATATGGACGATGCCAAGGGAAAAAAATGTCATCACGGTTTTTTTTGTCAACTATGATAAAAGCCGAATAATGTACGGATATACTCGTACGTAAGGAGTAAGGACTGTTCATATTGAGTTTTTTATTAGAAATTTATCTATTATACCAAGCGTTATGGAATTTGTACTTATATTATGAAATAATTATAGTTTCACGCCATACCGTTTTGTACTCCGTTGAGAGTCGTGGGTTCGAACCGCACGTGAGACAACACTTTAATTCATACATAATTGTTCTAAGTCTGAGTGGATTTGTGGCCATTTCATGTATGTTTATAAAGTCACCCGTAACAGAATATAGAGCGGAAATAGTCTTTAAAAAAGAAAAAATAAACTATAAAAAAAGCTTTTGATAGAGGAAAATAACATCTATTTTGATTTAGGTAGGCAAAAGAGTAGATAAATCTGGGTAGAAGAGGTTTGGGCTTCCAATAACCACACTCGCTCGGTAAGGAGAAGTGAAAGAATTACTTAACATAACCAACAACTTTTAGTCTAGTCTAGTCGGGTTGGTTAGGTTTGTTTCAAGTTTTCTTTTTCTCTTTATAGTTCTGTTATCCCGCTTAGTTTTCTTCCTCACCGACATGCGGCTTGAATATGGGAAATGTACCTACTCGTACTTTGTATTCTTAATTCATCACCACATGAACAGTTCTGATAGAAATCAATCTGTATCTGTTATTAAATCACCGAAATCAAGTTTTTATGTCATATTTTGAAGCAGCATGTCGCGATTAAAACTAATAATGACATACATATATCTTTGATTCTTTTTTCAAATACTTACAGATCATGCTTTGATTTTTTTTCTCTTACATGCAGGTTAGAATGTTTCATGTACTTCAAGTCAACAGCATATCTTGAGTTCAAGTTTATATTTTCCTTCAAGGCTGAAATCACAATTGCTATGTACGGAAAACTAGATGAACCAGGTTATCATCACCCACAAAGGCTACTTCCTATAACAACAAATTGGTGGCCTACCTTAAAACTCGGTATGGGTTTGTTTGTGCCGTTGAATAAATCGTATTGGAATTTATAATTTATGGTCTTTAGATTAGATGTAAAAATGTGTAAATTTGTAATTAGAATTTTTGAATATGAACTCTACAATGGCAATATTTTGTACTATTTACAAAAGAAATAAAGGTAATATATTTGTGCTTACAAAAAAATTTTTAGTTATAAAATATCATTTGCTATCTTGGTCTAGTAATAAATTTGTAAAATTAAAGTATAGGTGGTAAGTATAAGTAAGTTTAAGTATGGTCCTGCTTTTGAAATAAAAAAAAAACATTGCTCAAAACAATCAAAAATGTATAACTTTATTGATTAAAGAATCAAAAATTGTTTCGAATTTCAAATAATTCAAATAGTTTAATGAATCTAACGAGTGGATTAATGATCATCAATAGCCTTAATCCACTGCTATGGATGGGGTTATCCTTAGAAATGAGGTTTTAACCTGCTGTACGGCTTGGGCCATACCGGGTCTGTATAGAATTTGTTTCAAGTTTTCCTATGCAGTTTGCTTTATTAGTTGGTTCTTGTTTCTTTTTTTTTTATTTTAAGAGCCTGCCAAAGTAATTCTACTCTACCTGCTGATGGAAAATATGAATTAAAACCAAAAGTTGTGGTCTCCATACTCATTGTCAATGCAGGCAATGCAGTATGGTGACCCACACTACGGCGCCCCAATTAGATACGTTTTCACGCCCCACTCGTGGACGTAAAAGGCATGACAGTCAACGTGGCAGCCTAAGGTTCACACACTTACCACGATAACTATCATCTCTGCATTAATAAGGCCTCCGGTCTCGCACTCATTAACAAAACAACAGCACTGATGACGTCGCTTTAGGTTGGTTTTCTGTGAGAGTAAGTAGTACTGCCACGGCCGAACTGATTTTACGCAAGTTCGCATGTTACTTGTAACTGGCAGCTTGAAATCCTTATCTACAATATCTACATCTTGCTTTTCATTTTTATTTGATTGTTCTTTGTTATCTGCAATTAACATAAAATAAGAACATGGCTACACTTTACAAAAGAGTGTAAAATATTGGAAAAGGACAGTTAATTATATTAAAAGACATCAGCTATATAAAGTGTCTTAGAACGTGTGTTTATACAGCTTGTTCAAGATACGAAGCCTCAGATAGTTGAGCTAAATTGTGAAGAGAAAAGAAGTTTAAATGTATGAAATGAAAATTAATTTATTATTTACTTTAAGTGTTACATTCATTTTTCAGGACATACGCACTTAGGATTCAACTACAGATAAGTTCTTTTCTTTGAAGCACTTTATATTTCATGGGATGATATTTTTCCTACTCGAAGTACTTACTAGAGATTTTAAAACATTTTTCATTTTAATTTCTAAGAAATTATTAATTTGACGCTAACAAAATAATAATTTTAAAGATACATATTACACAAATTACATTCTGAAAACGAAAAAATAAACATTGTGTAACAACAAAGAGTCCAGACAGTTTAGACTAAACAATATTTATCAAAACTGTGAAAGATCGTTCCTTCTCCACCCAATTGTCGTTTAAGTCACAACTTAAATGTTGCAGGCCATTTTAAAGTGGTTACTACTACTACTATCATAAAGTTTTACAACTAGTTTATTGGCAATATTAACTTTATCATCCACGTTCAGGATACCGTCAACTGTCAAAGTATTCTTCTCTATTTTAACAATGTTTGTAACACTGTTAAAGGATCCCTCTAGCATAAACATTGTTATTTATGGTGTCTAAAATGTAATATCTCTAAGGTTTTAGTGCGTTCATCTTTTATCTTCCTGTTGCATTTTAGCTATAATAACTGTTACTGTATGACTTTGGTAATTACAATCATAGATGTTAACCATAGATATGGTTGTTTATTCATTTATTTATTTTACTTCACTTTGCGTGCCTAAAAATTTATAGAACATTTTTAGTTAATATAATTTTATAGTAAATATTTACAAAAAGAAGGTAGAATTCCATTGCCCATATAGTTATCCCACAGGTGAACTTAGTTTACCACTGTTTCACAAAACTATTATAGTGCACCTGTTGACTGTTTAGTCAACAGGTCGAAACGTTATTTCACACCGGTTTACAGAAATCAGTTTTAAGATTAATTTGAATATTCTTATTTCAAGATTCATCCAAACCCTCGATTTTGTGAAACTGAATTTTCTCTAGATGTTTTTACGTGTAGCATTTCTGTTTTATTATATTTTCCATTTCCTGTGTTTGTGTGTGAAATGTGGGATAATGCACAACCTATTTTGCTCTCTTTTTGTCTTATTTTCAGTTATTTTAATTCATCACCATCGATTTCTTTTCATAATCCTCAGTAGGACATAGTTTTGTCCTCATAAAGGAGTTTTTAGATAATTATTACTATTTTAATATTACTAGATAATCATTCAAATATATTTCTCTAACTCCAAATAAATTAGTGTAGCTCATTCAATTACCTTATCTTGTGTACATAATGTTCACCACCAATCAATATGTTTGATTATTTGCGAATCTATTACCCGAAATCTCTCATTTTGAACTAAGCCGACAACTTTGTCCAATACTCACTAAGTTACAAACTTAATTATAGTTATAAAGCGGGTTTCCTAATAAGTTTATGAGGGGCTGCGATCCAACTTAATTAAATAAAACGTGACAAGTTACGTTTATAGATTGAAATGAGAAAATTATTAGTCCCTTATACCGACTTAATTTGTTAAAGCTGAAACAAAAAGCTGGCAAAGCGAGATAGAGACGCAGCGTGATCAGGTTGTAATGTACTAGTAAGTTCGCTATCTACCACGACTTTCATTATTCAAACTTAACTAATCCTTATTTAATAGTATAAATTTAGACATCTGTTTATACACCTTACTACTTTTGAAGTTAATGTGTTAAATTAATATGACATTCGGGGATGTTTTTAACTATATGTGATATTTTAAATGGCAAACAAATACTTTTATGTAGACACTAGCAAGTAAAGTTGAACATAACTTTATTTTTGAAATAATCTTTTATATTCTGCACACAGTTGTTACTCTAAAAGTCATAAATTAATTACTTTAATAAAATTAAATAATTAAAAATACCATAAAACATTTTATGGTTCACATGATAATAAATGTTGTCATGTAGTGCATTACTTCACTAAAATATTAAAAAAATAAATAAATCGACTACAAAAAAATTAAACGGGAACTCTCTATCTCGAAACAATACAAAAGTGAAAAATGAATAGAATCGCTAATATGTTCAAAAATTCCTGAAATTTTCTAATAACTTAAGTAAATCTAAAGTTGACATAGTAGGTAACTATATTTTGAAATTCTATATATAGCTCCTGTGTCACGCATCTGAAGGCTACATCTATGTTGAACGTAGAATGCTAGCGCGGCTCCTCAGTTGAGTGGTTACAGTATACAAATTTCTGACGGTCTAATGAGATTTTACTTTACGTCTAATCGATCATCACGGTGACCGCGTTCGGCTTTAGGATTGGTACACACTGAAATTTTTATTTATTACATACATCGTCGTATGCTCTCGCCGTGGTGAGTCTCGAGTTACTGTGAAACAAACTCAAAATAGGCTCTCAGAACACTGACGATCTGACGTGAATAACTGACACAACTCCCTCAGGATACTACATCAAACAAAGCTCTGCCTAAATTATGTAAACAATTTTTGCGAAACGGCATGTTTACGCTGCGCTGAATTCCGTACACACAGTAACATAATGTTACGCTTTACGATTTAGAGAGCAACAAATCGCTTAAAAAATCTTACAACAATTAGTTACAACAATCAAGACTAATTGTCAATGTTTAATTAATCAATCAATAAATCAATCAGTCACTTTTGCGGATTATAGTTATGTAATTATACACAACGGGACCCATCTAACAGGCCACCGTAAGCCCAGTGCCTCAATGTGTCTCCCAGTGCCTCAGTGGTCCACCACCCGGCGCCTCTATCGTAGTCAATTCGGTCCTCGTACCGGTAACCGGCCCAGGTACTTCATCTGGGCCTGATCCTCGACGGGAGGTGGCTCTTCGACGAGCACTTCCGACAGCTTTCTTCAAAGCTGGTCGGCGCTGCCTCTGCTCTCGGGTGACTTTTACCGAATTTGGTTGGAGCCAGCGTCGCGACGAAACGGCTATATACGCCCAAAATAGGGCTCGCCTCTGGCGCCCTCAGAGGATATTGGCGGTTAGAGCCAAACGCAGTTACCCCACCGTATCGACAGAGGCGGCGTGCGCCTTGGCCCGAACTCCGCCGTGGGACTTGGAGGCGGAAGTGCTCGCCGAAGTTTATCGGCGGACGGCTGACTTCCGGGCGGATAGCGGCATACGGCCCACGCCCGAAGAAATACGTGAGTGGCGTGAGGCCGCTCGTCGAGCCACGATGGCTCGTTGGTCGTTCCGGTTGGAGACTCCTCGTGTTGTGTGACTCCCTTTGCCCTCGTGGAGGCTCTCTAGCCTGTCATCGCCGAGTGGGCAGGGTGGCAGCACGGGACCCTTTCCTTCCGACTGACGCAGGTCCTTTCCGGGCACGGTTGCTTCGGGAAGTATCTGCACTCGGTCGCCAGAAGGGAATTGAGTCCCGCCTGTCACCACTGCGACTGCAGTGAGAACTCGGCTCAGCACACGCTAGCGGTTTGTTCCGCCTGGGCGGTGCAGCGTGGGGTCCTCACTACAGTTATAGGAGGAGATCTCTCGCTACCGGCCGTCATACGCTCTATGGCCGGTAGCGACAGTTGTTTTACCGCGGTCGCAACCTTCTGCGAAAACGTAATTTCGCGGAAGGAGGCGGCGGAGGACGATTTCCACTCGGACCCAATTCGCCGCCGGCGAGCCGGGCGGCGGAGGCGCGCATACCAGCGCCTCATGCCGCCTTGCGTGTGGCCGCGGGTGGACGGGACGGGTTTTCCCCTCCATCCGCTACAATGGCCAGCTGCGAGGAGGCGACGTCCGCGTGTGCCATACGTCACCTAAAATAGAGAGTTAACCCATAGATGGTGCCCGCATTAAAGCGGGCAGGCGCTAGGAGGGATCTGGATGTCGTAATAGCAGCTGTTCCCGGATCCCTCCTATATCAGGCGCAGAGTGGCACACCGTATAGTTTTAGTCGGTCCGATTCCGAGACACCACCCCGCCGTAAACCCTGATGTAGGGACGGCCCGAGGGGGTTTCCACACGTTAAAAAAAGAAGGGCTGTCCTTCTCTTTGTAGCAATGTTGTCTTCAAATCAATGCAATTAAGAACCTCAACTAAACCCCTAACCACTTAGAAGTGTCACCTTCGATCATCAGTTCTTATGAATAACTCGAAATAATACATATAAGGGTCTATAAGTACGCAACATATTGAAATAATCAACCCATGTAAATCTTAAGGAGTTTTATGTCTTCTATCATCACTTCAACTGAATAACTTCTAATAACACAACTGAGGGTAACATGTACATATATGTATAACATTTGAAAGGGACATCCCCCACTTCTAACCGTTAACGAGTTGTATCCATCATGAGATGATGAATACTTGACGCAAGTAAGAATATCTTTTGAGAATGTATGAAAGCCATAATATGTGTCTATATAATATGAGAATTTTCCTCAATTTCCTTGTGATTGCATCATCAGATCCTGATATGATCGTAATGAAACTACCGCCGGTGGATACATTCTCGAATACAATTTTTTTTTAATTCTGTTTCAATTCAACGGAGTAATCAGTGAATATATTTAATGAAAAAAGTACACTGGAACATAGAACCTTCTTTATTTGAAGTCAGTTAAAAAAAAAACTTTAGTATATTTTCTTTGTAATACCTTTTAAAATAACATTGTAACAAATTCACAAGGACCACTACTCTAAGAATCATCATCATCATTATCAATAGTCTTTAGCAGTCCGCTGCTGGACAAAGGTCTCTCCTTAGTAAAGAAATTTTGGCCTACTATACCACGTTGGCCAGATGGATTGGTACAGGATTTGTTTCAAAGTTTTCCTTCTCTTTGTAGTGATATTTTACCAGAATAGTTTATTCCCTTAGTCGTCCTATGAATTCTTAATCCGTCATCACACGTACTCTCTAGCATAGTGATAAAATATTGACCACCTCGGTGGCGCAACGGTAGCGAATGTGACTGCTATGCTTGAGGTCTTAGGATCGATACCCGGGTCAGATCAAATGTTTGCAGGATCTGCAAATCTTTGTTTCGGAGTTTGGGTGTTTTCTGTGTATGATATGTATATATTTAAAAAAAAAAGTATATAAGTATTCTATCAGTCAGTCTAGTTATCATAAGACAAGCTGTGTTTAGTTTGGAACTAGATGACGTGTGTCAAATGTTCGAAATATTTACATTTATTTATCTGTAGTGATTAAATAGTGATAAAATATTGCTCTGTAAAAGATATGTACAAAAATTATATGCTACGTGCAGCATCAGAAAACAGTAGTATTTTAAATGATACTTCTTTGCTTCTATAGAAAATTCTCGTTCAAGACACGACCTATTTTTTCCTTAAGATTGAACACAGCCTTTGGTTCAAAGAAAATTTAAATTCAGTTTTCTTTGGTTTAAATAAAAAAAATATCGATTTAACCCATAATATTGTGTAACATTTAACAAAACTAAAATCATTTTATTTTTTATATTATTTTGTTGGTTGTATCGAACAGCACTTTCTTTATGCTCTTGCTATCATTTTACGATCCAAGCTAATAACGTGATCATTAATATGTACAGTTTTAACATTTTCTGTACTGCATGCGAAATTATAATCAACTCATACAGTGATTAATCACATAAATATTAATTTTAATTATCAATAAATATTATTAGCAAATGTAAATATCAATCGATATACCAGCTACTTCGACAGCCTATTATGTACAGTAAACATAAAATGATCATAAAATTATTTCGTACATTCAATAATTTTGCTTATTGATTTCAAATGTTACCACTCTGTTCTGGACGCTAACTGTATCCATTTAGAAGTTATAAATATAAGGCATCGTTGGTCAAAGCGCTGGTCAAATTAATATAATAGAGTAATAGCATATTGGGAAATACAATGTTATTATTCACTCAAGTTGGTTCTCGTTCCTTATGTGTGATGTGAATGTAAGTGTCAGAGTCAGGCATCTAGTAACGTGAGCACTGAAAGAAGATGTAGTGACAAGAACTGAAAAGTACATACCTCTATGGTTCGGACACGTAGAGAGGATTATAGAAGACTCAGGAAGAGAATTTGTGCTATAAATTCGAATATGTGTGGAAGCGTCGGAAGAGTTCGTATATGGCGAACATTCACCGGCCAAATCGGTGAAGTGCCGAAAAAAGGCTAGTGAAAGGTATCAGGAACCGACGAGCACGCATGCAGTGATTGATGAATGTGGACAAAGCAAAAGAGATGTGTCAGGACTATAGTAATGAGAGATCAACTGTCTCTGTCTTTCCATTTGAAAAAAAGGTGTATTAACATAAGCTTAAAGTATGCCATTAAACGTTTTCTCTTAGTTATGAAAGTTTACTTTACGAGTGTATTAACAGAGACGTGATTTTTAAGTAACATGTACTTAACGACTAGAGGACTCAAATTTCGCCGATAAAGATCACAGGTGTATTGCTGTTTTAAGGCTTATAGGAAATATGCCTTTCTTGAACTAAGTTTTCGCTCTAGGATGATTTCTACGATTTATTAAAAATTATGAAGTTGCTTGACTACGGGCGCCTTTCGTGACGCGCCATCGTAGCCAAACTTAATAATTTGGACTTTGAATACTGTGTACACGATTGTAATTCCTTTAAAGCTTGTAAAATTTGTTCCGATGCGGGCCGTTCGGTGAAATTATTCTTTAATTTAAAGTTCTATATATATATACTCATATTAGTCATAATCCTGGCTAACGTGTTGTAATTTATTAAATTCAGATTGCAAAAAGTTAAAATTAAATAGGTTTAATATTATACAATTGTCGCTGCGTCTTATACATTGAACCAGTTGTCATCAGTTGAAGCCTCGGGCTAAGTAGTTATTGCCAATATCGTCATTCCACTATCCACAGGGAGTACTTCCTGTGATGCGGAGGCATAATAAATTGTGTTATCGTGGAATGCTACAGAAGTATAAGTTACTAGCTTAAAACAAATAGAATATTACTTAAATTAAAAAACTTGGTTACCATCATCATCTTATTACCCTTTTTAAAAAATATGAGGACGGCAGAAGAAAGCATTTTCTTTAGTAGGTCTACCACTTATCCTCTTTCGACCAATTCATACACTTATATTACACAGACCATCATCATAAATCTTATTTACACCACCCACCCATTTGAACATTTGCAATTCGGCTACATACAGGAATCTCTTATTTATTCTAGACGACGTTCACCATTATCGCTTCGAAAAGTAACCCATGTGACGCTAATAATGTAACTTTAATGAAAAAATTTTAGTGTCATTTGGTAATTTAGTGATGAAATGATAACAGACTCATATCCGCATTTATAATATTAGGTAGGATATTATAGTATGTAAAAACAGTAACGCAAAAAAAATGACCTGGCATATCGTCATAGCAAAATTTCATTACTTTCTAGTTTTTTTTGCGCCTGTGTCAATTTAAATAGAAATTCAAGCTAAAGAGGATACGCTATAAATTTGTTAGGTTCGTCTATTTAATTTTGTGGTAACCGCCCGTACGCCGCCCACACGATCTTACTAAAAGCTTTTACTAGCATTTAATCCTATACTAGCTGGTCCACACTAATTTGTTTGGGTAGAATTTTTTTTCAGATTTACTATCTTTTGTTAAAACTTTCATCAAAGTGTATTAAGTGAAGTAAGAATAAAAATATTTTAAGACAACCCTTTTGAATGTTTTTATTACTATCGTCTTATGTAACGTAACGTAATGTAGAGAAATAGTAAACAGCTTAGTCTGATTTTTCACTGCCTGCATAACCTCAAAGTCTTTTAGACAATATAATCGTTTTCAGGCGAGACAAAAGTAAAAGTTAAGGTAAGAAAAACTGATGAGATGATAGAACTAGGATACAGCGAGTTTTGTTTGATGAAGTAGGTGTTAGACTGCCACAGATTCTGGAACAGAGTGATATCACTGCCTCACAGAAAAAAAAATAGTTAAGCAATTTTTCCTTTGCTTTTCTTCGAGTGGGTGAAGTTGCCGCACCTAAACTCCTCTCCCTCCGTCTTATGTCAGTAATCTTAGTCTTAGGTAATTACTCAAAGAACGGCAACGTACTCTTTGACTGCAGTGTAGATGGACCTGGGTGAGGATAGTCTCTGACTATCAGGTAATCTATTTACTCGTTTACTCAATATACAAGTATACGAAATGTTATTTTTCCTTAATTGCTAGGGTAGGATGCAAAGAAATTTTTTTGTAAATTATTTAAAAATATTATTAGGATGTAGCAAACTACACAGGATATCAGCACAGCAAAAAGAAGGAAAAGTTGATATAAACCTTTTTCTTTTTTTTAATGTGTTACTTTTTTGAGCTTTTAGCGGGGTGGTGTGTCGAAACCTGACCGACTAAAACCACACGGTGCACCACTCTGTGTCAGAGATAGAAGGAGACCGGCAACGGCTTTCATTAAACCATCCAGACCCCTCCCAACGCCCACCCGTTCTGACGTGGGTACACTCTCCTAACGGCTAGCCACTGTAGTGGATGGAGGGGAAAAAGTGCCCTGACCACCCGCGGCCCTACCCAGGGCGGCATGAGGCGCTTGTTAGCGTGTCTCCGTCACCCAGTTCGCCGGTGGCGAGCTGAGTCCGAGAGAAGAGCATCCTACTGGGCCTTTTCCACCACCTTCTTCTGCGAAGTGACTTCGGCGAGTACTTTGGGGAGTACCAAGGTACACGCTGCCTACCTCTACTATTCACTGAGAACGCCAGAAATGACCTCTATTTTCGGCGGTCAGAGCCACCATCCACACCGGTATAAAATACAGGGCGACTAACCAACTAACCTTCGTGTACAACCGTCTTGTTGCAACACTAGCTCCCTCCAAATTGGGCAAAAGTCGCATAAGGGCAGAAGCAATGCCGCCCAGCTTTGAAGCAAGCTGTCGGTAGGACACATCGAAGAGCTATCTACCGTCAAGGATCAGACCTAGAGGCCCATGGAAGAAAAGGACCTCCGTCTTATCCAGGGTCACCCGCGCGCCGCCTCTTAAAAGTCCACCCCTTGGGCCGTGACCAGTGTGACATTGGTGTAACAAATTATACTCAGCCCGGATACATACGGAATAAAAGGAGAAGCCTATGTCCAACAGTGGACGATTAAAAGCTGTTGATATGATGTGATGTGATGTCATTAGTATAACAAAGTGACGGACTATTTAAAAATATATTATATTCTATATGAATTCATGTTAACAACATAATTTACGCTTGTTACGTCATATATCCTACACTAATATATTTATTTCAAGCACGTAATACATTTTCATCCTGATCTTAATTCTCATATCTGGTGGAGGTAGTATTAGCAAATCTGGAGTACACAAATACTACTATTTTGTATTTTATTGTAACTGTAACCCACAATTTAAACCTCTTTCTGGGTCACTGTTTCGAAAGATTGTAGGATCATGTTATATATAGACTGTTATGAAAGTCTATTATAGAAACTCGTGGTGATATTAAAGGGTGTTAGGTAGATGTAAGATGCTGTGAATTTCAAATTTATTAATTTTACATGCAAAACTAAGAAAATGAACTTGAAAATTTAACAAATTCCATAAAAACAATACTTGTCAAAATAACCAAGTCTCGCAACTAAGATCTCCTATCGTAAAAAGTTGTCAGATCCATGTAATACTATGTCGGTTATTAATTTATTGAGTCCCTACTTAAGGAACCGTCTCTCTTAAGTTGTTACGTAACTATCTAACCTAACAACATTTTATAGTGACCGTATCAATATTAAAAATCTTTAAAAAAAGGTTTTAAATAAATAAATTGACTCGGCCATCGCATGAAAACACAATATATATATGTATATCAGAAAGGGTTAACGTAAAATAAAAGTTAAATAAGAGGTAGCCATTGCCTGAAGTTCAGTTCTGTCTGATCAACTCTCAATCTTGTAACTATCATAACGGGTATTTTTGTAGTGTTGTCGTAAGGTGGCCCAATGACCTGGTGAAGGTCGCGGGAAACTGTTAGATGTAGGCAGCGTAAGACTCGTGTGTGTGTGCCCAGCAATGGATGTCTTTCGTTGAGAAGATCTTACCGTATCTGGAATAATTATATATAAACAATACAGCTCTAAAAGATAAAACTTATATTTGAAAATAGAATATTATTCATTTAGAACCCAATTTCATTCAAGATTACAGCCTGTCCATGTCTTCAGAATTCTAATAAAAAAAACTCTTTGTTTCTCCCTAGTTACACTTACTATTCTAAAAAAGGGGAGACTAGGAGCTGTTCCTAGGGATTACCAACCCTTAACATATTCAAAGTCTATTGAAATACCTGACAGTAAAATATAGATGCTTTAACAACCTTCACTTAAACGAATAAGGTTGATTTTCGTGTGAACTTTCAATTTGATAGTTACATTTTAGTTTCATGTTAACTTGAAATAGGCGTTCCTTTTGACGGGTTTCCTTTTTAGATTGCCTACTGACCGTTAAAAGCTAGCTAAATGACTTTCTAAACTAGTAGGTAGGTCAAATCGTGATTTTTTAAATAAATGATGTAGATTTCAACGTAAGGAATGTAATAGAAACAATGTACTAGAAATAATGTTTAAACATCAATCAATTATACCAAAAAAGATACATACAGTCTTCTTTTAAGAACCTTTGTAATCCACTAATCGCGTCGTTAGTCATTAATTTATAACTCAGAGGGGACAAACAGAAACATTTACAATAAAAGATACTAACTCTTAAATACATCAATATAAAGATTAAATTTATTGAGTGTTATTCTTTCGAGATTTCTGAGGACGTTGAGGTATTTCAGTTTGAGTTGATGTTTAACACAAACATTTGTGTGTTTTTGCTTTTTAATTTGAGCGAAATTGAAGGTACGATTTGTCAGGTTTTAAATGAGACATGAATATTGTTTTTCAAAAATTTTAGCTCTATTTTTGGCGAATATCACATGTAGTAACTATGGTTGAATCACCTCTCTATGTTATGTGTATCTTAAGCATGGGTAATTAAAAAAACATAAAATATTGCACAAAGAAATAATTCCGTCTCTATTTTGAATTACATAAGTTAACATTTTTTATTAATTCCAGAACCTAGGTTCTTTTAAGCAATGCTAATTGATCTACAAGATAGTCTGGTTTTGAAAGGTAAATGAAATTTGGGTATAGTAACAAATATTTATAATATAACCTCCGTGTGTAGTATTACCAACCCTATTCATCCTGTGGATGTCATAACAGGCGAATAAGGGAACAAACTATTCAACAAAATATCACTGCAAACAAAAGGAAAATTTCCAACAAACTTTGTTCCAACCCGTCTGGCCAGCATGGTATAGTAGGTCTAAACCTTCTTACTAAGGAGAGGCCTACCTCCAGTCGACTGTTTAAGGCTGTTGGTGGTTATTCTTCTTCTTAAAAATTCATGTGAAAGAGGATTGATAGAAATTTAGCTTTTGGTAAGCAACGTGATTATTTTATCTGTTACAAATCGTATACCGAAGTGTTGAATTCTCAAACTTATTACATGATGCTTTTATGGTAATGAACTGACAAGGATACAATAATAATGGGTAAAAGAAGCCATTCAAGACCCATTACTACTAATGAAAGTCGTGAAAATTTCTGTAAATTACCTAAAAACCAGTTGTGTGATATCTTCAATTTGCTAAAACCCTCAATGTAATCAAATTTTCCTCAAGGTCCTGGTCACGGTTGAAACGACTTAAATAAGATAAAATGTAATGCATGCTACAAATTATGTGTATTTGCCCTATAAACTGAGTCTATCTAACGTAACGATTCGTTGAGTCTCAACGTACTTAACTTTTCTCCGCAATCACCCTCTGCTTACAACTTCGTCGATAATGTTACAAACTATATTTTAAAATGTTAGAACCTTTCATTGTAAAATAGACTCTATTTCATAGGTGCAGAACTGAAATTGATTTGGTGAAACTAAACGCTTGATGTTGAAATGTGGTTTCGTTCTACTCAGAAATCGTTATGAATTTATCTTCAGCGCCGCGGTCAGTTCATAGTTTTATTAGAATTTATTGAACAAACTTGCTGCTGGACAAACAAGTAAATTTTGTGTTTGAAAATCAATGAATAAGCACAGTAGAGTAACTTCAATAAACCAAAGTATTTAGATGTACCTCTAGTTTACAGTTCAAACTAAAAATTTCAACATTCGCTTCTAAACCATGTTTATGAAGAATATTATTACGAAGAATGAAGAACATGAAGAACATTACATTCGAATATTAAAAGTTACGTCCCCATAAGTAACAAGATAAACAATTGAGGTCTGAATTTTTTAAGTAATGCAAGAAACCAAAAATACATGTCGTTGGACAAAAGCAAGATTAATCAATGAAGGCTATTTGCATGCATAGTAAGTAGATGTACCTCTTCGGAGCCTTATCGGAAATTCAATCGGCTCTTTGATGTTTCACAAACGTACTAGGATAATAATGAAGAGTAAATTCAAATAGCGTAGGTAGGCTTAGAATGTTGATACTGTTGCGGATTTCGGTACGCATCGAAATTGCCGACTATTGACAAGATAAGTCCGCGTTTATCTAACGTTATTGGCTTATCCTTGAAACAATAGTCTTAACTCCGACAGGGGTATAGTTTGAAACGTATAATGATAATTTATTGAATTTTGTGCAAAGAAATTAACTATCTAAAACTCTACAGTATCGACATTTTCTTGTAAATTATGACTAATACTTAGAAAATACACTAACAACTCAAATTCAAGTTATACAAACCATAATTTAGTAGCGCCGTGTAAGCTTTGAAAGCTCTTTTTAATAATTATTCGAGTCAGTCAATTGACCAGTCATTATTGTGCCCTCACTTTTCAACTTACGAACCAACAATTATATTTGTCTCAAACATAATGAAGTGAAATAATTTATTCTGCAATCAGGTTACATGTACGCTTGTATGTTAAAATATATAAGACTCTGGATATCATCCATAAATAATGAATAATTGGACACATTACAGATCTTTATTTTCATTAAACATTTGCTTTCTTTACCTATCCTTACTTTACCTTTGTTTTAAAATTTCATTGAAATTCTCACCATAGCGAAAAAATTTGGCTTCGTGATAGCAATTAAGTGACGCTAATTTTCAAAGGTATGCGAAATGAAGACGGAGGAAGGATGACTGCTAATGAATAAATAACGAGAGAAGTTCGGCGTTTCATTAAATTAATCACCTGATGGAAAGTGACTAAGATAGGAATATACTCTTTTCTCAAAGCTTTGGAAGTCGTACCAGCCCAGAAATACCACAAGTGATAAAAGTTTGCAAGTGAAAAATGATTATAGTACACTTTTTCTGTTTCATATTTTGTACTTTGTTATTTTGTCATTTATGCGTCTCGCTCCCGGTAATTTATTTCTAAATCTTATGTAATATTATATTTAGTAGACTTTCAAATTTCACCGTCAATTTAATTCATAAATAAAGCTCTACATAAAGAATACTAAAATACCTTTAGTATGTAAAACGTAACAATTCCGTCCTACCCATATATTCAGGAACTTAGATTAAAGAGATGACATCACCTTACACCCTTATAGACCCTTATGAATTGTAAGCATCCGGTGTTCCCCTCGTCTTCTGTTTTTATGTATTTAATGTAGGTGAAATATGTAACTTTGTTATTAATGGTAGAACTTAACTTGATTTATAAGAGATTTATTGCTTTTTATTCAGATATTTGGAGTTTATTTTATACATGAAGACCTTTTTAAAGAATTAGAATTAAACATACTGATTAGAGCCTATGTGCGTGCAATTACTTTCATGAGATATACTTACATATGTCTTATAAAATCGACCCTTATCTTAACTTGTTTACCCATTAAATTGCAATCATTTCCCTCATATGTTTCAAATACATAAATAGAAAAATAAATAAAGCTAATTATACACAAGACTTTGTTTATTTAAAATATGATCCTTATATATGTTGTCACTTCAACAGAATCCCTGATAGACTAATATTAACCTGTTTACCAGATAGCTACAGATTTACCAAATTTCGGTTTCATAAATCTTGGATAGACACATATCTGTCAGATATACATATATATGTATCAGTAATTTTTATCGATCAAATAATGTCAGATAACTATCTGAAAGTTTATCAGAAACTGGTAAAAATGACCATGAACATGGAACAAACAACAGCTAGATTATCAACAAAAAACGCTAATTGTAACTTATTCTGTTAATATTTTGCTTAAGTGTTCTAACAATATGTTAAAACAATATTAACATATAAAAAATAAAGTTCACAGCATAAAAAAACTTCAGACCAGTAGCTATAACCTTTGAACTTTTCAGTTACACGTGGCCGCGTGGACAAATCCAATCAATAATGTCACCGGTTGAAATTGCTTTTTATAAGTACACTCACGGGACAATATTGTGTGCAGCTTTATGTAAAAGTATCATTAGAAAATTAAATATTCAATTTAATAAGTCTTTTCAGTACAAAACAATACAAACATCAGAATTGCTGAGGTAGCAGTTGTTGAGTTCACGATAATCACTCATATTTAGGTCCTCGAAAGAAAACTTCACAAGTACTTGATAATGTTGTCCTAGCTGATTTGCGCCACGGCGGCCAGTCTCAAGGGAGACAAATGAGTCCGCAAACATAGATGTATTCTCTCTCTTGTGGTTCTTCTCGTGGACCCTTTGGGAGGAGTCTCGGGGTGACTTTATCAGGTCTACGGCCTGTCGAAGTAGTCCACCGCGCCGCCTGCGACTACAGATGGGTCACTTGGTTGGATCTCTGGGTTTGTTGGTATGTCCGGGTGTCAGTCCAGTGGGGAGCGGCGTCTCTAACGAGGTCAGCCTTTGCGAGGATGGCTTCCGTAAAGCGACCAGCATGTTAGCTGTTCCGGATCTCGTATCGTGCTCCCTAGTGTGCTTAGGGAGGTCGAGCTCCAGGGGGTGGGGACTTCGAGGAGCACCCGTCAGCCAGCACCAGGCAGGGTGTTGGGGATGGTCCGGTAGGGATTGCTACGGAGACGAGGTCTCGCAGCAGACCATGCTTGTCAGGTGGTCGCCGATGGTAAGGTGCGAGTGCAGGTGGCGGACTTGCGAGCCGTCGGCACGTACGAATAGGTTTGAACTCAGATGTTTCCAGGCTCTCTATGTGCAGATCCCTGGAGTTCGTCCTGTTCCGCACAAAACGAGGGGCGTTGACAAGGGTACGTAGTGCGAGTGACTGCTGCGCACGCAGACGGCGGCGGTTTGTCTCGGAAAAAGCGCAGATCAGGCCGGAGCACCATAAGTGAGTCGTGTGCGGATGTACGCCTTGTACACACCGAGCTTCGCATGGAGAGATGTACTCTCTGTTCCCTCGCTCTCACAATCCAACAGGACGGCTATTCGACATTACTCGGGAAAGATCAGGTGCAGGATTGATGGCTTTCTGAGCCTAAAGATATATATATATATATATATAGGCCTATAATTACAAGAACTCAATTATATTTTTTTGATCCCATCCCGCAATCGAATCAGAGACTTCATGATGGGTAGTCGTAGATGCTAACTGATAGACCAACGAGGCAGCAGACAAAGTGCTTGATAATGTTAATACACGCAACAAGTTACATTTTAAAGTCTCAAAGAGGTACTACTTATGAATTTACTTTTAATGTTATCGCTTCAATTAACGTCGTTCCTTGTTAAAAATGATTGGTGATATATTAAATTTCTGTCATTCTACTTGTCTCTTAATTGCTCATTACTACCAGAGATTTAGATTTACATTTGAAATATTCCTTACGATTTAGATATCCTAGTCACTATTGTCTGAATACTTATAGAAGACTAAGGTGTCTATTCTATATAGAATATCTCGGTCAAAAATCTTTGATAGCGGTAGATTTGCTGCTAATAAGTTCATAGCAATGACGGGCCAGTGACGGCTAAATAAGAATAGTTTAATTGCTGCAACGAAGAGGCAGTAGCAGTGATCGCCTTGTGAGCAGTGAACTCGGTCCGTGAGGGACGACGTTAGACATTTAACCATCCAGTAACCCGTCTGTTCGTTTGCCTCTTATAACATAAAAGTAACAGTAGTTAGAAAAAAAGGTAGTGGGTTGAAATAAAAGATATGTTAAAATCGTTCACAACGTTTTATTGCACCGTGTAACATTTGTATAACGATCACTTCAAGTAACTTACATGTAGTCACACAGCAATATTCACATTTGGCCACTAAGAATATTTCAAACAATCTAAATTTCATTTTATTCTATTTCTTTCTTTTTTCATTTTCATTTCTATTTCATTTAAAAATGAAATTGAAACAGTGAAACGAAATTTTATTTTATAATGATGTTTTGTACAAAATTAAATTAAATTTATGAAGTAACATTTTTGTGATAAAGCCTTACATAATATTAATTAACAGTGAATAATTAGTTACTAATTATAAATATTCTCATGTGAAATAAATTATAAGCGAGCAAGAAATATTTATTACACGTTTCAGAATCAATTTCGTAGACCTGTGTTATATGTACTAAACATGTCTTATTTTCCAGTGAAATTAAATAGTTTATATTTAACACTTTATTTTCCAATGAAATAAAATAGTTTATATTCAATATTTAAACGATAAATATAATTTATTTTTGCAAGTAATTTTCCTCAGATATTTTCATAGGTCGGACTTTACAGCTAGAAAACGTCGGCATTTCTTAAGACTCACTCTGGGAAGAAATGCCGAAAACATGTAGGTGAGTCAAACTAATGAGGTATTTTTTTTAAGTCCGTTAACACTGATTAAATTAAATCTTTACGTGTACAGTTTTGGGTATAGGTTGGCCTTTTGAAGAAAGGACCATAGTTTTGAATCAGCCTGTCCATACAGATGGTATAAAAGCTCTAGCCATCGTCAATATCAAAGTTTCGAAGCGTGATAGTGCCGCCAATACGATATTTGGATAGACCTTCAAAATACTTAAATCACGAACTAATATTACAAGCCTAGACTACATTCACATTCACATATGCAAAAAAAATCACAGTATAATCTAAACTTATGAAAAAAAAAAACAAATCGAACATATAAATTACAACAAAAAATTAAATGTTCATCACCTTCAAACACAACAAACGTAAGTCCAGATGTGAGCAGCTGCCATTCCAAACAAATTTGTCATTAAATTACTGTATAGTAAGCCCTTTCACGTTATTTTAGCTTTCATAAGGACTTAAAATTGTTAATACTAAGTCGTAATTCTTAAAGTTTGTTTGAATTAATTATATTAATACAGCAAAATAATTATCCCTCATAGTACCGTAGGTTCCCAGGTATTATGTATTTGGATCAGATGCAATCAAATCAGAAAATAATAATAGAAGTTTTGGAACAAATAAATTAGGGTTTTTAAGCTAGTCCAAGAGCTTTTGAAAGAAAAATTGTCTAGAAAGCTCAGCCGAAATAATTGATCAGCTTTGTAGCTGATGAGTGTCATTGAGGGTTGTCTCGAGTTTGACACATAGCAAACGACTAACTAAAGAAATAACCTACAACGAATTTCTTTATGAGCACCGACAGGAGTAATTATATTGCACGAATTTTTAGAGTTGTCAAGAGTTTTTGTAACGTAAGGGTGAAAATTTATTGAAAAATGATATCAGTGTTATTCTGAATTTAATGTATCATTAACATCATCAACTACCTTTAACAGTCCAGTGCTGGGCATAGGCCTTTAGCAAGGAGGTTTTGGTGTACTATAGTCGAGTAAGAATAAAAACGACATCACATAAATCCAAAGTGGAAAAATTAGCAAGCATAAAGTTAAACAGTACAAAAGAAACGAGACAAAATGGCACGTGACTTTTTTAAGACAACGTAACGTTTCATGTCGCTCGGATTGCAAAGAGAGTCTCATATTTTATTTTAATATATTTTCAGTGATGTTAAGAGTTTCACATGACGATGCTAATATGTAAGAGTATAAGGTTTTTGAAGAACGCACGAACGAAGAAAAGTCTAAGTGGCAAGAGTGGAATGGAGTCGCGAAGATCGATTCACCCTACAATTTTTAATCATTTATTGTTGCAATGATGAATATTTATTCAGTTTCAAGTATCTAAAATGATAATATCTGACTGAGCAGTCTTCATTACTCTACTTATACAATATAACGCAATACAAATTAAATAGCATCTTCTATTAAACCTCATTTTGAACAAACACTAATAATTACAAAAAGATGTAAGTACATTAAGTCATACATACTGCTTGCTACAAGCGTTATTCAAAACTTCTCAAAGAGATTGTTAGATTAAATTAATATTAAAAATAAACAGATTTAAATTATTACTTTTTGTTAGATTTGCTTTCACTTCAATCACATATAAATTTTTACAAAATAGTCTAGCTATTATGAAATGCAACACATTTTAAATACTTTTTTTTTATCTGAGTTGACACAAGTTCTAATTAAGAAATTTCTACAAACAACGACGTAGGAAGCACATAGGGTAACAAGCACAACACAGAGCAAGTTTCTAGATCTAAACTATTTGTGTAACAAGCCCATATACCTATTTCAAAACTATAAACATCACACGTACGTCTCAATAACATCAATGAAATCTGTAGTAAAGAAAAATATAACAGATGTTACAAAAAACGAGATAAAATAGGAAAAATCTATAATATTAAGTTTAAAAGTAAATTCAATATCGACAATTCATAAGTTAAGTCAAGGTTCTAAACATTTAACTACAAGTTAGTAGAAGTGTCCGTAGAAAAGTGTAAAAGTACCCTGAAATAAATCTAATACACGAATATAATTTAAAGCTTACATATTGTTGAGAGATTATTCTGATTTAGTGAATATAACAAAAATGGAACAAGTGAGTTATAATTCTATACCAAAAGTCTTACAAGAAATAACACTAATAAAGTCGGGTAGAAGTCACAACGCTAAATTTGATCATTATTGCAGAGACACTTACTTTGAGATTTAATGGATTTACACAACTATATCATTTAAATACTAGTTTTTCAACAACAATAAAAGCTTTAAAACAGAGTTGTAACTATTATACTTTTATTTTTTGCAACCACCATCACGAGTCCATTATCTTCCGATTATTTCGATCATTATTCGATTCGATTATTGACATTATAAATTTTTGGTAACATTGAAGCGCTAAAATTAAACATAGATACTCTCATATCTCGTACAATCTGATAAAATAGTTATAAAACTTTTCTTTTGTTTTGCATAAATAAGTCAGCAAAAATATTCTTTCTGGACGTAGATTCTAAAATGACGTCCAGAATTGTCAAGCAAAAAAATGTCAAATTATGTTACTACACGACATGAACACGAGTATTTACCATAACTTATGACTGTTCATCATTTGTTCTTGTTGTTAAAATGAAGATCATATTTACAACACTGATTGATTTGTCTAAAAATAATCTTCACCAGGTAAAATTTAGTAATAATTAGTAAAAGAATTTATTCTTAAAACTTTTGCACGTGCATTTAATTAATGATACTAAGTAACCACGCAACGATTTTCACTTGAGCTTGATCCACCACCTGCTGAAGAATCTGGAGGAGGTTCTGCACTTCTTCCTCCACCACTCCATTCTAAAGCATCAATCATCTCCATCAGTTCCTTAAATACAGCTATCACTCGCCAATTATATTTTGCAGAACATTCTACATATCCACACTTCCAGTGTTTACGTACTAAATTGACAATATTTCTTCTTTTCTCCCTTGAGTCTCCGCAAGCACTTTCAGCTATAGCCAGTTGTTGTAATCCACTGGCTGCAGATGGAGTATTACTACAAAGTAGATCCTGTTTATTGCCAACAACTAATACTGGAACATTCCTCATGTCCCGGCTTTCAACCATTTGATCTCTCAAAGTTCGTATGTACTGAAAAGTTTCAACGTTAGACAAATCGAACACAAGAATGTAAGCTGTAGCGCTTCTGAGTCCATAAAATCTGTAGTGAGCCCATTCGTAGTACGAATTTATCGGGAAGTAAGGTATTACCGGTACATCCGTAATTTTGACTTCATATAAATGTTCATTGATGATAACCGAAGGATAGAAAGTATGTTTTCGATCTGTGGGTATGTATTCTTCTGAGAAGTCACTCCAAACGAATTGCTGCAAAAAAAAAAAACCTTTTTATATAATTTTTTTTCTAAGCTACTGAGAAGGATTTAGGATTTGACATATTTATCAGTGTCGTAGTTTTATCGGATATACGTTTATGTATTAGGTATTGTTAGCCGTTCGCAAAGCCAGCGTTTGTGTAGTATAGGGTGGGCCACGAATTAGTTAACATTTGAAAAAATCATATAAAAAACCATTTGAACTATTATACCTTATTATACATTCGACCTATTATAAAAAATATTTATCCACAAGAATGATAATTAGTTGGAATTTATTTTGTAAAAGTTACTGCCTCTAAATGACCACCGTTTCGACGTTTGCAATCTTCACTGATTTTTCTTTTAGTTGACGTAGTGTATTTAGTTTATTAATTCAAAAACGATTCTTCAAATAACCACATAAAAAGATGTCTGTTGGTGATAGATCTGGACTTCTGGGTGGCCATGGAATGTCGCCTCGTCTGGAAATCAGCTTTTCCGTAAACATGTCTTTGACCACCGGTAGGGACTCATTGGATGTATGACATGTGGCTGCATCTTATTGAAATCATGTGTTACGATTCCAGCTCGTAAATTCCAGTAGCATCGATCAAAAGAAATCCCGTAACATGTTTGCGCGGTATGTTAGATTCAAACGTTAACGAATTCTTGGCCCACCCTATATATTATGTAACTTCTAAGTTACGCTGTTTGATACTTTTGGTGTTTAACAATTAACTTTAAACAAAACTAACAGTGAGTAGTTAGTTCCTGGTCCTATTTGGGTGACAGAATAATACAGAAATATAGCTGAAATATTGTTTTTCTTAAGGCTTTGTAAAGCGAAGTTCTTTTTTGTTTTATTTATGCGTTAACTGACGATATATTATACATTCATAGAAATTTCATAACATATTCACGGAATATTGGATGAGTAGTGTAAACATATTCTTACAAATAATCCAAGGTTTTTGATTATGTAGTCGAGAAGTATAAAATAATTTGTCATATTGGATACGTAGAATTGACAATATTTTGTCAAAAATTTCTTTTTATGTTGCTATGATTAACTATATATATATCACCAACAATATATATAATAAAGATCTTTACTGACGAATAGTGTGACTAACTCTGATACTAGGAACTCAATAAATAAATTGTAATAATTGAACATTTCTTTCAGGATGGTTAACCAAGAATTGGTCGATTTTTGACGTTATTTCTAAACATATATATACATATATATTAACACATAACATATATATATATTTGACAAGTCTGATTTTGCTTCTGTAGCTGGTCTGTTTAATGTACGTGTCCTGCTATAGAATATTTGTCTCCTGCGGAAATCGAACCTACGATATTTTACTTTACACTCAAAAACTTTAAAAATCAAACCCATAACGTTATCTATGCAACTTTTCCTTTGTTACTTTTGGATCTACTTGATTATTAATTTTAAAGATTCAAGTCTCTTTAATTATATTAATATAAATATGTGTACTACTCTCAATCTAACTGAATTTATTATTGTAACAAAAACAAAACAAGTTTATGCGGTCATTAATAATGATAATTGGTAATAATTATTAACATTTACTATAATTATCATCTAATCCTTTATAAATAGACTTATTAATCTTTCTTGATGGGAAATTAGAAGGAAATAATATTGACATACTACAACCACCCGTATTTAAAAATTCATTGAATCTCATTCATGATTTTTTAGAAAACGCAGAGGAAAATCCTGTAAACAAGATATTTACATTATGTCGTGTGAAAATTTTTATTTGTGTACGCTTCAAAGACTCAAAAAAAAATCTGCACTGTTTGACTTTAAATGTTGTTAGGACACACAACTCGCTTCAAACATGAGTTTTATCTGTTTATTGTTCAGTTTGTATAAAATATCCATAATACGACGTCATAGTTCACACCAAAACTGTGAAGTCATCTATATAAGACTTTAAGAAAAAAGTTTATATCATAGTATAATGTATGTATGTCAATATAATAGAATGTTCACGCTCTGTCGTTTTACACCTGCGCTCTAGATAGTTAACGATCCCTCTTCCATATAATATGAGTGATATTACCCTACCCAATTTGGTGGGCCCCTAGAGCTACATCAAACGTCAGAGTAATTGCGCGCTTAACGCTTATAAAGGTTGACAATGTGATATGATCGTAATATCTTCTGTCATTGTAAGAGCGTGTTAAACAAGATAAATTGTATTTTCATAACATATGCTTCAATATCATAGAAGTTAATAAGCTTGTGTATTTTAGAATATTTCCAAAAGTTTTTATTTTTTTTGTAATATGACATTCAAATTATTAGTACCAGATGGGGTCCGAGCCCATAACTATGTTGAAGATATTATAACACCTTAACTTAGATATAACATTATCGTTTTCATCATTAATATAAAACATTATTTATCATTAATAATATAACCAAAATAATGAAACTGTGATGAAGGATGACCTGAACACAATGTTCCTTAACAAAATTTATACTTATTTTAACTGGATTAGTAACTGTATTTAGTACGTTCTTGCTATGGTAAAGGTTCAATTTATAGACCAAAACAATTGTTAACCCGTGTTTAAGTCAACGACGAAGTTTAAAACGCAATTACGTAATGGACAAAATGCTTTTTTCAAATTTAAGTTTCTATTTCACTTTTTAAATGTTATATACCCTGTCTCACTTCGCTGTGGCATATTGTGGTCGCTTTGATGAGAAATGAAAAATAAAAGTGAGGTCAAAAGTAACTAAGAACCATCTTTGAAGCGGGTTATACAGCGCGTCCAAATTTTAGTTCAATTGGTGCAATACAATAAATCAACTCAAGAATTTTATTATATACGAGTACATACTGATTTTATTTTTTTTTTTCATACATGATGTTTATAAGTAATTGAGTAATTTGTTATGGACAAGAAATTTTGTGTTATATACCGTTCTATACATACCGTTTAAATTATAACTTTGGAATTACCAGGAACTAACAATATTAAAAAAATATAGGTGCTGGCTTTTGACTTTTAGGGTTAAACATATTACCCAGTTACGCAACTAGGAAATATATTTACCTTGTACACAATTTAATCATCATCATCTCAGCCGAAGAACATTCTCTCTTCTCTACACAAGATCCGGTCTTGTGCTACTCACATCCAACAATGACATATGTTTTACAATTTAATTCGGCTATGAACTTTGACGATACACCCTGATAGGTATTTAAATTAGGATTAAGTACAGTTTTATTGTATAGTGAGCACATACATATTACATTATGCTTGTCATTTTGTAAGTATAAAGAAATTAAGATTGAAATCTAACGTGTAGTAAATAAAACAAAAACATTCATGAATCACTCTTATTGTAGTTGTTTTATATATTATATAAATATACGTCAAAGTATAATAATAGTTATTGATGAAGCTTTTCCTTTTTTCTGTAACATATCTTTGTTAGCGAATCGGTAGTTTGTTCTAATATCACGTGTCAATTTTAACGCACGAAGTAACCTCGAAATATCGAATGCGATCAGAAGGGAATAACTTGTCAATCTGGATATATGTTATGTCTGGCACTTTATGTTTTGCCATAGTACTGAGAAACTATACTTTTGTGAATCTTATTCAAATCAGTGATATTATATTCTCATTTACAACTTTACAAAATCAAATAAAGCCGTAGTTGCTTTAGAACTACCTTCAAAACTCTTCTTTAAAGAAAAGTGTCTATATAGCCAGTAATTAATGCGTCAATTTAATTTTACTTTTGTGTATCAAGTTCACTTAAGATTTTGTAACTAGAACAAATGAAAATAATTACTGTACAGAATTCCTGTACAAAGCATTGTTTAATATATATCCATACTATTGTTTCCTTTGGATCCATTTTAAAAGTCTATCTCTCTTGTATTACTCAATTTATTCATAATAAAAGGTTGGAACATATCATGCTTAAATATCAAAATTCACTTTAAACGTTGCTATTAGTCCCTAAACTAGTCCTGAATTTATTCATATGTATGTATTAGAGTTTATTCATAAATGTCACTACTTAGTATATTATCTATAAAGACTTTATTGTGTTTGTAAAGTTTGGGTTATTAAAAATTTTTTTCGAATAAAGTGCATAACATCGAAGTCAAATTTATTATCTTTAACATCAGACAAAACGATATTTTTGTATAAAAATATACGTAGTTGCTTATGACGTCACTATTCATTGAAAAAACATATTTTAATTTTTGTTTGATTTAAATTCATGATTATTCGTAAATATTGTACCTATTTAACAATGTATTGTAAATGTCACAATAAATGATTTTCTTTCTTTCTAATAGCTTTTAAAAGCTAGAATAATTCGTTTCTGTTATTTTTTTTTTATATTGCACGCAGAAACGATGGCCGATGGAGCCATAAAGTGCTAGAGTGGTGACCGTGTACTGGAAAACGCAGCAATGGTAGGCCGCCCATAAGGTGGTCCGAGGACTTGGTAACGGTCGTGGGAAACTGTTAATTGCAGACGGCGTGGGACCGGCTGTTGTGGAGAAACTTGAGAGACGTCTAGCAATGGACATCTTTTGGCTGAGATGATGATGTTACTTGGAATATTGGTTTTAAAAAAGCGGACAGTGTTATTTATTCATGATACAGTTAACTATCCTATTACCAGTTAAATTTGAACCATAATAGAGTTTCTTGGATTTTTAAGAAATATTTTTGAACCATTCAGCATTAGAAAGCATGTGCAGTTTCATTACCTGTATAATACTAGTTTTCCCAACAGCAGGCGCTCCAAGAAGTACCACTTTGACAAGATCGAGACTGTCAGGACTTGGCTCCAGGCTTGGAGCACCTCCCCCCGTCAAGGTTCCACCTCCACCTCGCTCCAGGTAATCCAGGTCCAACTCTAAAACAAATGAGAAAACATTTAAATAATATATATATTACTCAGTTACAGGTCGTGTAATGTGTATTTCTGTATTGCTCCTTCATAAGAGCCTATACTTAGTCTGGCCATAAATACTGTTACACTTAATTATAAAAAAATATTACATTTGAATTTCGAATCTGTCATTTTTATACGATTGTTCATTGTGTTTTCTCATTTTGGCGCCAATACATTGTAAAATATTTTGCGATATTAAAATGGTGTGGGGTGATAAAGAGAACCGAATCGCGGTGATAGCATTACACAAAGTAGGTATGGAGCCAAATGCAATTTTTAAAACTCTCCATACACTTGGTATTAGTAAAATGTTTGTGTACCGGGCTATTAATAGGTACAATGAGACCTCCTCTGTTTGTGACAGAAAAAGATCTGGCCGTCCACGTAGTGTTCGTACGAAAAAGGTGGTCAAAGCAGTAAGGGAAAGAATTCGAAGAAATCCTGTCCGAAAGCAAAAGATTTTATCTCGGGAAATGAAGATAGCACCTAGAACCATGTCGCGTATTTTAAAAGATGACTTAGGACTTGCAGCCTATAAGAGACGCACTGGCCATTTCTTAACTGATAATTTAAAGAAGAATAGGGTGGTAAAATCGAAACAACTACTGAAGCGGTACGCAAAGGGAGGTCACAGAAAAATTTTGTTTACGGATGAGAAAATTTTTACAATTGAGCAACATTTTAACAAACAAAATGACCGTATTTATGCTCAAAGCTCTAAGGAAGCTTCCCAATTAGTCGACAGAGTGCAACGTGGACATTATCCGACTTCAGTGATGGTTTGGTGGGGTGTTAGCTATGAAGGAGTGACTGAGCCATATTTTTGTGAAAAAGGTATCAAAACATCGGCACAAGTGTATCAAGATACCATTCTTGAGAAGGTAGTTAAGCCCCTTAACATCACCATGTTCAATAACCAAGTATGGTCCTTCCAGCAAGACTCGGCGCCGGGTCATAAAGCTCGGTCCACGCAGTCTTGGTTGGAATCGAACGTTTCGGACTTCATCAGAGCTGAAGACTGGCCGTCGTCTAGTCCCGATCTTAATCCGCTGGATTATGATTTGTGGTCAGTTTTAGAGAGTACAGCTTGCTCTAAACGCCATGATAATTTGGAGTCCCTAAAACAATCTATACGATTGGCAGTGAAGAATTTTCCCATGGAAAGAGTGCGTGCTTCTATTGATAACTGGCCTCATCGTTTAAAGGACTGTATTGCAGCCAATGGAGACCACTTCGAATAAGCTTTTTATATTTTTAATTGTTTTATATTTATGTATTAAACTGACACACTGTAAAAGTAATAAATGTTATTTGCAGTTAACAATTTTCTTTTTTCTTTATTACAATATTTATGGCAAGACTAGGTATATAAAATCCTAAAGTTGGCTTTAAATTCAGGAGGTAAAAGGCCAATGACATCAGGTTACTTAGTAACAATTGCAAAACAAATATTATATTATTGATTGCTGAGAGCTGTTTCCAGCCACGTCAGGGTTACCACTGTGGAGGAAACGGGTATCATGTCCCTCCGGCACAAAGGGAGGATCCTTCGACCAGGCGAGGTGATCATGCCTGGCGGGCCACGGCCCAACGATTGTATTGGGATGTTGTACATATGCTAATCGCCACGAGAATCTCCATTTTGCAATACAGGATTAGTAGTTGCTCCGCAATTCATTTTACTACGTAGTTCGATGTGTCTTTGCTAGATAGCGCTGTAGTATGTTTTTCTATTTGCGCTCTATGTGTAAGTCGCCACAAATAGTATACGTGTATAGTATTAACCGCTGTGATGGATTTTACAAGACAACAACGTCTTGGATTGTGCAAAAGGCTTTAAGAAAAATTCTTAAATTATAGAATACAAAAATACTTTTTACATTATTAATACTGATTTCAATAGTCTTAAGAATAAATTCATCCTTTATTCTCAGAATTTATGATTTTTTTATTACAAAAACATTTAAATCAACTGATAGTACTTCTGATATAATATATCATTCTTATGACAGTGTCAAGTTATGCTCTTCATCGAGTGAGGGCAATGAAATAAATCGTTCTCCAAAGTTAGTGCTTCAATAATTTTTGTCTGTCGACCATAAATATTACATTGTTCACTGCTCGCCATATTTCATTGGGGCGGTAATGGTGACAAATTACTTTTAGTTAATTTATGTTTCAGTTAAATTTCAACTTATTTTATTAGTTATTGTTAGTTAACACTTCTAAAATTAGTGTAATATAGCTGAATGTCGCCATCATAAAATCATTCGGAAAAGCGTTACATTTGAGTGTCTTAATAAGAAATATTAGCTTTATATAACTATAGCAATACATTTGTATCGTTTGTGTAGTGACAGATTAAGAATACGGATTATCACTACCCATCTTAATCTTATGGGTATCGTAAGAACCGGCAAAGATAAAAAAAATATTCAAACATTTCGTATTTACCTTTTTTATATTATAAAAGATTTCTAATATTAGTACGGAGCAAATATTGAGATTAACATCCATCACTTTTATTTGAATATTACTCTAAATTATTAGGAAACACAATATTCCCACCAAGAACTTAGGGCCCCAAGTCAATCTTACCTGCAAGTGGTGCGCCTACAGATCCATGGACGAGGCTCGCCATCTATTGGGTGGGACCAAAACACTGGCAAACAGTATACATTTGTCAGTATACAAATAGTATACATGTCTCTCTGTCCTCTGCTTGCCTCTCCGGGGAAACAGGTGTTATGAGGTGTATGCATGTCCTAAGTATTACGATGTTTATATATGGAAGATAGGAGTAATTTACATATTACTGGGCTACCGTAAACCATAGCCCTTGTCTTAGATTTAGATAAGTTGGGGTTCTAACCTTACACAAAATATATTATATACTCTATCCTTATTTTCTTTGTGTAGAGCTACGATCTCAACTTATCTAAATCTGAGGCAAGAGCTGTATAAGGCCCTGAGGCCAAACCCTATGCTTATGAGGGTATGGAAGTCATATACTATAAAAGGAAAAACTTATTTGGATTATAAATTTCGCATATTTGCGATTTCAAATATTTTGTTCATACTAAATTATCACCAGTTTTACATACTTCTAACACGTAATATCATAGCATACATTTTTAAACTAAAACCCTAATTGATTGAAACATTTAAAATATTATTTAAACTTTAATTTTCAGAAATATTTTTAATTATTTATATTTTATTTTACTTTTTATATTTTTTATCACCTATCAACTCTACGGTAAACAAATTTTAAGTATAAACTTAACTTTCCCTATAAACCTAATAATTAAAATGATTAATTATTGTTTTATATTGCGTCGATTATAAGAATTTGATAAAAATAGCAGGGATGCATTGTATTAATAATACAAAACAACTCAGGAATCAACTTTTCTAAGGAGATGTCTGTCCAGCAGTGGGTTACTAAAGGCTATTAATGATAATGAGATAAACTTATACCTATGGTTAAATTAACTTAAAAGGGTTTACCTAATAAATTAAAAGCAGAAATACTAGAAATCGTTGCACGATAGTAATCAAGTTTTAAAAATAAACAATGCTAAAGAAAATAATTGCTTATGACATCACCACTCAGTAAAGCTTCCACTTTTCCGAGGTTGTTAGCAGAAATAAGTTCGCAACTAACTACGATTTTGTTTGTAGACCAGACCAGACCGATCAAGGCGTAGAAAAAGTTTTAATAACTAAAAAAATATTAAAGTAATTGTCGATGCAGCAGACACTGATTCAGATGAGTTAACGCAAATCGACCAAGGAGTTTTATTGTATGATTTTTTCTTAAGATGGTAAGTAATGTTCACTTTTGCTACCTAACATTACGTAGATATTTGACATTAGCATTTTGTAATATTATTCAAGGTTTATATTTAGTTCATGAATTCCTACAATATCTTGGCTTTGTTGGCTTGTCTAAGGAATTGATAAATAAACTAAAAATGATTTTAATGGAAGTATAAAATAAATATAAAAGGTTATATATCACAAAAACAAAATAACTTGAAATAAGTAGATAACACTTTTTTTCTTAATTTGGAATGCTTATGCTATATAAATTTTATTAATATTATAACTAAGAAGTACGAAGCAAACGTGAGCTACAATTTAGACACAAACATGAAATGAAATAAAACATTCGTACTTCTATTTCCATTTGTATCTCCAGGGAGTCACCCCGTGGTATTAAGTAAAAATTAACACGCCGGAAATGGAGAAACTCGTTAATTAAGCATTTGTCTTACCTAGGGTACGATTAAACCCTTCTATATTTAATCACGTGTTTGTACTGCTGTTTCACAGTCCGTTACATGTGTGTACAGTCACACAGAGAAGTGAAAGAAAATATTTTAGTTTTTATGGGTGTGTTAAGCATAAAATGTACAGCAAAAATAAAGATAAAAGAGTGGTTTTATCGCTCGGAGTAATTTCTTATAGCAACTGTATTCACCCAGGTGAACAGTGGCGAATGTGCTTTTGGATAGAGTGTAATTAATTTAGACTGGTGGTAGGTACACAGCTACGACTTCGATTAATAAATAGGTTATGAATAAACCTATGAATTTTATGCGTTTGTAAGCAAAGTATTCACATATCATAAAAATTAAATTATTCAATTCATACAAGATATAATATTGTAATAAACATATACGTAATACGTATACGGTTTTTTTCTGAAAATCATTAATCATAGGTTGCCAACGTAAAATGTGACGGTGAGGATGTCAAAAAGTAACAAACATTTTTTATTGACAACCCACCAAAATGATTTTTCAATTAAATAAGCTGTCAATATGTTACTTCACAATTTCAGTATTAATCCATAATCAATTTCAGCATTATTCAATAAATAAATTTAGATATTTCAATTCTTAACAAAAAAAAATAACAGTATTGAAAAATAAATAAATTTTATGCATTTAAAGTTTTTTCTTGTAATAACAAGATATGTGATAGACACATCTTTTATCACTACACGTTAAATTTTAAATAGTTCAAAATCTAAATAGATAACATCGACTGTGTTTTTTTAATCAGAATACTCTGGTTAGTCCAATATTTTTGTATTATAATTTAAAGAGTTTTAAATAATTCATGTTACAACTAGTCTCACCTTCCTCATGCCTACTCTCCCGGCATAATACTCATTTTCAGACGGAACAAAGGAAAGGTGAGTTTTGATGCAAATAAATGTATTGTTATATAATGCATCAATCGATTACAGTGTAGCTTAATTACTTAATAAATAAAAAACAAAATTGACATATTCTTAAATAAAAAGTTATAAATATAAATTATAGTAAATAAAAAACTTTTTACACGTGAAATGTTAATATATTTTATTGTAAAAAATAAATAACACAATAATAAGAAATATAAAAAGTATGCTATGTTTATCAGTAATTAAAAAAAAAATTTATAACAGTAGTTTAGAAAACATGACTAAGAAAAGCGGATAGTTACGAGTACATAGGGTACCTTTATAAATTTACCTGTAAAAGTTTCCGTTATCCTCGAAGGGATGTGATAATCTCAAATAACGGTCTCCTAGGTCGTTACCGTGAAACGTGTGTAAGTGCGTCCTGTCAGCTTATTCCAATTATGTAAGCTTTAGGTGTACCACCGAAATTGTCTTTAATTTAATATGAGTATGAATAATAAGTTAAAATCATGAGGGGAGTATTGATTCTAATAATAAATAATATATTAAAATCAATACTTTGCGACATATTGTTTAAATAAGTCAACTAAAAACACAAATTATTATACACATACTTGAAAATATGCAAAAAAACGTGTTATGTTAGAATAACTATCAATTAAGCATGATTTATTATTCTTCTGGCATAATAAATAAAAATATAGAAAATATTACTTACTATTTATCTTTATCGAAAGAGAATGTTAAACACTTTCATACTTAGTTTTGGTTTAGTTGTATTATCGATAGAGATATTGTTAAAATATTTAAAGTTCGTAATGTTAAGAAAATAAAATTGATTATTTACTGTATGACTATATCAATAAGTGCATTGAATGTGGTGTATTTCCTGACCTAATGAAACAGAGTAAGAGATTAAGACAGGTAGCACATCTGATCTTATAACAGCTACTAGCTACACAGTTAGATGCTGATGTGTAACTTAGAATTGCTGCTGTGTTTCTTATCTCTTATTTGGGTAATGCCGAAAGTTTATGGTCAAAGATCTTTGGGGTCTCTGGTCACTATAGACCGCAGGGGTCAATGTTCGGCCTATTTTTGTTTCTCGTTTACAACAATGGTCTACCTGATTTGATAACGGTTATCAGGAGATAATGCTATTTATGGATGACACGCCACTTTTATTTAAACTTAACACAACAATCAGTTACTGATGATATGACTCTCAAGTGTCGAGAACTGATACAATTACTTAAATCGATAAAAAAACTAAATATGTTGGATTTTTTTCACCAAATGTCAAACAAGTTAAAATCATATTCTGATAAATGGAAAGGTGTTAGTTCCTGCGGACACCACCAAGTTTTTGGATATAATTCTAGATTCGTAATTTTACTAGTGCGCACACATTGATTTATTGTCGAATAGACTCTATTATAGCTCTGCAGCACAAACTGCATTTAAAATTTGTCAATTAATGGATGTGAAATCATTTAGAGTATTTTCATGTCATATACTATTTTGTTAAGCGGGAATGCTGCTGTCATTCAAAGTATCTTTGTGTTGTAGAAAAGGGTTATTCGTGCAATTTATAATCTCAATTTTAAACAGTCACTGAGGTATTAAATTTTAAAGAAAGAAGTTGTATCTCAATACATCTATGAAAATGTTGTGTATAGAAAGAAAAAGATTCATTTATTCACAAAGTTTAGCGACATTCATGCTATCAACGCTGCAAAAGATAAGCTTAGATTGGCAACAACTAGATTACAAAAAGTAAGCAAGCCAATGTGTGCGATTCTACTATAAAATACCAAGCCAATTTCTAGTATTCAATATTAAAAAAATTAAGACTAATAAAACAAAAACCATGTAAATGCTTATTACACAATTTTAGATTATTGAAACGACAAGTTTGCTTGAGATTGATACTACTCACTCCCGCATTTACATTTGTCGTGTTTGAAAGCAATGAATATTTAATTTTTATTGCATTTCGTATTCATCCATTTTTTAACATTTTATATTATTATTTGTTTGTTTCTTACACGGAAGTCAAATAACAGTAAAATTTTTACTTATATAAAGGTAAGCATTGTCTAGGTATGTAATATAAGTTCTTATTGAGTATCCATCGAATGGTTCTGAGTGTAGAGTGTAGGTTGTAAAACGACCCACTCAAATGTCGTGCTGACGGTAACTCGTGCTTAGGGTCGTTAATCTTGAATTATACTAGTTAGGTGTCTAAGATGCCTGTGGCTCGTATGCCATTTGTATGGACTTTCCGACTTAAAACTATGGTCCTTTCTTCAAACAGACAATCCAGGCCCTATACGAGTACTTTATTTGTTTAGTTTTTATTGAATCAATGTTGACGGACTTAAAAAAAGAATACCACTGTAGTTCGTTTCGGCATTCCTTTCCTGTAAAATTTATTTGCAGAAATAAATATCATTTGTCAGGATGACCTAAGAGATAATATTTTTGTGCTTGTGCCTGCAAACTTTTTTAAGCAATACGCGTAAATTGAAATAACTTTTGAAGATATTTGAAGGTGGATGAAAGTCGCAATAATTAAGGAATATCTTAATTAAATTTGAAATTGTTTTTTTTTGCTAGTAATTGAAATTTCTTTTAAATTAAAATTAAAGTCAAGTCAAGTCAAGTCGTCAATTACATAAGATAATATCTATATTATGTTAATAACATCTAACTTTTTTTTTAGCAATCAAATTAACATTCGACAAAGTTAGCGAAATGGCAGAGAGGGTCCCATTGCATTTTATTACTTCTATCATAGCTAGATTGATTTTAAGATTAAAGAACAAATTATTTAGGTTTTAATATTACACTTTTATTATAATGAAACTTGCATTTCGACATTAAATAGAGTTTTAATAGTAATTACTAAATTTTTTAACTAATATCGAAAATCATCATTTAATAAATCTTTTTGTTAAGCAGTATCTGTTACTAGCTTATAAGTTTAAAATATCATCATCATAAATGTACATTGTATTCTTAAATAGTACACTCTCTGTTTGTGTTCACATAAGCTTTAAAATTTGTAATATATCAGTTTGATGACTCTTATGTGTTCAGTGAAATATGGCTTTCAGAGATTCCAATGATTGATGTAGTGTTGTGGTATTTACAGCTTTGTTCGTATTCGCTATACACTTTCGAGAGTCGAATTATAAGATTCTCTGAACTGTAAATGGATATTTAATTTATTATTGTATTTCGTATTTAGATTTTATTTTAACTGCTCGGTGGCGCAGTAGTAGCCAATGCGGCTGCTGTGCTTGAGGTCGAGCCAAATGTTTGTCAGCAAATATTTGTTTTGAAGTTTGAGTGTTTTTTATCTATAAAATGAATGTATTTACAAAAAAAAGAACACAAGTATTCTATCAGTCAGTCTAGTTATTATAGCACAAGCTCTGCTTAGTTTGAAACTAGATGACGTTGACTCTAGGTAGTAGAACCACGCTGATTTCAGCACGAACGGGCCGGCTTGACCGGGGGGCAATACTACCCTCCCACAGAAGACCAACCTAAAGCGCCAGCATCCGTGTTGTCCTGTTTCGTTGGTGAGTGTGAGACAGGAGGCTCATTGATGCAGGGGTGACAGTTATCGTGGTAACTGTGTAAGCCTTACACCTCGCCGTCCCCAAGCGAGGTGTGAAAAAGCATCTCACAAGACCACCACTTTTGTTTTTTTTTATTTTAAGAGCCTGCCAAAGTGACTGTACTTTGCTTGATGGAAAGGATGAATAGAATCCAAAAATTGTAGTCACCATAGTCATTGCGAATGCTGACAATGTAGTATGGTGACTCACACTATGGCGGCCTGTTAAGATGCTTTTTTACTCCTCACTTGGGGACGTAAAAGGCATGTCAGTCATCGTAGAATTGTATTGCACATACTTTCCATGACAACTGTCATCCCTGCATCAAGGGGCAATAATATAATTAAATAATAAGATATAAAGTTACTTACATATATTTAGAGTACACATACTATTAACACATGTAAATGTATGCTCAAATATTTACGTAAATACCACAAACACATACATATATTGCTTGTGTATCATCACGTACAACACATTAACTACAACAAATATTTCTTTAGCAGCCTCTTTTAATGCACGCCTTACAATGTATGTAACCAATGTTAATATAGGTACACAGTTATAATACTTCAAGTATATTTTATACTATTGGTTACAAAGATAAAGTGTAACCATGTTAAAACGGAATCTTAAAAAAAAAAAGAACTCAAAACTGACGTGAATAGGGATATACCCAAAATACGTCAATTTAATAATGTCCTACATACAATATTTTGATAAAATTAAAGTATAAATATTGACATATGCACAGTTCCAATATAAAACGTAAAACTGAAATTAAATCACGTTACGGTTAATGTCAATGTTACGATTTCCACATAACCTATTAACTCCAAATTTTATTATTTTAGTAAAAACAATATACATGTTTAAATATTTGTATATTGCATCTAGCATTTACTTTGTATTTTATGACTATTATATACTTTGGAACACCAAAACGATCTCTATGCGTTCGTCAATTTACAGTTGCTTTGTCCGTCTATAGATTGCCTGTTTCTATTCAAAAAAATCAATATTAGATTCGGTCGCAACACACTGAAATCATTAGAAGAGGCTTCACTCTTTAGTAATCTTAGCTTATATTTGCTTATTTTTGTTTTAAGAGATGTCTTATAATAATTTACGAATTAAATTTAACCAGAACCTTATAAACTAAAAAAATACTGTAGATTTTATCTAATAATAAAAGACAATAAACTGTTTAGATAGAAATACAGATGCACATCCGTTAAGTAAACAGGATTATACTCGTATATTAAAGGTATTACATACATTTTTGACACCAAATCGATCCATTTATTTGTATGGAGTCGATATGTCCATCCAAAGGTTCCCAAACTTTTTCCTAGTCGGGCTAATTTTGACAAATGAATCCTGTAGGGAAGTGGTGCTTTATTCCATATTTCCAAAAAAAAAATATCAACTCATAGGTTTCAACAATAAAAGATGTGTACCTTACTAATATTGCTGCAATTGATGGGCCTGTTGGTTTAATGGTTCGTGACTCTGACTGCTAAGCTAGAGGTTGTGGGTTCGATTTCTACCCAGGACAAATATTTGTGTTATGATTGTAGCCAGTAAATTCCAGTAGCACCCGTCCTAAGAACTCTCATAACATGTTGGTGCAGGATGTTAGATTCAAATGTTAACGAATTCTTGGCCCACCCTATACTATTCTAATTTAGAGGTGTTTAGAATGGTTGCTTCCAGTGAGATAATTGCACTGCATCTCAGTCAATTCAAGCTGAAAACCAGCGGAAACACGTTAAAATTCATTGAAAAAGATTTAATGATAGTCCAATTTCCGTAAAATCTCGCAATCTCTTTTCAAATCCCTCGTGAACTCTTTTGAATTGATGAGCAATTTTTTTTATTTTCATCTGAGACTGATGCAAAACTAGTCATCTCCGGCAAGCGTGCAAGTTAAATTTTTTCCATACTGATATAGAATAATTTAAATTGTAGTATAAAAGTTTGTAAAGGCTTAAAATTCATCTGCGAATTGATTCATCTTTGAAATCATATTTGGAATTTACTCAGATGAGAAAGACAATCCGTAAAATGCGAAATCCCTAAACAATTTATTCTTAACATCGTAATTATAATATTGATAATAGCATATTTTTTTTCGAGGCGTCCCATTTGCCTAAGTTAATAAGAAATTCCTGAGTCTCCTTTGTTAAATACCACATCCTTTCAAACGCATTACCGCAGTCAACTTTTGAGAGGTATCGAAAGATAGCTTGGTTCCAGTGGATTTAAAGAATGATTAGAGTTTTCTTTTCGTGCTTTAGGTAGGTAACATCATTGGAAGGAATGAACGAAACGCATTATACACCGCGACACAACACTTGGCGAATATTTTATTAGTGATTTGTGTTGTAGTTATCTTCTGGATTACAGATTACGCGGGCCGTATTATCGCCGCCCGTGTACCGGAGACGGTCGGCGTACTTGCCCATGGCTGCTTCATACCAATAAGATGGCTACATAGATATGCATTATATTAATGTATTCTTGTAAATTCAAAATAATTGATGTACAAGTATTTTCATCACTGTTCTATAAATACATAGGTGCACACATATAATCACGCCTCATTTCCCCGAATGGGTGGGCAGAGGTATACCAAACGCCTACTTTTCATCAGCGTCTTGGTCCCACGTAATAGATGGCTAGTTTATTGTTGCTTATCGGGAGATTTATTTACCGGAGCCTCGTCCATCGATCAGAAGGTGCACTCACTTGCAGGTGAGGTTGACTTGGGGCCTTAAGACTGGTGCAAACTCTATGCCCCTTATTAATATAAAACTTTCTATTAATATTAAAAAAAAAACTATTCTTTCAATACTAAAATCCATTCTATTAATACAAAAACTCATTTTCCTTATTATGGATATGTAAAAAGAGATGAACACTTTCTCTAAGGAGTAGCAGTCTTTGTTATGGTAAACATATGGTAAGGTAGGTAATTTATCAACGTCCCTTTTATTCATTGTGACTTTCATTAAGTGTTGACCGCTATAATTACTGGTATTAATCATCTTTATTAGCTTTTACTACACGGGTTTAAGGTCTAAAGATATATTCATTTCACGTGATTGAGTAAAAATTATTCAATAACATCAGATATAAACATTAGTTGAAAATATATTAAATTCTTCTCGATTGTGATTTGAAGCATTTCTATGGTTATGTTTACATTAGGCTAAAAAAATAAAAAATAAATTTTCTTAAATTCTCTTTGTTATTAATAGATTTACTTCTATCTATTTCAGATAAATCCACATCAGATTCAGTCACAAAAGGCTAAAATCATTAGAAGAGGTTTCTCTCTTTACGAGTAACTTTAGCGTCTGTGTACTTACTTTTGTTTTATGAGGTTTCCTATAATTTATGCATTAGATTTTATCAGATCAACGTAAATTTAAGAAAAATGCTGTAGAATATATCAAATAACAAGTGTCAATGAGAATCTCTTTTCTAAATTTGTTTGGCCGGAAATACAGATATGAATCTGTTACCCAATTATAATAATTATTCATTTTATATTAAGTATAAACCTTTTCGGTACACATAGTAATATCCCTCTATATAATTTATTTGTCGTACCTCGGAAGGCTTGTCTATAGTACAATGTGATTATATTGATAAATAACGAGGAACAACACTGACATGGAAAATAGATAAAACTGTTGTCAAATCTCGTATATCGAGTTAAAATCTGAGCCCAATCAGTGCAATACTTAACTACATGACTAAACAATATATTGGTCACTAAGGTCAAATTGGTATCGAGTTTAAAAAACTCACCCAAAATTTTGGCTTGCTTTGTACAATTCCCTCTAGCGTCATGATCTTCTTCTTTACCGTGTTTCAACGTGTTTTCCAATCTATTCATTTCAGTATCACTTACAAGTCTAAATCTAATTCACTTTCATTACCATTTTGTCAATATTTTTCAATGTTTTATTTTTAACTTTAAAATGAAATAGCTGTATTACAGTCATCGCAGAGGACGTTACTATTATATCTCACAATCAAGTTATTATTTTCGTTATTTCGTTCCTAGAGGGTATATTTATAGCAACGTCCATTATTTGAAAACAAACATTTACATTACACCACTGAAGTATAGAACATAATCGTAACACAAACTAACTGTAGTGCCAGGTAATATCGTAAATTTGGCGGCAAAATTGGCGGCGAACGACACGTCCGCTCTCCGTACCGTCTTGGGATACACTAAATCGAACCACGTTGGCTTAACCGGAAAACGGCATTGGACGCAGTCATGCTGTAGTTTTATTTCTTGGTCCTTTTCAGCCTGTTTTTCGTCCACATTTTAAGTTCAGTGTTTTTCTTAAGTTTTATTTGGATTCGAATATAAGTTTACTTTTATAATGCAAACTATTAACTTACTGAAAGCAAGATTCAATTAACGTTAAATCTTGTCTTATGTACCTATGTACTTATAAATGTATAAATACGTTTATCGGCAGTCTGGATACAATAGCACGTACAGGTTTTGCCTAGTTTGAGATCAGATGGCTGTATGTTTTGTTGTTATTGTTGCATATTTTCTTAATAGAGCCAAAATTACACCGTTTGTTCATTAAGTATAAACCTTTTCTTATTATAATCTTTGTAAATCACCACGTACGTACCAAGGTCTTTATTTGCATTTAACAATAGGTGAAAGCACAGTTAAGCTTTAGTAATCCTATACTTAAAGACATGAAAGGAAATTGTTCACCTCCTCGCTAGCACCTCACGAAACATTAAACCGTTTGAAACGGCTTTTCTCAGGAGCTTATTCAAAGTAGGTTTAATATAAAACTTGGTATGACTGCGCAGAATCTTTGATGTACAAAGTATTGTTGAAGCTTCGACACACGTCGGTATTAACAAATGAAGTAACATTGCCGAATGCACTTTTAACAAATTACAAAGGCACGTATTTGTCTTGGCGTGTATTTAATAAAATTGGAACGTGGTCTATAAAACTGGATTCAAATACTAATAAAAATAAAATTATTAATACACCAATATGTGATGTTTATTCTTTTAAATTTTGAAGGATCTTAACTAGTTTAAAAATATAATACATTCGAATTGAATTTAACATTTAAGATGCCTGAAAAAATTGTTTTTGAGTTGGATAAACACATATATAAAAGTAAACTTAATAATTCAAGAAACAAATATATCAACATTTTCATTTTCTAGATTATCTTACAATATTGAAACACAAATAATAAAGGAGGTAAATTTTAGAGATTTACTCTTGTTTTGAAAACTATGTACAACTATGTACAATGTAGACAAGAGAAGTTGAAAATCTTATTCGCTCAAGAATAGTTAGTTCAACAAGTAATGTGATGCAATACGCATGATCTTGATACTTGTTTAGATATATTTCATTTAGCTGAAAATATTCAGTTCTTTAATAACAATATGGTTGCCCTAAATATAATTATAAAATCCTTGAAATATTGTCCTTTGCAACTTAGACACGATCACATAATTAATGAACGCTAATCGATGTTTTCCTTTAATTTCTTTTTCGTCAAAAGCTTTTAAATAGATTAGAAGGTACTCGCTAATGTTTTCTTCATTAACCTACTCGTAGCAGCTTGGAACATCATTTGTAAGTCTCTTTGTATTTAAATATATAGACTATCTGTACTAAGAAACACTTTTTGTAGAGAAAACGTTTATTTTTTGCCCTCTCACTATATTTACACAACTCACAAACGATACAATATAATAAGTTTATATAATTATATGGGTGTTACAAGTAAATCAGTCTTTTGTTTACTTCCTTTTAAACCTTTTCAAAATATACACAAACCGGTAATTATTTCAATATTATTTATATATACAATATATTTTTGTGTAATTTTGTACTCAGTTTTGAACAGGAACAATTTAATTAAAGTAGTATAAAGAAAAAACAAATGCTGTCAATGTTAAGTAGAACCGTAGATTACATTGAAAAGAGAATATCCGTTTTAGCAATTAATGAACTTTTATTCAGGACGCCATATTTTTTTATTTATACAGAGGTGTTTGTCCATAGACAATAAAAATATAGGGACTAGATGCATCGGGAACGCGCACTCTAGTGAGGTGCTGCGATAGATTATGATTATAACTTTAGCCATACATTACAACAGTCATTACAAAACCATTTAAGCAAGTAAGTAAGTAAGGTTACTAAAAAATATAAGCGTAGTTATATTTTTTAGTAACATTACTTTTATAAATTGCACATCGATTATTTAAACGGTTTACTCGTCAAGGATTTTTTGGTTAGTTCCTTAAAACTATAATTTATGTTTTTGCCCGCGGCTCCGTATATGTTGTTTATCACGATAATAGGAAGCCTGTATCCATTCTCAAAAATTAAAGTATCTGCGAGTAAATGCCAAATTTCACTTTAGATTAAGCGGTTAATCCATAAACACGTAATGGGCAGTCAGCGTATTTTTATATTTCTAATGTTGCTAGAAATATTTTAGTGTTGTATTATGATCGATCTGCGTTATGGAATATAATTTTTTATATTGACGTGTATAAAAGTTAGCGAGAACGACGTTTCAAAGATTCCATCATATAGGTTAGGTCAGGTGGGTAGACAGGTTAAGCTAATATAAAAGGCTATAAAATATGGTATACTTTTGACTGATGTAATAAGGGTTTTATGTCTCAAGCAAGCTATGGATCTTGAACCTTTTTGTTACGATCTACGGACCAAATTTTGAGAATTTATTGCAATTTTACATTTAATGTGTGAGCTTTTAGGGTGGAACGCTTTATGTTGTAGATTACAATTTTTTTCGAATAAGACAAAGCGAAATACCTTGGTTTTTTTTTCATAGTACGATTGGTGGCTGAAATAGTTTCATTCGGTCTGCCATAGAAACTTAAATTAATTCCTATAGGAATTTAACAACGAGCACGAACAGAACGAATACATTCTTTTGGATATTTGACGTCATTCAGGCATCTTGCCGAAAAGAAAAGCCAAAACAATTTTGTAATAAAGCGCGAGACTGCGAAAAAGAGGACTAGAGTGATATAGGAGAGTAAAAAAAGGAAACAGATGCAATGAGGTTTCTTTAAAAATTAGACAAATACCTCACCAATTTTTTCTAAGAAGCTTGAGATCACAGTAAATAAATTTAAATGCCTAGATAATAGACAGGCTGCCTACTTTAAGACATTTTGTAAATTGTACGATTTTTCACATTACTCACTACGTAACTCCTTCTAGAGCAGCGACTTTCATATGTAAAATTAAATATATTATTGCACTTTAATTGTTTGAACCAGCCAGAGAGTGAACAGAGATAACAATATGATCTGTATGTAAGTATATCAATTTTATTTTATTTTATTTATATTTGAACTGTTATATTTGAATAGTCCGTGTGACGATGGATTAAGAAAACATAGTGTTACCACAACCTATTCATCCTGTGGGTGTCGTAAAACGCGACTAAGGGAACAAAGTATGTAAGACAACATCATTACAAAGAAAAGGAAAACTTGAAACAAACCCTATTCCAACCCGTCTGGCCAGCGTGGTATAGTAGACCAAAACCTCCTTGCTAAGGAGAGGCCTATGTCCAGCAGTGGCTGTTGATGATGATGATGATTGATGATTTGAACAAATTATATACAAAAAGGAAACAAGAAAAACTAGGGCCAGTTGCACCACTTGCTGATAAAGTTCCTGATAGTCTTTAACTACAGAAAAACTACATATTCTGGTTTCACAATAGTAGCCATAATGTTATTTTCGATAAATATAAACATTTAACCAACCTTTATTTGTTAAATGTTTTGTTGATCTAGCGAGTAGCGTATGCAACTGCCAATTAAGGAAGATGTCTTGGGTTTGATTCCCGAGTTGCTCCAAAAAGTGTCACTAAGAGTTTCTGATTATATATATGGACGGTTGGTGTTCTTTGGGAGTGGCCTTTATTCAGCAGCGGACGGGAGTTCGCTAACGATAAAATAAACGTAAATTCAATTATTTCAACTCGATGATTACTAACGACTTCCAACGACTTTTTTACTTCATTTAAATTTGGAATTAAAGAATTGCTAGAAAACAGCACAAGCCTTAAAACGTTCCCAAAACAAATTATCCAGTACTAGCGTTTTTGTTGAAACGGCTTGTAAGCTGGTTGGGATTTGTCGATGCCGTAAATTGATGCTATTTAAAGGTACTGTGGCTTGTGGATAATTTCTGTAATACTGTTTTTGTCCACGTTTATTAGGCGTTGGTGTTCTTATTAATATCACCTTATTATATATATATATATTTGTCCACGTTTATTAAGCGTTGGTGTTTTTATTAATATCACCTTATTATATATATATATATATATATATATTCTGTGACGAGTGGTTATATTACATCAGTTATAATAATAAAATTCAACGTTCATTCATTAGGTTTTTTAATAGAGTTATTTTGTATGACTTGTAAAATGAAGTCCCTTTTATTTATATATGAAACTGGTTAGCGATGTACGAGATTTAATTTGATTAAGTAGGAAATAATATGAGTAAATATTGTATACATCTTGGATAGTAGACATACGCTGCAATTTATAAACTTGAATTACTAAAAATTAGAACCATTCGCTTTCTTTACTATCTACCTACCTGTATCTGAATCGCACTACCACCACAAAAAGTTTAGTATGTAGGTAAAGTTTAGTTACTAACCTGATTGCAGTTTGTAAAGTGTTCGTGCTATTTAAATGCATGTAAGTGTTCGGAGTACATAACGATTGAGGTGGGGTGAATTTCCCGGACTCCAATAGCCCTAAACTCCTTGGTATAACAAGCCGAAATCGGCCTAGCAGCTGTATCCACAGTATATACGAGCCACAAATTCCGACGAGGCGTCTATTGACCGAACTATTCCCCATTCCGATGAAGATGGCTGAAGTGCAGACCAAGATCATCGAACACCAACCGTACTGGTATACTTAAAGAATCTACAAATTATTTAGATTAAATAAATAAATTAATATTTCTGACATTTGAGACACAACGCTATCTAGTTTCAAACTAAGCAGAGCTTGTACTATGATAACTAGACTGACTGATAGAATACTAATATACTGTTTTTTTTGTAAATACATACATATTATACATAGAAAACACCGAAACTCCGAAACAAATATTCGCAGGTCATGCAAATATTGAGTCCGATACAGGAATCGAACCCGAGACCTCGCGTACAGCAGTCGCGTTTGCTACCACTGCGTCACCGAGGCAGACAATTATTTGTCAGATTATTTGTTTATTAAAATTTAAGTAAAATTTCCATCAGCGCGAAACAGTTACTGTCAAAGTTAAACACATCTTACACTGTTCCATATGTATATTAAAATAAAATTGTTCTAAAACATTTTATGTTTTGAATAAGGTGAAATGAAGTCCGAAATAATTTAATTTCACTTTGTTAAAGGCCTATTTTATTTACTGTAAGTGATACGTACGCGAGTAATTTTATACGCAGCAAAGACTTACAATTTTGAAGTAGAGAGGTCAAAATTATACTTACATTTTATTAACGTTTTGGATTGTATATGTATGTATATATAGCCCGACCTTGTTTTCCTTCTTTCTATATGGCTTCAAAAACTGCTGATGCAACAACTCTAGTAAATCAGGTCAGTTCAGATCTATGCGAACATGATACTCAGTTGGAACGCTGCCAAATGCTGAATGGTTCTTAACTTAGAGATTTTCCTATTTGATGTAGGGGTTGTTGCTATGGGGATACGCTGCATGAGATCAAACATAGTTTTATGATATAACATCAGCTTCAATCAAAGTAAGAAAGTAATTTTTCTTAATGTAATTAGCTATGCTCTGTCACGCTTCACTATGGCATATCGTGGTTGCAAATGATTGATAAAAATCATCATTGAAGCGTATTGTACATCAGATTAATATTTCAGTTCAATCGATGTGTGAATTGAATTTATTTCGATTTAAATTTGAAGTAAAAATAAATTACTAAGTAATCTTATGTGTTTTTGTTTAATATTTATAATGAAGTAAATACCTATTGTTGTTTGTGTTGAATTTTGCTTATTTATATCCGCAAACGCGTATATGATTCAATGTTTTTCTAAATAAATTTTTCATGTATAATGGTATATACAAATATATTAGACGACAATTTACTGGGTTTTATTTCTCAGTATATCAAGTAATATTACTATTTCTAAAGTATAGAAACTTAACACAAATTGAATAAGTATGAGTTACTTAGAATTAAAACAGTTTACACTAAAGCTCTTTTTTTCTTTTTTTTCTTTTTCTTTTTATAAGAGCCTTCCAAAGCGAGTGATTTCTGTGCTCAGCCTAATGGAAAGCATGAATAGAATCCAAGAGTAGGTCGTCGTACTGCATTGTCTGCATTCGCAATGAGTATGACGGCCACAACTTCAAAAAGTCAAAAATATTTTTACTAAACATTATGACAATAAGAACTGTTTCTTATTCATTTTAAAACTGTTTTAAGAGTGAAATGAGATTAAATACATTGCAAATGTGTTACGCCATACTAAGTTTTTCATTTATCTGGAGATGAGTTAAATACGTCAAATTCAGGTAAATAAATAAATAAATATTTCGGACATTTGTCATACAACATCATCAAGTTTCAAACTAATCAGAGCTTCTGCTATGATAACTAGACTGACTGATAACTGACTGTAAATGCAGACATATTGTACTACTAATACTTGCAAATCATACAAACGTTTGGTCCGACCCGGGAATCGAACCCGAGACCTCAAGCACAGCAGTCGCATTCACTACCGCTGCACCACTGAGGCAGTCGTTTATATATTTTCGTGATCTAAAGAGTCTTGAGAGAGATATTAACTTTGTCTGTGGCTAATATTTTACTAGCCACAGACAAAGTTAAGATCATTTATTGTGGAGTATCATTTACCCAAATAAATTATTTTAATATAAACACTGGAAGTTTCTGGAAAGATAAGAGAGGTTCTGCAGAGTCAATATTACTGTAAAAGACAATATCGCTACGAAACGTAAACCTAACTTTTATTGCAGGATTTATATCTGAGTGTACTAATATTATAAAGATGAAGAGTCTATTTGGTCGAATGCGCTAATCTAAGGAACTACTGGTTTGAATTGAAAATCTTTAACAATGGGCAAATCCATTTATCAAATCACATCGACATCTTTTGATGTGTTGATAGTGCAGTGTGAGTATGTGACTGTGCTTGAAGTCAATGGTTCGATTCAGAGTCGGATCAAATGTTTGCATGATCAGTAAATATTTGTTTTGAAGTTTGGGTGTTTTCTATATATAACATATATGTATTTACAAACAAAAGTACACATATATTAATATCAGTTGTCTGGTACCCATAGTACAAGTTCTGTTTAGTTTGGGACAAGATGGCGTTGACAGATATCACTAACTATATGGAATTATATAAAACATCACACTACGACTAATAAAAGACGAGCACTAAAGAAAAATATTTCCAATAAAATTTAATACTTTTGAGAGACGCACACGGAGTTGCGTCGCTCAACTAGTTTTATATAAAACGGGCAAAATTAACACACATTTTAAAGTACTGCAGACCAATATAGATTGATTGATTAAAATAATTAAAATTAGACCAAAGTTTCTATTATTAATTGATAAGATAAAATTATCAGGTCATAAAAAAGTCATGTAAATATTTTTTTAATGAAGTACGTTACAGTTATTAGAACTACAGTCAGTAAAAGTATATGTGACTTGAATTTATTTAACTTGACACATTGAAAGATATTGATGAGTGACGGTTTAGATTTTTATATCGATATTCGTGAAAGAACAACCTATAAAATCTTGTCTCAAAGTAGCAGAAATGATCACCCATGTAGTCCAGGAGCACGAAAGAGTGGTCACACTACGGGAAGCATCATATAATAACCGATAGAAAATCGTCCCTAGAACCCAGTCAATGGCCCAAGAGTCTTCTGTGTTTCTGGAAAAAGCTGAGTAGTCTCACCTAGCAAAAACTTTCTGGATCTGGAAACTGGTTCCCACATCCAAAATCGACACCAAATGCCTGACATTTATCTAATGTTTCGTCTTTTCTTCAGGAATACTCGTAATTAACTAAACCGATCAAATTAAAAAGATTTTTGAATCAAATTAATAAGAGTGAGAACTCACATTGACCTAAAGTCAGTAAAGCAAACTGCTGGTCGTGTCCACTCGTAATCTTATATTTCTTAAGTAATAAGAAAATATTTTGTTGTGTGATAATTATATAGTAATTAAAAATAAGTAATATAATTAAATTCGAATATAAACAATACACGCGTCAAAAATTTTCTCTGTCCCTTCAACTTTGGCATTAATGATCACGTTTATTTTGTGGACCATACTGTACAAACATAAAATATGTAACGTAATTAAATAGTTTTGCCCTTGGAGAGATTATTACTACAATCTGGTATATATTTAGAGTTCATTTAACAAACAAACTACTCTCGCTTCGGTCGCGGTTGAAATATAATAATATATTTTTCCACTATGTTTGCGATAAATACTTTGTTGTTATTGGTTTCAACAGCTTACGTTTCTTGTCTATGTAAGTAGGTATTATGTTATTATGGTTAAATTACTGATGAAAAGGCAGTGTCGTACGTGTTCTCATCCAGCGAGAGTCATAAGAGCCGACTAAGGACCAAATTACGCAGGAAAACAGCACTGCAACTAGATGGAAAATTTGGTAAAAACCCGATACTATGCGAAAACCTCCTTTCCAAGGAGAAGGCTATATTCAGCAGTGGATTATTAAAGACGGTTGATGTGTGACAAAAAGCAGATTAGTTTGCGTATGAAAAAAATATCATCAACATCATCATCATCTCAGCCAAAAGACGTCCACAGCTGGACATAGGCCTCCCCCAAGGTTCTCCGCAATAGCCAATACCGTGCCACCCGCATCCAGTGGGTTCCCTTAACTTTCGCCAGGTCGTCAGACCACCTTGTAGGGGGCCTACCAACGCTGCATAAAATAATATGTATTACATTAATTCTTCATGCACTTAATTTATAAATTTTATCTTAAATTTTGGGTTAATATATCACTCCCTCTGTTATGTCAACTCAAAATGTGTGTGCTAAATGTATAAGAGATACACGATAACTCAGTCTTCATCTGTAATTTAACATTCTAATATTGAATTTTGAGCTTGGCTCACATGCCCTTTTCGCTCTTGTAGCGCGTACGAACACGTGCCACGCGTCTGACACGCTTCTTTCAGGTTATAAGTAAACTATAGATGCTATGGATTAAAGTTTTGCATCAAAATATGACTATATGTTATCAGACAGGTCTTTAGCAGCCCATGGCTGGATGCACACTATAGTATATTTTATGGAAGGTTTTATTACAAGCAAAATTTTATTGCCTAGGAACCGTAGTAATAAATTACTGTAACAAAAAATAAGATTGATTTTGAATATGATTTAAGATTTTAGGCACATAATATATAATATATAAGCAGTAGAAACATGTTTTCCGTTTTAAGTATTTATTTTTGAAAGCATCGATTAAGGCATCACTTGCCACCACGGCTTGTTACTCTCAAATTAGAAAACGTATAAAAACTGCCACTTAGGTACTAAAAATTTGAATACCTTTGAAAAAATAAAAATCGTATTCGTTTTAAGTTTAGGGTTTACAAGAGATAGACGCCTTAATTTTACTAACTCTTGAATAAGATAACTAGAAGTATTGCTATAGAACTTTGGCAAACTTTAATAAATAAATAAATAAATATTTCGGACATTTGACACATAACATCATCTAGTTTCAAACTAAGCAGAGCTTGTGCTATGATAACTTAAGGCGTCTTCTCACTTTAGGCGCCTCGACAATAGGCTATTTACGCGATTTTTTTTCGAGGATTTTCGCTTAAAATTATGGGATAAAATGGATCCTGTGTAATAAACACATCTTTCAAGTACATGAAAAATTTTTCTTTTATTTTTTTGAACAATTATTATAGTACAACAAACAGTAGCATCGCCAAACCCGTCTAAAAATGTTATGGTCGTGGCTTGTTGATGGTATCTACGAGACGGGTCATATGAAACAAAAAAAATAAACTGTTTTAGATTCAGCATGTTAGTGGCTATAGCGCATATCATCAGATTTTTGATATTCGCGAAAATAACAAAATGGCGCACGTTTTTCGAAAAAGTAAAAGAAAACGCGATTTTTTTGCAGTTTTTTGTAAAAAAATAATCTTTAAATCGAAATTTCAAAAATCTGATAATATGCGCTATAGCCATAACTGTGAAGAATATGTCATTTAAATTTCATGACAATCGGCCGGATAGTTTCCGAAATTTCATCAACAATACATTGAAAAATCTTGTTTTGAGATAAACGCGTTTAAAGTTTTGGTTGCAGAAGAATCATGAAAAAACCTTACCTCGGGTTAATTAGCGGTGCCTACTCCATACAATGGACCTTTCGATTCTTAAAAATTAAATTTAATTAATATTTAATTAAAAAATATAAAACGCGATTTTTTTAAATTTCCAAAGTGAGAAGATGCCTTAAGTTAACTTACTTTATGTTTTATAGTTTATATCTTTTGCACACTTGCACACTGTTTTAAGTTTTAAAAGAACCTAACATATTTCTTTTATAGAACAGCCAAAACAATGAGATGCTGTAATGCTAATAGCCTGTAGTATATTGATAACACAAGCTTTCAATTATTATACTTAAAACTCAAAAAAAATCATTCGTTCTATTTAAAATCATCAACACACTAATATAAGAAAAAATACACGTGTAAAAAGTATCCTATTGAAACACGTGCGACCATCCAAAACATGTTATGCAGAAAGCGCGCCAATATATGTATGGCGGGAAAATGGCTGCCTACCTCCTCCCTCGATCAATAACTAACCTACTCACTAAATAACGTGACAAGCTGAACTCAAACGGTATTAAAAATAGGCTCAATGCTTATTCACTAGTACAAACACAATCTCATAAAATAATTTATTCATCTTCTCTATACTACTCATGTACCGAATCAAGTTCAAACTCGAACCTCATTATTCACAAATATCTCTTTTTTGCATCAAATACCAAAACGTAGCACCAGAATAAAAAAAAACCTAATGGTTTTCGCTTGACCTTATCAAATTAATGTTAAATTATTTTTTAATGGATAATATAATTTCTGTAGTACGACATCGTTTCAAGAATGCCGTGATTTTATTACCAACTGTTATCTTTAAGAGAAAGTTATCATTCAATATTATCTTTGGCAATTCAAGCAAATAATATTTAAATAAGCTAAAAGTATTTCAAGCCAACCTATCGTCGTCCACTAGTGGACGAAACTCTCCATAAAGAGCGTCAACTATTCTGATCTTGGGTAATCGGCATCGATCCGCTGCCAGCCACTTCTTCAAATCGTCATGCGTCAATTCATTAAAGTAAAAAGTTTTTATTTTTTACAAATAATACTTTTAATGTTTTACAGCAGCTATCCAAGAAAATCCAGATGTTGGGATTATTGGTGGGCATGACATTAACATTGAAAAGGTTCCATTCATAGCTTCACTGCGTCTGGATGGGAAGATACATTTCTGTGGATGCTCCATCATTGATGAGCAATTTATTCTGTCAGCTGCACACTGTATAATGCCGTAAGTATTCATAGGGTAAAGTTTGTAATTTTATTTTTTCTTCTTCGCTGTGACACATCATGGTTGCATGAATAAGACACAAGGAACGAAACTGATGAAAAGTAGATTTAAGAGTACATCGTGTCAAAATTTAATGTCGATCGGGGTAGAACTCTTTGGGTTTTTGAATCAAATCAAGTTTTTTTTTATATAGTAAAAGCCTGCTAAAGTGACTCTACTTTGCCTGATGGAAAGCATGAATAGAATCCAGGAGTTGTGGTAACCATACTCATTGCAAATGCAGACAATGCGCCAGCCACACTATAGCGGCCTTGTAAGATGCTTTTTCACACCCCGCTTCGGGACGTAAAAGGCATGACAGTCATCGTGACAGTGTAAGGCTTACACAGTTCACAACTGTATCAATGGTTAATATTTTTAAATACATTTATAGATATCTTAGTAAGTGTTTAACTTTGATGTGTGATAAATAAACCTTGTGCTTATTCAAAACTATGTTTTGCATACGAAATTGCAGACACATACCTAGCTTGTACAATTTTTTAAGTCACCTGGCACCATTGCATCAATTATGTACCTGTAATCTCATAATTATCCCGTCTTTTCCCTCGTACCCATAAAAGACTGATTCGAATTTGACAAGTGACATATCGTAAGATATGTTTTTATAGTAAGAGTCAACATTTTTATACTTGTATATTATTTTCAGAAATCGAGACTACAAAGTGTTAGTAGGCACCAGTAAACTTCACGAAGGAGGCAGTCTCTACGACGTGGAGAAAATATTTGTACACCCTAATTTTAATAATAGAACTTACGACTATGATATCTCTATTTTAAAGTTGAAGGTACCTCTAGTATTTTCAACTAAAGTGAATAAAATAGATTTGTTCGATAATAGTATCAAGATGAAAAGTGGAATGATTTTGGAGACAGTCGGTTGGGGATATACTGAGGTAAGTCATGCCTTAAAGTTGAGATCTTAGAACCAAAGTAAAGATATTACATTTACTAGATGGCACGGATATAACAGTGGTTTGGGTTTCCTACTGCGCCGATGTGTTGTGAGTAATCCTCACAACAGTAGGACAACACTTTGAGTGATTTAAAATTGTTCTGAATCTGTGTGTTCTTTGTGTCTGTTTCAAGTATGTTTGTATATTGCCCCGATAAAGGTTTTACTCCTAATGGAGAGTTATTTTCAAAAAAAAGAGTCCAGAAAGAATACTGTAGAAAGAAGAATATAGCTGGCACTGCTGTTTTTATGCGTAGTCGTCTTAGTCGGTTCTTACGACACTCAGGTAATAAATGGGGGTGGTACTTCTATTTATTCTTAATTAAAACAACACATAGTTATGGCTAACGTATCTAAAACCTTCTTACCAAGGCAAGGCCTATGTCTAACTGTGGACTATTTAAGCTCCTGATGACCTATACAAAACAAAGTCTACTGTATTTTTTATAAGACTTACATCTTAAAATTACAGCCTAAAGGTAATATGTCTGAAACACTACGTGACGTTCAACTACCGAAGGTATCTCGGGCACCTTGCCAGCGTGCGTTTGGAAAGAGAATTGTAATAACTCCAAGAATGATCTGTGCGGGCGGTAACGGAAAAGATACCTGCAAAGTAATCTAAACTTTTTTCTTTATTTATATTTTATAGACCAGAATATAATCAATTCAAATCAACAGCGATGTGTGAACGTGATTTTGACTTTACCATTTTTAGATATTTACCTAATATTACTTAGGGTAATATTTTTAATATACCCATTAGGTAAGGACTCTTTACTCATATTTTCTAAGCTCTCTTTATTTTTTCATTAGACTTTGAAATCAGTTTTTTTTATTAGTCAGTTATTGTGATTTAATAATACGTTTAAGATTGAAATTAAAACATTTTATATAGTATTTTACTTTATTATTTAAATATGTATACTATTTGTATTCAGAGTCCAAATGGAGTTAGTTAAAATTAGTGTAATTTAATTTCTAAGCTAACACTATTCGTGTAAGTGTAATGTTTGCATTCAAATGTTTTTAGAGTTCACTAAACCTTTTCTATAGCAGTGTTGATATTTGTTAGGTTATCTAAGTATGTTGTAATTATAGTTACAATAGATAGAAATCTTAGTAAATTATATTACATTACGTATATTTAATAATACATTTACACCTGTCTTACATCGTGAAATTGAGTTAAGAGAAATTACTATATGAAAGCAATTCTTTTTCTGTCTCTAAATCATCTTCTTCCAAGACAACTAATTGCTCACAGTCACGCACAAATACGTAAATGAATTTTCTGTGTATGTGAGTTAATATAATATGAGATATATGGTGATCATTATGTACTTTTCAAATAGTTAAATAAAATAGTTTTTCAGAAATTGTATGTTTATAACAGAAACAAAATTAATTAGGAATGATATGGATTTTTGTTTAGTTATGCAACGTTCATTTAACAGTTTTTATTTTATTTCAGGGCGACAGTGGAGGTCCTTTGATGTGGAAAACTGCCCAAGTAGGCATTACATCGTTTGGTAGCGAATGTGGTACCCTACCTGGTGTCTATACCAATGTTTTTAAAATGTTACATTGGATCACACGTACCATTGCTCAGAACCTATAATTAAGTCAATACAACAAAAAAATATAAAAATTTCGGATCTACAGTGTTTAATATAGTAAAGCAACAATCCTTCAAATAAAATATCAAAAAATAATGTTAATATTTTTTTAAATGACAATAATACTATATTAAAATACTCTTAATTTATTAAAGTCCAGTTGCTGATAAAATTTCATGGTAGACTTATTTGAACTTATTTGCGAAATAATAACAGATTTCTGTTTCACAAACATTGGATAAAGACATTTATATCAGATAAACATGTAACAACATTACTGCAAAAATATCATATAAGGAAATCTTAAAACAAGTCTTTCTTTTTTTTTACGTGTGGAAACCCCTGCGGGCCCTCACCTCACCGGTATTGGAAGCCGCGCCTGGAAGAGGCGGAATTCTGTCACTAAGCTATCCAGACCCTCCTAGTGCATGTCCGCTAGTGCGGGCACCATCTTTGGGTGAATTGTCTATTTAGGTGACGGCACACGTGGTCGTGGCTTTTTCGTGACTGGCAACTGTATCAGATGAAGAGGAAAACCCGTCCCGTCCATCCCTAAGTAGTAAGCGCCCCGACCTCTGGTTCGCCGGTGGCAAATTGGATTTGAGTGGAGATCGTCCTTCCGAGCCTTCTCTGAAGCCACCTTCTACGAAATGACGTCTTCGTAGGAGGTTGCGGCCGCAGTAAAACAGCTGCCGCTTTCCACCATGGAGCGTATAGCAACCAGTAGAGAGAGATCGCCGCCAATAATTGTTTTATAATAAAAAAAAATATTCATGGAGCACCCTATACATAGGCAAAAATCGCCTATCAAAGAAGAGGCTTATGTTTAGACGTATTCTGTTAAATGCTGTTGCTGATGATAATGAAATATTTATATATGGCAGAATTATCTAAAAATGTAATGTGCCGACTTCAAGCTCATACAACGTCATGTCTTTAAAAGCTATGAACTTTTTTCCTTCACTAAATAAATTGCCATTTACATGACTTGCTTAAACTCGTTTGTAATGCCTTTTCTTTTACAAGAAATTGACCGTAGCTATAGAATAACTTTCGAGTATGAAACAGTTAAATTAGACCTTGCACTTAAAAATATTTTTTGAAGAAGAAAGTTTTTTTTAAAGAAAAATAATCTCTAGGAAGAGAACCTAACCTTTTCTCTGGAGTAGTCATGCTTCAGCACAAATAGAGTGATACCATGATTACACAGAAAACCGGTTTCATGTAACATTTTCATTGTTTTTTACTGTGAGAGAGGTTACCGAGATACTAAATTCCTAAGTCGCAGGCTTCCATTGGCGGTGGGAGTGATTTAACGTCAAATTATTCATCAACTTATTTGCCTTATATACCCTAATAAAAAAACTATCCACTATCTATACTAGTTATATTAACTACACTACAAAGTTCTGTTAACTATACTAGTTACGTTAATTATACTACAAAGCTCTGTTAACTATACCAGTTATATTAACTACACTACAAAGTTCTGTTAACTATAATAGTTATGTTAACTACACTACAAAGTTCTGTTAACTATACTAGTTATGTCAACTATACTACGCAGGTCTATTAAGTATGCTAAAGCACACTTTTTAGGCCCCCATCGCAACTGATAGTTAGGGTAGTATAAAATTAGCGTAACAAATTCTGCGTAAATAAAGACACGCTTATCACAATAACAAGTACAGTTGAGTGCGCGTCGTATCACCACTAGTTCAAATGATAATTTGGGTCTATTCAAGTTCAGCAAAATAAATATTAAATATTAATGACCTCTAGCTCTATATACATTTACTATCTGTACAGTCTGCAAAAACATTATTAAAAAATAAATACTCTTACCTATCGAATCCAGTCGAGCAATTAAAAATTTTAGCAATTTTATCTAAAGACACGTCCATCTATTACATCGACAATACCCATACGCTATTGTTATTGACTACATGAACACATGTTTGGGTCGTGGAGTAAAATGAAGATTCCAAATTACTCTTAGTTCTCATTGTTACATTAGCGGTTGTCACATGGTATAAGATGTACCATGTTGTATGACGTAAATTAGCACTAACCCCATATATGTTGGTTCCTTATGTCATTACAGTTATTAATTGAATTTTCAGAATATTTATCGACCTTAATACCTACTTTCTTTAAAAAAAATTACAGTAATTAAATGGAAATTTAAACAAATCGTCTCTTATTTAACAAATTTTACTTGAAAAATCATCATATGATAAAACTTTCAAAGTGAATAAATAATCTGTGAACTTCTTAGAAAACCAAAAAGTAGGATCATTTATATCTAAATCGTATCCGATGATCTATGTAAATATTAAACCCGTTTAAATTCATTTTTAAAGACAGACCTTTGGCAAATTTTATTGTCTCGTAATGGTTTTTTTTTGCCACTGCTACATGACTTTATTTTTATTCTTGTTGAACCAATAATAACTTTTTTTATACATTTAATATCTGACTGTAGACAACAAAAATAACATCTGACACTAGAGAGATAACACTTTTCCGTATTATATTTATATCATATTTTACATCATTTTAATGTTAAATATAAACTTTAAACAGTTCGGTATAGTTGTGTATTATTCATGATGTTATGGAAAATTACTTTAGTGGTTTTGGTTTACGTAACCATCGTATTTTGCTTAAGTAAGTTCTTTTATTTGGTATAAAATTTATTTTAGAACAAAAACTTTCTTGAAAGAATTAAATTTTTAATACCAACATATTTTCGCCTAAACATTTAGTGTCTCATAGTACAAATTGAAACAAACAAGCTCATAGTACAAATTGAAACAAACAAGTAATGATTTTTCTAGAACTTAGATATAGTTGAACTCGTGTGATATAAACACGTGACTCGTATGTTCTAAATAAACATGTCTTAATATGAGCTAACTTTACACAAGTTGTTCCATAAAATAAAGTTAAATTATATCAAGTTTAGTTTGGGGCATTCGTTGGTTACGAATAAAATTAATTTATAACGAGGCAACTTCAGAAAGCTCTTTTATCATCTTGAATTCTACTAGACGAAAACGACTAGACTCTAGATTTAGTATTTTGTATGGTATTAACAATCCTTTCACGCTCATACGCGCGTACACGATCAAACTGACTGACGTACTCAAAAATCAAATATTTTGTACGTAAAGTGGCATCGGCCTATGTGCCAACCTGTCTGACCAGCGATGTATATATATATATATATATGTATAGTACAAACACATTTCTTTACTAAAAAGAGGGCTATGTTCAGGAATGGATTGTTAAAAGTTGATGCTGACACAAATTTATTTTGCATCAGATGACGCCAAAACGCCTATATCTTTCGGCAACTACATCTCAATTAAGAAAGCTCCCTACATGGCTTCAGTGCGAGTGAACAAAACTAAGCATGTCTGTGGCGGTTCCATCATACATGAGCAATTTGTTTTGACGTCTGCAAGGTGCATTGGAGAGTAAGTATGCCTTAGTATTAAATTACATTGTACAATGAACAATAAGTCTATAGTACTGCTAACGAGGCAAGATATGTTTTGCTAATGCTGCCATAAGTGCGATGAAACATAATTGCTTGAATTGAATTGAATATTTGTATAAAACATGCTTATTTCCCCGAAGAAATATATATTTATCGAATAAAAATAGACAAGCAATTGTATGAAATCTTCAATATCGATAAGAGATTGAGCAAAATTTCATATAAAATTCAGAAACCAGTTTTAGTATTTCTTCTTCTGAATAAATTAAAAATAATTACTATTTAGACACCCAGGAGCCTGGGTCCAGGTTAAATCAGACAGGACAAGACAAGAATAAATAGAATATCGAAAAAAACGTTGTGTATTATAGGAATTAATAAATTAATACAATAAATAGCAAACAAGAAAACGACTTATCAGTTACCTACTTTTTTACGCGTTCATTGATAAAGTGGATATCTAGTGCAAAATAAATACTATTAAAAGTTGTAAACAAAAATGGCCGAATGAATTGTTTACAAAGTGATTATCATATATTTCATGTATCTGATCTGTCGCCTCGTCTTGAAATCAGCTTTTCTGAAAACATGTTTTTGACCACCGGCAGGGATTCATTGGGAGTGTGACAAGTGGTTTCGTCTTGTTGAAACCATGTGTTACGATTTCAGCCAACAAATTCCAATAGCATCGGTCCAAACGGTCACATGATTGCGTGGAATGTTAGATTCAAATGTTAACTATTCTTGACTCACCCTATATATGGCTTCTACTATTACGTTATTCATTCAATTTTGTTTTTCTCTATTTATAGAAATCAAAGATACCAAGTCGCAGTTGGCACTCATAATTTACACAAAGGTGGATGGTTGTATGATGTGGAAAATATTTTCATACACCCATTATTTTCCAATAAGACATTCGACAATGATGTCTGCATTCTCAAATTGAACGAATCCTTGTCTTTAGGTCCTACTGTGGGCAAAGTACATTTAAATGATAAAAATATTAAGATTAGAAATGGGATGACTATGAAAGTCACTGGTTGGGGATGTACAGAGGTAAGATTTTGTTTATTTATTAATTACTGTTTGCACGTATATATACAAAGGTAAACTAAATACCTAAGGCATACTCTGCCAGTCAACTGATTGAGTGATACAGAGAAATAGTGAAGTAGGCGCACTTATGGAGGAAAGTGTTCCTAGGACGAAGAATTTTCCCACCAAACTCAAAATGATTTTGGTTAAATGTAATCGTGTGAAAACCTTGCTGTGGCATGTATAGGCAAACGTGCAGATGGATCACACAGCTGCAAGTCATGTGATCTAACGCAATTGATGGGCTTGCAAAAGAGAGTAGGTTGCTTAACCAATTTTCTGATTTTGATGAAAAAATCCTTGGTTCTAGAAAAAAAATCCTTAAAAGTACTTCAACTTAGTTTTTTTCTGCATTTAGGCGATTTTATCGTATTCGATCGATGTTATCGATTATAAACATATCCAATGTTTACAAAAGAGAATAAAAATAACTGAGATTAAATTTTTACCCAATAATGATTGTAAGCAATCATCTAATTAGTCAATATCAGTTCTGTTAACAGTATACACATACACAAATGTATATGTAAAATATATTAATTTTGGTTTCAAAATTAAGGTTCAAAGATTCTAATACATCAAGAATTAGTCAACTATAGAATGGAATAGAATAATGAGACTACTAACATGTATTTCAAAGTAACATGAAACTGTTATTCCCTTGAACTTTTACTAAAGGATTTTTCAATATGCTACGTATAATCATATTTAATTAAGAAACCCGAAGTCGTATTGCAGTCACAAAAATATACTGTACGACGAATGCATTAACTTTATTTCACCTTATAATCGAAACTACTATTTACAGCCTCAAGGGAACGTTACTGAACGTCTACATCAAGTTAAGGTGCGAATGGTGCTAAGGCGGCCTTGTCGCCACGCCTTAGGTAGAAATATTACGCTAACTTGCAGTATGATTTGCGCCGGCGGTAATGGAAGAGATGCTTGCAAGGTAATTTAAAATTAATAGGTTATTTTATATTAGGTGTTTAGTTATTTAAGGTTTAACCTTCCAGTATCCAGGTTCAGAGGTTATTTAATCGTGAGGTACAGCAGGGAGGACGCCGTTTATGCGTTCCTGTAGCTTCTTTCGACTACCGAGGTATTCCGCCTCAGGGTTTAGTGGGTAGACCGGTTCTCCGGGTGTCCCACACACACCCTTTGTCCCTCTATAGAGGATATGGTGCGAAAAGCATTTCCCGCGTAAAAAAACAAAAAAGGTTCAGAGATTAAACTGAGATTAAGATTAACTTACAATATTACTGTAGTTGTTTACTCTTTTGGGCCATGGTTTGTCTTTGTTTGTGGTAAATAAGTCACTTTAATGTGTAAAATATTTTTTTCAATGTCTCAATTTCTAACGAGCCCACCAACTTAATATATGTCTCTATGTACTAGATTGTAGCTCCTTCTTAACTAACTTACTAACAGATCTTGGATTATTTGCAAATGATAAGTTGCTTATTTTACGATTATAAAATCTTGCCTCACTTTACAATGGCTTGCATTCGGCAATTACATAACTGTTATGTATTTTTTAAGTTATCCCTACCTGTGTAGATATTTCTTTTTTGATTTTTAAAATTAAATTATATAACATATTTTTACAGGGTGACGATGGAGGTCCTTTGATGTGGAAAAATGTGCAAGTTGGCATCGTTTCTTATCTCGCAGGCAACCGTTTACCACGCATCTACACTAAGATTTCAGAAATGTATATTTGGATCACAGATTCAATGTATGAGAATTTAAATTAAAAAGCAAAAGGGTATTGATAATTGATTTAAAAGTTAGCAAAATATTTATAGTAAGAAGTTTTTAAATGTGTATTTGCATAAATAAAAGTTGCTTCTTAGAAATAGATAATTTTATAAACCTTAATATTTTATTTGAAATGAAAATAGAAGAGTAAATGATTTCTGATTGAAAAACATATTAGAACCTACCAGTAAGACCTACCATAAACAGAATACCGAGATACAAAATAATGTATAAACACAATTATTTTCACACATTCATAAGAATATTTCATAAACCCTGTATTACATTACTGTAAATTCACTCCAATGAAAGGAAAAACAATAAGAAAAGGCTGGGTCATTCGGCTTTGTAATTAGTACGTACTCTAAATAAGGGATGGATTATCACAGATACCTGTTATTGGGTAACCTTAAAAAACGATTCTGCTAACATGCGTCTCTGATTAGCAGAAAATTTTTATAAGGTAAGTTGTGAGATTTCAGAGATTTCCTTTTTAAGGTGTAATTGGCTCCCAGACTACTAGTACACGAAACGGAGGGCGGTGTTTTGTTGGTTCGATTCCGACATAACTACCAGCAAGTAGTTCCGGGTATTTCCACACAAACAAAAAAAGGGTAAGTTGTAAGAAATTTACAATAAATATATTTTTCAAATATTGTATTTTTTATATTACAAGTAGCCAAGATATTACGGTGATGAAGAGAATATCAAAATGTAATATGCATAAAATCCTTTCTACATAGAAACTTACTATTAAGGGAACATAGCATATTAATAAAAACATTCCAAGTACGACGTTCAGGAATGTTATACAAGAAATACGTACACAATCAGTTTTATCCGTACAAAGTAATAGCTGCTCAAGTTTCATCATAAATGCAAGTTGGTAACGTGTTCAAGTATGCAAATCGTGTACTAAGCCTTTTCTCTAAATATTGTACGTAAATTCTTCAATGTTCAAGATTGAACTCTACAAAGAGGAATCCTGAATAATGACATCAACATAATACGCAACTTTAGAACATGGCGGGAGAAAGTAGGTAAGAATTCTAATGGAACATGTTGGTAAACCTTAGTGTAAGCTGTTTTGTTTGTTATAAGATTTATGGTTTCCTTTTTTGGATTAAATTGAGGAAAGAAATATTCATAATAGCTACCAAATACAAAGCTTAAAAATGTAAATACTAAAAGTGAGCTAAAAAAATGTAACATAGATTTGATTATAAGTTTTCACCGAACATGACAGAATAAAATTCAGAATAAATTTATTTAGAAGAAAAGCAACTTATCAACTTCTAAACTTTTACCTTTAAACGTAAAATAATTTCATCGAAGGACTATGGTCAAAAGATAAATTCCCAATCACAAAACTGGGTCAAAACAAAAATATTCAGACCAATCAAATAAGCAGTGTCTGAATGTTTCTCAACATTAATTAGGCTAGTTTGGCCGAGATACTCACAGTAAATAGATTGTCGTCGTAATAGCTTCGTTAATTAAAGCCTGTAGCTGAGCTCGAGATACGTGACCGAAGATGATAAGAAAGCTCTAGGAACGGCACTCCCGTGTAATGTGTAGGTGTAAAGGTACAAATATACGACCTAATGATTATGCTGAGTTTTTGTTTACAAGAATTTTGGTCGAATTTATTCAAAAATAGCACTTGACATAATATACGACTTCTATAATCCGCACCCAAATGTTGCGGCGTCTTCTGGTGCTGCTACTGCATGTAAGTCACTATTAAGATAGAATTATAATAATTAAGTGTGTTCATAGTAATTAAAATAAATGAATTCTCTAAACAAATATCACTATATATTTTACGTCATAGATATATACGCAAGTAGGAGTTTCCTAGTTAATACTACGATATTATAAATGCGAATGTAAGTTTGTTTTTTACTGTTTCACACGAAAACTACTCAACTGATTATCATGAAATTTTATACACAGTATTAGAAGTAACATAGGATACTTTTTATTAAAAAAAAATATTACTTTAAAATGATCTGTTACGAAACTTAATGTGGCAGACCAAATTCCACGCGAGTGAAACCACGGACGAAAGGTAATATTATTATAAAGCCTCGTTCTTAAAGCACCATATTGTCATCTTACAATACCTATTGTACAGGGCACGGAAGAGCTCACAAGGGCATCACGTCTTCTTTTCACAATTTCGTTTTTTAAGGGTCGCAAACAATTGTCACACAAATAAGACCTGAACCGCCCTGTACAATTTTAATGTAGAATAGTTGTGTAGTTTGTGATGCATTATCTTAAGAAGAGGTTTTGTACATCTCTCCATACTGGAATTCAATAGCTAATAATCAATTGGTACAGTACAATACAGACTGTGTGCATTATAGAATGGCTAGTGGCAGAGCGAAAGATTTCAAAGATGTTCAGAAATTTTCGGACACACCCTGCAGGAGTTTCTATCTGAGGAAGTTAGTCTAATTGCTTATTAATTATGATGTAGGAATGTTAAAAGGATAGCCAGGAGCAATAGATAGATAGATAGATATCGTAGAATGGGTGCAGCATTAAGCGGTAACTATTAAAGTTTTAATGAAGGCTTTTAGAGAATTGGGCAGCTAATTATGGATATTTTCTTTTTCTATGTTTAAAGTAAACAGATTAGAATTAGAATAATAATAATAAATAAATGACCTGACATATCTCACACACGGTGGTCGGATTCTAAAATAGGAAAAGCATATGCTATGGTAACCAGACCGATGATAAATATTCTTCGACAAATCACACCCAGACACAAAATGAACAATTGTGCTCATCACTCAAATATTTGTACCTCCGTCTTAGCAGTCCGGATCACTAACCACTTTAGCAACAGGCGCGTCCATATTACCATAAGAACTCTTTATTTAATCTATTTTCAGCTAGCTTCTATCTAACTTTACCCATAAACTAGCAAGGCAGTATCGTCAGCATATGTAAAAATTTCACAGTTACTTAGTTGCATCGTGCTTAAATTACAAGTACACTTCTCTGAGGATCTGCATATTCAATTTTCTCCTAATCAACACTATGTTGTCAACTTTTACCACCTGGGTACGATTTGAGTGATAGCCCGTAAAAATATCTGAAGCTAAACCACGAATCTCAGTGGGCTCTAACTTTGTTAATAGAATGAGAACAGAAATCGTTTCTAATGCTTTTGGTATATCCATAATATTTAAGTATTTTATCTAATTTAACGGATACTGCGGCACTAAAATTTTTTACTGTGAATACACCTGACCTGAATGCGTATTGGTTTTCTGAAATAAGATTATGTTTTAACAGATACTTAGTCAAACAATGTTAAGTGTTTTTGTTTAGAATCTTAGATAAAGGACTGAGTGTTCATTTTCACGAGTTTCAATATCGAAATAGGCGAATAGTAATATATGAAAAAAGAAGTCACAATTGCCTTTTTAGGGTTTTTTGTAAAAACATCAGTTGTAACAACTTTTTATAAATGTTTCCAATCGATATTATTGTCACATCTCGTGAAAATTTGATTGCTAAGGCTGGGATGTCGCTCTGGCCAGTTACGCAGGTGCTTGGAATTAAATTCATAATAGCAGCAACCTGTTTTTTTCTTTTATTTTAAGAGCCTGCGAAAGAGACTACTCTGCTTGATCGAAAGCATGAATAGAATCCAAGAATTGTGGTCATCATACTCGTTGCGAATGCATACAATGCAGTATGGCGATACACACTATGGCGGCTTAATAAGATGCATTTTCACGCCTCGCTTGGGCATGTAAAAGGCATGACAGTTATCGTGATGTTACCACGACAACTGTCACCCTTGTTCACCTCTTACTTGTATTATCGCGAGTGCATTGTAATGTGTCCTAGGAGTTTTGTCTTCATGAGAAAAACTATCCCTGGGACCTAGCTTGGAGGCCAGGTATTGTCCTATGTTACTTAAATACTGACTGCACGATTGGCCTAGTGGTTTAAGCGGTTGCCATGCCGCTCTCCATTTCGCTGAGTGTTGTGGGTTCAAATCCTACATGGGACAACACATTGTGTGATCCATAAATTGTTGTTCTGATTCTGGATGTTCTTTATGTCCGTTTCTTGTAGGTTTGTAAAGTCCCCTGCGACACAGGATTTATTCCTATAGCGGGCATTGTTTCTTTAAAAAAGAAAAAAAAAGAAGAAACAAAAAGAAAAAAAAAATTGGCGATAATTTAGTATCAGCTGATATTGTTCGTATTACTTTCTACTAAAATCGAGCTGAATTCCCTTATCTTAATATGATTTTTGATGGAAGCAACGGAGAAATGTGTTATAAACTTTTTAGCATTAAGTTAAGGTGTATGTGTAAGTGGACTGTCGCGTGAATATCAGTTCTTCCATGGAATGCACTGCCCGCCGATATCAGGATGTCCACAAATCGCCACGTATTTAAGGCGAAAGTACGTGATCTACTTCGAGATAATTTGGTCGAATCATCTTAACGAGTACTCGAGCTAGTGTTTAAATTTTTTTTAGAATATTGTATTAATTTTATATACATGTATGTTTATGTATTGTTTATATGAAATAATATTTTATTAGTAATGTATGTCAACTTAATTATTTTACCTTTGCACCTACCGCATCATGTTTCTACATCACCTAAAGGTTGACTGGGAGAGAATGCCCCATGGCATTAAGTCCGCCTTTGTACAACATGTGTATTAAGTTTGAATAAATAAATAAATAAATAAATATTATAGCTGTTGCTGGTGTGTTATTTTTAGAATAATGTGATCAAGAAAATTGCTAAATCTAGGTGGAATTATGCACGCAGGTACTAATCCAAGTGAAGTCATGTTTAGAAGGTACTCGCTAGAGTGTCGGTTAATGTTAATATTTTCTAGAATATAAGCATTTAGATCCTATATATAACTACATGACTATCAGATACATATATATAACTATAGGAGCTATATTTTAAAGGACTTCAAGAAACACATTAGTGTTAGAAGGCTTTAATAAAAATGCGATAAATCTAAATGAGATGACGATCTATAAACACCCATTTTAAACAGTTTACCTACACCACACCAGGTCCTCTAAGCGGGGCGTGAAAAAGCATCTCAATAGGCCGCCATAGCGTGGGTCGCATTAATACACTGTCTTCATTTATAGTGAGTACGGCGACCACCGCTCTATTTCTATTCATGTTTTCCATCAGGCAGAATAGGATCACTTTAATATAATAAAAAAATAAAAAAACCAGACTGTTAGCATCTACAAAGGTTGGTCGAGACACAGTAGACTAAGACCCAAGATAATCCATTCCTTGTAGACATTACAACTACGTCATTCTGTATTAGGTTGTTAGTAGTAGTATGAGATGAGTAACTGTCAGAGACGGCGGTGAAAAAGCACCTTTAAACCAAAATTCCGAAAGTACAATTATATCAAATTCTAATTAGACTTCAGACAAAGTACAAATAAATTGCTCTTAATTCTTGATAACACTTATTAGGGACTGTAATAATAAAATAACTAATATCATGACGAATAACTACCGGAAATATATCCTGAAAGATAGTACGGTTGACATTTGTCGGGCGTGCCACCGTCCTGGAGAATCTATTAGGCATATTATTTCTGGTTGTTCTCGTCTTGCTAATGGTGAGTATTTGCACAGGCACAATCAAGTAGCCAGGATTGTACACCAACAACTTGCCCTTAAATACCAACTTGTCAATTTTGAAGTGCCTTACTACTACAGGTATGTGCCCGACCCAGTTCTCGAGAACGGTCGTGCTACGTTATATTGGGATCGATCTATTATCACAGATAGGACTATTGTTGCCAATAAGCCTGATATTGTGGTGATAGATCGATTAGAGCGCCCCGCAATGATTATCGATATCGCCGTTCCTCATGACGAGAATCTCGTGAAAGTTGAAAAAGAAAAACAATTGAATTATTTGGATCTGTCTCACGAGATTGCCGACATGTGGAATGTGGATTCGGTGATCATTGTTCCGATAATCATATCTGTTCACGGATTGATAGCCAAGAGCCTCGACCAACACCTTAAGAGGCTCACGTTAGAAGGTTGGATCAAGGGTCTGATGCAGAAGGCAGTCCTCCTTGACACGGCCCGTATTGTGAGGAGGTTCCTGTCTCTGGAGCCCTAACCACCGGTATCTTGGTCCCTGTACCCGATGTCGGTGGTCTACTATTTTTTATATTTTTAAATATGTATTTTTTATTTTTTATATATTTAAAAATGTAATCAATATGTGTATTTATATGTAATAAAGAGAAAAATAACTAATAAAATGAAACAACAATAATAATCTCTGTACACTGATCTGGTGTACAAATATACAAACAAATAAAAAGTATGGTTAATACTGAAGTTATCTACGTCGTTGGCAACATTATATATTCAAATCACCATTTCTAAATAGGTTATGAATATTTAAAAACAATATGATTGAAACATCACAATAATAAATAATAACAAAAATATAAAGGGTTGTCAGTTTACTTACCGATCGCACATTCTAGGTATTGATTACCACAACATGAAACACTATTTAAATGTGATACCTTCCCAGCCGATTTCGACTATGGTGGCCGCTACTAATTATTGTTAGCTGAAATACTAGATTGATCAACTCTTGCATGTACCCTCTGATGGCTACAGTATCCAATTTTATGAATAAACGTTCGCGAGCATTGGCGGCACGTGAGGACACCGTCGACTAAGTTGTAGGATTGGGCTGTGGATTGATTTCTGTGTCGTTTATGATTCTATGAGCTTTAATTGGTAAAAGTAAGGCTAAGCTTTAAATAAGCTTATATTTTCCAAATCCTACTAATATTATAAATGCGAAAGTTTGTATGGATGTTTGTTACTCTTTCACGAAAAAACTCCTGGACGAATTTGGATGGAACTTTACAGTAGTATAGGTTATACATCGGTATAACATATAGGTTACAATTTGTAACGATTTTATGTAATTTTGATCGTAATATGTATAACGATACATGTCAGTTAAGTCGGACAAAAACTGGCCACTGAGAGTTACCTTGGCATACGCTGTCTAAACCATTGAAGTTACACAAAGATAATGTACCATAGGATTGTTTGTATATAAAAAGAAAATAAAATGATCTGTTACGAAAATTAATGTGGCAGACCAAATTACACGCGAGCGAAGCCGCGGGCAAAAGCTGTAGAAAAGAAATGTAGAAAAAGAAAAAGTATAGAAAATGATAAATGAGAAAAAGAATGAGGAGTAAAGAGACTTAAGGTTACATTTAAATGAAGAGATAATAGTCATTTTTTAGGCTCCAAGTTAAGCAGACACCGTTCTATTTGTATAAAATATAATTGTTTGACCTCTAATCATTTGATTATTGTGTGGATTAGATCAACAAATTCTTTAACAAAAAATCTAAGTTACATAATACGCAGATGATACCATTCAATATACATTTATAACTTTATTTATGGCTTACGCAGCCATTTGCAAACGTCTCTTGTTCATTTTCCTAAGACCATCGGCTAAGACTCGAATCTAATTAAGACACCCAGGTCTGATAATCGTTCTAACACTTGTTCCAATTTTTGTCCATAAAAATCTGTTTTAAATATCTTTCATTTATACAAATCAAACCCAACATAATTATGATATGTTTATCATTATTTTATCGTATATTAAAATAATGAGTAAAAAAAAAATACACAGTTAATTGATGTAAGTATCAAAATTCAATGTCATTCCATAATTAACTAATTTAATTATTTTTTTCGTTGGTACAGTCACCCATTAGAATGTGTGATATTATATTTTGTATTAATTGTGTCTATTCCACTATTATAAAATAAACTACTACAAGATCCTAAAACCTTTTTGAAAGTTATATATTATAGTGTTTGTTCTCAATTTCTTTCGATCAGAATGAAATTATTTCCTTTTAATTCAGTTATCAACGACAATTCTCAACAATTTAACTCCCTAGCTAACTGTGTGAAAATAGCAACATACACATATCATTTATCATTTGGTGACTGCACGGTTGGCCTAGTGGTTTAAGCAGTCGCCATGCGGCTCTCTATTGCGCTGTGTTGTGCGTTCAAACCCCACATGGAACAACACTTTGTGTGATCCACAAATTGTTGTTGTGAGTCTGGGTGTTGTTTGTGTCCGTTTCTTGTATGTTTGTATTCATAGAGCATGCGTTGTATTTTTGAAAAAAAAAATGTCTGACTGTACATCCCGCATAATGGGAATTAATTTAGATAAAACATTTTCCTTCTAGATTATGTTATTACAATATAAATAATGAGTGAAAATATCACAATAATTTATTATTGTGGCAGTCTTTTCTAACACATCCGCCATGCTCCCGACGTATACTTATCTGATTTTGGGTCTTACAACTTATTGCTTTTGCCTATGTAAGTAGTTTTTTATGTATTTAATGTGTAATGCATCTTTTGTATCGTTCTCTGTAGAGTATATCCTTTGAAAAGTAAAACAAAAATTTAATTTATTTTCAAAATGTGATGATCGATGATCCATATGCAATACTTCTGCAATAGTATGTCTATTGCAGAAGAGATAGAGACGAGATGAATTATGTAAAAATCAATTTCATGATGAATGATTGTAGAAATTTACCAGGACAGTCAGCAATATTTGTGAAAAAGCTATAGGATCATCAATCATCAATGGTCCTAGATAATATGGAGAACATATATTTTATCTACGTATCCAAACGTATCCGTATTCGTTACGTGCCAATCCCAACTGTGATTTGTTTGCGGATGGATGGCCGATTGCCGAACGTAATATTGGTATATTTGAGATTCTGTGAGCAGGAGAGATGGCTTTCATTTTATTTGTAGGTATTTGTCTTTATTTTAATTTGATTTTTGAAGTTATTTTTCTTTTGGCCTGTTAACGAAAGTAAATTTTTACGATGCGCGCACACACCGTCGGTTAAGCACCGGTGATACGCCTCATATTCTGGGTAAAACAAAATTAAAAGCAAACCGAAATAGGGCAGTAAAGTGTTAAAAACACTTAAAAATACTTCAAATATATCTGTACCCGCTCTAAAAAGAAACTATACAGTACCATGTTTAGCCTGCCAAAGTGACTTTACTCTGCCTGATGGAAAGCATAAATAGAATCCAAGAGTTGCGATTACCATTACAAATGCAGACAATAAAGTATCGTAAAACACACTGTGGCAGCTTGGTGAGTTACTTCTTCACGCTAAGCTTGGAAACTTAAAAGGCATGGCAGTCATCGTTGCAGTGTAATGCTCACACGATTACCACGATAACTTTCATCCCTGTATCAGTGGGTCACCAGTCTCGCAGTCACCAACGAAACACGATAGCATGGATGCTGTCGCTTTAGGATGGTCTCCTGTGAGATGGTAGTACTGTGAGAGGATAGTGGCTCTATTATCTTGTGATTAGCGTAAATCGAGATCATGCAACAATTTTTACTTTATGTGTATGAATAATATAGTATTTCTACTTATAAATGTAATTGAAATATAAAACAACGTGTTCTTCCTTGGCTTTCTTTTGTGAAGAAACCGTGAAAAACAAACAATGATTTTGTTATAACTGCATACAAAATGTACATTATATTAGAACCATACAAAAAAAAAACGAAAAAAATGACAGTGTAGCCACTATGTCGTAACTAAATATACACACGAAGTCACTAATAAAAGTTTATTTTGAACTAGCTGTTCCAGATAGTCCTAATGTAGGCATCATTGGTGGACATGATATATCTATTGAGGATGTACCATACATAGCTTCACTACGGCTGAATGGAACGGTGCATTTCTGTGGATGCTCAATCATACATGAGCAGTTTCTCTTGACAGCTGCACATTGTATTGTACCGTGAGTATTATACCCCAAATAATAGCAAGAAAATGTATAGACTTTGATGGATAAACCTATGTTAAGCTGGGTTTACTTCAAATCCGAGAAAGTGAGTTCTATTTATCTCATGGGTATCATAAAAGCTGTCTTAGTGACTAAACTACATAAAGAGAAAAGAACCGCATGTCAAGCCGTCCGAATGAATTTTAATATAAAATGTACACATGCCCACCTATTTTTCATGCGTAAATCCCCACGGATAGCAAGGAAAGGTGGTTATGTCGAAATTGAACTGACCTCAACCTCACGCCGTCTCAGGTTCCAGTAGTCGGTGAACCACGTGCACCTAGGGTGCACATTTGATTAAAGAAATCCATGGCACCTCAACGTAACTCGGGCCAACTGGCCACCTAAGGCTTGTAGATGTCCCCAAGTGTAGGAACCGCAATGTTCCTTTTTCTTCCTGCCCCAAAAGGGCGAGCGCGGTCCATAGCACTCGCATTGCTACCCCAGCCTGCTTCCGTCTGCTAGAGTGACAGATGACCTCACCTGCTTCTCCGCCAGGCCTCCATTTTTGGAGCACGGAAATTGTTTAACGATCTCCTGAGTCTCCTGCGGTACCTGGCCCGTTCCCGGGCCTGGTGGACCGGGAGTCACCTAAGTTTATCCATGCTGACATGCTGGCTGGCTCTTCTAGCACTATACATAATACTTGCATAAAAAAAATTGTACGTAGTAATATCAATTTTAAAATTAAAAAGTTGATATAATAGTGCTGTTTATCAAAGAGAAGATTAATCTTTTCACTTCCATTGTAATAAATCAAAACAAAGCAAAAATCCAAACATACTTCTGTACTTTACTTTGAAAATATATTACGTTTAAAGAACACAAGCCGAAATGTTTCTCGTAGCAAAAAAGATTTGAAGTAAAATGTCAAACGTTCTATTTCTAGATTTCTTTTAACTCCACATAGAAGACAAGAATTTATTTACAATTGTTACCAGATTTTTTTTCCGGTACTTTGTACTTAGAACGTTTGGAGTTCAGTATACAGCCTGCATACTAACATCAACGCTATTATAGACTTGCTTTTAAATTTATGGTCTGTCAATAAACTGGATGTCGCTTTGACAAGAAAGCCATACGATTGATTTGAGATGACGGTATCTGAAGTGTAATTGGTACCTGTTAATTTGATTTGTGTGTAAAATTTTATTTTATTAGGGAAGCAATTTAACCGCACTTATGTTAAGAATTTGTAGGTTAGATTTGATTATCAATATCAGTTTTAAGTATGAATCCATAATTTAGTTCTGTATTGTTTTTGTTCATTTCTTGTATGTTTGTAAAGTTCCCGCGACACAGGATTTATTTCTAGTGCGGGAGTTGTCTTTTTTTTAAAAAAAGGTTTTTTTGTGTGGATAAACTATTGATTTATTCTGAGAAGTTGCCAGCTTTAAAATGCACTCTTTATCGTAGTTAGCTCAATTTTCAAACTAAATCAATTTAAATCCTGTTCCAAAAGCCAAGTCTTAAACAAAAGGAATTACTACAAACACATAAAATAAACACACCAGAAATTTTTCTCACATTATATATTATATTATCATTGTAATTCAATGTAATAATGTTGTCAGCCTTCTGGGAATGTTACTAGTGGGCGTGGATATGTATAAATTATTCTGTACGTAAATATTATATTCCATATACATATATTTTTACAACCTGTAAAGGAATGTAATTCATAACAGAGAATGTTATTTTTGGTTTGACTTATTAAATTATCCCAAGGATTTATTTTTTTCGTAAGAACTCGAACTTGACTCATATTTATACAGCGAAAACAAAAATTATTAATAACATGTACAGGTCTTTTTTATACCACGGAGAATATTTGACAAGTTATAATTTTTTATTGACAGATAGCCGGATCGTTGCCGGTCCTTGCTTAACGTAAAACGAGACTACTCCGTTTACGAGAGGGTTTATTAATTCTGGGCATACTTCAAGTTAATTGCCAAACTCTCCATCATGATATTTTCAATGTTCTTGAAGGATATATCGTAATTACATACTAAAAAAACCTTAATATCAACTGTGAGAAAAGGCTTTAACTATAAAAGAATTATACTCTCGAACAGAATAGGTGGCATTCAGTATTCAATTTTCTCAAAAGAGCTTTCTCTCTTCTGTATTTACGATCATATTACGTCGTTCGAAGATATTTTTAAGCAACTTTCAACTCTATTTTCAGGAATCGAAAATATAAAGTTCTAGTTGGCACTGACGACGTTAACAAGGGAGGACGTTTGTACGACGTAGAAAAAATATTAATACACGAAATGTACGTGAATAAAACCTTTGACTATGATATTTGCATTCTCAAATTGAATGAGACCTTGACCTTTGGACCTAAAGTTAATAAAATTGCTTTGAACGACAATAATGTCAAATTGACAAAGGGACTGATGTTTAATACCACTGGATGGGGATATACAGAGGTAAGTGAACATTTTTACTCGTGAGTGCGAAATCGGAGGCCAATAGATGCAGGGGTGACAGTTGTCGTGGTAAGTGTGTGCAATACAATGCCACGATGACTGTCATGCCTTTTACGTCCTCAAGCGAGGCGTGAAATAGCATCTTACTAGGCCGCCATAGTGTGGGTCACCATACTGCATTGCCATTGCATTCGCAATGAGTATGGTGACCTCAACTCTTCGATTCTATTCACGCTTTCCATTAGGCAGAGCAGAATTACTTTGGCAGGCTCTTAATACAAAAAAAAATGCGCAGCTCTTTTTGTAAGCGTCTTCATTAAATGTAACAAGGAACTGATAGTTTTAAAGCTGAATTTTAAACAGATTTTTCTTAAAACTCTATTTAAACACCAACACACGTACTTAATTTATTTCACTTGTCATTTATTACTTGTATTGTAGATTAAAAGTTTTTATCTTGTAATATTAATGAGACAATGAGTTTCTTTTTTGTTTGTTACTCTGTGCCTAATCGATTAGGCCCATTTTAGAAATTCTTTCAACAAAGGAAAAACACATTATCAACGGTTGTTATGGGCTATACTTTACCGCGATAATTGACATATGAACGCGTTTAAAACTTACGCGTAAAAAGCTAGTATAAAATGAACCGAAATACTAATAAGTCAAGCTAATTTTCATAAACACAGTAAAGAAATTTCTCGTATAGTAACAAATCTGTCAGTAAAGAAATATACCCAAGAATATAATATAATTTATGCTTCACTAATTGCACGTCCACAATAGCGGTTTAATTAATACCTCCGATACCGCTATTTACTCTCGCTGTGACCTATTTCTTATTCAGTTTCTTATTCTACTATAAGGCACTGTTTATCATGAAAAGGAGGTTCCTTGATTTATTGAAGCATAGATTAAAAAAAACTAAATACAGACCATGACCTACTTAAGTAATGATTTCAATTTTTAAAATAAGATTATTAAAAAAAAATGTTAGAAGCATTTAAATGTTTTTTTTTCTTTTAATTATTTATTTTACATTTTCAAGAACATAATCTCTATACTTTTTTACTTTATTTTATTCTTCACTCTTCTTATCATTGGTACTTCTCTAATTGAAGATAATACCAAAAGCACCCTGTTTTACAATACTAAAATAGAACAAAAATTTAAAGCAATATTATGTAATATTACTCTAACTTATGTAAGTTATATAATATGTTGTGTTCACTTAAAAAAAAACAAAAGATGTAGCTTCTTCAGTAAACTATAAAATAAAAAATGTGTAATGAAATAATTATTCTCTAATTTTGCGAGTTTAGGCTCGAATTCTCGTGTCGAAAATATGTCTTTAGGTCCAAGGTAATAAAAAGTTGCAATAAGCCAACGTAGCTTTATATCATTAATCTTCACCATAATGTCATTCTAGAAGCTAAAGCTAAGCTTTTTCGTGTCATTACTTTCAATAATAATTAATTTGCCGTCTATGTCCACACATTAATAGATACAGATGAATATAACTTTAGCGTAAGATATATTTTTGTTCACACTACATATGTTGAAGAGTGGTCATTTTGTTTTAAATCTATTTTATTGATGATTTAAATTTACATTTTATGAGGTTAAGTAGTTACTTACCGTGACAGATAAAGTACATACTAAGCATACCATGTAGGACCGGCAAAGACTCATGTAGGTTCAAGTCATACTATGTTGTTTAAAAAAATTGTATTCAGAACTTATTCTGTATATAATACAAGGATCTTATATGTATTAACACATAAATTCAAATTAAGTATAAATTACATATTTAAGCACTAAATGACTGGAGTAGTGATTAAGCATAGAATCAAATTAAAATAAATAGTTATAGATTATAAAGCTATGAAAATAAGGTCGAATATTTTAAAATATATAAGGACTCAGATTGATCGTTACAAATGAATGACAAACCTCCCTTTAACTCTCTGAAATTTTAGCAATTAATTCAGAACGGTACAAACTTTAAACAAAACCTTTTGTTTTGATATCATTGTGTTTATAAATAAGTTCATTGAAAATTATTAAGTAATCTAACGTAAACTTCAAAAAGCAATTTTGAAGTTTATTTTAATTAAAACTCAATTACTTATATAAGTAAAGATTAGATTCTCATTGTGTGCCAAGTTAGATGTTTATAAAACTTGTAACGGTGGCATGAGTGATGCCGACCGGGGACTCAGAGCTTCATTAAATCTGCCAGTCACAAGAAAGGCGATCAAAGTTTATCGTGTTCCGGATTTTTATTACCCAAACGAATTGTGGGTTTCTGGCAGTTGGCCAAAAAATAAATAATAAGAAAATAAATTTTGTAGTAAACAAATATAATAATTACATTGCGTCGGAGTCAAGCAATAATCCCGATATTTATGGTAACATAGCTAGCACTGTGAAGATTGTGGCCTATAGTCTCTAGAAGATTTTTTATTTTTTGCAAAGCTTAAGCTTCAATTTCATTATGGCAAGAGTTCGGTCAGTTGCCATTTTCATTTCAGCATTTTAATTTATCTTACTTTATGAATGATATCTACACTTTTAACGGCTCGATTAATTAAATGTAGATTATTAATTGAATTATTATTTTGCAGCCCAAAGGAAAGATATCTGAAAGTCTGCGTCAAGTCAAATTGCCTTTCGTGCGTTTTAAACGTTGTCGAATGTCCTACAGCAGAATGTTGAAACCAATCACTCCTAGAATGATTTGTGCAGGTGGTAACGGAATGGATTCTTGTCAGGTATTATAAACTTTTATATAAGACAATGACAGTTCTGTTTTCATCTAGTTTCTACAAACATGGTTATGAAGTACAACCGTTTGTTCAAGTTTATTTTGAGTTAAAAAGGGTACAAGAATTACATATCTGTATTGATATGATAACGAGTTGAATATCGCAAACGTTTTGCATAAATACTTTAATATTTGTTGTATATATTACTTCACCTGTAGGCCATAACCTATAGGAGTGACGCTTTGGTAGTAAGAACCCGGCACGAGTTTAATGATATCATAGCTTCGCAGAAAACCAATGTTCAGCAATGCTTTCCTTTCCTACACTGAGTAAGTTAGATTTCTGAAGGTTGAAACCCGTCACTGTGATTTCGGGGTACTCAAAGGTGGCAAAGCACCTGTAGTTTTTAAGTAGTGATCCAAATATTTGTTTGGTTTCTGTACAATAAATAGCTAATTTTTTATTATTGTAGGTAATCTAGCAATTCCTATTTATAAACAGAAACCTGACCACTTCAGGTCTTTATTTATAGCTTTGTATTGTTAATGCCGAGCTTTGGTGGCATCATCAATGTTATAAACACCCTATAGTTAAGCACTGCTGGACACAGGCCTCTCGTATTTGTATTTGTAAACTTTCTATTACAGGGTGATAGCGGCGGACCTTTGACTGCGAATGGTTTTCAAGTCGGAGTTACATCTTTTGGTGCCGGCTGTGCTGTTTTACCAGGAGTTTACACTAATGTTTATAAAATGTTACCATGGATCAATGATACTATCAAAAACAATCTTTGATTCCAAGATTAACAAAAAGTAATAAAGTGTTCATTTAATAAATATTTGATCAAGGATACTTAAACAGTTTTCATTAACACCTAATAACATTTTAACTTGATATTATTGCGTATATAAATTAGAATTCAGTCAAAGACCAACGAAACATCCATTTCCAATACTGTCTTAAGAAAATGCGGTGTTGATGTTAATCTTGCTATATTTTGCTGTTTACTTCTTTATCCTTCTTTTTTTATTTTAAGAGCCTGCCAAAGTGACTTTAGTGTGTCTAATGGAAAGTATGAATAGAACCCAAGACTTGTGGTCACCATACTCATTGCGAATGCAAACAATGCAATATGGTAACCCACACTATGGTGGCCTAGTGAGATACTTTTTCGCTTCCCGTTTGAGGACGTATAAGGCATGACAGCCATTGCGGTAGTATAAGGCTCATCAATCATCATCATCTACTACCTACAAAATATAAAGGCAATAGACAGTTACGTCTTCTATCACGGACCAGAAGACCTATATGAGTGCTTTGAAAAAAGTGTCTTCTTTCCAATTTCCATGTGCCGTTTCCTTGTAGAATTAGAATTTAAGCCGAACTGGGATTTGTATCAATTTACAGTTTGGCAAGTATCCAAAACTGTGAGTATATAAATTACACAAACATTCTCAAAATTGTTCTCGTATTTTATACCTTAGATTTATATGTTATTTCCACCAGCAAATAGCGACTGTTAAATTACTATTATAACCATTACGATTATTGTCTACGTCTGTGATTCGAAAACGTTTTGTTCGAGTCAGCTTTTCAAACACTATTTACTCACAGTATTGATTTTACCACAAAATAGACTATGTTGACAGTATTCACTGTATCGTGAAATGTACTGTATTGACAGAACTCACTGTACCGTCAAATAGAATTTCAAAAAAGCCAAGTCATAAACGCTACCCAATTTGCCTTTATTTTTAATGTTCATTTTTAATTTAATAAAACCCAAAACGGACTAACTTGTGTTCTATTTACTGAGCAAATATTTAAACTTTGTGCTGTAAAAATGTAAACGATGACAAATGTTTACGAGTTTTAGGTAACCACGTAAAATAGAAAGGTGTTTATTTTGTTTGATTAAAATAAAAGGTTTTGACATTTACTCAAGAGTAATTTTAAAGCAGTTTACATAAAAGACTACAAGCAGTTTCATAATGCAATTTAGACAATTTAAAAAAGAAAATATCTATGTTTAAACGTCAATCGTAACACACATATGTAAATCGAGCACCACACGGCATTAGATTCCTTACAAATGCGAAATTCTAATAACTATCACTAATTGAAACTAAAAAAATTAGCTACTAGTATCATAAATAGTACTTTATCAACGTTGACAGCCAAACTAATCGCGCCAAAGAGCCGTTCAAGAGTTCCCATGTTCAATTCCCGAATCGCGTCCCAAATCGTCGCGCAATCCCTTTGGATTGTGAGAGTGAGGGAACAGAGAACAGAGAATGCATCTGTGTTAGCGCGTGTGCACTACAATATCTCCTATGTAGTTGGTTGACCGGTCGGAGACCAGCTCCGTTGAGACTAACCACCGTGACTGAAATCGGTTAGGAGTACACCACTAAACAACCTTAGCAAACTGGGATACGTGCGTTTAGGAAACATGAACTTTATTCCCTCAGCAAAGCTATTAGTTTTCGGTTTTCAGAAACTGTGGCTTTACTTTTTGACGTTAAGAAGCAATTCAAGCCAGGCTTAAAAAACGAATTAATTGTTTACGAAATGAACCCGAAAATTAAATATAATTTCTGTATAATGCAATGAGATATTTCAATGTGTGCTTAAATATTGAGACAAAGCATTAAAATATTAACAACGAATTCGAATGGCAAACGCTACTTTAGCCTGATGTATTTTACACAATACAATATATAGTTCTCAATCATTCGCAATAGCCACTCTGGAGACGTGAGCAGAATCGTAAAAGCATCTGAAGCTAAATCGGCAGTACACGCACGTATTTTTTTCTTAAGCATTCATATTTATAAGGTTAAGAAATCTTTGTGTCAACACAGAGCTGAAAAGAAGTACTTAATATTTAACACAAACCTTTAGGAGTGTTTAAAATTAAAAGCCAAAGAGTTTAACGTCAATGATCAGTAGTTATTAAATGACAAAAAACTTAGTCAAAGTCAAAGTCAAAGTCAAATTCATTTATTCATTTAGGTCACAAAAGACACTTATGAACGTCATAAAAAAAACAATAAAAGATGAAAGATGAACAATCTGTCGATTAAAATTACAGCTAGCTGGGTTCGCAGATTGTTCATGGTAGAGTGGTGAGAAAAGAACCCAGGAAAGAAACTCACCACCACTCTTTTAACTCAAAATCTTTTAAATATTAAACTAGCAGTTACATTCACAATCATAGGTCTTAAAAAAAGAGCAATTCATTTCCAAACATCTAAATCTGTGACATAGTCTGAAACTGAGTAATAAGCCTTTTTGGACAACCTCAGCTTAACAAATTTCTTAAATTTACTAATAGATAATAATACTATGTTGTTTGGTAATTTGTTATAAAATTGTATACATTGACCCACAAACGAATTCGATATTTTATGGAGCCTAGTAGTGTGCAAGGCAAGTTTATTTTTATTTCTTAAATTAAATTGATGGAGATCACTATTTTTCTTAAATTTACACAGATTTTTATGCACATACAAAAGATTCTCGTAAATGTATTGTGAGTGTAGTGTGAGAATGTTAATTTCTTTGAATCTGTTTCTTAGTGACTCACGCGGGCCCATCTTATAGATAGCCCTAATAGCTCGTTTCTGGAGCACAAAGATTGAATCAATATCAGAGGCACTGCCCCAAAGCAATAAACCATAGGACATAATGCTGTGAAAGTAACTGAAATAGACTAATCGCGCAGTATCAACATCCGTCAATTGACGAATCTTTCTCACAGCATAAGCTGCAGAACTAAGTCTACCAGATAACGTTTCTATATGTGGGCCCCATTGTAACCGTGAATCTAAAGTTATACCTAGGAAGACAGCCTTGTCTGTCAATTCCAGTTCCTCCCCGTTCATCAAAACACTAGTTTTTACTTGTTTAACATTCCTAGTATAAAATTTAACACATTTGGTTTTACTCCTGTTTAATAACAAGTTATTAGCGCAAAACCAAAGTACCATTTTAGAGAGAGCATTGTTTACATCGTCAATTACCGATTGCTGTCTGTCAACTTTAAATACTAAGGATGTGTCATCTGCAAACAACACTATCTCATGGTTATCCCTCACAAGATGAGGCAAGTCGTTGATGTACACAAGGAACAGAAATGGACCCAGAATAGACCCCTGGGGCACCCCCACCGCCACAGCTGATCCCTGGGATAATTTACCATTAACATCTACTCTTTGAATCCTATCACTCAAATAAGAAGTAAGAAGATCCAAAGCACTGCCTCTTATTCCATAGTGGTGTAATTTCCTGACAAGTGTTTCATGCTGCACACAATCAAATGCTTTAGATAAGTCACAAAACACCCCGTAGGCGTCACGTGACTCCTCCCAAGCCTCAAATATATACTCTAATAATTTAACCCCAGCATCACATGTTGACCGACCATGAGTGAAACCAAATTGTTTAGTATGCAGCAATTGATTTTCATTAAAATAATTAAGCAACTGAGTAAGTATCAGCTTTTCAAAAACTTTACTAAATGTTGGTAGGACCGAAATTGGTCTAAAATTTGTGGGGTCTAATGGACTACCTGATTTAAACAAAGGAGTTATCTTGCTATACTTCATCAGGTCAGGAAACTTTGAAAAACTTATTTTTGGTTTACCAAGTGACGATATTCAATAATTTTCCTAAAATTTGGGACTGAAGAAAAGAATTTCACTAAGCACACAAAATTATTTTGAACCTGTTAATATTTGGAATTATTATAAAAGAAGAAGAAAACAAAGAAGAAAACAATTCTAAAGTAAAACACATTTCAAAGGATTAAAAGTGTGACTCAAACAGCATATTTCAGTATCGGCATTATTCGGCATGCATAACATGGCATATTTACACTAAAATATGATAAAAATTCAATGACTGAACGAGTGAACGCTGAGTCACATACGTAAAATACTTCCTAAAATCCTATTTATATTTCGGTAGTCACACCAAACCTTGTCCTAAAATATTCAGAAAAACCCTTCTGATATATATTCACGTAAAATTCACATTACACGAGGGCCTACTATTTTGATGTAATATTTACATAAAGGGTTCACACAAAATGCTATTTAAGACACCAGGTGTTCGGTAAGACGATCCGGCTCACTGAATTATGCTTCGTCCCACTTCATTTGCGTTTACTTTAGTGTTTATCAAAATTTTACGTGCTCTAAAACTTGTTGGAGGATGTTTTTAATTTGAGTGATGAGTTTACTTTACTCGTTTACATTGTACAGAAATTTTAGTATTAAGATATGTAAAGTACAATAGCTGTATCGTACTATTTTACAGCCATTACTGCTGAATGTATTAGCGAGGTCAAATAACACCATAGTGACTTATTACCTACTTGCATATAGCCATCAGCCATAACACAATCAATTCTCCAACGCACCTTTAGGATACCCGACAAATCAAGATTGATTGCGTCTACTAACATGATATTCGCATATCTCTCAAACGATTTACCTTCTTGATCCATCATCACAAGTGACCTGCAAGTTGTGACTTCATTGGCAAGCTAGAATGACATTTCTTTGAACGCAAATTCACAGAACAGAAATCAAAAAGTGCCTTAAAGTGATATTCCATGTGGCCGAGAGACTGTCTAGATCTTTTTTTTTAACATGTGGAAACCCCCTCGGGCCGTCACCCCACCGGGGTTTACGGCGGGATGGTGTGTCGGAATCGGACCGACTAAAACCACACGGTGTGCCGCTCTGCGCCTGAGACAGGAGGGATCCGGGAACCGCTGCTATTACGACATCCAGATCCCTCCTAGCGCCTGCCCGCTAATGCGGGCACCATCTATAGGTAAACTCTCTCTTTTAGGCGACGTACGGCACACGCGGACGTCGCCTCCTCGCGGTTGGCCATTGTAGCGGATGGAGGAGAAAACCCGTCCCGTCCATCCGCGGCCACACTCAAGGCGGCATGAGGCGCTGGTATGCGCGCCTTCGCCGCCCGGCTCGCCGGCGGCGAATTGGGTCCGAGTGGATATCGTACCGTACCGTACCGTGTAAAATAATCGACAATCTAACCAATGACTAAAGTAAACTATAAAAACCAGTAAAAATGGAAATAGAAAACCAGACCCAAAACCGAACGTAAACAACCATTTTATAGATATTCACAAGCAATTACGAAAACACATAGCACAAACAGAAGACTAGCACCAGACCATAGACTCTAAACTGAAATGGTCAACAAAATGGAAAAAAGAGTGTCTGTTTTTCCAATCAGTAAAAAAATATGAATATAAAATAATCGAGTTCGAGCAAATATTATTTTCTAATATCTAACTGAAGAGTGAAAATTAACTTGTGAAAGTCAAATCAATTCCAAAATAAAACGTTATGTATTCGAAATGTTCAACAACGCTTTTATTGTCTTTATTTAAAACTAGTTGACCCACGCAATTTCATTTGCCATTCAAAAAATGAACTTTGATGTATTTTTTTTTTAATCAAAATTTTAGTCACGCTGATGGATAATAATCACGTTATACTCGTATATAAAATTTAGAAGCCTCTACATTTTTATTTTATTTAACACGTAATATTATAGTACATTCAGTTCGATTCGGATAAAACTTGACCTTTTAGCATACTCATTTACTAGTTGATTAATTAATTATCTCGCTTAATTAATATAGGCAAAGTTTCTGATATAAAACAAACAATACGTTAGATTTATTAATCAATAAACACATCATTGTAACGCTGCCAATACCCTAAATTTAGTAAATTGCATTTTAGTATATTAATGTTTGTTTTCATGTCACGTGTTTATGTATTTCTATTAAAAACGATCACATAAGTAAAATATAAATGAAAATGGTAAAGAAAACTATTTTACACCAATTGTCACTATTTTGTCGGTAATTGGCGGCAACATTAACTATTTACGAGTTTAGCAATTGTAATATCACTTCTATATTTCAGATTTTTTAGTAAAATAACTGCATTTTTACAGATTTTAATCATCATCATTTCAGTCATAAGACGTCCGCTGCTGGACATATACCTCCTACAAAGGTCTCCACAAGAACCGGTCCTACGTCATGCATATCCAAAGACTTTCCACGAACATCACCAGCTAATGAGGGGCGTCCCAACGCTGCGTTTTCCAGTACACAGTCACCACTCAAGAAATTTATGGCCTCATCGATCAGATTTTAATACCTTTACAAACATTATAATGATTTGGCATTATGTTTAGAAGGAAAAAGTAGTTACACCGCGATATTAGTCTCCAAGTAATACTCTTATATTGTTTCATTATATTATAACCTCAGTTTTTTTTTAATTATTATTCAATATTTTTTTACATAAAAACAATGTGTTAATTAAATACTCGTCGAATGTTAAGTTTGTTGGTAAGAAAAAAAAAAGACGGCCGTTAGTCTATATCTACATAACATCTCTCACTACGCCATCAGTGCTTTCAATGGTGTAGCAATGTAATCGTACACACACTCACTCATACCTCAAATATGAAGGAAGGCAAATATCTGAAGAATAACGCTATCATAAACACGAAAGTTCGAATAGATGATGAACGGTTAAGTGGGTCTCGATAAATTCTGATACTGATAAAAATTATGGTTTATAACGACTCAAAGACTATTTAAAAAATAGTAACTAAAAATATTGAAACTAAACGAACGAAAGCAAAGGTAAGTTCTCATATTAAATAAGGCCAAGTTACTGTTAAATATCAAAAAGCATTCAGTTGAGAATTTAATAACTGAAATGTATTATTGAAACTTCAATAATCTTTCTGTTCATAACATCTGTAAATTATTTCAGAAATTACTTGTTTCCAAAACTGTTTAATTCTAAATTACTTTGGTAAGAATTCCTTTTACGTAAGTCTCATTTTTAATAAATATTTAAGGAGAAAAAGTTTTCCTTCACCCAACCTTTAGTTATATTCATCAATCACCGCCAATAGGCTTTAATAGTAGACTTCTGGACACAGTTCTCTTTTTATAAAGTAGATTTCGGCCTACTATACCACCCTGTCCAAACGGATTGGTCTAGAGTTTGTTTCAAGTTTTCCTTTTCTTTGCTACTACAAGATGAATAGGGAAAGTGACCCTCCGTATTCTTAATCAGCTAGGACACGGACAACATTTGTTCCATTTTATTTTATAGGACGATTACTACATAATTATACACAAAATTTTATATTTTTTTACATATATATAAGTGTTTACTTAAGTTATTTACCCACCATCAATATTTTCCAGAGCTTGTTATCGGAAATTTCCCAACTGTTACTGTCTCCAAGGGTGTCAAAACGCAAAACTTTTAATAACTTCCCCAGACTAAAGAGTTTGTAAACAATTGGAAATTAATTGTAAGAAGTTGGCAACACTCCCAACTTTATCAACTTTTTGTTTGTTTCCCAGCTTTTGTTAACAGGGAAGTTATACCTACCGTTCAATGGTAAGTAGTTACTAAGTTTGTTAAATGGCAAACTCGCTGCCAAGTGAAGTGTCTCTTTAAGACTATATTTATTTTACCATCATAACCATTATCTAAAGAGGAAGAAGGAGCTATGAAATAGAGGGTCCTCTTATTTAATATATTTAATTCAACTGTCACTTATCTGTGGCACGGATATTACCTCAACTTCACTATCTCACCTATCATCGCACGCCACCTTAAAAGAGATTTAAAGATTCACAAATAAAGGGTTATGAGATTTAGTTTGTTACTAGACATTTCTTACCAAAATAAAAACATAAAATCCACTCAAAAATTGAATGAAAACGCGTACATACAATAAATTAAGTCTTTAGCAAATAATTAGAAGCTAAACCTGCTCAAAAGTCAGACTCTGATTATAAAGTTTTCTGACGCTTAGAAAATGAAAAGCTTAATTTAATTATACTTTTTCATAAAGACTAAATTTTAAAATTTATAAAAAATAACCTCCTAGGCTCAACTGTAAAAATGCAAAAAGCAAAACTTAGAAAAGTACAGCAATGAAATAGTCATACAACGTTTTGTTGACTAACTTTTAAGCACAAATTTTCGTAAAATTTCATTTTCGTAGTACAACCTCACAAGTTGTTTAAAGTCTTTGAGCTTGGAAAACATCGCAATAGTTACGAGAAATAAAAAATATGTTACCTCAATGTAACATAGAAAACAAATTAGTGCATTAGAAAATTATATTTTATGTACATTATTGTAACCTAAATTAAAAACACTGCAACTAAGTTAATCTTGAGTTTTTTGTAGGCATTCTGATGATAGTCAATTTAAACTAAAATAGATCCTCTATGCTCACATGGGTTACGTGGATCTTTCGAAGTGAGGCAAGTATGATAGAACTCCATGCAATTATTTGAATGTGAGCATTTTATCAAAATATAAATAATAACGTCAAATTAATTTATCCCTTATGTAATCATTGAAAGCAAAAAGCCTACAAAAGTCATAGAATCAGCAAGCCTTGTACATTTATTTATACCAGGTACTTTAAAATATTTTGTACCAGCGCTAAAACGCCACGTAAAATATGGAAACATATCTTTATTTTATGTTTTTTGTCATAAAGCCTGAGCTCTTTCAACAAAATATTTCTTAGCCTCATAAACCCTTTGAACACAGGCAAAGTGGATCGGTAAAAGAACAAAATCGAGGCCATTTTTGAACTAAACTACAGAACAACAGCAATAAATCTTGTACACGCGTAAACAAACATAATAAATTGCTACTACATTTACAAACTTTTCTGTGCGTGTTAAAAAGAAAGAAGGAAAAATAAATCGAGGAAATTAAAGAAGTTCGTAATTCAATTTTGAAGAGCAAATTGGTTTGCTGTTCTTTCATTGATAAAATTTTCTAGGTTACACTTTCTTGCATACGAGTATTTGTACGGATTACCAAGTATTTTTACTTCATAAAGTAACTAAATAAAGTCCATAAACTTAGAAAGACAGCAAAACTATTTTCCATCTGATGGTCCTTTTTTAAATCTTTCGCATGTAACCTGATAGTTTAAAGGTTATCATCATTTCAAGATAAGTGCTGCTAAAATTTATGATCTATTTAACCATGTCATCCTTATTTTTTTTGGATTTTTTTTAAACAAATGATAAAAAAATTGTCCTCGTGGTATACAGCAAAAGGCGATATTTGAAACAATAGCACAATTCATAAATGTATTTAAAATGACGATTAAATCAACAACAATAATTAAATCAGCAATAGATAAGCACACTGAAGTATCTCCACTGTATCACGAGTGTTTATCAGTTTATACTTTCGGTAGATTTTGGCAATCTCAACATTTGTTTATCCCCAAACTTTTATAGGGCCTTTCGCGTGATATAAAGCTTCAAACAAATAATAAAAATTCAAATTTATTCACCCCCAGACAGCTGATAACCTACAACAAACAAAAGTAAAATGTTCTCATTTTTCGAGTATGGTTATTCCATATACACACATTTTTCATATGCACGTTGAATTCATTCAAATATGAAATAAAAGACAATACAAGGCAATAGAATATAAGGCCATTCGTGCTGAAATCAGCGTGGCTCTACTACTAGGTACTACTCTATTTACAAGGTAGTAGAGTCACGGTACTTTCTGTACGAACGGGCCTTCTCGACCGGAGTACTACCCCCTCACAGAAGACCAACCTAAAGCAATAGCATCCGTATTGTCGTGTTTCGTTGGCGAATGTAAGATCGGAAGCCCATTGGAGGCAGAAGTGACAGTTGTCGTGGTAAGCGTCTAAACCTTACACTGCTACGATGACGGCTTTCAGGGCCACTAGTGAATTTTTGAAAAACTATCTCACTAGGCTGCCATAGTCTGAGTCTATATTCGCAATGAGTAGGGTGACCACAAGCCTTAAATTCTATTCACGCTTTCCACCAGCAGAGTAGAGTCACTTTGGCAAGCGTTTAAAATAAAAAAACTTCGAAGTGTGAATGAAAAACAATAACATGGCATAAATGACAATCTAGTTCAAAGATATTAAAACTTTCATAAAACTTATTTTTAAATAAAATTTCGTTCTACAGACATAACATTATTTCAACGTCAGAAACAATTAAATGGTTCCATACTACTAATAACGAAAGAAACTAAAATCACATTGAAAGCAAGTTTCAAGCCGCTGCGCAACGTTCACTATATTATATTGCTCGAAACGAACCCTCAGGCGCCGCTATGACTACCACTGTCTGGCTGCCGTCCAATAGATATAGTTAACGTCCTCAAAATATCCGCAATACTCTGACAAAGGCAATTCTATTAAAATTAATATCTATGTAAGCCGGATCGTTAAACTTAAACAGGTTGTAAAATATTTTATAAACACAATTTTTTAAATGGATATTTGCCACTTTCTGGAATGTATATCTGAAATTTCTTTACGAAAGTTTAACTGCCACTGCTAAAAGTATCGTACTACATCATCATCAACATCTCAGCCAAAAGACGTCCACTGCTGGACATAGGCTTCCCTCAAGGTTCTCCACAATAGCCGGTCTCGTAACGCCCGCATCATCATACTACATACCTAAAATGATAAGCGTATACAGGCATGGATGTACAGGCACCTATAAAATATTTCATGAACGCTTGTGCCTTTGTAAGTGACATTATCTTGCTAATGTGTGACACTTAGATACGATACATAGCGGTTCTAAAAGAAAATTATAGCATGAGAGAGAGCAATAAGCCATAACAACTAGAGATTGCAAAGGAATAAAAATTGTCAGCAGAAAAATAACATGAGCGCTATCTCCCACAATATTGTGAGATACCGAAACCTATGATAAACAAATCTTTTATTGCCTGTTAACCCCTCATAAAGCAGTATATGACTTATATATTATTCGCTGCTATTTCTACAAACACAGCTCCGATATCTCAATCACAACTAGGCAGCGCTGACATACAAATATCGGGCAATGTCATGTCCAACTTCTATTAAACATCGAAACTAATAATTTTTAATGTTAAAATATCAACTTTTCATTTTACAGTATGTCAGACTATCACCTTAAAATAATGGATTAGTGCCAACTTAAGTAAAATATCTAAGTTTTCAGTTACAAATGTAGATATAACTGGATAGCAATAATAATTGCAGAATTAATTCATCATCGACGGACTCATTGGCTACCAAATTGTCTTCAGGCCTATCGTTTAATAATGTAACACATGTTAAGCCTACTTGTTACTAGTGGAAATTTATACATTACCAATTTATATCTAATGATTTTTAAACCTTAATTCTTTGTATTGTCCGTTGTCCGTGTGGTGACGGATTAAGAATACATTGTGTTACCACCCTTATTCATCCCGTGGGTGTCGCACATAAAAGACGACTAAGGGAACAAAGTATACAAGACAACATCATCACAAAGAGAAGGAAAACTTGAAACAAACCCTGTTCACACTCGTCTGGCCAGCGTGGAATAGTAGGCCAAAACGTCCTTGCTAAGGAGAGGTCTATATCCAGCAATGGACTGTAAAATGCTGTTGATGATGATGATGAAGTCTTTGCATTAAAACGATGTTCTATGCATCTGTTGTAAAAATTCAATCTGCTAAATTTTACTGTAACATCTTATGTACAGTAACACACTGTTACTGCAACTTGATTGTTCGAGTGAGTTTAACCACGATGACGTTTCAGAAGGTCAAATTAACATCCATACTCTGATTGGTCTTTCAGAAACTGGGTTCAAATAACATGAGATCAGGTTATTAGTATTATCAAAAAATATTTAAAAAGATACAGTATTCACTTTTCATGACCTTATTGGTCTGGTGTTTAGTGACCTTGAACGTTAAGCCAGAATTTTTGGGTTGGTTCCTCATCCAGGACAAATAATTGTGTAATAATTACGTTGATTTCTGTGTCTGGGTTTAATTTATCTAATATATCTATTTAGTAAAGTATAAGCATGTTTATCAGCGATTTGTCTTGTTTGGAATCAGATTGCGACTGTGTGAGATATCTATGGTTATATTTTTTACTATTATATTTTGTGTATGTAAATGTGACTTTGCTACATTTGTACACTTTAACCGTACAATTGATGCCTACTTTTATAAGTATATAAGGGCGCATTTCATTCGAAAAATAATTATAAGGTCACACGCGTCATTGAAGAAATAAATTATAAACCAATGAATGAAAAATGAAAAGCGATAGAGGTACAAAATATTTTACTTTGTTAGTAACAAAAGCTTTGAGGAAAAGGTACGAAACACAAACAACACATTTTGCAATGTATCAATTCTGTATAACTCACGGCTGACAGACCATTCATTTTTATACGAGACAAGAAAAAACTGAAATGAAGGCAAATAAAAGCTATAAAAAAGATCTGTAGATCTAGCGGCACGGAAGGGACACTGGCAAGTCTTACTATTGAAGATAATAAATTGCAGTTATCAAATAATCAAGCGCTCTAACATTTGCAATTATTCGATAGCTATTTTTATTGACAAATTAGTTTTACGATTAAATTGACTGACCTGTTAAATTTTTTAACTAAAAAGACTTTACGGTCTTTTAGTTAAAAAAATAAATAACAACTAAATCACACATTCTTTTCTCTAAAAAATTACGTTACGATTTGAGAAACTTAGGTTTTATTTTATTTAAATATGTTAATATTTATTAACTATTTGCCTGGCTTATATTCATCTTAAGCCTACAACGCGTTACAGTTACAGCACAAACGCATCACAGGCAATTAATTTAACGAAAGTACTAGATTTGTAACAAGCAACTTTTGCTAAATTAACTCTACCCTTGTCAGTTTCGCCTGTCCGTTTGTAATTGATAGATGTTGTAACACCTAATATTGTACTTTATGTCGATGTAATACGATTGTAAGCCAATTGAGTGGAAGACTTTGCTCGAATAGACGATTTGTCTTAAAGAATAACGGTTTGTACGAAGATGCGACAGCAATTATCGTTATGTACTGTCTATTGATAATTTTCAGCCAATTTTTATTTCACTAATCTAACAACGACGAAATTTTTAGACGCTGGGCATTTTAAAAATAAGTAAGATCCTACAGGTTTAATAGGTTACGTATATACTCGTATATATTAGGTTCCATTCAAGTCTGCAATTTTAATCCAGCGGAAGGTCTAAATTTAAATAAAAAATATCGGCAGCTATAATATATTCCCACTGATAAACACAAATACAGCAACGACTCATAAATCAGTGTTAAATATGTATGAGCACCTGCTCTATGATAAATGGTAACCTCCAACACAGCTCTTTATCCATTTGCCATATGAAGGAATATTGAGGGAAGATATTATGATATGTTTCTTTACTATTTATGTTTCTTACTAAAGAATATCATATAGATTCAAAATGTAAAAATGGCTTTAATGGGGGCGTCTTATTTATTTTTACCTAATAAAGGCTTCTCTTGACAAAAGTAACGTTATATGACGTGATGCGGTAGTGACTGATGTGATTACGTGTTATAGAATTTTCTTCGGTCACGATAATGTTATTTTTTGGTTTTCAGACTATATCAATTATACGAGATAAGCAAAACTACGTAATTGAGCTCATTCTTCTTTTTCTACGTAATTCTACAAATTAGTTTTCAGTTTTATCCAATTAGATACAAATACATTGAAGTGTTTTTAAGAAACAAGTGAATTGTCACTTGTTTTTGGACAAGATTTATTCATTATCACATCGTTCTAAATACATAAATAGGCTGACATAATATAGGATAAAACTTTATATAGTGAAAATTAGAATTGCACTTTACGCAATGTATTTGAACTTTACCAGATATAAATTCGTATTGCTACTTGAGTGCATAGCATACTATAATTATGTATTGATTTCTACCATTCTTTTACTTTATTTTAAATACTACTGCATGTACCTTTTGTAAAAACACACAACACACAATACAAATTACTATTACCATCAGAATACAATACAAAAATACTCCTAACAAAACACTTCAACAATCAATACTAATCCAATATAAATACAATTCAACTATATCTAGTTTTAAACACTTATTACCTATTACTTAATCAATGACTTGTGGGTGGTTTGTTGCTGTTACTATCATTTCGTTGGACATAGTGCAAAAATGCACCTTTATATTTAAAATTACAATTCATTATGTGACACACTACCAAGGCCGTACGAGCACATCGTGTATAACTTTTCACAGGTTCCAAACATTCCTAAGGGGTTATACGCTTGGGGAATTGTTACTGTTATCTCACCTGTATGCGTGGAAGCTTTTACTTACTTTCAATTTAACTAAACCTGTTATAAAGCATAACAACTCATGCTTGTCTTGCTTATCGACCTGGAAATTTATAAATAGTACAATTAACTACATTTTTCGCCTAAAAATAATTAATAAAAAGTATCATATAAAATTATTCGTATGTTCAACGTTGACTTGTTTGAACTGTTTGATAAAATCTCTAGGGAGTGATATAGCGAATACTTTGTTTACGTTTCTTTTGTGATTTACTGTTGTGGCTTTATTACTTGTGTACAACTTACGACTTGCTAAGATAACGCGGTACGCTAAATTAGACTTAAATAATGTGTACCGTCAATGTAGAAAAAACAAATATAATTTCAAATTATCAAAATATCGTATCATTAATTTATTTATGTTCATTACAACATCAATGGTATTTAGCAGTGTGCCATGTATTTGCAAACTTAGCAGTTTATTCATCAAATATTCTTTTGGGAACATGATGATCATGTACTTATTTTTTTATTTAAAGGATCCTAATGGATAGTAAACAGGTTTTTGAAGATATTGATAGTACTACTCTAATTTCTTATTTTGAAGTGGATAGTCCAAAGCTTTGTAAACAACATCTCGATAGCAGTGAGGGTCGACTCACAGTAGTCTCACAAAACATACGTAGCATCTATAAAAATTATGACTCATTGATAGTTTTTTTGTCACGTTTAAATTTTAAACCACATATGATTATATTGACAGAATGCTGGGTTAATGACTCGTTTAACGTTATTCAATTAGATGAGTATATAATTATATATGTAACTACTCAAAGATATATTTTAACCAGAGTGACGGCATAGTTGTACATTGTAGGACAGACTTGGACGTATCGGTGAAAGAACCAAATTTTCAGGAGGCAAACTGTTTGCTTATCTAGATTGCACAGATTTACACCATAATAGCAATCTATCGGTCACCGTCCTTTTATAACATACTCGTAAATAATTTTCTTTTGTCATTAGAGCAAATTCTTAGTACCTGTAACAGTCCTCACTGTGCGATAATAGGTGATATAAATCTAGATATCAAAGATACCAGTCTAGACCAAAGAGCCCACGAGTATCTTAATCTGACAACTCATTTTGGATATATTCCCGGACATACTATACCAACTAGAGGTTCAAACTGCTTAGATCACTGTTTGATAAAGTCGAACTTGGCGTCCTCAATAGTCATATGCCACTCGGATATTACTGATCATAGTACTGTATTGTGTAGTATGGGTTGTTTACCGTCTAAAAAGAAAATCAATACAACATATACCAAAATTGATATAGAAGCCTTAACTAATACCCTAAAAAATTACGAATGGTCTGATTTATACAGAATTAATGATATTAATTTAGCTATAGATTTTTTTCTTGACAAGTTTAATAACGCTATTGGATGTTGTAAAACTACTCATAAGCTACAAAGTTCTCAGATTATCACACGAAAATGGCTTACACCTGGACTTTTAAAATGTATTCGACGTAGGGACAAACTGCACATTAAAGCTAGAAAAAATCCAAACGATCTATAAATTCAACAACAATATAAGACATACAGAAACTATTGTGTAAATATTCTACATAAACAAAAAATTTACTATAAACAGCAACAATTAATTAACAATAAAACTAATACAAAAAAACTTGGGATACTATCAAAGACATACATATGTAACCTAAACACCAAAAAGCAAAAGTGTAACAATTTACTGACATATGACACTGAGTCAAAGGTTTCACTGATTCACCTAATGCTCTTTTTCTTGCCCCAACGGACGAGGTTGAGATTATTAAACTTATTTCTATGCTTAAATCCAGTTCTGCCATCGGTCATGATAACATAAGCAATAATTTAATGTGAAGTGTGAAGTTTTCTATGGTAGGTCCTGTTACTTACATTTGCAACCTCAGCATGTCTACTGGTATAGTTCCAGATGCTTTAAAATTGCCAATGTAACGCCCTTACTAAAATCTGGTGACCCACGTGAGCCAACCAATTAAAGACCAATTTCACTTCTTAGTCCTTTGTCTAAGGTGTTGGAGAAAGTTATTAATGTTAGATTCCTCAAATACCTTGAGAAATACAGTTTATTGGCCGGCAACCAGTACGGCTTCCATTGCAACCGGTCCACGGAGGATGCAGTTACTGGACTTGTTGACTTTGTTATAGACAAGATCAACGAGGGTAAGAAGTGTCTCGGTGTCTTTTTGGACCTTGCAAAGGCTTTTGACACGGTTTCCCGGCCAATACTGCTCAAAAAATTGAAACTACTTGGAATCAGAGGCCTGGTTTTGAAATGGTTCCAGTCGTACTTATGCAACAGAAAACAGCGCGTACGGACAGATAATTGTTTCAGTGATTACACCGATATAAATTTCGGCGTGCCGCAGGGCCGTATATTGGGATCATCACTTTTTTTGGTATATATAAACGACTTCTGTTCCATTAATCTGCTAAATGCAAGCATTTTTTCTTTTGCTGATGATACTGCAATTATTTTTTATGGGAACACCTGGAGTGATGTTGTTTGTATAGCCCAGAAGGGTCTCACAGGAGTTAGTAGCTGGTTAGAAAATAATCTCCTGACGCTAAATATCAACAAAACAAAATATATAGCCTTTAGAATATCTGAGCGTACTGCACCTAACTGGCCAATTCAAATTAAATTGCATACATGTAACAACACAACTGAAACATGTGAATGCTCAGATCTGGAACAAGTTCAAACCGTCAAATACTTAGGTGTCATAATTGATCAACATCTGAACTGGGCAGCTCAGGTAGACGCTCTATGCAAACGGCTGAAGAAGTTATCACACATTTTTAAAAAATTGAGCTCAGTCACCGATACCAGTGTCTTGAGATTGGTGTATTTAAGTGTTTGCCAATCAGTATTAAATTATTGCATAGTGGTGTGGGAAGTCACGTATAAATCTAACTTGATTAAATTAGAACGGGCTCAACGGGCTATATTAAAAATAACATACAAAAAACCATGGCGTTACTCAACTATATTATTGTATAAAGAGTGTAATTTCCTAAGAATAAGGCAGCTGTACATTGCCTCGATTGTTCTAAGGTTCTACAAAAGTGCTAAAGAAAAGGCTTGTGCCTCATACCGATCGATAAAATGGGACAGATTGAAGGTACGTTCTTCGTTCTCGCGCAAAAGTTCCAAATTTATGAGTCCGTACCTATACACGAAATTGCATACCCTAAATAATAAGGTGGTTGATATGAATAAGAGAGCCTGTAGGAAAGTAGTATACCAGTGGTTACAGAACAAAAACTACAACGACACTGAGAGTATGGTACAAGTCTTGCAATAATTACCAGTACACACAACGTAAACTTGTATACGAACACGCACACTCACGCACACACGCACACACACACACACACATACACACACACACACACGCACACACACACACACACACACACACACACACACACCCACACACATCGTCTGTCTACAGGCTCAGTGCACTTCGTGTCGCTTCAGCGTTCCGTCCCGTTTCCGAAGACGCAACGTGTGTCATTGCGGGTATGCTGCCAGTGGAAATATTGGCTGAGGAATGTAGGTCTCTCTACTACATCCGGCAAGTAAGCTCTAACTCAACACCCGCTGAACTGAGGAGTAAAGAGAGAAAAAAGAGTCTACATCGATGGCAGGTGCATTGGGATGCCTCAACTAAAGGGAGATGGACCTACCGGCTTATACCCGAGGTGGAAAAGTGGATAAACCGTAAACACGGAGAGACCACTTACTACCTCACGCAGATGCTCTCAGGACACGGATGCTTCCGAGAATACCTCCATCGCTTCAAGCACGATGATTCCCCAGAGTGCCCCCTCTGCAAGGGCATTAATGAAAACGCGGAGCATGTATTCTTCGTGTGTCCTCGATTCCAAGCAGCACGGGAAAGGTGGGAGACTACACTACAATGTAGAATCCAACCTGAAAATTTAACTTCCGTAATGCTGTCAACAAAGGAAAAATGGGATGCAACTAACACCTATGCTGCAGAAGTGCCAAGAGAACTACGCACCCAAGATAAAGCTAGATCGACTGGTAGCCAAGCAGCAGGAGCACACAGCAGCTGAGCTGCTAAGTCCTTCCCCCGTGATGAAATACCTAACGGTGACCCCATGCGGAGTAACAAGGCGGCGAAAAAGAGGAGGTTTTTTAGTCGGTATAGGTCACTACCAAAACCGAGCCCGACATACGGGGCGCATAACACCTGAGCTCTATGATACGTAATAGTAGTTTTCCCCTCTAAACAAAAAAAAACACCCACACACACCCACACGCACACACACACACACACACACACACACACACACACACACACACACACACACACACACACACACACACGCACGCGCACACACACACGTTTTCTCTTTTCTTTTTTTTTTTATATAAGTTATAAGGAAGTTACTAATCCCCACGACACAGGGAATTCTAGTGTGGGGCCTAGTGTATATACAATTGTAAATGTGTATTAAGTAAACAATAAATTATTATTATTATATTATTATTTCTAAAATTTACTGTCCTCCATTTTTGTGTATAATTTATATGGACTTTGCTCATTCTCTAAATCTTTATAACCCACCACACTCTCAAGAACCCTCAAAAAATGTGAAACATGCACATTAATCGACACGCACCTGAATCCCAGATCGTTTTTTTTGGATTATGACATACTTCCTCATCAAATTTTATGGCTCCGTTATCTTATAATGACTGATGTCATTTGGCAAATGAGGTTACCGATGAGTTGGCATTTTAGTTACATATTACACGAACCCTACAGAAATGAGTAGGCACTCTTATATGGATATTTCATGCTAGCCCTTCTTCGCTGTTTTGTAAGGATTAATTTGCAATGTGTTTAAATAAGATAATACACGATAATTTCAACAATTTTACGTGTGGTAGGGGATTAAAAATATGGAGTTTCATCACCCCTATTCTTTCCATGGGTGTCGTAAGAGGCAATCAAATAAACAAAACACGCAAGGATACATCACTGCAAAGAGAACGAAAACTTAATAATCCTTTTTTAGTGTGTGGAAACTCCCTTGGGCCGTCACCCCATCGGGGTTTGCTGCGAGGTGGTGTGTCGAAATCGGACCGACTAAAACTACACGGTGTGCCACTCTAGGCCTGAGATAGGAGGGATCTGGGAACAGCTGTAATTACGGCATCCGGACCCTTCCCAGTACCGGCCCGCTAGCGCAGACAACATCTTCGGTTAAACCACAAACCCTTTTTTTCTTTTTCTAACGTGTGGAAATCCCCTCGGACCGTCACCCCACCGGGATTTACGGTAGGGTGGTGTATCGGAAACGGACCGACTAAAACCACACGGTATGCCACTCTGCGCCTGATATAGGAGGGATCCGGGAACAGCTGCTATTATTACATCCAGATCCCTCCTAGCGCCTGCCCGCTACCGCGGGCACCATCTACGAGTAAACTCGCGCGAGGCGGCGACGTACGGCACACGCGGACGTCGCCTCTTCGCGGTTGGCCATTGTAGCGGATGGAGGGGAAAACCCGTCCCGTCCCCCCGCGACCACACTCAAAGCGGCATGAGGCGCTGGTATGCGCGCTTCCGCCGCCCGGCTCGCCAACGGCGAATTGGGTCCGAGTGGAGATCGTCCTCCCGGGCCTTCTCCGCCGCCTTCTTCTGCAAAATTACGTCTTCGCAGAAGGTTGAGACCGCGATAAAACAACTGTCGCTACCGGCCATGGAGCGTATGACGGCCGGTAGCGAGAGATGTCCTCTAATAACTGCAGAGTGGACCCCACGCTGCGCCGCCCAGGCGGAACAAACCGCTAGCGTGTGCTGAGCCGAGTCCTCACTACAGTCGCAATGGTGACAGGCGGGACAATTCCCTCCTGATGACCGAGTGCAGATACTTCCCGAAGCAACCGTGCCCGGAAAGAACCTGTGTTAGTCGGAAGGAAAGGGTCCCGTGCTGCCGTGAGCCTCCAGCCGGGACGATCAACGAGCCATCGTGGCTCGACGAGCGGCCTCACGCCACTCGCGTATCTCTTCGGGCGGGGGTCGTGAGCCGCTATCCGCCCGGAAGTCAGTCGTTCGCCGATAGGCTTCGGCGAGCACTTCCGCCTCCAAATCCCACGGGGGAGTTCCGGCCAAGGCGCACGCCGCCTCCGTCGATACGGTGCGGTAACCGTGTATGGCTCTAACCGCCAATATCCTCTGAGGGCGCCAGAAGCGAGCCCTATTCTGGGCGGTCAGAGCCGCCGCCCACACCAGTGCATCATACAGCGCCATTGACCGGACAATCCCCGTGTATAGCCGTCTCGTCGCGACGTTGGCTCCACCCAAATTGGGCAAGAGTCGCTCAAGGGTAGAAGCAGCGCCGACCAGCTTTGGAGAAAGCTGTCGGAAGTGCTCGTCGAAGAGCCACCTGCCGTCGAGAATCAGGCCCAGATACTTCATCTGGACCTGAACCGGTACGAGGACCGAATTGACTATGACGGAGGCGCCGAAGGGTGGACCACGACGAGGCCCATGGAACAAAAGGGCCTCCGTCTTGTCCAGGGCCACCCGCAAACCCAACGCCTCAATACGCCTGACTACCAGAGAGACACCCGTGGTGGCCAGGCGCACCGCCTCTTGAAAGTTCGTCCCCCGGGCCGTGACCAATGTGTCATCTGCGTAACAAATTACGCCCAGCCCGGGGGGAAAAACAAACAAACCCTATACCAACCCGTCTAGTCAGCGTGGTACAGTAGGCTGAGGCGAGGCCTATGTCCAATAGTTTACTGTTAAAGGCTGTTAATGAAGATGAATTTCTCAATGAACTGGACAGTTGTACAAAATTGCGTACAATTTTTGACAGTTTGAGACCTGTCGCACTGTATTCGGATCTCAAACTAACTAGAACCATCCACATATCCGTATGTAAGATTCTGTACCTTATCAGACTTAAATGTAGTATATAATGGGAAAGACTTGTAGTGAAATATAATATGTTTTCATAAAAGCCATCAAAGAAATTTTTTAGGTTTAAATCCTAAGCAAATATCTCAAATGTAATATTTTATATAAGTGTAGATCATATAAATATTTTACGAAATGTGAATCAAATTTCATCTTTGACATTTATACTTAGCTCGGAATAACAGGGGTAATCGAAGTCATCGCTAGAATCCTTATTTTAAAGTTTATTAAACTTTATTTAATAATCGTAATAAATAAAATTTACAATTACAATAATAATAAAATAATAAAATTTACAACAAACTCACTCACATTTGTATTTATAATATTAGTCAGAATAGCATTTACAATTACGAATCATGCATAGACTCGACAGAGTGAAATTTTCATACATGTTATAGATCATTGACCTCATCAATGACTAACAGTTTGAATATCGTCATATTGTGTGTGGTGCAACAATTCAGTAGTCTATTCATTACTCGATAGACAATTGTGAAATCAAGTAATATCTGTAATATAAATAAGTATTAATAAATGTTAGCAATTAATAAAATTTAACAATCATCTAACTTCTAATTGCTTTAAAAATAAGAGTCTGCAGTAAGTAGAGGTCAACGCACTCGTCAAGGATTATATCGAAATACACAAATAAATCTGTATTCACAAAACATCAAAATAGTTTATAAAACATACAATGAATTTAACATATTCATGTTTCACCTTATTTATGTATTAATCCTAAAAAACTTAGACATCATAAAAAACTTAAACGCAGGCATCAAGATTTTTTATGGAGTAGCTTTTATCCGCATTTTCGTTTACATCAATGTTGATTTTGTAAATTATTTTACCTTGTTATTTTTTTGAGGTTGTAATTTGTTCAAAGTTTTAACCAGACTCTTCCAGTATTTCTTGCGTAATCGTTACTGAAATAAATGTTTCTTCAAAAATAGTTTACAAAAATAACATTTTCTCAAAAAAAAATAGTACGTCTTAAGTACCGTAATTATTGTAATATAAAAAATCTTTACCTTAATCTAATTATAGACTGTTCAAGTGTTCAATAATTCCTTTGAATAATTATAATAAAAAAATTTCATGTACAACGAATATTCAACTGAATCCTCCAAACTATACTGTGCTGTACTGTACTGAACTGTAGTGTACTGTACTGTACTGTGTGTTTTAAGGCTAGAAAGTGTTAAAACTCTGTAAAAACATTCGAAGCAAAACCAAGAGCTTTCAATTGAAAATATATAAGGGATAAAAATTTTTCATTTGCAAGGCCTTCCCTCGCGGTTCATTAATTTTAAGAATGTTGCTACGTTATGGACTGGTGATATTTCATTGAATTTTTATATTTATAATAAATTTGGATGTATTACATTGACAAACTGTCTGGTTAAATTTTTGGTTAATTTTCTGAAATATTAATTACGAGTATAATCAAAATATGATATACCAAGAATAAAAATGTGGAACACTTATATGTTAATCGGAAAACTTCAGCAAAACAGTTTTTATTTTAAACGAGAAAAAAAGAGTTTCTTAAAACTTTGTGTCCAGAAATTTAGAGGAGTATTAGTCAATTAAGTTTTCACCGTTTATAGAATAGAGACCTTCTGACTTATACTCATTTAAATACTAGCTATAGGTATAAATATACATACAAAGCATATACACAAACTATAAGTATAAATATACAAAAAGTGGATGATATTTTCAATATTCATATACTTCCAATCGAAGTAATGGCTGACCGCAAAATGAGTTCGTGATATCATAAAGTCAGCGTAGGGAAATCACAATAAATATATTCCTGATTTCCTTCGGGAATTATAACTTAGAAATGCTAAAACATTGGTTCGTTTTAGAAGAAGTTGCCTGACAACTTCGCCAGAACTGTTATTTCTCATTTTTTTACGCTTTTTATTTTATTTTTACTGGTACTCATTTTAACAATTATCATTTTGTGCATTTTGTTCCTACAATAATATATATTATACACAATTTTACAAAGTATTTTACACGCTTTATAAACATGGAAATAATACGTTTTATTTTACTCTGAATACATAATACTTTAACAATGTTCCAGGGATTGCATTATTTTTAAATCTCAGAATACTGTTCCACTACTGCTAAGAATTATTTTTCCTAATCAACACCACAAAGAAACGAATCGAGGTCTGTTGATTGATTTGTCGAGATAGATTATTTGTAAATACGTCATCATAATTATGTGTGTGGCAAAGTTAAATCAGATTCGTATAAACCAAGCGAGTGAAGCATATAAATAAATAAGATTGCTACAGTCTCTTTCGTATATCGACACTATATATGTATTAAATTATATGTGAGGCTTCTGATAGAAAGTTTGTTTGCCTCAATATATTATAGTTTCCGTTCAGTTTGCATGGCAGTTTCCTAAACTTTACAACTTTCAAACTAGGAACTACATCTTTACGCTCTGTTGCCTCCAAGAAATAGGCAACAATTCCGCTTCTAAGTTTTGTTGCTGCAGAGCAGACGATACTTTCCTCAATTTTCAGCTGAATATTGAATAAGACTCTCGAAGTTATATTCGTTTTACTACCTTATATTTACGATGTTCAAATTTTATAAGACTTTTGTAAGCTTTTTGATCTTTCCTCTCGCTTCTCTGCAATTGCAAAAAGTGACTGAAATGTCTAATAGGAAGTTTGAGCAATTTTCGCAATTTAATTGCATACATCGTGGTACCTCGTTCGTAGTTTACGAATTATTCATCATATGGTACGAAGTTGGTAAATGTTATTCATCATTTACGTCGTTATGTTAGTCCCATATGATTGATAACATCTAATAACTCGCTCGCTCGCTTTTTATTGAATGAGACTGGAGAATTTTTCGTATGAGTTAATGTTACCAAAAACATGATTAGAAACTACATTTCTGAAGTTGTTTTGAGTAAATTGTTAGTTACTTGAAACGTTTAAATATTAGAAGAATTAGAACCGTATAGCTTTAATAAAACCGCACGAAACTTGGCAATTAGTCATTTTTCTTATTTGGAGAAAAATAAATAATATTTTAGTCAAAATTAATGTATCAGTGAACACTCATTCACACTCTTCAAATCAATGTCGAAAGAAAAACAACATTTTCATAAATTCAAGGTTTCTTCAATATTTACTATGTACTTATATAGGTGTATCCAATAATTAGTGAACAAATTAATTTAAAAATATTTTTGATCAGTCTATTTCATTTGGCGTTCTGTGGCGTTGAGTGTCATATTAAATTAATTTCTGTTCCATAGAATGTATTTTCTAATGAAATTTTGTAGTATAACATCACGATGTTATATATAGAGTATTGTATAAGAGAGAATATATAATAAGCAACACAACATAGTAACATAAAACATAATATTAGTTTTATTTTATGCTTAATTTCAAAAGAACTGTTAAAACTTTATTTTAATTAAGCTTAATTAAACACTTTTAAGAAGTAAAAGATTAGTCAAAACGTACTCATGGATGACACCCACTCCGGTGAAAAGAATCTACCCACGAAGTGGTTGACGACTACGTGTATCGATGACAAACTATCCAGTTAAGTAGTCTAACTTCGAAAAAGAAGTCAATCGTCGAATCCAGCTAGCTTAGGCAGCGTTCGGGAAGCTACGTAATATTTTCTCGTCACAAATACCGCAGTGTTTCAAGACAAAAGTCTTTGACCAGTGTGTGTTGCCAGTGATGACTTACAGCACTGAGACGTGATCGCTCACTATGGGTTTGATAAGAAGGCTCAAAGTCACCCAAAGAGCAATGGAGAGGGCAATGCTCGGAGTTTCTCTGCGTGATCGAATCAGGAATGAGAAGATCCGCAGATGAACCAAGGTCACCGAAATTGCCAGTAAAATTACTGAACTTAAGTGGCAGTGGGCGGTGCACATTACAAGCAGAAACGATAGCCTATGGGGACATAAAGGTCTGGAGTAGTGACTGCATCCTGGGAAATGCAGCGTTGGTAGGCCCCTCACAAGGTGGTCCGACGACCTGGTGAAGGTCGCGGGACGTTCCTGGACGTGGGCGGCACGGGACCTGCTGTTGTTAAGAACTTTAGGGGAGGTCTATGTCCAGCAGTGGACGTCTTTTGGCTGAAATGATGACGAGATGATGATGACCTTTCTTGTAAATGTTTTTTTTAATATATCAAATAGCTTTTTTTATACGATTTTTTTTAAATATTAACTAATTCGAGGCCCACCCTATATTACGTACTTAATATATTCAATTTTATTTGATTTACATAATCAAATTCAATAAATGATAAGTGAGGTAGTGTAACTGAAAATTTAACAAGCACTTACGTATGGTGTATTTCTTGTCTGAGTGGCGAGAAGACCTTGTGGTTTGCGACGTACGCCTCTTGTAACGCATTATGAATTCTGTGGAAGACAACGTATTAATTTACTGTGATGTCTATTAATTTAATCAGTGTTAATTTATCTATGTAAATTTAATTATCATCATCTATGTTACTTAATAATAATAGTACGTTAACTTGTGTTACACTCTAATTACTTATTGTTGTAATTGACGTTATAGAGACGTGTCTGATCTAAAAAATAATAAGAATAATAGTTTGTTTAAACAGAAAAGACAATTTTATGTTCAATATTATATTATTCTAGGCCGCCATAGCGAGGGTCACCACACTACATTGTCTGTATTCGCATTTTGTATAGTAACCGATGCTCTTGAATTCTATTTATGCTTTTCATCAGGCAGAGTAGTGACTTTGATGAGAGGCGAAAGAGAAAAAGAAAAGCTTACTCTCCTTGCTAAAGAGAGGCCTGTGTCCAGTAGTGGACTGTAAAAGGCTGTTGATATATACTCTCCTTAAGCGATAAGGCTTGGTGGTCTTACCTCGATTTGAAGAACAACGTACAATGTGTCTTTTTTTGTTTCTCTCATCTAACCTTAGATCGTAGACAATGTATACAAATTGTACTATTATTGTTATTTTCTTATTTCATATTCACACAACGCCTTCTAGTTCCAAACTAAACAGAGGTTTAACTACGGTAATTAGAAAACTGATATAAATATAAATATTCTTTTTTTTACATGGTATACATAAAAGCACACAAACTCTGAAACAAACATTTGTAGATCATACAAATATTTGGTCCGACCCGGCAATCGAACCCAACACCTCAATAGTTGCATATGCTACGACTGCGCTACCAAGGCAGTCATTCTGCTATCATCTATTTATTTTTTTAACAAAAGACAGATGCCGATGCAGAATGATCTAACTGCGTCTACGTTTCTAGTCAAGTAAACTCTTGAAAATACGAGAATATCCAACACAGTATTTTCAATAAGCATCAAGTAAAACAGTGGAGTATTCAAGGATAATGATGAAGACATAGTATATAAAAACTGATTCAACGATAGCTCTAATCGGATGGTAAATAAATTCCTATTCTAAGTGTACGTTGAAAAATTAATTAATTAATTTGAAGTTATACTTCAATTGCATGGTTTAACCGTTCATCAAGCCGCTCTCTACTGCGTTAATTGTTGAGGGTTGAAACCCCAAATGGAACAAGACTTTGTGTGATCCACAAATTGTTGTTTTGAGTCTGGGTGTCATTTGTGTCCGTTTCATGTATGTTTGTAAAGTCCTCTGCGATACAGGATTTATTTCTCGTATAGGTGTTGACTTTTTAAGAAAAAAATTTCAAGAGTCATCATCAGTTTCTCGACAATTTCTTTTTAGTTACCTACGATCTAAATGTACTAACATAAACCCTAATAAAAACTATAAAAGTATGTCTGTACTGACACCTTCCTAGACTTCACTAATTTTTTTGTAGAAACACACAAAGCACGAAACATAAATAGTGTGCTGAAATTATTTTTAACTGACTTGGCACTGAGTGAGCTATCACTTTTACTTTCAAACCGTCAGTTTCTACTTTCAAGGTAAAGCAATAAACATTAGAACTATTTCTAACCATGTCTTGTTTATAACAAGATTGAAATTGATTTAGAAAATATTAGAGTGAATAGAAAAGAGAAATCTTAATACTAACTTTACTATTTACTAAACGCGGTTGACTTTAAAGGTTAAACAAATTATGACCAGAAGAAAGAATAGTTACGGTATTAGAATAAAGTTTTATTAATAAAACAGAATAAATAAGAAAGATAATGTTTTGTAATCTTCGGTTTGAGTTGCATTCTACCTGAATTATTGATTGTGTTTCGTCTACCTATATGTAAGTCCCGTCCATAATCCACAGTATAACTTACAAATACACTAATAAAATCGATAAACCAGGTAACTAAAATATTTTAATCTCTTTCGCTTCATTGATCTTTTTTAAGTTGCCATATCTAACATTATTTAAAAAGGCAACGCTAACCTAAGATGAGCTTATTAGCAAGTATTCCCGCAAAAGTTTTAAAAGTATTGCTATAGATAGTTTTCTCTAAACATCACATACACAAGATACCTTTTACGAATAAACTATACAACAAGTAAAGTTTTATCTTGCCACACAGACGCCGGAGTAAACACTGCAGTGAGCTTAAACGCTAATGTTTGTGAGTTATTGAGCCATTCAGCGTAACAACCTGCAATACACATTCGTATTTGAGAAGTATTTGTACATGTAGCGCTACAGTTAAAACCAGTTGAGATCTACATCGAATTTCGAATTTTACGTTAGCTATTTTTGGTCGTTTTTACTCACATATCACGCAGTCATTTTTCCTTACTCACAAATATCTAGCATCATTCAGTTGACAAGTAGATATCAAACTGTCAACCGTCGTCCATGATGTATGTATTTTTGCGTGTGAACCTCTAGAGATTATGATTTCTAAAAAAAATATTTTTTACAGATTAATCATCCTTCTGCAATATTTCGTAAAAAACGCTTACGACATATAAAATATTTTTTTTATACTGTGTGTGTAATTTTTTAGTATCTTTTCGACGCTACGGACAATATTCATACGTATGTCATTGTATTGTACAGGTTCAGCGTACAACATGTTTTCTTTTTAATACTATTTCTGTAGCAGCTACATCCTTGAATAATACATATTGTTGCGTAATTAATTAAATGAATATGCCTTGAATCAGACAAATCGCATCCAGAAGAAGCTACTGTGAGTATTCATTATCTCCTCACAGTACTCTCATACAAAAGACTGAGAATTTAACTTTAAAAGTCCACGTTTTTTATTGGTCTGTTCTGAATTCTTGTTTATAATTCAAAGATGATTGGAAAGGATAATTCAATGAAATCTAAGTATATAATAGTATTTGAAGGTTCCTTCAGGTGAATACCTACTGGACAATTTATATAAAACTTGTAGCAATATTATTTTACTTAAAACATAAGCCTTAAAATTTGAGATTTCGAAATAATGGCTTGCTTTGAAACAATTATATTGGTAAATTATGAATGAATTAGATTTTCATTTTCTCTATTTGCTCAATCTACTATCAGCCTATTATTTTTTATCAGCAATTCTAATTATATAATGTAGCATATACTAAATCTCTGTAAATTTCTGCTACTTTATAGCGTTGACGCTTTTGTAACGACCAACCCTTACACGACTATTTCGAAAAAAAAAACATGGACGATAAAGTGTAAGTTTAGAAAAAAATCAAAATAATGCACGAACATGATGTTTCAGTTTGCTGTAAACATGTTTCTACAAAGGCTTGCTCGAAAAAATATTCAAGTTTACGGTAAGAATGTTGAGAGTAAACGAAGTTTGCTTGATTCTGTTCAGTAAATTTCCATGTCAAGTACACCTCATACTATTGCACTTGTCTTTGGTAGAGCAACAACTATACTCATTGCATCTAAATAGCGGAAGTACTGAACATCAACTATATGATTTGAGGTTAAAATCATTTAATACGATCAAACTAAATAAAAACCTCCATGTCTAGGTGCCACATGAAACAATGGGATGTTTGTTTAGCAAAAACGCTGCTAAGACACAATGACAATGACATATATTTACTTTTAAAATAAACCATTACAAGTAACAAAAAAAACGTTGGACACTCCACGAATTCTTGCAAAGCCTAGGCTGACAGCGAATAAAGTTATGTTGAGTGTTTAATACTATTGGAAGAGAATTTAAGAGAATAAGTTGAAACACAACCATCAACTAGGTTCTATACTTTTTACGAAACAAAGGAGAAAATAGCAGGTGGAACCACCTGGCGATAAATGACTATTTCTACTTACGGACATGTACCTAAAATTAAATATTCTTGTCACTCCACAAATGTGCGGTCTTTACGAAACTTTTTACCTCGCACTACCAACCTGTAAAACATATTTTCACCTGCAGACCTTTAGGATTTCAGGCAAAGCGTACGTATTCTTACCTGAAAGGCCGGCACTAATTTATTTTATAAGTTCATAGCTTGATGTGTGCAAAATTTGTTCAGATCAAAATTTACTAAGTAGTAGAGCCACGTTTATTTCAGCACGAACGAGCCAGCTAGATCGAGGCAGTACTACCCTCTCACAGAAGACAAACCTAAAGTGACAGCATCCGCGTCATCACGTTTCGTTGGTGAGTGCGAGATCAGAGGGCCATTGATACAGGGGCGACTCTTTTAGTGGTAAGTATGTAAGGCTTACACTGCCACGATAACTGTCATACTTTTACGTCCCCTAGCGGTACGTAAGAAGTATCTCACTAGGCCGCCATAGTGTGGTCACCATACTGTATTGTCTGCATTTGCAATGAGTATGGTGACCACATCTCGTGGATTCTTCTCATGCTTGCCATCAGGCAGAGTAGAGTTACTTTGGCAGGTTCTTAATATAGAAAATCAAACCTAAACCAAAAATATAAAACATCTCTTGGCAATTATGTTATCATCTAAGAACCTTTTGATCTCTTACAGTTAGCTTGTGCCTATTATGAGGTTTACACCTCCCATTCAAATTAAATTCTCATGAGTTTCCATACTCCGTACAATAAATACGCATATGCACAGTCACAAGGTGTATGGTGACCAATTCTTGAACTCTGTTCATGTTTTTAGTAAAGTTACTTTGGCAGGTTCTTAAAATAAAAATAATAATAGTAAATACCTAAATAATATTCTAAACAAACATTTCAACAAAACTAAAAGCCTTGTATTCGTTTATTTATATCAGAGCAAAGACAAAAAATATAACTAGCTTTAAATAAACATGACAATATTGTATGACAACTATTTCTCTACAAAAAGATGTATTCACATTTGATAATACAGACCGTATAAAGCCATGTATGAATTAATGGATTAATTAAAGTATTTTATTGATTTTTCGTCAATATACAACAATTAAATATAATGACATGTCGAGATTATAACGGTCTGTTAATGAATTAACACGTAGGTCTTCATACCTACACAGAAACATATAGACGTTCAATTGAATATGAAAGAAATTTATAGAATATCGTGAACTTACCTTTTAACGTATGAGTAATTTCTCCAATTTTAAGAAGCACAACCTTGTACACAACTACTTTGAAAACGTACCAACGATATGTACAGTTCTAATACTAGTTACTACACGGAAGACTAGTTTAGTAACAATCTAAAACATCAACAATATTACATTATATTTATTGTATGAACACATATTTGATTAACATTAACACTCATGATTTTTAGACTTAAATCTACAAATGTAACCCCAATAATTCATTACAAATAACTAAAATGTCATTTGGAATTTATTTTGATTGAACTTGAATACGTTTTCATTCATAATTTTATAGTAAAAACGATAATTTGACTATAATTTCGCTCCACAAATATGTGGATTTGACGTTTCGGTCGGTATTGCCATAAATTTTAACTAAGTCCACAATTTGTCATGTTTATTGCCTCGATGGGTAGTAAATAAAGATTTAACCCTGTAATTAATATTATATAATCGACGCTGTTTGTAGGGTCCTTAATTTAGAAGAACTTAAATAGTCCAATTAACATACAAATTAAATTGTGTAGATACTAGACGTTTACACAATGCCTCCTGTGACAGTATATAGTGTATTTTTAAAATTAAAGTTCATTTGTTCTTTATACAATTGAGACATTAAATATTTCGTGACATCACTTTGACAAACGTAAAAAAAACTATGCACAATATAAATAATTATAAACATTGTAATTCATAAAGTTTATACATTTTACAGGTATATACTACACCTGTAAAATAAAACACTCTTTCGACAATTGGGTAAAGTGATGTCATAAAATTAAAATCAACGTTGTAAAAAAGTGACCGTTTGGTAAATTTACCACTAACGATAGAAAGTATAAAGCTCACTCGTTGGCAACACTGATTCACGCATGCGCGCCTATAGGCCCAGGTTCGCGCCAGATGTTCTCCTGAGTTTTGGCAGTTTTATTGATCTGCGTGGTTTGGTAATACGAACATCATTACCTATAAAACTACAATACATTGACCTTCCTTTCAGAAATAGATTTTTGGCTATTTGTGTCCGTTAGAGGTACATTTTAAATTAAAAGCCCTCGAAAATTGTGTCAGGTCAGAACAATACAATTTATAGTGTAGATATACCTACGAGTATGTAATATATTTTCTAAGAGAACCTAATCCAAAGTTTATTTATTCTAATTAAGGAATCTGCTTTTTATTATTAAAACTCAGGTCTAAATTAATTTAAAAAATAATAGGAAAAATTGTAAAATTAACAGAATATTTGTTTATTATATTTTTTATATATTATTTAAAACTTTTCTGCTTATCTGAGAAATATGACTTGTGACTTTCAATGAAAGTCCCGAGATTTTTCACAGAAACACGTATTTTACAGAAAATGTGATATAAAAATAATAATAACCTCAGATATCTAAACTAGGCAGAGCCTTTACTTGTCCAGATCTAACAAAATTATAATATAATAAACTTTGCAGAACACAGCAAGAATTTTATTTGCATAAAATAATTCATAATTTAGGACATATTTCAGGGGACTTACGGAGGCGTTCTCCTTGCACAATAAATGATGGAGATTAATGACAATGTTAAGCGGTGAGGTCGGGATATAAATTACAAGAGGAATTTACCAAAATACAAGCATCTAACTTCACGAACACTGAAATATTATAACAGTTAAAAAAACGGTAGCAAAGTAATTAATGAGCACTTTTAATACGCTACTACAACGTGTACATACATTGAGTATTTTCTAACTCAGGACCGAGTACTTATTTATGCCTCCGCCGCATTCAACGATTTCCAGACCACTTTGTGGGGAGGCGACCAATGCTGTGTTTACCAGTGCGTGGTCGCCACTCCAGAACTTTATGGCCCCATCGGCCAACATTTCTGTGAATAATATGTCCCACTCACTGCCACTTAAATTTAGCAATATTAATGGCAATATCGGTGGCCTTGGTTCGTCTGCGGATCTCTTCATTCCTGATTCGATCACGCGAAGCAATATATACTTCCTACTAATCCTTCTAATATGTATTATAAATACAAAAATTTTTGAAGCTTTACAGAACTCTTTTACATAGAAATTGCTCAACCGATTTAGAAAAACCTATACAGTAATATAGCTAACAAATTGATCTATTGGTTAGCGTATGCGACACCGGATCAAGAGGTTTCAGATTTGATGCCTGGGTCAAGCTAAAAAAGTGTTGTTGGGAGTGTGAAAGTTGAAAGTGCTTCGTGTCCGTGTCTCGAAGAGCACGTTGAGCTGTCGATCCCAGCTTCAGTTCAATCACCGAATTCAGTTCGCCCTCAGAGTGCCGTACGTGTGATACCAGTCACCTCGTGGAAAACTGGTATTCAGGCAAACCAGTTGAACTAGTAGCCCACCATAGTTTAGACATCGAAATTACGTATAGGCTACAAATTATTAAGATAAGTATTAAGCAAGTCGGAAAAGTCCCTGCCGTTGAGAGCTATCTTAACATACACTGCCTAAACCTTTTGATTTTTGTCTTGAATAATTCCAAATAAAATTTCATGACGATATACGTACAACTAACATATATACTTTTAAAGTGAAAAGAAGTAAATTCCACTTATTAATATTTATAAATTTTTATCAATATTGATATATTTGTCAATTTCAGTATTTAATGTAGATGGACTATATCTTTCACTCTAAGTAATTTGGACGCATAGTTTAAAAATTATAACGATAAGATTGGCCTGAATGAAACACCATTAACCGCCTACTACGAGGAAGCGCGGCGCGAGGGTGGCGGAGTCGTCGGTGCAAGGTTTATTATGTTGGTATGGATATAAAATAACTCTGTAACCTCTGCACCAATTTGGACTGAGAACTTTGAAATCGATCTATTTACAGCGATATCTGAGTTACAAGTGGGTGGAGCCGTGGGCAAGTTTATTTTTATCTATTATAAAAGCACCACTTCAGGCACAATAATAGAATTTTATGAAATTAATCATAATCTCACTCACATAATGGTTCGTAGAGTGTACAAATCATTTTTATCTACATATACATAAATAAATGTTTCTCTGTCTGTCTGTATGTCCCTTATGTAATCGTAAACTATGTGTTTCATCATATGATTATCTTTATCAAAGTAGTTGTGCCTGAGTCCACGAAGGTTTCTGCGTTGGTATGATTTTTTATTTATATCTTTCCTTCAAATTTATTTGAGGTGGTGGACGGTGGTGTAGCAACGCGCGCAGAGTACAGCTACTATCTAATAAAAAAATGACAGTATAAACGAAGATATTTCAATAAAGAAGAAAGTATTTAAGATTTTGAATAATATTAAATACTCATAGAAGTTCTTCTATAATGCTAGGCTTTTTATTAAATTATGTACTTACTTTCATACAACTTAGAGCACACTGTTATGAACATACAAGTGTAAAATGGAAAATAAAATTAAACAAAACTAACAATATACACAGATAGTGTAATGTTAATAGATATAAAAGTCACCTCGATGACTCAGCATATATTAATTTATTTATTGTATTTTCTTTATTCATGTTATCTTACAAACCAACAGATGTGATATCAATTGCATAATGCATATATTTAGGTAGTAGAGGCACGCTGATTTCAGCACTAACGGACCGGCTCGACCGGGGCAGTACTACTCTCTCACAGAAGACCAACCTAAAGCGACAGCATCCGAGCTGTTGTATGCAAAACCGTAGGTCCATTGATGCAGGAGTAACAGTTATCGTGGTGTGTCTATGAGCCTTAAACTGTCACGATGACTGTCATGCCTTTTACATTCCTAAACGGTTCGCGAAAAATCATCTCACTAAGCCGCATTACTGCATTGTCTGTATTCACAATGAGTATGGTGACTAAAACTTTTGAATTCTATTTAAGTTTTCTATTAGACAGAGCAGTCGCTTTGGCAGCCTCTTAAAAAAAAACCTGTCAATAACTTTCATAAAATAGTAATAATATCGAAATCTATAAATAATAACAACAATACATTACAATGATGAATTGATAATATGAAAGTATACCATCTATAAATAAGTAACCGTAATAGAATTATACTGACAACATAACTTCTCACAACATGTTACAAAAGTGATGGACACATTATTATATATCGTGTTCAATGTCTCCGGAGAATGATTGATATGTGGTTGAAAAAGAAAATAGAACGTCCAAATAACAAAGAACTGATACTTTGATTAGAATGAATCGAGACCATTCTCTCCAAAAATTTTATTTGTGATAGAACTGGCAAATGAACCAGATGGGTTGGTATAATGTTTGGTACAGTATGCCAAAATCTCCTTTTTAAAAAGAGGATTATGTCCAATAGTAGGCTGTTAACTCGGCAGGAGGCGCTACCGGGTAAAATTTACCACATAGTGCATAAAACAATGAATATTTCGTTTTCTGCTTTATTTTGTGCCGTGCCGCTCTAGGCACCTTCCGAGAAACGTATAACGGTCCGCCAGTTTGAATAAACGGCCAGTGTGCGCGTCGCATTTAGCCACAACGGACGTGTAAGGTGCGTATGGGTGTTTATTACCCAGTAGCGACTGTTTGTGTTATATTATTTTTATTAGTCTAGATTTAATTTTTTTGTTGTTTTAGACTATCCAGATGCCTTATTTTCCTTTTAATGAAGAACAAATAGAAGATATCCTGCTTTTAGAAAATAGTGAGGAAGAAGATATTTCAGAAATTGAAGACAATGAAGAATTTAGTGAGCATGAAAGTGATTCAGAGCAAGAAGGAGAAGACATACTGGCATCTTCACACAAATGTGGAGTTGATGTCGTTGACAAGTTATGTGGGACGTATTCAGTGTCACGCGTCACTAAAAGGTGGCCTATGGTTCTATTCTATGGCCTTATGAACATCGGTGGCATAAATGCGTATTGCATCGTAAAATCAAATAAAGAAAATTGTGGCGATACTGTTTTACCAAGAAGAGATTATTTGAAGGAGCTAGGTGTGTCACTTGTTATGCCACACATTAGAGCTAGATCTTCTATAACAAACCTGTCTCCTGGTATAAAAGGTAAAACAATGTATTTACTTGGCGGTAGTAATGAACAAAATGACGGTCTAAGCCGCGTGCATCAAGAAAGAGCCATGCAGTCGCGCTCGCAAATGTCTGCATCACGATGTGCAGTGTGTCCTTGGAAAAAAGATCGAAAAACTAAGACTGATTGCAATTTATGCCATAAAAAGATATGTAGAGAGCATACCGTTCCTGTATGTGAAGAATATGCTCAAAAAGTATAGTATTAAAGAACATTATTCAGATATCATATATAGAGGGTTATTATCTTTAGGTTATACTTTGAATATTTTTTTCTCAAAAAAATGCCAAACGAATATATGTTACAATTATTATTATAAGTAAGAATATATTATGTTGATTTTATATTGATCTCGTTTTTTGAATTATCTGATATGTTTAGAGTCTAATTTTTGTTTCTTTATAAGCCATATGCAAAAAATACTTAATATTGTGTTGTAATTTCGTTAAAAAATATAATATATTACATTTATAAAAACATACTTTATTCACACACTGTTTCGTTAAAAATATAATAAAAAATACTATTAAAAAATGTTTCATTAAAATACCCATTAAAACCTCCCATTTTTACCATAAATCCATTGTGGTATTTTTTACCCAGTAGCGACAGTCCGTGTTGCATTATGGGGCGCGGCTCCCGCCGAGTTAAAATCTGATGATGTATGCAGATAAGCAGATAGAAAGTGGCTACCACCATCCTAGAACATCTACAACTCAGGAGCCAGAAGGTCGTTGCCTAACTCTGAAGAAGGAGTATGCTCTCTTCTTGAAGGTTGAGGATCATTTCTGTCTGAAAATTCTGCAGACAGTAATTTGTTCTGAAAAGCGCACGGCGGTTTTGTGCTAATATCCAAGTGATGGGGATGAACGTTATGGTTAACAGACGTGTCACGTCTGAAATTATCTTTATGCCTGAGTAGTATGAAAGGTTACGTAAGCACTTTGTCTAAAATAGTTTTACAATATACCAATTGTCAATAATGCCATCAATAATCACATGATGACGTACTCCTAGACAATATTTTTCTCAAATGTGTGCGCAACACAGGTGCACTTTCAGTTCCCTTACTCTGGAAATCCGATAGGATGGCTATCCGACACGAGCAGGGAAAAATCAGCCGTAGCAGTGACGGCTTTACGTGCTTCGTGAGACACGGCAGTTAAGTCCGCAACTTCCAAACATCAGGCTGTTTTTAAACACTTTTATAATCAGTAAAGTTCAATAACATTTTTTGACCCGACTGACTCGAACCGTATACGTCAACCGCTAAACCACCGAGGCAGTAAATCACGTGATACTTGTATACCATTAACAAATACCTCATTACTTCATTACTAATAATTTACATAATACCTTATACCTAATAGAAGTTTCTTATAGATTTTATACTCTATACCAGGTTATGTCAGGTGGCTGGCAGCGGATGGATGCGAGTTGCCCAAGGCCGGGATCGTTGGCGTTCCTTGGGGGAGACCTTCGTTCAGCGGTGGACGGTGATAGGTTGATTGATTGATTGATACCAGGTTATGCTATTCATATTCTGTAGTGTTTTTATTTATTCCAAGTAAAATTAATGTACTGTTTCTTTATGATATTGACAATTTTATATTATGAAATGTGAAGCTGAATGCTGACTACTTAATATGTTAAAATCGTAACCTACAAAATAACCATAGAAGTGCCTTAATATAAATAAATACAATTTAAAAAACTTTGAAAGCTAAATTTTCATTGACCTTAAATTTCACAACAAAACAATTCCTTTCAAAAAATATTTTCGTGTATTTTTCACATCAGTTTTATTCCTCATTTCTTACCAACACGACAGTAATGTGCAACAGCAAATTTAATACGTTACTGGTACAGATACGGCTAGTATATTAAAAAAATGCTCATATTATTTAATAATAGTTAAACGTCCTAAAAGGACTGAAGGTTCTCCAACGACCAGTGAAACAATAGTTTACGTCTAAGCTACTAAGAACCCTCATTAAAATATTTCACTTGAAACACACAAGGTGAAGAAACTAAACGTAATCAAAGTTTAGAGGACTGTTTAATTAATTCATCATGTCGTTTACTTCTAAGTAAGTACTACTTAGTTATATCTAAGTACTCTATAAACAATCCTTTATTAGAAAGTTAACTACAAAGACTTTGACATTATGTAATTAAACTATTGACGGTGTAAATTTCATTCATTCACTCAGTCGGTCATCAGTCTTTTAAGACTATTATACCAATTGGTTAAGCTCGCCCATGCTTGCTAATAGGTGTGTAGTGATCAATTAAGAATACGGAGTGCCAACATCCCTATTCCATGGATGTCGTAATAGGCGAGTTACGGAGCAAACTACGCAAAAGAACATCACTAGAAGGAGAAGGAAAACTTGAAACAAACCGCTAGCCGGGTCAGCGTCGTATACGTAGGAAGCCAAAATCTCCTTTCTGTGGAGAAGCCTATGTCCAGCAACGGAGTGTTAAAGGCTATTGGTGAAGTAACCCGTGCGCTGGCTGTGTTTTTTATAGTGAAGAAGCCCGTAAGATCAAACCCTGTCAGCCCAACTTAGTGACATGACCTTTACCTTCCCTTCATGTTATTTTAAATGAAAAGGAATGAGCAATAATATACCTACTACTACCTACTGTGTACAAAATGTATGTTCATAACCTACGTTATCTTAGCCGATAGTATAATATGCGTGCTCTCACAAGATTTAAAATATATACATCGATGGTATATCGCATAAACCATAATAAACACGAACTAAAAATATACTCGTATTTAACAAGCAACACCCATTCAGTGTAAAGATATAGGTCAAATTATACTGTTTAATAAATACAAAATATTCACAACTAATGATTTTTGATTGAAATTGGATTATTTCTATTTTTGAATTAATGAAACAATGACATAAACTCCCAAAGCCGCCTACCTATGTTTCAAGTTTGATCTTATCTGATCTTCAATTCATAAAGCTCTTGAAAACGTTGAAACTCTACTTACAATGTAATACATTTTGTAATGAAATTTAAACCTCTTCCACAAAAGATCTTTATAGTTTTGCACTTAATGTTACAAATTACTTCGAGAAACTTTTTAGTCATCCATTGAATCTTATGAAGATCAGGGGATCCTCACACAAATACCTTTGATACAATAACTGGACATTTACATAAAGTCTCGTCAAAAAGGTCATAATATAGTGGTCAAATTAAATTTTGCTCCGTTGAAAGCCCAATTTTGGGGAACATCTTGTATACACCATGAAATCACTTTTTAACACACATGGAATCAAAAGTCTCGTTTGATTCCATAAGTGTCAAAAAGTTATTTGAGGTCATAAACCAAAATTTGAGGTTTCTTACCTTTTTTTTCGAAAGTGATTATTTTAAAAAGGAGCAAATTTAAAAATCATAGAAAAAAAATTATAAATAGTTTTCCTAGTCACCTAAGAATCATTTTTTCTTTTTTTTTCTATATTAAGAGCCTGCTAAGGAGACTCTACTCTGCCTGATAGAATCCAAGAGTTGTGGTCACCATACTCATTGCAAATGCAGACAATGCAGTATGTGGTGACTCACACTATGGCGGCCTAATGAGGCGCTCTTTCACGCCGCGCTTGGGGACGTAAAAGGCATGACAGTCATCCTGGCAGTATAAGGCTCACACAGTTATCACGATAACTGTCACCCCTGTATCAATGGGCCTCCGATCTCACGCTCACCAACGAAACACGGTACCCCGGTCGAGCTGGCCCGTTCGTGCTGAAATCATGAGACTGATTCGAAACAACTAAGCTCTAACAAACACGCAGACTGATACACGATTGATACATTCATTCTTACTTACGGAACCAATAAATAATTGCGTACATCTAAATACAATATTGGAAATTGAAAACCGTTTCTCAATTTGTTACCGCGTGTCAGTATACAGACACAATAGGAATTGTCTCACGATAATCGATATACATTACAAACACAATCGATTACAAAGCAAAAGAAATTGCTTTAGTAATCGCTTTGTGTGAGTAATTTGCGGGTGAACAAATGAAGAAGAATGAGTGAACGACCTTAAGTGATTTTATAAAGATACGATACGATCAGACGATGACCCCGGATTTATTGAAGAACCTAAATTGTTTCTTCCTCAATAGGTCAGATGAAGGTAAGACTTATTTTTACAGTGAATATTGTTTTTTTTGGAATTACAAGTTTTGTAAATTTTAATCCATGGGAGACTCATGCTTCGGTACAAATGTTAAAGTTGGACTCAATTGATGATACAGAAAGTGAGTGTTAATGAGTTAATGAGATTCAGTGGGAACTCAATAAAAATATGCACTTGTGATTCTTGAGCTGCAAGTACGAGTATGACAGATACTTACATGCCGTCTGCTCGTTTGAGTTTCATAGTTAGGTAACTCCATACTCTAACCGCTCCAAACCTTCTTTTAAACTTTTGTAATTTTACGTATTAATACGAATATATGTATATAGGTCCCGCATCCTGTTTTCCTTACCCTATTACCATTTTCTTATGTCCCACCTCCATCTTTTTACTATTACACATTGACCTTATTCCGAATAAAATTGACGTAACTCCTAAAAAATTTTTTTTTTTTCTTAAGACTCGTCGACTTCTTGAACTTGGAACCTAAAAATTTTTATTTAAAATTATCTTTTTGCGTCAAAGTCCCAACCATAAATGATAATCTAATCTACTTCTTTAGGCTCTAAAAACTACTATAAATTACACCTACGTCTAATTACGTATGATTCGAACACTTCCTCATTTGTAGTGCAGATCTAAATGACCTTCCTATCGATGTAATGGCCATTGACGTTGTACAAGTCTTTTGTTGTGCAAATAAGATGCTTTAATTAATGATGATTTCTTACTTTGTAACACATGATCGCTTCACATCAACAGCCTTTAACAGTCCGGTGCTGGACATAGGCCTGTCATTAGAAATTAAATTTTGGCCAATATATCACACCGGTCAGATCAGTTGGTATAGAGTTTATTGCCATTTTTCCTTCTCTTTGCAGTATTGTTGTCTTGTGAAATTTGCTCCCTTAGATGGTTTTTATGACACCTTCGTATTGAATAAGGGTAATAACACCACATTGCCCTACTGTGTAACATTCCCGTTTAAAAACGTTTTAAGTTGTTGCATGATATCAATGACAGCATAGGTAGAGAGGGAGTTGTGTAGTCCAAGAGCATTTACTGATACAAACATTCACTGAGGTCAAGGTAACTAGGAAACCGACTGTTTGACTCACTCAGTGCCGTGCCAACGACCAACTGTGCACGTTGTGAGCTGGGTATGTTTTTATGTTTTAATTTAACTTTTGTTAACTTTGTGTTGACGAGATTATTTTGTGTGATTGTATTGTTTCTTGGCGTTTGTTTTAATTAAGTGTTCATTTACGTTTGTACCGATGTACATATCTTTTCGCTTTATTTTTGTTTCGATTTATAAACCAAATAGTATTGTTTGATAAGAGTGATACGAGCTAAGAAAAAGGTTGCACAAATATATAAATACTGTGTTCATGTAAATACGTATAAATAGGATTTTTTTTTAAATTTGAATGTTAATGGGGCTATGTCCTTTTTACATGATATAAGATTTGTAATATACTCGTTGGTGTACTCGTAGGTACGTCGATACACTTTATAATATTTACGATTCTCTTATGGTTTAACTTCACTGGTATCTTTTGATTGTAACTCCCAAATTTAAGCAGAAGAAATACCAGTTTTGAATTTATCAGTAAGCCACAACACATTTGCGAATAAGTATCTTTGAGTGTTAAGAATTATACACAATATCCGTTTTTAAATTAGCTTCCTTTAACTTTTGAATGAAGATTAATTTTTTAAACACTCGTATACCATAAACAAGAACATAAAATAGAAATTGTACACATACAGACAGATCCAAACGTGAAGTCAAGACAATATTTTTCAATATACCTTTGAATTGTATTATGTATAAACTTTACAATACATATTCTAAGTATTACTTACATATTCTAAGTTTTCAAATATTCCTTTTGCTACATTTAACTTCAAGAATCATCTAAAATTACATTGAGATATTAATGCTTTATTATATATAAATTAATGCTTACTTCTGGATTAAGAAAACCTTGCTTGTTGTTCTAATAATGTGCAAGAATAGATCTATAACTCTAACTTTAGAAAATACAAAATCGACTCATGGCGTAAATTGCCCCGATAACGCAATGGCAGTATATACGACTGCTGTGCTTGAGGTCTCGGGTTTTTTTCATTCGACTGAATATTTGTACGATTTGCAAAAAAATATTTCGGGGTTTAGACGAGAAATTGCCTCGATAACGCAATGGCAGTATATACGACTGCTGTGCTTGAGGTCTCGGGTTCTTTTCATTCGACTGAATATTTGTACGATTTGCAAAAAAATATTTCGGGGTTTAGACGAGAAATTGCCTCGATAACGCAATGGCAGTATATACGACTGCTGTGCTTGAGGTCTCGGGTTCTTTTCATTCAACTGAATATTTGTACGATATGCAAAAATTTATTTCGGGGTTTAGATGTTTTCTGTGTATACATAATATATATGTATTTAAAAAAAATATCAGTTGTCAAGTACCCATAGCACAAGCTGCTTATTTTGGGACTAGATGACGTTGTGTGTCATATATCTGAAATATTATTTATTTATTGTGCATATCTTCTTAATACCAGAATTCATAACACGTACAATTTTAAGGTTTATTCAAATATATTAACCATTTATTATTTATCTGAATTTATTTCTTTACATCTAAGATGATCAAATTTTAAATATTTTAATTTTGTAGAATTTAAAGTTTATCGACTTTAATTTTTATTCAATGTTATTGAAATTCTAAATATAAATCTACAATCACCTTCTTGTTTTTAGATCAATAGGTTGTTAAATTATAGTAATTTTGATACATAATTAACACTTAAAACACGGTGCATAAATTCCTTGTCATAATTTTCCCCGCAAAAGATTTACCATCGTTTTACGACAGATGTTAAAGTTTACGTAGACCATAAATATAAACGATTATTTTAATTACTTTACGTTGTATCTAGAACCATAACTGTCGTGTAATTTACTAGTCGATTTTATCGATATATATCATCTTTGAATCATTACATCACTAGTTTTTTACGTTTTAAAAGCTATCTAAATGATATCATCCAAAATATAGAATGGGCCACGAATTAGTTAACAATTGAAAAAATCGTATAAAAAACCATTTGATATAAGTTGGAACTTATTTTTTAAAAAATGCATCCTCTCAATGACCACTGTTTCGACGTTGACACTCTTCTAAGCGAGCACCGAAATTTTCGAACACTCGTCGGCAAAGATACCGCGAGATCACCGATATCTCTTCACTGATGTTTTCTTTTAGTTGGTGTAGTGTATTTGGCTTATGATGTAGACACGACTCTTCGAATAACCTCATATTTTCTTTTCTATCTTAAGAACCTACCAAAGTGACTCTACTCTGCCTGATGGCAAGCATGAATAGAATCCAAGAGTTGTGGTCACCATACTTATTACAAATGCTGACAACGCAGTATGATGACCCACACTATGGCGGCCTTGTGAGATGCTTTTTCACACCCCTCTTGGGATCGTAAAAGGCATGACAGTCATTGTAACTGTGTAAGGCTTACACAGTTACCACGATAACGGTCACCCCTGCATCAATAGGCCTCCGGTCAAATAAATCTCCTGGGGATAGATTTGGACTTCTGGGTGGCCATGGAATATCACCGCGTCTGGAAATCAGCTTTTCCGGAAACACGTCTTTGACCACCGGCAGGGACTCATTGAATGTGTGATAAGTGGCTCTATCTTGTTGAAGTCATGTGTTACGATTATTGTCCGCAAATTCCAGTAGCATCGGTCCCAAAAACTCCCGTAACATGTTTGCGCGGGATATTAGATTCAAATGTTAACGAGTTCTTGGCCCACCCTATATAAGAATGGTGACGGTTTAAGAATTACGAGTGCCACCACCTCTATCCAACCCATGGATATCGTGAGAACTTCAGCAAGCTATACAGGACAACAGTAAACGGAAATGTTACACTGTAGGACAGTGTGGTGACGAATTAGAATATGTAGTGTCATTATCCTTGTTCATTCCGTGGGTGTCGTAAGAGTGGATTAAGGGACACTACGCAGGTCAATAACACTGCAAAGATAAGGAAAATTTTCTCAAAATCCTATACCAACAAGTCTGGCCAGTGTGGTTCAGTAGGCCAAAATCTCCTTTCTAAGAACAGGCCAATGTAAAGTAGTGGATGGATGAGTAGTTAGATGAGCGCAAAAATTTTGTTACCTGATAGGAATCACTAAAGTTGACTAACAGTGCGCTATAAGCACCGTACTCAAGAGTTAACCGTGAGGCTCATTTGGCGAGATGTTAAGTGTTACACATTATACAAAACTATTGCGTGGGTTGTTAGTTTCTAGGTAACTTTAAAATTGTATGTTAATCTCGTTGTGGTATTTTACGAGACTGTTTGTACTGTCCGTATGGTGGTGACGGATTAAGAATACATAGTGTTACCACCCTATTCATCTCGTAGGTGTCAAGGAACAAGGTATGCAAGACAACATCATTACAAAGAGAAGGAAAACTTGAAACAAACGCCATTCCAACCCGTCTGGCCAGTGTGGTAGGCTAAAACCTCATTGCTAAGGAGAGGCCTATGTCCAGCAGTGGACTGTAAGAGGCTGTTGATGATGATGATGATTGTATTGTACTCCACAGTCCTTGAACTATATCTGCGTCACATCCACCAAAACAATGTTATTGAGTACTAATAAGTCTAACGTAATTATGCAACCATGAAACATTCGTAGGTGTCAAATTTAGTAATTGCATAATGGAAACTTTGTTTAACGATTTACTAATAGTACGGTAAAGGTTTGGGCTGTTAAAGCCATGACTAAATAAAAAAAAAATAAATAAGATTTCTCGATTTTGTTCTTATTTATTTTTTGTTTAGCTTGGCAGTGTTATTACAATATAGCTAAAATTTGTTTGCCGAATAGACTTGAAATTATATTTTTCTATGAGGGCGGTAAGATCACTGCGTGACTAAGTCTTCGTTAAATAAGTAAAGGGAGAGAAAAAATGATAATTTTGGTAATTTTCAATTATTGTTATTCTTCAATATTTTTTACAATTAGTTTTTCTTTGTTTATGGCATTAGTTGTGTAATGCGTTAAATTATTTTGTCTCATTGTTTTGCCTAGCGGTAGTTACCAGCTACTTTTCCAGTAAATTGTTTTCATATATATACGCATATACATAGTAAACTGGTAAAAAAATGTAAACGTAACATCTCCATCGATGTATCTGTATAGGAAATATTAATAAATAAAAAAATATTAATAGTTAGCGCTACATTTCCTCCTTAACTTAATTATTCTTTCCATAGTGAACTGTTTATTTTCGTATTTAATTCTTTAATTAAATAAAATAAATAAATAAATAATAAATATTTCCGACATTTGAACTTGTGGTATGATAGCTAGACTGAATGAGAGAATACTTATATACCTTTTTTTTAGTAAATACAGGCAATATGCCTGTACATAGAAAACACCTAAACTTCGGCAAAAATATTTGCAGATCATACAAACATCTGAGTCCGACCCAGAAATTGAACCCGAGACCTCAAGCACAGCAGCCGCATTCATTACAGCTGCGCCACCAAGGCAGTTAAATTGCTTGTTTGATAGTAACAATTTTGTGCTTGATGTAAAGTTATGATTTGTAATAACGCTATGCTGACCTTGGAGATATATACCAGTTGATTCAAAGTGCTCTGCCATGGAGTTAATTCTAAAATACCAAGAAAAAAACAATTTTCTGTATTTACATGTCAGTCATTTAAAAAAGAAAGATTACTAATAAATATTTAACAATTTACGAGTCACATGTTTGTTCATTTAATTCAATTTGTTTATTTGCGTAATGTCGGGAATACGAAGGCGGTACATATATAGGGTGGGCCACGAATTAGTTAACATTTGAAAAAATCGTATAAAACCATTTAATGTGTTATAAAAATTGTTTATTTACAAGAAAGCTAATTATTTAAAATTATTTTTCAAAAAGTACATTGTCTAAATGACCACCATTTCGATATTTGCACGCTTCTAAGCGAGCACCGAAATTTTCAAATACTCTTCGGTAAGGAGATTGCGAGATCAACGATATCTCTTCGATGATATTTTCTTTTAGTTGACGTAGTGTATTTGGTTTATTGATGTAGACACGATTTCACAAATAACCCCATAAAAAGAAATCTGCTGGAAGCAAATCTGGACTTCTGGGTAGCCTTCTGGAAATCAGTGTTTCTGGAAACATGTCTTTGACCACCGGCAGGGGCTCATTGGATGTGTGACAAGTGCCTCTATCTTGTTGAGACCATGTGTTACGATTACAACCAGTAAATTCCAGTAACATCGGTCCCAAGGACTCTCGTAACATGTTTGCGCGGGATGTTAGATTCAAATGTTAACGAATTTTTGGCCCACCTATACAAAACAAATGCGATCCTAAATTCATGACATACAAATATGAAACGTTAATTATTACTGTTTACGATAGAAACAAAAAAAACGTAGTACTATTATACTATATTGGTTTAGTAACCTACTAAGAGGGCTAAAAAATCTTAGTAACAGTATTACTGCCACTAATTTTATTTAAGCGCAATTTTCAGACCAGGATATGACAGCATAAAATGATTTAGATTAACGTCACTCTCAGATGGAAGTGATTTGAGTTGTGTTGATGTCATGTCGATATTTTTAAGATCAATGCCAAAGATGAAGTGAAATTCTTCATTTTAAAACAATAGGATTTGTTGTTTTTGTTTAAATTATACTTACAGCCGATCGGTGATGACGATCGGTGTTAAAAATATGTTTTGGCGTTTCTAGCAAAAAATTAAAAAAATAATAAAGTATTATCCCTTTGATAATGACAGAGATTTTACTTTTAATTGGGCTATTAAGCACACATGATCTGCCTGTCATAAGCGATTATCGGTGTCTATAGTATTTTTTTTACATCTGTGATAAAAACTAACTATTTTCAAACAAGTGTTCGTGTTGGTGAGTAGCAAACCTTTAATTAATATAAAAAATATTGTTTGCCTACATTGATAGGTGAAGTCAAGGCAACATTTTAGTTCTTCACTATCGAGAGCAAATATATTTTTGTGGACCCCCGCTCAAGAATTGTACAGCCCTAATTTTTTGACATGACAACGTAGACCCCCGTGAACCATGGGGGTCCACTTGGACCACTTTGGGAATCAATGCTATACAGTCTAGGAGGATTTCCTCAAATCCGGGATTATTATATTACGTATCCGGATTACTGTCAGCATAAAATTAATCTACGTGCCTCACATAAATCAAATTTCATAATAATAATGGTTATCGATGAAATTAATCCATTTCACAACACTGGGTACAGGAAATTACCTCGGCTCAAGCACTTCCTTCTGTAGGCTACTCGGCTACGTCAAAAAGACGAGTATGAACCTGTTTTTAATATGTACAGCGTGCATAATACTTATACATTTAATATTATTCTAATATATTATGCCCTGTTTATGGCTGCTTATGGCACGAGTAGAATAATAAGTTATATACAACACTGTCGTATCACCATTGTTTTTTATTTATTATATATGTATATAGTATGAAACCTTAAGGATTGTAATACAAGAACTGCTTTAGGTCAACGATCTACTTTGCTCCCATAGCCAAGTTGAGTTAGCGATTCTACAAACGTAATCGTTATTAGAAAACTAACAAATGTATGAGAATGACGTCTCTTAGTGCTAAATACGCGATCAAAATAAAATATAAACCAATAATACAAGAGAATAGAGGCGTTAGCGATTGTAGAAAGAGAATCTACACGAAACAATTGCAGCTTGGCTAAGGGCAGGTCTCAGTGACAGTTAAGTTCACTGTATCAATTACTGTAACCTATTTGTAAGTTTTAATTTTATTTCTTCTGCCAAATTTTTCATATTCTTTATTTTTCTTTATGTAGACGTGATGATAATGGACTTCTAGTAGATTTCAGCCACGGCGGCCAGTCTCAATGGAGACCAGGTAAATACGCAGAAGGTGTTATGAGTTTTCTATACATTTCTCGAAAGATTATTCTTTGTCAGTACTCTTTCTGCGTAGTAAAGTAAAGCATTCATCATCAATAATCATCATAAAGAGAGGCCTATGTCCAGCAGTGGACTGTTAAAGACTGTTGATAATGATGAAAATATTACCCTTTCATTTATTAGACGCGCATACCCAAATCTAATACTGTTTACTGTATAATGTATTACTAAAGTAACTTTTATAATACTAATAGACTCTCTAGACTCACTTTCTACTAAGTTGATAAAAATAATTAACCAATCAAATTAATTTTATGAGATTTTATTTATATTTAAGACATACCTAACACTTCTTTTAATATCTACAATATCAGATTAATAAGTTGATAGTAATATATGTATAACGTTTATAAATTTCTTGTGTATAAACGTAAGTGCTACTAGAAAATTTTAGGTGCGCACCTAAAATGTTATATAGCTCTTATAAACTATACCCTTATCAGTAATAAAGGTTGTCTGTTGAAAATTATTCACCATCCACGTCAAGCTATTCGACCTGACGACCTTTTACGATTGTCTGTCAGCGCTCCAACCTTCGCTTTGAAATATACGAATGAATGTCTCTGACATTCACGTAGATAATATTTTCATTATGCGAATCGCTGATGCTGTTAAAACGTTTTAATTAAAAGCAAGACATTAAAAATTACTTAGTTTCGTTTTGAAAAATGTGAGAAAATTGATATGATTATCATCTCACGGAGATCGGTATGCGGATAACGAAGTTCACGAGGATAAGGAAATTAAATTTAGGATTTGTATACGTTTATGAATAACGATAGCAGCTGACACGTCTTGTATTTACAAGTTAATGGTTGAAAATATACAACATTATAACACAACACAGTTGTTGCGTTGTGAAATGTTTACGTAGTGCTCTTAGTTAACGAGGCTTCTTTAGTTTCTTTTATATAAAAAAATGAATCTTTATCATCATATGGCTTCCGAATTAGAATCAAAAGACAACCGTACGGTACTGATAAAAAGATATTTCTAAAAGATAGAACATGGACAGGATGAGATAAACTCCTCAAAACTGAATCCTTCAGTACTCTCAAAAAGATTTCAGAATCTTCTTGTAAGTACTGCTTGACAATTAATCAGAACCATGTTGATTATTTGTCAAGCAACAGTTGACCTTTACCAACCTGATATAAAATTTTATAACTCAGAGGACACCACTAAGCCCTTTAATTTTATGATCGTTACAAAGTACTAAATGACCAATTGTTTGTATTCTTATGTCATATGCGAGATAATCTATAAGTAAGCTAAATCTGATAAGACAGAATGTTGAAACTTTGTGCACAAAGAGATTGATACTATCTTGAACCTAGTTTTAGATTTTCCTGCTTAATCTTTACAAACACAACGACTTACACAATGAAATGATACATATGTACATACATACATAGGTAAGAGAATTTAATAACTAGAGATTAATATACCTACCTATTCAATATATTAGAAATTTGCCCGTTCAAAAAAAGGAAAGGTAGTCAAACATGAAAGGCAATAAATGGAAAATTGTTTTTACGAATTCATTGGGCACATTGTTTGCTTGGATCTGATTGACGGGAATATAAACAATAACTCAAATAGGTCAAGGTTACAGCTATAACCCAGGCATAAATACTAAATAGCTTATTCCCTCTAACCAAAGTCCAAGCCCTCTAACTAAAATCAATTCAATAGTTGTGATGTAAAGATTAGGTTTTAAATTAGAGAATTGAAAGAAAGAAAAAGCATAATTTAAATTTTGAGTAAAGCCTTGATGGTTAAAGTGTAATTGAAAAAAGGTAAAATAATTTGAAACCCTAACTTAAATAGTCTATGTAACCAGAGATAATAGACATAAAAAAGTATTTATAAGTAGAGTTGATCTCTCGTGGAATCATTCATATAAACAATAGAGTATCGCATTTCAGAGCACTACCCTATCCCAGGGACTTCCTTTCTTCCAGGGACTTCCTTTCTTCCAGGGACTTACTTTCTTCCAGGGCTTTCCTTTCTACCAGAGATTTCTTTTTTGAGGTACATCTGGCTCTCGGGCGAGTACATCATCAGAGACGATGTGCGGTTTTTGGTCGGCTCGAGTCCGATATAACCACCAAAAGGTGGTATCCGGGGGGATTGTCGCACAAAAAAAAAGAGTACTTCCTTCGGTTTTTTACGTCTATACATATAGTTCTGGCAATAACATATTTAACTACCTATGAACTTAATAAAAAACGCAAGATTACCCATAGGGACTGTTATTATATAAACTATAATTATGCAGTTTTATTGTAACCTGAATAATTGGAGATGTTTTATTGCTACATTTATTTACATTTATGTTGAAATTTAAAACATTAATAGCAGCTCCTGACGAATAATTTTGTTTTTTTATTAAGCTTCTGGCGAATAATTTTGTTTTCTTATTAAGTTCGTAGGTATTTGAATATGTTACCACATCTATATCTTCAAGAATCAAATAGGTACGTCTGGAAGAACTCTAAAAACTGAGACTGTTCTTTATATGTCCGAACTTGTGAGAGATCAACTCTACTTATAAAAACTTTTCACTTTTGTTATCTGTTGTTACATAAACTCTTTAAATCATGTTATTCTTTTTAATTTGGCTTTGGATTTTAAACTTTTTAGCGTATATTGTACTACAAAACGATTTACTGTATTAAATAGTATTTATATATGTTTTTACAATTACTCTTTGCAAAGGGCTGTCTTGTAATTCAATTCGAAATTATTACGTAGAATTAAAATAAATTATATTATTGCAGCGTCCCCTAGTGACTTGAATCCTAGCGCTTATTTAAAAACATGCACCAATCATACTCAAACCCATCACTAGAAACTGCATCAACATTAGGCTAGTACTTTTAGAGATGAATGCCAGCATTGGTGGGTACAAAAATCCTCTCGTAATAAACGCAGATATCCTCTGCGACATATAACATAAATTTTTTAAAGAAATAGCATAATATGTTTTACAAATTGTGGCTTCCATTTTTATTTAATTGGGATTGTACTCAAGAGATTTTCAAATGTAAATAAAGCTCTACCGAAGAATACTCCAGTATCTACCAGGGCATCACAAAAATCAGATTTTAAACATGTCTTTAATTAACCATATTTTTGGTGTCTATTGTAACTCATATATATAGTAACACAAAGAACATTTGCAGCAGTATAATGATAAGGTCTACACGGATAAACTTTAAATATAACCTTAAACAATGTTGTGTGGGAAGTACTTTGAGAAACAATAATGTCACGAACACAGAATATGAGCGATAATGGGTTCACAACTAGAGTTATCTTCGGGATTCCCCATTCATATTTGGGCTGAAAGAAACCTTTATCATAAGATTCTTTATAGTTATAATTTTATCATGATAATGTTTCTCAGTTAAATATTAATTATTTTGACAGATGTATAAGTTTTTAAGTAAAACTTTTAGAGCCTAAAATCTCAAACCTCTATGTTCTATACATAAAAAAAAACTTTTTGAGGAAGGTACCTATGGAGATATAGTTCAGTTTCATCTAGAAAATTCTACAAAAGCTAGCTACATAAACTAAATTATACAAAAACATGCTCTTAACCTAAACCATTTCAATAAAGGCATTGTCAAAGTGGGTAGGCGTGAGAATCCTTCGGAATACGGTTGTCGTGAGCAAATGCCTCTATTTATCCATAACGACTGTCATCTAACGCTTATAATTCGTACTACCATCATATCAGAAATAATGAGTTCTTACTACGCTTAACATAGGCTGAGTCGAGGAATTTGGTGCTTTATTTGATATAGGGGAACTTGGCAGGGAATCAAGCAATTTGTAGTCATAAATGTATTAAACAAATATTGTACAGTGATGGAATTAATTCCACATGTATTTTTAGTCTAACGTACATTGAAAGGAAGAAAAGGTTCAGTACACTAGGTTTAAAAAGTTACGACTAGTTAGAAGAAATATAGAGAAAATATGCGTATATGTTGTTGGCAATATACTTAAACATGCATACTCAAATAATTGTATGTTTATGAAATAATTTAATAATGATATTGCTCAAAATGAATTTAGTAGTCATTTTACATGAAGTGTACCGTAATAGTAAAGTAAACCTATTAGATGGATTTTGTCCATTTGACTGGGCTGTTGGTCGGGTGGTTATTGACAGCATCGGGTGGTCAGCATGACTACTGCGCCGGTCATAGGTTTAATTGCAATAAATATGTCATTGAATGCAAACACTTGTTGCACTTTTAGGTATGTAACATGAAATAGCTACGAATTCAAACTACTTTCAAACTATTTGTCCGTATGTTGACGGATGAAGAACAGAGTCCACCCATTTTCATTCCATGGATGTCATAAGAGCCGAATAAGGGAACAAACTCTACAGAACAACAACACCAAAAAGAGAAGAAAAACTTGAAACAAACTCTTTACTAACCCGTCTGGCTAGCGTGGTATAGTAGGCCAAAATCTTCTTTTAAAAGAGAGGTCTATGTCCAGCAGTGGAATTTTAAAGGCTGTTGCTAGTGACGATTTAAATCTATAAACTATGACACGACTATGACCTCTATGACACATATGACACATATACGCATACAGTTACAATAATTTTTAATTGCATTGTTCTCATAATGCTTTGCTAACCATTCTATTCTCCTCTATTTAACCTATTGCCCAATATGCTATTTCTATCGTGTAATGTCAAGGAAAAACCGTGATAGGACACCGTGGTATTTTATTCTATTGTTCAGGAATGTTGTATTGTTTTTAAAATCTGTTTTATGCTTTTAGAATTCGAATATCTTCTATGGGAATAAAACACAAGTTGTATCAGCATTTTTACTTTAAAATAAACGAAAATTGTTTTCCTTTAAACCAAACAGAAGCTTTAAGAGACACGTTCCTTTTCTCCAAGCGATTAGTGTTACTGTAGACCGAAATTCGTTAACCCTCTACGGAATATAAAGAATTATCAATGTATAGAAGATATAATATAATAATGAGAGAGGCCTTTGTCCAGCAGTGGATTACAATAGGCTGAGGATGATGATGACATTGATGAATAGATAGAAATATATAAAGGCTCTTAACAAACCACATATACTCTAAACGACATAATGCTTTAAAAAAAATCTGATGGTGTCCGCACTTTTGCGATTAGTTAATAGGGGTAAGAACGATCCAACGATCCAAGATTCTCATAGCCAGAAATTTAAATCTGCACTATTTGTATCATAGACTATCAATTGCATATTTTTTTAATCTTTTGAATTCTACTAAAAGTCGACGAATATTTATTTAAGTGTATTTTTGAAATTTGTGACGATTTTTAATTCTCGTGATATCTATCACTCAAATCAAATTCAAAAAAGATTTTCATCCAGAAATCTATTACTCATTGATTAGAATCAACTCAACACTTAAATCAAGTACAAAAACACATGAATACATCAAAACAAGCACTTTGCGTAATAATTTACAAGTCATGTTATTTTCTACACATCCTAAGTTCATCGTATTCTAAAATACCTTCTGTAGTAGAACCAAATAACGGATATTAGTCATAGATTATATTTACCGTTATATTCTTATTATTGTTCATTACATGTAAATACATGACACATAAGTATAAAGTTTGAATCACTGTCTTTTAAAAAGATAATAATAAGATATTTTAAAGTAAATCTGAAAAGGGTTTCAAACTTTGGTTATTTTAAATTTTATCGATGTATTTATTTGCGGGCGGGGCACATCACACGCAGAAACGATGGCCGATGGGGCCTTAAAGTTCTGGAGTGGCGACCGCGTACTGGGCAACGCAGCGTTGGTAGGCCTACCACAAAGTGGTCCGGCGACTTGGTGAAGGTCATGAGGGTCATGGTGAAGGATGCGGTTAGAACGGGACCGGCTGTTGTGGACAGCCTTGGGAAGGCCTATGTCCAGCAGTGGACATCTTTTGGCTATGATGATGATGATGTATTGTGTTGTGAACGTCCTTCCGCTGATATAATGAGGATAATTTATTATATTTTACAGAGAAGACATTACCCAGTTTCATATTAAAATATAATCTGTTTGAATAGTAATAATGAATGTACCTAAGTGAGAAAGGGAAGGGAGCAGTCATTGTTTACAATGCAATGGGGAAATTCAATAAACGATCGAAAACATACTGTATCGTCGGTGGTTTGAGGAAACAATTCCCATGGTACGAATATTCTTGTGTCGTGGAGGACTTAACAGACACACATGAAACGGACATAAAAAACAATCAGACTCAAAACAACAGTTTATGGATCACACAAAATGTTGGTCCATATGGAGTTTGAGCCTACAACACTCAAAAAGCGACCAGGTGACCGCTTAAACTACTATGTCATCTACTTAGTCAACGTTAGTGACATAGTGTAGTATATCAAAATGACCCTGCTTCCTCTTCGTATCACTCAAAGCGATCATTATTACGTATTAACAAAACATCGCAAGACGTATATTAAAACTGAACATAATTATTATGTGAGTGAAATAATTAAATTGATTTGAGGCGAATATATAGCTAAGCCATTAATACTCGGAGTGTTTTTGTTAAACCTTTGAGCAAAACAGTAGGAGCCTTAAGCTAAAGGTAATTTACCGATGTCATTGCTACTCTAAGTCCACCAGACCGTGTACATTCGTACCTTCAACTACATTACATTATTTTTTGTTACAATTTGGTGAGGTTAAGAACATGGCATTTTAAATTGTGTTTTTACGCACTTACCTATTGAATCGAGGTCAACTTCATGGTTAAGTGACTAAGTGGGAGTCAACCACCTAAATTTACAGTGTTCTCTTTTCTAAATAATGTATGAAAATCTGTCTTGACGTTACAACTCTAATTATTTGGTAGAATGTTACAACTACTGCTTACCTCGTTACCGTTATGTCGTCACTGCCATCTCGGTTATCATATGAACATCTTCAGCATTCGTTATGACTAGTTGGATCCCTAAAAGTTCGAGAACGGTCTATAGCTTCGATATCGCCTGGTATTTGAGTTGTAGATGTCTGATGACAGTCACTCCATGTAATAAATCGAAGTTCAGTCGTATTGTAGTAGACTGAAAATCGTTTCTAACCTAGTTTGTGAAAAGGCTCGCAGGATCGCGATGCTATTAGGTATATTTAAAATAAATATAATAGCACATCTGCTAAAAATACTGAACAGAATTGGTGTAAGAGAAGTTCCCTTAAAACTATTGGAAGACTACTTGACAGACAGAAGACAAAGAGTGAATATCGATAACTGGTTCAAGGAAGTATTCTTGGTCTATGTATACAATCTGTGACAGCTCCAACAAGTAAAAATAATCGTATTTGACATTGCCCTTTTCTTAAATAGTGATTCTTGTGAAGAAGTTTTTAAAATTGAACAGAAGGGTTTTGATACGGTATGTTAGTTGGCTACAAATCGAAGGTATTGACTTTAAGTGTATCTAAAACTCAATGCGTGATATTTACATTTAGGTCAAACCTCTGGCCTCTAACTTATCTTACTATTACGACGACTACATTCTTGGTCTTTAGTTGAATCAATGTCCCACTCTTTATACAACTGAAAATAATGAAAAAATTAAATATTTCGATGTTACTGCAGATCCTCGTAAATTTTTGACATTTAGGCCTAAATATTCTCGTGATTAGATTACGAAAACTAACCTATATTTTTAAAACCCGACGACACACAGTTAATCAACGAGTTATCGAGATGGTCTGTTACGTCCTTTGCAAATTGCTCATTAATTATTGTGTAACATCATGGGAAGGTGCCGCAAAGTCCCATCTTATTGAAGTTGAGAGAACACAGCGAGCGATTCTCAAAGTAGGCACTGATCTTTCCTTCCAATTCTCCACAGTCAATATTTACAAAAAATAGAATGCTCTCACGGTTAGACAAACGTTTCTTCTGCATACTATCCTATAAAACTATTTTCCTATTGCGATACGGTTAAGATTTATTAAAAGTTAAATGTCACAGGGCACAGTCTGCCAAGTCAAAGCATTTATCTCATCGCGCACACGGCGATTTTTTTTGTTTTATGGGTCGTTATTTCTATACTAAATTAAATAAAGTCCGAAACATTGATGCAAGGATAACAGTTATCGTCACCGGGCGGGCAGCAACATGCTGTACCCGCCCGAAGAGATACGCTAGTAGAGTGAGGCTGCTCGTCGAGCCACTCGGCGGGCAGGCGCTAGGTGGGATCTGGATGTCGTAATAATAGCTGTTCCCGGATCCCTCCTATGTCAGGCGCAGAGTGGCACACCGTGTGGTTTTAGTCGGTCCGATTCCGACACACCACCCCGCCGTATGCCCCGGTGGGGTGACGGCCCGAGGGGGTTTCCAAACATTAAAAAAAAAGAAAAAAAATTTGATGGTTATCGTGGTAACTGTATAAGCCTTACGCTGTCACGATGACTGTCATGCTTTTAATGTCCCCAAGCGGGGTGATAAAAAGCATCTCACCAGGCCACCATAGTGTGGGTCACCATATTGCATTGTCTGCATTTGCAATGAGTATGGTGACCACAACTTGTAGATTCTACTCATGCTTTCCATCAGGCAGAGTAGAATCACTTTGGCAGGCTCTTAATATACAAAATCAAACCTAAATCAAAAATATAAAATATCTCTTGGCAATTATGTTATCTAGTATACTTCTAAGAACCTATTGATCTCTTACAGTTAGCTTGTGCCTATTATGAGGTTCACACCTCCCATTCAAATTAAATTCACATGAGTTTCCATACTCCGCACAATAAATACGCACTTAAGCACACATTACAATACATACAAATTGGCTCTGGAATCAAACTAAATTTGTAACACATTTTTCTTCTGTTGTTCTTAAATCTATTATTGTGTTTCCATTCCCTTCACGTAAGCTTCTAAATCATTCATAAAACGCCTTATTTACGCATTACTGCGGGAGGGCCCTGGAGACTTGTAATTACAGATTTTTTAAGCCTATTTCAGTGGCAGTGGCATTTATTATTATATGTGTATTAATTTATAATTATTCTCTTTATTTCATTTAAACACATATTCAATACATTTTTAAATATATAAAAAATAAAAAATACATATTTAAAAATATAAAAAATAGTAGACCACCGACATCGGGTACAGGGACCAAGATACCGGTGGTTAGGGCTCCAGAGACAGGAACCTCCTCACAATACGGGCCGTGTCAAGGAGGACTGCCTTCTGCATCAGACCCTTGATCCAACCTTCTAACGTGAGCCTCTTAAGGTGTTGGTCGAGGCTCTTCGCTATCAATCCATGAACAGATATGATTATCGGAACAATAATCACCGAATCCACATTCCACATGTCGGCAATCTCGTGAGACAGATCCAAATATTTCAATTGTTTTTCTTTTTCAACTTTCACGAGATTCTCGTCATGAGGAACGGCGATATCGATAATCATTGCGCGGCGCTCTAATCGATCTATCACCACAATATCAGGCTTATTGGCAACAATAGTCCTATCTGTGATAATAGATCGATCCCAATATAACGTAGCACGACCGTTCTCGAGAACTGGGTCGGGCACATACCTGTAGTAAGGTACTTCGAAATTGACAAGTTGGTATTTAAGGGCAAGTTGTTGGTGTACGATCCTGGCTACTTGGTTGTGCCTGTGCAAATACTCACCGTTAGCAAGACGAGAACAACCGGAAATAATATGCCTAATAGATTCTCCAGGACGGTGGCACGCCCGACAGATGTCAACCGTACTATCCTTTAGGATATATTTCCGGTAGTTATTCGTCATGATAACTTCGTCCATAATTGCACAAACAAAACCTTCGGTTTCTCCGAAGAGATCACCATACCGTAGCCAAGATGTAGACGCTTTAAAGTCTATAACAGACCCGTGTAGGGCCCGATAAAATCGACCATGAAGTTCTTTACCCTTCCATACTTTCTTGCGATCAGTAGTACTAAGTACTACAGGTTTGCGCCAATTCTCTTTAGCCAGAGCGAGCGGGGTGAGACCAGTATCCACTGCAACTACATTACGATGCACTCCCACATTGGTCTGTAGAAAATATTCTCTGAGATTGTATATCTCGCGATTGTGTAGAGTCTTGATATTTAATAGACCACGACCTCCAAACTTTCGCGGAATATACAATCTCATAACCGATGAACGTGGGTGGTGCATGCGGAATGCAGTCAGCAATGTACGGACTCTCCTGTCCAGGGCATCCAATTCGGTCTGAGTCCATCTAAGTACACCAAAGGAATACATCAGAACCGGCATGACCCAACTGTTACAGGCTCGCACCTTATTACCGCCTGATAAAAGACTTTTAAGTACTTTTTTTAGGCGGCCAAAGAAGCGTTCCTGTAACATTTGTTTCACGCCAGATTCTGGTATTCCCAAGGACTGTGAAAAACCTAGATACTTGTAGGTTTCGGTGGCAGACAGAGATCTGAGTTTTGTTGAATCAGAAAGTTCCATTCCTTCAGATTCCACAATCACGCCCTTCTTTACATACATGACTGCACACTTGTCTACACCAAATTCCATTTTGATAGAATTACTAAAGTTTTCAGTGACCCTTAATAACGCCGTCAATTGTAATTTTGTGGAGGCCAGTAATTTCAAATCATCCATATAAAGAAGGTGAGATATAACTTGATCATCTTTCTGCAACCGATAGCCTAACCCTGAACCCTCTAACAGAGTGCTGAGAGGGTTCAAAGCTAGACAAAACCACAAGGGACTCAGACTGTCACCTTGAAATATACCTCGCTCGATCTTTATAAGTATGTCGTTTATCGCAGTCTGCCGACATCCTGGATAGCGAAGTGTTGTTCTCCATTGACTCATACACGACTTTAAGAAAGTGCACAGAGTTGCATCAATTTTGTACAACTCTAGCACTTTCAAAAGCCATGTATGTGGAACTGAGTCATAAGCCTTCTTATAATCTATCCAACATGTTGCCAGACTCTTACGACTACGACGTACCTGTTGGCTAATGGTCCTGTCTATAATAAGGAGCTCTTTAGTGCCACGGGCCCCACTTCTACATCCATTTTGAGAAATAGAGATTACCGAATTATTATTTATATGTGTAGTAATTTTGAGTCTCAAAATAGTTGTTAGAAGTTTATATGTAGTTGGTAAACATGTTATAGGTCTAAAATTTTTGGGATCCATGGCACTACCAGATTTATAAAGTAAATGGGTTACACCGGTGGTTAAAAATTGTGGTAATGAACCAGAATCCAAAGCTGCTTGGAATTGTGATGCCAAACACGCATGTGAGCTTCGAAACCACTTAAGCCAAAAGTTGTGCAGTCCGTCTGGACCAGGTGATTTCCAATTCGGTAATGAACGGACTGCACAACTTACATCATCTTTATTAATAACAATGGGTTCCATAGCTATTATAGGCTCACACGAACGTTTGACATCCTCCAACCAATCACCCTCTGTATGAGTGACAGGCACTGACCAGATGTTACGCCAATATGAATTTGTGGTATTTTCATCTGGAAAATGCCCATCACTCACACATGAATTCGGTTCCTCCCATTTCCGGTAAACCCATTTCTCATTCCTTTGGAACATTCGATTCTGATTATACCGATCGACTCGTTTTCTATAACGTCTTATCCTATTTGCCCATGCATAAATTTTCTGCTTTAGAAAGTCTATGCGCTCTGTGACACAGGACATGTACTGTTGAGGACTAATGGTAGTCCCCAAGAATGCCTGTTTCACAAAGCGCATGACTTTTGGTCGTGTATTACCACTTTTAAAACTAATTAATTTACCGATGAGTGTCCTAGTCTCAGCAATACGACGTTCAATTCTATACTGCCAAGCTGGTACGCCATTTTCGGGTCGAGTAGCACTTACACGTTCAATACATTTAACACCAGCTACTCGACAAACTGCAATGGCCGCACAGTATAGAATTGAATGTGTATCACTAAGATCTTCGCTATTATCAAAATAGTCTGATAATAGCGAATCCAGGGCACTCACAAGCGCTAAATTACGTTTATGAATGGGCAAACGGCATAACCGTGGTCTAATATTATCATTTATAAATCGGTACTTTTGAATCGCATCCTCCAAAGCACTCCTTATCTTATCGTTACATTGGGTACTTACGGATATAACTTCACTCTCCACTAGTTCATCAACATCTTTAATACCTAATGGCAACTGAGGTGTGCTATTAGCCACCGCAGCGTGTGATGAAGAGGGGATAGTAAAGTTTTTCCTTATGTCAGAGCGTATCCTCTCAAGTACTGTATTATCCAGCAGGTGACAGCGCTGTATAGCTCGTACTTGATCCGATAATCGTTGTGCTGAAACGTTGATGGCTGGTTCAAGCTCCTGAAACAGAGAGACTAACCTAACACGGTACGCAGTAAGGTTCGTTCCCAACTCTGTAGCCCGAAAATATGCCCGCATGACACTCTCATTTATTGATTTTGTCCACTTCATGCGGCGCACATCACCACCGGTAGCGGGGACCCTGTTTGAGGTCAGTGGTCCTCGTGATCCCAAGCTGGTCGGTGGCCGGGTACTCTCCTGCCGACGTACAGGTCTTGGCGACGTGGGTGGAGAGAAAAACTCGTCGCTGGAGCTAGAGCTCGACACCTCTGCAACGGCTGGAACATCCAATGTTGCTTCCGGGGACGGCAAGGCGGAGCGGAGCGACGAGTCCAGGGATGTTGTTTGTGCTTTTAGTGTTCTAGATTTGGCTCTCGTCAGCATTTTGCTAGAATTTCTCGGTTAAATATTTCGACATGACATTTAAATGTCATGTCTCACACAGATATTGCTTTTATGTAATTATTCTCTTTATTACGTTGAAAATACATATAAATTATATTTTTAAATACATTTACATACATATCCTTACTAATATTATAAATGTAAAAGTATATTTGTTCGTTTGTCTTGTGTAAGTCGCAAAGGAGTGATTTTATGGTATGATTTTTGTGTCTGGAAATAATTAGGAAATTGAAGTGTGATAAAAGTTTTTATCCAGAAATACATGTTTTGCCCATTGAAATATCCATTTGGATGCGTATTTGAACAAAATTTTGAAAATTTCCATAGATGGTGCTATTAAGTTTTTTGCCCGATTGTATACGGTGTTTAAGAAATACTCGCGTTGTATGATAGATCACGTTATATTGAAGAGGGGAACTAGACTTTTTATCGATAAACTTTTAAATATCTTTTTAGCTTTAAATATTATGTGCGAAAGTTTGTAATGAAGTATGAATGTTTGTTACTTTTTCACCCAAAAAATACTATACAGATGTAGATGGAACTTCACAGTAATATACATATGTAGGTTATACATCAGAATAACACATGGGCTACTATCTACCGCCATAACTGACATATACATGGTCGAAACCACGCGCAAAAGCTAGTAAAAAATGTATTTAAAATATAGTTTATTATTATTAAATACATAATAATTATATTCTTATTTATTTAAATATTATTTACAGTTTAAGGATGTCACCTGCAGCGTCGTTTGCAGAACGATGGGCCCGTGATAACCTGACCAGAGAGGCTACTCCAGATGAGCTCGTGGTCCTTAATCTTTTTCCTATCACTTGTCAAGGAAACGAAGTTGAAGCAGCAAAAAGAGCTAGGCGGTATTATAAAGCAAGGGGACCAGGTGGATTAACTGAACTTTTGCACAAAAGACACCCAGATGACGACGATATTTTATCCAGTTGTCAAGATGTGTAAGTAACCTTTAATATACTTGTTGAGTTAATACGAAGTCCAAAGAAATACCAGCTAAAGAATATACTTTATATGTCTCTGACTCTTTTAATACTAAAAACTATTTAGAACGTAAAATTACATCGATATATACACAAAAATTGGTACAATCGTTTCTATTACGCTTGCTTTAAACTTTACACAGCTCTTAATATATTTTTGTTTAATTATTTAAGTTTCGTCAAACAACTGAGTCTCTTTCGCTCCAAGAGAATTTTAATAACTGAATGATCTCTTTGAATAATGTAGTATATTTGTCTGGAAAAATAAAGTAGATAGTTTACGCCACAACTTGTAGAAGTTTAGATAATTACGTTAGCTGCAATCGAAGTCTCGAAAAAAAACCGAAATGATTTAAAATCTATTTAATTAATTAAAATTACATTAAAAAATTAAAACTAATGAGCGATGATTCTACCTCTAAGTAGGAATATAGAATAACGCTCTTACAAAATGTTGCAATAAATGTTACTCGCGATATCGATTGACGTCATTGATGCATCAGCAATTTGGTGTACTCAATACTCGATCTATTGTTTACATTTTTCAAACCATCTGTATGTACAATATACCATCTCCTCTTTCTTCTTTCAATATACTTCTAATTACAACAAAGATATACGTATAATATGTTACAAATTTTTTAAATCTTTTCAGATACATAGTACCTTTACGATGTCGCAGCGCAGGTGGCAGACGACTGACAATACTACGCATGCCAACCCCTACAGCCCAAGATAGATCTTTATCTGCTAAAGCTTTGTTAGCGAGATGGCTAATGATACTAGACATCAGGTAAAAATGACCAAAGTAACAAAATCCTTATAATTTTATTCAGTTTCAACACCTGTTGTGAATTCTTTCGTAATGCATGTAACACCCATTAAATATAATACGTAAATTACAAGGTCAGTAAAATACTTTACCCGTATTTGGTACGTTAATATACAAGAAACATTGTAATATTGAACACTTAAATGTGGTTGAAGACTTACTTTTAATAATATACATTTTAAAGATCAAAACACAACTGAGTAAATAAAATTGATTTCGGTCTGTAACGAGATTCGAAGAACAAAGCATGAATGACGGTCGTCACAGGGTGCCTTTATTATAACAAGACTATTTGCATGTTAGAATTGATTAGTCATTTGTTAGAAAATTCAAAAGTTTTAATATACTCAGGCATGAATTTAAATCAACTAAAATGTCAACTTTGAAAAAAATCTTTTGCCATTCATGCCATTATTAGCTAAGATATGACCTAATAATCCGCGATTATCCCCGTCGTAGATCGAAGTTTGTGAAGCTAAACGAAGGCTGAGTACACGATAAACAAAATGTCTTGATTTAACAAGTCTTAAAATGTTCGAGCGGTTGTAACCACACCATATACAAGCCAAAGATTCCAGCGTAGCCACTATCACGACAAGAGAATAGAAATTGGCCGCTATACCGACGGCCCAATGCTAAAACTACACGCGCTCGCAGGCTGTTCATATTCTACTATCGGCTACTTATTCCGACGTGGATTTTATCCGGCCACCGACAATCAGCTCACGATTACCAAACAATACATATATTTATTGTAATAATGTACATGTTTCGTAACAATGTATTTGTTATTGGCCTATATATATTTCTAATTATATTCAAAACTCATTGTACGGTCGACCACTACTATCTCTCTAAAAAAGGTTGCCTGGAACACATTGCTCCTGATATATGGTGTACATATTAAGAGTTTTCTGCCTGTTTATTTATGTTTCAGGCTACGGGAAGATCCAACTCCTGGAGAAGAAGTGATATTTATAGATGTAGCTGATCTTCAACCAGCACATATCAAACATCACTTCAGGGGATCTTACTGGAAAGATTTTGTTTGGTGTATGAAGGTAATGCAGTTTTTTTACGTTTTAAACCACACCAAGTAACATCTTTTTCTAAGGATAGGCAAGCAGTGAACTATTAAAGTCTGTTGCTTATGATGATGATGAAGTAACCTTGGGCCAAATTTTATCAAGGACTTTGGAGGTATTAAATTTATCAAGACATTTAAATTTAGCAACATGACCACCAACACCAAGTGACTGGGGTTATAAACTTCGAATTTCAGAAATCAAAACTATAAAGGAATAAAACAAGGAACGTATGATTGTTTAGAAGTTCATCATTTTAAACGTTAAAAACAGTTAAAAGAAATAAAGTTTAATCACGCGAGGGACTTGATTTGATTGAGCTTGATATGACACACTTTTCTATTCGTTATAACTTTATTCCACTTTCTTTTTTAATCATTTTTATACTTCAACTTTTCAGGTCGCCTATCCACTCCGCATCACAGAAGTCCACGTTATCAACACACAACGATTAAAGACTATATCTCTCCTTCTATTACACTTAGGCCTATATCCTTGGAGACCTAAAGTAATACAAATTCATAGCAATGTCAATAGCATTGAGGATGCGTTGGGAGCTGATCGGTTTCCTGTTGAGCATCTGCCGTATGAGTATGGTGGTAAGGCTGGAGGAATGAAAGATCTCAATGGTATGTACTATAAATATATTATACTGTAAATTGTATATGTTCTATTTACCTGCCCTGTTTGCATTTTGTAAGGTAGCTGCAACGTATAATATTGCAAAGCGTAAAATTTCTCCCTGAAAATGTGGTAATTTTCTGATGAAATAAAGGCAGTATTTTGTCTTGGTATAATGGCCAAACGAATAGACTAGTCGCCATATGGCAAATGACTTCTGTTGCAGATAGATACCGTCAGAATCAGGGGAAGGTAAAGTTTAGGCTGCGGTAACCTAAAACTATCATGACTAGGAAAAACTCAGAATTTAAAAGATATTGTTATTTATATTCAAGACATGAAGCTGTGGAACAGAATATCATTTATTTACTTTAGCAAACAGTCTAAGTTCTATGATACAAGTAATTTTGTAAATGACAACACTAATGAAAAGGATGTACAATAAAGTTTACCATTCATTACAATTTAAATACCAAAATACTTTCATGAAAGTTAAATGTAACTGCTGTTGAAGTTCAAAAGAGAGTGTGTTATAAAAATGACTGCAATAAAAACTCCTTTTGTAAATCGAAAAAGTTTTAATTTTGTGTTATAGTGGTTTATAGCGGGTTGTTACCGCTGTGTATATCGCTATCTAACATTTTTGACTTTATACAAGGCCTAGCACAGCTAGTAAATTTAATTATGGATGTTACAATTTAATTTAAATTGAATATGGTAATAACAAATACAACAAAAAATGATTTACTGAGACTAAGATGGACATTGCGGCTAAAAAACACCGGTCACTTTGTATCTTCTAGGGCTGGACATAGAAAATTTGTTATTGAAATATCAATATTATTTTTCAGTGCCCTATACGCAATAGAAAACATAATTCTATAAAATTTAATTCCAAGTCAGCTATACAATAAAACAGGTCGTAACAGAAAAATAAGCATAAAGTCACATCCACAGTACAAGCGAGTACACACAAGTGAATGGTGATGGTGGTCCAGTGTTGCTAGGGTTGGAATAAAAATAACTCAGTATTCATATTCAACTCAATTTTATAATTAGTATTTTTTATTAGTACATAGGTAAAAAAAATTAAAGCTTTGAAAAAATATATATGTATTTTTGTACTTTTAGAAAACGTTTTCACGAGATGTTTAGATTTTTGACCTTTAATAGTTTTCCATACTATATTTGATTATAAATTTACGAGACAACAAGAATAATTAGTATCACCGTAACGTGAATAAAGATCTTATAAGAAAATATCATTTTTATATATGCTATTTTGATACTATTGAATTGTGACCAGAATTAATTAAATATTTATAAACCACCATTTACTCGTATACTTTGTAAATGAAACAACTATCTATATTCAGATCAAGATTGTTCGGTATATGACGATTTTGGCAATAAAAACTGTGTTTGTGACTAACCTTTTCGAACTGTTTTAAAAATTTTAATTAAAGTATAGAGTTATTAGTAACAATTAATCACTGATTTTTTTCTGTATTGTAAACTTGCCTTAAACTACGTGTGGCGACTTCCACATACAGTGCAAGCAAAAATAAAACGTACGGCGCTATCTACCGAAGATACACTGAACTACGAAACAGCTGCTCATCTTGTATCGCGATATAGAGACCTTGATCAATTAGCATATATACATATATATATCCTCCCAAAATCACTCCTTAGACAGTGGCCCGTCAGGCATGATCACCTCGCCTGCTTGGAGGATATTCCTTTTGTGTCGGAGGAATATGACATCCGTTCCTCCACACTACGTAAAGTAGGCTAGAATAGAAAAACTGCAGACAACCGAAAATAGCAATATTGATTAAATCTTTGCAACAAAACCCTCTCTACTCATTTACTTATTGTATAGCTTACTTTAAAGTACTCTTGAGATAAAGAATTGTACATTCCATAACACTTCACAGTTTGTACGACGTTGTTACTATCAGAAATGTTTGGAACTGAAAGAAGAATGGCAGATCTTGTGCCGTATTGCTAGCTACAAGTAAGAGAAGTTTGAAAAACATAGGAATGCGTTTTGTTATTCCTGTTGTAACAACTCAGAAGAATTTAAATTCTTTCAGTAAAGGTCCAAAAAATATGATAATTACATGAAAATTGTTAGGATAATTCACTTTATAAACGGTACAAATCTAATAACCATCCATTATAAATTGCTAGCAGTGTAAGATCTGCCATTCCACTTTACATTTGAATCAATTGAATCTAACTTAACTTCAAATATTAATCTTTAAAGTTAGATGTTCCTACTTTTAACAAATTGTTTTCGGGCAATCTTTAAAGCCTTTTTAGAAACTTTATAGGAGAATCCTTTTAGAGATGTTTGAGCATTGAGTCTGACAGAAAATATTGTGATAAAATCGGCACGTGTGTTTAGTAAAGTAAAGAGATATATATAGATGTGTTGCGTGTTTTAAAATAATATTCGGTAAAACATGGTGTTTCATTTGATTTTTTTATTTATTCTTCTTTTCTAGTTGTAAGGTGTTTCTTAGAAGTGTAGAATATTTGAATATAGGTACTGTTTAGATTTTATACATTTTTCATGTCTGAGTTGAAGACTGGTCGTCTTTATCGTTTTGAGTATTTGTTTCAATATAAACTAAGTATTAAGTTTTAATTAATAATAATGACTGCACAGATGGTAGAGTGGTTTAAGCGGTCGCTACATCGCCATTCTCCGCCGCGATAAATGTTGATGGACCAAGTCCCCACATAGGACAACACTTAAGTTGTTCTGAGTCTAGGTGTTCTTTGTGTTCGTTTCTTGTGTATTTGTAAAGTCCCGAGTGTCACAATATATTTCCAATGCGACCGGAAATTTATTTTCCGATACTGGGATTTAAAAAATTAAATCCCAGTATCAGAAAATAAATATTGGTAGGTGAAAACGTCGAGATAATACGACACTCCTCAAACTCATTGTTAGATAGAGACACATTTATGTTATTGCTCGTATTTTTGTAGTTTTGTATTTACAATATCTTTACAGATGAATGGACAAAGAAACTACTGTCAAATACAAAATGGCTTCAAAGAGAAGAACGAATGTTCTACGACACAGACTTAAAACCAGAAGCCCGGGCGCGCACAAGACATCGTAGTGCTGTTCGCGGACTGCGTGGAACTATTGCTTCTTACGACGTGGTCACACGGACACATTCCTGTCGGTCATTACACAGGCATGAAGATTTAGATGACGGAATACATGGTGCTTACAGAACTTTAAAAGTGACTGGTGATAAGTTTTACAAGTAGTTTTAAATGCTAGTGATTGTAAAATACTTGTGTATGCATAATAAAGCTAAGACTACGTGATTACCTGATCCAATAGTAGGCAGAGTGACAAACTGCTGATAAATGTAGTCACATATTATGTATATCTAATAATAAAACAAAGATCATCCTCACTACATAATTTGTTTTTTATAAGAATCAGAAGTAAAAATAGTCACGGCGTTTGGATTTATAATCAGGATCTCTAGAACAATAGTCTTTTTGTACTTGTATATTATGTTTTATTGTAACTATCAAATAAATTATAATAAAAATAAATTTTAAAAAATTAGCTTTTATTAAAATGCGCTAGAAATAATAATATTAACTTCTATAGAAATCACGGTGATCATCAGAATTTCTGATAGTTAGATACTTAATTGATTATACTTATCGTAGATCAACGTTTGTAAAGTGTTGATCCAAAGATTGATGTAAAGTTTGGAAGGGTGAATACAAGAAGATTACTAAAAATTAAAATCAATCAGATGAAATTATTTCATTTACTTATCTATCTGTACAGGTAAATCTCGATACAAGGGTTTGTACAATAAAAATATGTAATGACATAATATTAGAAAAATTATCATATGCCTTATTAATTGAATTTTTCATATATTGTCTACAATTTACAAAATGATCAAATATCACTTTATTTGAAATGATCAAATATCAAATGTTACAAGACTCAATTTTTTTTTGTAATTGCTGGAAAAGTGTAAAGTTATATTTTAGTAATATTTTGTGTTTTTAAAAAAAGTTTATTTTATTTAATTATTTATTGTTATTATTTTCCCAAATCCCATAGCATCTAGATATTATCTCAGACCAAAGTACTCGGCAAGACGAATTAAACAAGCCTAAATTCGATGAGATTGTGACGTTTTATTATGGACTGCCTAAACGATACTCTTCGTAAGCGCCATTTGTCACAAAAAATTTATAGATTTCACAAAAATATCAAGTCTGTAACATTAGTGAGCACTTTAGTTACGAACTAGTTTAATGTGTGTCTGGGTTTTCTGTATTCTAACAGACACAAAAGTATCAATCAAATTTAGAAGAATATTATACAGAAATTCTGTTTACACCTGTCTTTTACTGGGCATCGGATACAAAACCCTAGTGTATTTCTGTCTCATTTAAGCACAAATCACACAAATAGAAAATGACATAAGTCTATGACACAATATACTCTTACTTATGCCATCAGTCTATCGTCGTCTACTGCTTGCGAAAGTTGAGGAGACCTTTTTTTTTAACGATTGGAAGCCCCCTCGGACCGTCACTCCACCGGGGCTTACGTCGGGGTGGTGTGTCGGAATCGGACCGACTACAACCACACGGTGTGCAACTCTGCGTCTGACATAGGAGGGATCCGGGAACAGCTGTTATTACGACATCCAGATCAAGTTGAAGAGACCTAGAGCATCCCGATCTTTCAAGTATTTCGGTTGCTATTACTCTTATTGATTCTTTGTCTAATTCCAAATCGATTGCTAAGTTTTCATATAACCATATCGCGCATTTGATTTAATTTTTTTACAACAATTTTACTTTTTTATATGTAATACAAGTAAAGCGAAGACTGCACCATCGAAGACTCCTGTAATGAGACTGAGTCGTAGTGAGTTCTTGAATTGATCTTCGTGTCTCATAGTACTTACTTTTTTTTTTTTTTTTTTTATACCACGACGGTGGCAAACAAGCATACGGCCCGCCTGATGGTAAGCGGCTACCGCAGCCTATGGACGCCTGCGACACCAGGGGCATCACGTGCGCGTTGCCGACCCTTCAAAAACCTATTAACCCCCTTCTTGAAGAACCCCATGCTGTAGTTCCCAGGGAAAACCGTGGCAGGGAGCTCATTCCATAACGGGATTGTTCGCGGGAGAAAATTTCTCTGAAACCGCACTGTGCGCGACCATTTAGGTTCCAATGTATGTGGATGAGCTCCCTGACGATGGCGAGCGGTGCGATGGTAGAATGTGGCTGTGGGCATCATATCAAACAATTCTTCTGAACACAACCCATTGTAGAGACGGTAGAGTACACACAGGGAGGCAAAGTCTCGCCTAAGACTTAGTGGCTCGATACCGTCCGTGAGATCAGGATCGTCGACTATTCTCACAGCACGTCTCTGGACTGAATCGAAAGGCTCAAGCTGGTACTTCGGTGCTCCCGCCCAGAGATGACAGCAATACTCCATGTGAGGCCGAACTTGTGCTTTGTACAGTAGTAGCCTTTGTGCCGGTGTGAAATATCGCTTCGCTCTATTCAGAACACCAAGCTTTTTTGATGCCAGCCTCACCTTTCCCTCCAAATGAGTCCGAAATTGGACGTCACTGGAGATGTCGACACCGAGGATCCCAATACTCTGTGAGATGGTAAGGGGTGTATTCTGGAATTGTGGAACTACAGTGAACGGGGTTTTTTTAGCAGTAAACGCACAAACTTGTGTCTTAGAGGGGTTAAATTGGACCAGGTTATCCCGACCCCAATCGGAGACTCTGTGTAAAGTGCTCTCGATTTGAGACACAAGTTGTTCGCGACTTTCTACTACAGCGGTACGAGGGATGTTAGCCCGGCCCGTGTAATACGCATCTCCAGTACTGTCATCCGCATAACAATGAATGCTATCTATGGTCAACATATCATTGATATGCAGCAAGAATAGTGTTGGAGATAGCACGGAGCCTTGCGGGACACCAGCGTTTATGTCCATGCTTTCGGAGCAGCTACCGTCGACGACGGCTTTTATGCGTCTGCCAGACAAAAAGCTAGCCACCCATTTGCACAAACCCTCGGGCAGGCCGTAGGACGGTAACTTCGATAGAAGGCCCCTGTGCCAGACCCGATCGAACGCCTTTGCTATATCCAGGCCAACTTGCTACTGCTAGTAAAAAAATTAACTCCAGCTAGTGTTCTGGGTTGTATTTTTACACTTAAAACGGAGTACTAAATAAAACTAAAGTGCTGCCTAACTTGTACATCCCCTGATTGTCACCGCAGGAAAGTTGTTAATTCATGTTAATTTATTTTATTTTATCTTTTGTAATTTAAGAAGACTAAGAAATATTTATAAGGATTTATAATCTTGTAGAAATGCAAATGTCAAGTTCTTTATTAATACTACGTTTTTTTATCCAAAAAAAGAAGAAGTACTCAAGAATTTAAATCTATTTTTTTTCTAACGTAAAATAACATCTTTCAAGAAGTATATAGTTATAACGAAAATGCAGCGAACGAGACATGTATATGCGTGGACACACGCACGCTTCCAAACTTAAATAGTTATAGGAACGTTATAAAACTTTGAACACAAATTTTCCAGGCTACCAGAAAAAGATGGATAATACCTTTCATCCTTAAATAAATACAGATTCCGAGCTCTCTTGAATTTATTGACATATCGTTCTTAATTTTAAACAAAATCACAGGCTGATACAAAATAATAGAAAACGTAACAGTAAAAACTAACATTTTGTGATTGTGAACTTATGGTTTTATCGCAACACATAAATCAGGAACAAACGACATGATAGTGCACTTAATAGAAATGTGAAATTTATTCGAAGCTAGTAACACTTACTTACAACAACAGGAGAAATAAAAAAGAACGAAACACTACGAAGACATAACAAGAAAAGATCTTAGAGCAAAAGATATCTCGAACGTATTTTCTTTTGACGTTTGTGAGTTAATATGAATATTTGATTGAACAAAGAGAAAAATTTTATCTTTTAAAAATGGATATTCTGTTCTTATTAAGCATCTTTTCTTCAAGTATAATCTGTTTCATGTTTAGGTCTGTTTGCAGATACATTGTAGATATATTTTGTTTTAGTAATGCTATTTTAAAGTTCAACTAATTACTAAAAGATTTAGTATGCTTAATGTATGTGTACAGGAGGATTAAGGACTATATTACGAATATCAGCCTCTAACACAGTCCACAAGACCCACGTTGTAAAGTTGCTAAGATCGAAAGAAAAGGCGGCACTTGTTCCAGAATAATTCTTAAATAAATTATTGGAAAGGAATTAACTGAGATGTAAATATATCGATTTCGGTTCTTAAAGCATAAAACAAGTGTTATTTAAATTTTCCTTGGTAAAATACTATGGTTTGTATGAAAGAACTTGGTAAAACATTTTGCTGCTTCCTTACAGCAGTTTTAATATTTGACTATAAAAAGAAACATATATATCAATAGTCTGACATATTGCACACGTAAAAATGTAGAAACTGTAAATGAAAACATAAACTAGCTTTTACTATTTTCTTTTGTTCATAATTTGTTAATACAAAATGTTGAATGTCTTAATACCTTATCAATTATATCTTCAATTCCTTAAGTCTTTAAAACATCTAAATTATTATTTAAGTACCAAGTTCTGTAACTTGATACGACTACATGAGTGACTCCAAATTTAAGATACCCAACCTCCCTAAAATAGACGTATGTAACTTCCGCAACCAAGCTGCCTTTGTCTATAACACAATGCAATTCGCTTACAAAATTTCAACATGTTTCCACGACCCCTATTTCAATAGGAGAACTTTGAATAATTCTCTTAATTTGATATATACTCTTACTCGTAGTTTTGCGTCTCGTCACCGCAAACCAGAAATTAGGTTGTCAAAGTGAATTCTTACTGTGGAAAATAAAACGAAGTTGCTGCTATTTGTGAGCACACGTCCATTATGCTCGGTGAAAGGTGGTTTTATTCCAACGGTTCTAAGCACACTGAAAGAGACGTGACATAAGGCTTCTTATTTTATATTTTACGATTGGGTTGTTGCAATGAATTTTATGCTAAGATTGTTGACGAAAAATGTACATGCTTTGTACTTACAGGTTTTAGAGCACGGATAATATTTTTTTATATATTTTTCCACTTTTGTAAGCGATTTTTGGTTTAGAAAATAGTCAATTCTGACCTTTTTTGGACTATTACTTGCATAGTTAAATCTATTTGTACCAATAATTGCCCATTCATTTCTCTTTTTCGCCAATATACTTCCAACCTGCCCATTTTGTCTGAAGTAACCGGCTTACCTTTATTATGTAAGTAGTACTATACTAATAACCAAATGTGGACGTTTAATTCACTTCTGCTTTTTTTGTACTGAAAATAGATACATACATATGTACGTTATTTCCATGGTAATAATTAATATAATATAGGTTCTTAGGGTTTCCACCAAGAACTTTGGGCCCCAAGTCAACTTCACCTGCAAGTGGTGTACCTGCTGATCGACGAAAAAGAGAGAAAAGAGAAGAGATGCCGACGATCTCGCGGTCTCTTTGCAGTCGAGTATTCGAAAATTTCGGTGCTCGCTTAAGAGAGTGCAAGAATCGAAGCGGTGGCCATTTAGACGGCATAATTTTTAAAAAATAAATTCCAACTAACTAGATTCAACTGCCTCGGTGGCGCAGCGGTAGTGAATGTGATTGCTGTGCTTGAGGTCTCGGGTTCGATTCCTGGGTCGGACCAAATGTTTATATAATCTGCAAATACTTGTTCCAAAGTTTAGGTGTTTTCTATGTACAATATATATGTATTTACAAAAAAGATGTGGATAAGTGTTCTATCAATTAGTCATTAGTCATCAGTCAGTAATTAGTTATCATAGCACAAGCTCCGCTTAGTTTGAAACTAGATGGCGTTGTGAGTCCATTGTCCGAAATATTTATTTACTTATTATTATTCATTAACAGTGTTGCCAATTGCCAATTAGATTTATTGTAAATAAACAAATTTTATAATATATCACATGACTTTTTTTATGATTTTATAAAATGTTAACTAATTCGTGGCCCACCCTGTAGCACTTGAGACCAAAGCACTGCCGAAAACTGGGCGTTTAATACACTTCTGCCTACCTCTCCGGGGAAAAGAGCGTAGTTTTAAGTATTTATGTAATAATCAAGTTAATGTTATAGTTACTGAGGAGACGAGTTTGCCATTCTGGCTGTTGATGTTCAATCATTACAGGGTTGCCTTTCAAATGAGTTACACAATTACTCTCGTTATATTCTTACCGAAATTGATTAGGACTGATAAATTGTTCCAAATTAACGAAATCTGTTGCGTCAATATCCATTTGCAAAAAAATATCTATAATTTGCAGATTCCCAACTAAGTTTGGACCTGACGAGAGCCTTCTGGCAAAATGTAAAGGTACCTTCCACTGTCATCAAACTTTCAGCTAAAAAACATCCACTGCTGGACATAGACATTTCTTAAGGTTCGCTACAACAATGGATATCAATAATAAAATAAGTTACTGTACTGCCCTTGTCTAATTCTAACTACTCTCACCAAAACCTCTCTCCCAAACCACCCAACCACCTCTCCCAAAACTAATACGTAACTAAAAAAAACCTACATGTATATTAAATTAACTTAAAAATTTACCGCTATCATCTATCGATATACCTATCGAATGCCGGTCGATTTATGTAAGCAACACTATCACGAATTCGCCAGTCAGTCGTTGAAAATATAACTGTTTGGGGTAATGAGTGTTGATCCGGCGCGAGACAAACGAGCTACAGTTTCTGTACTTTCTAATCTTGCAGTACACTCACCGACAAAAGTTATTGGCTAATAAATAATTTAATAACTTCCAGCTTTATCCGTTGGCAAAATCTCTTTCAGCTGTGCGCAACTTTCAAATATATAAGTAGTTCAAGATATATCAGGAATTTATTAAATACTTTATTAAAAATTCGATACTTTGCCCAAGTCTTTAAAACTTGTGTGAGTGACTTAGTAACTACTTGGAATATATGGATAGCCTATGTTCTTCAATATTCAAAGTATCTTCACGCCACATTTCATATAAGTAGGTTAAGTGGATTAGTCATGAATATAGGAGAAACAGATTAACTTTTTCTTTTATAGTACTAAGTTAAGATTTTATTACAGCCACTAAAAAAACCCAAACTATTTGTTGTTGTTGACCATCTTTGTTTTAAACTACCAAATTCTGGAATCAATTATCCAAATCTTTAAGTGTCACTGAAGGCAACAGACCCGTCTATTGTCTTTAACCGCGCACTTAAGCAAATTTGGAAATCAATTATCCTTAAGTACTCGACTGAAAGCAACAGACGGGAACTATTCTCAAAAATTAAAAAAAAAAGTCTGTGGCAATAAGTACATTTGGCTGCGTCATTTCCTACCACTAAATTTAATTTTACTTGAACGTTCAAACGTTATAGTTGACTAAGAAAAAGTGAAGTCAGATTGTCATTACAGTTGTAAATTATTGAATAAGATAAATCTTGTAACTGTTACTGAGTTATAATTTAATCTGTAAAATCACAATGACTTGGCTGGAATTGAAATTTGCTTAAACTTCCATCGGACAAATAAACTTGAAAGAAAAGTAAACAAAAATTTGGAATTAAAAACTCTTCTTTCTCAATGTAAGAGCCAGGCCCTTGTCGGTGGAACAATAGTTGTTACTTCCAACTTTCTCTGGTCTGATCAAGTCCTTAATTAGATTATTTATGCTCCCCTATACGTGTGTATCTGTGTGTAGTGACGTATTAAGAACACATAGTGTTACCACCCCTATTCATCCCGTGGGTGTTGTAACAGGCGACTAAAGGATGAAACTATTCAGGAAAATATCATTACAAAGAGAACTATTCCAACCTATCTGGCCAGCGTGGTATAGTAGGCCAAAACCTCCTTGCTAAGGAGAGATCTATATCCAGCAGTGGACTGTAAAAAGCTGTTGATGATGATGATGATGATGGTAATGATGATTATGATGAGGATGATGATGATGATGATGCTCCCTTAACTCTACTACTATCTGTATGTGTATACTGTGTATGTATTTACAAAAAAAGCATATATGTATTTACATCAGTTGTCTAGTACCCATAGTACAAGCTATATCCGAAATAGTATTTACCGCACCGTTGTGTCTCTTTAAAACCTTCTAGCTGAGGAGAGGTCTATGTCCAACAGTGGACTATGAAAAGATGTTGATGTGTCTCTTTTAAACAAATTTGTATGTATGACTTGTGAAGGAAAGCTAATGAGTTTGCCACTATCACCCAATTTATTATCACTTACTTTTGAATCTTGAAAGACTCAGAGCTCTCAGTTACTCTGAAGAATTAAGACACTCTTAGGCAGTCATTTAACATGTATGATATAGCTTAATATTGTTTCTGTTATGTAACAAGTATATGTTAGCACATATTTCACCTCTTAAAGCTACAGAGCGTAGCAAAAAGATTTGGTTTAATTGCAAAACAGAATATGAATAATTGCAAAAACCAACTTTTGATCACTATCACGATTTTCATATAACTTAATATTATTAATTAAAAGTAAAGAAAACGTTGAAATACAATTTCCCAATTATAATTAAAATATTATTTTCATGAGGAATATCCCTGTATCGGTTATGGCAAAACCCTTATTTCTGAAGTGCTAAAGGTTAGAATCGCTTAGAATAATAACTTAATAGACAAATAGAAGAGCAATAAGCATATGTGGTTGTAAATCAGTAAATGTTGCGCACGAAACGCGTCACGCACTAGTAAAACAAAGCAGGGTGACCAAATATACATAAGATTTTTACGATACATAAAAAAACTATCACTTATATTTTAAAAGTTCTGTTAAAAGTTAAATATTATTATTATTGAAAACATAGAAGAGTTTTTTCTTCAGTACCTTTCAGGGGGCCGACAGTGACGCGTTGTTTTAGCGGTGAAACGAAAACCAAATGTTTTCTCTTATGTACTACTTATTACTATCCTTGTATTATATAATATTTCATCTCGTTAACATATATTATTACCAAGATTATATGGAGTCGGCTATTAGTTCAGTCAGTTTTATCTGAATATCAGTTTTGTCTACGGAGAGACTGGAAGGACTGGACGTGAAGCATCACCTAACTTTCATACTCCGGGCTGTTATTAAGAAATTCGTGTAAGAAAAACATATAATATATGTATTTATAATGTGATTCATCTCATATACGGCCCTTTAATTCCAAACTAGGCAACACCAATACTCTGGTAAACATACTAGTGAAAAATATACACACGTAATGACAAACACATACACACTCACAATGCTCATTAATACTATCACTAGATCGCACCTATGACTAAAAACGTAGATAAAACTGCGGGAAACTACCAAATATTTAATATGCGTTACGCTAAACAAAGAACAATGTGTCAAGAATGTCTCAACTAACAGTAAAATCATGGTCAACAAAATGAAAAACCATAGTAGTTACATTGCGCTACCGCCAAATTTAGCAACGCAACTTACGTCACATACGTACATCCGTCTTGACTTGTAATCAAACTAGTGCAAAAGTTGAAAAATGTTATACATATGTGTTATTTATATTCTAACTAGTTGTTGCCTGCGACTTTGTCTGCGTAGTGTTTATATACTACCCTATTCGAATTGGATATTGTTCACTATTTCATTGGGTTAATTTTGGTTTCGTGTAACCCTATTTTCTCTTTAAAGTAAAAGTAGCCTACTTAACTCCTTATAAGAAGATCATCATTCCGTCAGCTATCTGTTAGTGAAAATCTCGTCAGATTCAATCAAATGTTTTCAAATGTACTTACTGAAACTCTGTTAATTTGAAATTACTAACAAAAACTTCAATTTTATTGATTTACGTAGATTAAACTTGTCAACCAAAAAAATAGTAACCTCATTAGATGAGTTTCTTCAATAAGTTAGGTTGGTGAATCATATTTTTAGCATAAATACTATACCAACGCGGGTGAGTTATGATATACCACAAATATGTTGATTCGATCGGAGTAGTGTTAAACCTAGCTTAAAACTTGGGTTAAGGAATTCTTCTATTGCCCATCACGGAACGAGTGATATTATCACGACTCAACCTTATGCCGCCCTCTAATTCCAGGGGAAGGACTCAGACGGCGGCAATGCACCTGTGCCCCTCGATTTTCAGGTGTCTAGGGGCAAGGTAGTGACTTACCATAAGGTGATCCATGTACTTGTTTGCTCTCTGTACTATAACATATAAAACCAAACAATATAATAAACAATTATTATTTATAATAAACATAATCACCACACTTTCAGACACCTAACTGATAGAGTTTTATTAAAATAAAGTACATAAACTTACAAGGCTATCTTATTTCTAAAATAATAGTACAAAAGTACTCTCAAGGTAGTAGAGCCACGCTGATTTTAGCACGAACGGGCCGGCTCGGCCGGGGCAGTACTACTCTCCCACAGAAGACCAACCTAAAGCGCCAGCATCCGTGCTGTCGTGTTTCGTTGGTGAGTGCGAGACCGGAGGCCCATTGATGCAGGGGTGACAATTATCGTGATAACTGTGTGAGGTTTACACTGCTACGATGACTGTCATGCCTTTTATGTCCCCAAGCGGGGTGTGAAAAAGCATCTCAATAGGTCGCCATAGTATGGGTCACCACACTGTAATGTTTGTATTTGCAATGAGTGTGGTGACCACAACTCTTTGGATTCTATTCATGCTTTCCATCAGGCAGAGTAGAGTCACTTTGGCAGGTTCTTTAAAGAGAAAAAAAAACATAGGGTAAAATAATTGCTAATTTTGAGATTACATTACTTTAAATTATTTATCAGTTTTGGTTGTTAAAATAAATCTATAAGGAACTAATCATACTTATTGTGTCAGATAAACAATTTATACTGTTTCATAGCGTTAAGTTATTTATTATTAAGGGTGCGTAGAGTTCTCACCGTAAACTTAGGAACTGCTGATCGACGGACGAGGCTCTGGCATACAAAACATCAAGATTAGCAGCAATAAGCTCGCTACCTAGTACGTGGTACCAAAACATGGACGAAAAGTGGGTGTTTAATTTGCCTCTGCCTACTCCTCCGGGACGTAATTTTACGTATGTAAGTTATTTATTACAACTGTAACCCCTACAAATATTACAAGTGCGATAGTAGGTCTGTATTTCAATCTGTTACGCTTTCACGGCTAAACCATTAAACTGATCTCAATGCAATTTTTTGTTTAGATGCTTTGGTTCTTGAGACAGAACATGGGCTACTTTTTACCGAGATAACCGACATACATTTATACATAGTCATTTATACATAATGTATATTACATTAATAAGCTTATTGTATAAAAGGATAATAGAGAAATATTACTCGTAGGGTTATTTTTCTGTTCTTTTGAAGAACATTTAACATTTGGACACAAGGGCCCAAGAGTCTGCCAAAGTAACTTTACCACCACCATACTCACTGCACATTTTGATGTACATCAAAGTCATTGATATTTCCACGAAATTCAGAAATGAAATTGCATGTAATAGTTATCTAGTACAAAAACAAAAATGTTTTTTTCATTCAGTTTCATAAAAATGATATTAAATTGTTTATTTTTAATATAATTTTAAATATGTTTTCAAATGTAGAAATTTAGAACAACCAAAAAGAAATACAAAATAATCCTGATCTCTTTTTCAAAAATATTTTTTTATTTTTTGTGAAAACAGTTTGCATTATGTTAATTACTTACATAATCGTGACATAAACAATGAAAAAGAAACTTGTAAAACAAACTTCAAATTAATTTTCAAGCACTTTAGAATTATCTTTAATTATTTTTGCCTCAAATAATTATAGTACGTCTAACCAATTAAACAATTTTAATTTTTTGGATATTTTACCTCTGCATTTCAGAGTGAAAGCATAAATACTTCTACACGTGTAATGTGTTAATTATTCAAAGCACGGATAGATAGGCGTTATTACTTTTTTTGGAAAGTATTTTGAAGTCTCACACTAACTTTGTAATGGCGAAAGTTTGTATGTATGTCTGTATTGTTATTTTTTCAGGATCAAAGGATTGTATCAATTTTAGTAAAATGGACGTAGCTGACATACTGCATTAATGTGGGTGTGGCATGTGTTAGAAATCGTTTCCTCATTTATTTTAGGGAGATTAAATGACTCGAAAAATTTGGTAATCGATTATAGTCTAAGAATATTTTTTATGTCGTCTATCTTCTAATTATTACCAGTCATTGGAAATCCAATAAAGTATTTTGCTCTTATACGGTACATAGACTCGAAAACAAAAAAATAAAAGATATATCAAAAACTACCCATGAATTAATCTATCTACAGTGAATTTTTCCACTCCAAAGTTGACTATAAGAAATCACATTTCAGCTTATAAGAGCGCTTTATAAGAGTGTCATTTGAATGTGGTCATTAATTAAATGTGCTCTTGCATGTGTTGTACTAAACTCTTTAAAACTATGTAAATTGTACTAAATTTTTGGCGACATGGCCGCCATTTTTACAGTGCCACTCAACTGATATGCTCTTTTATTTAATCTGTATAAACTTAGTGATCCATAAAGTTATTTCCATTCAAAAGAAACAATTCTGCGTATATCGTTGAGAAGTGGTTTTTGTAACATTTTTGCACATTCTTGCCACAGATCAGTTCTACGTTTGTCATACATTTTTCATTGTTTATATTTTGAACAACTGTTTTAAGAGCCTACCCAAATGACTTTACTCTGCCTGAATGAAAGCATGAATACAATTCAAAGGTTTTGGTCACCATACTCATTGTGAATGTACATAATGCAGTATGGTGGTCCACAGTATGACGACCTAGTAAGATACTTTTCCACGCCCCGCTTGGGGACGTAAAAGGCATGACAATAAACGTGGCAGTTTAAGACTTGTATACTTACCACGATCACAGACACCCCTGTATCAATGGGCCTTCGGTCTTGCACTCACCGACAAAACACAGTACAGCACACAACACTGTGCTGTGCTGTCAGCACTATGGCGGTCTAGTAAGATGCTTTTTCTCGCCTCGTTTGATTACGTAAAAGGCATGATAATTATCATGACATTGTAGTGCACATACTTACCACGACAACTGTCACCCCTGCATCAGTGGGCCCCTGGTCTCGCACTGACCAAAGAGACACGACAGCACGGACGCTGTCGCTTTAGGTTGGTCTTCTGTGAAAGGGTAGTACTGCAGTCGAGCTGGCCTGTTCGTGCTGAAATCAATATGATTCTACTACCTTACAATAAGTATCTTATTTAAGTTAATCTCGACTTTAATATAAGTTACACTTTTGACTAAGATCGCAAAACCTACAAAAGTGGCTATCAATGAGCGTGAGAGAGTTTATCCGTGCTCTTTATTACTATGATGCAATTGTTTCAAATAGAAAAATTAAATAGAAATATGAGAGAGCCATATCTCGATAATTATGAGGATTGACTCGAGTAATACTACGATCTCTCAGTGACTGGAGGATCTACTATCTCCTCACTTATCTCTGTGGGAAGAGATACAGAAACCCGCACATAAAAGACATGTTCTCGGTCTTTATTAAAAGTAGCTTGCACTCACCCGAAAAATTCAAGCATGGCTAATCAACCCCTCCAAATGTTCCTTAACCACAAACTATGTCATAATAATAAAACTCGTTAATGATCCCCATAAACGCTTTGCAATTCGCCTTGATATGTCTTTGTCGACTACTCGTTGATTTACGCAACGCAAATCTGACATTAGTGTTTCTACATTGTATAATCATTTGAAGTATTGTTTGCATTGTATCACGGCGATGAAAAAATCTAACCACTAAATATATTTATAAAATCTATTTATCACTATTAGCCACTAACGTGTAAAAATTATCCTACAATTTTTAGATAGGTTTTATAAACTTATTTTAGGGTACGCTTCACCAGATCCTGATAAAGATTCAAATATTTATCTACCATTTAACACTATTTAACAGATAAAAGTTGCTGATAAATATGTATTTGACTGTCTCCATCTAGTTGTGAAACCGAAATCTATAGTTGTTTTACAGATAAGTAGACATTAATCTTTCAGAAACTTAATCAGCAAATGGGGAAACTAGCCTTAACATTCTTATTTGTTCATTTATTTACTTTTGAAAAAGGCTTATTAGACTAATAGTACAGGTAGCATGAATACATAAAAGCACTAAATTACGTATAACAAGTACACTACTGCACATACACTATAACTAAAGAAAAAGTAATAATAATATTTATAGGTAGAAAGAGACAAAGATAAGCTACCACTGAAAATACACAGATAATATTGCCAATGTAATCGTTTTTACATACATAAATTAACAATACATATTTGTACATATAGAATAAAACAAAAAAAAGCAATTAAAATAATGATAAATTAAAAAAATTAAGTAAATTAAAGGACGTTATACTTACTATATATCTATCAGTATATTCTCAAGACGGCTAAAAAGTTACATACATATATAAAAGTCTACCATTTTGTTCTAGCTTAGGTAGTGCATATAAAATAATAGATGACAGAAAAATTAGAAAGTTAAGAAGAACAATATGTTTTTTTTTATTTACTTTATCAATATACCTATTTTCAAGAATTTGTGGCATTACAATGGGTATCCTTCTTCTATTCTCCCATAGAGGACTCGTTAGTTTACTGTTTACTTCCATTCTAGTCATATTCTCTTTCACGTAGGCCATTCTGTTAATCTTCTCTTACTTCATTTTCTACTCTTACATCCATCAATAACTGTTTTTACTATACAACAAAACTAGTGTTCTTACAATATTATAAAACTTTCTATAATCTTATAATATTCTTTTTTTTAACTATACCCGTATAATAAAATTGATTATATAGTGTTCACACCTACGCATCACACATTTTTCTTATTATAAACTTTTTTAAAGAAACTTATTATTTAATATTTTTTTATGACGTGTAAAAATGGACACACGTCTCAGTGGTTATAGAGGCAACACCGTACCATATGACTCATCGCTATTAAGATACTTTCTGAACATTACGGTTACGCTCTTAGCGCGGTGTATTATTAACAATTTGAAATTCAAAATGTTCAGACAAACATTTTGGTAATATGATTTTGTAGTTGTTCTGGTATAGTCGCTTTTTGGTCACGGATGAAATTACATATCTCTCATATCACATGTTATAAAAGTAAAAGGAAAACGAATTCCATTGTTGTTTCTGGCAGAACACACATCTAGCGTCAGAGAGTGCAAAACAATGTCTAATCCACACGAGCGCTGGCCAGGAGGTATCGAACTGCGTGAGATTGCCTGTTACATTATGTTAAAATAATAAAAAAGAAACTTCTATTCTAATGCACCAAAAATAATTGATTTAATTTGGTACAAACCTTGTTACTACAAAATTAAATGTTATCTATATGACCGCAAAAATGCTAGCCAAAAAATAATCAATAAAAATGAATCGTGGAAATTTTTGGCATCGTCTTAAATTGTTCTTGGATTTATATTAACATTGGAGATGCAACAGACCTAAACGCTTAGCTAGTTACGGGAGTCTTTTTTACAAAATTAAAAAGGTGACGACACTCAACGGTCGCACTCTAATTATGGTGAAGTTGGCTGCTGCTAAAGCCAACTTCACCATAATCACCTAAAGACCATTGCTGGTTGACTGTAAGAAGGTACGCTGCGTGTTCAACTGACATCTTATTCAGGTAATTCTTGAGTATCTACACTGCATTACAGGAAGACATACTTCCTGTGACAAGAATATCACTCACTCGGTTTGAAATGGTTAAAATCTCTCCTGAGTAAGAGTGAACATAAAAATTGATGTACGTATTTTTTTTTTTATTTTTTCAAGACAATGCCTGCACTAGGAATAAATCCAGTGTCGCGGGGGACTTTACAAACATACATTAAACGGACACAAAGAACACCTAGACTTAGAACAACAATTTGTGGATTACACAAAGTGTTGTCCCATGTGGGGTTTGAATCTACAACACTCAGTGCAGAGAGCGAGAGAGCGGCGTGGCGACCGCTTAAATTACTAGGGCAACCGTGCAGTCAACTGTATTACAGTCAAATGTAACATGACAAATAAATCTATGTGTTGCTGAAGTTTGTTTTACGACTTCTTTCTAGCTATAACAATAATTACGTCCAAAAAGTGTTAACACTCAGCTTTATTTGACTCTTGACGGTTTTGCATAACATCGTAAAAGAGACTACATTATATAAAATATATTATAATGTACAAAAAGTCCTACAGACACAATCGATGCAGTATCCATAACCCAAATGAGTTGATTTCTTGTTATTCTTCGTGTATTTAACAAAGTTATTTAAAGAGAACCGCAAGTTGCAGTGTGTAACAACTAGGTTTGAACTGGTGCGGTCAGATGTAATAACGAACAACGTTAACGAACTGGCAGGAACAGAAATGGATATTTGAATATTTTCTGTTTTAAAATAGCTAAAAGCAATACGTTATAACTACACACCGTCGTTAGAAAAACTGAACTTAAAGGTTTAAATCACAAAATCTCATATAGACAATATTTAGCTAGCTTTAGTTTTTGATGTACGCTAATCAAACTCAAATCTTATTTTGTTTATTCTTAACACTGCTGAGTACAGGCCTCTCCTCAGAAAAAAAAAGATGTTGGTCTATTATACAACGTTGGTCTGTCACTTTGCTTTAAGGATATTAGATTTTATTAATAAAATCTATAATAATGTGAACATGATATTTAGATATATGAATTTAGTCAGGCACAATCTATATCAACCGACAACCGCTAAAAATGACAAAACAAAAATTCAAATGTCCTCGAAACAATAAAATACCTATCATACAACATATTATATAACAATAGTATATAACAAATTCATATCAAAATGCCTACCCTTACCCAATTTTCGTAATTACTACAATTATAATTAAACATAACAAAATTAATTAAGTGTATGTTACACACAGAGATCCTTATCAATCATATTCATTATTAGATGTTACGTTAAGTGTATATTACTTTACTTCATCTCGACTGGGTAAGGGCAAGTGTACATTAAAGTGTAGACACATTGAATGTTTTATGTATTTTGCAATGGTAAACTCAGTAGTTATTATTTTTGCCTTCTCCCATCTCAGGACGGACCTACGGGCAACCTGAACCTCTTCAAGCTACTACTCTTTCTGTCACATTTACGAGTTAGAGACTTAAGATACTTTCTGCATCTCACAAGAGTGGGTCACCGTACTGCATTGTCAACGTTCGCAATGAGTATGGTGACCACCACTCTTGGATTATATACATACATGCTTCCCATCAGGCAAGAGTCACTTTCCTAGGCTTCCATAAAAAAGAAACTTGTGACTTATAAACTGCAGACAATTGGGGCAGCGTTAGTCAGTACAAGTCTACTCGTTTACCCTAAAAATATTTTTGATTCTGTAGCACGAGTAATAACCTTTCCAAGGGTCACAATCTTACCTACGAGGGGGCGTTTTTAAGTTCGCGGAATGGAGGGTATTGAGTAATAATAAAAACACAAAATTATTTTTCTTTTTCTATATATTCCCCTGCAACACGAATACATTTTTCAGATCTTTCAATTAGTTTTTTTATTCCCTCGTAAAAAAAAGTTTTATCTTTGTCTGAAAAATACGCCGAAACCGCCTCCTTAACCTCCTCATCAGTTGAAAATTTCTTACCACGTAATTCTTTTTTCATTTTTGGAAAGAGATAATAATCACTCGGAGCCAAATCTGGACTGTAGGGTGGGTGATTCAAAATATCGAAGCCCACCTTATGCAGGGCAGCCAGTGCGACTCGGCTCTTGTGAACGGGAGCATTGTCATGCAATAGCAGGACACCTTTCGTTAATTTTCCCCGTCTTTTTTCTTTGATGGCTTCTTTTAACTGTTCTAAGATTGAAGCGTAGTATTCCCCCGTTATAGAAATGCCTTTATCTTTATAATCTATCAATAATATTCCTTCTGAGTCCCAAAAAATCGTTGTCATGAGTTTCCCAGCCGACTGTGAAACCTTAAATTTCTTGGGTGGTGCTGTGCCCTTTTTGTGCCACTGCATGGAGTCTTGTTTGGACTCGGGTTCATAATGATGAACCCAAGTTTCATCCCCAGTAACAATTTGATTCAATACGCCATCCTTGTCTTCATTGCAGAGGTCCAAAAACGCACGTGAACATTCCACGCGCTGTTGTTTTTGCAATGGCGTCAGCATTCTCGGCACCCACCGTGCGCTAACCTTAGTCATGCCAAGATGATCGTGTAAAATTTTAAAAATTGTTGTATCCGATACTCCAACCATTTCTGCGAGTTGTTTCTTTTTTAGTCGAGCATCTTCCAATACAATTTTTTGTACTTTTGCAATAACTTCTGGCGTAGTCACCTCAACGGAGCGCCCCGGCCTCGGGTCGTCTTCAAGTGATTCCCTGCCTTGTTTAAATAAACTATGCCACTTGTAGACCATTGTTTTTCCTGGGCAAGAATCCCCGTAAACCGATGACATCTCATTGAGTATGGTTTGAACAGACTTTCCTTGCTTAGTAAGGAACTTTATCACCGCACGGAATTCAATTTTCTCCATTTTTTTCACTTCGTTCCCGATTAAAATACTTGGTCAACGATAGTTTAATAACTAATGATCCAATCACAACAAATTTTACTATGCAGACTAATTATGAGTCACTGAATACGGTAGGCATCAAAAGAGCGCGTTTACCCGCCTTTTTCACTGTCATTCCGCGAACTTAAAAACTTACCCTCGTATTTATAAAACGGGAAAGTCAAAACTCTTACAAACCAAAATATGTAAAAGGATGATAGATTATTGACATTTATTTTATCCTGTACTAATGCACTCGTTTCAGAGAATATTCAAGTCTTTCTCTTATATAAAATATCACAGAAAGTTATGATCATATTTTAGAATTATTCGGCAGACCAAAGCTATGATCTACGAATTACTTTCGTTTAGAAAGTTTGAACACAAATCCAATTATATTACGAATCTATTATAAAAAGTAGTGAGATAGTAAACTTTTAATAAAATAATCTAACATGAACTAAGAATATTTGTAACCATTCTCTATGTGGTGGCGGTTTAAGTATACAGAGTGTTACCTACCGTATTCTTACCATGGATATCGTTAGAGGCGACTAAGGGAATAAAATATGCAAAACAACATCACTGTAAAGAAAAGAAAAACTTGAAACAAACACCATACCAATCCATTTTAACTGCCTCGGTGGTGCAGCGGTAATGAATGCGACTGCTATGCTTGAGGTTTCGGGTTCGATTTCCGGGTCGGACCAAATGTTTGTATGATCTTCAAATATTTGTTTCGAAGTTTGGGTATTTTCCATGTATAATATGTATATATTTACAAAAAAAATATATATACATGTATTCTATCAGTCAGTCTAGTTATCATAGCACAAGCTCTGCTTAGTTTTAAACTAGACGATGTTGGTTTTAAATGTCCGAAATATTTCTTTATTTATTTATCATCTGGCCAGCGTGATATAGCAAGCCAGGGCTTCCTTATTAAGAAGAGGCCTTGCCTGCACCAGCAGTGGACTGTTAAAGGCTGTTGATGATGATTCACAACCAAGGATGTCGATAAAATGCCCGGTTTCATCGGACTCATACCAAAATCTTTGAAATCGACAGGAAAATGAATTTTATATTATTTAAAACTAAGCCACTAAACCTAGAAATGAATAACATAAGTAGTGTTGATATGAAACATCTTTTATCTCTCTCTTCTGTAATCTGTGAAAGTGTGAAAAGGGACAAAAATGTGTAAAGAAGTGCTCGTAGTGTACTAAATCCACCAGTTCAAAATTTTGTAGTCGATTCGTCTTTTCTACTGTCTTACTTAAGATACAGTCAAAGTGAAATACTAAACTTTAAAAATATATGTCCCTTAGATCATTGATAAATCTAGATAGACTCAAAGCTGTGAAAGTGTCGGAAAACAAGGACTTCTACTGTTAACTGTTAAATCCTTCTCTGCTGATGCTGTGTTTCTGTCACAATCAACACAACAAAGTTGACCCATTTTATATGGTTCTCTTGAGCGACGATTAATTTACAAAGTCTGAATAATGTAAAACATATTCTTTGAAAAATTAAATATTAGAGTTTGCAAGACGATTATAAGCATTTGTAGATTGGCTAGATAAAATTGTACAGTGGTAGCTATTAACAATTATCGCAAACATCCGTGATTAGATGTCTTATTAGTGTTTGTAATTTTTTTGTTTAGCTTCTAAACAAATTTGAAAAATTACGTAATGTATTGTTTTGATGTGTAAACTTTTTAAACTATTTCTGATAGAGCTTACCGCATGACTCTAAAATAGATTACGCAATATTCCACAAACTTGTTTTTAGAGTTTAGAAATGACATTTAAATTACGAACTTTTTATACCAAATTACTTTAAGAGGACACATGGACAGTGTCGATAAACAAACGTAAAGACGAAGCATTGATTTTATATAACGCCAATAATTAGTTTCATCTAAACAGATCAGCGAATTTAAGCTTTTATTCAATCAATGAAACAGTAACAGGTGATCTTAACTATCTCATTTAATTTCTTAATTTCAACTTTAAAAGAAACATACATTTTCACTATTTTACTACAAAACTGCAACGATGATGATTGCCTACCAAGTAATAATGATTTAATATAACCATCTGAATACATTACTTTTTAATATCCGTACACAGTAAAAGTATTGTACTAATTTTTACTGCACCAACTGTAGTAATATATTTGTATCAAGCTAAAAAGTTACGAATTATATACATTATTAATGGAACTGTTGAATAATGCATAGCTAAGGGGCTTTGAAAGCTTTAATGACCAAAAATAAACAGTGTACGCTCATATACATTTGATAATTAATGCTAAAATATTTCAGTTTCAAAGTATTTGAGCATCATATTAGCCTCCACGTATAATTAATTTTAATGCTAAGAGCTCACTATCAGATGTGTTGTTAACTTTTGACGATAACGAACACTAGTGTAATTTGGTTTGTTGTAATGTTTTATTGTTATCAATAGCATCTGAAACATGGCAATGCATGTTACAGCTGTACAGTTTTGAAACAGTTAATCATTAAAATGAATTCATTGAAAAAAGCTAGGAAACATCCGAGATTTCTTGAACGGAAGTGCCTTCCAAAATGGTGACATATTTTTCTAGGTCTACTCTGAAGTGTTAAAAATTAGTAAGTGATTTTTAATAAACTTCAGCATCTTCAATTTAAATATCCGCAAAAGAAGGTATTTTTACCATCACTTTAAGAAGACTTTAAAAACACATGAGTGCTGAAAATTAAACTTTTTAATAATATACTCGTATGTAACAAATTTAAAAATGACGAGAATTCAGTTACACCAAGTTATACACGTACTGTAACATATGTTGATCTGTTATACTATAAAAGTCGTTAAATTCTATATACTGTAAAGTCGAAAAAAAAGCAAAATAAGTGAAACAGAAAGAAACATTTCATAAAATATTGTAAATTAGATATTTTCCGTGTTTATTTTCGGGAATGGTGCAAAAGGTGCATACGGTTTCAAGAACTAAGGGCTCCAAGCCAATTTTACCAGCAAGTGAAGCCTGCTCATCGACGGATGAAGTTCTGGCAAACAAAACATTCCGATGTCGACATAGGACGAAAACTACGGGGAAACAGGATTGATTTTGTGTATGTTTGTATTTTCGGGAATTAGTTTCCGATACCGGCAATCTTTCTAATAACTTAAATCTTCCTGTTTGTACCGACTTAATCAACATCTTTAGCAGGATTTAATAGTCTACTGCTGGATTTTGGACTCTCCTTAGGAAGAAGATTTTCGCCCGCACGAGTTTGTTTCAAGATATCCTTCTGTTTGCAGCACTGTTCTCCTGCTGAGTTTGCTTTTTTAGTCGTCTCTTGGGTTGTATCAATTCTTAAGAAAATTGTATGGAAATCACACGGTATAAATATATATATATATATATGTGTATAGAAGTATAGTCATTATCAACATTCAGGACCAGGCAATCTCTAGTATAGGTTTACGTTAACATTTTCTAATATGATTCTACATATTTTTTAAAATTAACGCTAATGATAATTTGAATGAGGCTGCTCTCCTTGTTCCAGTTTTCATTTCAATGGGACTTTGTTCAAGTAAGTTTTCCATCTATTTTTTAAATCCCACCTATTTTTCCAAAAATAATTTCAGAAACACATGGTTTAATTTTAAAATCCATTACTCTCGTCTCAGACGTGATTTAAAAAATATAACAAAAAAGTGTTTTTATTATAATTTTTCAGCTTAACTTTTTGCTAAACTAAACTAAGATAAAATTAAGGCACAGCTTCTTATACGATGACTCATTACTTATTGAGAACTCTGGTTAAGCTGTAGTGCTACTATCAGCGAGTTAAGTAACTATATTATATTATATTAACTGTCTCAGCTGTAAATCAGGCGATCAGGTGATTTTGTCTTAAATGTAAAACTTTAATTAATTTAGATAAGTATCCAAGCACCATGTATTTGATAGCTTGTTTCTCTTTAAATTCAGTTACGTTGTCTTTTGAAATCTGCTTATCAGGTACAATCGTCTTTGTAACAGGTTTTCAAAGTTGTAGCTAATGTTATCACCTATGCTATCAATATGCTAACAGAGACGTATCTTTTTCTTCTTCCGATCTTCGGCTTCTAAATGCGAGAAGCCGAAGATCGAACCAAGTGAAGTGCAATTAAAGCGGGCTATTTTTAACAGTGGACCGTGATTGGTTAACGATGAACGTATCTTTTATTTTTATTCATCAACCCTATATAGAAAATTTGTATATGTGATCGAAACTTTAAGTTATTTTATGTTCACCTCAAAAACTCATAAACTTCTAAACCGATTTTACTCAAATTTTAACATGATACACAATCCACTTCAAAGGTTGTTTTTGAATATTTTACACTTCAAGATTGTTAATAATTTTTCAGTTATCTCATTTCTCTCATTTAGCGGATAGTTCGAAGACAAGAAATATTAAACTGATGTTAAAGCTTTTAGTTCAAAGTAGAAAGAAGGCATTACTGGTCATTATCATAGGTGAAGAAGAAGTTTATTCCAGACTTTTATCTAATCCGCTCTCACTTAAACGTACCCTGAGCCGAAACAGTACCTCTCCCTCCTTGCAATTGCAACCGCGCGCAAACTGCGTGACGAAATGATAAAAACTGCGTTCGCGCACACCTCAAGGCATTCGTTTCTGCGCGTGTACCGCGTGGTGACAGTAGAAAATTTAGTACCAAAAGTGACTAATAATCACCAAACACGTTGCGTAAAAGTGCCAGTGTTTTTATTGTAGAGACTTTGGCTTGTGACTTAATTTTCCAATTTAAAGGTGATTTTTTTATTTTTTATTTCGTTATTTTACAGCAAGTGTGATTCTCGGATATTATTTTGCGGTAAGAGTTTATGATGCTAATTATATCAATATTATCCAAATATGAGCCAGTTTTTGCATCAATCGAAATGAAATTAATTTTATTTATAACAGTTCACTTTTAATCTATATTCTGAGGATGAATGACTCTTGTATTTGAGAAATATAAATAAATTTAATAACTCAGGAATTGACTTTACTTGCATTTTTTTGAATAGCTGGCATAAACACGCAAAAAGAGACAGGTACAGATACCTATAGCGTTGGTGCAGATGAAAATCACGAGGCTTGCCGGTATTTACCTTACTGGAGTCTGCGGTCAATGCCTCCGCAGAGAAATTGCTAAGGCCAAGTGTACATTATCTACTCCCAATAAATAATATTCATATACACGTACTGGTGCACTTATGTATTATGTAACGTATTTATTTTGTACTTTGTGTCGTACACACTACCTCATTATATAACTCCAATATTAAAATCTACTCTTTTTCATAAACAGTAAATAATTTTATATTAAGTCTATAACAGTTAATATACTTTGAAATTAAGCTAAAATACAATATATTTACATACCAGCGTCCTTATAGAAATTTATACATGGATGCATAGGGTTCCCACCAAAAAAGTAAGGGACCATTTATTTTTTAACTTGTGGTAACCCCTTCCGGCCGTCTCCCCACCGGGGTTTACGGCGGGGTGGTGTGTCGGAATTGGACCGACTAAAACTACACGGTGTGCCACTCTGCGCCTGACATAGGAGGGATCCGGGAACAGCTGCTAGTAGGGCCCCAAGCCAACCTCATTTGTTGGTGGTGCACCTGCTGGATCCCGATTAACGACAATAGGTTCGCTACTTATTGCGTGGGACTAAAACACTGGTGAAAAGTGGACATTTAATATGCCTCTACCTGTGACAACAGACGTAATTTGACGTATATATGTACGAATTTATAAATAAATCTAGTGTCACATTTATTAAACAGCTCAACGCTTGTAAGCTCATCAAGAATGTTTATCGGTTTTTCAGCAATAATACCTAAGGTTAATTATATTAGTTCCAGTTCAATAAAAACTATTTTTTATGCAGTCATCATAAATGTGTTTAATATATTTGTACATTACATAATAGTTTCAACATTTCTTAAGAATTAGTATTCTTAAGACATATTTTTTAGTTATCCCATCATGTTATTGAAAGCTGACATTTTTACGCTGTCAACATTGAGACTCTAACCGTTGAAATTATTTTTATAAGTGATGCATACTTCAAAGTAATGTATGTGCACGCCATGGACGCATAAAAAAACATCAATGTAATGGGTCAAATGTAGTTGGATTAAGAACATACAGTGTCACTACCTCTATCAATCCTGTAAGTGTTGTAAGAGGTGACTAAAGGAGCAAATTATCCAGGACCATACCAACCCATCTTACCAGCATCATATAGTAAAACCTCCTCTATAAGGAGGTGCTTATATCCAGTAGTGCACTATTAAAGGCTGTTAACGTGACACGCCAGGGAATATTGAACTGTACACATTGTATTAAGAAAATGATATACGAGTATCTTTGTTATAAAGTAAACTATAGGTATTTCGGATTTTGTTATTGAAACAACTATTTCTTACAATATCGTGCTTGTAAAAACAAGGTACTAATGCTCATGTTCTCCTTGTACAAGGACAGCGTGCATCTTCCCTTAAGTCTTAAGAGAAATTGGCGGCATATTCAAGTGATCGTAAATCTCCGTACTAAATGAATATATGATTCTCAATAAGTAAGCAATAAAAATGCGCATTGTCTTAACTAAACTGCACCGTGTCACTAAAAAAAAAAAAACATTTTTCTTTATTCTGTTCGTAATTCGTTTGCCTGAATTAATGATATACGTTTAATTAACATTTCTTTTCTAATTCTCTAACAGTTTAACAAAATGCCCGCCCCTGAGAGGAATATTTTGCGTGTCGTATTGTCTATTTTTCATACGTTAGGATAATAAGATACTTCACCTTCTTAAAATCACGCCTAGTGATTGGCTCGAAAATGAGTTAGGTAAAATGAAAACAAAAGAGTAATATGAACGGTAAATAGCGCTAATAATTAGTGAAAATTCCGATAATTCTGATGAACTGAAACAAATGATAGAGAATATTAACAAAATGCAGATATTACTACAGCTGTGTATCATTAAATGCTCATGGTAATCCCCTCATCTGGGTTAAACCCAATGTATGTGAAATAATTAAGCCGTTACATCATCGTAATTGCATTGTATATAAAAAATAGTTTTCGGTTATTAACTCCAAAAAAACTGTTTCATTATCTACAACTCAATATGACTTTTAGACATTGTCAAGTTATTTATCTTATTTAATTTACAATGCTTATTTACTGACTTTAAACTTTGGTTCTAACTATTAACTTCATTATATATTTTTACGGAAAAAAATCATATTTAAAAATAAAAAGTTTTCATTACAAAAAATAATTGTATTGTCTCGGGACGTCTGTCAGACGCGAAACGCCGTGATTATTTATAGAAATAATGAGTGCTAATGTAATGAAAGGTAAACAGGTATTGTACAGGTGATAAGATAAATAAAATGAAATAATAAATTACAGCGTGGCGACTCATGGCATGCTGACATAAGAAGCGTCACCACGCAAAAAGGTCGTCTGACCATTAAATCTTTCACATTAATAATGTAAAAATAATAATTTTAAAATTCATCGAGTCAAGCAAATAAACTTGACTAATGACCAAACTAAAAAAACAAAAAACCAAAAATGTTGATCACATCTTTTCTTTTAAATGTGTAAATTAAAAAAATAATAATTACGCTTTTGTTGTCATAATCATGTTTGTAAACAGCGAATAATGAATTTCAAAAATGTTTATTTATGTTAATTTTTGAAAAATATACTTTTTTTATTTAATTATACACTAATATTACGGTTACATATTTTATATTTATTTTAGTTTGCATAACGATGTACCTGAGCGTTTTTTTTTCCAATATAATAATATGGATTAAACACTAAAAAGTCTTTTGAGTTCGAGCTTTAACCATGACAAATAATACTATTAAAAAAAAAATTTTTGCCTCGTCTATGGTTTAACTTAGATCGCCAGCTGCTTGAGTTTCATGAGCCAGTATAATTCGTAGTACTTGTCATTAAGCGAAATTAAGTATGAAAACACGTCAAACAAACAAAAGTTGATTCTAAGCAACTTGTGCCAATAAACTAACTATAAATTGCTTGTTGATTCTCTCAGGTGTTTGTTGTATTCAAACATTCTCATGGATATGAGATTGTATTGAAGCACAAACAAAAAAGGTATGTTTTCAAGTAATAATCTCCATTAACCTTGTGATGACAGTCAAAGAAATCAATTCATTTTATTTATTATTTTAAAAGTATTAACAAAACACCTCATTAATTTCTAAAATTTAGCAAAAACGAATCATTATGATTTATAAAAATTTTATTCTTCATGTCTTAATTTGCCACCTTTAGGGGTGGAATTTTCAATTAAAATAAATGGGACCAAACAAAGTAAAGTAAACTTTTTATTTCGTATAAAACAAAAAATAAGTAAAAAAAATCGGTTCTGACGTAACAAATGTAAAAAAGCAAACCGAAATGCGACGCTCCTTCTTTTTTGAAGTCGGTTGAAAATACAACCGCTAGATGTTTGAGCAAATCATCTTTTTACCTTTCTAAATAATTGCATCGAACGTTAGATACAGTTATTTATTACAATGCCGCCGCTGACTTCCAAGCCAGCTTATTATAGCGAAATGTACGGAAGTCACGTCTTTCTCGCTTCGAGTTTTTTGGTGTTCGAATCGAGTGCTAATGGAATTTTAAATGATTGTGATTGGTCTTCGGACGTGGTATTTTTTGCTGTAATAAACTGGGTAGCTGTAAAAACGGGATTGGCTAGTGTGACACTATAGTTAGCAGAGACACGTATACAGTAAATTTGTGGTTTTGCCCCGTAGAGAGGATAGATGATAGAAGACTCACAAAAGGAATTTATAGAGCAAACACTTACTGACCAAATCGGTAATATTCTGAAGGGCCATGTGAAAAGTACCGGAAACCGGTGTGCATACATGCAGCGGTTAATGAATGTGGATAAAACAAAAGAGATGTAAAAACCGTAGTGAGTGCAGATCAATTGCTTCTGCTTACTCCTCTGAGAAATAGACGTGACTTTATGTTTATACACTAAGTCGGCTATTAGCCGTTAAGTAGTTTTTTTCTCATTACGCACTTTGCCTTCTATCTACTTTTAAACATACTCTAAACGCTTTATGTTCTAATAAGTGACTAGACATATTGTAAAATATTAAAATATCTCTTCGATATGTTCCTTTAAATCAAAGGAAGCAATTATGTTTTTAATTAGTCTATAATTTTGTAAGTTTGTCTTTCATCGCTTCATTCGCTCAAATTAATAAAAATATTCAAACAAATAAAATAACCAGTAAACTGAAGAGCGATTTAAGAAAATGAAAGAAGAAAAGTTATTGCACCGACTTCAAATTTTGGAAAAAAAAAACAAAATCTGATATTATTCTAAGTGCAATGCCGTGCCCATTGTTCCCATAATAACTAGTTACTATTACATTGCACATCAGTTAGTATGCTACAGTAAAACACTGTAAAAGAACGTAATTTAAAATTCTGTCTAAATAAAATAAATGTGTAAAACTTTGATAAAATTAATTATTTTGTGGTAAACAAAAGATCAAAGACGCGCTAACTGTCAAATCAGAATTAAATGTTAAAACTAAACACTTTTAATTAGCATATTCGTATTACATTGTGATTCTCGAAACTCAAACTTATGATTCCAATCGCTGTTCTTTTGTTTGTGAAATAGTCAAAACTTTATTTTTAGTGCTTTTTTATCATATTATAAAATTGGTAGGTACATCTTCAAAAATTGTATTGAGAAGTGACGCTCACGAGACCATTAGTGTGCAGAAACATTTTTTTATTTTAATGGTACTTAGTAATTTAGCATTAACTTAAAATATTTCTAACTATGAAAACAATAGTTTATGAATCCATAAGCATTTACTAATGGACTTTAATATGACAATTCGAAATATGAATACTATGCAAGACATATTGACTACAAATGAAGCTATTTTTTTTTCATAAACGATCGAAAAAATACTTATTGCATGCCCAATATGTATTTTTTCGATTTTTTATGGAAATTTGAAAAGTATTGCTAAGTGCAATGGACTAGATATTAGAATTTTGTAGGAACATATTTTAATGCCAAGTAATAATTCATAATAATACCTTACATTTAAGCAGAACTTGAATAAAGAATTTTAAGTATAGTATTTTGTTATGTAAATAGAAAAAACAACCAGACATTCCTAAACAAATGGCTCCTGGGCCTTCGCCCTCGGTCTAAAAGTGAAGTTGGTTGAGTTTTGTTACAGCACCCTCTATTATTTCAATGTAGAACTACTAATCAGCTTGTGCGAATTATTATATAATGTACAATTTAATAGAATTCTGCCTACATGGTTCGTTTTGAAAATATTTCGTTTAGAATACAGCAACAAGATGGCGCTGCTTTGACTTTCAAATTATATCAAAGTAAACCAAATCAGTTTTCCTGTTTATATATTCTGCGTTCTCAGTTTTTATGTGTACGGCGTTTCTGCAAATTAAAACTGGACTAGGTTGCATGTCCATGCATGCATGGTAATCCGTAATTATGAAGACGAAACAGAGCGGGACATTGTGGCCGCACGAGAGGCAAAGCCGTTGTTCAACAGCCAACTGGTGAAAGTTGTTCAAATACTCACTAAATTACTTTTTTCGTTGCATGAAAATGGTCACGCTAAGCAGAATGTTAGGTAGTTACAGAACAATTTTTTGTCAAGTAAAAGTTAATGTTTTATAACGGGTTTAAAGAATTTTATTGGCGTTTCTGATTGTTATCATTTTCGATGTCTTATTTCATTGGAGAGCGGTCAGTTCTTTATTTGTTTTTTTAATTATTTGTACTTTTATTTAGTTTTCGTGTATCATAATTTACGTAATATAGTAAATTGCCCTGTCGATTACATGCAATTAGTTTTTATATTTATATCGTGCATGATATGTCTGTTTTATAGTCAGTATATAATAAAATATAGGTGTTTTTATGCAATGGCTCATAACACTGGGTTATTAGATTTAATGATTTAAAACTATGCAGACTTAACTATCACTTGTTAAATTGTGGTTTCTGTATAACCAATTCACTTGAATTAATTTAACTATTGCCTTGGCTCTACCTACACATAAACGCCTAAATCAGTTCACAAATATTGATATTCATTTTATTTTATTGATATTTTCACTATGTAGGTATGGGTAGGCAATATATTTATTCATAATACTAATAACATTATAAAATAAAATTGAAAACATAGATGAATTGAGTCAACTCGAGTTTATTACTTAACTTGTTTGTGTGTTGGATTGCCTTTAACTTGAGATAGAATTAACTGACCAAGAATAAATTTACATTAAAAAAAATCTTTGGGAAGTTTTTAAACGTCACGTAATTTTAGAAAATTTACTATGTGAAGAATTTAATACAAAAGTGACTGTTAAACAAATATGTGAGTGCTCCTCACATTTAAAAAGGTATTCGATAAAACACCAATTGGTATGCGTAGCCAGCACAACAGCGGTTCATCAAATATATTTCATCAATCATCATCCGCAATTACACAATGCAATACTTAATTAGTTCCTTAATGTGTCAGATACAAAGTTTCTCTTTGACGCTTACATCGTATGACAACTGTGAAGGTTAATCCGCGATGTGTTTGACTGAATATTGCAACGGTCTGTTTGGTTTCGCACATGTGCATCAAATATTCAAATGGGGGTTATAAATCACACTTTATGTGATTAAGTACCAAAAAGGCCACCGATTGTAAAGCTGTTTAGATGTTTTAGATTTAAATATTACAATGCGGCTTTACATAATTCTTTCAGAAGTTTTTTTGCGTATAGATGTTGGGTTTGAGGTAAAGCGAAAGACGATACAGGGTTCTCGTGATAAACTTTCAGCAGACGTACTTTACTGTCAAGTTAAAACAACTACAAAGTTCAAACAAAGACATCTTATGCATCGTACGTTGTGTTTGTCATTGTTTTTTAAGAGAGGGTATTGCATACAACCAGCGTTGTAACAAATATGTTGTACGGTGGGACCTAACTTCTGTAATTAGGTTCGTCTACATATGCTCCATGAACTTTTTCTTCATGTTTCTGCATGTTCTTTTTCCTCTAATTACGGTACTGCGAACGAAAATCATAACTGTAGCTACTGTTATGAATGCGAAAATTTGTTTTAATATTTGTTATTCAATGCATGCTGAAAAAATGTCGGCAATAGCTACTATTTATACTGGAATAACATTAAATTTCAATTTGAATTGATTAAATCGAATTTATCTCGAGTAAATTCCATACAAGCGTTGCATTTTCTCCTCAGGACCAGTCGATTCAGCCAAGATGACGCTAGAACAACCTGCTGGTGAAATGTGGCAGAAAATTCGTGAGGAGTTGAACGAGAAGGCGGACTCCAAAGAGGCCGATCTTGCACACATCAAGGAGTGGCTGAAGAAGGAGCCTCATCTACCTGATGAGTTTGGTGTGTACACTATCAGTTTACATTCACCTTTAAATTTCTGCATAATATTTGATTCGCAATTTATCAATAATCTCCAGGCGATATCTAGTACCTTTAAGAGCACTAATTTGTAAGAACTCCACAGCAAAACGGACGAGATTAGTTTGTTGGTCACTAGACCATTAACGACCCTGACTGCTAAACCAAAGGTTGTGGGTTTGACTCTCACCCAGAATAAATAATTACGTAATGAATCTCTGTTCTTCTATCTATTGTCTGTATGTATTTAAAAAAATATAAACATGTCTATTTGCAGTTTGTTACCGTAACACAGGAGTGTGTGAGGTTATTTTTATTGTTTGAAAAACACAGTATTTTTGCCGTTCAGTATTTTTAAAGATGAAATCTACTTTAATAAGAATAAATTGCCGTAATGCTTAACAGATGACCAGCGCATCATGACCTTCCTCCGTGGATGCAAATTCTCCTTGGAGAAGACCAAACGTAAACTGGACATGTACTTCACGATGCGTGCAGCGGTCCCTGAGTTCTTCAATGACAGAGACGTCACTCGTCCTGAGCTGCAAGAAATTTTAAATATGATGTGAGTAAAAACTAACTTCTGAAAGGGACAGGATAAAGCAGAACACTGGTAAAAACATCTCACTTCACTCCTATCGGTCAGAGTTCGTGTAAGATAAAATCTTCAAACATCGCCCAGCACTTTCTGATAACCCTTAAATGATTTGACTAATACGTTCTTCATAAATACAGGTAACCGCTTACTGTCATGCAATCTGAAAAATTTCATTTAAATTACATGTATTATTCAACAAAAAAGTATGGAAAATTCTAGAAGATGGATGAACACATAAATATGTCTTTTTTTTTATAAATACTCGGTAAAACTGACTGACATTTGAGCCTATTTTTAGCAAATGACGTATATTTAAATAACCGTGAATTTAAAAATTAATCATTCATAGTTACATTTTTTGCACCAGCTTATTAATTCCAAATATATCAAATCTTTGTTATGTTTATATATTACACATTTCAAATAATTGGCCAAAGAGAATCATTTTCTTCTCTATAAATATTTGTCTCAGAATTTGGGTGTTGCTATGTATGATATGTTTGGTTTTGCAAAAAAAAGTGTAATTACATTTGTAGGAGTTGTCTAGTACATATAGTACAAACTCTGCTTAGTTTGGGAATGAATAGCGTTGTGTGTCATACGTCTGAAGTTTTTTTTTTGCATATACTTTAAGGTCGTTCTTATTTTGATGACAAGGTTATGTTTATGTTTCAGTCAAATGCCCCCACTGCCTGGACTTACCCCAGAAGGCCGGCGAGTTATTGTCATGAGAGGTAAGTTCAAAATCTATTAAACTGATTAATTTTGGTGATTAGGTTCATCCCTATCAAAATCATTATATTACAAAATAATTGAGGTTTCATTTTGTTTAGTTTATACGGTAAAGGGTTTTTAAAACCTGGAATCGTAATAATCCCTTGTTGTGTCATTCCACTTTTAGTCGAAAAAGAAAGGTGAACTTAGATCGGATTCAGGAGAGCTTAATTTAACTACTACTAAGTTCTGATATGACAGGAACTAGAAACTGTATAACTGTTCATTCACAGGTGTTGACAAAGAAATCCAGACACCGAATGTAGCAGATGCCTTCAAGCTAGCCCTTATGTTGGGTGACGTCAGATTGGCAGAAGAGAAAGAAGGAGTTGCTGGAGACGTTTATGTCTTAGATGCCTCGGTAGCTACTCCTACACACTTCGCCAAGTTCACACCTACCCTTGTCAAGAAATTCCTAGTCTGCGTACAGGTTTGTAACTTTGGCTATATTATCTCTTCATCTGAATGTGGAAGACTACAAGCTGTATGTTACGATCATGGCGAATGGCGTTATATAATAAAGACGCTGTGTATATATATATATGTTAATAATATTAATAATAATAATAATATCTCTTTATTGTACACCAGATTAAATTTATAAGTGACTTAAAGCTAAAGAAGTACAAGTGGCGGCCTTATCGCCTATTGGCAATCTCTTACAGGCAACCATGGGATGGAAAGAGAGCATGAGATGGATAGTATAAGGTAGTGCCTGGTGTATTAGAAGTATACATCGATATCAGTGGTACCTGTGTGAACCTTACACTGTCACGATCACAGTCATGCCTTTTACCTCCCCTAGCAGGGCGTAAAAAAGCATCTTACTAGGCCGTCATAGTGTGGGTCACCATACTGCATTGTCTTCATTTGAAATGAGTATGGTGACCACAGCTCTTGGATTCTATTCATGCTTTCCATCAGGCAGAGTAGAGTCACTTCGGTAGGCTCATAATCTGAAAAAAAAATGCTTTATGGTTAGTGACCATGACTAGTTAGCTGAAGGTCGTGAATTTAATTCGCAACTAGAACATAGAATAATTGCGTGATGAGCATAATTATTAATTCTGTATCTGGGTATGATTTCATTATAACATATGACAATATACTTCCAGTCTATTTACTACGGCAGCCAGTCTTAACGGAGACCAGCCTATCACGCAGGTGATATTATTTTTCGTTAAAGGCAAAAGCGAAGCAGATTCTTACAAAACAACTGGCAGAATGAATTTCTACATAATTGTTATCTAATATTATTAATAGTATCTATATGCGTATATCTGTATGCTATAAGTAAATATGTATCTGTTTATACGTATATAGTGTATAGGTTTAAGTATAGGATAGGTTTATGTGTTATGTTTGTTTGACGTATCGTTATTTAACTTATTCTCATACACATATCAACCAAAATGCACCTACCTCCTGTTTTCTCTGCCTCATCCAATGGTTGACTGGTAGAGCCTGAGATGCCTCGGGCATTAATATCGTCAATGCACCAAATGTGCTAGATGTGTAAATAAATAAATATTATAGTGAAATGTGTGCGCAAACACAGGTGTGCACTCTCTGTTGCCTTAACTTTTACAATGCGGTGGAACGGTCATCTGACACGACTGGGGAGAGATAAGGCGCAGGTCCAACAGCTTTATGTGCTCTCAGAGGTTCGGGAAGCTAAGAACTCCACGTTGTTATTAATCATTTGTTTAACTAGAAAAATTCAATAACACTTTTTTGACCCGGCCCGGAAATCGAACCCAAGACCACTTGATCGGCAATCGCCTATACTAACCGCTAAACCAGCGTGGCATATATGTATTTGGTAAAATATATGTATGTCTATCATTATTTCTTATCAATAATTATGATTAAAATATTCATAAATAACATCTTTAATACAAACATTTTTATTATACAAATTGTTGGTTTATCGCACATAGCCATCTCAATAAAAACCTTTGTTTGAGCTTACTGTGAAATCTAAATCCGGATATTACATTCAAATTATAAATTTTTATAAATTACCTTTATACATAGTATTAAAGTTAAAGATAGATTAAAAACTCTATCTACGAAGTTATAACATATTAAACCAATTTGTGTTCCGGTAAGTTATGAAAGTTCCTAAAGTTGACAAATGAAAGGATCGAATCTAACTATAGAAATTATTAAATAGAAAGTGAAATATAATTACGGCGACTGTAGTTAGAATATAAACAGAAGAATAAAGTTACCGAACATTAACACTGAATCAACCATTCCATTTACGGATATATGTCGATTTTCACCGAATCAATTTTATAAAAAGCTGTTTACAATTAGTATCCGAACTACTACTTTTTTTGTTAATACGATTAAATCCTCATAAATGTGATCATGTTGAAGCCATTAAAATATAACGATTGCTATTAGTAACAAATCCGCAAAATTAATACTAAATATATTTTTAATTAAATTTTGTACAGTGGTAAAAAACATATATTTAAGAAAACTTGGATAAACCTGATAGGTATACGATAGAAAAAGACTATATGAGAATTAATATGATAAATACCTATAATCTACTTGAGATTTCGATTTGTGGATGTTAGAGTTTGAGTCACAAAGACTTAAGGAAGCATAAGCGTACTCATATCTAAATTTATATGTCAATCGGTGTCTTGAACCTTTGAAGAGTTTCTTTTTATTTTTATCAGTGTTCTTTCAACAACATCGCTTAAATTGTCGTAGCCAGCTTTGCAAGCAACTTATCTGTCGATCACAATAAAATGCACGTATTGTTTGGAAACAACACTATTGTGGATCAATTTTGCGTTTGTTGTTTGTTTCAAGCGTTTCAGTTCGTGTGCGTAGGTATTTACGCTTCTCGAAATAAAATGAAGCAAATATAGAGTATAGTACTAGATTTAAAGCTTTCTTTTGTTAGCAGTTAGAAGTATTTAATTAATTTTGTAGATAAAACAATTGAATAAAAAAATTCTTCTAACTCATACAAAATGCTAGCTAAACCAAAAAACAACTTGTATTTTTTTAATCAAGAATAGAAGGAAAAGATATCCAAATCCATTTTTTTTTAAATTATTTTTTAACTAAAATTATTTTGCTGTAATTTGCACGGCCAAAATTAAACAATATGTAGTACATTTTTTTTTGTAAAAATGAACAAAATTAAATCAGTGCTTCCTTTATATTGCACAACATGGAGTATGTTAGTTAATTTAATTTTACCGAATAAAAATCTTAGTAAAGTAGTATAATTACGAACTTATATTAATAATATTATTACTTTTTGTTGATTAGGAAGCATACCCCGTGAAACTGAAAGAAGTCCACGTCATCAACGTGTCGCCCCTTGTTGACAAGATCGTCAATTTCGTCAAACCCTTCATCAAGGACAAGATCAAAGAAAGGGTAAGAAATTATAAATACGGTTAATGTTACTATAAATATTGTAATATTATTGATCTATATCATTTGTTCTTTTACTTGCTTGCAATCTGACAGAGTAACTCTCATCAAAGGGACGGAAATATGTAAGCAGGAAGCATCAGAAACGTGCGATGTTTGAGTAGACCAATGAGTGCTCGCGGTAACAGAGTTAACTGTCAGATGTTACATGTCATATGCGACTACTGTAAAGCTAACTGATTTCTATAAAAATACATTGAGAAATATTATTACTTAAAATAAAATCTACTAGCTGCTACAACGTTTTGCAGCCTCAACAGTTCTAAAGGAAGTTGCAAATCATGTCAAAATTCGAACTAAACCGGTGCAGAGATTTTAGAGTTTTTGAAATGTCCACATATCAATTTAACAATTTTATTTATATAGATTATCACAAAACTGAAACGTTTTTTAGATCTTCCTGCACACTGACACCAACGATCTCTACAAATATGTTCCTAAGGATATGATGCCTACTGAATATGGTGGAAACGCTGGCCCCATGAACGACCTTCACAGTAAGTATACTAGTATAGCATTTTATTGTATTAGAAATATACATTATGATCATTATAAACTTGATCAAATAATAGTCAATAAATGTAATAGTTTTAAGAGGAAATTTCTCATTTCTTGGTTATCATTATAATAATTTAATAACCAGAAACGCATGGGTGAAATTAGGTAACGCTGTTTCCCATATTCTATTTACCCCTACTGAAAAGTCTTTTAAATAATAGTATATTTAGAACTTTTTCCCTATTACTGCCACCGATAGAGATGTATGGAATCTTCTACGTCATGTATCCCTACTACTCGCATTGGTAGAGATTTTTTTTTAGGATGACATCTTTTTTGATATGGTTTGTTCCGGCATTTATTGTAACAAACATTAAACATTGATTTTGAAATACATATAAATACGTACATATCTACGTAAGTAGTGTAAAAAATTTTTAGCAACTCTCATTTCATATTCTGATTATGCATAGTTTTTAGTTCACAGCCAAGGTTAGGTCGTTTTTATTTTAAAAAAATTTTTTGCACTGTAATTTTTTTTTTGGTTGCTTCTTTATTTCTTTCCAAGATTGTTTCCTCATAGATACAATTAATCTACTATGATAAATATAACGATTTATTATTCTTACTCAGAATAATATTTTGTTTACAAGATCAAAAAGACCAATAGCGTAATAATAAACGTAACAGGTATAGGTATAGAAATAAAAGAGTCCGTGACCTCAACACAATTATTGCTAATTATATACTGCGGTAGCAGAATATTTTTTTCCACGGAACTTTATAAATTATTCACGAAAAGAAGCAAAGAAAATTCCATATTTGCTATTAAACTAGTTTTTATTTACTCAAAAGTGTAGAGCTGCATACGTCACAAATTTTTTAACCACCAATTTATTTTTAATTGTGAGCAGTGTTTTGGAAATACACGCTTTTGACTTTTTAAGAGTACTTATTCATTGCATACCATAAACGCCTCTAATTGGATAATGCTTAAGTAAACTCACAGCACTCACAGCTTTTAATAGTCCACTGCTGGACATAAGCCTGTTGTTTAAAAGAGGGTTACGTAAATTCGTAAAGCTTAATTTAATGAATGAGTTAGAAATAAATAGGTTTTAATTTAGCTAAATTAACATTAGCATAGTATTTAAAAAGTTGAACGAAAGAGCCATACGTCATTACGGAGTAAACTCGCCCGAAGATATATTACATCCTACTGAGAACCGTTCTGCAATTGTAATCCTTTCGTTACTACTTTCGTTTTAAAGAGTTAGGCTACCAGCAGCTTAATCACCCGTCTAGTTACAGGAAGATTATTCTTAAGGGTACAATAAAACATAAAACAAAATTTTCTTTTTCTTAATCGTTTAATTTATTCACTTATTTATTTGTTTACATATGCAAGATTTAGATCACAGGAGAATATGCGATCTGACCTTGCTAGGTTCACCTGTGTTGATGTCTACTGCTATGACGTGCCTAAGCGACTTATAAAGACATTATAGACGACATAAATGTATATACACGTGTATTTAGATAACTATAAAGTACAGATGCATAAGTGTATTAATTATTCTTTGTTAATATAATTTAAAATTATAGTAGGTATGTATATGTCTGTTAATAATAATGAAAATGAAATTCTCCGGTTCGGCAAAACCTGTGCCAATCGGCCACTCTTTCAGCAAAAATTTTTGTTTCTATTGACCATCTTGACGGTATTTTTTTTTGGAAATCGATTATTTAAGTATTTAGTTCGATTTGTACTGATAACATAAACTAACTTGATAACAGCATGTACAATTATTAAAATAACTTTACAGATCGACTTAGCAATTGTTATTGTTATCTCTTTAAAACATTAAGCGTAAAAGTATATCCTAACGGTATAATAGGTAAAAATAATAGATCACAATTTATAAATAATGAAATTTTAAAAATGTTACAGATGCGTGGGTCAAAAAACTAGAAGAATACAAAGACTGGTTCGCAGAACAAGAAAATCTAAAAGCCAATGAAACCCTGCGACCTGGGAAGCCTACCAACTATGATGAACTTTTTGGTATTGATGGTTCCTTCCGTCAACTCGTGATAGATTAAGTTTTTACTTCTAAATACTACTCTATCAAGTTGAAAAGTCGTTAATTACTGTTGAATGTGTATCATCAGTTACCTTTTAATTTTTTAGAGTATTAGCGTTTCTTCACTGTCGCTTATTTCAGTTACCACTTTAAGTATATTTTGATGATGTTATTGTTTCTAGTGGATGCTTTGATGAACATGCTTATTAAACTTTCATAATAATCAATGTATGAAATAAATATAGTATGTTCAGTGTGTATTCACTAAAATCAAATATTTTGTTACCCAACCAAAGTATTGCTCAATTTTTAATGTAACCTTGTCGTGAAGTATTATTATGGCCTTATGTTAGACATTTGATTAAATATTTTTTCTAACTCCTGTTTTATTTTATAACCATGTAATGACAGATTAAAGATACAGACTATCGTCACCCCTATTCATCACATAGGTACCATAAGAGGTGACAAGGAAGCAAACTACACAGGACAACAGAGAGAGAAAGAGAAGGAAAATTTCAAATAAACCAACGCATCTGGCCAGCGAGGTAGTAGGATAGTAAGGCAAAGCCTCTATTATAAGAAACACCCTATGTCCAGCAGTGGCCTATTAAAGGTTATTGATGACGACAAAGCTTTGTTTTATTATGCTTAATTTAATTCAGTACTCTAAAAAAATAGTTTGGTATTCCTTTATCTTCCAACATAACGCTAATTTCATTTTTAAGATAATATTCAAAATTGAACCATTTGAATGCACATTAGATTGTAGGTGGAAAGTTGAGAAGCAATAGATTATCCATGACTAGTTTAATTGCAAATTAAAATCGGTTATGTTAACAAGAAATATACAACCTACATTATAAAGATGATAGATAAATAAATGGTCTTCCGTAACGTTTTTAAAAATTTTAAATGAAAACCCAACCAGAATTTAGACTGCTTCATTTGGTTTGCCATCAAATATTTTAGGTGTCCTATTATCCTATCTGAAATGGCGTATGTAGTAAATACAGTATTGAAAATCATATTTCCAGGCTCCTATATGACCGTCTATGGTCGTTGGATTTTTTTTTAGTCTTAATTTAATTTGAGGATTTGATCCAGTAAGGACAGCCAACACCATCGTACTTTTATACATAATAAACACACCTAATTTAAATCATAACATTTTAGTTCATTGTATTATTGCTGATATATTGAAATCTGGTGACATAATTTTTATTTGTTTCTGAACTTGGATAACTCATTATGCTTTCCAACTTACATCGAATGAATTTACTTACAGTTCTTTAAGCAAAGCCTCGCGTTCAATTTGTTCTCGTCATATTCCATCAGCAAATGTTACACATCTTCTATTTTATCATATACTGAACAGGATATGTCTATGTTCTGATGTACATACTATTAAACTTTGACACTGTAATACTTTGAACTTGAAAATTATGTGGAGGACTCATATTAAAATTCTTGTTTAGCAGTCATTTCGTTACCATTCCGTTGTTTACACGAATCAAAATTAGAATAAAGCGAGTTTTAGAGCAGGAGCCGTCAATCCTCGATTATTTTTCTACCGATTTTAAAAAGAAAGATTTCTTTACGTATGTTCACGGCTTACTCCATCAATCTTATCTTATCTTATCTTATCTTATTGTATAAAGACAACGTCCGCATTAGGAATAAATCCTGTGTCGCGGGGGACTTTACAAACATCCAAGAAACGGACACAAAGACCATCCAGACTCAGAACAACAATTTATGGATCACACAAAGTGTTGTCCCATGTAGGATTTGAACCCACAACACTCGAAATGGAGAGCGGCATGGAAACCGCTTAAACCACTAGGCCAATCGTGCAGTCAGTCAATTGTGAACGGATTTTGAAAACTATTTTGATATTAGAAAGGGTATATGTCCGAAGTGGTCTTATCATTACTATATGAGGATTTGATGATGATAAGCTGATAATGGAAGATTATCAGGAACGGTTAGGAGGTAGGGCACAATTCGTTAAATATCATAAATATGTCTTTCGTCAAGTTATGCGGGCGGACTGATGCTGGAAAGGACAACTCCTTAACATAAATCTCAATATTTAACATACATTAAGGCCTTTATTTGTTTTCTTTTAAGTTATTCACACGAACTGATGATGGAAGATATAATTTCTTAATAGATAAAGGTTAGAGGATAGTTGCTATCATATACAGACCCTTAGGTGTATTCTTTGAAGTTGTTTAGGTTAAAGCCCTGGGAGCACTGTGTGACTTTATTCACGTTAGATCGTCATGGTGATTGAATTTTGCGTGCCGATAAATGAAGTCCTCAGAGAGCCTAGTGTGAGTTTGTTTCACATTAAATCAATCGTCACGGTAAGAGCGTTCAGCGTTGCGATTGATAAAGATTTCAGTGCAGACAAATCGGAACGCCGAACATGGTCATCATACCGATCGTTGAAAGATGAAATAAAGGCTCATTAATCTCTCAGAAGTTTCTGCATCGTAACCACCCAACAATACAACTAATCAATCAATATCTTTTGCTTTTGTCGTCAAAATTTTGCAAAGGCTGAATTGAGCTACTGCCCGATTCTATTTAATCACGCTTACGATTCTTATTACTCCATCGGCTGACCCGGTCTCAGTAATAGTAATATTGTTTTTCTATATAATTCTAGAGCCTATACCTAGTTTAAATACATGTTTCACATCACCACAGTTATTCACATTAGCAAGAGGAACACTTGAAGATGGTCGGTGTCCGTATGAGTTTACAAGTTTTAATGACTTATTCACAAAATTGCTGTGCGACTAACCCAAAACTTCCTTTCTATGAAGTTGCTTACGTCCATCAGTGGATCGTTAAATCCTTGTAGAAACTAATCATCTATTAATTAAAAGAAAATATTATTGTTGTGTTGTATTTTATAATTGCTGCGCCACAACGTGACAGATTAAAAATATGGCTGATTACGACAATTAAGTAATTATGACGTGTTAGTACAACTTCCAGTCGTAACATCACCTTCTGTTTATTCATATAACATGATAATAACACACTGCTAAGTTAAATAAATGACTGTGAGGTGAAGTAGTCACTCAAACTCAAAACAACAATTTGTGGATCACACAAACTGTAGTCCCGTGAGGTTTGAACTCACAACACTCAGCTCAGTTGAAACCAGTGTGACGACCTCTTAAACCACTACGCACCACCACTGCAATCGAAGTTATATATCTTTAGGTATATTTTTACTTCTACTTAGCAGATACCACTTGGCAGATATATAGAATATATTATACATAATATATAAGTTATACCATTTAGATGTTTGTTTATGTATCAAACAGTTGAGTAGAACGCCATTCCAATTATTAACACGCAATAGGAAGTAGTAAGTAGGTAGTAAAATACGTTAATAAACTCAAAACTCAAATTGATATAGTGTACGAATATAATTTAAATGTGTGTGTATGTGTATTTACGTATATATGTGTATATTTATATATATATTTGACGTATGTATTGTATGTGTTCATGTATGTATCTGTACTCACCTATGGTACATTTTCATTGTCAATGTAACCTCTGTGCACTTCTCTTACAATATTTTTATACCACCCTAAGGTTGACAGGAAGAGAATACCTTGGGCATTAAGTCTACCGATGTACAAAGTGCATAAAGTGTAAATAAATAAACTGTAATCAATTGTAGACTACAAAATAAAAAAAAACAGGACCTAATAGCTAAATAAATTAAAAAGTTAATGACAATTCAATTTGATTAGTAAGCTCAGTTTTTGGACACGTCAAAATTATTCATCAGCGCCCAAAAGAGTGCAGTCAATCCCAGACTCCATCGTAAATCAGCTTCAAGTTGCAACATTTTATTATTATCAACCATATGCAAAGTTTAACTTTTATACAACAACAAGAACTGATTTGAAGTAGACACTACAGATTTATTATTAGCACCTTATACAAAACATTATGAGCAAGAGTGAAAATAGAAGCTATGTCAATAACTATGAGCCCTATTCATCTTGGATGCCATAAGAATCGACTCTTGCTAAGAATGCAAACGACACAAGACTACAGCAATGCAAAGAAAAGGAAACCTTGAAAGAAACTCTAAACTTACCTGTCTGGCCAACGTAGTATCGTTAGCCAAAACCTTTTGGAAAGGAGGCCTATCTTTAACAGTGGTAACTATAAGTGCGGCTACTACTCACAAAATTATTGTATTAAACTAACATTTTTTTAAAAAAAAAACTAAATAAATTGCCTCGGCGCCGGAGTGGTAGTGTATGCGACTGCTGTTGAGGTCTCGGGTTCCATTGCCGGGTCGGGCCATATGTTTGTATAATCTGAAAATATTTTATCAGAGTTTGGATGTTTTCTACATATAATACGTATGTATTCATAAAAAATGAAGCATATGTGTGTTGTCTACCCACAGTATAAGCTTTGCATAGTTTGGGACCAGATTACATTGTGTGGCACACCGAAATAATTAATGTAATAAACAAATCTAATGTAAATAATATTTTTTTATGTTAACATAGGTCAAGTAAACTTTCGATTCAGATTTACCCATCCGAATCAAATTTCTACCAATTTAAATTTTCGCATTACCGTATTTTCTTGAAATATATTAACGACTTTTGACCGTCTACTAGGAAACGAGCCTACTATAACACAACAGAGGCCAAATATTCAATTTCCTGTTTATAATTTTTGGCATATATCAGTCGATTGATAATGTTTCCTACTTAAAAAAAATGGTTTAAGAATCACTACAGTGTTGTATTTTAAAGAAATTGGGTCACTGCAGCTCCTAATCGTCTTCCTAAATGTCTTTTGTCCAATGGAAACTCATTTCAGATCAAAGTTAATTAACTTGCTTAACCGGAACTAGTCAATATATTATTGAAGAAACTAAATTTGACCTTGACCTTCAATGCATAAAATTAAGCTAATAAAAATATAAACATGTTACACGGCTTTAACACAAATTTGCTATTGATAAGATATAAGGTAGTGATGAATCCATGGTGATATACCAGGGATTCATCACTATTTTATATCTGATACTACCTTATATCTGATCTAATCATCATGATTGAGAGTAACTATACCGGGCCGGTCTTGATGGCTGGTTTTCTATCAGTACAGCAGTTAGAGCATTAAAAGTTCAAGCTAAGTTTTATAATATATGAGATGAGTAGAAGATCGTGCTTTTGTTTATAGAAATGTATAATAGCGGGCTTTCTCTGCTTGTTTCTCTTACTACTAGCTAATTCACACTAATTAATTATAAAGTTTTACTAAGAACTCTCTTAGATAATAGACACGTTAAAGACCAAAGCCACGACCAGATAGAAAACAATCACTTTACACATCTCTCACTCGCCTAATTGTATTCCAAACTAGCCAGGTAATCAAACTGCTGATAAATGTATAAAAAAAATTCTAGATACATACAAATTTTGAATAAATTGTACCCAAACATAGAACAAACGTCTTTATTTATCACATAATTATTTATGCTAGGTGGCTGGCGGGCTTATCAGTCACAATCACTAATACAAGATAATAATTAATAACCGTAAAACTTCGACACAATACGAGTAAATAGAGTACTGCAGTTAAAGTAATTTTGTTTATTTTGATCATTCATTTAGAACCAGAAAGAAGTGTTTTCTTCTTGTTGTTCCTTTTGCATGTGTTTTTAGTTTCACTAATTCATTTTGTATTATGAAAACCCGTTTAGTATTGATGTGGTGAAAAATATTCTTTATTGCAATTGATATCATACCCGGAAAACAAATGCCGCTACTATAAACTGGTACCGATTTATCGTTTATTTGACCGTCAAATATTCACTTTTAGTATACAAACGTCTTTATTTATCACATAATTATTTATGCTAGGTGGCTGGCGGGCTTATCAGTCACAATCACTAATACAAGATAATAATTAATAACCGTAAAACTTCGACACAATACGAGTAAATAGAGTACTGCATTTAAAGTAATTTTGTTTATTTTGATCATTCATTTAGAACCAGAAAGAAGTGTTTTCTTCTTGTTGTTCCTTTTGCATGTGTTTTTAGTTTCACTAATTCATTTTGTATTATGAAAACCCGTTTAGTATTGATGTGGTGAAAAATATTCTTTATTGCAATTGATATCATACCCGGAAAACAAATGCCGCTACTATAAACTGGTACCGATTTATCGTTTATTTGACCGTCAAATATTCACTTTTAGTATACTACTGACAAGTATACTATACGCATAATATTTAATTACTACTTAAATATTAAATAAATAAATACAATATTTTATTTTATTTTAAATATAATAAGTGACAAAGGCGGACTAATGCCCTAGGCATTTTCTACCAGTCGACCTTAGCAGTCTTAGAGTGCACAGAAAATAGAAGGTGATTTTGTGAAAAAAATGAAAAAAAAACAACATAATAAATAAATAAGTAATAATAATAATGATCAAAATAAACAAAATTACTTTAATTGCACCACATCTACTCGTATTGTGTCGAAGTTTTACGGTTACTAATTATTATCTTGTATTATTAGTGATTGTGACTAAAAATATTTAAAGTATGATATTATTTATTCAAAATTAAATTGAACTGTTACTATTAAAAGTACCTTGACTTGTCCATTCCATTCACAGAGTAATAATATTCCTCATAATTTAGCGGAGAGTCAAGGAAAAAGTAGAAATAAGTAGGATGATGGTAGTGACATCATAACTATAAAAATAGACATTTCATAGAAAATGATAAGATAGTCACCACATCAGTTGATGGAAACTTTTTAAGTATTTAATAAACATAGCCTTCTTAGAAAACTCAAGTTCAGCGTGTAGTACATTGAAGGTAGTTTCATGTGACTCACAGTAGTTTCCAATCGCAAAAAGGGGGGGTGAAGTTGTTGTCTGTAAGTTCTTGGAATTCTCATCCCTATTCTGGGACTTGATGAGAGATGATGAAGCGCTGGGCGAGGAACCCGGTTAATGTAGCCATATATGCTTCAATAACAATGGATAGGCTCGACCAAAGTAATATCACAGTTTTACAAAACGTTGCCCCTATTTCTGGAGAAGGACGCAAAAGACGGCCACACATTTGTGATTGACGGTACAGGTACTCGTGAGCATCAGTAATTACTTTTCGTTTACTTTCCTTAAATCATAAACTACACTACACTAACTACACTAACACTACACTAACTTCTCAAAAGTCTCTAAACTCTAAACTAAGACTTATTCTTTAAACTGTTAAATATAAATAATTATAGTTATGAAAATAGTAAACATACGATTACAAGTGTTTAAACTAAGCACATTAATGAAAGGAACAAACGATAAATAATTATGAAAAAAAAAACAAAAAAAAAACAAAAACTTATAAAATACAACTAAATTTATATTGTTATTGTAACATGGATCTTAATGCGTTGAATTTAAATTAGTAAACAGATTAATATATGTTTCATATATATTTAAATTCTGTAGAATATTTTTAGGTTGAGTAGGTGCCCCTGAGTGAGTTATGATATATGTAAGATTTGTGCACAACAAGTTAGTTTCGTTGTCATTTAAGTTTGTGGTCTGCAAAGCAGCGCACGTGCAGCAGAAACGCTGACGTAGTTTGTGATATTCATTTCAAAGTGGAATAATTATATTCAAAGTAAGTTATTAATATTATTTTAGATTATGTTTTTATACAGTTGATGCACTAAAATCTGTCTTTGGATGAATGAAACTACTTTAATTATTTAATGAGAACAATGGTTAGTTTTTTTTGTTCAAATTCATTTAGTAATACAATACGTTTATGACGGTTTTTCTATGGCAATTCTCATTGTAGCATCATACAATTACCTTCAATTAACTTAGTTTAATAACGTACATAGGACTGTGGACTGAGTCCACTCCGGGTTGGATTTAATAATAAGTAATAATTATAATAAATTGACCAATGTCACACAGGGCCATGTAATCCCACATATGGTAAGCCGTCTTTTGATAAATCTCTTTGTAAATTACCGGATACAATGATAAATTATCGTGAATAAATTCGTTTATATTAGTTTTCTTGAATTTTGAAGTATGATTATTATTTTTAAACTATGTAAATTTAATTCAGATTAATTCAGCTATTGTGGTGTGATTAAAAACTTATCTGAACTTCCGCATGTGCATTATGATATGAAATCTATACATCGGCATCAACAATTTAAACTAAGCTAACTCATAAAAGTGTACTTTAAAGTAGAGGCGTTTGAAGAGAAATACGTAATAACTTTTACATTAATTAAGGTACGGGTTGTGTAAATATATATTTACTTAACACAAAAGTTGCAAAATAATGTTAATATTCGTTAATATTTTAAGTAACTAGTAACTACCATTACTAGATTGTTAACTATAAGAGATTAGACTGACCACAGTTTGACTTCATATATTATATTTAAAACAAGATTGTCTTTTATATTCTCTTTAGTGGGAAAAAACTACTCTGTTATTAGTAAATATAAATTATATAACTAAGACAATCTGTTGTATTCATTAAGTGTAATACTTTCTATTAAATCATGAATTGAATCACTTCAATATGTCAATTTTGTTGTTAATATTTTATTTTTCTCGATTGCCTGACAAGAGGGTCTTAGTAAACTCCCTTCTAAGTCCATTAGTTATTATAATAGTTTAAAAATTAGCGATTTCTTTGTTTTTTTGTATCACAAATTGCGATTATTACAGTAGAACAATAATCTAGAACTTGTAAAACAAGTTAATATGAACTTCTAAGCATTTCATCACGTTTTTTCTTTCTAAGTTATTACTAAAATATTTTTTTATACAAACACTTCTCTTTTTATTTCCATATTTAAGACATTTGAGACCTGCATTAGTCCCCTTTCAGATCTATGTTTATCTTTTTTGTTATTAAGGGCTGATATTGTGTCATAATTACTATCATCGTACGTTACAATTCCAAGAACTTGAATTACAATTAGTATAATTGCCGATACTGATTCTGATAATTTTGTGGGCCAGTATTTTTATAAGAATCTATCTGCCTGAGAATTTATGAGAATCTGCCTCGTTAGTCAAACGTTAGCGTATACGACTGCTAATCAAGAGGTTTCGGGTTCACGCATGTGCCCCAGAGTACATGTTAAGCTGTCGATCCCGGTTGTCATGAACATCTATGGCAATCTTTATTGCAAAGTCAGTGCCCTCCAATATACTTTTTAACGCCGGGGGGAAAAACCTCGAAGGGCTCAGTCATATCACATGTTCACAAGGTAGTGACACTCTGTACTTTTATCCGTCACCACACGAAGAACGAATACATCAATATTGCTTCTGAATACGTTCATCAATTGTGATGTAATTATCGAAAACCACGAATTAAGGGTTATCAATTTAGGTAGGGTATCACATATTGTTCTATATTCCATGACCCTTGGATGGTGTAAATTACGTCCACAACTAATCTCCTTCTCACGTATTGTTCTATATTTTAAAAAAAAAAACTTGTATGAGTATTACAAATGCAAGATGTATATTCAAGATACTCATATTACATTAATAGACTAATTAACGCAATTTTTTACATAAATATTTATTAAGAATAGTCGCTAGGTAGTGCATTTGACCAACGAATTTGTATAATGAACACATTAAACTTATTAGTGTATTACTATTGTTAGCGTAGTGTTACACAGACTTGAACCCGATCTTTCCCCATACACACTCCGTTAAATAGGTAACGTAATTTAAGTGATTTTGAAAGAAAGAAAGTGTAAACTATTTAATTTAGCGTTTAAGAATAATAACACCAATAACATAGAAAACAATTTAGCAGTGCCAAAATAGCTAATTCAGCATTGAATCAGACGAAAGCCAGACGCTGGTTTTCAATTGGGTCCAAATGATGATATACATTTTTCCCTTTGCAGACCACGACTATTATTAGCTAATTACACGGAAAATAACAACCGTAACATTAATTAAATGAAATAAAAATAAAAAACAACAGATTAAAATATATTATATCATACTCTATTGTACCCCAATATTGCCGGAACCGTTCGCCAGCATTTTCAAGTTTTCTTGATTTCAATAAATACTTACCCCTACTTAGCCTTGCATAAAATTTGTAACTTTGTTATGTTGCATATTTTTTCCTCATTTTTTATTTACCTGTAAAGAAACACGTTTTAAGCAGTTTGATGTAAAAAAAGGCATTTACCTAAAATTCGAGTTAGTGTAGCATAAATTGTTGGTGGCAACATACTAGTATAATAAAATTATAAGAGGTCGAGATTGAAGATATTGAAGAAAAACTAACGAAGGAGGTCTTTATTAGGGTAACAGATGTTTTTTCTATTTGTCTGTGTGTTCCTCTCATGTATTGTGGTAAATTTATATGCGGAACAAGAACACTACCAATAGTACTAATATTGAGTATTTGTCTTATTTCAATCGGTGGACAAAAAATTTTTTAAGTCATTTTCAAAAATCTCCGTGATAATCGACATAAATGCGCAAGCAAAAGTTAGTAAATAATACGAATATGAAAAAACGAATTGATCCTAGTTGAAAATCGTGGATCTTGAATTCAATTAAGTATCGACAGAATATCTATGTGTATATTTTATAATTTACAAGTCCAGAGGCCTGTTAAACTAGTGATTAGTGATTCTGGCTGGGAAGTTAGAAACCGAGGATTTCAGTTCCACCCACGGCAAGTATTGTGTGAAGAACATGTTTATTTCTTTCATCTCTGAGTGTAATTTGTATGTAATATTGTTTGTAAGTCCTTGGAAATATGTAAGTGAGTTTATCAGCAGCTTGGTTACCATAAAAATTTGGCCGTGTGTGCAATGTGTGAGGTTATTATTATAATTATATAATTTTTGTTTATTTTTTTTAATTTATCAAGAAACCTATTAGAAAAATATACAAAAATAAACAAATAACTAAAACGTTTGTAATACGTACCGTGTCTAATAACATTATAAAATGTTTTAAATTGTTACTGAATATATTTATTTTTAAATATAACCTTAAACTATGGTACTGTTAGATATGATAATTTGATAAGGTTATATCATATCCGTATTACAACCAAAACAGTTTATATACTTAACTCCAAGGGCATACACACCCATACTACTGACCATTAGCACCGCCGTTAATAAACATGTGTAGTCAATTCAATTTTGACACACTTATTTTGTTTTATTTCGATAACACCAGAAAGAAGAAAATCCTTGTTGACCGTGAAAACTTGAGGACGTAACTCCTCATATCCATTCAGGGTTGATAGAAAGCAATTTATCACAATTTCGATTTACAGCTTCAGTGTCTTCTATTTTCTTGATATTTTTTCAACTAAATGGTAGAATCGGAACCTTCGGTTAACCTCAGAATGAGATCTAATAAGCCATAAGCTCGTATACATCTTCATTTTAGTTTCTTGAAGTAATCTCAAGTCTCATAAAATATTATGTTTGTGTCGTAAGTTATTCAAGGTCAAAGGACACAAAGATCGCACTTTTCGCAATTATCTCAGTTTCTGTAACTCCAACGATATTTTAATTTGTGAATTGTTATAGTTTTCAATAATTACCCGTTTATGTAGTGCATGTGTAAAAATTAAACGAAACAGTGAGAAATGAGGAATGTAGATGCGCACCCAAGATAAACTAATACGGGTTTCATGGGTGTTTCATGTTTTTATTTGTATATAGCTTTTCTTTATCAAACAAATAAAAAAATATATTTTACAATTATAAAACTTGAATTTTGTGATAAATTTTGTCTAAAAAACCTGTTCCTACGCCCCACTATATTTTAAGATACAAGAGGGCTCTCCCGCCCGCGCCGCTCGAACTTGCTCGCTGTAATGCAAAAACAACCCATGAATCTCACTGTTATACATCATAATTATTTATAATAAATTTATATTATTTACAAGATAATACACTAAAATATTAACAGTTTGCATATATTTAATACTTTTATTTAATATTATAAGTCAATAGAACTTCTTTAACATGTTCAATCATCCACCGACAAGTGTAGCAGCCCTTCCGCGTATAAATCTTGTTTATTATTAGGATTAAAAACAGTAGTATCACAGCGTTTGAAGTATTACACTATTTTATAATTCTAAGAATGAGTGTCATGAACCCTATGTGTGAAATAAATCGGGGTTGCAATGCGCTTTAGCTTGCGACCAGTGTGATGGACAAGCTTGCCTCAATGCTGTTTGATCACAAAGCAATTCTGAGAAAGAGTCTGCACTTGACTCGGAAATTCTGGAAGGTATGCAAAAACAAAAACTGTCTGCTGTTTTGCATGAACAAGAATTTTCCCATGCTCCGAAGAAGATGAAGATTATTATTACCTTTGTTCTTTAAATAAGGAAAAAATAACATACATTTTCACTTCATTGAAATACAGATTAAATAAATAAATTAATTAATTAATATTCCGGACATTTGAAACAACGTCATCTATTCGTCATTTCAAACTAAGCAGAGCTTGTGCTGTGATAACTAGACTGACTGATACTTATATACTGTTTCTTTTGAAAATACATACATATTATACATAGAAAACACCCAAACTTCGAAATAAATATTTGTAGATCATACAAACATTTGGTCTGACCCTGGGATCGAGCCCGAGACCTCAAGCACAGCAATCGCATTCACTACCGCTGCGTTACCAAGGCAGTTAGAAATATAAGGTAATAAAACAATACAATATATTATTCGTTGTATTTTTACTGAAAATCTGCTTTAAATAGATTAATATAAATTTAAGATATATAATAATTTCATGTAATGAATTTTTAATTACACGAAGTAGGTAAATATTATTTAATGGCAATATTAGACACTAGTTTTCGGCCGTGGCTCCGCCTGCCTATATGTCAATTAACGATATGCCCTTCCTGAAAAATAAAAGTATCTCCATGCCCAAGTTCACTAAAATCGCTGCACTAAAATCGCGGCAGCCATAAAAATATAGGAGACAGACAGAGTTACTTTCGCATTCATACTAATATTATAAACATTGCCTAGACCGCCCCTTCACGTCACTCTTAGTAGGCCCTTATTCTCACTTCATTGAAATGTATCGAAAATTCGGTAAGTACTCTAAAATGTGTTGTAAAAAAAATCCATTTTAATAGTATTTTTGGCTCCCTACTCAGAATACATTGGCTTCCACGTAAAAGATGTATACATGATGTCGTTTACTTTTATTTAGAACTTATTAAGATAAATAATCCCACGGTGTATTTTCGTCGTGTAACTTCATTGATTTACGGCGGCGCATGTCAATATAGTTCTCAAGTACCAAGAATTTTGGCGACTTACTTTATATTTATAATTATATTATGGTCAAATTACACAGATTCTTAATAAATTATAACCTATCTTTAATTCTGATATATAAATTATAGTACTGTTAAGTTTTATTTGAATCCATTCAGTAGTTTTTGCATGAAAGAGTAACATATATCCTTTCACATTATAACATTAAGTAGGATATGTAAAATTTTATACAGTAACATGTGTTAAATAATAAATAATACAAATAAATCGCATTCTACAGGGTGGGCCACGAATTATTTAACATTTGAAAAAATCATTTAAAAAAAATATTTGATATATTATGAAAATTGTTTATTTACAATAAAGTTAATTAGATAGAATTTTTTTTATTTAAATTACATCGTCTAAATGATCACTGTTTCGACTTTGCACTCTTCTAAGCGAGCACCAAAATTTTCGAATACTCGTCGGCAAAGAGATCGCGTGATCGCCGACATGTCTTCGCTGAATTTTTCTTTTAGTTGACGTAGTGTATTTAGTTTATTGATGTAGACACGATTTTTCAAATAACCCCATAAAAAGAAGTCTGCTGGGGATAGATTTGGACTTCTGGTTGGCCATGGAATGTCGTCTCGTCAGGAAATCAGCTTTTCCGGAAACATGTCTTTGACCACCGGCAGGGACTCATGAGGTGTATGACAAGTGGCTTCATCTTGTTGAAACCGTGTATTACGATTGTAGACAGTAAATTCCAGTAGCATCGGTCCCAAGAACTCCCGTAACATTTTTACATATTCAGCAGAATTAACAGTAACTGAACGGCCGCGAGAATCTACGAAAAAGTAGAGTCCGATGATTTCTTTTGCTGCAATTGCAACCCATATCCACCTTGGGAGAATGAATTGTGTATAGCTTTGAAATTTTCACTGCCCCAATACCAATTTTGCAATTCTGTTTGTTTACGTGTCCATTGAGGTGAAAATGGACTTCCTCAAAAAATAAGATGTCGTCAAAATTACTGAGTAGTTTCTGTGCATGTGTCTTGATTTGGCTCTGCATCACCCTAAGGTTGACTGGTAGAAAAAGGCTAAGGCATTAAGTCCACCTTTGTCACTTTTTATATGCATGAAGTACAAATAGAATATAAACAAAATAAATAAGTTATTTATTGATATTAATAACTGTATACAAGGTATTACGACGTACGACTGTGAAATTCATTGGTGACCTTGCATAACAGCGAATATGGCTAAGCGCTACACGCTCTCCGACCTCTATTTCACAAACGGTTAGGGCACGGGAAATTTTTTTTAGAAAAAATTTTCAATTTTATAATTAATGTGAACATGATTGATGCAATAGAAAGCGAACGAATCGTAGAAAAGAGATTTTTATGACCTTTGACCTTGAACAACTTAAAGCGCAAACACGATATTTTATGATACTTTTAAAATAACTTTTAGAACGTCAAAATAGAGATGTATACGAGTTAGTAACTTCTTATCTTCTTCAAAGAAGTTGAGCTCGATGAAAAATTAAATTGAAATTTGATAAGATAATGGTGTCCTGGATACCACAAGTCCCAGGAATCAGAGTGTCAGACACGTTAGATACAAATATTAATCTTGTAATTGAAAAAGTGACCATTAGGAGAACATCAGACCGACTATATTGAGGTCATAGCAGGCGTGGATAGCTTAAGTTTTTCAGGGCTCATCACTTGTACTGACTTTGTGAGTAAAAACTTTCTCAAAATAAATAGTTTCTTTCCACTAAATTTAAGTGTAAAATTATATTTCGTCTTCCGTTTCCGATTCCGATTACTTTATATACACGCACCTTCAACTAAATTATGTACAAGTTATTTTTAGACATCATTAACATTACTTGAAGGTTTCCGTGTTAAGTTTAACGTTTATGGTTAAAATAAGATTCCTGTTCCAAACACTTAAAGTTTTTTTTTAAAACAGGTAATGTTTTACGCTTTTTTCGCGGTCTCTCAAGTAAATTAGTTATGACTACGGACTTATGGCATATCGGTTTAAGTTAAGTGTTGAGGGTTCGATACCACCATGAGCCAAGACTTCTCACGATCCAGATACGATCAGAAGTAAAAAAGCAATATTAAATTTCTTAAAATATTAAAGTCAATACTTATCCATAAAGGATGCTACACACTAAAAATATATCTTAATGATGGAAACATAGCAATCCAAAGCTATATAATGTAATGTAAAAAATAAAAAATCTTGTTATAGCATCATAATCCTAAAACAAATTATATTACTTTTGTGCAACATGTGTGTATTTTGTATATGTGTTTATTTAATGTATGTGTATAAGTAATTATAAATATAAATGTATATCATTAACTTAACTTATATATATATAGTTAATGACAGTTTGGCACCAATCACTTCATCCTCTCTTCTACTCTGACGTGCCTGACAGGGTCCATACTTACTGTCAAAACATAACGTAACAACTCTGTAATAATGTGATGATAATTGATGCAGGTGTGACAGTTATCGTGGCAACTGTGTAAGCCTTACACTGTCACGGTGACTGCCATGCCTTTTACGTCCCCAAGTGGGGCGTGAAAGAACATCTCACAAGGCCGCCATAGTGTGGGTCACCATACTGCATTGCCCGCATTTACAATGAGTATGGTGACCACAACTCTTGGATTCTATTCATGCTTTCCATCAGGCAGAGTAGAGTCACTTTGGCAGGCTCTTAATGAAGAAAAAAAAATATGGTGTACAATAAAGTGTTGAGTGTGCAACAAGTGTTTCTGAGTCTGGGGTGGTTTTTCGCATCGGTTTCATGAATATTTTTAAGGCCCTGTGAACTGATATAACCTTAGTTGTCTTTTAAAACCGAGAAAGCGAGCAATTAATGACATCATTTTTTGTAATACACTGTGTAATCAATAACTTTGAATTTAAAAGTACCACAACAATAAACTAAATTTAAAGTTACAATGCCCTTTTAGTTTCAACGAAATATTTAATAAATTATTGAAATAAATGTTGTAGAGATTACAACTGTGACCACGAAACAGTCAAAAAACAAGAGTCACTCAAACTTTAAGGGATTTACTTTCTGCTTACCTTCGAACTTTACATTTCATATATTTATAATAAAAACGTAAAATAATATATTTTCTTAAAATACATTCTGGTTTCATTTCTTTGTTTAAACACGGTGACCTTTTAAAGTATTAGTCAGAATTATATCTGTATTAGGAATAAACCTGTGTCGTGGGGGACTTTACAAACACACATGAAGCGAACACAAAGCATACCCAGACTCAGAATAATAATTAGATGATCACATAAAGTGTGCTCCCATGTGGGGTTTGATGCCACAAAACAGTTGAAACGGTGTCGCGACTGCTGAAACCACTACGCCATCCGCATGGAGTCAAAACACTAAGAAAGAATATAAGATCAAGGTACAACTTTTAGGAAAAGGAAAGCATCTATAAATAAAGCATAAACTACTACAAACGCTTAATATCCTCACACAACTCAAATTCACTCACTCACTAATGAATGTTGGCAGCTGAATTTTATTATTATTACTTTATTTTTTTATTCTGGGCCTACCAAAGTGAATCTACTCTGCTTAATAGAAAGGATGAATAGAATAAATTTAAGAGTGGTGGTCGCCATACTCATTGCGAGTGCAGACAATTCAGCATGGCGACCCACACTATGGTGGTCTAGTGAAATTATTTTGAACTAACTTCAACTTCCTTCTCGTCTAATTTACTTTTTAATGTACACTTTTAAATATTTTACTTTAATTTTCTTACTGACTTTACTTACTTTGTATTATTAATATGCTATTTCCTATTAAACAAAAATAATTTATTGTATGTTATTAAAACATTTTGTAAATATTATAGAAAAGCAGTATGCAAACCACGCATTCTCATGAAGGCCTTAAAATATATACATACGTAAATACACGCTTTAGTATCTACAATTCTACATATACTAATAATTTAAATAACAACCAATATATAAAAAGATAACAAATATACAGGTTATAATCCTATTACAATTGATGGATTTTTGATATTTGACAATTGTTTGTTGACATCAGCTGTGTGTATCTGTGTGCGGTACATTTGTATATACCTACGTTTTAATATGTGCATGTATAAATATGCACATATTTAGGTAATAATTAAGTGTACTAAATGAATTGCCGCGTTGGCCAAAAGTCCTACATTCGTTTTATCAAACTACAATACAGAATTATTAATAAATCAATATAACATCGAAAGGAATATTGAAGTTTAAAATTTGATATTTTGGACCAAAATGTACGTGGCTTTAACAGGTAAAAATGTGAATCTTGTAAAATAGTTTTCTACCAACGCGTTTCCTTGAATTTGCGAGTATAAATAGCATAACTTTTTTTATTGTTATAACTTAAATTAAAAGGATGTTTTGTTTTTAGCAAAAAGTTTGTTAATGATATTAGGAATTATATTTTTATTGTTAAAAAAATGAAGTAAATATGATTACATTGCATTATGGTTTTCGTATAAATGTAATTAATCTAACAAGGCATTAGCGATACTCGTATTTTTTTGTGACAATACTGGCGATACGCGTTCGCATTCTACCATCAATTAAAGGAGGTTCAAATAAATTTATATAAATGAATAAGATTGGTAAATAGATTAAAACAACCACCACAAAGAGACGACGACGTCCCGGCTGGAGGCTCCACGTGCTGGCTTTGCTGCCGTGGAGGCTCTTCAGCCGGTCATCGCTGAGTGGGCAGGGCGGCAGCACAGGACCCTTTCCTTGTGACTAACGCATGTTCTTTCTGGGCACGGTTGTTTCGGGAAGTATTTGCACTCGGTCACTAGGAGGGAATTGAGTTCCACCTGTCACCACTGTGACTGCAGTGAGGACTCGGCGCAGCATACACTGGCGGATTGTTCCACCTGGGCGGAGCAGCGTGGGGCCCTCACTACAGTTATAAGAGGAAATCTCTCTCTACAGTTGTTTTACCGCGGTCACAACCTTCTGCGAAGACATAACTTCGCAGAAGTTGGTGGCGGAGAAGGCCCGGGAAGACGATTTCCACTCGGACCCAATTCGCGGCCGGCGAAACGGGCGGTGTAGGCACGCTTACCAGTGCCTCATGCCGCCTTGAGTGTGGCCGCAGATGCACGGGACAGGTTATTCCCTTCATCCGCTACAGTGGCCAACCGCGAAGAGGTGACGTCCGTGTGTGCCGTACGTCGCCTAATTAGAGAGTTTACCCGCAGATGGAGTCCGCGTTCGCAAGAAGGTGCTAGGAGGGATCCGGATGTCGTTATAGCAGCTGTTCCCGGATCCCTCCTATGTCAGGCGCAGTGTGGCACACCGTGTGGTTTTAATCGGTCCGTCGATTGCGATAGACCACCCTGGTTGCCACACGTAAAAAAAAGGCAGTCGCTTCGGAGAAGTGGTGTTAGTCAAATGAATGTTAAACACATTTCATTCAAGTTTCATACTAGCTGGTGATTGATCACACTTAGTAAGAATAAACGTTAACATAATTAAGAACTCGACAAAAAGTACTGTAACGTAAATGCTAAACTAATGCAGAGCTTAAACAACATTGTGATTTAACTAAGCATACACGTATTATGTTAAAATTTCGAAACATATGTGATGTGCAAAATATTAAAAAGATATTTGAGAATCAATGGTGGAGATTACCTACAGAAATGACCTTTTTTTTCTCTCGTAACACGATAATACGAGTATTAATTAGCTCTACCCGGATTAGAAATGACCCGACCTTAGCTAACAATACCTACTGCAATACCCGGTAGCAATTTCACTGCAGTGTTTTTAAGCTGCTTACGTGTTGAACACAAAATTATAGAGTATAAATTAAATAATCTACAAGTTAGATATAATTATTTATTGTTTTTAAGTGCATACAAAGAAACATTAATTTTAGACCGCAATAAAATTCAATCTTATCACACAACAACAGATCTGATTATCGTTTGCTGACATAATACCGTTCATGTTTGGCAAGAGATAGACCTTGCCACCTAGTCCTTCCTATTACGCACAACGAACTAGAACCATACAAGTTGCTACATTTGACAGCTCATAGTTTTGTAATAGAAGTGGTGTTTTAAATTCTAAATATCACAATATGCGGATATGTTAAGGCACGGGTAACAAAGTCAATTAAAATATGTTGCTGAAATATCGGTACTGCCTACACTATAGAGGTTATGACTGAAACACTATTGCGATGTGAGTGTTTGAGTATCTGTAACTAATATATTAATGTAGCCCTCGGTAATAAGAAGTTACCCTGTACATACGTAATTAAAAGAATTTTTTGTTATAATTCGTATTACCGAACTATTTCAGCAGTTATGTTTAACGCGTTAAGAGTCTAATCTTCTATCTTACTGCTTACTAGAAATTAAAATTTTACTTACATGACATACATTATCTTTAAACTTTAATTTAGATAAATATTGAAAGTATTCAAAATGACAATATAGAAGTTTTGAAGACAGCGATAGTTTTATAACGTTTATAATGAAATGATGTTATGCAGCTTGAACAAAAATTGTCATAAAAAGGTTATTTTGCTGCGGACTTTTTTTTAAATTTTAATGACTAACAATGCTGTGTTTACGCAGCGTGCGAAATGAAAACCCTCGAAAAGAATAATTTTATGAGTCAAAATGGCGGATGTACCATAGAGAATTTTTGTTTTGGTAATTGGCATAAACTTATTACCAAAAAAAATTAACTGAAACATACTACATTGTGCCTAACTTAAAAAAGTCCGTACCCATTCGGAACAGAATTATTTCTGATTTAAGGTACAAATAATAAATTATAGAACACTCACCATGTTAATGACAATATGGCGGATGTTCTATAATATTATTAACCATTATTCATAAAATACATTTGCACCAAACAATTGTACCTACAACGTATTTAAAGAACGTTAAGCGTCGATCCCGGTGGTGATGACCGTCTATGATAATCGTTATTGGGAAGTCGGTGCCCTCTAATATACTGACAACTAGTTCAAACCTCAGAGTTGCGGTAATCCGATGCCAATCGCTCCGTGGAAAAAATGATATTCATATAAAACCGATTAAACTGGTAGCCAACCCCAAATAATAATAAGAAATATTTTTTCTCACCATAACCATACAAGCGTGGATTTATATAACTTTGTCTTACAGATAAATTAAATCTGATTATTGTGGGCTGATACATGAACAAGGTAAATCCTGTACCTTAAGTATCAGCTTCGTCATCTAACTAGCTGGGTTATGATTGTTTAAACTTTCTTCTATTTTCATTCTATTGATTAGATTTAATTACATTGAGTGATTTGTTATATTTAGATATGGGTTGAATAAACTCAATTAATCCGATGTCACATGCTCAATATACAATCACGAAGTTGATTAATGGGCACTTATGTTGTATGTGAAATAGAAAGAGCCCAGAGAGCTGTACTGAAGGTTGGGGCTGGACTACCATTTCGTTACCCGACAAGAGAGCTTTATAGATTTTGGGATGTACTGACAGTCAGGCAAAATTTTATATTGGCAGTTATTTTGAAGAAGCACACTGAAACAGTTTACGATCCAAATTTAAAAAAGGGCAAGCGTCGGAAGGGCTCTGTATGTAATAATGTCACCTTCCGCACTAATCTGTCACATCGATTTTTCTGTTTTCTCGGCGGGTATTTATATAACAAAGTGAACGCTTTCTTATCGATATATCCTCTCACAAAATCAGAATGCAAACACAGGGTTTGTGATTGGTTGAAAACTCTTGACTACGATAGCACTGAAAATTTACTCACCGTCTTGACATAAAAGTGAAGTAACATAAATAAAAATGAGTAATAACATTATAATAATTAAGTGGTTGATATATAGACCCTCACTCTCGCTTACTTACACACACACACATACGCACACACTCGAATATACATACGAACACTCACCCGCATACACACACACACACACACACACACACACACACACACACACACACTAACGATTGTAATGTTCAAGTTAATGCTTAATTTATAATTTTCTCCTTCTCCAGCTTGTTTATCGCTGTCTAAAATGATAACTTACTTGTAAACTAAGTGGTGTGGGGACCTGGTGACCTGTAACACAGGTATTCTATACCTATCATAGGCACCAGTCTCTCACAAAATGTGATTCCTGACTCAACTGTATTATTTTAGTAAGAACTATTTTGTGAAGAGAAAATAAACTATTATTATTATTCTCTTTATTACATATAAATACACATATTGATTACATTTTTAAATATATAAAAAATAAAAAATACATATTTAAAAATATAAAAAATAGTAGACCACCGACATCGGGTACAGGGACCAAGATACCGGTGGTTAGGGCTCCAGAGACAGGAACCTTCTCACAATACGGGCCGTGTCAAGGAGGACTGCCTTCTGCATCAGACCCTTGATCCAACCTTCTAACGTGAGCCTCTTAAGGTGTTGGTCGAGGCTCCTCGCTATCAATCCATGAACAGATATGATTATCGGAACAATAATCACCGAATCCACATTCCACATGTCGGCAATCTCGTGAGACAGATCCAAATACTTCAATTGTTTTTCTTTTTCAACTTTCACGAGATTCTCGTCATGAGGAACGGCGATATCGACAATCATTGCGCGGCGCTCTAATCGATCTATCACCACAATATCAGGCTTATTGGCAACAATAGTCCTATCTGTGATAATAGATCGATCCCAATATAACGTAGCACGACCGTTTTCGAGAACTGGGTCGGGCACATACCTGTAGTAAGGCACTTCAAAATCGACAAGTTGGTATTTAAGGGCAAGTTGTTGGTGTACAATCCTGGCTACTTGATTGTGCCTGTGCAAATACTCACCATTAGCAAGACGAGAACAACCAGAAATAATATGCCTAATAGATTCTCCAGGACGGTGGCACGCCCGACAAATGTCAACCGTACTATCTTTCAGGATATATTTCCGGTAGTTATTCGTCATGATAACTTCGTCCATAATTGCACAAACAAAACCTTCTGTTTCTCCGAAGAGATCACCATACCGTAGCCAAGACGTCGACGCTTTAAAGTCTATATCAGACCCGTGTAGGGCCCGATAAAATCGACCATGAAGTTCTTTACCCTTCCATACTTCCTTGCGATCAGTAGTACTAAGTACTACAGGTTTGCGCCAATTCTCTTTAGCCAGAGCGAGCGGGGTAAAACCAGTATCCACTGCAACTACATTACGATGCACTCCCACATTAGTCTGTAGAAAATATTCTCTGAGATTGTATATCTCGCGATTGTGTAGAGTCTTGATATTTAATAGACCACGACCTCCAAACTTTCGCGGAATATACAATCTCATAACCGATGAACGTGGGTGGTGCATACGGAATGCAGTCAGCAATGTACGGACTCTCCTGTCAAGGGCATCTAATTCGGTCTGAGTCCATCTAAGTACACCAAAGGAATACATCAGAACCGGCATGACCCAACTGTTACAGGCTCGCACCTTGTTACCGCCCGATAAAAGGCTTTTAAGTACTTTTTTTAGGCGGCCAAAGAAACGTTCCTGCAACATTTGTTTCACGCCAGATTCTGGTATTCCCAAGGACTGTGAAAAACCTAGATACTTGTAAGTTTCGGTGGCAGACAGAGATCTGAGTTTTGTTGCATCTGAAAGTTCTATTCCTTCAGATTCTACAATCACGCCCTTTTTTACATACATGACTGCACACTTGTCTACACCAAATTCCATTTTGATAGAATTACTAAAGTTTTCAGTGACCCTTAATAACGCCATCAATTGTAATTTTGTGGAGGCCAGTAATTTCAAATCATCCATATAAAGAAGGTGAGATATAACTTGATCATCTTTCTGCAACCGATAGCCTAACCCTGAACCCTCTAACAGAGTACTGAGAGGGTTCAAAGCTAGACAAAACCACAAGGGACTCAGACTGTCACCTTGAAATATACCTCGCTCGATCTTTATAAGTACGTCATTTATCGCAGCCTGCCGACATCCTGGATAGCGAAGTGTTGTTCTCCATTGACTCATACACGACTTTAAGAAAGTGCACAGAGTTGCATCAATTTTGTACAACTCTAGCACTTTCAAAAGCCATGTATGTGGAACTGAGTCATAAGCCTTCTTATAATCTATCCAACATGTTGCCAGACTCTTACGACTACGACGTACCTGTTGGCTAATGGTCCTGTCTATAATAAGGAGCTCTTTAGTGCCACGGGCCCCACTTCTACATCCATTTTGAGAAATAGAGATAACCGAATTATTATTTATGTGTGTAGTAATTTTGAGTCTCAAAATAGATGTTAGAAGTTTATATGTAGTTGGTAAACATGTTATAGGTCTAAAATTTTTGGGATCCATGGCACCACCAGATTTATAGAGTAAATGGGTTACACCGGTGGTTAAAAATTGTGGTAATGAACCAGAATCCAAAGCTGCTTGGAATTGTGATGCCAAACACGCATGTGAGCTTCGAAACCACTTAAGCCAAAAGTTGTGCAGTCCGTCTGGACCAGGTGATTTCCAATTCGGTAATGAACGGACTGCACAACTTACATCATCTTTATTAATAACAATGGGTTCCATAGCTATTATAGGCTCACACGAACGTTTGACACCCTCCAACCAATCACCCTCTGTATGAGTGACAGGCACTGACCAGATGTTACGCCAAAATGAATTTGTGGTATTTTCATCTGGAAAATGCCCATCACTCACACATGAATTCGGTTCCTCCCATTTCCGGTAAACCCATTTCTCATTCCTTTGGAACATTCGATTCTGATTATACCGATCGACTCGTTTTCTATAACGTCTTATCCTGTTTGCCCATGCATAAACTTTCTGCTTTAGATAGTCTATGCGCTCTGTGACACAGGACATGTACTGTTGAGGACTAATGGTAGTCCCCAAGAATGCCTGTTTCACAAAGCGCATGACTCTTGGCCGTGTATTACCACTTTTAAAACTAATTAATTTACCGATGAGTGTCCTAGTCTCAGCAATACGACGTTCAATTCTATACTGCCAAGCTGGTACGCCATTTTCGGGTCGAGTAGCACTTACACGTTCAATACATTTAACACCAGCTACTCGACAAACTGCAATGGCCGCACAGTATAGAATTGAATGTGTATCACTAAGATCTTCGCTATTATCAAAATAATCTGATAATAGCGAATCCAGGGCACTCACAAGCGCTAAATTACGTTTATGAATGGGCAAACGGCATAATCGTGGTCTAATATTATCATTTATAAATCGGTACTTTTGAATCGCATCCTCCAAAGCACTCCTTATCTTATCGTTACATTGGGTACTTACGGATATAACTTCACTCTCCACTAATTCATCAACATCTTTAATACCTAATGGCAACTGAGGTGTGCTATTAGCCACCGCAGCGTGTGATGAAGAGGGGATAGTAAAGTTTTTCCTTATGTCAGAGCGTATCCTCTCAAGTACTGTATCATCCAGCAGGTGACAGCGCTGTATAGCTCGTACTTGATCCGATAATCGTTGTGCTGAAACGTTGATGGCTGGTTCAAGCTCCTGAAACAGAGAGACTAACCTAACACGGTACGCAGTAAGGTTCGTTCCCAACTCTGTAGCCCGAAAATATGCCCGCATGACACTCTCATTTATTGATTTTGTCCACTTCATGCGGCGCACATCACCACCGGTAGCGGGGACCCTGTTTGAGGTCAGTGGTCCTCGTGATCCCAAGCTGGTCGGTGGCCGGGTACTCTCCTGCCGACGTACAGGTCTTGGCGACGTGGGTGGAGAGAAAAACTCGTCGCTGGAGCTAGAGCTCGACACCTCTGCAACGGCTGGAACATCCAATGTTGCTTCCGGGGACGGCAAGGCGGAGCGGAGCGACGAGTCCAGGGATGTTGTTTGTGCTTTTAGTGTTCTAGATTTGGCTCTCGTCAGCATTTTGCTAGAATTTCTCGGTTAAATATTTCGACATGACATTTAAATGTCATGTCTCACACAGATATTGCTTTTATGTAATTATATGGTTTTTCTTGGTAAAAAAGTCTTGTTTTTATATTATTGTGCATTGTAGTTCGCTTGAAAATTGTTCCAGTTGTTTTTTTTTTGTATAATACAGAAAGAAAATGAAATATTTTTACAAAATACGTTTGAGAAATTCTAGCTGCTTTCAGTGTTGCTAGTGTTGTTTTATTATTATTATTATTCTCTTTATTACATATAAATACACATATTGATTACATTTTTAAATATATAAAAAATAAAAAATACATATTTAAAAATATAAAAAATAGTAGACCACCGACATCGGGTACAGGGACCAAGATACCGGTGGTTAGGGCTCCAGAGACAGGAACCTTCTCACAATACGGGCCGTGTCAAGGAGGACTGCCTTCTGCATCAGACCCTTGATCCAACCTTCTAACGTGAGCCTCTTAAGGTGTTGGTCGAGGCTCCTCGCTATCAATCCATGAACAGATATGATTATCGGAACAATAATCACCGAATCCACATTCCACATGTCGGCAATCTCGTGAGACAGATCCAAATACTTCAATTGTTTTTCTTTTTCAACTTTCACGAGATTCTCGTCATGAGGAACGGCGATATCGACAATTATTGCGCGGCGCTCTAATCGATCTATCACCACAATATCAGGCTTATTGGCAACAATAGTCCTATCTGTGATAATAGATCGATCCCAATATAACGTAGCACGACCGTTTTCGAGAACTGGGTCGGGCACATACCTGTAGTAAGGCACTTCAAAATCGACAAGTTGGTATTTAAGGGCAAGTTGTTGGTGTACAATCCTGGCTACTTGATTGTGCCTGTGCAAATACTCACCATTAGCAAGACGAGAACAACCAGAAATAATATGCCTAATAGATTCTCCAGGACGGTGGCACGCCCGACAAATGTCAACCGTACTATCTTTCAGGATATATTTCCGGTAGTTATTCGTCATGATAACTTCGTCCATAATTGCACAAACAAAACCTTCGGTTTCTCCGAAGAGATCACCATACCGTAGCCAAGACGTCGACGCTTTAAAGTCTATATCAGACCCGTGTAGGGCCCGATAAAATCGACCATGAAGTTCTTTACCCTTCCATACTTCCTTGCGATCAGTAGTACTAAGTACTACAGGTTTGCGCCAATTCTCTTTAGCCAGAGCGAGCGGGGTAAAACCAGTATCCACTGCAACTACATTACGATGCACTCCCACATTAGTCTGTAGAAAATATTCTCTGAGATTGTATATCTCGCGATTGTGTAGAGTCTTGATATTTAATAGACCACGACCTCCAAACTTTCGCGGAATATACAATCTCATAACCGATGAACGTGGGTGGTGCATACGGAATGCAGTCAGCAATGTACGGACTCTCCTGTCAAGGGCATCTAATTCGGTCTGAGTCCATCTAAGTACACCAAAGGAATACATCAGAACCGGCATGACCCAACTGTTACAGGCTCGCACCTTGTTACCGCCCGATAAAAGGCTTTTAAGTACTTTTTTTAGGCGGCCAAAGAAACGTTCCTGCAGCATTTGTTTCACGCCAGATTCTGGTATTCCCAAGGACTGTGAAAAACCTAGATACTTGTAAGTTTCGGTGGCAGACAGAGATCTGAGTTTTGTTGAATCTGAAAGTTCTATTCCTTCAGATTCTACAATCACGCCCTTCTTTACACACATGACTGCACACTTGTCTACACCAAATTCCATTTTGATAGAATTACTAAAGTTTTCAGTGACCCTTAATAACGCCATCAATTGTAATTTTGTGGAGGCCAGTAATTTCAAATCATCCATATAAAGAAGGTGAGATATAACTTGATCATCTTTCTGCAACTGATAGCCTAACCCTGAACCCTCTAACAGAGTACTGAGAGGGTTCAAAGCTAGACAAAACCACAAGGGACTCAGACTGTCACCTTGAAATATACCTCGCTCGATCTTTATAAGTACGTCATTTATCGCAGCCTGCCGACATCCTGGATAGTGAAGTGTTGTTCTCCATTGACTCATACACGACTTTAAGAAAGTGCACAGAGTTGCATCAATTTTGTACAACTCTAGCACTTTCAAAAGCCATGTATGTGGAACTGAGTCATAAGCCTTCTTATAATCTATCCAACATGTTGCCAGACTCTTACGACTACGACGTACCTGTTGGCTAATGGTCCTGTCTATAATAAGGAGCTCTTTAGTGCCACGGGCCCCACTTCTACATCCATTTTGAGAAATAGAGATAACCGAATTATTATTTATGTGTGTAGTAATTTTGAGTCTCAAAATAGATGTTAGAAGTTTATATGTAGTTGGTAAACATGTTATAGGTCTAAAATTTTTGGGATCCATGGCACCACCAGATTTATAGAGTAAATGGGTTACACCGGTGGTTAAAAATTGTGGTAATGAACCAGAATCCAAAGCTGCTTGGAATTGTGATGCCAAACACGCATGTGAGCTTCGAAACCACTTAAGCCAAAAGTTGTGCAGTCCGTCTGGACCAGGTGATTTCCAATTCGGTAATGAACGGACTGCACAACTTACATCATCTTTATTAATAACAATGGGTTCCATAGCTATTATAGGCTCACACGAACGTTTGACATCCTCCAACCAATCACCCTCTGTATGAGTGACAGGCACTGACCAGATGTTACGCCAAAATGAATTTGTGGTATTTTCATCTGGAAAATGCCCATCACTCACACATGAATTCGGTTCCTCCCATTTCCGGTAAACCCATTTCTCATTCCTTTGGAACATTCGATTCTGATTATACCGATCGACTCGTTTTCTATAACGTCTTATCCTATTTGCCCATGCATAAACTTTCTGCTTTAGATAGTCTATACGCTCTGTGACACAGGACATGTACTGTTGAGGACTAATGGTAGTCCCCAAGAATGCCTGTTTCACAAAGCGCATGACTCTTGGCCGTGTATTACCACTTTTAAAACTAATTAATTTACCGATGAGTGTCCTAGTCTCAGCAATACGACGTTCAATTCTATACTGCCAAGCTGGTACGCCATTTTCGGGTCGAGTAGCACTTACACGTTCAATACATTTAACACCAGCTACTCGACAAACTGCAATGGCCGCACAGTATAGAATTGAATGTGTATCACTAAGATCTTCGCTATTATCAAAATAATCTGATAATAGCGAATCCAGGGCACTCACAAGCGCTAAATTACGTTTATGAATGGGCAAACGGCATAATCGTGGTCTAATATTATCATTTATAAATCGGTACTTTTGAATCGCATCCTCCAAAGCACTCCTTATCTTATCGTTACATTGGGTACTTACGGATATAACTTCACTCTCCACTAGTTCATCAACATCTTTAATACCTAATGGCAACTGAGGTGTGCTATTAGCCACCGCAGCGTGTGATGAAGAGGGGATAGTAAAGTTTTTCCTTATGTCAGAGCGTATCCTCTCAAGTACTGTATCATCCAGCAGGTGACAGCGCTGTATAGCTCGTACTTGATCCGATAATCGTTGTGCTGAAACGTTGATGGCTGGTTCAAGCTCCTGAAACAGAGAGACTAACCTAACACGGTACGCAGTAAGGTTCGTTCCCAACTCTGTAGCCCGAAAATATGCCCGCATGACACTCTCATTTATTGATTTTGTCCACTTCATGCGGCGCACATCACCACCGGTAGCGGGGACCCTGTTTGAGGTCAGTGGTCCTCGTGATCCCAAGCTGGTCGGTGGCCGGGTACTCTCCTGCCGACGTACAGGTCTTGGCGACGTGGGTGGAGAGAAAAACTCGTCGCTGGAGCTAGAGCTCGACACCTCTGCAACGGCTGGAACATCCAATGTTGCTTCCGGGGACGGCAAGGCGGAGCGGAGCGACGAGTCCAGGGATGTTGTTTGTGCTTTTAGTGTTCTAGATTTGGCTCTCGTCAGCATTTTGCTAGAATTTCTCGGTTAAATATTTCGACATGACATTTAAATGTCATGTCTCACACAGATATTGCTTTTATGTAATTATATGGTTTTAACAACACTAGCAACACTGAAAGCAGCTAGAATTTCTCAAACGTATTTTGTAAAAATATTTCATTTTCTTTCTGTATTATACAAAAGAAAACAACTGGAACAATTTTCAAGCGAACTACAATGCACAATAATATAAAAACAAGACTTTTTTACCAAGAAAAACCATATAATTACATAAAAGCAATTATTATTATTATTATTATGTTACTTTTTATTTGTATTTTTTTATAAAGTAATTCGATTTTCAATTTTAATTTGATACAAAGTAATTAATATGACCACCTGTTTATGTATCTAGCGTAGATTTATCTTTTATTTGCCAACTTACTGCATCTTATTTCCACAAGAAGGTCGGCGGTCAACTGAGAGAGAATAACCTCATGAACAACTGTCGTACAGTATAAAATGTGTAACGAAATGATGCTAAACTATAAATTCTACAGGAGTTTATGTAAATCAATATTTTACAAATCAAATTGTAACATATTAACGCATGTTCTTCGTGTAACACACTTGTACAGCTGTAACACGATTAAAATTACATAATTAAATTTATTTAATTAACTATCAACAGGGCTCTGTTCACTAGGGTCGTCTGCTTAAATCCCCTTGGGGATTTACTTCTATTTTTTGACGCCACTAATCCTCAAGAGATCTTTTTGGATTTTTCTTACATTATGGTCCTCAAGGGAATTTCTTTGAAAGTTTTAGAAAAAACAATGTTTTGAATACACCAATCCACCAGGGGATCTTTTGGGATGTTTGATCCAAGGGCATTAATTTGGAAATTATAGGAAACACAATTTTTTTTTTGCATCAATCCCCATATAAAGTGTGATACTCTGGCGAATTAATTGAATACGTGTTTATTCTCAGAAGTATAACTATATCCTTATTCTATTTAGTTCAACTAGTTAAAATATGAGTTCACCTAAATGAAATAGAGTTAATAAGCTCATCTACGCTCATCAATTTATACACATGTATATTGATATTTGGAAAACATTTAATTGTTTATATTTATTATATATGTTTTTAGGATTTCTTTCTACCTACATTGTTTCTTTTATTATTATTTTTAGAATATTTAATACGCGGAATAATTACTTTGCCGAAATTTAAATTATAAAATTTAGTTACAAGTAAAATTAGAATGTTCTAATATTTATTTCCCAGAACAACAAATCAAATATTCTTTACCCTTTATATTGTTTAATTAATTTAAAAGGATGAATAGCAGATTATAGAGGGCTTTGTGTTTAAAAAAATTTCCAATTATATAAATCCCTTTGGATGATTAATTAAAAAAAAAAATCAAAAATATGTTCTAAGGGATTAGTGTGGACAATAAATCTAAATAAATCCCCCAGGGGATTTATGCAGAGGATCCTAGTGGACAGATTTCAATAACCTTTAATAGTTCAATGCTAGACATTCACCTCTTCATAGAAAATAGGTTCCTATCTTAAATAATAATCATTTTAAGGATATTATTTTTATTTTTTTTCAATTCTTCAGATCAATTATGGGCAAGTCTACAGAGCAACAGTGGTCAGTAAAAACTGTAAATAAGAAATTAAAAGAAAATCCGGTAGAAATCGAACGGGATCTCGCTACCATTAAAGATTGGTTGAAGAAACAGCCACATTTACCTAATGAGTGGGGTAAGTTTCGAAAATTTACATTATTTAGAAAGTATTACTCCGACACTGAACTTTATTACTACAAAATCAAAAAAATTAAAATTATTAGGACCTCTATACTAACAATAATTTTAGTTAACAATATTTACTCTTTAGATCTTGAGTTCCGAGGGTAAGTTTTTAAGTTCGCGGAATGACAGTGAAAAAGGCGGGTAAACGCGCTCTTTTGATGCCTACCGTATTCAGTGACTCATAATTAGTCTGCATAGTAAAATTTGTTGTGATTGGATCATTAGTTATTAAACTATCGTTGACCAAGTATTTTAATCGGAAACGAAGTGAAAGAAATGGAGAAAATTGAATTCCGTGCGGTGATAAAGTTCTTTACTAAGCAAGGAAAGTCTGTTCAAACCATACTCAATGAGATGTCATCGGTTTACGGGGATTCTTGCCCAGGAAAAACAATGGTCTACAAGTGGCATAGTTTATTTAAACAAGGCAGGGAATCACTTGAAGACGACCCGAGGCCGGGGCGCTCCGTTGAGGTGACTACGCCAGAAGTTATTGCAAAAGTAGAAAAAATTGTATTGGAAGATGCTCGACTAAAAAAGAAACAACTCGCAGAAATGGTTGGAGTATCGGATACAACAATTTTTAAAATTTTACACGATCATCTTGGCATGACTAAGGTTAGCGCACGGTGGGTGCCGAGAATGCTCACGCCATTGCAAAAACAACAGCGCGTGGAATGTTCACGTGCGTTTTTGGACCTCTGCAATGAAGACAAGGATGGCGTATTGAATCAAATTGTTACTGGGGATGAAACTTGGGTTCATCATTATGAACCCGAGTCCAAACAAGACTCCATGCAGTGGCACAAAAAGGGCACAGCACCACCCAAGAAATTTAAGGTTTCACAGTCGGCTGGGAAACTCATGGCAACGATTTTTTGGGACTCAGAAGGAATATTATTGATAGATTATAAAGATAAAGGCATTTCTATAACGGGGGAATACTACGCTTCAATCTTAGAACAGTTAAAAGAAGCCATCAAAGAAAAAAGACGGGGAAAATTAACGAAAGGTGTCCTGCTATTGCATGACAATGCTCCCGTTCACAAGAGCCGAGTCGCACTGGCTGCCCTGCATAAGGTGGGCTTCGATATTTTGAATCACCCACCCTACAGTCCAGATTTGGCTCCGAGTGATTATTATCTCTTTCCAAAAATGAAAAAAGAATTACGTGGTAAGAAATTTTCAACTGATGAGGAGGTTAAGGAGGCGGTTTCGGCGTATTTTTCAGACAAAGATAAAACTTTTTTTTACGAGGGAATAAAAAAACTAATTGAAAGATCTGAAAAATGTATTCGTGTTGCAGGGGAATATATAGAAAAAGAAAAATAATTTTGTGTTTTTATTATTACTCAATACCCTCCATTCCGCGAACTTAAAAACGCCCCCTCGTAGTTTAAATTTAAATTTGAGATATGGGAGGGCAAACGATCAGACCTGGTATGTAACTGATGATAATTATGACGATACACTCCTAGCCAATTTTGAATAGGCTGTTGCTAGTCTCAATGCAGACCAGCCAACTACGCAGGAGACATTATAGTACACAAGTGGGTGCACAAACACAAGTGCACTCTCTGTTCCTTCACTCTCACAATCCGATGGGCCGGTTATTCGACACAAACGGGAAGACATCAGGGTCAGGACCCACGGCTTTACGTGCTCATCGAGGTACGAGTGTTAAGACCCTAATTTCCAAACTCTTGGCGTAAAAATTAAGTATTTCTGAAAACAGGAAAATCCAACACCACTTTTAACTCGACTCGGCAATTGAACCCTCTTGATCGTCGAGAGAGTTATTACAGTAATAATTAATAACAGCCCGGAGTATGAAAGTTTGGCGATGTTTCACGCCCGTGCCTCGGAAAGTGCGTTAAGACATCGATCCCGGTTGCCATGAAAATCTATGGCAATTGTTATTGATAAGTCAGTGTCCTCTAATATACGGAAAAATTGTTCAACCTTCGAATTCAGTTCATATTTAAGGTTGCGGAAGTCCAATACTAGTCACTCTATAGAAAAACTAATATTCAGGTTAAACCGGTTAAACTAGTAGTCGACTTCAAACAAATTTAGAAATGATAAAGGTTAGGAAGATGTGATATTAGTAACATTAAACTTTTCTCGGTTAATTTCTACTGTAAATGTTCTATGATTCGCTTTAATGTAAATGCCGTCGCACATGGACACTTGTAACTCAAGAATCACGTCACTTTTGACGCCCTTTCGTTTTTCAATAACCTAACTCAGTCGGTGACAAGGAAAAAGTTTAAAAAAACTATATGACGACGACGTAAGAACTTTTGATAAAATTTATATAATCAATGTCACACAAGCATATATTACAAATCTATTAACACCTCACTCAATAAAATCGTTTTAGCAGTTTAGACGCTACAATGGAACATAAAAACATACATAGACTGTCAAAGGTATTACACTTCCTTTTGGTTTCGCAACAGTAGAGTAAAAAGTAAAGAAAAATTTGCTTAACATTGGTTTTCTGTTAGGTCGTAATATCACTTTGATCCAATCGGCCCAATTGTGATGAATACATTGCTTCGTTATGAAAACATCGTCATGTTATTCATGGGTTTACCTCTAGAAGGTACTTAGTTAAGTCGTAGAAAGTGATTGCGATTAGTACGATTTACGATTAATAGAATTTATAGAATATTCACTAAGTAGTTCTGTCAAACTCAGCTTTCTTAAAAATTATCTTCAAAAATTGTGTGTAATAAATTTCGAAATTACAAAATATTTATTTCAATGTTTATCAATAATTGATGTTTGACCAAAATAACAATTAAGGTTTTGCGTAACTTTCCAGAGGATACCTGTTTACTATCCTTTCTTCGAGGATGTGATTACTCGATTGAAAGGTGCAAACAGAAGTTGGACATGTTCTTCACCATGAGAACCGCTTGCCCCGAGTTTTATACAAACAGGGATATCACAAGGCCAGAATTAATGGAACTGATGCATAAAGGGTAATTATTGCAGTAAACTTTAATATTTGAAATCAAATCATAAGAAAAGAAAATAAGAAGAATTAGAATCGAAAGTTCTAGAGTAATGAAGTGATTAACATAGTTTTAACAGCTAAGGAAAGGTTTAATGACCGAAAAAGTAATTTTGAAATTAACATTCAGTTGAATAAGCCATCCCTTGCATGAGCTATGTGTAAAATAAGACAAAACAATTGTTATAACAAAACTTCAACAAATAACTTCATATAGATTCTGATACAAAATGTCTATTCATTGTCAAAATACTGTTATTCGTATTTATTTACATTCTTATAAAACAAGGAACAAAAATGGCCTATGACAAAATTGATTAGTGGATTTTTCTTTATAGTAGGGTTGTGAAGTTTGTGAGCAATAGTAATACAGAATTTCAATTTTATGCTAATAGGCCCCTATTAAACACATTAAAAGAGGCTTACGTCATGCTTAAACATATTTGTAGAATTTTTATTCACTGATATGCTGTAAATGGTTTCAGACATGGCCCCACAATGCCTAAATTGACACCAGAAGGGCGAAGAATCTCCATTTGTAGAGGTGAGAAAATTAATAATATACTTATTTCAAAGATCATTTAATTGTATTCCTATGGTTTTTTATATGTTTTGTTTCTATATATTGTGAAAAACTAGGTGTGTCCAGTTGGCTAAAATATAAGTAAAAATGTATGTGCATGTAGACGTGTATAAAATTACTAGCGTATCCAGATGATGAAACAATAAATAATTTATTTATGAATTCCATCAACTGGATAGTCTCTTATGTTGACTTGATGAAAGACCCTATCAAGTAACTGCTGTGAACCACCATTATTATGATCATTAACCGCCTTTAACAGTCTACTGCATGACATAGGTCTATTTTTGAACAGGAGGTTATGAAATTATTTTTTATAAATATCTTTACTAATATGTATTATCCATTTTAAATATTTCTTAAAATGTTTCGTAAAATTAAATCAAATCTGACAATGTAACGATTTATATATATTCTATAAATATTAAATTTTAGCTACCGATCTCAACCTAGACACCCACCAACTCAACGAACTTTTTAAGATAACTCTGATGATTGGCGACTTAAGACTTCGGGAACCACTTGAAGGAGTTACTGGTGAAATATATATTCTAGATGCTTCTGTCGTCAGGCCCAGTCACCTAGGCAACCTATCACCCGCTGTCGTAAAGAAATTCTTTATTTGTGCCCAAGTAAGTAATCAGTTGCGAAGTAAGTGTTCTTATTTCAAAACTTTTTAAAATTAACAGTTTATATTTCTAGTGGACTGCAATAAATTGAATGTATGTGTGATTTTGTATTAATAGGTGAATTAGAATAATCGTAATTATTTGACGTAATACTCTTGGTTAACTCAGTTTCATGATTTTACCGTAGGAGAGCAATATTTTGGCTCGACTGAAGCGAAACCACGACCTTACAGAAACCGATGTTGAGTCATTATTTCATTAATTTTAACCATAGAAGTTGAGTACTATCGTAACCTAAACCCTATTTCCCTTTATTTTAATTACAGGGGGCATACCCAATAAAGGTAAAAGAGCTGCACGTGATCAACACATCTTCCCTTATTGATACTGTATACAACTTCACTAAACCTTTTCTGAAAGAGAAGATGAAACAACGGGTAAGTAACTTTTTCAGAAAAATCTTCAATTTAAACTCATTGGAATCTGCATATCATTACGTCTTTTTAAAAAGAGGAACACTCCTAGCAATTATAACTTTAATATAAATATCCTTTTGAATACGATTCGAGATAAGTCCCTTTATACCTTAAAGCACTATGAATACAATTTACACCAGGCTAACTATGCGTGTTGGAAGGTAATAACAATTTGATAGAAAAATTCGGAACAAAAGCTGTACTATTCTTATTTATTGTCAAGGAATGAACGTAGGATTTCTTATGTAACCTAATTGCGATGTAAGTACTGGGTGGGCTAAGAATTCGTTTACATTTAAATGTAACATCTGACAGCCGCTCGCTGTCGTTTCTACAAAAATTTATCGTAATGGATCATTTCACGGGGCCACAGCGCGGTCACTGTGCGAAACAATTTTATTTAAACAACAGATCGCTTATTACTGTGAGACTCTTATTTCGCGTTTAATACGATAAACAAGACTTAAATCAGTGTTAAAGAAGTTCAAAGAGACGGAATCTACGCTAAATGTGAAGCAAACTGAAGGTGGACTTCTCGGACCGAAGAGAACGGGCAGCAAGTTCGTGTTGCTGTTCGACTTATTTCAGGTTTATCGAGGCACAAACTTTCAGCGAATTAGGTTATCCCGTACATCATTATGCCATATTTTGAAATTACATTTGAAATTATATCTATATAGGTAAGATCCAGATAGTGCAGCAACTAAAACGTAATGATTTAAATTTGTGCAAATCATATACTGAAACAATGTTAGAACGATTCAGTAATTTTGACAACGCCTTATTTTCTGACGAAGCCCATTTTCACCTCAACGGACATGTAAACAAACGGAATTGCAGGTATTGGAGCAGTGAAAATCCCAAAGCTAAACACAAGAAGCCACTTTATTCTCCCAAAGTAACTGTATGGGCTGCAATTTCAGCAAAAGGAATCCTTAGACCCTACTTTTTCGAAGATTCTCTCTCTCTCTGTTCAGTTACTGTTAATTCTACTGAATATGTGAAAATGTGACGGGAGTTCTTGAGATCGATACCACTGCGATTTGCTTGTTACAATAGTAACACATGGTTTCAACTAGATGGAACCACATGACACATATCAATTGAGTCCCTGCCGGTGGTCAGAAACATATTTCCAGAAAAGCTGATTTCTAGACGAGGCGCCATTCCGTGGTCACCCAAAAGTAAAAATCTATCCCCAGCAGACTTCTTTTTATCAGGTTATTTAAAGAATCGTGTCTACATCAATAAACTAAACACACAACGTTAACTAAAAGAAAAAATCAGCGAAGAGATGTCGACGACCTCACGGTCTCTTTGGCGAGAGTATTAGAAAATTTCGGTGCTCACATAGAAGAGTGCAAACGTCGAAATAGTGGTCATTTAGCCAATGCAATTTTTAAAAAATCAATTTCAATCAATTAACTTTCTTGTAAATAAACAATTTTTATAATGTATAAAATGATTGTCTCAAATATTAACTAATCCGTGGCCCACCCTGTATTACAAAATATTACTCTAAAGGAGTTGATGTTTCTTCTCTAGTGACTCGGTATCTGTTGGAAATTAAGTAAATTTTAAGTAAAATTCTATATAAGGAATATCATTACAGATACATTTCCATAAAGACTTCACTGGCCTGCACAAATTTATTTCCAAAGAATTTCTACCTACAGAGTTTGGTGGTACAGCTGGCTCACTTGAAGACATTCACAGTACGTATTTGTTTTATTATTTTTGTTAAAATATTATTGTGTTCGCTAATAAAATATACCGATAGAGCCTTACTGTGTCTATCAACAAGGTTTTGTATCGCAATTAAAACTACGACTATAATAAAAAATTGTGTGGGTCAGCTCCGGCACACGAGTCGTACATCGGAGTAAACTCCAATATTTGGGCAAAATATTTTTTAGAACAGTGACATCTATGAAGTAAGGCCAATATTATTACAGAGCGTGATAAACAGTCACATTTTAAATATAATGAATAAGATACTGAATCATTAATATTACGCTAGATGACGATATTTTCGAATAACTATCTAAATTTAAACGCGACCATTACACTAGAACAGTTGAATTAATTAAATACATTACAGTTATTTACACATCTTTCCTTCTCTCTCATAGTGTTAAAGTTCGAGTTGAAAAGAGACATACTCTATATACGCGTGTTAGTGTATTAAACACTCACAACCAGTGCAGTCGTACCAAAAACGTAACGAGGTCATTCGTTCAGTAGATTTTACACCTCATATTTTTGTCATACCGAGCGCGTCATATCAAAACCAATTCTTAAGGAGTAAACTCTAATAAAATCTTATTATACATATATCGTAGACTATCAACGCTGCGCGGAAATATTGGCTAACCCAACAATAACCCGTAAATCGTCATGCATGCCAGCTTTTGCTTTTAGGTACCTTTTGGATACGTAAAAACATGTATAGACGTGCGTACCTTGAACATTATCCCTTTTATAGGAAACAGCACTGTAGATGAAGGAGACTGGCGTGTGAATTCTAGTTACCGAAACGAACCTGACCAATCTTAAGCTAATATCTGCTTATTTCAAAATTTATATAAAAACCACTAACTCTTAACATGACACTGTTCAATCGCAATTGATTATCATCAAACCATAATATCATTCATTTTCAGAAATTTGGATAGAAAAGTTGAAAGAAAACAGAGGCTGGTTCAAGAAACAGGAGTCGATCAAAGCCAATGAATCCCTGCGGCCAGGCAAACCCAAAAACTATGATGCATTGTTCGGAATGGATGGATCTTTTAGAAAACTAGATATTGACTAAATTACTCACAGTAGTGCTTTAGTTAAAGTTTTGTTATAGATATTAATTTAAATGAAAAATACGGGTTAAAAGAAAACTTGCGCCGTATTAAATTCAATAAGTTCAAATCTGAAGGAGCTAATATAATAGTTTCCTTAGTTAAATGAACAAGGTTTGCCTTCAAGATATGATTCTTATGTTAACAGAATTTAAGTGTTTGTAAACCTTAGGGCTAGTTTCCTTGCAGATAAATTCTCTGATAGACTATTTTGGTCTCATCTGTCATATAAACTAAAAGTCTCTGTTTCACAATTCTTAGACATATTATGTTTCATGACATATACATATATATCTTTTTAATAGTAGTATATGACAGATAAGTATCTCAAGCTTAGTAAGGAACTAGCTCTAAATATTCTAGAAATACTAAAAAAACGATAGACACTCTTATTATTTAAAAAGGCTCGTTAAGTTCTAAGAGTGATACGATGACCACTGATTTGATAATCAAATTGTGGTTTTTACTTTTACTGCTATAATAAGCGTTACGAGGTATGTAAAAATACAATGTTTTGTGTGTAACGAAAGCGTTGACAATTTATGAACATAAATGAGAAAGATGGTAGTAATAAATTTAAACTGTGATAAAATAATATTATACATGTGATTTGTAGTTTAATTTAACACCATTTATTATACTGAGATTTATTTATTTATTAATTTATTAAATGCGTCGTACAAGCTTTGCTTAGTTTCAATATAGATTCACCTACAATTGTTACACATTACTTACTTAAAAATGACATATGCATCAAAAACAGGTGTACAAGACTAATCGGTAAACACAATATTTATAGAAAACATTCGGCTTCTAGTACATTTTTTTTATAAAACTGTTAAAAATATGACAAAAAATACAAAACCAAGACAGTTATATTATTGCGACCTAATTTGATTGGCCTGTTGACTGTCCTTAGCTTTTTAGCGAGTACTTGATAAGGAAAGTCTTTAAGATAAAAAAAGCATCAGTGAGAGCTAAAAGCTCTCGCAAGTATTACAATCAAATTTTATGACACATAATTTGTATAGCGTATACATGACAAAAGTCACTCATATAAACACTATAACCAGTTCAAAAATCAAATAACAACGTCCGTGTGGTGATATGTAAAGAATACGGAGCATCACCAGCATCTAGTCGTCCCTTGGATATTAGAAAGATAAATAGAAAAGTTTTTATTTACACATCGTTTTACAGAGTTTGAAGAGAGAACATACAATGTATGTATATATTGTATCTATTATATTTATATACATATTGTACCTACCGACTGCGACAGATGAACTCGAATTTAATGTAAATTCGTTTTTACATCAAGTTGCCTTAAAATGTGTTTATTCACATGTAAAAATTTTTTGAAGATTTATAGAAATATAGCGAAGTTTATATAACGCTACTTAAAGACACTTTTTAAAATCATTCTATATAAATACGTATAATCCAGTGATATTTACTGTCAATACTACGAGAAAAATGTCTACCACCACTTCTGTACTGTTTATTTTGTAATTTCAGTTAATTTTCGATAAGTTATGATTTATCTTGCATTAAAAACGTCGAATCTCCGTTGTAATATTTTAGTGAATTCAAGTATTATTTTATGAGATATAGACTCCAGTTCTAAAAAAGTGACTCGTACATCATTTTTGTTGTTTTACAATGAGATTCAACAAAGAAAAGGCTAGAGTGTGCTGATTTGTATAAATGGCTATATTTATAAACAAACCTTTTACAACAAAAAATCATATTTAATTGAGCTCTCTAAACTATGTTTTTCGATAAAGTTCGTTTCTATAAAGTATTAAAGATGTGGATCTCTAATTTTATTACTAACCAGATCACTATAGAATAACAAATTTATTTTGATATTAGGCATTAGGCAGTTAAATTAAAAGCCTGAAGCAGAAAGTACTCCTCCTCAATATCGATAATGAACAGATTTCTGTCTCTGGGACTCTACTCATCAGTGGCTTGGTCCCTGTACTCGATACCGTAGGATAAGTGGTACGCACAACATCAACGACGTTTACGGAGCGAATACTACAAACAAACGCAACATCTGTTATTTGTTTGGTACTTAAGTTACGGGTTTTATTGTAATATTAAGCACAAAGGTAGCAAAATAAAACCAAACAATTTCAAAAACGTAACTATTGCTCTAATTGAATGCAAAATTAGAGTGTACAGCAAAGTGCAAAATTAGAGTGCTAGTGTTAATAGCACTAAAATCAATTATTGAGCGCCGCGCGCACTACTATTATTTTTATAATCATCATTATTTAATATATCACTAAGTCGTCTCGCATATTAACCAATTAATTTTTATATAATAATTATTTGACTAATATTGAAAAGGTTGCTTGTTAAAATCTAAATTTAGTCATATGTGTCATGTCATATTAGTGACTGGATAGTATGATTTTAATGCCACCGTATAATAATTTTATTATATCTCGAGTGTATGGTAATTTAAACCGACCACGGGATAAATACAATGTTAACTATAAAACCATTTGTATTATGTATTACAGTCCTTTCGAGAGGGTACATCTTCACAAAGACCGGCAACACAGCTGGCTAAATTGCAGATGTTCATGGCGGTAGCCACTTTTCATCAAATCATCTACTTGACGCCAGTGTTTTTTGGTCCTTATATCATAAAAAAATCGTTTAAAATTCAAGGATAAAGTGATTTTTAGTGACGATTTTCTTCATAATTGCGGAAGCAATAGGTGGCATGCGATTGTTTGAGTTAGCTGCTAACATTGACCATTTATAAAATGGGTAATTACTAGAGTATGTGACAATTATTTACAAATTTCAATGAATAGAAAACTCCAGAGTTGTCATTGGAGGATAAGGCAGTCTTCTTGCACGCCCATTCATCGGATATTTTTAAGCTAAAATGTATTCGAATTAATTAAGTGTGTAAGCAAACAAGTAGAAACCCGAAAAAAATTACAGAAGTTTGATAAATATTATTTGTAAATGATTTCTTGTTTTATGTCATAATTTCGTTTTTTCTTAAAAACTGTTTTTAAAATTAACAAGTAAAAGAAAATTACGAATTTTAACGACTCATTATATATTGTTATATCAATTAAAGCAGGTAGCGAAATTTTAGTCTACTAACGGTGTAGAATTAATTGTATTTACTCGTAACGATTAAATTTTATTTACACTAGCGGACCCGACAGACTTTGTTCTGTGAAAAAGATTTATAATGTGGCAGTTTTTTGTTTCTACCTATTTTATAGTCAGGGCAAAGTCACCCTGTTAATAGGGCGTTGTGAATAAAAAATAACTAAATAAAACAGATATAAACATTTAAAAGTAAGTAATCTTTGTTGTTAATCATCTGAATCATAATTTGTAACAAAAATCAGTTTTATTTTCATTTTAGTGCTTTGTAATATACAATGTCTTTTGTTTGATTACCTGGCACATAGACCAACAAATCTGATGGTTTTCCAACATGGGAACAGGCAACATACAATTGACCATGTGAGAAAAATGGCTTTTCCAGATTAATACCACAAACACTTAATGATTGCCCCTGGTACTTGTTTATAGTCATAGCAAAAGTAAGCCGCACTGGAAACTGTAGTCCTCTAAACTTAAATGGCACATCAGTCGAAATCATTGGGATACGCGGTATGAGAACATCTTCTCCTTTATACTTTTCTTTCAGTATAGTTGCTTCTATCACGTTGTTTACTAAATTGTTTTATCGTAAACCGTGTGCCGTCGCAAAGACGCGGTCGGTTGATATTTCGCAACATTATAACTACCGATTCAACCTTTAATCGAAGATTGTGAGGTGGTAATCCTGGCAAATCCAGCGAGTTTAAAAGTTGACTACATCATCTTGGTTAGTAACCGAATCAACTGATTTATATATCCTCGATTCGCCTGTGATTTGTTCTTGAATTTTGAAATTTAATTCATTTACATCTACGTTTTTTGCAGCCAATATAGCTCGTTCGCTCAATCAATTATGGTTTCTGTAATTTTGAGAAAAATCTGGAAACACCTTCTAAATAAGTTCTTCTTTTGATCGAGTTAACTGACAAAAACTTTGAGGAAAGTTAATGCAGCCAGTCAAGATGTCTATAGGAAATTTGTCATTACCAATGTCAATGAGTTGTTTCGAGAATATGTTTCCAGATTCCTCATTTTGCTTAAATAAAGTACTTTGACATGTTTCCACTAATTGGAGGACTTTAGACATGCATTGAGTTCATCAGCTGTCGCTGATCGTGGAATCACTGGCAATGTTTGACTGCTAAATCTCAAAAATCTCCTGCTAATAAAATCATTGCACCACCAAATCGGTTATGATTGCTCCGTAGATCTTTTAAGGTGCTGTCTAAAACCACCGAAGATTTTTTTATGTGGAATCGTGCATTCATCCTAAACAATAAATTGACATTGCTGCAAAACCTTTGCCATTTGCAGAGTTCTTCGAAATGTTGCAGGTTGGAGTTTCATTGATTTGCATATTTAATGGCAATTTTAGTGCTGAATGGGCTGTTCAACCGCCTTCAAGCAAAGTTGCTGCGATTCCCGACGAAGTGAGTGCAAGTGCAATTTTATTTTGTAAGCGAATTCATGCTAATATTAATGAAATCAAAAAAGTGTTTCCTGTACCACCAGTTGCATCTAAGAAGTAAATCCCTCCAGTTTAATCTTTTGTTACTTTCATAAGAGTATCAAATACATACTTCTGCTGTTCATTCAACAATGGAAGATTTGTTTGAATTCATTCTTTCAAAATGTTGAGATCATACAGTTTTTCTCGATGCAACTCTTGGTTAAAATCATCATGCATTAGACAGTTAAACGCGGCCAGGCTTAATTGAATTAATAGTTTGCATGACATCATCTAGCACATGTCCTCAACCGAAATCAATGTTCCATTGTAAATTTCTTCACTGATTTGTATATTTGGATTTCCCATTCTATTCTGTATTTGAAACAAAATATAATCAACAAAAGATATAAGATATAATTATAGAAAACAATGTTCGTATTTGATGAGCGTGTGATGATATTACAGCATCATTGAGAGTTTGATCCCAATGAGCGTCATTTTCTAGCAATTGCAAACGTCGACAGGCTTCTCTGTAAGATCCACACAATTCACCATCAACAGTTCGTAAATGTTGGAATGATATTGGGCCACGTACATTGAATAATAGTAGTCGTAATTAAAAACATTCATCATTGCTTGGACGTACTGAATAAATTCGATCAATCGCATCGGTGGAATACACATCTGGATATCCTGGAGTTCATAGAACCAATAACAACATATTGGTAGTTACTGTAGTCAATTCACACATCGTAACTGAAAGCAGCTCGATTCAAACTTCACGGTTATTAGTTGTTAAATGTCTCGCTCGCACTTCACGCGTTTGTGATATCCGAATTTTTCACGTTTACTTCGGTCGTCACGTTCTTGTGCAGTATGATTAGATCTGTAATTAACTTTGTTTTGTAGCATTTCGCGCTTTTCTACCTAAATTTCTTCGTCTTGTAGGAGGCATATCTATAATATTAATTATTATGTCACATCCAATAATTAGTGAACATAACTAAACACTCTGCACAAAATACGATATAAGAATTTGTTTCGTGTATCAGTTTACAAAAGCAAACTCAGTAGAGTAGGTAACAGAAAATCCAAGAAAAACAACATTCGTACACTGTCAAATTGACATTGACGTTTTTTTCAAATTTTCAACTCTTTTTTTAAGTTGATATGATTTGGAATCAAATCCTTCAAGCCATACCAATGTTTTATGCATGTAAAATAGGAATATTAAATTAAAAAAACACGGTTTGGTAACGCGGTTTGTGTTTGACTGATCTAATGAAGTGAAAACTGATGCATTTTACAGTAAAACAAAAGAAATAAATTGGAAATCAGCACAAATAATCTATTATATTTTGTAACTATTCAAGTTAGTCGGGTCCACGATGTCACTTTTGTTAATTTTCAGAACGTGACATTACACTATTATATTCTGTGCTCCAACACATACACGCACACTGCTGTGACGTTAGGAACACACCAAATTTGCTTAGACAACAGTTAACTTTATGCAATAGCAATAAAGCTCAAAATAACTCTACGTTTTAGTTAGAAAACGTTTGTAAGGGAAAAAAAGGGCCGTTTTTAGGGTTTTAACGGCAATTATTCGAATTTCTCTCTCCGTGAAAACCCTTAAACGTCATATTAAAAAAAAAATTAACCTAATTCTTCCAGCCGTTCTTGAGTTATGCGCTTACCAACACATTTTGCGATTCATTTTTAAATTGTAGATAATGTCTACTAACGAAATTAAAATAAAATTATTTAACTCACATATTAACCAACACCCAAACCTACCAACATATTTAAAAAGTAAATTTTTTTTTTTTTTCAACGACTATATCTTTACATCTCCAACATTTATTAACTGATGTGAAATGTTATTGCTTACAAAAAAATATATTGATGTACTCAATAGTAACCAGCTTCAGATAACTACGCAAGAGATATTATAATGAATAAGTGTACGTATATAAGGAAAAACACAAGTGCACTCTCTCTTACCATACTCTCATAATTCGATGGGACGGCTATCCGACACATCCTAGAGAGATTAGATGCAGCATCGGCAGCTTTATGTGCTCTCCGAAGCACGGAGCTTAAGCCCCAACTTTCTAACTCCGGACTGTTATTAAGCATTTCTATAATCAAGAGAACATACTAACGCTTTTTAGGCTCGAGCTGAAAATCAAACCATAGACTTCATATTTATGTAATATCATTCTGGCAATTTTAAGTGTTTCCACGGCCTACCCAAATGTGTTGCTAGCGGTAGTATCGCATTTCGGGTGACTAGTACTTATTAAGTAACACGATAGCTGGGGGCTCGTATACCGTCTGGATGGACAGGCCAACTCAATACCATGTCCTTTCTTCAAAAGGCTAATCCTAATCTTGTACTATACTGTGATTTTTATTTAATCAATGTTCACGGACTTAAAAAATAAAGGAATATATATGGTTTGTTTAAGCATTTCTTCCCAAATGGAGTCTTGAGAAATGTCGGCACCTTTTAGCAGTAAAGTTCGACATGTAAAAATATCTATAAAATATTTACTTGCAGAAATAAACATTGTTTATAAAGGTTTTAAACGTTCATTATAAGTTTACTATACGTGATTCAGCTCACTATACAGCCTTATCACGTAATATATAAAGCGGGTTGTTATTAAAGGCTCTTGGCTTGGTCTTGTCTATAATGTATTACTGCATACAGAGGCATGTCCAGCACTATCATTCGTCTTTCTACAGTGAGAGTCTTCGCACGTGTTCATAAGGATACGGACTCGCGCTCCCGCAAGACTTATATGTTTATAATTTACCATTGAATGTATTAAACATACCATATAATTTTACTCATTGGTCCACGAAAACGTCCATCATAGATTGCCAGCAATCCCGGTCTTGGGTAGTCCTCATCCATCTTCTACCAGCCATTTGACTCAAATCGTTGATCCATCGTGCCGCAAAACTTGTAAGTTTTTCTGACTTTTTATTAATTAACATACAACATTAGAAATGAAAAATAGTTTCAATAAGCATAGCATTTATATCGTACTATTGTATCGTTACTATCTTACAGTCTAATATTATGTTGAATTTGGGACGATATATATAATAATGATAGATGATGATAATAGATGTTTGAGGTCTTTGACTTATAGTTTCAATACATTTATGTATTTATAACCTACAATATGTATTTTTAGACAATACTGTTTTTCTGTCAATTTTGTCTTGTAATGATTAGTAATATAGTTTTTATTATTAGTAATAAATATGACACGTCTGTGTTTATATTAGAATGAAATTATCGAAAAATATGCACATGTTTAAAAGAAAAATTTAAAACAATAGATTCGGTTCCTATATGTACCTATATACGGTTATGGGTTCATACACATGCATGCAACATGGTTACTTAACCATGACCTTAAGCGTAGACTTGCACGCTTATGGTCGTTCGTGCAGAAGTTTGTTTCTGTGAAAAGTGAAAATATTAAAACGGGGCTAACGATTAAGTATTTATTTTATTTGTGGAGTAGTAGTTTCCCGCAATTTCATCTCTGTTTTTAGTCACACCGCTGCTTTTCATCCATTTTAAATTTCGAATATTTTTTTTTTAATCGCATATCGTAATCCGCGTCCACGCGTTCTTATATTATAAATGTTTTTTTTATTAAGTAATTACTATTACCTAGTTTCTGAATTAATTCTAAATTATAATCTAATCTAATTTAATTTACAGGAATATATTCTGTAATTAATCTCACTGTGATTGTAACTCATTTAAAATAGTTTTTGTATGTTTGCAAAGTCCCCCGCGACACAGAATTTCTAGTTCGGTTGTTGTCCTTTTTAAAAAAACTGAGTAAAGAAAAAATCTCAGAATAACGATACAAATTTACTTTTACAAATTAGATTAATTTAAATAAAAAACCGACACAAAACAGTCATTACATTATAAAATTAGATTATTTCAATTCTTCTAGAAATAAAATGGGCTCGGTTTCTATGATGCTGGTCCAACCTCACGGTGAACTGTTAGCAAAGATCAGAGAGGAGTTGCATGAAGTTGTGAGTTCAAGAGAAAATGATTTATCTGCTATCAAGGAGTGGCTAAGGAAGCAGCCCCACTTACCTGACGAAGTGGGTAAGTCAAACATTATCCATTGCCATATTTCATGTCAATGTTTTTCGTTTAATCGTTTTTGTTTTACATAAGACTGACTTAGACTCATGGTCTCTATGCGTTGTATTGCATGACATGTGACATATTTGCTATCAAAAAAGAAACTAGTTAATTCCCTAGATATGCTTTTGATTCCTAACATCCTGTAAACGAAATACTCTTTTGTTAAACAAGATAATATAGAATGTGTGACAAGTAGCTCCTGCTTGTTGAAACCATGTGTTACGATTGTAGCCAGCAAATTAGACTAGCATCGGTCCCAAGAACTCTCGTAACATTTTCACGGCCACGAGAACCTTCAAAAAAGTAGGGTCCAATGATTGCTTTTGCTGAAATTACAGCCCGTACAGTTACCATGGGAGAATGAAGTGGCCTCTTGGAAACAGGATATTAGATTCAAATGTTAACAAGTTCTCTACCCACCCTATAAAATAATTGACCAACTTTCAAGAACATTAGAATGAAAACTTGGGCTCATACAAAGCAGTGCAAAATCGCTATTAATTCGATTTTTAATAGAGATAATAGGTTGAGCACTAGACACAATATGAGCGATCTTATCTTTCAATAACAATTATCACTCAATCATCAACAGCCTTTTACGGTCTACTACTGGACATAGGCCTCTCCTTAGCAAGGAGGTTTTGACCTACTATACCACGCAGGCCAGACGTTTTGGAATAGGATTTGTTTTAAGTTTTCCTTCTCTTTGTAATGATATTCCCTTGCATACTTTGTTCCCTTAGTCGTCTTTTACGACATCCACGGGATGAATTAGATTATTTCAAGGTAGTAACACTATGTATTCTTAATCCATCACCACACGGACCCAAATATCCACCCACATAATACCCAAATGTAACTACTTTCATAATCTGTATTTAAATGTTACGTTTGTGGTAAAAACTTTGCGTTTCAGCATTAATCACGAAAGCAGTACCAGTTATATCATAAAACAAGTATTTATGTAACAAATTTCTTCATACACTGCACTAATTACATGAATGGAAAATTATGACCGCAGAATATGATGATCTAAAGGACATTTAAAAAAAAATCTAGTAAATAAAACAATATCGTCAATAACCTAGACCTCTCCTTAGGAGGTTTTGGCTTATTACACCACGCTTGTCAGACAAATTGGTATAAGTTTTGTTTCAAGTTTTTATTCTCTTTTTGCGGTGACGTTGTCCTATGTATTTTGTTTCCTAAGTCGCCACTTACAACATCCATGGGATGAACAGGGGTGGTAACACTCCGTTTTTTTAATCTAAAATATACTACGTTACAGGTTTTTCACAGGAAAATAAGGTTACATCTAAGAATGAGATCTGAATGACCAACAATTTATGCATTTTCAAGTACACTTATCTCTGTGTAGCTCGTTTTAAAACAAAAAACAAACATGAGTCGGAGTTGCGTCAAATACTTGTTTCGTTCATGTTTGTTATGCTTGCACAATTTTTTTACCTCTTTTAAGACTGGTTGTTGTGGAGGACCTTGGGGGAGGTCTATATCCAGTAGTGGACGCCTTTTAGCTGAGGTGGTGACGATGATATTGTGGTTTCATTTTTTAAAATCAGAGGACAGAAATCCAAGGTTCAATTTCTATTTATTTTAGAATTCTAAGCAAAAGTAACTTTGTGTGTATATTTATCGGTTAAAACCTCTTTTTGTCTGAACCATAGTCTGGTATAAAATCAAATCTATATCAAATAAATACTTATGATCACTAAAACTATAGTAATTAAGTCCGATAATAAGATTATGCAGTCAATTAAGCCTTTATGTTTTTAACAAATGTCAGTTACAACAACAATATTAACATACTCAGTAAGTTTTAATTGACACAGAATCGTAAAATTTAGCATTTGTCATATATATAGTGGAGTATACATTTTAAAAATGGCCAAACTCTCTACATACAAGTTTGTGTACATTCTAACGTGACGTGTGACGGATTTCCAGAATACAAATCCGTCTCATGCTGGTTTTTCACGCTTTTTCTATTATTTTTATCATCGTTTTCAAACAGTCACCTAAAAAGCTTCATTATTTTTTCAAGAGCCATTGTTGTGCATTTTTATGGTTACTTTACAAAAATTAGAACCTCTGACTTTTATACTAGCAAATATTAAGAACTTGCTTCTTACCACTTCAGTTTGCTTTCAAATTTAAATTTTAAATTTAAATTAGTCCTTAGCCAACTAATGATTTAATTTATGCTGTTATATATTTATAACAATATGACAATGTAAAAGAAAAATCAAAATTATTTCACAATGAAATGAAAAGAAAACATAAAAAGGAGGTCACGTAATCAAGAAAACTAGAAGAAAAAAAACATAGGGGAAACCTTATATTTAGTAAAAAAGTAGGAAGATAATGATTATGACAAATGATTCCAACATGAATGAATAAACGAAGATGCAATTACTATATAAGGCTTTACTACTCCCTTGTAAATAGGTGAGCTGGTGCAAGTACGGTCTGATAGACTTTACTAACTAGGTGGTCGGTATACGTGTAACCCGTAAGGGTATGTGAGAGGTCTGACGAATGAGGAAAGGCCGTGAGCTATGTGTCATGACCATGGTAAATGGCATTCCATAGTCCCTAGATGTGATTAAGACGTGGGTATATTATTCTTGAAGGCATAACGTACCAAAATAATCTACTAATGCAATTGTATTTCTTATATATTTTTCTAGTACATGGACTAAGTATAGTTCATGTACTAGAAAAATAGTTTTTATAGTTGGGCCTGAAAGCCTAATGGCCTAGTAATCCTGACTGCTAAGGCAAAGTTCGTGAATTTGATTTTCACTCAGGACAAAATTAATTGTGTGATAAGCGTTGTCATTCGTTTTATACTTGAGTGTAACATATCTGTAATACGAGTATATATATATTTAGAAATATGATGTATAAATACTTTTATCAGTGACGGCAGTATTGTGATAACCATTGAGGTTACGACAGCACATACTTTGCCTGATTTGGGATCAAAATGCTAACAGCCATTTTTTTTCTCCCGAAGAGGACTTCTGCCTGCTGAATTTTTTACGAGGTTGCAGCTTCTCAATGGAGAACTGCAAACGGAAGCTGGATATGTACTTCACTATGAGGACGGCGTGCCCGGAGTTTTTTACAAACAGAGATATCACCAGACCGGAATTAATGGACTTGATGATTAGAGCGTAAGAACAGCCTTTTATTTATTTTAAAATTTTATTCAAAGAGATCAATACAGTACTGCACGGATGGCGTAGTGATTCAAGCAGCCGCCACGCCGCTCTCTGTTGTGCTGAGTGTTGTGGGTTCAAACCTCACACGGAACTACACTTGTGATCAACAAATTGTTGTTCTAAGTCTAGGTGTTCTTTGTGTCCATTTCTTATATGTTTATAAAGTCCCCCGCAACACAGGATATATGTACCTAATGCAAGCGTTGTCCTTAACAAAATAAAAAGAAGGTAAGAAAAAAACAGCATCCGACTCCAAATAATCCTGGGATCAAATGGGACGACGAATATTGGGACGTGTAAACAATAAGTCAAAAACTTGAAGTTCGTATACTTCTATTTAAATATACTAGGGCATGAAGGAAAGTCTGAGCCTTTAAAGTATTTAAAACCTACATCTATTTTACCATGTGGTGACGTATTAAACCTATGGAGAGTCACCACCCCTATTCATTCCATGAAAGGACCTAAGGGACATAAACTACGCAAGAAAATATTACTGCAAAAAGAAGGAAATCTTGAAACAAACCCTACATCATTCCGTCTGGCCACCGTGGTGTATTGGGTCAACATCTACTTTCAAAGTAGAGATTTATATCCAGCCGTGGACAATTAATAGCTGTTGATGATGATAATGAAATCATGACGGGTCATCTGATCGTTAGTGACTTCCAACCACGGACATCTGCCCCTCAACACACAAGTATATTGACTTTAATAGTGCACTGCTGGACATAGGCCTCTCCTTAGCAAAGACATTTTGGCCAACTAAACCACGCTGGACAGATAATTTGTTTCAAGTTTTCCTTCTAATTGTATTGATGTTGTCCTACGTATTTTTTCTTTTAGGGGCCTCTTACAATACCCATGGGGTGAGTAGGGCTAGTCAAACTGCGTGTCTTTTGACTGCCAGCCCCAAAATTAGATTGACGGGCAACCCTATGAAACCCCATTCTCGGCGAGAATTGATAATAGGATTATTTAACACTTGTGTATCTCTAAATCATATATTTAGACGAAGAGAGTTTCTCGTCTTGAAGATACGATTATCGAAGGAATATAAAACATTTTTTTCGTCTAAACATTCGCTGTCCTCACTCGTTGCTTTGGGCGACAATTGCCTTGCAATGGAATATTGTTATGTCCGTGTAAACAGAATTTCAAAGCAATAATCGTATTTCGAGATTTTATGCCAGTTGCTACCATGAGTGCGCGAGGGTGTTTTGATTATATCTGCGCTTCTGAGGCAAGAATTAGTACAACGAAAAAAGAAGAAAAGGTGTTGGGTTAAAAAATGGATAGCGAGAAGAAATGATTTGGGAGCATCTAACACGTTGTGCCTTGAATTACAATTAATTGGAAGATGAAGAGACATTCAAAAATATGTTTAGGGTTACGAAAACTCAATTCAAATATTTACTTCAAGAAATTGGACCATCTATACAAAAAAGTGATACAAATATGCGTCAAGCTATACCCGCTCGTACAAAATTGGAAATAACTTTAAAATATTTGGCTACAGGAGATTCATTTCAAACATTATCAGAAATATTTAGAGTACCTAGGTGTACCATAAGTTACTTTTTGGTAGAAGTTCTGCAAGCTATTTACACAGCATTGGAGGATTTCATTAAGGTATGAATAAAAATCGATTAATTTCTAAAACACTTAACTATCTAAAGATTATCTAAGTATTTATTCAAAATCAGTCTTGCTTTAATAAGTTAAATTACAAAACAAATAATGGCAATTAGCGTATAACAAATCAACTTAATATTGACATATTTGGAAATAATTAATTATTGTGCATTCGTTGAATCATTTAGAAAGTCATCTTGCATGCTTGAATTCCGCCACTGTGTGTCGCTATCAGTTCTCGAAAATGGAGATTCGGGCATCGGAGTTGTGTCTTTCAAATTCCTCAATTTATATTTTGAGAGAATTGTCTGAATTTCATCTTGAGCAAATATTATATTTTTCTTATTAAGCTTGCGCAAACTGGATGCGACATACTTCCCAAACATATCCAAATCATCTTCATTTTGTCTAGATCTTTTATCTATAGCGTCTAACCTATCGATTGCTGAATCGATGTCCAGAGTTTTGGTCCTTGTCTTTTTAGTTTGAGTTGGTTTTGGTGCCAAATCAACTATATCGATTATGGAGTCGATAACATGGACATTTTGTGTATCTTCAATGTTAAACGTCGAATCTTTGAATTGAGTGTGAGATGTACTTGCAGTAGATTCATCTATCTGAAATTTAAAAAAATAAACAATGAATGTAATATTCCTTATTTAATTTAAGGTACCAAGGACCAAAGAAGAATGGGTCAATATTCAGACAGGATTTGCAACAGGATGGCAGTTTCCTTCATGTGTCGGAGCTTTGGATGGCAAACACATACTGATTAAATGTCCTCCAGGAACAGGATCAGATTTTTTCAATTATAAAAACACGTTTAGTATTATTCTTTTAGGATGCGTTGATTATGACTATTGTTTTACATATGTGAACATTGGAGCGAAGGGAAGAAACTCCGATGGCGGCATATTTAATGAAACTTCATTAAAAAAAGCTATCGAGGAAAATTCACTGGACTTGCCCAGCGATGCTGTTTTCATCGGAGATGAAGCGTTTCCTCTAAAACCGTACCTAATGAAACCATACCCTTGTCGAAATAATTTATCAAAAGAACAAAAAATTTATAATTATAGACTATGCCGATGCAGGAGAATTGTTGAAAATGCATTTGGTATTTTAGTATCACGGTTCAGAATTTTCGAAAGGCCAATAGGATTGGCGTCCGAAAAAGTAGATGTCATTGTAAAAACAACGTGTGTTTTACATAACTGGTTGAGAAAAACATCGCCAAAAGCATACACTCCTCCTGGGTTTTTAGGTGAAGAAATAGGATCTGGTATACGACCAGGCGCGTGGAGAGAAAACCACACAAATGGAGCCTTTGAAGGTATATTTTCGCAAAATTATGATAACTCTACCAGAGAGGCAATTTCAGTTCGTGAACAGTATTGTGATTATTTTAATAATCGGGGAGCACTTCCGTGGCATGAAAATGCAATATTTTTATAATAAACAGCTTGAAATAAACGGAACCCGGTATTTTATAATTTTTATCACTGTCCAACTAGGTTAAAAAGTGCTTACTAAGTAAATAGGTAGGTACTCACCAGATTTGAGACTGTTGATCGAAATTCTGAAGATTTTCTCAAAAATGAATGATTTCCAGCCCCAACTCCAGTCCCCATAGAAGATCTGACTTTTTTTCATTCTTGCAAATATTGACGTTGCATATTTTTAATTTTTACCGTAATTTCCTTACGGCCAAATTCCTCAATACCCAATTCTTTAGCGAAATCATTCAAGGCTGCATTTCTTGCATCACGGTTTTTATAATTTTCATTCTCCGTGTTCCACAAACACTCGTAACTTCTATAAAGTTCAATGAACTTAATATTGTCGGCAGTACCGAATTTAAAAGATTTTTGTGACATTTTTTACGAACCATATACTAGTAATCACTAAACTCGAATGACAAATCTCGTACTAAAAACGATTCAAACTGATTTGTACGATACTCGTATCAACTTGAAAATATGTCACACGAAATTGTGTTTATACAAGTTGAGATTCTCGTAAGCAACAATCTGCTTACTATACCTTCGTTGTGTAAACAAACATAGGCAATTATCGCCTAGCGATAAGTCATATGCGAATCTCGTATGACATAATCGTAGGCGAGATTTTAGTTCTTGCCTGTATGTAAACATTTTGATACGATTGTGTTACGGCGATTATTGCTTGTGATAGTAGCGTATAGTTTCTCGCACGAAACCGTACGAGAAACTCTCCCCGTCTAAATGGGCCTTTATATTGTTATTATCAGATTAAAAACTGCATGGTAAAAATTTGTTTGTCTCCTCGTCTTCATTTATTTTAAAGTTAATTTTTCATTTTAATTTAAAAATATGCATGGGTCCTGATCCGTGACTTTAAAGAAGGTCAAAGACAATTGGGTAGATGACTGTATCGTAAATAAATACCAATGTCCACTTCATTACAACTAATATCGCGAAACATCTCGGCAAATACAATTAACATAGTTTTTTATTATTATTACGAATTTCACTCAAATATACAGTGAAATATGTTGTTCAATTGAGTAGTCTAAAATAGTGATGTCACAATTAGGTATTTAGTACATTTTTCATACGAAATTGTCGTTTTGACAGATGATAAAAAGTAACTCATTTGACTAAGGTGTCATCTAGCCTATTGCATTGTTTAATTAAAGGTAAGATTACTTATTGTTCTTATTTACAAATGTATTACATATTAAAGTTATTGTCGACAAAAAGACGCAAACTTCGAGAAATACGTCTGTCTCACTTTATCTGGTGTTAAATATTGCCTGCTACTCAAGAAAATGGTGGCAAACTAGATCAAAGTACCTTACCTAAATAATTTGCATCGGTTAGTTAAAATTTCCAGAGATCAAATATTTGAATATCCGACCTGAGGGTTAGCCAGATTTCCATAATCGTCATTAGACAGCGAGACCACGTCTCAAGTCTTCAGTATTTTGTACTTTTTGTATTAAGCTGCTTTCGAACTATTTAATGACTTCAAGTGTCAATGTGTGAATCCAAAACAATTCTACAAACAATCACCTTTCAAATTTATAAAGGATAGCACATAACATTAGAACGTAAACCAATATTTATTCTCCATGATTCAAAATTAACATCCTATTTTCCTACAGTAGTTACCGAGAATCTTCATTTTTTAAATTTGAAAATAATGAAAAACTTGCAGCCTAGACGCTTACAGACAACCAGTCATAAAGCTATCCACCTCATTTGTAGTAAGTATTAAATATTTTTAATAAATCTCCCTTTAAATCAGAATATAGAAAAAGATACTGTTGTCAGTCGGTCAAAGATCAAACGAACGTGAGAAAGATCATAGTTAATTACATCCATTAACATTCTTCGTTCAGTATCTATCTTTACTTATTAAATTTGTATGATATATTCAGGCAAAATCCAACGTTGCCAGGCCTCACACCAAGTGGACGAAGAGTCACAGTATGCAGAGGTAAGATATTTACATCATGCTTACGTAACTATAATAGGCAAAAAGTGAAAAATTCTAGTGAAATGTAACCTCAAAACTATTTTTTTTCAGTTTATACAAAAGGTTAATCACTGATACTAAAATACCTATGACTGACCGGACTAAATACGACCTTCTGCTTAGATTTCCACACTGATTCTAGGGTGGAAGAACTCATATCTTATTGATATAAAAAAAAATAGTCGGTAGTGGAATTTATTACATTTTCATTCTGAATTGCAGGCCTCGACAAAAATTTGGAGACACATCAACTGATAGATGCTTTCAAAATAATGATGATGGTGGCCGATGTGAGATTACTGGAAGATACTGAAGGAGTCGCGGGGCACGTGTATATTTTAGATGCTTCTATTGTACTTCCAAGCCACATTCTTAAGATATCACCTATTATGGTCAAGAAATTTTTAATCTGTATCCAAGTAAGTATATTTTATTCGACGCAATTTCTTCTTATTTTATAGATTCTTTTAAAATTTTTGACATTTTTTCATTTTTTATTAATTCATGCCCAGTGTGATTTGAACCGTCATCGTATAGACTACAATATAACGACAGGTCAAAGTATTCTGAACAGAAAACCGGCATCATGGAACCGGTTTTCTGTGTTTTTGCACTTCTCTTATATACAATTATAATATAGCTGACATTTCATATAAATTATGATTAATTGCGATTAATCCCTAACCTGAACTGTTCCTTGACACATTAATGTGTGTGTAAAAATAGAAGATTATTTTCTTACTTAATCCTTATAATGAAAAATATTGACGTAACTAGTCCTTACAACTTGAATACCTGAACGTTTGCACAAATAAACAAGTTAAAACAATAAAAAAAATATTATAGAATAAGATTACACAATAAGGAACCTTGTGGGACGCCTATATCCAGCAGTGGATGTCTTTTGGCTGAGATTGGTATATTGCTAATAAAGAACTAAAACATAGATCTAATTAAGCTAAAAGTTATATAGTGTTATATACTTTTTCTGCAGTCTCCAAAGAACTGAAATATCTTTTTAGTGACAGTTTATTATTTTAATTTTAATTTAGTGATCGTAAGTTTATTACCAGAGGTCAAGTTACATTGGACGTAAGGCATTTAATTTCAATCTGCCGATATCGATCAGTTTGTGATTGTTTTGTCGACTCTGTTACTCGGGCACCAATAACCAATAATCTGCGCTCTTGCTAATTAAATTTGGTGTACCACAGTGTAGTGTTAGTAGGTCTGGATGTCGTAATAAAGCTGTTCCCGGAACATTACTGTCTCAGGCGCAGAGTGGCACACTGTGTGGTTTTCCGAAAGTCCGAAGGGGCTTCCACTCGCTTAAAGAAGACATCCCCCGCGACAGAGAATATATTCCTAATGCGGGCGTTATCTTTTATGAAATGAAAGGAAAAGTAAAGAAGAATTACCCATTTTCAACTGCATCAAGTTCAATAATTTAAGTTATGTTATAACATAACGGATAGAGCCTTTACTTGACAAGGCGCTTTGCAGGATTCATAATATTTGTTATAACGTTGATCGGAACATTTAGTTACACTTTTTTCCCATCTAATAGCAATAAATTGGCTTCTATTAAGTAAGACTAAAATTATAATCAGCAATATGTAAATAATAATCTAGTTCTGTATGTCAGTTTGAGCTACCAAAGTGACCTTACTCTGGACGAAGGAAAGACTGAAAAAATCCAAGATTGGTAGTCGCCATACTCATTGTGAATGTAGACAATTCAGTATGAGAGGCTTTGTCACACCCTGCTTAAAGAACCCGGGGTCATAGGGGGATTGAAACACATGGGCTGGTAGTGAGTTCCAGGTTTTAACTGTTTTGCACAGGAAGATAGAGCCCAACTGTTTAGTTTTCAAGAATTGTTTTCATATAACATCATTTCATGAACAGATTATGATAATATGATATCTATCTGATAAATATACACATTTTTATATTTAAAACAATCCAGCAATATACAACCGTGTGTTGTCAAAAATATTGCATGTTCTATATTACGTAGTTAATTATGAGTTAAAAAACTGGAACAAGGGGACTAGGTGGCTGATATAAATACATATATACTTTTTTTTTGTACATACACACATATTTTTTTCGTTTAATTTATGTTTAAAAAGACAACGCCCACATTAAGAATAAATCCTGTGTCGCGGGGACTTTACAAACATACAAAAAACGAACACAAAGACTACCCAGACTCAAGATAACAATTTATGAATCACACAAAGTGTTGTCCCATGTAGAATTTGAACCCACAACACTCAACGAAGTGGAGAGCGGTGTGGCAATCGCTTAAACCACTAGGCCAACGGTGCAGTAATAGAAAATACCCAAACTCCGAAAAAAATATTTGTAAATCATGTAAACATTTGGTCCGACCCGGGAATCGAACCCGAGACCTCCAGCACAGCAGTCGCATACGGGAGTCAGTATTTCTTCTATATATCTATTACATGATATAATGATTATTATATCAATGCTGTTATTAGTTTCTACATTATACCTATACTTACATAAATGTACTCTGAACATATTATACTCCTGTTTCGACCAGCCATGTAAAAGACTTCAACGACCTACGATTTTTTTTTAGGTTGTATTGGTCAAACTAATTAACATATCTAAAATTTTAAGCATTGAAAATGGAGACCCAAATACCATTAACAAGTACATACATTATCAAAATTAAATCTTTTCTTAATTTTCAGGAAGCATATCCTATAAAATTAAAAGAAGTACACGTAGTAAATGCATCGCCCCTAGTGGACAAAATTTACAATATTGTTAAGCCATTTTTGAAAGAAAAAATCAAGAAGCGAGTAAGTACATAAAAAATATTTAAATACAGTAAACTTTGTATTAAGAGCTTAATGAAAGACTCATGAAGGGCGCCTGAATTTCAAGTCATGTTGCTCAATGTAGACTTCTTCCAATTACAGAAAGGTGACATATGAAACAACGCATAAATCGAATGGTTTTCAGCACTGTTTGTGACATTACGTACACAAGTACAGTCATAATATCCATTATAAAACGGATCATCTGCAAGCCGTAGGTAGATGGCCCGAGGTGCGTCAGGGTACCAGGAATTTCCTTTCTAGGGTACATCTGGCTCCCCGGCTACTGATACCTGAGACTGCGTGTGGTTTTTGGTCGGTTCGAGTCCAATATAACCACAAGTTGACATAACCACCAGTAGGTGGTATTCGGGGGGATTTCTGCACAGTAAACAAAATGTCATAATACCCATTCCGTTTTATTCCACTTAGAACATTACGATAAGAAAATTCACCAAATTTCAACACGTTTTCATAATAAGTATTATTTTTTAGATATTATTCCATAAGGATTACACCGGCTTACATGAATACATTCCTATAGATATATTGCCTTCGGAATACGGCGGTACTAGTTTCTCACTCGAAGAAATTACTAGTAAGTTCAATCCTTATCATTATCATCGTAGTTTACTGCTGGACATAGGCCTCGCTAATTGGTTCGATCCTTGCGTAGTCTTACAAAAAAGTCTGGTATTTTTAAGAATAAACTCTAAACCCATGTTAGTAGACGAACGTCTTAAAAAATAGAAGTCACCACAGAGCCTATTATACTGCTTCCATTGCGCTATAAAATATAATATATGTAGAATCTCGATAGCCAACCATCACCTTCAACAGTCAACTTCTCGTCGTAGGCCTCACCTACACTCATACTACGCTGATCGGACAAGTTGGTATAAGGATTGTGATAAGTTTTCCTTCTCTTACTGTCCTGTTTTCTCCTTTAGTCATCCAAGATCAATGCCACTAATTGTGAATGTTACAAGAGCAAATTGTTTTTCTTAATCCATATAAAAAACTTGACTAGGTGCTGTAGTAATTCATATGATGCTGGTAGGCATTTTGATTTATTTATTTATTTACACTTTATGCACTTTGTACATCGGCAGACTTAATGCCCAAGACATTTTCTTCCAGTCAACCTTAGGATGGTGTAGAAATATTGTAAGGGAGGTGCACAGAGATTACATTAACAATGAAAATATACCCTACATATACATACATGAACACATACAATACATACGTCATAAACACACATATAAATATACATATACATATGTACATTTAGATTATATTCGTACACTACTCGTATAATTACTTTAATATAAGTTGAGCTAACTATCGATTAGACGATTCTTCAATCCCATTAAGTAATATGTACTTTCTTTTTGAATGTAAAACGATATGCGGGCGTCCTGACTTCAAGCGGAGGCACATTCCAGAGCAGTACTACCTGTACATTTTGTTTTTCTTTATTTCTGCTTTTGTCTGTATCGTCATAGTATAATATATAAACAGGTTTACGATCTTATGCCGAATTTAATTAAAAGAATAAAATAATTCTGAATAAGTTTTGATAATCCCTTGAGATATCATTTTTTACGTAGGCGTTTTTAATATATTATAACTTAAGTGAAACTTTCAATAAATTGATTTAATACTATGGTTTTCAGGAGCATGGCTGATAAAGCTGAAAGAATACAGACCTTGGTTTGAGAAGCAGGAATCTGTGAAGGCTAATGAAGCACTGCGGCCCGGAAAACCAACAAACTATGATGAACTGTTCGGAATTGAAGGATCTTTCAGACAACTATCTATTGATTAAATTATAAATAAAATTCGAAACATATACTTATTATTTTAAGAGATGAGAGACATCAAAAATCTTTTACTCTAACGAAGTAGGCAAACTAATACTTTCTGTTCTTAAGTACAAGTCTTGATAACAGTCCAGTCCACTTGTATGAAAAGACAGTTACCGGTATTTGTAGTCCAGTAGTTCCATGTAGCCAGTTTCAAATATAACTTTTATAATCTAATAATATATTATATTATTCCATTAGTTATATGTAATGTCAGAAACATGATTAAATTTTTATTGAAAATCTTGTTTGTGTGTGTGTTGCGCGCGATTCACGTTCACAAGAATAAATCTGAATGAAACTTTAGATTTAGGTTCACTGTAGTACTGTGTAATATAATAGAACACATTTTGTTATGTTATTACTTAAAGGAGCTGAAAAGATAATATTTAAAGCTTGTTTGAAAGAGGCCGTATGCTTTTTACCGTGGATATGAACCTTATATTTTAAATATTCGAAATATTAAAAAAATAAAATCGACTTTAGATAGAAAATAACCTAAAAGGAAAAATACTCTCGAGTCTACATTTAATATGTTCGGTGTTAGCCAATGTTGATTAACATGCATAGCTATGGGGTGTACAATCGTATATTTGTGTCATTAATGTCATAATTCAGGTATTATCATATTGTAGTTGATGATGATATACATACATTAATGATGTTTTCTATTAAATACGTATTATTACGAATAACTTAAAATCTGCTCTTCAAATCACGTTCAAATTAAAATGGGATCACATACCAAGTACTAGTTTTCGAATGCAAAAAAAATTGTCAAAATCGGTACATCCAGTACCAACATATGAGGTAACAAACACCAACAAAAAACTTTTTTAAGTCGATTAAGAAGAATTAATTCTCATATACTTAAGTTACCAACATAAATCTTACCAATTTGGATAGATTTGGGGTTCATTCTTATACACCCAGGTCCCCGGCTACTGGTACCTGAGACAGCGTGCGGTTTTTGGTCGGTTCGACTCCAACATATAGACATACACCAAAAGGTGGTATCCGGGGTGATTTCCGCACAAAAAAAAGGTATCGTTCTTTAGACTGTCAATAATATACTTCTCTTAATATTTTATAAGGCGTTGAAGTTTAAAATATTTGATACATTTTCAATTTATTGTTTTCATCAACAGCCATTAATAGGTCACAGCTGGACATGGGCCTCTCCTTAGGAAGGAGGTTTTCACTAACCATATATAGAAGTTGATAAAGGATTTATTTCAAATTTTCCTTCTCTGTCCTTGACTAGCAAAATGTTTTGAAAAATATGATATCTATATATGTTTTTATTCTACAACCATTCAACCTGTTTTATAAAACCGAGTCGGTAAATAAATGTGGCGCGCCTGTTAGAAAAGTCTATAGACATCTTTATGAACGTTTAATTTGTGAGTTTCAGATAAAATTTTAATTTTCTCACAGAACCTTCAATCAGTTCCTAACTCTACATATGACTCTACACTAAATCTGTTTCTAATAACCTCTTTGTAGTAGTTTCTAATTTTATAACGTAAGTACATAATTATGTTATATTGTAACGCATAAAGTCTTTATTTGACAAGGCGCTTCGCACTATTCATAACATTTTTTTTATAGTAACCTACCAAAGTGACTCTATTTTGCCTGGAAAGCATGAATAAAATCCAAGAAGAAGAAGACACAGATGTCCAGGCGCAAACTCACTCTATTCAGTATAAACAGCTTCCGCGAGGCCGCCTTAGTGACACTTTTAATATATTCTAGCGGATTGAAATCCCGGCAAATACTCATACCCAGGATACTGAGATTGTCTTGCAGTGGCAGCTGGGTGTTTGTTATGGTTTTAATAAGAACGTCTAAATACACATTTTATGCCCAGCTAAAGGCAGTAGGTTGACCTTTATTATTATCATCATCATCAACAGTTTGGGAGTTACTATGTTTGTGTACTCCACAATATATTTTTATCTGATGCATCTACCACTTGAATGGGTAAATTAAACACAGTATAAACTTAATAGGCATTTACTGTTCAGGTGGTACCAATATTCACAGTATTTGTCTCCAAGAGCTTGAGTTACACCCTTTTAGTCGCTTTGTTAATCCGAGTCCATTTGACATTCTTTTGTCAGTCCAACTCTGTGTATAAAAAGTGGCGTCGTCAAAAACAGTGTTGCCACATGAACGCTACAACAGGATACAGGTTCACTGCTCGATACAGGTCTTTTCTTAGACAGGAAGTTTTGGCCTACTACACCACCGTGGCTAGACGGGTTGGTATAGGATTTGTTTCAAGTTTTCCTTCTTTTTGTAGTGATATTTTCTTGCACAATTTACTCTCTTAGTCGCCTCTGATCCATATGCTTCTATTAGGTAGGACTAAAATTATAATCGACAAAATGTGAACAATAATCTGGTTCTGTATAACAATTCAGAAATAGAAACGGGGATGTAGGTGTGTCTGTACAATGAATTGTTTTCATATAACCACATTTCATGAACACATTATGATAACATGATAACTGTCCGATAAATACACATATTTTCAAACTTCAAACTACCGATACGTATTACGTACGTTACGTACGTAATATTACGTACAATTACGTAGCTAAATATGAATTAAATAATAAACTCAAACCAGCAACTATTGTAACAAAGGCGTGGACAAAACACATTCAAAATGTTGACCATTGAACAAACAACGTATTCAGATAACATTGTTTATTGTGTTACGTGAGTGCCATGTGCTTTAACACGTTTCCTTGTACGATATTTAAGGTGGTCCTTTAGTGTGTCATCTCTCGCTCAGCTCCGCTATACATATCTTTCCTGATGTTTAGTTGGACGTAGACGATGTAATATTTTTTTCATTATTATTGTAAAATGATTTTCAAGAACATTATTTAGAAGAGATTGGCATTAACTAAAGATCTTTACACAAGTCTGCCTACTGCCATCTTGTATATTCTGAAGAGTTGTCATTTTTTTTCCACTACATATCTACTTGTCTTATTTCTCGAACATTTTATGACAAGAGTAAAGATTGGGTTCAAAATATAATAGCATTTTATTTCGTAATGAAAAAAGGTGACATCCCTTTAATACATTAATATCAGCGCTGCAGTTCCTCAGGCTGCAGCAATATGCTGAGATATGCGTCTTTGCTAGCACTGTTGGCTCACTGTTTTATATTGTACCTATTTAACATATGCTGTATTTCAATTCGTTATTTAAATTTATTTATTTATTTTTGATCATTTCATACACCAACACATACTTTTGACATAAAAATTGCTTTTTTCTACACTTGTACAATTCTCATCGCGTTTTAGATTTTACAGTAGATTCAATACATTGGGAACTATAGTAATAATTGATATTTATTTCCGTAAGTTAATCTTTTACATATATATTTACACGTCGGACTTCGCATCGAGAAGGTAGCGGTATTTATTAAGACTCGCACTAGTAAGAAATACCAAAATAAGCCGCAAAGATGTCTTTTTACTTAAGTTCGTGAATATTAATTAAAACTATGCGGGTACAGTATAGAGTCTGGATTAGGCCTTTTGAAAAAGGACCATAGTTTTAAGACGAGCTGTCTATACAGACAACATACAAGGTACATACATATAACCAGTGTTAGTCAAGATCAACGACCCGAAACGCGATAGTACCGCAAGAAGGACATTTGGGCAGGCCTGGAAACACCCAAACTACCAGAATATACTAAATATGAACTAATGTTACACGCCGATCGGATCCGAAGGATGAAGAGCTACCGAGGAGCGCGAATATTTCAATGCGAGGATGATGGAAGTGGGACTGTCAAGGCTGCGGTCGTAGTCTTCGACCCTGACTTAGACGTCATACAGTGCCCAGAACTCACCACAAATAACATCGCAGTGATGAGGATCCGGTCCAAAGCATGGGAGATCGCAGTAGTCTCTTTATATTTCGAGCCCGACCAGCCCATAGAACCATACCTAGAGTGTATAAAACGAGCAGTAGTGAAAGCGGGCCCAGAAAAACTGCTCATTGGAGGCGATGCCAATGCCAAGAGCACCTGGTGGGGAAGCACCATAAGTGACCACAGGGGTCTAGAATTGTCCGGGACCCTGGAAGAGTCCGGCTTGCAGATATTAAATAGGGGCGTAACACCAACCTTCGACACAATTCGGGGAAATAGAAGGTTTACCAGCCATGTGGATATAACAGCTTGCTCCACGAATCTAATCCCATTAATAACAGACTGGCAACTCGACCAAGGGCTAACGAGCTCAGACCACAATACCATTATCTTTAAAATGAGACTACGAAAGGAGAAAGGGATTTGCATCCAACGCACGACTCGCCTATATAATACTAAAAAGGCTAATTGGGAAAGGTTTAATGTAAAACTGAAACAATTACGAACCGAATATAATATAACTCCGGAGAATATAGGCAGAGTCCAAGATTCCACTCAATTGGACGCATTGACGACCACCCTATCAATCCACTTAACATCAGCGTGCAGAGACAGTATGCCAATGAAGGCAATGACCGCAAGGATCTTAACGCCGTGGTGGTCAAAAGAGCTGGCACAACTCAAAAGAGATATGGTCACAAAGAAACGCCGCATTAAGCGAGCAGCGACAGATCGCAAGGAAAGAGTTGTCAGTCTTTATCTGCAAGCCAAAGAACAGTATGAGTGCCAAGCCAAGATAGCCCAAATACGTAGCTGGAAGGAATTCTGTCAGAGGCAAGACAGAGAGGGAGTGTGGGAGGGAATCTATAGAGTCATCGGTAAGACCACAAAGCGACAGGAAGATCTGCCGCTAAGAAAAGACGGAGTGTACCTAAACCCAAAGGAGTCAGCTGCCTTACTAGCCGCAACATTTTTCCCTGAGGATGCCGCAGAGACGGATACTGAACACCATCGCCAAATTAGAGAACTAGCACGAGAAATAAACGCCCCGGGTCATGATGACCTCAATGATCCGCAGTTTACTAGAGACGAGCTAAGGACCGCGATGGGGAGCTTTAATCCGAAAAAGGCTCCAGGAGCGGACGGCTTCACAGCGGACATCTGTTGTCGAGCAATCTCTCAGGATCCGGACGTGTACCTTGCCCTGTACAACAAATGCCTAGAGATAGGCTACTTCCCGGACATCTGGAAGGAGGCCACAGTCGTGGCACTGAGAAAACCAGGCAAGGACGACTATCAGAACCCCAAGGCTTATAGACCTATCGGTCTGCTGCCGGTCATGGGGAAGATCCTAGAGAAGATGATAGTAGCGAGGATTAGGTGGCACCTAGTACCGAGGATTAGTACTCGCCAGTACAGCTTTATGCCCCAGAGGAGCACCGAGGACGCCCTCTATACTCTAGTGAACCACATAAAGAGGAACATAGAGCTGAAAAAGCTCGTAACCCTAGTCTCACTGGATATAGAGGGGGCCTTCGATAGCGCATGGTGGCCCGCTATAAAAGTCAGACTGGCTGAGGAAAAGTGTCCGGTCAACATAAGGAGGCTACTGAGTAGCTATCTCGACAACAGAAGAGTCGGCCTAAGGTATGCTGGGGAGGTACACTCGAAGAACACCAAGAAAGGTTGCGTCCAGGGATCCATCAGCGGGCCGATGCTCTGGAATCTCCTCCTTGACCCACTATTACACGAACTTGAACGAAGACAAATATACTGCCAGGCGTATGCGGATGACGTTGTCCTTGTGTTCGCGGGTGATACGGCACTGGAAGTATCTGGACAGGCTAATGCGGCCCTTGCCTGTGTTCATGAATGGGGAGTCAGTAACAAGTTGAGATTCGCACCGCACAAAACCAGTGCGATGGTCATGACGCGGAAACTAAAGTACGACACCCCGCTCCTGACTATGGGCGGGATCTGCGTTGGGATGTCGAAAGAGGTTAAAGTCCTGGGTCTCACAATCGACAGTAAACTTACCTTCAACACTCACGTCGCGAATGTATGTAGGAAGGCCGCTAACATTTACAAACAGCTCTCCCGTGCGGCTAGAGTTAGTTGGGGTTTACACCCTGAGATCATCAGAATGATCTACGCAGCAGCCGTTGAACCAGTAGTTACTTATGCGGCGAGCGCGTGGGCACCTGCAGCCAAGAAAATAGGAGTCCAAAAAACCCTACATGCGATGCAACGAGGCTTCGCCCAGAAGATGTGCAGGTCATACCGCACTACTTCCTTCAACTCGGCGTTGGTACTGGCCGGGATGCTGCCTCTTTACCTCAGAGTACAGGAAGTAGCCGCGCTGTATGAGGCGAGGAGAGGGTCATCCCGGTTGGTGATGGGCGACAGAGAGGTAGAGCGCGTTGTAGAGTTTGCGGAGGTTCCTCACCCGGCGACACATATGGCACTGAGTTTCGCAAGCTTGATGACTCAAGCTGACGTTGAAAAGTGCAACGTACAGACGGTGCGAATCTTCACCGACGGCAGTAAACTTGACGGCAAAGTCGGAGCAGCGCTTTCCATTTGGAAGGGCAACGCCGAGATGAAGGCAGTCAAGCTCAGCCTGTCCGCGTACTGTACGGTGTACCAAGCGGAACTCCTTGCCATATGTAGAGCAACAAGTGAGGTACTGAAACGTAACGAAAGCGCTTACGGGATATACAGCGACTCGAGATCAGCGTTAGAGACGATAACCAATCACGGAGCATTACACCCGCTTGCAGTGACAGCGCGCAGAAACATCAGAGCAGCTTTTGAGGTAAACAAAACTATTACTTTGTTCTATATCAAAGCACACGCAGGTCTCTCAGGTAATGAGCGCGCGGACTTTTTAGCAAAGCAGGCAGCACTTTCGTGTCGGAGGAAGCCTGACTATGATCGGTGCCCGATCTCGTTCGTCAAAAGGAGTATCCGTGAAGATACTCTAGACGAATGGAACAAGAGATTCCAGTTAGGCGAAACCGCCTCCGTCACGAAGGTGTTCTTCCCTGATGTGGTGGACGCCTACCGCACAATCAACCGGATCAAAATAACACCAAAGTTGGCGCAGGTGCTCACGGGTCACGGAGGATTCGCCCAGTACCTCCATAGATTTAAGTGTAAGGATAACCCATCTTGCGTATGCGAGCCCAATAAAGAAGAGAGTGTACTCCATCTGCTCCTAGAATGTCCCATACATCATACTTTAAGATACAACTTGGAGCAGCAAATAAGTACAAAAATATGCAAAGAAAATTTAAGCGTTATTTTAGGAAATAAGAAACATAGTAGTTACTTTACAAGATATTGTGAAAAAATCGTAGAGATAGCAAATAATAGGAATAAGACAGGTTAATTAAGCATTTGATAAATTATATATAGTGGAAATATATAGTAATTATCAAAGAAAAAGCACCATAGTATATTATAAGAATATATTGTAACTAGATTAAGAAAACAAATTTGTATAACATAGTATAAGGAATAGATAGTAAGAGGACAGTAGTGATGAGGGACGCTGCGGTAGTATATAAGAAAAAAAGTGACACGTAAAAAGAACCAAGTTTGTTAAGTAAGAACTAATAATACCTAAGTAATTTAAACTGTCCATTTAGACCTAATCAGGTCATATTATATATAAATAAATGTAAGTGTACCAAAATTAATAAAGAAAATAACGATCTGTGACACTTACATGAGTCACAGGAGGCTGTAACACCCTGCGATGGCGGGTGCCTTTAAAAAAAAAAAAAAAAAAAATGTTACACGCCTAGACTATTCTCATATTTGCATACACAAAACTCTTCTATATAATGCAACTTTCACGTAAGAAAAGAAAAGGAAATAAAATAAACAAATTGAAAAGATGAAATCCAAAATATAACAATAAATTAAGTGTACATCACTTTTAAATACAACAAACATAAATGTAGGAGAGGGCAGCATCAATTTCAAGTAAATTTGTCATTTTAATATCTACAACTGTGTAGGAAGCCTTTTCTTTTTTTAAAGATTTAAATTTGTTAATACCTATTAAGGAACATGCATGTACTTTTTTTAAAAGACTTAAATTTGGTAATACCTAATAAGAAAAATCCATATTTTTTTTAAACATTTCTACTAGGTAGTACACTACCAAAATTAAATATAACACATCAGAAATACAAATAATTAAGCTAAAAAGTATCGCTATCATTTTCGGGCGATTTAAACACGGCCATCTTGGCGCACTTATTCTGTGACGTTAAATTACTCAGTCAGATATGAAGTGTTTGATTTACAAAGTTCAAAAAAATTAAGTGATATAATTAATTTATTACTATTGAAATATTTATTATTAATGTTGTAAGGTATATTCCTTTATGCCTAAAGGTGTATAGTACAAGTAATAAGTGGTGCAAGATGATGAAAACCAATGAAATATTATTTGTATGTAGTAACCCATACATATTTGTTTTGTTTACAAACTTTGATGAAAACATAATCTTGTTTATTAAAAGTTCGCTAAAGTATTCTTATAATCTAACATATAGGTATTCATCCACTGTATGGGATGAAACACTTAACTTATTAGAAAATAAATAGTCATCTGAATCGCTTACAAATAAAAATATTTTATCCATTTTAGTGTCACGTGTATATTTTCTATTCTTGAAATTCTTGAAATTTTATTTTAGAATTCCATATCTTGGGATTGAAAAGTATTACTTTTTGTAGTCTAGTCACTGGCAACACACGTTTATCTTGTTTTCTAATGTTGATATCATAAAAGTCACTAAACTTTATGAATAAATGAATTTATTTTTTATATACACAAAATTTTCGTAAATGTATTGAGATAGGAATGTTTTGATACCCTTTCTTTAAACAAATCCCACATTGACTGCCTATAACTGAAATTATAAATTGCACGAATAGCTCTCTTTTACAACAAGGAGATAATTTGAATGTCAGTAACATTTTCCCATAACAAGATACCATATAACATTACTTACACTATAAAAATACCCAAAATACACCAGTTTAACTGTTTATACATTGATTAATTTACGAATTTTATAAACTACATATACTGCTGTGTGTAATCTATTCGACAATCTATCAATGTGTGTGCCCCCCTTTTTTTTGTACTGTTCGGAAATCCACACGGATACCAAGGAAGGGTCGTTATGTCGAACTCGAAACGACCAAAATCCGCACGCCGTCTCAGGTACTAATAGCCAGGTGCACCCTAGTAAGGAAATCCCTGGAACCCTGACGTACCTCGAGCCACCTACAGCTGTAGGTGGCCCCCTCCTGTGTGGATATTTGTGCCCCCCCTGCAATTTACAGTCTAGAGTTATACCTAAAAACTTGTTGGTATCCACAACTTCCAACTCCTTTCCATTTATCAGGACACTGGTTTTTACTTGTTTAACATTAGGTTTAAAAAATGCAATACATTTAAATTTTTTCTCGTTTAAAAGTAAATTATTAACATTGAACCAGTTTCCGACATTAGAGAGGGTGCTATTCACGTCATCAGTAACTAATTGTTGTCGTTTAAGTTCAGGTAACTTGTATCAAATTATTTATGTAATTGATATGAACACCCATTCTGACCAGAGACGTCAAGGAACTCTGAACACTAACTTTCACTCTCTAGATCCTATTCCCACATAAGAGATAACAATATCCAAAGCACTATTCCTGATGCCATAGCGATACAATTACCTGACAAACGTTTCATGAAGAACGCAGCAAAGTGTACGGTAATGGACAATAGAAATTGCCGTGAACCAAACCTTTCTACCATGACTACGAATAAAGTCACATTATTTTCTATTGTAGTATATAAAATCCATAAATATATAATAACTACAAGGGTAACCATATAGTTTTTATCCATCTCCGCTCCGCATAAAGTTCCTCCGCTCATTTCTCGTTCGTCCATCTTCTACGCTAAACAGATGGAGTAGAATACATAATGTTATTAAACAGAAACGTGATGCGCATGCTTAATTGTGCTGAGAACTGGTTTTACTCCTTTATAAAACAACTAGGCATCAAAAATATGATCCTGTCCGTGTAAAAGGTTTATAAAAATATATTTTAATCAGGTCTGAAACGCATTAAATGTGTCTCGGACAAATCATATTATATCGTTGAAACATTTCATTACTACAATAACCCCATCTTAGTATTTATCGAGATAGTCTCTTTATGTTCTTCGTCCATCTGACCATATACTCATTTAGAAAATCTCAGAGATCAGTAAAATGTTGTACCCCAAATAAAATGAGAGGCACCTAACGCTACTTCCACCTGGCACTAAAAATCAAAAAGTCGACAGATGCTCATCAGATTTGATTTCAGCCTAAACCATGGCTGTAGCTAAATACATACCGTATTTATCGTAAGACGTGGTATAAGATTATTTTATGTATAGAATAATAGTAAATAAATATTTCGGACATTCAATACACACCGTTATCTAGCTTCAAATTAAGCAGATCTAAATACAATATTCCCACTCCGTGTGGTGACGGATTAGGAATACATAGTGTTACCACCCCTATTCATCCCGTGGGTGTGGTAAGAGGCAACTTAGGGAAGTAACTATTCGAAAAAATATCATTACAAAGAGAAGGAAAACTTTAAAGAAATCCTATTTCAACCCTGTTTGGCTAGCGAGGTATAGTAGGTCAAAACCTCCTTGCCAAGGAGAAACCTATGTCCAGCAGTGGACTGTTAAAGGCTGTTGATAGATAGATAGATATACTATGTAAGCTACATTGACTGACAGAATACTTATGTCATCACTTTTTTGTAAATTTTTTGAACCATGTATCGAACCCGAGATTTCAGCATAGCAATCGCATATGCCACTACTGCGTCTCCGAAGCATTCGTAATGATGATGTCACAATGTGATGTTCTTATTTTCAAAATGATGAAAATTCGTAAAATGAGATTAAATTTCAATCACTGTCAAGGTCTCTTCAAATTATCTATCAAAATATGTATTATTCACAAACTACATTGGCAAATGTAATCATTGTACAGTTGGCGCAGAAGTCGAAATTTATTGAAGCACACATAAACAAACTTTACATTTATATGTATATAAATATATATAAATAAGTGATATTTTATAGTTCTCTAGTCACTTTCTCTCCTTCTGTAATTTCTCATGATCCAGCTTACATAATAAAAATATTATATTTAAGACGAAGGTACATACATAAAATCAAAGATTCTGGCAGCTCTGAAGTTCCACGTCTAATAATTACTCAGCCTTATACTTCGAATAAGAGCCTATTGAAAGAAATTCATGATGCTATTAAACCATAAAAAAAATATTAGCTAAATAATTCGTTTGTGGTACCTTAAGAAAACATCATTTGCTCACATATATATGCCTACGTGTTTACATGCCATTTGTAAACAATGCCCTTTAAAAGGCAGGCATTTGTTTTAACAAAAGAAACAATGGATGTTTTATTTTATGTCATTTGAATTGTGGACCTTATTATGCTGTGAATTAGGTTCAAAATTTAAATAGCTTTTATTCTTAAAATCCTATATTGAGCTACAGAACACAGGACTACACAAAAAGAGTTTAAAGCTTTGAGCAATTTGGATGTAGGCTCTTCGAAAGTAGATAAGTCTTGTCTTCATTGAGTTACATTCGGAAGTGTGGTTTATATAGAAATAGATTTCTACAGATTACTCCTCAAGAATGTTTATATAATGTATCATAAAATAATATAGCCCTATAACTTTAGATTATAGACAGAATATATTAGATAAATAGAATTATAGATAGAAGATTATAAATTTGTATAGGATAATTTGCTTGTATGCAGACTGTTGTGGAGAACCTTGGGGGCGGCCTATGTCCAGCAGTGAATATCTTTTGGCTGAGATGATAATGATGATGATGATGATATGTTTTGTATAATACGTATCCGTATATTGTATTGTATTGTATAATCCGTAATATTATTAATCTTTCTTTCTTTAGTCAATATTAATCACGACTCACGAATTATGACAGATCTATAATACCTCGAACAGAATAGTAAACATACATGAAAAGTAAATAACTTAACAGTCCTAATTCAATATGTTCTTACATACGACTGAAAAGTTCAAATTTTAAACCAAAATAAACTATAGTGTTATATATATGTTATATTTATTATACATAGTCACAAGTTGTCTTTTTACAGAACAAAGAAACTGATATCCCTTGAACAGTTACCTTGAAGATTCGCTTTGAGTTTATTTTTTTCTATTAAAACAAGTGCCCTTTTCAATGTCCACGGGAAGGTACATGGCCTTAAAACTGGTTGCGGTCCATTCAAGATGCACCAGGATTCTTCCAGTTGTTATTTTTACATGAATACATTTTTAAAACTATCAAGATAATTATGTATAAATTATGGTTCATGATTATCGTTTTTTTTTTTATAGTGATGTTACATAGTAACCATTTATCAAAATAATTTAGTTTTATTTATACAAAAATTTTGTTCTTAAATTGCTTAATAGATTAGTGTTACGAATTATATCACACAAAAATTAAACTAAAAATTTCATAGTGACATTAAACGTTGCATATTTGCATGCATGCATTGGTAACTATTTGTAAAACTACTTATTAGGAGTTAGTAGGAATTAAACTTTCATAAACTTGCATAGTAACATCAATTACTTAAAATTGTAAAAAAAATATTAATAATTTAAAATAATAATTATTATTAATTAATTTTAATTTATCCATCGAAGCATGAATGTGTGTAACTATTTATTCAAATTATTTAAAATATTTATAAAATACACTGTGCATGGCAATATTTCTACACAACTTCAAGGTTGACAACAGAAAGCAAAATGTAATAGGCAAAATATTTTAGCAAAAAATGAAATTATTAACAAAAATTAAACGACACAAAAATGTTAACTATAAAATACAACAGAAAATATAAAAACAAATTTTATTTAATTCCAATACTTTACGTTCTAATCAATGCTTGGTAATGATTTATTTTTAAACTAAACTTGAGTTAAGTTTTTACAATTAGGCCTTTAAAATATAAGCTTTAAAATTGTTTAGACGTATGTCTCCAATATGTATTAATCATTATATTACTTAAACTTGTAATTTAAATAGGACGAAGGTGCACATGCTCTATTATTGCACATTGTTGAACAGTTTACCAACGTTTTAATGGACTTTCAATTCCGAACCACCTATGACAACATACGGAACTATAATTGAGTAAGTCGGACTAAATATACAGTTTATTTTTTTTAATTCAAAAAATAAAAGCAGTTATAGGAACATTCAATTTCAACAATTATTTTAAAAAGCGGTTTACGTATTTTTTAAATTTTACTTGGTTTCCACGCGATAGATGCAACTTATTACACATTTATGATTATGAGAGTGTCCATATACGTTATAGTATCACTTTTAGAAGAAATATATCCTGTAGCATCTATAATCCAAACCACTGAACTGATCAAACACGTTAATAACATACAAATGCACCAAATATATCTCTTGATGTCAGACTAAAACAGCAAATTTGGTTAGCCTTTATCGATTACCGAATTTGGTTTCATATAACCATGTTAAACGGTTCTGGACACCGGATCTCAAATTGAGACCTTGACACCTAATGAGATAATTTGGTAGAAGTTGCCCTTACGCATTTTTATATTCCGTAGGCTTACCAAGTGACAGTAAAAATATTTCATGTCGTAAGGTTTAGTTGAGTGAGCTCAATTAATCACCCGTACGTAACCTCTGTACGTTGAATGCATTTCTCAACATCATTGCAGAGAGAGGAGCGCTTGTCTCAGTACTAACCGGGACCTGCAGCTCGGCAGACGTGAATTATACTTTTGCTTTAAAAGTTTCGAAATATTATCTGTGATTTTTGTGGCTGTGAGCTGTTTGATAATGTGAGTCATTTTTTTACAAAAATAACAAAATCAGCTCTCATATTTTTACAAAATTAACTAAATATCGCGATGAATTTATGTAACACGTAATTTTACGCTACTTTTTTGTCTTTTAACAAATATTTTTTAAAAAATTCTTTAATTAAAATATAAAAAAAAAGTTATTTAATTTTGTACTCTATTTTAAATGAAACAGCGGGTAGTTTTAAAACATATAATTCAGAAATTAATTTATTTTAGACAATTAATCATTAAAATAAACATATTAATTTGAAGGTATTCAAACACGTGTCCATAAGACATTTTGTGCGTAGATCTCTTCAATAATTTCACGAGAAAGAGGTGACATACTTTCTTTTTCGTGTTGTTTATTTATATAGCTTTTATATCTGAGCCTTACAGAAAGCTTGTAGGAACAAATACGTATTCGAGTATCTAATATCTAATTATCTCTTTAATTACATATAAATATACTCGTTGACTGTTCTGGTATTCATTTGAAGTAGTGTATTCAGGTCAAACGGTTAATTGACAAAGGTTTTAATGTCTTACTTTAAGAACGTTTATTGAATAAACGAGTAACTAACAACTCACGTTAGTAACATGAGAGTGATCAAACCCAAAGTGTCACCACCCCCATTCATCCCATGGGTGTCGTAAGAGGTGACTTAGGGAATAAATTGTGGAGACACCAGAACTGTTAAGAGAAGGAAACCTTAATATAAACCCTATTCCAATGCCAGCGTGGTATGTTAAAACCTCTTTACTAAGGAGAGGCCTAAGTCCAGCAGTGGACTATGAAAGACTGTTGATGTGATGTGATCAAACCCTAACTATCAGGCCCTGCAAAGAGTCTTAAATACAAATAAGAAAGAGATGTTAGATTAGCTACTATTGTTAATAACGTTTGTCTTTTTCTAAATATCTCACTTATTCTGCATAAATATAATTTTTGAATAAGGTCACTTTCATACTACAGGTAGGAAATATTAAAGTGTATCTTAAATTTAAAGAAATACACCCTAATGTTAGCTTAGTATGCAGGCAAATAAAATGCTGTCACTGGCATTATGTACTGTCCATCAACTGTATTATTGTAATTATGTGTGTGTTAGTTACGTCACATACATCACCATATCAGGAGTGTTTAACAGTCCACTGTTCAACATAGGTGTCTTCTTAGAAAGAAGGTTTTGGTCTACAACAGAACAGAGAAATAAATATCTGTTTTGTGCGGCCTACCATACTGGCCAGAAGGGTCGATAAAGGGTTTGTTTTAAGCTTTTCGACTTTTTGCAGTGATTTTGTCCTGTATACTGCACGATTGGCCTAGTGGTTTAAGCGGTCGCGACGCCGCTCTCCACTTCGCTGAGTGTTGTGGGTTCAAATCCTACATGGGACAACACTTTGTGTGATCCACAAATTGTTGTTCTGAGTCTGGGTGTTCTTTGTGTCCGTTTCTTGTATGTTTGTAAAGTCCCTCGCGACACAGGATTTATTCCTAATGCGGGCGTTGTCTTGTTAAAATAACAAATAACATATAGTTACCTCAGTCGGCTCCCATAATATCAAGGGGATAAATGGAGGCGATGACACTCGATATTTTTATTCTATCACTGTACGGAGACCACACGTGTATGTATGTATGTACGTACTTTGGTTTTTTATTATAATCTATTCAAGAGAGAACTAATGAAAAATTTCAGTCAAATATTACATATTTATATATTTAGGACGTATTACGTACGTATTAAACGTTAATGTAATGCATGTCATAAAAATTAAAAATTTAATTTGTTATCGCATTGGAGACAGTCTACTGTACTTTTTGAAAAGAAATTTGTAATCAGCAACATATGTTGGTTATACTTTCAATAATCTATTGACATATAAAGATAAGTTCTGGTTTATACGTAAATATCATTCTAAATCTAATATATAAATACATATAACCGTAATTATATTCAATAATGTAATAAATAGTCATAGAACAAGAATAATATTTATAACAGTCATAAATTATCGCCGACTTCTAATTCGTAGGTAAATCATTTAATATTTAAATAATAAAAAAAAAAACAAAAATATAAGAAGGTTCAGTAACATTACAAGTATCATCTCAAATTATTATCACATTCCTTCTTTTCTTAATCTGTGATTAACTTTATAATAATCAAGTACCTAGCAACAACAAGTAAGTTAGCTTGCAAAACTCGTTGCGAGTAACGTTGGGTAATATTTGCACTAAACGTAGTGGGTTCACTGTCAGTTGCAAAATAAGCCAACCAATTATATATCTGTCAGTTATAGTACAAAAGTGCAATTCAGCTATAGATAATTAAGTCGAATCTAATGGAATAGATGAACCAATTTAAGTCGATTTAGAACTAGGAAATGAAAAGTGTTACGATTTCTTAGTGCTAGTAACTTGTTTTAATTTCCATTCCAATCATTCGCTTCAGTCTCTTTTTCTCATTAGAAAATTGCAATATTCTTTACCCTTACTCTATTACCCTATCCTTTTGCTCATCTAAATTTATATTCCTTCTTTTTGGGACTGGAAATGGTTGCAGTCTAAAGTAGGCGTCATTTGTTTACCGTCAGCCAGAAGCTTGAGATTAAGAAAAACTAATCAAAAGTGTTTTGAAATATTACACTAGCCAGGACCCCAAATAAAATGATGAAAGAGTAGAGAAATGATGATGATGTCCAGTAATAGTATAAATTTATTATAGTATCAAATCATAGGCGAAAAAAATACAATTTCTAACATCAATAAACAATACTGGAGTATGTGACTTTATGCATAATACGCCAGATAAATGCAACGTCGAAAATTTTGACGTCGTTAGGCTCAGTGATGACGTGCGTGTTTTGTTTTTGTTAACTAGGTATAATTATAAAATGACTTATCTTCACCAACCGTATGATTCATCAATGTAGAGCCTACACCGTTTAAACTACAAACTTGAAACATTGTCAGCTGACGTTTTTATAATGTAAGCAGCCATTAAGATAAAATTTAAGATTTTCCCTCCAAAAGTAAAATAGGACATGAACATGACATAATCTTCGTCACTATCAAGAATTTTATTCTATTTACTAAAGCTATAAAATTACCTAAATTATTCTTTTAAATTTTGTGCAGTCTGTGAAAATAATTTCGCGTAAAGAGACGGAAGTCTGTGACAGAAAGTCGCACGCTAATTCCTATTACCATAGACCGCACGTGGTTTGCGGGTTGGCTTTGGAACTAACATAAACATGTAAACATTAGCAATTGACTAGAAATATATCGCTAATATTACGTGCTCGAATTAATAAATGCTTACCTGAAATTATCAGTAAACATGCTGAGAATTATATGAATAAGTAGAAACGTTTCTCTTAATCTGTCACCACACGGATATATGATTTAGAAAAATTAATTGAAAAAATGTGTCACAAACTTCAATTCGACTATATCACAAATTATTATAGTTTTGTATATTAACTCGTTAATGACATAGTTTTGTGGTTGTTGAAAAAACCTAGAGATAATATTTCTAATGTTCAACTCGAAATTAGAATGACCATAATCATTGACAATGATGATTAACAGATTATGAGTAAAAACCTAACCTAATGAGTTTTCTTACTAATTTTTTTAACTGAATAGAAACAGCCAGTGACGTGATAATATATGGCTTCTAGTATGACGTTTGAATATTTTTGTATGAGTATGTCTTTGTACAGTAATGTATACAAGTGCGTCATCATCATGTCATGAATATTTACAAATTTTCAAATTTGAATCAACCCAAACCATAAATCGTGATTGGCATACAGTTCAGAGGGCACCTTTAAGCACAACCTTTGATTATTTTAAACATATAACATTATAAATAATAATTTGAAAAACACACTTTAATAAAAAATCAAACAGAAAATTAAAAAACAATTATATATTCACGTGTCTACAATTATTATTATTTTTGGAGTCGGCATCATTCAGCTGTCACCTCATTCATTGGCTGAAGACATATTTGATTTTTTACCATTTTGAGTTCGCCTTTTTGTAGGCAAAAAGGAAATATCAGGTTTACCCACGAGAGGTCATTTGCAAGACGTAGATGGGTTAAAGTACTTCGTGGTTTCGGGGATTTCCCTTCTAAAGTACATATGAGGATTTATGTTCGCCGGCTACTGGTATCCGAGACGACATGTGGTTTTTGGTGAGGTGATAATTATCATTAGCGCCTAAAGAGTTATTACAAACGCCTCTATGCAAAAAAAAATGTTTTTCAAACATCACAACTCAACAATTTATGGCAAACCTTAACATCATTTCACGCGGTTCATGCCCTAGAGCCTATTTATCTTATAATTTATGTACTATATCAAAAATTACTTATTCAAAACGTTATTTAAGACTGAAAATTATCTATACCTAAAACAAATAGCACACGCTCGCGTCGCTTGTCAGACCAAACTAATATTTGCAAGACTCTCAAATAGCAGTTTCTTGTAAATACAAGATAAACAAACTTTAGAACTGAGAGTTTATGGCTATTTGTGTAAGAGTTTTTCCAAGTCCCATACAAAAGAAAATAAAAGATTTCTTTGTTTTTCATCTATCTGCTGAAAATAACATCAGATAGTTAAATACCCTTTAAATCTATAACAGTGTTAACCTTCAAACTCAATTTAAAGATATGGTCATAAAAACCACAGATATTAACTAACCATTGAAATGATTTAACAACCATACTACTATTACAAACACTCGACCTTTGTATAGTTTTTCCGTTTTATTACAAACAGATATGTATAATATTGATGCCTTTACACCACTTGAGTAACGCACTCTGATCTAAATCTACTTTATGTTCGCTTGAGAAAAAAGCTCCAACATTAAATACCTAACTAGTTTCAACAAGTTTAAACAATAATTTAATTGTAAGTTAAAATTACATAATTTCGCAATACGACGCAATTTAACGAAAGACTCGTGCAATAGATTTTGACATCACACATGCAGCCTTTCATAGTCCAATGCTGGACCTAGATCTCTCCTTAGAAAGGAGGTTTTGGCCTACAATACCACGTTTGTTAGTGATAAAGAATTTGCGTCTTTCTTTTCTTCTTTTTGTAGTGCTGTAATCGTGCATTGTTTGCTCGCTTAGTCGGTTTTTACGAAACACGGATATACTTTATAGCTTAACTATATAGAATATATCAAAATTTTAATTAATCGAGTAGCTGAATAGTGAAATATCGATTTTGCGATGTTATATTTATCTTAAAATCGATTTGCCAATGAAAAAGAGAACTCAGCATCGATGTCGAAACACTTTTGTCTGTACCAACAGTTTTATGCTATAACTTTATGAATTTCGTAAGTCTAAAATTGCGAGCTTGAACATAATAATGCTCATTGAAAATAATATACATTCAAGTTGACAAGGTCATCTATTTTATTGTTCGTGATGCCTACATATTTTGCAATATCTAATTCAACAACCATGATTTTTGACGTCTAAAATAACTTTGCACAATATACCCGTATAAATTTACTCAGACATATATGTACTTAAATTATTTTATTGTGAAACTGGACACATTCTTCTGTGTAAGATATATATACAGATTATGTCACACTACAATCCTTAAAATATTATTTGTCCTCTGTGACAGTTACCAACGAAACCGACAAAGTAACTTTGAAGGAGTTATTTTACTTTGTATCATCTATGTTTTCATTATATACGTGACAATTTTATCACAAATGAAGAGCAATAAATTAAAAATATAAAAAATCTTCGTTCACATCTAAAATGTACTTCGTAAGTTCTAAAATAGCACTTGTGATAACTGTCACAGAGATCAAGTTATATTTTAAAGACGAAGTCAAGTTATATTTTAAGTTGTTGATTTGAAGTTGATAAGGGTTCTGCAATCAAACTTTTTTCTCCAAGAAGCAGGTTGTTCTCAGAAAATTGAAAACCAGTATTTTTTTAATTTTTGTGCCATGTCACTTTTTCGTCGTAAACTTTTTCGTTTAAATTTGGACTTCGAACTTTAACCATAGATAATGAGCTACGTATGTAGATACATACTCGTATAATTTGATTTCAAATCTGGACTCAGATTTTATATTTGTTGAAATAATTATTTAGAAATGTCTATATTAATAAAGTTATCTATAAATATTTTTCTACGGTTCCAACGATGAAAATTTGATTGTCGTCAAGAATAAATATGTTTGCGAAAACACAAATGCTGTTAAAGTTTGCCACGGTTTAAGCATTTAGAAAGGTAACTTGATTATGAATTTCAATTAAATCTATAATTATCAGGTATTCTTAAAGTGATTAGAATCACATTTTTTGTAGAAAACTCTACTCTTGTAAGTAAAATATGTAGTCGAAGAAAAATAACTGGAGATTGCCAGGTGATCCAATTCAACGATAGGTTAGTTGCCATTTTTTTTGCAATAAAAAGAACCAACATATCTACAACTAAGCTACTGTTTTATAACAGACACACTAGATATTGGCCGCACGTAGTTTTTATTAATTTTCTCGTAATTTTTGTTACATCAACAACCTTTATAATCCACGGCAGAGCATAAACCTTTCCACAAAAAGGAAGTTTTGGCTTACAAATTTTACCTTTTGTTTTGATACACCTTATAATAATATAAATAAGACTTAAAGTTTTCAAAATTAGAAATGCTTGGTTATGAAAACATTATTTAAAGTGCATAGCGTGCATTTTAAAGTGCAGCAAGCACTAAGGACCCCAAGACAACCTCAGCTGCAAATGGCGCACCTACTGATCGACGTACGAGGCTCTCGCAAACAAAACATCCTGATTAGCGGCAACAGGCTCGTCACGAGCAGCCAAAACACTGGTGAAAAATGACAGTTTGATATGCCTCTGCCTACCCATTGGAGAAACAGGTGTTATTTTATGTTATGGCAGCGGAACGTGCTACGAAACACACGCCCATTTGAGGCAGAACAGGGGTCATCTGCAAGCCGTAGATAGATGGCCCGAGGTACGTCGGAGTTCCAGGGATTTCCTTTCTAGGGTACACCTAGTTCCCCCGCTACTGTTACCTGAGACGGCGCGCGGTTTTTGGTCGGTTCGACACAACAACCAGTAGGCGGTATCCGGCTGGATTTCAGCACAGAAAAAAAAGTTGTTATTTTATGTACATATGTATGTATATATGTACTTAAAATGTAACTTAACCTCTTAAAATATCGCAAAAATGTTTTACTTAACTTATGAGTACGTATGTATGCACGTACGCAACTACTTTATTATGTAAAGTATGTACTACCATTTCAATGTGTTAGCGTATGTACAGGAATATAAAGTTGTTGTAACTACCCAACGCCGGTACACATAAGAGGCTTGATATCCATTAAATTAGCATATAATGTACTGTTCCTATAGTAATCTACATAAGACCTTAGGAAAACATCACGAATTTTGTTATCTTGTTCTGTTCTTTTTCAAAGACTTTTTAAAATTCTTTTTTTTCTCATTATTGTATACATAAACAAAACAAAAGAAGAAATGAGTTACAAAATATATAAATCTAATAATCGGTGGTCTTATCGCTTACAGCGATTTCTTTCATACAACCTTAACACGGACATCAGGTGTCTTTTACACTGAAATCAGATATAATTTTTTAAAAAAAATGTGTTAAACATATTTATACTTATTAACCATGGTTTATTTCGAGGATGTTACGTTTCGAATTCAATTTCCTAATCCCTTTTCAAGCAGTTAAGCTTCTTACCTCAACAGTGTCTGACGGACGTTACGGATGTGTCTTAATGAGAAGGTCACCGTCCACCGCTGGACATAGGTTTCTCCTTAGCAAGGAGATTTTACCCTGCGAAAGGTCGCTCAAATGCTCAATTTGTTTACGACTCTAACCTAAACAAATAGAGTATCTCATATAGACTATTTATAGTACTGTATAGGTTTTTGTTCGATATTGTGGTTTCAACCGTGAATTTTGCTTCTTCAATTACATAACTCCATGTTACTTGTACCCGGATGCTTCTTTGTTTAATTTACAAAGAAATCGCAATGTAATGTTCTATGATTTCATTTTTGTACCGAACTTTTAATGTCTTAAGTCTGTTAGTAGTAAAAACTAAAGTTAAATATTTTTTCTTTCCATTGATATTACAAGCATTACGTAATTAAGGAATAACTGAAAAGGTACTCTTAATAAGTACCTGGAAACCGAGGTTCGCTCGGTGTTTTTTTGTTTGAAAATACGGGTAAAACAACGTTTCAGAAAAATGAAACCTGGCTAGACCGATTTACTGTCCCCGAAAGCCCCCGCATACTAAATTTCATGAAAATTGTTTCAATCGTTTCTGAGATTCAGATTATATATATTTACAAGAATTGCTCGTTTAAAGGTATTAGATAATTATAAAAAGTAAAGCCTTCTCGCTTACTTACTTAAATTAACTAACTAATTACCTAATGATGTATTTTGAAAATTGAACTTAACTAAGTTTTAAAAATTTTCAGACTGATATAAGACTGATATTTTGACAATTTATACGAGTATAATACCGATCTCAATTCAATTTGATTCTGACGATCCAAATTGAATTAGAGTCGGTATGATGATCGAGCTGATTTGATGATGGAAATAAAAGATGTATAACGGAACTCTGCAATAGTTACTAGTAAAGCCTTTCGAATTTGAACTTCTCTGGTTAGTGTGTACAAATCGTATACGAGTAAATCCCTTTTCTCTCAACTAGAAAATACTTAGTTTGATTGATTTTGTCATTTTCAATTGTCGAGAGGTTCGCTGTAAGTATGGATGAAGCATAATAATAAGAGTAATAATTTGTTTTTTAAGTCTAACCGATCTCTGATTATACCTATATTCTGCATGCTGAATTAGACAAAAATGAAATAATCCACAGCCCCAATTAAATTTGAATACTCGGCACATTCCCCAATGAGAACAGATTAAAAACAAGATTGAGCACAGACAGCTTTTTAATGACGTTTTTTAATAAAAAAATAAAGTATATTTTTATTGTCATTTAAATAATTTGATAATTTCATTGTTACGTTATTTACAGCAGCAATGTAACAAATAAAATTATAAGATAATATTTGCCTAAGTATATTAATTATACAAATTTTATAAAAAATATACTTATAAAATTTGCAAGTGAATTGTAAGTGGTAAATTGCACACCAAAAATGGGGCTAGTGGAGCATTTTATTAGATTTAAACATTTTTAAACATTTATTTCTTAGATTCTTCTGTTTGTGACACTATTTTCTTTGATTTTGAGTAACAGTTACTTATTTTGTAAGTTATTAATTTTTATTTCGCTTTTCCATGAGAACAAAACAGTCCTTTTTTAACCTGCTTTGTTTTCTATATCCCTTACAACGTTGATGTAAATTATTATGGTGTGAAAACGCAACAAACAAAGCTGCTTTCGTATTTATAAGTTAGGATTAATGACCTTCATCTTTTTTTAACTGATTCAAGGACGTTTATTTTCTTTTGGAAGAGTTTTATAACTATAAACCTCTGATCCTCTTTAGTTTAAATAACGGAGAAATTACACTGCTCTAGAAATATATCCAGTCTCGCTCTCTTTACAAATAAATAAATAAATAACTAAATATTTCGGACATTTGACACACAACGTCATCTAGTTTCAAACTAAGCAGAGCTTATACTATGATGACTAGACTGACTGATATACTTAAATACTTTTTTTTGTAAATACTTACATATTATACGTAGAAAACACTCAAACTTCGAAACAAAAATTTAAAGATCATACAAACATTTGGTCGGACTCGGGAATCAAACCGAGACCTGCTGTGCTTGACAGCAGTCGCATTTACTACTGCTGCGCCACCGAGGTAGTACAAATACTCATAAATCGGCGACAAATTACACCCAGAAACAAAACAATAATTTGTGAATCCTATTTGGGGTACAACCCCACAACACTTACTGCATTATAAAGCGACGCGGGACTTGATCTTCCGTGCAGTCAAACATCAATTCATCGTTCTTCTTCGAGCTCTGACCTACCACTGGTCTTAAGACATATTTATACAGTCAACTTAACGCTGCGTTCTCGACAGAAATCCGTTTAGAGAACCTGTAGAAATATTTACTTAAAGCAGTGACAACTTCTTAGCTCACACATTACTGATAAAAAAACTATGACGTAATATTGTTAATATTTTAGCTCCATTTGTTTAAATAAGCGCTAATGGCTTTTATTTTATTTTTTTAGAAGTACGTTTAGTTATTTACATACTACATTTCATAATTAGGTGTGCAAACTATGGATATAAAATACAAGTATTACAGCGGGCTTTTTGCATGGATTGACGAGTCTGTTTATCTAGTGGTTAGTAATAATGATAATAACTAATACACGCAACTCGCACACAAACGTCTGATACCAAATTAGGCAGAGACTGTGCTATGGTTTCTATTTTTTTTTCTATATTAAGAGCCTGCCAAAGTGACTCTACTATGCCTGATGGAAAGCATGAATAGAATCCAAGAGTTGTGGTCACCATACTCATTGCAAATACAGACAATGCAGTATGGTGACCCACACTATGGCGGCCTAGTGAGATACTTTTTCACATCCCGCTTGAGACGTAAAAAGCATGACAGTCATCGTGACAGTGTAAGGCTTACGCAGTTACCACGATAACTGTCACCCTTGCATCAGTGGTAACCAGAATGCTGATAAACATACTTATAAATTTCTAAATATATTCATGTTATACACAAATTACACTTAGATACAGAACAACGTGTTCATCACACAATTATTTGTCCTGGACGGGCATCGAAACCACGACTAGTGACCCTGACTACTAAGCTAGGAGTCATAGAATTGATTCGCACCCATCACGTGTGATCTATGTATGTACAATTACGATTATTATTATTCCCGTTGTTCCAACTACTAAGCAAAATATATATTTTTTAAATTGGTAAGCTCTGAGGCATTCAAAATCTCCTTAAAAAAATAATTTGTCATTAAATACAACAGCATACAATAATAATATCCTCAATTCCTCACACATCTGACACACGGCTGTCTGATCTCAAACTAGACAAAGCCTACTAAAAACATACATACTATAGATAAATTACACCCAGACATAGAACAAATAATCGTATTCATCACACGTAGATTTGATTAGATTTCATGAGTGGGAATCGAACCCACGATCAGCGGTTCAGATCACTAACCACTAGGCCAACAGTAACATAATGTAATGTGCACTAAATGTACAGTAATTTAATGACGGGCATTTAATTTGTCTACTCCCTGTATATAACAAAGACTTGTTCTACACATCGTCACTGACAATAAACAAAATAAATTACTAAAACAATTTTAAATACGCATCTAATTGCATCAATCAACTGTAATACACTCTATAAGCACTCGAAGTTTTGTAACCAACCACAGCAAGCTGAGATTGCGTACGCTTGGGCAACCAAAGACAATTTTTTTAGTCTCTTCAAATACCCCCTCTTGGATTTGAAGGGCGCGTTCAATGCCAGTGGTGTACTCACTTTGTTAAACAGTCAAGGTTAACAAACAATTGCTACACGTTTTGATAGACGTTGCGTTCTACTGATGCAGTCCAATGGCCCAATACTGGACTAAAACCGATGACGAAATAGTTACATTTCAACAAACTTCTTTGTCTGTTCGGCTGGCCTTTCATTCAAATTAAAAAATAATTGACTTTTAAAAACGTACTATCGACTTTAATATACATACAAAATGGTAAATATACGGTGTTTTCGATTTCTTTTGAGAATGGAACTTTCCAAATGAAATATGAAATCATATCATAAATCAACATAGTCCACTGCTGGACATAGATCGCTCCTTTGAAGGAAGGATTTTAGCTTATGCTTACGCTGGCCAGACGTTTTGCTTTTCTTCACAGTGCTGTTGTCCTGAATAATTTTTATTCTTAATTGTCTCTTACGATACCCACACGACGAATAGGGATAGTAACCCTTTGGAGGTAAATGGTAAATACACCAAATAAAAAATAATTTAAAATATATTGTGTCCGTGTGGTGACAGATTAAGAATACATAGTGTTATCACTTCTATTCATCCCGTGGGTGTCGTAAAAAGCGACTAAGGGAACACAGTATACAAGACAACATCATTACAAAGAGAAGGAAAACTTTAAACAAACCCTATTCCAACCCGTCTGGCCAGCGTGATATAGTAAGCCAAAACTTCCTTGCTAAGGAGAGGTCTATGTCTAGCAGTGGATTGTAAAAGGCTGTTGATGATGATGATGATGATTTTATTTCATAAATATCTGAGTTCTAAGGTAACAAATATGAAAATATAAGAACTACAGCTGAATAAAAACCTGCTCTTTTTTTCGGCAAAAAGAAATTAGTTTAGTAAAAGCAATAACAGTGTATTATTTAGTTTTTGCTAAAATATACAGTCGCTGGTGCATGAAAGATTTTAATCATAAACTTTTGAGCGCAAAGTGATGATTAATCAGAGTGGAACAGTGACCATTTAGTGATGATAATCATACTGCATCAAAAGAGATAATTATTCTAAACGTGTAGATAGTGCATCATTAATAAATGTTAACGGTTGACCTCCCTCCCACTTTATTTGCAAAGGGAGTCGGGTACATAAACATCAGCAATTTGTGACTCATAAGTTGCAGGTACCCATGGCCGGCGATAGTCACTTACCATGGAAAACACTTAACAAATTTAACAATTTTTTTTCATCATATACGTAAATATGTATATCATATTTTTTTCCAATATCCTTTCACGATCGGCGGAATATGCAGTGAAGATACAAAAAACAAAAGCGAAAAAACTTTACAGAGGAACATAGAACCTCCACCTTTTATGAAATTTGGCAGGGCAGTCTCGCGAAAAGTCTGTCATATTTTATACTACTCGCGTAACAAGCAAAAAATCTAATTTTCTTTAGGTGCTTTTAAATAAGTCAAATATTTTGGATCTAAGATTTACTGCATTAAAAATGGAAGAAACAAAAACTAGAAGCCTAGGTCCTTTTCAAAACTTCGAAGCTACAATACTCATTGTGTCTCCTCATTATCAACATCAACAGCCTTCCACAGTCCATTGCTGGACATAGACGTCTCCTTAAAAAGGAAGTATTAGCCTACTGTACCACACTGGCCAGATGGGTAGGAATAGGGTTTGTATCAAGTTTTCCTTCTCTTCACAGTGCTGGTGCCTCCATAATTCGTTCCCTTAGTCAGATCTTACGACACCTGCAGGATGAATAGGAGTGGTGATTCTTTATATTCTTAATCCGCCACCACACGGACACATGCCTCATGAAATTGACTAAATAACCAAGCATTTTTATTTTGGTTGTTATTAAACTCTCGATGGTCAGGAGTCTTAAATGATACATTAATATTGATACCATTGGATCCACATCTAACCAATGTAACACCCATTCTCTAATAAACTACTTCACATACGTAACCTAGGCTTTTATGTATTTCTAGAAAGAAAAATAACAAAAAGACAGAAGCGAAAAATTAGAGATCAATTAATTTTTACTGGCAATTTTTAGTTCCGTTACACTTAGTAATTGTTAAATTGGTGTGCAAATATAAATATAACATTTTCACGGACTCGTGGTGCCGTTCAATGCAGTTGTGAGTACGGTTAGGCGCATTTACCTCTATGCATCGAATGCCTTACTAACAATCCGTCTAACTGTTTAGGTTAGCAGTTACTATTAGTCATACCATTTGTATTATTACTCAAAAATGCTCCATATAGACGTATAGTTTTGGAATTAGTCTAACGTTCGTGTTGCCAACTAAATACAGTGCAACATTTTTAAAACTTGCCAAGCTTAAATTTTACTTATTAAGAAACCATAGCGTTGAATGTCAGATGTCCGAAAATATTTTTAAATTAATATTAAACTGAAATAACAAAAAAAGGGTCTTATGAATGATCTCATTAGTGTGTTTAGTAGGTAAACAAAAAAAAAACGATGACCGTACTGATTATATGAAGACAAAAAGGAATGAATTATTTTAAATCGTATAATTTAAGAAAGGTTTATTAGTAATTTTTGTTATTATAAATAGATTCCTTTGATCGTGAACAATATGTGAAAAGTAATTTGACAGAATGACATTTTATTGATGAATCAAGAAAATCGTAAACGAATTATTTTCGTTTTAAAAATTTAATACCCGCGACTGTGCTGACAGCAATATCAACTCGTTTGTGACGGCTGTCATAGGTAATAGTAGGACTTTAGTACAGCTTAGGTATATAAACTGAAACTACTTTTTAACACAAAGTTTTAAAAATCTGGAAATCAAAATTGTTATTTTCGATAATGTTATCAACCAAATAAGTACAACAATAATATTTACCATGGGATACACAAGGTGGTACAAAAATCTCACATATGTCTGCCATTGTCCTTTCAAGTACATTTTTTACGCAGTACGGTTGTTGTTTTTTTTTCCGTATTTAGTTTGTTAACGGATCACCTTCAAACGTGAACCGCGCGCAAAAACTTACTAAAATAATATTATTCTCTAAAAAAATGCACTTTATTATTGGCGAGAAATCTAACATGTTATCTGTTAGTAGTTCCTACGACCTGTATATTCGACAAGAAGACACAAATGGTCCATTAACACATTTTCAGCTGTCATAATTGCCGATGACAATAATGACATAAGGTCAAGAGCTCGAGGCTAATTGAATACGTCTCGTTTAAACAATGATTGGAAACTCAAGTTCAAGCTAATGGATAAGTACTTTGTAATTAAATGTACCCATTTAAATTGTTAGTAACTCCAACTACCCTCTTTATTTCACATTTAAAAAGACATAAAAGGCAACATTCGTAAGTGACGATAAACACCAAATAAACGAAGGTACTTCATCTCAATACCCTTATCCCAATCTTAGTTCTTTTCTGTTTTTACACCAATCTTATCTAAAAATTAGTATTTTTTTTAACTGAGTTTTCAGTATATCTTTTATGTGTAAACATTTATAAACGGCACGAAGGAAGGAAGAGCAATGCTTCGGCTCGTATGAACCGGCTCGACCCGACTACTACCACATCCTTGTATAAATTCAGTCTTAAGTAATTCCTTCGGTTCTTTTCACCTACTGAGTGAAGTTACCGAAGGGTTACTTTCCCCTCCTAATTTAGGTGGAGCATTCAATGTGCGTCATAGCACTCGTGTCTCTAAAGTCGTGACTCACGTGTTGTAGATATCGGGGCAAGGGATTTGTCACTTAAATATGATAAATGATTTAATCATATTTAGATGACAAAATGATATAGGTTGTAAAAAAACTCAATTGTATCTCGAAGTCGTGTAACCATATTCTTTTCAATTCCGTGATTGCAGAGTTACTAGTAAACAATATTAACACTTAATATGTTTGAAATTCTTCTGTTACTAGATTACAACGCAATTTAGCGATTTTAAACTTATCAGGATAGTTAGAACATGGAGAGATGCAGGTCAAGGTCGTGACCTTTGCCGAATTGCAAACGGACAGACCCCATAGAACTAAAATAATATTACGATACGTGCAATCGCGCTCACTATATTCGCCTTGACTCACTGACACTTACAACAATATACTCGTACCATAGTACCATCGTACTCCTGGCAATTTAATCTACAACACATACTTTCTTAAATTTCGTTGTAGATTATCAGTAATAGTTAAATGATGTTTTGATTAATAAGTGTTTTATTTATTTTATTTCAGTTTTAAGAATTGTTCAGTATTTTTGATCTAAATTAAATTGAAAATTATAAAATTAATGACGTCATCATCATCAACGGCGTTAGCCATCAGCCAAATTTATAGAAGTCCAGAAATACATAAGCCTCTCTTCTTGTACGTCACATTTAAAACTTACTTGTTATTGCTAAACTACGACTGAGCGGTTGGTTTAAACCACCAGGTTTAAGCGCTCGCCACGCCGCTCGGTATTGAGTGTTGTAGTTTCAAACCACACCTGGGACAACACTTTGTGTGATCCACAAATTGTTGTTCTGAGTCTGAGTGTTCTTTGCGTCTGTATCTTAAATGTTTGTAAAGTCCCCCACGGCACAGGTTTTATTTCTAATGTGGGCGTTGTCTTTTTTAAGAAAAAAAAATTGATGTGGGAAGCCTGAATGCTCAAAGAAGAAGTGAATTGTTTTTGGGGTTTATATTTTAATCGTACTCGCATAATATGGGGCAAATTTTTTGGCCTACTTCTTTTAAATTATGTTTCGTATTTTTCATTGATTCTTAATGGCAATTTTTTTTCCGGATAATACAGAAACCTTGTAAACTGTATTAGAGTAATACAGTAGGTACCTATATTTACACAAAATATATAGTTTTCATATTTATTTCTTTTTTTTCAGATTGCATAAAGACTCTAGCAGGTCGGCAGCGATTCAAGGAATTTTAATTACCTCAACACCATATCATAACAGAGTGGTAAGTGTATCGTCACTTATAAATTCTAGTAATGAAAAGTTTGTCAATCAATTCAACCCTCGGCATATTTTTTTTTTTTTTTTTTAAAGACAACGCCCGCATTAGGAATAAATCCTGTGTCGCGGGGGACTTTACAAACATACAAGAAACGGTCACAAAGAACACCCAGACTCAGAACAACAATTTGTGGATCACACAAAGTGTTGTCCCATGTAGGATTTGAACCCACAACACAGCAAAGCGGAGAGCGGCATGGCGACCGCTTAAACCACTAGGCCAATCGTGCAGTCAGTTACTTTATTTATGAATGGAAGATTGTAAGGACATTACTATTACCTCCCTGAGGAAGTCACTTTTAAATTCGTTAATCCATATTGATATTATAAAAACGAAAGTAACTCTGTCTATAACAATTTCACAGCTAAACTACTGAAACGATTTTTATAAAATTTTCCTTTGAGATACTTTAATTCTTGAAAAAAGATAAATGGAAGAAGTATTAATTTAAATATTAAAATAAATGAGAATTATTCTACGCCGTTTCCGTCTAGTACATTATCAAATATCACATTGGATCTGTAATTCTACATCACTTCTCTATTATTATAAATATAGATGAATATATGTGAAATAAATATATATGAAACACTTTCATTTGGTACACATAAAAAAATGTGTTCCGTAATACAATGACAATAACTTCAGACAGTACACAAAGTTGACTGATCCCAAACTAGGCAGAGCCTGTACAACGGTATATAATTTCTATTCAAAAATAAATACTACATTTTCAGACTTAGAAAACTTACTTATTTTAATAATTATTCATCTATTCAAAAAACATGTCATGCTCCAAAAAAGAAGCTCCATAATATCAGTACCGCTAAATGAAGCGTTAATTTCTTAAAATAATATAACTACGAAAAATACATCAATAATATAATCTAAATAGTTGCCTGAGTAGTTAATAGAACCTGAATAATACTAATAAAACGCTAATACCACATTGTCTATGTACACTCACATAATTTAACAAAAAGGTTTAAACTATCGACAAAAATAAACCATAAGTTTGCTCCATCAGGTTAAGCAAACATGTTCTTAGATTAGCATCGTATCTTAACGCAAATCTTCTAATTAAAACACATAACAATACCAGAAAAAAAAATTGACATCCCAGCGAATAAAGTTTGATAATCCTTAACTAAAGCCAACAGATCCTTAAACTAGTCTAACTTAGTGCTTTTAAAACCAAAAACCTCCTTATTAACTTGCTGGAGCATCTCAACCCTGTTTCTATTAGGGTAACAGATAGCCTTATCTTTCATTGATACCATCAAAAGATAACATTATACCTGACCTAATATATTAATATTTTGTACGTAACTGACTTTACCCTGCAATACGTGGCAATTTCACATTATTATGACATCGATGAGAGAAGAGGAACAAAGTTGAGGAGAAAAATATATAAAACTATTTTAGAAGTTTATCGTATCAAAATTTTAACCGAATCGGTGCTAGATCTTGCAATTTTACCCTCATAAATATAAGATTGAGAATTGAGTTTGCTAAATCAGGAACCATGTGCGTTGTTCGTCATTACAACCCGCCATTCGTTTCATATTCAATAGCTGTTACGAGCTCTAAAGCGTTATCAGATAACTATAAAAGCTCATAACATTGTGCTTGATAGCGGCCCTTTTTCCAAAGGCTTTCAAAAGTGATAATAGCTATCTATATTTTATCTTAAACCATTTATGTGATAAAATGAAATAGGCAAATATTTATTTTAACGGTTAATAATATTTATATGAAGCGGAAAATATTGTTAACTATTTTTAGAATTTGCTGGCTACCCCAACTTCACCCAGTTAAAGTAACTACGCAAGTCATGTTCATCTATTTTTGATCGAATATTACTTCATATTTACATGAAATATCATTGAGTTTTGCATAAACTAAATCTCGTCAAAACCACAATGCCACGATGACTGTCATGCCTGATACGTCCCCAATCGTGGCGTCAAACAGTATCTCACTGGGCCGCTATAATATGGGTCGCCATACTCCATTGCCTGCAATCACAATAAGTATAGTGACAACAACTTTTAAATTTTGTTCATGCTTTCTATCCGGCAGAGTAGAATCAAATTGATAGTCTCTTAAAATAAAAAAAAACTGGTTGCCAAGTTTAAGAGAAATTATCTGATTTTAGAGACAAACGCGTAAAGTAACATGTTTATCGCAGTATGTTTTATACTCTGTGAAGGTCTATTTTAAAACTTGATATAATCTTAAAACCCTAACCTTAAATGCTTTACTTCAAGCAAGTTTCTCATTCAGATCAAAGTTATCTTTTAACAAATATTAAAAGGTTACGGCAAGAACGTTTGAAAGTTCGGATGTATCCGTATCCTATTAAAAAGCGTTTTATCGTGTCTTACTACACAGGCTGTGAATGAAGCGGCAGGGTTTCTATGTATGTGGAATTACGTCAATAAAAAAAACTGTATCCTCTTTCAGCAACAAAGAAGTGAGTGCATGTATGTAAAACAAATTATAATATTGCAAAACAAGAACATAACAAGTTAAACCATTAATTGAATAACTTTTAATTCACACTTTTGCACTGTCGACGAGGCTTTTAAACGTTAAAATATATTTTCAATACATAAAATCAGCAAGATTTTTATTCTCTATCTATATTATTACATTGTGGATCACCTTTTTTTGGTGCGTAAATCCTCATGGAACCGAAAGGTGGTTATGTCGGACCCAAACCGACAAAAACCGCATGCTGTCCCTGGTACCAGTAGCCGAAGAACCAGGTGCACTCTAGTAAGGAAATCCTTAGACCCCCGACGTACCTCGGGCTAACATTGTAGACCACCTATCATTAAAATACATGACAAAGTGATACAAAATAAGTTTTATCATCGCTTTTGTTTTTGAAACCAATAATTACATGGTAGTAAAAACTTGGAATATTCATAATAATTGTCTCACTATTATTAAGGTAACGATCGAATCATTATAAATTTACTTCAAAACGATAAAACAGTACAACTGATAATTACAGTAAACTATGCTTTATCTTTATGTTCCTATAAATATGTGTCAATGACTGATTTTTAAATATTACTTCCATCAACAGTTTCATTGCGGGAGAGGCATGCGTCGGTTCAACCTTATAACTTAACCTAACACAAAACCACTGTAAAGCAATTATTTCGTTTTCTTTCACTGAGTTTGTAAACTTTCAGGAGGAAATAAAATCGTGGCGTGTTATTCTTACACACTATACACATGATTGAAGCTACAAATTGATAATAAAATCCGTGTAGCAAATAAATATATTATACATGTAAACATAGATTGCAAATACGACTAAACATATTCACGATGCGATGTTTCAGAGTCCATAACAATATTTATTCAAACGTTAGCTAAATACTTCTATAAATATAAAGGCTGTTTCTTGTCAAATTCATGCATAGATTTATAACAGCAAACAAGATACAACAGCTCTAAGGAGCTTCTTCTAGTTATTGCATTTTTTGTACAGAATTGTAGGCAAGGGGTGATTCTTACCTTTTCATTTTGTACACGCCAAAAATAACAACCCGAATTCTACTGACTGAGAAATTTACTACCTACATAAATATATTTTATCCGTACACTTGAATATTATTCGTTATTATCAATTCATTCTCGTAATTTACTTTAATATCCTCTCTTAAATGTCCTCATTAACTACAAATGTTAGTTAGATTACTCATCTGTTGAATAATATGGATTTGTTCATTACCATCAATTACATCTAATAAAGGACATGGCAGCAAAACCTTCAGTACATTCGTACTGCTAGTAACTAAATTAGGTATAATGAGAATTGATTGTATGGATATGGATAATAATTTATCGTTAATATTTCCGTGTACAATAGCATCGATTTCATTATTCATTGTAACTACAAAATTGAGTGGATATTTGCACGAATCGTTGTTATTGAATCACTCTATAATGGCTGAATGACTACAGACGAAATTTGAGATTGGTCGAAATTATATTCTGAAGTAAATTACATTTTTGTAATATATTTTATTCTGGAAAAAAAATATTATTACAAAATCAATGCTTAAATGTATCATAATGCTAATGACATACTGAAGTTAATAGGGGAGACAGTAGAAGAGTGAATAAAAACAACAGAGCAAGCAAAATAGATGATTTGTGCAACAGATTCACCTCGCTCATTTCTTTAGTGCGGACAACAATAGAAATTGTAGTGTACTTTCATCTATTTCATAAAATAACACATAGTCGAGAGTCTCCCTGTTACTCGTGAAATTGCGACATCACTAACATATTTCGCAATGACACGCCGTCGATATCTATAATAGCTGAGCCGAACACGACCTTAGCGCCTTTCGAACAAATTGATGCGTTGCGAAATTCTGGCAAATTTGGCGGATGCAGTTTAATCTCTTTTTACCTTTTAACGGTTTACACGGAGTTATTAAATTTAGTATCGTGGAACCGTTTTCATAATTGAAGCGTAGTCTTGTACACAAATGATCTATTTTAAAACCATATCCTACTTAAAGTTACACAGAAAATTAGATAAAAAAGCTTAATCAATTTCCCTTTCCCACCATTACTTTTCCATGTAGCCAATTATTCTTTTCATATTAAACTTCTATTCCATTCCAATTTTCCATATGACTGAAGGCAAGTTTACCCCATATTATATAAATGGAGTCAAAATTATACTCCACATTTTAGGCTTTTAATACACTTCTGTTTTCCTCTGCGATGAAATTGGCTTAGGTGTAATGACAACCGTGGCAACAGATCTCCATTTGTATGGCCTGTTTATTTCTTTTTTTAAATATTTCATTATTACAATCAAACTTCTCAAATGCATGCAACATACAATCTATTTAGATAAAAATTTACTAATTTCGTTACTATCGTCCGAAATTATTTTGATAGTTTAACGATTAGTAGGTATAATCTTGAGGTTAGTAATTTAATGGATAAAAATTATTAATTTATATCAATTGTCAATTAAATCTCCATTCATATTTATAAATAACTTGTAACTGCAATTCTCGCGATCTGAATTGCAATAAATTTTAAGTACTTAAATTTTATTAACCAGCAGCCTCTTGCGGTTTAATTGTATAGTTTTGGAGAATATGAACGTCGCAACACATCAATAGAAGAAAAGACTCATGAGGATGTTTAAATACAATTCTAATAGGCGTTTCAATAAACTACAACTCGATTATATAAAATACATTTTCAATAATTAAAGCTATAGAAAATAAGGAGATCCCTTTATAGCATCAAAAAAATTAAATTCAAAGTGGTGGATAAAAACTGTGGTTATAATTATAACACTTCTTCAAGGCCTCATGGAGTACTTTAAAATTTTTGATATACTAATGATCATTATGAATGGTATTTCCAAAGTGCCAAATTGTAATAAAAAAGTGAGGGGGAAATCCTTAGATTGTATGAGACAAAGCTAATATTAGTAAAATGATTGATTACTGTATTATCCTCCTTTCCGATGACCATGAGTTGCTAGAGGTTGTTCCTTTCTTTTCTGTTAATGAGACCAAAGAAATCAAGCACTCTTCGCAGGCAGACCAAAATTATTAAAAAACAAATAATACTAATACTACCCTTTATTTATGTATACATAATAGAAACAGTCCTATTGGTCATTTCAATTATACTAAGAACAGAAATGACGCTCAAAATATAAATTCGCCTGATATCATCCTTAACAACATTCTCTCCAAACCATATTTCCAATATTATTGAAATTTCATGTATTCCAGAGCAAAATGAAGCTTAAACAAGAGATCCTGGAACAGCCAGCTGGTGAAATGTGGAAAAGTATCCGTGTGGAGCTGAAAGAAGATGTTAATACCAGAGACAGCGATGTAGCTGCTATTAAAGAATGGCTAAAAAGGCAACCACACTTGCCTAATGATTGGGGTAAGTTATCAATATTAAGAGTTCAATGCTTTAAGGGCTTAGAATCCTAAACTAGAGCAACTCGAGACTGTCGATATCATACAATTGGAAAAATTCTTCCACCGTATGAAAGTTAAATAATTCTGGCACGCTTTCAGCATAGTATTTGCATGGTAATATGGGTAATAAAAAAAAGCATGAAAATATTTGTAGTTCTTTTAAGTAATGCAGTCAAATAATTTACTTTAATTCAATCAACCAACTGCTGATTGGATTTTTTAATTAAAGTTTGTTTTACTTAAACATAAACCTTTAACTACAGACATTGGGCCAATCATGACATTCCTGCGAGGTAGTAGTTTTTCTCTGGAGAAATGTAAAAGAAAATTGGACATGTACTTCACCATGCGAGCTGCTTGCCCCGAGTTCTTCTCCAAACGAGATGCTACGAGACCTGAGCTGGACGATATCATGACCAATAAGATGTAAGTTGTATGAATATGTATAGAAATGTAAGAAATTACATTATAATTCATTCAAAATTAACATTTAAACTTAGTGACAAAGTCAAATTTTGAAGTACATTTCAAAAAAATATAGATTAGCCCTCAAATTACTGAAACGATTTATTTAACAATTGTTACTACTAACTACTGTAGAAAATTTTGAAGGGTACTTTTTTAGGACTGGATAGGTACTATCTCTATAAGAATCAAAAAATCATGGTTAAAATCGACGCAAAATACAAAGTGTTTCTAATTATGTAATTGGACTTAGGTAATAATTTCTGGGCATTTAAGAATAATACTCCAATTAATACGATTTTCAGTCAAGGGCCTCCACTACCAGGCATAACACCAAACGGCAGAAGAGTCACAATATGCAGAGGTAAGATAATTGCAACTGATGAATCGACTTAGAAGAATAATTAACCAATAATATGCCCATTTGACATTTTGGTTGCTCATTCTTCTTCTTATGTTCAAGAATTATATAATTTTTTAACGTTTGCCTGTGATATTTATCATAAATTTTTTGACAGGAATCCATCCAGACCTCAACGCTCAGCAGATTACAGATACTCTGAAATTGGCACTTATGATCGGCGATGTTAGGCTCACAGAGGAGAAAGAAGGAGTGGCTGGAGACATTTATGTATTAGATGCAGCTATTTTGGGCCCTAGCTTGCTGGCTAAGCTGTCTGCTGCTACGATTAAGAAGTTTATGATTTGTATTCAGGTAGATAAAAAAATGTTTTACTATTGTGTACTGTTATGTATAATTCTCTTGAATCAATCTAATCTCTATGGTCTATAGTCATAGTTCTTTGCTAGGCAAATCAGAACTGTTCCTTAAACTTAATAAAGTCAACGAACCATTGAAGACCTGATCTGTTCATTGGTACTTCTGAGACTTTTGACCGCTCTCTAAGTCAATCAACCTCAGTTTAATATTCTAGTAAAGGGTCATTCTAGCATTGCTGGCCCCATAATCATGATGGAATCTGATGAACCTGCTAACCTCAAAAAATGTAGTAATTAATCGTGTAAATCCATCCACTGTAAAAAACAAAAAGCAAGTTCAATTTTATATTTAGCACTTGAATTCTTTTAATTTCCAGGAGGCTTATCCTATTAAACTTAAGGAGGTACACATTATAAACACATCGCCACTTGTGGAACGGTTTGTTAACTTTGTCAAACCTTTCCTTAAGGAGAAAATAAGGAAACGAGTAAGTAGTACTTATAAGTTCATTTTACGTTACACACGTTGTGGTCCTTACAGAACATGCTACAGAAGTTTTAAATTTCTACTCACAAATCTCTCTGCACTTTAGATCAGAAGTTACAAGTTCGTGGTAGTCTCTCCTAGATTATACAAATTTAGTGGACCATCCCCTAAATTTCAGTAAATTAGCCATCTGCAGACTTCTGCTTTCTGTTTATGATTGTCATAATAAACCTTACCAAATAAGGTACCTTATAGTAATAACATTTTACAATACAGCAAAATACAGACACCAATTTGTTTATAACTTACTAAAGTAGAAAGTTCAATCGAAGATCTTAATTCAGATATTTCAGAAACTTATGTTTTCCTCTGCCCTAAGAAATACACCGGTTTCTTATCTGCCGCAAACACTTCTTGACATAACTTTGCAAACACCAAAAATAAATATCCTAAAGCAACATATTTAACGCATGAGCAAGATATGTCTGAGCCGAAAATATTTACTTTTTTTTCAGATTTTCATCCATAAGGATGTCAAAGACCTATACAAGTATATTCCCCAAGATATGTTGCCTACAGAGTACGGTGGTCAATGCGGCACCATGGCACAGTTACAAGGTAAGTTTTACGACCAAATAACTATTTCCAGAGTTTGGAGCAGAATCAACGGTATAAATTTAGGAAACAATGCAGATATTATAGAATTGATGTCTTCTTTAAATTTACTTACTACCAAATACAAAATTTCACTCTGTGCCCATGAGTATATATTATGTAGCAATAGTGTGCTGTCACATATATTTTAATTACTGAAGTAATTTGAACTAAATTTCTAAAGGTCGATTTTTCTTGGTCAGGCAATTATATTCAAAATATATATTTATGAAATGCTCTGTGACTAAATTCACCAATAATCATATATTTATCGAAAGAAGTAAAGAACTTTCGTAGACAAAGTCATGTGCTTTTTTCCGTGTTTTTGCCTAACTTAATTTTAAGTTTACTTTGCTACTTACTTACGACTCATAAAAGTATATTTTGTAATTTACAGAGCAATGGAAACTAAAACTCCAAGAATACCGCGAGTGGTTCAAGAAACAGGATGCTATTATGGCGAATGAGTCCCTACGGCCAGGCAAACCCACCAACTACGACGAACTATTTGGTATCGACGGTTCCTTTAGACAACTTTCCATTGATTGATGTTTATCAGTTTTTATAGAAATAATATAGAGACTAAATATAACATTTAAATGTATGGAGTAATGATTTGTATGTATGGAATAAGTAATGACTTAGAATTTAAATGTACAGGTGAGACTTGTTTACTTTTACGGTTTTTAAATTCTTATGTGAATTAGAAATATTCCACTAAATATTGGGGCGCTTAGGAGTAATTCTCTATTGATTTTAAATAAAAAGACCGAATACAAAATAGAATATTGTCTATGTTGATAGAACGGTTAAATAAAAGCAGCCTGTTAGAAAAAAGTTTCAAATTAATTGTACGTCAATATGCTTATTGTGATGATATAGTTTAAAATTGCAGGCTTTGAGCTAAACTTACCGCAGAAGAATATTATACGAAAGTCCTCGCCATGTAGGTCAAGCGTGATCTTTGAATTTAACAAGCTCTCATTATTATTTATTAAGAAAAAACTATTTCAGGATTTTTTTATTTTACTTTCGTGGGATAATAACAAATTTATTATATTTTTTTCCGGACAAATAATAATTATGATATGAATAGTTTTCATGGTCATTATTTAAAACGAGATAATCGTCTTTGGCAAAAACAAGAAAAAAAGAAAAAGAAACCATCAGAAACGATCATAGATAACAATATTATTAAAACGTATTACTTGTATTATTAGGAAATAAAATGAATGAACCTTGGAAAACAGTAATGTTAAAAAGAAAAGTGTATTTGCTTTGGCATAAATTGTGATTAACGTTACAATTATATGTTTTAAATTTTACAATTATAAGCAGTATATTGCTATTTAAAATTTACATAAATTGGGTTGCGCTCAAAATTGCGACCAATAATAGTCACTCATAACAATTGGTTACATTGAAATATATAAGAGAGAGCTTCAGAGAGCAACTTTTGTGTTGTAAATAAATTGCTAAAAATAAAACTTAAATATAGAAATCACTTAATTTTTGTGTTTTATTCCTCATTTCTTTTTATTTATCTTTTGTTTTTAGTCAGTAGCAGGCGGCATATGTGAAGTAGAAGCTGTCATATCTTTTGGAATATATGAAACAGAAAAAAGACCTAACAAGCTAGTGCTTGCTGAAATGAATTCCACTTGTGTATTTAAACCCAGAATTTAATCCTAACACAGAGTTTCAATTACTTTATCGTAATTAGAAATATTTATAATTCTAAAATGAGAAGTTGATGTTCATGTCCCAGAAGCTTCAACAATAACAGAATGATCATGTTACGATAATTATCATAAACAGAATACTGACCTCTTTAAGCAACTACAGAATCATTCTCGTTGTCCAGTCTGAGACTTACATTATCTCTTATCTTAGCTTCCTCATCTCATTCGTTTTCCTTACCCTATATATCTTATTACTCCTTCCCTAATATGTTTACATTATCAAGAAGAGATGGTCGCTCACTTCGGTTTTCAGACAAAACTCTTGTCAATTGTAAGAATTGTACCGACCGCAAAATAAAAGTTAGATAGTGGAGAATATTTACGTTTTATGGTTGTTCGGATTGATTAGTTAGTTTTACGATATTACTAATCATGTAATAGTAAAAATTGCTGGTAGAATTTCAGAAATTGTCCTTTAAAAAATTAAAAGAATCATCATCATCAAAGAATTAAAAGAAAGAATAATCTCAGTGAATCCATTTAATCATATTGTAATAAGTCCATACTTTATTGGAATAGCCTTCTTTACAACATATTTGAGACATACAATCACTTAATTGTTCTTAAACTTAAGTTTTTTCTTTAAATGGGACTTTAATGGTATAGTAACTTTTGTGACGTAAGTTGCAGTTTAATCAAAAATACTCTTGTCCTGGTTAAAGCTGCCAATAGTAGCGATTTCATCATGTGTAAGTTGGAAGTCAAATACGTTGATATTCTCTTGAATCCGTTGGCGATTTGTGGACTTTGGAATAGGAATCAAGTCACGATCGAGCTGTAATAAAATTAAAAATCTTTAATAGTGTAAAATATTATATTTTACAGGAGAGATTAGTCTCTTTCTTTAAGCGATCTAGTTTTAGAACAATTAAGAGTAGCAGATAATAACAATGCGCGATCCTAACAAGATTGAGATACAAAGTTCTGACAGCAAAACTTGAGATCTTACCTCGTAACGCAGAACGACTTGATTGACACTCTTTCTGTACTTATTAGCAATGTTCACAATCCTGGGATCATTTCTGTTGACCACTGAACCGCCGTCCCTGGAGACGAAGAAGCCGAAAGGACTGTAAGCCACAACCAGGATGCCGCGCTCGAAGCATTCGGCTACTTGTTTCTCCTTTGAGTTTGATGGATGAATCTACAAGGATAAAAATAGGAAAAAATTATTAATTTTTATAAGTTAGTTATATTTGAGAACTGAATATATTAGTCCACATTACACAGTATACTAATACAAGTATATGATATAAATGAATAATTCACAAATGTTGGTTAGGGTGTAAATTATAGGTAGGTTGACATTTTTAAAAGTAATTGGAAATTTAGTCCGACCCGAGCACGAACCTGAGACCACAAGCACAGCAGCCGCATATGCTATCGCCACGTCACCGAGGCGTTTAATAATCAAATATGACAGACCATCTCTAGTATATCATCGTCAGACCATTACAGTAAACTGCGAAACGAAGGCCTCCCCCAAGAAGCGGTAACTATCCCAGTAGTTGGTGCTCTAATCTAGTACCTTGTGTAAAATATTAATAGATTATTAACGGTACATATGTTTGTTTCGAATTTTTTTTTAACGTGTTCAAAGCCCTTCGGTACGTCACCTCACCGGAGTTTGCGGCGGGGTGGTGTGTCGGAATCGGACCGACTAAAAGCACTCGATGTGCCACTCTGCACCTGAGATAGGAGGGATTCGGGAACAGCTGTTATTACAACATTCGAACCATGTTTCGAATATCTTTTTTTTTTTAACGTGTGGAAACCCCCTCGAGCCGTCACCTTACCGGGGTTTACGGCGGAGTGGTGTGTCGGAATCGGACCGACTAAAACCACACGGTGTGCCACTCTGCGCCTGACATAGCAGGGATCCGGGAACAGCTGTTATTACGACATCCAGATCCCATGTTTCGAACATCTGACCCAACGCCATCTAATTGCAAACTAAACCAAGTTTGTATTTTCAGTACTATACAATTGACATATATTATACATAAAAACTCAAATCACGAAACAAACATTTGCAGATCATACAAACATTTGGTCAGACCCAGGAATCGAATCACGTGTCATATCACGTACATTGCCACCGCGACACCTAGGCAGTGTTTATTTACACGTGGATGTCCGATTCCAAAAAAAAATCTTCAGATAGTAAATAGTAGGTACATAGCACTTGGCTACATAAATATTTATTATTTAAATTTAAATACAAATCGCTACTATAAACAATCACAAAAATATAATAATAACGAAGAACATAAATTTAAACTATTCCAAACTTATTTTTTTTTTCATAAATGGCAAGACTAATTGTCGTTAACATGTTATTTTTATTTTTCGGGCTATATTGAGCGCGTTTAATTAAAATTTTAAGTTATGACATAGAAAAACTAGAAATTCGCTAGCAAAACCACTTAATTGTTTTTTTATGAAAAAAAAAAAATTCCAGTTTGTCTAACACCTAAAGCACATTAAGATTTATATTGTAAAAAATCATTGTATTTTTTTATTTATATTGTTCTAAGAACTATGTTCAATAATTTTAAAGGCTGCAATCTGTATCAACCCTGAACACCTGCAAACAGAAAAATGAGTTTCTGTCTTTTGAGGTTTGAGTATGCTTTGTTAGTGAGTTTTGAAGGTTACATCGGACCGGTGTTTTCTTTATCTTCCAGAATATTAAAATCTTACATATATAAAATCACGCTTGTTTCCCCGGAGGGGTAAGAAGAGAAATATTAAATACCCACTTTTCACCAATGTTTTAGTGACAAACCTATTGCCGCTCATTGGGATGTTTTGTTCACCAGAGCCTCGTCTGTCCACCAGCAGGAGCATAACGTGCAGGTGAGGTTACCTTGGGGCCTTAAGTTCTTGATATTTGTTAATGTGTTTAATTTTTGCTACTTCATAAGGAAAACGTCATTCAATCGTTAGCAGCATACACGTTTCAATACTGTGTACTACCCAATCATATTGTAATTATAACTGGCATCACATAGAACACCAAAATGCATAGAGTGGACAGATTCGGGTGGTAATCTCATGAGGTTGACTTGGCTTAAACTGATAACTAGTCTATAAGTTTTTCTAAGTTAGTAAACCCGTGCTTTGCACCAAAAAGCAGTATTGTTAAAAGATATTTTTGTTTGTAGAAACTATAAAAGTTTTTTTAAACCAGAAGTACAGCCTTGTTAACACGAAGACAAAAAAATCGTTACAAAATCTTAATTGCCAATCAGTATTTTCAAATACGTGGTTAAAATACCATCAATATGCAAATATTTTTAATTAATAACTACAACACTAGCAAGATGATTTGTGATTTCGTAATTTTTTTTCAACCTTTTGAATTCAATTTAATGTATAGTGATGTAGATGATCATAAGGAAATACCCTAAATGTTACTAACTATGAAACTGGGTATTTACTGTGAGGTCATAGCTCAACCAACATCAAGTTTCAACTCTTGAAGACGTTAATCAATAGACCGGTTAATTATTATTCATATTTTTACCTACCTACTTTAAAATCAAAATAAACTGGTCTAAATATTGTTGAAATTAGTAAGTAAAATAGTAATTTTATATTGTTTTTAGTATCATCATTTCAATGACTTACAACTATTGAAGTTTAGATTACACTTTTACTTATAAAACTTTAAAAAGCTAAGCCTAAAAGTGACTAGTTCCTTTCTTTGTTTAACAGTTTTCTTTCTAATTATTTCTTTTATTCACCGTATTTTCAACTCTGGATAAATTACAAACACAAATCTAGTTGGTTGGTTAATTAGGACCAACGACCTGCTTGGTCTTTGGTTCTAACTAACCAGCTGATTTAAAATCACATATGCAAAACACATTTTAACGTAAATAAAGGTAATTTTGTGTCAATTGCCTTAAAATTTAACACATAAAAGTATAAAAAAATATTCAATAGTTTTTGAAGTTATATTTCTTGTAGCGAGTTAGAGAAAAATGATGACGGTAAATTCTTACGATGCGCGCACACACAACATAAAATTAACTAGTCAACATTTTAGTTTTACTCGTTACACCAATGAAGAGTAATTATTAAAAGAAGATATTTCGTTACTTTAAAGAATACTAAATAAGTGTACAAACATCTGTAGTGTCTTTTGTGCCGTTGTTATTGGGATCTCATTATGCTGTTTCATAAATGTCACTAAATATCGCGACCATTTCACCTTTTAAAACATGTTTTAAAATCTGCAATTGTGAAAGTGTTAAGTAACAACTTGTAAAAACTTACTTCAATCTGGTTCACTGCAGGTACGATGTTACAGTTCTTAATAATCCTATCGATCTGTTCCGTTTCGAAATTGGATACTCCAATGGATCTCGTCAAACCGAGTCTTTTAGCTTCTTCCATGCCTTGCCAGGTTTCTAAAAAGTCGATGTTCAAGGTATTACCTTGCGACTGCAACAGTAAAATAAATGTGTTAGACATGTGTTCTTAAATAGTAAAAAAATATGATTACCAACTTTATATATAAGAATCATCAATGGTTTATCAAAGTCTATTAAAAGCAAACTTTTTTTCAAAATTCGAACATAAACCTTTTTCCAAAAATGGCACTATTATCATTAAATTCAGAGTGGTGCTAGACACTTTTAAATATGTTATCTGTGGACAATGGTACAAAGGATTTCACGACAATTGTATGTAAATAATTTGTAGAGCCATTGTTCATCTTTATTTAAAGTATGAATCGTAATTTGAATACAGTTTGTGCATAGGTTACTTTAATGAAGACAAAAAATATCTACAATTTTAAATCCCATTTGATTTAATGAATGTTGACTTAATTTTATTCATAATGTCTTAGTTATTGTGTGCATACGGAGAATTTTCTTTGTTTAACATATTTAAAGTCCGCGTATCCGCGCTGATTCTAACAAGTAGGTAAGGCTAAAGCAAGAAATAAACATTTCTATTATATCTCACATAAACATTAAAGATACAGAAAACACATACTCATCGTCATCTTTATGTAGAAATGTAAAGTAAATTATTAACATGAAATACAGATATCACAGAATTGCATCGATAAATTTAATAAATCTAATCTAACCTTGACAAAAATATGTAAATTGAGCAAGATTTATTCTTATAAGAAGGACAATATTAAACCGATATGCATCTCAATGAAGTGTTTCTTTTTTTGTTGCAACGTCAATATTAGTATTTCAGGGATTTCCTTTATTGTGAAGCTAACAGGAAAACTTTAAGACAAAGTGACCAAGTCGACTGTCCTTTTGTTATGTAAACATACTGAGAAAAAAACAATAATAACATAATAATTACAGCGTCAATCATAGGTTTCCTCATCAAGATCCTGATTATAATCAGAAACTGATTGCATTTACTGTAACAATGTCTGAACGCCATACTTAAAAACAAGAAAATTGTGCGAGTATAACTCATTAACTAACATTAACAGACTGAAGAATAATATTTCTCAAACCCAAGGAGTACAAAAAAGAGAACGTCACTCACGTCCTCAAATAAACGAAATATTGAAAACAAAAACCTTTTTTGTTCACATTCGATATTCTGTACTAAAAATAAGTCTACGAATTTTTTTTCTCCGCAACTAATTCAAATTAATTACTATTAAATAATAAAAAAAAATTTTTAGTTCTTCTAAACTCAAATTTAAATAATTCTTCTTTTTATAATCGATAAATATTTATTGAGGAAACTTATAGGTTACGTAACGAATGGGGCAGTGATTATGAATGCCTATGAAACTGTAGAATGCCAATTTACGATAGAAGCTTAATACACTAGAACTTTAAAATAAAGAGTTTTAGAGATTTGTCAGGTTTGATGTACAGACGTATACGTATACATACGAGTACGTTTTGACGAAGGTACATTTTGACGAAATTTCAGTCCTACCAGCTTTACGAACAACGTAGTTCTACCTTCATTATGGAAAACTGAACATGTGTTTAATAAGATTTATTTCTGTAATTGTTATTTGAGACTTACATCAGATGCTTCAGGGCTATGGATCAAGTATAAGTCAACATATTGAAGTCCTAACTTCCTCAGAGAATCTCGGAGAGCTGGTACTACTTGATTCCGAGCATGGTTGTCATTCCACAGCTAAAATAATAAAAAGAATTTAGTAACTAGCATAATATTATAAATTGTTTTCATTCTTGCATAATATTTTGGTCAGATTTTCTAATAAAATGATGAATGATGAATGTAATTAATGAGCAGCTTTGGCACACCCATTATTTATATTATAACTTCTACAATCCAATTTATAAAACGAATACATAATATTTTATATCACAGAAAGCTCAAAATTCTTCTACAAACAATGCAGTATTCGTTGAAATCGACTGAATTGTTTTCATAATGTCATCATCATCATCACCTTTAACCGTCTATTGGTGGACATAGCCCGTGAAAGGAGGTTTTGTCTAACTATATCAAGCTGGTAAGACCGGTTGATATAGGACTTGTTTCAAGTTTTCCTTCGCTTTGTAGTGATATTTTCTTTTATATATTGTCCCATTATTTTCCTGTGACGACACCTTCAGGATAAATATGGATATTGACACTTTATTCTTAATCTGTCACCACACGGAGATTTACGTATCAGTATCCAAAAAGTCACAATAACAAAATTGAATCACTTTATTTATTAGCAAATAACGATTTTCTTTTTTTTAATATTTAATGAATTAATAAACTTGTACTTCTAGATTGATACTTAGGAATGGAAGAAACGTGAAATAATAAACCTCAAAGCCTCACCTTTGTAGTTATAAAGAGTTCCTCTCGCTTCACTAATCCTTGTTTAATTACATCTGCGATTCCCTGACCGACCTCTTCCTCGTTCCCATACAGAGCTGCTGTGTCGATGTGTCTGTACCCAGCTTCGACGGCATCCCTTATTGCTTTGCGAATTTTAGGTATGTCTTGCTGGAATTTTATGTTATATAAGTTCCACTGTATACTATAATTCTTCGTATAAATAAGTAAGTCCTCCACCGAACAATAAATCGGCAAATAATCAAAAACATGTCCAAATTTTTTCCTCATATCTAATCCAGTCTCAACATATTTGTTTATATATGTATAATGTATATATATAAATTTAGTTCATGATTTAGTTTTATTACTTACCAATTTTCCTATTACACATATGAGTTCAAAACGTAACAGGTTTTAGTCTATTTTGTCTATCATCTATCTTCAAATATCAATCAATGAGTTCTAACAACATTAATCTTTTATAATATAGTTATTATTATAAAAAAAAAAGTAAGGAACAAAATCAAAATAATAGATCATTAAAATATTGGCACTGAACTTAGTGTACATGTGTACAGTGTGTATAAGTGTACACGCGATCAAAACGTAACAGGTTTCCATCTATCTTACGTTTAGTTCCCATTGTTAAAAAAAAGCATTAATCATTTAAATGGTTGTTAACGATGTCGTGATAGAGAAGTAAAGGAAGATATAGCAATTTCAAGCTGTATTGTAACGGTCCAATAGTTAATTCATACTCATTTGTGTTGAAATTAGTGTGTCAAGGACTTGGTATCCCTGCCACGCTAATTAACCGTATAATATGATAAACTTTATAACGCAGGACTAGTTAATTATATGAAGCAGGAACAACTATATCAACAAATTTCTATACGTAAGCTCTATTTGTAGCTGAAAGGGTTGTCTTCACAACAGTATATAGATACTAACAGAAAGATAACAACTCAAAAATTCAAAATGATTTATTTATGTTAACAAATATACATTAAAATACAATAGTAGTTAGACCCTCCTTTTAAGCAAAATATGCATGTATTAGGAGAGACCGTTCTCACATATCAGCGCAATTGTGTAATTAAAGTAAATTATATTTTTGCATGTAATAAAATAAAATGAAATTTTAAATATAATTAAGAATCTAAATAAGTAAGGAAGACTATATGATCAACTTGAGCAGTTGTTTATGCATTGTGTGTGCGTGTGTGTGTGTGTACAACTAAACTAAATAACGTCTATATTCGTTTAGTTGTACTTGTAGACCTAGTAATGATTTTTTAACCAATGCCATTAATTCAAATATCAATCAATGAGTTCCAACAACATTAATCATTTAAAATATAGTTATTATTTTAACAATAAAATAAATAAGGAATAAAATCAAAATAATAGATCATTAAAATATTGGCAAAAAACTTTAGTGTGAAATTAATCAAATCCGAGAATGCGAGCGCAACCTTTAGACAGATATGAGATTGATGCTGTACAGCTGAGCGCTTAACTTTGAACTTTATTTGAGAGTTTGAGAATTGATGTTTATTTAAATATGAAAAAACTAAAGCTTACTTTAATCATTGACATGGACAAAATGAGTTGTATGTACTTTTTGTCAAGTTTTGTTATACTTACTAAACCATAGGTACCCAAGCCTAGCGATGGAATATGGTTGCCATCGTTGAGCTGTTTCGTCGGCGCTTTTCCTTGAAAAGCAGATATCGTCTGAAAGAGAAAAACAAAGCATAGAAATTACTTTAGGAATACGAAGATAAACTACAAATCTCTGATCCAGAAACTATACACGTAACAGCAGAAATTAATAATCACTTTTACAGTATTGTGTGTGCATAAGATGTTTTCTAATCTTCGTCTAAACACAGAACGAATTGAATGAATTTAAAAGTCAAGGGCTCATTTTTAGACCTCAATCTCCACTATTCTCGTAATAGTGTCAATTTACTGCTGTGGCAAGAAATAATTACAGTCTATAAAAAATGGACACTAAATACATCTGTTTTTATCCCATCAGGTATAAAAATAACAATGTGTGTGTACATGTATTACAAAAACGAAATGTAAAAAATATCTTCTGTCTGCCCTTGAGTCATATTTAAAATAAAATAAATTATAATACTCTAAATGATATCTTATTTTTAAAGAAAACCTAAATTATTCTTAGAAAAATAGATATAACTTTAATTATGTACAAGTACAGTAGGTATCTCATCATATAAAAACAACCGGATAATGTACTAGCTTTATAGTTGTTACTGGAAGTAATGTATTCAGAAAACTTCTTCATTTAGCTTTGATTTAAATTGATAATTAAATAAATAATATCTTACCGAGAAAACGGCGAATATAGCGACATCTGCTAACAAATTCTTCATGTTGCTCGATCGATCAACACAGCAAGACTGAGAGATAGTACCACAAGTTCAAGCTTTGAGCTTGTACCTTGTAACACATAAAAACAAAGGATGCTTAATTTTTACGACACGGCAACGGCACGATGTCTTTAATCAGATACTTGGGTCTTTGGTTGCAAAATAGGAAAGAGGTCAGTTGCTATCCTTACTTTCATTGTTTATTTTTATTTTAAATTTGACATGGGCAGTGCTAATATCTGAAGTGTTCACTAGCCATCAACCATTGGGTGTTGAGTGCACTTAAAAAAAGTTTAAGGGTAGTAAAATAAATATAAACTTACATTTTACATATCAAATACACACACGTTAAATATATTTTATATCTTATAATATGGAACGCAAAATGTTAAGAGCACCTATGAATTATGTGAAAAAACTTGGATGGTTGCCCGTCCGTGGGATGCTGAAGTTGGTCTTATTTTAGGCCCCATTATACAATTTTCTTTGTTCTGGTTATCCTTCGCAAAATATCTTAGTGCATGTATGGAGTGTTTCTTTTTTGGTTATCTATAAGGGGTTGATAAAGCTCACCGGTAGCGAAAGTTTTGTGAATTTCTTCCTAAACAAATAGACACACGTCATCACATCAACTGCCTTTAACAGTTCACTGCTGGACATAGACCTCTCCCTAGTAAGAAATATTGACCTATAATACAACGCTGGCCAGACGGATTAAAACAGGCAAGATGCAAGCTTCCTTTCTGTTTCTTCGCTCTCTTTTTTCAAAAAAAAAACACAAAACTACTCTATTCCTTTTTATAAGTAATATATAATAAGTTATATAAATATATATAGTATTAAAAATCGAATGATATAAATTGGTCTAAGAAATTTTAACATTTTCAGATCTAGTCTAACCGGTTTACGATCTACAGTCACACTAAGCCAGGATGAGCATAAATGACACGTCAGGCCAATTACACTACAAACAACTTTGATTTTACAAATTATACAGAAAATCATTGCATATGCGTTATATAGTTAGAAAAATAAGGTCCTAAGGACAGTAAAATTCTATTGATATCCTTTTTCAATATTTATAGAGTTTCACGTTGAGCAATCTTCTTCAGAATATTCATTTCCTTAAATTATCTCTAAGCAACGGTCGATTAATGGGTTAAGCCCCTAACATGGTTACCAAGCGTTAGCTTCAAGTTTCCAAGCCACCAAAGCTGGGTGTTATTTGTTATGCAGTTGTTATGACACACTGGTCACAGCCCGGGGTCAAACTTTCAAGAGGCGGTGCACCTGTCCGCCTGGTAAAACTCTCTAGTGGTTGGTGGGCACATTGAAGCGTAAGTTCTATGGAGTCCGACATAGTCTACCCCCCGGCACAATGGTTATGGTCAATTCGGTCCTCATACCGGTTCAGGCCCTGTAAAGTATTTAGGCCTGATCATTAATGGGATGTGGTTTCTCGAAGAGTACTTGCGACAGCTCCTTTCCTGGAAGCTCTCCAACCGGTCATCATTAGATGGGAAGGACGGCAGGACAGGACCCTGACTGACATAGATCTTTTCTAGGCACGGTTGATTCAGGAATTAACTACACTCGGTCTCTAAGAGAGAGAGTTGAGTCCCGTAACATATGCTGGCGATTTGTTCGGCTTGGGCGGCACAACTTATAATGTATATCTTATTCGTACTTGATACTTTATATTTGTGATATTCATAGTTTTACATATAACTAGTAATGATAAACTTGTTGTTCCCAAAATTAGTACATATTGTTATATATCTACTAGCAAGCCCAATTTTAAGTCCCATAATTCGTTTAAAATCATTTTTGCTGTTAACCGAATTAACATAAAAAAATACATTTAACCAACGTCTAAGATATAGGCTCAGCTTGATTTATACGTTTGGAATCATAGTTTTTATATACCCAGTTTACGAGTATATTATAACCCATATTTATATTTTACAAAATGTATTATGTACACATTAAAAAGTATAAGTATTTAGCCACACACGTATTATAGAAAAAAATAACGTTATTAAAAAAAATAATGTTCGTACAGTTCAGAAATTTTATAGATTTTTGAATGAGTCTTTCTTAAAATTTAAAGTATATTTCGTTCATTGAAACACAACAAATTTAAAAATATAACCAGAAATAAAACAATCAGAAATAACACTAGCTGGATAAGGTTAAAGCGTCGATGAAGTTTGAATGACCTTGAATTCTTTCCGTTTAATTAAAATATCTCTAGATAAAGCAAACAGATTCTTTAATAACCCTCATAGTTTTTTACATAACTGACACAAAAATATGTAATTTTTGCCATGGTCACAGTAAATATGTAGTGTTGTTAAAATAGTTGGAATTAGTTGATTTTATATTGTGGAGTTACGGTGGCGATGACAATTAGATAAAATAATCAACACCTATGATTCATTTAATATACTATAGATAACAAGAAAAACTGGTCTTGGAAAAGCGGATCGCCGTTTCCACTTTTTTCTTTTTTTTCCTATATTAAGAGCCTGCCAAAGTGAGTCTACTCTGCCTGATGGAAAGTATGAATAGAATCCAAGAGTTGTGGTCACCATACTCATTGCGAATGCAGACAATGTAGTATGGTGACCCACACTACGGCGGCCTTGTGAGATGCTTTTGCACACCCCGCTTGGGGACATAAATGGCATGCCAGTCATCGTGACAGTGTAAGACTTACATAGTTACCATGATAATTGTCCTCCCTGTGTCAACGGGCCTCTGGTCTCACACTCATCAACGAAACACGACAACACGGATGCTGGCACTTTAGGTTAGTCTTCTGTGGAAGTACTGCCGCGGTCGAGCCGGCCCACTCGTGCGGAAATAAGCATGGCTCTACTACCTAGCATTACCTAATTGCATAAGTAGTCATGTATCTTTTTCTAGAAAACGTCTAATGGGTCTGAAAAGAATGGTGATTCTTTCCTTGTCCTGTAGGATTACCACCCGTCTTTTGTGATGACATGATATCACTTACATTGAGTTGGACCGTATTTGCCGAAAAAAAACTCTCTCATGGCTACATTCGGAGACATTCTGTTTGTTTATATATTTTTTTAATCTATAAAAAGTATATGCAATTCTTTCGGACTTATAAAATGGCGTGGCAAAAGTTCGGCTAAGTTTATTTTATCATTAACAAGACATTAATTTACAACTTTTAGATTTCGAAGTCTTTCGACGAAAAATGTAAAGTCTACACGTTTCGAATTTTTTTTTGTAGTTTTGATTTTTTTTTTTGTACTTCATAACATTTTTTATAATGTAAACCAACCAATAAAAAATATGGAAATTAGTTAACAAGTATATCTTGCTGTTGCTAATTGAACATGAGTTATAGCTAATATGGATATGCTTTTAAAATCTACAATAATAATTTTGTGTTATATCACTGACAATAAAACTCTATATATCATTATTCTGCCCTTTCATTGTAAAGGATTTTCTGTTTCTTTTATATCTCGTCTTCCTCTATCTTGACTCTTCCAGTCCTCTTTACGATTTTTTTCTAATAACGTATTTACACTCAATTACTTCCAATTATTAGGCTACAGTTTTATCATGTAAGTGAAGTATTTAGTCATGTAAGTGAAATGAAATATTGAAGTTAAAAAATAAAACACCACACTAAAAGTGCAATGTTTGACGCCAACGAGGAAAGGAGCTTCGACCCTTGAAAATGCGAATCCACCACTAGTCCGGCGTCGCCTTATACGTGACTATAATAATTTACTCTTAATGTAAAATATATATACATATATCAATAGTCGGAAAGGTGAAAGAGAAACGTTTAAAGTGGTATCACCACATCCTTAAACTCTCAGACATTCATATGGTGAAGCTTGACTTATACCTCCTCTACACTACTTGCGAAGTTGGACGAAGTTCCTCGTCTGTGTACTCTAGAATGTCGCCCGATGCGAGGTACAGTTTGACGAGGTAAGCTGAAGTACCTCTCTACACTATTGTGTATTCACCTAACATTGTCCAACTTCGCGAGTAGTGTAGAGGAGGCTTTAGACTTGCCAATAACGAAACGATCACATGTTAGTCCACCCGCCACTGGGCGGACGACGGTTGAAAACGCCCTACAAGAGACTCATTTAAACCACGACACAGCACAAAATCTAAGGCTAAATAAAAAATGCGGACAAGGAAGTCGGCATGATAAGGTCTACAGAAGCAACAACGTTAAATATACGTCCAAATAATACATGGTTACTCCCTTGATAAATTATTTAACGGGGTATCCATAATCGGCATCATAATCATCTGGTACCTTGTTATCCTTGAGCTGTTTGAGAGTCACACTATGCTTGTACAAGCTGACGTCCAGAATATTTTCGGTACAGGGTCGAATTTACTTAGTCTTTGGTTGAATTCGCCATATAAAGGAAGGAACCAGGAACGCCAGGAACAACAGGGCCGTTGGGCATTACGGGCCGTTTCTTTATTGTGATTTTCATAAGGAGTGTTTACCATAATCGTCACACTTGACATGTGGGTTGACAATCGCAGTGAGATCTAACTGTGTTTACTAGGACGCTGCTGCTCATTCTCTGCTATGCTATCCCTTTTTTTTTAACGTATGGAAACCTGCTCGAGCCATTACCCCACCGAGGTTTACGGCGGGGTGGTGTGTCGAAATCGGACCGACTAACTACCTAACGACTATTTATTTTCATTTTTTTTATTTTACACTATAACATTTATATTGGTCAAACAAATAAATTATTACTATGATTGTCTTGTTTCCCATAAAAACAAGTATTGTAGATACAAGAATATGAGTTTTTTTAAGTCAATATACATGTCTTTTACAGCGTGTCGACGCCATTTTCTTGAAATACATTTCTTGAGAGTAGGTTTATTTTACCAACTAAAAAGAATATCTATATTATGATAACGTTTCAGTTCGTTGAACTGTTTAAACATTCATTACTTTACATCAAGTTGTAATTATCTAGTTTTTAGTCAAATAAATCAATGAACCTGGTAGCTTTATTGATTTATGTGAGTTCAACGATCTTAATACTAGTAATTTGCAATATGGCTACGAGAAGATAGATAAATAACTAAGGTTATGGTATTTGCATACCTTATTAAATTTACATAGTGTTAATAATACTGATGATATCACGTAGATGTAAAAGTAGATATTCTTTTTTATTCTAAGAGCCTGCCAAAGTAACTTTACTCTGCCTGACGGAAAGCATGAATAGAATTTAAAATTGTATCATCATACTCATTGCGAATGCAGACAATGCAGTATGGTGACTGACACTATGGTGGCCTAGTAAGATGTTTTTTCACGCCTCACTTGGGGACGTAGAAGACATGACAGTCATCGTGACATGCTATTGCTCACACTTATCACGACAACTCTGTCACCAACGAAACATGACAGCACGGATGCTATCAATTTAGGTTGGTATTCTGTGGGAGGGTAGTCCTGCCCCAGTCGAGCCGGCGCGTTTGTGCTGAAATCAGCGTAGCTCTACTACTTACAGAAGTAGAGTAAAGTAGTTATTATTTTAGACAATTAAGGAAGATCTTTTTAATTAGATTAAAAAAAGAACTAAGTGACTAGATTGTATAAATATAATAAAATAATACCTCTCTTCTATACTGTGCCCGACAAGGTTCATAATTGCTACTTAATTTTGTACCAACTGTATAATTTACATTATGCAAACAATAAAGTATAATGTACGGTAATACTGAGTAAACCATATACAGTCATCTATTATTAATCACATATATTGTAATGAAAATGTTATTACAAGAATATGTAAAATTCTTAACAGGAAAAAACAATGCCTAAAAAAACCATTTGGCATTTTATTTTGTTTTCGTATTAAAATTCCACGAAAGATTTATCACAGTGGTATTGTAATTTATCTGTCGTGAGTAATTCTATAGATCTGTGATGCAATCACAAAAAGACCGTGAAATAGTTTAAAATTATCCACTACAGTTCTTACAAAGTATAGTTTAATCTACAGAGATTGTCTGTCTGACTGTCACAGGACAGTTATCACTTGTGTCATTGTAGTACTTACGAGGCGAACCTTGTATTTATAATGTATGTATTATACTCTTAGATTTATTTGTGATGAAACTCTCACATAAAGAATGAAAATATAAGTAAACCAAAAAACATTGGCTCGTTCAAAATTACTTCATCGGTTTCCTAGCCATCTGTCACAGAAATCAAACTATATTTTAAAGACTGTAGAGGTTCAGGTTCGCTCTACCCGTCTAATTTAGGAGGCCGACGAACTTTCAAAGGCCGACAACGTACTTGGAACTCTCGAGTTATGTGCGGTAGTAGTTACTTACTCTGCGGTTTTCCATCTGGTCATTTGCCCTCAGTTTTTTTTAAACTGTACCTTAAAGAAAAATGATGCTAAGTAGTTCTTTTATTGTTTTCCACCGAGTGAGTAATGATAACGAGCCCAAACCCTCTGCTTCTTTCGAATTCTATGGAGAGGGACTGAATGTTGAGTCTCGAATTGAAAACAGTGGCAGTAGTCACTTACCATCAGAAGACACGCCTGCTTGTTTTCACGTTGCTCGTGCGTATTGATGTCATAAAAATACTTGAACTTTTATTAATTGTATAGGTAGGATAAGAAGGCTCAAAGTCACTCAAAGAGCAACGGAGAGGGCAATGCTCGAAATTTCATTGCGCGATCGAATCAGAAATGAGGACATCCGCAAAGGAACCAAAATCACCGATATTGCCAGCAACATTGCTAAACTTAAGTGGTAGTAAGCGTTGCACATTACACGCAGAAACGATGTGGTCATAAAGTTCTGAAGTGACTACCGCGTACTGGTAAACGCAACGTTGGTAGGCCCCCCACTGGATGGTCTGACGATCTGGTGAAGGTCGCAGGAAGCCGGTAGATGCGGGTGGCACGGGAACAGCTGTTGCGGAGGACCTTGGGACCCCCATATCCAGCTGTGGACGTCTATTGGCTGAGATGAGATGATGATGATAGGTAGGATGCCGTCTTTTGATGCGCCACATCTATCCCGGAATTAAGCTTCAGCCTCCAGAAACGCCACATTTGGTAAATAATAACTAAAAAACTACTTAACACAAGTTTTCTATATGAGTGTGCTATCCACTCTGATCAGACAGGTACCTACATACATGCTTAAGCAAGCATAGCTTTCCCACATGGAAATATAAATAAAAATACAATATAACTTGTAATATGTATTTCTAAAATGGATAGTTAGGATAGTCCTTAAACCTCTCCATGTCAATAACTCGTTTGTTTTTATTAAAGGCGCTAATAGCTGCTACTTCGTCTGCAGACAGTTGGAAGTCGAATAAATTAATGTTTTCCGCAATGCGCTTCTTATTTGTGGATTTTGGGATGGGAATCAATCCTCTGTCGAGCTAAAAACGCAAAATGTGTATGAGTACTTTCAAAATTTAACTTTTCATTGATAAAATAGAACAGCTAATTTACTAAAATCAATTATATTTGGAACAGAACCTTAAGCTGTTTATTAGCTGACTTCGACTACTTTTTGTGTTCGAGTTTTTGTCTATGCCATTTCTAAACTCAATAATGATGATAGTCCAGTTTGGTTGCATCTATATTTCATGGAAATACTTGACAGATGAATTGAACAGTTTATGATAATTTAACATGTCAAAAGCTAATTGAACTTGGTGATAACTTTAAAAGTAGCTTGGTAGAAAAATAAAAAAGTAAGCAGTTTGGCAACGTCTTTTTTCTACTGCAGCACTCTATTATTAAATGACCAATTTTAAAAATTCGTTCTTTTAGTAGCACAGAACAAATATAAATTTTAGTAGTAGGATTAAAGTACTATTTGGTCTAATTTGAATTTCGAATTTGAAAGAATAAAAATAAGGAAAGATGAATACACATAACTCAGGCGCATTGCGTTCAGCCTGCACTCTGTTTTTTTTTTATTTTTATATACATATATTAATACAATTAGATTTTGCATTTAAAAGGTGAAGGGAATATTGTTCAGTGTCAACACTTATGTAACACTTTTTTTTATTTATGCACTTGACATTTTAAGAAGGCAAAATTTGATATTAGTGGAAAAGTGTTTTGTAAAAAAATAACCTTGACCAAGTACATCATTTAATTTAATTTATTCTTTATTGATAGCTTTTGAATTTTAATGACATATGAATCTTAGCAGATACATTATAATCATAATGTATTATAGTCTAATATTCATCTATAAACACATGTACAAATACATATGTAATTACTCAGAGCTACGTTCCAAAGAAACGTTGTCCAACATCAGAAGCTAACTTATCTCTTATGTCAAACAAAAAAGCAAATAAAATAAACAAAAAAACTTACCAAATATCTCAGTACAATTTGACCAGTAGTTTTTCCGTACTTCTGCGCCATAGCTACCAGTATAGGATCATCATATCTTGGTGGAGGAGCATCAGATATTTTTCTAGAAACCAAGAATCCAAACGGAGAGTATGCCATTACAGCAATGCCCAGTTGCTGACAGTGATATACGAAACTTTCTTGAGTATTTGTTGGATTCACCTGTTATAAAACAAAGAAATTATATGGTGGGCTAAAATTTTATTAACATTTGAATCTAACATCCCGCACAAACATGTTACGGGAGTTCTTGGAACCGACGCTACTGGATTTTGCTGGCTTCAATCGTAACACATGGTTTCAACAAGATGGAGCTACTTGCTACACATCCAACGAGCCCCTGCCGGTGAGCAAAGCTGATTTCCAGACGAGGCGACATGCCATGGCCACCCAAAAGTTTATATCTATCCCCGGTAGAATTCTTTTTATGGGGTTATTGGAAGAATCGTGTCTGCATCAATAAACCAAATACACTACATCAACTAAAAGAAAAATCAGCAAAGAGATGTCGAGGATCTCGTGATCTCTTTGCCGACGACTATTCGAAAATTTCGGTGGTCACTTAGAAGAGTGCAATCGTCGAAACGGTGTTCATTTAGACATTTTTTAAAAAATAAATGCCAACTAATTAGTTTTCTTGTAAATAAACAATTTTTATACTATATTTAAATATATCAAATGTTTTTTTTTATATCTTTTTTTCAAATGTTATCTAATTCGTAATTATGCACATAGTAGAAGTCCATTGAAACTTGAAATTTTTGGAGAATACTTTGGTTGGTATAAAAATGTATTCTTGAAGTCGTTCTGGATTAAAGATGGACACGGCTCACAGAAAACTGCTGTTAAGCATTTCTTGCGTTGTTTTTAAACCATAGGATTTAGATGTGGATAATTTCCTAATTCACATAGAGAAGGCACTCAAATGGTTATAATACACTTGTTTATCTTGTGTTGCAGATATTTATAAGGGGTAATTGTCATCTGCTATCACGTGAAACGTCTCCTCAATCGTCAAACGCCTTTAACATTCCACTATTGGACATAGCAAGGAGGTTTTAACCTACTTTACCACGCTGGCCAGACGGGTTGGAATAGGATTTGTTTCAAAGAGGGGTGCTGGGCTAGAAAACCTCCACGTGGTGCACCCTGGTAACGTTGGCATCAGCGCCAACGGCTAATATTCTAGCACGAAGTGAAGGCCTTACTACTTCGGCCATTTGTTGTGGTCCAACAGAGAGGGTATAACTGCCGTTTCCTCTGTTGGCTCTTCGCTCCTCGGAGCAATGAGGAAAACCTCATTAAAAAATCACGGAGGGGACCCTTTCATAGGTCGGAGTTTCTCCACTATCAGTGGTGGAGAAAGGAGAACGGGCTCGGTGTGTATTCACACTGCCACCGAGTAGGCATTGGGAGATTTAATCCTTCTGCCACCGTCGTCATATCGTAATCTCGGGAGGAGTGTTGTGGTTATGTCTCACAACTCTACTCGGGAGCGAGGGTCTTGGCTTTGCCGCCCGGACTGCGAGGAAGAAAACCTCTCTAAAAAATTACCCCGAATCCTGTGTTCTGGTGTGTGGCCAGGGGATGCATGGCTGATGGGTAGTTCAGTCGTAAGGACACTCCCAGCTGAGGCACCTGCGGACCCCTCAGTTGGGCACAAATTTACGCTTGCCCGGGTATTGGGGGATCTCTGCCTGGGTCGACCACTATTTCTCCCCCAATCGTGGGATTAAGCATGGAAAATTTAAATGACAAAAACCAAACCATAGAAAGAAAGAAGGAGAAAAAGAATAGAACGGAAAAAGGTATAAGAACGGACGATCGCTCTTCAAACGAGGAGGACGTATTGGTAGGCACGCCTATCTCGGCGGGGCTCGGTAGCCGAAGAACTTCGGAACGCTTGCGTTCCAAATCCGCTATTCCGTCGGATGATAGTAGCTCCAGAACGCATATGGACGTAGTGGAGCCTATGGAGAAGAAACTTTGCGAAAGCAGGAAACGCGAACGTTCCAGGGATGAGGCGAGTGACACATCCCAAGAAATGCTACCTCCCAAAGTGGGCAGTAGCCGTAGAGGTAGGCCGCGAACATCGACCTTGGCTCCGTCTGGTTCTGTCTTTTCTAAGGCAGAAACCTATAGGCGGGTTCGAGCGGAGAGCGAAAGTGCAGCAGAGGAGGAGATTGCAGATCTCCTGCAGAAGATTCGAGAGCCGGTGGAAGGGGGTTCTGTCTCCCAAACAACTGTTTCTTTGCAGGAGACAGTAAATGCCGGGGTGGCCATCATCCAAAAGGTGGCTACCAAATCACGGAACCTTAAGAGCTCTTTCGTGAGGGCTCTTAAGGACTCCTCCTCTGCCATTGCTGGGGTTGTTGAGACCCTCGTCGGGGATGTAGCTCGCCTTCAGGCAGCTAACGAATGTCTGACGGGGCAGGTGGCAGAGTTGAGTGCCCAGTGTGCCCAATTTCGGGCACAGGTGGACATTCCAATACTGCAGGACATGGCTTCGAAGCAACCTGCCTCCACTACCGGTCCCAGTGACGTCAGTGACGCATACTTGCGTCAAATTTTGGACGCAGTGTGGCATATGCTGGATGGACGTCTCGCAGGCCTGGAAGCGAGACTGCCTCCTGCCCCTATTATGCGGCCATCACTTGTTGCAGACAGGCGAAAGGCCTCATCAGCTTCGACTCCGCTCTCTGTCGCGAGTGGTCGCAAATCGTATGCGACAGCGGTGTCAGTGTCTGCACCTGCTGTTGCCACGAGGACACAACAGGCGGCCAAGTCAACAACCAAGATGGTTGCACCGGTTACAGGGAATAAGACGGCGGTAAAGAGTGGAGCAAAATTTCCTCCGCTCCCCACTCCAACACCTACACCTGATCCCTCCACATCTGCCCTCTCCAATGACGGTTGGCAATTGGTCGGAGGGGCTAAGAAGAAGTCCCGAAAGCGGGGTAAAAAGGCTGCCCAGAAAGCAGCTCCTACCCCGCAGTCGCCATCGGTGGCAATAGCCACCAAGAAGCCACGGAAGCTAAAGCCGCCAAAAACCGCGGCTATAGTGGTTACCGTATCGCCGGAGGCGGCAAGTGGCGGACTGTCCTATGCGACTTTATTCAAGAAGGCTCGGGATAGTCTCGCCACTGATTTCGGGACGGTAGGGTCAGGTTGCGCCTCGCCTAAACGGGAGCTCGAGTCCTGGAGTTCCCCGGGGCTGAAGGCGCAAAAACAGCAGATTCGATTGCCGAGAAACTGCGAAACATGTTTGCACTCACGGATGGTGTCAAGATCGCCAGGCCTACAAAGTGCGCAGAACTGCGCATTTCAGGCCTGGACGACTCAATAACGGCCGACGATGTCCGTGTTGCAGTTCGGGAGAAGACTGGATGCAACACGGATAACATCAGGGTTGGCACCATCCGCCCCGGCCCAGGGGGCCTTGGCGCAGTGTGGTTAAGTTGTCCCGTAGCGTCAGCCAAAGTTTTGGGCGACGCTGGCAAGATACTCATCGGTTTCGTAAACGCCAAAGTCACAGTTCTGGCGGCGAGACCGATGAGGTGTTTCAAATGCCTGGGCGTGGGACACACCCGCATCAAATGCGACAGCTGTTTTGACTGCAGCGGACTTTGTTTCCGCTGCGGTCGACCGGGTCACAAGGCGGCAGATTGTTCTGCTGCCCTTCACTGCCCCGCGTGTGCGGTGGGTAACCAACCCGCCAATCACCAGATTGGGCAGGGGGGTTGCAAACCTCGCCGCAGTTCTCGGCAGGCGTCAGGGGCTAGCCAGTCGGCCCAGGCTGCTTCTGACGTCGTTCGTGCGTCTATGCCGTCGCCCATGGAGGAGGCTGTAGAGACGGTCGAGTAATGGCCCAAGTCTCCAACTTCCTTGTCCAGACTAACCTGCACCACTGTGCCGCGGCGCAGGACTTTTTCCTGCAAACCATGGCACAGTGGTCGATCGGTGTTGCCGTAGCCGCGGAACCCTACTACGTTCCTCCCCGTCCAAACTGGTTGGGTGACCGGGATGGTTCCGTGGCAGTCGTCGGCTCCACAGCGGCTCATTCCCCGCCCTTGTCGCTAAGAGACAAGGGCACTGGATATGTTGCTGCTGAGTGGGGGGAGATCACCGTATACGGTGTGTATTTCTCCCCCAACCGGAGTTTGAGCGACTTCGAGGTCTTCCTCAACAGCCTGGAGATCTCGATGCGGCGACTAATGTCTGGGCACGTCCTTGTGCTGGGGGACTTCAACGCAAAGTCCGTTGCGTGGGGTTCCCCCAGGACGGATGCCAGGGGCGAGGCCGTAGAGGAGTGGGCGGCCTCGGTGGGCCTCTGTTTACTAAACAGGGGCTCCACCAACACGTGTGTGCGACAGCAGGGAGGGTCGATAGTGGACCTTTCGTTCGCTACTCCTGCCCTCGCCGCACGAGTAAGGAACTGGCGTGTCCTGGAAGAGGTTGAGACGTTCTCGGATCATCTCTATATCCGATTTGAGCTCTCCCGCTCCCAGGAACCCAGAAGGGGTCACGTGGCGCGGCGTTCTTCTCGCTTTCCGCGGTGGGCTATAGCCAAACTGAATAGGGACCTACTAGAAGAGGCAGCCATTATTCACTCTTGGCTGTCTCCGCAGGCTCCGACCGAGGAGGTCGACATGGGGGCTGGTCGTTTCCGCGATGCGATTACGCAGATCTGCGATGCGGCCATGCCCCGCATCCGAGGTTGTCGGCCTCCACGGAAGGAAGTTTACTGGTGGTCCCAGGAGTTGGTGGACCTCCGCGCGGCCTGTACTCGTGCCCGGAGGTCCTACACCCGTGGTCGGCGGCGACACCGCGAAGAAGGCGGGGAAGACCAGCTTCATGAGGAGTACCGAGAGGCGCGGAAAACTCTGAAGCTGGCCATCAGCCGCGCCAAGGAAATTAAGCGTAAGGAGATGCTGGAGGGTCTCGATCGTGACCCCTGGGGTCACCCTTATCGTGCGGCGCGACAAAAGCTCCGCACGTCGGACCCCCCCCTTACAGAGACACTCCAGCCCAGCTTCCTGCGGGCTGTCGTCGAGGGCCTTTTCCCGCGGCGGGTGGATCACACACCCCCGTCGATGGTCTTCATGGCCAGAGACGACGAGGGGAACGAGGACAATGTTCCGCCCGTTAGGGAATCGGAGGTGGGGGCGGTTGTTTTACGGATTCGCTCTAAGAACACCGCCCCTGGGCCAGATGGGATACCTGCCCGAGTATTGGCACGAACCCTCGATCACATGTCGGACCGCCTCAGGGAGGTCTTGGACGCTAGTTTGTCGTCCGGACGCTTCCCTGAGTGCTGGAAAAGCGGGAAGCTGGTCCTATTAAGGAAGCCGGGACGGCCTACCGATTCGATGGCGGCCTATAGGCCCATTGTGTTGCTGGACGAGGCGGGTAAACTGTTTGAGAGGATACTCTCTGCCCGCATCGTCCGGCACCTCTGCGAGGTGGGCCCCGATCTGTCGGACGCCCAATTTAGTTTTCGGGCGGAGCGTTCGACGGTCGATGCTGTGCTGCGCCTGAGGGCCGTTACCGAAGAGGTGGTGAACTGTGGCGGCGTGCTGTTAGCGGTGTCGTTGGACATCGCCAACGCATTTAATAGTCTGCCATTTAGCTGCATCAGGGAAGCACTCCACTACCACGGGGTGCCCGAGTACCTGAGGCGGCTTGTGGCAGACTATCTTGAGGAGCGTACCGTCGTGTACGAGGACCGAGATGGTATTCTGAGGCGGCGGCCCATGTCGTGCGGTGTTCCACAGGGGTCCGTCCTCGGACCACTCCTGTGGAATATGGGTTACGACTGGGCCCTTCGAGGTCGTCTTCCCCCCGGGCTGGGCGTAATTTGTTACGCCGATGACACATTGGTCACAGCCCGGGGGGCGAACTTTCAAGAGGCGGCGCGCCTGGCCACCGTGGGAGTCTCTTTGGTGGTCGGGCGCATTGAGGCGCTGGGTTTACGAGTGGCCCTAGATAAGACGGAAGCCCTTTTGTTTCATAGGCCCCGTCGTGGTCCACCCCCGGTGCCTCTATCGTTGTCAATTCGGTCCTCGTACCGATTAAGGCCCAGATGAAGTATCTGGGCCTGATCCTTGACGGCAGGTGGCTCTTCGACGAGCACTTCCGACAGCTTACTCCAAAGCTGGTCGGCGCCACTTCTGCTCTTGGGCGACTTTTGCCCAATTTGGGTGGAGCCAGCGTCGCGACGAGACGGCTATACACGGGGGTTGTTCGGTCAATGGCGCTGTATGGTGCACCGGTGTGGGCGGCGGCTCTGACCGCCCAGAATAGGGCTCGCCTCTGGCGCCCTCAGAGGATATTGGCGGTTAGAGCCATACGCGGTTACCGCACCGTATCGACGGAGGCGGCATGCGCCCTGGCCGGAACTCCCCCGTGGGATTTGGAGGCGGAAGTGCTCGCTGAAGTTTATCGGCGGACGGCTGACTTCCGGGCGGGTAGCAGCATACGGCCCCCGCCCGAGGACATACGCGAGTGGCGTGAGGCCGCTCGTCGAGCCACGATGGCTCGTTGGTCGTCCCGGCTGGAGACTCCACGTGCTGGCTTTGCCGCCGTGGAGGCTCTCCAGCCGGTCATCGCCGAGTGGGCAGGGCGACAGCACGGGACCCTTTCCTTCCGACTGACGCAATTCCTTTCCGGGCACGGTTGCTTCGGGAAGTATCTGCACTCGGTCGCCAGGAGGGAATTGAGCCCCGCCTGTCACCACTGCGACTGCAGTGAGGACTCGGCTCAGCACACGCTAGCGGTTTGTTCCGCCTGGGCGGCGCAGCGTGGGGTCCTTACGGCAGTTATTGGAGGAGATCTCTCGCTACCGGCTGTCATACGCTCCATGGCCGGTAGCGACAGTTGTTTTATCGCGGTCGCAACCTTCTGCGAAGACGTAATTTCGCGGAAGGAGGCGGCGGAGAAGGCCCGGGAGGACGATATCCACTCGGACCCAATTCGCCGCCGGCGAGCCGGGCGGCGGAGGCGCGCACACCAGCGCCTCATGCCGCCTTGAGTGTGGCCGCGGGTGGACGGGACGGGTTTTTCCCTCCACCTGCTATAATGGCCAGCCGCGAGGAGGCGACGTCCGCGTGTGCCGTACTTCGCTTAAAATAGAGAGTTTATCCGCAGATGGTGCCCGAGGTACGGGCAGGCGCTAGGAGGGATCTGGATGTCGTAATAGCAGCGGTTCCCGGATCCCTCCTATCTCAGGCGCAGAGTGGCACACCGTGTGGTTTTAGATTCCGACACACCACCCCGCCGTAAACCCCGGTGGGGTGACGGCTCGAGGGGGTTTCCACACGTCAAAAAAAAAAAAAAAAAAAAAAAAAAAAAAAAAAAAAAAAAAAAAAGGATTTGTTTCAAAGAGGACTTTGTAGTGATATTTTCCTGAATAATTTCTTCCCCTAGTCGCCTTTAAGGCACCCAGAGTTTGAACAGTAGTGATAACTCTTTATATTCGTAATCTGTCATCACACATATCATACCAACATCCAGATAAACCCTAAGAAGCTTTCGTGGATTGGCCATACATTTTTTTAAATAAATAAAAACAAAAGAATATGTCTACTCGCTTAGCTTCTATTCCTAAACAATATGAACTTGTTACTACAGCTCTACAAGCTCTTTTACCAGCTCCACGTTACGACGTTTTTTACACGACGACTGTCACCCATCACTGAGGAAAATGTGTAGAAAGAGATGGCTTATAAAACCATGATATTATTGAAGAATAAAGATAGAGGTAGCAATAAACAAATCGACTCAATTTGAGCCGGTTGACATCTGTGCTGTACAACTGAAAGTTAAAACTGTGACAGCAATAAGCTAAATGTACCGGTCACGAATGTATTTGCAAAGTAGAACCCTTCCATAACCACGAAACTCTTATACAAAACAAAATCACTTAAAGACTATTGCTGACTCACCTCAATTTCATTGATAACCGGTTTTACTCTGCTGTTAGCCACCAACCTGTCAATTTGTGTCTTATTAAAGTTGGACACACCAATCGAATAAGTAAGGCCCAACTCTCTAGCTTCCTCCATACCTTGCCAGGTCTCCAAGTAATCAATGTCATCGGGTGAACTGTCGCTCTGTAATGATTACAGAAATCATGATTTAATTTAATAAAACGTTATATTTTTTGAGTGAACCCTGTTTAAATACAAATTCAATTTTACCGAACGATATATCATATCACTAAAGTTAAGACAGGATCATGGTCAAACATAAAAGCAAAATATTAAATTGCGTCACCTTAGTGGATATTGGGAAATGTATGAGGTATAAATCTACGTAGTCCAGTGCCAGCCTGGAGAGAGATTCCTGCAAGGATGGCACCACTTGATGACGCGCATGTCTGTCGTTCCAAAGCTGGAATAGTAAAGTAACTTTCATTATTAAACATAACGTAAGCAAATAGCTCAAGTGGTCAGTCTCAACCTGTAATTAGAATTAGATATTGATCGATAAAAAATCGTAATTGTAAACTAATTTTTACTACAAATATTTTAGTAAATATAGATTGAATTTATATTTATTTTTCGTTCATGATAATCCCACAACACCTCAACGGGGTTCACGGTAAAGTGGACGGGTGGATAGGAAATAAAATCACACGATGGTACATCCTGAATCTAGTTCTCGTAGACTTCCTAGTTGTATTCAAACATTCTGCTAGAACTTCTAGATGTTGAATCTGCATCTTATATCATACAATATAGCTGGATGGTGGATACCTTAGTAGTGATAAAGAGTTGTTCTCGAGTAACTATCCCTCTAGCGATTGCCTCAGCTATGCCTTGGCCTACTTCCTCCTCGTCGCCGTAGATGGCAGCAGTATCTATGTGACGGTAGCCAGCCTCAATAGCCCACAAGACTGAGTTGCGCACTAGATCATTTGTATCTCCCTGTAATAATTACAAATAGAAATAAAATCAAGAGGTCTCGGGTCTCGTCAATTCACTTTACACTTACACGGCAATGTACATGTACTTATCTAATTATCTATGTATGTGTGTGTCTACATAAAGTATGTAAATTGTTAGATAATGCAAATCTTTATAGTTAAAAGAATCCTGTTCATTATACTTGCTTATTGTGTAGTTGGATAACGGGAAATACTATAAGACATATGGCTCCCTCTCTCTAATAAAATTCATTTAATTCAAACAGTGTTCCAGAACCACCTGTGCTTATGGTTTAAAAAAACTGTTATTTTAAACTTTTGTAGTTATGATATATAAACTTTTTAAATAGTTTATTTAATACAACGTTTTTCTCTATAATTGTAAGCAATTTATTAGTTTGTTACTCATACTTGTGGATACTGGAAATATCTACTTATTATTATAACAATACTTGTATAAAAGAAATTGATTTTGTCCATACGTATCTTACCTGTTTATGTAAGCATACGTTTCGTGATATTTCGTTTTTTACAGGCGCTTGTTGTATAGTTTGTAGATGCAATAGTTAGAAGTTAATCTGTTTACAGTGTCAGGTAGTGTATTATAGTTTTTGTTATTCTAAGTAAGTTTTGTGGTTCAATATATCGACATAACTTAGATACGGTAAAAATTTTTGAAATTGAGAAAAATTGGAAGGGATTCTGGATTGTAAGTCTTGTGAAATAGGATGCAAGACGTCGATTTTGTTTTAAATTGTAAACATTATTAAAATTATCTAAGATCACATACTCTAAGATAACTTACCTCTTTGGCTGTACCTCTACCGGTACCCAGCGCGACTACAGGCACCTTATTACCATCGTTCAGTTCTATACAAGGTGATAGCACAGCTGCAGCTACCTGGAAAGATGTAAATGTTTTTTAAGTATTTTCCTTCTTAGATTAAACGAGCAAGAGGTCCACTTATAGGTTAATGAATAACGCCGTCCATCATTATCTCAGCCGAAAAACGCCTACTACTGGATATAGGTAGCTCAAAGGTCTCCATAACAACTGGTCCTGTACGGCGCACATGAACTCTAAACTCAGGAATTATAAGTAAGTTACCGCCGTTTACACCAACTTTCTAGAAAAAAAAGGGAACGATTTGTGCTCCAGTGACCATCATTCTGTTTTAGAACGTATCATTTTAACTTTTTAACTAACTCAGTGGCGCAGTGGAAGTGAATGCGACTGCTGTGCTTGAGGTCTCGGGTTCGATTCCGGGCCGGACCAAATGTTTATATGATCTGTAAAAATTTGTTTTGAAGTTTGGGTGTTTTCAATGTATAATATGTATGTATTTACAAAAAAATATATGTAGAAATATTCTATCTGTTAGTCCAGTTACCATAGCACAAGCTCTGCTTAGTTTGAAACTAGATGACGTTGTGTGTTTAAATGTCCGGAATGTTTATACTTTTTCTTTTTTTTTTTTTTCGAAATGATAGACATACACTCCTTAACTAAACGGTGCAGCTCTTCCTCCCTGTGAAAATCAGGTAAAACCTGGAACTGACTATATACGCATGATCCCGGTTCCTTTAAGCAGGGCGTAAAAAAGCATCTCTTCAGGCCGTCATAGTATGACACTATGTCACTCTTAGTTTCTATTCAGATTCACTTTGGTAGGTGCAAAATAAAAAAATAAAAAATCCCATTATTGGAAAATAGCGTAGCGTATTTTTAAGGCCGTGGTCTGTCTCCGGCCGACCAAGCCCCTTTGAACCGAAGTTTGACTGTCCCACTGTGATAAAACAGCGTACCTCAAAGAGACCGTATCTCCGCAATGTGATGATGATAACTGCATCATTTGTCGACTCTAACAAGAGAATTTTTTATTCTCGTCAGTATTTCAATCAAGTTTGACCGCATCATTAAATGGCATGCTAAGGAAAACAATGTTTAAAATCGTGATCTATAAATGATCACAATTTTTATTGTATAGTGTAGAGTTAACCACTTTTTTCCTTTAGCAAAGATCTAACAAGTAATATGTAACCCTTACTTATTATAATTTTTTTATATTTATACTCCTAAGACACTGTAAGGTGACAGGTTCTATAGTAATTTATCTTGCTACGGAATTTCAAAGCTATTGTAAAGAAATCAAGGGTATATAAACTTTATTAAACGGCTTAAATGATTTTCATGAAATTTAGTATGCACGAGGTTTTGCGGGTGGTAATTGTGTAAAAGTGCTACCTAGGTGTTGTTTTTAGAAAACGTTATTTTATACGTATTTTTAATCAATGAAACATTCAACCAATTGGCCAGTTTTGACACTTATCTATGTTGAAAAATTTGGGATGCAAACAAAAGAAGTTGGTAAAATGCGTCGACTATTTTTTTTTTTTTTAAATAAGAACCATTCAAAGTGACTCTATTCTGCCTGATGGAAAGCATCATGAATAGAATCCAAGAGCGGTGGCCGCCGTACTCACTGCGAATGAAGGCAGTGCAGTATGGCGACCTAGTGAGATGCTTTTTCACGCCCTGCTTAAAGGACCCGGGATCGTAGTGGCTGAGAAACACGTGCGCTAGTAATGAATTCCAGGCTTTAACCGATTTGCAAAAGAAGGAAGAGCCGAACTGTTTAGTTCGGGAGCGTATGTCAACCATTCTGAAACGGTGACTTCCAAGGCCAGCACTAGTTGTCCTGTAGAGGAACGGAGAGGATGGGATCAGTTGGAAGAGTTCTTCAGAACACTCTACATGATAAAGGCCTGTCATAGAGGCGACATCTCTTCGCAACTGCAGAAACTCAAGGGATTCAGTGACTTTCGGGTTATTGATAATACGGACTGCTCGCCGCTGCAATCCATCCAAAGCGTCCAGCAAATACTGCGCGGATCCATCGTAAAGATGAGAACAGTACACAGTCAGTAGACACAGATGCTCAGGCGCAAGGAATCTCACAATATCGAGCATATTCGGTTTCCAGGTACTTACATATGTATATAATAAAATATATAATTGCGTGAAGAGCACGATTTAGTTTATTTTGTGTCTGAGTGTAAATGATTATAATAATGTATGTACTTATAGACATTTAAGTATGTTTATCAGACGTCTGGTTACCAAAGCACAGGGTTTGCTTAGTTTGGAATCAGAATTCCATGTCGGAAATGTGTGAAGTTTTTATTAAATTTCGCAAGGCGGTAGTTGTTGCCATAACCGAAGACTCGCACTATAAATTGACTGCCTACGTTCCTTCTTCAGGCCATCAGACCATCACAAAATCCGTTCTTAGATCACTATTCACGTAAGGTCTAGTACGAAAATTAATGTTATTTTTATTTAAATTAGTTAGTAAAAGTTGAATAAATGTAACATTTCTTGACCTTTCGTTGTGAATCGATTGTGAAGTCGTTTCACAACTTTCTATCTGTGTAATGATATAATCCCAATAAATTAGCTAACAGTAATCTCTTACGAAATTTAATGTTCAAGTGACATAGTTATTTAAAAATTGGAGCACACGTGAGTTGAAGTTGAAATGCGAGTGTAAGTCCGTATCATTAATGAGTAAATGTTATCATTTGGTCACAATATTGAGGTTTATATTTCATCTTAATTTCATACAGAATTATATACTGTTCAGATAAGTTTTCATTATTTCATGTTTGTGCGTATATTCGTTGACATTATATAATTTTAGTATTAGTGAGATTTGAGACTAAAAATTTATCTTAAATGATCAAAAATTGTATATTTTATAAACTTACTAAATGTTCATTTATTATGAACATTTAGTAAGTTTATAAATCTGTATCATCATCATCACAGTTTCTTGTATTTTTTTCCATATTTTAGAAGAACTTATTATTACATTTACACAATATTTGTCGCCTTTTGAGTGAGAGTCGCCTCCAAGACCTGCCTTAGTACTCAAGATAATAATTCATTAGGACAACAGGTTCTTAAAACTATGTTAGTTTATCTCTACATATACAATATAACCAAAACAATATGGGTGCACGCATTAGGTATAGAAGTTATGGTAGGTCACTAACTAGCTACTTATAACCTACTTCGCACGAAATGTCTACAGCATTAGAAAGGGACGGAAAACGCCGCGACTGTACTATTATCGAAATTATAGTTATTATACAACCGAAGATCCGAAACTAATGATCATGATTTTAAACTAAACTACACAGTGCACTATCTAATGGGGTGATAACCCCGGACCAGACAAACACGTAAAGAAACGCAATTATAATTATTGTGTAAAGTATAATTTTGTAAAAATGTATTGTGACGAGAAACTAAATATTTACTTATATATTATTTTAAATAATACATCTAACAGTTGAAGTAATCACAAAACTGATCTCATTACAGTCAAACAAATTGATTACATATTGATTACAAGCCATAGAAATGTTAGAGTTAATTATTTTTTTATCCAGAATTAACCTAATTATAGATAGATATGTAGATAGAAAACTCTTTATTTATACACCGTAATACAGTTTCAAGAAAGTTCATACAATATCAGTTATATAGTGTACAAATAGATTCGACGTCTTTAGTTCATAATCCCGTAGATAAATACGCGATACTAAAACCATAGTACAAATGATTACATAAAATTAGTACTTGTATTCTACTATAGCCAATTATAATTTAATTATATAAAATAAGGATATATTGTTTCGTACTCACATTAAATCCGAGATAGAATAATATGAACACGGCCATGTTTCTCTCGGTACAGCCACACCGTCACTGAGATGTAATGGCGATGTAGCTCACATGACATACAAGTTTGTATAACATAAGGCCAGTTGACTAGAACTAAGACTCTAAGATGTACAGTGTGTTTTTTTTTTAAATTTCATTTAATACTGAAATAAAATAACGCGAATATGTCACTATGTGGATTGGTCCTATCAAATCAACCTATCGCCGTCCACTGCATAATGAAGGTCTTCAACTGATTATTTTATTAAATTCTAAGTTTATTTAAATTTAATTTTATTCAACCGACCCATATTTTTATTTAACTGATTTATAAAAATCTCCATTAACCGCAGGTGATCCTTCTTATTTAATTAGAAATTAATTTATGAAAACTAGCTTTGAAAATAAATTGGACAGTTTCACAATATAAGGACGATATAAATCGCGTGTCTTACTCAAAGCATTTAAATAAACTTTTTATTCAAAATATTTTATTACTGTCACTTTAAAAATAAACTATTCTGATAATATGTGAAGACCCCTATCAAATCAACCTATCGCCGTCCACTGCATAATGAAGGTCTTCAACTGATTATTTTATTAAATTCTAAGTTTATTTAAATTTAATTTTATTCAACCGACCCATATTTTTATTTAACTGATTTATAAAAATCTCCATTAACCGCAGGTGATCCTTCTTATTTAATTAGAAATTAATTTATGAAAACTAGCTTTGAAAATAAATTGGACAGTTTCACAATATAAGGACGATATAAATCGCGTGTCTTACTCAAAGCATTTAAATAAACTTTTTATTCAAAATATTTTATTACTGTCACTTTAAAAATAAACTATTCTGATAATATGTGAAGACCCCTATCAAATCAACCTATCGCCGTCCACTGCATAATGAAGGTCTTCAACTGATTATTTTATTAAATTCTAAGTTTATTTAAATTTAATTTTATTCAACCGACCCATATTTTTATTTAACTGATTTATAAAAATCTCCATTAACCGCAGGTGATCCTTCTTATTTAATTAGAAATTAATTTATGAAAACTAGCTTTGAAAATAAATTGGACAGTTTCACAATATAAGGACGATATAAATCGCGTGTCTTACTCAAAGCATTTAAATAAACTTTTTATTCAAAATATTATATTACTGTCACTTTAAAAATAAACTATTCTGATAATATGTGAAGACCCCTATCAAATCAACCTATCGCCGTCCACTGCATAATGAAGGTCTTCAACTGATTATTTTATTAAATTCTAAGTTTATTTAAATTTAATTTTATTCAACCGACCCATATTTTTATTTAACTGATTTATAAAAATCTCCATTAACCGCAGGTGATCCTTCTTATTTAATTAGAAATTAATTTATGAAAACTAGCTTTGAAAATAAATTGAACAGTTTCACAATATAAGGACGATATAAATCGCGTGTCTTACTCAAAGCATTTAAATAAACTTTTTATTCAAAATATTTTATTACTGTCACTTTAAAAATAAACTATTCTGATAATATGTGAAGACCACCCAAGACCCAGGGAAGTGACGTCTCGATGGAATTGCCACGCGTAAAAAAAGGAGATAAATGACACTGTAACTAGCTCGTGTAGTAATCAGTATACTGTAGAAAAGAAAAGAAAAGCTGAGGCTTAGGTTTTGGAACCCATATGGTATGGGTCTATCTATACATCTAGGTTGCTTTAGTTTTTCAGTTTGAATATTGACAATTAGTCTTAATTGCAGTTCTTCGCGCAACGCTCTCTCGACATGCGGTTTCTTAAGCAATTTAATGGGCTCTAAGTCGTGACTCAGTGCAGCATAAACTTGGTATTTCGCAATTTTTTTACGTAAGTGAATCACGGCTTCATTTGGGATAGTGCCCTAAGGGCCTTATGTGAGTTTATTCACTTCAGATCTTTGTGGTGGCCACATGTTCGTGTTACGATAAGTGAAGTGGGGTTTGGCGTTGCGATTGACGGAGATTTCAGTGTGGACCTTTAAACTATAAACACCTAATGCGGCTACCTTAAGGATTGATTAAACGTGAAATCACGTGGCACACTAGATCCTGAAGAGTGTTAACACCGAAACCACCCAACTAAAGATTAGCAATAGTATTCTCCGTTCAACATCTCCGTAACCTTCAGATGTTTGATAGGCTGTGGACACAAGCGCTTTAACAACTAATCCCTCAATGTCTTTCGCTTTTGCCATCAAATTTTTCAAACATTAAATCAGTTTACTTGCCCGATTCTATTCCATAAGGTACACAATCCTTATAATCCCATCGATAGGCCCTCAGTAATAGATAGGGTCTGACCAAACGCGGCGTTAACCCTAGAGGTGACCTGAAATAATAGGCCCCGGATCTCTTTCAGAGTAGGACCCCTGAAACCGGCCGTCGGCGTTGTTATTAGTGGAAACACCACATGCTCCTGCCTCCTGCATCCCTGAGGAACCGAAGATGAAGAACAAAAAAAAAGACGCTAGTAATAAAAACATTGAGTCTTAAAATCATTCTGGAGCCTCTACCCACTGCCAATATGTGTTTTAAATTAAACCACCACAGTTTCTAGCGTCAGCAGGAGTAACATTTGAAGGTATTCGTTTTTCGTAAGTTGCTGCCACTCGCGACTTCAATGACATAGTTCAACTCACTACGTGCCTACGATTATTTTACACTCAAATGGAAAAACAAAATCTATATGTATAAAAAAAACTAACTTCAAAAAGAAACCAAACAGAATCTTCCTACCTCTTTGATCCCAAACATTGGACTGGGTGTGTGACACTAGTAGGGATTTAAATAAAACTACTGTGCACTATACTTTGGGTTTGTTGGACTCCACGGATCAATTGGCTGTCGCCTTGCACTAAACTACAGGTTTGTTCTCGTCACAGAATATGCTTGTAGGCCTTATAAGGCCTACTGTGTTACACGCATTAGTGTATACACTAACGCGTGTAACACAAGGATAGTGCGATCTAAGTTTGTAACAGCTCCTTCTAGGGAACGTAACGGTTACTAATATTTTGGTTTCGACTTTGATCGCACTATGGTGTTATTGGTCTCGAACACTACCTAAATATTAAAAAGCGAAAAATAAACTGAATATTTTTTTTTTTTTTACACCACGACGGTGGCAAACAAGCATACGGCCCGCCTGATGGTAAGCGGCTACCGCAGCCTATGGACGCCTGCGACACCAGGGGCATCACGTGCGCGTTGCCGACCCTTCAAAAACCTATTTACCCCCTTCTTGAAGAACCCCATGCTGTAGTTCCAAAAGTTGTTTTTTTTTATTTGTTCAAAAATACATGACATTTTCTAACTATTTAATCAAAAGTTTACTTAGTAACTATAATTTCACTATTCTGAATAAAATTCTAAATGGGCGTAAATATAAAATTATTGTACTTAGTATTTGCTATAAGTTATAAGTTGTTATAAGTATAAATTGCTATAAGTTGTTATTAATTATTACAAAATTAGTTTGTGACAATTCTTGTCCAAATTTAAGTATCTATTAATTTAAATAAAATATTACTATAACATGTGCTAGGTACTTATATCTAAATATAATATGTACATATTAAGAAATGTTTTAAGCATGTAAAGCATATTTTATGTCTACTCTAAGTTTATCCGTTTACGTATACATTCTTCCACTGTCTTAACAGGTTCACCTCAATACAATAAGAACTTGAACAAATAAAAGTAACAAGTAGCTAACTTTCAGAATTCAGAATCACTATAAAGTATTAAAAGAGTGGGTGTTGTAAGTAACAGTCGACTTGGGGCAACAGCACTACAAAGAGAAGGAAAACTTGAACCAAATGCTATACCAACCCGTCTGGCCAACGTGGTACTAACTAACTGCCTTGTTGGTCTAACAGTTAAAGTATGCAAATGCCAATCGGGTTGGGCAAAATGTTGGCTTAATCCGATCGAGTGCATATGTTGTTGGGTTTTTCTTAGAAGTCTTTTTTAATAGCAGCCTGTGTTTGCCGGTGGTTCACGCTCATGCTTCGGAGAGGCAACGTTTTTTTTCATGTAAAACTAATTGAAGTAGTAATCGAACCCAAATAATCTTGGGGTTAATAAAGGCTGAGAAGGAGAAGGTATAGCAGGCCATGACCTCCAAAAAAGTCTATTAATGAAATAACATTATCATCATCTTCATAAACCGCCTTTAACAGTCCATTGTGGCTATAGGCCTCTACTAAACAAGGTGACTTTGACCTACTATACAGCACTGGCCAGACGGGTTTGTATCAAATTTTCCTACTTAATGAAATAACATATTTAGGTTTAAATGACGTAAGTGAACATACTGTAGGTATTAAACCTGTCGAAATATAGATGGGGCAAGAATTTTTTAACATTTGAATCTAACATCCCACGCAAACATGTGACGGGAGTTCTTGGGACTGATGCCACTAGAATTTTCTGGCTACAATCGTAACACATGGTTTTAACAAGATAGAACCATTTGTCACACATCCAATGAGTCCCTACCAGGAGTCAAAGACATGTTTCCGGAAAAGCTGATTTCCAGACGAGGCAACATTCCATGACCGCCCAGAAGTCCGGGTTTGAAGAATCGTGTCTACATCAATAAACCAAATACACTACGTGAACTAAAAGATAAATTAGCGAAGACATGTTGGCGATCTCGTGGTCTCTTTGCCGATGAGTATTCGAAAATTTCGCTGCTCGCTTAGATAAGTACAAACGTCAAAATGGTGGTTATTAAGACGGTGTAATTCTTAAAAAATAAATTTTAACTAATTAACTTTCTTGTAAATGAACAATTTTTATAATGTATCAACTGGTTTTTTTTACAGGATTTTTTCAAATGTTAACTAATTCGTAGTCCACCCTATATAATAAGTCTGTTTGGAGCAGTTTACTCTCTAGTCTATTTGCGTTATACTAAAAACAGAAGAAAACTAATATTCTCGGTATTTTTTCTCCAATAGCTAACAATATAAAATAAAGTAACAATTTTCATGCTTACGAATTTTCATTTTCTACTTTTTCACTTAACGTGGTATGCACTACTTTATATCAGATTACAGATATAGAAATCTTTTCAAGTACATGGAACTTATTTTAGGTTGATTTATAGCCTTTCCTTTAGATTTATTAGCCTTTCACACCTTAGGGTGTTGCTAGTAAGTATCAATTTAACTGACTCAAGAAACAAGTGGGGAGACTCCGCGCTCACTCGGCCCCTTCGAATACCGCAGAGTACATTGCCGTTTTCGGTCTGAGATCTGCTACCAGCGACAAGCACCGGTGGGCTGATGCGGTGGTTGCCCTGTGCCCTAGGGCGCTGATCGTGCTGCGCATCGTCAAGCCGCCACATTTCAAATGCGAAACGACTTCACAAGGAAGAATGGCATAATCTGGTATGCCATCTCCGTGTCAAAAATTGGTCGATGCGCTTCCGGGAGCTAAAGAAGCTACTTAGACACACACTAAATGGGCGCCCATTTGGGGAGTCCGTTTCATCCTGAAGTCGGAACAGGAATATCGCACCATCCAACAGTATCTTTACTCACTGGAGACAAAGGAGAAGATCGCCTGGTTTTCATACTCCCCTCCGTGGAACACAGCCTCAAGGTGGCCATCCGTGGACTCCTGGTGAATACACCACCAGAAAAGATCGAGATAGAGCTCTCAAAATTCGGGTTAATATCAGAATTCGTGCGCCCCATACAAGCCCGACAGGGCCGTCTCGGGTGTTTGTTCTTCGCGCAGCTTGCGCGTACCGCAAACCTTACGCCAGGTATTTATAAGGTATCAGAACCTCTATGCATGCCTGGTGTACACACTAAAATATGGCGCGGTAAAAAGGGACCCGCGCAATGCCAGAGATGTAAATAATTCCGTAATTCGTCTCATAATTGCCACATACCACTCTCCTGTGTGCGTTGTGGCGGAGCCCATACCGCCCGGGACTACCCACGTCCCCTTGATGAACCGTCCACGTGTGCGAAGTGCGGAGGAGTGCATACTGCAATCAGCGCCACCTGCCCTGTGTTCAAGCAGGAAACCCCGAACCGGAAGGTTGGCATTGTTGCACGCACATAAACAACCAGACCAAACACAGAAAAACCACCACTTTCGAGGATGGCAATGCTACCACCTCACTCATGGCAGCAGCCAACCCAGCATAGGAGAGAAGCGCTCGCGTCGCCAAAGACGACGCAAGAAGTCGAAGACGCGAGCTGAACTGGCAAACGTGCTAGCATTTCGAAAAACCTGCTCCGATTAGGCCCCTGCTGGCTGGTGACGGAATCCCACGTTACCATGTCGAGGACCAAGCAGAGATATTTGCCGACTTCCTGGAAGCGCAGTCCCACTCGAATCCTGCCTACAACGTACAGCATGTAGTAGAGGTTGTGAAGAAGCTCCAACTATACTTTGAGTAGCCGATAACCCCGACCGAGGACCCCATCATCTTCTCCCCTGTTCAAATCCAGCGGATGATTCACCGTACACCTCTACGTAAAGCAACCGGCCCCGGCCGTGACCAATGAAGCCTTGCGTCACCTACCTCCGCGAGCGATTGCGACGCTGACACGTCTATTCAACAGTATCCTTCGCACCAGCCACTTTCCAACCACATGGCGACTTGGCAGAGTCATCATGCTGCCCAAGCCGATGAAGAATATCCTCTTCCTGGGAAGTTATCGTCCCATCACGCTCCTCTCAACGACATCGAAGCTGTTCGACAAGTTGTTACAGCTGCACATGACGCTACACCTGCAGCCACGCGATAAAGAGTTCAGATTTCGTGCTGAACACTCCATGACACACCAGCTCGCAATTGCAGCACGACATCGCAGTTGCCTGCAACAAGCGCGAGCGGGTCGTTGCAGTCTTCCTCGATATGCAGAAGGCGTTCGATCGTGTCTGGCACGCCGGCCTGCTGTACAAGCTGCTCACATCTACTGCTCCTCGTCGAATAGTTAAAATTATGACCACCTTCCTGCAAGACAGACATTTTCAAGTGGCGGTTGAAAGTACCCTGTCCACAGAGTGGGTCATCTGTGCCAGTGTGCCACAGGAAAGTCGCTTGTCTCCAATGTGCTACTCTTGATATACAGATGGCATTCTCGTCACCGACAGCGTGAAGCTTACGCTGTATGCCGAAGATACTGCTTATATCACAACGTCGGAAAATGGTGCCGACGATGCTACTAAGATGCAGCGTACTCTAGATGCACTTCCCAATTGGCTGAAAGACTGGAGACTGACGGTCAACATAGCGAAAACTCAGGCGATCACACATAGGAAGTGTGAACCTACCACTTTTGAAGCTTATGGGGAAAACGTCGAGTGGTCCGCGACGGTAAAATACTTCGGCGTGACCATCGCGACCAAAGCTCTCCATGAAGCCTCACGTCAACAACATTATTGCCCAGGTTCGTGCCGCGCGGTCCCTTTTGTGGCCCGTACAATCGTCACGACTGCCACTCCGTGCAAAGCTCGGTGTGTACAAGGCGTATATCCGCACGCGACTCCTTTATGATGCCCCCGCCCTGGTTTGCGCTTGTTGCCGACATAAACTGCCGTCATCTGCGTGCGCAGCAGTCGCTCGCACTACGTACCCTTGTCAACGCCCCTCGCTTTGTGCGGAACGGGACGATCTCCGGGGATCTGCGCATAGAGAGCCTGGTTGACTTCGTGAGACGCCTGAGTTCAAACCTATTCGTGCGAACCGATGGCTCGCAAACCCGCCACCTGCGCAAGCTCACGCCTTACCGTCGGCGACCGCAATACAGGCATAGCCTACCGCGAGACCTCGTCTCCGCAGCAATCCCTACCGAACTATCCCCAACACCCTGCCTGGTGCTGCCTAACTGGCGCTCCTCGGGGTCCCCACCCCCTGGAGCTCGACCTCTCTATGCATTAGAGGGAACTCAGAAGGAGTGCCGGGCGCAGCTAATATACTGGTCGCTCTATGGAACCCATCCGCAATGACTCACCTCGCTAGAGACGACCCAACAGGCCCAGGGGCCCAACCAAGCGACCCACCTGTAGTCGCAGGCGGCGCGGAGGACGCCTTCGACGGGCCGTAGACCTGGTAAAGTCAATCCGAGACTCCTTCCAAAGGGGTCTACGAGAAGAACCACAATAAAATAAATAAGTGTCAAGTGTCAATCATTCTGAGAGAGTTCTGAACATCGTCATATGAGTTCTATTAATAGATGAAGTTTCTTACAGAAGAAAGAGATCTAGCCAGTTAGGTTAAGTGTACGGATGGCATGTGTGGTTTAAGTGGCCACCTCGTTGCTTTGTGTGACTTAGTGATTATATCTTCCTAAATCGAACACGAATCTTATGCAAACATTTTGGAAGCGATCAAATTTGTACAACTGTCCTTCGATGAGATCTAGATAGGTAACATACATTCAACTGTTTAAAATGTATTTTTTAATAACAGACTTAGGTAATCATAAACATTACGAAAAAATTAAGAAGATACAACTGAATAAGAAAGGTCCTCTTATTTCAAAGCTCGTTAAAAAGATGCAATCGTTAATGAAATAAATGAAAAGTCGATTTTGAGACTGTGAAATACAACGACAATTTTTAATATAGTTCTCCTTAATAAATAAACTTTTGACGTTGTAACAGGTACAACGTAAGTGATGAGTTCGATATCCATGCTTATACTTAGCAGATTAAAAGCTAAATTCAATGCAAAAGTTGATTTTTATAAAAGAGTGACCCATCTTATGTCTGGGCCCTAGCTACCAAAGTCAAAGTAACCAAAATCTAAATTCGAAATTGGTTAAGAAACGTCAGAGGTTTCTCTAGCAATCGAGACTAAAACAGAAAATGCCGTAGGTTACATTTCAATCTCAGTTTGTTGTGAACTACTTAATTTTTTAAAAAGGCAAAATTTAACATTTCACAAGTTGCAACACAAAAAAACACAAAGACAAAATTTGTGAAATCTTATTTGTTGTGTTAACATACGACATTCTCATTTATATGCATGCATAATACATAAAATCGTGTAGTAAAAATATCATATTTGACTTGAAGAAAATGATTGAACATGTTCATTTTGTTTTTATCTTTTGAGCTATAAAATGACATGTCTACTAACAGATTTTTAATCGTTTGCGTTCCATGCCCCTCTTTTTTTCAAATAGTTCGTAAATAGTTCATCGTCGTTTTCAAGGTACAGTTATCAACAAGTCATCAAGGCTTGTTGATAACTTTTCATCATTCAAAGCATTAGTAGAATGCTTAACATCAATTTCCATGACTATTTTAAAGTCTTTAAGGCCAACTGTTTTATGAATATTTTAAAATTGACTTTTTATTGTCTACATGAAGATCTAAGCAAATAAGTAAATAAATGTGTCGAGTGTTTTTCTTCGGAAGAAAGTGCACTACATCCACTACATATGATGAAAGAAATGTATATATATATATAATATATTTAAACCTACCAAGAAGACTGTACTCTGTCTGATGGAAAGTATAAAGAGAGTGCAAGAGTTATGGTCACCATGCTTATTACGAACGCCGGCAATACAGTATGGCGACCCTTACTACGGCGTCCTCGTGAGATGCTATTTATTTCACGCCCCGCTTAGGGACGTAAAAGGTATGGTAGTCATCGTGGCAGTGTAAGGCTCACACACTTACCACTGCGGCCTCCGTTCTCACAATCATAAACGATAGACGACAACCCGGATGCTGACGCTTTAGGTTGGTCTTCTGTGAGACTGAGTGTTTTTTTATCCACTTGTGCTGTCAAATAAACTAAATATATAAGTACAAGGCATTTTTTTCGTTTAACTGTCTTTAACTTCTGTTGATTCAGATTTGGCCCAAACAAACAAAGGCTTCCAAAAAATAGAAATTTATTATAATTTCATGTTAATAATTTTATCTACTCCTTTAAATCTTTTATTGACCTACTTTTACAACAACAACGAACAAAATATAGAAACGCCTTCGTATAAAACCTCATCTAACAAATTCTAATCATAAACCAAACTTAGTAATATATTTTACGGTGGATTATAATTACGACTAATTTTTATAAAAGCAGGTAAACCACCTGCATACAAATATCTCGATCGGTATCGAGGTAAAGTGCGTCCTACTTAGCACAATAACCAGTACATATCCACTTTCACCAAATGTGACACATGCAATTCCTAATCGAGAATCGGATGCATCGATTAGAAATCAACTAGAACTCCTTTTTAACCTATTATTTAAATATAGCAAACGTACCTATTTGTCAAGTTTAATTTATTGTTGTATTGTTTTTGTCAAGTTTTATGGGCTCCCGTCCATATTAACGGTTAATGATTACATATAGCTAAATTGAAACTAATAAAAATAATATTAAGGTCTTAGATACTTTCTGTACTTAATTGACTTGGGTGGTGGGCTAGTGGTTAGTGATCCTGGCTGTTGAGTGAGAAATCACGATTTCGATTCCCATTTAGACAACATCACTATAAAGAGGAGGAAAACTTGAAAGAAACCTTATGCTAAGCCATCTGGTAAAATATGTATGATACAGCGTGGTATAGTTGATCAAAACAACCTCTCCTCCTTCGATTATTAAATGGTGTTTATGTATGCATTATTATTGATTCTGTTTGAGTGTTATTTATCCATAGGTTACAGACTAGACATACTTAAAATTATGTTCGTTCAGAAAAAAAGTTTCCAGCTGTAGGCTGGCCACCTAGTACGTAAAAAGGAATAAAATTCACTTTAATAGGCAAAATGTGATCATTTAACATTTACCCTTGGGCTAAGAAAGTGTTACATAGTGTGCCTGAATATGTATAATGAAAAATAATGAAAATAATAATAATAATATATCGCTTTGTTGTACACCAGATTAATTACTACGATAACTTAAAATCAGGAGGTACAAATTGCTTCCTTATCGCTCAAAGGTAATCTCTTACAGGCAACAATGGGATGGAAAGTATAGAATAATGTCTGGTAGATATGGTTAGAAGATAGGTAGGAAAAGCAAAGTAAAATAAAATATATATAAATGGCATACAATAAACCTGGAGATCATCCGCGTGTTTATGGTAAGAACAAAGTAGTAATAGTGATGATGTTGATAAAAATAGTGAAGAGGGCACATCGCCGTGTGGTACACTCACTGTAGTACTATACCAAGAAGAAATGGTATTTTCAACACTAATACGTTGCGAAACGTAATGTGTAAATATAAATCAATGACAACTTCATATAAAAATTAAGTAAAAAACTGTCACGTTGGTCTAACGGTTGACGTATGCAACTGAAAGCAAGAAATCTTAGGTTCTAATCCTGGATAAGGTCAAAAAATATTTTTGAGTTTTTCAGATTGTAGAAATGCTTAATAGCAACCCGTAGTTAAGAAGTTTGTGTTTTTACCATCGAACAGAGAGTGAGGAAACAAAGAGCACATGTTTTTGTGCACAAACTCGTGCACTATAACATCGTCTACGTAGTTAGCTGGTCTACGTTGAGGCTGGCTGCCGTGGCCAAAACACTGGCTAAAAGTGCATTATGATAGTTATTAATTATACTTTAACTACCGTAACTAATATTGTTTTAAGGCACGAGATTAAAAAAATACAAATATCTTTGGTATAACACTCTCCTTCGTCATGTTGTGCAAAAAAAAATATGTTTGTAAGTTGTGTTATATTCGTGCTTGTAAATATACATGAACACATTTTTTGGAAAAATTCACTTTAGACGATCGACATCAATCTTTATTAATGGAAAAAGAAACTTTCTTGTCTCTACGTAAATACAGTAACTGTTTACCAATTTTGTATCATCACTTTCAATAGTCTACACAACAAGTGTTCAACTACACAGATATCGTAGTGGTTTAAGCAATCACCTTTTAGCAAATAGTAGAGCCACGCTTATTTTCAGCACGAATGGGCCGGCTCGACCGGGGCAGTACTACCCTCTCACAGAAGATCAACCTAAAGCGACAGCATCCGTGCTGTCGTGTTCCGTTGGTGAGCGTGAGACCAAAGGCCCATTGATGCAGGGGTGACAGTTATTGTGGTGAGTATGTGAATTTTACACTGCCACGACGACTGTCATACCTTTTACGTCCCAAAGCATCTTGCTAGGCCGTCATAGTGTGGCTCACCATACTGCATTGTCTGCATTCGCAATGAGTATGGTAACCATCACCTTTTAATAATTTTTGTCATATTCTCAATCAAGCAGAGTAGAGTCACTTTAGCAGGCTCTCAAAATAAAAAAATAAAAAATACCTCATCGCTTTCTACTGCGACAACACTTTGCGTGATCGACAAATTGTAGTTCTGAGTCTGGATGCTATTCGTGTCCGTAACATCGATGTTTGTAAACTCATCCGCAACGAATAAGTGTTTTTCTAGTGCGGGATTTCTTTTTAAAAATAAAAAAATTTAAAGCTGGCAAGACTTTGATAGTGTCACAACAACCTGTTAATTGGTCTTAAAAAGTAAACACAGTGTACTAATTGGCATACGTTGAATAGGAAAGTGTTCCTGTTATTCATGATTTACACTTAGATGCTATTAATTTGTACAATCAACAGAAAGGTGAATGTGATTGATATGCTGTTAGTGCCACTTTTAAGTGAGTCAGCAACCAATAACACTATTTTAACTATTACACAGAACGTTTATTAAACTGTTGAACCCTTTCTTTAGAAAGTATATAAGACTTGATTGATTACCATGATTGATGTATGTCTTAACATGCTGCGTTCCAGTTACAGCCTTGAAAGCATTTTAAAAATTAACTGACTATATTTGTCTTCTGACGATTTGCGCAGGTTGGCTGGCAGGAGCTGGATACCGAACTAAGTGGTGTGCGATGAGAGAGGCCTATGTCCAGCAGTGGACTGTGACGATTTGTCTAACGTAACTGACTTTTCAGTATGAATTAAAAAACTATCTAAGAGAATCAAAAGATATAATTATCTGTTTTTTACTTATTTAGAAACATCGGTAGCACATTAGGCAAAGCGTTGGTGTTGTGGTAGAGTGATTGTAGATTCGAACCCACAACCCGACCGACAGGAACTCAATTTTAACACAAATATTTAACTTAAATAATAAGAATTAAAAATATTAATGTTACGCGAATATGGATACTGACTGTTTAAAAGAACAAACGGAAGTAGTATCACATTATTATTAACAAATAAATAAATAAATTATTACTATATGCGTCGGTGGCGCAGTGGTCGCTTATATGGCTACTGAGCCTGAGGTCATAAGTTTAATCCCCGAGTCTAACCAACTGTTTGTATGATCTGCAATTATTGGTATCGGAGTTTGGGTGTTTTCTAAATATAATATATTATTTACAAAAAAAATATATGAGTGTTCTGTCAGCTCATCAGTCATAGTACAAGCTCTACTTAGTTTGAAGCTAGATGGCTTTGTGTTGTAGGTGTTCGGAATGTTTATTATTATTTATATTTGTGTGTGTGAAGTATATGTATACATATATGTATAAAATATTAGCGTTAAGGATAAAATGATCGATTAAATAACATACTTCGATCTTGAATAATTTATCTGTATATAATATAATGTACACAATGTAACTTTGGCGCATATCTTTGAATATAATACAGGTATTGATTATTCCCCTTCTATTGACATTCATTCCCCAAGTAACCAAGTAATCCACAATCAAAGTTTCTCAACCTGAGTTTAATTGGAAAAATCATTGGGATTATCTTTAATCAAGCAAGTAATATAAAATACTGACTGCACGTGTGGCGTAGTGGTTTCAGCGGTAACCTCGTCGTTTTCTACTACGCGAGTATTCTGGGTTCACACCCCACATGGGACTACACTGTGTGATCCACGTACAGTAGTTATGAGTCTTGGTGTTCTTTGTGTCCGTTTCTTGTATGTTTAGTTTGTTGTTTGTTAGTATGGCAGTTGATTTTTAAAAAAAGAAAAAATAAAAGTTATAGAAAGCATGATTTGTAATCGTGTGTAAATACGTTGAATTATGCTAATTCTTCCAGCAATTACGAAGTAATTTATTTATTTGTTTGTAAAATAAACCAATTATCTACTATAAAGTTTTTGCAAGCTGAGATGTATTTGTGTATATTGTGTATATGTGTGTATATTCATATGTAGGTGTGTTCTGAATGTATTGAATGATTCACATTGCCTGGGATTTTTTTTTTAAATTACAAGCCGATGGCGATTAATGATTAAAAAAAATTTCCAGTTCGAATGTTCTATGATTAATATCTTTCAAAACGAATCCACTTACCCATATGTCTACTTAATACGAAACACTTAAGAACAAATGCACGCTACCACGATAAACATGACGCCGTAGCCATACGATCTCGAATAATAAAATCTTTTTAAAGCGTTTTTTTTTTAACATTATTGACAAACAGGAGGTTCTATTCTGTTGTATTTTTTTGGTTTGTTACTCAAAACTCCGTTTTTATGAAGTGACTCTTTTGACGTGACAACGTCTTATAATTCGTTGGAGCCGGCTGCACGCACCAAAAACCATGACTCATGCGGCGTTACCTCGCTCTGAGGAGTTCCATTTAAGGCTTGAAGTGCAAACGAGATCGCGGAACGAGCAACAAAGAGGCACAATCGCCTCCGCGTTCGGCAGCACTCGACATCTCTCTCTCTCTCTCTCCTACTTGAGAGAGCGATGCGTCCGCGTGGACAGCTGCTATACAATAATACATTTACATGTTTTCGTCAAGCATGGAAATTAAAATTTTCTTTTGAAAAATGCAACCATTCCATCAGTATTTTCTTATGACGTTGTCACGTTCAACTATCGTCAGTAAACCGACTTTACAGACAATTGATTTTTTTGGAAGAGTATATTTTTCGTTTGATCACTTTCAAAATAATAAAAATTAAATGTGATTTTTTTTTTAATTTTTGTCGCTTTTGGTGTGGTCCTACAATTGAAAAGGTATGAAATGAATAATACTGTTAATTACAATTCATCAGTTGCAGATTCATTAAAAGCTGTGATACTTTTTATAAGTTATTACAGTTGGACGTCACTAATTAGACCATGTCTTGATTGTTTCCCGTACTTAACGTAACTTGTACACGGATGGTTGGGTATCAGTAGGAAAGGAGGTGGTAAAGTAAGTGATCTTTCACTGTATCCGTCGACAACTAAAAACTAAAATTGCACTACCTACTGAGGAAATAAATGTCTATTAACAATAATTAATAACGTACTCGGTATCCGTAGAACGCAAAAAGACAAAATGACACAAATTATTGCAGCGGTCGAGTTATTCGACAAGTCCTTTCCTGAATCGATTTATATGAGTAGTTTATTGACCGAAACTTGACTTTAAGGCCCAATGTTTTTCGTAATGCGATCTATAGCGATCGTGTTTGTGTTAATAAGGCAAACTGCATTATTTACTCTCTAAATGCCTTAATTCAGTAAATTTCTCTCATAGTTTAACGAATAACAATATCTATTAAATAACTATTATTTTATTGTTTTACTTTTTTTATTTGTTTCTCTATTTATTTCATGAATTAAAGTAAATGATAAGTAAATAAATAACACGAAAATTATATGCAATGAATTCGATAATTATCAAATAGACATGATTAACAGATAATATTTGGCAAATATTAAAATCAAATTAAATTATGAAAAGAGCAACTTGTTGTTTTTGGTGCCAGTCACACCACAGAATGTAACTAACATCATCAAAACCCTAATACTGGCAGCCTAGTTTATGATATTACTACAGGGGTGATTAAGGATATAGACAGTGTTATTTCTCCGATATACGAGTAGTAGGTCCTTTAGTAATATAATTAATTTTTGCAACATAAGAGGTGTCTTCCCAGATACATTAAGGTCGACCATTGTAAAGCCCATATTTAAGAAAGGAGATAAATTGAGCATTAGTAATTATAGACCAGTTGTTCTTTTAAAAATATTTGACAAAATTTTTGAGAGAGTTATTCATAACGGTATTGTCTATGTATTTAGCAGGGGAGGCCATTTTAGTACCAGAACAATACGATTTTGGAATAAGTAGAAACATTAACATGACAGTTTATAATTTCGTGAATTCGGTTATTACTAACATGGAAAACATACAGCCGACAATGGGCTTTTTTATTGATATGTTCAAAGCTTTTGACCATGTATGACATGACATCCTTCTTAATAAACTATTTCGTATATAAGAGATACATGATTTATTAAAATCATATCTATCTGATAGAAAACAAAATACCGAAATTTCAAATAATTGTCGTAAATTGAAATTCGAAATAAATTTTTAGATCTAGTGAGAGGACGGTGAGATTTAGAGTCCCACAAGGCGGCGTTTTAGGTCTTATTATTTATGTTACATAATATGTATTAATAATTTACCGTTAGTAACTAGCCTATGATATGACTTTATTTGCTGACGACGACTACGATTTATTAATGAATCCTTGATATCTGTTGGAACTAAAATAAACTTATTATTAATTGCTAGCTTATTGATTTAATTACACAATGGCTGTAAAACAAAAATTTAAAAATTGACCTACATAAAACAAAAATAGTAAATTTTAAACAGAGAACAATGATCGTACATTTGAAAACAAAGAGCAAATTCGATTTTTAAGTTTAATAACTGACTGTAAATTGAACTGATAAGCACACATAGAATATATCTGTACTACGGTAAATCAATCTTTTTTTTTGTTCTTGGCCCACTAAACTGACTCTACTTTGCCTGATGGAAAGCATGAATAGAGTGAACTCATTGTAAACGCAGATAATTTAATATGGCGACACAGACTATGGCGTCCTTGTCCAAGATTGGTGGTCACCAATTTACGAATTATATGAATGCAAATAATTCAATATGGCGAGTCTATGGGCTCTATAAACTAAAAAATGTAACGAGTAGATCAACACTGATAGAAGCCTATCTTGGAATCATCTTAACATTGCAATATGGGTATTATATTTTGGGATAACTCCACTGATTGATATTTAGCATTGAAAGTTCAGAAACGATGTAAAAGAACTATGGTTGATGTTAGAATACCTAGTAGTTGTAAATCTCTCTTTGCAGAAAATAAGATACTAACTTTCCCATTTATATATATCATGGAGTGTGCCATGTTCCTAAGACAAAATATTGCACTGTTTGAGAAGAGATCAAGACCTCATCACGCAAATGTTTTGTGTGAGGAAGAGCAAATCTGCATTAGTGCATAAAAATCATTTTTTATATTGCTCATGTCTTTTATAAGTTCTAAAAATACATAAAAAGGGCTTAAAACACAAGAATTTTCCAGACACTCTTTTAGAATGTCTGGAGGACGATCTGTAATGAGCACTAGAATTTAAAAAGATATGTTTTCTGCTTTTTCTTAAAAGTAACTGATATATTTATGCATGTGGTTTTATAACATATAAAATATTCAAATTTTATGTCATTTAATTTTTCTTTTTGCTATATATATTTGTGACTGTTAAAAATATTACTTTTATTATTAAATAGCTTAAATAAGAAATTATATTTGCACACTATTATCTAATGTTAGAATGTAAATATATAGGTCACATGTTATAATATTATTAAGATCTCTGTAAACCAATGCACAATAAATGCTTAATAAGTTATGTCGCTTGTGTTTAGACTCATATACTTTACAATTACCAGTAATTGTATCTAATAAATCATTCATGAAAGTAATGGTTCCGACTGTAATTAATTCAATTATTTTTCAAGAAATTTACAAATAATAACTCCTATTGTATTTTTTGTGACTTCACTAATTTACTATGTTAAGAACAACGTTTTTTTAGTCACTTTGACAGAATCATTTTTAAAATTTATTGATCAAGTATTTGATACCAAGTCCTAAGAAATGAAACATGTTTACATTGCAGTAGTTATCACTAAAAACTTTCAAAGTTTAAATTCAATACTACGTCAAATTTTGTAAAGTTTATAAAAAAGGCAATATCTACTTTCAAAGTAAGCCAAGCATCGTGGAATAAAATCTGGGACGTTATTCATTAACGACATTCAAGTCGGACATGTCTCACTTGTAAGTTAATTTTTTGCTGCCCTGGCATGTTTACAATACGTGCGGCTTGCAGAAATCTAGGCGCATTGATTTCTTAGTCGTATCATGATCTTTGCCAATAACAGACCCAGTTAGTTCTAAGTAGGTGTATGTTTGTCATGAATTCACGATCACGTGTTTCTATTGTACTCATATGATTAAAACACAGCAAGAATTTAAAACATTAGAACTTCCTTGTCCTGCACCATAAATCGAATACATATCCTATGTTACTTACTAAGATACTTATTACTTTGAAAATTCCAGAATGTGATAAAACCATAAAAAAGGACGTATTCTTTTTAATTTTTTTTCTATACCTGTCCGTATACCTTCCTCTTGCATTCACTCTCACCTCAGATCGTCAAACTAAAGAGTTTAGATGACTTTTCGGCTCCTTTAATAGACAAAAATGAAGTACTACTGCTTTTCACAAGAAGTATAAAGATAGAGTAATCTGCCTGTTGATTATTGCGTTACACGATTTTGTTACCTGCTTGTCATAGACTATCGCGTCTAGTTTTCGACGTACATGTTGACATGTTGACATGTACGTCGAAAACTAGACGCGATAATCATAATTTCAACACTCACTTTAGAATATATTTTCTTTGATATCACATTTTCGCTGATTTCCCATGTTTGTCATTCGATCTCACAAAATATTATGATGTATTTCCGATAGATCTTAAAGGTTTAAAAAATCAGGCTGTAAGTACTGTAAGCAACGCAATTGAATCTATAAAAAGAGAAATTTAGAATCAAAGGTGGCAATCGGACATTTAATCGAATTGTAATAAAATAAAAAAGAAAATTGAGTGATATTTCGCTCATTATTTTCTTAGAAATATAATTTACAACAGAAGCGAACACAAAATATTTGTTTTTACTTTTTTCATTAGGGAAAAATAAAATGGTTACCATTTTCAGAGAATGAATTCCACTAAAAAAAATATACAATTTAGAATCTATACATAATATTTTTACAAACTAAATTGAATTGTGGCAGTAACACACATGCTATTTTTTTAATATTTAATAAGTATAAATCATTTTTCTTCTACAAAGTAGGACCACATGTTTATATGATCCTCAAGTTTTGTTTTGGAGTTTTCATATAGGTTTCTATATATATAATATGCATGTGTTTTTATTACCCATACTACAAGATCTGCTTAGTTTGAGACTAGATGGCGTTGTGTCAGATGTTCGAAATACTATATTATTATTTGTTATAAAGTACACATTCAGTTGCAATATATAATTCAATGAAAATAGTAAATGGGATCCGTCGATAATAATGGGATCAAAAACTGAGATCCACCGAAAATCAACCTACTTCAAGTGTAAAAGAAACACTTGATGTTTTCGAATTTGTTTATATTAATTTGAAAATTCACTATGACTACTTAACCAAATACAAACAAAGAGCAAAAATTCACCAAAGAAATTTACTTACATTTGCGACGAGTATATTGTGAAATGACAAACAGTAGAAAAATATATTTTTTTACCTGAATGATAAAAATAAACTTAACATGAAATTACTTGTAAAAAAATCTGGTAAATTTTATAAGAATTATTTAAATTATGTTTGGTTCTTTTAATGTTTAATATAATCTAGCACTAAATTATATATCTTTACTAAACGTAAAGAATAGACAATAAACATGCCAATTCCTAGCGGATATTGTTTTTAATGCAGTGTTTTTCAACACATCCTAAATTTACTAGAATTATCTACAGTACCTAGTGGCATATAATTAGGTAGGCATATGCTTTTTGCCCCTTACGAGTATAAGAATAAAATTTCTACCTACGCAGCCTTGAAAAGGAACACAGTTTATGTAGAAAGACTATCGCTTTCATAAATAGCAGGTAAATACAATATGTAGTCAGCGTCATTATGCGTAAACGTAGGAATATTAATGCGAAATCAGATTCCTTTTCACCGGCCAGCCCAATATGCTTAACTAACTGTAAACGGTTGGTTGCGATCGCCAGTGGCGTCGCGTTCAAAACAGTTGTGCATATAGTCATTGGCATGACATACAATACTGTCGGCAACACACCACTGACTTCATTCGACCGTTCGCCAACATTCCGTTAGTTGCCTCTTCACTTTTCAAGAAACAAGTCGGTCAAAAGCAACACTCTTGTAGTAGCACAAAAAGCAATTTTTTTAATTAAAAAATTTGAACGTGTTCAAATACTAAATTTGGCGGGAAAAATTAAAATGGAGCATAAATATTTTGTGGTTTTCGCGGTGTTTTTGTTACTGTCCCCGTGTGAAATGAAACCGGGCAAAATCAAGGATTATCCGACGTCCAAACAACTTCTATTGCAGAGGAAAGAAACTACTCCTGTGGATTTTACTAGACTTGTAGTGATGAGATTAGTGTATGGCTTGGCTAAGGTGTTAGGCTTTGAAGAGCCTATCGGTGAAGTGTTGAACGGTGCGTTTGTGCCTCCTGGAGCTGATGACGACGACTTTGATGATGATGGTGATGATTTCTTTGACGACTATTAGTTGAAAATGTCTTACTTGTTATTGTTTTGATACCAAATAATTTGCATTTATCGTAGTATTTCTGTTTTGTAAATTATTGGATTGTGAAGAGGTAAATTATTTTAGCGCGTAGTATTTATATTATTTTTATACTTAGTTTTAGATTAAAATATATAGGTTAAGTTATTTAAAGCATTGTGTATATATTAGCATAGATATTGTAATCCATACTCAGATATTAGTTAGAAAAAATGTTTAACGAAGCTTTTTTACCAAACCAAACAGAAAGTACAGGTAAATGAAAAAAAAACTTTCACAATTGATAGAGTTTACACGATGTATACCCGTTTAAACTAAATTGACTACATAATCCTTGATTTGAAGTCGGTTAAAAAAGAAATATGCTAAGGGTTTCTATTGTTCAACGTTTGAAATAAACTGTGGCTAGTAGAATCTTTTATAAGGTCAAATGATTAAAAAAGCAATTTATTGAATATAATAACATATTTATCTAAAACAGTAGGGCAAATTTCGATGTAAATATTAAGCAATGATATAAGAAAAAACATGGTTAATAATATGTACTTAAACATAAGTCCTTGTATATTTTAAAAATTGTTATTAAAATAATACGTACGAAATTGCCAGTCAGCAACACTGGCCAGATCATATCAGAATAATTATTGTTCGACTAAGAATTCTAATTTCAAATTAATTTTATTTTAAAAATATTCGAAATAAACAAACACCTAATACCTATATATAAATTACTACTAAAAGAAAAAAAAAGTTATCATACACACGTTTTATTGCGTTTAGTAAAAAATGAGAATTAAACTACTAAAATGAATTCTTAATCAATATTTATTCTAAAGTCATTCATAGTTGACTTATCTGTTAGTCTAGGTTAGTGATCCTGACTGCTAAGATAGAGGTCGTGGTTTCGATTTCTACCCAGGTCAAATTGTAGTGTGATGAGCACGGTTATTTGTCCTGGGTGTAAGGGTAAATTATCTATAATATGTATATATTTAGAAATATATAAGTAGGCTTATCAGGAGTCTGATTACCAGTGTACCGGCTTTGTCTAGTTGGGAATGAGACGGCCGTGTGAGAGATGTACGAAGTTATTATAATAATAATTATATAGCATATGTATTTCAATATACAATTAACTATTCATAAAAATGTTGTATTTGTATGTTTTTCTTATTTATATTAATTATTATCAATGTACCTGGCAGTAAATTCTTAACTTTTGAAATTAGTATTAAAGAAATGTAAATACTTTTCACTTTTATAGTTTGGAGTTTTTATCTTACGCCATATTTTCCCCTTTTCACTTTTATCGACAGGCTCTAATAACCAGCTATTGAACAAAAGTCTCTTTTGGGAAAGAGATTTTGGCCTACTACACCACTCTGGCCTGGGCTGGTTTCAAGTTTACCTTCTCTGCATAGTTCACTCCCTTAGGCGGCTCTTACGGCAACCACAGGATGTACAGGGGATGTCCCCGGAACAATTTCACTATCCTATTTAATTGTCCTATTTTGATTCTACTACTTAGTACAGATGCTAAGTCAGCTATCACTCACTAACAATCTGCATATTACATCAATTCGGACTGCTATAGTCAGCATGACTGTAGCTGGTGAGCGGTCGTGGATCCAATTTCTACTAAGAATAATTTATAGGGTATTACACCTATTAATGTGGTAGTAATAGGGATAAATATTAATTCACCATAATTCACCATAACTTAGTTTATAAGTCTATCTCAAAAGGCAGGTATTCACTAGTCAAATATACGTATAATTGGAACCAAAGTCAGATCACCGATTTATAAGTACTGTTTATTAACACACACAGAGTATAAATACACAATTATACTAAACAGTACGTTATAGATATTAGATAGATTTATATATCACATATTGTTACGTGGTCTAATAAGTTCTTAGGTGCAGAGAATCACAAAGGAGCTCGAAGGCAAGGAATACCTGCACGGCTACGGAGTGACTGGCGATCGGGAGACTTGTAAAACCATATGTGTCACTATAAACAGGTTTTTAAACTTTTTTTGAGTAAATAAAATCTTTATATTTTTTTGTGATTTGTAATAGAGACACCTTTTATTATTTAGGGGGCAAAAAAAAATACTACTCTTTAAAATATAGTTTAATATCTGTGACAGGTGGATACGAAATCTTTTTTTTTTTTGGTGGCGGGATGGAAAATCCCTTCGGATCTCCGACTCCTCGGAGACCCAGGAGCCAGGAGTATGTGGTGTTTCCACTAAAAACCACCCCGGCGGCCGGTCTCAGGCGTCCTTCTCTGAAGGGGACCCCTCCAGAAACAACGCCACGCCTAGTCAGACCCTATCCTGGGGAGGCATGGATACGAAACCTACGAAGTAACTTTGAACAAGTGATTGTACTTCGTATCATATAATATGTGGAGTTAAAATATGTGTATTTTCATTCTTTACGTACCAGTTTTATCACAAATGAAGTGGGATATATTATAAATATAAAAATTCACACCTAATACATGTTTCTCAATTTCTAAAATGACACTAATGACAACAGTCACAGAGGTCAAGCTATATTTTAAGGACTATAATGGTAAATGGCTACCGTCGCTTGCAACTAAAGTGTTAGAAGTGTGCTGTCGTCTTTGCAGTCCTTCCTCCTAGAATCAAGAGGAGGGGCTTTGGCACCCATATAACTCAGTGAAAAGCTAGTGTTTATTCTTCTGACACTGTAACTTTATCGCTAATATTTTTTTTATTTCAAAACTGATTTAATAACGACTTCCTGTCCCTTTTACAATATTATAACGTTTTGAATAGCCACGAGCGATGAGTAACGTCGATGGTCTTGTAATTTCTGTATTTGACGGTATTTTTTTTTAATAATCTTTTACAAAGGGTCAGTTAAGGCCGACCTTAAATGACCCTTTGTAAAAATATATGTATAGGACTACCGCCGTCGCTGGCGTCTTTACTTTCAAAATAGCAAATAGGTTCGCGATTCTTCTGTTAATCGCCAACATAAAAGAAAAATTTAACAGCCGTGTTATCACTCTGAACGAGACTGGTCAATATTTGCGGACACTTGACTCTGCCCCGTCAAATTAGTTTTTGACCTTTGAAAACCAATATCATATATTTTCAATGAATAAAACAAACCACATTTCATATTATATTTACATTTATAATTAGCATTTCGTCATAAATCATCATTACAGTCTGAAAACCATGAAGGAAGATCATCTAAGTTTCGCTCTTGAATCTCTTTACAAGATTCTTCTTCTTCTTCTTCTTCCACTTCTTCTTCTTGAGTAAATTCTTCACCCTTTTGAGAACATCCTTTCATCTTTCTAATTAAATCTCCCCAATTTAACTTTGTATTACAGAAAGGACAGTCACCTTCTATTGGCACATATTCCCCGGGCGACAAAAATAAGTCTGCCAAACATGTAATGTGAGCTAGAAGATCACAGTTGCCGTTCAAACATGTTAATTTAGATTGACCTCTTATAATATACTGAGAACATAAGAGGCATTCTTCTGTTACAATTGTGTTCGAAACAAGTTTTCGTTTTAAATTTTTGCTCTTGATTGTACCTTGGCATAATACCATGTGATCCGGAGGCTTCCTTTCAGGCTGTAATTAAAAAACTATTATAAAATACTTATAAATGAAGCGTCTACAGATGTAAGGTAGTCATTTTCTTTTTAAACCAGCTACTACCAACAATTTTACTTTTGACTCCAAAATAAACAATAAGTCTACAGAAAAATACTCATTTACTTATTGTTTTAGAATATTTTCTGTTTGAAGTCGATTTTTTTTTACATTTCGTTTTTTTCTTGATTATGAGTAAATTTTTAATTCGATAAAAAATTTTAAATGCGTTCTTCATATGAGACAGTGATGAGACAAATGCACACATACAAAGAAAGAGAGCACCGCCTATCTCAATATAGCAAACCTAACTCTAGGGCCATTTCAAATAAGACTCATGAAGAGCGCAAAACTAGGATTTCGATAAAGCGAGCTTAGTTGAAAATACACCTGATGTTGCTTTATTCTGGTATTCTAGTAACTAATCATTGCCAGATCTATAAAATTTCTACTACTATATATCTAATAAAAATTTTACATAGAAATTATGTCCGCAAAAAAGTTTTTATTTTTTCAAGTGTTTAAGGATCCCTAAATCACTGTCTCATCTCAAAGTGGATTATGACTATGACTATGATACGGTATATTGAACACATCAGTTTACCCCTTTAGAGGGCATAAGTGTGCTGTTATATTGTGATTTTGTAAACAATCATATACAATAAAAATGGATAACAGAAACAAATGTAATATAAAAACATTTGAGAACAATCATATTCTTGAAATAATGAGATTTTTCACCAATTCTGGTTTTGAAGTAGATAAATAAATCCTATAATTAATTTATATTATATTGAAAATGTGACAGTCAGTTCCAAAACTTAGTGTAAGTAAGTAAGTAATTAATTCCAGTTTTAGAATTTCCCAAAATGTGGTCACTGATTGCTATAACACCCTCACTCACAATTCAAGTATAAATTGTCTTGTAAAATACTCGAAATTTATAAAATGTCTTCTGTTGTTGCAGTATGTCACGAATCAGAATCATACAGGTTGAATGTATTAATCTCTAGCTTGACCGAGGTAGTACTACCCTCCCACAAAAGACCAACATAAAGCACCAGCATCCGTGGTGTCGTGTTTCGTTGGTAAGTGCGAGACCGGAGGCCTATTGGTGCAGGGATGACAGTTATTGTGATAATTGTGTGAGCCTTACACTGCCACGGTGACTGTCATGCCTTTTATGTCCCCAATCGGGGCATGAAAGAGCATCTCACTAGGCCGCCATAGTGTGGGTCATCACATTGCATTGTCTGCATGTGCAATGAGTATGGTGACCACAACTCTTGGATTCTATTCATGCTTTCCATCAGGCAGACTAGAGTCACTTCGGCAGGCTCTTAATATAGAAAAACAACATACTGGGAATTCTTCTTTATATTCATCCTCAAGCCATCTTATAGTCAATGGTAGACGACACCAAGGCCCCACACGGAGCATCTCACTAAGGACCCTTAGCTTGAATTTAAATTCAGTCTCCTTTCTTGGAACCTTTTTAAGATTCAGATGCTTTAGCCTAACTGTTTTGTTTGGATTCTGCCAGGCCCATTCAAACTAGAATAAAAAAATTGATTTGTTATTGTACCTTGTGCATAACTAAAAAAGAATATTTAATTGCGAAACTGCCAAAATATTTTTTTTCCCTTGCAACCAAGGAAACCAGGTAACCTGATGATAAGGGACACTGCTAAAATACAATAAATGCAACTCAAGAGTAAAAACGATTGTCTATCCATATATAAAGTAAATGAATACTTACTCTGAGAGCTGATATATTATTAGGGAACCCATGTATTATCATCACCATTTTCCTAAGGGAAAGAAATTATTTTAATTAATAATAGAACAGCATTAGTGAAGCCATTCGAACAGTACCTACCAAGGGCCTTTATTGTTTGTTCGATGGGCTCCACCGGCCCAAGTACCTCTGTTATGCTGCATGATTCTTCTATTTGGATCTCTTGTGTATCCAATGTAAGTGCGACCCTTATACTTAGGGTTTATACAATAGAGTAGGTACACACCGTAGAAGTCTTCCACTACTTCGGGTTCATCCATGATTTATTTAATAGAACTAAAACTAGAACATTCAATATTAAGTCCACTGCCTAAGTTTATTATTGTTTTGATTTTTTGACATAACACCGGTTACGTTTTGATATTGCAAATTATAAATTGTGCAAAACGTTAAAATGTAAAAAATAATATAAAAGTTAATTTCACAGACATAAACTAGTTATTTTAAAGATATTTTTAATACTTTTCGTCTTCTTTGACTTTAAAATTTTTATTGCAAACTTACATTTCTTACTTCTTAAATTTCTCTACTTCTTCTTAAATTGATAATCGAGGTAATGAGTATGCAGTGGCAATTACACCTATTAATACTACTACAATACTTCAATGTACGAAGATCGTTAAGTAGAACTTAGCACAAATATTTGAAGGTATTAAACAGTTAATTTGTCTAATCAATCTTAGTAGTCTAGATTTGAGAGCCTCTGCGGAACTAGAATACTTTCCACTGGCAATAATGATATAATTGTCACAGTGCGGTCCTTGTGTTGTCGTTTGTGTTTGTATTATTTATAGGTTGTAAGTGCATTCAATTTAGAGTAAGCAACGACATTGAATATACTCTGATAACTCACAATTAAAAATCGATTACACTAAAGTGTAGTAGAATCAAGTATGTCTGGTAAACCTTCAAAAATCAATCAAAATGTCTGCGGCATGTAAGTATACATTTTAGTGTTATTTCTCCTCTACAGTACTGCAGTTACCATAAAAATCTAAAATTAATACTTACTTCCAGTTGCAATGACAACCAAAGCAAATACTGTTGTCCCCGCTGCGAGATATTCTATTGTTGCCTCGACTGTTACAAGTCCGAAAAACATTCACAATGTTCAGAAAGCTTCTATCGAGAATGCGTTAAGAATGAACTTATTTCAAACAACACTGACGATGAATCCAGAAATAAAATGATAGATATCCTAAAAAATATGAAAGACGAAGACAATATAGACATAGAAGACCTTGTAGAATATGATGATTATCTCGACTCTGACGACGAAAATCAGGCAGAACTTCAAGACCGCCTAAAAGGGTTAAACCTCGATGACGCTGATGCAGTATGGAGCGCGTTAACAGAGGATGAACGTAATGAGTTTGAAGCCTTATTAAATCAAGGAGATGTGGGTGCCATATTACCACAATGGCAACCATGGTGGATGTATTATCGAGAAAAGAAAATTGTGGAGGAAATTGATGAAAAGGATAGTGATATAGATGCTTTAAAAAAGTGTCCTGAATTAAAATCAGTTCCTAAGTTTGAATCTTTAGTTGTAAGTACTACTTTTATCATAGATCCACTGTATGAATGCAGCTTAAGGGGTTACCGCACATTTAGAGAGGTGTAGTGTCATGCACTGAGTGTTGTGGGCCTTGACCACATGGGACAATTCTTTGTAATTGTTGACATATTTTATGAGTTTGTAAAGTCTCCTGTGACACAAGATATATCCCTAATGCAGGAGTTGTCTTTTAAATAAAAAAGAAAAAATGTTCAAATAGGTCCTTAAATACATGTTAATAAAACTTTTTATTATTTTTAAACCGTTGGGGTATTATAGAGATGTGTCAAAATAGTATGTTCTTTAGTCAAATTTGAGTCTAGATTTGATTGTAAAACTAGAGAGAAGAAATGATTGATGTGTGAAATTTGCTTCAAAAGATATTCTAAGTAAATTTGACATAGAAGCAGTATTGTATTGTACAGTATAGTGTGTATTTGTGTATTTAATGATCAATTGTTGTTATATTTGTTTAATTTATATTGATATCTGTAATATAAAAATGTAGGGAGTAATATAATTACCAAACTCTTCTAAAACTTTTTATTTCCTACGCTTTGTTGAATAATTTATCTTAAAAAAGAAATTGTTGCAACTGAATCAAACAGCTCTACTCATGTTTCAGACAATCCCACCGTCACCAGCCATAAAGAACAACATTATCAATGTTTTAGCATCATATGCATTTATCATGAGATATTTCAATGGCGAAATTGAGCCAGTAGAAGTAGCTTTGTGTTTACTTAACATTTGTGCTAATCTGGATGCAAACACGAACTTTGAAGACCCCGCCATTGCCGTTGAATCTGTTGCACAGAGGTGTCTGCAGGTACTGACTTGAATGTGTTAGACTATGTTAAGCATGGGGTCCATTGTGAAATAATTTCACATCAACTCATTCTCACGATCCATACTGAACTCTTCACCAATTGTAATGAAAAATGTGATCAAGTTGATGAGAAATAAATTCACACTATAACCTTAATTCAAGACCCAAGTGAAATTAGCACATAACTTATGGCAGACCAAAAGTAAAGAGGAGTGTGTTCATATTAGTAGCATGTGTTAATAGTGGTTTGTTCATTAGTTACAAATGAAATATTTCATCTATACGAAAATAGTATTTTAAACCTTTTGACCATCAATAACGTCTATCCATGTCAAAGGAAAACGTGCTTACTGCACCAGCAATGACTTGGCTCTTCAGAAATAGAATATCAGTGTGATTTGGTCTGATGTGGAGAAACATCCTTAGTAGTCAAAAGGTTAAGAAATACGACTTTTATAAATGTAAGAACTGTCTCCCCTACTCAGGTGTTGTAGTTATAAGTTTTTACAAAAATAATCATGCAGCAAACAGTTTCTGATATTTATAACATCTTGTTATTATTATTTCAGAGTGTGCTAGTAAAAACAGATGAAGACAGTCTTAATATAATGAAGCAAGACACTTTTCTGCTTTTAAGAGGACCGAGTGAAGAAAACAGTAAATATTATTGTAGAGCAGCTCTGTCACATTTAGATCACATACTTTCAAAAGCTAAAGTGTTGCAAAAATCAAAAACACCTGATACTGGCAACACAAAAGACAAAACTGTTTTTTCTAGAAAGTTCCCAGACCATAACAAAGAACACTTACCTTCATTAGACATAAGTAAAGTGAAGAAATCTAGAAAGAAAATAGAGTATTATTTATCTTATGTTGAAAGTTTTGATATGGATTTTGAATCAAATATATAATTGTAAAAAATGTTATTTATTTTTACTGCACTGAATAGCTGGGTATTAGTTTTCAGTGCTTTATTAGATTTAAATTTTTTGACAGACTCAACAAATAGGTGACCTACATGCTCAGATAAAAATGCGAGTAAACTGAAGAGACTTTGCAACTGTTATAACTTTTGAACCAGTGGTTTTTGACATTATTTTGATACTTGGAGACAAATTTCAACTAATTAACCGTTTTATTTTTGTATCAAAATTAAATACTATGTAAATGGCCAAGTCAGTGTCCAACACTAATGTACATAGATTTGAATGCCTAAAATCGGTCTTAGTAATTGGAAAGTTAATGTCAATAACGATTGGTGCAACCATATTAGCAAGTTATGCAGCGTCGCCTCCTCCTGACTACTCGAGCTTAGAGTTAGCAATCTTATTTACAGTGAAAATAGACTAATATAATGTCTTCTACCACTTAGTAGAGCAAAGAAGTACACACACTGTTAAGTGCTGAGTCAAGAAAACTTACTTGAACTGTGGGCCATGTACTGCTTCTAACAAGAAAATAGGTGTTTTTCTTTTCATAATGGTGCCAGTGTGACCAATATGAAACAATAAATAAGGGAATTTGGGTTATGTGGTTGAAATAAAACACATGAGACACACCTTGACCAGATATATTCGCTTCAACAACATGAATAATCCAGAGGAATGTCAGAAATGTACCATCAACAATAAAATATATACCTACATAATATGATATTATGTTTAACAACACCTAACACCATTTTACAAAGATATCGGGTACGGATCGCTAGAGAAACATGAAAATACATTTTTTGTTCAATTTTTCGGTTACTGTATATTTTTGTTACAAAAAAAAAACTTAAATTAGTTAAATTTTATGATTCACAGCGAAAGTTGTGTCTTAGGCGGTACTAAAATAAGTACAGTGTACCAAACTTTGGTAATAACAATGATTAACGAATATACATTACTGAATTGCTCTCCTACAGGTATTTATTAAACGGTCCGTTTGCTTACATACACAAAAATAATAGAGAATATATTCAAATGACTGCAATTGCTACTAAAACTTGAAGGATATGTTAACATATTAGAGATCCGTACCAAAAAAAAACGGAACTAAACTAAAAATTGACCTAAAAATCTTCTAAGTACTTCACGTACAATAAATAGTTTTTTACTTATATTAGTAGGTAAATATTCAAACAGCACGTATTTAGTAATATATATATTATCTATGGTAACATGATATAGATTAAGTTATAACCGCAGAGGGAGCCACTAGCCTTATAAGGAAGATATATTTTTAAAGGCTAGATGACTTTTAATCTGTCGTATAATATCGAATTAATATTTTATCGATAAAGCATAGGTATAAACAAATTTGAACCACATTCTTTAAATACAAAGGAGGTTAAATTGTCCAACGCCGCGTCGTTTTCGTTCGGACTCTTTAAAAGAGATTACTATTATTTATTATCTGTCTTTACGTTTTATAAGTGAGAATTATACGACTGTCTTACAGTACAAGGTAAATATACCTTTGAGGTAAAATCTCGAGGTTATTTATTCGAAAGCCAAATTGTTGACTATAATAATTGGAATATAGTTACAATAATATTAACGTAACATTTATACGGTGACGGTCGGTTCAAATGTAACGGTTTTTTTATGAAGTAAGGACGTATATTCTTTGTAACTCCGGAAAACGGGAAAATTACTATACACGAGTCTACATATTACACTGATAGGAATCTAAATATTTATTTTTAAATAGATAATAATTCGTAAAGAGTATATCGTTAGTTGTAGAATAAATAAAACAATAGACCTTGACTTGAATAAGTGATGGTTTTGTGACGAATTCTGTTAAATTTGATGAATTGTTAGAAACAGCATTAGCGCTTATAAATATCAGTTATTCTCTCAGGGTTTAATCCATAGTCCCTTTTAAAACACTACAAAGAACAAATGAATAATATTGCTCATTCTCGAATGCAAAAGAACAAAAAGATAACAAAACACTTAACAAATGTTAACTTTTCATAACTTATAAATGTGCATTTAGTGCTAATTCTGTTGTTGCATTACTAAACTAAAATTTCTCTAAAATTATCTTCAATTCTCTTTAGTGAACCGCTTTCTAAAACGTCTAATGTTTATTTTTAGTGTAATATATCTATTTAGGTAACATCATTTGACAGGACAAATCTCATTTTTAGTGAGTTTTAGTTTAGTTTAGAGTTTTCAATCAACTGAATTAGCACTATTTTCTTTTCTACAAACACCCATATACTCATTATTTAACCTTTACCAAGAATCAAATACCTCAAATAATTGTAGGTAGCATACATTGTAGTTCAACACCACAATATTTCTGTGAAATATTTTGGGTTAAACTTTCTACCCTCTACCTTTTAGTTCTTTATCCTCCACCCGTTAGTACCAATCCATTTAAAGGGCTTAATAGTTACACATTATGTATTTTATTACATAAATTAAATATTTTTTCTATCAAACTTTAAAAAGCTTTACTGGACATTTAAATAACGTACACCTTTAGCAAAAGAGGCGACATTATTATGATCATCCATTTAACATTGTAGCAGATAATTATGGCATATGTTTGCCTCAGTTCGTTCGGCTTCAAAACAGTAATGGTCAAAGAAATCGTGCAGAATATGATTTTGGTGGCCTAATACACACCTTTATAGTGCCGCAAACTTGAAATCGAAAACTCTGAGCAGTACCCCATGACAATTTCTATAATGGACCCTAAATACATATTTAATAAGGTATTTGGTTCTGATAATACTGAATCATGTCGTAGGTCCTAGTTCTAAAGTTCAGGAAGGAATTTCTGATGATGGACATCATGTACGCCGCGGCTTCTTTCTCGGTGGAGTTCGGCGCGAACCGGGAACGGAGCTGGCGAATAGTTGCTCCACGGAAGCAGGGCAGGCCCGTGTCCAGCATTAGGGAGACCATTGATATTATTGCTTCTTGATACGGCCTGGAATAAGTTGACTCATTAAGCAATTTACGCTCAAAAATATTGAGATTCATTAGTATACTTTAGCTGTTGACTAAAATACCATAAACTATAATCCGTAAGTCGGAGATTTTTAAGCTTGGTGTAAAAAAGTATTTAATTAGGCCGCCATAGTGTATTGTGGGTCACCATACTGCATTGCCTGCACACGCAACGAGTATAGTGACCACAACTCTTGGACTCTATTCATGTTTTCAATCAGAAAGAGTAGTCATTTTGGCAGGCTTTTAAAATAAAAAAAAAACATCTATAAACAACAAAGGTTTGTTCATATTTTTAAGTTTTCGTGTTAGTATTAAAAATGCAGTAAATAAAGAATTCAACCTCGACCTTAAGCAGCAACAATTCAATTACAGTAATAATTGCCTGAATTTAACAGATAATGTACTTTTAGCAGTCTCCACACGCTTTGAAGGTTATCAAATGGTATTCGAACCCTATGTGTAATACAATATAATCCATATTTACCTGACAGCTAAGAACGCTTGAACACACAGTTCACAGAACCATCGGAATGGAGGTGCTTCCATCTTCCCACCCATGACCATTACCATCTCGTCTGTCAGCTTGATGTCAGGCTCGAAGCCTAAGTTGCCACCAGGGGAGGACTCGAACATAAAACCGAAATCTACGGACACATGGGAATAATTATAGAGTGAATATAGTGAGATGTAACATTAACATTAAAGTGTAGTAGAAATATTTTTTTATGTTACATAAATAATAGTAAAAAAAAACAATTAGTATTATTATAACCAATTATTACTAATATAAAAATATTTGGAAGTTTATTAAATTTTCACGCTTCGACTACTGAATCGGTCATTTAGCACATACTGTCATGGTTCATTAATAGTCTTTAACAGTTCACTGCTAGACATAGAGCTTGCCTTAGAAAGGAGATTATAGAAAAATAAAATTGTGTAAATCCAAATTAAATTCACCACGCCTACAGATTTAATTGTAGGAGGGGTTAGATGTTCGGCAACTTCAATTACTCGGTAAAAATACCGGTAAATTGCTTAAACAGTAGTTTTCTGAGGACTCATCACCTCACAGAAAACCAGTTGACTGTGGGTTTCTGAGAATAAGGATATTTCTTTAATATGGTGACCCAACAATTATCTGTCCCTACCGCATTTACCATGCCACATATTAAATACAAAAATAATATTTGTGAATAGGTAGTGATATCACTTCGCGGTTCCAGGGATTTCCTCACTAGGGTGCATCTAGTACCCCAGCTACTGATATCTGAAACGGCGTTCGGCTTTTGGTCGGGTAGAGTCCGACATAACCACCTTTCGGTGGTATCCGTGGGGATTGCCGCACAGAAAAAAAAGATAATGATATTCCAGTAGAACGAACCGATTTATAATCTTTCTCACGACAATTTATTTGATAATATCAAAGTGCGAAACCGCAGATCAAAGTTAACGTAAATTATTAATAGAGAAGAAAAGACGTACCAATATGAATGAGATGTCCATCGGTGTCTAACATTATGTTGCCATTGTGTCTGTCCTTGATTTGTAGCAAGAATCCAATGACGCTGTACGCTGCCATTGAAGTCACGAAGCATCTCCGAGCAGCCTGGAATAATATAAGAAAATGTTAGTACCGTTCCAAGTAAAATTCTGTGTCAACCTACTAACAGCTGTTCTGTGTACACTCATCACCATCATCATCTCAGCCAAAAGACGTCTACTGCTAGACATAGGCCTCCCCCAAGGTTTACCACAACAGCCGGTCCCGTGCCGCCGGACCAGGTCCGTTCACCAGGACGTCGGACCACTATGTGGGGACCAACGCTGCGTTTCCCAGTACGGTCGCCATTCCAGAACTTTATGGCCCCATGGGCCATCGTTTCTGCGTGTAATATACCCCATCCACTGCCACTTAAGTTTAGCAATTTTACTGGAAAAATACTCTTTCATACCTGAAAATCTCTGCTAGTTTCGTCTCCATACTTCTTGATGAAGTATTCGTACATTCCTATGTCAGTCTGTCTACCAAGCTGATCACGTGACTTCGCGTTCGGTACACATTCTATAACACCACACTGTAAAATAGAAAACGTGTATTTACTATAGAGAATTAACATTTACCCATTAAACATGTATTTGTAAAATTGATTTATTCTATTTAGGGAAAAATGATGAGAGCAAATTTTTACGATGTGCGCACACCGCCACGAAATTAGCTTATCAACATTTTAGTTTTTTACTGTGCACTAATAATTATTTTATGATGTTAGAATAAAATTTATTTGACTAATATATAATAGATAATGTGTTTTAATAAAACTTTCTTTAAATGTATTAAATACTTTTTTTCATTATTAGTATCGCTTTCTCGACAAAGATAGGATAAAACATAAAATTTTAAGAAAGATTTTTATCTTATTACGCCAATGAAGTATACATAAGTACACACACTTTTTTTTACATATATATATATATTACGGATATATTACGTATCTCATGTAATTTTTTTCTTTCTAATACAACGCACAACAATACATATAAATACGGCACACGCAGAAGGACAAATCGAGGTCACTGGGCGCGGGTCCTTTAGAATTACCATCGCTGCACCTCTTTGATTGCAGTAATATGGTGACGCTTTTTCTAACACTGCACAGGGCACTATAATAACTTGTGGCCCGCACTCTTATGCTGTAACTTTTAAACAATGTGTTGTGTTGTTGCACACGCGCACGCACGCACGCATGCACGCACACATGTACCTGCTTTTTTCTTTTGTTTCTTAGTTATAAGGAAGATACTAATCACCACGATAAGGGGGCCTAGTGTATATATAATTGCAAATTTTGCATTAAGGAAACAATAAATTATTATATTACGACTACATCGCCCGATGTATATCCTATATTATTACTAAGATAATGTCTTTTACACAAATACACCTATCATAACTAAACAGTTAGTAAGAGGAATAAAAATAAACGTACTACGAAACTGAAAATTATATTTTTGGAACTTAAAGTCCCGTACTTGAGGTAGTGTAGGTAATTTCAATTTTAATTTACCATCAGGCGGGCCGTATGCTTGTTTGCCACCGTCGTGGTACAAAAAAAAATCACATATTAGATGTGTAAGTAAGATGACATGCAATAAAAACAAGATGTTTTCTTTTGCTGCCCGAATTTTCAATCGAGATGCAAAATAATAATCTAAAGTTACTTAGGGATGTACTTATTTCACAACACACCTACACTGCGTCTTTCATAACTGAGACACTTACAAAGGAAAAGTCTAAACAACCCCCTATGTTATAACAAAATGTCGTTCTTTGACCGTAATATGCAATCAACTCACCCCAGGAGCAGTAGCGACCACTTTATATGGAAATAAATACAGGTCAAGTCCAACTTGTTGGAAGATGTTCTTAAACAGTGATATAACTTGTAGTGCGAGCATATCTTGTCTGACGTCATCACCCACTTTAAATATGGCGGCCTGCCACGTCTCAGCCGCAATGCCGGTGTAGCGATCCTTGCCTTCTTCCTGTTGGTGTTTCAATATATGTTACAGTGAAAAGAAAATGATCTTCTCTGTTTGAGATTAAACATAATATTGTTAAACTAAAATATTCTATCACATTCACACAAGAACCGACTTTTGGAAGTTATCGTAAACCTAACACTGTCACGATGACTGTCGTCCCCAGGCGGGGTGTGAAGGAGCATCTCACAAGGCCGCCATAGTGTGGGTCATCATACTGCATTGCATTGCATTTGCAATGAGTATGGTGACCACAACTCTTAGATTCTATTCATGCTTTCCATCAGGCAGAGTAGAGTCACTTTGGCAGGCTCTTAAGATAAAAAAAAAAAGGAGAAGCTTATGTCCAGCAGTGGACTGTTAAAAGCTGTTGTCCCAAGTCCCAAACTAAGCAGAGCTTGTACTTTGGGCACTAAACAACTGATACAAATACATATAACTTTTTGTTTGTAAATACATACATATTATTCATAGAAACACTCAGATCAAAGCAAACATGAAATGTTTATGCGTACAGAATTTCGACTTGAGTGGCAATTAAACCCACAACTTCAGTTGTAACAGTCCGTAACACAAACCAGTATCGATGATTTGACAGATTGATATTTCACTCCCTGAAGACCACACTCAGTTAGCATAAGACTACAGCAGCATGTATGAACTCAACAATCTTCATATCTTATCATCATAATTTGCCAGACACATATTTTGGTCTATGATGATAATGGTGGAATCTTAGCCGATTTCGGTTACGGCGTCCAGTCTCAACGGAGACCAACCTACTATGCAAGAGATATTATAGTGCACAAGTGCATGTGCAAACACAGGTGCACTCTCTGTTCCTTCACTCTCACAATTCAATGAGACGGCTATTCGACACCACCGGAGAGAGTTCAGGCGCAGGACCGACGGCTTTACGTACTCTCCAAGGCACGGGGGCTGACCCCAACTTCCAGCCTGTTGTTAACCATTTCTATAATCAGAAAATCACAATATACCTCTTGGGACCGACCCAGGAATTGAACCCGAGAGTGAACTCTTGATAGGCATCCGCATACGTTGCCACGCCGCCATGCTTCAGAAAAACCCCATGTGGCTTAAAAATAAAGTAAAGACTTACCGAAGGTGGATCTTCGCCAGAAGCTATAGCCATGGCTAATTGTTCCATCTCTGCTATGCCGTACTTCCGTACCCGGAACCTTGCCAAATAAGGAGCTTTGGCGGCACTCTGCATGGGAGTACCTACAAATATTAATAGTCATTTTAAATGCCCGTATTCCGTATGCCGTGAACCTTAATCAAAGAAATTATCCTATAGTTCAGTTTCCACTGTAATTCATGAATATTTTCAGTTGTCATTCATGTTTTTTTTTACCTTTACATGTTAAGTCTAAATCCGAGAAAGTTTGGAACAGTTTAAACTAACGATAGATTTTTTTTTATGTCGTTCAATGTTTGTTATCATTGCTCATTCTGCTTTTTAAGATAATCGTAATTTTCTAATCCAATTCCTAAGTATCTGGAAATAGACTGGTAATAGACTCGCAACCCTGTTACGAAAGTGAAAGACTATGTGGTGGCTATGGTAAGTGGATTATAAGTGCATATTGAAGCAAAATGACAGCAGTCAAAACGTTACGCTTCTACCCTTAGGTGTACAATCCAATACTGAAATGCAGTTGAATGTCGCTATTTCAATTTGTTGATTTAAATTAATATGATTTTAGGTTAACAATAATTAAAAAAAAATGCCATAATTAACTGTAATCACTATTTAGCTGTGATACTTCAGTATAATGTGATGCAATATTAACAATACTTGAGTTAATGTATTTACTTACCGCTTTTGTAATCGATATCTACAACCATCGAGTCTGGATTCGATGGTAAGTAACATCCTGGTTGAACCTGTTTGAACGGACAGAAAATTTATTTAGTAAGACCTTTACAAGTTTGAGTAAAATAATATAATAAATAATCCGACATCAGACACACAACGCCATCTAGCTTCAAATTAAGCAGAGCTTGTACTATGACAGCTACATAGACTGATAGAATACTTATATACTTTTTTTTTTGTAAATACGTAGAAAACCAAACTGCAAAACAAATATTTGCAGATTATAGAAACATTTGGTCCGACCCGGGAATTGAGACCTCAAGTACAGCAGTCGCATACGCTACCATTGCGCTACCAGGGAATCAATGTGCTTTAAACATTTGGTAAAATATTATGCCTCTGCTCAAATAAAGTCACAAGCCCTTAAATCAAAATTTTCGAGAACAGACTGCTTCGAGCTACGAAATCTAATTTATTTTGACAATTTTTTATCAAAAATCTCACACATAGTCATCACAAATTATATATATATAATTATTTAGCCTTTGGTGATCAGACTGCTAATAAAAATACTCATATTAAATAATTATTTATTTATTATATCATTAAATAATTGTTTGTTCTGGGTAGGAATCGAATCTACGACCTCTAGTTTTGCAGTCAGGATCATTACTTAAGATAATAGGCTTGTCAAAGGCCAGTTATTAAAAGAACACTGATTTGAATTTACAAATCAATCCTCTTGACTTTACTGGTAAGAATTGGACAATAAAATAAATGTTTCGTACCTTAACATTTTTCAGCGCTTCCAAACATGCCCGTTTACGTTCGGCGCCCTTCGGGAACGGTCGGATAATTCCGGATATATTCGTAATTTGACCGAAGAAGTCAAATTCTCGTTCGTAGAAAGCCTTCGCTGGACCCGAGAGCCCGTCTACAATGCTCTTTGTCAGTCCTTCCAGCACGTCGAACAATGCTACAAGTCAAAAGGCAACCAAATCATTGTGTACATTCAGGTATGAAAAGAAGAAAATAAAAAGCAAAAACGATTGGCTATAAATAGTCATAAATCTCCCCAACTCACAACTCCTCAGTGTTATGTTGGCATAGCCTGAGTCAAATTAGTAATAACGCGCGGGGTTTACCTATACAACTATTATTAATAATAATAACCCAGTGTGATGTACTTCTTGGCGACTTTGGCCACGGTAGGTAGTCTCGACGCAGACCAGTGGACGCATGCGATATTATAGTGCAGTAGTGTGTGCTCACAGGCGCACTTTCTGTTCCCTCGCTCTCAAAATCCGATTAGATGGTTATCTGACACCGGGAAGAGATTAGGCGCAGAACCAACGGCTGACCAATCGGCAACCAAACTCCGGTCTGATATTAAGCATTTCTGTGACCAGAAAAACTCAATAGCATTTACCTGAACCGACCTGGGAATGGAACCCGAGACCTTTTGATCGGCAGTCGCATACGCCAACCGATCGACCCACGACGTGAATAACTCAATATATTTCACATACGACAGTCTAACCTCAAAGAGCTTGTGTGGTAGTAACCAGATTACTTTTAAACGTACTTATGCATTGGTAATATCTAAGTACATATCTATACTAATATTATAAAGCTGAAGAGTTTGTTTCTTTTGTTTGTTTGAACGCGCTAATCTCAGGAACTACAGGTCGGTTTTGAAAATTTTTTATTGTATTGGATAGCCTATTTATCGAGGAAGGCTATAGGCTATATATCCTCACGCTAAGATCAATAGGAACGGAGCACCAATGAAGAATGTTTCAAAATCGGGAGACTGTTCCTATTGAGAGCTTCCACTGTTTGCGCTGCGTAAACGGTTAACGTTTCTCATAAATCATGTATGACAGAATTGTGCCCTAACTCACCTATATAAACGAAGTCGTGGGTTAAAGTAAGCGTCAGCCCAAAGTAACTATTCCACGCGGACGACGTCGCGGGCGGAAGCTAGTATATCATAAATAACTCACAGTCACAGAACAAATGATCCCTTATCACACAAATATTTTTCGTGGTTGAGAATCGAACCCATGCCTTCTGGTTTAGCAGTACAGAGACATTAATTAATAGCGAATGGATCTTTTATCTGTAACCTAGTAACAATTTGTCCTCTTATTAAATTTTATTGTTAAATACTAGTATACCCACCATCTTTGTTATGCATCTCTTCATCTGTGTACATATTTGTGTGCATATTCCAAATGAGCTGATGGGCAACAACTTGTGACTTCTTCGCTAAAGACTTAATCAGCTCTGCTACGTAGCCCATCTAAAAAAAAAATATCATATTATTTTGTTAGTAGTCCATCTCTCAGAAACTAGTTTAGACTGTATCTAACTAACTTCTGCTAATTAAACTGGATTATATAATTATGGGTAGGGAATCCACGCGTACTTGATGGATATTAAATCATCATAAACAGCCTTCAATAGTCCACTGCTGGACATAGGCCTCTCTTTAACAAGGAGGTTTTAGCCTACTATACCACGCTGGCCACGCGGGTTGGTATACGATTTGTTTCAAGTTGTCCTTCTCTTTGTAGTGATGTTGTCCTGCGTATTTGATCCCTTAATCTCTCTGACAACACCCACGGGATGAATAGGTATAAAGACCAAGTTGCACTGGCCGTGGTCACCGGTAGACGTGGTTAATCGTAAACGTAATTTCGTCGTCCAGTAATTTAAGTAAACCCTTTGTTCGGAGAGGTCTATGGCCAGTCAATAGTTTATTTAATGGTTCTAAATGATAAACGATACAGTTTAAATGTTAGTATTATCTGAATTGTCACAAAATATTTGTATTTTGGTGGTATTTTGATGATACGCCTTGCCAGTAAATCGAAGCTGGTTTACTAACAAATGTAACTTATATCTTACGTAAATTTAATTATGATCTTTCGCACTATCAATATAGTGCTGTGAGGAACTTTGCAGACATATACACCAGATTCAGAATAATTGATGATTTACACAAAGTGTTATCCCATGTGAGGTTTTGAACCCACAACACTCTGCGTAGTAGTACCGGTGAGGTGTCTTACCGTGTCGTGTCTAAGCGCTTGCACAAGTTGCGGTATGTAGAGCAGGAGGGCGGAGGAGGGGTAGGACGTGAGCGTGCTGACGGCCGCCTGCGCGGAGAGCGGGTGCGGCGGGTACTGCCGGCTGAAGTACGACAGCGCCTCCACGGGCGTCACACGAGCCCACGTGATCATGTGCACCAGCTAGGGACAGAACCATACATGAAATACTGGATACATATTGATCTTAGACCGCCAAGGACGTCTATCTACGTCTAATGACAACGTGTTTGTGTCGTCAACGATGGCACGGCATGTCGAAAATAGGACGTTGCTGGCGTAATTTAGTATGACGTAGACAGACTTCTTTGGCGTTAAAGGATTAATGTAGTAATCTATGGTATCTTTCATATTTTTTAAAACTAAAGAGTTTGGGCAAACGTAGTGTAGGGCGCCTTGCCCTGCGATGGACCGACGACTTGAAGATGGTTGGTAGTAGTAGTGGATGGATACGAATTGCCCAAGACCGGGACAGTTGGGGTTCCTTAGGGGAGACCTTCGTTCAGCAATCGATAGGTTGATTGATAAAGAGTTTGAATTTGCCAGCTGCCGTTATACTAATTATGGTATTTACATACACTCAATCACAACTTTATCCTCTAATAGTGATAGGCAAGGAGGCACAAAACATTCGCAATTTGCCAACTGCTACTCATATAACTGCTCACTTTGGAATTAAGAATGGATATTTTTTTTTTTCAATTAGTAAATTTTAATTTAAAAGAGGTTTTGCATTGAATGATAAAAATATATGGAGACATAAAAAGGATGTTGATTTTATATTTATTTTTTATATAAAAACATTAATTTCTACAAATAAAGAGTAATTATTGAACATGATAAATCGTTGCTCACCTCATGTGCATCACTGAGAAGCGTATCAGTGGTAACAAGGTATTTGAGTGCTTGTGGGACATGAGACACTGCCGTAGGCTGGGCTTGCACTTTCCGTCTAATTTCTAGTATAATACCTTCATTCTTCAATCTGTAAATACACGTTTAAGAGTTACTCGATTATCAAACAATATATAAAACCTTTAGCCCATTTGTGTTCAGATGACCCTCTGGCCAATCAGGTTACAAGCTTTCGTACGCAACGATAATTTCTTAGATCTGATTGGTCAAGGGGCGGATCCTGAACGATGCGTCCTATTTTCTTAATACGAATGGGCTATAGTCATATTTAACTTCTGACATGAACATTTTTCCTATACTGTATACTTAAAAGGTCTATTTTACTTTATTCAAGGTATCATCACCACATCACCAACCTATAATAGTCCACTGCTGGACATAGGTTTCTCCTTAACAACGTTTTAGCCTACTACACTACCCTATCCAGAAGGGTTGGTATGGGGGTTGCTTCCAAGAGTTCCTTCTCTTTACAATTTGTTGCAATGCAGTTTGCACTGCTGCTGACCTGCAGAGTTCGCTTTTTAAGTCGGTTCTTACGATACTCATGTGATGAGTATGGATGGTAATACATTGTATTCTTAATCTGTCACAAGACTGACGCTTCCGAAGTCTATGAAGTCTATATTATTGATAAGTTTATTGAAAATAAGCACCACTCAAATGGCAAGAGGTATGTCACCTTTCTGGCAAAAATACGGCAAGGGTGGGACTTATGTCCCAGGCAAGTTTGGCATAATCCCGCCAATGTCGGTCTGTATTCGGTTTGGATCGCCAAGTGGCTATGTTGTCTTCTCCCGGCACCGCCTGTTCGATACGTCCATGCGGGTTGTGCCAAGTTACGAGGAATTCTATTTCTACTGCCTGTGACACAAATATATTTATTAACATGTTATACTAATATACATCAATTGATGGCAGATATACTCCAAGCTGCTTTCGGCTGCTGCGTACAGTCTCCTGGCAGGAGACCAGGCAATAATGCAGGAAATATTATAGTGCGTAAACACAGGTGCACTCTCTGTTCCTTCACTCTCACAGTACGATGGGACAGCTATCAGATACGACTGGGGAGAGATCAGGCGCAGGAGCGATATCTTTACGTGCTCGCCGAGGTACAGAGGTTAAGACCCCAACTTTCAAGCTTCAGGCTGTTTTAGACACTTTTGCAATCAGAAAAATTCGCGATTTTTTAGCCCGACCCGGGAATCGAACTTGAGACCTATTTCTTGATCGGTAGTCGCATAGTTAACGGCTGCGAGTAGACCACGTTAATATATGTACATATCTATATGATAAATATAAAGTTTTATATAACTACATTACTAAACATCTTATGGTTCAGACTTCAAATTTTGTATTTCCTAGTTTACTCCGTCCAAAGAAATTGTTTAAGACTTATGAATATAGTTTGAAATCTACCTTTTAATCTCACTTAAGCACCGGTTACAAAAATTTTTCCTTTTTATTATTTAAAAGACACCATTTTTGTTAAATAACCACTCCACAGACGACACTTATCGTTTATCTTCAACTCTATATTCTTTTTTAACTTTTAACTTACCATTACTTCTAGTATAAGGTTTCTCTTCTTGACATAATCCTTTACAAATGTATCCTGTGGCTTGACGGGAGGCTTCACACTTCGGTTGGAGCGTTTCCCAACCATACTGCCCGCACCGCTACTTAAAGTCGTTGTTGACATAGGTACCTTAAATAGCAGAAAATAAATGTGTAATACAGTAAACATATTTTAGTTTTTAATAGTCCACTGCTGGGCATAGGCCCATATTTAGAAAAGAGGTTTTGACTTTTTATACGTCTACGTTATATGTCTACGCTGGTCTACGGTCTACGGGTTAGTATAGGGTTTGTGTTGTGTGTTAGTTAGTGTTGTTAGCTCTTACGAGTGGAGTGAAGGGTGCCATTTACTGCTGCCCTGAGGCTGTTTACGCCTTGACTGGTGACAGCTTCTGCGTAAGAAAGGGGTGCAGTTTTCTCCTGGGCATCGTTACGCCGTGCTTCCAACGCCTTTTCCAGATCTTTCATCCTTTCAGTGTGCTCCTGGATAGACCTCATGTGCTCCTTCAGCACTATCGTCAATCGATCCTCACTCATCACATCATCAGCTGGTTGCGTCTGTACGTCTGTTTCCATTTCCTTCTTTTTGTTATCTCCTTCCTGGACCAACTCATACAATCTCTCGATTGCCACTGTCACGTCTGCCTTTATGTCGGCTCTGATATTCCTGGATTGGCCAAGCAATATTTTGGCTTTAACTAGGTGAGCTTTGGCCTCGGCACTTCTTGAGGCATACTTTGGTTTCGTTACTGGCGGCGATTGAGTCTGCGCGTCAGTTGATGTCCTGCGCATTGGTGCTCGGGTCTCATTTGGGAGAGGGACTACTTTACTTTTTGTCTTGATTGGGGCCCCGAGGGGTTTTTTGGTCGGGGATTTAATGGGTGATGTTTTGGATGCTGGTTTACCAACTTCCCATTCCCCAATACTTCGCCTCACATTTGAAGTCTGTGATGATGACCTCGACTGTCTCTCTGTGACGTCCTCGGTGTTTGCAGTTCCTGGAGAAGCATCCATCGCTTTTTTAACTGGTGTTCTAATTCCAAGCATCTTTAGCCACTAGCTGTTCAACGTTCAGTGTGTTGTAAATGGACACACTACGTGAGTACAGGTACAGTTAATAATAACTCCTAGCTATTATCACGTCAATACTCCAATCTTACACTACCAATATACCAAGACTAGGGACAGGCTGCTGCTACAAAATCAACAATTTCTGTGTGGAAGATGGGTTGACGACGGGAAGGATGGGTTTGGTGACAATCGGTGTACTTAATCCGTCACCACACAGATTTTCTTAACTTGCAACTCTATTCCTGTATAAAATGTTTCCATGTGACTCCATTTGTAATTCTTGATATGTTCAATGTTAAGAGAAATTCCTGAACTCATAACACAAGAGAGCTTGAGTGCCAAGGTGCTATACTGTGTTTACAGTACTTTTGTATAAGGTGAGATTGTACTTCTATCGTTGTAAACAAAAAAAAAAGTAAATCCAAAGAAATTTTATTATTATTCAAATAAGATTGTATTTTAGTTACCGTGTTAATCCAGCCCGTAGTCTGTCGACTGCCTATATCGCTGTTGACCGAAGATCGATTGTCTATCGGCGAGTTTGATGTATATATGCTTTGTTGACTGTTAGGACCCATGAGTTCATATTCTCCTGTAAGTGTAAATACTACTTCAGTTATTAAAAATATTATATTTCTAAGCAAACGATTCTGTCGTAAAATATGTTTCGTTTTATGTGAGCTTTTGATCCTCTTGTCTGACTAACCTCTCCCACTGCTTTCATATTTTGGTAGGGGGGTGGCATACAGGACGGTAGGCAAGACGCTATCTACGCACAGACAGCGTAGCGTATCTGCGCGTAGATAGCGTGTAAGTACATGCACAATTAATACAACTTACAGAAGGAATACGCAAGTCTAGATAAAGTACGCAAGTTGAAAGATTTATTAAACACTTGTACCATTAACCATAATTGTAACAACTAATATTATGGTGTTTGCGACTTCAAGTGTACCAAGTGAAGTGCTAAATGCATTAAAAAGTACCCATCAAACTTTAATAAGCTCTGTTTTTCTACCAAATACTGTTGAATAAGCATATCACAAATATATTCCCCCACTATCCTTACCTCCGATATCACTGCTTTTTAAGTACTTCTTATCAGAATGCATAAGTTGCCAGAACTTGATCAGCGATATGATATCTTCTCTCAACGCGCCTGAACTTTTCGCTGGACATTGTAGTCCTCGACAGAAGTAATCTAAACAAGCCGAGTAGACTCTCTCTCGAAGAATGTTGCGAGCCAATGAACGGGGGAGAATATCGCCTTGAAGAAGCGAGAGACCGCAGGAGAGGAGCCTAGAAGAAATTTTTATATTTAAAACATTAATATATATTTTTAATATAATTTAAAAACATACATAACAAGACTCGCCAAACTTATTCTCTGCTATATTGAAAATGTAAGATAGAAAGAGCTTCACACGATTTTAATTACAGGTTAAATGCTCTCTAGTAGCTAACTACTAATTACGTATCGTATTGTATTGCCTATATATAATACCATACTGATTTGCATAAAATGTTTGGCACTACACACACAGTACAGGAATATGGAAACGCTTTCGTGTCTAAACCAATAAACCGATTTTAATCATTCTTTCACTAATGAAATTTTTTATTATTAGCGAATAACATAACCTACCTTTTTTGCCGCGATAAGCAATCTAGTATACAATATTAGCAGAAAGAGTATGACAAATTCTCTGCTTCAATCATTTTTATATTTATTTGTTAAGGTCACATACGTATACTAGCAACACGTAATACCATACGTTGCAACCATTTCACAAATCTATTATCAACAATTGGGTAGTTGACTGTATCATAAATAAGTATCATTGCCCGTTTCATTAAAACAAATATAAAACACCTCAGAATATATAATTATTACAGATTTTTATTACTGTTACGAATTAAAATGGAGTAAATATTAAAATATATTGTTCAATTAAGTAGTCTAAAACTAACTCTAATTGAGTAGTATGTAGTCTAAAACAGTGACGCAACTGCACGGATGGTGTAGTGGTTCAAGCGGTCGTCATGGCGTTTTCTACTGTGCTGAGTGTTATGGATTCAAACCCCACATGTTGTCACACAGTGGACAACACTGTAGTATCCACAAATTATTGTACCGAGTCTGGGTGTTCCTTGTATACGTTTTTGTATGTTTGTAAAGACCCCCGTAACACAGGATATATTTCCAATGTAGGCGTTGTTATTTTAAGAAAAAAGAATTTCTATACAGTACATTTTTCATATAAAATTGTCGTTTTGACAAACGATAAAAAAGGTTACCTGAATCTAACTCCAACAGCGTCCACATGCCTATTGATATGATCTCTTACATCGCCGACGGTGATCGGTAGCGACCTGTGTAGCAAGCTGGCCAACATCTCAACCTTTTCCAAGCTATTGTACTTGGCCGTCTCGGCCACTTCAGATAAATATCTAACCCACACGGCGTGCGGCGCTACGAAGGGTGGACGTGGCTCTAATTGGGCACCTATAATCGTAAGAAATAAAAATTGAGTGTTTAATAGATAAATCAATCACAAATTCAGAAAAAAACAGTTAAGTCTGGTGTCACAGGAGTCCAACTAAAATGTTTTTGTTTTTTTTTTTTGGATAAAGCAAAAAAATTGGAGACAGTCGCCGAGGACTACCGACAGAATTGAAAACTTAAACCTGTATTTTGAGTATTTTATAAAAAAAAATTGAAATGGATTGCAATATAAGTCCTTTACAGAGCATATTTACATACAGAAGATTTATATTATTTTCACATCATATATGCACAACAATAGCTACATCGCCCGCTACAACGCTTTTCATCTCTCTGAGACCGTAACGTCCAACATCAAATACATTGCGCCGCAGGCACACGCGCCTCAGCCAAGCGTCCATACAGAGAGCACCGTGTATAGCGTACTTTGTTTAATATACGTTATATATATAGTTTCATGTTTTTTTAGTCACCCGAAAAGTACTCAACACGCCTAAAGAAGATGCCACTTCAAAAAAAAGTTTATAAATTTTCATATGTACTACAGCAAGTAAAGTTGAATTAACTATCATTTATAATAAAAAGGCTTTCTTTTAAGGGTGTAATTCAAAAATTTATATACCTTCATGTGCAGCCAACGGACTGGTCTCTTCGTGTTGTTTAGAGAATAAACCCATTTTTCTATCGACTGTACTCTGCCATGCTGCGAAGATTTCTTGTAGTAATCTTATCTCCAGATCAGGGCGTGCTGTAGTCAGCCACTGCCAACATTCCACTGCTGAGGTCACTGCATCTTCAGTGAAAATTTCTACTTGGGACCAAGCTGGAAGATTTATAGAAAGGTTAATTTATTTTAGTTTCATCATCTAAGAGAGTTTATGGTTTTTCGTGTTAAGAAAATATGACGCATGGGGATGAAAGTGCTTTTAGGATAGTGTAAAACTTCCTAGAATATACATTTATATAAAAAATATCTTTTCATAAATGTACTACTCGTCTTTCTTTACTGCGAATTAGTGTCACTTATTCTTTGAAATAGGCGATATATACATTTAAAAAATTTTAAAATTACGCTCCTAGACCGCAATTGGTTCGTGCAAAAATCTGCAGTCAAAAGGTTAATATGAAATTAACTATATAATTTCTTGAAACCTGATTGGTCAGAAGGCAAGACTTGACTGATGTGTAACTATTTTCTTAACACGAGTAATAATAATATTGTTGTGTATAACCATACTTATTTATTTCTAAATACGTACATATGTATTATAGACAAAGTACACTCAGATACAGAACAAATTATTGTGTTCGTCATACAAACATTTCCTTTGAAAGTGAATAGAACTCACGACCTCTGGCTTAGAAGTCATTATCACTAACGACTAGATCAATGGGGCCGAATGGAATATATGAGCACTGACCGACGGCGTGCAGCAAAGCTCGCGCAGTCGGGGAGGTGTGTGCGTGCGGCGAGTGGTGTCGCGCGTGTACAAGCAGCGCTGTAGCACGCCACAGCGCTGCTCGGTGTGCGGTCTCGCTGCCGCTGGTGCAGGCGTCCCGCAGCGCTGAATGCAGCCGCGCGCCGCAGCGCCACAGCGCTGCCTCGCCGCCGCCCTCTGCGCTAACCGTGCCCGCTATCTGCGTACAAACACACGTATACGTACACTTACAGCACACTAAACTAACCTAGGCTTAGGTATTTCAATATAGGAAAGTGCTAGTACACCTAAAAGTATACCATGGGATATGCACAGCAATGGACGAACACATGCACGCGCAATCAAGTCAGCTTCTTATACTTGGTAATGAACTGCTATATGACTTCATTGTTTTCTATTTTCAACATATATTATCGATAAACTTTTTCCAGTGTCAAAACGAACCGCGGTAGTTCGAAGTGTGACACAGAAATAACTCAATTTCAATGTTTCAATTATAAGTTTTTTTTTATACCACGACGGTGGCAAACAAGCCTACGGCCCGCCTGATGGTAAGCGGTTACCGCAGCCTATGGATGCCTACGGCACCGAATATTATTTATTTCGTACACCGGCGTATTAACGGCTGTTGATATGAAACTACTAAGCGTCTAATATTGTTACTATCTTCAAATAATAAATATATCATCTAAATATTATATCAAAATAAAACACAGATCAATTCTACTTTTAATGATTTTTGATTTTAAGTCAAAATAAATTAGTAATTATATACTTACTTCGCCAGCATACCGACTCCTTTGCGACACGACAGCTAACAACGCAGCAGAGTCCTGCGTCACGCACAGCGGTCGCTTGTCCAGGGCGGCCCGAGGTAAGGGCGCCGACATTCTGTTCAACCCGGCGGCTCCTAACAGTGCGCCCGTCGCCAGGGCCAGGCCGCAATGATGCCACAATGTGGAATTTGGTACCTACCCACATGAAAATATAGTTGAGAATTTCATACCCAGTAATGATAATTGACGTTTAAAAACATATCACCGACGTCAATGTGCTCATATGTATAACGAACTGTAATTCACGGTATTTATCATTCCTTAATTTGTTACCTTTACTTAATTGTTTTTTTTTTATTTTTTTTTGGTTTCTAATTTGAATCGGACGTAACGGGAAGTACACCTTCCCAAACATAAAATAAATTTTCAAAACTGTAGGTAGTAGAGCCACGTTGATTTCAGAACGTACAAATTCTTTAACTACTACATTACTACGCTACAGTACTACCCTCTCACAGAAGACCAAACTAAAGCGACAGTATATTTGTTGTCGTCTTTCGTTGGTGAGTGCGAGACCGGAGACCCATTGATGCAGGCGTGACAGTTATCCTGGTAAGTGTATGGTCCTTACACTCAGACGATGACTGTCATGCCTTCTACGTCCCCACGTACGACGTGAAAAAGCGTCTCACTAGGCCGCCATAGTGTGAGTCACCATACTGCATTGTCTGCATTCGCAACGAATATGGTGACTTCCATTCAGGGATTCTATTCATGCTTTCCACCAAGCAATAGTAGTGCTAATTTTTTGAAGCCCCATTTTTTATGTTCTTTTGAAGGAAAAGATCTTTATATGCGTTATTATTAATATAATAGTGTTTAATATACCTCAATAATAATATTTTAGGACATGGTACACAACGCTCTTTAAATAAAAAAGAATATCTTGTACTAAAACTATATTCTGTAAGTATTTATAACATTAGAAGTAATCAATTCAGGCAAACATTTCCAAACGTCTGCCAATTATGTTATACTCCAGGTCACAAAATAACAAAATGTTATGTACTAACCTGGTTTAGATATTCTTGTAAATGAGATCGAGTAGATTGTGGTGCCCATTTCATCGCCTCTTGTACAATACCGTGACAACGGTCCGCGAAATCTTTCACTATACACTGAAATTACATACACACAATGTATTAATTTCTATGAAATTCTACCAACGCGTGATAAAAAAAGTCAACTTAATAATTCATAAATTATTTTACAGATCTTAAACCCATTTGCAATTAAGTGACTTACGCTATGTAGAGTTACACTATGTAGGTTTACATATTACACAGTGTTCGTGTATTAACGTGGCACTATTGCTAAGTTCGATAGTAGTATAGATTTACAACCAAAAAAAAAATGTTCGTGAAATTTTAAAATTTATGTATGGTATTTTACAATAACTTAGATAGCCTAGAGTCTGGTGCCTGATATACGTGTAAAAAACATTACAGGTCACTAGGTTTCTGCCGTTGCAATGAACCTGTATGAGGCTATTTCTGTATGATATAAAAGTTTAGATGAAAGGAATTGAGACACAAAAGATAAAGAAATAAAAACATGAAGAAAAAAAAAACCGCTCTGTTAGACTTAACGGATCGATATTTCCATTCACCTATATAATATATACCTTTGGTATATAAGTGCTACGCATTAAAATGATCACTAGTAGCTTCATTACTCCACTGCTGGACATAAACCGCCCTTCGAAAGGAGGTTTTGACTCTACTATACCCCACTGGTCACAGGGGTTGGTACAGCTTTGATTTACGTTTTCCTTCTTTTTGCAGGGATGTTGTCCTACGTAGTTTGTGCCTTTAGTCGACACTCACAACACCCATGGGATAAATAGGGGTGGTATTACTCTGTTTCGTTAATCCATTACTACACGGATGAAGGAGACGGCTGTTAAGATGTTATGATATATTGTATTAAATTTTGCAGCGTAATCCTACTGCGCTCACCTCTCTTCCTTCTAAAGTATCCTGTAGTTGCAAAGTGAAGTCGGTTAATGGTACTTTCAGTAAAGGTGTTTCTTGATTAGCGTCTAGTTCCAAACTAAAGCTTAGTACTTGAAGAATATCTAGCATTGACCACAGCACCTACAAATTTAATTCATTTCAAACATAATAATCAATTACTATAATATTGTGGATGAATGAGCGTTAAAACTCTCCAACGTATAGATCCTCTGACCACTGAGCTGATCGATCCTACCAAAATTGGAATAGAGCAAGAGCCCGTGAGTGCCAGACCTTCGTCATTTTATAAAAGCTGAAAGTTCTTCTATGTGTGTCCCTAGTACAGGTAAGAATGATCCCCAAACATGAAGCTGAGGCAGCGGTGGCTTTGGCAGATAACAGGCAACAAAGGTATGTAAAATTCCATCTCAAATTCGTCATAATATAAAACTCGATTTTTTTATATTTGATTCATAATAATATCAAAAGTCGCGTTGCTCATTGCCAGACAGTTAGTATGGTTCCAACCCTCTGCCGGACACCCCTAAACTATTATAATTTATAATTATACTTACGTTATATTATAAAACCTAAATTTAATATATAATTTTTTGGGAGCCTATTAAACTATGTTTATATAGTAGCCGGACAGTTTCGAAGGTTCTATCATCTTGCCAGACGCATTCAAAGTGAGCAGTAATCGGAAGAGCAAGGAGCGAATACAGTAACTAAGCGTTATATTATAAAACCTAAATTTTATATATAATTTTTTGGGAGCCTATTAAACTATGTTTATATAGTAGCCGGACAGTTTCGAAGGTTCTCTCATCTTGCCAGACGCATTCAAAGTGAGCAATAATCGGGAGAGCAAGGAGCGAATACAGTAACTAAACGTTATATTATAAAACCTAAGTTTTATATATAATTTTTTGGGAGCCTATTAAACTATGTTTACATAGTAGCCGGACAGTTTCGAAGGTTCTATCATCTTGCCAGGCGCATTCAAAGTGAGCAGTAATCAGGAGAGCAAGGAGCGTATACAGTAACTAGTGCGAATGAAACAGAGCGCTTAGTCTATTGCGGGATTTCACTGCGCACCCATTGTTATTAATTTCAAATTTTGCAGTTTATTTTTTTCTTAATCCAGAAATTTCATTAATTAATTTTTACAATTTCAATAACAAATATTTAAAATAATACTGAGTAAAATGTTTCTCATACAATGTCAATCATATCGAAAATCTAATAATTTAATTGATATTATTTTTCATTTTTAAGAAGTTTATTATTGTCAATGCTATTAAAATTATAAAGCCAATGAAACAAAGTAAATCAAATATTAGTGTTTATTATACCAAAGGACACATTTTTTTAAGATAAGAAATTTACAGAGAAATTAATTTATTTTAATTGAATCTAAATATTTTCATCATTTTCATCGTTATCGCGCGCTCACTAAATCGGTCCACACGTTAGCAGTTTAAACGTCGTAAGTGCTGCGAGTACAATTCGGACCGCCTTTGAATGCGTCTGGCAAGATGATAGAACCTTCAAAACTGTCCGGCTACTATGTAAACATGGTTTAATAGGCTCCCAAAAAATTATATATGAAACTTAGGTTTTATAATATAACGTTTAGTTACTGTATTCGCTCCTTGCTCTCCCGATTACTGCTCACTTTGAATGCGTCTGGCAAGATGATAGAACCTTCGAAACTGTCCGGCTACTATATAAACATAGTTTAATAGGCTCCCAAAAAATTATATATAAAATTTAGGTTTTATAATACGAGTATAACGTTTAGTTACTGTATTCGCTCCTTGCTCTCCCGATTACTGCTCACTTTGAATGCGTCTGGCAAGATGATAGAACCTTCGAAACTGTCCGGCTACTATATAAACATAGTTTAATAGGCTCCCAAAAAATTATATATAAAATTTAGGTTTTATAATATAACGTTTAGTTACTGTATTCGCTCCTTGCTCTCCCGATTATTGCTCACTTTGAATGCGTCTGGCAAGATGATAGAACCTTCGAAACTGTCCGGCTACTATAAAAACATAGTTTAATAGGCTCCCAAAAAATTATATATTAAATTTAGGTTTTATAATATAACGTAAGTATAATTATAAATTATAATAGTTTAGGGGTGTCCGGCAGAGGGTTGGAACCATACTAACTGTCTGGCAATGAGCAACGCGAGTTTTGATATTATTATGAATCAAATATAAAAAAATCAAGTTTTATATTATGACGAATTTGAGATGGAATTTTACATACCTTTGTTGCCTGTTATCTGCCAAAGCCACCGCTGCCTCAGCTTCATGTTTGGGGATCATTCTTACCTGTACTAGGGACACACATAGAAGAACTTTCAGCTTTTATAAAATGACGAAGGTCTGGCACTCACGGGCTCTTGGACCAGAATGTTATGATCCGCGTGAGAATTTTCAAAGCGCGATGCAGCACCGCATTTTTCTTATTCATGTATTCGGACAGGCGGATCATCTTACGGTACACCCGCAATAATCAAATGTTTGGTGCCGGCTATTGAGGTGGGTTTATAATCTTTCCTTAAATGGGCAATACCTTTGAGACTTGATTATCACTACAGTAATAATGTCAAAAATCTAATGATCTTTTCAAAATCTGTTTATTTGATGACTTACTCGACAATTCCACAGAAGATGAGGGAATCTATCAACGAGTCCAGCTAACCACTTGTCAGCGACCCTTCTGATTTGTTTGTGTATATGATTGAAGTTAACTAAAAGGAACTGCGCGTGTCCTTCTAGCTCCCTCTCGCGGGACTCATCCTTGACTTTGTCAGACATCACGTCCAAGAATTTCTGAAACACTTTATCCCCGACACTGGGAAAAGAAAACACAAAAGAGATAAAATATGCACGATCTATATTTATGATCAGTATTTTTTTATATATTTTGGACATCTGACACACAACAAAATCGTATATACTTTTTTTTTGTACATTTTACATAGAAAACACTCAAATTCCGAAACAAATATTTTCATATCATACAAACATTTGGTCCAACCTAGAATCGAACCCGAGATCTCAAGCACAGTAGTGGCGTACTCTACCACTGCACCCCTCAGGCAGTTTAGAATAACTAGCTTTCTCGAGTTACTTCGTTTACGTCTCTCAAAGGGAATACACGTTTCTCGTTTTAATTGATATGGCTTCTATTTGTAATGGTGAGATTATACAAAACCTTACTCGATAAATGATCTATCCGACACTATAACAATTTCTCGGTTCGAACACGTAGTTTCTAAGATTGGAGCGTTCAACCAAATGAAAACAAAGAATCTCTAGCTTTACTAATTTTGATTCGTCAAAGTGAACTATTCAAACCTCACCTTGGCTAAAGTCTGAATATAACAATAAATAAATAACATTTTAGTATTTTATGTATTGGGGTGATTTGTTGAAATAATTGAGTTTAACTTTTAGGTAGTAGAGCGACGCTGATTTCAGCACGAACAGACCAGCTCACCCGGGGTAGTACTATCCTCTCACAGAAGACCAACCCAAAGCGACAGCATCCGTGCTGCAGGGGTGACAGTTGACGTAGTAAGTGTGTGAGCCTTGCACGGTGTCTGCAATGCCTATAACGTCCCCAAGCGTGCCGTGAAAAAACATCTCACTAGCCTGCCATAGTGTATAGTCACCATACTGCAGGCGCAATGAGTATGGTGAATTATACATGCATGCTTTCCATCAGGCAGAGTAGTCACTTTAGCAGGCTCCTAAAATGAAAAATATATAAAAATATACATACCTCGCAACACATTGCCACATACCGGTCTTGTCCTTTTGCAAGGTTGAGTCGCTCAGATACTCAATAATTGGTTGTAAGCTGGGCTCGGGAGAGTTACAAACCCTAAAATATAAAAAATATTAAATAAATATTTTGTATATTTGACACACAACGCCATCTGGTCCCAAACTAAGCAGAGCTTGTACTTGTTTTTTGTAAATACATAAATATTATGCACAGAAAACACCCAAACGAATCAAATATTTGCAGATTAAACAAACATTTGGTCTGAGCCAGGGTTCGAACCAGAGACCTCAAGTACAGCAGTCGCATTCACTACCACTGCGCCACTGAGACAGTTTAAAAATATTATATATGTAGATAATTACGTATTAGAGAACAATTATACACATACAATGGTCTTTGTAGTAGACAGTCGATCAGTTTTTTTTTTCTATATTAAGAACTCTACTCTGCCTGATAGAGAGCATGAATAGAATCCAAGAGTTGTGGTTACCATACTCATTGCAAATGCAGACAATGCAGTATGGTGACCCACGCTAGGGCGGCCTTGCGAGATGCTTTTTCACACCCCGCTTAGGGACGTAAAAGGCATGACAGTCATCGTGGCAGTGTAAGTCTACCTTCAGTATGCTTGACAGATAATAATCATTTGCACGTTTCCATTAACAGTGATGCCTGTACCATACTTCCTTTGTATCTTTAAGGCACTTATTAAAAGGAGCTCATTATAATCCTTGTGAGGCAGGAGAAAAAGCTTTTTACGGCCGGCATACTATGACGTTTCTTCATTCATTAGCCGTGGGAGAGCTTCGAGAAACAACGACCGGCCGTAGTCTATCAAAGTCAAATCCCTGCCTTACCGGAAATCGGTGTTAAGGCATTCTTTTCTTCGCATATTTAGTTAGTATTTCGACCTACTTGAGACTCAATTTTCCGCCCCCCTTTCCACCTAGTTGTTAGGGCACTGCTGGATAAAGGCCTCCCATTAGTAAGGAAGTTTTGGCCTACTATACCACCATCGCACGTAGGATCAGCACGCTGAAGTGGAAGTTGGCTGGTCATGTCTCCAGACTATGTGATAGTCGCTGGACCCTAAGTGTGCTAAAGTGGAGACCGTAATTGTGCAAACGTGGTGTAGGACGTAGTGTGGCTGCCAGCAGAGAGATGCGGATTGCCCAAGACCGGGATGGCCGACGCTCCTTGGGGAAGACTTATGTTCAAAAGTAGACGGCGATAGGTTTGTAGATGTCGTAGGTTAGGATAAGGAAACCCTGAACCTATAGACGCGCCGGTGTTGAGGCATGGTCTAACGGATGGTCTATTGACACCGCCTACATCACGCGATACGACGCAAATCGGATGACTTCGTGCCTCGTTGTATACTTGGCATCTACTGACCTCCTGGTTTACTTTGTGTACCCAGAACAAGTTATTGACACAATTATTTGGGCCCGGGCGGGAATCGAACCTGTGACTTGGTACAGTTTGATTTGATACCACGCTCACTAAACGGGTTTGCATAGGCTTTTTTCATTTATTTTTCTTTGCAGTGATGTAGCCCAGCGTAATTTGCTCTCTCAGTCACTTCTCACCACCTATGGGATGAATGGGGTGGTAACACTCCGTATTCTAAATCCGTCACCACACCGAGACATGTAAACAAGATCTATGAAACTAGTTTCTGGGATCGCTAAAGATAACTAAGAAATCTTACCTCAAAGTCTCCAGCCAATACACACTGAGTAGATACATGCAGGGGGCAAACGTCAGCTTATTCACAACAACAGTGACATCTGGTGGATGATCGAGAAGGTTCGATATCTGAGTTTTTAACTCTTGAAGTTCGTTCATAGAAACAGAATCGTTTCGTACGGCGGACGTGTATTGGAGCTCGCGCATTTCAGATCGTAGAGATGTTTGCGAAACAAGGAAGGGTGATTTTACTGCTATCTCTTTTACACCAGTGTACCACTCTAGTGGCCATAATCCTGTGAAATGTGTCATTTTTTAATAATATTTTCTACTTAATATAATAGAAATTGTCTTTTTTTATAACACAAATTCCATTTGTTTTTTTTTTTATTTTTTTTTAAACTTTTATTCAATTCGATATATTAATCACAACATATTAGAATTTCAACACATACATGTACAAATCTAGTACTTTAAATCACGGAAACATAATTCCAGTTACATTATTAGAAACACACAAAAATGTATCAATTAATTAGTATTATATTTTCTAAACAACCTGCAAAAAAAAAATGTCAAAAAGCAATACTGAACGCAAAATCTATAACAGTCAGTCTCAGAGTCAGTGACTGAAAAAAAACACTTTATTTTCACTCAAAAGCATTAGCTACATACGTACTTAGAAAATAAAATTAACTAACAGTGCCTTTTACTGTTTCCTCAAACCCTTTTAAAAAAAATAAAAAGACTCAACTATTCCACACACTAAAAACTTTTATACAAATGTTTGTTCAAACTTATTAGACTGTTAAAACACGAGTCGATCTAAGATAATTTCACCTCGTACACTAAGATTTGAAAGATTAAGTTTTTTTTGATTCGGTAGATACACACCATTTGTACGAAGAACAGCACAGTACCAAGATTGTTGCAAATTTTTATTAGTTTATTGTTCTTATTTTATAGTTATATTCTATTTTTCTTTTTTTTTATTTTCAATAAATAAATTTAAAAGTTTTAATTGCTATACGCTATACGAGGGGAAACGATCGCGTATCGGCCAGTATTAACTAGACTATAGACAATTTAAAATGGTGCCATATCTACTTACTACATTTTTATATCTGAAAACCAAGCTTTGTTCGGTATTGTATTGGTAATTCTACAAGATAATAGATTCACAATTTACCAACTGCTTTTGTTACCATTCCTAATTTTGTCACATAGCTAAGTGGCAAAACGGGCCTATTAGACAACGCCATCTACTGAAGTAGCTTTTGCGTTGCTGTGTCGGTAAAGCAGTATTTACCTTCGTGTTCTAATAACACTGTAGCAGTTTTTCATTGCTTGATAACACGGATAAAACATCGTTTTCTAAAAATGAAACCTAGCTAGATCGATTTATCACCTCCGAAACTCCCTGCATACTAAATTTCATGAAAATCGTTTCGCCCTTTTTCGAGATTCAGATATAACTTTTTAAGAATTGTGTGATGACTAAGAGATAAAGAGAAAATTAAGATTATATTAAATAATAGGGTACTACCCCATACAATATTTGAAAATTGGGCGTCTAAACAACTCTGTCTACCTCTACAGGGATATGTGCGAGTCTAAGTAATAAAGCATGAGTCATATTTTCTTAAGGCAATATTGGTCTAACTAATAAGTGTGTCACCTAATGATGGCCACCGCCGACCATGGACACCTGCAATTCAACAGTTACAAGAGCGATGGCCACCGTTGAACCCCTCCCTCCTAAAATCAGGGGGAGTTTGGGCGTTAAAAACATAACAAGATTATTATCAAACAGCTTGTAGATGTGTAAATATAGCACCATTCTCAAACAAAATCATGATAAATTAACAACACACATCTAAACTCTAAAAGCATGGTTACTCACGCTTTCGCATAGCTAAAGGCGTTGCCATAGAAGAAGAGATAATAAGACTGGTAAATACATCTATATAACCACAGTTTATATATACATTTATAAGAACAGTGCTGAGATTAAAGATTAGATTTGTTTATGGTGCGTGCACGGGTTCGGACATGTATACGTTTTGAAAATATGTGTCTATGAAAAAAAAAATTAGTTTGCTTTTCGTTACAACTCTGAGTTAAAGCCTAAGATTGTAGGTTCGATTCACGGTCGACATAAGTAATAGTGTGATAAGTACCCTTCAGTCTTTTGTTCTGTTTAAGTGAAATTTATCTATTCACTCGCGTCTGTTTATGAACAGTACCATAGCTCCCCTTATTTTGTGAATAGACGGCCGATAGTAGATCCAATTTATTATTCGATTAAAAATATATGAACACGCTTTGGTAATTAAACTATTTTGGTCTTTGGCTTTTATATCTACGTCTACAGTCTATGTATGTACATATAAAGTGTACAATGAAAGTAATTTAGTAAAATCTAATAAATACATATTGATATGTATTTATTAGATATTTAGATCATTAGCAATTAACATAACAGGTACTTTTTAAATCATATGGTATACAGTCCAAACCTGCACATTACACCGTCATAGAAAAATATTACTTAGCATAAATTTACTTCAAGGGTAATTGAAATATGCACTTTGAATAATAAATAAAACAATTGAATAAAAACTTAACAAATATACACAATGATAATTACCTGAGTCAGCTGCAGTGAAGCCCATGACGACGCAATAGAGCCAAAAATCTTTGAAAAGTTTATGTAAACGAGGTTTCGGGTTTCTGATTGGTGGCAACCTTTTTACCAGAACCTGTGAACAACGTGATGCTCTAAATTAAAAACAAAACTTGTGACGCAGAACGTATTCGTAATTTAAAATATGCTTAAGCACGTCGGCTTAATGCTACTTCGAACTTAAAATGGATGAAAAATTGAAAAACGACCGATTATCTTACTATGAATATGTAATATGCAGAGATGAACAAAACATACTGAACGAAATTTTAAATATGGAGTTTAACGCATATAAGAGCGAAGGCCTACAAAAGAAAAGGTGAAGGGACAGCATGCTAGAGATGCGGCTAGAAAAGGAGTAAAGAGTGAACTGAGAAGTAGCAGAGCAGAAAACTTATTGTGCATACACCACATAATTTTGATTAAATCATAAGAGATGATGGGTTGAAGATGAAATAACAGTAAATCTATATTAATATTGTAAAGCTGAAGAGTGTGTTTGTTTTGCTTGGTTGAACGTGCTAATCTCAGGAACTACTAGTCTGATTTGAAAAATTCTTTCAGAGTAAGATAGCCCGTTTATCGACGAAGACTAAATATAATCACGGTACGACTAATAGCAGCGAAGCATCACTGAAATCGAGACGGATTGAGAACTTGGAGTGTCACCACCCCTACTCATACCATGGGTGTCGATGTCAACCCACACGGCCAGTATGGTTTAGTAGGCCAAAACCTCCTTGCCGCCAAAGGAGGAGAGGAGGAGACGCCGTTGTCCAGCAGTGGATTATTAAAGGCTGCTTATGATGATGATGATTAAAAAAAATGTTACGAAAACGAGGGCAAATGATTCCTTTTGAGAGCTTCCATTTTGACATTTATGACAGAATTGCTCCCCTTCAAAAGTTCTAAAATAACATCGTGGCTGCGTATGTCTATGTTTTAAAATTGGCTTTATATCAATGTATAGTATTACATTTTTTATGGCAATAGACCATAACGCTACGATCAAAAGGTGACGCAGACGAAATTGCGCGGGTCAGCTTGTTATGTACACGAAAACGTATATTTTATGAAGATAATATGATCTGTGTATTTCCAAAGTTGAACACTGTAATGGAAAACAGTTTTCTTTCTTTTTTTTTAATCGTCCGCACTAAAAATATTCCTGTGTCGCGGGACTACTTGTGTCTACTTCATGTTGTCCCGTAGAGGGAGGGTGAAAATGGGACCAGTTGTAGAAGTTCTTTAGAATACTCCATATGATAAAGACGATAGTGGGTTTCATAAAGAAGACTCAGATGCTCAGGCGTGAAGAACACTCTCACTCTGTTCAGTATATCCAGCTTCTGCGAGGCCGTCTTAGTAACGCTTTCAATATATCCTCGCGGGTTGAGATCCCGGCAAATATTACTAAAGTGGGAAGGGGAAGAAATGGAGACGCTTTGGTAGAGAGACAAGTTCCTGTCGTTTTTCCTCAGCGTCCGCTAACTTGGCTGTAGGGTGACCATAATATCGTCCATGAACTGTGCTATCGTAGTGTCTGGTGCATCAGAAGGTGAATAGTAGAAGAATTACAGTAATGTTAACATATATAGTTACGAATAACACATATAGCATATAAGTATACTTACAGCAATAACTGGTATAAGAACGCCCAAATTTCCCGCGCTCCCGGACGCTTTAAGCACGGGGGCGGGTGATCGGTCCGTTGCCCGTTCACCTCCTAATCCGAGTTGAACAAACAACTCCAGCAATCGAGTCAGAAGCTCGAGTCGAGCGTTCGTACCTCGCACATTCGCAGCTATGTTGGCGAGAGCGTTTAAAACTGCTCCGGACACGTGTCTAGAGGAGAAGAGAGATGAATGATCAAACCATATCTACTATTACATATCATATTAGTTATTCATATTACTTTGAGGATTTTGCATTATTAGTTACAAGTAGTTGTATAAGTTATAATTGTTATTGAAATTATTTTTATTTAATTTTTTTTTATAACTTACTCCCTACTTATTTCATAATTATATTACATTAGTTATAATGTAATGGTTTAGCCATTTTATCGGTACATCATTTTTATCGAACTGCTACCCAATAAGGGCAATTTTCCCCCGACTTCAAAAAAAGAGGTTCTCCATTCGACCGGATATACTCGTAGATATATACTTTTTAAGCGTATTGGCGGGTAACTTCGTCGTTTATAAACCGATTTGATAACTTTTATTTAATGAACGAAATACAAAGAGAAATGTAGAAATAAGGCATTTATAAGTACCCGGACATCCATCTTATCACAGAAAAAAAGGTAATAGTCACGATAGTGGGAAGAACAGTTCGGTAGGCTATGGCAGTATTCTTTCAAGCACAGAACAGGCAGAATAGAAGGAGAGCGAAGAGAAGAGAACGTCGAAGTTACCCAAAAGTACTAGGTGTAATAATAAAGACTTACCTGTACTGCTTCCTGTCATCAGTGTGGTGATATGCTGCACTGGCAGCCTCCACGGTGATGACTGTAAACATTCGCATGATCTCATCGTGCGCTGGGCCCTCAGGGCTTGCGAGGGCCATACAACCGAGTTGGTCTACTATCAACGTGTCCAATGATGATGGTGCACGACATAGCCTGTGAATAGTTAATAAAAAATATTTGTATATACCAGTTCTGTTTGTTTTTCTAACTTTGAAAATAATCCATTCATCAGCAATTTATACTTCATTTTACCTTTTTACCAATTAAAATAAAAAATGTTTAATGGGTGCTTGCAAAAAAATCTTAAATTGCCAAAATTTTAGGTTTGTAGCGCAAGCAGTTAAGGTTTGGCTAGTTCAAGCAGTAGTTTGGAGAGAAGCGTCTGTCTGAAATACGGCTAGCAAATGGGTTAGAGTGAGAGAGAAAGAGCCTGCCTGCCGCTGCCGTATACGTGAAAGAATGAGAAGCCAGACTGGCGCCGTAACGTGTTACGTAACGAAGCAGTTTACCCTCCTATAAGCAGTTATCACTTCAAAATTTAATGTTTAGCAACATGCTAGTACCAAAGTTGGGTAATGTTATGTACATATGTTATACTAAAGATTTTGTAGTAAGTGTTTTACATATTTTATTTGAAATTTGAAAGAAATAAATAATAATTTCAATAATTACCTTTGCTGGAAAAATTGCAGTATGGTGTCAGTAGTCTTTGGTGTATCTTTTAACGCAACGGCGACGTGGCCTAACATTATAACTATATTCGTACTAATTAGCGAAGATTCACTGAAACAATGTAATTTAAATATGAGTTTCTTTGTTTTGTGCCGCTCAACTAGTTAAGGGATTATTATGAAAGTTTGTGAACACATTGTTAATGAAAAGTAATATTCCAAGAAAATATATACAATAGAAAAATATTCTTCAAATAAAATTCTCGTAGAAGCTTCTTCATTATGAAATGAATTTTAGTTCAACAATTGAAGATATTTTTAAAATAGTTTTTTTTTTTTTTAGTTTATTTTTTTATTTATATAAATTGGGTCACTGCCCTTTGAGATCAGTATTAAGAGATTTATTAAAAATACATATTTCAAATTACTATTGTAAAAGAACAACTTTGATGTCTCTCCAACATAGAAGGAGTAACTTCAGTTGATGATGAGAAGGTGTAGATAAATATAGAATACTCATGCCTATTAGCAAATACATGAGTATTCTTTATATCACGATTCAGGATTAGCAGTTACTCTGTAGTTCAGTGTATCATCGTTAGATGGTGCTGAAGTATATTTTTTTATTCATTGATGCAGTAGTCGCCACAGCATAAATAGTAATAGATAATGTAAAGTGCAGACGATTGTCTGCGGAAAGATAAGAATATGAGAAGCTTCTCTTACCTGTCGCTTGTTTCGGCAGTAAACAGTCTATTGCTGACGGACCCGACCAATGCTGGGACACAGTAAGGGTCTACGGTCAGAGCCGCTTCTAGCGCCACACAGAGATTCTCTATAGCAGCATCTCGTAGTTTCTCGAATGGTGTAGACTTAACAGGGACTCCAGATTCTATTAAACCTTTCAACTCTTTTCCTTGAACTGTAACAAATGAATATATTAGAATTTTGGATTATTAGGAGCTGACAACAAAGACAGTATAGAGTTCTTAATTTTTCATGATTATTATTTTAAAAACATACTTTTTTGATGTAATGATTGTCGATATTCTAATATAATATTGTTACGGTCGCTTCATGTTGAGACATGCCACTAATGATTAATCAAATGTTTCGGAAAAAGCGTGAACATTTTGGAAACCTCTACAGTAGTGTATTATATTCCGTGGTGCAGTATAGATTGATTACAAATTTAGAATTTTTCGAGTAAAAATAATAAATAATTTAAATAGTCTCGCATGTTTATGTAAAAGTAATGCAAGTAATGTGTTATTTACTCACGTGTGACTTTCATATGTTCCTTGCCGGATTTCTCTAGCTCCAACTTGTGCAGTTTGAACAAAATCGGTGAAGGTGTTACCAAAAAGTCTCTAAGACAGTAAATCGATGTGTTTGCTATCGATGGGAATTTTGTTGCTAGTTTGCCGAGGCCCTGTAAATACGTTCAAATTTTATTACTTTGAAGTGTAATTATTTATTGAACAAGTATAATAAAGTATTTTGGGCATGTTACGTAACAGCATTGAGACTCTAACTAACACATAGGCTGCTTGGATAGAATTCTGATCACTTATTGAACCGCTATAGGAAGTAGTTCAGTACTGTCTACGTTAATAAATATCAATTATTTAATATCGAATATTCAATCACCTTGCCTACCATGCTGTCAAGTCTTTTTATGAATTCGATGTTATACTGCTATTTTGAATGGGCTTTGTTTTAAAATTTCCCTTTTTCTTGCAGTGATGTTATGCTGCGAAATTTGTTCGCTTAGTCACCTGTTATGGCGCCTGCCAGTGTGGAATAGTAGACCAAAACCTTCTTTCGCAGGAGAAGCTTATGTCCAGCAGCGGACTATAAAAAACTTTTGATGTGTGGTGATACTGCTTTTTTGCGTAGTTGCGCCCATAGACACTTTCAACACAATTTATGTACCCCTGAATTTTAGACCTGTGGTAACATTACAGTTCTTTGTGAGCCCATGATACCGACCCATATGATATGATAGTAAGTGGACACCTACACACCTAAATTTTTGCCACCTTTCTCAACATCTATGATACTTACTTCAAGACAAACCATCAGTAATGGCATATGTGCTAATATCAGCTTGTGATTGTGATTCGAGTTTATCTTCTCCGTCAGACGTCCACATAGAGAGTCAGCACCTGTGATCACATACACATTAACTGTAAAATATACTCTAAGTTTATTTCACTGCTGACTTATTTACAAATGCTTATTTTACAAATTGAACTCTTGAACAAGATGAAAGCGCTTGTACAAAACGAGTATGTTCGGTAGTTGGATGGTAGTTGAATGGCTAACTTCAGTCTATGCGACTTTTTCTAATATTATATGACCTTGTTAAATATCTAAAGCAATCTTATATAGCATATTATTAAACAAAGAATACAGAGTAGTTAATACAGGAATTGTATGAGGTTAATTTCATTAGATGACTGTATTGTCATATAAGCCGTCGTCCTAAGCGTTCGGTAGAAAATAGGGGTTGTAATATTAATTTTATTGCTATGACGATGATCGATTCCTAAGCGATTTCGGCCACGGCACCCAGTCTTAATGGAGAACAACCAAATACACGGGAGATACTATAGTGCACAAATGCCGCAAACACAGGTGTACTTTCTGTTCCCTCACTATCTTAATACGATGGAACGGCTATCCGGCATTATCCGACTCCGGTGAGAGATATGAGAGAGAGAGATCCTCACAGAGGAACGAGGGTTAGGACCCCAACTTCCAAGCTCCGTGCTGTTATTAAGCATTTCAATAATCAGAAACAGTCAATAACGCTTTTTGGCCCAACCCGAGGAATCGAACTCGAGACCTCTTGATGATAATAGTGTACACTAACCACTAGACCAATGAGGCATTTTATTGTTTTACTGAAAAACTAAATCAAGACAAATACAAATTGTAACACGTAGGTAAATCAAAGTTTAGAGCGATGAGGAAACATATTACCAATTACGCTAATTGAAGAATACGAGCGCACTGAGCACCGATACCGTGTTTGATTAGTATAATACATGTATTTAGTAGATTAGTATGCATTGTGTCATTAATTTAATGATTTTTTTCTATCAAACTGACCCCCCTTTAAATTTAATTTTTATATAACATACATACTTATGGATACCAATATATGTTATATCAAACGTTAAACACATTATCTTCCAAAGGATATGGATAACGAGATTTATTTATATTGTTTTTTTTTTTTGCGGTGTGTGTAATACAAGTAGGTAAGTTTGGGTGGCTATCAGTCGCAGTAACATAAAGCGATAAGTCACAAATACATGTTGTATATAGATATAAGGTAATCCTAGCCGATTTCGGTCACGGCGATCAGTCTCAACGACGACCCGACAAATACGCAGATATTATAGTGTACAAGTGTGTGCGCAAACACAGGTGCACTCTCTGTTCCCTCACTCACAAATCCGATGAAACGGCTATTTGATACGACCGGGCAGAGATCAAGTGCAGAATCGATGCCTTTACGTATTCTCCAAGGCAGGGGGTTAAGACCACAACCTTTAAACTCCGAGTTGTTCAGAAAAACTCAGGAACACTTCTTGGTCCGACCCGGCAATCGAACCCGAATAGGAATATGATATGGATGTATGATAAAATACAGGAAGTAGTTAGTGAAAAGGGTCACTCAATCGTCACACTACTTGATACCTATTAATATAGTTAGAGCATTTATAAGAGCTGGCATCTGATAGTCGGCATCAACTGCAACACCAATACAATACACACATTACGATAACGACGAGATTCTAAAGTCATTGAAGTCTAAATTCATGATTCTAATTTTAAAAGTGTCGAACTTTCATACAACTGATCAATTCTTATTTAAGCCCGCTAGGGGTAGAATTTCCAAAAATCTTTTCTTAGTTTTGTTTTTTATTTACAAAAGACAACGTACGCATTACGTATGTACTTGTAAACTGTGTCGCGGGGGACTTTACAAACATACAAGAAACGAACACAAAGAACACCCACACTCAGAACAACAATTTATGGCTCCCAGTGTTGTCCTGTGTGGATTTGAACCCACAACACTCAGCGTAGTAGAAAACGACATGGTGATCGCTTAAACCACTGCACGATCCGTGCAGTCTTTTTGTGTTAACATAAGTTAACAATATTGCAATATTTACTACTTGTTTAACTTGCAAGCAATATTGCGTGAAAAATACACGTTACAATATTAACTTTAGAATCTCGTGAGAAATAATTTATTATAATAAATTAAGACACTAGAATATTAAAGATAATGTCAATAGGAAATATCACAAACATATTTTAAAGACAAATATAAAGAGGACATTTACAAGTAGGTATAGCTGTCAAATTTAATCTCTAAGCTTTTTGACAAATACAAATAGAATAACATATTGTTACCCGTGTACCATAATTCTTTTAAAGAATTTTAAATCTTTTCAACTTAATAATAAAGTACATAATTACCTGTTTCATCACCAATAGCCCAGACAAGGAGATCAACGCACGCCGAATTAGCCATCACATTGACTTTGAATTTGTTTACAGTGGCAAAGTTGTTTTCTCTGTCCTCTCTTTCTGATGCATCGTGATGTCGGCTCTGAAGTTCAGTCTGGCCACTTAGAAATAGACATTTTACAAATTCCTGTAAAGATAAATGAGTTCTTATCAATAAAATTAAACATCTAACTATACACACTAACTTTCCGACAATAGTGTTTACCAGTATGTGACTTAGACCTGTTAGTATAATATTTACAGTAATAATAAATATATAAGCAATATCCCATTTCCATTATCTTGTTTATCTTTCTTTCGCATATATCCCCAAGCTAACTATTAAACCCCTAAAGTTGCCAGCAAGTAGTACTTCAACTCGAGAATAATAAAGAGTCCTCAACACTCTGCGTGGTGACGGATTAGGAATACGGAGTGTCACCATCAATTTTCATCTCATGGGTGTCGTAAGAGGCGACTAATGGAGCAAATTACGCAAGACAACATTACTACACAGACAAAGGAAAATTTGTACCAAACCCTATACTGACCCGTCTGGCGAATGTGGTATAGTAGACCAAAACATTCATTCTAAGGGGAGACTTACATATGTCCAGCAGTGAACTGTTAAAAGCTGTTGATGTAATGTGTGATGTGACACTTCAACTGTAGTTATCCTTTTTTTTTTTTTTTAACGTGTGGAAACCCCCTCGGGCCGTCACCCAACCGGGGTGAAACGCTGCTGTTACAACATCCAGATCAACTGTAGTTATCCTAATGCGGGGTTTTAATGCACCTCTACCTACCCTTTTCGAGACATAAGAGTGAGTGTATAAAAGAAATAATTACCTGAACATCTTTAGTGAATGGACCAGGTAGATCTTTTTGATGCTGCAGCAGTTCTCTCAGCAGAGTAACCATAACCAAGTTTAAAGTTTCAGAGAATGATTTGTATGGGAATACCTAAAAACAAATATCTAAACTGTATTAAAAAATACATCGCTTTTAATTTGAAAACCATAATCTATACTAATTTTATAAAGCTGAAGACTAAGTTTGATTGTTTGTTTGGTTGAAAGTGCTAGTCTCAGGAGCCAATAGCCCGATTTGAAAAATTCTGTCAGTATTAAATAGCTCATTTATCGAAAAAGGCTGAACATTTGGTAAAGTGTTGGAAAAATGGCGGTAAATATTCCTTTTGAGAACTTGCATTGTATGTACTGCATAGATGCTTAAAGCATTAATCCCGTTTAAAAGTTCTAAAAAAAGTCTGCGAAAGTATGTTATCCATTACGGTTGGCTCACTATAACCTTTTTATCAGCAAGCATTTAGCAAGATCCAAATAGATGTAACAAAGTATAAACTCAGTTATTGCAATTTATATACACATTTATGTCGACCTCAGTTAATATGGCCAGAATAAGATGATAAATAAATCATACGACGGCTGTTCTTTACCTGAATTTGTCCTGAAGCGTATATATCTTCAGCCTCCTCATCCAAAAATGCCAATAAATCTTTAGTCAGAATCTTTTTAGCTAGTGATAGAATTGACTGTAAATATGTAACGTAAAATTGGACACTACTTCTTTTCTCCGGTGATTCTGAGAACCTCATATAAGGAAACTGATTGAAACTTGACCCAAATTTATGAAAGAAATACGTAGTAGGATCGTAAGGAACTGAATTATAACTATGTAGAGACCCGCGTTTCAAAGTCCCGCCCGTACTGTCAACAGTATCACTTCCATTTTCCAGAATACTTTCATTGTTTGCGTTCAAATTCCCTGATAATGACCTGGGAATGATTGGACGAAACTGATTGAACTTTCTTTTCTTATCCAAAGTAGAATATTCGAAGTTAGGTTCAGGTTCTTTGTTTTTCCCTGGACTCAATGGTTGCGGGAACAAACGACAAAGAAGAGGAGGATCTACTGTTGAATACCGACCCATGGATCTAGCAAGACCTATTAAAATCGGTATGGCACTTTTACAAAGTTGAAGTTTAGATAAAGTACTGCTGTAATCTCGACTTTCGTGGCAATTTATAACGAGTTTGGTAAGGTTGGACATAAGTTCAATTTGAGCCGTGATGATTTCTTCCCTGAGAGCTGGCTGCTTCGTAGCCACATCAGAGAGTAAGGTGTTAAGGCAGAAGCTGAATTTCTCCGCCATTGGTATACCTGAAACAATAAGGAGTGTATATCATGTGCAGTAGTCAATAATCACAAGCGTATTTAAACACTTCTTTTATATATATGCAACACACCCTATAAAAGGGCTACCTAATGCACGAGTAGTTTTGTTAGAAAAACACCGCACACAGATAGATTGTTCACCGTTTACGAGGACGAAACTGCAGTTAAAAATTAACGTGAAAATAATCATAAGTCAATAAGTCCAACTGAAAATAGACCGTGTTATTACGATATTTTTTTATACCAAATGGGGTTTTCCATGATACTAAAATATATAATTAGATATAAAATTCGGGGTAATTTTCCAAAGTAACATATGATTGGTTATTTTTAGTAACAATTTACTATTATATCACAAACAGTATTTATGGTAGGGTTTTATGGGTGATGGCGTGACCTTGTTATATATATAATTTTTTATGCTAGAATTAGCCCTGAAGTAAGGTAAGTATGATATTTCTAAGATCGAGAGTATGACGAGTTTTTATTACAAGAATTGACCTGAATTGATCTGGCAACATCTACGGAAAATGTGATTATCGGTGTCTAGTAACATTAATATATCATGTTACTGTAGACAGTTAAATCACTAGGGTATGTGTTTATCATTTTATTACTAAATTATACAAGTGACAAGTGACGATGACTTGCGTTGGAATAATTATTATTATTATATGTTGTTTGTAATACGATTAGAGCATAAATTACTCATTAATTGGTAAAATATTCAACCTCCTTACAACAATGTAGTAATTATGTATGTCCTTGCTTGACTTAGTTATGGCGTGCTATGTAGTTAAGTCATATCACGCGAATGTCATGACAAACGTTTGCTTCATCCACGACTGTTATATAATTAAAACTAGTATAATGCAGACGCAACAACTCGTATAAAGTACTCTTTTATTTAATCGTTTTGCACATAAAGTACCTAAAATCGTAAACTCACATTAAAATGGTACTTAAATAAAAATCTGGCAGCCAGAATTGGTCTCACAGTTTGGATTTTTATTTGCCAGCGAGAAGTACTTGTAAGGCCTTTTAATCTGGTTTTATGATTTAACTATGAGAAAAAATACGGAGCATTTATTAATTGACTACGAAAAGAGGGAGAGGTTCCATAGGACTGCATTCTTTGCTGTAATTACTTCAGAATACCGCCTTTTAGGGGTCGATTTGGATTTATTTTTTATTTGGGAGAATATAATTACTATATTATTTAAAGAGTGGAATATGAAAAAATAGAGTATATAGGACGATATAAACGTAGCAGGTTTATTGCTTAAAAAATGATTAGGTCAAAACAAACCACGATTTAACACAAAAAACTTATAATATGATTAGTTTATATGAACTAGGGTAGTATCTAGTGTATCTAGTGCGAGCATATAGCTAAACAACAATGGATCGTTAACCGAGCATCTCCTCGCTTGCTGTACGACTGTGGCATTAAGAGTGCTAAAGTGTTATGTGTATATAATATAAAAATTATTTAATCATCACACTTTAGATGGAATCACATAAATAGACACTATTATTATGAAATGTATAAAAGCGAATGCTTCACAAATAATAGGCATACACATACAGAACTTTTATTTGCAAACTTCGCAGTAAAAATTCGAAATGTTTAAGAATTTTTTTGTTATAATCGTTGTTGTGTCCATGTTTGGATGTGTGAGTATGTTAACCTACAATATTGATTTGATTTAGATGAAATAAAGAATCAGTGTCTGAAGTTTAGGGTAGTATGAAGGGTCGAAAAAGTCCGGAGTGTCAGCACCCCCATTCTTGTAAAGTGTCGTAAGAGCTGACTAAGCCACACCTTTATTTTATTTTGACCAAAGTATTGACCAATTAAAGATCTATAAATCGTTTTAATCATAGTTTAATCTTTCAAATAAATTAATACGACTTTTTCAATGTTTATCACGTTTTGTACTATCCTAGCTATTTTAATTTATTTCTTTTTATTTCAGAGTATGCAACAGGGGGCAGGAGGAGGTAATTTTAACTTTATCTAAAAACTCAAAAGAATATAAGATTAAAATCATATTTTATCAATTTATTTACAGTCATTTAACAAAAGAGATATGTATTATTATTGAATTATAATGCTGTCAGCATTTAATTGTTCTTAAATTACGTTGTTCAGATGCAGGTGCTGGCGCTGGATTTAGTGTTGGTGGCGGTGCTAGCGGTGGAGCTGGTGGCGGTGGCAGTGGCAATGGTAAGTTAAATGTATTATATATGTGTCGTTAACGGCCGATTCACTCGAGGTTCTTCTTCCTAGCCTTTATTATTCCCAAGATTACAAGTATTTGCCGTCGGCTACTAGTTCAATCGCTTTTATCTGAATATTTGTTTTTCCACGGAGCGACCGGTATTGAACCTACGCAAGCCTGAGAGCGAACTGAATTCGAAGCTTGAACTGGTTGTCTATACATTTGAAGGCAATGACTTTCCAATGACAATTGCCATAGATGTTAATGAAAACGGAACCGACGGCTTAACGTGGTCTCCGAGGCACGGAAGTGTAACACCGGCAAAATTCAATACTCCAGGCTGTTGTTGTTCAACTGTCTTGATTCATCCGAGTTTATATTCATTTAATTTGATTATTTACTTATTAATATTCATACACAAAAATGTATGATGGTAGTTTTCTGTAAATAGATTCTACTTTAGGCTTTATACATATAATAAAGTTGTTAGAAGTCGATGTCTACGTTAAAGATATTGAAGAAAAACAAATGAAGGGGGACTTTATTAAAGGAATAGAACCCAAAACAGTTTATGGAATGTTTATGATATGTTTGTCTGTTTGTCTGTGTATTTGGGCGCTCTAATCCCAGAAGTGACTTAACCTTAAACTTCATTTGTGTCTTTTGGCTGAGATGATGATGACGAAATTTCACATAACATTTAGTGTTTGTTTTATTTTTGGAATCGGTTGCCTAATAAAAAAGTTATATCAGTTAATATCAATTGTAATATATAGCCTATGACACAATTAGACTGTTTTTATACTACAAACTGTCACCTACTAATAAGTGAGTTTAACCACCTGCAACTCAAAAAATCGTTAGCACCCTTAACCTTTTGGCCAATTTGAGTTCCTGTAACCTAACTTACGTGATGAAAAGAGAGAAAAGAATTGCTTAATACCGGCCAGTATCACTCCGGACACTGGTCGAGTATTTTTCTTGTTTTTTTTTTAAGTTATCACATTTGCGCCGAAGTATAGCTCTCCGATAGTAAAAGCGTCTGTGTACGGCGATCGGCGCTCTCAAACAAAAAGCAAACTCTATGGCTTCCTTATATTTTTAATTCAATATATTTATGCCTCAGTTACAAATCCTAGTTAAATTCAAAATTTCATAGGTGGTGCGGCCGGTAGTGGTGGTGCCGAAGCGAGTTTTGGTATGAGTGCAAATACAGGAATGGGAGGAAAAGCTGGAGGCTCAGGCAAATAAGGCCTCTTAATATGTCATACAATGCATTTAATGCATCCAGGTAGTGAAATTATTTATGTTTAATTTTTAACTTCAGCTAAGTGTAGTGGTCTGTTATAAGCTTCTGTAATGCAATGTGTGATATAAATGGTCATATATTATAGCTAGATAAATTCAATTTGAAAATTGACTAATTAATCTAATAATCTAATGTACTGAACACCTTTTATTTTAACCTGTTTCTAAGCAAATATTTGCATTGCAAATGGCTGCATGAAAACATTTTATTATATAATATATATACAAATAAGACCTAATATTTTTTTTTACAGACATTGCAGCACTTGTCGTAAATGGATTGTTCTTATTTTACATATTCGAAATAAAATAAAACATGATAAAATAGCATATTAACAAGAATGTTTTTTATTACCTGAGATACTAATGAACATTTATTTACGTGCAGTATTTTTTTAGTTTCTTTTTACAGCATTTCTGATGGTTGACCGCCTCGTTGTTCTAGCGGTTAGCGTATATGACTAATGATCTACAGGTCTTGGGTTCGATCGAACCCAAGCTTAAAATTGTTATTGAGGTTTTCTAAATAGAGAAATAGTTATAACAGGCCAGAGTTACGAAGTTGCTCCCGAATCTTTACTCCCGTGCCTCAGAGAGTAAGTATAGCCGTCGGTTCTACGCCTGATCTCTACCCGGTCGTATCGGATTGTAAGAGTAAGGGAACAGAGAGTGCACTTGTATTTGTGCATACACTTGTGCACTATTATATTTCCTATATACTTAGTTGTCTGATCGCCGTTGAGATTGGTCGCCGTGGCCGCGTCTGCTACGTGCTAATCAGCTACATCATTTCTGAAGGTAACTAAAATGCTGGTATACCATAAAGAGAAGATTTTTATTAAGAAATTTTATGATTATCTATAGAAAGACTATTGTTTTATCTACATAAACTGTGATAATGAAAAATCACTAAGGTAGTAAAGACACGCAGATTTCAGCACAAACTGGCCGGCTTGACCGGGACAGTACTACCCTCCCTCAGACGATCAACCTAAAGCGACAGCATACTTACTGTTGTGTCTTATTGGTGAGTGTGAGACCGGAGGCTCATGGACACAGGGGTGCCAGTTGTCGTGGTAAGTGTGTGCAATACAACGCCACGATGATTGCCAAGTCTTTTACTCCCCCAAACAAGGCGTGAAGAAGCTTTTTGCTAGACCCCCATAGTGTAGGTCACCATACTACATTGTCTGCATTCGCAATGAATATGGTGACCGCAACTATTGGATTTTTCCATCAGATAGAGCAAAATCACTTTGGTAGGCTTATAAAATAAAAGAAAAAAAAATGGAATATAAAAGGTACAGTTTTTTTTTAATTGTTATACATATACGAGTATGTTACTAGTAACCTGTACAATACAGTATTGTATATAATACCTAGACAATGTATTCTCGTACAATACCTAAAAAATTCAGGTAATATATTAAATATTATTTATTTTTTACTTTGCCTAGGTGTTCTGTACAATACCCAATGCCATGCCGGTAATGTGCAATCTACAAGGACAGGTCAAAATCAATTCACTTAAACTCATCTAAGCCAAATGATTTACCAAAATCTATTTATTTAACACATTTTCGATAGATTTATGGGTACTCTATACAATTCTTAGGAATTGTATTAATTATCTAGCTAACATATTTAATGGACAATAATATTTTATATATTGCCCGGATGCCCCAGGTATTGTACGTATTGTCTAGGTATTTTATAGAATACCTGTATTATGCAGATTGCTGGTAATGCTTGCCCTTTCTCATTTAACTGGGAATAAATATGACACAGAACAATAAATGTAGCAGTAGTATAGCTCTTGTAGCTCCTAAGCAGAATGACAATGTTCCTCAAGTCTATTTGCAATCCATTTTTACATGACTGTGCCAAAAGGCGGTCTAGTTTTTGAGAGTAATACAGAAACATAAATATGTTTCTGTATTACTTGTAGTTTAAATGGTTTAATGGATTTTGGTTTTTTAGGTATTGTTATATTTGTCTTAATTTGGAGAGTGATACTGAGTATTTAAAATTTTAAGTATATATTTAAACTCAACTGGGATTTAATAGTTTTCTTGTTTCCAATACATTGTAATATATAATACTACCTCAGTGGCACAGCATTAGTAAATATGACTGCTATGCTTGAGATCTCGAGTTCGATTGCTGGGTCAGATCAAATGTTTGTACGATCTACAAATATTCGTTTCTCAGTTTGGGTGTTTTCTATGTATGACATGTATGAATTTACAAAAAAAAAATTATATAAGTATTCTATTAAGCAGTCTAGTTATTACAGTACAAGCTCTACTTAGTTTGAAACTAGATGGCGTTGCGTGTCAAACGTCTGAAATATTAATTTGTTTACTAAAATATTAACTACTTACGGTCGCTATTCCTAATTCTTGAGAGTGGCTCCTCAAATTGTGCATTTGTTAAACACTTAAGTACTTTCAGAAAATATGGCAAGAGTTTATCTTGATGTTGAAAGCCACTTTGCAAAAAGTATAGTCCAAGGGCTATGGACGCTTCTTGGCTGCGTGGATTTACTACAAATGTACTGCTGGCTTGTGGACACAGCATGAACAGAGTATTCACCTGAAATACAATAAATTTATATTAAGTAATACAATTTACTATAATAGATTTATTTATATAAATTAATATTCCTTTTACTATATCTATATATATTAGTTGTAATATTTAGTGTCGTTTATTTTATTTTTAAATTACAAAGGAAATATTTAAAAAAAATACATATACATTAATTCAAACGTAATATATATATAATAGTTAGTTTTTTTTTCTTAAAGTAATTAATGTGACATTAGAAGTTTTAACTTAATTAAAACAGCATTAAATAAGTAGAATTTACAATTAAAATTATTATTAAAAGCTTTTTATTAACTGTATTGTTAATATCATATGACAAGATATTTTAATTCAGGTTTTAGTACCATAATTGTCTATGTAATTGTTGTATAAAAAAGTATTCCTAGTATTTCAAACTCATTTAATTTGACACATAAACATAAAACAAAAATAAAAAATAAACAATGAGATAATATATACAAAAAAAACAAATAATTAATAATCTCTATTCAGATAATGTTTTAACGACACAATATTTATGAGATTGTTTCGTCTAATAACAATTCACAGATGAATCACCGCCCTTTTTGTTTCGTTTCCCAGCCATGATAACATGCACTCTCCTAAAAGTGAGGTCATACAATTGTTTTCAATGTTAAACAAATAGATATATAATTTTAAACATGTATTTACAATGTCATTCATCGGAGCTTGATAACAAATTGTCCTGACTTTAACTTAGTACTAAAAACTTCACTTAATAGATGACTATTCATTAAACAATCCATAGTTTCAATTTTTGCAAGATTACAAAATACGTGTCGTAATTTTACCTTCTCCCATGGTGTTGGGTTTAAACTAGACAAACATCGCGCTAAATGTTGCACTGTTTCCCTGAAGAACTCGTTTTCGTCCATAGCTTTATTTATAGTACATTTGTAAACATTTTATTTTAATTTTTTAGCAATATTACGATCGACACTATCAGCCGATTGTACTTTGACAGTTTGTCAATATATATTACGTTTCATTACACTGACTTTAAATGCGTTCCATTTCTCTCTTGTAACGGAACTGTCAATAACTTCGAACTTTTAGATTGACAAAAGATCCTTGATGTTTGTTTTATGCCTTATCTTGTACAGGTGTCATTTATAATCGTCTATGCAGGTTTTCTGCGGTCATTGATCGATGTTACTCCATGCAGTTGGTTACGTCATTTGTGTTACTGAAATCAGTTCAACCTTGTTATTCTTTTAATTATGAATGATTTTTAAGCATCATGCGGTGAATCTTTATGGTATAATGTATACGTTTAGAGTCCCGTTAGTACTGGAACTAGACTAAAGAAAGGTATTATGGAGGTAGATGAAAATCGTTTACGTGGAGCGGCTTCAAATTTTCTATATTTAGGAATTTACATATATGGATAGGACTGTATATAATAACATAGATAGCAGAGCCACGCTGATTTCAGCACGACCAGGTCAGCTCGACCGGGGAAGTACTTCCCTCCCACAGAAGACCAACCTAAAGCGACGGCATCCATGCTATCGAGTTTCGTTGGTAATTGCGAGACCGGAGGCCCATTGATGCAGGAATGACAGTTGTCGTGGTAAGTGCGTGAGCATTACAATGGTACGATAAATGTCATACCTTTTACGTCTCCAAGCGGGACGCGAAGAAGCATCCCACTAGAGCGCCATAGTGTGTGTCTTCATATTGTATAGTCTGAATTCGTGATCAGCATGGTGACCACAACTCTTGGATTTTATTCATGCTCTCCATATGGCACAATAAAGTCACTTTAGCAGGCTCTTAAAATAAAAAAAAATGTACTAGCTTTTACCCGTGGCTCTGGCCGCGTGTATGCCGGCTATCGTAGTAAATAGTAAGCTATGCATAATTCTGATGTGTAAGCTGTTTCATTGTAAAGTTCCATATAATCCGTACAGTAGTTTTCGCGTGTAAGAGCAATAAAACATTCATACATTCTTACAAACATTTGCATTTATAACATTTTTAAATGTTATAAAATATTAAAAAGTTTATCGGTATAGGTTCTAGGTATGTTAACAAATTTTTAAATTCTAATAACAGATTTTTTACCGTATGCAATCGGGAGAAAAAACCTACAGGCATCTGAATTTATAAAATTTGAAGTATTTCAAATGTGTATGTTTCATAATAGATCTTCTCATGGGGATGAGATGGTATATCGCGGCTGAAAATAGCCTATATTACTTTCTAGCTTCTTATCTCCAGACACAAAAGTCATACCCTAAAATCGTTCCGTTATGACGTGAAGAAAAACAAATATACAACCAAAAAACTTATTTTCGTGGTCTTCTTATTTATAAGATCTCTTTTATTTATGAACGTAATTCCTAAGACGATCCAATTTAGCCAATCACATTAATTGTCAGATAGTTTGATCGAATTTTGCAATATGCATTATTTTTTTGATGTTTAGTACGCCCCATCTTTCTAGCATTGAGACATTTTACAGAGATATTTTTAGTCCTTAAATTATTTGAATACTCTGAATTTAATCATAGAATCACGCAATTTTTTTGGATCAAGTTACCGTGTCGCCATTTTGACAGTTAATAACCCCACTAGTGCATCAATCTGCATGTATTTTTTATTTTTAAAATCCTTTCTACTAGAAAATGCAGTACCAAAAATTAATATAACACATCTGAAACTACTAAGCTAAAAAAAGGATAAAAATCACTAACATTTCCGTACGACTTTAAACGCGGCCATTTTGGCGCGCTTATTCTGTGATGTCAACTCATGTCAACACCGAAGTATTTGGTCCACAAAGTTGCTGAGTTATTTTTTTCTAATTGAATTATTATTATTAAAAAGTAAAGAAATACTTATTATAATAATTGTAAAGATAATTTTAACATAAGTAAGAATAATAAGAAAAAAGATTAAATACATATAAGAATATTTTTTGCTTAAGTAAATATTATTAATAATGCAAACACACACACTTGTTTTATTTACAAACTTCGACGAAAGAAAAACCTGTTTGACAAAAAGTCCTAGAAGATATTCTCAATAAATAAAACATATAGGTACAACACATACAAATGAAAACATGTAATTTAATTATTAAAGAAATATAATTTATCGTTTTATTCAGAATTATCTGTACCATATTTATAGAAATAAATTTAATAATTTTACACAGATAATTGATAACTTAATAGGAAAAAACTGCGAAACAATAGAAAAATGTAATCATAAGAAACCATACAAACAACTTGTTGACAGATCAGAAGGTATCTGAGAGTAAATTGATGTCAAGGTTTGTTCCGCCTATAGCGTCGCATTTTAAGAATTTGCGAGTGGATATATTACTAAATTTCACTGTTAAATTGTAATTAATTTCAAAAATAATTATATGGCCATGTTTTTTAGTGGGAAAGTAAACCATCTCATTGTTTTTGGAACGAAGTTCCTTATCGCGCGTTGCGAAGGAGGCTAGAAGGAAAAAAATTAGACGAAAAGTTGTCACGACACTTTTTGCTATAGTGTAGTAAGCTGTGCGGCGTGCACATGTTTCTCTGTCTGTCTCTCTCTCTCTCTCTCTCTCATAGAAAGCAAGCCAATTATTTTCGTTTCGTCTTTCTATTTTGCTTTGAACAGTGTACTGTCGCGACGATTATGTTTGTTTTGTTAAGTTTATACAGGTTTTTTGTACATAATAAATAATAAAATAATAGAAAATAATAACAATAATGAATACTGACAGTGTTTCTGCTTATTATTTTATAACTTAAAAGAAAAAAAAATCGTTACAATTCCTTCACTAATTAATCGAAAAGAATTTCGTTCCATCCGGGAGTCCCTTGACACCTCCCAACTTTTTTTTAAATTTTGTATTAAGGTGGACTTTCATGTAATCGTAACAATTGTAATAGTTTTTAACTTTGAACTGTAACTTTAGGATCAAATATTTTTGAGAGTTGATCACACAAAATTGAAGCAGTTCCAAAATCTGACTGGCAACTATTCAAAAGTAAGGTTTTTCTTGTTACTTTTATTTAGCGTGGATAAAATGACTTGTTGTACACTGAAACCTAATACCCCTTATTTGACAACCAATGTCGGAATAAAACAGAAATTTGTACCACTAACGTTTAGGTCAATTTAGTTACAAATACTCCATTTATTTAATGTTCTATAGATACAAAACTATATACTACCACAATTTATACGATCATACTCAGGTTGATAGCTAGTAGCAGTAACATTATGCATTATTAATATTTTAAAGAAATAACATAAGACAAATAATATTTTACTGGAAAAGTATTACAGTTGCTCAGTCACAGCAGCAACATAGTTTCCTGAGCTCACAAACCCGACTGAGTTCTAAAGATTTATTTTTATAATATGTAATTTCATTATTAACAACATTGAAACAGGAGTCCAGATGATAAGTTAATAAAAATATACGTATATCTAATTAAATAATATATGCAGAATTGACATAATTTAAGTTAGTATCATGCAAGTAAAACTTATTATCGAGACTATTGCCGATCACTGCTAAACGAAAACCTCCTCTGAGGAGACCCTATCATCCTCGTCTTGGACAATTCGATTTCGTCCAACTGCCAGCCATTAGCCTTGGACTGTCGGTCTATCACTATCGTGCCGCAAGGCGCTTGTAAAATTCAATAGAGTAGATTCAAATGAAATTTCGAACTTATTCCAGTGTAAGTGATTATAAATAACCATAACGCTATCGAATAGAACAAAATTAATCATGTAACAACTTAGAGAATTCAAAATCTAAGAGAGGATGGTAACCCAGTGAAATTAGGTAAAAAAAGGGGTCAACCTCGGAATGAAAGATAATAAGCTGGAAATTGGTAAAAACCTTTGTTTTGTTACCCTAAATATTGTCTCAAAAGTCACAAATGCTATCGTGTCCGCGTCTTAAGATATTGAAGGTCAAAGGTCACAAAAAACGATTTTTCGCGAATATCTCGGTTCCTATTGCTTAAATGATATTTTCACCTATTATGAAAGTTGTAGAGTATAAAATTCTCTACAACTTTTGTCTAAACTTTTTTTTTATACGATCAACCGTTTTTGAGGTAGAGCGCGAAGAGTGCGCAGCGTACAGTCATATATGAGCTAATGCAGGGTCAAGCGTGAGTTACGGTTATCAGTACGTTGTATAAAGTCAATTATTGACAAAAAAATTATAATTATTAAGCAATGCCCATTATTTCTGTACTTATTCTTAATTATTTATATTTAATTATTCAACTATAGTATATTATTAATTCTGGATTATCTATTTTAGTTATATTTTAAAATAAAACGACATTATATATGTTTCCTTTAAAACGTGTAAATTTTTAAATACTTATATAACTGGAAATACTTGTCCCTACCCTATGATCATTTCTATTTATAGCCGGGACGGATGTTCTATTGTATTCAAGGTCACTTTCTCTTTTAAGGGACCACTTTGTATTATAAGAGCCCTACGTATTGTAAGACCCCTAAGTGCGAGTGAGCGCGGTATATACTCGCACGTTTTATGGTTTCGTGTGCAGTGAGATATTAGTTTAGATTATTCGTTAGTTTGAAATTGTATTTTCACAACGACGGACGTACGGTTTTAAGAGCTATGGCTGATTTCTGTTTTATATGTGATAAGTCACTTTCAGAAGGTGTTTCTGTGAATGTCGTACATGGTTTACAAACTTTAAGAACTGCAAGTATTAAAAGGAATGATGGACATATAAACTATTTAAATACTTTAAGTTCTGTAAATGTGCATTCCGAGTGTCGAAAAGTGTACACTAGCAAAAATGTTATTGCTGCATCGAAACGACGCACAGAAGAGAGTGAACCTTCAACTTCAAGTGCACCTCGTAAAAAAAGAAATGAACCGTTTCATTTTAAAAATTTGTGCTTATTTTGTAGCCATGAGGCTAATGAAGCAGCAGAAAGGAAAAAAAAACATAAGTATCGACGGACAATAAGTAATGTAAGTACTCTTGCATTCAAAGACAACGTAATTAAGAAAGCAGAAGAACGAAACGATTCCTTTGGAGAACTAATAAAGGAACGTATACTTTACGAGTATGATTTGATCGCTGCTGAAGCAAAGTATCATACTATTTGCTATACCAACTTTTTAACCCGTGTACCATCTGCAGATAAGAACCCTTGCCAAGATGATCAAGTCACTCAAGCAATGAAGGAGATTTTTAGTTATATAGAAAATAATGCAGATTCTCAATTTACTTTGAAAGAGCTTAAAGATGTCCCTACAGAGTACATGCCCGACGATAAGACAATTATTAAAAAACTACAACAAAGGTATTTATTTAACTGATATAATAATCACCAAAAAAATAGGATCATTTACAATTATATCCTTCCGTGATACACAGGTTAATGTATTATCAAAAGCTTGGTACGAAAATAAAAAAAGCACTCCTGCAGAAGAGCGTTTACGGATTGTAGAAGCTGCTGCGGCTATTATTAGGGAAGATATTAGATCATCTGTCGTTGAAACTAAGACGTATCCACCTCCGAATAAAATGCTAGATGCTAAATTTAGGATTTGCTGCATCATATAGTAATACCTTACAGTATGAAGTTTCAGCAGTTTACCATCCACAGCCTCGTATTTTATCATCAGAGTCAGGTGCGTTGGTACAATATGTTGGAGACAATGCAGATATTAATGTCAGTACTCTTGACGGTAATAATACTCTTCACGTTATGGGAATGATAAAAATAGTTACTCCGAAAGATGCTGTGATTTATGATGATCGCATAAAAAAATGTACAACTAAACCAAGTGCAAAGGAGTTGGCAACAATATCACATGTATCTCTTTTAGCATATGAAAAGCCAGTTGTACCTGGGTATAGCAAGATTCAAGTTCAAAATGTACATGATGATCAAGTACTAATTGAAAAAAAAATTAATGCAGTTGATTTTTTGTGGTTATATGGAAAATGGAAGAATTTTTCACCGTTGCCAGGATGGAATGGCTATCTCGAACAACTTACGGAAAATAATAAGAATTTTTCAACTTCTCAGGTTATATTTCTACCTTTCATTGATCATCCTGCCAGTAATTTAGACACAATTTATACCACTTTACATTGTGCTATAAATATTGCCAAGTCACATCAACAAAAAACGTGCATAATTACATTTGATCAACCCCTGTACTCTAAAGCACGTGAAATGGTTGCTGCGTCAGATACAAACTCAGACTTGTCTAAAACAGTTGTCAAACTAGGAGGATTTCATATGCTCATGTCTTTTCTTGGATGCATAGGATATGTAATGGACGGTAGTGGTCTCAAGGAAGCTTTAAGCACAATATATGCTACAAATTCGGTCGACAAAATGTTGAATGGTCACGCTTATGCAAGAAGTATCAGAGGCCATACATTATTACGACTCGCGTTATCAATGAAGATTTTTGAAGAGATGAAGATTGAAGGTTGCGTGTTAGATGAGTTAATTGAACAGACAACTAGTCACCATGTTTCCTACGAAGATGTTGAAGGATGTGTGACTAGCTCGAACTCGTTAATTGATCAATTTCAGGATAAACTTAATGAATTAAAAGCTCGAGGTCCCACAGCACAGTTATGGGCGCAATACTTTGAAATGGTATCAATAGCCCTAGATTTCATTCGCGCTGAAAGACTGGGCCTTTTTAAAGAACATTTGGATGTAGTGCGAAAAATGCTGCCGTATTTTCATGCTGGTGGTCATTTCCTATATGCGAAATCAGCTCATTTGTATCTTCAAGATATGATAAAACTAGAGGAGACAATGGATGAACACACTTTTGAGAACTTTAAAAACGGATTCTTTACTGTAAAACGAACTGAAAAATTTAATTCTGGTACATGGCCAGACATGGTAATCGAGCAAAGTCTTATGAAATCGATGAAGACAGAAGGAGGAGTATCTCGAGGCCGAAGTACACAAGAAAGTGTTCTATGTAAGTGGGTATATGGTATGTATGCCACGAATACAATTTGTGAAGAAATTGAACGGTTTTGTAAAATTTCCTTCGATTCTGTAGACCAACATGTTGATGCTAGAGATTCACGAATAAAAAGGGATAATACTGATGTAAATAAGCTGGTTGACTGGTTTACGCTTCATAATCCCTTTCCAAATACGAATCAGTTGGTATCCTTAGCTTCAGGAATTGCTGGAAATGACCAAATTAATTGTCACAGAGCCCATGAAATCGGATTGCAATCTATGGTAAAGATAACTGGTTTGAACTTTAATGAGATAAAGTTAAAACGCGTCGATAAGGTTTTACCGCTTTCAGCCGTTAACAAATCTGTCAAAATTAATGATTGTAAAGTCTCTGTAGATCCATTGTTACTTTTCCAGAGAATAACTGTAAGTAAAAAATTTGAAAGTAATCTACAAGAATATCTTCAATATGAACTAAGCCCGTATCCGACATCTTTATTTGATAGTAATGGCATGAGAAAAACCACGAAAGCGACATTATATGACAATATTGTACCTGTCGATATCGATCTTGATGAAAATAATGTAACATACGTTGTCGATGGTGGATTTCTTCTGCATCGCGTCGTGTGGAGCAAAGACGATACTTTCTCCATTATTTTAGGTAAATACATTAAATATTTACAAACACATTATGGCTCGAAAATCGTTGTTGTATTTGACGGATATTCGGACTATAGTAAAAATATTAAAGCAATGGAATAACAAAGAAGAACTGCAGCACTTTCAAAATCATATGAAGTTTGTTTTGACGAAACAATGATTGTGCCAATCAGCCAAGCACAATTTTTATCAAATAAGTCGAATAAAAAAAAAAATATAGACATGCTTGCTGAAAAATTAAAAACTGTTAATATCACATCAAAACAAGCCACAGATGATGCCGATGTTCTTATCATCAACACAGCTATTGCCTTATCAGAACAACAAAACACTGTCGTCATCATAGGAGAAGATATTGATTTGCTCGTTATTTTAATTGGACGTACTCAATCACATCAACAGGAAATTTATTTTAAAAAAGTTGGCAAAGGCAATGTTAAGACACAAATATACTCTTCTAAAAGTTTTGACCAATATCCTCGTATTAAAAAACACATTTTATTTTTACACGCATTTAGTGGCTGTGACACGACTTCTGCGCTATTTAAAAAAGGAAAAAAAACTGTTACTAGAGCATTGGAGAAAATTACCAATTTGGATAAACTGGTGGAAGTATTTCAACAAGAAAACTGCCCCGTACAAACTTTATTTGAAAATGGAGTGCGCATCTTTTTGGCATTATATAATGCTCCAAAATCTGAGGACAACCTTGATTATTTCCGCTACACGCAATTCATCAAATTAACAAAACTAAATAAACCTGTACAATTGTCAACACTTCCACCAACAAGTGTAGCAGCCCGTCAACATATCAATCGTGTCTACTACCAGATTCAAACGTGGCTAGGGAAGAACTTAGAACCTCAAGAATGGGGCTGGAAGCTTGAAAATGAAATCCTGGAGCCCATAACAACGTTATTACCTCCAGCACCAGCCGAACTACTAAACACAATATTTTGCAATTGCAAAAATGGTTGTGGTTCCCGCTGTGGATGCAGAAAATCAGGGCTACTATGTTCTTTAGCTTGTGGCCAGTGCAATGGACAAGCTTGCCTCAACGCTCCACTATATCCAAGTAATCCCGATGAAGAAAGCACATACGATCCTGAAATTCTAGAAGGTTTGGAAATGAATATGACCGATAATGAGGATGATGACAATGAATTGAATATTTTAGACCGACAACAAGAAGAAGACGACGAAGAAGAAGATAACTAGCTTCCATTCGCAATTTAATTCGATTCACAAATCATTTTAATATTTAAACTCACATTTTAATAAATGTATAACATGCCATATTTAATGATAAATAAAGGTATATCTAAAATATATTTCCTTACTGTCTTTTTATTTTAAAATATAATTAAAATAGATAATCCAGAATTAATAATATACTATAGTTGAATAATTAAATATAAATAATTAAGAATAAGTACAGAAATAATGGGCATTGCTTAATAATTATAATTTTTTTGTCAATAATTGACTTTATACAACGTACTGATAACCGTAACTCACGCTTGACCCTGCATTAGCTCATATATGACTGTACGCTGCGCACTCTTCGCGCTCTACCTCAAAAACGGTTGATCGTATAAAAAAAAAGTTTAGACAAAAGTTGTAGAGAATTTTATACTCTACAACTTTCATAATAGGTGAAAATATCATTTAAGCAATAGGAACCGAGATATTCGCGAAAAATCGTTTTTTGTGACCTTTGACCTTCAATATCTTAAGACGCGGACACGATAGCATTTGTGACTTTTGAGACAATATTTAGGGTAACAAAACAAAGGTTTTTACCAATTTCCAGCTTATTATCTTTCATTCCGAGGTGAAACCCCTAATATGACTGGGCTATGGCGCCAGATGGCGTAGGTCACAAGTTTACAAAATCAAACTATGTATTGGTAGCATTAAGTTTTTTTGACGGTTGTTCTTTACTATTATGGGTGCACTACTTTCGATTTTTTCCTTAAATTTCTTATTTTTATTTGTTTATTTATGATAAAGTTTATACAGCTATTGATGAATATTCACAAAAGTAGAGACCGTGTAAAGCTTCATACCCCGTTTAGTTGCAAAGGTCCCGTAAATATATAACCATAGTGACAGGATTGAGTTAATTAGGAAGCGATACGATAAATTGGGCGTGATTGTTATACAAACTACTAATGTATGAATTAATATTCCATTTAAAAGAATCTAAAAACAAACCCTAAATCATTTTAGAGCTTCATTAAACATAAAAATACAAATAGCAGCACATTAATGCACAATAACCATTAGATATCGCCATCTTGCAGTAATGACATTGACAAACTTTTCGTTTCTCAATTCAATTGAACTTATTCCAGCATAGACACCCGGGTGGTTATATCACTTTTACCTGCCACTAATTATAATTTTATTTTCTAAAAAACATACAGATTATGTTTGAAGCTCTTAAATAATAACAACGGTGTAAACCTTGACGGTATTCCACCTGTTTATTAAACGGTGCACTCAAGCTCTTTCTTATCTTGTCATAGAAATTGTGAATAAATTCCTAATTAGTGACACCCCTGATTATTGGAAACGAGCTGGAATTTAGTTTTCAAAAAAGCCGATAATAGTGACGGGAAAAACTTTAGGCCGAAAGCAATTCTTTCTCTTTCTAAAATTTTTGAGATCTTAGTTTTATCTGTGTCGATTAAGTATACTAAACTTTGGTTTTGTTGGCCTAGTAGTTTAAGCGGTCGCCACGCCGCTCTCTATTGCGCCGAGTGTTGTGGGTTCAAACCCCACACGACAACACTTTGTGTGATCCACATATTGTTTTGAGACTGGGTGTTCTTGTATGTTTGTAAAGTCCCCCGCGACCGAAGATTTATTCTTAGAGCGGGCGTCGACTTTAAAAACAAAAGCCGAATCGAGCAACAAGGCTTCGTAGAGTGGAAATCATCCTTATCAATCTGGTCTCTTACATTACAATCTTCCTATTATAGACTGTTGATAACAATAAGCAAGTTTATTCAGCTTACACCGATTTTACAAAAGCCTTTGACTGAGTTGATCACCAAATTTTATTTTATAAACTGTAACATCAATAAAGGAATCCGTAACGAATTGCTCAGTTGATTCGAATCGAGCGAATACGATGTGGTAATAAATAACACTGAACCCAAAAAGTACCTTGCAAGTTCCTATGTTCCCCAGGGTTCTTACCTTGGCCACGTTTTATGCCTACTATTTATAAATGACGAAAGCAGATATAATATTGTAATTGTTCACTCCATGCTGTCTTCACACTGCCAAACAAGGACCAGATGCTTATTTGATAAATTGCTAAAGTGAGAGTTGTGGCGTGTCGGCCAATGACTTAAAAGAAAATTACTTCAAAACATGCTCCGCAAATGATATTGAGAGTTATTTTTTGAAGTTGACCTAATTCCATAAAATTAAGTAGTAACTGTTGACTGATCTGTCCGATCTACAGGCATCTAGAGTAACATCCGTCATCAACATTAATTTGTGTGCAGAATCTCATCATTCGGCAATTTCGCCAAATATTACATACTTAATCAACATTTCTACATTGTTCGTTATTGTTTTGTTTCTTTGTTTTGATTGTCTTTCCCATTGACATCTGTTAAAAAATCAAAATTTACAAAGTGGTTTATCGTTTACGTTGCTGTGGTATTTAAAATTTCAGCATACGTTCTTTCGAGGCTTATAATCTAAAATTGATGTGGCCAGTTAATGTTTCTCGTCACCTTAAAATAAGAAAATAACTCCTTTATGTTGATATTGATGAACTTATAAAAGATAAATTAATATAATCTATATTTATGCCTCTTCAATATTTTTTTTGGGGTTTCCTTGATTTAATTACTTTTATTACCCCTTGATTATATCTGGTTTGGCAAACTTTGAGTTAGAATATAAATTAAGTGCTAACTGTAAGTTAGCTAAAAGCTGTAACAGTGAAGAAAATAACAAAATTATTCAGACATCAATTTCCTTTATTTCTATTGGTTAAATTTTTTATGACATCAATTAAACTAGTTTCTATGGTAGAAACATTCTAGAGATCATTAAATAAACAGAAACACAAGTCAAAATTTCATAAAAATAACAAAAGTAGTTTAGCAGTTGGGAGATTCATTGGATTGAAAAAAAAAATTGTTTAGAAAATTGGGATGAATGGGTGGATCAAATGATAAGCAACTTAAACCAAATTTAATAGTTAGAATTAAATTTATCTCGTGGAGGTGTAACTAACTGGGGCAAAAAGGTTGACGAATTACCTAAGGGATTTAATACCAAAAACACTAACTCTAAATTATCTGCAATAAGGTGGGGTGTACAGAATAGAATGCTTTACTGTTAATAAATATTATCAATTAGTATACGACTGATTAAACATGTGATTAATATTATAATTGTAATTGATTAACATATTCAACATACTAACATTGAGTAGACACAGAAAATGACGAATATACCATATTAACTGCTTATATACTGATAATATCATAAAGACTTGCAGGGATTTGTCCCTTCAAGCGCTGCGCAGGCGATGGGTGGGATGGTCTTTTTAGACGTAAGAAGCAAAAAAATGTAGTGTCTATTCGCGTCGCGTCATCATAGTGTTTGCAATTTACGTTTCCTCTTGTTCTATTCGTCACAGCGAAATTGTCTAACCTGCCCAACGTCTACACAGCGCCTTACAGTATACAAATAAGAATACAAAATACACTCCCGCCTACAACTGCATCATGTACTGTTATAATCTAACAAACAATACTCGATAGAGTGGTTAGTTATGAGATAACACTTAAATCTTTTCACTATTGGTGCAGACAAAATTACTAGTCATTGTATTACAGATAGACATTTAAAACATCCTACGTTCTACACATTCATAAAAGTATAATCTAACACTTGTATATTAAAAAAAACATTGTACGTATATAGTTATGTAGCATTAAACGTATTGAACTACCCCAGATTATGATCCTACACGCAAGATGTAAAAAACAACGTAACGAATGGAGAAACGTACCGTCTGTAGATTTTAATTACGATGTAAGCAGTTATAGTTAGAAAGCAGCGCGTTAGTTATTTATTAAATCTCCAGATTTTTGGTATGCTTAGTTTGGTAAATACACAATCTTTAACTTGAAATAATGATCTGTATGCTACGTGTTTTGGTTTTCGGTATGCTGTGCCTTACATCTTACATATATCCTTGATAACGGAACGGTTATTTCAACCAAGTGAGTGATTATATACACGTAATATTCTATGAGTGACTTATCGAAATAATTGAAATGCAATATTGAAAATAACAAACACAAACACAGTGTTAGACAATTGAAATCATTTAACTGTTACGAAGCAATTAAATCAAAAATATTATCATTTTTTTAGAATCTGCGATCAAATATACCACTAAGTGCATTAATTTGCATGCATTTTATATGTTCCAATGGTTTCACACAAACACCTAAATCTTTAACAATAGGAGTTTTAGTAAATGATTTGAGCTCAATTTACTTGTAGGTCTGTTCAAGTGGTCATTCAAATAGTAATGGTATATATGATCGAAGTTTAAATAATGACAACATTGCGACAGTGTAAAAATCCTACAAGAGATACACTAAAAATTTCACAGTAAAGTTGTTGTCTGAGTTTATTAAAAAAGTCTATTGTAGATGGTGGTATACATCTACTGTTGTGATGGTTCCAACGCACTAATTAAAAGTTTCGCCATGAGTTGAAGATTGACGTTGTTGCCAAGCAGACTCTGAAATACACCATTATACTGTAAGTAGTCCATAATACAAGTTATTTCATAGACCGATATGCATATTTCAATAAAAATATTGTAGGTTAATATATTTATTTAATTCAAACCTTTGATAACTTTGTGATAGGATAAATCAGTGCCCCGATTGTTGGTGCAAACCCTCGACCACATGTCGGATCGCCTCAGGGAGATCCTGGACGCCAACTTGGCATCCAGACGCTTTCCTGAGAGCTGGAAGAACGGGTAGCTGGCCCTACTACGGAAGCCGGGACAACCTGCCGATTCGGTCGCGACCTATATGCCCATCGTGTTGCTGGACGAGGCGGGTAAATTGTTTGAGAGGATAGAGAGTAGGCCCCGATCTGTTGGACGCCAAACACGAGTTTCGAGCGAGGCCTTCGACGGTCGATGCTATGTTGCGCCTGAGGGCCGTGACCGAAGAGGCGGTGAGCTGCGGCGGCGTGCTGTTGGCGGTGTCATTGAATATCGCCAACGCACTCAATAGTCTGCCATTTATCTGCATTAGGGAAGCATTCCACTACCACAGGGTGCCAGAGTACCTGAGGCAGCTTGTGGCAGACTATCTTGAGAAGCGTACTGTCATGTACGATGACCGTGATGGTATTCTGAGGCGGTGGCTCATGCCGTGCGGTGTTGCACAGGGGTCTGTCCTCGGTCCACTTCTGTGGAATATGGGATACGATTGGGCCCTTCGAGGTCTCCTCCCCCCCCGTAATTTGCTACGCACATGACACATTGGTCACAGCCCGGGGGATGAATTTTGAAGTGGCACCGCGCCCAGACGCGGCCAGGCGGTGGCCAGCCACGACGGGTGTCTTTCTGGTGGTCGGGCGTATTTAGGCACTGGGTTTACGGGTGGCCCTGGCCAAGACGAAGCCCCTTTTTTCCATTGGCCCCTTTTTTCCATTGGCCCCGTTCCACTCTCTGGCGCCTCCATCGTAAGCAATTCGGTCTTCGTACTAGTTCAGGTCCAGATGAAATATCTGGGCCTGATTCTCGACGACAGGTGGCTGTTCGACGAGCACTTCTGACAGTTTGCTTCAAAAGCTGGTCGGCGCTGCTTCAGCCCTTGGGTAACTCTTGTCCAATTTGGGTGGAGCTATTATCGTGACGAGACGGCTATACACGGGGGTTGTCCGGTCAATGGCGCTGTATGGTGCACCAGTGTAGGCGGTGACTCAGATCGTCCAAAATAGGGCTTGCCTCTGGTGCCCTCAGCGGTATACGGCCCCCGCCCGAAGAGGTACGGGAGTGGCTTATATAAGTGGCGTGAGGCCGGTCGTCGAGGCACGATGGCTCGTTGATCGTCCCGGCTGGAGGCTCCACGTTCTGATTTTGCCGCCATGGAGGCTATCCACATAAATTAATTTATTTCTACTCTTATTCTACTGACTGAAAGATTTAAGACAAAGTATACGGGCTTATGTTTATCAGATCGAGATATGATTCCACAAGAATTTATTAGAAGAAGTTCCAGGATCTTCAATACGTTAAAATCTTGCAGAAGAGCAGATAGAGTAGAATTTAAACTGAGAACATGTTCATAAGCATTCATGGCCACATGAGGATTTAACATAAGGACGAATGTAGTATGTTCAGTTGTGTGTGTTAAGTCATTCAGGATGGTTAGCGTCAGTCGTGCAATATTTCTTTGTCGTCAGTTGTTACTAGTAAACGCTCAGATAAAAAGAAGATGGTCGGTTTCCTCAAGGTGTGATTGGAGTGTAAGTTCATGGTAAATGAGGGGTGCCTACATATATCCGGTTTTGCCTGATAGATTTTTAAAGTGCGGTTGAGATTAAGTCTCAACCGCACTTTAAGAGAGTCACTTTTTTGAGAAGACAGGGCCCGAGAAATCCATTAAGTTGTAACAAGCAATGGACTTAATTTTTACATATTTTTATTGACATGATTAAGTTAAGGATCGTATTAATACTTATATGTATTTGTTGTTATACATATAGGACTTTTCAAAACATTTTATAATATAAATAATTATTTATTTATGTAATTACCTTGATGTTTTCTTCTGCCGACATGGCTGGTGTTCGGGTACTATTACCCATAAGTGAATTTATTTGCTCAATAATTTGCTGAAATGGCAAGAAAGGAAATATTAAAATAAAGAAAACTCTTGCTGCACGATAGTTTTATGCAAAACATTTGCGGAGCGTCGACACGGCAAGGATCGCTTGATCGCTCGATTGTTAAAATAAAAGTGATAACACGTTTTTGATTGTGTTATATTCATTATTTTCTTTCACAGGTTATCCTCATTATTTCTACAAAATGATTTCTATATTCCACGTTTGCTAGACGTCCTGCGACGACTCACGTGGGCCGTGAGAAATTCCCATCAACAATTGCTTTATAAACAACAGATATAAGTTGCTTATCGTACGCACATTACATCTTACCTTGTCTTTTTCTTCTAACCCTGTCCCGATAGTTGTAAGACCAGGCGCTGTTGACGTAGTAGTGGTATGCTGTAAATGAGATCTCAACCAATTATTTACAAGAATTAACATTTTTAATTGAATGATTAAAACACCGTCTTATGATTAAACTTAAATTACTGAGATCTAATAAAATAAACATTTTAAGAAGTTAAGAAAACAAAAAATAATAAATGATATATGATTGTAATGAAAGGTGTAATAATGGAATGAATTAGACAATTGTGTCAAAAGATACGAAAGTTTAACGTTATAACATAAATTTTATGATAAATTATTATCTTGAGTTTGTCAACCAAAGCGATTAGTAAGTTATTGCATGTCATTTTATTCCGACGGAGACTGCCCAAGCTGACAGAGTTTAACGTGTTAAAAAGTTACGAAGTTAATGTTAAAAATACACATGCGGTTAAATCAGACATCTACGGATGTAAGTCACTGCTGAAATTTAGCACTAAACTTAAAATATTCAAATGAATTTACAATTTGTGAATGTTGATCTAGATATTAGGAGCGTTATGATTAGGTTTTTATATACGCATATCATTAAAATGTTAATTTCAGTCGTCAGCAGGTTAAAACTTGAAACTAAAATTACCGGTTTGAACAACGTCACAAGTACGGTGCATAAACGTTGATTTTTTGAATTGATTTGCGCCAACTTCTTGTTGATCTCTTCAGTACCACTAATCATGTTCTCAACCTTATTTTTGTGATATTGGTATCTGTAAAACATAGATATAAGCCAATTACGAATACAATATCTTATATATTACGGCCAAAAACCACCACCAGAATTTTGCCCATATTTGCCAATTGCCGTAGTCATCTTTTGTGTTTAAGCCTCTTTTTGTTCCAAGGGGCCTCACCCAATCCGCCAAAGCGAGTGCGGAGGGCTTACCATTAATAAAAAAACTATATAATGCGAATAAAACGCACATCCGTACAAAGTACCTACTGACATCATTATGACAAAATTTTGACAGTGTTTGGATGTTCAGATGTTTAAATTAAACCCTTGAATAAAATATGAGAGCATTATTGTGGGATAAAGTCGACATGGTTGAAGTCATTTACAGAAGCAATATAATATCGGATATCTTTTCATACAATATCATCCAAGAATTTTGTTTCAAAAGATTTTTATAGTAGCGCTCAAAAGTATTTTCAGGTAATGTAACTTATTGAATACTTCATCTTAACACATTTAACCGTGATGGTTGTCGGAATCTGTTCCACAATTCAAAATAAAAACATCTCCCGAATTTTATGTTTAACTAAAAGGAAATATGCATTAAAGTTTTAATGCAGATCAAGTATTTTGACATGTACAGAATCATGTCATAACTCTATTTTTTACTTTATTATTCAATGGTGACTTACGGTAGCCAACAATTAATCTTGTGATTCACAAGATGATGATTACCGGTTTGAATTTGTGTCGCGGAATACATGGTATTATTTGCTACTTGTTTTTAGTAAAACAACGTAACTTAATTTTGGCAAAAGCTGTACTTATTTACTTATAAGTTCAGATTTATCAAAATACTTTTGAGCACTTAGTACTGTATATAACTTTGCATTGTAAGCGGTAGTTGAGCGTAAAAATGCATTCCGGATTTTGTCACATCGATTAATATATATGCAAAATTACAGCTTTCGAGTGTAACAGTTAGCTAAGCCGTGGACAGACTGACAAACGAACAGACGAAATTATTAGGTTCATGTTAAGAGTAACGGAACCGTAACTAGTAAGTTAATGGAATAAACGCATACTTTGAAAGGCTGTTCGTCCATGGGCGAGGGTTTAATGGAAAAGTGAAATTGATCAAATCGATTTCTTTAAATATTGCCAATAGTTATAGAGCTAACAATATCAATAAAACGATATGTGGTATTACAATTAGGTTACAACGTGTTACAGAAATATGAACAAAAGGAGTGTGCCCATCTATGGATTAGGGTAGGTTGTCTATCGATCAAATTAATTTCAAAAGTTTATAATTACTAATTTCTTTAAGTCATAACTTTGACATAATAAAATAATAGTTTAATGACATTTTAATTATTGTCAATTATATAATAGCTGTCAGTTACCAGAATAAGAAAAACAATTATTTTGCTGTTAAACACATTGTGAAGGTTACATTATTTAAAAGTGAAATATTATTTTCAACTTTATCTGTAAACATTTATGGATTTCCGATAAGTTGAAATCGAATATTATTTAACTGGCAGCACTGAATCTACCATTGTCACAAATTGCTTTTAGTCTTGGTTTTTATGAACCATAATCATATAATAGTAGGTACGCCCACCGATACGACCTATATTTCCCGAATGGACCACTGTCTTTACTTTAATAGTCATACTTCTTTATATTTTATTAAATTTTTATATGTTTTTGAAATGTCAATTAGAAAAACGCCAAACCTCTGAAATATTGAATTGGATATTTTGAGCTTTGGTATGTTTATTGTGTGCTAATATCCATGTGTTAGGAAATAATTTCATTGTATTTTATTTTATATTTACACATATAAAGATACAATAAAAAGAGCTCCATTCTTTTCTTTTTATTGGACTTTTTACTAATGACTCTGCGATAATACCAAATTTTTTTTCAAAACGAGTTCAGTTAATAAAAATGATATGTTAAAGTAGTAAAATTGTCACAAATTGTAACTTTTACAGACTTAGTATTTTTTTTGATTTCATAGATAAAATTTTTTTTCTTAAGGCCATATCCCGAATTTAAGGACTTACCTAAACTCGTGGCTGTCACAATTTTTACATTTCTTTGTCAACGGTTCATCAGTGCCGAGTTCAGCTTCTGTATAGGTAGCTGGAATTAAAATGGAACCGATAATATACAGACTTCAGAATCAAGTGCGCACACTTTCAATAGTCTTTTGCATTTGGCATCGCATATCGCAAAGCATAGAAAAATAGACCTTGACATAAACAGAAATGGATGGTGCAAGTTGGTTAAAGTGAATTTTTTTAATGTCGTTAGTTGAGTTAGTTGAATGATTTTGACAATCTGTGATCGTTTGCCATTTTGAGTTTAAAGTTGATATAAATAAACAAGTCACAAGATCTCTTTAAACGATAGTTTTATAGTCTTTGAGTCAAGTATAAGTATTGATCATCTCTTGTAAATCAAAGTCATAGTAGGCCAAAACCTCCTTGCCAAGGAGAGGCCTATGTCCTGAAGTGGACTGTAAAAAGCTGTTGATAAATCTAATAGAAACCATAAATAGAAGACTATATTAGTTGAACATGATCATGTTTTCATTATCTTTTTTTATTTTATTAACGTCAAATTCGTTCTGGAGTTTGATAATTTGACGATAAAGGAGTGAATTACAATTTTATATACCCAGACATAACAAGGCAGTCTGTACAGAAGGCAAAAAACATTGTAAATTGTTTACTTTTAGCCTTTATGTTTAGTTAGCACAAAGTATGAAGATTATGATGAATACTACTAGTTGAATCGGTTTAAACGAAATGTTCTTTGAAGTGTGCGCATTTATTTCTATGAGCTACTGTATATAGTTATTGCGACATCCATTCGCAAAAAGCAAGTTGAGAAAAGGTTTGGAATAATTGACAAATCGCAAAATGCAACACGAATTACTATACAAGGACACTTACTGTTTTGATTGTGACCAAGACGCGGCAACTCCACGACGTAAAAGGCCACCACTTCCCTGTTGTATGTAAATGTTTTTAAAATCTTTCTACTCATTAGGTAAAAGGATTAAAACCTTTAAAAAAAATTAACACCGATTTTTTTTCGTCGTACCGTTTAGTATCTTTGTTATTTATTTTATCGAAGTCACATTCGCATTGCTTTGAATTAATACACAGAATTTTGTGTTCCATATTTTTATTTTAAATGAAGATTAGCCTTAGTTATATGCGTTTGTTCTTTTTAACCAATGCCGTCCAAAACGATGTACCACCGGAAGGAACAAGACACTTAAAGGTGGACATTTTATGACATATTTCTAAAATGAATAAGAAATGATGATTGCGTTGCGATGCGTTTTGATACTCATGTCCAATCAAATTGAATTTATTGTAGTTGGATAGACCTTTTCAAGAATATAAAAAAACTAACATAGCGACAAATCCGTAAGAATTTGCAGTTTTGAAAGGTTGTCATCAAAAGATGCTGGATATTTCGTGCAAAATGATGATGAGCTTGACCGATTTTGATGATATTTGTCGTTTTTCAAGATCCTGCCAAAGTGACTACTCTGCCTGAAGGAAAACATAAATAGAATTCAAGAGTTGTGGCCACCATACTCATTACGAATGCAGACGATGCATCATAGTGACCTAAACTATGCCAGCCTAGCGAGATGGTTATTCACGCCTCGCTTGGGGATGTAAAAGGTGTGACTGCCAACGTTGCAGGGTAAGGTTTACACACTTACCACTATAACTGTCACTCCTACACCAATAGGCCACCGGTTTATTTTGGCCTACATAGAATTCATTTCACGAATAAAACTACTGCATATATTTTAGCGATTTTTTGCCAGGGGTGATCAATCTGTTACACAACAGATATACATTTGCATCAACTGATTTTGATATTTGATATTAAAGCAATATTTTTATGACTATTAACTCTGTGTGTAAGTAGATGAGTACCAAATTAAAACCGCTATTGTTTACTTTCTTGACCTCTGCATCTCTGCACAGTGAAAGGGAAGAGAGCGGTCATTCCTCGCCAGTCGTTGACTGATTGATGTGCAAGTTGACGTCTCGTTCCTGAGTCAGTATTATTCACGTCGACATTAGACCCTATCTTGGACTCTGTCACCTATTTTATTTCTGACTGCGTCTTTCTATTGGACTTTAGAGCTTAACTATTGGATTATTTGATTACAATGGAACGTATATATGTAACGGTGTGATGTGTCACAAAGGATTTTACCGAGACAGATATAAAAAATGTACCAGGCATACGCGCAAACTCAGCCGCCTTTATTCGAGAAATTCTGCATTGGAGGTTAGTACTAATTATTTTTTTTAACTTTCTCTTTGTCAGTTACATTGTATTTATTTTATTGTTAATTATCTACTTACTATCGTGCTAACACTCTTGCCTCTAAATCCATTGGTTTCGGGCTTAATCCCTGGTCAGAGCAATTAACAAATTCTACATGTACGTCAGGCTTTTGCTTAGCCTAAAAGTAGCCATTGGTATTTTTTTTATATGGATGTCTTATTTGGTATTTTTCGGCTATCCGTATTGTTTAATATTTTAAGTGTGTATGCTTTCTAGATATGTTATATTCAATATTTTCATTTCCTTATTTTTCCGATTTTCAGATCGTGTTTGAAAATACTCGGAGAGTAAGTATGAAAATATGAATAGTTTAATTTCAACCACGGCCCCACGCCGAGACAGAGCCCGCAAGAACAAGTGCAGCCGCAACGAGAAGGGTACGAATATATGGGAGAACCAAATACCCTCAGGCATCGACAATTAGATACATAGCATAGTTAAAATTCAGGTTTTTACTAAATATAAAATCCACATTGCCAACGCTGCCAGAGTATGCCGAGATGGCCTATATTGGATTGATTGGAATGAATTACCTTAAGCATGCAACATTTCTCAGAGCTTTACGGCTGCCAAGTTTAGTGACCTTTGTTACATTTTAAGAAATACCTTAAACTTGCAAAATCTTACAGCAGCAAACATCTAAACAGCGGTTTGTATCTTATCAAAACATAAAAAAGATCCCTTGGAGGATGTTACTGAACATGGAATTGACGAAGATGCATGGCTTTTGTGTGCATGTATACGGCTCGAGTATGTATGAGCAGCGTTGGTAGAGCCCCTACAAGGTGGTCCGTCGACCTGGTTAAGGTCGCGGGAACCCACTGGATGCGAGCGACACGCGACCGGCGATGGAGTGTGCGATGCTGGGTGCTTCTCTGACCAATAAAATTCGTAACTAAAGTTATTCGACAGAGAACTGGAGTCACGGACATTGTACGGAGAATCATTACGCTGAAGTGGAAGTGACCGATCGCGTCTCTAGGTGAACAGATGATACCTGGAGCCAAAATGTGCTAAAGGGAGACCATGATTAGGCACAAAGGACCGACGACTTGAAAAGATTTCTGGCAGTAGATGAATGCAGATTGACCAAGACCGGAATGGTTCGTATTTCCTGGAAGAGATTTGTTCAGCAGAGGATGGTTATAGTTTGATTTGTTACTATATGCATTTGTACATAAAGTATAGATTGTTTGGCATTGGCATTGTAAATAGCATCGTCATATATAAAATATTCTAGGCTGCCATAGTGTGGGGTCGCCATACTGCATTGTCTGCATTCGTATGACTGTGGCGACCACCACTCTTAGATTCTATTCGTGTTTTCCTTCAGGCAGAGTAGTCACTTAGGTGGGTTTCAATTAAAAAAAAATGTATAATATATAAAGACAAACGATAAAACTTACATCTTGTAACTGTCTTAGATACTGTTTATGAACTTGTCTTAGATCCTAAATAAAACATTGTAATTATTATAATAAAAATAACATCAAGGCAAAACGGAGGAAAATTAGAATAAAAATACGTGTACCTAATTCATAGGATGTACAAAAAAATAATTCACTAGATATTGATCTGCTTACTAAGTAAACCCGACACGGCACACATAACGCGCGTGTACTTCGCTACTAAATGAGATATTATTTAGCGATATAAAGTCTTGTAGATGTTTTTTTTTTAATATTAGAATCAATCGATCGATTCTTGATTAACACTGGTTATGTTAAGAAAGAATATTCATATTTTGCATAATTGCATTCTTTAAGGCTCTGCCATGTCACCCCACGTATTTGTTCTTAGTATATAATGTAACAGGACGGCTACGAAGTTACATACTGCTGCGATAGTAACGACGAAGCAGAAGTAGAACGCTTGCGTTCCTATTACACAAATAAGATCATTTGTACTGGGACATATGTAATTCCACACACAGCTGTGGTAATCGTTAAGACCGGATACCGACATTCGTTACCGACAGTTAAGTGTTCTCAAAATCTATAACATGGATGTTTATTTACTACTTGACTATGCAAGGAATCGTAACGCATTATCGTAATAACAATTCCATATTATCGACCGATACTAACCGATGTGAGAGAGCCTATAATTAAGTTTGTGCCGCATTATCACGACTCTGACTCGACTTTAGGTACAGCCTATGTAACACATAATTAACTACAAACTGAAATAACTTTTTAATATAAAGTTCCAAAAATAATGGAATTTAAAATGGTAGGCCTTTCATGAGCTACGCAAGGCGGTACAGAGTCCCAACATGTCTGTCTTTGTAATTATAACATGTCCCTCCTGTTAGAATTGTTTTGGCACTTTTAACTGTACATATTTATATCACCGGATGTCAGACTACAAATATAAATAAATAAAAAAATAAAAATAAAATGTTTATTTGGTTCTAAAATTACAACACTATACATACATTGTTTACGGGTACATCGTTTACATGATTATATTACTGTTGGTACAAATTCTGATTCCCAAACTAGGCCATGGCCTGTATCTTGGGAAACAGTCTTCAATCGTGCTAAAAATCATAAAATAGGTTGTATGCTTAGAAGCTGTTTCTACATGTACTTTATACGGAATATACTTATATGGAATAATGAAGCTTAAAAAAGTAATACAGTACAGCATGAAGTATGTGTGTGTCTGAAAATATATGAGCTTATGTGTAATGTACTTCGTGTATACATATTACCGTGGTAGAACCACATGTTTTAATGTTTGAAACAAAATTTTATTTTTTTAAATTTTTGAAAGCAATCAAATTGCCAATATGAACATCGCATAGCATTACTCGTAAATATTCACAAGCGATCAGATACTGAAGTAGGTCAAATAAAAACTATTGGTATATTTTTTTTTAGTATGTTTTATTTCATTTTTAAATTTGAGAGATGCACCAATCACATGAACTAGAGCCATACACAATTTAAAACAATAAAAGCATGGAATATAAATACATGGACTTGACAAATATTTTTCTATGTTACTAAAAGTTTGTTTAATACATTTGGTTTCTGACTCCATGCCAATACTCTGAATATGATCTGTAATAAATTGTCTTGAAAGTTCTTCTGTGCAGCTCTGTAACAACTTTGAACGCAACAATTTAACGACTTGAGAACTGGACTATTTAATCTTCAACTCTGTTTCATAAGACTGTCAATTTAAGGCATATGACATCCTGATTGAAAATTGACACAATACTTTATTGACATTAAACCCGGACATTTCGGCAAACCCCTTTATTAATTGTCGAGCTGTCGTCAGTAAATACAATAATTTAAATATAGTGTAGGATACACTACGGCCAAGATGAGTGACAATCTAAGTGGGGTGGGGAAAAACTATATAAAGATAGCTGAAGATTGAGCTCAGTGGCGATAGTTGGAAAATTATTCACGATCCTAGCGGTCTCTGGTCTTTTGATATTGAAGAAAACCAAGCCTGAAAACAACAAAAAAGCCAAAAACAAGTCGACAAACAAAAATAATAGTAGTTTGTATTCAGCCGCAGCACCACAGGTTAAATTGCAACAACAGCAGTATTACATTATACCTGAAATAGTCTATAATAATAGTAAAATTAATTAAAAAAAAAACAAGTCGCTGGATAAAATCACTTACCGTGCAGTTAGGTCCAACTTCATCACATAGACAACTACTGAAGCCCGATGTAGGCATTAAAATCAAAGTTAAATTAGGTTCTGGAAGACACTATCCTAGCTCTTTAGAACATCGCTTCTTCAAAACATATTCACAGACTATGTAGCACTGCGTTTTGAGTACGCTGTATATTTTGGAAAGGAATACCATAAAGACGGCAATTCATAATGAAAAGAGACAAAAGCACACCTATGTAGATATGTTAAGTTGCTACTACTACGTAACACTCTACAGTAGTTTATTAATATCGTTTCTTTATGTGATAAAGTAAATTAGCGTAATGTATCTGTTGTAAGGGGTGCAAAAAAATCTAAGATGATTAGATGAAAGCACAGTGTGTTATACCAGCAGAGTTGCGGTTACATCTGCACCATGTACGAGTATATTTGATGAGCCGACAAACGATAAAGCCGGTCATTGAATGTACCAAAAATATTTGTCTTTGCTTTTCTCCGAGAGCTTAATGACCTAAGGTAAATGAATTCATTTAATTATAAATTATTAAATTATTAATATTAGAACCACGCAATATTACATTATGAGTATTATTTATAGATATTTAGGAGGACTGTAAGTGTAATAGTTAAAAGAAATAGATATTTTTTCTTGATTTTTACTATTCTTATGTTCAAAGCCGGTTAGTTTAGCTATTTAGCTGACAAGTATACTGTCCAGCCATATTGTTAACTTTAAAATTTTACACCTAAGAGTAGAAAACAAATGCGTTTCTAAATATTTGAAATATATATTTGTATAAAATAAGGTTGATATACAGTAATAATGAAAATGGTTACAAAAGTTTTAGTCTAAGATGATGATGATATGTTAGAACAAAAGATATTTTTTCCCCTCTTGTCAACAGTTTTTTTTCTATACTTAAAAAAAGGAAACTACAAAACTTTTTTAAGATTCATATTTATTTTTTATTTTGCCAAAAAGTATGTAAAAATGAGATGGCCGCAAATAGGCTTTCATGACACACTGTGGAATAAAATGGTAGGCATAAAATTCAAACAAATAACTATTGATTTTTATTTTTAAGAAGACATGCTATGAATATTTTCTTCAGATAATCATGTGGTTTTTTTATGTAAAATTCTAGTTGTCTACGGTATTACATTTTGCGCAGTTCTATTTCACGAGAATCGACCGGGAACACTGACCTGGTTGACGGACCGAGGAAATTTCGAGGTTGCAGTAAACAGACTTAGTAACGATCCGCGACTTGTTAATAAGTTTGCGGTAAATATATTTTCTAATAACTTACCTCATATTCCTTCGTTCGTTTCGATTTATCTTCGTTATTTATTGCCCAAATCTGACTAATATAATTTTTCAAAAGGGGTTGTCATAGAAAAAAACATTCTCTTTTTGTGGAAATTGTCTAATGCATTTTTAATTAAGTTCAACACAGTGAATGAGTTAATGTCATAGTACATTATACTGCCACCGTAATAACAAAGCTGCAGCACAACGACGCCACCTCGAACGTAAGGCGGCCGACAGCAGGCGGAGCAGGACGGCAACGAGGCGTGTTAGCCCAGTATTAAATAGTACATCTCCCTGTGTGCGTGTGCCTTTAGTAGGCAGCCAGCTAACTAAGCAACTGCGCAGTACAAGTAGTGCCAGCTCGTGAGTAAACAAGTGCAGCGTTGGTTTTAGGCACTATGGCACTAAATTTGAAATGCGCAAAGTAACTTTTAGCAGAAAATAAAATACTGATTGCACTGTTTTAGGAGAGCCTACTACCCTTAATTAAATAGTACTAGTTAACAACTTATCTAATGGCGGATTTAGAATGAGCACCAATAGCGGTTAAACATATCTTAACAATAAAGGAGCAAGATATATCGAAGGAGCTATTTAATTTAAATTCAAGTGTTTAACTTGCAATGCAAGCAAGCGATCTCAACCCGTAAGCTTTTATTATTCACAATATGAAATAAGAAACACGACTTAATTTGAACAACAAAATACTTACTAGATTATAGAGGCCTTGTTGAGGTGACAGTATTATGTGCCATGACCTGAATTCCATTACAAAAGAAGATGGATCGAAGGAAAGGGACTGTAGGGAGACATTTATATGTATATATTTTTATAAAATAAACGAAATAAAAATTTAAAAATTGTAACAAAAAAAAATACGTATGGCACTCGGGGACTGCCGCGGTAAAGCCATTGCATAGCATTATTTATCAACTTATGCAATTATAATATTTCAGAGCAGCTCATCTCGATCCGTGCGAGCTTCGTATAGTCTACAGGCATACTTCTAGTTGCACGAACACAAATACCGTGCCGAAGTCTGCCGAACTGAAACGACGTTAGATGATTCACGGCTTTCAACGCCGCACCATTGTGGCGGTCGGAGTGGAGGGCGTTAGGTTTATTTTCAAAGCTCGCGATAAAAGCTATGCAATAGCTTAAAAATTAAAAAAAACGAGCGTGTCTTACATCAGTAAGGATGTGTAACATCTGACATTTCACCTACCGTCTCACGCTCACTTAGTCAAACCATGTTTGATTTTTTTTTTGTTAGCGCAATAAAGTGTGCACGTTTTCCTCGGTTTCCTGCTACTCACCGTTACACCGTACCTTTTCACGAAATCACACCCACACTCACGTTGCAGAAAAGCGAGAGGAAAGATGTTACACATCTATAACAGTTCGCAGTTTAATAGCAAAGCCTACAAATGCAAGAGCCTTTGTATATGTTCGCAGGGCACTGCCATTTGGACGACTTTGAAGTAATTAAGGTAGACTTCCATGGGTCACGATTCTTCTACACTATGTTTATACTTAGTCTGGCCATAAATACTGTTACACTTAATTATAAAAAAATATTACATTTGAATTTCGAATCTGTCATTTTTATACGATTGTTCATTGTGTTTTCTCATTTTGGCGCCAATACATTGTAAAATATTTTGCGATATTAAAATGGTGTGGGGTGATAAAGAGAACCAATCGCTGTGATAGCATTACACAAAGTAGGTATGGAGCCAAATGCAATTTTTAAAACTCTCCATACACTTGGTATTAGTAAAATGTTTGTGTACCGGGCTATTAATAGGTACAATGAGACCTCCTCTGTTTGTGACAGAAAAAGATCTGGCCGTCCACGTAGTGTTCGTACGAAAAAGGTGGTCAAAGCAGTAAGGGAAAGAATTCGAAGAAATCCTGTCCGAAAGCAAAAGATTTTATCTCGGGAAATGAAGATAGCACCTAGAACCATGTCGCGTATTTTAAAAGATGACTTAGGACTTGCAGCCTATAAGAGACGCACTGGCCATTTCTTAACTGATAATTTAAAGAAGAATAGGGTGGTAAAATCGAAACAACTACTGAAGCGGTACGCAAAGGGAGGTCACAGAAAAATTTTGTTTACGGATGAGAAAATTTTTACAATTGAGCAACATTTTAACAAACAAAATGACCGTATTTATGCTCAAAGCTCTAAGGAAGCTTCCCAATTAGTCGACAGAGTGCAACGTGGACATTATCCGACTTCAGTGATGGTTTGGTGGGGTGTTAGCTATGAAGGAGTGACTGAGCCATATTTTTGTGAAAAAGGTATCAAAACATCGGCACAAGTGTATCAAGATACCATTCTTGAGAAGGTAGTTAAGCCCCTTAACATCACCATGTTCAATAACCAAGTATGGTCCTTCCAGCAAGACTCGGCGCCGGGTCATAAAGCTCGGTCCACGCAGTCTTGGTTGGAATCGAACGTTTCGGACTTCATCAGAGCTGAAGACTGGCCGTCGTCTAGTCCCGATCTTAATCCGCTGGATTATGATTTGTGGTCAGTTTTAGAGAGTACAGCTTGCTCTAAACGCCATGATAATTTGGAGTCCCTAAAACAATCTATACGATTGGCAGTGAAGAATTTTCCCATGGAAAGAGTGCGTGCTTCTATTGATAACTGGCCTCATCGTTTAAAGGACTGTATTGCAGCCAATGGAGACCACTTCGAATAAGCTTTTTATATTTTTAATTGTTTTATATTTATGTATTAAACTGACACACTGTAAAAGTAATAAATGTTATTTGCAGTTAACAATTTTCTTTTTTCTTTATTACAATATTTATGGCAAGACTAGGTATATAAAGTTTCGGTTGTTAAGTTTGAAAATACAGTTATTTATATGTAGTCATAGCTTGTTTTTATATTTATGACAGAGTTTACTATTGTTTTTTTCCAAGAATTGAATACTACAATAATTAACCAATATAATAAATTATGTACAAATAGTAATAATATTCTGATAATAATAATTTCTGTTAAGTTTCGTAATGTTCAAATACCTTAAAATATATTAGTAATTAATAGCAATCAATATATTTCTTTAATATTAAAAGCCATAAATTGTACCACACAGTCCTTAGTTTTTGTACGTGTGAAAACCCCCTCGGGGGTGACGGCCGATAGGGCCGTGTGTTGTAATCGAACCAGTTAAAACCACACCGCGTGTTATATTGCGTCCAAAATAGCAGGGATTCGGGCATAACTTCTATTAATGATAACCAGACCCTTTCTTAGTGCCTTCCAAAGTGTCTATAGCGGGATATTCTTCTAGATGAATGCAGTAAGGGATCGATGTTGTACCACCCGAGCGGGGACGGAGTCGCCCGCTGGGATCATCAACGAGCCTTAATGGTTCAGCAAGCGGCCTTACACCACTGGCGCACCCCTTCAGCCACCTAACTCAGCCGTCCGTCGATAAACTTCGGCGAGCACTTCCGCCTCTTAAGCCTCATGAGGGAGTCCTGGTCAACTCACACGTCAACTCTGTCAACACGGTGCGATAACTACGCAGGGCGCCAACCGCCAATACCCTCTGAGGGCGCCAAAGGCGCGCCCTGTTCTATGCGGTCAGAGCCTACGTTCACACCAGTGGTGCACAGTACAGTGCCGTTGACTGGACAATCCTCATGCGCAGCTGATTTCTATGCCGAGTCTACCCAAATTGGGATGTTGCCCCAGGAAGAACGCAGCGAGTTTTGAGAAACCTGTTGGAAGTGCTACTTGAAGCGCCACCTACTGTGCGATCAGAGGGCTGACCCAATTGACCACTATTGAGATGCACACGGAATTAAAAAATCTCCGTCTATTTAATAGCCCATTCGTAAGCCCAGTGCATTGATGCCCCCGATAATCAGAGAAACTTCCCCTGAGGGCCAACCTTGTCGCCTCTTGTAATATTCCCAGGCTTTAAAAAACGTGTCATCAACGTAACAGATTACGCTGGTGTCCATTTGTATCCCACAGGACACAAAAATTTATTCGCATCCCGATTTTATTACAACAACCCGCTTCTCGCACTTCCAGCACTGAAGAAAGCGTTCTGTCACCAAACTGTTGAGACGCTAGAGCAATAGCGATCTAATGTGTACATTGTGAAGTACAGGCTAGCACTTCGGCACTTCGGATTTAATTGGTTCGATTCTGACACATTACTATTGGTGATGACCCGTAGGGGTTCCCATACGATAAAAATAACACAAGGTAAGAACTCTGCCTTGTTAAGAAAAAAATATTCAAAAAAGTGAAAAGTTTCTGATTATTTAATTACACTTTTATTGAGGCACAAATACTGTTTCAAAAAATTTGATAGAATTTCTTTGAACAGATAAGTACCAGTGGTAAATAAGTTAATTTCTTGCCATGCCATTCAACCCAATATACAAGATTGGATTTCCACACACGAGATTAAAATTTGTGCGATTTACAAATAGTTCTGCCGTGTCTGGGTGTTCTTTGTGCCAACAGTTCTGGATACTTGTAGAAAGAAAATTTATTAAGTTTTAGATCAAGCATCTGTATCTGTATTTTGAATACTTAAACTTTACAAGACCATAGTTACTTCCTAGCCGCGAGCGATATGTATTTCATATGTTGTTCGTGTAAATTTTATTTGTATTATGTTACTATTGTAGCCACCCACTGAAGTCTATCTTAGAAAACATTTATATACTGGTCTTGATACTTTACGTTCTCCTTTAATATACACAAATAAGGTCTGTTCGCTTGGTTTCATCCTTTTATAAGCACAAGCATGATTTAAGTTACTATGAAAAGTAAGTTAATCAAATTATCTGAGAATGAAGTAAAATATCAAGACAGTTTTTGAATACATCAATCGGCTGAACGCTTTTAAAGTTCTACTTACATTCCTCTTCAGACAAAGTTTCAGTCCAACTTCTTTTTAGGCCGGGGTTAGTAGTAGTTCCTGTTGAAGTTGAAGGTGCATAGATGTTTACATCAACAGCCATTTGTGGTGCCTGCATCATGTATGTGGGGCCTGAGTTACAGTCTACACCCATGTTCGACATAGTTGTCATACTGTGAAACCACATAAGATAGAATGAGAGGAAATTCTTCAAAATTTCTCTAATTTTACAAAAGCTTTTTAATTTCCTTCAATCGTTCTTTTGTCTAAATCTTCAAATATTACTTCTCAAATCTTTGTGCTGCAGGATGCGGCGGTATGATTGATTAAAAGTTTGGCAAAAAAGCCTTTGTCGCTATATGCCAGCAGTGTTTACCGAGTAAAGTTATAAACTCAGCTATAGCAGGATTAGGTACGTTGGCTAAAATTAACTTTACATTTAATTAATCATGGGTTCTGTAAATCTTCATATGGTATAGTTTGATTCTTGTTTAATAATTTTGTATTATGTTCGCCTCTCCGCTAAGTTTTATTCTGGAAGAAGAAAGTATAATGTGACAGATGCTTACTTCGAATCCAGAACGACCCCCGGGATATAATATGCTTGTATGTTGTCTTGAGTTGATGGTTCTGAAAATTTATTAATCACATTAATTTTACCCAATACAAAAACCAAAAAGGATTACTAAACAAGAGTTTGTTTTATTAATTACACAATTGAGTGGTAACATCTCGACGAAAAACAAACAAAACGACTATGATGGTTTTCTTTTATTCAGTTAGGTACTTGATTTATTACGTATGTCTTACAAAATAATCCTTCCAAAAAGAGCTTTTATTTATTTGCGCAGGCATTGACAGCATCGAATCTCTATAACTTCACCGTCATCGTGTTAGAATCTTTGAGGACAGTTGATCTAATTAATGGTTTACTGCATCCAATTCCAGATGTCGATATACTTTTGGAGAGTGTAAATGAAATGGCAAGGAATGTTGCACTTTTTCTTAATGTATTATCGCAGATGATTTTACAAAGATTTGTTAAATGAACACAAAGAACACCCAGACTCATTAATAACTTGTAGATCAAATAAGATGTAGTTCAATGTGAGGATCGAACCCACAACACTCAGTGCAGTAAAAAGCGGCAAGGTTCAGATTTGGCTAACCAACCCTGTGAGTTTTAGCACCCTAGTTTTTGCTATATTTACTTTCAATAGGTTTTTAGCACTATCTTCAGTCGCACAATTTTCATTTCGCAATTGCTTCGTTAACACGATAGAAAGTACGCTAACATTTACCTTCTGGTGGCGGTGGTGGTGGTGGAGGTGGTGGCGGAGGCGGTGGTGGCACAGTTTTTAAATGTGCAAGAGCATGTGGTGGAAGGTATCCACTTCTGAAGAATAATTCCTTTTCAAAAACGGTGGCATGGACGAATTTGCACCTAGCAAATGTGCACTGTCTGTTTTGGAAGTTCCTACAAAATGTGTATACTGCCGGTAATTGTGTCACGATCAATTTATGCGCAAATATACACGATGCTCCTTTCTTACATGTGCCTCGTATAAAGTTCCGACACATGGTCTCTCCTGACGCTGAAGGCCCCGGAATAGCGGCATCGTGCTCATTGACACCAAAAGCTGCTCCATCTCCCCTGATGTCACCTACAGCGGTCCCAGCCGCATACTGCTCATACACATCAGGGGCATTAGCTAGGTCACTAGCTTGGGCCTGGGCATACTGAGCGTAGTCATCATCTATTACTTCTTGTTTAATGTCTCTCACCGGACTGTCAGGCGGTGGAGAGTTTGGTGGTAACGGAGGTTGTACAGATGATGTTCCTGGCGGTGGTGTCGATGAAACTTTGACTTGTGTAAGTTTCTCTTCTTCTTTTCCATTCTGGGCTTTGTTTACTCTTTCCACCTCATTATAACTTCCACTTCCCTCACTTCCATTCATCTCCTCAAATTTTGACTTTAGATATTTCTTCATGTGTTTGAAGTTTGGAGATGGTCTAAATGTTATATTGTCTTCATCATTTCGAGAAGTAGATGGTTTTGCTAAAATAAGGTAGTACACAATAATTTAAGTGTGTCAATTTTTGCTTGCAATAATAATCTCGTTATTCGACAGTAACACCAATAAATGAAAGTGGATCCTTTAAGTGAGGCGCGAAAAATAATTGCACTAACTCGCAATGTGGCTCACCATGCTGCACTGTCTACATTCGCAGTGAGGATGGTGACACTTGGACTCTACTCATGCTTTCCATCAGCCAGAGTAGTCATTTTGGTAGCTATTACACTGGTCGAATTTTAGATTTTATAACAGTGGATTAAGTCCACTAAATCTATTTTATTTTTAATAACCTGAAAGGTCTTAATCTTTTCAATAAGTGGCTAAAATAAAACCTTTTTACTATTAATACTTTCATAACTTCATTTGTTATTTTTATTCCACAAAGGAAAAAAACACCTAACTTGTCAACAGTAGACTTAAATAGTGGTAACTACGTGCAGATGAGAAACTTACCTGTCAACATGTAATAAAACTAACATTTATTATACTCCACAAAGTCATTTATTGTTTATTTCATTTTATTAATATGTATTATAATTTACAACACATCAATAAAATCTCATCTGCAATATCTGATATGGCGAGCACTTAGTGTAAGTTCCATTGAAATCCGTTACAAAGAACATAATTTCTCAAATAATTAGTGTTATATCTATCAGTACTGTTTGTTACTCGATAAAATCAAAACATAAGACAACATTTGCCTTTATAACACTTATCTTCTTGTTACTAATTGCGTACAAACGAATACACAAAGTAAATCAAAAAGTTTTTGAAATTACTAAAAAAGTTGGGAAAGTACAAAAATATTTTTTTTTCTATATAAGCGCGTGAAAAATATAAAAATTTCATCTCGAAAATTCTTAAAAAAATCTTATCACTTGAAAAATTAATCTACGTCAGCCGTAACTCCATTATCATCCTTTTTGTTCCACGGATATGCTCTTTTAATGTTGAGAATGAGTGAAAGTCACTAGGGCCTGAGTCCGAAAAATATTGCCATATTCTGTTTATGCAGCAAGCAAATGGGGATTGTCTTAAGTGCAACTTAAGAAACGAAGCGAATTCTTCATAAATCGCTCCACTCAATTTTAGGATTAAATATGCACAATAGAGTCTGTCTAGTAATAGTATCCTGCCGGCATGTAATCAGTAAAAAGGATTCCTTCATATTCTAACACTGAAGCCATCACTTTGCTAGTGATACGAACAACTCGAATTTTTAGAGAGAATGATCTTTATCCACACAAAAATTTCGAGGTGCTCGTGGTGATTTTTAGACATGCTGCATCTCTTGGTTTCGGGAACACAATGGGTGTATTCCACGTTGGGTGATATCAATCTGACAAAAAAAGTGAACGAATTTTTTTTTCTAATATATTTTTTTTTCTTTATTAGAAAAAAAAACATTATGCAAAAAGTAGGGACCGTCAAAAATTCCGGCATATTTTTTGGCATAATAACACTTCACCATACTTTAATTTTAGTACACAGTTTATGTTGACGTAATTATCTTTAAGACTAATTTGTTTGGCCTTTCATTAATGCTAATTGATAACCCAACAGTATAAGGCATAGGAATAATAAAATGTTAAGGTGCAGTACATCAACAGGTTAAGGTGCAGCGAGAGTGATCCTTGGACCACCTCTAAGCCGTCAATAAGTTTTCCATACATTTAATAACTTTACAGTGAAAAATTTATACTGGTGTCAGTAATGTCGAACAGTTTAGGACTTTGTTTTTATATACTTTGTTGTCGTTATTATGCATAATTCTTTTATCTTTAATAAATTTATGCTTTAAGCTGTTATGATTAAACATTGTTATGATTGATTGAATTATGCGTAAGCTATACTAATAAATAAGATATACAAAATTATACCTGTCTTTAAATTTTATACTAATATGTAGTGAGCTGATTTTTTGGTTTAGTTTAACCTTAGAAGTATTTCACTAAAGGTATATTTTTCATGTGAAATTATTCGACGTAAGCGTAGACCTTGGTTCACTTTGCTTTTTTTTTATATTTGTAATGGAATAGGCATTTGTCTTTCATCTCACTTGATGAGCTGAGCTGAGCTGATTTTTTAGTTTCGTTTAACCTTAGAAGTATTTCACTAAGGGTATATTTTTCATGTGAAATTATTCGACATAAGCGTAGGCCTTGGTTCACTTTGTTTTTTTTTTATATTTGTAATGAAATAGGCATTTGTCTTCCATCTCACCTGATGGAAAGTGTAGATGAAGATGAAAGTGGTACACGCCCATCCAAAAGAAACCTGTTGACCCTACTCTTAAAGGCTGCAGAGTTCAACTCATCAGGAAAAATAGACCCAGGCAGGTCGTTCCGAATCTTGGCGACTCTCACCAAAATCGAGCTGTCAAACCGTTTAATACAACTTTTGGGTATGTCAACAACGTATGGATGAAACTTTTGCCTGCGCCTAGTAGTCCGATAAAGGAATGGAGATGGCTCAATCTCAACATCAACACTTTCCAAAGTATAAGCTGGCAGCTCGACGACGATGCTCAAGGGTGTGTAGTCTGCTATTTGAGAGTTTTTCGTTGTTAATTAAACTACGGGCTTTTCGGTCAACTGAGTCTAAAGCTTCCAGATGATATTTGCCTGCACCGTCCAAGAGGTGACTGCAGTACTCCATGTAGGATCGAACTTGGGCAGTGCTGATTAAGCAGCTGTTCAGAGCTGAACTACCGCCAAACTTTTGAATGAATTGATAATTTTTTGGACGCCGCTTGTGCCATAGACTCGATTCGTTGGCCAAAGTTGAGGTTAGAAGTGATGATAATACCTAGAAGGCCTATATGGTTAGTAATCGGTAAGGATACACTTTCGAAAGTGGGTGTTAAATCGAAGCTACTCTTTTTCGCTGTGAGAGTTAAACTGGATGATTAACTCAAGTAAATAATGGTGACTTTTTTAATCATCTTGTACCTATACATTTATTTCCTTTTTTTTAAATTAATAATCTTTTTTATAAAGTAATAATCTCTTGTAATTAATTTTAGCCAGGGTGCATTAAAAATAGATATGTCTTCAATGTGATGGCCCATTTAAAACACAGAAAGGTCTTTACTGCAAAAAGGAAGTTGTAGGCTCCAAGATAATTCTATGTTTTCCTTTAACAAAACTCATCACCTGAGATAAAATAATTCAAATTAAAACGAATTAAAAATTAACAAACGTTTTACTAAAAAAAACAGATACTTCTCTGAAACAAAAAATGCACAAACACGTATTTTTTTTTCATTTGTGACATATGTCAAATACGCATTACTAAGTATAATTTAAAATCTCATGTCATATGAACTCATTCAAATTTAAATGGGACCACATGAAAAGTTAGCTTAGCTTTCAATTATAAAAAGAATCATCAATATCGATACACTCGGTAACAAATTAGGAGATGAAAAACACAAAAAAAAAACAGTCGAATTGAGAATCTCTTGCTTTTCAGAAGTCTGTTAAAAACGATTTTACCGACATTAGGCATTCCCATTTATTGAGTTTTAAGAACAAAGTTAACTTACGCAGCAACATCTCTTAAAAAGTAAGTATTTTAAAAATCGTAGATATTGTTAATAATAAATATGTAGAATTATGTAGTTAGCATGGTGGTGTATTTTAATTAGGTATTTTAACATTTGTGTTTTCGAAGTTTTTCTTTTCCTTTTTTGTCTTATATTTTTTCATTTATTATCGTAACCTTCGTACATATGTTCACTTTTAACATTAATAACATAAAAGCGCAATCAACTGTGATAATAAAAATTAATAATTATGTGGCAATAAAAATAGTTTTTATTGTAAGATTGGTTTTGTTTGATGATTTCGACAAATACTCGTATTAGGCTACATGAAATGTACTTACTATGTTTGGATCAACTGTGGTTCTTTGAATAATTAACAGGCAATCATTAGGCAATCATTTGTAAGAATATTAAAACTTGTATAAGCACAGCATAAAATATTAGTAGTACAAAAGACGAAACATCAAAATTATTGATACAAATATTAATGCTTCACTCGCTTCGCTTAGCTCAAATGCAAAAAAAAGTTATTGAAATCGCACAGTGCTAATGTCTATAAATACAAGTATATATAATAGATAATATAATAATATAAGCCAGAACTATGATACTAAGGAAATAGTTCTCGTCTTTTCTAATCACGACGTTTGCGGCCAAGGCCCCTCTTGCTAAAATCTTTGTACATTACATATAAATAAAATAATTAATTAAATATGTCATTTATTAACTATATTTAAGTTAATTTTACTGATCACTTTATTTTGATTGATTTTTTGTTAGTTGTCGTTATCAATTAAATGGATATATTAGTTACTTGTATAATTTGGTAATAATCCCAATAATCTGATTGTAAAATCACACATGAAAAACAAAATTTGTACATATCTAACTTTTTGATAATAATTAAATGCCGCAAATACGGTATACATAAATTGGGAAAATAAAGGTCTTCGATAAAGAGTTAATAAAGAGTCGTGAAGTGTTCTACAGCTCATTCTTATGCCACTCTTATTGAATAAGGGGCACAATTTGGGCCTTCTAGGTAACTTCCCCTTTCCCAAGGCTGGGCGTAATCTGTTATTCAGCATTACGTGATGACACGCAAACTTCAAATCTGGTCACTAATTGAGTTTCTCTGGTAGTTGGGCGCATCGAGGCACTTCGCTTACGGATAAGTAATATGACGGTGTTTCGACGAGCAGTTCCAACATCTTGTTTGCTGGTCAGCGCTGCATCTACCGTTAGGCAACTTTCGCCCAATTTGGGTAGACACAATATCACTACAAGACGGCTGTATACAGGGATTGTCTGGTTAATGTCACTGTACGGTGCACCGGTGTGGGTGAAGGCTGTGACCGCCCAGAACAAAACGCACTTTTGGCGCTCTCAGAGGGTATTGGCGGTCAGAGCCATGCGCCGTTACCACACCGTATTGACCGTAGCAGCGTGTGCATTGGCCAGAGCTCTCCCGTAGGCAACCCGGAAGTGCTCTGAAGTTTATCGGTGGACGGCTGAGTTCTGTGGAGCTAGTGGTAGTCGACTCCCACCCGAAGAGGTACGCAAGGGGTGTGACGGCACTCGCTGCGCCATTAAAGCTCGTTAGTAGTCCCGGCTGGAGGCACGAGACCCTTTCCTTCCATCTAAAGCAGGTTCTTTCTGAACCAGACTGCTTCAGAACCTGTGTTCACATAAGTCCCGCGTGTGACCATTGCGACTGCATACAAAGGTCTCTACTCTTACCTTTCAAAGTCCTTTATTTCCCTTATTCCTATGCATCCCGATTTAAAGAGCCGAATATAATTTAAAGTTTTGATTTTTTGGTATAACATAATAAGGTACGACGTGTGAGTATCAATCAATCAAACAAAGTGTGCATGTTGTAACTTGTTACTTAGTATGGAGCGGGCCTGGCCTGGCGATTTTGGTTTCTTTACAAAGATATCACATGGAACAGGTTCATCTAAATTAAATATTTTTTTATTTTTGAATGCTCTATTTTGAGTTTTTTGCTTTTTTAACTGAGTGCGAAAGCAAAAAGATTTAGTGTCAATGAATTCTTTTTTTTACTTCAGAACTATTTTGATTATTCTTTTTTTATTTGTAAAGTACCTATACACCACTTTAAATTCTCATGACAAATATTTTTTTTAATTAACAAATCCAACGGTATTTATAGGTATATTAAAAAATATAGTTTTGCACAAACATAAAAAATATAAAATTGTCTAAGCAATGTATAGTTAGAAAGAAATCTAGGTCTGAATAATAAATATTGAAAGTCCACTTGCCCACTATCATGTGTCAGTTATGTCTATAATACATTTGGAGTACAGATGATATGCATTGGACTGACAAATCATCTAAATAACTGATTCTTGCAGTGTGCATGTAAAAGGTATGAATCAGTACACAGTGACAATACACAAAACACAATATTTGTTGTAACCTAATGCAAAATCGAATTTACTAGTCACATAACACGGATAGAGTTAGAACCATAATTAACCTTTGTAATTTAAAATTTTTAATAATCCTAGGCAGTTACAAGCCCCAAAATACAAACGAGTGGCTAATAAGCTTCAGAATTATAACTGTTAAGGAGCAAATACAATCATTAATTTAAAAAAAAATACATTTTTGACAGACTCATGACAGATTCACATAGAGAGCACTAAAAAGAATGGTTTCACCAAGTCCATAACAATGACACAAAGATGCCCAGGTCAATACAAGTAAAATTGTAAAGAGTATAATTAAATATAACAGAATTTCTTCAGAAAACGCCAGTAATTTTACTTATTGCTTGTACTAAGAACATTAAGTTTCAGTATTATTATCACATAGTGTCTCTTGATATATACATATATATATATATACTAGCTGACCCAGCGAACTTCGTGCTGCAAGACTTTTTTTACGGTTTTCTGCTGTGCTGATTTCTTATTCACATATAAACCATCCAGGGCGCCACCCAAAAAATTCATTCAAATTGGTCCAGCTGTTTAGGAGGAATTCAGTGACATACACACATACAGTAGAATTATATTTTTAAAGATATATATTTTAATAAGATGTGGTATTTATGTAGACCTTTGAACACACCTGTGGTTTTGCATCAACTTACACTGTAGTTAATTTGAGGGGTCTAGTATTTTCCCATAACTAGCATAGTTAACTGACACAAACTTGACTTCAATCTACTTTGCTAATAAAGGACTATTTCCCTCTGTTTCAATTTGCAACAATTATCTGATGATTTAAAACAGTGGCTGTAAGTTTGTGTGCTCAATCTTTAGAAACTATTATTACAAAACAGATCTGACACAAGATGTTTTTTAACACTTCCAAAGCAATCTAACCGTGTTGTGGTAACCTTATGTATATTGAGGTCTGATTATTTATTAATTATCTTCTTACAACTTATTTAAATTATCATATTAAATTTGGAATGTCGCTTTTCATATGTACATGAAGTCACTATTATTGGAAAGTAAACAAAATTAGTAAATTTATGGTTTATTCTATTATGTTCACCTGAGTGGTATCACTCGGATGAATGAAGGTGTCCTCATTATATGGTAGCAAAATAATTCAACATAAGCGGAATCCTTTCTTCACCTTGGAATTGATTCACTTTGGTGAACATAGGCAACTTTTATAATGAGTTTTTGTAGTTTTATCACTAAACATGATAAAAACTTTCAAATTTCATAACACTTTCATATTTTAATTAGCTTAAGTTAAATCAATTAATTGTAAGTAAAACAATCAGTTCATTTATGCCTCTACTTATCTCGAATTATTTCATCTGTGATATCACTTAGGTGAAATTCTGTCATGATGAAATGAGGACACAAAATAATCTACTACATTCACCTGGGTGGTATCACCCAGTGACCTATTACTGTGTGCACAGACCAGCGAATTTACATTGTGTTGTTATTATCATCATCTTATCATTTATCCATGGCTGAGACATGCTACATCACAAATGGGCCAGTTTGACCAGAGGGTTATGATTGTCTTACGAAAAACTGGTGTTGAGCAATCTCATTTGTTTTTGATCGAGTCTGCGGTCAGTATTCTTGAAGTTGCCTATATCATGGGAGGAATTAGACTATTTAGGGTCTTATGGTATCGTAAATTGGAGGATGAGCGATTTGTCTAGTCTTAGATGGAGAATTGGTAATTTCTATAGAACAAAAGAACATTTATAACATTGTAACAATGGTACAATGTATACTTTTTGGTAGGCTGATTGCCTGGCATTTAACTCACATTGTAACTTAATCTTTTCTAGACTTGATAAAGAAATGACTTAAAGTGGGGTAACAAACCAATTGCAATGAAAGAAGAAAGGTGAGAGTACAAAAGAACCAGCAAAGCTTCAGTTGAACATTTCTCATAATGTTCATATAAATTGGGAGTTAAAATGTTTGGAACAAAGGTGCTAGATTGAGAGCTACAGCATATCTTGGATTAAAAAACAGCAATATATACAGCTCAACTGTTCTTGTAAAGTTAGTACAATGTTATTATAAAATACAATTGTGATGAATTTTGGTTTGTATTGTTTTTGGTAGGCTAATTACCTTACAAGGTAGTAAAGCCACGCTGATTTCAACACAAGCGATTCATTTTCATCGAGGTCAAAGGAATAAGGTAAGTTGCGAGTAGGAAAACAATTGGAATGAGCGAGTTAGGGACAAGTCTATGGTAAGTCTTGGATGGAAATTCTACAATTTATACAAAATAAAGGAATAAGTTAGTCTTAGCTTGACACTTCTTGTAATGTTGATGTGCAATATTGCAAAAAAAGGTGTATTGGAGTAGAGAAACATCTAGAATGAGGACGACAGGTTATGGATACAATAAGTTTTGGATTGGGAATTGTTGTAGGGGACTTTACAAACATACATGAACAGACACAAAGAACACCCAGTAAATCAATTCAGTTAGGTTATTTAGTTAACATATTGACTACTATGTTATAATTAGTCATTGTCCAGCAACAAGTCTGCATCTATTGAATTTACTAAATGACATTTAAAATTTGTTACATACACACACACACACACAATTTGTAAAAATATTAATTCAATTTAAATTTTATTAAATCTAACTGAATTGACTAATTTTAGTCCAAAACAATAAAACTAAAGTGTGCGAAGCAGAACAAAAACGACAAAACTAAAGTGTGCTAAAAAGGTATATTGTGTAGAAATCTTTATGTTGAGTTCACTAACAAAAAATGCTTCCGAATATGATCTTTTTCTGAGCGGATTTTCTATAAAAGAGCAGTCATATTGCTATGAATCTATCATTTTATTATGAAATAGAAAAGCAAAACAAAAGTACATCTGTTGTAGCAGGTAGATTTTAGGAGAGTCCAAGAGATTGAAAATGTATGTTTATTTTTTATTAAATATCTTAATAACTAAACGAAAGTTAAGCGTTAAGCACTAATTAAAAATGATAAATTGTTAAAAAATTGAAGTATGTAAATTGGAATTAGTATAAACAAATGAATGCAAGTTTTACTCTTACCTGCTCCGGCGTTCTGCATTTAGGCAGCCTACTCTACACATCAGTCTCAATAGATTTATTAAGATTTGATATGTTCCTTCATCAGCAGGCAATTTTTTAATGAACGTTATCGAATAACTGCAATGCGCAGGAACAAGTATGTACTTCTGAAAACTTCGTGTGCAAATTGCAATGCAATCGATCAATACAATATGTATTTTATGATCTGGATACTAGCACATTTAGTTAGCTCGTATATCAATCATTTTACTTATTATCGAATAAGTACATTAGGCTATGCAATTTTTTCACTTCGTAATTTTTAGTTGTTTGCACTAGATTCTTTATAAAATTTAAAGTTACATTGTAGTAAAACTACCTTTAATTACCTAACTTAATAATTTGCACCAGAATTTTACGGCAAACGACGAAACTAATTTTCATAGTATGCAACACCACTAAAATTGGATTGAGCAATCTTGATTTGAATGTTTTTTTTTAATAGATATCATTTTATGGGCCAATAAAAACCTAGTAACAAAAGGCCAAATACCAGTTTTCACACATGAATAGTAATTTATTCTTAATATGTATGTACTTAGAAACATATAAATATCAGTTGTCTAGTTATTATAGAACAGGCTTTGTTCAGTTAGGAAAAAGGACGGTTCTGCGTGAAATGTGTAAAACTGTCGATTTATTTATACTTAACTATGGTACTTAACAATTCTATTCATTACCTATTCATTACTATATTGCAACTACATAAATATCGAAAATTAACCAAAACATACTAGTAATTTAAATGCCAGTCCGGTAAAAGAACTGTGTCAAGATTATTCCGTCCAATTTCCCTGGTTAATACCAGGGAAATTGGACAGTCTGCTAATTTTAATTTCCCTCTTTTTCTCTAAGACTCGAGTGGGTTAACGGTTTTGAAAGATGAATGTTAGAAATTTCAAAGTTCAAAATCTAACTTCTTCATATATTTCTACAATATTATTATTAAATTATATAAGTAACTATAAACTGATTTATAAATTCATGAGGAATTCAGGAAAGAGTCGAAAAATTCATAACGAGTCAATCAACTTAGTGGCGCGATTGTGTTAAGTAATTAAAACGAATGATAAAAGAACTGAGTAAACATTCTAGTATCTAGATCATAAAATTACGAAAGAAAGTACATACATGGGTACCCTTATGTTTAGAAAAACACTATGCCCATATTCTCTATTTCTGTGATTAATTGACGTTAACGTCTAGAGCAAGAGCCCGTGAGTGCCAGACCTTCGTCATTTTATAAAAGCTGAAAGTTCTTCTATGTGTGTCCCTAGTACAGGTAAGAATGATCCCCAAACATGAAGCTGAGGCAGCGGTGGCTTTGGCAGATAACAGGCAACAAAGGTGTGTAAAATTCCATCTCAAATTCGTCATGATATAAAACTTGATTTTTTTATATTTGATTCATAATAATATCAAAACTCGCGTTGCTCATTGTCAGACAGTTAGTATGGTTCCAACCCTCTGCCGGACACCCCTAAACTATTATAATTTATAATTATACTTACGTTATATTATAAAACCTAAGTTTTATATATAATTTTTTGGGAGCCTATTAAACTATGTTTACATAGTAGCCGGACAGTTTCGAAGGTTCTATCATCTTGCCAGACGCATTCAAAGTGAGCAATAATCGGGAGATCAAGGAGCGTATACAGTGACTAAAGGTTATATTATAAAACCTAAGTTTCATATATAATTTTTTGGGAGCCTATTAAACTATGTTTACATAGTAGCCGGACAGTTTCGAAGGTTCTATCATCTTGCCAGACGCATTCAAAGTGAGCAGTAATCGGGAGAGCAAGGAGCGTATACAGTAACTAAACGTTATATTATAAAACCTAAATTTTATATATAATTTTTTGGGAGCCTATTAAACTATGTTTACATAGTAGCCGGACAGTTTCGAAGGTTCTATCATCCTGCCAGACGCATTCAAAGTGAGCAGTAATCGGGAGAGCAAGGAGCGAATACAGTAACTAAACGTTATATTATAAAACCTAAATTTTATATATAATTTTTTGGGAGCCTATTAAACTATGTTTATATAGTAGCCGGACAGTTTCGAAGGTTCTATCATCTTGTCAGACGCATTCAAAGTCAGCAGTAATCAGGAGAGCAAGGAGCGTATACAGTAACTAGTGCGAATGAAACAGAGCGCTTGGTCTATTGCGGCCCTTCACTGCGCATCCATTGTTATTAATTTCAAATTGCGCAGTTAATTTTTTTCTTAATCCAGAAATTTCATTAGTTAATTTTTACAATTTCAATAACAAATATTTAAAATAATACTGAGTAAAATTTTTCTCATACAATGTCAATCATGTCGAAAATCTAATAATTTCATTGATATTATTTTTCATTTTTAAGAAGTTTATTATTGTCAATGCTATTAAAATTATAAAGCCAATGAAACAAAGTAAATCAAATTTTAGTGTTTATTATGCCAAAGGACATATTTTTTTTAAGATAAGAAATTTACAGAGAAATTAATTTATTTTAATTAAATCTAAATATTTTTATCATTTTCATCGTTATCGCGCGCTCACTAAATCGGTCCACACGTTAGCAGTTTAAACGTCGTAAGTGCTGTGAGCACAATTCGGACCGCAGCCTTTGAATGCGTCTGGCAAGATGATAGAACCTTCGAAACTGTCCGGCTACTATGTAAACATAGTTTAATAGGCTCCCAAAAAATTATATATGAAACTTAGGTTTTATAATATAACGTTTAGTTACTGTATTCGCTCCTAGCTCTCCCGATTATTGCTCACTTTGAATGCGTCTGGCAAGATGATAGAACCTTCGAAACTGTCCGGCTACTATGTAAACATAGTTTAATAGGCTCCCAAAATATTATATATAAAACTTAGGTTTTATAATACAACGTAAGTATAATTATAAATTATAATAGTTTAGGGGTGTCCGGCAGAGGGTTGGAACCATACTAACTGTCTGGCAATGAGCAACGCGAGTTTTGATATTATTATGAATCAAATATGAAAAAATCAAGTTTTATATCATGACGAATTTGAGATGGAATTTTATACACCTTTGTTGCCTGTTATCTGCCAAAGCCACCGCTGCCTCAGCTTCATGTTTGGGGATCATTCTTACCTGTACTAGGGACACACATAGAAGAACTTTCAGCTTTTATAAAATGACGAAGGTCTGGCACTCACGGGCTCTTGGACTAGTCTTTCTGTATTGTAACAAGACTTGTACTACCTACTTAAAGCATTTCATTTCTTAAATTGCCTGACAGTAGGATGCATTTGTAAGTAAATTATATAGGTATTTCAATAAAATACAGTCATAAAAATTCTGTTTGTTTATTTTTTTCACACTATATATAACAATGTCATTAATTAAAACTATATAGTTTTTAGCCACTTCACTTCTTGAAAACGAAACTCTTAACAGTTAATGTACATTTTTATTCCCTGTGAGACTCCATTACTATTTGCTGCAACTTGCGCCGGGCAACTTTGTCCGCCAATGTAAACGGAATTTCTGTTAGGAATACAACGCCGCCTCTTAGCTTTTGATGGTCTGATAGCTTATCTGTAAATGTAAAGGTGTATTTAAATTTCTTTTGATATGTAAAGGACTAACATAGTTTACATTGCGTAAAGAATTATATTTGACAATAAATTTATGATTGTTGATTGTCCCCAGTTGATCATTTACGATTGCAGAGCCAGGCTTTGGTATTTATGCGTCTGTTCGACTGCATTGATACCACCAGCTTTATAGAAAACCTTTCTTCATCAGTTATTTCGTTGCTCTTTTCCATGAAAAAAAACGCTAATTTTTCGAACCCAACGCTAGCTTTGAAATCACATTTTATCAAATAAGACTAGACTAGTTCGGGCAATTTCATGTGGTGACGGATTTAGAATGCGGAGTATCACTATCCTTATTTATTCCGTGTATGTCGGAAGGGTCGATTAAGGCAACAAACTACGCAAGACAAAAGCATTGTAAAGAGAATGAAAACCTGACACAAATGCTATTTCATCGTGTCTGGTCAGCGTGACTTAGTAGGTTAAACTTGCTTTCTATGGAAAAGCTTACGTTTAGCAAAGTATTGTTGCAGAATGTTAATGATGATAAGGGTGATAATAAGTTCAAGGGAGACTACATAAGGATCAATAGATACCGTGATTCTTACTAGCAACAATATCCTTGATTTCCTGTGCAGTAACTTTGACTCCGCTTTTTCTGACCACAGCAGCCGCTGGATGCTCTCCGTTCTTTGGATGAGGGATGCTTGTGACGCACACGTCTCGAACACCAGGATGTTCCAGGATTACGTTTTCTACCTCACGTGGAAAGACCTGATTAGGGAATCAGATATTAAATGTAAAGAGATACAACGTCGATTGATGCAATGTCTATCCCTACTAATATTATAAATATGATAGTAACTCTATACATCTCACTCGGCCACTATAGCGTGGGTCGCCATAATGCATTGTCTTCGTCTTCGCAGTGAGTATGGCGACCACCGCTTCTCACTGGCACGGAATGTTGGCCAAACTCATAACATGCGATAACATTTTTTGAAGGGTGTCTAGCTTTGTTCTTATCGTGTAAGTGGGTAGAAAAAATGTTTATGTTCATCTCAAGTGGGTAATTCACTAATTTGAAATGCATTTTGGTCTGCGTTTTAAAGTTTAGTTAAATCGTGTCATTAATCCGACGAAGTCGAAGTTTTTAATTGTGCTCTAAAAATTTTAAGTTTTAATTTGACAAAGACTTTTGTTGTTATTGTGATTAATAAACACCTAAAGGCCCCTTAGGATCTATAAAAATGCCTTTGTCATCAAGTCAGATAGCACAGGCAGTGGCATTAGTCGAACAAGGTTTGACCCATCGTGAAGTGGCTATTGTCCTAAACGTGCCGCGTTCTTCGATGCAATATGCACTAAAACGGTATCAAGAGACTGGCCGCTACACCCGAAGACCAGGTAGTGGCGGTTTAAGATGCACATCAGCTCGTGACGACCGCTTTATTGTGTTAGAGATTTTAAGAAATTGCTTCCTGACCGCTGTTGAGATCCGTCAGCGGCTTCAAATCTCTAGAGATGTGAATGTTAGCGAGCGTACGGTGAGAAGACGTATGGAGGAAGTTAATTTGAGAGCAAGAAGACCAGCCCGTGGTCCACAGCTCCTCCCACAGCACAGAGTAGCTCGACTTCACTTCGCCCGCGAACACGCTAACTGGACTTTTGAGCAATGGGCAAGAATGGAATGGAATTTTGTTTACAGACGAGTGCAGGATCGCTTTAAATGCACCTGATGGTCGACAACGTGTCTGGAGAAGGAAAGGGGAACGCTATTTGGCGATGACAACCACACCGACGGTCAGTTTTGGCGGAGGCTCTATAATGGTATGGAGTGGCGTGAGTTCTGATGCTCGTACGAAATTAGTCATCGTCAATAACGCCTTAAATGCAACTCGATACGTCGAAGAAATTCTTCAAGATCATGTTGTACCCTTCGGAGGGTTTATTGGTTATGACCAATTCATTTTACTGCATGATAATGCCCGTCCACATGTCGCTCACATCGTGAATGATTACCTTCAAGAGGTTGGTGTTCAAAAATTGCAGTGGCCAGCTCGCAGCCCGGACTTAAATCCGATAGAACACGTATGGGACAAACTGAAACGAGCAATAAAGTTATCATCGAACCCACCACAAACCCTTAACCAGCTTCGAGATGCTGCAGTTACTGCCTGGCGCGACTTATCACAAGTCAACATCAAGAACGTCATCCAAAGCATGCCAGACCGAATACAGGCAGTCATTAGGGCTAGAGGAGGCAACACACGCTATTAAAAAGGACAGAAAGCGACTAAAAATCAAACAATTTTAAATTGGTAGTGCTTTTAACTCTAGTGTAAAATTTTGTGAAAACGTGATTTTTTGCATAAACTTCATTATGAACCCGAAAAACTTTTTAATGTGAAAAGAAGTGATCAGGAACGTTAACTGGATAGACTTCGATCACAATTAGCCAAAATTTGTAGAGCTAAGTGAAAAAAAAAAGGAAGTTATCATACGTTTTGTACTTGGCCAAGTTTCCGTGCCGGTGAGAGTATATCTGTGTCTGTTTCGCGGCTAAACCATTGAACCAGTTTTAACGAAATTTGGTAGGGAGACATTTTGATTGTCTTGGAAGGACGTAGGCTCCTGTTTACTACCTGAAATATATACTAGCAGACGGACATAAGATTAGTAATACATAAATTTGCTTTTACAAGTGAGTTTATGATAACAGATATAGAGATAACCTAAGGGTAATACGACAGAGCAGAGGCGGCCCGTGACATTTTTGGATGGAGGTTCACAAAAACTTACCCTTATTTATAGATAAAATCCATTCGCCGATTTTTTGACGAGCAAAGACATATATCACTTTTTTTTGAAAATCCACTATTGAGTTTATAAGGCGCTTTTCAATACTTATGATGCACAACCATTAACTCGTTTTTTAGGTTGGTTTTCTCAAGGAAATCGTATGTATTTAATTATTTAATATTCACACAAAGTTTTAAATACGTATTTTATGTAAAACTGCGAGCGAGAGCTATCTGACGACGCTACACGTTGCTATTTGTTTGTTTACAATACTTGAACGGCAACAGCGCGACACGCGACTCGGTGGAATAGAGCATAGAGCCCACGCGCGGGAGCACACATAGCGGCAACGTCGCGCGGAGCAGCGCTCCAATTTAGGCTAATTTCTCATACAAATCTTTTGTTTCACGCGTCGGCCCGTGTCAATGTTTCTCTTTCGCACTTATTGAATTTAGCGTATAAAACTTCGCTTCATAGGAGCGCAATCGCTGGCGCTCCACTAGCTACAACTTGATGCCAAATGTACGTCTAGGTAAGGTGCGGTAATACATTTTTTTAGATTATTGTATATATGCAGAGTAGAATACAGAGAAAGTAATGTAAGGATAATTTTTAGTTACTTATTCAAAATATACATGACTATCTATGTTATTTAAGTTAATTGTAGTGGGAGTGCACTGCACCAGCGCTCTTTAAAATAAGCCGCCTCTGCGATAGAGGAATACCAAAATATAGAATATACTACTATACCACTAGAGGTTCTTATACATCTATAAAGATATTTTAAAATACAACACCCTATCGAATAACCGATAAGCCTAGTAGAGAAAATACTTTGTGTTCTTCAACTTTTTTTTTCCAAATTAGTTCAGGGTCAGTTGAACTTCAATTTTTTTTCGCAGAGCGACTGCCGTCAGATCTTCATCACGCAAGTAGTACACGATATTGAAATTTTGGTAGAAAGACTGTTGTCGTGTCGACTGTCGCCATAATGTTTGCCAAAGATGCTATAAAATACTAATTTTATATGATACAAAAGTGTATATACACTATGTAATATTACATACGTATTCATTACGATATTTAATGATCTTCTTGAGACGTTCCACAAAGAAGTAGTTCCCATTTTTATCCCTGTATAGCAAATCTCCTGTTCTGTACCATCCGCTTGCTGTGAATGTTTTTGCTGTGATTTCTGGATTATTGTAGTATTCCTGTCAAAATATACAAATAAATATCACGTGATTTTTAGAAACTTTAAGTAATGATATTATTATTTCGAGAAACTGCAATAGGACACTTACAGTCATACAGATATCTTTCATCCACATCTCGCCTAACACGTTCGGTTCCGTCACTTCTTCGCCCGTAACTGGATCCATTAACTAGAATATTATTATACATTTAATATATTGTAAAAATGAAATGCGTCTATAGATTAGCTTGTGTCCACTTCATGAGTTTTTATAATGTCTCCCGCGACACATCTTTACTGACGATTACTAGAGAGTGAGATGTCTTTCAAAAAGCTGTTGAAAAATTGACTGACATACCTACTCTGTTAATTTGTAAAAATTAACTTAGGATGTTTATATACAAAGTAACATAAAAGGTTTTATCATATTTTGAATTATTACTAAAAGCAGTTAGCAGTACTAAAACGCATCAGAAAAAGTAATATTTCTAACTTAACGCAAACTTTTAAGATTTTGAAGATTGATACAAAGATGACTTTCTCATAATAACTCACTTTGACACTTTGCCATCCGTACGGTCGATTACCACAGTTACCAATAGGTCCCAAAGGATTTAACAACAACATCGGGCCCAGGTTCTCAGTTTGACCGTAACCTTCGCATAGTATGGCACACGGACTCATTCTTTTCTGTAAATTGTAGAAATACAATATAAACAGGATATTGTGTAATTAAATTTAGCTTAATGTTTATTAGCCTACCTAACCAAGTTGAATAAAGCTTTAAAGTAAGTACTCTGATGGACGTTAACCAAATAAGTGAAAGTAAACCTAATAAGGAGAGGCTGAAAAGAATAAATTTGCAGATGGGTCATCTGTAGCTGAGCGATCCTTCTTCCTGAATTAGATAGGAGACATTATTTGAGTCTTCGTTAACCCTATTCACTCAATAAAAAGTAGCAACTGAATTGCTCTGACCTAGTTCTTTGTGAGATTGTGTTTTTTGTTACGGTCGAACCAGCCCTTTTATACCGTCTCATCCCACATGAAAGAAAATCTAGCGCAAAAAAAGGCGTGAAGTATATAATAGTTATTTGGTACGTACCAGTAGTTCCAAAAATATAGTCTTTGGCACTCGATCACCAGACATAACAATACTGTCAAAACACGTCCAATCACATTTCTTTTTGTTGTTTATTATACTTGTTGCTAAACCAACTCTTAAATGAGTAGTTGCTGGCTGGAAATAAACCACAGTGATCATTAATTTCTTATTTTATATTGGCATCTGTTTATAATATCTTAAAAATTCTCTTTCTGCCTCAATCTAGGCGATCATAGACTGTTAAATAATTTAGACCGAATCGTTCAGAATGAATTTCAATGAAATGAAGGTATATAACCATTGGTGCGTACATTGACCATTCATTGACATCACATAAGAACTCATATTTCTTCGGCATAACAAGACAAATTTCTTTCTAAGAATCTTATCCTTTGTGTTATCCTATGATTTTAGAGAAAATCACATTAATAATGGAAAAAAGATATTTAGTATGATACACATTAAACATTTCACAATCTATTCTTTCAAGTAAAGACAACTATACACCTACTATATTAAAACTAGAATAGCTTAATCCGACGAACTTTTTGGGTTTTTGCAGAGTACTCAAAGCAACTTAATATTTTACATTTAAACATTTTTTATTGTTTGCTACAAGGTGCATAAGGTTTGCACCAAGAACTTAGGGCCCCAAGCCAACCTCATTTGTAAGTGATGCATCTGCTAATCCACGAACGAGGCTTTGGCATACAAAATATCCAGATTACCGGCAATAGGTTTGCCACCTATTTCATGGAACCAGAACACTGCCGAAATGTGAGTGTTTAATATGGCATCTGTTTACCCCTACGGGGAAACAGGCGTGACTTATGATGATGACATCAATTATTTACCTTATATTTGTTTATGATATCAATAACATGTTCCGTCGTGGGTACAGCCGAGGTCATGAGCTTAGAGTAATACATAACGGGTAAGGCCATTGCGCGCAGGAATGATGATATCCATCCCATTTGTGATAGCAACAGCCAAGGTCTATTCTCCGTAAATCTAAAAAACGAAAGTTGGATATGAAGGTGATTGAATCATTGCTAGCAAATTTAAATAAGGAAAGGAAGTGTAAGGCGTTGTATAATGTTTTTACCCACTTCAAAAGAATAGATATTACGACTTGTGTGATCACGAAACACGCACTCGATTCCAACTATTCACCCGATTACGCCAGAAGGATTAATTATGTTTTTCGAGTGTATGTGTTTTTTTAACTTTTTTTTAAGACAAAGTCTGCAACAGGACTTTCCAAATATACAAGAAACAGACACAAAGAACACTCAGACTCAGAACAATAATTTATGGATCACACAAAGTGTTGTCCCATGTGGGATTTGAACCCAAAACACTCTGCGCAGTTGAGTGCAGCGTGGCGACCGCTTAAACCACTAGGCCAACCGTGCAGTATTTCTATATCATACTCTGTAGACTTATCATAATGGAGGCTAGTAATAGTCTAAATTTTAATTTCTATTAAAAAAAACGAGTTGCATTTGTTATTGCATGACAGTATGTAAAAACTCCGTGTGTAAAGTTTGTGACTCACTTATTAGCTTTTTCTATTCTGTATAAGGAACATTTTTGTAATTCAAATATTTTAGCAATAAACGTCCTGTGTTTGAAGGCAGCCAACTTTAGAATGCCCAAGGTGCCGCCGGTTGCGATCATTCCAACGTAGATCTTGTCTTGATTAAACTGCAATGGCCTGTTACAAATTAAAAAAAAGTGAGAAATACAACTAGTATGTTTCCAGGGATTTTTTTACATTAGTCTTATTTTCCTACTCCACGGCAAAGTACCCTTATTCTATGCCATGAACTCTTTTTTTTATGATTCAAATGAACTACCACCTATCGTGATCTCTTGATGATCGTGTCGGCTAGCTGTCCCATCGAATTGTGAGGGTGAGGGAACAGAGAGTGCACCTATGTTGGCGCTGCGCACACACTTGTGCTCTATAATATCTCTTGCTTAATTGGCTAGTTTCCACTGAGACTGGCTGCCATGGCCGAAAGCGGCAAGGTCAACATACCTACTATGTTTACATACGATAACTATCACCCCGGTATCAATGGGCTTTCCATCTGCCACTCTCCAACGAAAAACAACAGCAGGGATGCTATCACATTACGTTAGTCTTCTGAGAGACGGTAGTACTGCCCTAGTGGAGTCAGCCCGTTAGTGCTGAGATCTGTGTGACTCTGCTACTACCTACAAATAAATGCAGGCCTATAAAAAACTAAAGTAAAACAATCACTTACTCGAACTCTTCCTTGTCTATTACGTCATATTCCATTAAAAAGGTTGTCAGGGAATAATCTCCTTCATCGAAACATATCAGTTTCGTGTCCAATTCCAATTCTTTGATAGCTTGCAAATAGTCTTCAATGTATTCCTTTTGACAGAAAGCTACCCGAGGCGAACATACTTTGAAGTGAGCTTTTATTTCAGCTGGAAAATTACGCGTATGTATTTAATATTTACACTTGAATAGCTTGTTTCTATTGTTAATTTACCAATTTAAGCGGTTAAATAATATATTATTTAGGTAACTTACCATATTTACTGGTAATTGTAGGTGTCAGCCCGTCAAAATCTACGCCAGTTACAGGCATACCGATCATGAGAGCCGCATAGTAAGGTATGTGTACATCAAGATGATTCCAACCATTCACGGCTATCACGTCACCTGGTCGAGCCCCGAAACGAAGCAGGCATCGCGCAAGCTGTTCTGATCTCCGTAGAACAGAAATGTACGTCTCCGATTCACCTGTCGCTGCGTCTATCTGTGAGATGTAACAATGTTTATATCGTAACAGATTTTTAAATTCATCAAACAAGTATGCGGCTACGCGTAGTGTTAGATTCCATACTTATCAATGGAAACATCAATTATCGCCGTCAACTGCTGAACGAAGGCTTTACCCAAGGAGAGCCATCTATCATTGGGTAGTCCGCATGCAGTGTCGCAGCTAGATGTGGGCGAAGTAGGCCTTCACCCACAGCCTCGTAATTAAACGACCCGCGCGAGACTTTTTAAATGTTGTAGCTCCAGGCTTTACCATGGTTTACTAACTTGATCACTTTTACACTTAAAAAATGACGTCACCAATTTAAAAATGTGTATACGCCACAAATAACGGCAAAACAAAGATAAAAATACAGTTTTTCCTAATTCTGAAATAGTAATAACAATGACCGGGAAAGTCGTCGGCTCATTCGGTGACAACGAAAAAATATAACCTAAAGAATAGTCATGGGATGAGGAAGAAAGAGTTAGGTATACCATGCCACCGTCCTTGACCTGTAAAGGTCACTAGGTCGTTGACATTAACTGCCTAGTATGCTCACACCGCTATGTAAATAAAACATATATATTATTTAATAATGTTTTTTTGTTCCCTTTTTGTCAAATATGAGCTTACGAATGAATATTTATCTATCTTTCAACTTAATTTAACTGTATAATAAGGTTGATACGAATATATATTATCGAGTATTCGGTGTATGTTTATGAATTTTAATATTTGATTTTTCAAACCGTATACGGGTTTCCTTTTTTCCAGCCTATTTGCCCAAACTAGACTGGGATTGATTTTAAGTCCGGAGGATCATAAGTGACATCCACTACTCAAGTGTCATTAGTGCTTTGAATGAGAGGGGACTTGGTAAACACGTGATTAATAGTAAGAAAACTCTTCGTGTAGTGACGGATTAAGAATACAGAGTGTCACCACCTCTATCCATCCCACGTAAGAGGTGGGGGTGTCGTAAGAGACGACTACGGTAGCATACTAGTAAATGTAAATAGAAAGAAAATTTAAATAAACCCGTTTGGCGAGAGTTGTACAGTAGGTTCAAAATTTATTTCTAATACGAAACCTATGTCCAACAGTGGATTGTTAAAAACTTATTGATGACGATCATGAAATATTTATCATCGATTTCTGTAAGGTTATGGTATCATTACGGTCGAGCCTTCTCATGTCTGAGATGTGTAAAATCAGTACGCGAAGAGGTTGGAGGCAAACAGGTAAACGAAGTATTTTCTCATACGAATTGACAGCACTGGCAAAATCATTATAACAAGAACCAATAAAAAAATGGCTCTCAATTCGACTGTATACCTTTTGGACAAGTAAAATTTTAGTGTGAAAATGTGAAGAAAAAATATTATCTTTACTGGTGAAAATAAAAGAAAAACAGTGTACAATACAGTCTGTTGATAACAATTCATAATTCTATCGACCAAATTGAATACACGTTAATATAAATTTTATCGAAAAAAAAGATAGGTATTGATAAAATATGAGAAGCAAAGTAAGCGATATATCTAAGTAAAAATAATACAGTAAATAAACAACAGTTTCCACAAGTCAACGAATCCTGTGTCACGGGAACGTGTGGCAGATTTCCCCTATGGCCCAATAGACAGAGCCTAGAGCGGTCAGATATTCATATTGGTGGCAAATCATGACAAAAATTCAAAATTTTAAATTTGTATGGATAAAAATTTGTATTATATATTAAATTGTATTTTTTGCAAAAAATCAAGATAGTTACTAAATTTTATAAATATTCTTTTCTTCTAAATTTGACAAAATTTAAAAATAAATCACTTTGAAATTGTTTGGAGAAAAGGTGTTACGAGTCGTGATATCGCGTCTGTATTGTATTTACTTTCGTCAAACAATTAACACAAAGGTAGGCTAAATATGAACATATGTTCAATTTCGATCCTTAAATTGTTATATGTCTAAGGAAATTAATTTTTAGAGTAAGGTCATATTGCCATCTAATTTACTTCATCCAAATCATCAACAGTCTTTAATAGCCCACGGCTGGACATAGACCTTTTCGTAGAAAAGAGATTTTGGCTTACTAATTTATATAAATTTACGAAAGGTGTATGACCGGTATTAGTACCTACAGTCATTCATGTACTTTAGGGTGTCCCTTAAATTTCAAGTTCGATATTTTTTTACGCATACCTTCTTAAAAGTTTCGTAATAACCCTATATTGTCTAGAAAAAAATATTAGTTCGATATATAAACGATAACCCGTGCCGACTTACTATTTAAACTTGTCGATACAAGTTGCTTAAGTACTGCCCAGTGACCTGTTACGACATGTTTTATTTGACATTTCGTACGTGATTTTTGAGACTATTAGTGCTTCATTGTTTAGTGCGTAAACATGTCGGTGGAATTACGGAGTGATAAACAAAATATTTTTCTTATCGGATTGACTAGCTACCAAATAAATGGTACAAAATTACCATCTAATCGACAAGTTCTCTCAGTCCTATTTTACAATATTCGTGAGGTTAAATTGACTGTTAGTGAAAGTGCAAATCTTGTGATTAGGGAGTGCATCATATATTGGGAAAAAGCAAGAATTCCAACAAGGGTATTTCCTAACTGCGTGAAGAAACTTATTGATTTATATCATGTTTGGAGAGAGTTGCAAAAAAATTGTAAGAAAACTCAGATTACGTTTAAGAGTCGTGAGAACAATTTTATAATTAATCTTGATAATTTGTTTGATATTGCACATGCTGATGCTTTTGAGAGAATGAAAATAGAGGAAGATAAATTATTTTTAATGAAACAGAGAGAGCCAGGTCGACCGGGATGCTTAGGTGGTGTAGATAAAAATTGGCGGAAAAAGAACAAAGATCTAGACAACGACGATTGGAAGAAGAGGAAAGGATTGTAAGACAAAGAGAATCACTAGCTGTTGCATCTACTTCCACCACAAATAACTTAGACAGTGTAGAAGATTCAGACGAAGAACAGATCTTGAATTCTGAACTCAGCTTGCCGGACGTTCCCTGCCATGAACAAAGTTCAAAAAGAGGTAGAAAGAATCTTATAACACCTAAACTAGTTGCAGCTTTAGATCGATGCCAGTTAAGCATTAGAGATACCGTTTACATTCTTAATGCGGTGGTAGAAGCGCTTGGTCTGAGCAGCGATGATTTCTGTATTAACAAATCCTCGATTCAGCGAATTCGTACTGAAACTAGAAAATCAAGGGCAGAAGCAATAAAATCTAACTTCCAAAACAATGTACCCGACATAGTCACAGTCCATTGGGATGGAAAACTATTACCGGGGTTGGATGTACGGAGTTCAAAAGAAGAACGCTTGCCAGTTATAGCTTCATTTGACGATAGAGAGCAGCTTCTTGCAGTGCCGAAACTAGAAAGTTCTTCTGGAAAACATCAAGCGAAGGCTGTATCAGCAGCTCTCTTTGACTGGAACCTTTATGATAAAGTGCAAATAATGTGCTGCGACACAACAGCTTCCAATATGGGCCGTTTCAATGGAGCTTGTGCTATTTTGGAGCAAACTTTAGGAAGAGAATTGTTGCTTTTCGCCTGTCGTCATCATGTTTATGAATTGGTCCTAAAAGCTGTCTTTGAAACCAAGATTAAGCAAATTACTAGTAGCCCAGATATTCCGATGTTCAAAAAGTTCCAAGAAAATTGGAAAAACATTGATTGTACTAAAATTGAACCATCTCTTAATTTCGTAAAAGCACGGGTTGCCGAGACAGACATTCAAGCGTTGTTACTATTTTATAAGGCAGAATTAGATAAAGGTTTTGTAAGAGATGATTACCGCGAATTGGTCGAACTGTGCGTAATATTTTTAGGAGGAGACACAGAGGAAAAATTAAAACTAAGGCCCCCCGGAGCTATACATCAGGCACGCTGGATGGCGAGACCGATCTATTCTTTAAAAATATGTTTACTTCAGTCACAATGCAGAGTAACTGCGAAGGACAAAAAGGCTCTACAAGATGTTTGATTATTTCTCGTAATATTGTATGTTAAACCTTGGCTCGAATGTACAGTGGCGACCAAAGCACCTAATCAAGATTTGCGCTACTTGAAGATGTTAAAAGAGTATGAAAAAGTTGACGCAACAATTTCTAAAGCTTCTATAAGCAAGTTCAGCCATCACTTGTGGTATTTATGTGAAGAGACAGTCATTCTATCACTATTTGATGATGAAGTTGACAACCAAACTAAGAAGAAGATGATTGCCAACTTCAACAGGGACAAAATCTCGGATTTTAGCAAACCCGTCGAAGGAAGAACTGACTCAAAAGTTGTTTGGTAAGTTAAATTGACTTTTTGTTGGATTTCAATTTCAATGTCCAATACTTATTTATTTATTTTCAAAATTGTTGTTGATTTTTATTTGTTATTTAACTTATTTTTCTTTTTTTTTAGACAAAGCACTGGATGATTTCGTATCGGAAAAGAGCAAACAATTTTTATCACGACTGCAGATCGACGACAGTTTTCTAAAGGAAGATGTATCTTCTTGGAATAGCAATGCTGCTTTTCTGGAGGCTAAAAGAAGAATAAGTTATTTGAGAGTTGTAAATGATACTGCTGAAAGGGCTGTTAAATTAATGCAAGATTTTAACGAACTTATCACGGCTGAAGAAGAACAAAAACAGTTCTTGCTGCGCTGTGTCCAGGAACATCTAAAATTGTATCCAGACTGTAAAAAAACTACTCTAAAAAGAAGTTACCCTGAATGATTCTTATTTCTTTATGTTTTTAATTAAAGATTAATGTTCATCTAATTTATTATTTAATTTTATTCACTTAATTCATTGCATTTATAGTGAAATTATAGCAGACTGAAATTTTAGGACAAAACACGTTTTTTACTAAACTTTGAAGCTCGGTCGGCACTGGTTGCAATTATGCTAGATTGATAAAATTTTATATTTAAGTATCTTATAGCATTAGTAAAAATTATAGCGGGTATGCATTTCGAAATTAGAAAAAAAATTTTTTTTTGTCATATAAGGGACACCCTAATGTACTTGTAAAAAATGTTTTACAGGCGGTGTATTGGGTCTAATTGTCTGATTGTCTTTGTTGGCCTTTGAAAAGATATTTATTTATTTTATTTTTAAAAAAATTAAGTGTGCTTACTACAAAAAATATAGTACTTTAACTTTAATGGTTATTATTACATTATTATTACATAGTTATTTTTTGAACGATGTATAATTATCTCAAGAGAAAATACAGAAAACTGTTAAATATTTTTTTAATTCTCCATAGTACGTATATTAAAATAACCTTTCATATGTTACCTGATGTTTTTTTAAAGTATTATCCTGATTAATGAATTTAAACAATAATGAAGCATTAAGGGGTCCAGGGTTATTACGCACAAAACAAAAAAAAAACAAAATACCTGACATATGGCTTCGGGTCTGCTTTTCATAGTATCTTGAAATAAATGACCTAAGTGGTAATTGTCATTGGCTACGTCAAACGGTTTCATTTTCACTGTAACTAGTTGTCTGTACACCGATAGCAAACGTTTCTCTCTGTACCACCTAGTGAGACCTGACCTTGTGATGATCGGGATGGACGGATATATATATAGAAACTTGTTTAAATCACCATTCCCCCCTCACTACCTTATTAAAAAGCCTCCTCGTTATATCACGGCACGTGCACGTGAAATTCATGAAGCTACTTAAGATGCTCGAGTTTTTTTTTTCTAGCCTACTATGTTAATTTGTAAAAATAAACCGAAGAAGTATTATACATGTGGATGACAGTAATTACATATATGCATATGTGTTGTTTAATCTATAACATTGAGTAATAAGAATGGTTTAATTATACCTTTTTTTTCATGTAGTATCTTTGAGTCTTCATCTCACCGTGAGTTTCCTGTGAAGTGGTATCTCAATATTAAGCTCACCAAAATCACACGGTGTTTCGTCCCATGTGAATCTGTTGCAAGGGACTTGGGTATAGGTACCCTAGGAAAGAAGTCCTTGAAAATCCCGAACTGACATTGGACTACCATTGAATGTTGGTAGCCTTGTGTAACTTCTAGTTAAAACTGATGCCCGTCCGCAATACACCATGGGTCATCATCTCAGGACTTTTTTTTTCTCTCGGGACAGGAGAGATGAAAAGTGTGTGTGGGACTCCCAGAAAACAGTCTACGGTCTACTCACTAAACCCCGCGATGGCCTACCTTAGCAACCGAGAGGAGCTCCAGGAACACATTGGTGGCTTCTGGAGTCATTCTTGCCGTATCTCACGACCTCGGGATAAGGATGAGATATATCCCTGGGTGCCGCCTTAGATGATACCCTCGACTGCACGAGCATGACACCTGTGGTCACATCGTCCCAATGTGTGACCGCAGCGACCCTTAGGCGGCGATTAGGGAGCTAGCAACCTCTACCTCATCCCCTTCGCTGCCCCCTTCGAGCAGGATCGGTTCTTTCCCGATTCCGCTCTACGGCCTCCTTCTGGAGCATAAAATCTTCACAGAAAGAGGTAATGGCTTCTCATCCCTTACCATTTGCTAGCATTGACACGATCAAAGCTGACGGTGACAAGTTTCGCCTGATCAGAACTCGACGCTCGGACTCTCACGCAGGGCAGTCCTCCATCGTGTGCTGGACGGAGTCCCGTTCGAACCTGCAGTACCGTGGTATCATTGTCTCATTGTGCCGTAGCCCATCCTGATCCCATCCTATTCGATTCAGATATATGTAGATACTAGTTAATCGACAGATGACACAGTCGGTCTTCTCTATCCACGCTTCAAAGTTCGGCACAACAGCTCCGACGGAGCATCGACATCGACAGATCTGAATTTCGAGCCGTGCCTGCCAAGACTCCACAACTTGCTTACGCATCTTCTGCCGTAGCATGCAGGGCTCATGATTTGGCGCAGCCTGAAGAGGCTGATGAAGATTATTCTGACCAAATTTGGTCGTAGATCATCGCGTCCATGTCAGCCAGAATGTCGAAGGACGGAGATCGCGCAAGGACCGTTGTCGCCTCATACGAGATTGAGCGGTAACCCGACATGATCCATATGGTCATCAAACGTGCGTGTTGACCTTGGTATAATAATAAGATCATATTAGCTTAAGAATAAATTCAATTTTTTTTAATGATATTTAATATTATAATCATATCACAGTATATATTGTCTTTTAAATCTATGTACATACAGAAATGACACAGATAAAATATTTTCGAATACAGGTTTCTTTCTCAAACTTATCAGTGTGAGATGCACGATGTTGTTTCGTGAAAATAATAATATGAGTCTATACATTTTAATCCTCGGATGGTAACATCATATATATTATACACAGTCCCACCTATGTTATAATGTATAAAAAAATTATATGTGTATACAAAAGTTTGTTACGTTTCACTATAATCAGCCTTTAATAGTTCACTGCCGGATTCAGGTTTCCTTAAAATTAAATGTTAGCCTAACATATATAGTGACCAGATGGCTTGATATAGGGTTTGTTACAAATCTTTGGTCCACCACCCGGCGCCTCTATCGTAGTCAATTCGGTCCTCGTACTGGTTCAGGCCCAGATGAAGTACCTGGGCCTGATCCTCGACGGGAGGTGGCTCTTCGACGAGCACTTCCGACAGCTTTCTCCAAAGCTGGTCGGCGTTGCCTCTGCCCTCGGGCGAGTTTTGCCGAATTTGGGTGGAGCCAGCGTCGCGACGAGACGGCTATACACGGGGGATGTCCGGTCAATGGCACTGTATGGTGCGCCGGTGTGGGCGGCGGCTCTGACCGCTCAGAATAGGGCTCGCCTCTGGCGCCCTCAGAGGATATTGGCGGTTAGAGCCATACGCGGTTACCGCACCGTATCGACGGAGGCGGCGTGCGCCTTGGCCGGAACTCCGCCGTGGGATTTGGAGGCGGAAGTGTTCGCCGAAGTTTATCGGCGGACGGCTGACTTCCGGGCGGATAACGACATACGGCCCCCGCCCGAAGAGATACGCGACTGGCGTGAGGCCGCTCGTCGAGCCACGATGGCTCGTTGGAGCGGTTGGAGATTCCTCGTGCTGGCTTTGCCCTCGTGGAGGCTCTCCAGCCGGTCATCGCCGAGTGGGTAGGGCGGCAGCACGGGACCCTTTCCTTCCGACTGACGCAGGTCCTTTCCGGGCACGGCTGCTTCGGGAAGTATCTGCACTCGGTCGCCAGGAGGGAATTGAGTCCCGCCTGTCACCACTGCGACTGCAGTGAGGACTCGGCTCAGCACACGCTAGCGTTTTTTTTCCGCCTGGGCGGCGCAGCGTGGGGTCCTCACTGCAGTTATTGGAGGAGATCTCTCGCTACCGGCCGTCATACGCTCCATGGCCGGTAGCGACAGTTGTTTTACCGCGGTCGCAACCTTCTGCGAAGACGTAATTTCACGGAAGGAGGCGGTGGAGAAGGCCCGGGGGACGATATCCACTCGGACCCAATTCGCCGCCGGCGAGCCGGGCGGCGGAGGCATGCATACCAGCGCCTCATGCCGCCTTGAGTGTGGTCACGGGTGGACGGGACGGGTTTTCCCCTCCATCCGCTACAATGGCCAGCCGCGAGGAGGCGACGTCCGCGTGTGCCGTACGTCGCCTAAAATAGAGAGTTTATCCGCAGATGGTGCCCGAGGTAGCGGGCAGGCGCTAGGAGGGATCTGGAGGTCGTAATAGCAGCGGTTTCCGGATCCCTCCTATTTCAGGCGCAGAGTGGCACACCGTGTGGTTTTAGTCGGTCCGATTCCGACACACCACCCTGCCGTAAACCCCGGTGGGGTGACGGCCCGAGGGGGCTTCCACACGTAAAAAAGAAAAAAGGGTTTGTTACAAATCTTCACAATTGTGTTGTCCTAGGCGGTTTGCTCCGTTAATCGGCACTTACGACATCTACGGGATAAATAGGAGTACTGACGCTCCATATTTTTAATCTGCTACGACACAGAACAGAAAACTTGCTTTTTATTTCAATGTAGAAGAATGGGTGCGGAGTGACTACTGCCGCAGCAGTGGTTTAAACGGTTCCCTCGCCGCTTCCTATTTCGCTGAATGTTGTAGATTCGATCTCCACATATATATGTGTATATGTATAGGTGTATAAAGTCCTCCGTAACACAGGTTACAGGATATATGCCTAGTGCGAAAGTTGTCTTTTTAAAAACTCTAAATATAAATATATACAACTGGAGATGGCATCGACTTAGTTTAGTTTAGTTTAGTTAGTTGTTTAGTTTAGTTTAGTTGATTAACGAAATTGGTTTTAAACGAGAAAAGCAGTAGGCAAAAAGTTATATACTTATACTTTAATATTCTACGATTTGTCGTTATTGTTCGTAATTTCTGGTGGTACTTGATCACTCTTACGCACAGTTTGAAGAATAAGAAGAAATTCTATTGGTTATAACGAATTATGACGTCAAATCGTGCGATACATGGGTATGTATGTCAAGGATAATAATAATACGTAGGCATCTAAAAGAGTCCTCTGTATGTAAATATTCTATAAAAATCTATTAAGGCCTGTTAGATCAGAGGTCGTGGGTTGATTCCCAACCAAAATAATTAATTGTCACGAACAACACTCGTTCGATTATTTTTTTCTGCGTTTGAGTTTAATTGTTCTACAATTATGTATATATTTAAAAATATATTTAAGTAGATCAGACGGTCATGTGTGGAATTATTGATCGTGTTTTCTTAAAATAAGCTAAAATTAATTTAGTTTGGCTTTACGTTGCGACAGAAAATTAAGAAATAGACACTTATATTTTTCTAATAGTTTTCATTTATTTTTTCCCTTATATCACATATCATTATCAGCCTGTTATAGTCCACTGCTGGACATAGGCCTCACTTCCTCCATATCACTTAAGTGACATTTAAGTAATACAAGTTTTATATTAATCTCTCCATTATACATAGTAAGAGACCTCACAACATCACCCCACCTTAGCCTTCACTCTCCTAGGCGCATCAGATGTCACCTATCTCTTCAAATTGAATTTGAAGTGATCCTTAAGCGGTGATTGGGGAGCTAACGGCATCTACTGTGTCTCTTTTGCCGTCTCCTTCCCTCTTTCCCGGTCTCGCTCTGCGGACTCTTTCTGGACCATAACATCTTAACCGAAGTAGACCACGACTGCCCATCCTTCGCCAATAGTTATACGACCAGCATTTGACGCTAGGACTCCTATAGCAATTCACCGGGCTAGTGTGGTAGAGTAAGCCAAAATATTTTTTCAAGGAGAGGCTTATGTCCACCAGTGGACTATAATGGGCTATTGGTGATCAGTCAAGTGAAAGTATTCAGTAATCAGTAAGTACAAGTGTTTACCTGCGGGTACGCTTCGCAGGTAAACACTTGTATAATGTGTGTATTTGTGTAAATAGTTGAATTTGAATAAACCTCATATTACTAAATACCAAACCACTAAGAAAATTTACATGCCCTATAAATACTGTACGAGTAGATTGTATGTATGTGTGTGTGGTTGCTATACGCTATATTATTCAATAATACCAGTTCAACATAGTATTAAAATTATGCGATTGGCCTTACTTTGCAATTGGCCTTGAGGGTGTCATTAAGTCCAGGTGGTAACCGCAAACGACCGCAAGTCATCTTCAAGATACGTTGACACTAATACTTTAATACTTTAAGTGCCTCGATGGCTTAGTGGTAAGGAAAGCGACTGCTGTGCTTGAGGTCTCGGGCTCGATTCCCGGGTCAGACCAAATGTTTGCATGATATGTAAATATTTATTTCAGAGTTTGAGTTGGAGAACTGATATTCCAAGGGACTTACTTCGTTACTTCTTTTTAACCCTTTTTTTTTAAGATCAACGGCTACGTAAAACTATACAAAGAAAACAAAAGTCTTCACAATGACAAGTCAAGTTTCTCTGGTCAAGGAATAAAACAAGACATTCTAAAAAATTTGACAGCCAGATCTCTAGTACTTAGTCTCTACATTAGCAAAATTTTGGTCAATTACATATCTTACTGCAACAAAAAAAAACAGTTAAAAAAATATTAATTTTCTATATGAAATAAAATTTACTTTAACAAAAACGATATTATCTTGCAAACTTGATTGATAGTATTTTACGCATAACAAAAATCACTAATGTTAAGACACTATATTTTATTCTCTGTAAGCAGTCAGCGCCATCTGTTTCAGTTTGCCTCTTGCAACTTTTCCTGTTGACGTCATTGTGATCTTGTCCATAAAGATAACACCACCTCTCAATTTTTGATAATCGGCCAGTTTATCTGAAAATTTAATAGACTTAGGTACTTCCAGTCTACATTGTGCTATATTTTTGATATTAATTTTTATTTTTATTTTAAGGGTCTGCCAAAGTAACTCTACTCTGTCTGATGGAAAGCATAAATAGAATCCAAGAAATGTGGTCACCATACTCACTGTGAATGCCAAGAATACAGTATGGCTAACCACATTATGGCGGCCTACTGAGATGCTTTTTACAGTACATAAAATCACGCCGGTTTTCCTGAAGGGGTAGGCAGAGACATATTAAACGCCCACTGTTCGACACTATTCTGGTCTCATGTAATACGTGGTGAGCTTATTACATCGAGGATATTTTGTTTGCCGGAGCCTCGTCCGTCGATCATTTTATTAATATTCTTTGATAAAGGTACTCCTATCCTACTTTTGCTTGAAAATAGTCGGACTTGCCACGATATACAGATGTCTGTCATAAAATATATGTGTATATCAACTAGCTACTGCCCACAACTTGACTTACGTGATTATTTCTTATTTCATGTTTATTTATAACTTTGAATACAATTAACTTTCATCCAACCATCTAGCCCTTATTCAATCCCCTTATGGCTTAGCCGCTCCAACAAAATTACAAAGAAATCTTGCATAGCATAGCAAATAAAAGAATTGTAAAGCAACTCAACTTTGAAATAATTCTTCTTTTTTTTTACATCTGTAATGGAATAGGCGTTTGTCCTCTATCTCACCTGATGGAAAGTGCAGATGAAAACGAAGGTGGTACACGCCCATTCAAAAGATACCTGTTCACTCTACTCTTAAAGGCTCCAGAGTACATGTCATCAGGCAAAATAGACCTAGAAAAATAGACTTTGTAGAAATAATATACATACTAGCGACAAGATCTTTTATCTCCTGGGCCGTGACAAAAGAATCGTTCTTTCTCACAACACAAGCTACCGGGTGTTCTTGATCTTCGTTATGGGGAATGCACGTCACACTCACATCTGCCACTCCAGGATGCTTAGCAATCACCTTTTCTAAATCCTCAGGAAAAATCTGCGGATATTAAAAAAATATATGTACATCGTATTATGATGTGGGCGTGAATTTGATACAATATGCCACCCCTTTTCTTCCCGTGGGTGTTTTAAGAGGTGACTGCAAAGAGAGGGAAAACTTGAAATAAATTCTAAACCAACCTGTCTGGCCAACGTGATATAACAGGCTAAAACCTCCTTGCTACAGAAAAACCTTTGTTGACAATGATGATGATGCATAATTTGTTACTTTTACCCATTGTACTAAAACTATTGTAGCAGAATAGCCGTTCGGCTACAATACTTTTTATAAAATCAAACGTAATACAACTTTAGCAGTTTTCGCTTTTTAATCATATTCTATGAAAAGGTATATAAAAAAATATAAGTAGAAGATGCGGATTAGTTTGGATATGTAGGACTTTTATGTGATGTGAAATAAACTTAATGTTACACTTACTAATTTGCAGCAAGCGAGTTAGAAATTTCTTTATAAGTAAGTATATTCGATGTTTGATTAGGTATATGAAACAAAAAAGATTTCAAAATAAATTTTGACATATAAGGTTACATTATGACACAACTAAATGACAGGAAGTTTTATATCATATGAATAAGTTGATTTTATTGTTTGGATTTAATAAGCCTAGTATTTTGTTGGGTGAGATGGAAATTAACGTAATACTATTTTCATTTCAAGGAACAAAGGAAAAATGTCCATCGATATTTTCACTTTATCCACACTTACATGGTAATTAAGATATTTAATGATCATCTTGAGTCTCTCTACGAAAAAGTAGCTGCCATCTTCTTCCCTGTACAGTAAATCACCAGTTTTATACCAGCCATCGTCTGAAAACGCAGTTGCTGTTGCTTCTGGATTGCTGAAATACTCCTGTTGAAATAATAATAGTCAATAGACTTTGACTGTACTCGACTTATGGACTAAATTTAGATCTTTAAATTAAATATTGACACCAAATGTTTTGATTCTGATCTATTTATTAGCTAGCCCTTTCTTGCCACTGCCTTTCTCTTACTTTTCCAACTTTTCAGCTTTTTCCCCAAGTACTATGTGTTGATAATAACTGTTTAATATGTGTTTTTAACAATTTTTTGTAAGTAATTATGCTAGTCGGTAAACTAGTAGGGGAGACTACAATGCTGCAGACTAAAATTTTGTATAGTGCCGTACTGCATTACCTGCATTCGATTGAACAACTTGTATGCATGTATTCCTTCAGGCAGAGTAGTCACTTTGGCAGGTGCTTAAAATAAATAAAATAATACCTACCGTGATATTTGCACAGTTCTGCAATGCTCTTTCGCTAAGAATGAATTGTTATTTTAAACAGAGGTTTCGAAACATTAATAAGAAACAGAGCGTTTATGTGAGAAGTGTGCGTCAAAAATTGGAAAAAAAAAACACTACTAACATCACAAAGAATATTAACGTACAATGATTACAAACACTTACTGAGAAGCAAACATTTTTCACCCATAATTCTCCCGTTACATTCGGTTCTGTCACTTCTTTTCCCGTATCTGGATCCACCAACTGAGATAATATGAAAATTAAACACTTACATAGTCATATATCTGAATATATATAATTCTTTTGTACGTGTGCGTGTCACCTGACATCTCTGAACGGCTGAACCGATTAGCATGCAATTTTATGCGTATATTTCAATGGGTTCCTGAATGTTTTAAACACACAATTAGACCCGGTAGGTGACGTTGCTGCAGGTTTTCACTATCAACTAATATCTAAACACAATATTTATTAATTGTAAGGCAATACAGAGTTCTAGAGTAATATATATATGTATTAATTTGAACACTTCTTCTGGGTACTTCTGTCCAAACTCTTTTAAAACTGCATAATAATGATTCCAGAAAAAAAAATTAAACACATAAAGTCGTATAAATATATAAAACTGTAACTTAAAGTTGAAAAAGATATAAATACTTGCAACACTACAACTTCCTGCAACTCTTACAGCAAAAATATATTAAAAAAGGCCATGTATAGAAGTATAATAGACCAAAACCTCCTTTCTAAGGAGAGGCCTATGTCCAGTAGTAGACTATTAAAGGTTGCTGATAATGATGACATCAGGCATAAGATCTTCCCATCAACTTACTTTGATGCTTTGTCCCTTAATGGATTCCTTTCCACAGTTTCCGAGAGCGCCTGTCGGATTCGGTAGGAGAATGAAACCAAGATTTTCAGTTTGGCCGTATCCTTCGCATACTTTTGCATCTGGACGTAATTTTTTCTACAATAAATAAAAATATATTTAAGAATTCGTGAATTTCTTTGCTTTTTTTTAAATCTAGACAAATTTGATGACTCGTTCTGATAACTTTCAAAGTAAAATCTTCAAATCACAACTGGATCCAATACAATATAGTACAAAGTTCTAGAGAAATAGTAAATAGTAACTTGAGACGATTAGAAAACTTAAATCTATGCAAATCTTCAAAAAAAAGTTAGTACACTAATTATAACTTCATACTTACATTAGTCTAAATATATAAGCAATATATGCATTTGTGATATCTACGTTAATATTTTTGCATGTATTTATACATGTTAGTGGTATATATATATGTTTATATATATATACTGTAAATACATGTGAGTAATTTCATATATAGGTATTATTATTTAATTACATTATAATAAAAGTACACCACTGACTACCTAAATTCTACAATATTCATACAAAGGCCACCTTTTATAATACCAAATGTAGGTCTCCGTCTATGCCTGTACACAATTTGTACTATACTGGCGTGCAATGAAGTTGTATAAATAAAAAAATAGTGTAGTAAAAGACGAATAGAAAATTAAAATCGTATTTGTAAATTTGTCAAACGGCTAACTGTTAATTAACTCGTGGAGATATATTTTTGTTTTGTTACCTTAGTTTCAAAGAGTTGTATTTAAAAGTTACTGATAAATAAAAATATTTTTTTAAAAATTAGATCTACGGGTCTAGTAATACATACCTTGAGTTCTAAGTGGATATTCTGTGCAGTCTTAGCAGCCACCAAACCGAGGAAGTCGAAGCACGTCAAGTCACATTCTTTTTCATGTGCGAGTATGGATACTGCTAACGGAGGCCATATTAAGGAAGTTGTTGGCTACAAAAAGAACAATCACAATTCTTCACAACTCGTTTAGGTATTACAATAGTCGAAACAAATATCTGTTTTAATGTTTTTATACACATTAAATACTAAATAATAATAAAAAGATTGGAGATTATGGATTCCATGATCTCCAAAGTTTTTGGAGGCAGGCATGAGGAAGCAACGGAAATCAGTCAACTTATAGCCCTTTAATAGACTAGGTCTGCTCGCTATAATTGCTTTAATTTTGATTTTCGATTCCTATGAATTTGGAGTACTTATACCAGCAAATCAGCGAAGGGCCGTTCGTCTAAATTACATATAGGGAGATCACATTGAAGTCTATAATGCACCAAATTTTTTAAATAAGATGTTGATAAGGATGTGTCCCTATGACCCAAGTAAAGAAAATGAATGGAATGCGTAAGAAAAATACTTTCTTATTCAGTCCCAACGTATTATATGCAAATATTTTTATCAAATGCCTAAGATGCATTTAGTATGGGTAAAATGCTAAATATTTAAGACTCGTATGTTCGTTTGCTTCTAAAAATTAGAAAATACTGGCTGGTTTTTGGCCACTCACTTTATATTTGTTAATAATGTCGATGATGTGATCCGTCGTCGGTGGTGCTGATGTCATGAGCTTTGTGAAGTTCGTATAAGGCAAACTTATTGCTCTCATGAACACCGATATCCAGTTAACAGGTGAAAGAAGAAGTGACGACTTTCGTCTGAAACACGATTGTGAAATATGTTTCAAGATAACATTACAGTATCAACTAAATATATATTAATAGGAGTAACACCACGAATCTCTCCACCTCAAAGGTAAGTGGTTCTTTTGAAGCCATTCACGGCAACCAAAGAATTGCGAAATGAAAGTAAGTACCGAAGAAACGTAAGTGAGATTACTGAAGAAGAGAAAAGTCTACGTGTGTAAACTGCATCAGTCACACAGAGGTGTTGTGTTTCTCCTGCAAGCCTTTAAATATCCCATGTGGGCCTCTGTAGAGACAAACGTTACTAGATTAATTAGGTACTATTATACTGTGAAACAAGCATATGGCAAACACAGGCTACTGTTACTGCTTAGTATTTGTTAAAAAACAGATCACAAAATTTGTAGTAAATGGAAAGTTAGTATTACAAAAATATTATATTATTATATAAATACCCAGATATAAAACAAAGTAGAACATACCTTTCTCCCCCTTTAGTCTGGTAGGAGGATTTGTTTTGCATCTGGTAAATTCTGTTGACAACAGCTTTGTGCTTAAATGCAGCCAGCTTGAGTTTACCCGTGGTGCCGCCAGTAGCTACCAGTCCTGCGTAGATTTTGTTTAGATCGAAGTCCAACGGTCTAAAACAGATATAATTAATTCTGTCAACTTTGTAGTAACCAATATAATTAGTTAGAGAGTATTCATCTACGTATGTCCTTTCTCGATACAAAATGTGGAGCTATACACATTTTTAAAGGTTGGAATCCAATTTAATGTTTGTTATTATTTTCACCACTAGGCGAAGTTAAGTTAGTAGCTTGAGATTTTGTACCTAGTAGGTACCAACTCATGTATACTAATGTTCTATCAGTTTTGTAAATGTTTACGTGTTGCGTAATATTCCAGCTTATACTCGCGGTTCCACCCGCGTGTACATCGGTTTTCGTGATAAATAGCAACCCATGTATTATTTTAATATACAAGCTATATTACTGTAAAGTTACACATAAATTCGTACAGTAGTTTTTACGCATAAGAGTTAAAAACATCAATACCTACATCCTTACAAACTTTCACACTTTTCATATTTAAAGTTAAAAAAAGGTACTTAAATGTTTAACGATAAGGAGTGACAGATTTTCTAACATTTGCAATCAAGCGAAAGCACCTAATAGCGTCATTAATCGACATTTATATTCAAAAACGCATCTTAATGAATTTTCTCACGGCAATGAGATGTTTTACCCCGGTAAAAAACAAAACAATATTACTCTCCGGTTTCTTAACTATCTTCAGACACAAAAACCATATCATAAAGCTGCTCTGTTGTGATGTAAGAGAAAGACAAATATACAAACAAATAAATATGCTTTCACATTTATAATTTTAGTAAGGAACTAAGGGTTGACAAATATGGTGTCTGCGAAATAGATGGGCTATTACGCAAACACCATATTTGTCAACCCTTCTTTCTGCACTCGAATATATGTAATTGGGTAGATGACTGTATCGTAAATAAATACCAATGTCCACTTCATTAAAACTAATACCGCGAAATATCTCGGAAAATACAATTAACATAGCTTTTTATTATTATTACGAATTTCAATCAAATATACAGTGAAATATATTGTTTAATTCAGTAGTCTAAAACAGTGACGTCACAATTTGGTATTTAGTACATTTTTCATACGAAATTGTCGTATTGACAGATGATAAAAAGTAACTAATTTGACTAAGGTGCGTCATCTCATCTAGCGTATTCTATCATCCGCAAAATCTTTAATCGTTATTTTGTCACTGACTGTTATGTCAGTATTGTTCATATACTCGTAGAACAAGAAAAACACTAACTTAAATTCTTCTTCATCTTCAACATCGTACTCTTCTATGAACTTCTTCAAAGAGTAGTCTTCGTGATCGAAACATATCAGTTTCGTGTCAAGCCCAAGTTCTGTAATAGCTCGCAGGTTGGCGTCGAGGTAATCTTTTTGGCAAAATACTATTTTCGGCGAACATACTTCAAAGTGTTGTTTAATGTCAACTGTAAAAGAAAAATACACTATGATTTTCTGAAAAGATCATCTTTATTGTGCTACAGGGCCCAAAGAAGCAGGTAGGCACTCTAATTTGCTAATTGTTTAACTACGATATCATGTAAGGCCGTGGCCACTCCGGCCCAGTCGGGTCATAGATACCGAATCACGGGTCTACCTTAATAAATTCGAATTAAAACTTCACGATCTTTTTAATGACAATGATTGGCAGCGTTCTTCAAATGAACAACTATGAAGAGATATACTCTTCCCATTAGGCAATAGTCAAAAGAAAAATATTTGCACAGCCATCTATTTTTGACCTCGAGAAACAATCTTACAATTTTCTGTCTTTCCGTGAGGTAACGGATTAAGAATACAAAGTGTGGTGACACAATTATCCCATAGGTGTCGTAGAAAGCGAATAAGAGAGCAAATTATACAGGGCACAGCACTGTAAAAAGAAGGAAAATTAGTAACCTCTCTTTTTTTATTTGTGAAAATCCTCTCCCATCGTAAACCCACCGGGGTTTACGATGGGGTGGTGTATCAGAATTGGACTGAGGAATTAAATTTAACTATTTTATTTACTTGTTTATCTATATAGGTCAATCTGGGGATGAGCTTTGATATCAGACAAATTGTGTAATTTATAAGGAACAATTGAAAATTTACAAGGAAAAGTTTATTTTAGTCTTTTTAGCACGCTTAATTAAAAATTTGTTTTTAAAGAAGTTTTCTTTATTTTAATTTCCTTTTGTTTTTCAGTTATTGCGGGATAAGTGGACCGAAGTTATTTCCCCAAATGTGCGTTCATATAAAGTACTTCTATGACCACCTTCCAGCTTCAATATCAAACACTGTTTATATTAACATCAAACGAGCATTCGACGGAAATTCGACGGGATTGTGTCGTTTTAAAATAAACTTCCTAAAGCCACCTTCCGCTCCATTCTCATAGTCTGATACCATTTACAATTTAAAATTACAACTCCACAACTCGACCACACTCGATGTGGTTATGTCGTTTCATAACGAAGTTCTTATGGCCACCGTCCAGCTCCATCACCAGATCAGGTTCATGTCATCATAATATTGCACTTTCACCCGGTATATATATTTAAAAAAATAGCAAAATTTCAACTGAATTGTAAATATTTGTTTCAAATTTGAGGTACAAGATTCCACTCGAACATGTATAAGCTTGTAAAATGAAGCAAATGAGTTACCTGACAAATTGCATCAGGGTCCCTGTTCATGATATCCCGAAACAAATGTCCTAAGTGATAATTTTCGTGAGTTACTTCAAATGGTTTCATTTTTCTTTGTACAAAAATTAAGAACTAATTTAACACGCTGTGATGCAAGACGCGTATTGAGTGAAGGGCACAAACTGTGTTTCGGCTAATTCAACTTTAGAAAATGTACCTTTACTTAGATAAGGTAGCCAGATAAGACATAATAATTATTGTTAGATTATTTTAAATTCAACTATTAGCTTACGAGTTCTTTAAATTTTCATTTGAATAATTCTCATAAAGTAGCAACTAACATATTGATCGCTCATGGGGAGACTTTAAGATTGGGCAAAAGCCCACGAGTCCGCGAGACGGGGAGTCATTGCTAAGCAATAAGTGCAAATACAAAGCTGTATCCTGACAATATTTTACATTAGTTTATTCAATTCTGACTGTACCCAACATGACATATCACAAAGCTTACCGAAAAGGAACCTTTACCCACATTTTTTTTTCTAAATCTTTAGATCTACATTTACTTATGAATGTTTCCAATCCCGCATCAACAATTGAACAGAATTGAAATTTGGTACAAATATAAATTATAGTCTTGATTAGGACATGGATAGTTTATTGCGAAAAAAATTACTAGCTAAGTCGAAAATACCGCATCTGAAACCTTGGTTATGTTCGACTCCGTGTTGTTTACCAATGAATGTAGGACTTGTTTAAATGATGCAGATGGTCGCAGCAGAGTCTATCGTCGACGTGAGGAGAGATATGTTCAAAGTAGCATTGAGGTGGTGTACTGGTATGGTGTTCATCGAAATGGTTCGTCAAAACGATAGAAGAGGTTGTTGACGGCAGGACGCTTTATAACGAAAGTTTTAGAAGCTTACGTGATACTTTACATAAGATTAATAGGCGAAAACTTTACTGTAATACAAGATAATGCCTAACCCCATATCGCTACACAAGTTCAACAATATTGTGAAGAGGTTGGAATACGTATAGGAAAAAAATTAATGGTATGCTGAAATATACATTTAAGGATATGATGCTACATTGAAGGTATGCTGTTATGAAGTTAACGAACGCAAATACAGGTTTTAATTTGAATTTGTACAAAAAGTTTGAATACTTAGTTATGTTTAATTCAAAGATGTCTCGAACATTGATGCGGTTTGTTAGTCCGTAAGTATATTTACGTCCGTGTGTATTTTTAATCCACCGCGGATTAAAAATACAGTGTGTTACCACCCCTATTTATCCCGTGGATGTCGTAAAAGGCGACTAAGGGAACAGAGTATACAAGACAACATCATTATAACGAGAAGGAAAACTTGGAACAAACCCTATTCCAACTGGTCTGGCCAGCGTGGCCAAAACCTCCTTGCTAAGGAGAGGGCTATGTCCAGCAGTGGATTATAAAAGGCTGTTGATGATGACGATGATGATATTTTCGTCTTCATATGTAGATAATAAACATTAACCGTGCATTTCCTACAGCACATCAAAAACAATAAGTATTTTATTTACATATCAGACCTGCCATTAACAACCCATGGAGTTTACAAGCAGATAAATCAAACAGCACAGTGTTGGAGAACCTAACATCCCGTGCAAACAGATACCGTGCGGGGCGCGGGGAGGGGTCTGATCACTAGCTCGCTTCACGTAATTTTTGCGGCAATGAATTGCTTCACGGTGCCACAGCGCGCTGATTGTGTGAAACAATTTTATTTAAACAACGGTTCAATTATTACAACGAGACGCTTATTTCACGTTGAAAACGATTTATACGATTTAAATCAGTGTCCGAGTGCTCCTTTAATAAAAAAATTGATGAAGTTCAAAGGGATGGGATCTACGCTTAATGTAAAGCAAACTGGAGACCCATAGACTTCTCGAACCGAAGAGAACGTGCAGCAAGTTTCTGATTCTATTCGATATATGAAATCCAGATTTATCGACGCGCAAACGTTCGGCTGAATCGGGGTTATCCCGCATATTATTACGCCGTATTTTGCAATTATATTTGAAATTACAATCATATAAGATCCAGATAGAGCAGTAACTAGAACCTAATGATTTAAATTTGCATAAGTCGTATGCCGAAACAATGTTAGAACGATTCAGTAATTTTGACAACATCTTATTTTCTGACGAAGCCCATTTTCACCTCAACGGACATGTAAACAAACAGAATTGTAGGTATTGGAACAGTAAAAAGCCCAAAGCTAAACACGAAAGGCCACTTCGTTCCCTCAAGGTAACTGTATCGGTTGCAATTTCAACCTAAGGAACCATTGGACCCTACTTTTTCGAAGATTCTCGCGGTCATTTAGTTACTGTTAATTCTGCTGAATATATGAAAATGTTACGAGAGTTCTTGGGATTGATGCTACTGGAATTTACTGACTATAATCATAACACAAGATGGAACCACTAGTCACACATCCAATGAGTCCCTGCCGGTGGTCAAAGACATGTTTCCGGAAAAGCTGATTTCCAGACGAGACGACATTCCATGGCCACCCAGAAGTCCAGATCTATCTCCAGCAGACTTCTTTTTATGGGGTATATGAAAAATCGTGTCTACATCAATAAACCAAATATACTACGTCAACTAAAAGAAAAAATCAGTGAAGAGATGTCGGCGATCTCATGGGTTTCTTTACCGACGAGTTTTCGAAAATTCGACGAGGGTTCGCTTAAAAGAGTGCAAACGTCGAAACGGTAGTCCTTTAGACGATGTAATTTTTAGAAATAAATTTCAAATAATTAGCTTTCTTATAAATAAACAATTTTATAATATGTATATCAAATGGGTTTTTTACACGATTTTTCAAATATTAACTTATTCGTGGCCCACCGTGTATATACATAAAACGATATATCGTTAATATTTATTTCTTCTTCTTAATTGTCACAAAATTTTACAATATACGTTATTCCATAAAAAGTATTCTTCTTGAAAATTTTCTGAATGGATAAAGAAAATATGAGACACTTACACACTTGACTTTCTGATAGTAATTAGGAAGTTACTGACGTAAATGTCTCAGGATTGCTCAACATTGCAACTATATTCCTTGCTTTTGCTTTGGCACTTTGTTGCCACGGCGTATCTACCTTCTTTAACTCCAAATACCTCTGGACAGTCAGCCGAGAAGCGAGACAAGAAAGTTTCCACAATGATAGCGATGTGTTGATGATATTGTAGGCATATAATAGCAATCATATATTATCAATGCGTACCTAATATCAATCCATACATATCCGCGCATATTTAATCAATACGCCAACTTATGGAAATGAAAAGATTATGAAGCCATGAAATATATTTCTGTGTTTTGGCGACTTACACAAAATTATCGAATTGCAGTACCTACGTAGTGTGGAAGATAATATTTTTACCTTTCTATGTCATTAACCTACTAGTTTAAATGTACCGTTTCAACTGCTTATCGGGTAACGGTTGGTAGTAATTGTGTCGTATATAATATTTCGCCATATTACCGACTCAAATAAGTATCTCATATTTCGTTTAGTTCCATAGTTCTATGTATGTAAAGTTACGTAGGTGGCCGAAAAATGAGAGGTGAGAATAATAAGAGTAGATTGTTAAATGGTATAACCAAACAGATAAATACTTATTGGGACAAAAAAATATAAAATGCGTCGCTATTAAACAAAATGAACTTTCCGACAGGCGCTGTGATAAACAATTGAGGGGAAATATTGTATTGAAATAGATATTATCCTTTCATACACTCTCTTTATACCTTCCAGGATAGAGTATTACCCAATAGCTGTGAGACGAATACTTGATTATATCAAACCGGTGAACAAAGTTTAAGACAAATAAAAAGTTTAAAAGTAATCAAATTCAGGTAAAAATGCATAGTCGGGTCATAGTTTTTGGACTTTATTTTTATTTAATACTTTTTTGATACCAAAGTGGGTGTGCAAAGCTGTGCAATGTCTACATCGTCGTTTTGTAAAAAACAATAAACACCGCTGCACCTACAGAGAACATAGACTTTGTACGTAGAGTATGTAAACATTTATTCTGACTTAAATATAGGAAATAAACATAGACATATTTGTAATGTGCTGGTCAGCATAGAATCTTTCCAACCAATATAGTTTTTAAAACGAATATCTCTTATAGGTCCTTTTGTTTTTTGGGCTCATATTTATAATGTAATGTTATCCTTTGCACATACTCCTTTAATTTTAAATTGAAGATAGTATTAGCGTCATGGCTACTAAACGTAACCTATTGTAATACAGAGAATCTACTTGTGCTACAAAGTTAACATAATCCATGCACACACACATCCACACACGCACACAACCACACACATACCTGCATACATACACACACCCATACGCACAAACATACATATACACTCACAGATACATACATACTTACACTCACGTACCTACACGTAAATGTTAACTCACATTTTGTTATATTTTAATTTTTTTTTTATTTGCTTTCTCTTGTCCAACAGTATTATTTGTTGTGAAGTATTACATGCTACAAGTAATGTAACTTTGTTTTGTTCGGGGGATGTGAGTCTGGTGATCTGTTACACAGAATCTCCTACCATCCTACCATAGACACCAGCCTCTCATAAAGGCATTCCTTTACGACGTTAAGTCGACTATATCATTATGTAGTCGACTTAACTGTTTCTGTACTACCTTTGTGATGAGAGAAATCATCATCATCATTATCATCATCCTCTCAGCCAAAAGACTCCCACTGCTGAACATAGGCCTTCCCCTAGGACAATAAGGGAAATAAATACGATATAATTATTATTAATATAAATAACACTTTTATACCAAAGACATGATGATTATCTGTTTAATTATTTTCGCCGCTAGAATTTGAGAGGCTAGAGATTTTAAATAAAATTACATAGCCTGTGGCACTTGATCTGAAGTTCGAATGAAATGCGGGTATACTCTGGACTACTTCTTGAGCCTACTTCTGTGCGGAGGGTGACTACCCCAAAGGTAAGGTTTGCTTCCTGTAATCTTAAGGTAAAATATATCTATTTTGAGCTATGTCAAGTCTGTGAAACTTATTTTTTTTTAACGCAACACAAGTTTTAGTTGCCGTTTATTACGCTTTTTTAGACAAAAAGTCATTTATTCGTTTCATTTCTTAAATTTCTCTTTTTCCAATAATTTCACAGTTGTATGTAAAGTATTATAATGCATAAAATATGTACATTTAACTAGCTAGAATATTCTATAGGCTTATAATAAATATACCAAATAATATAAACGAATAATTAACAGTTTACTGCTTACTACTTAAGTGTTTTTTTTTACATTACACGTATCAATACCAGGTCACATTAACTGCGGCTTATAAAACATACTTTACTTTTAAAAAATCCCGTATTATACATATAATTAGTGTAAAGGTATCTTAACTAAAAACTTCTAGAAAATGGTTATCTTCTTTATTCCCTCTGCGCTGTTAGCACCAATTGTTTCAGTTTATTGTAAGCTATTTTGCCTACTGATGTTAACGGTATTTCATCTATAAACACCACCCCGCCTCTTAGTTTTTGTGAATCTGATAATTTACCTGAAAAAAAATAAATAGAAATAGTTAATAGTGTTCATTATTACTTTATATTATTTTTTATTTATTTATTAAAGATTATTCCCACATGATAAATTATTTCTGCCTTGTGCTGACTTTAGAAGTACTACAAGTATATGGTGCTTTTGAAGCCAGCACAAGAATACACAGAAAATATTGACTTTTACATAACATGTGAATCATATGTAAGAACCTAGAAGCAAATATTAAGTATTTGCGGGTACAAATGGTAGGAACCAAATCCACAACATCCCTACACAATACAAAAAAAAATACCACAAAGATGTTTTTTCATGATCTTTATATAAAGTATATATTCTTATGTAATGTTTGGGTAAACCATTTATCTAGTTCATACCAACGTAATACTTACTAGCTACAAGATCCTTGATTTCTTGTGCAGTCACGTTGCTGCCATTCTTTCTCACGACACACGCTACCGGGCGTTCTCCGTCGTCTTCATGAGGAATACTCGTCACAGCCACATAAAGTACTCCAGGGTGTTCTAAGATGACTGCTTCTAATTCCGGAGGTACTACCTGTTGGATTGAAAGTAAGTATCAGAACGCTACTGTTTGGTAATGAACGGAATGTCAGTCGGGCAGTGGGGGACTTAGACGGCGAGCGGCAATCGGTCGGGTGTACAGTATAGTAACTGCGTTGATTCACTCGCGTGTACTTTTAGCCTGGAGTCTTTGGTATTAGCGACTCCCTTTTTCCGTGTCGTACACGTAGTACAGCTAGTACAATTTGTGCAGTTAAAGCAATCAGTTGATACACTGCTATTTCTCATTGATAGCAAGCGGTACATGAATAAATAAAATGTTTCACAAATTATATACTGTCACTTACATGATAATTGCGATATTTGATGAGCATCTTAATTCGTTCCACAAAATAGTAATTACCTTCTTCATCCCTATACAGTATGTCTCCGGTCTTGTACCAACCGTCTTCCGTTAATGCTTTCGCAGTCTCTTCCGGATTGTTATAGTATTCCTGTTTTAATGATAAGAAATATGCATAAGGATGTAATTTTATTTTTTATGATCATCATCATCATCAATAGAGATGATTTAATAGACCACAGTTGAACATGGGTCTCTCTTTATCAAGGAGGTTTTGGCCTACTATATTACCCTGGCTAGACGGGTTGATAAAGGGTTTGTTTCAAGTTTTTTTTCTCTTTGCAGTGATGTTCTCCTGCATAGTTTATTCCTCTAGTCGCCTCTTACAACACGCACTGGAACGATGAGAATGGTGACACTCTGTATTCTTAATCTGTCACCATCTGGATTTATTTATTACCTTAAGGGTAAAGACCAGGTGGGTCACCTGATTGAAGATGATCACCACCATCCCACATCACCAGCCAGGATTAGGGAGGAGATAGTAGGATAACGCACTTGCATCTCTTCTAATACAAATTTTCATAAAGGTATTCGTTTGCCGACAGGTATATTGTCTGTTAATTATATACTCTCTTCAATAAAAAAATGCTTATAAACTTAATTTCAATATATATAATTATTACTTACAGAAAATCCAGTTATTTTGGTCCATATCTCCCCTTTTACAAAAGGCTTTTTAATCTCAATACCCGTGTCTGGATCCACCAACTGCAATAACAATTACAAAAGTAATAAATTAAGATATTAAATAAATAAATATTTCGGATATTTCGGTCATCTGACACACAGCACTATCTAGTCCCAAACTAAGTAGAGCTTGTACTATGGGTACTAGATAACTGATATAAATACATAAATACTTTATTTTTGTAAATAAATACATATTATACATAGAGAACACCCAAACTCCGAAACAAATATTTACAGATCATATTAAAATTTGAATCGACCCGGCAATCGCACTCGAGATCTCAAGCACAGCTGCACTACTACTAATCTGCTATAAGAGAATGGAATAAGTGGAAAAAGTAAAAACTCAGACAACAGAAAAAAACCGGCAGTCTTTAAAAGTAGCAACCTTCATTCCTTCTGTTACACGCTTCCGTTTTGCACAGATAAAGATTTTACACATGGAAAGTCTAGATTTGCCAATTATTCTTGAACTAGAAACAGGTTTAAAAACATAAAATGTATAATTTTACATAGTACGAGTAATTTTTAGTAAGCGATGTGCATAATCGAATAGAAGTCTTAAACAGTTACGTACCTACAAGTGTTCTATGATTTTTTGTTGTCTATGTATGTCATTTATCGTGAGATTGTTTAACACTCCATCAGTAAGAAAATCATGAAATACTCACTTTGATATTTTTCTGCCAGTCGAACGGACAGTTACCACAATTGCCAACGGGTCCCGAAGGGTTCGGGGTTAAAATTGGACCTAGATTTTCTGTTTGACCGTAGGCATCATGAAGTGGTACTTCGGGACGTAACCTTTTCTGGAATATTTTCACATGTCATTCATGTACCTGAAGCGTAGATAACTGTTCGCTGAATTCAATTATACAGTACTAATGACTAGTAATAGTTTCGATGAACAGAATTACTTCTGGTAATAACAATATAGATAGTTCGCATAAATAACAATTACATTTTCACAATATTGTTTTGTAAATTGTATCGTTTTATTTTACCATTATATGATTGCTTACGCTTCAACATATCTGATGACAAGGAATTAGACCGGCTCCCTGTCAGCACCGGCCCACGTAGTAGCTACGGACCTCCCTTATAGATATTTCGCATAAATTACAATTACATTTTCACCATATTGTTTTGTAAATTGTAGTAATAAACAGAATATAACATAAGTAAAACGACTTTGTTATTAAGTATTTTTGGTAAGAACACACTTAGCAACATTATTTTTTTAAGTCGTGTACCCTTCGTTACCTGCGGTAATAAAACTTATTAAAGCGCAAGTAAGTTCTGTTTATGAATCCTTAAATAATATGAAACGACATTTTATCAATTACTAATATACATTAAGATGAAGATGAAATGTTCTATCAACAGCCTTTTACAGTCCACTGCCGGACATAGGCCTCTCTTTAAGGTGGAAAGAAAGTGAAGTGTTCTATATGTTGGCATTGTATGTGAAAACCTAAATATCACTTCTTAAGTTCTTTCACCAACTTCTTCTTCAGTGCAGCATATAAATAAATAAAAATAAATACATCATCGAGCTAAAAAATATAATAATAAAATGAACTTAAAAAAATCTACTGGGGCTTCTCGTTTTTTACCTTTAGTTGCAAATAAATATCCTTGTGGACTTTAGATCCCAACAACGTGAGACTAGCAAAGCAGGTTAGGTCACATTCCTTTTCACTCTTGATTATGCCCGCAGCCGTAGAAGGTCCCATCATTGCCATTACCGGCTGAAAAAGAAAATAATATTTTTAATTAACTGCCTCGGTGGCGCAGGGGTAGTGAATGTGACTGCTGTGCTTGAGGTCTCGATTATGATTCCCGGGTCGGATTAATGTTTGTATGATCTGCAAATATTTGTTTCGAAGTTTGGGTGTTTTCTTTGTATTATATGTATGTATTTACAAAAAAATATATAAGTATTCTATCAGTCAGTCTAGTTATCATAGCACAAGCTCTGCTTAGTTTGAAACTAGATGACGTTGTGTCAAATGTACGAAATATTTATTTAATATTTAATTAATATTTTATTTTCTCGTACCTTAAAAAAAATGCGAAATAATATTTTAAAACAAGATATGCACTAAAAAGAATATATATGTATATATATATATATATTTTGCTGTCTACTATTATTGTTATTTTTGAAGTCAAACCTTCCAATATCACCAGGACCGCCTCCTTTTTAAGTCGGCAAAAAATTAGTTTATTTTGAGCAATAATATTAGTGTATGTATAAATATTTCAAGATAAGTTATTGAATACAAACTAAATTGATGTGCTCGGAGAATTCAAATACACGAGCCTGTCCCGGAGAAGTAACGTTTCCCGCTCTTAATCCTGGTATGACGGCCCGATTGCACCTATATGCGATTAGACCGCTATCCCATCCGCTACCGCAGCAATCTATCTGCCACCAGAGATCCCCACTCTCTAGCGGCTTGAGGTCTCGTCAACGGTTTATACCGCCGCCAACGTTTTCGTCTCTAGGTATTCCCTCTCAGAAATAAAAAGACCTTATGCTTGTTGTCATTCACTTACTCTATACTTGTTGATTATATCAATAACATGTTCTGGAGTAGTTGGTGCTGAGGTCATCACTTTGGTAAGTCTCATGGCAGGACAGCTTAGTGCACCAAAAAAGGACGTTATCCACTGGATTGGTGAAAGCTGAAGCGCTGGCATGTTCTCTCGGTTTTGGTTTCTAAGGAAATATTAAACTTTGTTAAGAATGAATTCATCCACTTGTTATCGGAGATAATTTTAAGCCAGCTTAATAACGTCTTAACAAGTGAACGACGATTTAACTTATTTTTAATAACGGAATTTAATAAACTAGTTATATTACACTAACAATGTATTGTAGAAATCTAATGTTACAAAAACAAATTCAATTATAAAAAAATGTAAATACCTATTTATACCTTTTAAATACTAAATGATACAATGCCTGTACAAAAACAATATTTACCCCGCCTCTCTCAATCATATCATCTCACCAATTTACCATAAAAATATAACGAATTATGTATAATTTTTTTGAGTACAACAATTTCAAAATTTAATGTTGAATTATATTTTAAGAAACAATAAACATTATCTATCGTTTTTTCAAAATTCATGCGATTTCATGCACGGATGGCGTGGTGGTTTAAGCGGTCACCACGCCACTTCCTACTATGAATCTTATGGGTCCGATCCACACGTAGACAATGCTTTGTGTGAACGTCAAATGGTTGTTCTTAGCCTGGGTGTTGTTCGTTTTTATCATGTTTGTTTGTAAAGTCCCTGTGACACTTAAAAAAAACTACTTACTCGTCTGCATCTTCCTTTGGAAACAAATGAAATATTGTCTTTAGTTCAACCATCTTCTGGAAAAACGACCTATGTTTGATAGCTGCTAGCTTTACCATTCCTGTGGTGCCGCCTGTGCTGACGAGCCAGCCATAAACTCGGTCTAAGTCAAAGTCCAATGGCCTGAAATTTTAGAAATGTAATTTTTAATTACAGACACAGAAACATTTATGTTAAGATTTGATGAACTAGACCAAAATAAATATTTTCGAAAAATTCATAGATGTATCAATTTTACAAAGCCGTTACAGTGAAGAGAAATATATTTAGTACAGCACAGACTCATAGCCTATTATTTAATCAAACCCATTCATACAATAACCGCTATCTTATTGCTTAATAGTTCTGTCAGGATCACTTCACGGGTCTCACAGTATAACACGCTGTCATAGTGTTATTAGTAAGCTTAACACACAAAGTCGACATAAGTAATTTAAAGTTTTGGATAGTATGTTATTGGGTTATAAGTCTTAGCATATGCTCAATTTTATTATTATCTTTAGGCCACAAAATATATTTCATTTAATTTATAAAAAAAGTTATAACACAACAAAACTATCGTTTTGATTACTGGAATTCGATATAGTCAAATTAGGACCAAACAGATTTGTCAACGTTCAGTTTGAAAAACCGTATATATCATTAGATCCGCTGCAATCACAAACAACTAAAACATTTAGAAAAATCTTACTCAAAGTCAGCGCCGTCATCACCGTCGTCATACTCCTGAATAAATCTCTTCATGGAGTATTCTCCATCATCAAAACAGATCAACTTTGTGTCCAGGTTTAGGTCTTCAATAGCCCTTATATTGTCTTCAAGGCATTCTTTTTGGCAGAAGGCTATTTTAGGTACAGACATTTTGAAGTGTTTTTTTAATTCAGCTGTAAACAAAGTGTTTCTTTTACATATATTCAATTCAATTAACTTGCTCTTTATGTTATTTAGAATAATATATGCAAATTAAATTTTTGCACACGCCTGTGTGTATAATGTTAAGCTGCTTAAATTACTTGAAGCGATAGTTATATTACAAGTTTTTTGTTTGATAAATATATAACAAGGTTAACGAAAACAAAGCTATTATTTAAAGATACAAAAAATCTTGTGCAACATGCTGTTGGTGATTTTTGGACATTGATATTTACACTTAACAATGTTTATTTATCAGTCCGTTTACAAGATCAGAGCTCGAAACCTATCAAACACATTGTTTGATAGGTTTCGAGTAAGAGTAAGACAGGGAGATTTGATATCTCCGAAACTGTTCACCACAGCAGTAGAAGACGTTTCTAAACTTCCGGACTGGAATGGACTTGGCATTAACATCAATGGTGAGTATATCACCCACTTTCGATTTGCTGATAATATAGTTATCATGGCTGAAATCGTGGCAGATCTTAGCACAATGCTTGATCACCTCAGTAGAGTCTCTAAACGGGTGGGTTTAAAAATGAATATGGATAAGATAAAAATTATTTTGAATACCCATGTCACAACCATTCCGGTGAAAATTGGAGAATCTACCCTCGAAGTGGTAGACGATTACGTCTATCTAGGACAAACTATCCAGTTAGGTAGGTCCAACTTCGAAAAAGAGGTCAATCGTTGAATCCAGCTAGGTTGGGCAGCGTTCGGGCGCCTAGATAAAGTTTTCTCGTAACAAATACCGCTGTGTCTCAAGACAAAAGTCTTTGACCAGCGTGTGTTGCCAGTGATGACTTACGGCATAGAAACGTGCTCGATCACTATGGGCTTGATAAAAAGGCTCAAAGTCACACAAAGAGCAATGGAGAGGGCAATGGTCGGTGTTTCTTTGCGTGATTGAATCAGGAATGAGGCGATACGCAGATAAACCAAGGTCACCGATATTGTCAATAAAATTACTAAAACTTAGTGGCAGTGGGCGGGGCAATCAGCCGCGCCAAAGAAATTAAGCGAAAGGACTGGAGGGTCTCGATCGTGACCCCTGGGATCGCCCTTATCGTGCGTCGCGACAAAAGTTCCGCACTGGAACCTTACAGAGATCTTCCAGCCCTGCTTCCAGCAGGAAGTGGTCGAGGGCCTTTTCCCGCAGCGGGTTGAGCACACACAACCGTCGATGGCCTTCACGGTCAGAGACGATGGGACGAACGAGGACAGTGTTTCGCTCGTGAGGGAATCGGAGGTAGGGGCGGTTGTTCTACGGATCCGCTCTAAGAACACCGCCCCCGGGCCAGACGGGATACCTGCCCGAGTGTTGGTCCGAACCCTCGAAGTCATGTCGGTGACGGCCCGAGGGAGTTTCCACACGTCAAAAAAAAAAGGCCTATGTCCAGTAGTCGATGTCTTTTGACTGAGATGATGATGATGATGATGATGATGATGATGTTGAATGTTTGGAATATCATAGTCCGAAAGCCATCGATTTATACTCATACAATAAATAAGATGAGATTAATCATTGAAATTCATCTTGGAATATGTACAATTTTAAGTCAAAATGCATTTAAGTATCATTAAAAGTATAATTGCCAACGCAAAATTCTATATGTAAAATTGCAGTTTGCTATATGAAGTAAAAACGGTAGTCGAGTCCATTGTGGCCTCTCCTTAAAAAAGAGATTTTAACCTTATATACCACACTGGCTAAATGGATTCGTGAAGGGTTTGTGTCAAGTTTTCCTTCTCCTTGCAGTGCTGTTGTTCTGCACAGTTAACTCTCTAAGCCGGACTTACTACACGGATTAATAGGGGTGGTACTCTATAGTTTTTAGCAGCCACCACACGGAAAAATACTTACTGTATTTAAATTCTGGATCTACACCAGCCACAGGCATTCCGATCATAACTGCAGCACAGTAGGGTATGTGCAAGTCAAGGTGATTCTTGCCACTCAGCGCAAGTACGTCGCCGGGTTGCACGCCAAACCGAAGGAGACATCGCGCGAACTGCACCGAGCGACGTAGAGTGGATCCGTTTGTTTCGCTCTCGCCAGTTGCAGCATCAATCTGTGAAGGAAAATAGTGATTAAATACCACAATCCGGATGTGCTTTTAAAAGAATTAACTTTTTTAAAAATGGAAGATTATGTATACGTACATTTAAAATATATGTAAGTAGTTTGGTTTTTAGTAATTTAGTAAGAAATTTAATTTAATTTATTTTAAAATTTAAAACAACTTTATTTTTTGTTCTATTTGTATTATAAGTTAACGCTTTCGGGTCGTCACCACATATAGGTACGGACATAATGTGGTATGTCGAGTGCGATGTACCACTCCGACATTGGTTGGTCCAGGTTGGTACCCGACATACCAAACCAGTCGGATTCCAGAAATGACGGGTAGTTCTGGCATACAGGTGGCATTTTACTGGGGCCTCAGGTGCACACTAGAAATATTATCGCCGCGCTAAAGTTGTCGTACTTCTGCTAGGGCAACAAATAGCCTTTTATCACCTTGAGGCCGGAGATCATTGTGCGCACTCTGGCGTCTGGTGCAGGTTCTAAGAGAAGGGAGAGGATACGTCCTCTCCCATAGCCTTTCCTCTGCGTCTTCCAACTGATTTCATTGAATTAAGTATCATCAACCTTGGATCGACTGAGGTTTTTTTGACGGCTAACCTTAAAGAGAAACAATAAATGTAGATGAATTTTAGACTAGTTCAATAAGATTAGTATTTAATTCTAACATTTAAGAATTAGAATGGACTAGCAGTTAACCGGAATGCGGAGTGTTGTTTTGTATTATCGAAGGTCTTGACGTCTAATCTCTTATGTGGTAGTTCCGTAATTTGGATGTTATGCTTTCGTAACTTACAAAACATCCTTAAGTGTCGTTTAGATTATTAGAAATAATTCTACTTTGAAAAATTCAACTCTAAACTCTCACGTACCTATAACTACAAATGTCATAAAACTTGTCAACATAAATGAACAATAGCGGGAGTTCGATAATATTATGTTGGACAGTGAGCTGAAATCCCGATTGGCCCCCCTACAAGTCCCAAAACTTCTACTTGTGAAACAGTAGGACTCACGCGGGCCTGGGAAACGCTAGTGCTGTATTTTACATAGCGAGTGTCTACTAATTAGTTATATAAAGAATTAATATTAAAAGAAAGCGATCCATATTGTACTCTTGGAATGGTCGTATAGGAAACTATACAAAAATACATCAACCACTTAAATATAGCTCAAATTATGTTTATGCTTCGTATCCGTCGCCAAATCACAAAAATGGTGAACTGTAGTGAAATGAAATCACAGAATTACGACTGACATTAAACAGCTATCTAAAACTACCACAAAAAAGTCAACGTGTTACTTGTGGAATTGTTAATCGAGAAAATTCCGATGTATTTAACGAATAATAATCTAAAATAGATTTTATTTTATTTTCTTTTTATGTTTTATAAAATTTATCACATATTAAACCTGCAAGCCAAATTTCATCACTTTACGTCACAAAGAACTTGATTTACACGTGTTTAAAACTTCAAGGCGCTCACCTGTAATATTTGATGCTAGCTTTTGCGCGCGACTTCTCTCGCGTGGAATTTGGTCTGCCACATTACGTTTCGTAACAGATGATTTTAAATGAATGTGCCACATCACTTAAATATATATTATATATGTACTCTCTCTACAAACAATTCATTATCTACAAATTCCTACTAATATTATAGATTAAATATATATATATATATATTTATAAAATATCCTCTGTTACTTCTAATATCACCAAGAACATGTGTACAAAATTTCATGATGATCGGTTGAGTAGTTTTCGAGTGAAACCGTAACAAACAAATTTACACTCGCATTTATAATATTAGTAGGAATTTGTAGATAATGGATTGTTTGTAGAGAGCGTTGATATTATATTACAGTATTCTGTCTTCATATAAATGGTTGGAATGCAAATCATACCTACTACGCGCCTTGAATTCGGTAAACATATACATTCAGTCACGAATGAGTCGCAGTAACAAATCTACTGTATGATGGCTTTCTTGAACATTAGCGTGTGATTTTTAATATTTCATCATCATCATCAACAGCCTTTTACAGTCCACTACTGGACATAGGCCTCTCCTTAGCAAGGAGGTTTTGGCCTACTATACCACGCTGGCCAGACGGGTAGGAATATAGTTTGTTTCAAGTTTTCCTTCTCTTTGTAATGATGTTGTCTTGCATTCTTTGTTCCCTTAGTCGCCTTTTACGACACCCACGGGACAAATAGGGGTGGCAACACTATGTATTCTTAATCCGTCACCATTTGATTAAAATAATTACAAGTACTTAAAATGAATTGTTCAATAACACAACCGGAGATAACATTGTTTGAATTACTTGGATATATTATTTGGATATATTATATTATATTAAATGTAACAATAAAGATTATTGTACTTCTCAGTCGAGGTGCAAATCTCTTTCAGTATCATTTACAGCAGCGTTAAATTTTTTTTTATTAAATCTACCCATTAAAAAACACAACATGTATGTACAACATACATATATCATACATAACATAACCTATAATATTTAGAATCACAAAACTACAAAGAAACTCAAGGCGAATGGCGTCGCCAGAATTATTCTCGGGAAAGTGCATCTACATCCACACATACTATTAACCATTATAACATATAGAATTATGCTACCAATGAAATCGACTTTTCTATGAAATAGGTTAAAAATATGGGTTTTTTTCTATGTATTTTCTTTTCTACGATGGAGGTGCAAGTCCCTCCCTCTTGTAAGCCCCTCACGGCGTTCATGAGTAGTAGGTACTGCGCGGCTGTAGGTTTTTATTTTCTAAACAGGACCGAATCACAATACTGGATTGATAATTTTACCGTGACGCTGCTCTTGTTAACTATGTCGCTTTTTGAAGCAATTTCATACTTGTACTAAATATATCTACAATTAGTCATGAACAAACACAAAGCGGTATTTACTCACAAGCAGTTAAAGTTCTCATTATGTGTTATCTGTCTCAGTTTAGTATGTTTGTCTCATTGAAAAAAAAATATGATGTACGGTGCAATCGAGCAGACGGCTCACCTCATGGAAAGTGTCTATCAATGGTACCCACACCTGCAACTCAAGAGTCATAAACGCGTTGCCGTCCGTTCTCTCTTTCCCTTTCTCTCTCTCCAGTTAAGGGGGATGATTTGAGCTGCGGCAACCTTACAAAAAGTAACGTAATACCTGCTTAATGTTGACGCAAAAAAATATTTACCCCACACATCTCACATATGAACCTGTGCTAAGGTGACCAAAATACTTATGAACACACTTAAATATTTCCAAATACATACTCGTATATATTTTTCACAAATTAGTTATCGGGGCCACTAATCACTAGACCAATCAAATCCGTCAAATCCTTTGAAAGCGACTTTTATTCATTAAACGTGATGTTACATTTATACTGTCGTACCATTACCTTAGGAAATGGGGTTATCTGTTAAGGTCTTTGTTCTCTGTTGTGGCTTGACTGTTTTGATAGATTAACGGAATGTCAGTATTTTCTTCTACTCAGTTTGTACTTAAAATTTGAGACATTTAAAGAGAATGCCTATTTTTTGTATGAGGATAACGAAATAAGTGACAGCTGTTGCAACGAAAAGTTACGTCACATGACAGTTAAACCATTGTATTATACTAGTGTCCGACCGAAACTAGTTTTTCAGCCGAAACCGAAACTGAACTTTTGGCCTTACTCTTACTCTTAGTTTCGGACAAAATCGAAACTTACACAAACATATTTAAAATTTCTATTATATACTGAAATCTAGAGTATTTTTTTTTGTATTTTTATATCTTTATTTGCATAGACATACAGCTATTAAATATTGTTAAATGAAATAAAAAAACAATCATTAAAGTACGTAACAAATATGATTTTTTTATATTATGAATATAGAGACAAAACAAAATTTTTATATTAAAAAATTCTTACTAAAATTGTAACGAAAATTTAAATTAAAGATATAAACGGTTAACTGTACGTTTATTACATTTTTTTAAAAGAAATTACACATACGAGTATATACAAAAACGCGAATGAATTTAATACAAAAGAAAAACAGTAAATTAATTATAAATTATCACACCATTATTAGTACGAGTTGCTCAATTACATACGTTAGCGTCGTGGTGTTAGGCCACAATGAAACTACACTGCCGTGACGAATCGGTGAATCTAACTTTCTTATTGGTAATCAGAATCACTTATTTTTAAAATAAATTAATTAGATACGGTTTTATTTACGTGTTTATTTCAGTAATGCTCGATTGACTTTGGACCCAGCAGTGTGTATCACTTCTTGAAAAAGTAGACATCTTTGAATCGCCTTCGTAAAAATTCGTCAGTCTGTAGGACACCCATGATTTATGCTAAACCTCGGTAAATCCGTAAATCTCATTTTTTTAAAACACAACTCTCATATCATGAATAAATCCTGTGTTGCGGGAGACTTTACAAACTTACATGAAATGGATACAAAGAACACCCAGACTCAGAATAACAACTCGTGGATTACATAAAGTGTTGTTCCACGTGAGGTTTGAACCCACAACACTCAACTCAGTAAAAAGCGGCGTGGTGACAGCTTAACTCAAGACATCATCTGTGCAGTCATTTTGATAGCGTTACCCGTAAATTATCATCTACGAGATGATATTTCGGGGCTGTGAACTTCATTCGCAGCATTATGAATGCCTCAATACAAGTGCGAGACTGATAATGTTTGTCTGAAACTCAGTACATTATCAGTCATGCGTTATATTATAAAACACAAACTAATATTAACACTATATTAACTTATATTGACGGTGCGGCGAGTATCCTCAAGACGTTAAGAAACTGCAAATACCTCATCCCACAGACGATTTTAACGAACATGTCACCGCAAGTTTACTTATCAATTGTTCGTGCAAAGTCACCGCCCCAGTTGCTCTAATCAAGTACTTTAACATTGTGTCTTGGGACTGAATCCAATAAGTACTACTATAAATAAAAAGATACTTATTGCTTATATGGATAATAAGAAATACAGATTACTTAATTCATGTCTTTAAAATCTCACACTCACATAAACTAAAAACACGTACGAGATTAAAGTCAAAGATAAGCCCAGATGTAAATGCTAGACTTGTCGTAGACTTCATAATCAATTCAGATATCTATTATCACACTGTTTTTACGTTACATTATCATATCAACAGTCCAGTGCTGATCTTTTCTTTGACCTACTATACCATGCTGACCAAACGGGTAGGTAGGTTTTGTTCAAGTTTCAAAATTCTGCATAATTTACTTCCGTAGTTGCTTCTCACGAGACCCACAGTATGAATAACTTTTGGCGTGGTGTCACTCCGTATTCTTAATTCGTCGCCGCACAGAGAAACAAGCCATTTGGTGGGTCGGTAAACATTTATGGTCACACGTACTGAGTAAATTATCAGACACAATGTACTAAGCAATCACAATTATGTATAACATTTTGTAACAATTGGATGTCAAATTGAAAACTATTTATCGCAAAATTATCACAAATCTTTAGCTGTATGAATATAGTCTTAATACGTTTAGAGTGTCACCTACGTACATTTTTAAGATAATCGATATTTTCAAAGAAATGTAATGTTTACTTAAAAGCAGTGCCATCAACTATAAGGTTTTTAATTTTAATACTACCAGTGAAGTAGTTTCTCTGAAGGACCATTTTATTTTAAGTTTCCTCCAGGATCAACGCCACGCCTAGTCACGCCCTATCCTGGCGACACCTTACAGGTTTCTCCGCCTATCGCCCCGGTTGTTATGATTCGTTGCGCTCCGATCGCCTTTTTGTAACCAGAACGCCATCCTATCGCCGACCGCAGCAACTAATCTCCCACCAGAGATCCCCACTCTTTGCCAGTCCGTGGTGCCGTCGGCAGTTCATAGCGCTACCAACGTCCTCTTCTCTCGGGATCGTCCCTCTCACGATCTCATTTAGCGCTCTCTTTCTGGAGCGTAACAGCTTCGCAGAAATTGACCACTGCGCCATAGCCTTCCTCACCCGCGAGCACGGCAGCAGTAATTGTTGGTCAGGACAGGTCTCATTCAATTTGATCAACTAGGACTTCGTGCTCCGACGCCTATGCAGTGTTCTTCAGCGTTTGCGCGGCGGAGACCCAGTTAACTGCGCAGTGGTGGCATTGCACCGTCTCTTCGTGTCCGATGTTATTCAGATACTTACCGAAGCAACCATGCCCGGTTAGTATCTATGTCAGTCAGTAGGTAACACGATGACGAGGTAAATTGAGTCAGTAGGGAGGGCCTCCCTATTTAACCAATCTTCGAGGTTGTACAGAATGTGGCACAGACCGGGCGTTGACGCGCATTTTGTGGGAATGCGCCATACCTGTCGGTGAGCGTTCCGCCACATTTCGAGCTCATCCTGGTCTTACCCCGCTCTCACCCCGGTGGATAGCATGTGTCTGAATGGCCGCTACCCGCTGCGCTCAACGAAAGCAACTGGTGATGCACCAGTGCCTCTCTAATTACCCACTATGGGAGGGAGTTAAAGGCGTTGACTATGTCAAGACTGACGGCTAATGTCACTCCCCCTGATTGTGAAGCCCTTTCCTGAAGCACTTTTATATGGGCCATAGAAATCCATAAACTTGAAAGTCAATCAAATAAGCAAAAAATTTTTGCTCTACACTACCTCGAGTGCAGATGGGTGGATGTTGGAGATCAGTATTAGATGTACATTTAAAGCAATAGCTCCTGCTATATGGTAGGCCAATGGCATTTAAATTTTAATGTTAGTACAGAAATCAGCATTTGTTAAAGTCAATCACCTGACAAATGATATTTGGCTTTTCAAACCATTCAAAATATAAATGGTTTCATTTATGCTTAGTTTATTTTATTAACATATTAGCACAATTATTATTAAGTTTAACGATCTCAAACGACGCGTAAGCAACTGGTGGCAATCGAAACTAATCTATCCTCTCTATATAGCGAAACCATTTGTTTGATTCTTTTTCTTTTTTTATAAAGTTAGGTACATATCATTCGATTAATGAGAGCGGTGTCAAAACAAACATTATCTTTGGTCAAAGTCCAAGTATGTACAAAGTCTAGTCATATGTAATCAACTACTGTCTAATCTTATCTACTGTTTTCTTTCAAAGGCAACCAAAGGCCGCCTGTAAAGTATCGTATGATTTTTTGATGATAGCAACGCTCTTTGTACCTTCTTCACCTACATATACATAATAAAGATAGTATATATACGATAGTACATAATAAAGATTACTTGACTTTTTACAACTATTTACGCGCACAATCAACTTAACTTACTTACTTACAACATATAATCATTGTTACAATATTCGCTATATCTATGATGCATTTTGATGATAAATCGATAACCTTCTCAAACTGTAGAAAAATATTGATCAACATTCAACCTTATAAGTATGTCGAAATTAACGTACAGGAATGGAAATGATGTTTCCTTCGCTATTAAGACTATTCGATCAGTTATTAAGACTAGCAGAATAGTAATTTTTACTTTCGATCACAATATGATACAAACACAGTACGGTCAACGTTGAATACATATTAAACAATGACTATGAGATTATCTTTTAGAACATTTTATAATTTACGTTTTCTTTTATATTTTACATATATTAATTTTATACAATTCGGTATAATCTTATTATAAACCTGAGTATCTTTTATGACATCTGTGAGATCGAGAGTCGATCAGAAATGAATTTTCTAAAATTTTTTATTATGAGAATTGACCATAACTTTTGGAATCAAGTGTCTTTTGTGTCAGCCTGTCATTGAAGTCATACACTATTCTATTTATAATATCAACAGTTAAACAATTCATCACGGTTAGAAGCGCGTAGTGTACTAAAAATATAAGTTCATTGACCTAAGACGTTACAAGTATTGGATGTCATTAATTATTGAAGTTTAAAATTAAATTGTTCACAACACGATTAAACGTAATTTGAACAAGATAAGTAAGAGCATTATTTAAATGTACAAAATATTCATTTACTTATTACTTTATAATTTAATTATATGTATAAGTAATACTTATACATATAATTTAATTAATTAAAGTATATTTAATGTACTTAAAAGTATATTAATTATACAATAAAATAATTAGGAAGTTGCCCATAAAATTATGCCTTAAGTTATAAACACGTAATGGATTCATTTGTTGTCACCGTAATTTATTTTTCAAATGAAAATTTACAATTTAAAAACATTTTTCTAAAAATAAATTTATTTGTTTCGTAGAGAAAATCTTTTAAGTTTATTTAATTTACATATTTTTGAATTATTATCACATAATAACTCCTTTTAAAGAAGAAAAATGTTTTATAATTGTTTTTTAAAAGTATTCTATTTGTAACGTAGATAAAATTACTTGGGTATCATTTAATTTATAGTTATTACTTTTTCAAGGTAGTACAACCACACTGATTTCAGCACAAACGAGCCGATTCGAGCAGAGCAGTATTACCTCTCACGGAAAACCAACGTAAAACGGCAGTATATGTATGTGCTGTTGCGTTTCGTTGGTGAGTGCAAAACCGGAAGCTCATTGATACAGGCGTGATGGTTATCGTGGTAAATGTGTGAGATAAGTCTCACACTCACGAAAATCGTCACCAATCATCATGATGATTGTCGTCATGATTGTCATGCCTATTTACGTCCTCAAGCGGGGTGTGATAAAGTATCTCACTAGGCCACCATAGTATGGGCCACCATACTGCATTCGCAATGATTATAGTGACCACAACTCTTGGATATAATTCATGCTTTCCATCAGGCAGAATAGAGTCACTTTGGTAGGCTCTTAAAAAAGGTAATTATAATTTATTTCTTCTGGACATCAGTATACGGTTTAAAAACGTTTTCCTAAGAGTAAAGTTTTTCATAATCTATTTAGTTTATAATTATTTAATATATTTACCTGACAAATAGCATCTGGCCGGCTCCGTAAACCATCCCAAATTAAATGTCCCATATGGTATTTATCATTTTTTACGTCAAACAGTTTCATTTTACCGGTATTAGTTCTAGTTGTCTTTAGGATTTTCGAAAATAATATGACTGTTTATATTATGTTAGCAAAATTGTGTTTGAACGCGTCTATCGCAAACGGTGCGTACACCACTTGTGGCGGTCGCGTGCTTCTTGGCTTCGCAAGTATTATAAACGTCAACAAATGCGTATTATTGTCTAAATCTGAAGTATGTGATAATGATCACATTGTATTGCACTTTGTACCCTTTTTTATAGTGCTATCAACGTCTTATCAACACAATAAAATCACAAATGTACTCGTATGCAAGTAGTATCTGAGTATAACTACCTACCTAGCTACTCTAGAGTAGGTGATACGACAAACAGTGATACTCGCTTTTTGGCTGCATTTCAATGATGTAGTCTACATTTTATGATATTTTCCAAGTTCTGGGATATTTAAAAAATATGACTGATTTAAATACGTCTACACTTTTATGAATTGTTATTAATTGTTAATTCCATGGGCGTCGTAAGAGCAAACTAAAGGAGCAGATTATGCAGAACAACCTTTGTTCTGTGTCCAGAACAGTATTGCGTCCCTGGTACAATTTTTTTTTTGTTATGTAATGATTTTACTCAAAAGGGCGCAATTGAATAATGATGAAACGATATTGCACACTCCTTAATTCATCATCATCACAAATTGGTAAATCGGTTTAGAAAGGAAAAAGTAATTTATGAGGTAAGAAACGTAAAAAATAATTGTGTAACAAACACACAACATCTTTTTGATTTCTGGCAATGATTCTCATTTTATTGCATTGACCTGATACACTTTGTAAATCATGAAAACCATGATCTGCACCCAAGGTTCCCAAGCTCGCTGTGTGGCAGTTGCCCTGGTATTACTACGGCTTAGTATGATTAATTTACTCCTGATATTAATCAGCTCAAAATTGTACTAGAGACTGTGTATCTCACACACCTCACAATCGAAATAAATAATTATGATTTTAAATTAAAAAAATGTAAATTCATGCAATTTTTTAAATATTTGAAGCAAACGAATTTTGAAATAAAAATAAAAGATTTTTTGAGAAGTTTAATTTCAGTGTTTTGTTTATTTCTGCTATAATTTTCTCTTTAGAGTCCTGAAGACCTGTCATTATTGACATTTAAGACGAGAACGAAGTCGCGACTTTCGGAACAAACTAACATATAGACCTGATGCAATGAAAATAAAGCAAAATATTGAGTATCTGTTCGTAATTTAAAATGTTATAACTCATTGGGTGAGTACCTATGGAAAGTTATGTAGATGAAAGTACTTTAGCCACTGTGTTAAAATATAAAAGTAGGTTATGACTCTATTAGGCATAATAATGTTACCCAAAACGATTTGTTACGGTCGGTCGGTTCGTTCAAGAGGTCTTTCGAACAATGACATTTTACTTGTAATTCAGTTAGGTGGAACCACAGAAAGATATTATTGACCGTTGTCCAACCGTACATATTGAGACTAAGAGCAATAAAGAGCAGAAATCAGTACACTACGAAAATTCCATCTTAAATTTATTAGAAACTTGCACATGAGAGGATAGAACGCTGAGCACCGTAGTATTCGAGTAGCTGATTAGTGAATATATGGACGAGTCATGATAGCCAAGCGATCTCTAGTTATCTAAATATATAAAACACCAAAATTCTTTCTACCTATAATCGTGTTGGACTTTGAAACCATCCAACTGACGCATTCAAAAACCGGTTTGATTAATTTTTAGCATGCCACATTCTCAATGTTGTCGTGCCAGGTACAATTTAGTTACATAAAGTCCAAACTCCACTTGTAAACAAGTATGAAGTAAATATTAAATTATGCAAAGAACTTATTTGTCAATGATCGCTAATAGTTCTAAAGTCCAATGTTAGTTAAGCTAATATTATGAAAAAGAAAAAAAATTCACTTTACTTTAAAAGATTTGTAAGAATTCTCAAGATTTTGGGTTGTTATTTAAAGAATCGTTAGGCACGTGTATATGTATATATATGATTTTTATTAATAATGTAATGTAATATAATATTAATAATAATTAGTGTCCGACCGAAAGTGGTTTTTCAGTCGAAGCCGAACTTTTGGCCTTGCTCTCAGTTTCTGCCGAAACCGAAACTTACTAAAACGATTTAAAATTACTGTTATATACTGAAATCTTGATTAGATTTTGTACATTTATTTTGCATATACATACAGATAATAGTGTTAAATGAAATAAAGGATAATAAATAAATTATAAACTACATAAGTACATTTTTTATTACAATTATTATAAAGAGCATATTATATATACTTGAAAGTATGAATACAAATGTTTGTACAACTATTCCCTCTGGGCGGTTAGCGCTATCTGCTTTAGTTTACCACGTGCAATCTTTCCTGTAGATGTTAACGGTATTTCATCTAAAAACACAACACCTCCTCTCAAGTTTTGCGACTCTGATCGTTTACCTGTAAATAAAAAAGTAAAACGATAGACAGAAAATATTTATGTGGTGATGGATTTAGAAAATGGCGTTTTCACACCTCTATTCATCCATCACAAGAGCCGACTACGGTACAACTAGTAGCACAGTACACCAGAATGAAAACTTGAAACAAACTCTTTGTCCACCCGTCTGATGAACGTTCTAAGGAGAGGTATATATCCAACAGAGAACTGATATAAGCTGTTGATGATGATGAGACAGAAGTTGCACACTAATAGTAACATAATTCTTTAAGAAATTACCGACACTCCGACACTTAACCTGATACCATATATTCACCAAACTTCATCAAATAAATACAGCAACACTTACTAGCTACAAGATCCTTGATCTCCTGCGCAGTGACGTTGCTGCCGTCCTTTCTCACGACACAAGCTACTGGGTGTTCTCCGTCTTCTTCATGAGGAATGCTTGTCACGCTCACCTCACTCACACCAGGGTGCTCTAAGATTACAGATTCTATTTCTGGCGGTATTACCTATTATGAAAAATGCAAGGATATATAGTGAAGAGTAAAATTAACATATTTATCATGATTTTCGTGGCACTCTTTTAAATTAGGCAGTTTATAAGTAGACGTGTCATTTAATGGTCATTGACTTCCATCGTAGATGGACACTTGACACTCAAGGGTCTGAGATTCTTCATCATCATTATCATCATTATCAATAACCAATAACGGTTCACTATTGAACAAAAGTCTCTCCTTAAAAAGGAGGTTATGGCCTACTATAACAAGCTGGTCAAACGTGTTGGCATAGGATTTGTGTTGAGTTTTCCTTCTCTTTTTGCAGTAATATTATCCTGCGTAGTCTATTTTAATTTTATTTTTAATACTCCACTGCTGCGCATAATCCTCTTCTTAGGAAGTAAAATTTTGAGCAACTTAACCATGCTATGCAATCGGGTTGGTGTAATATTTGTTACAAGGTTTCCTTCTCTTTGCAGTAATGTTGTCCTGTATAATTGCTCCCTTAGACGCCTCTTACGACTGCCACGGAATGAATAAGGATGGTGACACTCCATATTTATAATTCATTATCACATAGACAATTCTCAGATTCATTGTTAACCTTTTAGAATCCTTCCCTCCACGTAAAAAAGGTGGGTTTTCAACCATTTTCTTAACAAGTCATTTATAGAGGTCAACTTACATGATAATTACGATATTTGATGAGCATCTTCAATCGTTCCACAAAGAAATAGTTTCCTTCTTCGTCTCTGTATAGTATGTCGCCTGTCTTGTACCAGCCGTCCTTTGTGAAGGCATTTGCAGTCTCTTCTGGGTTATTATAGTATTCCTGGCAATTAGAACAAATAAGCTTTTGTTAAGAAAAAGTGATAAAATTATCCACTGTGGTACGCCGATGGTGGTGGTGGCGTGGCTAGCTGCAGTGGTATTCTGTACATACCTGCAGATCAAGAAGTGAGTCATAAATTTCGCTGATAATATCATCATAATCATCATCATCAACAGCCTTTTACATTACTCTGCTGTACATAGGCCTCTCCTTAGCAAGAAGATTTTGGTCTACTATACAACGCTGGCCAGACGGATTGGAATAGAGTTTGCTCCAAGTTTTCCTCCTCTTTGTAATGATGTTTTCTTGTATACTCTGTACCCTTAGTCGCCTTTTACGATACCCACGGGATGAATAGGGGTGGTAACACTATGCATTCTTAATCCGTCACCACACGAACAGCTGATAATATAGTATAATAATGATATATAAGATAATTATAAGTTTAATTTTTAATTAATATAGATTAATTACTTTCAAATTTTGTATATTCCATTTTCAGACTTATTTTTTAATTAATACAATTCACTACCGTACCACGAACAAAACATTAAATAAGTATACGGATATTTTTTCTTTTTACTTTCATTTTTTTACTGCATTTGTTACTGCTGTATGTGTATAGCTATTATTATCGTGACTCGATAATAACGATACAATGCCTTTATGAGCATCTTTCGAAACAGATTAGTGTTGATTAGCTAAAATAAACACAACTTACGCATTATAGATTTATTGTTATAATATTGATTACTTACAGAAAAACCAGTTGTTTTAGTTAACATCTCCCCAGGCACATTCGGTTTCGTTATTTCCAGGCCAGTCTCTGGATCTACCAACTGGAATAATATTAAAATAAATAAACACAATGTACAGATATAATTAGTATATATCTTAATTGTAAACCTACAAATATTTTACAAAACAATGTCATAAATCTTGTAAATCAGGTATTTCTATGATTTATATTCGTCTCAAAAAGTAGGACTATTAGTTAAAAGTCGGTGCTCCTCATTATCAAAGATGAAAGATATTCTGGACTATTAAAATGGTTACCGTAACAATTAATCTGTGTGGTGATGGATTAAGTATATTTCCATTTCATAACATGAATATCGTACAAGGCGACTAAGATAAAAAATTACGCTGGATAACATCACTACAAAGAGAAGGAAAGCTTGAAACAGACCCAATGCGTCTGTCCAACGTGGTATAGTTGGCCAAAACTTCCTTTCTAAGGAGAGGCCTATTATAGCATTGGACTATTTAAGGCTATTGACGAATAATTTATTAACGGCTCAATAAAAGTTAACAATTATTAGTGTGACTGTGTGGCTTTGACTTACTTTGATATTTTTTTGCCATTCTAATACGCAATTGCCACAGTTTCCAATGGGTCCCGATGCATTCGGACTTAAAAGTAATCCTAGATTCTCCGTCTGTCCATAGATCTCAACGACAATTGCTTCAGGCCGTAATCTCTCCTAAAAATAAAATAAATAAATAAGTGTATGTACATAAGATCCCGTACTGGTCTATAAACTTTTGCGACCGATAAAATGCGCTCAAATAATAATAAAATAACGGCAGTATATGAACTGTAAACTTGTACGTATAAGGTTGATAATATATTGTTAGATAACGTAATCATATGATATTACTCCTTTTAAAGGTATTAATTACATTATTCCATGCTTAGCTTTTAGTTAGGCAGTTACCCAGGAAGACCCAAATCACTTTATTCTTTGATATAGACAAATTGGCCCACATATTGCTTATTCGTATTCTGTTATCCAAAGAAAAGGTATTTTTTAAACATACTTTTTAAAAAAAATATATTTTTTTATAACTAACTCGGACAGACTTAACAGATTAAAACAGATTTAAAAACATAAATAAAAACTAAAATATATTGTGTAGATCCTGAAATCCAAAAGCCACGTACCCGTAACTGCAAAAGTAATTTCTCAGGCGCCTTGGATCCTATTATTGACATGCTAGCGAAACAACTTAAATCGCATTCCTTCTTACTCTTCAGAATACTTGCGATCATAAATGGCCCCGTCGTTGTTGAGACTGGCTGAAAATGTCTTAGGGTCAATAAGAAATAATTGATGACGTCATGTGTCGTAAATTAAGAATGTCGTAAGAACCGACTTATGGAGCAAACTAGGCAGAACTGCAAAAAGAAGGAAAAGTTAACCCAAACCCTATCCCTACCCACCTGTCTAGCGTGGTATAATGGACCAAAAGTATATATCCAGCAGTGGACTACAAAAACCTGTTGTTGATAATGATGATGACTTATGATTTGCTTCAGGTTAGGTCTTTTGGTCCCCAGTAAAATTAGCACTAACCTATGTACACTGTATGTAAACAGTTAATTTCTCATATCTTATAATTCTGAACATAATTTCTAGCTTACCTTATACTGATTAATTATATCAATGACGTGCTCTGCAGTGGAGGGAGCTGACGTCATGATTTTGGTGACGTGCATAGCAGGGTAGGCCACCAATCCAAAGGCTGAAGATAACCACTGCACCGGAGACAAATGAAGTATTGGCACATTCGGCAAATTTTCTCTATAAGCGTAAGTGAAACATGTATAAGTACCTTGTCCATTTCGTGATGACACGATGTGACATTATTGCACAATTTCCTTTTAAATCATGTTACATTTTATTTCAAATATCTTAGAAAATTTGTTACAATAAGACAAACCATTTGAATAGGTAAGAAACGGCCGGTGAGCGGCGACCAGTGTCATGTGTTTTTGTGTCAACCAGCGGTTATTGACACGTTGGGTGACAATATTTCCGCGAGGACAACAAGACAAGTTAATCAGCTGATAACTTAGTGAGTTTTTTTAATTCTGTTTCTTTTTCTGTTTTGTTTATTGTTTTCGTAATTTTTAATTAACATATTTATGGTGTTTCAGTTTTTGTGCTAGTAAGAATAACCTTGTATATAATGTGTTACAGACAGAACCGGTCAAAAAGTATTTTCAACCGGTATCGGGTCACAGTACGTTTTTCTATTGTGTCACACACTATCTACTTTTGTTGACACATTTGGGCTAGATAAGGTTAGAAGGGTAACCACTAACGCGTTAAGGTAAGGTAAAGCGAGCGAAGTGAACGAATGCCAGAGATATATATGTAAAAATAATATACATTAAAAAGAAATAAAAATAAGTTAACATACATTACTTTCCCATCATATGGAAACGATTTTAGTAAAGATCGCAATTCGTATATCTTTTTAAAAAACGACCTATGTTTAAAGGCAGCAAGCTTAATTACACCTGTGCTACCACCTGTACTTGAGAGCCAACAATAAATTTGTTCTAAATCGAAGTCTAAGGGCCTGAAATAAAAATTAATCATTACAATATTAATATAATTTCTTCCTTTTAACTTATAATAATTACAATAAATTTTAACCTCTAACTATTAACAACTTTATATTTTTGACCGTATCTTTTAGAAAATAAAGTTAAAAATCAATTGTTGTGTGCTAGGTTAGTGTTGCCCTTTGCTGTAAGGAAATACCACTTCACGGCAAATGTAATGCAATTTAATAACTAAGTGCATAGAAACCAGGAGTTTATTGTGATGGCGGTCTTTTATCAATAAACAAAAACTCTTCTTAAATTATGCAGTTAAGTAGGCAACTCTGATGTTATGGAAATATTTTTTAAGTCAATTATATTTACGAAATTTAAGCAATTATTTCTATATCCATTTCATTGGTGGTTTTCTATCATATTTAATCTGTCTAAATTTAATATCACAAAGACAAGTAAATACGTGATCCTTATTTAAGTAAGAAAGCTTACGAAATATCTTACTCAAACTCCGTATCATCACAGCCGTCATCATACTCCTGAATAAAATTCTTCATGGAGTACTCCCCATCATCAAAGCAGATTAATTTCGTGTCCAAGTTTAGGTCTTTAATAGCTTGTAAGTGGTCTTCGAAGCATTTCTTTTGACAGAGCGCAACTTTTGGAGAACATATCTTAAAATGAACTTTTATCTCAGCTGAAAATAAAAGAAAATTTTCATGTTTATTATAATTTATTATGAAAATTGGTATATTATTTTTTATAATATAGTTAAATATTAATTAACGTTAAAAGCTAGGTGTAGCTTAACTTTGTAAATCAAATCATTAGCGTTTAACAGTCCACTCCTTGGAGGTGACGTCCGCGTGTGCCGTACGTCGCCTAAAATAGAGAGTTTACGCATAGATGGTGCCCGTATTAGCGGGCAGGCACTAGGAGGGATCTGGATATTGTAATAGCAGCGGTTCCCGGATCCCTCCTATCTCAGGCTCAGAGTGGCATACCGTGTGGTTTTAGTCGGTCCGATTCCGACACACCAACTCGCTGTAAACTCCGGTGGGGTGACGGCCCGAGGGGGTTTCCACAGGTTAAAAAAAAAAAAAGACCTCTCCTTAGCCACGAGGCCTATACCACGCTGGCCAGACGGGTTGGTGTATAGGTTTTTTTTTCTCTTTGCAGTAATGTTTTTTTTTATAAAAATGATATTCGTAATGAAGTTTTGCTCCCTTAGTCACCGTTTATGACACCTTTTTTTTTTTCTGTGCGGAAGTCCCCCCTGGATACCACCTCCTGGTGATTATGTCGGACTCGAACCGACCAAAAACCGCACGCCGTCTCAGGTACCAGTAGCCGGGGAATCAGGTGTACCCTAGAAAGGAAATCCCTGAAACCCTGACGTACCTCGGGCCATCTACCTACGGCTTGCAGATGACCCCTTTTCTGCTCCAAAAGAGCGTTTGCTCCGTAGCACGTCCCGCTGCTATCCTGGCCTACTTCTGCTCGGGTGACAGATAGCCTCACCTATCACCCCCAGTCTAGCGCTTATGGAGGACAGAGATCATTCTGCAATCTCCGGCGCCCGAGCCGTCTGTGATACCGGACACGTTCCCGGGCCTGGCGAACCGGGAGAGTCCTAAACCTCTCCCGGTCCCGCTCCGACATCTCTTTTGCAAGCATAACTTGCTCGCAAAAGGAGAAGGCGGAGTTCCACGCGCTCTCGCTCCGCAACATGGCGGCGATCATGCTACCGAGCGAAAGAGTTTCCACTCCGATGGCCGTTATAAGGTCACGCCTCAGCTCCGCCCACGCTGAGCATTCTGCCAGCGTGTGGAGCACCGTGTCCACGGTCCGGCCATCGCAGTGGTGGCACTCAGGCGTTGGCTCCTTTCGGATCAGACACAGGTGATCTCCGAAGCATCCTTTTCCAGTGATCACCTGCGTCAGCCGATATGAGAGGGTCCCGCAATGACGGCGTGCCCGGCGCTTGGTTGCCCAAGTCGTTCCTTCCACCCGTTTATGACACCTAGGAGATGAATAAGGGCTGTGACACTCCGTATTCTTAATCTGTCACTACACAGTTAACACTTTTTAAAGCTGTCTAATAGTCTCGACTTTGTAGCATTTGAGTTTTTTTTTCCTTTTTTTGTTGTTACAAATTATTTAGTTATTTTATTTAAATAATAGAATTTTTAAGAGCATAACACAAATTGGCTAATAAATATTATTACTGTGGTTCGAAGACTTTCAAACATAATCTATTTCAACTTCGGCTGGCTTTGAGTCCGAAGTTTTTTGTACTTTAGGTTCAATTTAAAGCAATGCATTCGATATTTGCATAGTGTCCTACTGTGGCACATTGTGGTTGTCACATCACATCAACAGCTTTTAATAGCAAACTGCTGAAAATAGGCCTCTCCTTACAAAAAAATTTTGGCCTACTATAGCACGCTAGCCAAACGGGTTGGCTTGGTTTCAAGTTTTACTTCTCTAAACGGTGATGTTATTCTGCTTAATTAGCACTCTTAGTCGCGTCTTACGACACCCATTAGATGAATAAGAATGGTGACACATCGTATTTTTAATTCATCATCACACTGGTTGTATTGTTCTGTTTGCCTAGTGATTAGTGACCTTGACTGCTAAGCTCAGCACACAGAAATTGGTGGTAGGTTCGATGCCCACCCGGGACAAATAGCTGTGTGATGAGCGCTATATTTTTTTCTGTGTTTGTGCGTAATTTATCTATAACATATATGTATTTACAAGCATTTAAGTACGTTTATAAGCAGTCTGGTTACCAAAGCACAGGCTCTGTCTAATTTGGTATCAGACAGCCATGTCTGAGGTGCGTGAAGTTCTTTATTTATCCTTGTTGTATAATTAGAGGTCACGTGCTTTTTACTGTAACAAAACATGTTGAATTTGGACTTTGGTCCGTTCAATGCTGTGGACTTTAGTGACCGTTACAAAAACGAGAATGACAGGTGTACAACTCGCCTATAGCAATTTGCCTAATAGGCACATGACGTAGGCCAGGCCATAATCATACAATTACTCTTCCGTTGTAAACAATTTCTAAGCATCCATAGACTGTTATCATGATGACTCATGATTTGTGTTATGTTATTATGTGTTATGATGTCTTTGTGTCATATGTACCTACAACGTTACTTTGTTATACTCTAGAATACAGATCATTTATTAGACAAATTTAATCCGTAAAAGTACCTATAGCTTTTGTGACAAGTTTCGTTTGGTAAATGATGACAAACAAATAAGATTTACATAATCAGTAAAATATGAAAAGAAATCTAAATTTATTTACGTTTTTCTATATGAAAATTACAAAGTAAGTTCACATTTCACCATGGATGAACAATTTGTGTGAGGTCTAAAGTAGAAAGTTGGTAAAAATCTTTGCCAACGTCACTGAAAATATAATCGTGCAGCCTTCCTAGTCAAATTGACATTCTACAAACGTAAATGTTATTAGAAACCTCATAAATATATGAGAATGACATATTTCAACGCTAAGTCACGTGGTCAGAACAAAATATTAACCACCGATACAAGAAAATAGTGATGATTGCAGAAACAGAATCGACACGAAACACTTGCATCTTGGCTAAGGGGATTGATTTTTATATTCAAAATATCAGGATATTCTGGAGCCGCCAAAAATATGTCACTATTTAGTGATCTCTATTCTAAAGACTAATTGTGTTACAGGATTTTGGCAGGCGAGAAACACTTGAACCATTTTAGCATTCATTATTGGGATCTCTAAATTTTCGTGTTAATGTATACAGAAAGACCACAGCAGTGTCAATATAAGTACTTGACCTACGTCATGTAGGTGAACTGGGTATTGTAACAAGAATAAATAATATAAATAAATAAATATTTCGGACATTTGACCCACAACGCCATTTAGTTTGAAACTAAGCAGAGTTTGTACTATGAGAAATAGACAGACTGATATGAGTACTTATATAATTTTTTTTTGTTTATACATACATATCATACATAGAAAACACTCAAACTCCGAAACAAATACTTGTAGATCATACAAACATTTGATTCGACCCGGCAATCTAACCCGAGACCTCAAGCACAGCAGTCGCATTTGCTACTGCTGCGCCACGGAGGTAGTCATAGTCAAGAATATTGAGAAAAATTAAAGGAGAAGTTTATTAAAAATTTTTGTTTTATTATCATTATCATCATCATCGATAACATTTAATAGTACACTGGTGCCCATAGACCTCTTGTTAGAAAGCAGTTTTTGGTCTATTATAATGTAGTGTTAGGTAATAGAGCCACGCTGATTTCAGCATGAATAGACCGGCTCGACCGAGGCAGTAGGTACTACACAACTCTTGGATTCCATTCATGCTTTCCGTTAGGCAGAGTAGAATTTCTTTGGCAGGCTTTTACTATAGAAAAAAAAAACTGTGCTGGTCAGACACATTGGTACAGTGTCTCTTTCAAGTTTTCCTTCTCTTTGCAGATATGTTGTTCTTTATAATTTACTAGTTTATTTAATAAGTCTATACGACGATCTTTATCTAACGATTACGTAACAGATTTCAAACATATAAACACTGTTGAAATATGCACAGATTTTCGAGATAAAACGGTTTCTGATATCATGCGCAAACACTACACGGTCGGCGTCAACAAAACTAAACGGACGGAAATGAATTATGTTACTAAAAGGAAAGTTGGAATTTTATTTCTATTTATTGGATTAAACTATTATAAAAGGAAAAAAATATTAAGTAATCGTTCGATTATTATTTTTGTAGTGCAAATTATGTGTTACATTATATTTTGACACAGTCACAGTTTTTTTTTTGCAACGAAGTTCCTTATCGCCCGGTACTCTGGCTAAGGGAGCTAGGCAAGCGTCACGAAAAATCCTCCCGACACTTTTGCTATACTGCGTAGCGCTCGGAGAGGGCAGGCCGAATATAGGATTCGACTTATTCGTTCTCTCTCTCTCTCTCGACAGTGACAAGCCACGCGACGCGCGCGTCTGCTGCGTATGCGTACATTGTTTTGTCATGTTGTTGTGTATGTAGTTTTAGTTATTTTTAATATTTTTAAACATTGATTACAATTTTATTAGCATTCCTTCACTTATTTCATTTATCATTTAACTCCTAAAGATTGTTAATTTATTTCATTATACCTTCTATAGTACTTATATCAAAACGAAAGGCACTTCTTTCCAATTAGGTCTTCCACATGTGACACCTCAGATATTTTTTTTTTTTGGAAATACGTACATATTATACTTAGGAAACACCCAATCTCCGAAACACATAATCGTAGATCATACTAAAACTCAGCAATGATTAGACTGATTTAGCTAATTTTGTATATGTAATGCCTTTATATATCTTTAGGAGTTCAAGGAAAGTATAACTGGTGAGAAAATATGTAAATATTTGCGCAAAAACGAAGAAAATGTATTCCTTTAGAGAAAAGCAGACGATGATGCCCTATTCAGCTAGTAATTCAATATCTTTTAAACTTACCATATTTGAAATCTGGGTCCACACCAGCAAAAGGCATGCCGATCATGAGTGCTGCGTAGTGGGGTATATGAACGTCGAGGTGGTTCGTGCCACTCACGGCGAGCACGTCGCCGGGTTGCACGCCAAACCTACGGAGACATCTCGCGAACTGCACCGACCGGCGGAGAACTGATGCGTTTGTCTCACTCTTACCAGTTGCAGCGTCTATCTGTAGAAAACAAATAATACATTTTCTGTGAGAAAGGAATACAAGATTTCAGAATTTGTAAACAGGAATGTTTCTACTTGCATTGATCTCGGGTCAATAAAAAAAGGCCATTTTCTATCGAAGGGGAGACGCAACGAGAGAAGCAACCAATAAAATTCTTCTGTCCCCCTTCAGTCATTTTTCCCAAATTAGGTTGGTCCTAGGGATTATCCGTGTAATGGTGGATTAAGAATAGTGTCACCATCCCTATTTCTCCCATGGCTGTCGTAAGTGGCGACTAAGGGAGCAATCTATGCGGGACAACATCAATGCAAAGAGAAAGAAACCTTGAAACAAATATTACACCAACTCGTTCGTACAACGTGGCATAGTTGGTCAAAATTTTACTTTCAGCTTACAGCAACTTTCAGCAGTATAGCTTTTGAAAGAACGTCTTAAATCATCTAACTCTTTCTATTTGTGCCTCTTACTATATGTACGTGGTAACAAACTAAATTGTATACAAAAAATCCAGTTAACGCTGACACAAAAACCCTAATCACGTACAACTACCTACGTAATATGTGTTAGTTTAACTTCAGATAACTCTAATGAAATTTATTTAAACTACTTTATCAGATATAACTTCTATGGAATACTTTATGTACTTTATGTATTTATTATCAAGAATACATCGAGATGACTGGATATTATTTATCTATAATATGTATATAATCATAAATATTTAAATACCCACACCCATCGATGCAGGGCTGACAGTTATGGTAGTAACTGTGTAAGCCTTACACTGTCACAATGTCTGTCATGCCTTTTATGTCTCCAAGCGGGGTGAGAAAAAGCATCTCACAAGGCCGCCATAGTGTGGGTCACCATACTGCGTTGTCAGCATTTGCAATGAGTATGGTGATTACAACTCTTGGATTCTATTCATGCTTTCCATCAGGCGGAATAGAGTCACTTTGGCAAGCTCTTAAGATAGAAAAAAAAATACTTTCATCAGGAATCTAGTTACGATGGTAAAGGCTCAGCCTAGTTTGAGATCGAATTACTCTGTGTGAAATATGTGTAGTTTTTATTATAGTAATATCTATATATAATTTATATTATAATAACTTGTTGCATATAATAATAATTAAATGTAACACGATATGTTTAGATTGACTGGTTTTAGCTTCCACTTTTTGGTGATAACACAACATATTATTGGTGTCATTAACAAACCGCCTTACATTCATGTCGAAAGTATACGAACTTGTTCGAAATGAGTTCGCAGTACAGTCACAACCACAACAACCGATACAAATTTAAGTTTGTATATGTTTATATGTATTGTGTATTTATGAATTTAATATCTTTGTACCTACTGTATATTATTTCTACATCACCTGAAGGTCGACTAGAGAATACCTCATGGCATTAAGACGACCTTTGTACAGGTGTAATAAGATTAAATCAATAAATAATAATATAATTTGTTAAATTATTAATAACGGTAAATTGTGCGAAAAAAATAAGTGAGGGTAATTTAAGACTACGCGTACTTTAGATGTCCAAATAGCATGTTTTGAATGCTATTAAAATTATAAAGCAAACGCGAAAATAATAACGTTGGAACCATAAAAAAAGTGTTTTTGTGGATTTGTGACTGTATCTTTGTTTCTTTCGTTTTGCTTTGTTTCTTAAGTTTGTGACGTTTCTTAGTTACAATCCTTAATCTCCTGTATTTCCTAAAATGGCTAGTTGCGACAATAGTCTATTTGGACTAAATTATCCGTGTCTATATACAGGCGTAAGTATGTATATATAGTCCAACCATTTTAGTAAAACCTAACACATTTTCGACTCCATGGTGTTATTGAAAATCTTAAAATATAGAAACCCAGCGATACGGTCATGGTATGGTAAAAATACATTACTAGTTATAAATAATATTTTTTTTTCGTTTATACACTCTTTTATCTCTGCACAAAATAATAAATCATGTTTATAATGGATGAGATTTTAGAAATGTAAACGATCTCTTAGTCGTAACGTAAAAATCGAGAGAGATTTTTAATTTACTTACAGAAATTATATAAATTAATTTACCTGACAAATTGTGTCGGGATAGGTTCTCAAACCATCCCACACTAAATGTCCCATGTGGTACTTTTCATTGTTTACTTCGAATAATTTCATTTTCAGTGGCACTATAATTTTTATTTTCGCTTGTAAAGTTGTATCTGTGGACACTTCACGATCGTCGCGCGACGGTAGCTACTGGCGTATTCTTAGGTTGTGACTAGCGAGCAGCTCATACTCTTGCTTATAAATTCAAGAAAACTAATGTTAAACTGATACCCACTAACCGTTTGCGCGAAATCACATCTCTGAACGTCAGAGTAGATGGAGTATTGAATTCTACATTTGTGGTTCTATGTATTATTGTAGGCGTGTTTAACGCGTCTCACTTATTTTTAAGATGGCATTCGTAAAAAGAAAAGTAGATATACTTCGGTGGACATCAATTTGTTATTTTTGTAAGCCTAATTTAAAGTTGAATTTAACAATAAATACTCTTAACCGAAGTCCTAACATTCAAAACAATTAAACCTGACTTAAAAAACTTTACCTAACCTGTAAGATTTTTCTTTTTTGACCCAATTTGGCACGAACCAATGACTCATATTACAAACAAAGGAAAAAGTGAAAGAATTCATTATTATAGATACAATTAAATTAAGAATATTAACGAAGACGTGTACTGAAATACAATCATCTTCGAACATGTGTTGACAAACATACATAATGATAATAAAAAAACTATTTGTTTTGTGATTTTGCCAGACCTATTTATGCAAATAACATAAATTACCTCTTACAACTTAAAACATGTTTTTATATATATTGAATGCATTATTTATTGCTTAACATTTGTTAACATATTATTTTATTATGAACATCTTTATAATTTATATTTGTATTTCTTTAATAAAGTATTTGTTTAAATCTCTGTGAAATGTTTAATTTAAAGATATGTTAGAGTTAAATTGATGTAAACAATTTTGTATGCTTATATGCTTTTATAATAAATTTAGTACAGAATTACTTCTTCCCTAGCTTGAACGCATGTGGAAATCCTCTTTGGCATGCTGTTGGCAACACTTAGTCGTAGTTGTCATTAAGGCGTCAGGTGCCTTAGAGTGAACTAGTTACTAATAAAGAATGTGTGACCCCTAAATAAGCTAAAATTAGGAATAAACGGTGGTATGAGAGTTCATCATTTTCAAAGTTAGAAAAACGAAATAATCACGCCAGCGAAACTAAAGGCGATAACTTTTTTATGATTAAGAATATAATAGCTGTAATCTAATTAGTCTCATCATTTATATATAATCCGTATAATTTTATATTTTACTACTTGACGCAGGTGACCATTCGCGGCAGTGGTCTCATCAGGTGCTAGGTATCAGCAACCTACGGCGATTTCAATTCTTCCCCGAATCGACTCCACGCTTAACTAGGTCCTATTAAGGGCATCCATCTACTGTTGGTTTCTAAAACCAATCGTTATGGTTTCCTTTCATTGTCATCTGTATTGTTTATCTATAACCATCAACAGCCTTTAACAGTCCACTGCTGAACATAGACCTTCTCTTAGCAAGAAGGTTTTGGCCTACTATACCACGCTGACCAGACGGCTTAGAATAGGGTTTGTTCCAAATTTTCCTTCTCTTTGTAGTAATATTTACTTGAATAGTTTACTACCTTAGCGGCCTCTTACGACACCCACGGGATGAATAGGGGTGACACTACGTATTCTTAATCCGTTAACACACGAACTTTTATAAAAATCTTAATCAATGTTTTCATCGGAATGTTTGAATTAACATGCATTATACTGAAGAAGAAATAAATAACTTTGACTGGACGTCGATGGTTTTATAGTTTACTGCCACAATTTGTTTTAGTTATAGTTTCACTTGAAAAAAATATTAACGAAACTAAAAAATGACACAAAAAATCTAATTATGTGACTAAAAGTCCTCAGCTCGGCCAATATAGAAAGTAATCGCAGCGCTGATTTCCAGCTGAAGCCCAAAAATATCTCTCGGATGTGTGTATAATTTTAATTCTTTGAACGTATAAGTGTTAATTACACACATGCATAAGTTGTATAACTTTAATCCCGCAAATATAAATATCCACCATCAAAATAGGTCGAAAGTATATACGTAAACGATCGATATAAAATTAAAGAACATGATTATACAGATGAAATGATATAACATAATATAATACTATATATACCTAGCAAGATTTACGAATTTATTATAACAAAGTGCTGAATTTCTGCACGGTTAAATATAACATCTTTTACTTTCGATGTAAAAGTGTTACAGTATTACGAATTGGCGGTGTTAAATTACAGAGAGAGAGAGATAGATATATCTAAGTAACCTCTTTTTGTGAACACGTTATGATATTAACTAATGAAAAATAATTCGAATTTGAATCAAGAATCTGATATCAGTAGGTAAAAATACTTAGTTTTAAAATTACTGTTCATCGTTGCTTTTTGCTAAAATGTTGCTCCAAATTGATGTTGTACTCCTAGCCGATTTCGGTGATGGCGGTCATTTTCAACGAAGATCAACCAACTACGCAGCAGATGTTACAGTATTGAGGAACATGAGGACACCCGATGACTCTGGCGGTAAGACCCGTTATGGAGGATTGGCTTGAGAGACATCACGGGACCCACTCATACCGGCTGATGCAAGTGTTTACTGGGAAAGGATTTTTCGGTGATCACTTGTGTCTGATTCGCAAGGAGCCACGTTTGAGTGCTACCGGACCTAGACAGCGCTCCACACGTTGGCAATATGCTCGATGACACAACCACCTTTCGGTGGTATCCGTAGGGATTTGGGCACAGAAAAAAAAGGAGATATTATAGTGCTCTAGTGAGTGCGCAAACACAAGTGCACTCTCTGTTCTAGGCAGCTTTACGTGCTCTCTGAGGCACGGATTTTAAGACTCCAACTTCCAAAATCTGGGTTGTTACTAAGCATTTCCATAATCAGAAAAGTTCAATAGCACTTTTCTGGCTCGGCTTGCATACGCTAACCGCCAGACCAGACGCTAGACCAACGATGCAGTTATCCTTGTTTATTCGTGAAACCGGTTAGGTCAATTTGCATTAAATATTGGAAAAGTACAAGTGAGTTTTTTTTAATAATGTATGTAATGTATTCAACAAGTGCCACCAAGTACCGACAATCACATATATTACACATATTATTGCTAGAATATATATTTGGTACATTAAAGTCAAATATCATGTTGATCTAACGAACAATAGAAGTTTAATAAATGGTAATTACATAATTATAAATGGTATAATAGTAAAATAAATCTACCATTTTTATCTCCTAACCCATAAATGCTTCAACGGATTAATTTGTTTGACTTCGTAAAGTAACCATGGCTCTGGTCAGGGTTCCTTGAATGACAGTAAAATATACATTTTATGACGTTTCTCGATACCAACCGGTAGGGAAGCCAATTCTCGTCATAAGAATTAATCGAGTTTTACGACATCTACGTGATGAATGTGGGTGTTATCACGCCATATTGTATTCGCAATCCGTAATCACACAGAGACTTGGTGACCCAACGTTGACTGTGTGCTTATATCGTATAATGCCCGAAAGTTGGGTTGTTAGAGTGAATCACTATTAGTGATAGTCTTATGTACTACGTAATACCTACTTTGCAACGAGAAAACCTAAGACATTTTTGTGAGCCGTTGTAATGGTAACCGACTTATTTGTAAACATACTTGTATATATTTTTAAATACATGCATATTATAAGAAATTATACCCAGAAACAGAACTCGCTAGCTTTGGCATCAGGTAGTCAAGATCACAAACTATCCACCAATAATGACACGTCATACATAGTGGGGCGGTTCGTGTCTTTGGAACTCTAGCCACCGGTGTGTTGGTCCCTGTACCCGATGTCGGTGGTCTACTATTTTTTTTATTGTTATATAGATATTTTTATCTTTTTTTTTATTTATTTCAAAATACAATCAACATGTATATAAATGTAACAAAGAGAATAATAATAAATAATCGGACATCTGATACACAACGCCATCCAGTTCCAAAGTAAGCAGAGCTTGTACCAAAATAACTAGATAAACTGATAGAATACTGACATACTTTTTTTCTTCTTTATGTAAATACATACATATTATACATAGACAACACCGAAACTCCGAAACAAATATTTGCAGATCATACAAACATTTAGTCCGACTCAGGCATCGAACCTCATACACAGCAGTCGCATACGCTACCACTGCATCACCGAGGCAGTCAATCAACTGGATTGTCATTGGATCAAGAGAAATATCAACTTTTACTCTGTTTTTATTTTTAAAGTATACATTACAGAATGTCATAGACTACGTAAAATCAGCTAAGACACACACGCAAAAAGTAAAAAAGTGTATAAAACAGAATTATCATGCTTTTCAAACACTTTATAATTAATACTGATGGGGATAATATTGATTTGTTATCGACATTAACCAAACCTATGTACAAACCAAGGTGTTCAGTTACTTACTTACCTTAAAAAAGAGACCGGTCTGTGCATTTACTCCCTATGCCGTTAAAAAGAGCAAACACTAATGATTTCAGCTTCATTCACACCGGAGTTGTCTTTTTGTAAAAAACAAGTTTCACTATTACTCACAAATCTCACGATATAGTATTAGTACAGCCATCAAAAGTACAAAACAACACATAATGTTATCGTCCCGCGTGTTTTTCAATCACTTCCGTTTGGCCTACATTCATAATTTTTTTATTTAGGTAAATTTTAATCTGTGGAGGATAGCGATCACACGGTATTTACAGGGTAACCATTAATACTGAACGTCTCCGAATTTATTTCATTTCATAAAATATAAGTTATGTTCGTGTGTGGTGATGGATTAAGAATACATAGTGTTACCACTCCTATTCATCCCATAGGTGTCGTAAAAGGCGACTAAGGGAACAAAATGTTCAGGCAAATGTCATTATAAAGAGAAGGAAAACTTGAAGCAAATCTTATTCCAACCCGTTTGGCCAGTGTGGTATAGTAGGCCAAAACCTTACTAAGGTGAGGCCTATGTCCAGCAGTGGACTGTAAAAGGTTGTTGATAAAGTGCTTTTAACGTTGGAGAATGTTTGAGTACTCAAGTGCGATTACAATTAAGGATAATCACTTCATTAATCTTTTTGACAGATGAAGTTGCGCGGGTCAGCCAGTAATATACATGAAAAATAAAATAAAAAAATAAGAAAAAAATCGTGTTATTTTAGTAAAACTCAAGTCTTTTTCTTGTATGTCTATTTTTAGATACATTTTTGATGAATCTAGATGATAATTTTTCTAACACTTTAGCAACGTACGTGATTGCTTTGTTGAATGTCGGCAGCACAGGATTGGCTATATTGGCCATAAATATATTTATTTACATAGAGAGCGTGAGCGCACTCATCATAAAAACATAGCGAATTTGTACTTCCGTAGCACAGTTATTTTTATGAGACACACTTATTATTTTTCTAAGCACCATCAACAGCCTCCAACAGTCTACAACTGGACATATTCTTCTCCTTAGCGAGGAGGCTTTAACCTTCTATGCCACACTAACCAAGGCGGGGTACGCGTCTAAGTGTCAAAATAAAAACTAAAATAAGAAAAATTTAATTTAACTGAAGTTTTTGACCATGTTGATTGTTATAGTCAGGCTTATGCAAAGATTTAAAGAAATTTGTAAATAGTTCTTCCTTGGCAGTTTTTAAAGATTTTGTTCTTCAATATTTACTAATATACAGCAATAACAGTAATTTGCCTCTACAAGATAGAGAGACATGTTACTCAATCACAATTTTTGAAACGAATAAAAACTGAAGACAATACGCAAAACGGCTCTTACCAACGGACGGAACATTTAATATACTGCAGTATTTAAGAATATGCTTTATGTATTGAGTAATAAGATTGTTTTACTTAAATTGGTGCTTGAAACACTGACAGCGGCCTATATCAAAGCAAGAGCCGAATCATTTACACAGTGGTGATAGTCGTAACATTTGGCAACGTACTTTACGACGCGTTTACATATGATATCCAATACTTTTATTAAGAAATCTTTAGCCACGAATATACATACTACGAGTTTTTATTGTATATACAATCATCTTATTAATATTATAGACACGGAGATTTGTAATTTTGCATGTCTGTGAGAATGTCCGTGTAAATGGAACCATTATCTTTTATGCAGAGCTTTATGTCGTGACTCACATAAAAGTAGATAGAACGTATGGACCCTAGGAGAAGAGAGCAAGGAGGTGCACTTGAAACTCTGACAGAAAAGTGAATACTTAGAAAAACGCATATTTTTGTTGAAGTGAAAACTTCTTTAGGCGCGTTGAGCGTTTTGGTAGAGGGTAAAATCCTCGGTTCGCGTCACCGACATGCTAATGATAATAGTATATCTATAGCTATGGAGAATATGATATTATATATTATATATGAAATTTATTATTATTATATATTATATATGATATTATATATTATATATAGCTATATATGAAACATAAAAAATTTCATATAATTTTTGCATATAGTTTTAATTACTCTCAACTTAATAGTTCCGTTTTCACTTCTATCGGCAGTCCCACGACTGCTACTGTTTTTTTTATTTAATAAAAAAGTCGGTTTCATAGAAATATAGACAGTGGTCTAGACCATAGACATAGACCTAGAATAATTCTATACTTTGTATTAGTTAATATCATGCATGGATGAAGATGCACCCTCCCTGAAATAATTCTGCCGATAATAGTACGTGTTACGTTACATGTGGATTTTAAACTGAGTATTTGTGTTTTATTTTAGAATTATTCAATACATTATTGATAAAACCCATAAAAGTTAACTTCAGAAATTATGTAATTCTTACACGTTTTACCTGTTTTTATGCGAAATAAAATCGATAATATCTGAAAATTGAAACTGTCATAACATTTTAACGGTTTGTTTAGATTAATAGTGCTGGATTTTCAGGGACGCCTGTGTATGAATTTTTTGTTTTAGAGGTAAATAGGTGGTGTGAGTTTGTTTTACATTAATTAGGTCTCCACAGTGAGCGCGCTTGCGTTGTGATTGATGAAGATTTTATCGTGGGTCAATCGCAACACCTAACGCGGTTACCATGACGAACGAGTGGATGTGACTTATACTCGCACTTGGCCCTCACAACGGCCGAATCTGGAAGAACTTTGGTCCGGATAGGTTATATACATTATAAAAATTTTAAATTGAAGTTGACGTTGTTTCGATGTCAATTTTTAATTTGTCCAGTATAAATTATTTTATCATGTCATTCCAACAAACGATTAGTTTATTAGGTGAATATTCTTATTGACTTTGAACACGAATAGTTAGTAAATTTGGTTGAAAGGTTTTGAGTATTTCTCTTCAAAGAATTATGTTTAAACAACGAGGTTTATCATGACTCATGACTTACGGTTAACACATTGCAAAGTTACACAATCTTATCCAGGCCAGTCTATGGATGGTTGGCCAATGATACATTGAGACCTTTGATCATAGGATCATCTTTGATAATCGTTACGGGTAATTCGATTGTGGAGTCCTAAAAAGTATGACAATCTTTCTACAGAACTTTGATAACACCTAATTCTTGGGTTGCAGAGTGCTGGTGGCAGTCACTTCACGGAGGATATCACAATTCGGTCATATAGTAGTAGACTTAAAGCCGACTCCAACTTAAGTTGGACGAAAGTGCTCTGAGAAAGAAGGCATTACCACAATTACTAATTTTTACGTTAGTGTCTCCTGGAAAGAATTACAACTACCCACCTAATAATAAGACCACCTTTCGTACATTATCTGTCTATTAGCGTGCTTCGGAAAACACGTAAAGCCGTCGGCCCTACGCCTGATTTCTCCCCGGTCCTGTCGGATAACCGTCCTAATGTATTATGAGAATAAGGCACCTGTTAGCGTACACATTTGTGCACTAAGTTGGCTGGTCTCCGTTGAGACTGGCCGCCGTGCCGGAAATCGGCTAGGAGAACATCATCGAACATCATCTGTCTGATGCGTGCACGTATGCCACTACCATTGTGAGACTGGTTTTCAAATAAAGAGTTTATGTATATATAAATGTTGAGATTAAACATATATCAACAACAATCAAATCAAATGCAAAGTAATACACCATTTTCCATTTGATTTCGTTACTGTAGGTTTGTCATTGCATTAATTAAACACTCTTACGTACATATTTTAAAGATGAGTTAAATAATTTTATAAAAAGAGTAAGATATTTGTTGTCTTAAATTAACTTTACCCAGAAGCCTCTCCGCGGTGCATCTGGAAACAGCTAGATACGGTAACACAGTGTCTAGAGTGACTAATCTTCATACGGTATCGGTTGAGCACCTATAACTGATCCCCCTCGTCAGCAGTTTTTTTTTGAGGAGCTTACCAGTGACTTCACTCTGCCTGATGAAAAGCATGAACAGAATCCAAGAGCTGTGGTCATCATACTCATTGTGAATGCAGATAATGCAGTATGGTGAACCACACTATGACCCCGTAGTGCGATGCTTTTCCACGCCCACTTGGGTACGTAAAAAGCATGACAGTCATCGTGGCAGTGTAAGGCTCACACACTTAACACGGTAACTGTTACCCTTGCATCAATGGGTCTCCGATCTCGCACTCACCAATACAGCATGACACACGACCGCTTGGATGCTGTCGCTTCAGTTTGGTTTTCTGTAAATTCAACGGTCCTTTTCATGACCAACACGACAACATCTTGGTTTCCCCTCCTGGAGCCCTCCGTCTTGCTTTGGCTGTCGTGTCTGTTAATAGAGGGGTTTTCAAATGACAAATCAATAGTTTAAAAATCAAAACTATGACTTCGATTATTTCTTTAACAAAAAGTGACGTGTTTAGACGTCACGGTTTAACTGAATATTTATCGATTTCACAAATAAAATAAAGGTCAGAGTATACATTTCTTTTTAAATCAGGCCATTGCAGCCTCAAGTAGATAGTGCTTATTTACTTAAGTATCGCAATTCATATGATAAGAAAAACAATAAAGTAGATACACATTATACTATGTTGTAAAATGTATTCGTGTAGCTATTTAATTAACGAGTAACCAAATAATAAGGATGCGTTATATAGTCAATTAAATTTGCATAAATATAGTAAAACTCAGATTGTTATTATCATCATTTCAGTCAAAAACGTCCACTTCTGGTCATAGGCACCCCTTATAGCTCTTCACAACTATCGATCCTGTGCTGACCACGTCCCTGACCTCTCTGACCATTCCTCAACCGCCAACTTTTACTTTTATTTGTAATGTAATTACAATAAAAATCTTCGCTTATCGAATAATTTGTTTACCATAACTTCGACTTGAGTGTTTTGTTCTTCATGTAACCAGTACTGCTTTTGCAATTATATACAATACAAATACATAGTATATGTTATACATTTTTATCTTGTTCTAATCTACCTACACCACCTTTCTAAATTAGATAAGATCGCTTACTGTGTAATGTACCAGCGGTGTACAATGTACACAGTGCGTAAAGTTTTAAAAAGGACTGAGGATTGATTTTTGAGATTAATTCAAAAATAGTCCATTTACGGAGCATATTTACATAAAGTAGACAATATTGTAATATTTTCATATCAAGTATGCACAATAGCTAACTCGCTTACTACATAGGTTTGGATTTCTCAGCGACCATAACGTCCACATCGCATATATAGCCCCAGGGGCACACGCACCTGACCGACCGAATCAATCTGATTTTAAACTTTTCCAAATTTACTTATGTGATAAATAACAACAAAAACATTTTGTTAATAATATTTTAGTGAAACATAAAACTTAAAACGAAATACACTATATTTATCATCAAACATAAAAAGGCACTTTTACCCGAGTTACTTAAAGCTGCTGAACATATTATATTATTATATTAAGTTATATAATTCACATTATATAGACAAGGTAGAACCGATGTTATCACACCAATTGTTTGCACTATCATCAATCTATTGCAATTCAATTCTAGACATAGAGCTCTGCAATCGCATGGTTTACGTTCTTCGGTGTAAAATTAATTGTAGACTTTCAAAAATTTTGTTGCTTTTTCTTATAAGAAATTCTTAATAACAGCCCGGAGTGCAGAAGTTTGGCGGTGTTTCACGCATGTATGTCAGAAAACACGTCGAGCTGGTTGTCACGGTTGCTATGGACATCTATGCAATCGTTATCGGGAAGTCCTCAAACACACTGACAACTTGTTCAAATTTTGAATACAGTTCGTCTTCAGAGTTGCGGAGGTCCGATGCCAGTTGCTCCGTGGAAATATTGATATTTATCTAAGCCAACTCTAAATAATCTTGGGAATAATAGACTAGGAAGATGATGGTGAGTCAGCTTTAAAATATTACCATTATAATAAATAGGTAACCTCTCCTTATCGATTTTCACCCTTGGGGGTGGTATTTTTTCTTCAAATTTGACAAAGAAACAGACCTGCAGTTGAATTTATTTCATTCATATTTTAAATGAATTTAAGAAAAGGCTGTCACTTCGGTTGTGATTTCGTATTTAAAAAAAACATAGCCTCTCAGGAGTGGAAAATTAAAGATAGAATAGTTTGCTTTATAATCAATTGTGTAAATTATCTAAGGAAATTTTATACCATTTGATTAAAAAGTATGGTAACATCGGCGTCACTTGTGTATGAAACACTATACATTAGATAAAAACACCTTTACATTACTATCTATTATAAAAAATGCTAAATTACTTTATTTCTTGTTTACTACCACATTAAAATCGCACCTCGTCACCAGACCGTCACAAAAATGATTGCTTTTCGTGTTGATGTCTGTAAATATCTATGGCATGCTCTGTAGACGGTTTTGATGTATTTTGGAGTTTGAATATTGCTAAATTCGTCTTAATTGTGAAAATAATAAAAGAAATCAGAGATAATTATGGGAACTACCGACAGAAATGAGAACTTCAAACTCTATTTTGAGCATTTTTGCATCAAGCATGCACAGCAACAGCTACCTCGCCCGCTACAAAGCTTTTGATGCCTCCGAGACCGTCGCACATCGCATACTTTCCGCTGTAGGCACACGCGCCTCAATCAAGCGTCAATACAGAGAGGGCCATGTACGACGTGTTTTATTTACACAGTATACGTATAGCACGTGGTAGGCGTTCGGTGTGACGATGCGAGTTTCATGATTTTTTGCACCCACAAAGTGTTCAACGCGCCTTAAGGAGTTTTCACTTCAAAACATTTAAATGGCACGTTTGTAAATTAGAAGTAGGTACCTTTACACGTTCACGCAGTCGGATTGTTTTTTTCAATAACACTTTTCATTTACATTTTATATTTAATTTATCAAATTCAAATTATACAACGGTTAATACGATTTATACAATATTAAAAATGTTATTAATAATAAAATTTTCATGCAATAGTTACACAGTAAAAGTATAATTGAGGTATCTATCTACCTGTTAAAATGCATAAAGCTGTCATTAAACTTGGTATTATTTTTGGTACTAAGGAGACGAAGCTGCATTTCCTATTTGTTCTATTCATTAATTGTTGATTTTCAGACATGTCCCGTGACGGTAAGTGAAGCACAGGACAGTTGGAGCTCAAGAGGCACACGTGTGGTGCCGCTTTTTAAGTGTTTATCCTCATAGAGATAGAACGGACAAACACAGCCAAAGAGAAAAGGTTTCAAGTGTCCACATTCCCCAGTAGTCACTTTTCATCAAGAGACCCATCCGGTCGTTGATTATTATACCATGTGACGATATCCACATAAAAAAGAAACTAATAAAATTTATAAAAAATGTTTACAATTAATGACAATGAGTATTTAATTGAGTGACTTAATTTTAAATCGCTTCTGCTAACACTTCTGAAGGTTTTAACAACAGATTTATAATAATTTGCCCATAAAATACAATTTCTTTTATTTATGTTACATTATACTTGCGTCTTGCTTAACAATTAAAACTTCCTTTTGAAGGTTTCCCGAGCCGATTTTGCAGTTTGCCGTCACTTGTAGACCTTCAACTCTAAAAATAAAATATCATGATTTTTATTTTTTATTTATTTTTAATACAATATTTTTTTCTGAATTTTTGTAGAGTCACACTTGCGTTATATTGGGTGTGCCATTAAGGGTAAGGCATGAATCTGGATGTCTTAACAAAACAGCTTCCGGATACTTTCTATTTAAGGCTTAAAGTGACACACCGTGTTGTTCTAGTCGATTTGATTTAGACACATTGCCTCGACTTTCCGACTCCAAATTAGGCAAAGCGTGTGCTATGGTAACCAGACCACTGACAAAACATATTCAAATATATCTAAATATATACATATTATAGATTAATTACACTCAGACACAGAAAAAATAATCGTGCATATCACACAAATACTTGATTTGGGTGGGAAACGAATCCACGTCCGGGTTAACGGTCGAAGTCACTAATTGCTAGACCAACAGCACAGTCAAAGATACATTATATATTGAATGTATAGTGTCACCGCCTCTATTCATATCTTGGGTGTCGTAAGAGGTGGTGGCTCAAGGAAAAACGTCGCAGGACAACATCACTGCAAAAAGAAGTTAAACTTGAACAGACCCTGCACGTACCCATCTGGCCAGCGTTGCAAAGAGAGGCTTATGTCCAGCAATGGACTGTTAAAAGATGTTGAGGGACACATTGGACAAAAAAACTACAAATTGCCGAGTTTTGTATAAAGTGTAGATGGATCTAGAAACATATATATATATATATACATTAAATTACGGCTGTTTCAACGGGAGGATAGGCAGAAGCATATTAAATGCCCACTTTTCACCAGTGTTTTGGTTCCATAATATTATAGGTGGATAGTCTATTGCCGCTCGGGATGTTTTATTTGAGTTGAGGTTGGCTTGGGGCCCTAAATTTTTGGTAGGAATCATATACGATATTAGAAATACTTACTCTGTATGTTTACTATTATCGCCTGTGTCCACTTCACATCTAATACTCTGTTCGCTACAATCCGATATAATCGTGTTATTTAACTCCACGTGTGAACCGGAATACATCTGTATGCCGACGCCGCAGTTCTTTATTGAACAGTTTCTAAACTCGACCTGTAAATATAGTTATAATTTCATATTAAAGTTTATTTATTTATTTATTTTTTCTATATGAAGAGCCTGCTAAAGTGACTCTACTCTGCCTGATGGAAACCATGAATAGAATCCAGAGTTGTAGTCACCACACTCATTGCAAATGCAGACATTGTAGTGTAGTAACCCACACTATTGTGGCCTAGTGAGATGCTTTTTCACGCCCCGCTTGGGGACGTAAAACGCATGACAGTCATCGTGGCAGTGGAAGGCTCACACAATTATCACGATAATAGTCACCCCTGCATCAATGGGCCTCCGGTCTCACAAAGTGATGACTTGGTATATTTTTAAACATTTACATTCTAGAGCAAGGAGAAGAAGGTGGTTGGCAGCAGATGGATGTGGATTGCCCAAGGCAGGGATACCTGGAGCTCCTTGGGGGAGACCTTCGTTCAGCAGTGGACGGTAATAGATTGAAAGTAAGCAAGTACTGGGGTCATATAAAGACATCGGACATTTTGAAAGGGAAGAGAGAGAAATAGTAGAACAAGTATTTTTAGTAGTAAGAAAATTGAAATCATCAATTTTTTTTTAAATCTCAAAATCTATCTTGAACATAATCATTCGCAAGCCAACTCCGGTTTATGGTTTTCGAGTGTATATATTACAAGTGAAAAAGCTACCAGCAATAGACAACGCATATAAGGCTAAAACCTCCTTTCTAAGTAGAAACCTATGTCCTTTAGTGGGCTACTAAAGGTTGTGGATGAGGCTCTTATGCACATAAAAGGGTATAATGGTAAGAATGGGTCTTATTTTCAGCCTGTTTTAGTAACTTCGTTTGCAAAAATCATGTGTGCACTCCCTTAAGTCTTTAATATTCTCGTCACGTTCCATATTAAAAAAAAATTAGTCATAGACATACCTGAGCACCTTTGTGTACAACTATTCCAGAATAAAAGTTGTTGAACGTGCAGTCTTCAATAAGAATCTTCGCTCCCGCCATTGCCACTATTCCTTGAGCAAAGTCACACTAAAACAAAACCGTATAAATCCATTAATTTACTTTGAAATGGTGTTTTAATTAATTTACATGTTTATTTAATGCGGGGTGGAATCTTATATATTCTATTTCACAGTAGCCTATTTCACCTTGACGTGATTTTATTTATTATGTGATGATATCCTCCTAGCCGACTTCGACGCGGTCTCAACGAAGAGCAGTCGGAGAGATATTATACGCAACGGAGAGATATTATGGTGCACAAGTGCATTCTCTGTTCCCTCACTCTAATAATTTAACGGGACGGTTAGCCGACACGGCTGAGGACCGACGGCTTTACGTGCTCTCTGAGGCACCGGGGTTAAGACGCCATATTCTAACTGTGGGTGTTATCAAGCATTTCAATAATCAGAAAAACACAATAACAATTTTTGACCCAACCTGGGAACAGAAATCGTGACCTTTTGATCGGCAGTGGTATACATTAACCACTAGACCGATGAAGCAGTTTTTTTTATATACTAGCCTTTCGAAACGACTCTACTCTGTCAGATGGAAAGAGTAGAATCCAAGAGTGGTGACCACCACCCTCATTGCAAATGCGGACAATGCAGCAGCTAGAATACTCGTAAGTACAGAATCGCAAGTGTTACCATCGCTATTACCGAATACATAACATACACTTGCTGGATTTTGGTGAGACAATGTGCTCTCTGCATCAGCTGTTCGCCTTTGAGTCAACAGGTTCTAGAGTGAATACCGAAAATCGTTAGAACGACCTAGAAATAAAGTATTCATTGCTTTCCACGTCAAGACAGTTTCCGTGTGGTGACGAATTAAAAATACAGAGTGTCTATTAGTCCATGGATATCGTAAGAGGCGGCTAAGGGAGCACATAACGCAAGACAACATCACTGTAAAGAGTAGGAGAACTTGATACAAACCCTATACCAATCCATCTGGCTAGCGTGGTATAGTAGGTCAAAACTTCTTTTTTTTTTATAGAGGTCTGCCAAAGCGAATCTATTCTGCCTGATGGAAAGCATGAACAGAATCCAAGAACAGTTGTCGCCATACTCACTGCGAATGGCAACCCACGCCGAAGCCACGAAACCACTATGGTGGCCTAGAAAGTCTCAGTGGGTGCCTATGTCCAGCAGTGGACTATTAAAAGGATGTGATGTGATATGATCCACTGCTTATGTGAGAGGCATATGTACCGCTGACTACACTATCACTAACTGCCTCAGGGGCGCAGTGGTAGCGTATGCGACTGCCGTGCTTAAGGTCTCGGGTTCGATTCCTGCGTCGGGACAAATGTTTGCGTGATCTGCAAATATTTGTTTCGGAGTTTGGTTTGTTTTTTATGTACTATACGTAAATATTTATAAAAAAAAAAGTATATATGTATCAGTTGTCTACTACTCATAGTACAGGCTCTGCTTAGTTTGGGGCTAGATGGCGTTGTGTGTCAGATGTCCAAAATATTATATTACTTTATTATATTATATTATTATTACATAATCATCATCATCATCATTAGCCGGAAGACGTCCACGGCTGAACATAGGCCTTCCCCCTAGAACGTCACGTCGTACGACTGGACGCTAACTGCATCCATCGGCTCCCCGCGACTCGGACTATGTGATCGGTCTATCTAGTGAGGGGTCTACCCACGCTTCGTCTTCCTTTTTTCACCAACGGTTGTCGGTTCTACGAGCGATGTGACCTGCCCATTGCCACTTCAACTTGCTTATTCGAAGAGCTATGTCGGTAACCTTAGTTTTCTTGCGGATATCCTCGTTCCGGATCCTATCACACAAGGAAATGCCGAGCATAGCCCTTTCCCTAGCTCGTTGAACGACTTTGAGCTTCCCCATGAGGCCAGCAGTGAAAGACCTCGTCTGAGTTCCATATGTCATCACTGGAAACCCACACTGGTTGAAGACTTTCGTCTTTAGGCTCTGGGGGATTTTGGACGAAAAGACATTACATGTCTGCTAATAATAAGAAAGACTTACCTGTGAACTAGTCGAATCATCAAGTATAGTACACCGAGATATGTGTAAAGTGCCTGCCTTCATCACAATAGCGGTGTTCACAGCTGTGCACAGCAAGGTCAGGTCACGGAGTCTGCACTCTTCGCTTAGCATAAGCAAACACGAACGCATGTCAGGTGCTTTAAGAGTTACGCCTGTAAATATAATCAAAGTTGATTCGTAAATGCTTAACATCTGTACTAACATTACACACACATAAGAGATCGTCGTGAGCGATAAGACCACCGTTTGTTACGTTTTCATAATTTCTAACTCATTTTTAGGTTCTTCATATCTGTCTGTCTGTCCGTCCGTATGTCACAGCCACTATTTGCCGAAACTATAAGAACTATACTGTCGAAACTTGGTAAGTAGATGTATTCTGTGAATCGCATTAAGATTTTCCCAAAAACAGTAAAAAATATTATAAATTTTGGGGGTCTCCCATACTTAGAACTGAAACTGATTTATTTTTCAAACATACATGTGGGATTTCTACAGATAGGTCTTCAAAAGTGGTATTGAGATTTCTATAATAATTTTATTTTAAACTGAAAGTTTGCGCGAGAATCTTCCAAAGTACTTCTAAAATCTGTAACTTCTAAAATAAGAGAATGATAGAACTAAAAAAATATATGGTACACATTACAATGTAAATTTCTGCCGAAAATTGGCTTGAATGAGATCTAGTAAGTAGTTTTTTTATAATACGTCATTAATAGCTGCTACGGAACCCTTTATGGACGAGTCCGACTCGCCCTTGGCCACTTTTTTCTGTTGTTTCATTAATATGTGAAAATGAACATAAAATAAAAAAAGTAAATTGAAGAGACATGTAGAAACAGTTCACAAACTTGGTACTGTTTGTATTATGGTAAGTGGTAACCAGACTGCTGATAAGAACACTTGGGTGTAGATAAACTACACATGTATATTGAAAAATTGATTATCGTAATTATACATTTATTTTCATAGGTAGGAATTGAAATAGGTAGGAACCTAGCTAAGTAGTCAGCTACTGATCTATTAACTATGATATATGACTGCACGGTTGGTTTAGTGGATTAAGCGGTCGCCACTACGCCCTCTACTGCGCTGAGTATTGCGAGTTCAAACTCCACATGGGATAACACTTTGTGTGATCCATAAATTGTTGTTCTGTCTGGGTGCTTTCTGTGTCTGTTTCTTATGTGTATGTAAAGTCTCACGCGACTCAGGATATACATTCCTAATGCAGGTGTCGTCTTTTTATAAAAAAAAAGAAATAATTTGAATTTTATTGGTGTTTATGGTATTTACTATTTGTATAAAGTAATTAGCTTACTGTCTACTGGTTAGACACCCTGATTGCGTGTTTGTGAGTGCCATTATAAGTAAGTTGTGGGTTATTTTCCCACCCAGAAGGAACAGAGTTATGAGCATGATCTTCTCTTGTTTCTTTTCAAATATGTATGTATTTGGAAATATTTAAGTATATTTACCCATCTGATTAACGGCAATGGGCTTGCGTACGGTTACACAACTAATACTGTAGAAGTGTACAGACAAAATGTGGGTACACGCCTCAGTCTACCCTTCTGGCATAAAAGACGTAAGTGTATGTACCTCTAAACAGAAACAGAAGCCATAGCACTCATTCATCAATACCATTCTAATGTCTGTCCGTGTGGTAACGGATTAAGAATACATAGTGTTACCACCCCTATTCATCCCATGGGTGTCGTAAAAGGCGACTAAGGGAACAAAGTATACAAGACAACATCATAACAAAGAGAAGGAAAACTTGGAACAAACCCTATTGCAACCCGTCTGGCCAGCGTGGAATAGTAGGTCAAAACCTCCTTGCTAAGGAGAAGCCTATGTCCAGCAGTGGACTGTAAAAGGCTGTTGATGATTCTAATGTTTTTTTTAGCAATGATACAAACTCACCATTAAAACTACATATACTAATCTGCGAAAGTGGCATCTCCGGTAACTCATATTCCTTACTACACACCACCAGTTCTTCGGGCTCCAAGGCCAGTGCATCTTCTGCTGATGTGAGCATTGTCAGTGTATACTCATTTGTGAGGTGGGAACGAAGGAACTTTGAGATCTCGTCGAATTCGAACACTGAACCACCTTGCCAGAGTGCAACAACCTACAAGTTGTTAAGAATATTAAGTAAACTAGAATTTATTATATTTAGGAGGCAAATATGCCAATGTGGTTTGATGTAAGATTAGTGTCATTTACAAGATAAAAATATTTTTTTAAGAGATACCCTAGCATTCAATAATGATAACAGCATCCCTTAGGTACAATGTTGGAATCCCCTTCACAGTAGGATGCTTGAGACCGACAGTTGTGGTGGTTTTTAGTATACATACCACATACTCTTGGGTCCTGCGTCATCCTGCGACTTTCCACACCATCAACAAAAAAAATGTATAACAATTGACTTGTTGGAAGAGAGAACTATGGACAGATATTAAAAATAGGAATATTATAAATACAAAAGTAACTCCGTCTGGTCTGTTATGCTCTCACGACTAGCTAAGCTGCTGAACCAATTATATTGAAGTTTGACAAGTAGGTACTTTCATTCATGAAGGTTTCTTTTTACAGTTATTACATACTCACAGGTAGACATACAGGCAAAAGCTAGTCTATATATACTGATTTAGAAATAGACTAGGTTTAAATACCTACATTTTTCTTACTCCTGTTCTTCTGGTATTTACTTCTAACCTTGGCTAAATATTGCTCCCTGATAAGTGAGTTTTCGTACAGTGTCCACTTAGACATGAGACCATCGAGACGAGCATTCATTTCAGCACACAATGAAATGTAGTTCGGAGGCAGTAGAGAATCTGTAATGGATAAGTAATGTTTACTGTGGTGTTGGGTATATATATGTTGATTGATTTTAAATGTTATTATATTTTACTGGCTGTTGTAAGTGGCTTCGTTTGCTGATTATATTTTCTTTCGAATTTCTTTTCATCCTTTATTTTACCTGTTTAAGGTTAAAATGTCAAAAAATTCTTACTTGGTCCTAGCAATATAAAAAATATCAATTCATAAAATTTAAAAATTTTATGCTATCTAGTGGTTGAGGATCCGCATCGACCAGTCAGTCGGTCAGGGCATGCGATTTTATAGTTCAACTAGCTTACCCGCGCAACTTCGTCAGCGTCTTATTGATCGTAGCGTGATATTACACAGCGTAAAAAGAAATGTTTACTATAAGAAAGGTCATAGTTAGACATCGGATTATATGCATTTGCATATTTGCATATGCAAATGCATATATTTCTATTTTTATAGCATTATTGCATATTTTGGTACATTTTCATAAAGAGTGCTTATTTCAATAGTAATACGTGTTGTATTATGCCGGTCGACAACCCAGATCGACGCATTCGCCTCGCACACACTCAGCGACAGCGAGCGCTGACTGCTGACTGAATGTAAACTTTTGGCTCGCATCGCTCTGCGCTCGATAGGCGTTGGCGGGATGCGGCGTGCGGGTGGGGAGGGGCGTACGACACTTACTACTTCACTCACGCGCCTAACGCAATTCAATTGTTTTTGTCTCGCTGTATTTGTTTATCTACGAAAACCTTATTTTATTTTAAATAAAATAATGCCGCCAGTGAAAAAAAATACCCATGCTTTAATGGAATCATGGATGACATGTGAGGATGGCACTGTGATTTTCTGCAAGGTTTGTGAAAAGCGAATACCTTCATCAAAAAAATATCAAATCGATCAACATGTGAGTACTGCTTCACATTTAGCTGCAAAACAGAAACCTGCAAGAAGTTGTCAACAACTGCTAACTCATATTTCGTCTTCTAATTCGGATACTTCAAACAAAGTACAATTCAATAAAGATTTGTGTGAGTTTTTTGTTGCTTGCAATATACCTTTCCACCAATTAAATAACGAAGTATGCAGGAAATTCCTAAAGAAGTATTGCACTAATCAGATAATTCCTGAAGAATCCACAATTCGAAAAAACTACCTTTCAAATATCTACGTAGAAGTACTTGGTGAAATTCCCGCCGATCTCTCGAACGATTTGATATGGATATCGGCAGATGAAACGACAGATTCCTGTGGACGATATATAGCGAATCTAATTGTTGGGAAATTATCTAAAGAGCCCTCTATTCCCCATTTGGTTGCTTGCAAGGTTTTAGAAAAAACAAACCATTCAACTATCGCCCGGTTCATAAATGATTCCATCAAATCACTATTTCCCGATTCCTCTATGGACGAGAAAATATGTGTTTTTGTTTCTGACGGTGCGCCATATATGGTAAAAGCTGGTCAGGCTCTTAAAGTATTCTACCCAAAATTGCTGCACATCACCTGCCTAGCCCATGGATTACATCGATTGGCGGAAGAAATCAGAAATGAGTTCAGCATAGTAAATAAATTGATTTCTTCTACAAAAAAAGTGTTTTTAAAAGCACCATCACGAGTTCAAGCATATAAAGAGAAACTACCAAACGTTGCACTACCCCCAGAACCAATATTAACACGATGGGGAACTTGGTTAAAAGCTGTATTGTTTTATGCTGAGAATTTTGATGCCATAAAAGAAGTAGTTGGATCATTTGACAGATCAGATGCCATCGCAATCAAGTCAAGCCAGCTGGCATTTGAGGATCCTTCAATAAAAAAAAATATTGCTCTTATTGCAACACATTTCAGCGATATACCCGACGCAATCGAAAAATTAGAAACTAAAAACCTTCCTCTGTGCAAGTCCTTGGAAATATTAGAAAAAATGATTGAACAGAGTAACGCCCTACCGTCTGTAATATCGCAAAAGGTTCGTGGCAAATTAAATGCAGTATTGTATAAAAACCCTGATCTTGATGGAATAAGAAAAATCGATGCATTTATCAACGGCAGCGGACAAACTCTTCCTGAAGAGGTCTCTGCAGGAATGGCGCCAAATTTCAAGTTCTGTCCGGTAACGTCAGTTGACGTCGAAAGGTCATTTTCTGCCTATAAATTGATATTAAGTGACAAACGTCACAAGTTTGCTATAGAAAATCTGGAAAAATATATTATTGTTTATTGTCACAAAAATTATAATAAATAAACATTACCTATTATAGGTTGTCTGCTGTCTCTTTTGATTATAATGTCACAGATTTATATGTCAATGTATAATGTATAAAAATTAAAATATAAATAAACGTAAATTCTAATTAATGATTAGAAATTACTTACTATAAATGGTTTTTTATTGTGCATATTTTGTGCATATTTCGCCCTTTTTTAGTGCATATTTGCATGCATATTTTAGCATTTTGATAGTGCATATAATCCGATGTCTAGTCATAGTGCACCAATCTTAAAAGATAGATATGCTCTCATGGATTTTGTCTTAGAACTATTACACGGTATTAATTAGTTTACGCAGCGAATGTAATAGAAGCTCTCAAAAGGACTAACTTTGCAACCGTTTTTGCAACATTTTTGGATTTTTGATTTTTGAATACTCTGCTCCTATAGCATGATGGCTTTCGAACACTGAAAGAATTTTTCAAGTCGAACCGGAAGTTCCTGAGATCAGCACATTCAACCACACAAACAAATTTTATCCTTAAATACTTATACAATATTCATACAAGTACCTACATTCATAGCTTTTTAGTAAACCTAACAGATAATACTCCTTCTGCAATAGTAATTCTATCTAATTATCCTATCCAATTATATATATAAAAAAATATAAAAACAATAATTTGCAATTACAGAACCTTCTACCAGTAATGTAGCACAACACATACATACACAAAAATACTACAGTAATAACCTTACCATCATCATTAGCTAGATCTCCTTCACACAACGATGAGTCAAGCTGCCTCAGTTTCTCATGAGCATCTATTGCACTATTCCTCAATAATGTAATTGACCGAGCCACACAGTTGGGAATGGTGCCGTTGTGCATATCTGCCCAGAGCTGCATGCGTTCCTCTATTGTGTTTGGAAGAAGAATTTTATCATCTGCATCATCCCAAGGCATCCAAATGTCATTGTAATAGAATCTTTAATGAAACCAAAATATAAAACCAAAATTAACGTAAGTTTTCTTTCGTTTATCTCAAAACAGAAACAGATTCTAAATTCAACTTATATTATTAAAACTAAACTGCTGTCTATGGTTAGTTTATTGTTTCAGTTGATAGCAGTGTCATGATATTACTGAAGTACTGCAAACGATCTTGGAGAAATAAAGGGAGCTCAATACGTTTTTAAAAAATGATGGAATTCTTAGAAATCTCTTCTGAAAAATTGATTGCAACTCAACTCGTATTCGTCAAATAACTTCGGATAAGCATGTTTATAGGAGCAATTGACATGAGGTTATTTTATGTGTAGTAAAATTGAAATATGATTGACATTTATACCTTAACAAATCAATAAATTCGGCGGTTGTAGCCACATTTATACACTGTTCTCTCTGCCTTATAGTTGGCCAAAGTTCTGTCAGAGGTACATCAACTACATTCTCCGGTAGAGACACAGACTCGTGTTGTACACTCAGCACATCAACACAGGCAGACAAATTCTCAAAGTCCACTGATGTTACTGCAATGTATGCTATGCAAGGGAATCTCACTTCTGTAAAAAATAACGAGTAAAAGGATCAGAAACAATGAATCAAAATAAAAATATTTTATCTTTGTTTATAAGAGTCTATTGATAAATAGTAATAAAAATATAATATTTTAAAAATAGGGAAATAGTAGTATAATAAAAAAATATTTTGCTTTGATTGGGCTATTCACATTGGTTCTTAAAAAAAAAACCAAAGGCTGAGTCCCAAGACTATTTTTGCTTAATGTTTAATAGTGTTCTATATTTAATTCGGGACCAAACAGTCTCTGTTTCATTAAACAGAGACATTATTTGAAAGATATGTCAAGAGTTACCAATAAAATGAAATAGATTTTTTTAATAGACAAGTCCAGCTTTAGCTGTGTAGCAGAGTACTTTAAAAACAACAGAGAAATGGAGATAAAAACATTCAAACTCAGAATACTGATTTGTGGATCACAAGGAGAACGCTCAGAACCGTAGAAAGTGGTGTTGCAACTGCTTAAACCACTACCCTCTCCACATAGTCAATAAGTAAATGGATATTTAGTTTGATTATTTTTTTATTGAAACACATTAATGTCTTTGATAATAACTTCATGTGGTAAATAGATGTTCAATAACATCACTCTACAACCTTAAAGAGCAAAACAGTGATATTAACACAGATGAAACAGCATGGGTCCCTCATTTAAAACATAAAATAACTGTTTTTGTAAAAACTTACGCTACTTGATATTTTTTTAAATAAACAATATAAAAGTTCTCACTTAAATTTAAAGAAACAAAACATAAGCACAAAAAACATGATTCACAGCATTTAATTTCATCTTTATGCTATAGTATACACCTCCTTGAGATAACATTGCTTAGAGATTTAAAGACATTCAACTTACCAAACTTTTTACAGAACTCTTTGGAAAGCTTCCACAGTGCATCCCATCCAACAGGTTCTACTAAGAGTTCTGCCTGTGTACTCCATTGTTCTTTGGCGGTTCCACGACCAGAGCTGAACACTCTCAACAACTCCTGCTGGATCTCTGCATCACTCCGTGAAAAGGTATATACTGTCGGCATCTACAATAGTTAAATTAACATATACGTTACAACTACGAGTTGGTTTACGTTACGCTTTCATATGTGCTAGTGTTAAGCGTATCTTTTATGAGTTAAAACGAACAATCAATGTTAAAAGTATAATGCTATGAAGAATCTAGCTACATCATTGTGAACACATAGACAGTCGTAGCAGTAAGAAATTAATATCAATTTTGGTCCGAAGAATACACACCTCTTTAGATAAACCAATAGATACTTTTTCAAAACATGACCGCTAAACTGTTGTTTATGACATGAGTCATGTTTCAAAAATAAATTACAGTTTAAGTTCATCTAAAAATCCATAATATTATTTACCTTGATTACCTCAAAGCAAGTTTCAGCTCAGATTTAAGTCGTTTAATTGCTGATTGTTTCACAAAAAACATATATTTATTTAAATGAAAATGTTACCGATAAGTTTAAACCGACAACAACTGAAAATTCAAACTAATTGACGTTAACTTGAAAGTGTTGCCATTGACCTGAGAAAAAATTGCAAACTTTGTTGCAAAATATTAAAAAAAGAATTATGCATGCATGCATTTCTTTCGTTGCTTTTCAACTAGCGCATAATGTTACCGGAGACCAACCCACCCAATTTTTTGACCTGTAGTATTTAAAAAATCTGCCAATTTACGGTTTAAATTGAGATTATGATGTGGAATTCTTTTACCTAAATGAAATAATAAAAACCATTAACACTATCATCATCATGTTCATCATCAGTCTATCACAGTCCAACGCTGGATATAATACTCTTTAATTACATACAGTTTCTCGTGTCGAGTACAGCTCCTATCAATAATACAGGCTCTACATTATTTATGATTTAAAGATGACTGAAACATAATTAATCCCTTTGGCGAAACACTACTACTTAGTAGGTTAATGGATAACAATTAAGTAAAGTGTGCGAGATTTTACAAGATAAGTAATTTGCTTAAGATTTTTACTGTACCTGCTTTCTTTTACCTATAGTATATGCCACTTTGGTAACATTTACCAAAGTGGCAATTTATTCAATACCAAAAAAATCATTCAAATATCGTAAAATAGTAATGTGTAATAAATATTCTATGATAGCATCGTTACAGTGAATGTTAGACGTGACAAGAATTGTTGTAACACCCGACTAAATGATTTCACAAATCTCACATAAGGTACGCGATCTTACACAAACTTAACAAGCCTATTTTTAAATACATACATTTTTAAAGAAAAATTAAATACAGATACAACTAATGACTGTGCTCATCACATAATTTTTATAATGTGTAAGAATCGAACTCACAACTTCCGGTTTAGCTCAGAAGGTTACAGATTCCCACGGATCGATTTTTATATGGTAGCACCGTTTTAGTGGACTTATTATAATTAAACATTAGGGCTAGACAGACGTCTGTGACGTGTCAATGCCACGAGTCAGGCCGCGGAAGAGGGATTCTGTGTACTGGTGGATACCAGACACCCTTCCGACTAGAAGGAAGCCAGGCCGGTACTTATCCAGAAACCTGGCAGGGCTGCAGATTCTCTCTCGTCGTTCCGACCGATATGTCCGCTGGACGAGGTTGCGAAATTCTTGACAAGAGTAATCGCCGCACGTATCAACCAGGACATATTGCGGCCGGGCCCCGACTTATCATACAACCAATTTGACTTCCGCCAAGGACGTTCAACACTGGATGATATCGAACGTATCTGCTCTTTGTCGGATGAAGTTGTCTGTCGGGAAGGAGTGGCGCTGGCTGTCAGCATTGACGTAAACAATGCCTTTAACTACCTCCCATGGTGGGTGATTTGGGAGTCACTACTGTATCACCAGTTGCCTCTCTACCTGCAGAAAATCTTTGGGGTTTACCTTCGTGATAGGTCCATCACTTATATGAGTATAAGACGGAACGGCGAGGAACGTTGAAGGAAATTCACATGCAGGGTTCCCAGGGGTCAGTCGTAGGGTCCCTTCTGTGAGACCTTGCATATGATGCTGTCCTGAGGACTAGCCTTCCCTTTGGAGTAAGTGTTGTCTGCTGTCACGCTGTCGGTGCCATTCTATCTAACCTGAAGCTTGAGTAGGTAGGGATGGAGGTCGCATCGCCTGCCACCTGACGCAGATACTCACCGGGCATAGTTGCTTCGGTGCGTATCTGAATCAAATCGGACGCGAGGAGACGACATATGCTTGAGGACTGCTCAGCGTGGGTGTCTGATCGTAAAGTCCTGGTCGAACAAATCGGACGTTACTTGTCCTCACCAACAATGGTTGCTGCCATGCTATTGGGTGTGGAGGGCTGGGGCACAGTGGTCTTTTTTTTAATAGCCTGCCAAAGTGACTCTACTCTGTCTGGTGGAAAACATGAATAGAATCCAAGAGTTGTGGTCACCATACTCATTGCAAATGCAGAAAATGCAATATGGCAACACAAACTAGAACAAGGCACCACCTAGTGAGATGCTTCTTCGCGCCCCGCTTGCAGACGTAAAAAGCATGATAGTCATCGTAGCATTGTGATGCTCACACACTTACCACGACAACTGTCAACCCTGCATCAATGGATCTCCGGCCTCGCACTCATCAACGAAACACGACAGCACGGATTCTGTCGCTTTAGGTTGGTCTTCTGTGGGAGGGTAGAACTGCCCCGGTCGAGCCGGCCCGTTCGTGCTAAAATCAGCGTGGCTTTAGTATCGATCTGTTTTTGCGAAGCTGTTATACTCCAGAAAGAGACCGCTGAACGGAATCGGAAGAGGGCCGATCCTGAGAGAAGAAGACGTTAGCGGCGACATGAACCGTCGATGGGACTGCAAGCCACGAGAGAGTGAGAGCCTCTGGTGGCAGATTAATTGCTGCAGTAGGGGATAAGATGGCGGTCTGACCGGCATAAACCTATGGCCGGGCCGCTACGTTACAGCTGAGGGAAAGAAAGGCTTTTCCCCAGGGTAGGGCCTAACGTGGCAAGGCTTCGTTTTGAGGGGATACTTGAAATCATATAAACCGGGTCTCCCCAAAGTAGGATGCCCGAGGCCAGCCGTTGGGGCAGTTTTTAGGAGATCGCAAAGGATTTTCCCACTCATCAACAAAAAAAAATTGTTAGACATACATTGTGCAAATTACAGATTTAATCCCACTTACGTCAAGGGTCAAGACTATTGCCAGGTAACTGGGTAATAGATGAATAGGCTCTATTTTTCAAAACTTATAGTATATCTCTCAACACAATTTATTCCTGCCGATGAAGCTCTCAAACTCTTAATAGCAGATCAGTTTGCATTATAATTACATCTATCTTATCTTTTAATGGAAGAGAATAATCATACTTATGTAAAATAATTACTCTTGATTTCATAACTAGCCGCGTTATTACGGTGTGATAGTCATCTATACTAAAATTATCTTACAGGACCAAAGAGTTTGTTTGTTTGGTTAACCAAGAATTAATGGTTTGAATTGTAGAATTCTCTTAATGTTGGATACCTCATTTACCCAGGAGGGCTATATAACATTACGTTATAACCAATAGAAACTTTGTCAATAAAATGTTGACAAAAAAAGAAAAAAATTATGCATTTGAAAGGTCTAGACGCTGATCTGCTGTTAAATAGAAAGTAAACCGAATCCGATACTTTTATACATGTACTCGTTTATTTATTTCGATCACAGACTCACGACAGTACATATTCCTAATAACGTGAGTTGTCGTTTTAAAATTCAAAGAATATATGATACTTCTACTGTAATGTTAGTGTACCTATGTACTTATAGTACAAGCGTGAAAGTATATTACTCTGAGAAAATATTACCACAAGTAAAATTTCTTTTTGTTATGCGAACTGCTTAAATGTAATACTTTTCCGCGAACAAGTTAAGCATAAACAAATCTCGCAGATTTTATAGTAGCAACAAGTGCTGCAATAAAGCATATTTTAATTTATCTAGCATCATTCTAACCTTAGAATCGTATTCATGACTGAGCGGTCCGTTTGTGTGGAATATTTTAATCGTACTGCGTTTTGAGATCAAATCGCATTAGGCAGTGCTATACTATATGAACAATGCTAGTTTCTTTTTGTGTTTAAAAAAAATATGAAATTGTTTTATTATTTTTTTTTTATTTTTATTTATTTGATAAAGAAAAAAACAGTATACAATAAAACATGAAACACCCATAAAACCCGTATTGGTTTACATTAGGTGCAAATGTACATTCTTCTTTCTGCATTCGTTTACAATATCCACATAAAGAGGTTTCGCATAAAGAGGTAATTAATAGTTTGAAACAAAATTATAACAATCCGCAGGTAGCACTACAAGAAATAATAGATGCAGGGTAGGCAGGCGTATAAACCTTTCTAGCGTTCGACCGAGTGTTGTTATTTACGTTTGGTGAACATTTTATTTGTCTTCCTTCTGTTATGAGTTTCTTTAGTATTTACAGGGTGATCGGTTACGATGATTATTTTTTCTGTTTCTGTACTTCTATTTATCTATTTTTTATATGTTATAGGTAGGTTACATATAAATATCATGTGTTTATCTTTAAGTTTATAACATTATATATACATATACATATATATACATACACACATACATATAAGGTTTATGTTAGATTATTGTTTACCAAAGTTTAGGTAGCCATACACATATTTTTGACAACTCGTTTTAAGTTGAGTATATTTATTTTATTTCTTGTTTCCAATGGTATCTTATTTATAAGTTTTGGTATGAGGTAGTCAGTAGTTCGCTTGCCGTAGTAGTTATTAGCTGTTTTAGTGGTTAACTTTTTATTTATCATTTGTCGTGTCACGATTGGGTGTTTAATCAGATTACAATTGATTTTAAATTATTTTGCTGTAGTGAGTACCATTTTATTCTCTTATGAATGGGTATTACTTTACAAATGTGAAAAATTTTTTCATCGTCATAAGCAGACTGCATTCGAATATTCTTTGGCACTATAGATTTTAATAAACGAAGTTCTAAGGAATATTTTTTATGTAGATATGACTGAAATATACGTCCATAACTACTGAGCCCATATAGTATAATACTTTCAGCTAAGGCTTTATATATATTTAGTATAATTTCGAAGGGTGTATTATATTTTAGTGTACAGAGTTTTGCCAAAATAGTGCCTAATTTGTCATACACAGTTTCAATATGTGCTGCCCAATTGAATCTATTATCTATTGTTCCTCCTAAATGATTTGAGAAACTTTTTGAATGCATTCGCAGTTACATTGAATTTTTCTACCGTGCAGACAGTCGTGATTATGTACAACTAATTGAATGTCAACATCACTACTCACTTGATCATATGCTGATGATACGTGAAGCAGTTTAGTTTTCTGTGCATTGAGGACTAGTCCTACATCGTGAGACCACTTTGTTACAACGCGTGAAATCGGTTTGTAGTCGATCCAACGATCAACCGAGATGAGACAAGTATCATCGGCATACTGATAAACGACATAGTTTTTTATGATGTTGTTCATATCATTTTCATAGGCAAGATAGTGCAGAGGGCCTAGCATAGATCCTTGTGCTGTTCCTGTGACAACTCAAACCTGGTCACTCATTTCTTTATCTATCTTTACGTGCTAGGATCGATTTTTTAAATAGTCTGCACACCAATCTAGAGAGAGACCACGTATACCACAGCATTCTAATTTTTGTAACAGTGTATCATGCTTCAGTGTGTCGAATGCTTTACTGTAATCTATAAAGACCATAAGAACATGTTTTTCTTCATCAAGTCTGCTGTATACATAATCTGTAAAACTTGAGAGCAGTTGTGTTGTACTCTTTTTAGGCTGGAACCCAAACTGCTTTTCTGATATTATTTGATGTTATCTATAAAAGTTATGGCTTTCATTACAAATGTATTTTTCTACTTTTTTCTCAATTATAGGTAAAATAGTAATAGGCCTATAGTTGCTGTATTCGTTTCGTGGTCCTTTTTTATAGAATAGTCTAACTATTCTCACTTTAAGTTCGTTTGCGTATGTGCTTTTCTTTAGACTTTCTTTAATTAATTTTACGATTGCATGAGATAGTTTACCTGATATTGTTTTTAATTCTAGATTCCTAGAACTCACTAAGTTCTAGGTTTTAATTTCTCCGCACAAGAAGGAAGAGCGGATCGATTTAGTTCAAAAGCATATGCCTACCACTTCGAAACGTTGACTTCCAAGGCCAGGGACCAGTTGGAAGTTCAGTCTTTGACTCGATTTTGTTGTAGTTGAGTTATTATACAAATCTTCTTAAATCTATATTTTTTTATTTAGTGCTTTTTTGTTATCCGACCGGGCATATCTCTTTATCTTAACATATATTTCGACATTATGACATATATTTACATACTAGCTACCGCAGCGTTATATTATATAGTGTGAATAAGTTTGCTTATAATAAAAAAGATTGAAGTTAGCCAACCTTAAAATATAAATGTATGCTGTTGTGCTTGTTGCTATTTTTTTTAAAGAACTTTGTTTTGTTATTAATATATATATCTAGTTCATGAAAATCGACGTTTTCTAACTCTTTAAAACAAAACTGTCGTCGTTTGGCAAGATTTCTATTGTAATCCATCTAATTCTTATAGAGCCATGTCCTGGTATACTGCAGCATTCAGCGTAGCCATAGCTGGCTTTACATACTGGCTGTATTGGAGATGGACGCACAGAAGAATGTTAGAATTGGCAGCTAAGGTCCCTGGTCCTCCAGCTTTACCAATAATTGGCAATGCTCTGATTTTCATGATTAGCCACGGAGGTAAGAAAATAGAACGAAACCTTTTTCACTCATCATCTTTACTACTACTAGTTTCAAAGGTAGTAGAGCCACGCTGATTTCAGCACGCGGCGCAGCCCGGCTCGACCGGGGCAGTACTACCATCCCACAGAAGACCAACCTAAAGCGCCAGCATCCGTGTTGTCGTGTTTCGTTGGTGAGTGTAAGACCGGAGGCCCATTAATGCAGGGGTAATAGTTATCGTGGTATCTGTGTAAGCCTTATATTGTCACGATGACTGCCATGATTTTACGTCCCCAAGCGGGGTATGAAAAAGCATCTCACGGGGTCGCATAGTGTGGGTCAGCATACTGCATTATCTACATTTGTAATGAGTATGGTGATCACAACTCTTGGATTCTATTCATGCTTTCCAGGCAGAGTAGAGTCACTTTGGCAGGCTCTTAATCTAAAAAAAAAGAAAAGTTAGTTAATTGCTAAGAGTATTTAGTTCTAAATGATAACGTTCACTATGTGACAGCTATGCATGAGGTCTCAGATTCGATTCTCAGGTCGGACCTAATGTTTATATTATCTGCAGATATTTGTTTCGAAGTTTATGTGTTGTTTATGCATAATATTTGTGTATTTACAAAAAGATATATAATTATTTATTATTACTTACTATATTTATACTATTATACTATATTTTATACTATATACTATGTATTATCCATGGTTTTATAGCGAACGTTGTCATGTAGAACTTAATACCTACGAGTCAAATCCTACTAAAAAGCATAGAGTTTATCGTGAGAGTCATGATGCCGTTGTTGGGTTAATGAACAGTTAATGGTCATAACAGCTCATATAAAATCTCTGTGACCTCTTTGTCATCTAGATGTTACCCAAATAAGGTCAGTCTGCAACTACGGTTATTGTAACCTCCAAACGTATGCGTTAATAGAAAATTAACTAACGTATTAGGATGACGTCTTTTCAATATTAAGTCACGTGGTCAATGCAAGATATTAGCCAATAATATAAGATAATAGAGGCAGTAGCGATTGTAGAAAGAGAATCGACGCGAAACACTTGCATCAAGGGAGTTGGTCAGAACGTCAGGTATTTAAAAATAAAGTCGTTCATGTCGTAAATAATTAAATACAGATTATCGTGTTCTGGAGGTACTTTTTTAGGTTTATAATATGATACTATCGCTTTATCCTCATAACCTTGACTCATAAGCCATAAAACCAGTTCCAGCTTATTGGCAAAGCATTTAATGCGAACATAACAATTTCGGACGATCAGGATTAAAGACTCGTGAATGTTTAAGGTAAACTTGTATGCTAATTTTATAAGGAAATTATCGTTATTTAACCAATATGGTTTATCCAATACAAAACGTTATACAGATGGTGAAATCAAGTATCACTTTAGTTCGAACAAAACTAACTGAAAAGACATTTGATTTATTGTATAGGGTCGACGGGTAACGAGCAGACGGATAATGGTGATACAAGTGCCTACCGGCGCCCTACCGCTGTAACTATGTACCAGTGTGTTGTCAGTCTTTTAGTGCCTCTCCCCAATGTCAGGGAAAGGGTTTAGAAGCCTCTCAGCCTCAATCATTCGCGAAAAGGCCACGAAAGAACTGCAGTTTTCTGTTCAGGCAGAATATCACTAAAATCAAACCTGTCCTATATGTGTCGAAACATATCTCTTAGAACCCTTAGCCAAGATGCAAGTGTCTCGTGTCAAACCTTTTTATCGAGCGTTAACGTCTCTATCTATTCTCTTATGTTAACAACTCCTATTCTCTTATGTTAACAACTCCAACACAAAATAAATGCCATATTCCGCTAGTAAGTTGGCTACTTGACTTAGCGTTTAGATGACATCATTACTATACCTAGTCTGGCCATAAATACTGTTACACTTAATTATAAAAAAATATTACATTTGAATTTCGAATCTGTCATTTTTATACGATTGTTCATTGTGTTTTCTCATTTTGGCGCCAATACATTGTAAAATATTTTGCGATATTAAAATGGTGTGGGGTGATAAAGAGAACCGAATCGCTGTGATAGCATTACACAAAGTAGGTATGGAGCCAAATGCAATTTTTAAAACTCTCCATACACTTGGTATTAGTAAAATGTTTGTGTACCGGGCTATTAATAGGTACAATGAGACCTCCTCTGTTTGTGACAGAAAAAGATCTGGCCGTCCACGTAGTGTTCGTACGAAAAAGGTGGTCAAAGCAGTAAGGGAAAGAATTCGAAGAAATCCTGTCCGAAAGCAAAAGATTTTATCTCGGGAAATGAAGATAGCACCTAGAACCATGTCGCGTATTTTAAAAGATGACTTAGGACTTGCAGCCTATAAGAGACGCACTGGCCATTTCTTAACTGATAATTTAAAGAAGAATAGGGTGGTAAAATCGAAACAACTACTGAAGCGGTACGCAAAGGGAGGTCACAGAAAAATTTTGTTTACGGATGAGAAAATTTTTACAATTGAGCAACATTTTAACAAACAAAATGACCGTATTTATGCTCAAAGCTCTAAGGAAGCTTCCCAATTAGTCGACAGAGTGCAACGTGGACATTATCCGACTTCAGTGATGGTTTGGTGGGGTGTTAGCTATGAAGGAGTGACTGAGCCATATTTTTGTGAAAAAGGTATCAAAACATCGGCACAAGTGTATCAAGATACCATTCTTGAGAAGGTAGTTAAGCCCCTTAACATCACCATGTTCAATAACCAAGTATGGTCCTTCCAGCAAGACTCGGCGCCGGGTCATAAAGCTCGGTCCACGCAGTCTTGGTTGGAATCGAACGTTTCGGACTTCATCAGAGCTGAAGACTGGCCGTCGTCTAGTCCCGATCTTAATCCGCTGGATTATGATTTGTGGTCAGTTTTAGAGAGTACAGCTTGCTCTAAACGCCATGATAATTTGGAGTCCCTAAAACAATCTATACGATTGGCAGTGAAGAATTTTCCCATGGAAAGAGTGCGTGCTTCTATTGATAACTGGCCTCATCGTTTAAAGGACTGTATTGCAGCCAATGGAGACCACTTCGAATAAGCTTTTTATATTTTTAATTGTTTTATATTTATGTATTAAACTGACACACTGTAAAAGTAATAAATGTTATTTGCAGTTAACAATTTTCTTTTTTCTTTATTACAATATTTATGGCAAGACTAGGTATATATTTTAGCAGTCTAATGACGTTTATATTTGGAGAATGTGTGTTTGTGTATGTTTATACATGGAAGATTTTAATAAATTAAATCCTATTATTTTAGAAATCTTGGACAAAATTGCAGCGCTATACGAAACGTATGGAGAATACTGTAAATTTTGGTTGGGACCTGATTTGAATATTTGTGTGAGAAATCCAGCGGATATAAGAGTAAGTTAAACTAAAACTTTATACACCAACTCGTCTGGCCAGCATGGTATAATTGGCCAAAACCTCCTTTCTAAGGAGATGCCTATGTCCAGCAGTGGACTGTTAAAGGCTGTTGATGATGATGATCCTTTAGAAATAGGTCAACAAACACACGTAAGTACACTTTATACTTACGACTATATTACATTACAAGTCTATTTCTACACCGTCAATTCACTTCTTTAAAAATGACGTAGGAGTAAAAATTGATATTAAAATCGGATCACAAAGTTTTTTTAATAGAAATTGTCTTTTCAGATGTTACTGACAAGCAGCAAAGTCAACCAGAAGGGACCGCTTTATGGGTTGGCGAAACCCTTATTCGGTCTTGGTATCCTAACCGGAGGTATACACTTTGTGAAATTGAAAATTTTTGTGTATTCTAAATTTGATAGACACGTTTGACAATATCGTCATTGACAACAACCTCTAATAGTCCACTGCTAAACATGAACCGAATCTAAGACAGACCAAAAATACAGATTCTTGTAAACATTTGAAAGATTTCAGGTCCAACATGGCGAAGTCAGCGGAAGATCGCTATTCCATCTTACAACAAGAAAGGAGTAGAACAGTTTACGAATATATTTAACGTTGAAGCTGAACAGTTGGCAATAGATCTCACTAAGAAAGATCCGAAGATGAAATTTGACATATACAAAGACGTGGTAAACTCCACAACGCAGAGTGTTACTCGTAAGTATAATCTCATATCCGATCTTAATCTGTTCGAGTTAATTCTTACACTTCTAAATTTATCCGTTTAAGCAATATCCTTTTGTTTTCTTTGCCTTCTCTTCTAATTGCAAATTCTTACTTAATTCGCAAAGTATATGTTATATAATATAAGAAGAATATAATATAAGAATATATTATATAAATAGAACAAAAAAGTGTGACTATTTAAATGCCTCTGCTTAATTCTATGGTGACAACCCTAAATATATGTAAAAACATTTTTCCCCAAAGAGATGAAACTTTCAATGTCTTTGTTGCAGAGACGCTAATGGGTCTTTCAAAAGAAGAGTCTCGAAACGTTTACAGAATGGAAGAAATGGTTGCAGTTACTAGAAAGTTAGTAAATACTTTTCTGTTCATTTTCTCATTCCCTAACTTTTATACATGGTTTTGCATTGTTGGCATTTATATTATTTTTTTTTCAATCGTTTTTCGTGTTTCGGCAACAAAAACTTTTTACTAGCTATTAGAAGCCGGAAGCCTGTGCAGATGCAAGGTAACAGATAGCATTAAGTGCCACACCCTAATAGAAAACCGATCTTAAGCATTTATATTTAATTTTCACAGAACTAATCTCTGGGGGCAGGAATTACATAAAGGCCGGGCGTGCACTTATATTTGTTGAGTTCCATATGTCCATAAGCGGTGACGGTCAATTACCAGTACTTGGCCAATCTGCTCATTTGCTCCGTGTTTTTCTTAGGATGTACGACTTGGTTTTCGCAAAGATGACTAAATGGTGGCTTCAAATACCTCCCATATTCTGGTTACTTGGGTGGCAGAAGACTGAGAATTATTTTGTCAAATTGATCAATGACTTTACCGGTGATATAGTAAATAAACGGCGGAAAGTTCTAGAAACTTCTACCCCTAATGAAGAGTACAAGGGAATAGTGGACCGATTTATTTTGTCCGGAGAGATGAGCGAACAGGAAATTAGATGGGCGACAATGACAGCATTTACTACTGTAAGTGAGACTAGTAATATTGTTCTCTTAATTTTATTATATACACAAGGACGCAGGAGCATAAAATTTGGCACACTTATAGTTTATGCGTTGGAGAAGTGCAGAACGCTAATATTTTTCTATAATAATGCTTATAAAGTACATTAAATCAATAAATAAAACATTACACACACTACAATACATTTCACACACACATACATACACAAGTATTTGTACACGCATACTTTCATTTTGTCCATAGACATAGAGTACTGACATAGACATATCAAAAAGAAAAGTTTTATTTGCCTCATTTAATATAAAAAAAGATATTAATAATAATGCATAATAAGTACAATAAATCAATAAATAAAACATTACACAAACCAGAATACATTTGACACACGCATACACAAGTATTTGTACACGTATACATACTCTGTGGTCAAATTGTTTCTTTTGTTTATTATAGACATAGTTGAATGTCAAACAGAAAAGTTTTATTTGACGAATACTACGTGAAATACTGAGCGCTTATACAAATTTATGTAATATATATAAGTTGTGTAGCAGCAACATACATTTAAATGTACACGGACTATCATTATATGCATAAAGAAAGTTCTGTAGCAGCAATCTGCAATAACAACATTCAGGTACAAAAAAAATATAATTTGCTATTGCTGGTTCTTAATGAAAGAACTTTAATTATGCCTCGACATAGAACATTAACGGCTCGGAGTGAGAGACAAAGAAGGAATATTTCTCTAAGAGGAAGGAATAATTCCCCATCTGTAGTATTCGATAGTAATATGATTTTGAGAGATACATTTAAATGTGCTCTAAATGTCATTTAATCGATTTAGAGTGCAGGTTTTACAATGCGAAACATTTTGAATCTGAAGTGACTTTAGGCGACCGAACTGCATTCACTTCATGTTGTCACAAAGGTAAAGCATTATTACCACCCTTAAGTCAAAATGAATATTTTAAATCATTGTATAATGGACTTACTTCAAATGAACCTTCAATAAAAAGTAAATCAATAAATTATTTTGAAAATATTAGGAAATATAATTCATGTTTAGCTATGGTTAGCTCAGAAGCCAAAGTTGCTGAGACAAGGGGAGTGTATCATTTCAAAATACATGATGTTTTTTATCACAGATCAGGCCCAATGACTGCCGCTTATAATCGCTCACCATGTTATGCACAATTATATTTTTATGATGTTGACACTACTATTAATTATAGGTTACAAGAACGTATTAATCAAACATGTAACAACAACATAATGCGTAAAACACTGGAATTGGACAAAACATTCCAAATAATTGGAATTTATTAAATTGGCCAGTTTTTACACATGAGCAATTGTATGTCGCAGTAAGTAGAGTTCGTTCATTCGATGGTTTAAGGTTTTATATATTCAAATATAACGGCCCAAGACATTTAGCAAACGATGAAAGAATTTTTACAAAAAACATTGTTTTCAGAGAAGTTTTAAATCATTAATTAAATTATTGCAATATGCGATAAAAAATGTTCTAAATGGATAGTATTTTTAATGCATGATTTTTTTGTTTTGCATCTTCTTATAGCATGTTTTGTTTTAATAAACATTTTTTTAAATAGGTATTCTTTATTTTACTTCTTTTTAATTTCATATAATTTGTTCAAAAAAGAGATTGGCAAATAACAGTCTTGGTCAAATCTGTGGTTATAGTAATTTAGTTTTCGACAGTAGAACCTTAATAATGTTTGAATATTATATTTTAATAATGTATATTAAGTCACAATTTAAATTTATTATGGTCGAATTTCGACCACTGGGCGACCACTAGTATTTTTAAATATATAAAAAAGAAAACAAAAATAGTAGACGTCGGTGGTCTACCATTTTTTATATTTTTAAATTTGTATTTTTATATAATTTAATCGGGTACAGGGAACTAGACTCCGGTGGTTAGACCTCCAAAGACAGGAACCTCCTCACAATTCGGGCCGTGTCAAGGAGGACTGCTTTCTGCATCAGGCTCTTAATCCAACCTTCTAACGTGAACCTCTTAAGGTATTGACTATCAATCCGCGAACAAATAAAATTATCGGATAGTAGAGTATAGTGATTATTACGATATTCTTGAACGAGTAAATTTCTCGATTTAACAATATAATTATTATAATAATTATACTATATGATCAATGAGTTGGTTAATAAACTTGAGTTACCAGTTCAACCAGCGATTTACCAGTTTCCAAGTAAATATTTCTGCCAGTAAATTACGCGTTAATCTGCGTAGATCACTTGATTCATTATCTCCAATAAAGATGTTATTGTGTAGTTATAATTGATATTCGTATTGATTCACAAATCATTCTATTACGTTTAACTCGTTGAAAAAAATGGTTTCAAGGACTTTCAGAAGCAAGGAAATGATGAAATCGAAATTTATTTAATTCAACGTGTTACTGCGCTCTTTACAGGTCTTTTTTGAAGTGGTCCCAGAGGTAGAACGTATGTTACGGAAGAAGTTATACTTTTGTGGCGTAACCAGATAAAAAACTTTCTAAAAATTTTAGCTTTCGCTTTATCTTATGTTTGTGGAGAAAACGATACTAATAATTGAATAAAGGCATTTAATGCATTGAAAGAAAGATTTACTATAACGCATTATCTAGTTAAATAAACTTTATTGAACTATCATAAGAAATTTTCATGGTTTTTCGAGACGGAAACAAACAGAAAATATTCTACCAAAAAATACACTAAAAGACAAAAAATAATTACAAATTCTTGTGTTCATAATTATTGTCATTTTCTGTAATCGGTGTCAGCCAAGAAAATAAGGAAATGTATTTTTTTTTATTTTACGTGGGGAATGCTTTTCACTCCATATTCTCCATTGAGGAGACGAAGACTGTGCGTGGGACTCCCGGAGAACCGGTCTAAAAATTAAACCCCGCGGTGGCCTACCTCGGTAGTTGGGTGGAGCTCCAGGAAGGCATGAGCGGCTTCTTAAGTCCTTCCTGATGTAACCCATGACTGAGGTACATTCTGGAATGATCGTAGTCGAGGAGCAACAACCAGCCGAAAAGGAAACCACGCATGTTTGTTAATGCAAATAAATCCCAATTGTACTTGTTTATGATAACATTTATAACTACTTTAATCTTTATGTGCAGAGCCAAGAAGCAGCTGCTAAAGTGGCTTCGGGTGTACTGGCATTCCTCTCTCATCTTCCGGAATGGCAGGTATGTATTTTTAATTCAATTTTCAAAATCAAAGTTCTTTACGTTGTAATGTATGAAAACAAATCAATCAGAAATTAAATTTAAGTAAATTTCTATAATGGTTTAATAATTTTAATCATTAAATTTATTCAGCGAAGGTCGGAAAATTCGGTAAAGGACGCGGGCGATCTAAATAGAGTAAAGACGTTAAAAAGAAAATGTATACTAGTGTTATTAAACTAAAGTGTTTGTTTGCTTTTGACGTTAAAGTCACCGATCCAAGATGCCATACAAACATCTGTGGCAATAGTTACAATCGAGGACCATCGAACATCGATGATGATGATGAAACTAAGATTTTGATTCCATTCCAGGACCGTGTATACAACGAAATAATTGAAACACTTGGACCTGATGGGCATGTTAACAGTGGACAACTGAAAAATTTACAGTATCTGGATATGGTGTACAAAGAAACGCTGCGATGCTTGTGTATAGGAGCTATGATACAAAGGAGAGTAGAGGAAGAGATCACTATCAATGAAGGTATGTACCTGGTAATAATTACTGTTAATTAATTTACGCTGCTAATTGTGTTCTATCGTAAAAAAACATAATCTGAATAGGTCACCTGGTTAATAAGTAACAAAGAAGGGACTATAACCAACCAGGGATAGCTGTAACTCACAAGTCCATGTGTGTTGCCACCCTCTTGCCTCTTGCCTCACTGGAACGGGAACGTTTGCCAAGAAACATTTCTTTTTTTGCCAATACTAGCTTATCTTCCCGGCTCCGTTCACATCTATATTGATTATCGCGGTAGCCTCTGTCCTTCCTCAAGAATCTTCGAAAAAGTAAAAAGTATCTTCAAATTAAATTTCATTGAAACTCTGACAGAAAGGGACAGTTACTTACAAATTTGTAATATTATGAGTAGAATGGATATACATAAATACCTACATATATATAATGTCTTATATTTTTATTTCTTTATTTACCAAAAGCAACTCATTACAACTTTCTTACGTCGATTTTTAAAATCTTTTGTTTTTCTCTTTTTAACGCGTGGAAACCCCTTCGGGCGGAGTGGTGGTTATGGTGTTACGGCGGGATGGTGTGTCTGAATCGGACCGACTAAAACCACACGGTGCGCCACTTTACACCTGAGACAGGAGGGATCCGGGAACAGCTGTTATTACGAAGGCCGGACCCCTCCTAACACGTGCCCGCAGGCACACGCGCCAGCTTCGCGTAAAACTCTATATTTTATGCGACGTAGTTATTTAGTAGTATTTTTTTTCTTATATGTATGTATGTATGTACGACGTAGTAGTATTTTATTTCTTATATGTATGTATGCGAACGTCGCCTCCTCGCGGCTAGCCACTGTAGTGGATGGAGTGGAAAACTCGTCCCGTCCACGCGCGGCCACACTTAGGGCGACATGCGGTGCTGGTACGCCACACGGTACGAACACGCCTCCATCGCCCGGTTCCGTCGACCCATGGAGATCGTCCGGCCGGGCCTTCTCTGTCGCCTCCTTGAATAAATGACGTCTTCGCAGAAGGTTGCGATCGTTGTAGTTATCATGTGTAATCCTTATAATTAAATGGTTTAGGTATCTTTTTTTAATTCCAGGCAAGATTACTCTCCCTGTTGGTACGTCACTCGTGATATCCATTCACGATTTGCATCGTGATCCTCAATATTGGGAAGACCCTTGGACCATAAAACCGGAGAGATTTCTGCCGGAAAATATAAAGAAGCGTGATCCCAATGTCTTCGTGCCGTTCAGTGTGGGTCCTATGGACTGCTTAGGTAAAGTTTAATAAATAACAAAATATTTTAGACATCTGACACACAACACTATCAAGCTTCACACTAAGTAGAGCATGTAGTATGACGGTTTATCTTTAGAAACACTGGTTCAATTTCTTTCCGTGTTAGATAGTTAGGTTATTGGGGAAGGCTATAGGCTATAATACCATAATGGTGCGACTAAAAGGGGCCGAGTATCAATAAAAATTGTTAGAAAAACGGGGCAAAGTTACTCTTTTTGAGAGCTTCCGTTACATGTTCTGTGTAAACGCTTAAAGTTTTACAAAAATAATGTATTAAAGAATTGTACCCATTTCAAATTCCTTGTAAAAATGCCGCGACGCTATACTTAAGTCCATTTCATAAGGTTGACTCACTGTAAACCTTTACGGTAAACAAATTTGCTTGTGCTGTATAACATTACGCTACAGGCAATAGAGGGTGCAGACGAGGTTGTTCGGGTGCCTCTTAATTATTAACATTTATTTCCATGTTTCACAAACGGTTTTAGACATTTGTCAACAGGAGAAACATTTTCTGAAACTCCTATCAACTTAGAAGACAAGTGAGAGTTTTGAAGTGGGTTACACTAAGATGTGTTTTTATCAGATATCAATCAAATTTTTTTACTAAGGAGACGGCTACGTCCTACAGTGGATTGTTAATGGCTGTTGATCTTGATGATGATGATGATGAATCATATTTTTATTGCAATTCTTATAGGATTTTCGTAACATTTGTGACCTATGTTATTTTAGTATATTTATATTGTTGCCAGGTCGAGTATACGCCGAGGCTCTCGTCAAGACTATTGTCGTATGGGTACTAAAATACAATCGGCTGCTGCCGGTAGGTCCTGTGGAGGATCTAAATAAGCTGTATATGGCGTTATCGGTATCAATAGCGGGTGGCTACAACGTAAGAGTTGAACCAAGGAGAAATGGCATAACAATTAATGGCATTTCTTAAAGGATTTGATTGCTGAAAGTTTTTTTTTTTTAAAAACTTTCTATTATATAAAGTAAACAATTAAATGTAAAATCACGAAGTTTATGATTTTTATTGTAATTTTTTTTTAACTTTAAACTAAAATATCTGTACCTACTATAACTTGTCTGGACAAATAAATAATATTTGAAATAGTTTTGTCTATTTTTGGCTTCATCTTATCCTGACCATATTTAAAACTTGTGGAGATGGGAAAAGATTTTATAATCTTATAATTTGTATATAAAACATCTTATTACGTAAAAACAAGTTTCAGTTATAATACGCCTTTAATTTGATGATAAGATTAAAAGAATGCTTCGTAACTGATTTAGTTAAATTAGTAGAAGAATAGAAAAAATCTCGACGTTTGACAGTTAGCCAAGGACACACACAATTTGAGCTTAGGTTTTCGACACATTTTTCTAGCAGTTTTATCCTATGTTTAGAAACAGTAATTTATATTGTTAGGAACCTGTTTAGAAATATCACTCGCATTCTCGACTCGCTCGTTCATAACGTCGCATACGTTCTAATAAGTTCTCCAATCAATCGTGGTACCAACATAAATTTCTTATATGTATTTATGTACCAAAACATTTCAACATTTACATTTTTTAATTACGATTTACGACGAATTGACGCTCGAAAACGCTAGACAATTATATAACAACCACAGTTTGCATTCACGTTTAAAAAATTTCATTTGCATCCTTCTGGAAAGTGTCTCAGAAATTCTGCTTTTACTCTTCAATAAATACTCGTAGTAACTCAGCGTTAGCGGCAAACTCAATACATTATTACGTAGTAACTACATAGTTTATTTTTTAGTTATACTAATCATAATATTCAATCTTTTATTCATTATTAAAAATAATGATGTCATATTTTTAATAAAAATAAATAAAACTTAGTTGCCTAATGATAAAGTTTTGTTTTCATTTCTTTACGTCAAATGTATGTCCAAATTATACAATATAGAATAAATATTTCCTGCTAATTATAAATAATTTACACGTGTTAGCCGATTAAGGAAAAATTCTACGCAGCACAACAGCACTGCTAAAAAAAAACTTGAAACAAAAACCAAACTACCAAACAATTTGTCCAGTAGTAGAGCAAAGTCCAATTTCTAACGAGATATTCTTGTTTAACAGTGGGCTACTACGAGCTGTTGACGATGATAACTAATTTATATACATACATAACACAATTTTTAAATGATGACACACACACTAAATAATAAATAATAATAATACATATTTTTGACATTTGACACACAATGTCATCTAGTTTCAAACTAAACAGAGCTTGTGCTATGATAATTAGACCGACTGATAGAATATTTACATACTTTTTTTTTTGTAAATACATATTATACACAGAAAACACCCAGATTTCGAAACAAATATTTGCAGATTTTACAAAACATTTGGTCTGACCCGGGAATCGAACCCGAAACCTCAAGCGCAGCAGTCGTATTCACTACCACTGCACCACCGAGGCAATTAAATGACTTGTCAAATTATGTGTATGCTATGAGCGTTGGTATTTACTTATTATCGAGTCACTCATATGTTTATTTACTCCCATACCAGGAAAATAACATTAATTCAATATTAATATTGAAAAAAACTGTTGAAATTACAATAATTATTATCTGCCAAGTCAAATTAGTTATTGACTTTAGAGGTCAATTATACGTTTCTTGTGGAGTATGATTAAACATTCCGCGTAGCAAGCTGTCGACATTGATACGCCGGACTGAGTTAAGCTCATTGAGATATACGTAAGCTGCAACCAGACTAGCTTACAGTTTGTAGCTTACTTTAGAATCGACACTAAAACACCTCTGAGGTTGTCAAATGTAGAACTTTTAATTATTTTTATTTAAAACAACCCATTCTAATTTTAAATAAGTAATTATACTTCATTTCAATATCAATCATCATCAATCATCAACAACCTTTTACAGTCCACTGCTGGACATAGGCCTCTACTTAGCAAGGAGTTTTTGGCCTACTATACCACGCTGGCCAGACGGGTTGGAATAGGGTTTGTTTCAAATTTTCCTTCTCTTTGTAATGATGTACTTGGTTTCTTAGTCGCCTCTTACGACGCCCACGGGATGAATAGAGGTGGTAACACTATGTATTCTTAATCCGTCACCACGCGGACAATATATTCTGGCTAAATTTGTTGTCTGTTGCCAGCTGCCTCTAAGGACAGTTTTCACAAAGCTGAGTCTCGAGAAACATCCTTGCTAAGGACAGGTATATGTTCAGCAGTGGACTGTTAAAGGCTGTTGATGATTACCAGTATAACAAGTCTCGAGTTAATAATGAAGTTAAAGGAACACGTTTAGTGAGTATTTCATACATTATCAATTCAACGTCAATAAAAACGAATTGAACACATAAATCACACCAAATTGATTTATATGTCAAATTTGTTAAACCAGGTTTAATTTGAACCTAGTTGCTTAAAAATGAAATAAGGTAAGTGACTATATCCTGCTTCTTATTTGCTACATATACTTTGCATACTGATACTAATATAACTCCGAGTACACAGCTTGCTGCACAAGGCTAGCATAATAATTATGATCGTTAAATGTATTAATATTCTGTTCACATTCTTAAACATGATGAAAGTAAGCGTAGTTTGTGAAATAACAACTAGTGTTTATTTACCTTGGAGTTCTTTCCTGCGCTCAATGATCTACTGAGAAAAGAACACCGATTGACGATTTAAAATATGTATTTTGTAAAACTAAACAATTTTAAAAAGAATCCTAACAGACAGACAGACAGTCTCATAATATTTATTTTATTCTTTGAATAAAGGAACTTCTAAAGTTAAATATGTTAATAATAATATGTAAATCATAAATACATTATTTCAGACATTTCGCCGCACAACGCCATCTAGTCCCAAACTAAGCAGAGCTTGTACTATGGGTACTAGACAACTGATACGTATATACTTTTTGTTTTTGTAAATATATACATATTATACATATAAAACACCCAAACTCCGAAACAAACATTTGCAGATCATGCAAACATTGGACCCGATCTGGAAATCGAACATGAGATTTCAAGCACAGCAGTCGCATATGCTGCCAATGCGCCATCGAGGCTGTCTCTTAGATAGATGTAGATGTTAAGGCATAAACCTATGTAATACAGTACTTATTAATACCAATAAGTTAGGTAAATATTCATATAAATGACATACCTAATGAAAACCCTCACAATGTGGTGTTTAGGACTTTTTAAACTCTCATGTACTCCAGTGTATTGCACGATAAATTCGTATGTGTTTTTTTTTTTAAAAGACAATGACCGCTCTGTGAATAAATCCTGTGTCGCCGGGGACTTTCTAAACATACAAGAAACGAACACAAAGAACACCCGCACTCAGAACAACAATCTATGGATCACACAAAATGTTGTCCATAAAGTGTTGTTTATAGTATATCTGCAAGCAATGTTGTAATGTATGTAATAGAAGATTGTGTGATCGAATTCGATCGGTCCATTAGACCGAGTAATAGGAGACGATGGTTACCTAAGCATAAGGTGTCGTGCTTAGGATATTAAATTTTCTAATATTAAGCCTCTCCTTAGCAAGAAGGTTTTGGCCTACTATACCACGCTGGCTGGACGGGTTGTTACAGGGTTTGTTTCAAATTTCCCTACTCTCTCAGTACTCCTCAGTCACCTCTTACCCTTGGAATGAGTCAGACGTATTGTCACGGAAGATAATATTTTTCGAACAAATACTATTTCGAACTATACTACAGGGTAGAAAACGAATTAGTTAACACTTGAAAAAATCATACAAAATATATTATAAAAATTGTTTTTTAACAAAAACGCTAATTAGTTAGAATTTATTTTTTAAAAAATTACATCGTCTAAACGACTATCGTTTCGACATTTGCACTCTTCTAAGCGAGCATCGAAATTTTCGAATACTTGTCGTCAAAGAGACCGCGAGATCCCTGCCGTCTCTTATTATTCTATTAGCTGACGTAGTATATTTGGTTCATTGATGTTCGGTGAAGTTCGACAAACTCCCAGTGAGTTGGATTTCATTGAATTGGAATTTTTTTCTTCAGAACGCAGGCACAAATCTTAAATTTTTTTTAACTTCTATTTATTATTTAATGTATGCCCACTAAAAGAAAAATTCAAATCTAACTTTCAACATTTTAAGATTAGGTAAATCTCAAAAAAATCTCGTAATAGAGGTTACACACGTTTTTGTGTGTCAATGTATGTTTTCCAGTATCTGTAAAGGTCATCTTATAGCGTAGAGCGGCGTTACTTAATTTCGTTTGTCAGTTAGTAAACACGTGGTAAGAATAACAAATTGCAGTTATCTTTTACGTGAACCTCGTTACAGTTGTGGAATTATTGTACAAAATATATACAGCATGGATCAAGATTTCGTTAACATTTGAATCTAATATTCCGCGCAATCTTTTAAATTGAATCTAATATTAATAAATGCCGTGCGGGACGCGGGTAGAGGTCTAACCACTAGCTCCTTTCTCAGAAGTTTTGTCGCAATGAATCGTTTCTTTTAATGGGGTTTTTTGAAGAATTATGTCTACATCACTAAACCAAATACACTACACAACAACTGAAAGAAAAAATCAGCAAAGAGATGTCCGTGATCTCGAGGTCTCTGTGCCGAGGGGTATTCGAAAATTTCCGTGCTCGCTTTGCAAAGTGCAAACGTCGAAATGATGGTCATTTAGATGATATAATTTTTAAAAAAAATAAATTCTAATTGATTAACTTTCTTGTAAATAAACAATTTTTATTATATATAACATGCTTTTTATATGATTTTTTTCAAATGTTAACTAATTCGTGATCCACCTGTATAACCCGACCTGTGATTCATATTTTTTTTTTATTTGAAAGCCTGCCAAAGTGACTCTACTCTGCCTGATGGAAAACATGAATAGAATCCAAAAGTTGTAGTCACCATAGACATTGCGAATGCTGACAATGTGGTATCGTGACCCACACTATGGTGGCCTGTTAAGATGCTTTATATGATTTTCTTAACCACAAAAAAATCAACTACTTATGTTTTTTTTTACCAATACACTATTAATTAAATATTAATAGGTTCTGTGATCTATGGTAATAAATACTGAGTATATGCCTCATTGCCTTATTGCCTTATGTGTTACCGTAATTGTTTAAAGATCAAATGTTACCGGTTAGAGAAGGTAAATACACAGAAAAATACAGCCAAAGTAAGTCTTGCTGGTACAGCATTACACGATTCACTTATTGTGGATTCCACTGTAGTAAATTTTACGGTGTGTATGGTTAAAAGTGTGTGTGTGGTCCGTATAATGTTCTTCATTCTTAGTAATTTTGGTTTTATTTAATTAAACCAAGAAATTATTTCCACACTCGGTTTCATATGGTATCGATTCAGATGTATCTTCAGAGTCTTTGCAACAGAAAGGAAAGGTTTGAGTTACGTGTGACGTATAATTCAGTTGTACTCCATTTAGTTTGTGATCCAGACAGAATTTGATAAATGAAGAAGATGATAATTTCATCAGACTATCACAGTCCACTGCTGGGTACAGGGTTCTCTAATTGTCACCCACTTGGATTGATCCTCGGCTTTAAATATCATTTGGTGTAATGAAACTACCACCTAAAGCGGCTGAACTCCTGGAAAAATCAGAATTATAGATTAAAAAGATTAGAAAAATTATTCTTCTAAAAAGTAATAGTTACTATTAGACTAAGAAGAATACAAATTGTAGTGTTCGACCGAAACAGGTTTTTTTCCGGTCGAAACCAAACCTGGGGCCTTGCTCTCAGTTTCGGCCTAAACCGAAACCAAAAACTATTCAAACATATTTTTTTTTTTTATGATATTCTAAAATAAATGCATGAACAGTGGACGGCGATACTACAACGATCACTAGTTTAATTTGAAAAATAATTTCATTGTTAAATAGCCAATTTATCGCTTATACATCATCACGCTACGTCGAACTTTACATTGTTATTACTAATCAGAATTGTTTTTTTTTTTTAGAAACGCTATTAATTTATTAGATTAGGTTTATTCACATGTTTACTTCGGGAATGCCATATAAATAGTAGATCTTGGTTGTCTTAATCAACGTGCTGTCCACGCCATTACAAAAACAAATGAAGTTCAACAGTCAGTCAGAACAGTCTGAAGGACATCCATATATCCCACTATGTCTGTAAAGTTTATGACCAGGATGTTCTGGAGCTATGAACGCCATTCGCGGCATTATGAATGTCAATATTGATGACCAATGAATTTAAAAGACTAAGGCACGCAATTTCAGACATATTATACAATGCAAGTTAATATCGACACTTTTCAAAATAAAATTAGCGGAATTTTAACTAAATGCATTATCTTTTAAGGCGATGACGCAATAATCAAATAATTCCAGATAATTCGAGTTCAGTAAAAGCGATAACAGTCAACGTATTATGTTACCGCGCTGCGTATATATGGTTGATACCTGAGGTCAATATACTTTAACTGTATTTACACATGATGTTGCAAAAGATGAAAACATAAAGTATTACTGTTTCTAAGGTACTAGACAACTATCTGAGAATAACGAACCCTATTTTTCATTAAAACTTTATAGCAACTCCTTGAACCCAGTCTGTATGTTAATCGTTAATAAACTCGTCAACCTGTGAACGGCAATGTGGGCTGACGGGTATGAGTAAGTCGTGAAGTCCACCAAACGACACACGATAATTTACTAAGACTCGTGTTTTGGCGTACGGTAAGTTATGATCGTTTTTGGCCGAAACCGAAACTGAAACTTTCGGTCGATCATTAACAAACTATAACAATGTGTGACGATTTCGATGAAAAGTGACATTATTTCTATAAGATTAATTCAAAGGACCTCTACTATTTTTATTCTTGTTGACACTTTCTAGAAATTGTAGATAATAATGTATACACATCTAATTACGACCCCTTAATATCGGCACTTATTACCGTCCGTTTCACAAAATGATTATTCAAAAGTGTTGCATTAAAGTCAGACAAGTGATTGCTTTAGAGAAAATATAGAAGTATTTGTATTGTAAATATTCTCCACTTAGAAATTTATTTTCTAATTAACCTTCTAATTATCTTAATGCCTTAAATTATTAAACTGCTTCAGTGTCGCAGCGGTAGTGAACGCAACTGCTGTGCTTAAGGTCTTGGGTTCGATTCCTGGTACGGACCAAATGTTTGTATGATCTGCAAATATGTGTTTCGAAGTTTGGGTGTCTTCTATATATAATATGTATGTATTTACAAAAAAAAAAATAAGTACTCTATCAGTTAGTCTAGTTATCTTAGCACAAGCTCTGCTTAGTTTGCAACTAGATGACGTAGTGTGTCAAATGTCAGAAAAAAATATTAATATTATTTTATATAAAAACAAATAATTACTAACTTCCTCACCTAAAATTTATATTGAAATATGGCGGTGATAGGAATAATAATTACAATTTTATTCCTAATGCCAACAAATGTCACTATTAGATTTTGATGATGATGATGATGAACATTTTAATTTGTATATTCCTTGTTGTAATGCATCAACTTTTTTTTTCCTTCGGATCTCCGGATCCTCGGGGACGCAGGAGCCAGGAGTATGTGGTGTTGCCACTAAAAACCAACCCGGCGGCTCGGTCTCAGGCGTCCTTCTCTGAAGGGAACCCGAACCATATTATTTCAGGTCCCTCCAGAATCAACGCCGTGCCTAGTCAGATCCTATCCTGGAGAGGCCACAAAGGCTTCCCCACCCATCAGTCCGGTTGTAAAAATTTGTTGTGACCCGATCGCATTTTCAACAAATTATCCTATTGCCGACTGCAGCAACTAATCCGCCACCAGAGGTCCCCACTCTCTGGCGGCTCACGGTCCCGTCGACGGCTCATAACGCCACCAACTTCTTCTTCGCTCGGGATCGGCCCTCTCCCGATCCCGTTCAGCGGTCTCTTTCTGGAGTATAACAGCTTCGCAGAAAGAGACCACTGCGGCCCAGCTTTCCTCATCCGCCAGCATGGCAGTAACGATTGCTGGCGGTGACAGGTCTCGTCCTATTTCATCGACTAGGACTCCGCGTTCAGATGCCAATGTGGGGCACTCCTTCAGCGTATGCTGGGCGGAGTCCCAGTCGGCTGAGTGGTGACAGTGAGCCGTATCCTCGCGTCCGATCTTATTCAGATACTCAGCGAAACAACCATGCCCAATAACCATCTGCGTCAGTCGGTAGGTGACGCAACCTACCTCTCTACCTACCAAAGCTTCGAGGTTGGGCAGAACGGCACCGACAGCGCGTTGGTGCGCATTTTATGGCTGTTCCAGCCGTACGCGCCATTGTGCTAATGCCTGTCGGTGAGCGCTACGCCACATTTTGAGTTCGTTCTGGTCTTCCGCGCTCTCACCCCGGCGGATAGCGCGAATATGTTCATAGACCCTCGCGCCTATATCCGCCAGGATATCAAAAGGCGGGCAACGTGCCAGGACTGTTGCCGCCTCAGACGAGACGTTGCGGTATCCTCGTTCGATCCGTATGGTCGCTATCCCCTGCGCTCGATTGAGCTCAGCTCGGCAGCGGGAGGAGGCCGATAGGCGCTTGGCACATATCAATGCTCCGTAGAGGGCTATGGTTTGTAGCACCGCACAGTAGAGGCGGCGCACTTCTTTTTGCGGGGCCCCTGTGTTAGGCAACAGCCTCTCGAACTCGTGGGATCATCCGCTCGAAATGCTCCTCGAAGCTCTAGCGACTGTTCAGGGTTAGGCCGAGGTACTTGATGTGTCGATCGACCTCGACCTCCGTTCCTTCCACTCTTGTAAGCGAGCTGGTAGGAACGGTACCTCCGCGTTTCCTGTGGAGCCACAGGGCTTCCGTTTTATGAGGTGCAACCTGTAGACCCAAATCGCTGATCTTTTGGACGACACAGGTCATCCCTAACTCGGCGAGCTCCAGGACTTCTTAGAAGCCATACCCCCTAGCCAGTACTAGAGTGTCGTCCGCGTAGCAGACGACACTTAATCCAAGGGGCAGACTGGTCCTCAGGACCGCCTCACTTCGGCAATCTTCTCGGCTGTGGCTCGCCGTCTTCTTCGTGTTCTTTGAAACTGGCGACGGGTTCTCGAGCACGCTGTGCGAAGTTGCTCGAGTTTCACTGTTCATCAGTACACAGAACCCCTCCTGCTTACCGGCCTGACCCGTTGCATCGACACGTCACAGACGTCAGTCATAGCGCCACGGAACCAGGCCGCCTGCGCTTCTGAATCCGACGAGATCCGTTCTTCTTCCCCTGGCCAATCTGCAACGATGGCTGCGGCGACGAGAATATTTCGGTTCATCTGCTTGAGGGACCATCGTCGCGGAGGGGAGGTACAGCGGCAGTCTAGACCTGCGCCCGGGTGGCAGATGGCCACATCGAAGACGATGTGGTGGTAGTCTGTCAAAGTGACCACCTCTTCCGCCACCCTCTATCTTGACTACTGCTCGATACCTAAGGGAGTCACCCACGTTAGGTCGACAATTGACTCCCCCTGCCATCGCACGCAGGTGTTGACTGAGCCCCGGTTCACAATAACGAGGTTCAGTCCCGCCGCCCACTCAACGAGTGTATCTCCTCTCACGTTGTTCAGACAATCTCCTCACTGTGTGGACCGGGCGTTGAAATCGCCCAGGAAAAGTAACAGACGGTACAGGTAAGTGCAAATGCAGCTCCTGAGGCCGTCCAGGTACGCCTTAAACACAAGGAGGCCGCAATTCGGAGATATGTAGGCACCCACAATGACCATCGGGCCCCATTCAACTGCCACAAACCCCAGTCCTCGCTAAAGGATGGTATAGTGGAGGTCATTTTCGACCCCTGCCCAGAAGATAGCGGCAGTGCCGTCATCCGACCTGAACCACCGAGGGTGAACCGGGGCACGGTACGGCTCCGCCACCATCGCTAGGGCAACCGACTGCTCAGCAAGTATATGCATCAGCAGATTACCCTGCAGTAATACATCAACTAATATTTAGTAAGTTGTACTAATTTCATTGGCTATAATATTAATTTATATTTGAGCTATTAATGTCATGTAGTTAAGAGTATCGACAGTTGTGAAAATTAACTTTGTTCGTAAGTAAACGTTTTGGTAAATCTAGGCTTTATAATTCCCAAATATTATGTTTTCATAATTTCACTATTATTATTAAGCTACATAAGTAATTTTACAAATGTATCAAAAAACATTAAATTTACTGAAAAAATATTTATTTGATTGTGTCGGTAACAGGTTATTATCACTTTCTTTAACAAAGCCCATTACCAAGCAACCTACAAATTTGCAAGTTTAAGAGGTAAGTAGCCAACAAACCCTTAGAACCCCCCAACCCATGTCCGTTCGTTCCTTCTATCCAATGTCAACGCATCATTATTAAATACAAAAAATTTATTAGCAACTTATTGAGATCGATTGTCACTTTCAACGTATGCTGAAAGTCTGAACATGTTATGTATGGATGGGAAGTTTCAGTTACTAGCAATTTGAATTTAAGAGAAGCGTTAAAAGCAATGATGATGGTGAAAAATGTACAAGTTCGATTTACAGTGAGCACCTATCTAAAGAAGGAAGACTGATATATTAAAAAAAACGAGTTGATTTCAAGTAATACAGAAAAAAATGTTTTTATTTATCATAATCTACTACTAGTAGATTTTAACCATTAACATGATAAGTAAGAGAAGGCAAATTGTAACAAAACTTTTTTTTAACGTGTGGAAACTTTCTTTTTCAATCACCTCACACCTCAATCCCTTTTGGGGTTTGCAGGGAGATAATGTGTCGGAATGGTACCGACTAAAACCACACGATGTGTCACTTTACGCCTGAAATAGGAGGGATCCGCGAACAGCTGTTGCTACAATATCCGGTTCTTTATCTGGACATCATTTTTATTAGATGTTTTTTATGGGACTTAAAATGTAAAAAAAGGCAACTAACTATATATTTCTGTATCGGTAAATATGTCACAATCATTCACGATGTACCCAATTTTTGGACATAATGATGAATATGTTTCTTCTGCAACATATTCACATTTGAATTACGCAAATACAATCAAATCTCAAAATTTCGTTCTAAATTCAAATAGGTACCACTACACTTTCGCCAGTATTTCATTCTTATATAGTGAAAAAAGTTTTATTTCATCCTCATACACTCCCAAGGGACAAGGTTATTGGTTTCAAACTGGGACATTCTAAATAAACATACTAAAGTATTTTCAAAAATACACATATTAAAGATAAATATCACCCAGTCACAGTTCAAATGTAAGTACTATTCGTACTTACCAGGTAATTTTAATTTACGTTTAAGCTATAGTTATTTATTGAAGACAAAAATGAACGCTACAATATTTGTACCGCGTTATACTCGTGATATACTGTCGCGTATTTACATTCGCTACTATTATGGTAGCAACAACACGCTGTTACTTAAGGGTTGTTAGTGTTGCGTATTGTGTGGCTTAGTTACGACGTTTCTAAGGTAAGCAATAGTTACAAGTATTGTGAACTAACAAATTTAAAATAAAATTATCTTTGCATTGAATGGTGAAAAAAGATTTTTTATTCATGCCAAATCTTCGATGACAAATCTTTACATAAATAGTTTTAATTAAAAAAATATAAAATTAAAATTTAGTACGAGTATACGAGCATAAAGTATACGAGTATGTTACTTAAACACGTTTGTTAGACGGTACTCAACATATGTTTAGAGGATAATCCATATCCTTCGGAACAGCTGTCATAACGTCTTTGGCGCGCTTTTGTTTTTTTTTAACATAGTTTTTTTTAAATGAATTGATATCCCGAACTTAATTGAGATATACCTAGAGACCTGTTAGTCAGACGCTAAGGGAACGGAAATTTACCCTCGCATTTAAACATATTAGGATAAAAATTAGTAGTCCTATTGGAGGTATCACTTAATGACTCGATGGTTTCGTACCAGATAGGTCACTAACACAGATTACCTCCTAATAGATACCGCATTAATAAAAATTTACTTCGATTCGGCTTCACAAAAATCCGAGGCATGCACGGGATGCACGGGACGTGTCAAACGCGCTGTAATTGGATATTTCAAGGTCAAATTTAAAATGCATCTAAATGCAGTGATGGGACAAAGTTAGAACGTTGATCGATAAATATGATTGGATGTTTTGAACAATTTATTTTTATGTTTTTAATATTTTGTTTTTGATAACAATTTAAAGTAACCACCATCTTTCATTGATACTGAACAACTTTTCTTATAACTTTTACAAGTTTTATGATTAAAAATGATAAAAAAATAATTTTAACGTGTAATATTCGTATTTTTCATGTCTATTCGCCTCCCGCAGTTACCTACAATATAGGAGTATACAGTTATTTGTAATATTATGCAGACAGATTAGCACACAGATACGTTGGGAGTGATTTTGATCGTGCAATGGTTTGCTTACACGTTAGAATATGTAAACTTATTAAAATAATTTATTAATAAATTTAACTCGCCCTTAGGTATTGAAGTTTTTTAACGAGTATCACTGGGCTCTTGGGTACTTTGTCCCGATAAATGTACACGTGTAAATTTTAGAATATTATGTGTGCCTTAATTACCAAATGTTCAAAAAACATCTGGAAACCTGTAGCTTACCTGGGTGAAGTACTTGGACTTCGTGAACAAACATTTAAGGGACACTTTTCTCTATTCTTATGTGCGTTCGGTCTCACCAGCAAAAAACACAGTCTAATTTAAACCTTTACAGTCAGTAATTTACGAGAAAGTTAATTATTTTGCGGAGCATCACAACTCTGAATCATCTACATTATTTCCTTTCGGGGCATTAAGGTATCTTTTAATATAAATATTTTAAAGTAATACATCACTTTTTCAAAGAAATATCTTTGCATCAATAAAAAAAATCAAAAGATGAACTAGCAATATCGACTTACGAATCACAACACTACCGATACGTGTGCATTATTAGACAAAGACAACTACTATAATTTACGATTTGAGTGAAAGAGACATTTCAAAAAAACGTCAACGCCTTCTTAATTACTATTACTTTGCACCGCTATCTCACCAGTATAAGTTAAACTCCAGTAAATTTAAAATATATTAACATAATAAAAATAAAATGTACCTATTTACATTATATGTTATATCTATGTTGATAACTGAATGTCTTAGCTCACTCACCACACCATTTTACTGCACAGGAAGTCATTTTCAATACATTTTGAATATAAAACTATTTTTATTTTGCCAAGAACTCGGGATGCCTATGTGTTACAAATTTGGTCAATACTGGTGTCGCGATTCTTAGTGGCACTTCTGTTACTAGCTATAATACGTATGCATAGCGCTCGTTTGTGGCCCTGTATGCGGAATCTATTAGGAGGTGATCTGTGGTCACTAAAAATTGAATCTTATGCCGTTTTTTTTCATTTTTCAGAATGTACTGGCCACTGTACTTAATAATAGGTGGACTGGCAACCTTATGGTTTGCCTGGAGACATAAACATAGGAGAATCATAAAAATTGCACAAAAGTTACCTGGACCGCCCACAATTCCTCTGGTAGGGAATGCCCATCAGTTTATTTGTGATCCAGAAGGTAAGGACTACTTGAAATAAATAAGTTACCCATTTCACCCTCAAGGCAAAAGGAGAGACAATAGAATAACAATAACAGTATAATACAACGTCATTCTCATCTTGTCCCTTTATTAACTTTATTTTCAAGTCGGTTCAATGAGTTGTCTTCTTCCATTCTCCTCTATCACACCAAACTGCCGTACGTATCACGTCGCTTCGCAGTGACGTCAGGTTACTGCGTTGTCTGTCTCTAAGGTACCAGCCTCCCTTGTCAAGTTGACGTTCAACAAACGTAAACGTTGTTAGAAAAGTAACAAATGTGTAAGATGATGTCTCTTAAATGTAATTCACATGGTCAAAACAAAATAGCTAATAATACAAAAGTATACAAGCGTTAGCAATCTTAAACAGAGAATCGTCACGAAATTTTTGTACAAGCCCGTCAACCATCAGATTGGGCAGGGGCGTTGTTAACCACCCCGCGATTCTCGGTAAGCGTCGACGGTTAGCCAATCGACCCAGGCTGCTTCCGATGTCGTTCGCACGTCAACATCGTTGCCCATGGAGGAGGTTGTAGAGACGGTTCAGTAATAGACCAAGTCTCCAAAGTCCTTGTCCAGACGAACCTGAACCACTGTGCCGTGGCGCGGGACCTCTTTCTGCAAACCATCGCGCAGTGGTCAATCGGTGTGGCCGTAGTCACGGAGCCCTTGAATATTTAAAAACTGTTTATATTTAATTCTTTTAGTTCCTGAGATTAGTACGACCTATCTAACAAACAAATTATCTCTTCAGCTTAATCTTAGTGTAGATATAATCTTGAAATACATTTTTTCTTTTCAGAACTAATTATAGTACTAAAGAAAATGATAGATGACTACGGAGATGTAGTGAGGTTTTGGTTGGGACCTGAACTCAATTTTCTATTAAGTAACCCTGACGACATCAAGGTAACATATTTATTTTATTACTATTTCGTATCGTCATCGTACATCTATAATGGCAATTTGGTTAATCTTCATCTCAACAGACCGCAATAGTATAGTTTTAGACTTAGGCCTGCTCTTCGAAAAAAGACCGTCAGCCACGGGTTGGCATAGGGTTGGCTTGAGAGGATACTCTCTGTCCGCACCGTCCGGCACCTCCGCGAGGTGGGCCCCGATCTGTCGGACGCCCAATTTGGTTTTCGGGCGGGGCGTTCGACGGTCGATGCCGTGCTACGCCTGAGGGCCGTTACCGAAGAGGCGGTGAGCTGTAGCGGCGTGCTGTTGGCGGTGTCGTTGGACATCGCCAACGCATTTAATAGTCTGCCATTTGGCTGCATCAGGGAAGCACTCCACTACCATGGGGTGCCAAAGTACCTGAGGCGGCTTGTGGCAGACTATCTAGAGGAGCGTACCGTCATGTACGAGGACCGAGACGGTGTTCTGAGGTGGCGGCTCATGTCGTGCCGTGTTCCGCAGGGGTCTGTCCTCGGACCACTCCTGTGGAACATGGAATACGACTGGGCCCTTCGAGGCCCGGGGAATGAACACCACGGGTGTCTCTCTGGTGGTCGGGCGAATTGAGGCGCTGGGTTTGCGGGTGGCCCTGTACAAGACGGAGGCACTTTTGTTCCATGGGCCCCGTTGCAGTCCACCCTCCGGCGCCTCCATCGTGGTCAATTCGGTCCTCGTACCGGTTCAGGCCCAGATGAAGCATCTGGGCCTGATCCTCGACGGCAGGTGGCTCTTCGACGAGCACTTCCGACAGCTTTCTCCAAAGCTGGTCGGCGCTGCTTCCGCCCTTGGGCGACTTTTGCCCGATCTGGGTGGAGCTAGAGTCGAGACGAGACGGCTATACACGGGGGTTGTCCGGTCAATGGCGCTGTATGGTGCACCGGCGTGGGCGGCGGCTCTGACCGCCCAGAATAGCGCTCGAGCGTACCGTCATGTACGAGGACCGAGACGGTGTTCTGAGGTGGCGGCTCATGTCGTGCCGTGTTCCGCAGGGGTCTGTCCTCGGACCACTCCTGTGGAACATGGAATACGACTGGGCCCTTCGAGGTCGTCTTCCCCCCGGGCTGGGCGTAATTTGTTACGCAGATGACACATTGATCACGGCCCGGGGAATGAACACCACGGGTGTCTCTCTGGTGGTCGGGCGAATTGAGGCGCTGGGTTTGCGGGTGGCCCTGTACAAGACGGAGGCACTTTTGTTCCATGGGCCCCGTTGCAGTCCACCCTCCGGCGCCTCCATCGTGGTCAATTCGGTCCTCGTACCGGTTCAGGCCCAGATGAAGCATCTGGGCCTGATCCTCGACGGCAGGTGGCTCTTCGACGAGCACTTCCGACAGCTTTCTCCAAAGCTGGTCGGCGCTGCTTCTGCCCTTGGGCGACTTTTGCCCGATCTGGGTGGAGCTAGAGTCGAGACGAGACGGCTATACACGGGGGTTGTCCGGTCAATGGCGCTGTATGGTGCACCGGCGTGGGCGGCGGCTCTGACCGCCCAGAATAGGGCTCGCCTCTGGCGCCCTCAGAGGATATTGGCGGTTAGAGCCATATGCGGTTACCGTACCGTATCGACGAAGTCGGCGTGCTCCATGGCCGGAAATACCCCGTGGGATTTGGAGGCGTAAGTGCTCGCCGAAGCTTATCGGCGGACGTCTGACTTCCGGGTGGGTAGCGGCATACGGCCCCCGCCCGAAGAGATATGCGAGTGGCGAGAGGCCGCTCGTCGAGCCACGATGGGTCGTTGTTCGTCCCGGCTGGGGGCTCCACGTGCTGATTTTGCCGCCGTGGAGGCTCTCCAGCCGATCATCGCCGAGTGGACAGGGCGGCAGCACGGGACCCTTTCCTTCCGACTGACGCAGGTCCTTTCCGGGCACGGTTGCTTCGGGAAGTATCTGCACTCGGTCGTCAGGAGGGAATTGAATCCCGCCTGTCACCACTGCGACTGCAGTGAGGACTCGGCTCAGCACACGCTAGCGGTTTGTTCCGCTTGGACAGCGCAGCGTGGGGTCCTCACTGCAGTTATTGGAGGAGATCTCCCGCTACCGGCCGTCATACGCTCCATGGCCGGTAGCGATAGTTGTTTTACTGCGGTCGCAACTTTCTGCGAAGACGTAATTTCGCGGAAGGAGGCGGCGGAGAAGGCCCGGGAAGACGATATCCACTCGGACCCAATTCGCCGCCGGGCAGCGCCTCATGCCGCCTTGAGTGTGGCCGCGGGTGGACGGGACGGGTTTTCTCCTCCATCCGCTATAGTGGCCAGCCGCGAGGAGGTGACGTGCGCGTATGCCGTACGTCGCCTAAGTAAAGAATTTATCCGCAGATGGTGCCCGCTTTAGTGGGCAGGCGCTAGGAGGGATCTGGATGTCGTAATAGCAGCGGTTCCCGGATCCCTCCTATCTCAGGCGCAGAGTGGCACACCGTGTGGTTTTAGTCGGTCCGATTCCGACACACTACCCCGCCGTAAACCCCGGTGAAGTGACGGCACGAGGGGGTTTCCACCCGTTAAACAATAAAAAAAGGGTTTGCTAAAATTTTTCTCTGTTTTTGCGGTGCCGTTATCGTACGTAGTTTGATCCCTTAGAAGGCTCTTATTACACCCACAGGATGAATTAGAGTGGTAACACTTCATATTCTTAACCTGTCACCATCCGGATAAATTATTGAGTAGATATTAATTTGGATATAACCAAAGTCTCAATGACAATTTTTTTAAGATCATTGTCAAAAACACTTTCACAATTGTGCTATAAAGGTTTGAATCTCTTAATAAATAAAGGTAAAAGATAAAAGGCAATGACAAGTCTCATCCAGTTCCTATTTTAAGGAGCGTGCATTACATTTTCTTTTGCTTTAAACTAATAATTTATTCCAGATTTTATTATCAAGTTCTAAAACCAGCTTCAAGGGTCCTCAATACAAGTATATGGCGGATATACTCGGTGGCGGCATATTAAGTGGATCAGGTATGACTTAAGCTTAGTTACTACAAATTAGTTACATGACCAACCCCTGTTGGCAATTGCCAAAAGCAGTTGTAACTACAACCACTTTCTAAAAGCTCAGTGGAGAAATATCCATAAGGTGTCGGGTGCAGGTCCCTTCTTTGTGTGAGGAAATGTCGAATCAATTTTGCTTTTTATCTAACCACAAAAGTCGATGTGATCTAATTATTTTTTCTACCTTATTATAACTAAGTCTTCATCTTGCTTTGTCTGCAATGAATATGTTGACCACAACTCTTGGTATTTATTCATCGGGTAGGGTAAAGTCTCTTCGGCAGGCTCTTAAAATAAAAAATGTTCAAGGAACTCGAGAATTAAGTAGTCAATCTTCAAGGACAGAGGCAAATATAGATTGGTATATAAAAGAAGTATCATAATTATCTCTATATTAAAATCAAATCAGGTTAAGTGGTTTAGATATTAAATCATAACACATAAACAGACAGAGTTCCTTTCGCAATGCAAGTGTGAGCGAGCCACGCCTCAACTCAACGGAAGTGAAATTTCAACTTCAAAGCCTATGAATGAGGTTACTTGTGGCTGAACTCCTCCCGTCTCCTTATTCTGTGGGGAAAGATAATCGAGGACCAACAATTTTCATGTACCTCTTGACTTACTGGTACTTGTGAATATACAGTATAGGATAGTAGGTTTATAAGCTATTCGCTACTCGCTCCCACGTCTACGCAGCGATACAATTTCTTACAAATCTTTAAAATTCTCGTATTTTTTCTACTATATTTTATGTATGAATCTTCTCTCTTGAATCACTCTTTCTATCTATCTTCTTTTGAATCACTCTTTCTATAAATACAAACTGCATTTAAATCTGTTGCGTAGTTTGAAAGATTTAAGCATACAGAAACAGACTTTGTGACTAGTTCTTAGTGACTTCATTTTATCCTACTTTAAGGTTATATAAGAAACTAAAACATAAAACCCGTTCACAGGCCCGCAGTGGCGAAAACACAGAAAACTAGCGGCACCTAATTATGGTAAACGAGCTATAGAGAGTTACAACAGCATATTTAATAAAGAAGTAGATTTTTTGATGGAGCAATTAAGAGCGATGCCCTCTGAGCCATTTGATATATACAAATTAATCGTACGATGCACAAGCTACTCTGTTTGCCGTAAGTTTTATACCTATTTTTGCTCAAATATTTTCGTAACACCTTCAACCCATGGTGTGGTTTTAGTGTTTCTACTAAAACCACACCATGGATTGATGCCAAGCTTCCTATTCTAAGTAGCCGGAACATGTGATTTCAGATATCCGATTAGATTACAGGTTACTGCTGCCTCTAACTAGGCTCTATCCCGGAGGAAGTCAGAGGCTTTCCTATGACAGAACATGTTGTACAAAAATTAGAAAAACCCTTATTAAGTTAAAAATTTTAATTAAACTATTCTATCATATTTTTGTACTTGTAATATTGTGTGGCAAAGACATTAGTATGCATAACTTGTTACACATGTACAATTGTACATACAGTAAAATAGCACAATTTTTTTTTTTCAGAAACATTGATGAGAGTTCCAAAAGAAGAGACGTCTAAACTACCTCACATAGAAGAAATTATCGACCAAACTCCGCTGTAAGTAAGATTATAAGATATGATAATCCTGAGCCTTAATTAAAAGATAATTCTAAGATTATAAAATACGATTGGTAAAATTCACAAATAAGTTTACAGAAGACTTCGTTGCGAAATTCCTTCGGTGCCTCATAATAGTCCGGTCAATTTAGACCAAAAAATGAGGGTGAAGTTACATAAAGTCCCAACAAGCTGAATTTCTGTGAAGTTGTTCAAAACATAATTATAAACAATGTCTCCAAGTTCCCCATCATTCCCGTTTAAGGAAAAAATTTTATTCAAGGTCAAAGGTCAAAAAAATGAGTTTTACGCGATTTTCAGCAAAACGGTAAGTTTTATCATAAAAGTACATCAGACAAAAATTGTAGATCATAAAATTATCTATAAAAATGTATCAATACTTTTTTCTTACGAGCCACCGTTTCTAAGATATAACGATTCAAAAAGTTATAAAAGTTGTTATCGTCATAATATGCATGAGTACGCCACGTATATACATCTAGAGTTGTTATATTTTATATATATATATATATATATATATATATATATATATATATATATATATATATATACATCTTAATATATATAAATCTCGTGTCACAATGTTTGTCCTCAATGGACTCCTAAACCACTTAACCGATTATAATAAAATTCGCACACCATGTGCAGTTCGATCCAACTTGAGAGATAGGATAGTTTAAATCTCAAATTATAGTCGCAATTTTAATTTATTGCTAATTATTTGTCTGTTATTATTTGACCCTTTATCGTTATTTGATGACATTGGGATGCGTAAAACACAGAAATCTACCATTTACAATTGTTTTGAAAAAGTAAATATTGATATTAACAACACTAATGCGACATACATCATTGACGGAGGATACTTACTACACCGCGTTGTGTGGGATAGCGAAGAAACATTCAACGTTATCTTAGATAAATACGTTCAATATGTACGTAGACATTTTGGTTCCAGAGTTACTGTCGTATTTGATGGCTATGATGATTGCACGAGAAATATCAAAGCTGCAGAACAACGTCGTCGAACTTTAGCAACATCTTCATCTTCTGATATTTTATTTGATGAACTTATGACAGTCCCAACCAGTCAACAGAAATTTCTTACAAATACCCACAACAAGTCTCGGTTCATTTCAATGTTAAAAGAAAAGTTTACGGCTGAAAATATATTGGTAAAACAAGCTAATAATGATGCTGATGTATTGATTATTGAAACAGCAATAGAGCAATTCAATTTGACAAATACAACTATTGTTGTTGGTGAAGATGTTGACTTACTTGTATTACTCACTGCTCGAACGCCAGCTGAAAAAACTATTTTTTTCTTAAAACCAGGAAAAGCTCAGCATCAATCAGATATATATTCATCAAAAACTTTATTAACTTTTGTAAAGTGTCAAGATCATGTACTATTTTTACACGCAATATCTGACTGTGATACGACATCTGCATTTTACAGGAGGGGTAAAACAGCAATTTTCAAAATGTTTGAAAAACAAGATTTAATTCAATGTGCTGAAGTTTTTAAAAAGACTAATTCAACTCAACAAGAAGTTATTACCAACGGCATCCGCTTTCTTCTTTCTATGTATGGAGCTCCTAAAAAAACTACCTGTTTAGATAAGCATCGATATGCATGTTTTGTTAAAAATACTAAAAATAAAAAACAAATTCAATTAGCTTGTCTTCCTCCAACCTCAGTTGCTGCTCACCAACATCTTTTTCGAGTATATTACCAAGTTCAAGTGTGGCTTGGTAATCAGCTAGACCCTACAGACTGGGGTTGGAAGTTGGTCAACAATATATTAGAGCCAGTTCAAACTTTACTTCCACCTGCGCCGGAAAAACTGCTGAACACTATTTTTTGCAACTGCAAAAAGGGATGCAGTGCTAAATGTGGTTGCAAAAAAGTCGGACTGTTTTGTTCTTTGGCATGCACAAATTGTCAAGGCCGGTCGTGCTCTAATATTGAAACACAAACAATGGAAGATTCGTTTGACTCCGACGAAGTATCATGCGATACATCGCTATTGGCGCAATTTACTTGCATCCAAAATGAAGATGAAGAAGAAGCAGGAGGAGAAGAACAAGAAAAAGAAGATCAAGAAGAAGAACATCAAGAAGAAGAACAAGAATTTGAAACTTACGAATAAGACAAATAAACTTCACTTTTTTTTAATTTACATCGCTTTTATCTTTCACAATTTTTGAAAATTTCCGTTATTTTGCAATAGTTTTACATTAAACAGGATCACAACTGACCGGTGGAGTAGGCCTACTGGGGAAACCACGTTAAAAAAAACGCGCTAAGTACACTACCTCATAGGTGGCGTGGAAACGTGTGCATATTATGACGATAACAACTTTTATAACTTTTTGAATCGTTATATCTCAGAAACGGTGGCTCGCAAGAAAAAAAGTATTGATACATTTTTATAGATAATTTTATGATCTACAATTTTTGTCTGATGTACTTTTATGATAAAACTTACCGTTTTGCCGAAAATCGCGAAAAACTCATTTTTTTGACCTTTGACCTTGAATAAATTTTTTTCCTTAAACGGGAATGATGGGGAACTTGGAGACATTGTTTATAATTATGTTTTAAACAACTTCACAGAAATTCAGCTTGTTGGGACTTTATGTAACTTCGAATGTCTAAATTGACCGGACTATAAGTACACTACCTCATAGGTGGCGTGGAAACGTGTGCATATTATGACGATAACAACTTTTATAACTTTTTGAATCGTTATATCTCAGAAACGGTGGCTCGTAAGAAAAAAAGTATTGATACATTTTTATAGATAATTTTATGATCTACAATTTTTGTCTGATGTACTTTTATGATAAAACTTACCGTTTTGCCGAAAATCGCGAAAAACTCATTTTTTTGACCTTTGACCTTGAATAAATTTTTTTCCTTAAACGGGAATGATGGGGAACTTGGAGACATTGTTTATAATTATGTTTTAAACAACTTCACAGAAATTCAGCTTGTTGGGACTTTATGTAACTTCGAATGTCTAAATTGACCGGACTAAACACAGCGGTATCATGAAATAAAGCAAAGTGACCGTGGGTCACTGTGCATTGACAACGGTACTAACCTACCGTCAGGTATCGTCTTTTGTTTGGCCCTTATGCCATAAAAAAGTAGTCATAAATGTTGTTTGTGTATGGTGTAAAGTTAAACTTTAAAAAACGGCTACTCGCTACATTCACACATAATATACAAAAATATACAAAAGTTCGAGTTATACCAGTTTCAAAAAGCAAGACATTGAAAACGACCAGGTGATCTCTACTAACTTTTTATATGCAATGACATGTAAATGTGACTATCCCGTTGTTGCAGACAATATGACATAATATTCGAAAGAATGACAAAATGGCATTTACAAATCGATCCCGTATTCTGGATGAGCAAAAGCTATCAACAACAGAAGCATTTTAAAAAGCTAATTTTAGAATTTAGTCTTGGAATTATCAAGTATAGTATGGACAAACTTAAAACTTTAGATGACCACAATAAGAAGATTATTTTGAATGTGGATCAAGATTCGGTGAACAATACAGAACTGAGTGTGATAGATAAGTTTATATTATGTAAAGAAATGAATCAAGACGACCTGATAAAGGAAACTTTTACAATATTTACAACGGTAAGTCATACCTTTACAAAATAGATTAGATTTTTTTAATAACCTGCCAAAGTGACTCTACTCTGTCTGATGGAAAGCATGAACAGAATCCAAGAATTGTGGTCACCATACTCATTGTGAATGCTGATATTATGGAGTGATAGTATGGACACATGGACACAATAGCGGCCTAATGAGATGCTTTTTCATGCCTCACTCTTGACGGTAAAAAACATGAAAGTCATCGTGGCAATATGAAGCTCACACATTTAACACGATAAAGGTCTCGCACTCACCAACGAAACACGCCAGCACGGATGCTACCGCTTCAGGTTGATCTTTTATAAGAGGGTAGTACTAAGCCGGTCAAGTCAGTCTGTTCGTTTAAAATCACCTTATAAATTTTCTTTATTGTACACCAACAATCTTTAGTTTCATTACAAGAAATACATCAAGTTAATGAACATGTAAGAGTAGCGGTATTATTGTTAAAAAATAAGTTATGACAGGCAACCTCTCGATAGACAAATCTACTGAAAATAAACGAGTGTATGGTTAGTTTTAGTGTGGAATGGCAAAAAAAAATACAAAAATATTTTTTACATTTTGGCAAAAGCTAATAAAAGAGTATAAGTTACCTAAATAAAATATATTAGTTATGAAGTAAACACTTCTTAGATAAAACAATGTTTTATAAACGTACCTTGATAACCTACGGAATTCAGATACGAATACGAAATTCTCTGTTTCACTTCGTAAAAAACTGTCATAGAATTACTAGTAGATCAACATCCATTCATTTACATAATCTGTCATTACCCATTGATGGTAAATAGGTACATGAATTTGTGTTGTAAAAAAAATTGTAAATTGTTACAGAGTCAGGAGGCATCGGCCAAAATAGCTTCAAGTCTAATCCTCATGATGGCGTACCATCCAAATTGTCAGGTAATTATTTCTCTAGCTTCTAAACGTGTCTAAATATTTGTAATGTACGAAATAATCAGTATCGTCCACCGACCTTTTTCTCAAACTAGAAGCCCTACTACCTGGGAATTATTTTGCAGGAAAAACTGTACGCTGAAATCAAAAGGGTGATAGGAGACGAAGACAGAGCAGTCTCTGACGATGACTTAAAGCAGATGCCATATCTAGACATGGTATTTAAAGAAGTGTTACGATTATTTCCTATCGGTGTTATGCTACAAAGAATCATAAATGAAGATATCAAAATCAGTAAGTTTGTACCGCCTAACTATAAACACGAGCGAACCCAATTTCAATCCACCTGTTTATATATTTTTAAATTCCATGTACTCTTATTACTCTTTTATTTTATATTCAAATTAACGGGTATAATCTGCTAAAGTACTAGATTTCTACATTTTACCTGGTTAATTCGTATATTAACGGACTGTTAAATCGCGGCAGACACAACATATATTTTTCACTTTAATGGATTCTAACAGCTGATAAGTTAATTTACGGACATTTAGTGGCAATACAAAAAAGTTAGTATAAATAAATCGACGTGAGAACTTTAGTTGCGTAATGCAGGATTAGTAGTTATTGGTTGCCTGTAGTTTAGTGGCTTCAATATTTAGGTATGGGTACAAACAGTGTATTTTAATTATTAGGATATTCATAATTTTGAACACATGTACAGCAATTCGTACGGAATTAATTTACTACAACATATAAACTCACATACAATTACGTTTATGTTCCTTTAGGGTTAAGGAGAAAATTAAGGAATGAAAAATACCTACATTTTACTACATACAATAAAAATATATATTTTGTGGTTTATAACAGCTCATCATAATATAAGAGCGTTGAAGTCAATGATATTTTTTTATAAGTTAATAAAAATGAATGGTGTCGTGTGACACCAGGTAGGAACGAAGTTCCTTCGGATAATGTGGAATCGACACAATTTGCAAAAAAAATCGTGCTCAATTTTATGTAGGTTTTTTTGATTTTTCTCTTAAATTTTGCTGATTAGTTTTTATTTAAGTACAAGAAAGTATTTAGGAAATTCAGTATTTTAGGAAATAAAATAATAAATTCCTTAAAATAATAAAATAGCACACATGACGCGCTTTCGCGCCTGCGCACGTCTCATTTAACGCACTTTTATTTATATTATTTTATTCCACGCACTTTTTTCCACAGATTTATTCCACAGATTTATTCCACGCACTTTTTCCACTTACGGTTTTACTATCATATTTTTTTCCGTTCGGTCCCGCAGCGAAATCCCTATCCCCTCCAAGCCTGCCGTAAGGAACTTCGTTCCAATAAGTTAATTATTTATTTTAGTGCTTATTCAATAGATATTTACTGTGAAATTTCACATAGCTACTTATTTAATTTTTATGTACAGGAACTTGCACACTGCCAGCGGGTTGCTCGTTCGTAGTTCCAATCTTTCATCTACATCGCGATTCTCGCTTCTGGGACCGACCGAACTCTTTTGACCCAGAACGATTCACTCCAGAGAATATAAAAAAACGCAATCCTAATTGCTACCTCCCATTTAGTTGCGGACCAATGGACTGCTTAGGTAAATTTCTATGCCTATTACACTACTTAGTGCTATTACAATTTAACTGCATTAGTTAAGCTTATATTAACTTCTTTATGATACGACAAAGAGGGTTGTGGGCACCAATTTTGCCTTTTTTTTATGTTTTCAATATAAAAGCAAAAAAAGAGTAGACGTGTCAGCTAATGGTTAGTGATTATCAGGCCCTTTTGATTGCTGCCCTTGAATTCATATAATAAGGGGTTGGCCTTGGCCTTTTAGTAAAAGACCATAGAGTATTTTATTACATATACAAAACAGATTTAAGTGACGTAAGGTTTACACTTACTCACTCGGTGCAACGAAAGTCTTGTTTGACATCGGCTTTCTGTGAGGCTGTGGCGGAACCTCGGTCTGGCCGGGCTCTTCCAATAATTTATAGTAGATTAGCATAAAAAATAGTTCTTGTAATGAGTTCATAAAGTTGACAACATGTTTAACACATATCTACCGATCTATTTACAGGAAGATACTTTGGTACTAAATTAGTTAAAACAATATGCATAAGGATTCTACGGGAATTTGTTGTATCTTCACGAGAGACCTACGACGACATGCGAGTGATTATGGCGATATCGGCTGTGACTCTAAACGGATATCGTGTGTTTTTACATCCAAGAAAATTGATATAATGACAGGGACATTTTGGTGGTTGGTTACAGATGAAGTTGAAATTAATGATAAATAAATATTATCCTAAGATGTTATTTTGCTTTCCTTTTAATATACCAACTTAAATTAAAATGATTGTATGCACCAGATTTCAATTCATTATAAAAATCTAATATATTATTTTAAAATTATTAAGCCATGGATCTAACTAACTAGAAAGTTACCATTATACTGAGTATAATATACCTACAAATCAAAGATAATTATATTAAGATTCATATTTTTTCAATCTTTAAAAAAAAATGAAACTGATTAAGTAAAAGTAGTACATAGCAGTAGAAACGAAACTGATTTTTTTATTTAAAGACAAATTAGCAAGCCTTTTTTTTTGTTAACATATGGAAACCCCTTCGGGCTGTCACCCCACTAGGGTTTACGACGGGGTAGTGTGTCGGAATCGGACCGACTAAAACCACACGGTGTGCAACTCTGTGCCTGAGATAGGAGATCCGGAAATAGCTGCTATTACGACATCCAGATCTCTGCTAGCGCCTGCCCTCTACCGCGGGCACTATCTACTCGCGGCTGGTCACTATAGCGGATGGAGGGAAAAACCCGTCCCGACCACTTGCGGCCATACTCAAGGTGACATGAGGCGCTGGTACGCACGCCTCTGCCGCCCGGTTTGCCGGAGGCGAATTGGGTCCGAGTGGAGATCGTCCTTCCTGCCATTCTCTGCCACCTCCTTCCATGAAATTACGTCTTCGCAGAAGGTTGCGACCGCAGTAAAACAAGTGTCGCAAATGGCCATGAAGCATATGACGATCGGTAGCGAGAGATCTCCTCTAATGACTACAGTGAGGATCCCACGCTGCGCCGCCCAGACAGAACAGCTCGCGTGTGCTGAGCCGTGTCCGAGCTTTTACAGTGAGTGGCTATTTACCGAAGGAAGTGTAATAAATAAAGAAAAAATCCGTGATTTGATTTTAAGAAATGCTGAAAAAAATGTTTTCATTAACATATCTTATTACGGGTAGATTTTTTTTTAGTGTTGTGTAATGTGTGATTTAGTTATGATGTTTTAAGGTAATTAATTGTTTCAAGTATCATGGACAAACTAATTGGTTTGTTTTGTTGCATAATTTAAACTGAAATTATGTTTTTGTGGGAAAAAGATCTTTTATTTAAATGAATGATTTAATGTTTCTTAATTAAATTATCTTTTTCTTTTGTTTTAAAAAAATATAATGTTCACATTACTACTTATACTTTGCCGCGGGTGACTTTACAAATATCCATAAAACAGACACAAAGGACGCCCAGACTCAGAACAACAATTTGTGGATCACACAATATGTTTCGCCATGTGATGTTTGAAACCACAACCCTCAGGGCAGTAGAGAGCAGTGTGGCAATCGCTTAACCCATTACGGCATTGGTGCAGTCGATATGTTTAATTTGGTACATGTAAATATTATTTAAGCATAAAATTTTTATCTGCTGAAAAACGAGAATCATTGAAAAGGAATCAGGAATTGAAAAATATTTTAGTTTTAAATATTTTTTTAATAAGGAAGACTAACTAAAAATTAAAGGTTTATTTGGCTATATAGGATCACGTACTGATAGCTGATCACGTTGATCATCACTTTTAAATGTTAAATTTACGACGGACGACCCCAGACGTTCAGCTAGTAATATATAATTTGCATACACATTTTAAGCAATTTTATGAGCAGTTTGGTTTTTACAATAATTTTAATTAACGCAATGTTAAAAATCACGGCTCAAATATTATTGTGTGCAAACAGGTACGTGTTCTCATTTTAAAAGCAATTATTATTTATTTTATTTTTCAATCTACATAGTGATTGAAGCTCAAGTTGTATCAAGTGTCAATAAGCCTGATATTGTAGTAATAGATCAATTAGAGCGCCGCGCAATGATTGTCAATATCGCCGTTCCTCATGACGATTCTCGTCGTCGTGAATGTTGAAAAAGAAAAACAATTGAAGTATCTGTCTCACGAGATCGCCGATATATGGAATGTGGATTCGGTGAACATTGTCCCGATAATCATATTTGTTCACGGATTTATAGCGAAGAACTTTTTTTTTAACGTGTGGAAACCTATCGAACCGTCACCCCATCGGGGTTTACGGCGGGATAGTGTGTCTGAATCGGACCGACTAACACCACAAGGTGTGCCACTCTGCGCCTGACATTTGTGGGATCCGGGAACAGCTGTTATTACGACATCCAGATCCCTCCTAGCGCCTGCCCGCCGACGTACGGCACACGCGGACGTCACCTCCTCGCGGCTGGCCACGATAGCGGATGGAAGGGAAAATCCGTCCCGTACACCTGCGGCCACACTCAAGGTGGCATGAGGACCTGGTATGTGCGCCTCTGCCGCCCGGTTCGCAGACGGCGAATTGGGTCCGAGAGGAGATCGTCCTCCTAGGCCCTCTCCGCTGTCTTCTTCTGCGAAATTACCTCTTCACAGAAGGTTGCGACCGCAGTAAAACAACTGTCGTTACCAACCTTGGAGCGTATGACGGCCTGTACCGAGAGATCTCCTCCAATAACTGTAGTGAGGACCCCACGCTGTGCCGCCCAGGCGGAATAAACCGCCAGCGTGTGCTAAGCCGAGTCCTCACTGCAGTCGCAGTGGTGACAGGCGGGACTCAATTCCCTCCTGACGACCGAGTGCAGATACTTCCCGAAGCAACCGTGCCCGGAAAGGATCTGCGTCAGTAGGAAGGAAAGGGTCCCGTGCTGCCGCCCTGACCACTTGGCAATGACCAGCTGGAGAGCCTCTACAGCGGCAAAGCCAGCACGTTGAGCCTCGAGCAGGGACTACCAGCGAGCCATCGTGGCTCGACGAGTGGCCTTTCGCCACTCCCCCGGAAGTCAGCCGTTCGCCGATAAACTTCGGCGAGCACTTCCGCCTCCAAATCCCACGGAGGAGTCCCCAAAGGGCTGAAGCAGCGCCAACTAGCTTTGGAGAAAGCAGTCAGAAGTGCTCGTCGAAGAGCCACCTTCCGTCGAGGATCTGAACCGGTACGAGGACCGAATTAATTACAATGTAGGCGCCGGAGGGTGGACCACGACGGGGCCCATGGAACTAAAGGGCCTCTGTCTTGTCCAGGGCCACTAGCCTAGTGACTAATGTGTCATCCGCGTAACAAATTACGCCCAACCCGGGAGGAAGACGACCTCGAATGGATCAGTCGTATCCCATATTCCACAGGAGCGGTCCAAGGACAGACCCCTGTGGAACACGGCACGACATGGGCCGCCGCCTCAGAACACCATCTCGGTCCTCGTACATGACGGTAGGCTCCTCAAGATAGTCTGCCACAAGCCGCTTCAGGTACTCTAGCACCCCGTGGTTTTGGAGTGCTTCCCTGATGCAGCTAAATAGCAGACTATTAAATGCGTTGGCGATGTCTAAAGATGTCGCCAACACCACGCGCCACAGTTCACCGTTTCTTCGGTAACGGCCCTCAGGCGCAGCACGGCATCGACCGTCGAAAACTAAATTGGGCGTCCAATAAATCGGGGCCCACCTCGCAGAGGTGCCGGACGATGCGGACAGAAAGTATCATCTCAAACAGTTTACCCGCCTCGTCCAGCAACACGATGGGCCTATAGGCCGCTACCGATTCGGCAGGCCCTCCCGACTTCCTTAATAGGACTAGCTTCCCACTTTTCAGCTCTTAGGGAAGGGTCCGGACGCCAAGCTAGCGTCCAGGACCTCCCTGAGGCGGTCCGACATGTGTTCGAGGGCTCGGGCCAGCACTTGGGCAGGTATCCCGTCCGACCCGGGGACGGTGTTCTTAGAGCGGATCTGTAGAACAACCGCCTCTATCTCCGATTCCCTGACAGGCGGAACATTGTCCTCGTTCCCCCTGTCGTCTCTGTCCATGAAGGCCATCGACGGGGGTGTGTGTTCCATCCGCTGTGGGAAAAGGCCCTCGACCACTTCCTGCAGGAAGCTGGCCTGGAGTGTCTCTGTAAAAGGGGGAGGCTGACGTGCGTAGCTTTGTCGCGCCACACGATAAGGGCGACCCCCCAGGCGTAACGATCGAGACCCTCCAGCATCTCCTTTCTTTTAGTTTCTTTGGCGCGGCTTAGAGGTGATCCGAGAGCGTCTCAACCTCTTCCAAGACGCACCTGCTGTCGCACGTACGTGTGGTTGGCGGAGCCTCTGTTTAATAAACAGAGGCCCACCGAGGCCACTCACTTCTCTACGACCTCGCCCCTAGCGTCCGTTCTGGGGGAACCCCATGCCATGGATTTTGCGTTGAAGTCCCCCAGCACTAGGACGTGCCCAGACGTTAGTCGCCGTATCGAGGTTTCCAAGTTGTTAAGGAAAACCTCGAAGTCGCTCACACCCCGGTTGGGGGAGAAGTAGACACCATATATGGTGATCCCCCCCACTCAACAGCAACATCATATCCAGTGCCCTTGTCTCTTAGCGACAAGAGTAGGGAATGAGCCGCCGTAGAGGCAACGACTGCCACGCAGCCGTCCCGATCACCCAACAAATTCGGACGGGGAGGAACGTAATGGGGCTCCGTAGCTACGGCAACACCGATCGACCACTGTGCCATGGTTTGCAGGAAAAGGTCCTGCGCTGCGGCACAGTGGTTCAGGTTCGTCTGGACAAGGAAGTTGGAGACTGGGTCCATTACTTGAGCGTCTCTAAATCTCCTCCATGGGCGACGATATCAACACACGAACGACGTTAGAAGCAGCCTGGGTTGACTGGCTAGCCCCTGACGCTTGCCAAAAATTGCGGGCACTGCTGGGTTTGCAGCCTCCCTGCCCAATCTGGTGATTGGCGGGCTTGTCACCCGCCGCACACGCCGAGCAGTCAGGGGCGGCAGAGCACTCTGCTGCCTCGTGCCCCGGTCGACCGCAGAGGAAACATAGTCCACTGTAGTCGAAACAACTCACGGCCTTGACGCGTATATGTCCCGATGCCAGACACTTAAAACACCTCATTGGTCTCACCGCTAGGACTGTAATCCTAGTGTTCACGAAACCAATGGGGATCTTGCCATAGTCGCCCAAGATTTTGGCCGACGCTATGGGACAACTGATCCACACAGAGTCAAGTCCCCCCGGACCAGGGCGGATGGTGGCGACCCTGATGTAGTCCGCGTTGCAGCCCGTCTTCTCGCTAATCGCAACGCGGACATCTTCGGCCGTTACAGAGTCATCCAGGCCCGAAATGCGCAACTCTGCACACTTGGTAGGCCTGGCGATCTTCACACCATCCGTGGCTGCAAAGATTCCCCTCACTTTCTCGGCGAACCTGGAACGGGGAACTCGAGGACTAGAGCTCCCGTCTGAGCAAGGCGCAGTTTGACCCCTTCAGTCCCGAAATCAGTGGCGAGACTGTCCCGGGCCTTCTTAAATAAGGCCGCATAGGACAGTCCGCCACTAGCCACCTCCGGTGTTACGGCGACTACCACAGCCGCGTTTTTAGGCACCTGCAGTTGGCGCGGCTTTTTCCCGGTAGCCACTGCAACCGACGGTGCCTGCGGGGTAGAGGCTGCTTTACGGGCAGCCTTTTTACCCCGCTTTCGGGACTTCTTAGTCCCCCCGACTACCTGCCAACCATCGGTACAAGGGGCAGATGTTGAGGGAGCACAGGTGGAGGTGCCAGGTACAGCGGCTGGAGTGAAGAGCGGAGGGACCTCCACTCTAGCCTTTACCGCTGTTGTAGACCCTAACCTCGGTGCAGGCGTCCTGGTCGCTGCCTTTGCCACCCGTCGTGCCCTCGGAGCTGTTGCGAGAGCAGCAGGCACCGACGCTGCTCCCGCATAGGTCACGCGACCGCCCACAAGCGCTGACGGTGCCATTGCAGCCTTGGGTTTATGCGCCGCGAGCGGCGGCCGAACAACGGAGGCCGGTGGCAGCCTCACCTCCAAACCAGCTAGACGCCCATCCATCATGCGTCATACTGAATCCGTAATTTGGCGCAGATGAGCATCAGGAAAGCCACCGAGGTGCCATGAGCCATCTTCTGCCGAACGATGCGCCCGGCATTGGGCGAACTGAGCGCTAAACTCAGCCACTTGCCCCGTCAGGCGATCGTTGGCCGCCTGGAGACGAGCCACGTCGCCGATGAAGGTATCCACGAACCCCGCAATAGCGGAAGAGGAGTCCTTAAGGGTTCTCACAAAAGAGCCCTTAAGATTACTCGATTTGTTGGCCACTTTATGAATAATGGCCACCGCCACGTTCGCTCTCTCCTGCATGGACGATGATATTTGAGGAACTGAATCCCTCACCATCGGTTCCTTTATTTTTAGCAGGAGATAAGCAATTTCCTTCTCTGCCAAGATTTCGCCGTCTGCCCTGACCCGTCTATAGGCTTCCGCCTTACAGAAGACGGAGCCTGACGGGGCTGAGACCGGGGTTCGTGACCATCCTCTATGGCTGCTTGCTACCTTAGGAGGTAGAGGACGACCTAGGTAGGAGGACCTTATCTCCTGTAATGTATCGTTCTCCTCATCCCTGGAGCGTCCGCGTTTTCGGTTGTCACACAGCTCCGTCTCCATAAAGTCCAGCACTTCCGTCCTCGCACTAGAGGACGCAGTGGATTCGGAACGTAAACGTTCTGATGTTCTTCGGCTCCCAGCAGCTATAATGGCTTCTGAAAGCCCCACCGAGATAGGCGTTTAAACCATTACGTCTTCCATGTTAGACGAAAAGTCGTCTGCCCTCATATTACACTCCTTCGTACTCTTCTTCTCCTTCTGCCCTTCCTTTTTATTTATATATATATATATATATATATATAGACATATATATATATATATATATATATATATATATATATATATATATATATATATATATATATATATGTAGACCTACGAGATATATATGTATATATATATGTATATATATATATATAGACCTACGAGAGGTGGAGAACTAAAGGTCGACCCGGGCAGAGATCCCCCAATACCCGGGCAAGCGTACATTTATGCCTAACCGAGGGGTCCGCAGGTGCCTCGATTGGGGGTGCGCTTGCAACTGAACTACCCATCAGCCATGCATTCCCTGGTCACGCACTAGAACACGGGATTCGGGGTAATTTTTATAGAGATTTTCTTCCTCGCAGTCCGGGCGGCTAAGTCAAGACCCTCGTCCCCGATAGAAATCGCGAGACATAACCACGATACTATTTTCGGGACTAATATATGCCGACGGCGGCAGGGAGACAACGTCTCTTGATGCTTGCTCGGTGGCAGTGTAAGTACACACCGAGCCCGTCCTTCTTTTCCATCGCTGAAAGCGGAGGAACTCCGACCCGAAAAATGATCCCACCTTGGTGATTATTTAACGACCTTTTCGTCCTCATTGCTCCGAAGAGCGAAGAGCTAACAGAGGATCTGACAGACACGCCCGCTCTGTTGGACGAAGCCTCAACCGAATGACCGAAGAAAACGGCCTTCTCTTTGTGCTAGAATATTAACTGTTGGCGGTGATGCCAACGTTCCCAGGGTACTCCACGTGAAGGCTTTCTAGCCCAGCACCCTGATTTCATTTTATACTACGTTAAAGTTATATAAGAAACTAAAATGTAAAACCCGTTCACAGGCCCGCAGTGGCGAAAACACAGAAAACTAGCGGCACCTAATTATGGTAAACGAGCTATAGAGAGTTACAACAGCATATTTAATAAAGAAATAGATTTTTTGCTGGAGCAATTAAGAGCGATGCCCTTTGAGCCATTTGATATATACAAATTAATCGTACGATACACAAGCTACATTGTTTGCCGTAAGTTTTATACCTATTTTTGTTTTCGTAATATTTTCATGATTCGTCGTCACATGAGGTGAAAAGTTTTGAGGGAGTTCTGCCCCTTAAAAATTTTGAGGGGGCAGAAGTCAAGAATGTATGGTGTTTCTCCTAAAAACCACACCATGGATTGATGCCAAGCTTCCTATTCTAAATAGCCGGAACATGTGATTTCAGATATCCGGTTGGATCGCAGGTTACTGCTGCCTCTAACTAGGTTCTATCCCGGAGGAAGTCAGAGTCAAATTATAAAAATCCTTATTAAATTAAAAAGTTTAATTAAATTCTTCCTATTCCAATTGCTCCCTATTCCATAAAAAAAGTAGTTAGAAAGGTAGTTTGTGTATTACTATATCCTGCAAAGTTAAATTTTAAAAATCGGCCATCTGCAACCTTTATATATTTTGACTTATCATGATACAAAAACATACCTAAGTTCGAATTATACCAGTTTCAAAAAGAACAAAACATTGAAAACGATCAGGTGATCTCCGCTAATTTTTAATATGCAATAAGATTTAAACATGACTATCATTTTGTTGCTGACAATATGACTTAGTATTCGAAAGAATGATAAAATGGCATTTACAAATCGGTCCCTTATTCTGGATGACCAAAAACTATCAACAGCAGAAGCATTTTAAAAAGCTAATTTTAGAATTTGGTCTTGGAGTTATCAAATATAGTATGGACAAACTTAAAACTTTAGAGGACCACAATGAGAAGATTCTTTTGAATCCGGTTCAAGATTCAGTGACCAATACGGAACTGAGTGTGATAGATAGGTTTATATTATGTAAAGAAATAAATCAAGAAGACCTGATAAATGAAATTTTTACAATATGTACATCGGTAAGTCATAACTTTACAAAATAGATTAGATTTTTAATAACCTTCCAAAATGATTGTACTCTGCCTGAAGGAAAGCATGAACAGAATCCAAGAATTGTGGTCACTATACTCATTGCGAATGCTGATATTATGGAGTGATAATATAGGGACCCACACTATGGCGGCCTAATGAAATGCTTTTTCGCTCGACGACGTAATAGACATGAAAGTCATCGTAACAATGTGAGGTTCACACACTTAACACGGTGTCGCTTAGGTTGGTCTTCTGTGAGAGGGTAATACTACCCAGGTCAAGTCGGTCCATTCGTTTGAAATCACCTTATAAATTGTCTTTATTGTGCACCAACAATCTTAAATTGCTTTATAAAAAATATACCAATTTAATAAAAATGTACGAATGGTGGTATTATTGTTAAAAAGTGAATTGCTACAGGCAATCTTTCTATGAATAAATCTATTGGAAATAAACGACTCAATGGGCAAAAAAATACAAAAATATTAGTTACATTTTGGTAAAAACTAATAAGAGTGTATAAATTACCTAATAAAATATATTAGTTTTGAAGTAAACACTTCTTACCCAAAACAGTATTTCATAAACATATTTTGATAACCTACGAAATACAGATCAAAGAATTTTAATGATAGTTAATCCTTAGTTTCACGTCGTTAAAAACTATCAAGGAATTACCAGTAGATCAACAGCTATTAATTTACATAGTCTACTATTATCTATTGATGGTAAATAGGTACACGAATTTGTGTTGTAAAATATTGTAAATTATTACAGAGTCAGGAGGTCTCGGCCGTAGTAGCTTCAAGCGTAATCCTCATGATGGCGTACCATCCAAATTGTCAGGTAATAATTCCTCTGGCTTTTAAATGTGTCTAAATATTTGTAATGCATGAAATAATCAGTGCCATCCACTGACTCTTATCTCTAATTAAAAGCCGCACTACCTGGGGATTATTTTGCAGGAAAAACTGTATGCGGAAATCAAAAGGGTGATAGGAGACGAAGACAGAACAGTCTTTGACGATGACTTTAAACACATGCCATATCTAGACATGGTATTTAAAGAGGTGTTACGATTATTTCCTACCGGTGCTATGATACAAAGAACCATTAATGAAGATATCAATATCAGTAAGTTTGCCACGGTCTCACTACGAACACGAGCGAACCCAATTTCAATCCACCTGTTTATATGTTTTTAAATGCTATGTACTCTTTTTACTCTTTAATCATTAGGTACACGATCTATTCGGAAATGGGAATTCAATAAATACAGACATACTTACTTTTAAAAAGTATATGTTGCGGAGTAACGGTAGTATATCTCTTCAACAAAAGAACAGAATCTTCCAATCAAGCAAGTTGACCATATCTCCTGGAACGTGACCAAGTGGTTTATAATAAGTTGTATATGATATTATCGTTCAAATATGAAATGCTGTGAATTAGCTAGATCGTATGCAAATTACCGGGCATAATTCGTTAAAGTTCTAGATTGCTACCTTTTACCTGGTTGATTCACATATTAACGGATGCTCCACTGTTAAATCGCGGAAAACACAATATATATTTTTCACTTCAATGAATTCAAATAGCTGATAAGTTAATTTATGGACATTAAACGGCAATATTAATTTTAGTTGCGTAATGCAGGATTAGTATTTATTGGTTGCCTGTAGTTCAGTGTCTTCGGGTAAGAGTATATAGTATTTAAGTATGGGTACAAAAAGTGTATTTTAATAATTATGATATTCATAATTTTTAACACATTAACAGCAATTCGTACAAAATTAATTTATTACAACATATAAACACACATACAATTACGCTTTATGCCTTTTATGTAGGTATGCCTTTAGAATTAAGGAGAAAATTAAGGAATGTAGAATACCTACATTTTACTACATACAATAAAAATATATATTCTGTGGTTTATAACAGCTCATCATAATATAAGAGCGTTGAAGTCAATGATATTTTTTTATGACTTAATTATTTACTTTAAGTGTTTATTGAATCGATATTTACTACGACATTTCACATAACTACTTATTGAATTCTTATGGACAGGAACTTGCACACTGCCAGCGGGTTGCTCGTTCGTAGTTCCAATCTATCATCTGCACCGCGATTCTCGCTACTGGGACCGACCGAACTCTTTTGACCCAGAACGATTCACTCCAGAGAATATAAAGAAACGCAATCCTAATGGCTACCTCCCATTTAGTTGGGGACCAATGGACTGCTTAGGTAAATTTCTATGCCTATTACACTACTTATTGCTATAACAATTTAACTGCATTAGTTTAGCTTATGTTAACTTCTTTATGATACCAAAAAGAGGATGGTGGTCATCAATTTTGCCTTAATCTTATGCTTTCCATCAGGCAGATTAAAGTCACTTTGACAAGGATATCGTGTGTTTTTACATCCAAGAAAAAACACAGTAGACGTTTCAGCTAATGGTTAGATCACTAACCACTACCTATCCACAACCACTATCAGGCCCTTTTGATTGCCCACCTTGAACTCACATAATAACGGATTAATCTTTTAGTAAAAGACCACAGCGTAATTTATCACTTATACAAAACAGATTTAGGTGACGTAAGGTTTACACTTACTCACTCGGTGCAACGAAAGTCTTATTTGACATCGGCTTTCTGTGAGGCTGTGGCAGAACCTCGGTCTGGCCGGGCTCTTCTAATCACTTATAGTGGATTAGCATAAAAAATAGTTCATGTAGTAAGTTCATAAAATTGACATGTTTAACACATACCTACCGATCTATTTACAGGAAGATACTTTGGTAGTAATTTACTTAAAACAATATGCATAAAGATTCTACGGGAATTTGTTGTATCTTCACGAGAGACCTACGACAACATGCGAGTGATCATGGCGATAGCGGCTGTGTCTCTAAACGGATATCGTGTGTTTTTACATCCAAGAAAATTGATATAATTACAGGGACATTATGGTGGTTGGTTACAGTAGGAGTTGGAATTAATGGGGGTGGCCCTGGACAAGGTGGAGGCCCTTTTGTTCCATGGGCCCCGTCGTGGTCCACCCTGCGGCGCCTCCATCGTGGTCAATTCGGTCCTCGTACCGGTTCAGGCCCAGATGAAGTATCTGGGCCTGATCCTCGACGGCAGGTGGCTCTTCGACGAGCACTTCCGACAGCTTTCTCCAAAGCTGGTCGGCGCTGCTTCTGCCCTTGGGCGACTTTTGCCCAATCTGGGTGGAGCTAGCGTCGCGACGAGACGGCTATACACGGGGGTTGTCCGGTCAATGGCGCTGTATGGTGCACCGTTGTGGGCGGCGGCTCTGACCGCCCAGAATAAGGCTCGCCTCTGGCGCCCTCAGAGGATATTGGCAGTTAGAGCCATACGCGGTTACCGCACCGTATCGACGGAGGCGGCGTGCGCCTTGGCCGGAACTCCCCCGTGGGATTTGGAGGCGGAAGTGCTCGCCGAAGTTTATCGGCGGACGGCTGACTTCCGGGCGCGTAGCGGCATACGGCCCCCGCCTGAAGAGATACGTGAGTGGCGAGAGGCCGCTCGTCGAGCCACAATGGCTCGTTGGTCGTCCCGGCTGGAGGCTCCACGTGCTGGTTTTGCCGCCGTGGAGGCTCTCCAGCCGGTCATCGCCGAGTGGGCGGGGCGACAGCACGGGACCCTTTCCTTCCGACTGACGCAGGTCCTTTCCGGGCACGGTTGCTTCGGGAAGTATCTGCACTCGGTCGCCAGGAGGGAATTGAGTCCCGCCTGTCACCACTGCGACTGCAGTGAGGACTCGGCTCAGCACACGCTAGCGGTTTGTTCCGCTTGGGCGGCGCGGCGTGGGGTCCTCACTGCAGTAATTGGAGGAGATCTCTCGCTACCGGCCGTCATGCGCTCCATGGCCGGTAGCGACAGTTGTTTTACCGCGGTCGCAACCTTCTGTGAAGACGTAATTTCGCGGAAGGAGGCGGCGGAGAAGGCCCGAGAGGACGATATCCACTCGGACCCAATTCGCCGTCGGCGAGCCGGGCGGCGGAGGCGCGAATACCAGCGCCTCATGCCGCCTTGAGTGTGGCCGCGGATGAACGGGACGGGTTTTCCCCTCCATCCGCTATAGTGGCCAGCCGCGAGGAGGTGACGTGTGCGTGTGCCGGACGTCGCCTAAATGGAGAGTTTATCCGCAGATGGCGCCCGCGAAAGTAAACCCGTAAACCCCGGTGGGGTGACGGCCCGTGGGGGTTACCACACGTTAAAAAAAAAAAAAAAAAAGAAGTTGGAATTAATGATAAATAAATATTATTCCGAGATGTTATTTTGCTTTCCTTTTAATATACCAACTTAAATTGGTTGTATGTGCGAGATTTCAATTCATCATAAAAATCTTATAAATTATTGTAAAATTATTAAGCCATGGATTTAACTAACCAGTAAGTTTCCTTTATACTGAGAATAATATACCTACAGATCTAAGACAATTATATTAAGATAATAATCCACATTTTACCAATCTTTTAAAATATGAAACTAAACAAGTAAAAGTAGTACGTAGCAGTAGAAATGAGACTAATGTTTTTTTAAAGACAAATTAGTAACCCTTTTTTTTGTTAATATGTGGAAACCCCTTCGGGCCGTCACTCCACCGGGTGTGTCGGAATCGGACCGACTAAAATCACACGGTGTGCAACTCTGTGCCTGAGATAGGAGGGATCCGGAAATAGCTGCTATTACGACTTTCACATCCCTGATAGCGCCTGCCTCTACCGCGGGTACTATCTACTCGCGGCTGGTTACTACATAACGGATAGAGAGAAAAACCCGTCCCGACCACTCGCGGCCATACTCAAGGCGGCAAGAGGCGCTGGTATGCACGCCTCTGCCGCCGGTTCGCGGGCGGCGCATTGAGTTCGAGTGGAGATCGTCCTCCTGGACCTTCTCTGCCATCTCCTTTCCAAGGTCGCAGCCTTCTGTGAATTACCTCTTCACAGAAGGCTGCGACCGCGGTAAAACAAGTGTCGCTACCGGCCATGGAGCGTATGACGACCGGTAACGAGAGATCTCCTCCAATAACTGCAGTGAGGACCCCACGCAGTGCCGTGCAGTGAGTAGCTATTTACCGAAGGACGTATAATATTTAAAGAAAACCCATGATTTGATTTTAGGAAATGCTGAAAAAATGTTTTCATTAACATATTTTATCACTTTTAGATTTTAAGTATTAACGTGATAAGTAAGAAAAGGAAAACTGGAAACAAAATTTTTTCTTTTTTTACTGTGTGGAAACCCCCTTGGACCGTAACCTCTGCCGGGTTTACCGCGGAATGATGTGTAGGAATTGGACCGACTAAAACCACATGATGTGTCACTTTACGCCTGAAATAAGAGGGATCCGCGAACAGCTGTTATTACAACGTCCGGTTTTTCAACTGGACATCATTTTTACTATAGTTGCTTTTTATGGGACTTAAAATGGAAAAAAAAACAGTTAATTATCTATATGTTGCTCTATGTCGATGCACCCAATTTTTAGACATAATGATGAACATGTACCTCTGCAACAACTGATTTATATTTAAATTACGTAAATAAGATCAAATCTCAAAATTTTGTACTAAACTCAAATGGCTACCAATACGCTTTCGCCGGCATTTCATTCTCATTTGGTGAAAAAAGTGTTCCATTTCATACTCCTACACTCCTAAGGGGCAAGGTTATTGGTGTCAAACTAGGATATATATTTCTAAATAAATATACTTAAGTATTTTTATAAATACACATATTAAGGACAAGCTGTGCCCGCGACTTGGACCGCGTGGAATAGTGAATTTGGCTGTATTTTTTGGATTAATCTTTTGGTTTGTTTTGGTTCGTACACTGTCGTTTAGGTAGTTAAAAAATATACTTTACAGTAATGCTGCTCTGTACACGATGTTAGACGTGTGGCAATCGGGGATGGAAGCATACAGGCTACTAGGATTGCTAACATGTGACAAAGCCACATATAACTGACCGTGCAAAAAGCAGCTAATACTTGGGTCAACACCTACAACTTTTAGCGTCTGACCCCAATTGGGCTTTATTAATCGTCGTTGCAATACATAGGCTCACTGGAAACTGGACTCGTCTAAAACTAAATAGAAAATTGTATCACCTATTCCACACCCTGTTAAAATCTCTGCTTCTGTTAGATTTCGTTTTAAATAGGTAACTTTTAATCTGGTACTCTTGCAAAGTTTTCGCGGACTAATATTTCTAAGGAGCATTATGGGTCACCGACTTTTAATTTTATTTTATGAGCTGGTATTCCAGGAGCATTGAGGGATTCTAAAAATTCTAGCTGGTAGATTCTTCTTCTTCCATAGCTCTGTTAATGGAGATGTACTCTACGCTATCCTCCGAAACAAAGCTCAAAATTTCAGCGTTTATTGCTGCTGTTTGGTCGTTTCGTGGAGTTAAAATAGCTCTTTCGCAAAGCCTGGCATTTTAACAAGTTGGTATTTACGTTGCGTTTCCATATAGAGATGATATGAGGTATCGCATTAATGAAACTTGGCAGCATAAGTTTTCATTAAGAATACATTGTTCCTGCGGGTACACTCCGTTTAAATTCGCTGCTGGAGATCGCAAGCAGCAAATTTAAAAATTCTTGAGCATTTTCGTTGCCTCCGATTTGTGCTCGCATATTTAATGTCAAATGCAAAGGGATAATGTAATGTCACAGTCGAGAACTTTTTAGACAGGTTCTGACTTCACCAGCCCTTGTTCCACGTGGTATTACAGGGAGAGTCTGATAAAAATCACCACAAAAAAAGTATGGTCATGTCACCCATGGGGTTGGTCATTTTGCTTGACAACACGCAACGTTCTGTCTACTGCTTCAACTGCTTTTCGGTTTACCATTGTGCCCTCATCCCAATTAATAAGGCTGCAATCACGAAGAACCTTAGCTTCATCGCTGTTTCTAAAAATGTTACAAACAGAGCTTTCTGTACGGTCTAAGTCGATCGAAAATTTGAACATAATATGGCAGTTTTACCTCCTGGCAATAAAGTGGCTGCTTTGCCCGATGAAGCGACACCCAGCGCGATTTTTTCTTGGCTTCGTACCTTCGCTAAAATCACTTTGATGAGAAATGTTTTACCCGTTCCACCGGGAGCATCTATAAATAGCAGTTCTCCCAAAGGACTATCAACGCTACGACAGACCCGATTAAATATTAAACGCTGTTCTTCAGTTAATCTCGATACATCACTTTGTATAATTTCGGCCAGACGTAGGTCTGGATCATAATTGATTTTCACCGCGTAATCTCTATTAATACGTTCACCATTAAATCATGACTCGGGCAAACCATATTGAGAAATAGGATTACTCTCTATAGATGTAACTATATCTTGAATAGCCAATAAACAATGATTCCAGTAACTTTCACGTAATCTCTCAGTAATTGGGTTGTCATCATTTAGTTGTGCATGCCTGCAAAAGTCCTCAGCTAATTTGGTCAGATACTTATGCCATAACTGTGCAGCATCAGAAAGTACACAGAACACCAGCACGACTGTAAACAAATGACGCAACCGCTGAGGACTTTCGCTAATACTTGCTTCGGACAGCATGATCCCAGTGTTGATCCCCATCCAGTAAGTGACGTGCCCGGCAAGCCGCTTGGTATGTAAGGTATACGGTATTATCCACCTTTCGGAGCTCGGCAAAAGAAGTAGGCCCTCGAACAACGTGTAGAAGTAGGCGCAAGTAAAAGCATTCGGAGTTATTCGGATGCACCGTATAAACACTACTAATGACGTCATCTTTAAAAATACCTGGGTCACCTTCTGCAGCTGCTCCACGTCTTCGTTGCTTATCATAGGTATAATATGATGGAACTTCGTTGTATGAGAGTGACTTAGCAAATGCGTCTGTTTCGTAAAGATTAAAGAAAGCGAGCGGAGTGGTTCATCTTGAGTTTTCTAAACGTTTCGTTACATTATCAGGGTTAAAGTACATCCTTTGTCCACCTTGAAGATGAGCGTCAAGATGGATAGCGGGTGGGTATCTTTTGTGAATGGAAAAACTTAAAATACACCAAACTGCCTCAGAGAAGCTAATATATGAAACCTCGTAACTTCATCGTTATCATTATTAATGAATCCCACAGTAGCCTGGTCAGAGCCCTTGTTCACATATTTGTAAGTATATTTTATGGATTCGATATTGTTACATGCTTTAACATTGATGTGAGCTTGAAAGTTTCTTGATAATTTAGGTGAATAAGGTACCCCTCATCTATTATTATCTACATCTATTGATATTGTTTTGCTCTGAAAGTGCCCGAGTTAAATTAAAAGAGCCGCCATGAGCTTGTTTGAATGAGTTTATGAATGCAACCCGAACGATGCGATGCCTGCTACGCAAGCGGGGTGGGGCCACAGTGATCACCCGACAGCCTGATTTTTAAGAACGAGAGAACCAAAACAATTGATTGAAGAAATTCAATCGAAAGAGTGATCAAGGTGCTCATTATTTTTTCATAATAAAGAGAAGATAAATAGCAAAAGTAGCACTATAATACTATTAAATAGTTTGTGTGTTACTGATTGTTTTAACGTGTTTCGACAATGAATAATAGTAATAAAGATGAAAAAAAGAAATTATCTGGTTATCAGAATTTAATAAGGAAAAGAAAACAAGAAGAAGAATGTGATAAAATACCAGAAAAATAAGTAAATATTTTACGGCTCTACCATTCACTTCCAAAGAATCATTAGAGATAAAAACCAGTGATTTTATCGATGAAGGTGTTGTTAAATCTGGTTCAAAAAACGCTTCATGTAGTGGTATGTAGTTTATGTAATTTCCATACAAATAAATATAAGTTTAGTCTGTTCGTGATGTCAAGATAAAAAAAAGTACTTTTCTTTTTAATTCCTGTCAATCTTTTCTTAATCTTCGAAACGCCTCACCGATTTTGATGTGGTGGATAGATGTCGTGACTGTTTTATTTCATACAATTAATCGCTGTTGGAAATCATGGATTCGATTCCCACAAGGTGTTAAAAAAAATTGTGTTTGTGTGTATGTGATATGTATTTATTTGCAGAAATAGATATAATAATGGTATCTCAAATTCAAATTTAAAATACTATAAATCACTTTTGCACGTCAGTTGTCTAATACCCATAATTACAAGCCCTGCTTAGTTCAGGACTAAACGGCTGGGTTTAATTGTCGAGAAATATTCATTTATTTATTTATTTATTTAATTTATATTTATTTTACATAATTATTCATAGATAGACAAATGAGTTTATTCAGACAAGTAGATTAGATATGTACGAGCAATATTATGTTTTTGTTTGTCTGCCTTTAAGATGATGCCGCCGAAATTACGTCCTTGCCTCTGCCTGATACTGTTGATACACCATTGTCACCGCCAAGACAATTATCATCACTAATATCAACTTTTTCCAAAAATTACCCTGGTCTCTGGCCAGAAGTTTTAAATGCTACTTTGATCCAGTATTTAACAGAAAAGCCGATTAAAGAAATGAAACAGTATAATTTGCCGCGTGATTCTTCGGAGCGAAAATTTTCCGAGTATTATTATGAAAGGCATTTAGGAAACGGTGAAAAGTATCACAGAGAGTGGCTGTTGTATTCAGTGTCCAAAAATGACGTTTATTGCTTCTGTTGCAAGCTGTTTGAATCAAAACATAAAAATAAATATTGTGAGGGAGCTAGTGATTGGCAACATCTAGCTTTGTATTGCAGCACACATGAAAAAAGTTCTACCCATTTAAAAAATGGACAGACTTGTGTCAGGCTCTTATAAATAAAAACACTATTGATAGTGTACAACAAAAACTTTTAGAGGTTGAAAAGCAGCGCTGGTACGATGTAATCAATATACGTGGTCCAGTTTCTAAGTACACAAAATATGGCTTTTCGTGTCCAAAGCAACAAATTATACAATTGTAACCATGGTAATTTTTCAAAATGTATTGAAATGTTGGGAAAATTCAATCTTTCAATGACTGAACATATGTATAAGACGCGTAACGAATGATTGGGATTTCAAAATATGCCGACTAATCTTGGAGATATATAACAATGAAATAATTTACATACTCCGTAACCAAATTTTACAATTTATTTAAATTAATGCAAAATGAATAAATATTTTTCACTAACACTGGATTGTACTCCTGACGTTTCACACGTAAAGCAAATTAGTATTATAATAAGATTTGTGAATTTTAACACAGAAACTAGAAAGTTGGAAATAAGGGAGCATTTCCTAGCCTTCTGCTCAATTATCGATACAACTGGCGGTGGATTAACGTCAAGGCGCAGCCTTGTCTTCGCGAGCTGCGCTTTGGTGATGACGGTCTCGATGAGTGGTACCATGGACAGAGATCTGTCGATAGTTATCACCAGGTATTTGACGGTCGGGGACCACGGGATGTCTTTACCCATGAAGTGGATAGGAGGTGGGTAATGTGAATTACCAGTCAGCAACACCTGGGTTTTCCCGACGTTGCACTTTAGCCTCCACTTATGAAGCCAGTCTGGGAGGGCTTCCAGGGTGGGGGCAAGTTTTAGTGCTGCGTGGTTGGCGTTTTTGGAGCTGGCTATGTATGCGGTGTCGTCAGCGAACAGCACCAAATTTACACTTCCCACCACCGGTATGTCGGTATGTGGCCATTTCGTCAAGGACGTAGGTTAATTGTAATGTAGAGGAGTGGCCTCCACGGAACCCGAACTGTTCCTGCCTCGACTGGATGTGGCAGTTCATGGGGGTCAGCAGGAGCTGCTCAAACACTTTGGACAAAGTAAGCAGGAGAGTAATGGGCCAGTAATTCTCCGGTCTTTTGAGATTCTGCCCAGGTTTTGGCAATACATTTACCTGGCCCAGCTTCCAGATGGTCGAAAAATGGTCGGTACTGAGAATGCCGTTGTACAGCTGCGTGACCGTAACTAAGACCTTCAGAGGAAGACGGTGCAACGCCGAATTTGGAATTCCGTCCTCTCTGAGAGCCTTTCGAGGGTTTGTTTTCCTCATCATTTCGGCAATCTCCTTGGGTGTTGTGAGTTTTGGAGTGATGTGGGATTGTTGTTATATGGAGGCGTGGTATCACCTTACGGCTTCCACAACTTCCTGTGCAGCAATGGGATCGGCAGCGTCAAGTGAGGTGAATTGTGCTTCGAGACTACGTGCCAATGTTTCGGCACGGTCTTGAGCCTTGAAGCGTGGAAGTCCATCCTGACCTAGCAGAGGTTTGACGGGGCTGGGCTCAGCGGATAATGATACCGCTAAGTTCTACTACGTGTTGGTACAGTTAGAACATCAACAAATGCAACAGGCTCATCAGGTCCAGCAATTCCAGCAGCAATAACAACAACAGCAGCAGCAACAGCAACAGCAACAGCTGCAGCAACAACATCAACAGATACATCATCAATAACATCAGCAACAGCAGCAGTAGCAGCAACAATAACGACAACATCAGCAGCAGCAGCAGCAACAACAACAACAACAGCCACATCAACAACACAATCAGAATCAAATGCCAGCCAACCAGCAAACCTCGGCCTCAACAGGGATACCACACGCATATAGCGACCCCTGCAGCCTGGTTATCCTACGGCCTCATCAGTATCTAGGCACAGCACACTGCACCTACGGTCCACATAAGCTGAGAATCTCTCTCCCGTCTACGCAGCAGCCGACTCACTGGAGCACTTCACCGCAGCACCGCGCACCGTATACAATCCCGACTCACTGGGATCTGCGGACATAAGTCCCGACTCACTGGGGACACTTCACCGCATCACTGCGTACCGCTTACAATACCGACTCACTGAGATCTGCGGACATCAGTCCCGACTCACTGGGGACGCTTCACTGCAACACCGCGCACCGCATGCAATCTCGACTCACTGGAATCTGCGGATTTCAACCCCGACTCACTGGGACTAGCGGCATTCAGATCCAACTCACTGGAACTAGCGGCACTCCGTTCCGACTCACTGGGACTTACGGCACTCAGTTCCGATTCACTGGAACTGCTACCTCCTGGCACTGGCACGCTCCACAACAGAGCATACAGACAACTTATGTTACCATGGATACATCAGGCGCATCTCCTCACCCTAAAAAACCGAAGACTAGACTATCACCAAGAAAACTACTCAACTACTAATCAACCATAGTAGCTAGACCCGGTTTCAGCATGGGAGTGATGTGGCAAGTCACTGGTTCGATTACCGTCTGGGCCCAAATAAGTGTGTGATGATCTCAATGATCCACGAGGTACAGAATCATCCGATGTGCGTCATAACGCGTGATGTATTCGGTGTCAATAGGCCACGGCTAAACTACCGGCGCGTCTATTGTTCCGGCGCCCGAGCAACAGGAATAGAAGTCGCGCGACTATGTTCACTTAATGCTACCTGAGTCCCACTCCGCAAGAGCAGTGTCGGGTGCAATATTTATGTAAAAATACCTGTGGCTGTAAATGAAATCTTCACTTTCTTACTTGCATAGCAACAGCAGTTTACCTTTACCTCGCTGCCTCAATACTACCATCTCATATACACTACATCAGGGGTGGCCAACCGGTCGATCGCGACTGTTAGTCCAGTCGATCGTAGCCAGGCAATTAATTATTATCAACAACTGTAGCACCGTTTTATAACCTTTTTCAATCGCTATTCCATCACGTTAGTTATGCTCTATTCTACGCAGTATAGTGTTTTATTTTCGGCACGCAATGACGGCACGTGTGGGATGCGGCGGAGCGGTGTGTGTCAAGTGTCAATCCGTCCCGTGTCACCTAACAGGTCGGTCAGGTGACAGTTGACGACATTGACTTCTGGGGTTACGACGTTTCGAAGATTACCGGTGTAAATCACGATTAGACTTTGTATCACGCAAGCTTCATAGTTGTTAACGTACGTTATGGATAAGTGGTTGAAAAGAAACACTCAAGCAACATCAAGTAAGGAAATAAATGCTGCTGAAGGATCATCAAAGAAAGTAAGTTAACATTTTTGATGTTGTTACTACTGCGGACCTCTTAATAATCCTACCTATACTAAAAGAATCACGAAATTTACATGAAAACTATGCAAGTACAATAATAAAGTCAATTGTTGCCGAACATTGAGTAATACCTACTTGCCGCGCTAATGTTACTGACCTCCGAAGCGCTTCACAAAGTTTTCGCGCCCATATTACATCAAACTATGAGTTAATATGGTGCATTGGTGGTTGTCTAATTTTTGAAGTGTGTTAAAACAATTATTATTTTAAGTACTAAGTTATTAATTCTTTTAATCAACCGAGTACTTAAAATAATTATTGTTTTAATTACTAGCTAGTAATCTTAAGTAAACCTAGTAAGTGGGTGAAAAACTTGAAAATGTTCATTCGCTAACTTTGTTAGGAAATTAATTCTCATTAAACTGAATATTTCTACTGTTGTACATTTTACTCTTACTATTTTTAACCGACTTCTAAAAAGGGAGGATGTTCTCAATTCCGATGTTTGTATTTTTTTTTGTTTGTTTGCGCATAACTTCGTTGTCTGCCAACCGATTTGGAAAGTTCTTTTTTTTGGAAAGTACTAAAGGAAAATGTTTCTCAATTGGTCACATAGTCACCAAGTCGGGATCTGATGGCGAAATCGAGGGAACTCTTCAAATTTTATAGGAAAACGTACAGCGATTTTTAATTTACTATTGGAAAACGGTTATTAAATTGTACTTGTACTACTTATTATACCAACTGTGTTCCTCATATTTTATTTTTATTTTTTGCAGATTCTTGATAAATGTGCTACAAAGAAAACAAAAACTTATCACTATCACCAAGAATTGGAATTGGACTACTTCTTTACTATGGTGAAAGAAAAGTTTTGCTGCCTAGTATGCAATACATTCCTGGCAATACCCAAAAAGGAAATTTAGAGCGACGTTTTAATACAATGCATAGTAAATATCAGACTGACTTTCCACCTAACAGTGAAATAAGAAAGAGTAAAATGGAAGCATTGAAATCACAATTCAAAGTCCAAGAAAACATGTTTTCTGGGCCCTTTGAGCAAAGTAAAGCAGCAACTGAATCTTCTTTCCGAGTAAGCTATATAATTGCACAAAGTGCAAACCTTTTTCCGATGAGGAAAATACATCAAGTAAATCTTCGAAGAAGTGTCAGATTCGTTGTTCGTGAATTTCAAAAATAAAAACGATATTAAAAGAGCTGTTGTGATGTGTGATGCGCCGTATAGAAATAATAAGTAAAAACTTAAATGAACAACTACAAAAAGATATTGACCTATGCGTTGCTTTCACGCTTTAATTTGACGAGTCAACAGATATCACTGATACTGCATAATTACTTGTTTTTATCCGTATTGTCTTCGAAGATTTTTCGGCCAAAGAAGAACTGCTAAGTATGATTTCCCTAAAAGGAACAACTCGTGACCTTGATATATTCTCGGAATTCAAAGCCTATATTTGCGAGATTAAGCTACCCTTGTACACTCGTATCAACGACAACTGATGGAGTTCCTGCAATGACAGGTATTTATAATGGTTTTATTGCCCTTTGTCACAAAGACGAAGATTTGCCTGACTTCATTAGCTACCACTGCATAATTCGTCAACAAGTACTTGCTAGTAACAGATTAAATACGAAACAGGTCATGGATATTTCCTTCAAAATTGTAAATTCCATAAAGGGAAAATCCCTCCAAAGGTGGCTTTTTAAACAGCAATTAGATGAAAAGGAACGAGAATTGGCATTGCACACTGACGTTAGGTGGTTGAGCCGAAGTAAGTTTTTGCAAAGATTTCGAGATCTCTTGGAAGAAATAAATAAATTTATTAATGAATAGGGTGACGATTGTCATCAATTGCGTGATTTAGACTGGCAATGTGATATAGCTTTCTTGGCTGATTTTACTGGTAAACTGAGTACATTAAATCTGAATCTACAAGGCAAGAATAAAACATTAATAGAAATGATGAGTTCTATTGCAGCATTTCAAAGTCAAACAGAATCTATGATAGTTGATATAGAGAAGAAAAAATTTGAACAATTTGTAAACATCAAGGATCATATGGAAAAACATTCTACCTATAATTTCATTTCTGAGAAGTATACGACAGAAATTAGGGCAGTGATAGCAGACTTCGAAATTCGTTTTAGTGATTTCAGAAAAATTGAGAAGTTGGTTCAATTTATAAGTTATCCGTTTAATTATGCCATGGATCATAGTGATATCGATGAATTGGTTACAAAATTTACAGATACATTTCAAATGAAGCAAATGATGTTACAAAACGAAATTATTACTCTGCGCTACGACATATTTCTAAAAGCAAGGTCATCCCCGCAGGTCAAGATTTCTGGGCATTGGTTTCTAAAGAAAAATATCCAAATTTGAAAAATGTGTTAAACAACTTCATTCGTCTTTTGGTTAAACTTATTTATGTGAGTCAGCATTTTCCAACTTAAAGCAAACAAAAAATAAACACCATTCTCGCTTGACAGACCCTCATACACTGGATTCTTTAAGGTTGGCAATTTTCAACTACAAACCTGATTATGCTAAACTAGTGGAAAATGCTCAGGCGCAATGCTCACACGAATATATAAGACCCATATAATGTTAAGTAAATTTAAGGAAACGATCTCACATGTGATATGAAAAGAAACTACTAAGACTGGTTAATAAAAAATACATAATTGTGTACTAAACTATGCAGTTTCATTTCAAGAAGTATGTACTTGGTAGATCGCACAGGGTTTCGTTATTAAACAGTAGATCTTAGATCTAACCAAGTTGGCCACCCCTGCACTACATAATGGTACCGGGTTAGGGTTTTCTAATCCTAACCTACATCCAAATCTTCAATGTACAGGAATTATTATTACAATTTTATTATATGTATAGATAAACAACACCCAGTCAGAGTTCAAATGTGAGTACCATTCATATTTATCAGATAATTTTAATTTATGTTTAAGCCGTACTTATTTATTGAAGGCTCAAATGAACGCTACAATATTTGTACCATGTAATACTCGTGATACTGTCGAGTATTTTCATTCAGTACTGTTGTTGTTGTAACAATACGCTATTACCTAAGGGTTGTTAGTGTTGTGTTGTGTGACTTAGTTACGATGTTTTTAAGGTAAGTAATAATTACAAGTATCATGGACAAACAAAATGATTTGTTTTGTTGCAGAATTCAAACTAAAATTATCTTTGCATTGAATGGCGGAAAAAAGATTCTTTATTTGAAGGAATGATTTAATGGTCCTTATTTAAATTGTAGTTTTTTTTTGTTTTGAAAAAGATAATGTTCGCATTAGGAATAAACATATACTACGCCGCGGAGGGCTTTACAAATATCCATAAAACAGACACAAAAGACGTCCAGACGCAGAGCAACAACTTGTAAATCATACAATGTGTTTTGCCATGTGGGGCTTGAACCCACAACACTCAGGGCAGTAGAGAGCGGCGTGGCAACCGCTTAACCCATTGCGGCATCCGTACAGTCACTATATTTAACTTGGTATATGTAAATATTAGTTAAGTGTAAAATTTATCTCTACTGAAAAGGGGAATCATTAAAAAGGAATCAGGAATTGAAAAATATTTTAGTTTTAAACACCTTTTTTATTGGGGAAGGCTAACTAATAAGTAAAGGTTTATTTGGCTATATAGCAATACGCACTAATAGCTGATCACGTTGATGATCACTGCAAAATGTCAAATGTGCGACGGACGACCAGACGTTCAGCTAGTAATGTATAATTTACATACAAATAAGTAATTTTATGAGCAGTTTGGTTTTTACAATAATTTCAATTTATGCAATGTTAAAAATCACAGTTGCTATATTAGTGTGCGCAAACAGGTACGTGTAGTAGATCTTACTTTAAAAACAATGATTATTTATTTTATTTTTCAATATACGTAGTGATTGAAGCTCAAGTTGTATCAAGTGCCAATAAGCCTGATATTGTGGTAATAGATCGATTAGAGCACCGTGCAATGATTGTCGATATCGCCGTTCCTCATGACGAGAACCTCGTGAAAATAGAAAAGAAAAACAATTGAAGTATTTGGATCTGTCTCACGAGATTGACGATATGTGGAATGTGGATTTGGTGATTGTTGTTCTGATAACTATATCTGTTCACGGATTTATAGCCAAGAGCCTCTACCAACACTTTAAGAGGCTCACGTTAGGAGGTCGGATCAAGGGTCTGATGCAGAAAGCAGTCCTCTTTGACAAGGCACGTATAGTTTTTTTTTTCTATATTAAGAGGCTGCCAAAGTCACTCTACTCTGTCTGATAATAAGCATGAATAGAATCCAAGAGTTGTGGTCACCATACTCATTGCAAATGTAAACAATGCAGTATGATGACCTACACTATGGCGGCCTTGTGAGATGCTTTTTCACACCCCGCTTGGGGACGTAAAAGGCATGACAGTCATCGTGACATTGTAAGGCTTATACAGTTACCACGATAACTGTCACCCCTGCATCAATGGGCCTCCGGTCTCATACTCACCAAGGAAACACGGCAACACGGATGCTATCGCTTTAGGTTGGTCTTCTGTGGGAGGGTAGTACTGCCCCGGTCGAGCCGGCCCACTCGTGCTGAAATCAGCGTTGCTCTACTACCTAATATATACTACCCATAATAGTGAAGAGATTTCTGTCTTTGGAATCCTAACCACCGGTGTTTTGTCCCTGTACCCGATATCAGTGGTTTACTATTTTTTATATTTTTAAATATCTATTTCTGCGTTATTTTTGTATATATTTAAAATGTAATTAATATGTCTATAATTTTAATAAAGAGAATAACAATAATGCAACTTTTTATTGTACACCTGATTAAATCCAGAAGTAACTTAATGCTAAAGAAGTACAAGTGGCGTCCTTATCGCCCGTTGGCAATCTCTTACAGGCAACCAAGGGATAGAAAGAAAAACATGAGATGGAAAGTATAAGAATTATATGTATATTATGTATTATGTATTAGTAGTATAGGTGTAGAGTATTAGGTATATTAGAAGTGCGTAGGAAAACGAAATTAAAGTAGTATATATAAATTATATAAAGAAATAGTGACACGTGGTGTGAATTTTTAAATAAATATATACAAAAAAACAACTGAAACTAAGGTGAACACCTTTAGCTAATCGAGTGCAGCACAGTCATGTAACATTGATACCTCCCACGTAATATTCCTTTAGCAGTCTCTTAAAGGCGGTCAATGTTTGCGCACGTCCAATTTCAACTGGTAGTGCGTTCTACAGTCGAACCGCTTGGAAAGAAAAGGAGTGATCGAGGAATTTAGTAGTGTGCCCTGGCACTTTTAATTTTAAGTTCTCTGACGAACTCAACAGTTTGGGATATGTGTCATGTAGGAAGTTAAATCGTGATTTAAGGTAACGTGGAGTGAGAGGATTGAATAGAACGTTTCATAAAAGAGAAAGTTAATTCAAGTTCTGAAATGAACGATCATGTGGAGATCGCGTCTATGTATATGCTTGTATGCAGAAGGTTTTGTGTAAGAAGTAAAATAATGTGCACTCGTTTAGGTTCAGTGAAAGAATGTAATAAATTTGTTACGATACAACATAGTGATTATATAATGTGACTTGCATTAGTAATAATGATATTTTTACGATAAAATTAAGACGCGGTCAGTGGCCGCAATAATCTCTTGGTTTCTTTTTGTGTGTTTTTTTCACCTACAAAACTCCAAACGTTACCCCGATAAAATGTGTTTCAAGATTTTATGTTAACAAATATAAATAAACATTTCGAACATTTGACATACAACGTCATCTAGTTTCAAATTTACCTAAGCTTGTGCTATGACAACATACTATACATAGAATATTACTGCGTGTTTAGAATCTAAGTTCATGTGATTTCGAATTAGCTTTCTAGCACTAATAATCTATGAGCTATAATGTAGACAGACGGACAGACAGACATGACGAAATTACAAGAATTTTGTTCTTGCCATACGGTCTACGGAAACCTGAAATTGTAACTTGAAAAGAGTAAAACCTATGTCATTCCCAATTTGATGACAAATCTTTAAATAAATATTTTTCAATGAAAAATAATGAAATTGGCTTAGGAAGTCAGAACAGCTACATGAATCGAGGTAAAGTATATGTTATTTAAAACACGTTTGTTAGACCGTACTTAACATATGTTTAGCGGATAATCTATATCCTTCGGTACAGCTATCATAACGTCTTTGGCGTGCTTTTGTTTTTATTCTAATATAATTTTTTTAATGAATTAATATTATGAACTTAATTGAGATGTAACTTGTTAGCCAGACGCTAAGGGAACGTAAGGAGTTTTCGCTAAATAATTAAAACTTCTTAACCATTTTTACTACAATCTTCCTATACTTTTATTGCATTAAATGTCTTTTTTTTTACAACTTGAATAGAAAATGACATCGGTTAAGTAGTTAATACGTAGGCGTGAACATTTAAAAAATAAACAACTTTACCCACGTATTTAAACACATTAGGATTAGAATTAATAATCCTACTGGTGGTACCACTTAATGACTCGATGGTATCGTACCAGATAAGACACTAATAATTGAATCTTACGCAGTTTTTTTATTTTACAGAATGTACTGGCCACTGTTCGTAGTAATAGGTGGACTGGCAACCTTTTGGTTTGCCTGGAGATTTAAACATAGGAGAATCATAAAAATTGCACAGAAGTTACCTGGACCGCCCACAATTCCTCTGGTAGGGAATGCCCTTCAGTTTATTTGTAATTCAGAAGGTAAGGACGGAAGGCAATAAATAAGTTACGCATTTCACCCTCAAGACAAAAGAGAAGGCAAGACATTTGGATAAGAATACCAGTTTATACAACGTCATCCTCATCTTATCCCTTTATCAACTTTATTTAGAAATCGGTTCGATGAGTTTTCGTCTATCGCTCCAAACTTCCGTATGTACATCACAACGCAGTGACCTGACGTCACTGCGACGTGGTGTCACACATATATGTTCTCTTTCACACAGTTTATCTATCTTTTCTTGAATCACCTACAATTCTTATATTTGACGAATTTTAACTATAAAATTACAAAAATTATAAATTGGCTTCATGCTTGATGACCTCAGTCGTCTCTAAATGAGTGGATTTAAAAATGAATATAGATAAGACAAAAATTACGTTGAATGCCCATGTCACGCCCACTCCAGTGAGAATTGGAGAATCTACCCTCGAAGTGGTTGACTACTACGTGTATCTAGGACAAACTATCCAGTTAGGCAGGTTGAACTTCGAAAAAGAGTTCAAGACAAAAGTCTTTGACCAGTGTGTGTTGTCAGTGTGTTGTGTGAATGAGGAGATCCGCAGAAAAACCAAGGTCACCAATATTACCAGAAAATCTGCTAAACTTAAGTGGCAGTGGGCGGGCCACATTACACGCAGAAACGATGGCCGATGGGGCTGTAAAGTAAACACAGCATTGGTAGGCCCCCACAAGGTGGTGCGATGACCTGGTGAAGGTCGCAGGAAGCTGCTGGATGCGGGCGGCACGGATCCGGCTGTTGTGGAGAACCTTAGAAGGAGGCCTATAACCAGCAGTGGACGTATTTTGGCTGAGATGATGATGATGATGGTGAAGTAAAATATAAGGGGAGAACTCTTTCATAAAGTCCGCAAAAGGGGGTTTCATTAAAGTGGAAAGTAACTCAAAATAAGCAGCATGACCCATACAACAGAGTAGTATTAGTAAACACAGTGAACATATACACATATCCGATAACTTGGCCCAACGGCCAATTCTCTAAGGTACCAGCCTCCCTTGTCAAGTTGGCGTTCAACAAACGTAAACGTTCTTAAAAAATAGCAAATGTATGGATGATGTCACTCAATTTCAATTCTCTCAATTAATTAAAAATTGATGTCTCTCAATTAATTAGATTGTTATCTTGATTGAGCATAATTAAAGTGTCACCGGTGTTTATACGTTCACTGGACACACTAATACTAATCAACTGTTTTTTGTGTATCAGAAAATAGTTAACTCAGAAGGATCTGGGATCTTGGACTACAGTCCAATTTTTGAGTAGGTGATCTTATTCAACTAAATAAGTTAGATAACATTAAACGAATGTTAATTTAATGGATTAGAAAATAGTAAATCACTTATGTTGTCGTCGTATTCTTCGTCGTTTATTTCAACATAAAGTAACAGGTTACTTAACTACTCAACTTTAGTCTCATTATTGTTAACTTTTAACTCTGCTAGATCATAGAAGTCGAGTACAATTAATCTATAATTATATATGATAGAAATAATAATCTCAACGCCAATCGGATTAAAAACCACTAGAAAACATGCATGCGGCAATAATGTTTTATTATTTTAATTGTGGGCCGATAGATATAGTCTTGAAATATATTTTCTTTTTAGAACTAATCATAGTAATGAAGAAAATGATAGATGAATACGGAGACATAGTGAGGTTTTGGTTGGGACCTGAACTCAATTTTGCAATAAGTAACCCTAACGACATCAAGGTAACATATTTATTGTATTACTATTTCGTATTATCATCGTACATATGTAATGACAATTGGATTAATCATCATCTCAACAGACCCCAACAGTACAGTTTTGGATTTAGACTTGTCCTTAGAAAAAAGCCGTAAACCAGACGGGTTAGTAAAGAGCTTGCTAAAATTTTTCTTTGTTTTTGCAGTTCCGTTATCCTACGTAGTTTGCTCCCTTAGAAGGCTCTTATTACACCCATAATTGAATTAGAGTGGTGACACTCCATATTCTTAACCTGTCACCATACGGATAAACTATTGAGTAGATATTAATTCGAATATAACCAAAGTCTTAATGACAAATTCTTTTAGATCATTGTCAAAAACACTTTCATATGTGTTTGTTTCTTTGTATTATTAATGTTTAAACCTCTTCATAAATAAAGGGAAAAGATAAAAGACAATGACAAGTCTCATCCAGTTTCTATTTTAAGGAGCGTACATTACATTTTCTTTTGCTTTAAACTAATAGTTTATTCCAGATTTTATTATCTAGTTCAAAAACCAGCTTCAAGGGTCCTCAATACAAGTATATGGCGGATATACTCGGTGGCGGCCTATTAAGTGGATCAGGTATGACTAAAGCTTAGCTTACAAATTAGTTACATGATCAACCCCCGGCTGGCAATTAGCAAAAGCAGTTGTAACTACAACCGCTTTCTAAAAATCCTTTGAAGAAACATCCGTAAGGTGCCGGGTGCTGGTCCCTTATTTGTGTAGGGAAATATTGAATCACTTTTGCATTTTATCTAATGACAAAAGTTATTTTTTCTACCTTATTATAACTAAGTCACCATTTTGCACTGTCTACAAGGAATTTGTTGAGCACAACTCTTGGTATTTATTCATCTGGGTGGGGTAGAGCCATTTTGGCAGGTTCTTAAAATAAAAAATAAAAAGTGTTTAAGGAACTCGAGAATTAAGTAGACAATCGTCAAAAGACTTGTGTAAAGTATGGGTTGGTATATGAAAGAAGCATCATAATTATCTCTACATTCAAATCAAATCAGGATTAGTTGTTTAGATATTAAAACATAATACACAGACAGACAGAGAGACAGAGCTCCTTTCGCAATGCAAGCGTGAGCAAGCAATGCTTCAGCTCAACTGGAATGAAACTTCGACCTCAAAGCTTTCAATGAGGTTACTTATGGCTGAGCTCCTGCCGTCTCCTTATTATGTAGGGGAAGATAATCAAAGACAGACAATGTTCATATACCTCTTGAACTACTAGTACTTGTGAATGTTAGTATATGATCGTAAGTTTATTAGCTATTCGCGATTTGCTCCGTCGGCTACGCACTGGTACAATTTTTACAAATCTTCAAAAAAAATCTTTCTTTTTTCTCTACCGTAATATATATGTATTGTGCGTATAAACGTTCCCTTAGTCCTCCCTATTACTATAAATGCAAACTGCATTTAAATCCGTTGCGTACTTTAAAACATGCAAACATACAGAAACTTCTGTTTCTGTAGTGACATCATTTTATACTTTTTTTTTTTAACGTGTGAAACCCATTCGAGCCGTCACCCCACCGGGGCTTACAGCGGGGTGGTGTGTCGCAATCGGACCGACTAAAACCACATGGTGTGCCACTCTGCGCCTGAGATAAGAGGGATCCGGGAACCGCTGCTATTACGACATCCAGAACATCATTTTATACTACGTTAAGGTTATATAAGAAACTAAAACATAAAACCCGTTCACAGGCCCGCAGTGGCGAAAACACAGAAAAATAGCGGCACCTAATTTTGGTAAACGAGCTATAGAGAGTTACAAAAGTGTATTTAACAAAGAAGTAGATTTTTTGATGGAGCAATTAAGAGCGATGCCCTCTGAGCCATTTGATATATACAAATTAATCGTACGATGCACAAGCTACTCTGTTTGCCGTAAGTTTTATACCTATTTTCTATCACGAGGTGGAAAATTTTGAGAGGACAGAAGTCAAAAATATGTAGTGTTTCTACTAAAAACCACACTATGGATTTATGTTAACCTTCCTACTATAAAGAGTCCGAACGTGTGATTTTAGATACCCGGTTGAAGTGTAGGTTACAGCTGCCCCTAATTAGGCTCTATCCCGGAGGAAGTCGCAGACTTTCCTATGGTAGAAGATGTACAAAAATCAGAAAAACCCTTATTAAGTTAAAATTTTAATTACACTATTCTATCATATTTTTTAACTTGTAATATTGTTTGGCAAAGATATTAGTATGCATAGCTTGTTACACACGTACACACAGTAAAATAGCACAAACATTTTTTTTCAGAAACGTTAATGAGTGTTCCAAGAGAAGAGACGTCTAAACTACCTCACATGGAAGAAATTATCGACCAAACTCCTTTGTAAGTAACATTAATGGATTTAGTAATTCTGAACCTTAATTAAAAATAAATCCTGTGATTATAAGATATGGTAAGTTTACAGAAAAAGTTGTTGCGAAATTTCTTCGGCGACTCATAATACAGCGGTACCATGAAATAAAGTAAAGTGACCGTGGGTCACTGTCCGTTAGCAAAGGTACTATCCTACCGTCAGGTACTGCCCTTCGATTGGCACCTATTCCATAAAAAAGTAGTTAGAAAGGTTGTTTATGTATTACTATATCCCGGAAAGTTAAATTTAAAAAATCGGCCACCTGCAAGCTTTATATATTTTGACTTAACATGATACAAAAACATACCTAAGTTCGAATTATACCAGTTTCAAAAAGAACAAAACATTGAAAACGATCAGGTGATCTCCGCTAATTCTTAATATGCAATAAGATTTAAATATGACTATCATTTTGTTGCAGACAATATGATATAGTGTTCGAAAGAATGACAAAATGGCATTTACAAATCGGTCCCTTGTTCTGGATAAGCAAAAACTATCAACAGCAGAAGCATTTTAAAAAGCTAATTTCAGAATTTGGTCTTGGAGTTATCAAGTATAGTATGGACAAACTTAAAACTTTAGAGGACCACAATGAGAAGATTTTTTTGAATCCAGCTCAAGATTCAGTGACCAATACGGAACTGAGTGTGGTAGATAGGTTTGTATTATGTAAAGAAATGAATCAAGACGACCTGACATCGGAAATTTTTACAATATTTACAGGGGTAAGTCATGCCTTTACAAAATAGATTAAATTTTTTTAATAGCCTGCCATAGTGCCTCTGCTCTGTCTGATGGAAATCATGAACAGAATCCAAGAATTGTGGTCACCATACTAATTGCGAATGTTGATATTACGGAGACCTACACAATGGCGGCCTAATCAGATGCTTTTTGAGCCTCGCTCTTGACCATATAAAACATAAAAGTCATCATGGTAATCTGTAGCTCACACATTTAACACTCGCACTTGGTCGGTCGGTAACATAACGGTCTCGCACTCACCAACGAAACACGACAGCACGGATGCTACCGCTTCAGGTTGATCTTCTATGAGAGGGTAGTACTAACCAGGTCAAGTCGGTCCGTTCGTTTGAAATTACCTTATAAATTGTCTTTATTGTACACCAACAATCTTTAGTTTCATTACAAGAAATACATCAAGTTTATAAACATGTAAGAGTAGCGATATTACTGTTAAAAAATAAATTATTAAAGTGTATAAATTACCTAAATAAAATATATTAGTTTTGAAGTAAACACTTCTTAGATAAAACAATGTTTTATAAACATACCTTGATAACCTACCTACGGAATGCAGATCAAAGAATTCTCATTTTCACGTCGTAAAAAACTATCATAAATCTATTAGTAGATCAACACTTATTAAAGAAATCAAATTGGCGGCGTTATTAAGGGTCACTGAAAACTTTAGTAATTCTATCAAAATGGAATTTGGTGTCGACAAGTGTGCAGTCATGTATGTAAAGAAGGCCGCGATTGTAGAATGTGAAAGAATAGAATTTTCAGATTCAACAAAACTCAGATCTCTGTCTGCGACCGAAACTTACAAGTATCTGGGTTTTTCACAATCTTTGAGAACATCAGAATCTGGCGTGAAACAAATGTTACAGGAACGCTTCTTTGGCCGCCTAAAAGAGTACTAAGTCTTTTATCAGGAGACAACAAAGTGCGAGCCTCTAATAGTTGGGTCATGCTGGTTCTGATATATTCCTTTGGTGTACTTAGATGGACTCAGACTGAATTAGATGCCCTTGACAGGAGAGTCCGTACATTACTGATTGCATTCCGCATGCACCACCCACGTTTATCGGTTATGAGGTTATTTATTCCGCGAAAGTTTGGGGGTCGTGGTCTATTAAATATCAAGATTACACAATCGCAAGATATACAATCTCAGAGAATATTTTCTGCAGACTAATGTGGGAGTGTATCGTAACGTAGTTGCTGTGGATACTGGTTTTTCTCCGCTCGCTCTGGCTAAAGAGAATTGGCGCAAACCTGTAGTACTTAGTACTACTGTGCAGTATGGAAGGGTAAAGAACTTCATGGTCGATTTTATCGGGCCCTACACGGGTCTGATATAGACTTTAAAGCGTCGACGTCTTGGCTACGGTACGATTATGGACAAAGTTATCATGACGAATAACTACCGGAAATATATCCTGAAAGGTAGTACGGTTGACATCTGTCGGGTGTGCACCGTCCTGGATAATCTATTAGGCATGTGGTTTCTGGTTGTTCTCGTCTCGCCTACGGTGAGTATTTGTACAGACACAACTAAGTTGCCAGGATCGTACACCAACAACTTGCCCTTAAATACTAACTTGTCAATTTATGTAATTTACGCAGTCTATCATTACCTATTGACGGTAAATAGGTACATAAATTTATGTTGTAAAAAAAATGTAAATTGTTACAGAGTCAGGAGGCATCAGCCAAAGTAGCTTCAAGCGTAATCCTCATGATGGCGTACCATCCAAATTGTCAGGTAATTATTTCTCTAGCTTTTAAACGTGTCTAAATATTTGTAATGTATGAAATAATCAGTACTGTCCACTGACCATTTTCTCAAACTAGAAGCCCTACTACCTGCGAATTATTTTGCAGGAAAAACTGTACGGCGAAATCAAAAGGGTGATAGGAGACGAAGACAGAGCAGTCTCTGACGATGACTTTAAACAGATGCCATATCTAGACATGGTATTTAAAGAAGTGTTACGATTATTTCCTATCGGTGTTATGCTACAAAGAATCATAAATGAAGATATCAATATCGGTAGGTTTTCACCGTCTCGTCGTCGTTTGATCCCAATTTCAATCCACCTGTTTATATATTTTTAAGTTCCATGTACTCTTTACATCCCTTCAATACAAGCAGATTTTACCGAGCAAGCGTGTTGACCATATCTCATGGAACATGACCAAGCTGTTTATATAATAGGAAGTTGATATTATCGTTAAAATATGAAATGCTGTGAATTAGCTATATCATATGCAAATTAACGGTTATAATCCGTTAAATTACTAGATTTCTACATTTTGCCTGGGTAATTCACATATTAACGGATGCTCTACTGTTAAATCGCGGAAGACACAACACATATTTTTCACTTTAATGGATTCAAACAGCTGATAAGTTAATTCAGGGACATTTAGCGGCAATACATTAAAGTTAGTATAAATAAATCGACGTGAGAACTTTAGTTGCGTAATGCAGGATTCGTAGTTATTGGTTACCTGTAGTTCAGTGTCTTCGGGTAAGAGTATATTTAGGTACGGGTACAAATAGTGTATTTTAATAATTATGACATTCATAATTTTGAACACATGAACAGCAATTCGTACGAAATTAATTTACTACAACATAAAAACTCACATACAATTACGCTTGTATTCCTTTAGGGTTAAGGAGAAAATTAAGGAATGAAGAATACCTACATTTTACTACATACAATAAAAATATGTATTCTCTGGTTTATAACAGCTCATCATAATATAAGCGCATTGAAGTCAATGATATTTTTATAAGTGAATTATTTATCTTATTGTTTATTGAATAGATATTTACTGTGGAATTTCACATAGCTACTTATTGAATTCTTATGTACAGGAACTTGCACACTGCCAGCGGGTTGCTCGTTCGTAGTTCCAATCTTTCATCTACATCGTGATTCTCGCTTTTGGGACCGGCCGAACTCTTTTGACCCAGAACGATTCACTCCAGAGAATATAAAGAAACGCAATCCTAATTGCTACCTCCCATTTAGTTGGGGACCAATGGACTGCTTAGGTAAATTTCTATGCATACTACACTACTTATTGCTGTTACAATTTAATTGCATTAGTTTAGCGTATGTTAATCTCTTTATGATACGATAAAGAGGATGATGGCCACCAATTTTGACTTTTTCTTATGCTTTCCATCAGGCAGATTAGAGTCACTTTGACAAGCTGTCATCTAATGCTTAGTGATTATCAGGCCCCTTTTGATTGCTTACCTTGAACTCACATAATAAGGGGTTGACCTTTTAGTAAACTACCACAGAGTATTTTATCACACATACAAAACAGATTTACACTTACTCACACAGTGCAACGAAAATCTTGTTTGACAACGGCTTTATTTAAGGCTGTGGCATCACCTTGGCCTGGCTGGGCTCTTCCAATAATTTATAGTGGATTAGCATAAAAATAATTCTTGTAATAAGTTCATAAAGTTGACAATATGTTTAACACATATCTACCGATCTATTTACAGGAAGATACTTTGGTACTAATTTAGTAAAAACAATATGCATAAGGATTTTACGGGAATTTGTTGTATCTTCACGAGAGACCTACGACGACATGCGAGTGATTATGGCGATATCGGCTGTGTCTCTAAACGGATATCCTGTGTATTTACATCCAAGAAAATTGATATAACTACAGGGACATTATGGTGGTTGGTTACAGTTGGAGTTGGAGTTAATGATAAAAAAATATTATCCTTAGATGTTATTTTGCTTTCCTTTTAATATACCAACTAAAATTAAAATGAAGTTTTAAAAATATAGTAAATTATTTTAAAATTATTAAGCCATGGATCTAACTAACCAGAAAGTTTCCATTATACTAAGTAGAATATACCTACAGATCAAAGACAATTATATTAAGATCAAAACCTACATTTTACCAATCTTTTAAAAATGAAAGTGATCATGTATAGGTAGTACATAGCAGTAGAAATCAAACTAACGTTTTTTTAAAGTTAGCAACACTGACTCAACCAGTCACTTATCGTCATTTTGACTTATTTGATTTGTCACGACGTTTATGTAGGGATGTTGTGAGGTTATGTTTACGAAAGATTTTTATATTTAACCAAATATTTAGGTAGAATTTATTTGCGCATTACCACAAATGATAAGTACATAGAATTTATAACAATAAAAAATATTTAAACATATCGAAATGGCTTCGTGGTCTAGATTTAACAAAATTGCTCTACTGAGTTTAAGCGCAGTCGGTGGAAGCTATGTATATTACAGTATAAATAGTGCTAGTAAAGGAAAAGAAAGCAAGAATAGAGTGTACAATTCCTGGACAACGAATTATACACCCAGTGTTCGATGGGACCAGAACTGGGACCTGTAAGTAATGTAATTTGCATAAACTTTCAATATTGGTCTGCGTTTAAGAAATTTGGATTTTAGAACAGTAGTACGTACTGACTTAAAAGTTAAGCACACTAATATGTTAATAGTATCTGTAAATAATATCTTTTTTAATGCTGCCTATGACTGACTTTTAATAACAAAATAGCTACAAGTAGACAGACTAAAATGAAATATTCTAAGCAGAAAGCTTAGTAACATTCTTAGAATATTTTCTACAATTATTATATATAGATTTAGCTGCATGTACATTTCTACTACTTCATCTATTTAGCAGGACCCACTGTTCAAAAGAACCTTAATTTCTGAAAAAAATATTACAATGGCCAGTATTGCTTATTGACTTTAACATACATTTTTGCATGTACATAAGTATCTGCCTTTCCTATGAATTCCCCTGGTGGACTAGGTCACTTCTTAGAAGGGAGGTTTGAGCCTACTATACCACACTGGTACACTACCAGACGGGTTGGTATAGCATATCAAGTTTGCCTTCTCTTCACAGTGCTGTTTTTCTGCACAATTTACTCCCTTAGTTACTTCTAAGGACACCCATGAGATGAATAGGGATGGTGACTCTTTGTATTCTTAATCAATTACCACATGGAAAAGAAAAACTTAGGCCATATTCAAATGTATATCATATCACACATCAGAAGCCGTTAGCAATCCTCTACTGGATATAGACCTCACCTTCAAATGGAGGTTTTAGCCTTCTGTCCCGTGCTGGTTTATATTTCAAAGTAATTTGTAAATACTACTAATATTCTTTTATATTTTATTATATTATATAGTTACGCAGAAATTTTGTTAGTTTCTCCATTATCAATTTTTGTTTGCTTTTACCAAAGCTCGGCATAAAATGATTTTAAACTATTTTCTTTATTTAATATTTAGATATTGACTTGTGATAAGTCGCGCCAGGCAGTAAGTGCAGCATCTCAATGCTGGTTAAGGGTTGGTGGTGGGTTCGATGATAACTTTATTGCTCGTTTCAGTTTGTCCCATACGTGTTCTATCGGATTTAAGTCCGGGCTGCGAGCTGGCCACTGCAATTTTTGAACACCAACCTCTTGAAGGTAATCATTCACGATGTGAGCGACATGTGGACGGGCATTATCATGCATTAAAATGAATTGGTCATAACCAATAAACCCTCCGAAGGGCACAACATGATCTTGAAGAATTTTTTCGACGTATCGAGTTGCATTTAAGGCTTTATTGACGATGACTAATTCCGTACGAGCATCAAAACTCACGCCATCCCATACCATTATAGAGCCTCCGCCAAAACTGACCGTCGGTGTGGTTGTCATCGCCAAATAGCGTTCCCCTTTCCTTCTCCAGACACGTTGTCGACCATCAGGTGCATTTAAAGGATCCTGCACTCGTCTGTAAACAAAACCCTTGCCCATTGCTCAAAAGTCCAGTTAGCGTGTTCGCGGGCGAAGTGAAGTCGAGCTACTCTGTGCTGTGGGAGGAGCTGTGGACCACGGGCTGGTCTTCTTGCTCTCAAATTAACTTCCTCCATACGTCTTCTCACCGTACGCTCGCTAACATTCACACCTCTGGAGATTTGGAGGCGCTGACGGATCTCAACAGCGGTCAGGAAGCGATTTCTTAAAATCTCTAACACAATAAAGCGGTCGTCACGAGCTGATGTGCATCTTACACCGCCACTACCTGGTCTTCGGGTGTAGCGGCCAGTCTCTTGATACCGTTTTAGTGCATATTGCATCGAAGAACGCGGCACGTTTAGGACGATAGCCACTTCACGATGGGTCAAACCTTGTTCGACTAATGCCACTGCCTGTGGTATCTGACTTGATGACAAATGCATTTTTATGGATCCTAAGGGGCTTTTAGGTGTTTATTAACCACAATAACAACAAAAGTCTTTGTGAAATTAAAACTTAAAATTTTTAGAGCACAATTAAAAACTTCGACTTCGTCGGATTAATGACATGATTTAACTAAACTTTAAAACGCAGACCAAAATGCATTTCAAATTAGTGAATTACCCTCTTGAGATGAACATAAACATTTTTTCTACCCACTTACACGATAAGAACAAAGTTAAACACCCCTCAAAAAATGTTATCGCATGTTATGAGTTTGGCCAAGATTCCGTGCCGGTGAGTATATCAATGGAGGAAGGAATATAATGTCTGTTATCGCCGTCTGCACTGCCTTGAGGACCCATCTTTCTCTATCCCTGACTCTACGTAGATCTCAGGTCTACGAGTCGAATCATCGCGTGCCTCTACCGATCCCATTCCGGAGACTTCGAGACAACTCACATATTCGATCATCTCAGTCAGGCAGCAGATATGGCACGGGAGCAGTTTCCGACCGTCGAGCTGGTTTTTCTGAGCTATTTTAACACACACCATGAGCCTTGGTTGGGGTCTTCCAAAACTGACCACGCGGCTCGAACCGCCCACGCATTTGCTCTCACGCATGACCTCACCCAGCTGGTACTCCAGCCCACCAGGATACCAGACATAACAAGTCAAGCGCCCTCTTTGCTAGACCTACTGCTGACGAGTCACCCAGCGCAGTGCAAAGTATGGGGTCTCGCCCCACTAGGATCCCCCGATCACTGCCTGGTGTCCACTACGGTGCCTCTCATTGCCCCGCCACGACCCGTGGCGACGAGAAGACGGTTATGGCACTACTCGTCAGCAGACTGTGATAATATACGAGATACTTAGCATCCATCGCATGGGCTCAAGGCTGCTTTATAGATAGGGGTCTGTCGCAAAGTGCGTCTGCCATTGCTGGCGAGATCACTGTCGCTATGGAATATTATATTCCCTACAGTGAGGTCACCAGCACGAAGGCCCGCCCCTGGTTCAATCGCGAGTGCACTCATGCTGTTGCACACAAGCAAACGGCCTACCGCGCATGGGCCAGGGCCCGCACCCATGCCCATCCTGATATTGATCGCCTAAAAGCAGCGTATAACAAAGCCACCAGGAACGCAAGAGGGCTTACATTAGAGCGGATGCCCAGCGCATTCCACGGTCTGACCAAGAACTCATCGCACATCCTACGGGTTGCCGTAAGGTCTCGCAATTGGCCAAAATCGTGCCGTCCAATCACTACCAATCCTCGCTACCACCACTGAAATTTTGCGACTCGCCCATCAGCCGCAAGAGAAAACGAATCTGCTTGCTGACCTTTTTGCGGGCAACTCCCAAATCGAGGACCGTAGCGTGCACACGCCCACCATTTCGACCTGCGACGTTAAAATGCGGGATAGTCGTTTCCGGCAAAGTGACATCCGCGCGGAGCTACGGTCACGCGACGTCCTTTTGGAAAGGCAGTGGACCGGACGGTCGTCTGGAAAGAGGCGAATCTCCAACCCATCCCCAAAAAAGGTGACCGCTCCAACCCGGCCAATTACTGATCCATAGCCATCACCTCCATTCTCTGCAAGGTGCTCGAACATGTGATCAATAAACAATTAGTCCGTTACCTGGAAGATCACTCGCTGTTAAATGATTAGCAATATGGCTTCAGACCAAACCGATCCACGGTGATCTAGCATTCTTCCTTTGGGGTGAGGCTGTAGATAGACATGGGGAGTCCTTGGCTATCAGCTTCGATATTGCCAAGGCGATATTGCTTTCGATAGTCTGGCACCGTTCGCTCCTCTCCAAACAACCGGCATTCAGCCTGCCCCCAACCTCTGGAACTGTGTGGTCGCATTTCTACACAAGCGCTGCATTAGAGTCCTCTGCGATGACGCTACCTCCGATTTTCAGCAGGTTAACGCTGGTATACCTCAAGGTTCCGTCCTGTCATCCACACTGTTTCTTCTCCATATCAATGACATGTTGACCCTTAACAATATACATTGCTATGCAGACGACAGCACTGTTCATGGACGATACTATGGTCACCCTACAGCCAAGTTGGCGGACGTTGATGAAAAACGACAAGAGCTTGTCACTGAGCTCGACCGGGTCCTAGGCCGCTTCTCTCAATGGCGTCATGAGAATCTGGTCAAGTTCAATGCCAAGAAAACAAAGGCGTGCGCGCTCTCTGCCAAAAAAGTCTTCATTCCTTCCCCTCCCCACTTTTCAGAACACTTCTGCCACTGTAAGACAATCTCAGCATCCTGTGTATGAATATTCGCAGGGATCTCAACCCGCGAGAGTATAGTGAAAGCGTCACTAAGGCGGCCTCACAGAAGTTAGGTATGCTGAACAGAGTTAGACGGTTTTTCGCGCCTAAGCATCTGTGTCTTCTTTATAAGACCCACGTACGCTCCTGCGTGGAGCATTGTTCTCATCTCTACGATGGATTCCCGCAGTATTTGCTGGACGTTTTGGATCGGTTACAGCGGCGAGCAGTCCGAGTTATCAATAATCCCAAAGTCACTAAATCCCTTGAATCTCTGCAGTTGCGAAGAGATGTCGCCTCTATGGCAGTAGATAGAAGTATCGCCTCTATGGCAGTAGATAGAAGTATCGCCTATATCATGGAGAGTGGTCTGACGAACTCTTCCAACTGATCCCCTCCTCTCCGTTCCTCTACAAGACAACTCTTACTGGCCTTAGAAGTCACCGTTTCAGAATGGTAGACATACGGAACTCATTACCATGGCATGTGTTTCCCTCCCACTACCATCTCGGGTCCTTTAAGCGAGGGCTGAAAAAGCATTTCACTAAACTGCCATAGCGTGGGGCGCCATACTGCCCTGTCTTCATTCGCAGTGAGTATGGCGACTACCGTTCTTCGATTCTATTCATGCTTTCCATCATTCAGAATAGAGTCACTTTGGTAGGTTGCTGTAAAAAAAAAGTCAAACCACATTATTTGACTTATTCCTTTTCTAGTTATTTGCTCACCTGAGGCTCTCCTTAGGACTTGCCTTTATGTTCAGAGAGATGAAGAAAAAAACTGATAGGTTGATGGAGTTAGATTTAGCTGTACTTCCTGTCTCAGATAGTGAAAGAACAACTACAGTTGTTGAAGGAGGCCAGGTTGACATACCCACATATCAGTCTTCTAATCAGAGTGACCAAAGTGGGGCACAAGCTAATTAATTATCATCCAAATTTTTTTAAAGACTACTCCCACATTAAGAATATCCTGTGTTGCCATTACAAACATTCATGAAAGAGACACAAACACCACCATCACCTTAGAACGACAATTAGGGAATTGTTTGATGTGAGAATTGAACCCACAACATTCAGTGTAGTAGGAAGCAGCGTAGCGACTGGTTAAACTACTATGCTGTCCCTGAAACTAATATCTCAATTATAATTATCTGTTCTTTTCAGTGTAAATAATTAATTAATGGTTTTACAGCCGGTCACCAGAATCTTTGGTTAACAAAAAGAAGTATATGAATGATGAAAGTGATGACAACAAATATAATGAGAAGCTAGAGAGTGTCAAAAGCAGATCCATCAGACATTTGATACTGATCCGTCATGGACAATACCACATGGATAGGAAAGGGGATAAAGAGAGAATTCTTACTCAATTGGGTAACTTTTAAAACTAAATATAAAATGCTTATTATATTTGTATCATCTGCAAATATTTGTTTCAAAGTTTGGATGTTTTTTATTTACAAGTTCTGATTAGTTTGAAACTAGATGACTTTGTGTATAATATGTGAATATTTCTTATTATTATTTGCTTTTATTATAATTAGGACACACTCATAGTACCCACTTACATTCTTATTTTTTTTAAATTTTATCCCACTCCTTTGGTTCAAGCTCATTCATATGAAACTCGAAAAAACCCAAGGTCTCTCTTAAGAATATTGAGTACTTGACGAGAAACCTAAGAGCTTCCCCTGCCCTGTGATGAAGCTTTAAATTTTAATGATAACCCTGAAGGCCGAGTAGTATGAATAAAACATATTTCTCTTAATAATATTTCAATGTTTTTCAATTTCTATGCTTTGAGATGTGGTATCAAATAAAATTTAATTATTGTTTCTTGTCTTTGGTTTAATTAAAAATGTGATTAATACCGCATCAGCATCATGGGTGTGTGGAATAATTGTGCCAACAGAATGTTTCCACTGAATGTTTTGTTGTGTTGTTTATTGAGAGAGATTCCACTATTTACATTTATTTTCAGGTAGGTTGCAAGCTGACATGACAGGCAAAAGACTGGCAGCTCTGAACATCAAATGGGATTTATTAGTGCGTTCTACCATGACCAGGGCTCAAGAGACTGCAGAAATAATTGCAAAGCACTTGCATGTTGATCTACCAGTAAAAGATTGTCAGCTGATCGAAGAGGGTGCTCCAATACCACCTGAGCCACCTGTAGGACATTGGAAACCAGAGAAATCAGTATGTCACTTGCATTCTGTATTGATTGATAACCAGTTTTTAAATTTGCCTATTAACAAATTACGTATGGGTGCGAATGTCTTGACTGTTCACTTGCTTGCATTGTAATTCCTCTTTCTAATTTGTTTGCAGCATCGCCTACAGATAGTGTTTTCATTACTGCCTAAAAAAATTAGAGTAATATTGCATTAATTGTGAATGTTCCAACAGATTTCAAAGTATATAGGTAACGTTCCAATCCTCCAAGTGACATTAGTTCTAAAAAATCACACGTCACAGCGCATTATTCGTTTCTTAACGGGTCATTTATATTTACTTTTTATAAATAGTTTCACAATTCGATTGGTAATCGAATTTGACTCCAGTAGCATCACTAGCATCACTTTACAACCTGTTTTATAAGACTTATAATTATATTAATCATAATTTAACATCCGAAAATCCAACTAACTCATTTTTAATCGTAAAGATATGCTATTAATCGAAATGAAAATCATTTAGTTATTAAACTTTAAACAGTTCTACCCCGGTAATGGAGAGAACAGTAAGTAAAGTCGCAGCCATATTGCTGATTTGGAGTGTACGTCAAAGAAGTTTTTTTTTGTATCTAGGTTTCATACATCTACGTAAGTTAGAAATGAATTTTCGTGTTAAATAAAGAACAGTTAAAATTATAAAAAAAACTTTGGACGCTCTTGTCACAAAATCATCATTTCTGACTGAATTCTCGGGATTATCAGGGCAATAGTATTTGAAATGAGATTTATTGTGTATTAGGTTCCAGATTAGAGTTTATATTGTATTCTGTAAAAAATTAAAACTCTTTTAAATGCGACAAAAGACGTCATTTTTTTATAAACGTTATTTTGTTCAAGTGTTTCATCTTTTCTTCGATAAGACTCCTTTGTGCAAAACCTTTTGTCAAGTGTTGCTAGTTCAACCTTACATACGTTACTATTGTGTTATATGTGAACTACATTTCAGGATAACCTACTGCCCTTTACCATCGTAGTTATTTTTAGCAAAATTTACGTATAATTCTGAGTTTTACATCTATTTGTTGGAACGTTCATAAAAAACGAGGTTAAATGTAACCTCAAATACATTACATGCATAGAAAACAATTACTATTTTTAGATTTCTTTTCCGTATGGTTTTACTTCGTAATTACAACCGTACTTCCCTAAGTTGTACTTTGACACCTTTCGGCCGCAATGGCAACTGAGTTTCACAACCAGTTGTGTAAAAGGACATTTTATTCTTTTTTGACACAACTTATTAGCTTGCCTTTTTTTGTCTTTCACATCGTAACTAGAAATACTGTAAATACTTCGAATGATAAAAGCAATTAGGACTCGAACATATGTTAACTTGATAAGGTCTACGCTGAATTGAACAACTTAAATATTATAAGCTCTGATCGTGTAAGCCTTATTACTAAGCATCATCATCATCATCAACAGCATTTAACAGTCCGCTGCGGGACATAGCCCTCTCCTTAGCAAGGAGGTTTTGGCCTACTATACCGCGCTGGCCAGACCGGTTGGAATAGGGTTTGTTTCAAGTTTTCCTTCTCTTTGTAGTGATATTTTCTTTATTAAAAGTTTGTTTCCCTTAGTCGCCTCTTTCGCCACTCACGGGATGAAAAGGGGTGGTGACATTACATGTTCTTAATCCGTCACTACACGTCACACACATTACTAAGCAATAAGTTTCAATTTCATCATCAATCCACAAGAATTTGAACCTTGTTGCTAAATTATCTTTATGGTGATGGATAAAGAATAGTTCCGCTATCCCTATTCACCCTATGGCTTGTGTAAGAGGCGACTAACGCAGCAAATTAGAAACAAACAAAACTGTCTGACCGGCGTGGTATAGCAAGCTAAAGCCTCCTTTCTAACAAGACATCTGTAACCAGCATTTGCAAATTGCATTCTTTGTTGGGGTACAGACATTCTTGGAGAAGTTTCTTTTTCTTTACTTTCTTTATCTTCTTAAAACATACAATCCAGTTATCCATTATTCTATTTCATGTTTGGAAAGTCACTCATCAATTTTAACAATAAACCGTCGCAGCTCATAGAATTATTAACCGAATATGTTTTTTTGAAGCTTGGAATTTGGGTTTCGTAACATTACAGTAAGCACTTTTTATTTTATTATTTTTGTTTTTTTATTCTTTTTTTAATTCATTAATCTGTTTTGCTATATCGCATATTTATCCTACTACCGACATGACATTCGATAAATAATTATATTTAAAAAATTAGGCAGGGGAGCTATTTCACGAGTTTGAATTGAATTGATATAAATTAATCAAAAGTTTGACTGTACGGGTGGTGTAGTGTTTTAAGCTGTCGCCACGCCACTGTGTTGTGAGTTCAAACCCCACATGGGACAATACTTTTTGTGATCTACCAACTTTTAGAGCCTGGATGTTCTTTGTGTCCGTTTCTTGTATATTTGTCAACTCCCCCGCGACACAGGATGTATTTCAAATGCGGGCGTTATCTTTTTAAGAAAAAAAGTAAACGAAAAATATTACCGAAATAACCGAAAGATAATTTTAGTTATATTTAAGATTAAATAATACAAGTATTTTAATAACAACTAGATGGAATTTGAATACTGACGGTATTTAAATAAATATGCGATTTTAATGAATATACATACATACATACATATATAAATATTTATTTATTATACTTTTTATAATTATACTATTTATTCAGAAAAAGTTACTAGAGTACTTATTTCAATAGATGTTTCTACAATTAAATGATGCATTGCAAGCACATAGCAATTTAACCCGACACTTCTTCACAGTAAAAAGCATAGACAAGACGAGGTTTCAAATAAAGACTTAAAAGGTTTTATTTATCTTTTACGATTTGATTATTTTTTTAAGAAGCAAGTTAAAACTAAGTTTGTTAGTCGACTCTTGCGGCATAACAATATAAGTTAATTACTTCATACTGTAGTCTGTACTATTAGTTTAGTGAAATAGCTTATTTGAATCTCACCAAATATAATAAAAAGTAAAGTGATGAAACGATCTACAACTGATTAATGTTAAGCTTTGTGTGCGTTCTTAGCAGTTCTTCCAGGATAGTGCCAGAATTGAAGCGGCTTTCAGAAAGTACTTCCATCGCGCTCCCCCAGAACAGACTGAAGACTCGTACACAATTTTGGTGTGCCATGCTAATGTCATACGATTCTTCGTTTGCAAGTGAGTACTTTAGAATTACTAGATCTATTATCTGAAGAGGTTTCTCACAAGTGGGTCATGGGCGTCGCCAGAATTATTTTCAGACGGGTGCATCTACATCCACACATACTATTTACCAATATAAAATGTAGAATTATACCGAGTCTTTACCTATGAAATCAACTTTATTTATGAAATAAGTTAAAAATATGTATTTTCTTTTCTACCAGGGGGTTCGAAGTGCACCCCTTGCACCTCTCTCCCGGCACTCGAGTAGAGTATTGTGATATTAGTTAACCGCCTTTAAACATTCTTTGGATATTTTAACAGGCCTCTTGGCCTAGTGTTTGGTGATCCTGTAAGCTAAGCCGAAGGTAGTGAATTCGATTCCCACCCAGAACCAATCTTTGTGTGATGAACACGATCATTTTGTCTGTGTCTAGTATAATATAGAAGTAGGTATGTGCAGCAGTGCAGTGCAGCTTATGAGGAATAAGCGGTCTGATCCCAAACCAAACGTTTGAGATCAGAGAGTCGTATGTGAAACGTGTGAGAGTATTATAATATATTATTTTTCACTGAATGAGTTTCTGACCGGTGTCCAAACTCTCACTGCACTGAATACGGAGGGACAACTCAAAGAGCGGCAACACATTTTGGTCTCTTCAAGTTGCAAGCATGTAGTGCTGCGGTAGTCACTTACTAACATGAACCATCTACACGTTTGTACTTTTGCCTTGAGAAAACAACAATATACAATATTTAATATTTTATATAAAATATGTACCTTTTGTTTTTTTTTTACGCGGGGATGCTTTCCGCACCATACCCTCCGGAGGGACGAAGGGCGTGTGTGGGACTCCCGGAAAACCGGTCTACCCACTAAACCCCGCGGCGGCCTACCTCGGCAGTCGGGAGGAGCTCCAGGAACGCATTAGCGGCTATAAAATATGTACCTATACGATAAGATTACCCACTAAACAATAAAACCGAGTTGGAATATCATATTGTATTGTTCTTTAAAGGTCTTTAAAGTATGTAATTATTTACATCAAATGTTCTGAAATGATTCAATCCCGAATATGAGTCATAGATCTTTCCAGATCCTTCTGTTTTATCAGTAGGTGTAGGGAACAGAACTCCAAGGCTTCTGCTTAATATATTGTCCTAGCTTTACAAATATGTTCACCTATAGCTTCTTTTACCGCCAAAGATTTTATATATTTAAAATCTCTTCTTAATTTCTAGGGCACTCCAGTTTCCCCCAGAAGGATGGCTGCGAATATCTCTGAATCATGGTTCTATTACCTGGATCTCCATCAATCCAAATGGCAGCGTGATCCTACGAGCCCTGGGTGATACTGGCCACATGGACCCACAGTACATAACGAGCCGGTAAAACCAGGTCTCATGGTTTAATATTGTATTGTTCAGAAGGCAGTTACTGGTGCTAAGACGAGTCTCCTGATCATCGTCACGAAGGCCACGTTCTCGGCAACAATGGTTGGTTGCTAGTATAAAAATAATACGCTAATACTCATAATTAATAACATTTTCCATGTAACATTTAACATTCAATATCATTAAATTCACCGCTCCGCTTAATTAACGCTCTCGCTTGCTCTGATGTCGAGGACGTGACCTTATGCATTGCCTAAGCCAAATATGTTGAAGAATTACAAATGTGTAACGAAATATAGCTGTGTTAGTTAATAAAAATAACTTTATATTTTAATGTTTGCCTGTTTGTCACTAACTATTCTTTATCGAATTTGGCTCAGATGTGATGTTTTCCTATCGTATGCACTAACAAAATAATATCAAAATTCAAAGCCACATAGATTCGCAATAACCGTTCCACAAGTTTAAAAGGTGCTCTGAAAATATCCGACACTTTCGTTTTATTAAGGTAAATGGATACCGAATTTACGCTTAAAAGAGGCTTACGAGGTTTACGACAGAGTCGATTTAGTGTCACATTTGAATAAAATGGCTGTGGTACTGGCTATTAGACTATTTTCGGACTGCCTTTGCTTCTAAGTATGTTCTTAGAGGTCAATTAAAAGAAGAGTATAATATAACCTAAATGACTTTCTCGTATTCAATTAAACTACCCACCTGGAAAGAAAAAGTCTGATTAAGAACGTATATAGTATACCGGTAACTATAATAGACTTGTCTGTATCTTAGTAATAGAAAAAGCAATGAAGTTCCTTTGACAATAGTTATCAAGACACTTATGCAATCGGTGGTTTCACTAACAAGATATGATGAACAAAATTAACGGGAAAATAGATAAAATAACATTTGAAGCGAATTGTGTATCGTGTCAAAATAAGAGCCCAGTGCAGATCTTCTTGAATTTTTGAAGAGTACACAACACAACTTAACCTCTTTGCATAAGCAATATTTTTTACTTAGTAGCACCAGTAACTAGTCTATGGACGAATCATAACAAAAAAAAGTAGGCCGGCGGTAATTTATCGAATAGTTAACATTTGTAAAAATAAACAGGAATATTAGGAGTGACAAGTAAAAGAAGTATGGAACAGCGAAAGAGTACACGCTTTGGAACGGAGAAGATGAAGATAAGGGAATATAGGTTACGTTGTAACGGCCTTCGAAGCGTTGTTGGCAATAACATGAAACATTTGTCAACTTTGACCTTTCAAGGTCATCGGAATCAAATATTTTTATTACTTTTATATTATTTTTAAATTTCAATTTCGAATCCCAAGTTTTTATAATAGTATTGGCTATTATTAATAATCTGTGTTATGCGAAACAGTGTCTCGGTGAAGTTTTGTAAGAAACTTAATGGTTGTAAAGACAAAGTTTAACGTAAATGGTTATTTTGACATGTTTCAAGTTGTTTTAATGCGTTGTAAAAATTTCAATTTTAAAGCTTGTATTCAAACTAGTTCTCAATACTCAAGAGTAACTAATAGTCTTGCCAAAATCAATGTATCGATATTTTGAGAAAAATTGTCAAACGATAATTATCGTAATTTCCATGTAGCGTAACTTATCAACTAATTTCAAAACAGTTTAAAGTAGTGTGGTCCTTCGAACCGGCAAATAACAATGTGACTCTATTCTTATCCAGTAAATTGTTCTGAATAATTATTGAAAGTTATTTTTCCATCACTATCACTTGTCCTGATCCATCACTTCAAATCACCTGTAACAGTTACTGATAAAAGAGTTTCAGGTCGCTGACTACTACTAAGGTACTAATGTGTAAAACCTACACAATTTTATTTCAATAATTTATGTGACAGTAAGTAAATTAATATCATAGACTAATATCAAAAAGAGACGAATGTAAATAGTGTTCGACGTACGTATTATCTTGATCAATGTATTTTTATGACTACGGTGACACGGTTAGCGATCAAATTCTTATATACTACCATTGATAACCATATTGTCAAGCCAAATATTTCCCAGTTACCATGTCTGTTACCATGCATCAGTCACATAAAGTCACGAAAGTACTACTGAAGTCAATTCATAGTACTACTGTTGCCAAAAAGCATAATAAGATACTCATTAAAATAGGACTGGGCCGCCATAGTTTGGGTCACCATACTGCATTCGTAATGAGTATGGTGACCACCACTCTTTCTATTCATGCTTCCTATCAGGCAGAGTAGAGTCACTTTGGCAGGCACTGAATTGAGAAAAAAATTGAATACTATTTTACAGTTACAGTACATTCGACAAACTAGATAGTATATAAATATATCTATATAAAAACTGTATCCTGTAAAAATAGCAAAATTTAATAATGTTAGCAAATTATAACCCGTATGTAGAAGTTATTTTAGGCAGCTAATGTCAATTCAATTTATAAAATAATTAGATAACTAACTTATATCATAATCATCATCATCACCAGCCTGTAATAGTCCACTGCTGGACAAAAAAGCATATTACTAACTATTGGTATAACTGTGACTAAAAATATAAGTATAGAATGACGTTATTTCTCATTACATTTGTGTCTATGATCCCACGAATACGTAAAGATGGCAAGCGGTAACAATCCTTGGCAGGTAAGAAATACCTTCGCATTACCTGCTAACTTTTTAACAATGCATGTTATAATAGTTCCTTGCCTGTCCCAATATAATAGAGTGGATGACATCTTAGTCAAATTAATCACTTTTTTGTCATCTGTCAAAACGACAATTTGTATAAAAAATTGAATGAACAGAAACTTGTGACGTCACTGTTTTATACTCAATTGAACAATGTATTTCACTGTGTATTTGTTATAATAAAAAGCTGTGTTAATTATATTTTGCGATATGTTCTAATAAAGCGGCCATTGGTATTTATTTTATTCATTTATTTATTTATTTACACTTTATGCACTTTGTACATCGGCGGACTTAATGCCCAAGTCATTCTCTTCCAGTCAACCTTAGGATGGTATAGAAATATTGTGAGGGTGGTGCACAGAGTTTGTTAAATTGACAATGAAAATATACCATACATGAGTACATATACATACATGAACACATACAATACATACATCATAAATATACCCATACACACACATTTGGTATTTATGTATTTACGATAGAGTCATCTACAGTCATGTCAGTCAATAAATTCAGGTTAAGTATAGATTAAAGTTCCTTTTTCTCTTTGTAACATAAGTAACAGTATTACCAACCTAAAGAAATAAGATTAATCAAACCAATACGTTGACGTGTATATTTTTGCTCTCATTTTCCTCCTTGTTTTTTTTGTTTCTAATCTCCAAGGTTAATTGTGTGTTCGTATCACATATAGTGGCTAATGTATACAGCTCACTCGATTTTTTTTTCTTCGAAACTTAAACTCGAGGATATCTTGGTCTTAATTTTTTTGTAATTCCAATTTTAAACATGTATTGTATTAATTACAGATGTATTTAAAATATAGTGAACTAAAAAATAATTCTAGAAGTATCATTTGTTAGAACTATTTTAAAATTGAATTATATTTGCATAAAAAGTTTCTATCCTTTCTAAAGTAGTAATTACGTTAAAGTTTGTAATAAAGCTAATCCGAGAGTTTACAAAAAAGCTTTTAACGGTTCATTTGTGTTTAAAATAATACGTAAATATTTCGTACTTTGCTTCTTAAATCGAACAAAGTAGACCTTTAAATTAATTAAAAAATATGCCACAAAAAACACGTCATTATGGTCACAAGACAAACTTATGGCGCCATCGTTCGAAGGCCTATACTTTACCGAGGCGGAATAACTACTTCACTATAAGATTTGGTTATTTACCAAAGTGTAAGTTTAAAGTTACGTTTATACTCGCATTGAAATTGTAACATTTTTGTATTCAGAAGAACAAAAATCCTAACATGTTGTAACATACTTTATCGCCAGGAGAATAAACTTAGAGGCTCTATTTGAACTTTCGTACTGTCACTTTTCACAAAACCTTCCTGAATTATTTAAAAAATTTCTTTCTCTAAATTATTAACTTTTTTTGTGCGGCGCTAAAAGACTAAGAATACAGCTGATTGTTATCTCTGTGAATGTACAAATATCATGGTGTTCCGATCATAATTATGGTACTTACTAAAAAATAATAATGCCGGCCAATCATCAACCTGTGGCATGCTTTTATATCTTTTTCATAAAAATATGGCTAACACTGTCACACTTGAATATTATCACCCCATCAAACCATCACCATCAATTTTATTGATCACCCCACTCGCAATTGGCGCGAAAATAATAAAATAATTGTGAGAGAAATAGGTTCCAAATTTAAATTAATTGTGTTTCTTAATGAACTTTCCTAAACTTATGGCCAGTTATTATATTTTAATGATTTAAAAACCTAAAGTAGCAATGAGAAACGTTTTTTTAGTAGTGAAGTATTGTACCATGCGTGTAATGGCATCAGTGGGTTAATCAACAGTAACAGTATTTATCGAATTACAACAATTTTTGTATTTGTATCTTCATGAGTAAATGTATTAGTTGTAAATATTTTGTAATGTTGGTTAAAATATATAAATATTTCAATTTTACATTCGGAGTTTAATTTCAGTACTTTATCCCCTATGTGGTTATTATAAAAGTGCGTTGCTAAAGGTAAGAGTGCTAGATGAACCCTCAAAAAAATTATTTTGTTATCTGTTGCTGACAGTGTTGCCAACATACATTTTCTTTTTTAGTAGTAGATACTTACCTACATCTACCTACGTATGTTGCCACCAAAAGTATTTTAGTAGTTCTCGTGATTTTTAACAAGGTAAATAAAACAAACTACGGATATTCAGGAACATAATATATTATTATTTATATTGGTTCTGTAATTAATGTACAACATCAATATTTGCGAAGTATCAGTTATGTATAACTATCATGCATTATATTAGACAAATAAAAGCTCTGATTATATAAATTCTTGTTAAGATATGTCGGAGAATTCTGGAGTATAAATTTTGCTGCATAGATGAGATCTTAATAAGAAGTTATTACGAGAACATAACATATAATGTTGACCTAACTAATTAATAATTGCCTACATTAATTGAAGTTTATTTAATCCTTTTTTTTGTCGAAATTTCAAGTTAGCACGACCACTCTGTGGTAAACAGAATAAGGCGTTAATTGAGCGCCATCATAAATTAAAAAAGTGAGTTATTTCCCTATGCGTAAAGCACAGATATTAAAAAAAATTACAGTATTATAAGTAATGATGGGAAAAAAAATTCTCTCTTGAAGAGATTCGAGAAGCTTAATTAAATATTTTATACACCATTATAAATGAATACACATACATTCCCTTCATTAAGTTGCCAGTCTTAAAATATATTATCAGATTTTTAAATGCCACATTGTAGTAGAATATTAGCGAAATTCATTTTCTTTTAATTAAACTAGCATTATATAATTGTTTTGCTTATTTCCTAGAGAGTCAAAATATTAAGCCAGTATGTAGATAGTAATTATTTAAAATTGTAAATTCTCTAAAACGACAAGCGAGATACGAATTACGCTGCAACATCTCACTCTTGATTACGAGACAAATATGACGAAATATTTACATTATTATTTGTTTAAAAATTGGTGTCTTCTGGAAGAAGTCACTAACCTGATTAAAGTTAATTTAATGAAATATAATACGTAAATAGGTAGGTATATAATCTAGCATTACTTATCTGTCGGGTCACTCTTGGTAGAGCGGTCGTGGTCACACTGAGAGGTCCACGTCGGTGGTGAAAGTGGTTTATTCCACTTTATACTTTCCACTTGAGTAATATCATCCGGGTGAATAGAGTAGACTTTTTGGTTGCCCCATTTCACCTTGAAACTATTTCATCTACGTGATATCACCCATGTGAACAGTGGAATAAACCCTGACAAGAGATTGACAAAGCACAATCTAAGTGTATGTTAATGAATTCTTAATCATTTTGTGAAAAAATCAACCGTTTTGTGTAGTTGATAATTTCTTTATAAGTTTTAACAAGAAAAAATATAAAACTGTAAATCAATTATTATCAAGTTATTCGATTCTTAAAAGAAACACGGAAAAACCAGGTCTTCCTACATATAGAAAGCACTTAAGTGTTTGTAGGAGATAAAATAGTTAAAACTATTTTATTAATTACTGTGTTCCTATAAATAAAAGCATCAAAAATGCCAAGTTTTCCAATATTAAAAAGGTAATTTTAAAACAATTATGTGAACTTAAATACAGTTCGCATTATTTTCTTATCTTATCAGGGGTTTTAAGCACATTAATACATACATTTAAGCCGATTCAAAAAATCATTTACAAATAATTGTAAGCACAGAAAAATCAATATAACGTTTTATAAACTACAGTCTTTAAAAAATAGCTTGATCTCTATGACAGATGGCTTTGAAGCCGATGGAATAACTTTAAACAAGCGATTTTACTTTATGTATTAAACTACATTTTCGTCCTTTACGTGTCAGTTTTGCCACAAATGAAGTGCAATACATTATAAACATACAAATTCACACCTAAAATGTACGTTGGAAGTTCTAAAATGACATTAGTGACAGCTGTCACACAGATCAAGCTATATTTTAAGGATTATAATTATAAACTAGTTACGTTTTCCAACAATTTTTTGCTTATATAAGTTAATGATTTCCATTAAAACAAATTTACAAATTTTAGACAATGCAAATTATTTTTTTATATTAATATTTTCGGACATCTGACACAACGCCATCTAGCTTCAAACAAAGCTGCACTTGTGCTATGAAAGCTAGATTGACGGATAGAATACTTATATACTTTTTTATAAATACATATATATTAAATATAGAAAACACCCAAACTCCGAAACAAATATTAGCAGATCATACAAATATTTGATCCGACCTGGGAATCGAACCCAAGACCTCAACACAGCAGCCGCGTACGCTTCCGCTGCACCACCGAGGTAGTCAATATTTATGTTCATCAATAGAAGTCAAAGTTGAAACTATGTATGGGTAAATCTATGTATTTCCCATACACCGTCCATGATTCTTCTCTTAGCGCAACTGCCTTAAGCATTCGCGTAACTTATCTACAAATCTTGAGTGTTTGTGACCATAAAAAGGTTACAAACAGACCTTAGGGTACGATTCGTTGTAAGTTATTTAAGAGAATAATTCTTTGATCTTCATTTAGATCACCCTTGTTTTTATACAATGAACCTCATTATACTATGTTTCATCACAATGAAAACGATTAACTTTGAAATAAAAATGGTAAGTAAATACAAAAAGTAAAAAGCGAGTACCTGGCACTTATGGCAGTATTGTAATTTGTAATTAAAATAAAAAATAGTAATTACCAATATTTATGAATTAAAAAGTATTCGCTTAAAGTTTTAGGACGCGTTTTTGTTGTATTGTGTAAGAAATACAAGCATGGACCAGATTAGAATATCACACTGAAGGAGATATTTTTTACCATCCTTTGGTTTTCACCAAAATTAAAAAAAGCGATAACAATACACCTGAGTGCAGAGTTTCATATGTGTTAAGACCTATTGGATGTGGCTTAAGTATGAAGGCTTTCAGTTAGCTGCGATGCGTCTAGGCATCAGAAGGTCTGGACCCTCAGTCGGATCGTCTTCATCTTCATCGTCACACGCATCCTCAGGCTCGCCGAGGGCTCGGACAAATTCTGGAGTATAAAGATTTTTCTGGTCATTTATCCGAACTTTTATGAAGCATTTTGTAATTTTAATATGTTATTCAAATTCACAGTGGTAGTTAAATTAGTGTATGCCTGTATATTTTTTTCCAACGCCCACAATAAATATTTATTTATAATTATTCTATAAATAATTGTTTTAAGAATCGAACGGAAAAGTTTTACTGATTACTGTGTTCCATTTTAGTAAATAAATTCAATTTTTAGTAATGTTTTGTTTAGTACTTCTAGAACCAGAGGAAGACGGAGTTATGTGTACGAGTATGTGTAAAAATCGCAAAAATCTAAAAATAGATTAGACATATCCAGTCTTTAATTGTTACGGATAGTATCACTAGTTTCTGTTAAGCTTTAAATAATAAACTATTTATCGTAAAATTTTGAATCAAGTTTTAATATGTAATAGTTACTTTATGTAATTAATGAAAACTTACCCAAAAAGTCTATGCGACCATCGCCATCGGCGTCCACTTCCTTGATCATATCTTCAACTGGTCATAAAACATGAGTTTTCATTTCATAGTATTAATAGCAAATAATTATTGTTCACGTTAGCTGAACTTGTATTTATATTGTTGTTGTATCCATAGTAATCTACAAATTCTCATATTGACTCTCCCGACAACAGTAATTTTTCAAAAAGATTTTTACGTCAGTCTGTTCCATCTAAAAACTATGTATCGATCTCTAAATGGTACAATATATTGTGTTATTTTATTTTTACTTACTTTAAAACCAAAACTACAATTTCAAGCAAGAAGGTTTTGATTTGTGAACTGTGTGATTTATTGAAGGTATGTAAAAAAAATAAATATAAGAATTTATCTTCAAATAAGTAAGGGGTGAATGTCATCATAAGTAAATCAAACTTACTCTCTTCTTCAGACAGGTCTTCGCCCAAACATTGCAGTACAGCCCTCAGGTCTGACGCGCAAATATACCCACGGTTATGCTTATCGAAAACCCTGAACGCATCACGCAGTTCTCTCTCCTCCTGTTCTGCAGAACTGGGGCCGCTCATGCCGCCCATCGACTTGGATAAGATGCTGACGAACTCTTCAAAACTTACATTACCATCGCCTAGAACACAAAAGGTGTCCATAATTTAGATTTTGTACTACGAGTCGTATTTATTGCTTCAGTATTTAGGGTTTTAAATCTAAATTAAATAGATTTATTCACAATCGCATTTATTATATTAAACTAGCTGTATGTATCCTGCCACGTTTCACTGTGGAGACTGGAGACAGTGATGAGCAATGAGGAATAATCCTGGAGCGAAAAATGTACCAAAACAATCTTCTAAGCGGGCTGTATAAATTAAGCTCAATGAACACAACTTTTTGGACATTTGAAGCGAACAAAAACCAATCTATTACATTTTATGAAAGAATTAGCTATGCCCGCGATTTCGTTCACTTAAGATTTAAACTTTGAATTTATACCTTAGAGACGTGGTTTTTGCTCCGTAAATCGGATCCCGCAGGCAATCCCTAAAAAAAAGTAGCCTCTCTGTTGTCTAGTAATCTCTATCACCTAATAAGAATCCCATTGGTTCAGCGGTTGCAGAGATTAACCCGGACAGACAAATAGACAGACAGATAAAAAATTAAAAAAAGGTAGTTTATATTTTAGTATGATGTAAAGAGCTATAAGTACTAGAGGTACTTCAATTTTATTTATATGTGTTAATACAGATTTGGCGACACATTTATGTAAATTTAGCTTAAGGAGCTTTTTTATAACTGTATCCAAAAAATAATATACTACAGTTTAAATATTTATTTCAGTTTAACTACCACTTACCATCGCTGTCAACCTCTTGCAGCATGTCCTGCAACTCTTCAACCCTGGCGAACTGCCCCAAGCTGCGCATCACTCTGCCCAGCTCCTCTTTAGTGATAGTGCCATCACCGTCCTTATCAAACAGGCGGAATGCCTCACGGAATTCTGCGTAGTTGAAATTTTTAAAAATTATGTTAATACCTCAAACATTTCACATACGGCCATCTGACCCCAAACTAGACAGAGCCTGGATTATGATAATCAGACTGTTGATAAACATAACTATAGATTTCTAAATATACACTGTGACTGGTGAGATACCTTCAATACTTATGGAGAGTACTCGGTACTCGATTCTCGTTAACATGATATAAAAAAAAAAAAATAGGTGCTTATTTTTTATCGAAATGTCTCTAAAAAATAAGTGAAATTTGGATATTATACTCCCTAAGCTCGCCGCACTGTTTACGTTGATCTAGTCACCAGCGGCGCGGCGGCACCCACCCCCGCCCTCCATCCCGCTACATAGGCAACAGCTGTACAGTGTAGGTACCTATGTATTCTGTGTTGATAGCGCGCTGCGCGACACGTGCGGCCGCGCGGTGTCCAAGTATTCCGCAGTTAAATACTGGGCTCTCGGTACACTGTGTACGAAGTTTACTAAGAAGTTATTTAATATTTCGTTTTTATGTTATTTTATTTTACGATATATGTTCGCATACTATCACGTCCTCAAATATTGAAGGTATCTCACCAGTCAGTCTATATTTCATAGTGTTGAAATGAATTAATTGCAACACTGAACAACGCCATCTATCTTTTTGATATGTAAGAACATTGACCGAACTATCGACACATTCATTCCATATTCTGTATTGTATTCTGTATTATCATTAAAATAATATTTTGTTCTGGAGTTATATTTTTACTAAATTACTTTAACATTACATGACATAAATAAATAACACCCAGACCCAGAACAAATGACCGTGCTTATCATAATTATTTTTTCCTAGGTGGGCATCGAACCCACAACACCTAACTTAGTGAGGGAGTGAGGGTCAGTAGCCACTAGACCATCAAAATGAGTTTAAAGCTTTTTAAATGAAACAGATGCTTATACACCAAAAATCAATCGTATCTCTCTCAGCTATTTACCATAAAGAAGAACCATGCTTGCGTTAAGATTAAGTATCTTCTTAAAGTTTAAGAAATTCATTCGGAAATGTCCTCACACCAAAACGAACCGCTTACCTAGTTCAGAACCGGAGATAGCTACTTGTATTTAAAAAGAGTAGAAGAATACAGAACACAGAAGCATAGACAATAATCTAATGTGAAAAAAGAAATGGTTCTCACCTTTCATTTGCGTTCTGGTGATTCCTGAGGTTTCATCAACGATGGAAGCCTTCCTGTCCAGGTTTGTGTCTGCCGCCGGCTTTAGAAACGTCACCTGACGTTGAGGTTTCGACGGAGATGACATTTCTACCTCTGGTTGCTGACTGTAACGAGAAGAATACGAGAAGATATAATACATACAAAATACATACAAAATTGTAAAACTAGTAATTTTTATATACACGGCGATTAGCTGTTATGTAAATATCCCGACATCAAACGTTGGGCCGTGGTCTGGCATGATCATCTCGCCTGGTCGGAGGATCCTCCCTTTGTGTCAGAGGGAGATGACACCCTTTCCCTCCGTATGAAATATTCGTGGATACTGGTATTATATATACTCGTTTTTACTTTAAAGGTGCATTGATTACTAGCCTGTTCCATTGCTTCGCTAACGTTCATGTTGAATTTTACCTTAAATAATCCCATTTCAGACTATAATCTTACTTTGTACAAAACTTCGTACATCCATCCATCTAAAATTTCACGTATTCGTAATACTAATAAATACAATTTTTTGTTCAGATTCACTAGTATTTATGTAATTTTATGACTGGCCTTTTAGCCTTTTGGCCTGGGTTGCTGTTCTAAGAAAGGTTTAGAGAAAAGCGTTTGTAGTAGAACTCTTTACAGATGAATTTTTAATGTATTTTCAAATCTGAAAAAATTTATAAGTAAAACGAATCTATACCGTATAGGTACATCAAAAGTATACGTTAAAGTCATGAGCATAAAGAGATGAAGACTACCTACGAACATATACTGTTTAAGATGTTCCTAAATTAAAATTCAGACATGTGTAAGACCCGTATCACTTTAGACACTTTTTTTTTCAACATGCATAACATAAAAAGAATTTTTAAGGCCAGACACAGACAACGGTCGGGGCGTGACAGTTACACGATTTGAGCAAGTCATAATGTACTGCTGCAGCTGAATCTACAAAGTATCTCAACGACGTCGACCCTCCCGGCCCTTTTTTTTTTTTTAACGCGGGGAATGCTTTTCGCACCATACCCTCCGGAGGGACGAAGGGCGTGTGTGGGACTCCCGGAAAATCGGTCAACCCACTAAACCCCGCGGCAGCCTACCTCGGCAGTTGGGAGGAGCTCTAGGAACGCATTAGCGGCTTCTACAGTCCTCCTTGCCGTACCTCACAAGTGAGGTACATCCCGGGCATCTCGTGCCCCAGGGGCAAGACGCCATCGCACCTCCCACCGCCCTGCGCAGTAAGAGGCAGAACAGCGCGCCGCCCCAGACGACACTCCCCGGCCGCACCGGAGTGTCACCTGACTCGGGTCGTTTGCAGCAGTCACAACGCCCCAAGATGTGACCGCAGCGACCCTTAGGCGGCGATTAGGGAGCTAGCGACCTCTGCCGCGTCCCCTTCGCCGCCTCCTTCGAGCGGGATCGGCCCTTTCCCGATCTCGCTCTGCAGTCTCCTTCCGGAGCATAACCTGCTCACAGAAGGAGACCGCGGCTTCCCATCCTTCACGACTCGCTAGCATTGCCGCGATCAATGCTGACGGCGAAAGGTTACGTCCGATCCGTCCGACCAGGACTCGACGCTCAGACTCCCAAGCAGGGCAGTCCTCCAGCGTGTGCTGGGCGGAGTCCCGTTCGGACTCGCAGTGGTGGCATTGTACCGTAGCCTCCCGTCCTATTCGATTCAGATACTCACCGAAGCAGCCGTGCCCGGTGAGTATCTGGGTCAATCGATAGGTGACACAGTCGGTCCTCTCTATCCACGCTTCGAAGTTCGGCAGAACGGCTCCGACGGCGCGTTGGCTAGCACAACCCTGAGTTTCGAGCCGTGCCTGCCAAACCACCAAAGCTTGCTTATGCGCGTTCTGCCGTAGCATTCCGGGCTCATGATCTGGCGCGGCCTCTTCAGCATTCCGACCGACAGAACGAATTTGGTCGTACACCATTGCGTCCATGTCGGCCAGATTATTGAAGGGCGGAGATCGCGGCAGGAATGTCGCCGCCTCATAGGAGATTGTGCGGTAGCCCCGCACGATCCGTATGGCCATCAGCCGCTGCAGGCTCCTGAGTAGGGCCCGGCAGCGGGAGGCACCCGCTAGATCATCAAACCCGACGGGTGCCCCATAGAGGACCATGGATCTAACAACCCCCATGTAGAGGCGGCGAACTTCTTCCCGTGGTCCCCCGAGATTGGGCAGCAAACGATGCAGCGCACCTGCTACCCCTCGCACTCGGGGTACCAATCGCCCGAAATGCTCTTCGAAGCTCCACTGACTGTCCAGGATGAGGCCTAGGTACTTCATGTACTGGCCTACCTGGACTTCAGCGTCACCTACCCGGAGACATGAGCTGGGTGGCTCCTGGCGCTTACGCAGGCCATGGAACCATATCTCCTCAGTTTTATGAGGCGCCACCCTCAGGCCCAGCTCACGTATCTTTTCCACACCACTAGCCACCCCCTGCTCGGCGAGCCAAAGCACCTCCTCGAAGTGTGACCCTCTAGCCAGTATTAATGTATCGTCCGCATAGCAGACGACACTTAGGCCAGAGGGCAGACCGGTGCGAAGGACAGCATCGTATGCGAGGTTCCATAATAATGTTCCAATACCGAGCCCTGGGGAACCCCGCAACATACTTCCTTTCGATTCTCCACTCCATTCCGAGCGATAAACTTCACCGTCCTGTCGCGCAGATAGGCCTCAAAAACGGTTCGCAGATAGAGCGGCACCTCGTGATATTCGAGGGCCGCCCTAATTGCCCGCCAGGGGAGGGTGCCGAAAGCGTTGACTATATCAAGGCTAACCGACAACGCCACCCCCCCCCGATCGGACTGTCGACTCCGACAGGGATCGAACGCACCTAACAGCATCTACTGTCGAACGTCCCCGTCGGAATCCAAACTGACAGTCCGATAAGTCAGGGCCCACTCGCGACAGATGCCCGCTAATCCGGTCAGAGATTATCCTCTCAAAGAGTTTCCCTGACTCGTTCAGCAGGCATATCGGTCGGAACGCAGAGGGAGAATCTGCAGCCCTTCCGTCCTTTTTTAAAAGCACCAATCTTGCTTCTTTCCAGCCGAGGGGGAAGATACCGAGGCGGAAACAATCTGTGAAAATCTGCCTCAGTTTGTCCCCCAGTACCGACAGAGCTATCACCAACGCCCGACCCGAAATGCCATCAGGTCCAGGCGCGGTGTTGCGGGAAGCGAGCCGCCGCGTGGCTCGGTCAAGTTGACCCTCCGTCACCTCATAGTCCTCGGACCACATTTGGCGGACCGATTGGGACGGAGGAATCGCAGGACTGTCCTGGACCCTTGGGAAGAGTGTGTCTAACACTCTTCCCAGAAACTCCGGATCCAGAGTTTCTGTTAACGGTGGGACCCATGGCTTGAGCTTGCCCAGTACCATTTTGTATGGGCGCCCCCATGGATCCCTATCCAGTCTCGCGATGAGTTCTTTCCATGACCGAGCCTTGGCCTCAGCGATTGCATCGCTGAGATCCTTTACTGCAGCTCCATATTCCCGCCGTGCTCTGTCGATCTCCTCGACTGTGGCTCGCCGTCTTCTCCGAGCTCGAAGGTACGGGCGGTGCAATCTCGCGACTGTCATTCTCAGCCGCGAGATCTCCGCGCTCCACCAGTACACCGAGCCTGTTTTGGCCGCCTTGACTCGGGGCATTGAGGCATCACATATGGACGCCATAATGTTCCCAAACCAGGCAGCCAGTGCCTCTGGATCGCACGAAACCCTTTCCTCTGACCAATCCGCGACGTGGGATGCGGCTACGACCATATCCCGGTTGAGCCGCTTAAGGGACCATCGTCGCGGGGGTTCTCTTTCCTGGTGTAGGCGTTCTGGGTGACGGAGCGACACATCGAATAAGATATGCCGGTGGTCAGAAAGGCTAACCACTTCCTCCGCCACCCGCCATCCCGATACCATGTGCACTGCAGAGGGAGTAGCCCATGACAGGTCGACAATTGACTCTCCCTGCCACCGTACACATGTGCTGACTGAACCCCGATTGAGAAGTCGGAGGTCCAGTCCAGCTGCCTACTCCAAGATGGCCTCTCCTCTCGCGTCGTCCCGGGTATCGCCCCACTCTCTTGAGTGGGCGTTGAAGTCACCCAAGACGAATACCGGACGGGCAGTGTAGCTGCGTATGCAAATTTCTAACCCGTGCAGGTATGCCTCATACTCGGCTAGGCCGCGATTGGGAGAGAAGTAACAGCCTACCACCACTGTCACTCCCCACTCCACTGCCACAAAGCCTGCACCCTTCCTCAGGAGAGAGCAATGCAGGTTTTCCCCCCCCGACCAATATATGGCCACTGAGCCATCGACCGCCCCGAACCACCGTGGATGATCTGGGACTGTGTAGGGCTCTGCGATTACAGCCAGGGCAACCGACTGCTCCGCAAGCGTCTGGATCAGAAGGTCCTGTGCTGCGCGACAGTGATTGAGATTGCCCTGTAAAATCCTTGTGTGGGGTGGGAATCCTAAGTTTCCATTGCCTCTCCCGTCGTGTTACCACTCGACACGGACTGCCCCGATTGAACAAAAGCGGGCCGAGGCTGAAGCTGTCCCGTTTCCTTCCTCTTTGGAGGGCAGCAATTTTTGCTGCCCAGCCTATGGTTGGCGGCCCGGCCGTAGTCGAGACACACCGGACACTTCGGTGCGCTCGCTGCGCAGGCTCGGGCCTTATGGCCTAATTCCCCACAGCGGAAGCAACGCCCACTTCTGTCAGCGTGGCCCGTGCATTTTACGCTGACGTGCCCCATTTCAAGACACTGGTAGCATTGTAGGGGCCTCGGTGCTAATGCTTCGGTACGGACCAACGCCCAACCCACCTGCAGACGTTGGGCGGCCGCGACTTGTCGTACTACCGCAAGTGGGCCACGCACCCAAACCGTTCCCAACCGGGCTGCCGTTTTGCGTATCTCTCCGACCTTGATGTCGGACGGAGAGCAGCCACCCGCTGCGGCTATTGCCTCTGCAACTTCGGTAGGAGTGATGGATTCATCAAAATCCATCACTCGTAGTTCGGCCGTTTTGCACGGCCGCGTAAATCGCACATCTATGTCGCCCATGACTGCACGCAAGCGTTCGGCTAAAGCGTCCGCTTTGACAACGCTATCTGGCCCGGGGATCTCCAGTATAAGGTCCCCTGTGATCGCCTTACGCTGCCGAATCCCGCCCGTAATTCCTAGTTCCGCCAACTTTACGCGGGACTTTGCTGCTTGCATTATTTGTGCAAGTGAGTTATTGGATTCTGGAGGTACCATGACCACGACGGCGGCGTTGTTGGGAGGTCGTGGTAACTGTGGCCTCTTCTCCTTCGGGGCGAGTGCAGCGACTGTGCCCTGTTTCACAGCAGTAGCCTGGGCTTTTCTCCCAACAACTTGGGCCCAGGTTCCCCCTTCCTGCCTTACTACTGGTTGTGTCAGGGTCCCTGATCCCAATGCCTGCCTTATTAGGGGTTTTGCAGGGATCAGCACTTGCGCAGTTGGCCCGTTCAGCTTTTTCTTTTTCTTCTTTTTTTTTCTCTTCTTTTTTTTCTCAGAAGAAGAGAGAATTGTGGTTGCAGCAACTAGCTGCTTCGCCACTGGAGCCCGTCCTTGACCTAGAGGAGGTCTAGCACCTCTCTCTGGGAAAAACCTATCTAAAAGCCCGGACTGGAATCGAGCAAATTCGCGGTTCATGATAACCTCAATTTGTTCCCAGTCCGGTTGGTTTGCCGTTGCTAGGGCTAGTGGCACCGCTGAGCCACTTGTTGAGCCCTGTTTGGCATTGACAGAAGGCAACGAGTTTTCTTTTGTTGTCTTTGTGGCCGCATCACTTCGCATCGTGGCCGGAGATGGTGCCACTGACTTTACCCGGGTGAGGGATTCGATCTCCTGTTGGAGATCCCTCACCTGGTTAGTCAGTTCTACTATCCTATTGGATAAAGTTTGCGTCTGGTTCCGGACAGACGCTTCTTCGCGCTCGCGTGACACCGCTTGATTGCAGAGCTCCTTAATGCCACCCTGCAAAACTCCCAGAGCCTGGCGAATGGAGCTCGTTAATTCCACTTTGGTGCTACGAGGTCTTTCTAGTATCTCCTGGACCTCAGCCAGACTAAAGAGCATTTGGGCGCCAATCTCTGTGGAACTCAGCTTGGTAGTTTTACCCTCTGTATCTGGCTGGTTTGCGTCACTGACACTGTGTGCCCGTTTCGCATGACCAGACTCTTCCTCGGCCTCGAGTTGCGAATTCCCGCGCTTCCGAGGCTGCCGACGTGTTTCCTTCTCTGACCTTACCGAGGCTGAGCTATCGCTCTCTTCCCCTCGCTCACCTCCATCTACAGGAAGCGGAGTAGTGGATCTACTTAAGACTACTTTTAGTGATTGTGACCGAGGCCGCAACCGCTGTCCTTCATCTTCTCCCGCCTTCTCCGCTCTTGATCTCAAAATTCCAGTTTTCGTTAAGCCAGTATCATTGTTAAATCGATCCGTTATTGTTTTGGTTTTGCATTCATTTGAGTCCATATCTAATCCCACGAGTATGGGGGAAATGCGGTCCGTCCGGTCCGACGCCGTGGTTTGGTCTTTGGAAGGCGACCCTCTCGGCCCTAGTACTTTACCGTCTCGTTCAGTTCACTGTCTGTCTCAACCTTAAGTTTTCTGCAATGCGGCATTGTTTGTTTGGACATTGAGCTGCTTACTCAGAGTGGCCTCTTTATAAAATGCAGAACGATATTTGTAACAAATTGAATTCCATTAGATACTATTCGTTGAAAGGAGAGTACCTACAATCTTCCTTCTGACAAAAAGGCTGAGTTTGTTTGTTTTCAAACTTACCTAGTTACCTGTGTATATAATAAATTAGCTTTTTATAGGTTTAAAGATGTCTGTGTGGTAACGGATTAAGAATACATAGTGTCACCATCCCTATTCATGCCGTGGGTGTCGTAAAAGGCGACTAAGGAAACAAAGTATGCAAGACAACATCATTACAAAAAGAAGAAAAACTTGAAATAAATCCTATTCCAACCCGTCTGACCATTGTGGTATAGTAGGCCAAAACCTCCTTGCTAAGGAGAGGCCTACGTCCAGCAGTGGACTGTAAAAGGCTGTTGATGATGATGATGATGATGATGAGGTTTATAGATACATTGTCATTATTTTCAGGACTTTTCGTATTAAATACAAAATAACCTACGCATATTACTTTTCTGAATTTATATTAAAAAGTATGATAAAAGGCGTAGACTGCGTTTATAAAGAAAATTGTATTTCTTCCAACAACTTGGGATTTAATAAACTCAAATATGTTTAAAAAAACACATCAGATTGTCCGAATCGGGTTAAAGTATTCTCTTTGTTGAAGAAGAAATAAACGTGAATAATTTCTATGGAAGGACAATACTCTCCATGTTTTAACATACCCATAACAACTCATAGTTTAGTACATTAAAAGCGAAAAAAGCGGACTCCATGCCGTAGATATTTTCTACCAGTTGACCTTAGGGCGATGCAGAGCCAAAACAAGGTAGGTGCACAAAGACTACAATGTGATTTAATGAAAAAAATATAAGTAATAACAATATAGAACGGTCGTACTACATTATATTGGGATCGATCTATTATCACAGATAGGACTATTGTTGCCAATAAACCTGATATTGTGGTGATAGATCGTCGGTTTCGTGAGCGCTAGGATCACAGTCCTGGGGTGCGGGTCGGGTAACCTCCACGTGCGTTCTCATGTTTCTTGTCCTTTCTGACCATTGCGGTCGGGGGGAACGGAAGCAGGAGGACCGGTGCACCCTGGGCGACGGTCAATGACTTCCTTTGTGAGGTGGGTATTGGCCGCCGGCGAATAACTCGACAGGGGGGTAAACGCTCTCCGTACTCTTCTGTTAAGCAGAAGAGACTGGACGAGCGTCGACAAGTGCCGATGTGGGATCCATAGGGAACCCAGGGGCGGGTTTGCCCACTGCTTGCGCAGGGGTTGACAAGCATTAGTGCTATCGCCGGTGAGAGAGGATTAGCCACCCTCTTGCGTTCCGTAATCAACAGGGACTCAACAACGACCCGACTGGTGGCTCCAAGGGGGTACGCTGAGAACCTGTTGACCGGAGGGCTTGCCTTGATTGGCCGGCCCATGACAAGGATAGTCTATAACACCAGACAGCAAAGTCGTAAAAACCTGTGGATACTGGCCGACCTCCGCAGTATATAGGCTTATCCGGGTGCAGGGGGCACCGCCCGGACGGACTTCATTTCCCCCATACTCGTGAGATTTAGAATGGATATGTTACAAACCAAAAAAAAACAAACAACAACGGACGGATCAACAAAAGAAACTGGCTTTATCGAAAATGGACCGATTAAGATTAGAGAGGAGAACGTGAGAGAAGGTGAGGAAAAGCGGTTGCGGCATCGGTCGCAATCGCTTATAACATCTTTCTCCAGACCCTCAACTCCGTTTTCGCTAGATGGAGATGAGCGAGTCGAAGAGAGCGATAGCTCTGCTTCGGTAGGGTCTCGAAGAGAAACGCGACGACAGTCTCGGAAGCGCGGTAATGACGCTTTGGATGGGTTTGGTCATGCGAAACGAGCACACAGTGGTAGTAACGCTAACAAGATGAGCTCAGTAGAAGTTGGCGCCCAAATGCTCGTTAGTCTCGCTGATGTCGAAGAGGTGCTAGACAAACCTCGCGGCACGAAGGCGGAATTGATGGGCACCATTTGCCGAGCTCTGCAGACTCTACAAAACGGCGTCAAGTAGCTCTGCAATAGGGCAGTGTCACGCGAGCAAGAGGAGGTGTCTGCACGGAACCGGGTCTCGGAGTTGTCTGACCAGGTGAGGAGTCTCCAACAGGAGATTGAGTGCCTCGCCCGAGCCAAGTCAATGGTGACGGCTTCGGTGGTACCGCATGCCTCCTTAACTCCAAACGTGGCTGGAAAGATTCCGAAGCTAACAAGCGGCCAAGTGGTGACGATTCCGAAAGCCCATCCGGCAAGGGTGGACTGCCCGGACTGGGAGCAAATTGAGGTTATTATGAACCGAGAGTTTGCCTGATTCCAGTCCGGGCTCTTAGATAGATTTTTTCCAGAAAGGGGTGCCAGGCCCCCTCTAGGTCAGGGGCAGACGTCAGTGACCCAACAGCCTGCTGCTGCAGTCCCAATGCTCTCTGCTCCTTCAGGGAAGAAAAAGAAAAAGAGGAAAAAGAAAAACAAGATGAAAAGACCCATCGTGCAAGTCCCGACACCTGTTGCACTGCTAACAAAACCATCGGCATCGGGAATAGAGAACCTGCCGGAACGAACAGTGAGGAAGAAAGGCAACACCTGGGCTCAAGTTGTAGGGCGAAAAGCCAAGGCTGCGGCTGCAAAACATAGCCCAGTGGCTACTTCCTCTCAGAGGGTGAGGAAGCCGCAGCTACCGCGACCACCTACCAATGCCGCAATTGTAGTCATAGTGCCTCCGGAGTCTAGTGCTTCTCTGGCCGAGGTAATGCAGGCCGCAAAGTCCCGGGTAAAACTGGCGGAACTTGGCATTACAGGTGGGGTCCGTCAGCGAAAGGCAGTCACAGGGGACCTAGTACTGGAGGTCCCTGGGCCAGACAGCGCTGCCAAAGCGGATGCTCTAGCCGAACGATTGCGTGCGGCCATGAGTGACACGGATGCACGATTTGTGCGTCCGTGCAAGACCGCCGAACTGCGGGTGATGGATTTGGACGAATCCATCACCCCCACTGAGGTTGCAGAGGCAATAGCCGCAGCGGGAGGCTGCTTCCCGTCCGACATTAAGATCAGGGAAATACGCAGATCTGCAGCGCGGCTGGGAACGGTTTGGGTTCGGGGCCCACTTACGGCAATACGCCAAGTTGCGGCCGCTCAACGTGTGCAAGTGGGATGGGCATCAGTCCGTGCAGAAGTATTAGCACCACGGCCCCTGCAGTGCTACCAATGCCTCGAAATGGGGCACGTTAGGGTGAAGTGCTCGGGCCACGCTGACAGGAGTGGGCGCTGCTTCCGCTGTGGGGAATTGGGCCACAAGGCCCGAGCTTGTGTAGCAGACACATCGAGGTGTCCAGTGTGTCTCGACCACGGCCGGCCTGCGAATCATCGACTGGGCAGCAAAAGTTGCTGCCCACCGAAGAAAAAGAAGAGGGGAGAGGTCCAACCTCAACCCATAACGAGTTCTAACTCGACGGGAGAGGCAATGGAGGCTTGAAATGCCCACCACAGACTAAGATTCTCCAGGGCAACCTTAACCACTGCCGCGCAGCACAGGATCTACTTGTTCAGACACTTGCGGAGCAGTCGGTGGCCCTGGCAGTCATTGCAGAGCCCTACAACATACCAGACCATCCGCGTTGGTTCGGGGCGGATGATGGTTTAGCGGTTATACATTGGGTGGGTGGGGAAAGCCTCCATTGCTCTCTTCTAAAAAAAGGTGCGGTCTTTGTGGCAGTCGAGTGGGGGATAACAGTGGTGATAGGCTGCTACTTCTCTCCCAATCGCGGCCTAGCTGAGTATGAGGCATACCTACACGGGTTAGGAATCTGCATCCGCAGCTTCACCTCCCGTCCAGTATTCGTCCTAGGTGACTTCAACGCCCACTCAAGAGAGTGGGGTGACACCCGGGACGACGCGAGGGGAGAGGCTATCCTGGAGTGGGCAGCTGGACTGGACCTCCGACTTCTCAATCGGGGTTCAGTTAGCACCTGTGTACGCTGGCAGGGGGAGTCTATTGTCGACCTGTCGTGGGCAACTCCCTCTGCAGTACATATGGTATCGGGATGGCGAGTGGCGGAGGAAGTGGTTACTCTCTCGGACCACCGACACATCTTATTCGATGTGTCACTCCGCCGCCCGGATCGCCCGAGGCAGAAAAGAGAACCTTCGCGACGATGGTCCCTTAAGCAGCTCAACAGAGATATGGTTGTGGCTGCATCCCACGTCGCGGATTGGTCGGAGGAAAGAGTTTCGTACGATCCAGAAGAACTGGCTGTCTGGTTTGGGAATATTATGGCGTCCATATGTGATGCCTCAATGCCCCGAGTCAGGGCAGCCAGAAAGAGCTCGGCGTATTGGTGGAGCGCAGAGATCACGCAGCTGAGAACGTCGGTTGCTAGATTGCGCCGCCCGTACCTTCGAGCTCGGAGAAGACGGCGAGCCACAGTCGAAGAGATCGATAGAGCACGGCGGGAATATGGAGCTGCTGTAAAGGCTCTCAGCGATGCAATCGCAGAGGCCAAGGCTCGGTCATGGAAAGAACTCATCGCGGGACTGGATAGGGATCCATGGGGGCGCCCATACAAAATGATATTGGGCAAACTGAAGCCATGGGTCCCTCCGTTGACGGAAACTCTGGACCCAGAATTTTTGAGAAGAGTGCTAGATACACTCTTCCCAAGGGTCCAGGACAGTCCCCCGATTCCTCCGTCACAATCGGACCGGCAACCCTGGTCCGATGAATATGGAGTGACGGAGTTGGAGTTGGACCGGGTCATACGGCGGCTGGCTTCCCGCAACACCGCGCCTGGACCTGATGGTGTTCCAGGCCGGGCGTTGGTGATAGCTCTGTCGGTTCTGAGGAACAAACTGAGGCGAATCTTCACAGATTGTCTCAGCCTCGGTATCTTCCCCCTCGACTGGAAACAAGCGAGACTGGTACTTTTGAAAAAAGAAGGAAGGGCTGCAGATTCTCCCTCTGCATTCCGACCGATTTGTCTGCTGAACGAGTCGGGGAAACTCTTTGAAAGGGTTATCTCTGACCGGATCAGTGGGCATCTGTCGCGAGTGGGCCCTGATCTGTCGGCCTGTCAGTTTGGATTCCGACGGGGACGTTCGACAGTAGATGCTGTCAGGTGTGTTCGATCCCTGTCGGAGTCGACAATCCAATCAGGGGGGGTGGCGCTGGCGGATAGCCTTGATATTATCAACGCGTTCGGCACCCTCCCCTGGCAGGCAATTAGGGCGGCCCTTGTATATCACGAGGTGCCGCTCTACCTGCGGGCCGTCGTAGAGGCCTATCTACGCGACAGGACAGTGAAGTTTATCGGTCGGAATGGAGTGGAGAATCGAAAGGAAGTATGTTGCGGGGTTCCCCAGGGCTCGGTATTGGGCCCATTATTATGGAACCTCGCATACGATGCTGTCCTTCGCACCGGTCTGCCCTCTGGCCTAAGTGTCGTCTGCTATGCGGACGATACATTAATACTGGCTAGAGGGTCACGCTTTGAGGAAGTGCTTTGGCTTGCCGAGCAGGGGGTGGCTTGTATTGTAAACAAGATCTGTGAGCTGGGCCTTAGGGTGGCGCCTCAGAAAGCTGAGGCGATATGGTTTCATGGCCTACGCAGACGCCAGGAACCACCCAGCTCATGCCTTCGCGTGGGTGACGCTGAAGTCCAGGTGGGCCAGTACATGAGGTACTTAGGCCTTATCCTGGACAGTCGATGGAGCTTCGAAAAGCATTTCGGGCGATTAGTCCCCCGAGTGCGGGGGGTAGCAGGTGCGTTGCATCATCTGTTGCCCAATCTCGGGGGACCACGGGAAGAAGTTCGCCGCCTCTATATGGGGGTTATTAGATCCATGGTCCTCTATGGGGCGCCCGTTTGGTTTAGTGACCTGGCGGGTGCCTCCCGCTGCCGGGCTCTACTCAGAAGCCTGCAGCGGTTGATGGCCATACGGATCGTGCGGGGCTACCGCACAATCTCCTATGAGGCGGCGACGATCCTGGCACGATCTCCGCCCTTCGATATTCTGGCCGACATGGACGCGATGGTTTATGACCAAATTCGTCGTTCTGTCGGTCGGAATGCTGAAGAGGCCGCGCCAGATCATGAGCCCGAAATGCTACGGCAGAACGCGCATAAGCAAGCTCTGGTGGCTTGGCAGGCACGGCTCGAAACTGAGGGCTGTGCTAGCTAACGCGCCGTCGGAGCCGTTCTGCCGAACTTCGAAGCGTGGATAGAGAGGACCGACTGTGTCACCTATCGATTGACTCAGATACTCACCGGGCACGGCTGCTTTGGTGAGTATCTGAATCGAATAGGACGGGAGGCTACGGCACAATGCCACCACTGCGAGTCCGAACGGGACTCCGCCCAGCACACGCTGGAGGACTGCCCAGCTTGGGAGTCTGAGCGTCGAGTCCTGGTCGGACGGATCGGACGAAACCTTACGCCGTCAGCACTGATCACGGCAATGCTGGTGACTCGTGAGGGTTGGGAAGCCGCGGTCTCCTTCTGTGAGCATGTTATACTCCGGAAGGAGACCGCAGAGCGAGATCGGGAAAGGGCCGATCCCGCTCGAAGGAGGCGGCGAAGGGGACGCGGCAGAGGTCGCTAGTTCCCTAATCGCCGCCTAAGGGTCGCTGCGATCATATCTTGGGGCGATGTGACTGCTGCAAGTGACCCGAGACAGGTGACACTCCGGTGCGGCCGGGGAGTGTCGTCTGGGGCGAGGCGCTGTTCTGCCTCTTACTGTGCAGGGTGGAGAGAGGTGTGATAACGTCCTGTCCTTGGGGCATGAGGTGCCCGGGATGTACCTCACTTGTGAGATACGGCAGGGAGGACTCTAGAAGCCGCTAATGCGTTCCTGGAGCTCCTTCCGACTGCCGAGGTAGGCCGCCGCGGGGTTTAGTGGGTATATCGGTTTTCCGGGAGTCCCACACACGCCCTTCGTCCCTCCGGAGGGTATGGTGCGAAAAGCATTCCCCACGTAAAAAAAAAAAAAAAAGAAAAAAGGATCACAGTCCTGGCGGCGAGATCGATGAGGTGTTACAAAGGCCTGGCATCGCGGCACACAAGTGCCAAGTGCGTCAGTTGTTTCGACTGCAGCGGATTATGTTCCCGCTGCGGTCGACCGGGACACAAGGCGGCAGAGTGCTCTGCCGCCCCTCACTGCCCGGTGTGTGCGGCAGACAACAAGCCTGCCAATCACCAGATTGGGCAGGGAGGCTGTAAACCTTCCCGCAACTCTCGGCAGGCGTCAGGGGCTAGCCAGTCGGCCCAGGCTGCTTCTGACGTCGTTCGTGCATCGATGTCGTCGCCCATGGAGGAGGTTGTAGAGATGGTCGAATAATGGCCCAAGTCTCCAACCTCCTGGTCCAGACGAACCTAAACCACTGTGCCGCGGCGCAGGACCTTTTCCTGCAAACCATGGCACAGTGGTCGATCGGTGTTGACGTAGCCGCGGAACCCTATTATGTTCCTCCCCGTCCAAACTGGTTAGGTGACCGGGACGGTTCCATAGCAGTCTTCGGCTCCACGGCAGCTCATTCCCCGCCCTTGTCGCTAAGAGATAAGGGCATTGGATATGTTGCTGCCGAGTGAGGGGGGATCACTGTATATGGTGTATACTTCTCCCCCAACCGGAGTTTGAACGACTTCGAGGTTTTCCTTAACAACTTGGAAACCTCGATGCGGCGACTAACGTCTGGGCACGTCTTAGTGTTGGGGGACTTCAAAGCAAAGTCCATTGCGTGGGGTTCCCCCAGGACGGACGCTAGGGGCGAGGCCGTAGAGGAGTGGGCGGCCTCGGTGGGCCTCTGTTTACTAAACAGGGGCTCCACCAACACGTGTGTGCGGCAGCAGGGAGGGTCGATAGTGGACCTTTCGTTCGCTACCCCTGCCCTCGCCGCACGAGTAAGGAACTGGCGTGTCCTGGAAGAAGTTGAAACGCTCTCGGAAAATCTCTATATCCGATTTGAGCTCTCCCGGTCCCAGGACGCCAGAAGGGGTCACGCGGCGCGGCGTTCTTCTTGCTTTCCGCGGTGGGCTGTAGCCAAATTAAATAGGGACCTACTAGAGGAGGCGGCCATTATTCACTCTTGGCTGTCTCCGCAGGCCCCGAACGAAGAGGTCGACATGGAGACTGATCGCTTCTGCGATGCCATTGCGCAGATCTGTGATGCGGCCATGCCCCGCATCCAAGGTTGCCAGCCTCCACGGAAGGAGGTTTACTGGTGGTCCCAGGAGTTGGCCGACCTCCGTGCGGCCTGTACTCGTGCCCGGAGGTCCTACACCCGTAGTCGGCGGCGACACTGCGAAGAAGGCGGGGAGGACCAGTTTCATGAGGAGTACCGAGAGGCGCGGCAAACTCTGAAGCTGGCCATCAGCCGCGCCAAAGAAACTAAGAGAATGGCAATGCTGGAGGGTCTCGATCGTGACCCCTGGGGTCGCACTTATCGTGCGGCGCGACAAAAGCTCCGCACGTCGGGCCCCCCCTTACAGAGACACTCCAGCCCAGCTTCCTGCGGGAAGTGGTCGCGGGCCTTTTCCCGCAGCGGGCGGAGCACACGCCCCCGTCGATGGCCTTCATAGTCGAAGACGATGGAGTGAACGAAGACAATGTTCCGCCCGTCAGGGAATCGGAGGTAGGGGCAGTTGTTTTACGGATCCACTCTAAGAACACCGCCCCCGGGCCGGACGGGATACCTGCCCGAGTGCTAGCCCGAGCCCTCGAACACATGTTGGACCGCCTCAGGGAGGTCCTAGACACTAGCTTGACGTACGGACGCTTCCCTGAGTGCTGGAAAAGCGGAAAGCTGGTCCTATTACGGAAACGGGGACGGCCAGCCGAATCGGTAGCGGCCTATAGGCCTCCTCTGCCGGCTTATTCTATCGTGTTGCTGGACGAGGCGGGTAAACTGTTTGAGAGGATACTCTCTGCCCGCATCATCCGGCACCTCTGCGAGGTGGGCCCCGATCTGTCGTACGCCCAATTTGGTTTTCGGGCGGGGCGTTCGACGGTCGATGCCGTGCTGCGCCTGAGGACCGTTACCGAAGAGGCGGTGAGCTGTGGCGGCGAGCTGTTAGCGGTGTCGTTAGACATCGCCAATGCATTTAATAGTCTGCCATTTAGCTGCATCAGGGAAGCCCCCCACTACCACAGGGCGCCAGAGTACCTGAGGCGGCTTGTGGCAGACTATCTTGAGCAGCGTACCGTCATGTACGAGGACCGAGACAGTGTTCTGAAGCGGCGGCTCATGTCGTGCGGTGCTCCACAGGGGTCTGTAGAATATGGGATACAACTGGACCCTTCGAGGTCGTCTTCCCCCCGGGCTGGGCGTAATTTGTTACGCAGATGACACATTAGTCACAGCCCGGGGAACGAACTTTCAAGAGGTGGCACGCCTGGCCACCACGGGTGTCTCTCTGGTGGTAGCGTGTATTGAGGCGCTGAGGTTGCGGGTGGCCCTGGACAAGACGGAGGCCCTTTTCTTCAGTGGGCCCCGTTGTACTCCACCCTCCGGTGCCTCCATTGTTGTCGATTCAGTCCTCGTACCGGTTCAGGCCCAGATGAAGTATCTGGGCCTGATTCTCGACGGCAGGTGGTTCTTCGACGAGCATTACCGACTGCTTTCTCCAAAGCTGGTCGGTGCTGCTTCTGCCCTTGGGCGACTTTTACCCAATTTGGGTGGAGCCAGCATCGCAACGAGACGGCTATACACGGGGGTTGTCCGGTCAATGGCGCTGTATGGTGCACCGGTGTGGGCGGCTCTGACTGCCCAGAATAGGGCCCGCCTCTGGCACCTTCAGAGGATGTTGGTGGTTAGAGCCATACGCAGTTGCCGCACCGTATCGACGGAGGCGGTGTGCGCCTTGGCCGGAACTCCTCCGTGGGATTTGGAGGCGAAAGTGCTCGCCGGAGTTTATCGGCGAACGGCTGATTTCCGGGTGAGTAGCGGCATACGGCCCCCGCCCGAAGAGATACGCAAGTGGCGTGAGGCCGCTCGTCGAGCCACGATGGCTCGTTGGTCGTCCCTGCTGGAGGCTCTCCAGCCGGCTCTCCAGCCGGTCATCGCCGAGTGGGCAAGGCAACAGCACGGGACCCTTTCCTTCCGACTGACGTAGATCCTTTCCGAGCATGGTTGCTTCGGGCAGTATGTGCACTCGGTCGCCAGGAGGGAATTGAGTACCGCCTGTCACCACTGCGACTGCAGTGAGGACTCGGCTCAGCATACGCTGGCAGTTTGTTCCGCCTGGGCGGTGCAGCGTGGGTTATTGGAGAAGATCTTTCGCTACCGGCCGTCATACACTCCACGGTCGGTAGCGACAGTTGTTTTACCGCGGTCGCAACCTTCTGCGAAGACGTAATTTCGCGGAAGGAGGGAGCGGAGAGGGCCCGGGAGGACGATCTCCACTCGGACTCAATACGCCGCTAGCGAACCCGGCGGCGGAGGCGCGCGTACCACCGCCTCATATCGCCTTGAGTGTGGCCGCGGGTGGACGGGACGAGTTTTCCCCTCCATCCGCTATAGTGGCCAGCCGCGAGGAGACGACATCCGCGTGTGCCGTACGTCACCTAAATTGAGAGTTTATCCGCAGATGGTGTCCACGGTAGCGGGCAGGCGCTAGGAGGGATCTCGATGTCGTAATAACAGCTGCTCCTGGATCCCTCCTATGTCAGGCGCAGAGTGGCACACCGTGTGGTTTTAGTCGGTCCGATTCCGACACACCACCCCGCGGTAAACTCCGGTGGGATGACGGCCCGAAGGGGCTTCCACACGTTAATAAAAAAAAAAGGGGGTCTGATGCAGAAGGCAGTCCTCCTTGAGACGGCCCGTATTGTGGGGAGGTTCCTGTCTCTGGAGCCCTGATCACTGGTATCTTGGCAGGGACCAAGTCCGATACCCGATGTCGGTGGTCTACTATTTTTTATATTTTTAAATATGTATTTTTTATTTTTTAACTATTTAAACATGTAATGAATATGTGTATTTATGAAATAAAGATAATAATAATAGTTAGTTAGTAGTATCTATTTAATAAACTCAAATAGGTTTAAAAAAACATATCAGATTCGGGCACAGCCGAAAAATATTATATTTATTAAATAGTATAGTTTTTTTTTAAATTTTGACTTTAATATGAAAATGTTGTATTAATTTGACCTAAAAAACAACAGTACATATGGCACTCAATTATCAAAATTACTGCTCCAAAACAGAAGTCGTTAATTATCTGCCTTACATAATTTTAAATTCATTTAAATTCAATTGTGAATATAGAACCTAAAACTCATCTGAAATAATAATCTTCTCCTTAGAATCGTTTAAAAACATTCCCCCTGTCGTCCCGTCCACTCTCATATTCCATCTAACTCATATCTATTTGCGAGACCTGACATTTTAATTGTGAAAAATGAACCCAGCATTTCATGTAAATATAATTTTATAATATTACATTATCGTCAAACAAGTTCTAACTCTTCTCAAATTGCTTAATAAGTTAATTATGGACAAAAAACTGATTAAACATTTAAAAAATAATGCTTACAGATAAGTACATACTGCATTGTACGCATTTGCAATCAGTATAGCCAGCCAGCTCTTGGATTCTATTTATCCTTTCCATCACGTAAGGTAAAATCATTTAGATATGCTTTTAAAAAAATGATGTCAGTTTTGGATGATAACTAATATACCTAATAGAATAATTCATTTACGTGGATTTTAGAAGATTTATGGCAAAGAAAAGCTCAGAGGTTAAGAAACTTCAAGAATCACATCTCTGCAGCCCATGCATTATAGCCAAGTGCAGGCTGGTCACGATTTTATAGTATACATTTGTGCAGTTTTGAAACTATAACATTAAATTATTATCCTATTGTTATTATAAGTATTTTTTTGGCTATTAATGTACCTCTTTTTTTTCTCATTTTAAATAATCTTTTTTATTCTGAGCATACCAAAGTGACTCTACTCTGCTTGATGGAAAGCATGAATAGAATCCAATTCAGTATGGCGACCCACACACTACTCTATAATTACATAATAGGCTTTCTCTTTGGACAAAAAGATTGCTGCTTCCTTTGTAGTACAATACTGAGCTAACAACCTTTTTTTTCCATCAAAGGCTCAACTGTATTTGTTATTTCACAAAAAAATAAAATAAATAGTTCTCCTTCCCGTTTTCCGTACGAGTAGATTTTGTGACGGACACGCCCACTGTTATAAAAGTTACATTCGTTTCCATTTTTAAAAGTATAATAAAAATCTAATATAACTGGAACGGTCCTTGGTGTATTATGAAACAGTAGACTGTCTCAGAATATTGTAAACGTCCCGACTGCTTCACATATTTTATGAACTTAAATGTTTAAGTATCCGATTCAGGGATTAAGCTGAGAATACTTAAGATTGCCTTTTATTTATAAGGTTGGTTTGTTTGCCTTTAATTGTTGTGTCACTGTTTTTCTATGTATTCTCTGTAAATGTTGGAATTACTTAATAATAAATAAATGGATGCCTAACTGAACTACTACAGCCGCCAGGTGTCCTGGCTATGATGATCCTGAAGCCATCCTGACCCAGGACTAGTAATTGTGTGACCCGATAGTCTTTTGTTTCGTACCTAAGTTCCATTTGTATCGCATTATATGTATGTATTATATTAGTATATACGATCTCCACCACAAATCCCCTTTCCTCTCCTTGTTAGTTCTAGGGAGAGATCAAAGGGTCTCGAAGCACTTGTGGAACTTAAGCTGCAGGTGTCCATGCTGCTCATTTACCCTCCTACAGCATAAAAAAACTCGTAAAATTCACGTAAAACCAGTTAGTAAAACGAACCATCTTTAACAAATTAGAAAAGGTCTGTCAAATATCACATAATCCCTAACTAGATTGAGCGCGTTATCACGCCAAATTGAACCTTAAGGCTTTGGAAATTAAATCGTCCGTTGACATTAGATTAGCAATAAAACGCCCGTTTAAATTTGTACGGAGGAACAGCACAGCCTCCCGAGGCTTATCGATCGGCACCCACATTCGCACATTGTTGTATATTTGACTTTTGCTACTTTGTCGAGATCCTGTGAGATTTGATGCGTGGTATTTCGTTTTATTTATTTTCAACTTATTCGTTTCAATTGTTTCAGTACTTTAAAGACTATTTGGTAAATATTTTTTTATTAAAATCGGCTTTGTTATTTTTAACTCAAATTTGAAATGCAAGGGAAACAGAAGTTCGAACTGCTTTTTTGTAGTTAAAACGCAAAATATGTAGAGATTTATTAATTTATTTATAAGTATATGATTAAATAACTCTAACAAGATTTATTTTAAAATTGTAAACTTTGTGTTAATTTCAGTTAATTGCCATCAATATATATTTTGGTAGACAGAGGAGAATCACTTACAATTTTTTATCAATTTAACTGTTTCTTTTTCCTATTTTGTTAATTCCAGGACCAAATTATAACCTCAGCAATAGATGGCACACTTTTCACTCTGAAGGTTTTAATTGAAAATAATGATAGAGTGTTAAAGTGACATGTTGTTATGTAGCAAATGGACTACGGCGTACGATAGCTACGGGACTTACTGGGTACCGTGCTACGGAATCTACGAACGGGTAACTCTGATATGAAAATAATTGATTAATAGTAATCAATGTTTAAGCGTACTTGGTAATTTTCATGAATGTGAAGAAAAATATGAAAAATAAAGAATATAATTTAACATAATTTGGAATTGAAGGTTTTTATATTATGTTAAATGTAAATTACGACTGTAAGATCACAATAATTCGAAAAACATAGTCATCATTTTTATAATAATAATTACATTTTTGCAGATAGCATGCAGCAAAAATGTTATTAAAATGTAATGTAATTAATTATTTATCCTTATTATTATATTTAAAAATATTTTTTATTGCTTTTTGCAGTTTACATTAATGTATGTTCATAAACTACTGCTAGTTATAAACAAAAAGGCTTTTTAGAAAAACAAAGACGTATAGACAGTCAAAAAATGTTTTAATAAAATTAGTAAACAGATATTTCGTTAGTGCTTATTCATGCTTACATTTAACGTTGAAAGCTTTTCGTGCCCATCGCGGGGAAATTGAAAAGCTGAATTTTTTCAATGATTGACACACAATTATTCATGTTTTGTATTCGTAGAATAAAGAAAGTGAATATAATAAAGTATTCAAAGCTTAATCTTTAATGTAAAAGATTCAAAGCTTTCTTTCTTGGTTTTCTTTTAGTAATTTACGCCAGATTTAGCTTAAATAATCGTTTTACGGCTTAAGTAAGATACAAATGAATTCCGTTTTTATCAAGTTTTTGTACTCACTGAGAGGCGTTTTAAAATTCGAACCATGGAAAACGATACAGTTTTCATTCATAACCCATTTATTCTATGGACACAAGCGTTATACATAAAAAAAAACTTTGAACAGTTGTAGAACAGCCTGCCCTCTTTCTCATGGCCTATTCCTATCCCAAGCATATATTTGCAATAATAATGGACAGCCTATCAATCAATCAATCAATCAGCTATCAATCGTTCTGCGCTAAAGGCGACAACTTAGAGAAAACTACAAAATTTAAAAGTATATTAAAATTCTCAGTCTTTGCAACTTTATCAGGAGACTTTTCTAGTTCACTACTATATATAGTAGTGAACTAGAAATAGAAGGTTTTGGCCTTAAATAGAAGGTTTTGGCCTGCCATGTTGCCACTCTGCTTTCTTCATCCATCACTAGACGAGACGACTTAAATTTAACCTTAAACAGTTATAGTATGTACTCACCTCTCTGAGCGGCTGAGGGCCAAAGACGGTGGTCCTTGACTCTCTGGTCTTGAAATTTCATCAGGTGGGCCTGGCTCGCCACCGCTGCTACTCGTTTGTCTTGTCTGTGACAAAAATATTGATAGAATTTTAGACCAATTAATGATGTTTAAAGTCGTGAATATGTAAATAAAAAAAAAATCAACTTGACTAGATTGAAGTTGATTGTTGATTACAATTCTGACGTTCATGAAACGGACACAAAGAACATCCAGACTCAGAACGGATTTCGAACCCACAACACTATGTAAGTGGAAGTGGAAAGGCAACCACTGAAACCGATATGCAATCCGTAGCTTCAAACTTAATAATAATAATACATTGTGTTGACATACATGTTATGTATGACTAGGGCTGCCACTTTTTTTTAGCAATTGAAGTACATTTGTGATTATAGCTAAGAAAGATATAATATCAAAATAAAGTATTATTTTTCCTTATTATTATATTTAAAAACATATTACATTGCTTTTTGCAGTTTGCATCAAATTAGCATCAACAGGACAATTGCACGCAAACGTTTTCGTGTATTTTATTGTTATCATAAAATAACGTACAATTCTTTATTATAAAGTACAGGTGGCAACCCTATGGGTGACCCATGACATCATGTAACTATTTACTTTACACACAAAAAAAAGCTCCGAAGTAATGAACTACAATTAATCAAACTATTAGGCTTACATTATCCACATGTTCTGTCTTTTAACGCCTACTATTCGACGTAGGTAATTAAACAACGGACAGTAAAATATAGCGTGTCACACAACACGCTATTATGCCATTCCGATTGCCCGTTGGAATGTGATCGATGATATAAACCTACGCATCTATCATAATTTCTGCGAAGATCGGATTTTATTGTCATGAAATGGAAAAGAAAATGACACAAAGAACATTTAGACTCAAAACAATAATTTATAGATCACATAGTGTCATGGCTGCCGGGAGGGGTGTACAAGTGAGTGCACCTCCTTGGCATAAAGATGAATACATAGAAAAACGCATATTTTTGACTTATTTCATAAGACAAATTGGTTTCATAGATAAATATGTAGTAGGATTCTATATTTTATATTAGTTAAAAGTATTTATTGATGTAATCCCTCCGGAAAATAATTCTGGGGACGGCTATACATAGTGTTGCCCCATGTTGGAATCGACACAATTATACACACAATTATATTTCGTCATTGTGCATTATTTTTTTTAATTTGTCGGTATTAAATACCTTGCAACACTTTATTATTCAGATCAAACACGTGACATAATAATAAGGTTTTAAAATATCTCTGCTCTTTTAAGTTTCTTTTTTCAGAAACAAAATATCGCGAATTGTTTGACTAACACTTAGTTTCCGCGTTACTAGAGTTACCGCAAAAGAAAAATAGATTTTTGATTGTCTACCGCAAGACAAACTAATTTGTCACAATCAATAATTGGTAATAGGCTAACTTAATCTTCTAAAAAGTTTTAGGTGCGTGACCGGAGACCAAACTCCAGTCGTTTTAGTCAGAATTTAATGCCTTTACAAGTCCGTTCGTGGTATTAAACCATCTCAAGTTCGTGACCGTCTAATATTCCCCAGTAAATCACCCAAGAAGTTCTTCATTCACAATAAAATTTGAAAAGTGGAAGAGTTATTCTTGAGCATATTAGAACCTACTTAAATAAAACGACACCACGGCCTCATTAAAAAAGTCAATGTTGAGCAATTCTTTTGTCACTTTTCACCAAGTTAGTGATGTAACCGAAGGATATCTTCGTTAGAACTTTGTTCTTCTCCAAAAAAAGTATTTTCCGTAGTTAGAACTTAAGTTTTGCAAGATATTAATATCCTACAGGCATGAGCTGTATATTCTTCCTAATTGATACCACTAAAAACATTACCAATGCAAATAAAAAATGTGAAAATTTCTTTTAAAAAACATTCATATGATGTAAATCAAAACAGTAATAAAACATTTTATGATCGTTTACCAATTCAAATTCAAAATAGGAACAGCGAACGCTTTGATTGAGCCTGAGATGCGGACTTTAAGAACAGAATAGAAAAGCTTTCAAAAACCAACACGCAACATCCTCCTATCTGTAGAGATAGAATTCTCATGAATCTTTAACACTCTGCTCAGAACCGTTCAATGTGCATGACGTCTCCGATTTACAGTATAAAGCTAACGGATCATAAAGTACTCGAGGAAAAACGATTTGGACATTGAATTGTAGATTTGTAAAAATGCTAGTTATATTTGCTTTGGAGTTCTTAAGAATATCTAAGTGCAATTAATAAAATATCTATCTAATGTAAATTAGCAATGATTAACAACTTGTTGTAGGTAGGAAAAGAAAATATTGTTACAACATACCGACATATAACCCATATAGAAATATACCGAGACCGAAGGCCCATTGATGCCGGGGTGACAGTTGTTGTGATATGGGTGTGCCATACAATGCCACGATGACTGTCATGCCTTGTACGTCCCCAAGTGAAGCGTGAAAAAGCGTCTTACTGGGCCGCCATGTGTCTTGTATTCTATTCATGCTTCCATCAGCTAGAGTTAGTCACTTTGGCAAACAGACAGACTCTTAAAATAAATAGAAATACCTATTTCACTTCGTAGCTTTTAACGGGCATTCTCTTATTGAACAGCTTACACGGCTGTCTGCTTCTGAATTAAATAAAGCTTATACTGTGATAACTAGTGCGTTTATATGCTACCTGTACGATTGCTGATATATGGTAGTAGAACCACACTGATTTTAGCGCAAATGGGCCTGTTCGACCGTCACAGTAGTACCCTCTTACAGGAAACCAACCTAAGTCAACAGTATCTGTGGTGCCGTGTTTCGTTGATGAATACGAGACCGGAGATCCATTGATACGCAGGTGACAGTTATCGTGGTAAGTGTTTGACCTTACACTGCCACGATAATTGTCCTGCCTTTTACGTCCACAAACGTGAAAAAACATCTTACAAAGCTGCTATGGAATGGGCCACCATACTGCATTGCCTGCATTCGCAACGAGTATGGTGACCACAACTCTTGGATTCTATGCATGCTTTACATCAGGCAGAATAGTTATTTTAGCAAGTCAATTCAAGCCGCGAAAAATGTATTATATATTTATAAATACACAAATATTGCAGATAAACTAACGCATACATTATTTCGAAGATCGTTAAACACTAGACCAACAAGCTCATCAAATGTTTCGAGCGTCTAATTTCTTGTTTCTTCTTTATAGAATATTCAATTGAAATAGGTCACTTGGCTTACGAGATTTATTTTTGACATTTACACACGGGAAGTCACTCTGTAAAATCTATTCTGCAATATACAATAGACACAAATAAATAATATGTATATGGGTTACGGCAATATACATCGTTTATTAATTTGACGTTTACTACATTTTACTGTGATTGAGGCGTAAATAGGCAGTATTCAGTAAATTTTATGCATTTTTATCCGAGACCAAGACCTGCCCCTTATTCTGGAGGAAAAGTGTCTACTTCGGTTCCGAAACTAAAACCTCTGTCTCTTATAATCAAGAGGAATGACTTAATTTGAAACATAATAAATATGGTTTAGATGACTTGGGCAATATTTTGTTGATACTTACAACAAAACTCGATTGTTCGATATTCAATATTTCTGGTCATTTTTACAATTTAAATTAAAAGTCTTTTATTAGTTACAAAATAACATTACAACATGCCTTGTTAAGTTAATCAGAGACAGTTTAGGCGTGAAATCCGTCAATCTATTCTACATAATCTCCTTCTATTGGAAATAAACGCTTGGCTGATCATTTTAAACGAAAAGTAGGGACGTAAGTTGTATTTTTTATTTTATTAACTTAAATTAGTTGAATAAATAAATGCTATACAGGGTTAAAGCTTGAACTTATGTTTAAAGTCTTGCCTTTCCTAGACCCCAACCTGGTACTAAAGGCCTTGATTCAGGCATTAAGGACCTTGTTTCAGGCACTAAGGGCAATCCCGGTGTGTTGACGGCCCGAAAGGGTTTCCACACGTTAAAAAACAGGCACTAAGGGCTCAATATTCTTGTGACTCTTGGGTTGCAGATGTCCATCATTAATGGCAGATAAAACTCGTCATCAGGTCATATAATATCACAAAAGGCCATAAAAAGTAACAAAACTGATATCATTTTTCAAAATAAACAACATAAACAATGGCATCAGATAAAATGTTGCCATTTTAATTAAAAATTGGCAACGTCAAACCTGTGTACAGTTATATTTTTGAGAAGCTCTTGTTATTGGCAAAGAATTAAATAGATATATTCCAGTGTCTGATTTACGTAAACAATCGATCGTTCTGGGGCAGATGACGTCTGTGCCAATGGAATTTTTTATTGTTGAAAGTAATAAATGCTATTATTAACTTCAAATTTTTCTCTTTCTTCTTCAATCTCAGAACAGACAGTCACGATACCCATTCAAAACCTGATGTACTTATCCCCCTCCTTATCATAATTGACCTTCTTTTTCCCTGTTTCATCTAAAATCAGTTACCTATATACGATAAAAGAAGAATATATAATTATTTTTTGTATATGAATTACAAAAAAAAACGACTGCGGGTTTTTTTAAAGATACTGCCCTCATTATGAATATATACATATCGTATGTCGTGTGGGTCGTTACAAGACATGGACAATCAACATCCAAAACTCAGAACAACAGTTTGTGGACCATACTGTTTTGTCCCATATGGGGTTTCTACACAATGCGGTAAAGAGCGGTGCTAGCGTGGCGACCACCATCCGTGCAGTCGAAAATGTATTATGACTTTGATTTTCTTTTGTTTTATTATGCAACTATGCACGCATATTTATTGTACTGTCTATAGTCTAAAGAATTAAAGGAATTTTGCTTGGGAGATGTCGTAAGATTTTTAATTACGGATAGATCAAAATTACTACGAAATTCTTTGCAAGTGTTATACAATGTACCAATTAACAATTTAACTTTACGGAAATCCCCCCAGATACCACCTATTGGTGGTTATGTCGGACTTGAACCGACCAAAAACCGCACGCTGTCTCAGGTACCAGTAGCCATCCTGACCTGTTTCTGCTAGGGTGACAAATGACCTCACCTGTCACCCTGTTGCTTGCGCTTATGGAGGACGCCCGAGCCGTCTGCGATACCGGGCCTGTTCCCGAGCCTGGCAGACCGGGAGAGTTCTAAACCTCTCCCGGTCTCACTTCGACATCTCCTTTGCAAGCATAACATGCTCGCAGAAGGAGATGGCGAAGTTCCATGCGTTCTCGCTCCGTAACATGGCCGTAATCATGCTACCGAGCGAGAAAATTCCCACTTCGATAGCTGCCATAAGGTCACGCCTCAGCTCTGCACACGCTGGGCAGAAGCACACCTGACCTACTTGTTCTTATATTTGACTAATTAAAAGAAAAAAAATTGTTGTTAAAAGGCCACTTGAAGCTAACGTTGTTTGACCCAATTTGGTCATTTAATTCATATTTCAAATATTTGCAGGACGCCTCTAGACATTTAACCTATTCAATGAAAGGAACTTTATGCTTAAAAGGAGGTTAAAATCCTGTTCGCAACATTAATGATTTACGCAAGTAATTTAACATAAGAAAATAATAGATTTAAAAACCTGTTTCCATTTTGACGTCGGGTTTCCGATTCTAAAACCGGATTTGCAGGACTAGACATAGTGTTAAGGGACCCATAAGTACACATAAGGACACATAAGTAAAATTAAGTTACTTTTACTACGCGTAATGATTTTAAGTATGTTTGTATTTGCCACCATAGCGCCTAAATTACTCAACCGATTTTCATCAAGGAGATATTAATAGATTTGTAGTATTGGCCTAAGTGATACGGGCTATATAAATTTCATCAAAATGTTTATATGATGGAGCTAAAGCCTCAGAATCTAACCTCGAAAAAAAGGAACTAAGATAATTATTACGTCTTTGGCATCAAAAAAATTATTAATTAAAAATTAAAATATGTTAAATAACAATGCAACTAAATCTAATTTCACACATTTGTACAATTTTTTGTGTTCTTTTAAGTATGTTTTACAATATTTTTTATTCTATTCTATTCAAAATATTTTTGTCGTTTCGAGATATTATAGTGAAATATATTGACTGCCTCGATGACGTAGTGGTAACGAAAGCGACTGCTGTGTGGTCTCGGGTTCGATCCCGGGTTGGACCAATTGTTTGTATGATCTAAAAACATTTATTTCGAAGTTTGCGTGTTTGCTATGTATAATATGTATATATTTACAAAAAAAAGAGAAAGTATATAATTGTTCTATCAGTCAATCTAGTTATCATAGTACAAGCTCTACTTAATTTGAAACTAGATGGTGTTGTGTGTAAAATGTCCGAAATATTTATTTATTTATTTGTATATTAAATAACAATTACGTTTCAAAGTCTATAATAATATAAAAATACACCAAATTAACTTCTTAATTAATTCTTATTTCTTAATTGACTCTTGTCACATTGACCATTTTTAAAGTTGTGCATTTCGCCATTTCTATCTGAATTATTTTCTTGTTTCGTCCTTTTGAGACCTCTTTTTTACATAGTCGAGTTATGGTTTTCCTAACTTTTATCTCTCTAATTACATATACATAAGTACGTTTAGATAGTTTTCTATCATGCTCTGTAGTTTAAACAGCTTGGTGGATTTTAGTATCTTAGCATTTTAGCGAGGAGTCTTTTCGCATCATCAGATTTTAACAGTCCACTGCTGAAGATCTATGCTGGTCAAACGGATTAATATAGAGGTTATTTCAAAATTTTCTTCTCCTTGGAGTGATGTTGTTCTGCGTAATTAGTAGAGGGACTCCCTAAGTCACATCTGACGACAACCATAGTATGAGTAGGGGTAGTGACACTCTATATTCTTAATCTGTCTGTGAAAGGAAGAGGTTTTGGTCCTCCGATAACCTCGTACACTCGATTAAAACTAATGACAGAAGTGCTTGATAGTGGTTTTTCGAAAGATCATTTTGTTTTCATCACATGTATCCGTACGTCTCTGCCGTTGACGTATCTGCCGTTTATATATCCGTCCGTATTTTCCACCCCAAAAAAAAAAAGCAAAAAGGTATCTTCCGTTCAGTTGGGCTCGGGATTATGCTGAAATATATATCACTTGTGATACTTCACTGATTATGTATTAAAAAAGCACAATTCCTGTTCGTTATTTACTTGAATAAACGGAGATTTGTGGCGGTAAAAAGTTTATAATATTTGTTAATTTATTTAGTTTAAAAATACTTTAAAATACGCATTTTAAATTAATAAATGAGTACTAAATTGTTTTGTCGTCGACGCCGGGTCGTAATGTTTTTAATAGTTTTAAGTAGAACCTTTGTGTAGACGCTTGACGTAATATAATTATTTAAATTGAACGTTGCCGTCTAAATGCCTCAAGTTATTCAGAAAGTTTTGAAGTGTGGTTCAAATTTCAATACTATTTGTAAGGTCTTGAAACTTGGGGTGTTTAGATTACGTATATTGAGCTTGTTTCTAATTTTATCAGTTGTAATAAAAAGTAAAATATTATTAGTTCTGTTTTGCTAAAATAAATGCTTTGAGTTTTCAATTATACAAATATATAACTTACTTCATATAGTACGAGTATTCCTTTTCTTTTCTATATCTGACTCTACCTCTACCTGCCAAAGTGACTCTACTCTGCCTGATGGAAAGCATGAATAGACTCCAAGAGTTGTGGTCACCATACTCATTACAAATGCAGACAATGCAGTGTGGTGACATACACTATGGTGGCCTAGTGAGATGCTTTTTCACACCCCACTTGGGAGCGTAAAAGGCATGGCAGTCATCATGGCAGTATAAGGCTCACACAGTTATCACGATAACTGTCACCCCTGCATCAATGGGCCTCCGTTTTCGCACTCGCCAACGAAACACGACAGCACGGATGCTGGCACTTTAGGTTGGTCTTCTGTGGGAGGGTAGTACTGCCCCGGTTGAACCGGCCCGTTCGTGCTTAAATCAGCGTGGCTATACTACCTAAAAATTCTTTGTATATTCTAACTTGTTAGAGTTATTGGATTATGTAGAATTTATTTGAAATTAATGAAAAGTTTTATAGTACAACAACAGTCTTTTAATGATGCCCACAGAGTATAAAAAGGAATAGACAAACATTGAAAAAGGTGCGAATTTACACCACAGACTATATAACTATTACTAGTGTGTTACTTAGTATATTAGGCACAATATAGAAACTAATATTTTAACACTCCTACCAAATTCAAGCCTTTCATCGGTTTTATACAGTAACAAAAGTTCAACAGAAGTTTACTAGACTTCTAAATAATGTAATCTATCTAATACTCTACAACACACATACAAATTAATTTAGTTTTGACATTCCAATACTATTTCTCATGAATATAAATTTGTCTTTAGACAAGGCTTTAGTAAACATATCAGCATACTGATTATTAGTGTGTACATAGTTCAGACTGATTATATTATTATAATATTTTTCTTTTATAAAGTTATACTTAATATCTATGTGTTTACATCGCTTATGAAATTCACTGTTTTTAATCACGTTTATTGCACTCTGATTGTCAATGTTTATGCACACGGATTTTTGTCTGAATACACCTAAATCACTGAGTAACTGTCTAAGCCACATAGCCTCTTTAGTTGCAGCACAAGCAGCCATGAATTCGGCTTCTGTCGTGGATAAGGCCACAGTAGGCTGGCGTTGTGATGACCAAGTGACAGCTGCTCCACTTTTTAAAAAAACATAGCCAGTCGTTGAGCGTCTGTTTTCCAAGTCATTAGCAAAATCTGAATCGCTGTATCCAGTTAAATCCGTGCTGTCACAGTTAGATGTATAGCATAATCCATAACTTTTTGTCTCTTTCAGGTATTTTAGTATTTTCTTTACAGCGTTCCAGTGGGGTTCATCATGGGAATGTAAGTATCGACTCACCTGGTTTACAGCAAGCATTATATCAGGTCTGCTCACCGTTGCTGCATGTACAAGTGATCCTACAGCTTCTCGGTAAGGATAATCTTTCTTCAGTACATTCTCAGGCTTCTGCAACTTCACATTTGGATCAGCAGGTACACAGTTAGGGTTAGCATCCTGCATGTTGAATTTCTTTAGCAACTGATCAATGTATTTGGACTGATGAATAAAAATAAAATTATTGTGCTTTTCAATTTGCATCCCAACAAAGTTAGTTGGCACAGAGTATACTTTTATTTCAAAGTTCTTTTGCAACTCACTAATTGCTTCCATTATTGCAGATTTACTTTTACAGAACAGAAGTCCATCATCAACATACAGGCACAGGTAACATTTGAAGCCATTTATTGTTCCTATATAAACACACTGATCTGCACTGCTTTTCTCAAAACCAAACTTATTGAGAACTGAGCTGAATTTAGTGTTCCAGCACCTGGGTGCCTGTTTTAACCCATATAATGATTTTACAAGCTTACATACCATATTAGGATTGCAGTCTAGTCCCTCAGGTGCTGTCGTCAGGATGTTTTCCTTTAGCTCCCCATACAGAAAAGCAGTAGTAACATCAAATTGACTTATTTCTAACTTTTCTTGAGCTGCAATGGACAATAAAACTCTAATGGAGTCATACCTGACTGTTGGCGAAAAAGTATCATCATAATCAATGCCCTCTTTTTGTGCATACCCTTTTGCACACAGACGAGCTTTATAACGAGGGCCTGTTGGTTCATCTTTGACTCGAAAAACCCATTTGCATCCAATTGGCTTCGCATCTTTAGGCTTTTCTACCAATACCCAAGTTCCATTTTGCTTATGTGATTCTAGTTCCTTTTCTATTGAACATTTCCATTTTTCGGAATCAGGTGATGAGATCGCCTCACTATAGTTCAGCGGTACAGGAATATCTTCACTACAGCACAGGTAACCTTTTCCTTCATCATCTTTTTGTTTTGAAAATAATTCTTTATTTCTTGGTCTCAGTGTTATATTGGAGTGAGACGGTATTTCAACCTTTTGGTTTGGTGAGTAGTCACTGTCAGTACCTTGATCTTGATCAGAGTCAGCAGTGGCAGATTGTAATGTGTCATTAGAGCTCTCAAATGTGTCATCATCAGTTGATTCGGATGATGAGTGACACATTGTGCTGTCCTGTATCAAAACCTCTGAAACATAATTTCTCTCTACAGTTGTTTCAAGAAAAACTGCATCTCTACTTTTGATTACTGTTTTGGTGCCAGGAATAATAAATCTGAATCCTTTAGTATTATCACAATAGCCAATAAATATTGCTTTTTGTGCTTTTGGGTCCCACTTTCTTCTTTTTTCTTTTGGAAGATGAATCATTGCTTCACACCCAAATATTCTTAAGTGACTGATATTTGGTTTGCTTCCGGACCACATTTCTTCTGGTGTCTTGAAGTTCAGTGACTTAATTGGAGATCTATTGATGAGATAAGCAGCAGTGTGTATAGATTCAGCCCAGTATCCTTTAGATAATTTGGCGTCAATTAACAAGCACTTAGCTTTTTCAACCAATGTCCTGTTCATGCGTTCTGCAACTCCATTTTGCTCTGGAGTATATGGAGTGGTGGTTTGATGAACAATTCCGGCAGCTTTTAAGAACTCACAGAAATTTGCATTCATATATTCAAGACCGTTGTCAGAGCGAAGACACTTTATACTACATTCTAGTTGTTTCTCCACTTGGCTCTTGAATTCTTTAAATTTCTCAAATGCATCAGATTTCTTGTGTAGAAAATAAACAAAAACTTTCTTTGAGTAGTCATCAATTAGGGTCATAAAGTATCTTGCACCACTCAGCGAGCTAGTCTCCATCGGACCGCAGATGTCGGAGTGTACCAACTGAAGTACTTTAGTAGTGCTGGTTTCACTTTGTTTTAGAGGTAAGCGAGTTTGTTTTCCTTGCAGGCAGGTGACACATGTAATATTCTTATTTTTCTTAGACAACTGTACACCTTCAGTGTTATCTATTAATTTTTCCAGACTTTCAAAATTCAGATGGCCCATGCGTTGATGCCAGAGATACATGTCTTGCTTGTCAACTTCAGATATGTATGCATGTTCACTTTTCATATCTAGCCTGTACATATTATTGATTAAGCTTGCCCTTGCAACAACAACATTGTTTTTATTAAATATTAAACAGCCTTTACTGTTGAATTTTACCTGACCTCCATTCTTTATAATCTGACTGACTGATAGTAGATTTGTTGCCAGTTCAGGTACATACAAAACATTTTGGAACAGAATTTTGTTGTACTGATTTTTATCATTACACACATCTAATGTCAACTGACCAGTACTGTGAACTGATAATAACTTGTCATTTGCTACCTTTATAGTCTTGATAAGTGGCTCCTTTTCCTGTTGTAATAGATTTCTATGTTTGGTCATATGTACAGAAGCGCCAGAGTCTATATACCAAGGATCTTGTTCCAGGCTATGTGTTGAAGCTATGAAAGCAGCGGCATAACTTGAACTCTCTTGATTCTTTTTAGAAGATTTCGACTTACACTCCGCAGAAAAATGGCCATATCTATTACAGTTGTAGCAGCGCGGGCCTCTTCTAGGTTGTTTCTTGTTACCCTTATTCTTGTAGTTATGGTTGGCGGCAAATGCAGATGAGTCATTTTCACATATTTTGACATCTTGTAGAATTTTTGACTTAACTGAGTCAGCAGTTATTTTCATACCAGAGCTTTCTATACCCATAATCATCGGCTTGTATGTTTCGGGTAGACCGGATAGTAGCAGTGTCCCGAGCCACTCGTCATCTACTTTAAAGCCGATGTTCCGGAGCTTGTGAGCCGTGGTCATAATTTTGCTCACGTATTCTTCGACATTTAGACATCCAGTAAGATTTGTTGTACACAGATCTCTAAGTAATCCCACACGGCGTGTTAGCCCCGAGTCGTCGAATGCACTTGCCAAGCAGTCCCACACTTCTTTTGCAGACTTTGCATCTTGAATGTGAACGTAGTTTACAGAGTCCACCAGTAAGATGATCTTAGATTTTGCTTTTATGTCGCGTTTTGAGTCGACAGAGTCACCGGGCGCGGGTTCAACACAGTCCCACAAGTCTTCGTGTTGGAGATATGTTTTGACTGCAAATCTCCATGTGGAATAGTTTTCCCGACCAGTAAGCTTTTCGATCATTACGAGAGGATTGCTTGACGACATTTTTGACACAATATTTGTAATGTTCAGTGTTTTCGATCCGTAAAACCAACAGTCACTTTGAGGTTATGTTTTACCGGCGTGCGATATTTTCACAATTTTCACTGTAATTTTATGTTCACTGACTTTCACTTCGATTATCAGGGCTATACTGGGCCCATAACCTGTTAGAGTTATTGGATTATGTAGAATTTATTTGAAATTAATGAAAAGTTTTATAGTACAACAACAGTCTTTTAATGATGCCCACAGAGTATAAAAAGGAATAGACAAACATTGAAAAAGGTGCGAATTTACACCACAGACTATATAACTATTACTAGTGTGTTACTTAGTATATTAGGCACAATATAGAAACTAATATTTTAACATAACTAATTGACGAAAAACAATGCAGCTAAATCTAATTATACACATTTATTTAATTTTTTGTGTTCCTTTAAGGATTATATATATATAAATATTTTTCTTTGAAAATGACTACCAACTATGTCCCTGCCATCAGTCATCACTGTCAGTTGCAACGGACACCAGCTTATTATGGAGGAGATATTATAGCGTACAAGCGTGTGCATAAACAGGTGCACTCTCTGTTCCCTCACTCTCAAAACCCGAAGGGACGGTTATCCGACACAATCGGGCAGAGGTCAGGCGCAAGATTGACGAGTTTGCATGCTCTGCGAGGTACAAGTGTGAGACCCCAACTTCCAAACTCCGGGCTGTTATTAAGTATTCTTGTAACCAAAAAAACTCAACAAGACTTTTTGACCTGTCTTTGGAATCGAACCCGAGACCCCTTGATCGGCAGTCGCATACTCTAACCTCATTTCTTAATTATTCATCCTTGAGAGACAGTATATATATCTTTTTAAATAAAAATAGTTTTCGGAATCGGTTCATAAATATTACAGTTCCGATGTAACTAAAATAAATCAAATATAACGGCAATGAGAATCTCCTCTTGTTATTAAAACCGGTTAAATAATAGCTATTCTATTGTACATAGCTACTAATTGTTTCGATGGACGTTATCTGACGTTTACAATTTTATAACCTATCATTTATTTCTTGAAAGCAAACACTCAGTTATTCGAGAATTTTAAATTTGTCTGAAAACTTTTGTTGTTGAAACAGATATTTTTCATAACGAGTCATAGAGGTATTTTATGTTCTTGCTAAGATTTTTTTAAATTAGTTATGGTCATTCTCATGTGATGAAGTTGCATACAAACAATGTCACATTTTTATCTATGTATGTTAATAAATGAGTAGAGAACATACCATGATGCCTTTGAGCTGATTCACCAGCGGCGAATCAGCGAAGAAGTTGTTCACCGCGGAGAATATGTTTGTTCGTTTGTTCGTCTTGCGCAGCAGGCGCTCCCACGCCCGCCCAGCCCACGCTGAAACAAATAAACAATGTTATGGCTGCACATGTGTTACCCAATTACTTCATGTACGGCAAAATTGCTACGTAACTGAATTCGTAGAATATCCTACAGGATACCGAAGATTTGGATAGAAAAAACCTTTTGTTTTGTCAGATAAATATATTTATTAGATGGTTTTGTTGCCTATTTTCATTTATTTTTTAAAAAAATTATGTATTATTATGAGATTGTTTTTTTATTTAAGGTTAGCTTAATCCAAATCAGAGTGTTCTTTCAAAGAATCTTTACTAGGAATAATTAGAAAAAGTATTTTATATTCAAACAAATAATTCGAACTAGAAGTTCAATGGAGAAGTACAGGGATTTCCCCTGGGAACGAAGTGCTCGAAGCACACACTATGAAGGATAATTGGAGTTGTTAACGTTGAATAGACTAAGCAAATGATGTGGACATCGCGACGCTGTTGAATAGCCAATGTAGTTAAATAAACTTATTTAGTATTAAAGTCCTCAATTATTCTAAAAGGTTACATATAATTGACAGCCTCGGTGGTGCAGTGGTAACGTATGTGACTGCTATGCTTGAGGTCTCGGGTTCGATTCCCGGGACGGACCAAATGTTTGTGTGATCTGCAAATCTTTGTTTCGAAATTTGAATGTTTTCTATGTATATTATGCATGTATTTACAAAAAAAAGTGTGTGTATTTATATCCATTGTCTGGTGCCCATCCTACTAGTCTTCCTTAGTTTGGGCTAGATGGCGTTGAGTATCAGATATTCTAAATTAAATGAAAGATTAAATAAAGATGATGAAACTGTAGTACTTCATATTTATGTTATCAACTAACAATTATATGGTAACATAATGTCACTGTAAAAAATCGTAAACAATTCTTTGTTTATAAGTTCTCAAGGATATGTTATGTTGTAATTAATTCTGAATAAAATTATAAATAATTAAAGTCTTAATTAATTCAATTTATTACGCTTGTATTTCATTTTAAAGATTTAAACGGATCTTAGCGAAACAAACAATAATTTTATTTTTACCTGTGCGCGTTAGTGGTGCTATCTTTAGATGTGCTATTTCCAATGATTAAATGGGATAAATAGCGATTACCTCAAGTTTGATTTGAATAATATTGTATAAATGTACCTACTCTTATTTTTTTCAAAGTGGTAACAATGTCGTGACGGCCAAAAAGTATTATAATGATCACCCCAGCCTCAGCTTACAAAATAAGTTCTATGCGTCTCAAATATCTTTCTAGTAACATTTCGAACATTTCAGAATGTTTTACAATGTTCTAGAAGTTTCCGCGGGGCTGTAAAGTCACTCGTTTTTGTTCGAGACTTTCCTGGAGTAGTTTCTATAAGATAAGCCAAGCCTAAATGTACCGGACTTGTTTAGTGTAGAGTCATTCTACTTTAATTTTACAGCAAGTTAACAAATGCAAAGAACAGTGAACAGCACAAAATAACATCAGTTAGAATCGTTGTATATAGCAAATTGTGTCTATTTTGTTTATGATTTATTCTCACATTTTCCAACCTTAACACAAAATATTGCAACACTTTCTTACATACGTCAAAAAAGAATACCTCCGTCCCTAAGAGTAGGAGTGTCTTCTTTTGGTAGTTATATATACATATAATGAAGTTGTAAGAAGGCAATGGGAAAAAAAAAGAATGGGGGGTCTTTATTACAGTAACAAAACTCAAAACAACAGTTCTTAGATTTTTGTCTGTTTGTCTGTATGTTTGTGCGTGCTAATCTCGGAAGTGGCTTAACCTATTTAGATGCTGTTTTCTCTAATATATTAAGGTAAACTCACTTAATAGTTAGTGTTTGTTTTATTTGAATCGGTTGACAAATAAAAAACATATATTAGCTTAAAGAATCGCCGTGATAACCGATATGTGCGCGGGCAGTGCATCAGGCAAAAGCTCGTACGTTCTAAGAAGACTACGTCGGTCAACCTCTTTAGCCAAGAAGCAAGTGTTTTATGTCGATTCTCTTTCTACAATCACCAACGCTACTATTCTCTTGTATTATTGACTATTATTTTGTTTTGACCACGTGACTTACCGTTGAGCGACGTCGTTACTTTACATTTGTTAGATTTCCCATAAACGTGAATGTTTCACGTTTATAGAACGTCAACTTGGCTAGAGAGGTTGGTTATAATAAAAATAAGACTATTAGATGCATACTAATATTTCATGGTGTAGGGATAACAGAGAGTACGGGTCGCCCAATTGCATTTGATTACCGCCATTACAAGAGACTTGTCACTCAGGAGACACAAGTAAATTGTTGTTCTTTGTCCTCAACCGCAGTACAGGGGAGGGGATTTAATCTCAATTTTACTTAAATCTGTGAAATCATCAACAACTTTTAACAGTCCACTGCTGGACATAGGCTACTCTTTAGCAAGGAGAAAATATTCTTATCGTGCAATGAATGAATGGTTCACTACTCTTACAGTAAATTTTCTTCTTATGTTATAAATGCGTAACTTTGAGATTTTTTTACTCTTTCATAGAAAAATTACTAAACGAATTTAGATTAAATTTTAGTGTAATATAGCTTATACATCAAAATAACACATAGGCTACTACTTACTGCGATACTCGACATATACGTGGCAAATTTATCTACATGTGATGACAGATTACGAATACAAAGTGTCATCACTCCTGTTCTTTCCATGGGTGTCGTAAGAGACGATTAAGTGAACAAAATATGCAAGAAAACATCACTGCAAAGAGAAGGAATACGTGAAACAAATTCTATACCAACCCTCTAGCCAGCGTGGTATCGTAGGTCAAAACCTCGTTACTAAATAGAGGCCTATGTCCAGCAGTGGACTGTCAAATCTGTCGACGATGATGACGTAGGCGGAACCGTGGACAAAAGCTAGTTTAAAAATAAATAGAAAAATAATTTGTTAAACCAAAGTCCTCTATAAAAGATTCAATTTAATACTCAAGATATCTTAAATGTCCTTTCTCTCTTAGTAGTTGGTGCTTAAGACCCTCAAAACTTGTTAATTCTCAGACCAGACACAGCTGTGCATCACAGTAATTGAATAAGTTTAATTAATATTTCATAACTTAGAATAGAGGTTAAATACTTAAGTCTCGGTCCTATAAAGAAGATACAATGTCATCATCATTATCATGAAAAACATAGACTATATTCTCCTCTGCTTTATTTAATCATGTCATTAAAAATATAAAAGTAAGTATTTTTATTTGGAAACTAGCTGCACCTTGTGCGCGTTGCTACGCCACCAACTAAAATAAATTTGCAGGAATGACATTAAAAAAAATATGCATACCAACTCAGAATTCTTCGTGGCTTATGCACAACAACTTCACTCAAGATAATCACATGATCAATTGCATAGTTTACGATTCTATAAAGGACATACAGACTGACAGACAGACAGACAGACAATCATTTTTATATATAAAGATAAAAAAATATGCCCGAAATACGCTCGATTGAAGCCATAGGCTTTAACTTGAAAACGTGAGTGAGTGTTTATTATTTGGCAATCGTTACACCATGGACAGTTGGAAAACTAAAATGTTCCAGAACAATCTTTCTACAGAACTTAGTACTGAATATGTGGAGATGTAATCACAGTCGCTACACGTAAAAAATAGAATTTCAATTGTATCGTAGTAGACGTAAAGCCGAGACGAACCTAGTCTTGAAAAGACTCGGCAGAAAGAAGAAGTGAGAGTTTGTATATGTCTCTTTCTACCACTTTAGGGAAAGTAATAAATCACTTTCCCAACGAAATGTTATATTTATTTACCCCAGACACTGCTAGCAACCGTGCTTAATGACCCTCATAATCCAAATAATGTCACGAAATCGCCATCATTATTAAGGAACCCACGACAACGACTATGAGTTATGGATACAGGTGTTCCCATTTGTGGGATTCCCCTTCCTGGTGTGACGTTTTAATAAAAAAAAAGAATTTTTAAATTAGATATGTATTGCTAAAAATGTTGTAGTTTTTTATCTACAGCCAACGTTGTGTATTTAATACTTTATATTTTATCCAGCAGTGGACTACTAAAGGTCGTTTATGATGTCACGTCACAAAATTTCTTTTCATATGTGATCATACATATTTAATTAAAAAACATTTAAATAAAATTATTCGGTGTGCCACAGTATCTTTTTAAAGAAAAAAATCACTATTTTAAACTTAATTTATACACTGAGGTGGCAAAAAAAGTATATAGTAGTTACCGTTGCACATAAACAGTCGCCACTCTCCCTCTGCACACAAAAGGTTCACAATTATGAGTAGTCTCGGTGAAGATTGGTCTTGCAAGCAGTAAAATCACTTTAATACGTCAGTCCATTGAATTCACATCACTACTTCTGCCATTCACGTTTATAAAACCCCGAGCACACAACAACATGCGCGTTCACACGGAACGAAAAAGACGCACAGATTTTCAATGGTAAAAAAATCACTGATAACATCTATCTTACTCGCAAAAGAAGATTTATCAAATTTAAATTAGTATTGGCAACTCGTAGGTGTAGTAGAAAAGTTTTCCATGGGTCTTTTTAACGAAAACATTGTAACGCTTTGAGTTAACGTGGTCTGATACCCAAATCATGGTCACTAAGCACAATATGTACTTGTGTGTAACTAAAACTCAAACCACTAAAAAAAGATAACAAAAGCTAAATAAATATTTAAGATTTCTACAGTTTAATAAATCAAATGAACGCCATCGTCAAATTCTATAATTCTTCTAAAATATTGTCAATAAAAAGAAGAAATAGTCTAAAGAAGCAAACTGTACTCCCAGTCAAATGTTTATTTTTGCGAAATTCGACGTATCCGTATTTTAAATCCACCGCACAAATTATTCTTAATTTAGTTCTAGATATTCCACTACAGTTTAACGGTTAGGTCTGTAATCACCAATAAATTCCTTAAAACACTATGCCAGCACAATATCGCACGATTTAGAAACTGAACGTAAGCCAACGTTCACCAAAACACTGTGTACTACCGCTGCACTCCGTAATTCCTTTTCGCGAATTCTAAAAGCAGTAGTGAGCAATGATTCCTAATAAATCACTATAAATCTATTTCCAACCACCAAGGTAATTGTAAATATAAGACGTGTGTATATATCCAAAGCCAACATACGATTGAATACGATTTAGTTAATTTGTTTAGACTTTGCACACGTGACTTTACAAGCGTCAATCACTCAACGGCGAAATAGAACAGGAACCGTCTACTTAGACTGTTTATTCGTCATTCGGTAACGTTTTGAGGTAAATGGACACACCATCTGTACTTTCTTGAACGATTAGATACTTACATACCTATTTATAAAAAAAAATATAATCATAATTTCAAAGTAATACATTTAAACGAGTAGTTATACTGTCAAAAATGTGTCTACAAAATAACACTTACACAAAGTATATAGATAATCTATTGTGTACCTCTAATAAGTATACCTCTAAATTATATAATACCTCTAAATAATAAATTTATTATAAAGAATTAAATTCCTATTTACACAATAGGAAAAAAAAATAATGTTTCATCTATCATCATCAACAGCCTCTAATAGTTCACTGCTGGACTCTCCTTAGAAAGAAAGATTTAACGTGCTATACCACGCTGGCCAGACGAGATGGTACAGGGTTTCTTTCAAGTTTTCCTTCTCTTTGCATTGCTCTCATCTTGCGTAGTTTACTCCCGTAGTCGCCTCTTAATCCGTCGTGAAAATAATGTTTTGCTACCAAAATGTTCAATAATAAATTTACTGTGTACGCTAAGCTTAAAAAAACCTAAGAAGAGCTTGGAGACTTGTAATTACACACGTGCGAAGCTGGAATGAGTCCTAGGATACAATAAAAAAAGAATTTGTATATAATTTTATCTACGACGTTCTACAACGCCTTATAATCTTTGACATGTTCAACATCTATATGTATACATATATGTATAAACACGTTAAAGAGTGACAGTTACCGTGGTAAGAGTGTGAGGTACTCTGTCACGATGACTGGCATGCCTTTTACGTTCCCAAGCGTGGCGTGAAAAAGCATCTTAGTAGGCCGCTACAGTGTGGGTCACGATACTGCATGACCTGAATTCACAATAAGTATGAGGACTACAACTTTTGAATTCTATTCATGCTTTCCGTCAGGCAGAGTGGAGTCACTTTGGTAGGTTATTAAAAAAAAGATAGTTTGTGTACATTTAAAAAACTCAAAAAGTTGTGCACCAATTTTGACACACTTTGACGCTCACTTCCAACTTTGTTTTTATCTTTTTTTCTCAATTCTCATTAATACTACGACAAAACGCCAGAGTGAAGCGTGATAGGCTTCATGTTATGGTTAATATATAATAATATGTACATACAAAATCGTCAATTTAATGTGACATTTAGCTTTGCTTTTGTCACTCCTAAGTGATTCCTGTCAACTCTAAAAAATAACAAGAGTAACGTGAAGTCGAAAAAACTGACAAATGAAACATTTTATCAAACTACTAGTAAATACATTGACAGATAGTCTCAATTCTCGCTCAAGAGTCTCACTGTGATGGCCTTTGAAAAATCTTAAGGAGGAAGGTAATATGATACCACATACTTCTATTTAAATGAAAAGGTCTACAGTGCACATAGATTTGCTTGAATATTTCTATTATACGTACAGCATCATAGCTAATTTGAAATGTACATAGTGCTCTATGGTAATTATCTGGCTGGAATAGACATTATTGTATATTACTAGTTGCCTTTGAGTTCCTACTCAATTTTCTGTCCTTAAAAAACATTTATAACCATTTAGCAAAACAAGTGGAATATTTTTATCTTAGAAGTTTAAAAGATGGGTAACATTCAGTAATTTGTTGATCTTTTGTTTATACTTCGCACACATTACTGTGTAATAATTCAGCAGGAAAATGGAACGGGTACCAACCTACTTGGTGTTCACATAACTAATTCATGATGTAAATACGAACTTGTTTACTCGTAATGGGGTCAAGGATCCCTATACTACAGTAGCATGATCTTATCTTTTTCAGTTGCGTGGGATCCCCACATCTCCATTTTATTATAGGTAAAAAATGGAATACTATCTCTGTTTTTAAAAAGTGTCCGAACAAGATATCAAATTTACTGCACGGCTGTCGTAGCGGTCGCCATGCCGCTTTTTACTGCGCTGAGTGTTATGAACTCAAACCCCACACGGGATTACATTTTGTGTTATCTACAAATCATTGTTCTGAGTCTGGGTGTTTTTTGTGTCCGTTTCTTGTATGTTTATAAAGTCCCCTACGACACACGATACACATTTACAGGCGACGTTCTTTAAAAAAAATAAAAATATGATTTGGGTGGGTAATGTTGGTGTAGTGGTTTAATGATCCTGACTGTTAAGGCCAGAAGTCGTATGCATGATTGTTTGATGAGCACTGCGTCTGAATGTAATTTATCTGTAATATATATATATTTAGAAATTTATAAATATAAATACACATAATATGTACAAAAAATTAGCAATCTGGTTTTCGAAACGCAGAAAACATTGCCATTTTCCTAGAGCATTTTTAAAAACACGTTTAATTTGAAATCACCACCCTAGGCGCGATTTGAATAAATTAGCAAAACTTATATCTTGTTTCATTATAGAAGTGCCACAGTGTTGTTATTGCCAAGTTTGAACTGTGGAGGGAACGGGTGTCAGAATCCTCCGATTAGACGAGGTGATCCAGCCTAGCGGGCCACGACCTAGGATGTTGTGTATATGTCAATCGCCGCGAGAATTTCTATAGCACGATTCAGGATTAGTAGTTGCTCCGTAATTCATTACACCATAGTTCGATGTGTATTCGCTAGATGACGATGTAGTATGTATTTTTGTTTACGTTATATGTGAAAGTCGCCACAGTATCAAGAAAAGATATCGAATTGGTATTCATGTACTATATGTTATCTAAATTGTTTACACTGTTAAAAGTAACATCATCTAGAAAGCAAGTTTTCACTTAACAACTTAATAAAGTCTATTCTAAAACACTTTTTTAAATCAATATCATCGATCAACGCCTCAATTCCAAATCACTCAAGTTGATTCCATCAAACTAAATAGATTTTTTATAGTCTGTGCATTTCCATGACGTAAACTCTCAAAAAAATAAAATCACTCGTCGATACGCTTCAGTAGAACATCTGCAGAACTTCAGCATGGATTAATTACTTTTCCTTACCGAGTAGTCAAGGTTGAACTATTTAACTGGAAATGATAATAAAAAAAACTCCTGTTGACTAAATAACCAACTGTTAATACTGACATCCTAATTGATTTTCGTTAACTTTTAGTTTTTAAGGGTAACATGAAGTTATCCGTCTATCACCTTCTTCAAAAGGTACATATCTACGAGTATCTTTAACAATACAATTTGTCTTCGGGATAAATTTGACTAGATCAAGTCGACCCCAATTCGTAACTTTTGTTAAGGAAGTTTCGATTTTCAAACACAAGTTTCGTTCGGCTCTTGATGATAAATATTTGCGTGGCTGGTAAGTTTAGCCTTGTTAGAATCTCCAATAACATAAAACAAAAATAAAATGGGTCAAACACATATAATACATAATAAATATATTTATAACCAAAAGTTATGGTATATATAGTCTGCTAATTGCGTTACACGTTGTGTAATTTGCCTGAATTATGCATGTAGATTTATTTAATACAAGCCCAACTGTCGTTAGGCTCGGTTCTCTGACTGTAAGACTTCTGATTGTCCTGTTAGAGTAATTGATGAACTGTTTTTCTTTTTTTTGCGTTTAATACTCTTTTTCTCCCTCTAATACTCAATCACTAAATACTTTAATATGAAAACGTGGCAATGGTTAACAACAATTTTATTAGAAGCTAGGAAGCAAAATAAAAATAAAATAAAATACGCAGTTTATAATGAGGTTAATGAGGCTGTTGAAGGTAAATTAAAAATCTTCGACCTGCTAAGCAACTAGTTACTCTGCCTTTGCCATGTCCAAGTTCAGAAGTTGAACCATGGAATATGGTCCATGACTCAATCAATATTTTTTACTAAGCACTTTCTTTTTTTTACAATACCTGAGTTTTCATTTTTCCTTTCTAGTATTTGCTTGTAGAAAAAGAAATCAAAGTCAGCTCAGTAACTCTTCAGAATTTTGCAATAGTTTCTCATTGATACACGTGTCCATATTAAGTGGATACAGACTTCGCATCTGTTCCTTTGGAACATGAATGTTTGTTTACATTTTTAAGGCAAAACCAAATGAATAGAAGGCTGTAATAAATTAAAGTTTAAAAAATACGTTTTAACAGAACACCACAATCAATTAAGAACTCGAAATAAATTGAATTGTATACGAGTAAGACTGTTTTCTCTCTCCTCCTTTATTTCATAGTTTTATTGGCAATTTCTACAAACACCATTCCATGATACGTGCACTTTTAAAGTTAGTCGTCGAAGTAAGAGAGCACTTTTAAAATGTTAGTAGAAATACAAGAAGAAAATGCACTTGATAGCTGACGGCTGTTTCTGTTACTTTCCTATGATTTTCAACACTTTTTCATGTTGTCCAAGATCTTTCTAAGGAGAGGCCATGTCCAGCATAAAGGCTATTGATGTGATGTGATATTTTATTTATATTTTAAAAATACTGGCGCAGTTTGCTACTCGGTCTAAGTTGTTTCATTGCGTTCCTGACTTCGCATTAATACGTCTTAATGCACAAAGAGACTAACAGTAAAAGAAAAGGAGTATAGCGATGGAAACGGTCATACAACATCTAATATATAAAACTGGACTCAGGTTTTTCCATGTTTTAAGTTTCACTAATATAATATAAATAACAACAACAAATAAACAACTTTACACATCTCACACACACGGCTGCCTGACTCCAAATTAGGCAGAGCCTATGGTAGCCAGACTGCAGATAAACATACTTAAATTCTAAATACATACTTATTATAGATAAATTACACCTAGACATAGAACAAATAATTGTGCTTATCACACAAATATTTGTCCTGGGATCCAATTGAATTCACGACCTGCGGCTTAGCAATCAACACCACTAACCACTAGACCAACAGTCCCGTCTAATAAAACAATGTTACAACGATTTCGTATTAAAGTATCTTAAGTTGAGCCATTAATCCCATATTGCTTGTTTCAGATTAACTGCCCTAGCTTATTCACAGCAAAATTGTATAGAGCTTAAAGTGCTCTAACTTTTATAGCAACTAATAAACTAATCGTCCGTGTGGTGACGAATTAAGAATACATAGTGTTACCACCCCTACTCATCCCGTGGGTGTCGTAAAAGGCGACTAAGAGAACAAAGTATGCAAGACAACATCATTACAAAGAGGATGAAAATTTGAAACAAACTCTATTCCAACCCGTCTGCCAGCGTGGTATAGTAAGCCAAAAACTCCTTGCTAAGGAGAGGCCTATGTCCAGTAGTGGACTGTAAAAGGCTGTTGATGATGATGATTGCCCAGCAGTGCGCAGAGATTATCAAGGTATAACGGCATCACAAAAACCCGGTGTTAAGTAATCCTTTCGTTGCCCTTCACTTAGTGAGTGATGTTCGGTTTCCTTACTCCTTCCCTCTCTTTGAATCTGGACGGGGAAAGAAATTCATTTATTCTGATATCCTCAGGACAACACATGATTAAGCACAATATAAAACAGTGTAAATTCATTTAGAATTCATTACCAGCGCACTTGTTGCCCTTCTATTACGATCCCGGGTCCTTTAAGCGGGGCGTGAAAAATCATCTCACTAGGCTGCCATAGCGTGGGTCGCCATACTGCACTGTCTTCATTCGCAGTGAGTACGGCGACCACCAATCTTGGATTCTATTCATGCTTCCCATCAGGCAGAATAGAGTCACTTTGATAGACTTCCATTCAAAAAAAAAAAAGTGAGCCACAAGTAATGATAGTGTCCTGCGCAGTGTCAGAAAAAATTGAGATAGGCTCAGTATATTATAGCCATCTGCACTTGTAACTATTGTAATGTTGTTGTTCATGGGACGTGGCAGTAATTTCATTATCATCATCACCATCGTCGTCATCATAATCATCATTGCTTTTTAGCTTATTGTAAGCTTTTGTAATAGCAACTCTTTGACACTATTTTTGTGAATATAAAGATACAATCACATGCGTTCTACATTGATTTGGTTATTTCTGCGCCCCTCAAAGATCTGTACCGAGGTACCGCTAGCACCCACTAGTGGTTGTTACGCCACTGCATCATAGGGATCAATATTTACCATTATTATTATCATTCAAAGATGTTTGCTTACAAAGTTTCTTTTCCAATTAATATAAGCGGATTATTAACGCTCCATAAGATTTTTGGTACCAAAAACATTGTTATATCAGCAATATTAAATGGATATAAAAGTAACTATCCTTCCTTATCGTACTGGTGCCTGAAATCCTTCGCTAACCCTGATCATTTCCGCATTCTTAACCTTATTACAATCTACCAAAAGATACAATTTACCGATATTGAACTTTATTACTAGAACTGTAAAGTGTAATATTTATATTAAGTGCGAAAGAAACATATAGGATTTTTCAACTTGCGGTTTTCATACGTCCATCTTCCTCTGACAGTGACTGATTGGCAAAAAGATATACAACGGAGAGTGCGAGTGTGTTGCAGCTTGTTCCTCGATAAAAAATGTGGTAAGTATTTTTCTTCTTTTCAATAAAAACAAATCTATGTTGTAAAGCACAAGAGTTTTATTTGTTTGAACACGTGAAATTCAAGCGCTCCGGGCCAATTTGTTAAATTCCTTTTACATTAGATAACCCGGATCATTTAGGAATAAATATAACATCAGTCAGTGATTACGGACACGGCTATTCATTCTATTTACATAAGGTATACACAAAATCCAGTACTGTTTGGTTTTATTTATCTACTGAGCCGTGCAAGTTTGTCTTCGTCTTTCAAAAGAACTGAATTTTCCCGTTCTATGAAATATTTTTCGTCAATCCCCCTATCATTACATGATGCTCTATAGCCTATAAACCAGATTATGTCGAACTCAAACCGACTGAAAACCGCACGCCGTCTCAGCTACCAGTAGCCGGGGAACCAAGTATACCCTAGAAAGTAAATCCCTGGTACCCCGACGTACCTTGGGCCGTCAACCTACGACGTGCAGATGACCCCTTTTCTACCCCAAAAATACTAATTACTATGTATATAATATGTTCTACCTTTCAACTGTCTGACGTTTTGATTCATTTGTGTGAATTATGAAGCTTAGTATAAGCTGGTCGATTTTTACATATTACTGTATAAGTCAAATTAAATAATAATAAAAATTTATTCAGCAAAACTTGATGTCCAGCTTTATGGGCGAAACGAAAGGCAAGCCATTCTTATAAGCCCATAGTCATTTAAACCAGTACAAGATTGGCCTATAGAATTTTTTTCTCTGTTTGTATGCAAACAGTGCATATAGTATAGTTAATGTTTACATATCATCAGAGGGTGAGAGCCTGGAGATCCGTCTTACTGGTCTAGAACCTCGTGTAGAATCCAGCTTATTTTAGTAGGATTATGTACTTTTTGTATGTTTTTATGTTCTTTTTATGTTTGAGAGAAATAATTACAATTTGATTTGACATTATAAAGTTCCATCTCGATACTACAGCGTAGAATTGAAAAAAGATTTGAGGTCAGAATTTTTCACACGATTCGTTAAAAGTAAAATTTACCATCAAAAGTTGAACTTCTTAATAAATTGAAACAGAAATTAAGTGAAGCTGATAATTTGAGTTTTATTTGTCAAGTTTTTATCCTAAATTTGATTAACATAAATATCCTTCGCACCAATCGGAACGAGAGATTCTGAAGTGTTTACAAGTCAATTGACGAACCGGTACGGCGAAATTGACTTAGCTTAACAATTAATTGCCTATGGTTTTTTACTAACAAAGTAAATTTGAGAATACATGTTGTAAAAACATAACATTGAAACTGCTGGTTGTCCCATGAACAGCTTGGTGAACCATGAGGCAGAGAAATAAATAATTTAATTAACACTGATAAAACGTTAAGTAAAATAATAAATAAATATTTTATACATTTAACACACAACGCCATCTAGTTTCAAATTAACCAGAGCTTGTAATTTGATAACTAGACTGACTGATAGAATGTTTATAAACTTTTTTTTGTATACACATTATATATAGAAAACACCAAAACTTCGAAACAAATATTTGCAAATCATTGATCGGGAATTGAACCCGAGACCTCAAGTACAGCAGTCGTATTCGCTACAGCTGCACCACCGGGACAGTCAAACATAAGAAATTATTTGCCAGTTTTACTGATAGGAAGCAGGACGCTGACGTAATGATGCCAGAATAGAATGAATGGAGAACTGTGTAGTGGAATAAATTTGTGATAAATAAACATCACACAAAGTAATTATAGGGATGCCAGTGGTGCCTTTTTTTTTGTTGTCGGGGTGGCAATCCCTTCGGATCTCTGACTCCTCGGGGACACAGGAGCCAGGAGTATGTGGTGTTTCCATTAAAAACCACCCCGGTGGCCGGTCTCAGGCGTCCTTCTCTGAAGGGGACCCGGACTATGTTATTTCAGATCCCCTCCAGAATCAACGCTGTGCCTAGTCAGACCCTATCCTGGGGACGCCGCAAAGGTAACTCCACCGGTTCGGAAGTTATAATTTGTTGCGACCCGATCGTCCTGGTCTTCACCGCTCTCATCCTGGCGGATAGCGGGAATACAACAAGCAAATGCTGTAAGAGTGTAAAATAATTAAAGCAGAGTGGAACAGATTTTTGGGAATAAACAACTAGAGGAGTGCCGGTACTATACTAGGTACAGGATACAGATCTTTGTGGAACGCAATATATTCAGGCGAGCGTACCTGCAACGGATCTATAAAGCTGTTTTTCAAAGGTGTTTGCACAGAGCACATAAAATGCAAGTTACACTTGTGTTCCTATGGTCACATGAAAACACACACGAAGAATTATTATGGTGATTTTCCATCGTCTCGTTGTAGATACCTATACTAATATTGTAAAACTAAAGAGTGTTTTGTTTGTTTACATTGTTAGTTGGTTGAACAAGCTAATCTCAACTTATTTTTTTTACTAAAGTGCCTGTCAAAGTAACTCTACTCTGTCTGATGGAAAGCGTGAATCGAATCCAAGAGTTGTGATCACCATACTCATTGCCAATGCAAACAATGTAATATGGCAACTCACACTATGGCGGCCTAGTAAGATACTATTTCACGCCCCGCTTGGATACGTAAAAGCCATGACAGTCATCGTGGCTGTATAAGATTGCACACTTACCACGACAACTGTCACGCTTGCTTCGATGGGCCTTCAGTCTCACCAACGAAACACGATAGTACAAATGTTGCAAAAACCCATTGACAAAAACATAAAGTAACCAACGTAAATTCAATGAAAAAACTGGGATAAAGTATATCTTTTCAGAGACGCAGGCAAAATTGGGTGGGTCAACTATTTAAATGTAAAATATGATATATATAATAAAATTCTCATGTTATTCTTATCCCATTTTTAAAGTTATAAAAGTTTTAAGGGGTGATTCGACTCTCTGAAAAGTACTATACTGAAGCAAAAAAATTAAATGAAATTGAAGTTAGATAGTTAGATGAAAAGTACAATATCATAAAGCATAACAATTTAAATATTGAAACAAAGAGTACAGTAATGAATAAATTATAAATTCTGATTCGACAAACATTATCATCAACAGGAAATTAATATTTATGACACCGTAAGTAACATCGCAAAAGCCTACTAGCCGAAGTATCAATTGCATAGGCATTAAAAAATTAAAAAAATATAAATACAAAATTAAGTGCTGGCGAGTTTTGCGATTAAAAACATTCATTGTTTTTCTCGTCATTCGTTTTTTTAGTTAAATTCCAATTTCGAATTTTAATATTTACAAGCAAAGTTAATCAATTGAATATCTTTTTCTTCTGAAGTCGACTAAAAACTAAAAACATGCACATAAATGAACTAAAGCAATAAAATAGAACCGTAAAAACAGAGATGTTTAAATTGTACACTGAGTTGAAAAGAAACACATAACACTTTATAGGTATATTAAAAAGCACAGTACTCTATGTTCCTTAAGTTAACAACCTTCAAAGATTTTCTTAACCATATTATAGCTCGCGTGATTATTTTTTATTTCTTGCATTGGTAATGACAAAATGTCATACCGTTCATCTTTTATTTATCCCTTTAGGAGTGAGATTTCCAAAAAACTCTTCCTTGTGGGTGCTTAAAACATAAAAATGTACACTAAGTTACAAGTAAAGGAAGAGAGAATCCATCTGTACTGGTTTACACACTTTATATCTCCCACATAGTTGACTGGACTCCGTTGAGACTGGTCACCGTGACCATAATCAGCTAGAAGTACATTACAACATAAAAGGCATCCAAGCTATCGAAATTTTAAGCAAATAGCTCCAATTGAGTCTGTCAGTCCGGGGAGGTTACCTGTGTACTCGTTTGAGAAGTATACCATTAAAAAAATCTTTCAAATCGAACATCTGAAAGTAGGTGAACGTTTGATTACAAACTCAATTACATTTATTTATATAGGTAGCTAGGGTGGCACTTCCATCCACCTCTTTACACCCTCCTGCTTCTAAAGAAGGTAGGTAAACGTAATATTGTTTAAGTATATTTTTGTTATTATTCTTGGACGTATTACTCATTTGTATAATTGCATGTACATACTTTCATTTTAACTATAAACATACGACGAATTTAATAAAATCAATACTAACAATGTTTAGATTAATATCTTTACTTTTTTTGTTCATATTTTCCACAATCGATTATTAATCGATAACGTTTAAGTTAGTGTTGAGACTGCATAACATTTAAAGCAAGTTGAACCCATTGTTTTTCATTTTAAAGCTTGAGGAAAAGGTTTTAACAAACAGGCAAACAGATACTTAGACGTACAACAAAATCATCATTTTTCCTTTTAAATTACTGAACACCAAAAAGATTATTATCTTTAACTACAACTACAACGCAGTTACACCTCATCGATAAACAAATGATTACAAACAAACTAGTTACAAGTAGAACCATTGTTTGTTGTGAATCAATAATTCAAACTGTCAATATTGATCGCTAAGTAATATTCATTATCGAGATCCATATCGATTCAATATACTTGTTACTGTAAAAGCACGAATATCGGTTGATCTTAAGTTTTACCACCGAGTTTTATCGGGTTGGTAAATGTGAGTAAATAATAAAAAACCATTTTTTTTACCTGTAATACTCAAACTCATCTAATCCAAATGATTCAACAACAATAGAGGGGCGTCGCGTTAATGGTCACTGATTAACCTAACCTACATGTTTCAATAATATATAGTTTCTGATCTAGGTAAACACGGAGAAGAAGAAAATACAACGTTAGCACGAAGGTGGCAAGCGTTTAAAATACAACAAATTTTCACAAAACTATAGAAAACAAAGTACGAAGAAAGAAAGATGTTCTTGTGACAAACTTATTTAAACAATTACCGCGTCTTTAAGACAAATACTAAGATTGACCAAGTAAATGGTGGTAAAAATTCGTAATGAACGATGATCATTAAACAGTTCGGAATCTTACCATTTAGAGTTGATAAATCTTAAGTTTTACTGGAAAATCTTAGAACCCACCGGATTTTTTTGGGCTTTTATAGTAATGTATATAATACATAACAGATGAAGGTCACATAAAGTGTTCAAAACTATACCTAAGTCAAATAAAACCTATTTCGTATCTAAATTGTGTTCCATTGTTCTTGTGTAATTACATTTTCATTGTACTACAAATAAATCAAGTGATTTTAAGTTTTATTTTCTTGACCTATTAATGAAAGCAATTCTTTTTTGTCTCATATTGCCAATTTAACTCGTTAATTATACTCGTGGCACTTTGAAAATCGCTTTGCCTCTAAAATTCTCAGTCTAGTACTTTAGAATACGGAAAATTAATTGTCAGACGAAAGCTTAAAATCTCCGTAAGTACATATTAAGTTGTTATACAGAGAAAATATGAAAATGTTTCCCAATTACATTTATCCAATGTCCTTTGTGAACCTATCGTTTGATCATAATTATTTTTAATTAAAATCAATGTTAAATTCTTCTATAATATGTAGGTAGGTATGTATTTTTTTAAGAAAAAAAAGCCGTTTTGTTTGCTGTTTGAATAAGAAAAATTATAAAGGAAATCTAAACGAATAAAAAATTACTTGAACAGTGCAGAAATTAAGAAACTAAAACAAATTTGAGATCATTTTGTAGTTGAATAAAGGTGGTAAGCCGTCGGTCTTCCGCCTCATCTCTCCACGATCGTGTCGGATAACCGTATCATCGGATTTTGAGAGCGAGGGAACAGAAGGTGCACCTGTGTTTGCGCACACACTTATGCTTTATAATATCACCTGCCTAGTTAGATGGTCTCCGTTGCCAAATTAGGCTAGGAGAACGTCAACATCATAAGTGATGGGCCTAGGTTTTCAGGCTTAGACTAAGGGCCGATCCTTTTTGTGTCGTGGTAAGGTTAGTTAGGTGAACCAACGAAGTTCCTGCCTCCTGGGACTATACTTGTCAATTGTGTGGGTTGAATATCGCTTATTAAATCATTCTAAAAATAAAGATGTATGTTTTTATTAGTTTAAAAGTACCTAGCTTTGAAACATGCTTTTCTAATACCTCTAATGTCTTTTTCTTTAATTGTATCTTGCAACGAAACTGAAAATTATTCTTTCATCCAATATTGATTTCGTTTATTTAAAGTTTATCTGTAAGAGACCGCACTTACCGCTAAGGCCGACCATTGTACATACCTGTATTTGCTAAATCTATTTAATTTAAGCAGTACTTCATTAGTATATCATAAATATTATCCTATTTTAAGTTTTGTCTTTTTTAACTACTTTAATATTAGTTTAATTTGAACTATTTTTAGTGATAGTTATTTATTTGGACGGACATAACGAAACTATAGGACTTTAGTTATGTTATTTCGACCACGGAAGCCTAAAAAGGATACAAAAAGTTCTCTTAACCTATTAGTGAAGGTATGGACTGTTGAAGTTTGACAATGGCTCAGGTCAGCCAACATAAAAAGAAAATTGAATCCAGTTCTTTGTTGAATGCGTCATTCGAGAATGGTTCAAGAACTATCATAGGTCATTTTTTATCAACTTTTGTAATTAACCGAAGTAAATATCATGTTTGTGATATTTGATCATAAATTCGACTTTCGACACTAAATAGATTTGGATGCGATTTTTAATGCAGATGCTTGTTGAATTAGGTCATTTGGTCTGATATATTTTGTCTTATCTATTTTATATTACAAAAGGAGAACCAAAGCGAATCGTATAATTTCATGTAATGTAATATAATTTATTTATAATCTGTTTATTTTTGAAAATTTAATAATTTATGACGACTGTCATGCTTTTTACATCCGCAAGCGAGACGTGAAAAAGCATCTTACTAGGTCGCCATAGTGTGGGTCACCATACTGTATTGTCTGTATTCGCCATGAGTATGGTGACCATAACTCTTGGATTCTACTCATGCTTTCCATTAGGTAGAGTAGAGTCACTGTGGTAGGATTTTATAAAAAAAAATACAAAACTTTTTAATGTCAATTACTACTACAACTTTTTTTAATGAAGAAGAATATAAAGAGGGACTAATTTTACACTACATATAACTTAGAATTTACAAATATATAAACGTTAGAATTGTAAACATATTGACTAGTGCGAATTTGGTAGGCAGTGTCCTATTTCAGGCATATATTCGTACGAACGACGTCAAAGAAATCTTAAAATACACATTAGAAATTAAAAAAAATATATATACAGATAATATTATTTGTATAAACAAGTTTCAAATAACTATAAAGTCACACATAAAAACAAAGTGTACAAAAAAAATACTCAATATAAAAAAAATGTAAATAATAAAACCAACTTACCCCTTAGAAAAATCGCGAAGGAACTGAAATTTCTTTCAAAAAATGACAGTAGGCTGGGGGACGCGTCAGGTTGCTGGAACGCTACGGCCAAACTGAAGTCTACTGAAAGATGCTGCGACCAGACTGTGTCCAAGTGTTCGCGCAAGCGCTCTCGGAAAATGATATAAAGGGTGGTTCTATCGCTGCGTTTTTCTCTTTTTAATCATTAATTATTCACCCGACCATAATTATATTAGCGAATGACTTCGTAAACTGATAGAAAATATGATTTTCGTTATTGGTACTTTTAATTTTTTTTTTTACTTAATACTCCAAAGATTACGATAAGACTAGATTTACAAAGACACATAGTGTTTGAATGTAGTACGTCGTAACAAATTTAAGGTTGTAGACACAGGAATTTGTTTTCTTTCTCTATCACAAAATTTAGCGACATTTATGATATCAACACTAGAAATAAAGATAAACTCAGGTTGTCAACGACTAAATTACAAAAAGTAGGCAAGTCTTTTCGATGTCAGGCTGTGCGAATCTACTTGTATGTATATTTAAAAATGTTTGTTTGTCTGTCTGTCTGTCTGTCTATATGTCCTTCATAGAATCGTAAACTATGATTTGATCACGATTACCTTTAGCAAAGTTGTTGTGCATGATGCACAAAGGTTTCTGAGTTTTTTATGTCTTTCCTTCAAATTTATTTTAGTTGGTGACGTAAAATAAACTTCTAAACAAATTTCAAGAATAAAGTATTAACAAGTTTAAGTACTTAATAAAACAAAAGCTATTTGAAAAAGCTTACTAAAGAGTTTTAGTTTACTTAAACGACAAGTTTACTTGGGATTGATGCTGCTCACTCTGTTTGAAAGTGATGGATATTTAATTTATTTTTGTATTTCGTTTTTCTAGTTCTAATACTAGTTCTAATACTAATCATTTTTTGTATTTTATTTTTTTTTCTTATATGGAAGCCGAATGGTGCTAGTAATTTTTTATGTATGTAAGAGTGAGTATAGTCTAGGCTCGTAATATTAGTTCGTATTAAGTATGTTTCTCGTGGTGTCGAGCGTTTCTACGGCCTCCCCAAATCTTTTATTGTTGGTAGTGACACTCTTCGGGTCCTTAATCTTGACTAATACTGGTTAGGTGATACAATAGCTGGGGCTAACTGGTAGTCTGTATGGACTGACCGAATTAAAAATGTGATCCTTTCTTTAAAAGGTCAATCCAGACCCGATTCTGTACTCAAATCAAATCAACCTCACTAAGTTTTCATTTACTCAATGCTCACGGACTTAAAAAAGGTCACCTTTGGAGTTTATTTCGGTATTTATTCTCATAGTGAGTCTTAGGAAATGTCGGTGCCAATTACTTCCTATAATGTCTAAGGTAAAAATATCTCTAAAAGATTCACTTATAGAAATAAATATCATTTATCATCTACTTTAACACTACACCAGCATTTATCAGCCTAATTCAAATATAGCTATTTATCGAGACATTCTTGTATATCTCTGATGCCAATGAGTTTTCTACATTTCAATCTTTTTATCTTCCATCTCTAATTTTTGTGTTTTAAAGATTTGTATAAATTAACTTTATAAAAGCCCAAGAATATTGAGCTCCGAACTGTTACGTTTGACACACTTGCTGCGGTTTCGGACTCGAGCAGTAAAACTGGTTAGTATCCTTGAGATAATAAAACTATTAAACTAGTTTTATTACTGATTGTAAAAAAAACCTTGTGGATATTCTCAGTATTAAATAATTTTAACAGTAATAAAGTAATAATTTACATTAATCAATCATCAACAGCCTTTTACAGTCCACTGCTAGACATAGGCCTCTCCTCAGCAAGGAGGTTTTGGCCTAATAAACCACGCTGGCCAGGCGGATTGGAATAGAGTTTGTTTCAAGTTTTCCTTCTCTTTGTAAAGATATTTTCCTGAATAGTTTCTTCCTTTAGTCGCCTCTTACGATACCCACGGGATGAATAGGGGTGGTAACACTACGTATTCTTAATCCGTCACCACACGGACGGACCAATTTACATTATTATATAAAAATAATTACGTACTAAAGTAGTAAACCATGGATATTGTATACGAATTAAACAGTCAATAACTTCGTCAATTCAACATAATATTAACCTAAGTAAGACCTGGACAACTGCTGTTTTGTAAGGGAGTTTAATTCAGCTATGGATGGCAATTGATCGAAGAATAAATTCTCCTCTATCAATCCTCTAACAATCGTAATATAAGATCCGTTTCTGTGAAGATGTTTTTCGCAAAAACTTGTGGGTTTGTTGTCAAATTAACGATCTGAACACATGTATAATAATTTTAAAAAGAAAGAATTTTAGAAAAAAGCCAAAAAAAACTTACCTACCTCTCAATTTCTTCTTTGTTAACTGATTTCACTTTTGCACTTAAAAACTGATTGTACAAGATCACTACGTATTTATAATATGGACGACCCCGACAGCACTGTTGATTTTAAGCTCCGGTCAATATGCATAATATGAAATATCGAAAAACCAGTTTATATCTTGCTTGGGTTTTTTACTTGTTGTTGTGTCTGTGATGATTTTCAATAGATACTTCCTTATTTACACGCATAAAAAATCAAACATCAAGTTAAACTCTCGTTTTCATTATGTTACGTCAGCCATAAACACATGATTATAAAGTGCTTGAAAAGCGAGCCTTCTTTTAATTTATACTTGTCAAGTTTTACTCCACTTATTTGAACTGATTCGTCTCTGCCTCGGTGGTCGGTGGTCTCGGATTCGATTCCCCTCTCAGATTAAATGTTTGTATGATCTGCGTTGTTTCGAAGTTTGAGTGTTTCCTATATATAATATGTATGTATTTACAAAAAAAGTATATAAGTATTCTATCAGTCCGTCTAGTTATCATAGCACAAGCTCTGCTTAGTTTGAAACTAGATGACGTTGTGTGTCAAATGTCCGAAATATTTATAAAAAAAAATATATTTGTCATGTTTTACTCCGCTTATTAGAACTAATTTGTCAATGCCTCGGTGGCGAAATGGTAGCGTATGCGACTGCTGTGCTTGGAATCTCGGAATCGATTGCCGGGTCAGATTAAATGTTTGTATGATTTGCAAAATGTTTGTGAGTGTTTTCTGTGTATAATATGTATGTATTTACAATAAAGTACACGTATATTTATATCAGTAGTTTAGTACTCACAGCGCAAGCTCGCGATGATGTTGTGTGTCAGATGTCCGAAAACATAACTTACAAAAAAGAATAGTGACATTGATAGCACAGTATCAATTATAATAAAATCTCTTTATCCAAATAGCTTAGACTTACACAAATAAATACATAATAAAAAATAAAAATTATTATGAGATAATTAAAAAATCTCTGAACTCAGTGTCAGTGTCTCTCAACAAAGTGTCAGGCAATAATTATCGGCAGCAGCCGTTTGATAACCCGAGTCAACCTTGAGGTGCTGCCCAAGATTACTTTAAATGGTGCCACTATACCTATTTGTGCAACAGTGAAAGACTTAGGCTTACAACTTGATTGTACACTGAACTGGCGTGATCAAGTTACATACGTGTGCTAGAGGGTTACTGGAATCCTGAGAACACTATACCGCCTGAAAAACTTCCTTCCCGTGAAAACTAGGGCAACGCTCGTGCAATCTCTAATCTTCCCTCTGATCTACTATGGTGACGTGTGCTATTACGACCTGAATGCAGATCTCCTCAACAAGCTAGAACGTCTTCTCAATAACTGCATTCGATTCACCTTTAACCTTCGTAAGTATGATCATATCTCCAGTTTCCGGACCCAGCTCACATGGCTACCTATTCGTCAACGCAGAAAACTGCGTGCACTCACATTACTATATTCTTTTCTCAATTCCCTATCCCCTCCCACTTATTTAATATCCCAAATTCAATTATTGAGCAACAACCATAACAGAAATCTACGTTCGGCTAATAATCTCCTTCTACTCTGTCCTTCTCACTCCAGTGGGTTTGTCGGTTCTTCGTTCTTCGTGCAGGTTATCCTTTCTTGGACCGCGCTTCCTCTCGAAGTCAGGATGGCTAAAAGTCGCGACTCGTTTATGGTTCGAGTGAAGAAGCTTTTACTGGCTGAAATGGCGAAGTCTTAGTTCACCACCTGGTATTATTATATCTTATAGTGGTAATATGTATGCACGTATGTATATTAGTTGTGTGTATATGTATTATATATGTATGTGTTATATATTTATGTGTTTATGTAAGTATATTTACTTATTTATGGTCTATCTGGTCTATATATACTAAATCCTTTGGCAATTACTTGTTATCCTTAAGTGCACCTATCTCATATTTTCTCTGCATCGCCCAATCGGTTGACTGGCAGAAAATGCCTTAGGCATTAAGTCCGCCGGTGCATGTATTTGTGCATAAAGTTATAAATAAATAAATAAATAAAAAATCCATTCAATTCTGGTAAAATTAATTAAAATAGAAAAATTTAAATGGTGGTTATAAAAAGATTTCAAATTAAAAAACAACTTACTTTTCTAGTCTCTTTTTATATGAACCTTCAAGTAGCGCTTCATATAGGTGGTACCGAGTATTTATTTTCTTATTAACTCTTATAGCTAAGCTGATCATAAACAGTTTTAGAGATGTTCTCTCAAATGACCTATTCGTGTATCAATACAAACCTATTAGATAATGGTATATTGCGTTTATAATAAGGTTTTTAAGTTTGATTCTGAAAAAGTACAACACTATTCAGGTACTATTGCGTTTTCGTCACCATTGCTCTAATAATGTATATCAAGATTTCTAAAAGATACATACGCTCAAAAATTGAAGTTTACATGTCTTCTGAACAACTTAATCAATTTATGTTAAATGTTTGAAAGTAAGCGTGTTAACCTTAATTTTTTAAATAAATGGTGGTTCAAATTACGCGTTACAGGAGGACGAAACTTAGAATAATTATGTATCCTCATTTTGTTGTTTTATTAAAACTATGTCTTAATACATTACAGCGAGTGACAACTTACCACAAACATATAATGACCGAACACAGTACAAGCTGCAGTTACATCCAGAATGACATTGGCTGAATAACCAAATAGTATTATTATTATTCTAAACTGAACACAGCTGCCGTTCAAGTCAGTTGATACAATCTTTAGATTATGTAATAAATATATTAGAGTGTATTTAACTAAATACGTTCAAATTGCTGTAGTGGGACCACACCTTAATTAAGATGAAATACAATATGCAAGTGTATACACAGTGTATACAGCAATACAGATTAATGTTCTGTTACAAGAAGGTTGTTCAGTTAAGTGTATTTATAGGGAATATGTATAAGTATATACATTAGATAACGATCTCGTTTCGATCTAGTATATGGGAAATGAATGTAACTTAACAAATCTCACACGTGGCAATCTGATTCTTAACTGCCAGACTGCCTGTAAATACACTTATTTATTTCGAAATATATATAAACGAACATAAATTATACCTAGACACAAACCAGAGAAGACTAAAACTTCGAATTTGGAATATTAGTCATGGAACATCTGTGCCATTGCCGTGTCTACCTGTATACTTTGTGAGACCATTGTCCTCTTAAACACAGACAGTGTCGAATGTCAGTAAAAAGTGTCTCGAATGTTTCAGAGGAAGACAATTTTATATTTTATCAATGACCACCGAAAATCGGTAATACCCTGCGTGACAATAATAGTATCATGGTGAACACTATTTCATTAGATTTTTTACTAGGCAACACCTGATGATCTAATTGCTTATGCAGGAACGGATGTTATGTCCCTTAAACATAAAAGGAGGATCCTCCGATTAGGCGAGGTGATCAAGCTTGGTGGGCCCCAGGTTCAATGGTCAATGTTTGAGAGTTGTATATCGGGATACAGGACTAATAGTTACTCCGTAGTTTGGTGTGTTTTCGGTAGATGGCGATGTAGTTTATGTTTTGATTGCGCTGTATATGGAAGTCGGCACATATTATTAGGGCACAGCCTATATCGTACTAAATAATGATGCAATGTATTTCTTCTCATTTAAAATGTGTATAAAGTGAAGACGTCTGTGTGGTGACGGGTTAAGAATACCATCACCACCCCTATCTTCCTGTGGATGTCGCTAGTGCCGACTACGGGAACAAACTATTCAAGAAAATATCACTACAAAGAGAAGGAAAACTTGAAACAAACCCTATTCTAACCCGTCTGGCCAGCGTAATACGCTCTCCTTGCCAAAATCTCCTTGCTAAGGTTAGGCCTATGTCCAGCAGTGGCCTTTTAAAGGCTATTGATGATGATAAAGTGAGGATCCACATTTTACTTTTATCAATTGAAACTAACCAAACGGTAACATATTTTAAACTAGATGGGATTTAATTAAACTCGTTGCTGTGGGAACTATAATATCTATGGCCGTAAGAGACCACTTTTTTTCAAAGACTATAACATCCATGGACGCTAAAATGTACTATACGGAATCAACGAGTTTGGCAGGACACCTGATAGTTAGTGACTATCTCCATCCCTATCTTTACCCAAGTACACCTACAAATGACACAAGTCTGCTGCCGCCCTTTGACCGCACATTAGCTATATTAGAATGCCAAAACCTCCTTGTTAGGGAGAGACACAAGTCCAGTAGCAAACTGTTAAAGGTTATTCATGAAGCGGTATCGTGTAATATCGGTTTCTTGAGATACCGTGGTATCACACCTTTCGAGCCAATGACTCATTTGTCATAATTTCGCATCGGCAGTAAAAACATAAATTTTAATTCCATTGAAATTATAAATGAAATAACTCACAATCGTTCTGAAGGGTGATTTATACTAAACAATACATTATCAATTAATATGTCACATCTTGAAGGTCGTGGGCAGCCGTTGGACGAAGGCGGCATGGGACCGGCTGTTGTGCAGAACCTTGGTGGAGGACTATGGCCAGCAGTGGAGATCTTTTGGCTGAGACGATGATAATGATGAAGCCGGCTCTAATGGGGCAGTACTACCCTGTCACAGAAAACTAACCTAAAGCGACAGCATCTGTGCTGTGTATTTCGTTGGAGATACGACACAGGAGGTCCATTGATACTGGGGTGTCAGTTATCGTGGTGTGTGAGCCTCTCACTACCACGATGACTGTTATGCCTCTTACATCCCCAAGCGGAACGTGAAAAAGTATCTCATTACGCCGCCATTGTATGGGTCACCAAACTATATTTTCAGCGTTCGCAATGAATATGGTGATCACACCTCTTGGATTCTATTCGTGCTTTCCATCAGGTGGAGTGGAGGTTTAACATTACTTGTTTGTTTACGTGTCATTGCACAGCATGCTCGGTATAATTGTAAACTATAAAATTTGAGAGTGTTCTGACGAACTCTTCCAACTGATCCCATCCTCTCCGTTCCTCTATAGGACAACTCGTGCTGGCCTTGGAATTCACCGTTTCAGAATGGTAGACTTACGCTCCCGAACTAAACGGTTCGGCTCTTCCTTCCTGTGCAAATCGGTTAAAGCCTGGAATTCATTTCCAGCGCACGTGTTTCCCTCCCACTACGACCCCAGGTCAATTAAGCGGGGCGTGAAAAAGCATCTCACTAGGCCGCCATAGCGTGGGTCGCCATACTGCACTGTCTTCATTTGTAGTGAGTACGGTGACCACCGCTCTTGGATTCTATTCATGCTTTCCACCAGGCAGAATAGATTCACTTTGGTAGGTTTCTTATTTAAAATAAAAAAAAAACTAAGTTACGAATGTGTTTGAACGCCTGCGTCTACATCGGCAGCAATGTTTCACATAATAAAATTGAAGTAGGTACTTTAGATAAGGTCATCTCAGCCAGATATGGACAACTAACTAACTAGCAACTCATCATAAATCACAAGTGTGTTGCCCGTTTTAGACTAATAATTACTTTTGTCTAAAGTTTAGATAATATATTATATTTTGACTCTGTACAATAATATCTATCGGACATGCGCAACCTTGTCTGTGACTCTGAAAAGGTGTTGCTACTTTTCCATTTGTTTTCAGTATTTCATTTATTTATTTTATACATTGTGCACGTTTGGTATGCACCAACTTATGGACGGACTTAATACCTACGGCATTCTCCACCAGTTAACCATCAGATGATGCAGAAAAAACAGAACTTAGGTGCACTTTGACAAAAATGAGTACTATGATAAGCAAACTAAGTAACATATAAATCTATCATGCACTAAAATCTAAACACGTATAACTAAATACTACATACTTATATAAATACGTACTACGCATATAGACACCAATAATAATATTAAATGACGTTCATATGAGTATTTCGTCCAGATGTTTACTGTTTTCTTTTGTCTTAAAAGTACATTTTCTGCCTGTTTCATCTTAACCTAGACTTCCATTAATATTTTATGACTAAAATTTGCCAAATCAGTGTTGCCGTGCTCATGTTTTAGTAAGACTAACGAGCTTACGAACTAACGAATTAACGAACGAACTTAATTTTTAAATATAAGACTACATAACTGTATCCGCAGCTACACGTGAAATTTGACTTTAAGTATTGTTTGGGACGAACTATATTACTCAGTTTATTTACTCAGTTTAAACTTTCACTGAAGTTGAATATTTCAAGTCCAAAATTACCCGAGTCAGTCCAGTCATTCCACAGCTTTAACACGACGAAAAACAATTCATTCTTTATATTTAAAATTAGAACTATTCTTTACCTTGAATCATTCAGTCAGCGCCATCTACCATGTGTTATGTGTACGATTATTAATTAAAGTAACACAAAAGTGCTCACATACAAAAACATATTGCAAAAGTAATATTAGTACCACTGTGTTACGATATAAAGATCCATGCACTGTCCATTACCATGTCGTGGCAATTATTTCACTAACCTAAATAGAAAAACACTCGGCACACAATAGTAAAACATATTTAGAAACTTTGTATTTGTATAGGTTTTGTAATAGACCAAAGACCCATGACGGAGACACATTATTTTATAGATAAATAGACAGATATTATTTTATTTGTACACCAGGGCTTACTAACATTATACAGTAATAAAACTAACAACAATTGTTATGTACTAAGGGCGGTCTTATTGCTTAAAACAATTTCTTCCAGGCAAACTTTAGATAGACTTATTTCATTTTAAGCTGGTGCTAGGTATATATGAGTAAATGTTCAAGTAACAAATAAGTTCTTTAGCTATCGAATATTTATATTTATCATACTAATCTAATATAAATAAAATGCCATAAATACATACAGCAACAATAAACTACTTACATACGTATGTTAATTGCCCACTATGAGCGACTTATAATGCTCAGACAACATAGTTTTGAACGTGGGAACAGATTGGACACGTCTGATAGAAATCGGTAAAACATTCCGTAAACGTACAGCTTCTATAGAAAATGAATTTGTATAAAAAATTGTAGAATGTGTAAGTATTTCCAAGCTCAGATTTTCAGAAGACCTCAAACATTTTCAATCTGTGTCATGAAGAAACTTAAAGTGTTTTTTGAGGTAAACAAGAGTAGATGGATTCAATAAAATATTGTACAGAAGGATGAGGATATGAGTATTTCTCGAAATTGTATTGGAAGCCACTTGAGTTTATTACGAAAGTGAAAAACATGATTATATTTGCGCAGTTCAAATATGAATCATATGCATGAATTTTGAAGACACTCAAATTTATCGAGATGCGCTTCGGTGAGGTCAAGGTAGATGACTTCAGAATAATCAATATTCGAAAACAGGTACGTCTGTGCAAAAACAGTTTTTAAAAATATGTCGGAAGAAAATTTCGATTCTATTGCAACGTGCACCTAGCAAATCACTTCTTGAATTTGAAGTCCCCAAGACAAAGTACTGTCGATTGACAGTATTTTTCTTGGGGACTTTGACTGACAGAATTCTAATTAGAATTATCAAGTTTTTAAGTTGGCGGCTAATTGTTATAATTTTGGTATGAACTTGAACTGGAGTTAAAGAATGACTAATCAATTTTAACTGACATTATGGGAGTTCAATGTCACATACCTGTGATTTTGTAGGGTTAATTTCGAGTCCACAGTCGTTACTCCACGCACTTATGAGTTCTAGATCGAAACTGGTGATAGCAGGAGCATTCGATGACACACTGACCGCTGCATGAGTGTGAGATACAGGCAATGGAATTTATAAAAATTGTGAAGAGTAATGGGGATAGATCGCCACCCTGCGGGATATCGACAGTAGCATTACACCATAAAGAAACGGAATCCTTAAGACAAATGCAATGATCACGTCCGAACACGTTATTGTGAATCCAATCAATTACCCTCGCAGATATGTTAACAGAGCAAAGAATATGTAGGAAACCAAAAGTATTGAGTGCATTACCGAGTCTAGTAAGGGTAATATCGCCACTTTTCCACTATCCATGTTTACTCTAATGTCGTCTGTAATGTGGACTTGTGCTGAAACTGTACTGTGTCCTGCACAGAAGCCAGACTGAAAACGATTTAGAATATTATTGTTTAAAAGAAAGTTGTTGAGTAGATTATGAACAAGACGCTAAAGGATTTTGGAAAGAAAAGATAAGATTGATAGGGGACAGTAATAAGAGTAGGAAGGTTTCGATTTTTTTGGTAATAGAATTATTTCAACTGATTGCCACGCCGATGCGAAGACGCCGTTTTATAAAAGTAGAAAATTTATCTGTGTTTGTGTTTAACACAAATAAGGCACGATTTGTGAATGAAGTTTGGATTATAGTTACTTTTTGTTGGTTGTGGGCTCTAAGGCTGTTCAAATAATTATGTAAATTAAAAGGATACTCCTACTACATTTACATCCTGTGTTTATTGCGAGGTTTTTGGGTTTTGATTGAGGAGTTTAAGTGTTTTCTATGCATAATATGTACGTAATTACAAAATAAAAAGTTTATGTGTATGTATATCACTTGTCTAGTACCCACAAGCTTTGCTTAATTTGGGACTAGATGGCATTGAGTGCCAGATGTCTGAAATATTATTTTTTATTTTATTTGAGTCAATTATACATAGAAATTTAATTTTAATTTAAATACAAACCTCAATATATTTAATATATTATTAACCTCACTGATTCGATGGAATATGACGACAAAGAGTGCATAGGGTTCCCACCAAGAACTCACGGTCCCAAGTCAACCTCACCTGTAAGTGGTCTACCTACTGATCGACATACTAAGCTCTGGCAAACAAACCATCCCGATTAGCGGCAATAGGCTCGTTGTCTATCACGTGAGACCTAAACGCGTCCGAAAAATAGACGTTTAACCCTACAAGGCTCAATTTTTTTTATGTGCGCCAAAAAATTATATAGGTTGTAATAAGTGATCAGAAGTTAGGGAAAAGTTATAGAAATAAAAATAAAACCATTATTTACGAAAAAAATAACTTTTTATTTCAGTTCCACATGCGGTACACTGAGCCTTAACTAAACTTTTTGGTATAAAAATAGTACAATTTAAATTGTTTTGGAAATAGCTTCTGATGTACTTTTTTTCATTTGTAACTTATTATTTACTTATATATTGAAATTCTATATATATTGCAAAATCATATGTACTTATAACTATTATAGTAAATATTTTTACTGGTGAAAAGATCGAAAACAATTGTTAGATTTATTGAGGCAAAGTTCAACGCGACATTTATCGCAAGATATAAATGTTTTTCCTTTACAACCAGGATATTTGCACCGTTGTCTTTTTTCGCCCCAAACGGGAAAATGCTCAAACTCATCACGTCTGACATCACGAGGAGGTAGGATTGAAGTATTTGGCTTCTGCCTTTTATTTTCAACTAGATCAGATAAACTTGGTCTACCTCTTTTTTTGCTTATCGATGGTCCCCACATGCATAAACTTTTCCCTACTTCAAATTTGAAATCCTTCTGTTTCATTGGCGTTGGCTTATTCTGCTGCTCTCCGACTCTTCTGTACAATAACCAGCAATTGATTAGAGTTACATCAAGAAGATGATAAAATAACCTCAAGTACCATTTTCTAGTTCTTATTTTTATTTTGTATTTTCCTAAGAACGAATCGAGGAGGTCCACACCACCCATATGCTGGTTATATGTTTTGATTATTTGGGGATAATTCACTTGGATATATCTTTTCTCTTTTTTGTCGTATCTTCTTGCTGTTTCTATTGGCTCTTGACCCACAAAAGACGAAGATAAAACGACTGGTTTGTTATCGTACCACATAACGGTGACAATATCTGTGTTATCACAATTAGCTACCCATTGCTCTGAATAACCTCTCTGTATCTTATCCTTTTTTAGGTCTTTTATGGAAGGTATTTTGAGGTCTTTTCCTAAACGACCTTTATTGACTGTTCCCAGTGACTGTATTCCCTCTTTGGCTAAAAAAGCAATCAACTCTGGCGACGTATAATAATTGTCGAAGAATAATTTAAAATTTTGATTTTTAGGTATCGATCTAGCTAAGCGAACTACTATGTTTGAGCTTGCTCCTAAGTCTGGCTCAGTTGAAAGTCTTAGTTCAGGAGCGTTCTCCATTCCGGAATAAATTTCAAAGTCGTAAGCAAAGCCACGATCATTGCATAGAACCAGTAATTTATAGCCCCATTTATGTGGCTGATTAGGAAGGTATTGTCGTAGAAGATTTGAAGCTTTTGTTGCGCACATTTGTTCGTCGACGGATAGTGCTTCTCTTTTCGGCACGCTTTGGCATTTCTTTCTCAATGTTTCCAATATAGGCCTTATTTTGTGCAAACGATCATATCCTGGACTACCAGATGGCGGTTGTGTGGAGTTATCGTTGAAATGTAGAAACTGACAGATTTTTTTGAAATGATTTAGTGACATAGTCTGCATAATCAAAGGAATGCCTAATTCAGATGCCCAATACATTCGAATGTTTGGCAGTGGCGCCAAACTCATAATCAAACAAACACCTATAAACTTTTTCAATTCATTAGTTGTTATTGTAAATGGCTTTGAGGAATTTTTTTGGACACTAAATTTGTGCATTTCTTCTACAATATGCTGAAGTAACTCATCATCAAAAAACCATAAAAAATATTGAAGGGGAGTTTCAAAGTCTATAATCGGTGACGGTAAATTTGTGTTTCCAGTAAATATAGAAGGAGGTGGTCGAAAAGAGGTTTTCTTCCAAATAAATCTTCTTTTTTTTCTTTGGGTGACAGTTACAGGGATTCTAGATCCATGACTGATTGTGGTACTCGATGATCCCCGAGCTCGAGATGTCCGAGATTGTGTATTGGTACCTGTAGTTGTCCCTGATGTACTAGGTTGAGGGTCTGATATTTCTGGCTGAAAATCTTCGATATTCGCAATAACCTCATTGCTCGGAGAACACTGATGATGATGATGCCTCGGCGAAGATAAGGCAGACTCCACGTCGCTAAGAGGCTCGGATAAAAAGTTTTGGATAGATTGAATCTTTTCGATATCATCATCACTTTCAGCATCAGAAAAATCTTGTCCGTCTTCACTCGCAGAAGGGATTTCCAAGAAACCCTCAATATCCTCATCACGCAATCTTCTTCGCGCCATTATCTGCAATAAAATCAAAGTATTTATATGAAAAGTTATCCCAAGTACGTATAACTGAAAACGGACACTAAAGCTCAACGTACCGTATGTGGAACATGCATAAAAATATGATTTACAAATACATTTACTTATATTTATATAAAAAACAACTTACCTCTACAAAATATACACTTCGTTACAGCACACAGTAATTTTTTTCGAGTCGAAACTGAAGGATATCTATTTTTTAAATATTTTTGAAAATTTTTAAACGACAAACGTTTCACTTTCATTCAAATTCTACGCTTCGTGTGAAATAACAAAGACCAAAAGGGCATCTGTAGGAAAAGATTCGTACTAAAACATCGCTAATTGTCTGTAGCTTGTATCAAAATGTCAAGAGATGTCGCTACTTGTAAGTTTATGGCTGTAGAAACGATTAAAGTAGGTGTTCCACATGTGGAACTGGGTGCCTTGTAGGGTTAATATGCCTCTGCCTACTTCGCCGGCAAAACTGGCGTGATTTTATGTATATATGACAAAAAAAATGCTGTACACCGGTTACACGACTCTCTGATGGATTATTTTTAATTGAAATCAAAGATGCTATGATTATTAACACTAATTTCGCTGCGACACATCTTTGCCCTAAATTTTACGTCAGGCGTTAAACGGCTTTAATATTTATAAGTCATAGAAAGATAAAAAAAATGTTACCATATGAAAATCAAACTGCATAGTAGCCACAAAAGACATCTACTTACCGTCGGTGCCCGATTAAGACAGTGTAGAGCCTGTAATATAAAAAAGGGTCCTTGGGTTGTTTTAGGTTTGGAAAAACTGTTACAAACAATAATTTCTTGATTTAATTTAGGAAATTTTATAGATATAGATAGTTGACTCATCAAAATTCCCAATTCATTTGGACATGTTTTAATGTTTAGAAAGATCGTTTACTACTGTAGTTAGAGATCATGAGGAACAAATAAATGCGCACACTTATTTCAATGCTCGAGAAATAAGATCGTAAACAGTGATTCAAAAATAACTGAGCTTAGCAAAAGTTCAAAACTTAAAGTTCCGAGCTTAGTGCTACTTAGTGTCAATATTAGAAGCCATATCAGAAATGAGGACTGCAGCGATTTACATTAATTCCTCGCCAAGACTTTTCTCCAAATAGTCTGTGAAATCAATTATGATGACTGCAATTTAGAGCCACGTTGATTTCAGCACAAACGGGCCGGCTCGACCGGAGAAGTACTACCCTCTCACAGAAGACTAACCTAAAGCCACAGCATCCGTGATGTCGTGTTTCGTTGGTGAGTGCGAGACCGAAGTCCGATTGATGCAGGGGTGACAGTTATCATGATAACTGTGTGAACTTTAGACTGCTACGATAACCGTCATGCCTTATACGTCCCCAAACGGGGCGTGAAAAAGCATCTCACTAGGCCGCCATAGTGTGGATCACCATACCGCATTGTGTGCGTTTGCAATGAGTATGGTGACCACAACTCTATGGATTCCATACATACTTTCCATTAGGCAGAGTAGAGTCATTTTGGTAAGTTCTTAGAATAAAAAAAAAAAAAATCTCATGTAACAGATGTTGGTCTCGGAATGGTCAGACAACGATACTAATTTTATGATATGCCTTTATAAGTTTAGCTACAGCAGCGAGTACGTTGTCAACGGTGACAATCATCATTGTCACCATCAACAACAGTCTTTAATAGTTAACTGTTGTATTGCTCACTAGTGACAATAAACACCTGAATTTCATATCGTTGTTCAGGTGTTTTTTTTTTAAATAATCTTCGAGTGTAGTTGAGCCGCTATCGTGTGAGTATTTTGTATTTCTCTTCTTTCTAACGACCAGTTCGCTTGACTTTTGCTTCTATACCTGAAGGGATCGCATTGCATTTCTGTATCCATTTAATTATTTGTAAGTATTATATCCAGTGTTAAGGTCTTGATCTAGAATAGACCAAAATAAAAAAAATAAATCAGAAACTCCATTCCGCAATATTGACATTATTCTCGTTTATAACTTACTCATTTTAGAAACTGGTATTTAAGCTTGATAAACTTCACGTTATTCCAACATTTTCTTACAAGTAGTAAAGAAAGAAAATTACTTACTTTCTTCTTTCTTTCTACACATAAGCACCTTCGTAGTATCAACTTAGGCAGAACTTTTTCAAAATAGGATTTTTTTAAGTACTATTTTTGCTTCCTAACTTTACTGTAAAAGCATCAAATTTTGCGATCCAATTTGAAGATTGCATAAACCTAAATAATCAGTGAGTAGATACTTTTTACGGACAGAAAAGTATTGGTGCGGGGGGCCTCCAGATGCACAATGCCCGTAGCATTTGCTACTCATGTTACGTAGCTATTCCGCCACTGTTAACTATGGCCCAAACTGGGACGACGCTTCATTTCGAGAGACAGCACTCAGGCAAACTTTATAATTATTATGACATTCAATACACATTTTAGTATACATATTATGAGGTAAACATTAACATTAAAAAATTTTCTCATTGAAACCACATAATTGATCGCCATAGACATTATTAACTTTGATAATGTACATCAAATGCGTGTAAATATGTCAAAAGATTATAAAATTGTGTCTTTCCCTGTATGCGTGGGTTTACGTCATAAACCAAGCTAAATATTATACAAATTGGTATTGCTGTATTCTTCAAAGAGATTATTAAGCTATTTATGTATTTAAATTACATCACTCTCAATTTGCTTTGACATAACGAAGAACTATACTCCCCTGTTCACTAAAGAAATCATTGTTGTGTTGACAATAGCTCCATCCGGCAACTAAAATCATAGGGGGCCATTGAGTATTAATGTGAGAATGAAAGGACGTGGTTTTCTTTCATTAGAAAAAGACGGATGTTGTTTAATTCGCCTAGACATCAGACCTGCCTTCGACGTTAATTATAATTTGTAGGGATTATACATATATGTATGGAGATAGATTAAGAATACTGAGTGTCATTACTCTTATTCATCCTGTGGATATTTCAAAAACCTGACTAAAGGAGCAAACTATGCAGGACTACAGCACTGCAAAAAGAAAGAAACCTTCAAACAAATCTTATACCAACTCCTTTGGCCAGAGTGGTTTAGTAAGATAGATAGTATGTCAAGCATTGGACTACTAAAGGCTGGTGAGGATGAGGACGATGAAGGTGCTAATAAATATGGTACTTCTATTAGATAAGAATGATAAGTTACCAAAAAAACGTACAATTTCAATTTACTTTAACATAATCAGACCATCAGAGATGTGAGTAATATTCCCTGATAAAGACATAATACCCAATAGAACATCCAATTTACCAAACAAACAAAATCAACGATCGGAATACGTTAACATCAGGCAACATAAGCCCCACCCCTCGCAATCTCTCACAGCACAGACTATATAACCGTTGTCAAGGTCAACGTGGTTCAGTAACTCCATTCGTTCCGTTCATTCAAAATCATTCGTTCGTTACGCATGCGCTGAGGCGACAACGCACCCGGAGCCGGTTAGCTATCGTTTGCCGCGGATATCGATATTCATTCCAGTGCCGACCGGTAGGACAGACTCACATATTTTAAATCCGATAGAAATACTTTTATTAAAAATTCAAAAATGGAATTCATCGGCAAGAAGTACAAAATGATCTCTTCGGAGAACTTCGACGAGTTCATGAAGGTTATCGGTGAGTGCACTCCTAAAATAATAGTATATTTTCTAAGAAGAAATCGATGTCACATGCCGGCCGGCTTATTGGCTAACGGTGAAATCTTTCGCACATATTTAGTCAATAGCTGTATATTATATTTATACACCGTGTTGTATAATTTCATTCATTAATACTAATTTAACAGAGTTTTATTCACATTAAATTACTATTTTCTGAGCGAAGAACGATTTGTATGTAGAAAATTCGCGTGCCGGCCGGCGTAACGTATATTCGCTATAATAATAATATATATAAAGACGAAAATTCTTGCACTGCTTACTCTTTCTCATCAAATATATCGTAAAGTTATTAAATCTAATATATATTTTTTAAATTTGATTTAACATTATCGATTTTCGCCAATTTTACTCTTAAAACCCAAGAATTATCGTGCTGCGTTCCTCTTACTTGTACCTCCATTATAATGAAAAAATATTCTTATGAAATTTATCGATTTACGATTAAAATACCGAAATAAAACATGTGAGTATTTCTGCTATTTCTTTTATAAAAGTAATTATGGTATGTATGTAGCAATTTTCATGCCTCGTAAACCATTAATAATAAAACTTTTTCTGAATAATCAATTTATTTGAACAGTTGCAGTATATTCGTATATTATTTAAAATTTAAACATGTAATCTATTAATTTGCTTTTAGTACACTCATTCTGTATAAGGCGCTAATAGTTCCTTTCATTTATTTAAGAACCTTTCCCGATAAGAGTTTCAAAAATTGCATGAATAAGTTATGTGAAATTAAAATAAAGCATCACGTTTAAAATTTTTTTAATAATATGACAATGAAACGTAACATTAAGCGACAGAATCCGTGCTGTCGTCTTTTGTTGGTGAGTACGAGACCGCAGGGCCTATTGCTACAGCGGTGACAGTAAGTGTTGGCCTTACACTATCACGATGACTGTCAAGCCTTCTACGTCCCTAAGCGGATCGTGAAAAACATCTCACTAGGCTGCCATAGTGTGGGTCACGATACTGCATTGCGTGCATTCGTATAAGTATGGTGACCACAACTCTTTTGAATTCATACTTTACATCAGACAGAGTACAGTCACTTTAATAAGCTCTAAGAAAATAAAAAAATTAAACATGTTTATTTAAAATGTATATTTGTACATTACTTCTACTTTTAATTTAAATTACGGCCAAGTCTAGAGCTGTTATTGTACTCTAACACTTTAACCTTTGGATATTAGCAAGTAAATACAAAAGGTACATACTCGTATAGCAGTATATTGATGTGCAAATTTACATTTAGCAACGAGCTATTGTGATGCTGGAACCTTGAATACATAATAGACATTACCGTTGTTAAAACCATAAATATATGCAATACTCACTTTTGTTTTCTTTTTTATTTACTAAGGGGCACAACCCTAGTACCGACAGATACTAACTGACTTGAAAATAACTGTCATACTCGTATTAACGTTATTTTGCAAGATTAACATAAGACTTGTACCACTATATACAAGTTTTCTAGTAAATTGGCATTTTGGGACAAGTGTGATAGTGGGTTGAAACGTTTATTAAAATGCTTAACATTTCTCACACACACTAGAGTGTTCTAGTGATGTTCATATAATACATGCAAGTTGTATATAACAACATTTAAACTCGTATTATTAAATAGGCTTATAATTGCTTTGGGAGTCTGAAATAGTGTAAAATGCGATAACAAATAGGTTAAATTGTCTGTCAAGTACGTCTCAACTGGCGGTAAGCGGTAACATTGATTTCTTTCTGGGCGAAACGGCCCAGTGTGAGCCTTATACTCCCAAGATGACTGTAATGCCTTTTACTACCCCGAGAGGGCTGTGAACAAGCACCTCACCAGGCCACCATAGTGTGGGTCACCATACTGCATTGTCTGCTTTCGTACTGAGCCTGGTGACCACAACTGTTGGATTCTATGCATGCTTTCCATCAGGCAGATTAGCCACTTTTGCAGGCAAAAATCTCCGCAGTCGTCCTGCGATGGCTATTCTGTGACTTTATTAATTATTCTCCTTTCCTTTATTGACTATACTGATAACTTTTTCCTCCACATTCCTTAAGAATGCCATTAATTAATTATTGCAAAATCTGCAAATCACGTTCGAAATTTCGGAAAAAATTAAATTGGCTATCTATCCAACGACCTGGATAGGCTGTGGGAAGACAAAAATGGTCCAGAAGTGGACGCCTTTGATGCTGTGATGATAATGACATATACCTTAGTACTTCGAACATTTTACTCCTAGGAACGAGTCTTACGCTCCTTTTTTTCTCTTACCTTTTTTATATGGTATTTTTAGTGTTCCGTAACATACGTAATATAACTCAATTCAAATTTATAATGTTGTATACATAGATTTCATGAAAATGTATTATAAAATGAAAAAAATATTCAAACAATAACATACACTCTTTAACTGTGGTCAGAAGGAAAAGAATTTTAAAAAAAATAGCGCAAAGAGGATAAAATAAGGAATAAACGGTTGTATGGAAGTTCATCACAAGAAATAGTCATGTGGGTGAAACCGCAGATACTTACTAGTCCTATATTCATCCAAAACCACTACATTAAGGTACGCGAGTCCAGTACGGTGTATATTCTTGGTAGTTCAAGTTTTAAAAGTCAATTGGCAAAGTGATATTCGAAATTTAACCACCAGGGATCTAGTATCTACTCGTATGTAATAATTGTTCTATCAATAGATCGTAATATCAAAATAGGTATCAACCTTATCACAAAATTTAGACATTTATTACAGATATGCTATACCATGTTCAAATAACTATTCGATAATAATGATAAAAGTATAGATATTGGGGAAAATGGGTACATAACTTGGGCTACATTTTAAATATAATACGTCTAGACGCAAGAACTTCGTAATAAGGTAATAAGCAATGGCAATAATATGCAAGATACTATTCCTAAAGAAAGTTACAAAAGTAACAACCCCCTTAGCCAAGATGCAAGTTTTTCACGTCTTTCTACAAACGCTAACACTTCTATTCTATTGCACTATTGGCTATTATTTTGTATTGAACACGTAACTTTCGCATTCGCATATATTTGTTAGTTTTCTAATAACGATTAGGTTTTTAGAATGTCAAATTAGCTAAGGAGGCAGGTTAAAGACCTTGACCAGATTGAGTTACAAGCATGCAATCCCGAGTCTCAAGAAATTGTTAACACTCCCTAATCTATCTACATAAACAATATTTTATCCTTTTATTGGATAAAATTGGGAGATTTTCCACTGCCAAAATTAAAATTGGTAAAAAAGCAGTCACATTATCAGCCCTTAGTAGCCCAATGCTATACATAGGCCTCTAACTAAAAACAATATAAATCTCTTAATACTAATAGACAATATTTATGTTGGTAAGCTCGGTAGCTTCTAAAAACTTAATCTTCTAAAAATTACTATTTCATAAATTGCATATTTAAGTACGCGGAATGGTTTTACTAGTAAAAAATATAATGAGCTTTGTAGAAAATAATACTTATTTAGGTATAATATTATGTACATCTCATTATTATTACAAACGAAGATAAAACCAACAGATTAGCTTTATTACAAAAATGATAATCATTATGACTTTATCGACTAATCCTTATTAGTTTCGTTTTATTGAAACATTATGTATTAAACGGACTCACGTTACTCTTTTGAATCTTTACAAAAAGGTTTATATGGCATTATATTTCTCTCTACTAATGTATCGACACAATCCTACAAAGAATAGATTGTACCCTCACGATATAATGCACAGATAGCGTATATCGTAAAGTTTAATGGTCCGATAAACAAATAAATGCAGTTATTCACTTTAAAAATTCTTAATTATCAGTAATAATATTATCACCTGCAGTCAATGTGGCTTATCTGCCGCGAAACAACAAGGGTTCCTTATATTGATGATTTAATACGAGATATAAGCCTCTATAGAAGTTCCTTTATAGGTATCGTTAATTAAAAAATTGTGGAAATTAAACGAGTAAGAAACTATTTAGAAGTAAATTAAATAACGGTAAAGTAAAGCAGTAAATGCTATGTAAGTAGGTTGCGTTTATCATTTTAAATAGAAAGGGATTTTCCACTTTTATTTAACCTTTTTACAATAAATATATGAGTTATTGTCTTTACTTTAACTTATTCTGATGACAGTATATACTTTTTATTGCTAAAAGTTTTCAACCACATTGCATATGTATTAAGTAGAATTCTATTGCCTATTTTTATTTACATCACGCAAGAGAAAAAGCCAGACTTGTTTTTCTTACTCCAAGGATAAATTATGCTAGGGTAATTTATTATGCTAGCTTAATTTATGCTCAAAGTAAAGTTTAATTAGCTGTTCTTTTTTTAAATATTGGCCATCAGCTACTACGAATAACTAAATAGGTCTCATACACTCGCGGCCATCTTGTTCTTTAAGGAGATTCAATATGTCTAACTTTGAAAACATAATAACCTAAAAATGTGTCGATATTGTTTGCTGGTGAATAGTTAAACTAATTCATGTAGGTACAACATTTAAATGCACATAATTATATTCTACATATGCATGACCGGGGATCTGAAACTAACTCGAGTGTGTATATTTAAAACGTATCGCTAAAGAAGGTAATATAACAAAATGTGCCTAATTTTGTAGAATATCGAGTAGAATAGAATTAATAGAATAACTCTTTATTTAATCATTATTTTACCATGCAGAACTCTTTACGTGACGCTACAAACCATGTTTTACGTTGAAGAGCCATGCTTGGGCACAAATGGAACGACTTGACTGAGTGAGTCAATAGAGTAAGGTTATTTAGCCCAAATAACATGATTTTTAAGGAAGGGCTCAAAAGGCGGTTACACACTAGTGACTCAATGAGTCGCAGGTGTACATGGACGGCGATAGTTTCTCTTCAGTAGGTGACACGTTCAATATGCGAATTCAGTTCGCTGCCAATGTTGCGGAGGTCCGATACTAGTCGCTCCATGGAAAACTGATATTCAAGTAAAACTGATCAAACTAGAAACCGACCCGAAATAATCTTAAGCTAAATAATAAAGGCTAAGAAGGTGAAATTAAAAAATTATTGACACCTAATTCATTAAAATCGATGGCTTCAACGATTTCGGGTAAAAAGAGGTCAGATAGTAGTGTGTCAGTTGCACTCAGAGGGTTGTAGGAATTAGTTATGGTACCAGCAACCGGTTTCAGTTTACCAACGTTGTTTGACGCATGCATGAAAATTTCTAAACACTTCTCGAAACTTGTTACTGACAATGAAAGGATGTTGTCAGTGAAACCGTCACTTCGCTAAACTACTATTATTGTTTAACCTTTAACCTTGTGTTGGCAAAACACTTTTGCTTACAGAAACTGTGAACCACGACTTAAATAGATCAAATGCAAGGTCTAAGGAGCATTCATATCTATTGTACCTATGTATATAAGATGAATATATTGTATATAAGATGCAAAGATCTTTATTTGTACCCCATAGTACAGATTTACAAAAGATTACATACAATGTCAGATATATTCGAGGAACACCAATTATTTTTGTAACATATTTTTATACATCTGCATGGTGCACTCTCTTTGCCTGTACTCCCACAATACAATGGGACGGTTATCCAACACGACCGGGGCGACACGGGAGTGATCAGGCGCAGGACTGATGGCCTTGTGTGCTTTTCGAGTCACGGAAGTTAAGACTTAATATCAAACTTCGGGCTATTATTAACTATTAATGTAACTAGAAAAGTAAATAACACTTTTTGAATTCGACCCGGGAAGAGAGAGCTCTTAATCGGCACTCGTATATGCCAATCGCTGGGAAAATGAGGCAGTATGCCAACGTATGTCGGGATGTCCGAATAGTTTCAAACTCAACAGGTGCCCCTTTTCAAAGACAGTAACGATCTACTTACTTTGTCAAGCAACCCCAAATACACGCATATGTTACAACACTTATATGCCTTTAATAAACACGAAATGAATCATACAATTTTTTAATCTGATATGTTTAGCTGGAAATACAAATTATCACTTTATGTAAATATCATGATAGTAGGTACAAATGCAACGCTAAAATTTTCCTAAAATACCACCAACCGGCTAATATCATTACATAGATTTAAAAAATACACAAAAAATTACAATAGATAAAATGAATGCTCCTTAGACCTTGGACTTACAGCGGACTTTGACTTGTGAGTCGACTCGGAAACGTGCCAACGCCTATTTACACTCCAACACTGATAGGTTTATCATAAATAATACTTATATGCAGTAGGCAACAGTTGCTGAAGAGAAATCATGTAGGTAGTGCTGAATTATTATCGCAGAGTATAATTGTAGCCGTTATCAATTCGTAAGTCATTGCTAATCTAGAAACTACAAATTTAACATTAGCTGATAATTAATTAGAAATCTTAATATTTTATCTTTATAGTTAATAACGGATAGTAAATGAATAAAAATAATTTAAGTTAGAAATGACAATACGACATGTGTTTGTAGGTTGTTAGGTAGGTAGGTTGACTAATTATATTGTTGTTTGAATGACAACACAACACTGTTATAAGCAAAAACTAATTTATCTACATCATTTAACACGATTGAAAAGACTGCTTATTTAACATTGGTTTTGACGTTAACTTTATTTTAATAAAACTCTTAAGGATCTAACAAAGAAGGAAATCTAATCTAAGAGTAAATTAATGAAACCAAATATTTTTACCGTCAAAATTTTCCATCGCTGCACATAAACCTGTTACGAACATTGCACTAATTGTTTGTTGACTGTAAGTCTTGCATCATAGTTTAGTATAGTTAGTACCTTTTCTAGGTAAAATACAAAATATTAACACACTAGACGAGCTATTATTCACAGCTTCCCTAGCGTGATTATTTCAAATTTTGTGTTTTTAACTTCGAAAATGATACTTCCATACAATCACTCATCCCGTATTTTTCCCCTTAGGAGTGAAATTTCCAAAAATTCTTTCTTAATGGGTACCTACAAAATTAAAATATCAGCTATCGCAACTTTTAAGCCCCAGCGGTTTGGACTCTGCATTGATTGATCATTTTATTCAGTCAGGGAAAGTAATTTACATGTAACTGTTACCGGCAATTTGTATAATTTAGGTATTCTATACAATACGTATTCAATGTATACAATATCTAGTGCGTCCAGGTAATGTATTATGATATTATTGTCTATTACATACCTTACCTAGGTAATTAATACAATCCCTACAGATGTACAGAATACACACTGGTCCACCGTTAAAATAAAAAACAAATAAACTTTAGTCTGTATTTATCAATGTTATCCAAGTGCACATAAAAAATGGTGAGCAATTGAAACTGTTCTGTTCACTTAAAATCGACTTTATTCAGAATCAAATAAGTTAGATTTGGTTAAAACAGTGGCTGTTATCACACGAAGGCGAGCGAGCGTAGCGAGAACCTCTGTTGTTATTGAATCATTTGAATTAACTAAGTTCGAGTGAATTGTTTTGGACCTGTCTTCGGAATTTCCATATTACCGGTTGCGCATAACATGCGTTGCATAAGCAAAGTATAAAATAACATATTTCAGACATTATCTACACGTTTTAGGTATTGTGTACATTGCCCAGGTATTGTTCATAGACCTTGGATAATATATGGTCTTTCTATATAGTTTTACTTTAGAAGCTAACTAATTTGTCACTGAAACGTCAATCCGGCTTAACTTATTTTACAGTTATCTGTTGTTAAGTGTATAATGCCAGATAAAATCAATACAGAAATAGGATATAAAATATTAGGTATAAATGAACCTCACTTAAATAGAAGGGCAATGACAGCAGGCGTAACAAAAATTACAGATTATTTTATTATCATTATAACTTATCGGGCTGATACATCGCTATCGTTGGGTCTTGCGTATCCGCATGAGGTCATGTTAGGCTTAAGGTTGTGTCATGGATAACTTAGGAAAAATTTAAATTTAGATGCTTCTGGTCAAACTAAACAACGTGCGCTTCTCTGCCTTACACTGTTACATACTTCCGTCGCTTTATACGAAGGAAAAGATTAAGGAAATATAATAGCGGCAGGAATTTGTTTTAAGCTTCTAAAATTCTACTTGCACTTATTGTTCAAAAAATAAGCGCACGCTTTTCTGCCTTTATGTTACACATTTCCGTCCTTTTTTGTTAAGTTACTCAGACATGTTTCAAAACAGCGCTGCAGCGTAAGGAAAGATGACATTTATTAAATTAGTCTGATATTAATAATTTAATTTCTCACAAGAATGAATAAACTTTGTATTATTGTTCCGCACGTGCGGTGAGATAACTAAGGCTACAGATTCTAATATAGTTATAGATGGTTGATCGGACAGTTGATACGAAGTGCAAAACAATATGATTGCAGACACCTAAAACTTTGTGGTCAATATTACGTTACACAGTGAGTCGATGCACTATAGATAGACATACTTCTTACTTAACCAGAGCGAATAAGTATCTAGTTTTTGCCTTGTCTTAGGAATACATTCATTAAGATCTTATTCATTTATTTTTTTAAAAAGGAGCAAGATTTGGTAAAAAGACTTGAACGTTTAAAATTTATATTCAATAACAGTTTTCGCCAGAGTTTGATTTACGTTTAACCTCTCTAGTCCGCCCCTTACGGTCGTAACACGAATAAAAACTATATGAAATACAAAAATAATTATTGAATCTTATTTGGGATTAAACTAAACCGTCCCCAGCGTGGTGGCCACAACCTCATTTTTAATAAGAGGCCTATGTCCCGCTGTGGACTTACAAAAGCTGTTGATGTGTGATGTGAGGATATGAGACAAATGAAAGTCTCTTCCGATATATATTTTTTTCCTGTACAACGGACTTAAAATCAAATCAGTTGACTGTTATTATTAGAAATTTTGTATGTTTGGTTTAACACAGTGCATTGCTGCTTATCAGTACAAAAGTCGGCCAGCGATTATGGAGTCGTTAACCTGTGTATTATGTGAAACGATGAACGCGAGTGTTGTTGACTTCCACTGAAGTGTACGCTTCTGTGAATACCTGTGACCCATTGCATACTTGGAATATTAGATATAAAGCGTATTATGTGAACGAATTCGTGGATATACCTTAATGTTGTAAATTTAAACCACAAAATAACAAAATGTCTTACGTTTTCCCTATAGTTATTAGGCTTTTGGTATACTATTATTCTAGTTTAAACCTAGCAGATGTTATTTCATAATTTCAAGTTTCTCCATGGAATTACCCTTTAAGTATCTTGGCAGAGATGGTTTTATCCTTATGCAATACCTAGATAAGATTTCTAAACATGTAATAGCTTATTGTAGTATTGTATACAGAAATTAAAGGCTTTCTGTCGGCTTTGAAGATAGTAAAACATTAGTAGGAAGTATTATTTTGATATGTATTAGTTTGTAAACATTTTTATATTAGTTTATATAAACTAAGTTATTGTATTAAGCGTTACATTTATACATATAAATAAAATTGGAGTATCTGTTTTTAATAATGAAATAACCGTATTTTACTACATGCATATGTATAAACATACGATACATACACCAAAATAAAATTTTTTACAATTTTGGTCTGTCGGTTTGTTCGTGCTAATTTATGTAATGGCTAGACCGATTTCGACGGGACTTTCACTGACAGATAGTTGATGTCATAGGGAAAAACTTAGACTGCTTTCATATAAGAATTTTGGAATTATAAAAAAATTCCACACGGACGAAGTCGTTTATGCAGCTAGTTTTTTAAGAAATTTCGAGTAGAGTGAGAGTCGATTTTACAATTCTTCTGGAATATTTTTTGCTGATACACATATTGTTATGTGTATAACTTCCACGATTATCGAGCGATAAGAATGAAAGGTGTGACTGATAAGATACGACCAAAGAAAGATATCAATTTATTTACAAATAAAAAGTGCATTCAGTGCAATGGAAACATTATACACTATCTATATGAATAAAAATCAATATTGGTTAGTTTGTCTTGTAAGCAGTCCAAAATGATTGATCAAATTGTAAGGAAACTGGTAGTTCATTTTAGGAACACTCCCTGGCCCATAGAACTTAATTTTTATATAAAATAATTGATATTTTAGTGCATGCTGAGTACAATTACGTTATTAAAGCAATTTAAAGGCGTTTTTCATACACTTTCATTATTACCTACTCATAAATTTCTTTAACGATGCGGGCATGTATGCGGGTACACTAAGATTTGAATAAAAGCCCTCCCGCAACGATGTATCCTTTCAATTTAGGAAGATCGCATGAGAATATCCCGACATAGTTTACCGATTAAGCTTCTATTGGGCCGGCCGACTCTCGAGCAATTGTCGTCAAATGGCCAACAATCAGCTCCAATTGTAACCAATATGATACCAGACGCTCCGTGCATACTCGGCCATGTTTTTTAACGACACGAGTTCCGTTTTCTATTTAGATATTGATTTTGTTGCTTTATTGGTGCTGGATCATATGTCAGGGCTGTTTTCATGTGTGATTTTATATGAGGACTTGTTAAGAATTTATATTTCGAATCGTTATTACAATATATGTTGCCACATTCATTTCATTTTAACTGCCTTGTACATAATTTGCATTTGATTGAGATCAAAAGTTAAGTATGCGTACTTAACTTTTGACTTTAAGGCTTTTTACACTAAAGTACTATAAAGTACTCAAAAGTGTAATATTAGCTATTGAAGAAGGTGTAATGACTACGACCACAGAAAAAAAACATTGATTTTTGCTATAAGTTACAGCAAATAGGTATCTACACGCAATTTCAGTACCTCACTAACTGCATCGTGTAACTATCTATTCGATGTGTTAAAACTACACTTAAAGTGGGTAAAGAAAAACAGCGCTCACATTTACGAGTTAATGTTTATCACTAGCTAACTCGAAAAGAAGTAAATTTGTCTCGTTTTTACAACATGTTTCATTGATTTTTAGCTCTTTTTGGTCGTAGCGTGCATAAGTACGTTACGAACAAAAAGAGCTGAACACTACAATATTTTTTTAAATTTACATCAGACAGTAGCCAAAGTCTTCAGCTTTCTAATAATAATATACATTTTAAAAATTATAATTTTTTTGTTATTATTTTTTATTTATTAAATAGCTTCACCAGCATTTGTTTACACTAAAACTAACATAGTGCATTCGCAAAAATCATAATAATGTGTCACAAACACTTATAGGTAAACACATCACGCTAATTACATGTTAACCACCTTATCTGTCTCCTTTGTAAACATAACACAAGGAAAAAGTCAAAGAAACACTTAAGCGGCAGATAATACTTACAGTGGGAATTATAAAATGCAACGTAATGCTATGTATATTTGACAATAGATTCACAGAAAGTTCATAACAACTCTGTGTGTGTGTAGATATCCATGCCTGTACCGTGTCTGTATGTTTGTATCTATGTGTGTATTATATAGTATATTGATACAAAAATCACTACTTATGTAAATGTATCAACCACTGATCACAATTGACAAAAGAGGTCTTATTACGGACACAAAAAAGGAAGTCTAACTGAATATCTCTGGCACGGTGCACCTGAATCATCAAATGCGTATGGAGACTCACTGAAGATAAAAAACGATTCTACGAACGCCAATAATAGGCTTATACAAAAATTGACTACGTAATATACCTACTACACGCAATTTAAATTGATAAACTAATAACAGTGATTTAATCTAAGCCAAAGACAATTTTTGATAATCAAGTTAGTCATTATGACACATAGATAATACCTTAATTTTTTTTCCGTCTGATTTATCAAGGTTGAAGTTCTTAAGAACATTCTGGAACAATTGGACTTTACCTTACCGCTTCAACGTCCTGTTAATGAAAACAATATTTTTTCGATTTTACTACTACAGAAATCTCAACCTTATATTCTCTTCTTCTCACATTTAGCTTTTTATTTCTTTCTCACTTGCCGTTGAACATACTAAGGTCTTTTACCTCAAGAAGTAATCGTTTGCTTTAGAACCATACGCAACGCATGATTTCACTTCTCACACCAAACAGAAAACCACTCTTAATAAACAATTATTGATTTACTTTCACTGAGAGAATGAGCTGAGCTCATACATAGCAGGGTTTGGACTCCACTCCCCCTTGATTATCAAATAACTCAATCACATTTCGTAATTAATTCATAAGTAAATTCAGCTATATTGACATTTTCAGTTATAACATCACTGTGTATAGACATAACTGAATGGAAACCACTTACTTTCATTACTTATTCATACTAACGAAGCGGCTTTATGTTACGACGATTTTCATCGCTGTAAAGTATACAAAGTCTCTGACATTCAAAGTGCCCTAATAACGTTATGACTAATTCTTCTGATAGCGACAAACATTCTAATCTCAGACTTAGATAGTATATTGAGCCTTGATTGATTAGGATTTTTTTTTCTACATTTGGCCACGCACATCTACCGGATTAAAGGTTACAAAATTCAGACTTTCATCAAAGATATTTTTTTGTAACGCAGTACTGTAATTCTTTACAGTTTATAGATATGTTGACATAGAATAACCATCGGCTTTTGGTACAGGAATAGCGATAGGCTTCCGCTACCAGTTTCAGGAAATTCCGTTCTAAGACATACTTGGTTTCCTGACTAATGTTACGCATGACGACGTGCGGCTTTTAGTCTGTTCACATCCGACATAACCACAGGACCCGTCTTGAGATGAGGATTGATTACACAGAAAAAAACGAAATCCACTATTGATGATTCAATGCCTCGAAATTTCGACATTCGTTCTCATATCTTTCGTCGAAATGATGACAGTTTAGAACTGTCAAATAACTTCTACTTGATCAGTGTGAAAACGCTATCAGTGCTATGTAAAGTTCCCATCACTACTTAAATTATAAATAACCCTTTTATTATGTAATTTACAAAACATTCTTTGGAATTCTTATTTTATGTGAGTCAGTACAGATTAGCATCTTAAGCGATTTAGAGATCAATTGATGCCAATAAGCGTGACAGGCGTTTCCTCTGCGTTAGTCAGACCAGCGGATACCGTCGGCGGGTATGCCTACGCACGGTTACAAGTGGCACAACACTAGACTGTCATTTGAACTTGACAGTGCGGATATTGGATAGATTTATTAAGGAAAATAAAAGAGTAAGACTATAGGAATATGACTGTAATATTGTGTAGTATAGCACGTCAGAGAGCACTTCAGATATATCCTGAAACTAAAGTTTTTAAGGAATCTGTAATATAGTTGTAGAAAGATCCAAAGTCTAGAAATATTACAAATTTACTTCAGTTTTGCAAAAGGTACCACAAAACGATTTACGTTAAAATTTACATAAAACGTCATTTAAGATTCATATTAATATTATTTTAAGCGGAACATGAAAAAGCATCTCGCTAGGCCGCCATAATATGTGTCACCATACTGCATTGTCAGCATTCACAATAAGTATGGTGACCACCGCTCTTGGATTTTATTCGTGCTTTCCATCACAGGCACCATGGTAGGCTATAAATAGAAAAAAATATATCATAGACATACTACTTTATCAATCAATCTACTATTTTAATCTACTAAGAGATTTCTATTCTCTCTCAACAGTTTCATATGGTTTGAGTACTCATTTACCTTGCAAATTGGTAATATAATGTCGTAATATCTCATCACAATTACATTTGCTATCAGTTTCGGTGTTCTCAATTGAACTTATTTTCGGGATCCGGGATCAAGTACTCACAATTGAGATGATTACGTGACGTAAGATAAGATTCGGAGTACTTGCGTGACCACTGCCACTTTGGGAATTCACGAAGTTAATTAAGATGAGGTAGCATTCGCAGACGAAAAAAAATTGTGTAACGAATCTTGGAATCAAAAAATAAGTTATGAAATGTATGAGCAAAGATAAGATCCATCAATTCTCAAGCTCACGAAAGATCTAAGTATCAAAAGTAATGGAAATATAAACCGGGTGTATTTTGTGAATATCGGTTTACAAATTTTAGAAGCACGCATTTTGCTATTACTAAAGTTGTCACCCAGTAAAAGAATGGTCTTAATATCGAGCCCCGGTTCCAAACGCCGGTGTGGTTTGTTGGTATGGTTTCAATTCTCAGACATGTCAAAAATGTATGTGGTCTATAAATACATAGATACATAGATGACATTTCAAATATACAGGAAAAGGACACAAAGAATACCCAGACTCGGAACAACAAATCACACAAAATGTTGTCCCATGTGGGGTTTACCCACAACACTCAACGCAGCAGAATGCAGCATGGTGACCGCTCAAACCACAACACCTTCCATTGAGTCCGGTACTCAAATAAGTTGTAATAACTATCAACACAAATGTATTCTCATTAGTTTTAATCAAAATATGACGTAGATGGCAACTCCAATAACAGCAGAGGCAAAATTCTATGACACCTCATATGTACAAAGTCAGGTAAATTCAATTCTAGCAAAAAATCTATTTACTCAATGTCAACGTATAAAAGAGGAAATATGGCTATTTAAGAACAATAAAAACCTAGACAGCTATGTACCTACGTCTATATTTATCTACAGGACATCAAAAAAGCAAACTCACGAACTTCATGCTATTAAACACAAAAACACTACCTGCAAACGAGTTTTTTCATATTGTTTTAATTTAACGGTAATTAAGCCTGCCTTATAGACTAGAGAATATTTGTAGTCCTTCGGAGAATCACGATGAAGATCAAAAAGACTGATAAGTAAACATCAGTGTATTTTATTTTTTGTTTTATTAGTAAACCACCAAATGTCTGGATTTCTACTGGCAGTTCTTTTAGAATTTGTAGCTGGATTTCTTGATGATGTAATGTTGATTTCTTTATATATGAAAACTCGCAAATATAACACTAAAGTTAGTAAATGGTACAAGTAGATGCTGATAAAATGTCTTTGTTGATCATAAAAGCTATGATCAAGTAAATACTCTTTAAAGTTTACCAATATTTGTCAGTCTCGTTTAATTTTACACAAGTTAATACCTGATGTGAAGATGATTATACGTAACATGACAAAGAACTATCGAGACTAGAGCCAGACATTTAAAGAGCATTTCTTACGTCAGTATGGTTAGTAAATCACATCTTCTGTAATGCCCGCTTATCTAAATCTAATAATGCACCCAAAGCCTGCATATCTTAGTTACACTGACGCTTTTAAATCTCTTTTTAAATCCTAACTCGCTAATATTCCAGAAAGAAAATGACCGAAGAATGTAAACTTAAAAAAAGAAAGAATTGACTCAACCCGTGAAGTCACATTTACAATGTTCACTTTTACTGTCAGTTCTAGTTCTTCCCGTAAAGGAATTTGAACACAATCTTAAAACATGCCTATGAAGCTATGATTGCAAAGAAAGAGAATACAGAAGATGCAAATCTCAATGTTTTAACTTCTGTTTACTTAAATATGTAGGTGTAATGTTCTGTGACAAGTTAAATTATTATGAGTAATAGGTACAAATGGATTATAAGTTAAAGCAAGGTTACAACTTTACAACTCGTTTGTAACACTGTTATATTATCTTTTGTTATTGTAAATTGTGAGAAAAAAGATATTAGGCAAAAGTAACGTTATTACACGGATTCATAATAACATTTCTGACAATAAGTATTTTATTGAGCTCTAGTGCAATGTTGTTTTAAAATATTTTACTAAAATTACTGATTTTTCTTTTAGAAATGTTATGAGTTAAAATTATTTTCACATTATCTTGGGTACAGTAAATTACGAAAGTTCGATAAAAAATAAAAATATAATAAATCTATTACACAATTTATTATTTTATTGATAAGGACTTGCTGTTGAAGAGTAACGTGTAGAAGTGAATTATAATAGTTTTAAATAAAGTCACCGATGAGGTAACGATAATACTGTGTGGTGGACATTGAACTCTTATAGATATCTCTAGCGGGCGTTCATTCTCAGCGCTGAGCTATTTTTGCATTGCATGGAACGAACGACGAGCGAAATATGAATTTGTGTCACCAGAACAGAAGTGGGCGTCATGCAACTTTCTTTCATGAGGCATTCTTTAGTCTAGAATAGCTATGACATTATTTAATTTAATACCACAGACTAAGAACTCATTTAGTCACGAAATGATGAATTGATACTAATATTAAATTCGTAACTAAATTTTAAAAAGTACCGCAGCGTTAAATACGCCTACATCATAAAAACTGTTTTTCATTTCTTAATTTCCATCTTCAAATTTGAACTAGGCCAAACTAGAATATTCCCAAAAACAACGCCCCTATTGTCCCAATAAATAACGGAGTTCTAAGGTCATAAAGCAAAATAAAATTGAATGTTAAACTCGTTTTTTATGTACGGTGTCATATGTAATAAGTTATAAATAAACAATAAGAAACTTAAACCGACTCGCTCGTTTTTTTTAGTGATTAGCGCCAAAATTCAAATTTCGATCATTATTCTAGAAAGAACTTTGAACGAAAGACGTAATTATTTTTTCTTGTAGTATGTGTCTACGAGTATTTTCAACGTGTCATTATTGTTCACGTAACATCAAAATATATTTATAAATTTTCAATACATGACATTTAAATGAAGACAAACATCGTACTAAAGTGATTTTTACTGTTGAATAAATGAATAGTATCATAGTGTCTTATATGCCTTTTAAGTAGAAACAAATCATGATAAAAAACCAGTAGTTAACAATTACAGTGGCCTAACGACACAGGTTATTAATATCTTTTGAATGTTGACGTCACCACAAACTCAAAATATTTAAAATCGTGAACGCTAAAAATTTGTCATGAGCTGCACAATACTGTGCAGCTCTGGCTCACGATAGCCACAGAATGAAAACTATTTTGACAACAGCTTTATATAGAGTGAAGCACAGACAAACAGGGTTTCCTGTGCTTACAATTTTGCTACTCATCACTATACACTAAACGCATCCATTCGTAAACCTTTCAGCCAGCCATTGTCATAGTGACACTCAAGTTATCAAACATACAAGAAAAATCACTCTAGCCTTTATCATTCCTAAAATTATTTGGGGTCAGCTCCTAGTTTTCATATGTTAGTAAATTTTTCCACTGAGCGACCGCCATCGAACCTCCGCAACCCTGAGGGCTAACTGAATTTGAAGGTTTAAGGGCACTAATTTCTTAATAGCGATTGCCATAGATGTTCATGACAACCGAGACCGTCTGTTTAACATACTTTTCGAGGCACAGGTGTGAAACTTCCATGCACGGGCTTTTATTCATAAAATAAAAATTTAAAAAAAATTGGTTTCTACAATTACAACATTGCACATACATCGTTTACGGGTGCATCGTTTACATGATGATATTACTCTGTAGGTGCAAATTCTGATTCCCAAACCAGGCCAAAGCCTGTATCTTGAGAAATATTATAAGAATTTCTTGTAGGTAAAACCCAACAACACTATTCGGCCTGACCCGGTAATTGAATCCGAGACCTCCTGATCGGCAGTCACATACGTTAACCGTGACCAACGAGAATTAAATGTTTCCCAATTTTTTTTTTGAGATGCTGTTAGTATGCCTAGTACCTCGAAGGTTATTTTCAGACCTCGAAAAAACAAAAGTAACTGTCAGTTAGTGGTAATGTTTTATTACCAATTTATGACAATTTACCTTTATTTTTCATTAATGTGTATTAAAACACCTGTAGTATAAGATCGTTATAAAAAAATAAATTGTTCCAACGACTAATGACCATATAAAAGATCTGTCAGTGATAAGCCTATAGGAATTAGACCGATGTAACACAGACTTGTTTAATATCGACCGACATTAAAACGGTGTGTATTTTATTTTTAAAATGATAATAGAAACCACTATATAAAATGCAGTATTTTTTAGTTCAATAGGCACTTTGTATAATGAAACGTGATTTTAATAAAGTATGACGAAGGTATACTATTAAAAATCCTTCTCGGTGATCGATTAGTACTTGGTCAGTATGTACAAGATTGAGATAAATTCTTTTTTCATTGACAAAAACTTTCCTCCGTCAATGTATTCTAAATTGAAAAATTGCGCCAATTTAAAGGTTGTCGACCTTGACGTCACACCACATCGTTCCAACGAATAGAGGCGTGCCGCGCCTACAATTCAGCCAATAGGAGAACAGAATTGTTTATCGATTCATCTGCGCGTGTTGATAATAATTGGCAGCATGAGATGGCGCGGTCCAGAGGTACATGCGACTGTACTGTAACCGATTTTATCCCTGTTATTATAGTAGAATAATTTGCTTGGTTTTTAAACAATCTATGTATTTTTATAACATCAATTCCAAATAATACAGACATAAAGTTTCCACCATGGAGATGCAATTTACCATCTTACTCTACTTTCATGTAACACGAATCTAGATTTGGAATTCGAAACATGATCTGTGAACAATTGGCGGGATTCGTGGGTGGTCACTTGAAAGGACAGATTGTCTGTGGTTCTAATCATTAGTCGAGTTGCGATCCCGCGTTCCTGAGCGTGCACATTCCGAGGCTGAGCCCTGAAGCTACAGATTCCATTGGGACTTACTTTATATGGCCATGGCGAGGGGCGGACATGAGAGCTCATAATAAGAATGCAATATGATTATAAATTACTGAAGCAGTTTCATTCACTAAATAATAGTACTTACAAATGATAAAATTGACAGTTAATACGATGATAACTTATATTTAAATTATAATTTGTTACTAATTAACGTTTCAATAGTCCAAAGGTATTCTAAACCATTTCGTAAAACTTTTTAATAATTTTTAATATACCTAATTTTTGTCAATAATGTTTAATTAAATATAATCTTGTAGGAATTATTAATTTCCGATAATTTTAATGATGTACATTACCTACCCTCATTAGAACTAATTGAACAGCATACTATTTTGTCAATTAAAAATTTTCATCCTGTAGCGTTTTTTGCTGTAAAACAAACCTGAACAAATATAATTATAAATCGGGCTTATGATTCACACTAATTAAAAAAAAATGTCATAGATAACTTTGCCCGCGGTTTATAGTAAATAAATTATCTGTATTCCTTTTGTGCTCTAAAAGCTACTTATTATCCAACTCCAGTTACTACTCAGTAGCTAAGCATAAAAGTAAGGAAGCGTTACGAGTAGCCGCAAATAGTTCATTTGGCTTAAAACGCTTAAACGGTAAAATAATTTAAATTGTCATATCATACAAACTACTTTATTTTTTATGCAGACATTTAGCATATGTACACAAGTGTGCTTCACTCATTTTGGCGCCACTTTATGACAGACTGGTAGAGGAAGCCTTTGACATTTAGTTTGCCATTGTACATGTTGTGCATAAAGTTATTAAGTAAATATCTAACCAAAAAAACCTGTCGATATTTTTTATACTTCCTTAGTTTACCTACTCGTGTGTTATGATGATTATTAATATGTAATTAATGTATTTTTTTGTCTATGTTATACGTCTGTAATGCTTATCACCGTATCTGACTCAGAGGTTACCTTAGTTTGTATAAGTGCCTTTACAGTTGTGATACAAAACCTCGCTGTATACCTTATACATTACCACCCAAGCGGCAGATAAGAAAGATTATTACGTTTACGAAATTTTCTTTTATCAGGAACTGCATATAATTGAATGAAAACTAAACCACTAAAAGAAATTTATTGTGAAAGAAGGCAGAAAATCCAAACTTAGGTAGGCAAAGCGTCACTCCATCTGGCTCGGTTATTGTACAACTGATTTTTACAATAAATTTTAATATACTACAATGAAATGTAACAACATAATGAAACTCGATTCTTATATTTTCACGTCCATGAAAAACACTATCCAACACACATCGATTACGAAGTCTAATGCACCTTATAAAATTATGCTAAAGATTTTATTGCAGATCTTTAAAAGAAGATGTAATTAATATTATTTTGAAAATTGAGTTTATACCACTTTATAACAAAGTTGAAAAATTAATTAATGAAACGTAATTTATTACAAGTCATCACGATAAATGTGCATTCTAGACAATTTTTTTGTAAATATTTTATTTCGTACATTTCTCAAGGATACAATATTTATTAGAATTAAACAAAGTATAAAGATTAAGGCGGACAGTCTCGAAAGTAAATATTTCTAAAACAAGTAGACATTGCACTTCAACTGAAGTAATAAACGGACAGTAATCAATAACATATTGGCGGTCATTACTCCGAGTCAATGTTCAATTATCACATCATTCTGCAAATAATTTTAGCACTAAAACAGAAGTCCTGAAGGGCGATAACAGCGTGATACTGATAATACATGAATTGGATCAACAACTCTGTATATGGATGACATCCGATGAACGGTGCATCGCATGTGTATCATAATAATGCACACCGTTGCGAGTAAAGAAACGTTTATATCTGTATAGACTATCCGTTGGATACATACATAATTTCTTTGAGCTTGCAAGAGGCTTGCATCTGTTATTATTTTCTAAGCGTCTTTGTTAATACACTAGATTATTTAACACTTAAAATTAATTTTGATGGATTGCTAACCACCTGCGATTTTAACCATTGCTTAGCTTCGTAAAGTCAAACAGTTCGTTCAAACTCAAACACGTGTATTTTTTTGAGCAGAACGGGAGGAGTAACGAGGATTTTGTTTTACTCTCTATCTGTCACATTAATTATTACTCGAGCTATTATATTAAATAAATGTTCAATTATTACTCAAAATTTACACAAAATAAAAATTACTTGAGTAGTTTAACATTGCCATCTTCATACACGTTTTTTAATTAATATAAGATACGATTATTCTGTGAGACGTTTTCCTTAGCCTTCTCATTAGCTTTCTTACTAAGCGTGACGTAATAAAATTATGTAATCTTGTAACCTATAATACATTTTGACCTAATCATCATAAATCAATAAAACCTCATTACTGGATTTAAGCAAACCAAAATTAACATAGAAACTTTAAAACTAATAGACCGTCATACGTCGTTGTCTCAATGGCGTATAAATATTTGAAAACTATCTGTCAGTTGCTTTATGTTTGAGTAAGGTTAGAATAATTTAACGGTTAGTTTTCCTAATATAGCATAAACATGATTCAGTGTTTAGGAATGAAGTATAAACTTGTGTCTACCGAGAACTTTGATGAGTTCATGAGGGCTTTAGGTAATGTAATAATAAATATTTAATACATCTCACACACGGCAGTCTGGTCTCAAACTAAGCAATCTGGTCTATGGTCCAGGCTGCTGATAAATTTACTAATTATATTGCACAGTTGGCCTAGTGGTTTAAGCGGTCGCCACTTCGCTCTCTACTGCGCTGAATGTTGTAGGTCCAAACCTCCCACACGGACAACACTTTGTGTGATCCACAAATTGTTGTTCTGAGTTTGAGTGTTCTTTGTGTCCAGTTTTTGTATATTTGTAAAATTCCCTGCGACACAGGATTTATTACAAGAGCGGGCGTTGTTTTAAAAAAATAAATAAAAAGAAACAAAAATGACTAAACACTTACATATTATAGGATAGCTACATCCAGATACAGCACAAATGATTGTGTTAATCACATAATTATTTGTCCTGGGTAGAACTTGATCCAATCCACCCATCCATGCAACGGCTTAGTAGTTAGGGTCTCTAACCACTAGACATAATTACAACGGGCCTGTTGGTCTACAACAGGCCCGTTGTAATTATGTATGTATTTTTTATATGACTCTGGAGGAGCAGTCAGGGTTTCTTCACTAGAATGTAGCTGTCATAATTTAAACATAAACCTATAACACAATTTTCTTGATGTTAAATTGAATTTTTCTTCCTAGGTGTCGGACTGATCACCCGCAAAGCTGCCAATGCAGTAACTCCCACAGTGGAGCTCCGCAAAGAAGGTGACTCCTACAACCTTGTGACATCATCCACCTTCAAGACCACGGAGATGAAGTTCAAGGAAGGCGAAGAATTTGATGAGGAAAGAGCTGATGGAGCCAAGGTAACATTATGATCTAAAATACACATTTAGGTACATACATATATTAGTCTTACAAATTAAATCTGGTATTCTGAGGGCCTAGTGTAAGTTTATTTCACATTAACTCGATCGCTACACTGAATGCATTCGACGTTGCTATTGGCGCACACTGAACTCTTCACCAATCGCAATGCCAAACGCGCTTACCATCAAGAGCAAGTTAAACTCGCACTAAGGTCTCAAATACCTTAATAATATCAACGTGGCGTCAGATTTTTGAATACATATCACAATTTTTGTCGAGTCAATTATTATCGAGATGACTGCTGAGTGTCATGCCTTTCTATTGACACCATCGTTTACTCTGAGATCGATTTGATAATTTAAAACCAAAATAAAGACAAATTTGTCCAGATATTTTAACATACATTAAGTGTTATAGTAAAAGTATTTCAGTAATTCAAAATAAGAAACTATCAGATTATAAGCAATAAATGATCTTGTGTTTCAACTTTCTAGGTGAAGTCAGTGTGCACTTTCGAGGGCAACACTTTAAAGCAGGTGCAGAAGGCTGGCGACGGTTTGGAAGTGACCTACGTCCGTGAGTTTGGCCCCGAGGAGATGAAGGCTGTGAGTATACAAAAAAATTTTATGCAACTGTGGACTGTATAACACTAGTGTGGATACAGAAATTTAGATAGATAAAAGACGTAACACCTGTAGCAGAAGGTCAAAATTGGAAAAGGCTAAAGACGCGATTGCCAAATATGAAACTCAGAAACCATAGACATCAAATTAGTGATGTCCAGGAAACACTCTTAATCGACAACTACAAAACTTGAAAGACGGAATGAAAGTGATTGAAATCTGTACGGCAAAATGAAAAGTGTATAATGTAATGTTTGGTGATAGGATAAGGTTCAAAATTTGTCAGAATTTGTCCTCAAATTTTGTTGAGATATGTGTCTTTTATCTGAAATGTTGTTTTAGAAAAAAACTTATAGACAATTAAAATACAATCTCCAAAATAAATTATTTGGATAAAAATGTCACTAACTCTTATTGAGATCAAACGGCACTTTGACGTATAGAGCTTTATAGTGTTTGTTTCAAGTTTTGCCTTCTTTATTGTGCTTTGACCTTGCGTTTGCTTTCTTTATCAGCTCTTATGACACCTGCGGGATAAATAGGGATTTATAGAGATTACTATTCACCATTAAATCCCGGTAAAATAATAATTCGTATGTTTCAGACAATGACCGCAAAAGATGTGACCTGCACCAGGGTATACAAGGTCCAGTAAATCTCAAGACTGCTTCCTACAGTATACAGCATCACTATTGATATATCATACTTATAAATTATGTTTATTTAGACTAGTACTCGAATTTGGTTCGTAAAACAAATATGATAAAAGTTATTTTTCTACTTTCAGTGTATTTCTTAACCAAATGTTACGTGAGCGTATCTTGGTGATTTCAACTGTTGTATAAGTTTTTCAGTGCATATTTAATAAAACAGTTTTGTGTACGTATGTTGTGTGTTTCATTTGTAAATGTTTTCTGAAAATTTGTTGGGAAGAAATTTTCCATAAAATAAAAACCTCTCTTTAAGTTTCCAGAAGGCGAAAAAGTACATTCCTGAAGCTATAGCTTCAAATAGATTCGAATCAAGCTACTTTATTGACGCTATACCTAATAATATAAACAAAAATAATACATACTCTTCTATTATTTGAACTATAAAAAAACTGTATGGCACTATGCTTTATAGACCAACAAGCAACGACCAGACATACATCCCAACTAATATTATAAATTCGAATATAAGTTTGTTTGTCACAGTTTCACGCGAAATCTACTCCACCGATCACCATGAAATTTTGTTCACATGTTCTTGGAAGTATTAGAAGTAACATAGGATACTTTTTTATTAAAAAAAAATTTAAAATGATCTGTTACGAAACTTAATGTGGCAGACCAAATTCCTCGCGAGCGAAGTCGCGGGCACAATCTAGTTATTTTATAAAGGCTGAGTTTCTCTGTACATCCACCCAATACCGGTAAGAAGCGATCGGTCAGAGTCAGATCAATATAGGGTATGGATTATGATTACTTTAGAAGATAATAGATAGTAATGATGTACTCGTATTATATAGTACCTCAAATCCATTAAGGTATTAAGTTATTTTTTGTACTTTCTTCGAAATTACATCCAATGTCAGACACTTAGTGCAGTTGCAAATCCCTGCCAGACGCTTCTAAACTTTAATACATTAGCATAATATTTACGTTGTAGTATGCAAACTGACGAATTTTTTTTATGATACTTGGGACCTATAAATACATATTACCTCAGTAGCTGGACAGTTTTAATGGTTTCTTCATCTTGCTAGTCACATTGAAAGTCAGCTGTAGGTGTGAGCGCGAGGCAACACTTACTGTCCAAGCGTGTGCCAGTTTAGTCTTTTGTGATCGTTTAAGAAATAGTTGTATTATTTTTATAACTTTCTTATATAAAGCAAAAATAAAAAAACATAGAGTACAAGAAAAGGTACATGTAAGAAGTTGAGACCCCTCCGTGTCGAGGACAACACGTTAAACCCATCATGTACTTAAATAAAAGTGTTATAATTAGCGATTAGTTAGAATTTTATGATCGTCGTTAAATTACCTGTACAACCTTGGATTTGTTTCGTCTAATGTTGTATTAAATTAAGTATAACAGTACAGTCTTCATTTTGTTTCATTGACTGGTCACACTACTGTACGTACTTACATTCATAGGATTAAAGAAATCATATTATCTCAGCCAAGATGTAAGAAACAAAATTTTAGATGCATGTTTTTTTGTAGTTTTACTAAAAGCTAAGTACACGACTTTGTGATATTACTCACGTTCTAGCAGCTAGTATAGTGACATATGTCAAAAGACGTGACTATTCAGGGACGTGTTTCACGTCTTATCTTTTTCTACAATCGCTAACGCCTCTATACTCTTGTATTATATTATTCGCTAATATTTTGTTTTGAGCACGTGACTTAACGTTGACTCATTCTCATATATTCGTTAATTTTCTATTGATGTTCACGTTTTTAATAAGCACTATCTTTAAATTGCCTCGATATATCTTTCAATTTCTTTTTACAAAAAATTTTATAAGTGACACTAAAACTTTGTGTAAAAAATTGCAAGATCTTATTTATTTGATTCGTCAATATTCACTTAAATATTTATCATTCGTGTGTGGAATGAATGGGTCTGTTATTCATTAATATCTTTATAATTCTTTACTAAATGTCTACTACTACTAAATGTCGTCCGTGTGGTGACGGATTAAGAATACATAGTGTTACCACCCCTATTCATCCCGTGGGTGTCGTAAAAGGCGACTTAGGGAACAAAGTATGCAAAACAACATCATTACAAAGAGATGGAAAACTTGGCACAAATCCTATTCCAACCCGTCTGGCCAGCGTGGTATAGTAGGCCAAAACCTCCTTGCTGAGGAGAGGCTTATGTCCAGCATTGGACTATAAAGGCTGTTGATGATGATGATGATGACTAAATGTCTATAGTCACAATACCTTAAATTTTCAAATACTTTTCGAGATTTGGCTGATGGTCTGTGAGGATTGAGAAACCGACAACCGTACTGTATAGGCTGTAGGCTGTAGTTTTTCAATTATTCTATTGAAATTTTGCAAATTTTTTCTAAAAGTTTTTAAGCCTACTATTAAATCTTGACATTTTTTTTACGAAATAGCTGTATAATTCCTCTGATAAACAACACAGAACACATAGTACTGTTAACACGAACTATCAACTCTTGTTTATGCGTCTACGGCGGTGCTAATAAGAAGGCCAGTGATTTTGGCAATCTATGTATGATAGATATTTCACCGTAGCGTCTAAACTATTGAAATAATTCTAATGAATGGAGTTTCAATATATTCGTAATAATAGCCCAGGTGATTATAGCCTATATAAATTTTTTCAAAATTTTTATCCCTTATACTCGTATATGTATAGGACAGAATTTAAACTTTATATTCTAACCCTGACAAAGTTAAACTGAGATAATTGTCACGTATTTAGTATCAATAGAAAGGTCTTAACAGGCACATTACAAATTTGTATACATATGTAAGTGTACCATATGGTTTAATTAGAAATATATCCTTAAAATGCCCTGGAAAAGTCACTTCAATTACTCAGTCATTTAAATATATAACAAACCAATATGACGTTAGAATGATCGTGAAAAGTATTCAATAAAAAAATTAACTATAAGAAGTATAAGATTATGTAAAAAAGTAATGTAAAAACGATGAAACAAGAAAGTCATTCAGATAGAAATCTAGGAATGTATAAGGTCCTGTTTAAACTCCTTTTGCTTCCGATTCTGAATATGTCAACTAAGCGATGGTACTCTTCTTAACTTTACATCTCAAGTGCATAACTGACCTGGTCTAGTACAACTAAAATAAAAAAGACAATCGTTGCATTGCCATAAGACAAAAATAGATCTGTCCAGGAAAGAAACTGTAAGACGTTTAGTACATTTTTGACAATTCTCTGGACGAATTTACCTGAAGAGTACGTCGAAAATGTGTATAACAATAATAATCCTATTCTCAAAAGTTATAGGTAATAAAAGGAATTTAAATAGCCATCTACAGTTAATGACTTTTAGTACCTCATTGTAATGCTAGCTATGTATTCATTAATCAAAATGTTTCAATTACGTTACAAAACAAATAATTAATTAATTTAAAACAATTCTAATTTTAAAGTGTTTTGTAGGGAGTTTGTTCGTTCGTCGTATGTAAAAATACGTTTCTGAACACCAGTACAAAATACAAATTCAGCTTGAACCTTGTGAAAATACACAGAGGACTTAGTGTGAGTTTATTTTACACTTGACGATCGTCACGAATTCTTCATCAATTATAATTCGGAACGTGAACTTTCCGAACTCTGACAATTTTTATGAAGATAGTTACAAAATGAGATAAAAATAATTTAAATTTGAATAAACTTCTCCTCCGATAACTAACTAACTCCGATTGATTAAAGAATAAAATGTTGAACTTCTAAACCTGCACAGAATAGATCCATCTAGTCGTAACTTTTGTAACTATTCTGGTATAAAATTTAGTACAAATTGTATCAGTTGTATGGTTATTGAATAATTAGTTTTTTTATTAACAGTTGACAGTATATTCACATTAAAACAATAGATTATGAAAATTTAACTTAGATTTTGAGCAACTAGTCATTACCATACAAAAATAATATTAAATAAGAATGTAAAATTGATTAAACGAAGACAAATCAAAAAGCGCCATCTAGTAGTCAATTGCAGTACTATAGGAAATGACCTGCAACTCAACAGTACAGCTACTGAATACACGAGGACATCACTAGCTTTTAAATTAAATAGTTACTTGATTTTGAGTGTTGCAAGTCACATCACACCATCATAAATTTCTGTTAAATGTTTCTTAAATTTTTACCAAAATAAAACTTTATTTCTAAATATGTAGAGAGAAAATATTAAACACTTATACCCCTCTGCCAAAACAATTTTATTCAAATTTGGTATATACTTTAATTTAGTCAAATATTATAAAAAATACTGAAAATAGTCTTAAAAGTAAAAGAAATAATAGAAAAATACTAAGAATTTTACTGCAAGTAATGTATAAAAAATTAAAAAATATAGTAAATTTAGTAAAAACAATAAATTAAAAACCCAGTATGTTTGACAACGCCAGAAACCAGTATCACTATTCTTGTATAACAGATATTATGCGCCTAAATTGCAAAGGTACTACTGCCGTTGCGGCGGTATGCCGTTACTTTGACTTTCAAAGTTGTTTAGACTTTAGGGTTCTTGCGGGCGTTGTTCGAAGCGTCTTGCTGTGAGTTGATCGTGTTTAGTTTAGCCGTACCGTGATGTAAAGTGAATACGTTCGCATTTGCAGTGTACGGAACGCGATTTAACAATTATCGATAATTATTCGACATCTGTCAAACTTAACTATTCCGAAATTCTGTGTAAACGATGAATTTCGTGTAATATTTTATTGTAGGCCTATGAAAATGCTATGCCGATGTGATAAAGTGTCTTTTTTCGTGTATTGTTAAAACTATGTGAATATAATGCAAGGAATTTGTGATGTGTATTGTGTTTAACTACGGTTTAGTGTGAGGATTACACAGTTGCTTATTCGGATTAATACACGCACAAGTGAGTAAATATTTACATTATCTGCTTTCGAAATATTACCTTATAGACGCTTTTGTTGTCTATCTTTACAGTACTTTAGAGTACTTTCCAAGCAACAACAGTGGTGTCGAAATCTAATTTATTTTTAAAGAATACCTTCTAACCGGATTAGGTAAACGTTTACAGGAGAATTAACTGTAAATGCCAATCTATAATTATTTAAAAAATATTATTGAGCATAAATAGTACGTGTTTTTTTTTCTATGTCAAAGACGACATTGTGCAGCTAAGAACAGAAAAAATAATCTCAAATAAAATTTGATGAACTAAAATAAATTAATTGTGTGAGTAGGTAAAATATTTTTCTATAAAAATCTAATTTGATAAACTTATAAGTTATTACAATTTTATGCAATATGTTCAAGCTTTTGGGAATGACATACTTTCTAATGCTAATGAGATATCTAAATTGTTCATGAGATTATGTGTCCCAAAAATTAACCCACAAAATATTATAATAAGAAGTGTTAGAAAACAATAGAAATGAAAATATAGAACACCTGGCCTTCATTTTATGAGTAACTGTAACATTACAGTTTTATAAAATACATGTAAATGTAATACAGATTTAAGTACTGCTCTTAATTTAAGCATCTCATAACATCTACAGATACCCTATTTAAAAAAAACAAAACTGACCATAGATTTAATCTATTCTTATATTTTTAATTACTGTGTGTATTATACAACTAAATAAAATACTTGTAATCTTTTATATTTTACGTATTTATCAAAAAAATGATTGAATGATAATTCAAATAGGTTTTTTATATAAATAAAAAACCTATTTGAATTCCTTATGGAAATGTGCTGATTATTGACAAACAAAATTGTAAATTGTTCAATGTTTATCATTCATTTTCATTTTATTTCAATATGATGATGTCAGTGTGTAAGTTGTTTAAATTTTGTAAATTACACAATATTTTATGTATTTTGTTTGACACAGTAAGTATATAATCTGCATGCATTATCACATTTTCGCAACAGTCACAACTATGAAATATTATTCAAAGAGTTTAATAATAAAGTGCAGTATATTGCTTTAGTTGTAAAGAGCAATCCAATTTGTACCTGCATCTGTGTGACTAATATCAACGTTTTCTGAATATATTTAAGAACTATTAAAAATATATATTAGTGTATTTCAGTCACCCATTTTGAGGTAGAACCTAAAATAAACTTAGTAAACCCTTACTATGATTAAAATAATTAAAAAAATGGCTTTAAACAAAAAAAATTGACACAAATCTATATGAGTATTAATTTTTAAACTCCCAATCAAACATTTAAGTAATAGTTGTCACAAAATTTCGTAGATAATAATCAAAGAAATTAATAGTAAATTGTAAAGGTTTTCCAGGCTTTTGTTTGTATATTAATTTATGATTTTCTTTTTATCTCATATTATGGCACTGTTTACTGCATAATTGCTATTATAGTACGTAAGTAAATATTAATAGTAAGGCCATTTATACAGGTAATTTGAAGAACAGAAATGCTGTACCGAGTTTTGTGAGTTCAAACCCCACAGAGGACAACACTTTGTGTGAACCATGAGTGTTATTCTGAGTTTGGGGGTTCTCTGTGTTCATTACTTGTATATTTTTAAAGTCCCACCTCCCCGCAGGATATATTACAAATGCGAGTGTTGTTGTCTGAAAAGAAAAGAAAAAAAAACAAGAAAAAAAAATGTAATTTTCACATACAAAACGTAACTTACACTTAAAAAACTTAAACTAGATACTAAATCCTTAATAGGATGTTACCTTTAGAGGGATGCAAATATTCAAATATCAATAAACATTATTTTAAATAAGTATAATGTTATAGGTGTTGTTATTATACATATTCTATATTTTGTTGTGTTTTGTTTTGCTCTAGTGTCATTTAGAATGGTGTAAAGATTTTGATGACACCTCGCACATCAAAACTGTTCAATAATTTAGAAGTTATCATACTTTTTTCTTTTTTTTGTTACTTTAACTTTTTCATAAGTAATATTTACTTATAATCTTAATTATTTAACTAACTTGATAATTATTTGCAGTATATATGATTAATTAGTGACTAATTATTTTCATGTGCGTAATATGAGATATGTTATTTTGTGACTTTAACTGTATTTACGGGTAACTAAAGTATAAATATTACAGAATATAGGAGTTTCGTGCAACATGTTCAATATACTATTTATGTTTTACTAGCTTTTGCCCGCGGCACCGCCTGCGTGTATGTCGGTAAATTTACAAAAGTGATTTTTTTTACTTACGCAACTTTATCTTCGTCTCTCAAAAAGTATATATTTTTTTATTTTTACAATTTTTCTAGGATTCCTACCAAAAACTTAGGGTCCAAGCCAACCTCACCTGCAAGTAGTGCACCTGTTAATGGCAAACAAATGATCCCGATTAGCGTGAGACCTCCTACCTCCCTACGACGTGAGACCATAACATGGGTGAAAAGTGTGTGTTTAAAATGCCTCTACCTAACCCCTCCAAAGAGACAGACGTGATTTTATATAAGTATTTAGGTTTTTGCAACATTTTTCATTGATACTCTGAATACGTATGAACTTCTTCGATGAATGAGCCATCCAAAACTAAAAGAATTTTTCAATTCAAACTAGTAGTTTATGAGATTAGCACTGAAAGTACTAGAGCACAAAACACACAAACTCTTGAGACAAAATTTAATGAACTTATCACGAGTTCGGCGCTCTCCATAAGGAGGTACAGATCGATACCTCACGGGCGGCAGCTGAGCAGCGGCCCCTAGTAAGCCATGTTAGCTTAGCCAGGTCGCGACGATATTATTTAGACATAGTTCAGTACGTACTCTGTATGCATAGGTTATGAACACAGACTAATGAATCTTTTGAAGGGAGGGTCTTTTGAGGGTTCAGGGTTATCTGACAAGGGGACGTTTGAGCGGATTTCGGCACGAAAATAAAAGTGTTCTTAAACTAACACAAACCTCTTTTTTATACTAGGGGCCGTTCAAGTATTACGTAAGCAGATTTATTGCAATTATTTACCCCCCCATCCCCCTTGTCAGCAAAAGTAAGCAAAGCTCTTACCCCCTCCCCCCATGCTTACGTAAACATTTGTCAATTAATGTATTGTTTTTTTAATTTTATAATGTTATAATTATAATTTGAAAAATAAGAAAATAGATTTAGGATAGAGATTATATTTTACTGAAACGGTATTCAACATAGAGTAAAGGACAAAAATATTATATCTTACTAACATAACAAACTTATTTTAAATTTTTGGTCCATATATTAAATTCAAATTAACAGTCTTCAGTCCATGAAACCCGAATCCATGATTCTAAGTTTTCGATGACATTGGATTGCTTTGATTGCTGCTCAGTGTTGTGAGTCTGCTCGCTTTCATCCGATTTTGGAATGTCTACGTCATTCTCATCGAGCCATTCAACATCATGGTGCTCTAAATTTTGAATAATGCACATCAGTTCATTAGCACGACGAGCAGCGACTCTTACAGGTCTAACTTTCCTATCAGTGTGCGTGTTTACTTTCTTATGGATCTTTTCGATGTGACGATTTAGTGACTTGACGGAAGCATGATAAAGACCACACGTTTTGCATGTTCGACTTGATAGCCTCAATTGTACCGTCGGACAAAAATAATCGTATGGCATTTGCAGGAAATCTTTGAGTGAAGCACTTAAGCGTAGAGCTAAATTGACTGGAAGATTAAGAAATTGCCCTCCTTCATCTAAAACCAAGTCATCAACTGTTTGTTTTACTTTTACAGGTGGTGGAAGAAACCTGTTGTCTAGTAATCTAAATAGTCCACTTCTTGGACGACAGCATTCTGTATTTCTACATTTTACAATTTGGAGCAAGTATTGGCTTTCACGCACATGTTCTGAATACCATTTAATGTCTGGAAAATCAGGAAGATCTTGTTCACCTGCCCCAACATATTTTGCATTAACATTATAGCCATCAATTTCCATTGAACTCCATACTTCAGCTAATACTTTTCCTGCAAATTCGAAATTAGATCTTTCTAAATGTTCATCAATTGTAACGCCACGTTCATCCAAATGAGACCCAAAATAGTCATGAGGCAATATTAAACCAGCCAGTTCCCGACTAAGAGGAGCCATTGTGCGCTCTACTCTGTTATACGCACTTCTTCCGGGAGCATTGGTAGCTAAAAACAATGCATCGAGATCATGTCGCTTAAAGTGTTGTATAGCAAACCCTATGACTTTTTGATAACGCGGATTTTCATCTGGCCCTCCATCAACCGTCATGATTACCACTGGTTTTACTAGTCCATGGTCAGTTTTAGCTAATGGTCGAAACTCTTCAAGTTCGAGAAGCGTCTCGAAATCCTGAGCATGAGTATTAGCAGTAGATGAACTATGCTTTCCACTTCGAATAGCGATGTATGTTGGTCCAGAATATCCAACGGCTTGCGGTTGTCCTAGCATATTGGAAGTGATTTTGATACCAGCATAAACAGATGGTATTAATTTATGACGCTCAGCGATTACCCAATCGTGATCAGGCAATTTGATTCTATATTCCATGTGCATTAGAAGAGGTGCTTGCTTATTTGCCGCAGTTACGCCAATAGGGACTCGAGCTTTATCATCTTGAGATATGAGAAATACTTGATCTGGTCCTAGTATGGATGCTATGTTCTCTAAATAATGGATTGATGTTTCAGCGAACTTGCTATCTAAGTGGCTCTTGTGGTGATCAGTTTGAGCCCGAATGAGCTTAACAGGGACTGTCGATACATGTCTTCGTCCCTCTGCAGAATTAGATTTTCTGGGAATCAAACGAAGATATGTCCCACTGCGACTAATGTCAAATCCCATTTTACGTAATTCTTGTGTGAGTTCATCAAGAGTTTTTACGCTGCGAATTGATTCCGTTCGTCTTCTATCATCTGCTGCACTTCCAAATAAAGCTATATCCGCGATTGTTTTCAATAGTAAAGGTTGATTGCTTTCAAGATTAGGACGTCCCACTGAATCCCTCAGAGATAGTCTTTTTTTCATTTCTGGATTTTCATGACAAATATCTTCTAACTTTCTTTTCATACCATCCCTGTGTTTCTTCTGGGCAACTGCGTTTTGAACCTTCCTGTTTAAAGACTGTTTTGCTGTTTTTATTTCCTCGCGCAACTTAATGATCTGTTTATCAACTTCAGCACGGATTGACATAGTATCTCTGGCAGAATACAAAGCATTCAAATTTTTTTCGAGTAGAGCAATCTTATTTTTCATAGCCTCCTGAGAAGGTTTTGGTCTCTGTTTATCTGTATTTTTATTAATTTCGCATTGCTGTTGTGATTCATTACCGGTTTTTATTTTATCTTCTTCCTGTTTTTTAATATTTGAAGCTGGCTGTGTAATTTGTGTTTTTTCTGCAGGTTTACAGGTTGCCTAAAAATAAAAACTTTCTATGGGTTCTGCTAAAGATTCTCTTATTAAGCTACATAAATACAAAGTATGGCAATAAATATGGTAAATACAAAACCCTATGGCTTTAAATCTAATATCTTTAAACGAGCAAATCGTTCCGGTCACAAAATACAGGGTGTTATAGTCTATTCAAGTAGGTATTTAAAAGAATATAAACAATCTTGATATGTCTTTTTATTGAAATATGCAATTATAAAATCAGATATCTGTAAAGGTGCGTACAGACATCGCGAGGCTTGCGCCGCGAATGGTTCGTCTCGAATACATCAACCTGAGGCATGCTACGGCACATGTATACGTGCGAACCATTCGCGGCGCACGCCTCACGATGTTTGTACGCACCTTTATGTACTTACAGAAAAGCAATTTTTTAATATTGGTTGAGTTTTTAAATGAATCACAACAGATTTTACACAGTTTACAATTTTAAACCACATATTTCAATAAAAAGACATATAAAGATTGTTTACATTCTGTTAAATACCTATTTGAATAGAGTATAGTTTTCTGTAGGTATATATATATATATATATATATATGTATAAAACTGGCATCCTGTATTTTGTGACCAATTGACGGAATCAATTATAAGAAATAAATCTATATAATGAATATTACCTCTATACTTTAAGATAGGCCATAATATTTTCTAATTAGCAAAGAGAAACTTTTTGGCGATTTCTAATATTTCTAGTAGGTACTCATAGGTACCTAAAATGATTTCGTCACTCACCTTAGAAAAAAAATGTAGTAAATTGGATTTATTCTTAGTCGCTGCTTGCAATTCTTCTTCGATTCTCTTAGATACAATAATATCTAGTTCCTTGTCGGATTTTGCTTGTAATTTATAATTGCGCCACACTTCGTTAACTAACTTTTGTACATTTTGTACTTTCGTACTTGTATGAGATTTTTTAAAACTTTCAAACAATTTTTGGTATAACTTAGATTTGTCTATTTGAAATGACATCTTATTTAAACATTAAACTTTGGATAATGGAATGAATGGTAACACAAATGTTAACTTGCTTTACTATGCTTACAATACGTCTACTCGCTATAGCAGCCAAACGAAACAATACACTGATAGAGGAAATTTAGGCAAGTGAACAGCGCGCGGTAATTCCCTTACTCGGTTCTAAAGCGAGTAGGGGAATTACCGCGCACTGTTCACTAAATGTATGTATTACTTGCGGGAATCCCCGAAAATGCTTTTCGTTTTCAAGCAAAGACAATGTGTGGGTTGCCATTCGTGTAAAGAAGAAAATAACTACCGATGACGTAATCATCATCTAGACTCCCCTACCCCCCATGTCATCCAAAATAAGCAAAGCAAAGACCCCCCCCGCCCCCCCATAGTGCTTACGTAATAATTGAACGGCCCCCTACACTACACTATGGTGTTAGAATCAGACATTACATGTGCATATAAAAAACTGCGAAATCTCAAGAAATGTACAGAAAGAAATCCGTTTGAGTGTAACTTGAGATATGTGAAAGTAAGATGGTTTCCAATACTTGATGACAAATTCATGAATTAACAACACTTATCTTGAAAAAATAAACAATTCTGTTAAACGAAAACTCTGCATGAACTCATAATAATCACATTTCACAATTTAACTTTTAAACTTTTGAGTTCTTTAATACCTACCTATATAATTTCGTGGACATAGTCTGAGATCATAATTATTAAATCATAATTATGCAACTTAGTCGAAACTACAGGCAACTCAAAGATATATAATATGTACCTATTTTGGCCCATTTACCTTATTCCCATCCGTACCTACATATTGTTGTTAATTTTATACTCTTTTTAAAAATCTATGTATGATAATAACAAATTTTTATACCTTAATATATTTATTATTATTATTATAATTTAAAAAAATACAACGCTCGCACTAGGAATAAATCCTGTGTCGAGGGGGACTTTACAAATATTTAAGAAACAACAATTTATGGATCACACAAAGTGTTGTCCCATGTGAGTACAAACTTTATGCAGTACATTTAGACATCGGCGGACTTAATGCCCAGGGCATTCTCTTCCAGTCAACCTTCGGGTGGTGTAGAAATTTTAAAAAGTAGTACGTGCCTGTGCAAACTCTGTAGTTTGGATACATATTGTGTATACATACTCACAATAGGACACATCATATATGTTTACAAATATAAACGTATATAAAAGAATATATATTCTCTTTTTATATCAATTCTTACTTCAATTTCCCCCTATCAATGTAAATAAAATATTTATTTTATTGCCAAACATAACTAGATTTCTCTAGAGGGGTGATCGGGAGACTTGAGGTCGATGTGTCGTTCCAGTTCACGCAATACGTACCCATTTCTTTATCTGTTCAGAAACCTTGAAAGTCCAATGTTTGGTCACGCTGTGTGAGTGTGATTGACATTGATAATTAAGTCGGTTATTGGCTTATTAAGTCACTTATCGCAGGCTACTTGATAAGTTAATACCGTATTTGACACCTAGTGCTTCGCGCTATACGTTTTAATTAAATGACACTAAGACGCACTTAGTAGCATGAGTCTAAGTGCCTACTTAAGTGGGCTTATTTTATGGATGAACAAAACGTATGTGATCTAACAATACCTCACAGTTTTGTTATGGAATAGGGTTAAATTAACCCGGTTAACGATTTAGCTCTTTAGCCGCTGTGTTCTGTCTTCTCTGTAGATGGGTGGCAGTCTTTTACGAGTCCAATTATTGTTGCTATCGGTCTGCGGGACAGATTTGTTGTGTTACTATTTTGATATGTTTAAACTAGCTATTCTGCTATTACCCTAAGTGTGATGTTACGTAACTCAAAATCTGCTTCAGTAAATACTGTATCTAACACAAATTCTTGTGAATACTACCATTCATTTCTCAAATAAGCGCATTTAAAGGCACAGTCAAACGATAAACATTCTACTTTAATTGTATAAAATAGATTGCTAAAATCACCTTATTAGATTATGTTCTAGGCCAAAGTCAAGCACGCCCCTTACTTTTTTATAATACGCACACACAAACGATAACACACCAATGAGAACACACACACAGATTCACATTCAAAACATTCACCATTTAAGTACTCGTATCGTACGTCTAACATCCCAATGTCAACCGGTACATGTGGCTTGCATATTGCGGATCAGCCTGCTTAGTATTTTAATATTTAGATAGTACCACAATATACACACATTTGTTATGTATACGTATGCATACACATATACACGTGTATAACTTCTTAAAAAGGAATGTATATAATACATATTTTTATTGTAAACTGTAGACTAATCAATACTCGGCAATTTTATAATCTGTTCGAAGCTACAGTAACAGTGAGTGTCGCGGTGTATGCCATGCGATATTCTATACTAATTTGTTTGTTTTCTGGTTGATCTTGGAAACTACTGGTTGCAATGAAAAAAATATGACAGTATTAGACGGATTCTATCGTAGAAGAATACAGATTATAGCAATAGGAATCGAATTTCAGGGCAAATTATCGGCAATTTTTTAGGGGCATAGCATCTTAGTAAAAAGTTCAATTTTTTTTAATGATGAATAGTAACTCAAAATGAATGCTTAATATTTAAAATATAGAATAAAGATCGTATATATTTCCTAGTTGTCTACATCACATCTACCCTCAAAGTATTTGGTTTAACGCTCATTTAACGAATCAACATTATATATGTATAATGTATTTCTAGCCGATTTCGGTCACGGCGGCCATTCTTAACGAAGAGCAACCAAGTACGCAAGAGATATTATAGTGCACTATTTTGTGCAAACAGGTGCACTATCCGACTCAACCGGGGAGAGACGAGGTACAAGACCGACAGCTTTACTTGGTCTCCGAAATACGAGGTTAAGAGTCCAACTTCCAAACTACGAACTGTTACTATGCATTTCTATAATCCAAAAAACTCAATAATACCTTTTCTAGTCCGATCTGTAATACCCGGGACCTCAAATTGTACAATCGCATACACTACCGCTAGACCTTAAAGGCAATATTATTATAACCAAGGATCGAAAAAAAATTCGCGTCGTTATAAATATTACCGTAAAATGGTCGTTATTTATGTCTAATAATAAGCTGTTTCTCTAAAAGTCAAGGCTGACTACATAGCCTTCACAGTCACATGTTACGGTAGGTAAACAATATTTTTTATGATAACTGTTTTATTGTAATATAAGCTGCGCCCCGCGGTTTTACACACATAGCTCCTGTTCACGCAGAAATACGGCAATTAAATATAAGCTGATAATGTATCTAGATTTTCAAAGGATCATTAAGTGTATCTTTAGTGTAGACTACTAAATTTATGAAATGTTAATGTTTAGATACAATGCTATGTAAAAATTTACTATATTTCTTTGTTGTTTTGGTATCTTAATGTTGTTCAAACCGTATGTTCTTGATAGTTACACCGGTGTAATGATGAGAAAGATTCCATTTCTGTTGGTACCACGACGACCGCGTGATCGACTCGAGATTGTTGATAAAACACAATTAATTAATGTTACAATAAATTACGTTACGTCAGCAAAGTGCTTACTTTAATGCTCATAAACAAGACTGCAGAAAAAAGAAAATATTTTAAAAGATGGTATTTTAGTAATCTCAGTTCACTCAGTCCACCCTAGTGGACTCTTCCTAGGGATTTATTTGGATATTTTGTCCACACTGATTCCCTGGAGTAAGGCAACTAATATAACTAGACAAATTATAAAATATATTATAAATTGTTGTCACAATAATAACCCACCACCCTTTGAGGGGTCCCCAAGAAATAGAGGAATTTTGGGCACGTACAACGAAAGATTTGTGCCGAAACGTCGTTCTTCGCGCCGAAAATTTTACACTCGGTTTACACACATTGAGATTGATCTAAACAACACTGAACGTTATACCTATTTTCTTGGAAATATCTTGTTCAAAGCGAAAAATATAACTCACTATTTGACTACTTACCAGGACGTATTGCCGTTTCATAGCCATCTAAATGAGCTTTTGCAATACGACTCTTGCATAAAACTTACAGAGAATCTAGCTTACGTCAGCAACATCAACGTTGTATTCAGCTGTTTATCACTTTCTTCCAGCTCTTGTTATTATATTATGCCTTTGTTATACTACTGGGTAAAGTGGAATCCTTTTGTGCAGAGCACAAGACCGAAGGAACATTATTTGTGAAGCTATTGAACACATTACACATTCTCCTGTACTACGTACTTTATAGTATTATTTTATAGCAGGTTTATGATCATAATTGATTATGATCAGGAAATCACGAATGATCACGAATTGATTCGTGTTCTGACGAATTAAGAATACAGTGTCCCCACCTCTGTAGTGTGTCAGCCAAACTTGACGTAAAACTTGGGTAATCAGTGGCAACGGAAAAATCTTTTAACAGTAAACCCTGATTACACCACTGCTATTTTGACTTTTAATAATTCTTGTTTGGGGTAACTGAGACAAAAGATAATTATCTAATATAATGCAATGTATGGTGTTTAACAATAATCTGTATCAAAACAAACGGGAAACGAAATGTGGTATACCTGCTGATCGACGGATGAGACTTTTGGAAACGAAACATCCCGATAAGCGACAATAGTCTCGCCACCTATCATTATGTGGCATAAAAACACTAACGAAAAGTGGGCGTTTAACATGTCTCTGCCTATCCCTCCGGGGAAACAGGCGTGATTTTATGTATGTATGTACCTAAATAATTTTACGCATTAAAATATTTCTTGTTTAATATTTGATCATTCAGAGTTGCAATTCAATCATATTCTACCAAACTCTGCGATTAATATCTAGATAAAACCAGTCTATAAATATTACTAAACCGACAAGTTTATGCATAATGTACAGAATCTAATGTGATATTACGATTCATTAACAGTATTAGTTCTTAGAATAACTACCTACCCTAGTAAATGGCTACCATTTTATGTCCGTGTAGTGACGGAAGACTGACACGCCACCTTACTGATGAGCTTCCCGGCATCGATCTGGGCGAGATTAGAATCACTCTCGGACAATTTAACAGCAACAAAACTCCTGGTGAAGACGGAATTTAACAGAGCTCCTAAAAGCCGGTAGATACCTATATTAGTAGAGCTCTCAAAGTTATTTAATTCCGTCAGAATCAGTACGCTGCAGTGAAAGTGAGCTTGTCATATCTCCAGACGAACCGATGGTCACTGGAGCCGAAGTGTGATAGAGTGGAGACCACGATTGGATAAACATAGTCTAGGGCGCCTTGCGGCGTGATGGACCGATGACTTGACGAAGGTAGCTGGCAGAGGATGGATGCGAATTGCCCAAGACCGAGATAGTTGGCACACCTTAGGGAAGACCTTCGTTTAGCAGTGGACGGCGATAGGCGATTTGATTAACAATATGGAGTGTCACCATCCTTATTCATACAATGGATGTCGTAAGTGTCAATCAACGGAGCAAACTGCGCAAGACAACAGCACTACAAAAAGAAGGAAAACATGTAAAGACTCTATACCAACACGTCTGGCCAGCATGGTGTAGTAGGCCAAAACCTCCTTTTAAAGAATAGGCTTATGTTTAGCAGTGGACTATTAAATGCTGATGATGTCGATGTTCTGAAGAGATATAGTACCAGAGAAGTAACAATGATATAAAAGGATCACCCTATATTGCATTCCGCTTAGAGCAATTCATTCGTTTAATAGCAGTGTTGGAACATTTCAATTGAAACGGATCTATGCCCATCATTTTCGTACTTATACCTACAGGATGTTCTAATTACCCGACATCTGTGTTAGCATAGCGTTTCATTCGTACGTTCATCATTCTACTGACCCGCAATTATTAAGCAGTTTATATTTTCTGTAAATAACTGTTTTTGTAGAACCTTGTTAACATTTGATTAACCACTGGACATAGGTTTGTTGAAAGGAGATTTTGACATACAAAATATATTCTATAAAATTTGAAACAAACCTACACTCACCCGTCTAGCCAGCGTTGTATAGTAGGCTAAAATCTCCTTACTGAGGAGTGGTCTATGTCCAGACTATTATAGGCGGTTGATGACGACAATAATAATAAAATATATACTTTAAAGTATATTCTTTTCCTTTTTATACCACGCTGGCCTTGGTATCTTTCAAATTTTCCTTCTCTTTTCTCTCGTCACCTCTCTTGTCGCTCTCACGTCACCCAGGAGATGAATAAGGATATTGACACTACGTATTCTTAACCCGTCATCATACAGATAACATTAATTACTTAAATCTACATTTACGTATTATCTTGACCATTTACCTATATTCAGCGAACAATAAATGATTATGAAAATATCTTGTCACACACATGGTTATTTATTCTATTCTTGATGAAATTTAGCAAACATTACCTATGAAATTTCAAAGCAATTTTCGAAAAGTGTACTCGATACATCTCACACTAATCACCTTCTAGTATTTTCTACTCATTAAAATGCTATTAAGGAAGTTACATGAAATGCAGCTTGTTATGAGCACAAGAGATTATACATTTCATTATGATTTTTTTTTAGTTACTAACTGTCTCGCGCAGCTTTGTCTGCGTCTCTCAATAGCTTAGTGTGATATTTTATAGTCGAATTCAACACTTAAAGAATTAGCGAAATTGGTCCAACCTTTCACGCGTGATGCCGTGACCAAGGAAATTAGAGATTCATATAAAAAAACTTGAATAATGGCGATGATTGAAAAAGATGCAATTGTGACCATTTATCATTATGATTGCTTATCAAACCTATTATTCTACCTGATAATTAAATAGGATTCAGGAAGTCTGGCGAATGTTCCTGGTTATATACCGATGTGGAGATGGATTAATAATGTGGAGTGTCACTGTCGAGGGAATAAACTAAACAGGGAAACATCACTGCAAAGAGAATTTTAAACAAACCCTATACGAACGCATCTGGCGATCGTGGTATTGTAGGAAAAACTTACTCTCGCAGGAGGCCTATGTCCAGCATTGGACTATTAAAGGCTATTGATAACGACAATGTAGCAAAATTAAAGTACTCTTGCTAGAACGTTGGCGATGACTATATTATGAATGTTGTGTTGGGACAAAATATTTTTTTGTTATTATTAATTTTTAAGCCGTTATCCAAGAAGGAATAAACAGTCTAATAATTTTGTTTATTTCAATAAAAAAACAGTAAAAGAACCATGAAACACCCGTAAAATTCTTATTGATTTATTTGGATGTAAATAAATATGATTTATAACTGTTTCATACGTAACTAAACACTAATTAAGTTCTTTTAAACAATATGAAGTAACAATATTAGATTTTTCTTAATTTTGCAGAATAAGTCTTTTATTTGAGTTTCAAAAGTAATTTGAGCCAGTTCAATACTTTCACGCCCTAATATATAATATTTCTTTTGGACCACAGTACACAAATTTTGTGAGCAAATTATTAGGGATAAAATTCGGCTCAATTTTATACCCTAATAACTTACAGACCGCAGCCGCAGATGGCATTGGGGTCTTTACATTTGCAGTTAGCTGCAGAGGTTGTAGATATAGATATAATATTTATTTTTGGGTAGTTTATTGAGACCACTTACAAAAAAAAACAACAATATATGTCTTGGAAAAGTAGGTACGGTCTACAAAAAATTACAAGTTATACTATATAAAAAAAACTATGTTTGTATTTTTTTAAATATATTTCCAATTATGTATATAATACTAGCTTTCGCCCGCGGCTCCGCTCGCGTGAAATTTGGCCTGCCACATTAGTTTCGTAACAGATAGTTTAATAAAAAGTACCCTATGTTACTTCCAATACCTCCAAAAACATGTGTACAAAATTTAATGATGATCGTATTAGTAGTTTTCGCGTGAAACCGTAACAAACAAACTTTCATTCGCATTTATAATATTAGGAGTTTTACAAAGAAAGACTTTGCCGACCTCCACTCTGTTACAGGCAATAAATGAGTTTCTTCCTTAGTGCCTGACACGATAGTATTTATGTCAGTGTCAAAAATATCTAAATAAAATAACGTTATAACCAAAATATTGTTATAAATGTTTAAACGGTAGACGCTAACGCAATAACTGTATAATTATTATGACATTTATTACACAATGTTTCATTACTTCATCGGCCATTATCGGCTACGACTTAACACCTCAGTGTTAACTATTATTTACAATATTCGCGGTAAAAGTACTAAAACGAGCTTCACGAACGTTGATTATGATGTCTGACATTTAGCAGCGAGAGCAGATATTGGTCAAATCAAGTAGCCCGCGTTCCCGGCTTCCTGTTATACTCTTCCGTTTCTTTTGCGATTCCAGGAAAACGGAAAAACCCAGATTCCTCTCGATATAAGAAATTAATTAATCTTTTGACTTAAAACTCTTTTTAATTATATCTTCGCTAGTCTATTGTATAAGTCGTCATAAATAAACTCAATGTAAAATATTATTGTCCATTATAACAAAAAAAGTTATGAAACTAAAAGAATGAATTAACTTTGGATAAAAAGTTATCTATCTCAGAAAAATATGTCTTTTTTTTCAACGTGGCATAAGCAGCATTTTATTCTGCCAACTCGTTACATAAAACAATTTAAAAGTAATTGTTACTTAAATGAGCCGAAACCGCGCGCTAATAAATTGTGTGGGTAAAACTTACAGAATAATATGTCTTAATTTAGCACTTCCGCCGTTAATTCCGTAATTTCATATAGCACATAATGAATCATACGTTTAAATCGTACGCCGTCTTCGTTTTAGATCGAGGCCTTGAAAACAGCGGTTTACTATAAACGCCTCCGCCTCTATATATTCCACTATAACGAATGTATTCAACGACCGTCAGAAAATTAGCGGTTTTTCGATTATATATGTTTTCTTCTCTTGTTTCGTTAATGAAATGTATTAAAGTAAAAAATCGGTGATTTTGAACTTATCATACGGCTAAGTTCACAGGTGAAATAGGTTGTGAATCAAGAAAACCTATATTACATTCTATATGTTATGAAATCCTAGTCAAACACAGGCAGCATTGCGTATATTTGATTAATACAAGATGTATCGATTTCCACTTCTCAGAACCCTATTCCCAAGAACTCTTGAATTAGTAATAACCCTTGTACACAAGTCTCATGCGAAAACCGTGGGGGAATTTCACTATATATTACATCTGGTGTTGCAATCGAAAACTTACCGCCACACTACATCAGTTATCAGTTGGATTGAAGTAGAACTCTAGCTGAATTGTAATAAATGGTATAATAATAAATGGTATAATCACAAGATTAACTTTAAAAGCAAAATAATGTCTAAATTATCCTCATATTTACTTTATCATGAAACAGGATCGTTACTAAGGTCTATCTGTTAGACTCGTGAAATAGTCGTTACAAATTAATGATATTCTTTAATTGTTATTAAAAACTTAAGACGTCTTCTCACTTTAGGCGCCTCGAAAATAGGCTATTTTCGCAATTTTTTTCGAGGATTTTTCCTTAAAATTATGGGATAAAATGGATCTTATGTAATTAACACATCTTTCAAGTACATGTAAAATTTTTATTTTTATTTTTTTGAACAATTGTTATAATACAACAGTAGCATCGAAAAACCCGTCTAAAAATGTTATGGTCGTGGCTTGTTGATGGTATCTCCGAGACGGGTCATCTCAAACAAAAAAATAAAACTGTTTTAGATTCAGTATGTCAGTGGCTATAGCGCATATCATCAGATTTTTGATATTCGCGAAAATAACAAACTGGCGCACGTTTTTCGAAAAAGTAAAAAGAAACGCGATATTTTTGCAGTTCTTTGTAAAAAAAAACTCTTAAAATCGAAATTTTAAAAATCTGATGATATGCGCTATAGCCATAACTATGAAGAATATGTCATTTAAATTGCATGACAATCGGCCGGATAGTTTCCGAAATTTCATCAACAAGGCACCGTAAAATCTTATTTTGAGATAAACACGTTTAAAGTTTTGGTTGCAGAAAAATCATGAAAAAATCTTACTTCGGGTTAATCAGCGATGCCTGCTCCATACAATGGACCTTCTGATTCTTAAAAATTAAATTTAATTTAAAATTTAATATAAAAAATAAAAATCGATTTTTTTAAAATTGCCAAAGTGAGAAGACTTAGAAGCCTTAAATCTGTTTCATTTACATGTAAAAACTAGTAAGCCACAGCACTAAAATATATGAATACATATACTTACATGAACCGCTGGTTCTAAAACCCTACTCTTTAATTATTTTTTATACATTTGAGCATGTGGTCGTAAGCCGCAAACGTTGACCTCATCTGAAATAGCATTCTTTATCATCTGTATATCAAGATTTACAGACGATATCTTTGGTGAGTTCCAGGTCACGATTACCTATAGAAATCGTGGTTCGGAATAAACTGACGAAATAGCGGGCTTAAGACTTTCCAGTGGATCTTGAAGAAATTGAACGGCTTGATAGTTTTTAAATCTTCAAAAATCTTGATCAGGGACTTGTACAAAAGCCCTAAAGACTGACAATATCAACAAACGTGGGTTGTTATTTATTTGAAAACACAAACTGGACATCGAAAGTTCTGATTTGCTGCTTGCGAATTCAGACCAATAATTCGGATGATATTTCACAGGTTTATATGAATGTACGAGTATGTATGTGAAGGTTGCTATTACTGAACATACGTATGCATATTATTATTTCCGGACGCTATAATTTATAGTTACTAAAAAAATATTTTTACTGAACATAAGTAAAAATATTATGACTATCATATTTTTACTTTATTAACATTGTTTCCTGAAATGTAGAAACGATTTTTTATTTGCGTTTGGTTTTTGAAGGTGTTATGTAAAACTATTTAGAGTTGCAAAGTTTTTTGCATTCTATCTACGTCTAAAATTATAGTTACAAAATAATACTAAAAACTATCAGAGTTGTATCAAAACAGGCGAAACTACTAAAATCCCGTTAAAATAATTAGATAGATTTGTGTATAGGGTGGGCCACGAATTAGTTAACATTTGAAAAAAATGTATAAAAAACCATTAGATATATTACAAAAATTGTTTATTTATAAGAAAGCTAAGAAATTAATTGGAATTTATTTTTTAAAAATTACAGCATCTAAATAAAAACCGTTTCGACGTTTGCACTCTTCTAAGCGAGCACCGAAATTTTTAGAATATTCGTCGGCAAAGAGACCGCGAGATCACCGGTATCTCTTAGCTGATTTTTTCTTTTAGTTGACGTAATGTATTTAGTTTGTTGATCTAGACACGATTCTTCAAATAACCTCATAAAAAGAAGTCTACTGGGGATAGATCTGGACTTCTGGGTGGCCATAGAATGTCGCCTCGTCTGAAAATAACTTTTCCAGAAACATGTCTTTGACCACCGGCAGGGACTCATTGGATGTGTGACAAGTGGCTCCATCTAGTAGAAACCATGTGTTACGATTGTAGCCAGCAAATTCCAGTGGCATTGGTCCCAAGAACTCCCGTAACGGATGTTACATTCAAATGTTAACAAATTTTTGGCCCACCCTATATATTGCCATTTTCTCCTTCATTTTTAGGTGGCTCTCTTCCTCTCCAATTTGTAAAAAATCTACGTCAGCTTTAATTAAGACCACAAAAGGCTATTTTGTGCCATCAAATTGTTGGTTCCGAAGCTAATATAACCGCTATATAAACTGAGAAATTGTTATGCTGGAAATATACAAAAAAAAAAAATTTAACGGTACTTCTTTTTTCTCACCTGTGAAGCCGTTCTTGGTTCGTAACAGATTATTTCGCTATGTAAAAATCCTGTTATAAATGTTTTATACGCACATATGTGTATGTATACCTTTAGTTATAACGCATTAGTTTCGTCATCATCGTCACCATCATCATTATCAGACTTTTACAGTCCACTGCTGGACATAGGCCTCTCCTTAGCAAGAAGGTTTTGGCCTACTATACCACGCTGGCCAGTCGGGTTAGAATAGGGTTTGTTTCAAGTTTTCCTTCTCTTTGTAATGATGTTGTCTTGCATACTTTGTTCCCTTAGTCGCCTTTTGCGACACCCACGGGACGAATACGGATTGTAACACTATGTATTCTTAATCCGTCACCACACGGACATGCATGCATTAGTTTGCTGATTGCTTATAATGCTTATCTACCTAATACCTTTAAACGAGCAATTCTTGTATATGTATGTATAATCTGAATCTTGAAAACGGCTCCAACGATTTTCATGAAGCATGCAGGGCGTTTCAAATTTCAAATTTCAATATTGATAAATACCTTTACGGGAGTCTTTATTCCTGTGAAATTTATTCGTAGATTTTATTCAGAAAACTTATGTTTTCGAAGGGTACGTTTCAAACGTGTCGAATCAAATGTTCTTGGAGGTTCCTCACGTGAAGTGATCGACATAATTAATCAATCATTTGTATAACCAAGATCGAATTACACACAACAAAACAAAGATATACGCATGCACAATATATATATACACAAAGAAAACGTCCGTACAACAAAAACAATAATAATTAGCGAAAACTATGTACAAGTTTAAATGCATTAGCAGCCTTGACACTTTGATACAATACCGAATGCGAAGGCGTAACCAATGTTGCCATCTCTAATTTTTATCTAAAAATCGCTTAGTTTAATAAACAAACACACTCTATTTTAAATAAACTTTAAGGCTTCGACGGTGCCTTGGTAATGTGCATAACTAAGTATGCGAGCGGGGGTTGCCGCTATCGGGTGGACAGCAATTTTGGTATATATTTAAATAAAATATAATAATTTACTTATTTTTAGGTCATTAATAGTTTATCACATTCGAAAGACTGTTGTTTGTTATAAAATTATTATAATACATGTAATCTCCTACCAGTAACAATGTTACGACTTTAAGCAAACCATAAACGAATAACACACAGCGCCCTCTATCAAAAAGTTTTTGTTTCTTTCTCTCCTCACTTTTCAAAACACTACCCTGTCAGTACAGGATAAGCTTGGTATCCTGGGTATGTTTGGGTATATTTGCCTGTAAATCCATCTGCACGAGTGCATTGAGTGCGTAAAGGTAAGCTCGCGGAAGCTCTCGCCCCAGCATCTGTGACTTCTATATAAGATTCAGGTTAGTTCCTGCGTGGAATACTATTCAATTTTTGGGATTGATCTGCATAATATTTACTAGACACTCTCGATCGGTCCACATTATCTTGACAGTCCCGAAGCCACAGCCTTGAGTCTTTGTCGTTGCGAAAAGATGTCGCGTCTATGGTATTCGTCTATCGCCTTTATCATGGAGAATTCTGACGAGATGTTATTATTATTATTATTTGTTGTTGGCCTACCAAAGTGACTCTAAAAGCATGTATAGAATCTAAGAGTGGTGGTCGCCATAGTGCTTGTAAATGCATATAATTCAGTATGGCGGTCATAGTGAGGGCCGTTCCAGTTGGTCCCACCTTCCCCCTTTCTGTACACGACGTGCTTGTAAGTCACCGTCTTAGAGTGGTAGACATGCTCACGAACTAAACTGTTCGGCTTTTTCTTTGTGTGCCAGTTGGTTAAAACTTGCAATTCGCAACCATCGTACGTACCACACTCCCACTATGATCGCGGGTCCCTTAAGTGGGCGTGAAAAAGCATCTTACTAAGTCGCCATAGGGTGGATCGCCATGTTGCGTTAGTTGCATTCGCAATGAAGTCACCATTTTTTTGGCTTCTCATGCTTTCTACCATAAAGTCACTTTGGCAGGCTCATATATATAAAAAACTACTTACTTTGATTTTTTAACTTAAATATACATAACTTGTCTGCGTTTCACATGTCATTGGACTTATATTACTACTACTTTATGGTAATGCATTAATCCTTAAGAGGTAATGTTGAACTGAATAGAAGAGATCTTCTCAAATCGAAGGGCACTTTTATTAGATTTCGAGTAGAAATTTGCTGTGAAACTAAAGAATATATGCTGTAAGCAATTTTTGCTTATAAATTAGTATATACCTTGGTGTCAGCTCAACGTACAGTAAGTAGGTCGGTAAACAGTGATATCATTTGTACGTTACCCAAGTTATTCGTTTTCTCATGGTGCCCTCGTAACCTTATTTACTTAAGGAAAATAAACAGCCAGACGATACTACTAATCGGTTTCTTAGTGCCTGCAGGGCAATCATTGGTCCCATTTTGACAAATTCAATTAGAAAAATAATCTGGTGTTACAAACCTTTACCAAATGTTTCGTGAAGTAACATATTTGTAATAAACTAAATATAAATTATATAAGCTAAACTAAATTAGGTTGTGGTTTGCGTAAGGTCTTCTACGATACGGCTGAAATTCAATTTGTTACAGCGACTGCAATCAGACCTCCAAAACCTAAGTGTTAGACGATATCGAAGATCTATAGAAAGGCTGTTGTCAGACTTTTTAGGAATCCAACTACTCCCCTAACGATTGTCAAAGTGTTTGTATGGCAACTGCATAGGCCATAGAGTAGCACGCTGGAGCTGTCCGCCTTATCGGCCTGTATTGCTCTATGAGCAACCGGGACCGACGGCGTAATGTGTTCTCAGAGGCCTGGAGTGGTCTCAATGTGTTAAAAATGGTCACTCATCTGTAGCCTGATATGGCAATGATTGCTTTACTTTGCAATGTGTTAACCTATCCGATTACCACTGAGCCACGAGCCAAATGAAGAAAATACCGGTAAACTAAATACTAATTCATCTTTTTATGGACGTAAAATTCAACGATTAGAAGTCTAGAACCTATGACTTTCATTTCTCTCCCAATCAGTCTCACAGAAATCGCAACAGATGGCTGAATTAATTAAAGTATTTATTTAAGTGTATATTACACGTGTACACAATTCATATTTTCTATAAACGCTTCAAACGTTTTATTTTTGGATCAAAGTAAATGTATGAGAATATAACATCGGTTGCAGACGCCAGACATAGCGGCATTGGGCAATCCCGATTAATTACTTAACATGAGTACCACAATAAATAGTCCTTTTGCAAAATGACAGGTTACGAATTGCGGTTTTATAATCTTGGGTCGTCAATTTATTAAATTCCAATTTCTAAATTCTCGCGTTACTTCCCCTCCCCCACCCCTTTCTCTCCAAATCTCAAAGCTTCCTGTTCCATAACAATGGGGGCGATGACCCGATGATGTCCGAGACGTAAGCAGTCGGACGAACGGATGTAAAATTCACAACAGATAGCTAACGGCCCCCAGCGCTGATGCGGTACACTGTGAAATTACTGTTCTTACAATTTTATTGAAAAGCGGCGAATCATGTGGTTGAAGTTGGTTGATGGCTCAATGGCTAAATGAGGTTTATGATTTAACGACGGTAGAACAGCTTCAATTTTTATTTTAAACTTTAATCGAATTTACTACTTAATTCTTTGTGTTCCAAGACACTTAACTATGAATACATACGAGCTTTAAAACCGCGTTAGCGTGGTCTGTAATTTGATAAAATCGGTAGGTAATAAATCTATCCTAATATCATATAGCTGAAGAGTTTGTTTGTTGGACTGAACGGACTAATCTTAAGAAATATTGCTTCGAATTCAAACGTTCTAGTAGTGTTGGATAGCCTATTTATCGCGGAAGGATATAATATTACGCTACCGCTAATAGGAGCTGAACATCAATTATAAATTATCTTTTTTGAGGATATAGACGAAGTTGCGTAGAGCAGCGATTATCATATTTTAATTGTCTTAAGATTCGTCTAGGTTCTAAGTCTGCGCGATGCTGTGTTCTATACACAATTATGTTACATGATCACCTTCCCAACAGTAAATTGATGGTGTAGGTTTACCCCACGTGGGACTATAATTTGTATAATAACAGAGATCATTGTTCCGAGTCTGGGTGTACTTCGTGTTCCATTAATTGTATGTTTGTATAATTCCGTGATACATGTACTTGTATCTAACAATATACCTATATAGGATAAGTCTATCCAAATTGGTGAGTTAATTAATCTATTTTCCATTTACATCGCTTTAATAAAAATAAATAAAGTAATTTAATTCTGTGTTAAATTGTGTGCAAAAGGTGTAACACACTAATATTTAAAGGCGAAAGTTTGTGAGTCTCTGTCTTTGCATGTTTCTGACTTATTCACGTTCAAATGGATGGATCAATTTTTGTAAAATTTGATATGAAGATAGCTTTCACGTAGGATTTTATGTCCTCCCAAAAAAATATAGTGTTTCCGTGGGATAAGAAAGGAATTGATATGTGTGTATATGATTTAATGTGATTGATAAACCGCGGGGCGCAGCTAAATATTGATATTTGCGTATTATCATAATCAATCGTTTTGCAACAGCTGTTTACGTTGTCGTTTTTGCAATTTACGATGTTTATATCCCCCCGATGAGTGATTGTGACGCAATAATCAAATCAACACCGATATTCCAAAGCTAATTGCTTCAGCACACGCTCTTGTCACAATAAACGTTCTAATTATGTAGAGCAGTTTGTTGTTGTTGCCGTGTGAACACATAAGCGCTGGTTTCAACACTTTTTAGTGCCAAATATGTATTACTCGTATGTGTAACAGACAGACAGGGTAACTGTCACATTTAGGGATACCTTTTTTAGTAGAAATGGGTAGTTAATATATCCTTTTACGTTTCACGGTTGACCTGAAGCTTTAGTCTCAGTTTCTACCTTGAGAGACTCAAACTTCGACATATGTGGACGAGCAGATAGGAGTGAGTGCTACGACTTCTTTGCTTTTCATTAAGAGAGTAAGATTGTTAGAGCTTAAAACCGGTTTCTGGTGGAAGCCTTGAAAGATTGTAAGGCAACGTGCTAGTAACTATTAGTTACAGGTATGCATGAGTGTCACCATAAGTTAATACGTCTGCTCATTCTTCACTCTATAACATAAAATATTTTATTATTAATCTTTTTAATAGATCAGTATTTGTTATTACGAGAATTAATCACCCTGAACTAAACACGTAAGGAAAAATGGTTACAATTTGTCAAACGACGTCTAAGTACTGATTTGTAAACCGTTTTCCTTTTACTAAAATAGATACCAATAGCTAGTATATGACCGTAAACGAGATTAATCTGGTTGTCGAAAAAACACCTTTATTATAATGCGATACTTTGTGATGAAGGATGCAGGCAATTCTTTGGTTTAAAAACAGCCTTTATTTCCCCATTAATTGACATAGGACCTTTTTTTCTTTTTTTGACGGGGTGGAAAATCGCTTCGAATCTCCGGCTCCTCAGGGACGCAGGAGCCAGGAGTATGTGGTGTTTCCACTAAAAACCACCCCGGCGGCCGGTCTCAGTCGTCTTCCTCTGAAGGGGACCCGGGCGATGTTATTTCAGGTCCCCTCCAGGATCAACGCCGTGCCTGGACAGACCCTATCCTGGGGGACGCTACAAAGGTAGCCCCGCTGATCTGGTTGCTATAGTTATAGTTACAGCTCGATCGCGTAATTGACATAGAACCTTAGAAAGGAGGTTTTGCTCCACACTGGTCAGACTTGTTGGTATAGAGCTTGTTTCAAAATTTCTATCTTTTTGCAATGCTATTGTCCTGTGTAGTTTGTTTCCTTAGTCAGCTATTACGTCACCCACGGGGTGACAAGGTGTGGTGACAATCCGAATTCGTAATCTGTCACCATAAGTTGTTTTAAAATATTATGTGTGTTTTTCTTTCGGTCTAATTGACGTAAACATCAAGAACAAATTGTGCATCGAAATATTTGTGGAACAACTTTGTCACATAAATGTTTTTTTAATTGACATGCAAGACAAGATCTATTGTTTTTACGTTCATAAAGACAAATAAATGTCGTGAGATTTTATTTCATGTATACGATAACCTTAACCGATAACCTTATTTATTGCAACTTGGTACGTGACCAAGTCTTAAGCCTCCTAAGTCCTTACATTTTACCTTTCTTTTAAATTTTGGCATATTTGTGATTGATATCAATACAGTAATCGGCCATTCAAAGTCAAGTCTTGAAAATCATCATGCAGTTGTTATGCAAAAGTTAAGAAATTCAGTAGTTATTTAATTTGTTACGCAAAGTCCGTGGTAATATTGTATACCTTTATTTCTTTGATAACTTTTGGTAGTTGTTAATCTAACGGACAGCGTATGTGACTGCCGATCAAGATGTCTCGGGTTCGATTTCCGGGTCGGGCCAAAGAGTGATATTGAGATTTTCTGACTTTAGAAATGCTTAGTAACAAGCCTGGAGTTCTGAAGTTAGGGTCTTAACGCTCGTACCTCGGGAGAGCACGGAAAAACTGTCGGTCCTGCGTTTGATCTCTCCCCGGTCGTGTCGGATAGTCATCCCATCGGATTATGAGAGCGAAGGAACAGAGAGTGCACCTTTGTTTGTGCACACACTTGAGCAGTATAATGTCTCCTGCATAGTTGGCTGGCTTTTGTTGAGATTGACCGCCGTGGCCGAAATCAGTTAGAAGTACATAAATTTTTAACATACTCCATAAGAGTATATTCTCGCACTTCCATATGATAAATTATTTTTTCATATGGATACCCCCATGGGTAATCGGTGCAGTACTATGTCGTCACATATGACTCTAATGCAACTCAGGTATGCCTTAGGAAATAAACCTCGGTGACACATACTCACATAATAGCAAATTCAAGGGCGATTATCAAGTCATTCTATTTATGTACTATACACTGTACGAATGACTTAGTAACTTAAGTGTTCAGTTCGTAGCTTCCTACTTTACTGACTATTTTTGGTTCGATCATCTCATAGCTGCAAAAAGGACAACACTCCATGTGATCCACAAATTGTTATTCTGAGTCTTGGTGTTCTTAGTGTCTGTTTCATGTACGTTTGCAAAGTCTTTCAGTACCCCCCACAATTTCTTCATCGTTTTAATTGAATAGATGTGCAGTATGCGGCAGCTATCAATATTTCCTCATATAAGTATCCTTGCATACATCTCTTGATGTCTCCATATCGTGTCAATTACTTGCTGATGTCGTGAGAGAGCTATGCTTCCGGAAAAATATAAGACATTGATATCCTGATGCATGTGTAAAAATAACTATATTTAAATAAATGGTCTTTGGTTTTATACATATTTCTATCTAAGCATATAATAAAATTGTAAGAAGTCGATGTCTGCACATTAAAGAAATTGACAAAGTAATAAAAAGGGTCTTTGTTATAGTAACAGAATTTAAAATAACAGTTTTTAGAATTTTTGTCTGTTTACCTGTGTGTTTGTGCGCGCTAATCTAAGAAGTGGCTTAACCGATTTTGATGAGATTTTTTCCTATGTATTGTGGTAAACTTCACTTAGCATTTAGTATTAATTTTATTTCAATTGGTTGACTAATAAAAAAGTTATATTGTACAAACACCACGATAACCAACATATACACGGGCGAGGCTGCAGGCAAAGGTAGTTATAGTATATATGTTAAATTGTTTTACATCTAAAAAACTGCAAAAGTTTTGCACTGATTGAGCTTAAATTTTGACACAACATACAACCCACTACGCATCATATCAACAGCTTTTAACACTCCACAGCTTGGAGTGCTTAGAAGATTGATTTCAGTTAATTATTTTTGTGTCTCGTTTCTCATGAATTGAACTTCAATAGGCAACAGCAAAACGTGGCAGGGTTCAGCTAGTATTTAAAAATTTTAAATTAGTTTTCAAGTTAACTCAGACAGGTTGAATTTTCAAGCCGGCGATAGATTAAATAAATAGAAGACATAAATTAGATAAAAGTTACTAAACATTGTTTCATTTCTCAAACTGTTAAAAAAGAAATAAAAGAAATTAATTTGTGTACGGGTTAAAAACATTCAATGGTAATTAAAGCTTATACTCACACAGATAATATCATTAGAGTACTTATAAAAACTTCGTTAATTTACATACGTACATGTGTTCCGATGACGCAGTGTTTTTCATCCGACTCAGTTGTTACCGATCATTCACCAAATGTAAGGTAAAGTTCAGGGTTGCTACGCGGAATATATTTAATTATTTATAATTTAATGCACATATTGTACACAGACGGACACAATACATGGGGCATTCTCTACCATTCAACTTTCAAGTGACGTATAAATTGAAAATTTTAGAACACATAATCAATTTTCTATTGATTAAATGGAATCATTGTTTTGAGCCTTTTATGACCATACTAAAAATTCGTGAAGGTGGCTTTTGTTTACGTCACATCTTAATTACATGAAATTTTAACGAAATGAACAATTGGAAATGTTATTTTTGTACTTCGATGCCGAATTTGGATTGTAAGTAGTATGTTGGAATGATTATTTCAAGAAAAGGTTTTTTTTAAAATACCTATAAAATATAGTGAAGAAATCGTAAATAGAAATGTGCTTTGTTTAATAAAAGTAAGTAGCAGTCATGGAAATATTTTTTAAACATGTTGTAAACAAAGAAATTTATCGAGATATCATAAATTAGATATAAAAATTATTTGATATTATAAATTCATTTGTGCCTTTGCGATATTGTGCCAGCCCTACACACGAACGAATAGAAACAGATGAAAAAAGCATTAGGCAGTGATTACGTAACGAGGTGGTTGACCCCGGATTGTGCGTGCGAATCAAATTGTTATATTGTGGCATTAATACTGAGGGTAACACTGTCAGGTGTTTGAAGTTACGCGACTTAACACTTCGCAGTAGGGAAACTGACAGTTTAGCGTTACCACAGATGTTACATCCCATCTCGGCACTAGTATTAGATGGTGACGTTCTAAGACGTTTCTATCTTTTTCTAAAATATTTCATGTAGTGTGTTAATGATTAATGGCTCTCCTTCTAACGTAATCTCTGCATAATGTATGAAGTGTCCCAAACTTCTTCATCGTTTTAATTTAACCTATTTGATTAAAAATAAAATATTATTAAAACGGCATATAATCCCTATCTACTCATCGTTAAAACTAATGAAGTTATTGTCTAAATGTGATTTAATGTAAGTAAGCAATTTTGATTTTCAAGATAAATTCATTTTTGGTTCAAAAATAATGCGTCTTGAATTCATTTAATTCGGATCGTATCACGCAAGGAAATGCCGAGCATAGCCCTTTCCATAGCTCGTTGAGCGGCCTATGGTAAATATAATTACATCAAAATGAGTTTAACACGTTATGTAACTTTAAAGCGTCTGTAAGGAAAAGCAATAAGTCATAATTACTTTGACATACAGCGGTTGTTTGTTTAAAAACAAATGAAGTCATCATCGTCTTAGCTTTTATTACTCCCAAGATTGTTTATGGCTAGCTACTAGTTCTATCAATTTAACCTGAACATTAAGTTTTCTAGGAGCGTCTGTAATCTTACTACCGCCTGATTGCGGTAAGCTTGAATTATTCACATTATCTTCTTTTTGTTTTTCTTTTTGACTGCACGGTTGGCCCAGTGGTTTAAGCAGTCGCCACGCCTATAGAGAGGCGCTGAGTGTTGTGGGTTCAAACCTCACGTAGGACAACACTCTGTGTGATTCATAAATTATCGTTCTGAGTCTCAGTGTTCTTTGTATTGTTTCTTGTAAGTTTGTAAAATGCCCCGCAAAACAGGACTCATTCCTAGTTCATTTTTTTATAAAAAAAGATAAATTATTTACATTTGAAGGAAACATTTTATTTGTGATAGAATGGGAAGCGGTAAAGTACAGCTTATTACAAATTATCGTGCTTTAGACACATTTAAGTCTGGGACACGTAAAGCTTAATGGTATATTTAGTAATCGCCGTAATTTATGTGTTGTAAAAAGTAAAACCAAACCAATTAGTTACATAGAAATAGAACTTTGAAATATGTTATTGTTTTGAAATTATTATTACGAAAATTTGTATTAGATTAGTCTTTGTTGGTTGAAAATAATTATGAAAAAGGCTGCGCACATTGAGATAAAAATAAAAGAAAGTAAGGAGAAATTCATGCAGATGCAATATTAACTTACGTCCGTGGTTCTTTAACGAAGAGTTGTGCCTAGGCTTGTTAAATAACCACATATTGCAACCACATTTATAGCTAAAAATTGATCTCACCCACTTCATGTAGACAACCAGGGCCCTTTAGAAATTGAAATATAAAAAAAAAAGATAGTTGAGATGGAAAGTAAAAAGATGTTGCTTACTGGGTAATGTCATGCTTCGGCCCATGTGTTACGGCTCGACCAGTGTCAAACAATTACATATTTAGTTGTTTTTCTCTGAGTGAGCGAGGTTACCGAACTACCCCGCACTCAGAAATAGGGGACCTATTTCTAGGGGAGGGCGATTCGAAGGGCGTCGACACTCGGTACAATAAGGTGACCCGTATGCTCCTTTGCCTCTATGCCTTAAAAAAGATCAAGGTCACACACTTTTTTCTTTTTTTTTTTAAATACCTTGATGTCTCAACTCTGTAACCCAGTTATTTGTCTTTCAAATATTATATCTCCGCCCGAATCGTTAATGTATATCTAGGTCAATAAATAGAACAATCACTTGTCCGTAACAGTAATATAAGTGTAACATTTAAAGACGTGGGCTAACATCAAAATCTAGAAATTCACACAACACTAACGTTAAAACATAAATTAATAAAATGATAAATTCAGCTATATTAATTTTTAAATTCATTACAGATTGTAGATGAATAACACCTAGATATCTGTATCTAGGTGTGATTTGATCATACTTAATTAATTATTATTTGTCCTTGATGACAGTAAGGGGTTTACGGCGGGTTGGTGTGTCTGAATCGGACCGACTGAAACCACACGGTGTGTCAATCTGCGCCTGAGATAGAAGGGATCCGGGAACAGCTGTTATTAAGACATTCAGACCAATGTAAACCCTAAGTCAGTAAATAAAATGCTAGGCATAAATGCTGCCTAAATGACAGTAAACCCTAAGCTTACATGTTAGTCAAAAAAGTTCGTAAAATGCCATAATGGACTGCTTGCTATTTTTTTATTATTTGTTACCGATTCTATTACAAACGATTGGTTCTAAATTTTGTTCATTGTTATTAGTCTTTGTTAAAAAACCGTAAACATAGATAAAGTCTTTTGAAGATATGGTAGGTATCAGATATTAAAAAATATGCACTTTTATATCGTGTTTGTAGAATAATATAGATTATCTAAAAGAAAGCTTAAAAGCATGAACCCTTTTTAAACTAAGCTACAACCTATATTAAGAAATAAAACCGTATTCTGATATGTTATCGAACGTAGTAATTGATACGGAGCGGGTTTCACCACATTCCGAGGTATTGTTACTTATATCATTCTGTGGCATTGTTGTGAGTTGCGCACGCGTCGTCTTACGTGTCAGTTTGCCAATGTTGTCGGTGTCACATGCCGCCAAAGCGCCATGATAAATATCGTTTTAAACGTGCGTCAATTTCTGGAACAGAAAAAACGAAACTGTCGGAAAAAAACAGTATTGTCGATTCTAAAATTTTCTTTTTTTTCTTGGAGCTCAGCAAGAAACTTTTTGGGTTAGTATTTGTAAGGATGGAAATTTAATGATGTAAATATCCAAATTCTAAATTCAACTCGTGAAACCCAAGAAGTAACTTAAAAGTTTTCGATTACCGTAACACTACGCCTTTGTTCGCAGTTAATATTAATTCTCCTTAGTTTATACATTCTTATTTTGAACATTCAAAAGTTTGTACCATAGACACCGTTCACTGTTGTATAATTTTTTCACTTTGCGCGCTCATTATGCCGCCCGTCACAAAAAGTTTCAATGTAATTGAATGGAGCGATTGGATGACTCAACAGTAGTATTTATAGCTGAGCTATTGTAAAACCACGATTAGTATGAGAAAAGCTTTTTTTGAATAGCCTCGTGCTCTTTCGTTTATTTTTACGCATTATTATAGAAGTTATAAGACATTATTTAATGTTCGCTTGAATAATCACTAGTTAGTTAAGTTTGTTGTAATTAACTAAATTAGCAAGTTTAATCTACTGTTGATTAGCTTTCCATTTGGTCTGACTTACTTACTAAATTGATACCTATAATTTGGATGTGAGAAGCCGAAAATTGAGCCAAGTAGCGTACGAATGAAGAAACTTATGTTAATGTGAATAAACAGTTACAACTTCACTATCATAAAAATCTGATTTTTATAAAAATAAGTAATAGAAAAATTAATAAGTTTATGTAAATCCATATTAGATTTACTGTTGTATAAGAACTGGTGGAAAAGTGATATCAGATTTAGTTTCGCGAAACGTCACATCGAAAATAAATGCTTTCAAAGAACTAAGAATAAAAACAATGAATATATTTAGAATATTATTTGAATTTTAAGTTTGACAGACAGTGGGCAGAAACACTCAACATAGTCGATCGGCCTGAACTGCTTTTCCCAGCTTTTCAAATGGAAATTACTAATAACCACTTATTTAAAATGGAGTAACTCCTTACAAATTGTGGTCGCCCGCAATAACAGAAAGTTTTTGTTTAATATCGACTACAAAACTAACAAAGTAAGCATACAGAATTTTGCTTTTACTAGCAATTAATTGCTGGGCAAAGTTCGTTGCTCTGTGTACCATACGTAATTGATACTGCTCTACAAATATGTCACATCTGTCAACACAATTTTTTTGGGAAAAAACTCAGTTATTTTTCTCTAAGACTCTATTGTGCAAGGGCTATTGTAAACATAAAAGCCTAGTAGGTTACTAGTATAACATAATGTCTGTACATAGGCACGAATACGAAAGAATAAACAATTTTATAGACAGAGGAAATTATAATGTCAATTGACTCTCAATATTGTTCTCCTCTCACTATGATCCCGGGTCCTTTAAGCAGGGCGTGAAAAAAATTTAATGGGTCGCCATAGCGTGCGTACTTACTGCATTGTCCGTATTCGCAATGAGTATGGTGACCACCACTCTTGAATTCAACTCATGCTTTCCGTCAGGGAGAGTAGAGATACTTTGGCAGGCTCTATATATATAAAAAAAATGTATTTTCGCGTAGGGCACAGAAAATAAAGACAATTAACACATTTATAACTCTCGCGTCTTAGGTGTCCATTCACGACGGTAGTCACTTGTCACTTACCTTCATCTACATCATAAAAAGTAAATAGGCATAACGATTTATGCATATAATCGTATAACAACATCGATATCACGATTAACACGAAGAGGCTCTAGTGTAGCTTTATGTCCGTCCATATGGCCATGTGATTTAAACAACCGCGGCCTCTGCATCATAAAAAATAGCTAAAGTATTTACGTATTCTGTACCATTCATGGTTTTTTAATGCGTTTAAACTCGTGAAATTTGAATCTATTGAACCTATTGACACCATTTTTACTTACTACTCTGTTAATATTTGTATAACACAAGAATTTCCTGAGGAATTCAGAACACGTAACACTACAGTTATACCTGAGGCGATACGTTGAGAATTCGTTAAAAGTTTCAAGGCATTAAACGCTTACTTACGAAGAATAGGATTCCATGTGTAATAAGTACCGTTAGTGGAATGAATCACACCTAACTACGGACAGTTAGGACCAATGAAAATAATTTTATACAACATAATCTTTAACATAACTAAGTTATCTTCCTTGTACAAAAAATCACCGTATTGTCTGATGAGTAGCGTAACAGTGGGTTTCATACCCACGGTTACGCTTCTCACTTACTAACACTTCGTATATCGATACATATCATGTGTGTAATAGGTGTCATTCTTTAGGATGTTGTATCACTATGTATGCTGCACGAATGGTGTAATGGTTTGAAACGAACACATCGCCGCTTTCTACAGTGCTGACTATTGTGGGTTCAAACCCCACATCAGAAAATAGTTTAGTGTGATCCACAAATTATTATTCTGAGTCTGGTTGTTCCTTGTGTCCGTTTCATATATGCTTGTAGAGTTCCCCGCGAAATAAGAATATTTCTAGCGCTTAATTTGTCTTTTAAGAAATACTTTAGACATATACCATATATTAGTTTAAGCACATATTGAATCAAGTGAAAATCAAAGTTATACATAATAATATCCGGATGTAAACTGTCAATAACTTCTTTAAATTTATTGAAGGATTATAACATGAAGTAATAGAGCATTTCAATCTTGTGCGTATTTTCTATAAAACCAGAGCAAATTATATCGAAGTTTCATAATCGTAACGTGTATATTATCATATCTAAAGACTGGGGTGAGTTTGGCTCATTCCTGAAACTTTATCACTTTATTTTTATTCATCACATCACTACTTTTTTCTGTCTATAAAGTTAGGTAAGTTTTCCTGAGACGATGGCGCCACTATTCTTTTTTTTTGTGGCAGCTTTGTTAAAAGAGATTACACTTTTTTTTACAAATCTGCTCTAGGTATCATTTTTTAATGATCCTATATAATGTCTATTAGGGCAGCCTATAAAATAAATGAGAAAGAAAATATATGTGTAGGAGCAAGTAAGAAAATAAGAGAGTTAAAAACAATATCACTACTGTCAATGGAACTATGTGAGGTCTTCTCCCATAATAGTTATGCGAGCGACGATCAATCATTTAAACATAAAAAAATGCCGACACATGGATATGCCGTCCCGTGACGAATACGCCGCCATGCCGCATCATCGAGTTGTTACAGCATGGAAGTGTAACGGGGTCAATGTCCATTGACCGCTATTAGTAGATATATCACATTTCCATTACATAACAAATTCCGATAGAATATAGAAGCTATGTAGGGCTCTATTAAGGAAGATTCGCTTTCGTAAGTTTCGGCAGCTTGTAACGTTAAGGACGTCTAAATAGGCCGGAATAAATGTAAGTATTGACATACACGTATACGCATACATGTATTTTGGTTTACTATTCTGTAAACATTCTAAATAAAAAATAAACAATCTGAAGCAGTAAAACTATGTTTGTAATCTAACTTTTAAACTAGGCCAGAGATATTCCATTGTAGAGTTTTATGTTTAATTTGCCAGTAGTCTAGAGAATCGGGCACTTCAACTTCGAAAACCAAGTGAGTCTTTTGAGCGTAATCAATTTTATAATTAATCTAAAAACATATAAAAACTCCATGTCGACTATAAATGTCAGGGACTCGAAGATGCCCAACTAGAAGCTGTCAATTTTCAAAAGGAACAATATTCATATTCGATGTGACATAATAGAGCAAGAGCCCGTGAGTGCCAGACCTTCGTCATTTTATAAAAGCTGAAAGTTCTTCTATGTGTGTCCCTAGTACAGGTAAGAATGATCCCCAAACATGAAGCTGAGGCAGCGGTGGCTTTGGCAGATAACAGGCAACAAAGGTATGTAAAATTCCATCTCAAATTCGTCATAATATAAAACTTGATTTTTTTATATTTGATTCATAATAATATCAAAACTCGCGTTGCTCATTGCCAGACAGTTAGTATGGTTCCAACCCTCTGCCGGACACCCCTAAACTATTATAATTTATAATTATACTTACGTTATATTATAAAACCTAAATTTAATATATAATTTTTTGGGAGCCTATTAAACTATGTTTATATAGTAGCCGGACAGTTTCGAAGGTTCTATCATCTTGCCAGACGCATTCAAAGTAAGCAATAATCGGGAGAGCAAGGAGCGAATACAGTAACTAAACGTTATATTATAAAACCTAAGTTTCATATATAATTTTTTGGGAGCCTATTAAACTATGTTTACATAGTAGCCGGACAGTTTCGAAGGTTCTATCATCTTGCCAGACGCATTCAAAGTGAGCAGTAATCGGGAGAGCAAGGAGCGAATACAGTAACTAAGCGTTATATTATAAAACCTAAATTTATTATATATTTTTTTTTTGGGAGCCTATTAAACTATGTTTATATAGTAGCCGGACAGTTTCGAAGGTTCTATCATCTTGCCAGACGCATTCAAAGTAAGCAATAATCGGGAGAGCAAGGAGCGAATACAGTAACTAAACGTTATATTATAAAACCTAAGTTTTATATATAATTTTTTGGGAGCCTATTAAACTATGTTTACATAGTAGCCGGACAGTTTCGAAGGTTCTATCATCTTGCCAGGCGCATTCAAAGTGAGCAGTAATCAGGAGAGCAAGGAGCGTATACAGTAACTAGTGCGAATGAAACAGAGCGCTTAGTCTATTGCGGGATTTCACTGCGCACCCATTGTTATTAATTTCAAATTTTGCAGTTTATTTTTTCTTAATCCAGAAATTTCATTAATTAATTTTTACAATTTCAATAACAAATATTTAAAATAATACTGAGTAAAATGTTTCTCATACAATGTCAATCATATCGAAAATCTAATAATTTAATTGATATTATTTTTCATTTTTAAGAAGTTTATTATTGTCAATGCTATTAAAATTATAAAGCCAATGAAACAAAGTAAATCAAATATTAGTGTTTATTATACCAAAGAACACATTTTTTTAAGATAAGAAATTTACAGAGAAATTAATTTATTTTAATTGAATCTAAATATTTTCATCATTTTCATCGTTATCGCGCGCTCACTAAATCGGTCCACACGTTAGCAGTTTAAACGTCGTAAGTGCTGCGAGTACAATTCGGACCGCCTTTGAATGCGTCTGGCGAGATGATAGAACCTTCGAAACTGTCCGGCTACTATGTAAACATGGTTTAATAGGCTCCCAAAAAATTATATATGAAACTTAGATTTTATAATATAACGTTTAGTTACTGTATTCGCTCCTTGCTCTCCCGATTATTGCTCACTTTGAATGCGTCTGGCAAGATGAGAGAACCTTCGAAACTGTCCGGCTACTATATAAACATAGTTTAATAGGCTCCCAAAAAATTATATATAAAATTTAGGTTTTATAATATAACGTTTAGTTACTGTATTCGCTCCTTGCTCTCCCGATTACTGCTCACTTTGAATGCGTCTGGCAAGATGATAGAACCTTCGAAACTGTCCGGCTACTATGTAAACATAGTTTAATAGGCTCCCAAAAAATTATATATGAAACTTAGGTTTTATAATATAACGTTTAGTTACTGTATTCGCTCCTTGCTCTCCCGATTATTGCTCACTTTGAATGCGTCTGGCAAGATGAGAGAACCTTCGAAACTGTCCGGCTACTATATAAACATAGTTTAATAGGCTCCCAAAAAATTATATATAAAATTTAGGTTTTATAATATAACGTTTAGTTACTGTATTCGCTCCTTGCTCTCCCGATTATTGCTCACTTTGAATGCGTCTGGCAAGATGATAGAACCTTCGAAACTGTCCGGCTACTATATAAACATAGTTTAATAGGCTCCCAAAAAATTATATATTAAATTTAGGTTTTATAATATAACGTTAGTATAATTATAAATTATAATAGTTTAGGGGTGTCCGGCAGAGGGTTGGAACCATACTAACTGTCTGGCAATGAGCAACGCGAGTTTTGATATTATTATGAATCAAATATAAAAAAATCAAGTTTTATATTATGACGAGTTTGAGATGGAATTTTACATACCTTTGTTGCCTGTTATCTGCCAAAGCCACCGCTGCCTCAGCTTCATGTTTGGGGATAATTCTTACCTGTACTAGGGACACACATAGAAGAACTTTCAGCTTTTATAAAATGACGAAGGTCTGGCACTCACGGGCTCTTGGACCATAACATATACTTTTTAAGAGCTAAAGTTCATTCACTGGACTATTGAAAGCTGTTGGTGTGTAATGATTATTTATGAATAGTTAGTATAATGATTATTATTAATATAATTAGGATTATCGACAGTGAATTATTAAATATTTGCGTGTTAGTCCTACTTCTTACTTACCATTTTTATTTAAACAACTAAATCAGTGTACAATTTTATTTTTTAAAGCAAACGCTCACCATGTGAATATATCCTGTGTCACGAGAGACTTTACAAACATACAAGAAAAGGTCATAAAAAACTCAGACTCAGAACAACAATTTGTGGATCACACAAAATGTTGTTCCATGTGAAGATTGAACCCACAACACTCAGCGCAGTAGTGAGCGGCGTGGCGACCGCTTAAACCACTTGGCTTAACGTACAGTTAAATAAGTAAACTAAAATATATAACTACCAAGATTTTCACTGAATAATGACTTAGATATAGATATTCAGATTTTTCTGGAATGAATGTACGATGTCTACAATACGGAAGACTCCAGCCAGGATAATATAATTTCATTTAATAGTTATCTGCTTAAGTTGATCGTTTTCATATTCTATAATATATATTTATTGTTACTAAATCATATGAAAGGTGGTCCTTATTATTGCTAACGGTATAAAAGTTCGTAGATGTTGAGGATGTAGTTTCCTAGTACGTATGTCCGACACACGTGGCGTCTAAGCGTCTGGACGAACCGGGTCATTGCCCAATGACCCTAATATGGCGGTCGATAGAATTCATAATTATAACGATGGACGTTGGTATACATACGTAATTAAGATTGATAAAGTTTGATAAATCAAAATCACATTTGACACGTTATTTTACGCAGGAAGTTTATTATGAGGTATTTTTTCACGGCAGGCATTAAGTCATGCAATCTCATGCATTCATCAACAATTTACAATTGTGTTTAAATTTTATTCCTAAAATAAAAGTAAAATTATAGAATATAGGGTTCATACAATTTCTATGAAATTAGTAACGCAGTAAAGGAAATGTAAAATTTAATACAAATATCAAATAATTTATTGACTTTAATCCTAATTACATTAATAGCAACCGTTAGCATTATCCATGAATAAGCATCACACATCAACAGCCTTCAATAGTCTACTGCTAGACCTAGGCCAAGCTGGACATAGGCCTCTCCTTAGAAAGGAAGTTTTGGCCTACTATACTACGCTGGCCAGACAAGTTGGTGCAGGGTTTGTACACGTTGTGTGAGAACATGAAGTTCTCCTTTTCTTGGCAGTGCTCTTGTTCTGTATATTTTGCTCCCTTAGACGTTGGGTGACATTATTGTTAATGCATCACCACACAGATTTCATAAATAATAAATGAAATAATTACACTTTTTTTTAATAATAAGTATTGTCGTGCAGGTGGTAGTAACATTGTGCTTTGTATGTAAAATCCTTCTGTGAGAAGTAAACATTGAGGTACTAGGCTCTCTCTATCTGTGATACCTTTGCTCTATTATACATAGCGTAACCTATATGCAAATGAGTTCTCTCTGATGATCAGATGTCATGTTCTGACAAGTAATTTAGATGTGAAATTAGTGTTTCAAACTATTAGTTTTTAAAAGCCCTTTAGACAACAGCATGCTGTAACTTTCTAATGTTATAATTTCACACCTTGTTAAGATGTAACTGTGTGTAAGTCAAGCCCGTTATGATCCCACGAATTTTCTTGATATCGGTGCCGATTCTGTTGTTCAAAGAAGCCTTTTTAAATAAAGTTAAAGATCAACTAACAGATTTTGATATATAGATTTTATAGATAGATACTATCACAATAAATTTTACCACTAAATTTAGAACATATTTCCTTTATTTCTAATTAGGCTTTTGCCTACGACTTCGCTCGCGTGGAATTTGGTCTGCCACATTGTTTCGTAACAGATTATTTTAAATAAATATTCTTTTTAATACAAACAATCCTACGGTACATCATCTTTGTGTAACTTCAATGGTTTAGGCAGAGTACACCAAGATAACTCAGTGGCCAGATTTTTTTTCGACTTTAATGACATGTATTACGCATATTACGACCAAAATTACAAAAAATCATTACAAATTGTAGCCTATATGTTATTCCAATGTATAACCTATATTAGTGTAAAGTTACATCCAAATCCGTCTAGTAGTTTTTTCGTGAAAGAGTAAGAAACATCCAAACAAACTTTCGCATTTATAATATTAGTAGAATAAGTTGGATGTTGTCTAAAACAAAATTAAGCAATAGACCGTCCTCTTAACTTATTAAAAGTAATTCTCTCGTGTCTAGTGAAACTGAAATCTTATTTGAAGTTTTAACACAGCATTAATTTAATTATGAAATGGAGAATTTCACAGATAGATATGTAATTGAATCTTTAACAGAATGGGCACCCTTACCTATGCTAATGACTTTTTTCACATAATGCTATCTGTAGCCAGTCGTAAAATTATAATGAACCGAGCTTTAGTACGAGTTTTTAGTGAGCAATTTTAGAATTTTTATGAGAAGAACGACGATTGATTTAAATCGCGAGTGATTAATGGCCTGTTTGTAGAACGGTTTTATTACTGAGTATTCTTAGATACTTTCTATGTATGTTTATATTAAAGACTATACGGGTAAGAGATAAAATAAATCGCCGTGTAGGACTACTTAGAAGGATATTGAAAAGTATATTATTTTAAACCATCTGACCTTGGTGGAGGCCTAGGTCTAGCAGTAGACGTCTTTTGGTTGAGATGATGGTGATCTGACGTCAATAGATAGACACGCATATAACTCAAGACTCATAAAAACGTAACCAGCTTGAGGGGGGTTTGGACCTCTGGTAACTTACTCGGTGAAATGCAACATAAAAACTTCTTAACACCAGTCTTCTGACAGATTGAACCGAACCGAAAGTACCGAAAGTCGGGATCTCCCACCATTAAAGATAGAATGATCCATTCAACTGAGAATAAATGAATGGGCTCTGTTAAAATATTCAAATCGTTAGAAAATAATACGAGCCTGCAGGCTCTTGGTGCCGATTACCGATTACATGTGTTTTGATATCATTCCCTTCATTAAACGATGTTGACTGTTGTTATAAAAAGAAACAAACATGATGTACGAGATAAAGAGGACAAAACAGACTTTTCATTAATAATAAATAAATAAATATTTCGGACATTTGATACACAACGTCATCTAGTGTCAAACTAAGCAGAGCTTGTACTATGATAACTAGACTGACTTACAGAATACTTATATACTTTTTTTTTTGTAAATACGTAAATATTATATATAAAGAAAACATTCAAGCTTCGAAACAAATATTTTTAGATCATATAAACATTTATACGTATTCACTACCACTGCACCACCGAGGCAGTTTAATGGCTATTTATCTATATTTATGGCTATAATAGCTATTAATGGCAATTTAGCGTACGGGTTATTCCCCAACTTGCAACAAATCCCAAACCTGCCTCACCAGTGTGGTATAGTAGACCAAAACCTCCTTTGTAAGGAGAGGGCCTTATACCCATCAGTAGACTGGTAGGGCCTGTTGTTTGCCTAATTTAACATGATCTATACGAGCATACGGATTTACTAACAGTTTTTGCAACACGCAGTTTAAGAGATATCGTTATCAGAACACCGACCGTTATCAAATTTTGTGTGCATAAGCTTTGCGCACTGCATAGTTTTAACTTTTTGAAAAATTTATTGTAAATGTGTCGTAAATGCATTATTTTTGTTGCCTGATGTCACCTAAAAAAAAACTTGAACATTTGTGATCAAAATTGGCTATATTTAGTGGTGCGTCAGTCGAGCGCCAAATTATTCCTTGCACGGACGTTTGAACGATTGCCAATATCCTGTATGAATCGTACGAAGCCATGACGTTAAGCCATATATGTATAACCAAGGGATATGGTTCAAGGAATGACATCAGTTATGGATTGCATCTGTACTTCATCGTACGTACTAAAATTGTACGATATTGATGTTGACAACGAGTGATGTAGAAACTTAACATGGTTTATAAAATAATTTGGATTTGCAAAAAAAGAACAAAATAAAGGCCTTCCCTATTATACTATACTCTACTATTTATACTTATCTGCAATAAAACTTCAAATCCAGACAAAGCAGTTAAACTAAGAATTCAAGAGATTCATCAACAGTAGCGGCCAGACATAAGTGTCTCCTTAGAAAGGAGGTTTTGGCCTACTATACTACGCTGACCAGGCAGATTGTATAAAGTTTATTTCAAGTTGTTGTACTCTTTGCAATGATGTTGGAGTGATAATTGTTGAGCATACTTTCCGGCTTTGTCGACTTTACCAAAATAGCATACAATAACATACCCTTATGCCTGTGCATTATTATTATGCATTCACAAAACAATTGCACACGACTGTGCAAATAGTCGGCGAAGGGATTCTTTAGACTATTTTAAAAACAATTTTCGGCTTTCTGAACCTAAATATAAATATATAGCAAGTCAGTTGCGAATGACAGTTGGCATAAAAGCACCAAATTGATTGACCCATGAAAATTAAGCATAAAAGTAATAGATACTCGTATATGATATTTGAAATCGACAAAATGAGTAAGTCGGCACAAAGGTCATTACTCTGCTGTTGTCCTGCATACCTTACTCGCTTACTTGGCTATTATGACACCCACCGCATGAGAGGTGATGACACGTATTCATAGTCCGTCACCACACGGATAACATAAGGGTTTACTAAATCCTAATTCAATATGTGGAACACATTTTGTATGGCGGACTCACATTGTAATGTCGAACGCACAGAATGCGTTGACAGTTACTTAGATGGAATCAGTTACAGCATAACGGACTGGTATGCATATTATTGTTATTTTAGTAGGTTTATATCTACTTTCTTATTTATGTATTAACATAATGGACTACACTAGTGGAGTAATTAGATTCTTAACATTTTGATGAAATTTTTGGAAGAGCATTATTTACTACTAAGAGTATTATTTAAAATTCTTTTATAAAGGAAACTTGCGATATGTATTTTTTTTGTCATATAAATAAATTAGAATTTTTATAGAATCATAAGAACCTTGCATAATATTCAAGAAAAATAGTTTAAATCAGCTCTACTTTATTTTCTATAAAATACACTAAACATTGGTTGTGTTCTGTCTTATTAAACTCTAGAAGATCTGGTTTTACCGAACTATAAAAATAATAATAAAAAACTTCAAAACAATCCTTGAGATTTGTTGACACTGATCTGCCATAAAATAGCTCAACGTTTTGGTAAAAAAAATATTAAATTACAAGATTATTGATAATTGTTAACTAATCTCAAAACGAAGAGGTTCTCATTATTATCATCAGTGTCATCTTAACCAAAAGACGTCCATTGCTAGACATAGGCCTCCCCCAAGGTTCTCCACAACAACCAGTTCACAAACCAATTCAATTGAATTTTTTATATTTGTTACCACAGAATTCATCATTTAATAACCGATTTGGAGAAATATTTTTCACAAAAGAGTTCTATTATTTGAAATATTGCCTTGAAACTATTTATTTCACCTATAATAAGTTAAATTTGATGTTTTAGACTAATGTTCTGTTATAAGTTTACTTACTAAATTCTAAATACAAGAACATTAAGGATCATGACGTAGAAAGAATCCTCTTTTCAAAAATAGAAGCGAAGACTTATTTCTCTGGACTTTTTGTTTTAAGCGATTGTATGTGTCAACAGTAATTACCGTTGTGGAAAGGTCATTAGTCCAAGGAAGCTATCTACAAATTAATATCCACTTATGATGTAAGCGATTAGCTTAAACTTCATCCGTCAGCAGTCATCAGCTGCTAAATACATTGCGACAGTCATCGGTTAGATAATTTTATTTTCTTTATTTGTTTAACAATGTTCGGAGTTCAACGACAGTAAAAAGTATATGGGTTACATACAAAGATATTTACAACAATGTACCTAACACAGTTTCGCTCGTTTTGGGGTCGTGGTCCAACTGTAATGTGAAATCAGCTGCTTAGACAATGGACCCATTACTAGATCCATGATCCAACTGATTTATTTTAACTTGGATATAACATTAACCCTATTTCCCTGATATAATTCAATGATCACGGATCTAGTAATGGGTCTGTTGTCTAACTTAAAATACTGATTCGACAAATATCTACCGAAGACCCGTAGTCCAACCAGTTGGACACTATAGTTGAACCAGGACCCCGAAACCAGCTAAGCAATTAAATAGGCTATAATCCTTTAAGTAGGAGTGAACTCCTTGAATAGACACTCCATCATCACATCACATCAACAGCCTTTAATAGGCCATTACTGGATATAGGCCTCTCTTAGGAAAAAGGTTTTGGTCTACTATGCCACGCTGTCCAGACAAGTCGGTATAGTGTCTGTAGCAAGCTTTCCTTTGCTTCGCAGTGTTGTTGTCATGCGTAAAATGGTAGGTACATATATTGAAGCCTTTTTAGTCTTATTTTCATCATTTAGATCAAATAAACTTATTTGCATACCATTCAACTCCAATAAATAAATTGAATTGTACCCTCAACATCTCATTTTAATGGGAACTGTTAATAAAATCCTATGACGAAATGTGGTTTTATTTGGTACGTGTTATGCGTGGTAATTGATCTTTTCCTCTTTTGTTGTTGTGTTTTTTGATTTACTGCCTTTTTTTACTTCCTAACTTACCCGTCGACTTTCACACGGTACATTTAGCAATTTGTTTTCCAAATTAAAATGTGTCCCCAAAATATGATCCTTATGTTCAAAATTGGTTTATTTACCTATTATATGTAGCTCATCTGTGTTTAGTCACAGTGCACATGTAAATCTAAATGCATGCAAAGTAACCTACGTCATTTGCTTCTTCGATTACTCTGTACGAAATACAAAAACAGTGTAGATGACATTTCCTTTCTCAAGATAAATACAAAATTATACACCTACCACTTTTACGATGCAGCGGCAGTAGTGCACAAAGCAAACCTTTCCAGTTCGATAGTCGCTTGGTGTAAATCAAAAGCATGGTGCTCATTCATTGCATTCATTCTTGGAGAAGTTGGCAATTTTTAGATGAATTGAACAAGAAGCTGGAGGCTGATTCATTGACGTATTGTATTCAAATTATTACCTAAATGGGAAATGGGTGTAACTTCGACCCCGTGTGTGACTGTTGTGTATTTGAGTTTGTTGTCGAGTACATTAGCCTATGGAATTTTTTAAATATTTCTGAACTGGTTTTTCGTAAGGCAGTGGTGCTTTCCGGTGAAGCCGTTTGTGCTGAAGCAAGGCTTGCCGATAAGGACAATAACGCCATTATAGTTATGAGATAGTATATCTGTTAATTCGGTTAATAAATTTGATTATATGTTATTCATATAATAAAAAAAAATTAAAATTTTGTGAAACCCGCAACACCGTCTCTCGGACGACCTGTTGTTGATTATTGTTTTTTAGTAACAAAATAAACTACTTACGTAGTTTTTTTTTTTAATTTAATACTATTTAACTGTCTGTATGTCTATGCTAATAAATGTGTAAAAAAATACACTAGATTCACTATATACTAGAAATTAAGTATGTTCGAGTGAGTTTCGATTTCGGTTTCGTCTGAAAAACCAATTTCGGTTGGACACTATTTCATATACAAATAAAATGCTCTATCACACAACTTTACTTTCCTATCTTCTTTTATTTTATATTATTTGATTTTCCTTGTGTTTTTATTGTTATTTTTTTATATGATTTTAAGTACTTGTATTACGCTGGACTATTTGAGATGACAATTTATTAATGTCTAGTAGCGCACCGCAACTTCACCAGCATTATTGGGTGAAAAATAATTTTTAAAATCGATTTAGTGTTTGAGGCGTGAAAGCGTAACAAAATCATTTTTAATATTAGTTTAGGTTGAACCATAGCCTAGCAGTCATAAGTAGCTTTGACTATGACACCGACCTCATTTTAAATGATTTTAATGAAATACAGCGATTGATTTTTCTTCTGCCTTTTAAACACATAGTTCACATATTACAGTGCAGTTTTGTATCTTGTTCTCATATTTATAAAATTTGTCTTGTTACAGAACCAAGCCACCATGTTCAACTTTATGAAGAAGACTGCTGTGTTGACGGGTGGTGATGTTGGAGCTGGTGAAGAGCGGGATGGTGAAAAAGAGAGGCGGAAACGTGAGAAGAAAGAGAGAAAAGAACGAGAGAAAAGGGAGAGGATAGCCGCCGGGCTTGAGGAGCCGCTTCGATTGGAAGAGGTGAGATTCAATTTTACTTAGACTTGTGTAATTGAAGACTCAAAAGAAAAAAAAGATCTGTTTCTCTGTTAGATGCTTATCAAAACATTTGGCATTTCAAATGACAGTTACAGTCCTTAAAATATGGCTTGAACTCTGTGACGGCTGTCTACGAAATCGTAAAAGTAACTTCCAACAAGCGATTCTATTTTGCATCACATATCTTTTCATTCTTTACGTATCAGTTTTATCACCAATGAAGTGCAATATATTGTAAATATAAATATAAAGAATTATATCTAAATTATGCCTCGTAAGTACTTAAATGACACTAGTGACAAATGTCTTCAAAATATTACTTGATCTCTATGAAAAAATAATATCAATATATATATTGTAAAGACTATAGTTAACTTTTACATTTATTTAGAAACTATGAAAACAACTGTAAATTGTGACTCGTAAGTTCTTAAATGACACTAGTGACAACTGTCATAGTGATCAAACTATATTTTAAGGACTGTAGTTAACTTTTACATGGATTCAGAAACTATGGGAACGACTTTAAAATGTGCCTCGTATGTTTTTAAATGACACTAGTGACAGCCGTCATAGAAATCAAATTATTATATATTTTAAGCCCTATAGTTAACTTTTGCACAGGTACAGGTACACACTTTGAAATATTTGTAAATAATTATATCGTTTTTTTATCAATGAAGTTAAAATGTTAGGAAGAAAAACGAAACACCGAAATATATGAAAAGAAAACATAAATAATGAACAACATAAGAAAATATTTTAATGGAATATTATTATAGATTAGGTAAATATACGCTTTCGCCCATTTATTACAGCTTGCGTAACGGTTTGAGAAGAGCGTTTGCGAAACCGAAAATCAATAGTTTGCATTAGCGCTGGCAGTCTCCTCCGACCACGCCCTGTATCTTCCTTACAACCTTACCTTTCATTAAATATAGAACTTATGAATATTTCGCAAATATGATAATTAAACGTAACATATACTTTAAAATCTGTATTAATTTTACGAGTACTTTAAGCATCAAATATATATCGTACCCAGTCTTGGATTTGTAATTTTACCGACAAAATTGCTATAGCACTTCCACAGTAATTTTGCCTGTAACAATTACATTTGTAAACTGTTTTATTTGTAATTTTTGAAACGTTATCTTGTAATAATGGTAATATGCTATATATATAGAATTTCCGTGTAATCCATATTTTTTGGAATATTCAGAAAATCTGAACTTGCGTTTAGATATTTTTTGATAAAATTAAGATCATTCTAACTCTGTGTTCGGGTTGCAGGCGTTGGACGTACACCACATTTATAATAAAAATATCGAAACCGCACAAGGTATAACTACGCTGGCACAGATTATAGTTAATTTTCGAAATGCAATTAATGCGCTTACATATAGCTCCTTGGAGAGCATGAGAATCTTAAACCATACCTCCTGAAACCCTTCAGATGCATACCTAATATTGTTATTTTATTACCTTGTTTTGCTCTGACCCGAAATAAATCTTCACTATGCCCGGAAACTGCATTTTTCAAACGTCTTATATGTTTGAAACTTTATGCTGCAGTAGAACTAAACACCCTCATCGTTTTTCGCCATCAATCGAGTGATTTAGTGTTTTTATTCATTATTTAAATACCTAACAATTAGAATGGCAGGTTTAGCAAGTTTACCGTTTAAAAAGAAATTTGACGTACCCATTCGTGTCTATTTATAAAGTATCCCTCCGGCGACATTGGCATCGTAATTACGATAATCGAATTCTCAATCCTACTAATATTATAAATGCGAAAGTTTGTGAGGATGTTTATTACTCTTTCACGAAAAAACTACTAAACAAATTTGGATAAAACTTTACAGTAATATAGGTTATACATACTCGTATATTGGAATAACATGTACGCTACAATGATTTTATGTAATTTTGGTCGTAATATAACGATGCAAGTCAATTAAGTCGGAAAAAAAACTGAGCCGCTTCGAGTTAAATTGATGTACGCTGCCTAAACCATTAAAGTTACACAAAGATGATGTACCATAATATTTTTTGTATGCTAAAAATACATATATTTATTTAAAATAATCTGTTACGAAATTTAATGTGGCAGACCAAATTCCACGCGAACGAAGCCGCGGGCAAAAGCTAATATACAATATATGAATGTTAAATATAGAATACATGAATATTAAAAGAAGTAATTTCACATTTTCTGCTAACCACGCCTATCATAAATTTTCGTCCAACGGCTTTAAACTTCATTTGAATTCATGTTATGTCAAACGATAATAAAATACCTGTAATTAATAATTCAATCTAATACATTATACCGCACAGGCGGTATTTAAGAGCAAAGAAGACATGATTTTAAATTTATATATAACGTTTGACTGAAGGTTAATTGAAAATTGACATGAGACCTCTTATTTAGAGCGTTAGATTGTCTAAAATATTTGATGGCTATTGCAGTGCAATTTGTCGTTCGTTAGTCATAAAAAAATCAGTCAAAAAGTGCGATGCAGACAACCTAAATATTAATATTAAAGGCTTATATTTTCACAGATCTGTTTTTGCATATAAACGAAACTTTTGAGGGTGGTATACGAGTATAGTATGTATAATGTGTATATACTCTTAGTACGAAAGATATATTTTAGAAGAAGAGAAAATTAAAGAACAATTTCTAAATTATCATCATCTATCATCATCATCATCATCATTATCATCATCAGCCTTCAGCAGTCCACTGCTGGACATAGCCTTCTTACTGCCTTATTACTGACCAAACAGGTTGGTATAGGATTTGCTTCAAGTTTTCCTTCTCCTAGCAATTATGTTGTTTTGCACATTTTTTTCCCTTAGTCGTCTCTTACAACACCCATAGGAAGAGTAGGGCTGGTCACACTCTGTATTCTTAATTCGTCACCACACGGTCCACCACAATAAATTATAATAACCCTTATTCCACTTTCCTGATTTCTTTCATCATCATCATCATCATCAGCCTACCACAGTCCCTTGCTGGATATAGGCCTTACCAAATCCATCCAATTTTAATCGATTTAATCGATTAAAAGTCAGATATAAAGATTAATCTTAATGTGCTGCGTCTGCTTTGCTTTCACGCTTCGTTTGGTACGTCAAAACTTCAAGAAGTTGATTGGCAGTTAGTGTTTACGGGAAAGTTTCTGACAGACGAGTAGCATGTCTATTTCAAATAGATGTTACTCGAATCGTAAAATCGGTAGTCGTTTCTGTAAAAAATGTAGTCGATTAAAAAAAATCAGCTTGGTTTTATTACTAAAATCAATCCTTTTGATGGAAAGATACTATTTTTATTTGAGGATTTTTCCTAAGCCGCCATCGTAACCCATGATTTGCAATAAGTTACAAACGAAAAAAAGATTTTTATACGAAATTAGTTTCAAACCAGGATGCTATTTTACAATTCCACTGTACAAGGAATTTATTTATAGTTTCGCTCAATGGTTGAATAGTTTCATAAGTATTAAGGCCAGTGAGAACTCTTATAGGTCTAAAAAAAAACTTTAAACAAGAATGCATGCATGAATGCATGAACTTTGTTATGTTTTTACAACAAGAATGCATTTTATATTATATATACACAATAATGAAATAAATAATAAGGAATACGGATATTATTTCCAACCAATGGCCCATTGTAATATTTTAACCTTTAACCTTTAACTTTAAATTTAACGTTTAACCTTTTACGGGACAAATATCAGAGATAGGTATTATTAGATTTTGATGAACAAAAAAATGGGAGCTGATATTATTTTATAAATCAAAAGCTTGTATATCAAGGAACAAAAGTATGGAACAGCATTTCCTACCTTGCATTCATAGTTCTTCGTAACTGGTTATGAACCATCGGGTTCGGTGGCGGCCTAAGGAAATATTTTTTTTATATCACTTACTACTAAGATGTGGTTGCTTAGATATAATAATATTAAAAAAGTATATTATAATATATATTCTTTTTTTCTTTTTAAATAAAAGTAGATTTTGAATTTGTATGCCACAAACTACCCAAATTCGTAAATGCTTGAATATCCATGTAAAGGTCGTCTATAAGAGATCACCGTGTGGTGACGAATTAAGAATACATAGTGTTACCACCCTTATTCATTCCGTGAGTGTCGTAAAAGGCGAGTAAGGGAACAAAGTATACAAGACAACATCATTACAAAGAGAAGGAAAACTTTGAACAAACCCTATTCCAAACCGTCTGATCAGCGTGGAATAGTTGGCCAAAACCTCCTTGCTAAGGAGAGGCCTATGTCCAGCAGTGGGCTGTAAAAGATTGTTGATGATAAGAGATCACCGTGAACGATGAGACCTTCGCTTGTTACGTTTATATTATAATTTGTTACTAGTTTTTTTGTTCCTTTTAATGTGCGTACAATGAAGACAAATAAATAAATTTATAAAAATGAATTCGTATTGTTTTTAAATTTTATGTTTGATTTTTTATTAAGTACAGTAGCAGTCTTTTTATATATAGTTCGTTTAATATACAAAAAATTAACTTCAGTGTCGATATTATTTAATCAGGTCACATTCTTCTACGACAATATTTCTATTACAGGAAAAGCTTCAAATGCCGGGCAAGTTGGTGTGGTAAAATGCCAATCAATTTTGTTTTCGACCGTGTTTTTACTCTAATATTTACGATTTTTACCGATATTTTATCTTCCATTAAATACCTATCGTAGATATATTTCAAGCCTACCATTTTTATTTCCTCGTAAAAGCATACTGTTGTATTTTAATATATATTAAGTAATTTATACATTTTTCAATGATTTGGTTAAAACTTAAACTGAAATTCATTGGGAGAAATTTAAGTATGTATAGATGTACATACGAAATTAGTTATTTTGATACTTAATATAATTAATTATTTTTAACTAAATTTTATTTTACTTGCGGCTCTGCCCGCGTATGTGTCGACTATCGCGGTAAAAATATTCCTAGACCCTTTCTCAAGAATCAAAGTATCTCCAAGCCAAATTTGATTACAAACGGTTCAGCAGTTTATCTACAGGGTTATTGCTACGTCGTTAGAAAGAAACTGAAATCTTTTTTTTTTTATTACATCAGCGTGCTCTATTTTCGTCGTCATCAACGTTTTCCAATAGTTAACTTGAAAGTTTAACACGATTTCTTATAAAAAAAAGATCGTTAAAAGCATATTTATATTAATTAATTGCTAAATGATCCCCGAATGAAGATGAACAATAAAAAGTGACAAAGTGCCAGTTAACATGTCAAAACAAGTCAACATTTTATTTCAATAAGATAAGCCAGACTTACCGGTTTGATCGAGTTTTTATTGAACAGTTATCTTAACCTGATTTTAATTGGGGTAAACGATTTGTGAAATTTATTAGTATAGGTCAACGTAACTCATGTAAACAGAGTTATCTGAGGTCATTTCATATGAATGAAGGAAATATTTTTTTTAAGAACTTGAAGTACTACTCTGCTTAATGGGAAACATGAATAGTATCTAATAGTTTTGATTACAATACTCATTGCGATTGCGGACAATGCAGTATGGTGACTTACACCATGGTCTAGTAAGGTGCTTTTTCGCGTTATTTTTTCTCTATATTGACGTATTTTACACTCTAGGCAAAAGCTATACTGTATTAAACTAATAGGTGATAAATATACTTGTGTTTCTATCTGTCTTGTGACGAATTAAGAATAAACAGTGTCCCATCGATATTTATCCCATGCGTCTTGTAAGAGCTGACTAAGGGAGCAAGCTATGCAGGACAATATCACTGCTACGAGAAGGAAAACTTGGCACAAACCTTATCACCAACCTACCTACCAAACCAACTCCTTTGGCCAACGTGGTATACTGAGCTTATCTCTTTTCTACTATTATTAAAATCTATTAAACTATCAAAGTCTGTTGATGTTATGCTATGTTACACTTTATACACGGTCGTCTGATTATAAACAACAACAGAGCCTGTTGTTACCAATATACGTATACATCACTGCAGGATATTTTATCCAGATGGATAGGGTGGATAATTTTAAATACACAGATTTATGGGAAAGTAAAACTAACATTAATTGACAGAGATTGGCTACTTTTCACTTAAAAACGTAACTAGATGCATGAACTATTAAAGTTCACTTCTATGTTAGGGATCGTTTTAGAAGTCCTATCCCGCAGTTTCACACAAAAAAGTAACAGGAAAGGTTTTGAAAGAGTTTGGCAACACTATATCTATTTAATCGCGTTATTCATCGCTGTATCCCGATGTCGTCTCCGTCGTAGAATCTTAGCAAGACCAATTTTACCAAAAAGTCAATTAAATCTAATTATTTATTAACAAATTCATACACTTATGTACATAGACGGCTTTTATGCCCTGGCCTTATTGTTAATCCTTTCATTTTTCGACACTTGGTGGAACTTCTTGAAACACATTCATCATCATCTCATCTCAGCCAAAACACGTCCACTGCTGGACATTGACCTCACCCAAGGTTCTCCACAACTGCCGGTCCCATGCCATCCACATCCAACGGCTTTCCCGAACATAAAATTTCGAATAGGACATGTAGTATTAGATTATAAATATTAATATTGCCCCATTTTCAGGGGGAATTCTTTATACTGATACTGTTATTTCTACATTCTACAAGTGCTTTTTTATATAAATAATGTAAGAACATTAGTAACCTTTGATAATGCCATAAGGCGAAACTGGTTAGGTCAATTGAAGCAAGTGGTAGAATAGGTACAACTGAATTTGTTATAGTAATGTAAGTTCTTCTAACCTCGGCCCTAAACCCAAATGATCAAGCGTGACCTCAATCTAAAACTTTATCGTGGATTCGACATTCCACGAAAGTGTTAAAATTCGCATCAATTCAGAATTAATAATGTTTACTTTAAATTACTACGCTACGTAAGTCCGTTAACAAAACAAATGCTATCTACATCTATTGATTACTATTATACATTGTATTGTTATTACATCACGACTGCGAAATGTCAATTATTTCCTTTAGTACATTTGTTTTGTTGCGGGTCTAATCTCCCTTATAGTTCAACCCAGTATTATCGCAATAGGTCAAAAGTCCGAGGTTGCAACAGCGTTCACTAGTTCTAAGGTACTTAATATTATAAAGCCGAATATTTGACTATGAAATTTTGTATATATTTTATTATTTGAATACGTTACATGCAGAAAAAATACTCGCTTATCCTGAATATAAACTAAAGGACGACGTGTGTCAAAGGTGATTATTGTGAAACTTAGACAAGAAACAAATCAGACGCCTACCATTGTAAAAATAATCACCTCATGGAAAACCACAAGGAGATCCGCGCTGCGTGCAATATAAGTTTAAGTTGAATGTTCATACCTGAACACCTGGATTTAACACCTGATCGCTTCCTTCCTACAGTCCAGCGACTTTACTCATTCTGTCCCCTTAGCCAATGTGCTAGTGTTAAACGTCGATTTTTTCTGCAACCGCTAACACTGGAGGCGTTAACGTTCTTTTGTTATTATTATGGATTAATATTATTTTTGACCACGTGATACCTAGCGTTTAGATATGTCATTCTTATACATTTGTTAGTTTTCTAACAACGTTCTCGTTAATAGAATGTTAACTTAGCTAAGGGGCTGATTTTATGCACTATGTTTCATGTGGTTTTTTTGAGAAAAAATATATTCCTACTGGCAATACACTAATATTATAATTTATACATTTCTCTTTAGATATTGTATTGCCAATCGTCAGGATCAACTTGGACTAAATTGCACAGTAGCTGTTACAAATGAAAGTGCGCTTTCTCAAGGATATCAATTAAAAAGTGAATTATTTACATTTACACGATTTCGAAAGTGGTAAAAGATTTCATCAGAGATATATTCATTAGACAAACATATATATTACTCATTTACGACTAGTTTTGGCAAATACCTGATCCGAAGTTCGTGAGATAGACATGAAAGGTTTATTGATGAAACCATAAAACATTCCTTGTTACAAACTTCGAAATATTAAAAGATAATTTCTAATTGCTTGTTATTATTAAAGGAAACCATATCTATACTCTTATTATAAGTTGACTGTAGGCATCAAAAGCAAGCGCTCAAGAAAAAGAGGTTAGTGTGTCTGATATCAGTTAAATTAATAACTATGAAGTTCAAATTGTAAGATCGATTTGTTGTGAAGTAGGACGATTATGTAGTTAATTTAAATAAATGTTTATAACACAAGTTAAGATGTTATTTTTTTAAATTAAAATTGTTTCAGTCGCACGCCAATGGGATGTACGATATAATCATAGTCGTTGTGTTAGAGGTAATAAAGATCATAATTATTATTATCGTAAACACAATACGCATCAATTCGCAATGGATGTTTAAACTCCAGTTCGTTCATAACAAATTTGTTTACAAGAGAGATAAACATCTTGTTTCTTCATTACTGAAATCACGACTATAATCAATTCATGAGATTCGACATTGACATCGCTTGCCAGTATTCATATTCAACAGCATCATCAACATCGCTTAATAGACCACTGCTGGACATTGGTTTCTCCTTAGAAATTAGGTTTTCAATTACTTGGCACGCTGGCCAGACGTGCTTGGCATAGGGTTGTGTCAAGTTCGTACGTCGCCTAAATAGAGAGTTCATCCGAAGGTGGTGCCCGCATTACCGGGCAAGTGCTGGGAGGGGTCCTGATGGCTTAGAAGCAGCAGTTCACGGATTCCTTCTGTTGCAGCCGCAGAGTGGCACACCGTGTGGTTTTAGTCGGTCCGATTCCGACACACCACCACGCCGCAAACCCCGATCTCGTTTCCAGGCGAAAAAAGACGTGTGTCAAGTTCGTACCTAGTTAAAGTCCGCGTCAGTGCGGGTAGGCGCTGGGACGGGTCCACATATCTTAATGTCAGCAGTTCTCGGGTCACTCCTATTTCAGGAGCAGAGTTGCACACTATCTGGTTTTAGTCGGACTTATTCCGACAAACCACCTGACCACAAACCCTGGCGAAGTGACGTCCCGAAGGGGACTTCAACACGTTAGAAAAAGACGTGTATCAAGTTTTATTTCTCTTTACAGTGCTGTTGTCCTGTGTAGATTTGCTTTCTTAGTCTATTCTTACGACCTTGATGGCGTAAATAGGGGTGTTAACACTCCATATTCTTAATCCGTTACCACTCACATGAATTCATACTGACAGTGTTCAGTCTACTGACATTGTTTTTCATGAATATTGTTACGTGAATTAATAAATCGAAGACAAGTATTTAGTCCTAATACGGCATTTAATGTTCTAACAAGCTGATTATTTGAAAAGTTAATGTAAGAAGAACTTTATGCCAGCTATCATATCGCTTCAAATTATACCATACAACTTAGGTTATATTTTTCACTTAGTAACACGAACAATTGCTATTCCGTGTGACCTATTTGACCACACTGAGCCAACAAACCCACTACTATGGGTCGTATAACTACAGTCACTGTTAACTTCTTGACTACACAGTTTATCATTAAAATAAACACTTAAAACGACTTTATTTGAACACTGAGTTTATTTAGAATTACGTTTGTTTGTGTTAGGTGCGTACAATTGTGGTTTGAATTCCAACGAACTGTTTTTAAACAGTCCCATCTTTATAGTTTTAGTTACACAGGTACTGTTTAAAACAGAAATAAATGCCTTTTAATTATAATCGTTCTCTTTTCTATTCACGGTCCCGTATAATGAAATCTGATTTTCTAATTTATTTTTATGTTCATTGAACATTTTTATTTTATAAATATTGTAATTAATTTATGAATCGAAGCTCTGAACTTCGGAACGTACGCTTTTATTTTTTCACTATAACAGGAATACAGATTTTACAGATTCGTAGGTAGATCGATATCAGAATCATGGATGAGAGACGTACAAGAGTAGTTAGATTGTTAGCTTCAAACATCATAACGCTTGGTTTAATTATTAGTCAACTATGACTGCGCTAGTGGATCTTGGGAAAAGCACATGCAATGTGTCGCCCAACTTAAGGATCTCTTTTAATACCAGCGTCACTCAAATTTAGTTATCCTAAGGTCTGAATTCGTGCCATGCTTTATAAAGTAGGATCATATCAAACATTTTTTTTTGTTAACTTTTACGCACAGCGTATGGTTCCATCGTATCCTGAACATGTTACGTTCATTTCAATTAGCTTTTGTGTTATCGCTATTTGATTTCAATAGCATTTTATGAAACATTTCACATCTCAAGTCGGACACTAGACTTTTCTACTAGACCCATATCTGACACACTTCATCAATAACTGGTGTAAGTCATCCACAACTCCACATTCCTCACAATCATTTGAAGCGGACTTTTTCATCATATTACGAAATTTATTGCATGAAATGTGTCCAGATTTGAGTCTATGGGTAATAAGCGTATTGTGTATGCACACTTCTCGGCTGGTGTTAACGCGTTTTGATCGTTCAAACTTCGCCCAAATAAATTTGACTAGGATTTAAAACTAAAACATTCTTCATCAAATGTCCCGTAAGCTTGAAATATGCATAATAAATCGATTTTAACAGCGTTTCGAATGTTGCGATTTCTCTTCAAAATTAACAGTTGATTTGGAAGAGCTTATATAACAGTATTATTGAATACTGAATAGTTGTTATTGTAATATAGTATCAACTCTTTTAAAGATTTTAGTAGCAAGGTTAAACTGTAAAATAAGATTCGATTACTTACTACCTAAAGTTCGAGAATTCGATCAAATTTCATATCTTTATTTCTCTATGGTTGTAAATCTTGTAAAATAGTGAACAGTTATACACAAGTTAAATACAACATTATTTGTTCAAGACAGTTTAAAAGAAAGAAACACGAAATTACATAAATGTTTGGTTTAAAAATTCCAATTATGGTTCAGTTCATTTCAATTCAGTTCAGTTCACTTGCATCAAGAATACTGTTTCATTTACAATCAATTTTCTATACCTTCTTGAAACATTTCTTCTTTTAAGGTCCTGCGTCATCAAATCAAAAATTATTAGTGCCATTTCAATCGGCATCTTTTACATTCTATAATGATAAAGTGGCTATTAAACTTTTTTTTTTCTATTTACGAGTATGTGCAGTTCAGTTTGAATTGACTATCGAATATTTAATTTTTTTATTTCTATTATAAAAATCTACCACAGTGACTACTCTGCCTGATGGAAAGCTTGAATAGAATCCAAGAGGTCGCCATACTCATTGCGAATGCAGACAATGCCGTATGGCGTAGTGGCTGATAGTATACGCAAACTATTGCTAAATTGCCGTTATTGGAACCTTCTATAATATACAATCAAATTTTTGTCTCAGTATAAGGTTAGCTTTCAAATGACCCATAAACTGTATGGCCGGTCGGTTGCAACAGCTAGTGACGAATTGTGGTTAGATAGTCGCACACGGGACACTTGATACTCTTGTGTCCCTTGAGGTTCACACGTCTAATATATCTTAGAGGCTTTTTTTTTATAAAAGAAAACTCATGAACTAGGAACTATCTCTCTGAGATTATTCTTACTCTGAGATACGTTAACACTCCACTGCAAGACGTAGACCTCTCCTCTTTTCTTTTCCTATATTTATGATATAATGTTTGTTCCTTAGGGGGCTTTAATATTCACTTAACATGAAAATGAAGATCTTAAAAATGTAGAGCGTATAAAAATCTAACTCTACTAGGTAATTCTCAAAATAGAGTCTTAGTGAGTTTGAGTCAAAACGTACATATTTATGTTATTATTAAGTTTGAACTTTATTGTTCTCACTGGGCAAGGAAATATTTATAATACCTGTCCTATAAGTTAAATAATATTAAAAGTAAAACACATCGTAATTACAGTAACAGTTTGAGGTATTGAGTCTGGGAGGCGTAAAATGTTATGACTCGTAGGTAATTGGTGCATTGAGAACATGTACGCTTTGTTAAATGTTTAATCACTACGATTAGCCAGTCGACGAGACGAAGCTTATCACTGAGTACCAGTTATATTCATATGTATTTATGTATATATTTGCCGTCTCACCGTCACTCGGTGCTCAACTTAACTGCCTCGGTGGCGCAGTGGTAGTGAATGTGACTGCTGTGCTTGAGGTCTCGGGTTCGATTCCCGGGTTGGACCAAAGTTTGTGTGATCTGCAAATATTTGTTGGGTGGAGTGTATATATATATATATATATATATATATATATATACATATATATATATGTGTATTACCGAAAAAAGAGTATATATTCTATCAGTCAGTCTAGTTATCATAGCACAAGCTCTGCTTAGTTTGAAATATTATTTTTTATAATTACTCGCCGTACTGTTTATAACATGCTATATACATATGTATATAAAATTGAATGTTTGTCTGTCTGCATGTCCTTTATATTATAGAATCGCAAACTATGCATTTGATCATGTGATCATCTTTAGCATAGTCGTTGTGCATGAGCCCAGGAAGGCTTCTGAAATGGTATACATTTTTTTATGTCTTTCCTTCAAATTAATTTTAGTTGGTTGGTTAGCAACGCGCACATGGTGCATCTAGTACGCAACAAATATCTTGCTCTAAAATATGTTATTAAAATCAGTAATCGGTCTTTCTTTTGTTTAAAATATACCCTAAATGTATTGCGTCTGTTTAGATGTGAAACATGTTGTTGTGGTGGCGACGCGTCGCCACAGCTTGCGTGGCCGTGATGAGATGAAACTTATATATAGGCTTAATATAATTTTGATGTTTAATTAGAATTTTCGGTAGGGCTCATTTTTTTTAAATATTTGTATTATTATAATCTACTTAACTGTGTACCTTATATGGTATACCTGTTGGTCTAGTTACCAGTGAACCTGACTGCTGTGGAGGATACCTAATCTTGCTCGTGTACGAGATACGCGTCTCAAGTTATTATTTTGATTTTGTGTTAGTGCTTTTATGATGCTAATTACGTATTACCTATGTATTAACTTACGTGTTTGTTGCACAAATATTTTATTTATTAAAGTAAGTAACTCAAGTTAATTAAGTATTATACACATTCGTTAACCGACGTCATAGATCGTCATTAATTAAATGCTATCATTACAGTGATTCATAGAACCTCTTAAATTGTTAATTACAACACGCAATTTTTTAATTTCGAACTCGCATAATATGACTTCTTTCTCCGAGCCTTTTTCAAAAACTACTGAACTTCGATTTTTTACGCGGAACACAACACAGATACTAGGCAATATCAAAATTCTGTAGAAAGATTGTTGTCGGACTTTGTAGGATTCCATCCATCATCTATGTGCCTGTAACGATTGTCAAAGATGTCCCGTATTCTATTTGATTAAAATATTTAGTTCAACTTTTAGTACTTTGAAAGTGGTTACCAGAAGTACGACGTCAAGTTTCTCCTATCAGGATTTGCGGGACTGGAAAAATATCTAGTGTCTAACATTATATCAATTTTTTTTTTTGCGCTGTAGTCGCTGAATCACGTAATTTTTTTTTATGTTTTGTTAACTATCAATAGAGCACTACGATTATTCAGACATCTTGAAAGACACAATCTCTTACTTAGTATATAAAATGTATAATACATCCTATATTGCGCGGCTAAAAACATTCATTGAAGTTTTAGTTCAAGTCTGTGGAAGTTCTTTCAGTAACCCGTTTCGTTTACATCTTATTTACGCGATCGTTCTTCCGTTCTCGGCTTTCTTTATACAAACATGTGTTCAGCTCAGTTTAAAGTACAACATCCACAAACATATCCCGACATCCTTTCACCGGATATTGTAGGTATATACGATAAATTTAAACTTGAAACTACCGTAAATAATGTTTTGTATTTATATCTCGTTTTACTGTATATGTTAATCAATTATGACTAAATAATAAGGAATCGGTGATGCTAAATGTGTGTTATAAAATAACAATGATGACTGTCAATAAATACCTAATGTAAAGCAGCTATGTGAGAAACATATTCTTAAGATGTATTTCTGCTTTGCTCAGTTTCTCATTGTCTTTTCTATTAGGTCTTTAGCTTGTCCCAGAATGCACTAATGATACACTGCAATAAGTGCTATGCAACAGAACATACATCATATGAATATGCTTATCAAGTGGGCGTTTTGAATTTAGTCCGTATGACTAACAACACACATATGAGAAATAAGGTTAGGTCTAGCTAGGTCAAAACACCAGGTATAAAGTTTTTCCTGGTAAAGTTCTCTGTTACCAATTACTTACAGTAACTTTACCAATTTTAACACATACATGCGGTTACTGCACTAAATCCTTTGCAATTTTCTGCCGTATCAGTTCAGTTTTCTCTTACGAGATAAGCGGTATCCTAAAACGATTGTATTAATTGAAACTTGCCGGACTTGAAAAAAAATTGGAAGACAAGCAGAATGAAGATGATGACGATGATTATCATCTCCGTGTGGTGATCAATTAAGAATACATAGTGTCTTCACCCGTATTCTTCCTCTGGGTGTCGTAAGAGACCATTAAGGTAAAAAAATGTGCAAGACAACATCACTGCAAAAGAGAAGGAAAACTTGAAACAAACCCTATAGCAACACGTCTGGCCAGCGTGGTATAGTAGACCTAAACCTCTTTGCTAAGGAGAGGCATACGTCAAGCAGTCAACTGTTTAAAACAATTGAAGACTACGATTATCCTGGAATTTGGAATTAACACGATCACGAATTGTCTGACTTTTCGACTAGAGACCATTGACCGTGGTAACAGGCTAAATGACTCAGTCAAAATATTTTTGGTAAAACAGCTGATTTATTGATTGCGAAAACAATAGAAGCATCTCCTTGGCATAGATATATATACTTCTCATTTGAAAGTCCAAAACAAAAACCTTCACTGTGGTATATGGTACGTCAAGCCGGTATTGAACGTTGTTCCATTGTTTGTGTCATCTATGCCTGTGTGTAGTCTGTGGTTCAATTTCCACTCGGAAATGACAGGTGCAATTGAGAGCGATTCGAGGAAGTCAGTTCGTTCCGCCAGAAGATGTATTAAACCTATTCGCTATTATCTAAAAAGGACTGGCCGTTTGTCTCCGTGATAAAATTTTCCAGTTGATTTATTTTATTAATAAATAAAATAATTGCAATAGAAATAAATAGCGAAAATGATAATTTATACGTAAAATTGTTTGACTAACTGTGGAGGAAACAAAGGCGACGAAACATTAGATTTTGTCAAAGCTAAACTCAAAAAAGACTATTCGAAAAAGTCGTTTCGAAAAAGTAAATGAAGAATTGCGGTTTTGAAAATCTGCCAATTTAAAATTAGACATTTTATATCGATACAGTAAAGGTATATTTCTAAAAAGATTACATACAAATTTTAAGCCTTTTTCTTGTTTGAATCAAAATAAAAATGTACTCGATAAAGATAATCTAGACTTATATACGTATTCATATACAATTTACGTCATGGCTGTTGCACAGATGCAGATGCAGTGACCAATGTAACCATCTGCGGAACGAGACGCTATTTATTAGGATGGGAAACAACCAGTGTGCCTATCTACTGAATGTTTCAATGAAATACGAATGCAGTTTATGCATTCAATGCAAACATAAGATAGTACAATAACGAACATGCAAGTAATATACGAACTTCATTCAAGGTTTCTTGAATGTAGCTGTAATATTAAGGCGAGGTATGCCACGGCCATATATTTACTTTTTACTAACTGCTCTAATGAGGACAGTAACGCTAAGATAATAAAGCCTAAATACCGTTTAAACTGTATTCTTAATAGAATACAGATACATATTTTACTATTACAGATAGCGTATTCTACTTTGAGGAAACTTTACAAAGACTGTAATTTGGTATTTCGTTAGTTAGTCATTTGGTGACTACAGTGACTTGAAGCCTTCTATTTTCAGAAAGGATAATTGGCAAATTTGGCAAATTTCAGTAAATTTAATTTCTCGCCGCTTCTATTCTAAAGCAAATCGAACCGTTTTACGTAAAATTTGTTATTTTACTATTTATTTCTATTGCCATTATTCTACTTATTTCAAATTATGAAAATTTGACGATTTGGCAGACTCATTGAATATTTATGGTGTACGTATTATGTAAATATATTCAAATCAGTATGCTAGATGGATCGAAAATTTGATTGCGTACTTTACCAACCTTTCTCGGGCTTTATATATCCAGAAATATATTGTGGAAAACTCAGGAAGCTGTTTGTTAAATTAGATGAAAAGCAGTAGCACAATTTTGCCGTATTATGCTACGTCAGCACTTCCTTACTAATTGGGGCCGCAAAAAGGTGATAAATTACTCGATGTTTTATATTGAACGGTTATTTAGCGGTGTATTTTAACGGTTAATATCTGGAACCAACAGAGGTTTGAGCAACTCTTTTTGTAATAGAACGGTAATATTATTCTACAACCTTAAGGAGTGGAGTAATGACCAAACAGAAAGTAAAAAATAAAAATTCAAACCAGTTTGCTGACAGGGCTGACGAAATTTTGGTATTCAAATAATTTGGGTAACAAAAATTAATTAAAGTAGTAAAAATATTGAAAACTTTATATTTTTTTTAGAAAAAGAACATAAAAACCACTTTTGTCAATTTTACACATCACCCACACGGCCATCTGATCCCAAACTAGACAGAGCATGCATCTGATCACCACAGAACATAATTCACGTGCTCATCACACAATTATTTGGCCTGTGTCGAACCCGTGACCTCCGACCTAGCAATCAGGGTCACTAGACTAGACCAAAAGTCCTGTTTTACTAGCAACAGCTTCATTGATGATTAGACTATCTAAATAATATATATTGTCTTGCTGAACTACTATCAACAATCGTATTTGTTTATCTCTATAATATGATCAACAAATTGTTTTATTAGCTCTAATATTTGATCGGCGTTTCCATTAGTTGGTTGGTAGTTGTTAATTGGTTGTGTTGTTTGTGTGATGGATCGGAGATTCAACTTACAAGATGCTGGTGTTAAAATCTTTGGACTGGTTCTTAATTTTTGGGTACGTTTTCGTCTTTGTTTTTTCATATTACACAGCTTGTACAGCTGTTTTCCGCGAGATTTAACTGAAGTACACAATTTTATGATCTTTTATTGAAAAACCCTAACAAATTTTCTAAAATAAAAGTAGTCTAAGTTATACCTTATACGGTTGACTATCTGTTAGGGGAAATCTCGTCAAAATTAGACCAGTTGTTCTAAAGATTAATCGAAAGAAACAGACAGACGTAAATTTGAAGTTAACCATACGCATTGTCTATGATCTTCCTGCTTAGATGTATCGATACCGAATCCACTATTTATAGAATCGCACTCTTCTAATTTGTGCTAAACTGCGCTGGCCTTGAGAGGTGATCCCCAACCGCTGAATAATAAAACTGACGTTTGTGTAAAGACACCATTGATTACTTAGTCTTTATAAATGACTAATTAAGTAATGATTGCAAATCAATAACAGATCATGAACGAACCTTGCATAATCAGCTACACACAGTTAATTCTATAACAAATTGAATTTAACTTCTTTATACAACTCAGAAGTATGAAGAGCGTTAGAAAAAGAAGAGTTCAATCTCAAATATCGGGAATAACGGGCAAACTAATTTTGTGAAGGTAAATTCGAGTATTCAGGCTTCATTAACACCAAAGATAAAACGCCTTAACTTTTTTAAAATATTTGCATTTACAAGTGAAATTATTATAACCATAAATGAGCGACATGTCGATATCCAAAGACAATTTTAAAAATTGAACACACCCATCTATGACAATGTAAATAAACGATTGTATGGAGTTCTAGAAATATGAATAAAATAACATACCAAAAGATACAATCATTGCTTAATTGTAAAACTAACAGTACTCTTCTCAGTCGCTTTGTTGTTCGGGTCAATCAGACCGAGTCAGGTAGTTGAGTGGTCCAATTATCGCGTAGGCAGATTAAAATCGATGAGAGCCTTGATAGCTTGTAGAATTTCATCCAATTATATATTGAAGGCTTTGTTGCTGTTTGAATGTGACGATTGAATGCTAACTGTGCCAGGACAAATAAAAAAAAACGGTCTCGTTTTTTTATTGCTCTTTATCTCGCATCTCGCGTCAGAAATACCGCAGTGTCTCAAGATAAAAGTCTTTGAACAATGTGTGTTGCCAGTAATGACTTTATTTTTTATTTTTCACATATTATACAAAAATACAAAATACATGTTTTGTGCTCACCCCACTATGAATAGCATCTAACATACGGTACAGAGACGTGGTTGTTCACTATGGGCCTCATAAGAAGGCTCAAAGCCACTCAAAGAGCATTGGAGAGGTCAATACATGGAGTTTTTCTGCGTGATCGAATCAGAAATGAGGAGAATCGCAAACAAAACAAGGTCACTGATATTGCCCGTAAAATTGCTACACTAAGGTTGCTGTGGGTGGGGCACATTGTACACAGAAACGATGGCCGATCAAGTTCTTGAGTGCCGACGGCTTACTGGAAAATACAGTGTTGGTAGGCCCCCCACAAGGTGGTCCAACGACTTAGTTAGGGTCACGGGAAACTGTTGGATATGGGTGGCACGGAACCAGCTTTTGTTGTGGACCTTTGGGGGCGGCCTTTGTCTAGCAGTGGACGTCATTTGCCTGAGATTATGACGTACCGACCCGTAATTAGTTGCGATCGAGAGCTCGAATTACATGATACAAATTCCGGGCAAATATCCGATCTTTACCTTACAAATAGTTGTTTACATGCCAAAATCCATCCGCATAAGCATTGGATATTGCCCATACATCGTAAACGAATGAATAGGGGTAACAATCTGTATTCTTAAGCCGTCACCACACAGACATTTATTACCCTATAATTATTTATTATCTAAATATCTGAGTCTTATAGAATATCTTCTAAAAAATCCAGTTTTTGTAGTTTTATTGATTTAGTTTGTAAAATATTTTTGTACGCTGCATAAATATTCAATTTCATTATAATAAACACAATAAATTTTTGTTTTAGCGTGTCAATAAAACGCTTCTAATTTTGTGTGAAGATATTGGCGTATTTTTTAATATTTAATTTGTTAAGAAATATGCATTTTATTATTTTTCAATGACAGTATTAGATATTTTTTTACACCATTGATATTATAGTATTGCCATAAGAAATAACAAAAAAGAGCGTAGGCACCTATCTTCTGTCCTTTTATTATTTCATATTTTACTAAAATTTGTATTTTTTTAACTTCTAACATAAACGCGTATCTAAATAGTAAGATATATTGACATTTCCTGACAAAAGTATTAACTGACTATGTACTCTTCAATTTAAATTGAAAAATCAGAAGGTCTCAGTTTTCCTATTCATGTTTTATTTCAGGGACAAAAATTATTTACGTTAAAAGCACACATGCTCCCAGTTCCTTCACGCGGGCAAAATATTAAAAACAATAAATTGAATGCACACACTAAATATGTTACCTAAATGTATATGTAGCACATATAAATCCTAAATTTAAATACACATGCATTTGTAGACATACGTAGCTATACTACAGCATATAGAGCGAATCACACTTTAGAGATAACAGTTAACATCGATATTAAATTAATAACTGGTTATAATGAACATAAAAACGTGTTTTCCAATACTTTCGTTCACATTAAATGTGCACTTCTCGGAATGCCGTTCCGAGTTTGCAGGAACCTGTCAGGTTTTGTCTCTTCTCAATTATTCTATTACTTATGCCGTTATTGAAAAGTAGGCGAAATCGAGAGTCATAATAAAACAATTGCAATACAAATAGTATGTCAACGACAAGAGAGTTAATTTCAATTGTATCATAACCTGGTGCATTATAGAAGTTGTGCATCCACGTGCCATAGGTGCTATACTATATTTGCTTTTTGCTATATTTGAAAACAGGCAGTTTAAAATTTTGCAAGTTTCATAACAATGTTGTTACGTTCTTCTCTTGCTAATATGTAAATAAAAAGATCTTTTTATTACAACACTAATCTTATAATATGTAGTCGTAATGACTAATCTTTGTATTTTAATTGCATTCTTAGAAAGTAGTCCTCAATTCAGAGTTGTCTTATTCTCTGTTTACGAAGACAAAACTATTAACAAAAATTGTTTCGACATCAATCAGCTCGGTCACCTACTTAAATCGAAGCAAGTCATAAAATTCCGTGATCATATAATTCGTCACGTCCTTTACGTTTGAATAAATTGATCTATCATCTGTACGACCTTCATGTTAAGCCAACTGAAACGATTAGTTTCAATTCATTAATATTATTCCATTGTCCACAGGTTCGACGATCTCTGAAATTGCGGGGCCGTCGCAAAGAAAAAGAAAAACTACCCTCCGGCATAACAGCTGACTACACAGCTTCCTTGTTCGCCCACCTCGAACAAGATTCTAATTATTCTTCTTATCCACTTATACCTACCTCAGGATCATACTCTAATCTTAGCGATGAGAACAACCACCTGTCGCCTGGATACCCCGCAACCCATACTTGGAATAAAAAAGAAGGAGTTCTTCAGTCAGACAGCTCAGAAACATCTCTTAATTCACTGAACAATCCAAATAATGCCAATAGCAGCCCTAGACAACCACCAAATCTACCTCCTATACCACCGCGTCCTCCAAAACGTGGAATCCTGAAAGGTCCACGTCTTAGCAATACTAGTTCAAATTCCGTAGAGAACAATGTTCAAGGTACCGATACTGTTGATAACATTAACGGCCAAGACACTAATTTATTGGCCCGAAATACTCAACAAAACGAGCTCATTTCTTACGGTATTCCGCCTTCCAAGAGTACTTCTTCCAGTGATGATATGCAGCATGTTCAGAATTTTACCAAAAAAGTTATTCATAGTCCTGTGGAAAATCAATACAAAAATTATAAAAATGGCTCTAACAACCCGTCGATCGCCACTCAGGACCTTGACGAGGTACCAAAGACTAACGGAAATAGCTATCTTGGAGTGACATCTACATCTCCGAGTGCTGATTCCTTAACTGATACAACAACTAACTCTTCATTCGCTACTCCACCGTTTTCTACCTCACCTGTTGGCGAGTCTCAAGGATTTCATAGATGGTCTCGAACTAGCAACTTCGACGATGTCTATCTACCACTGCCAGCCTTAACTCCACTACAATTACCTAAACCAAGAGTACTTACAATCCAAAGACAGAAAGCTCCAAGAAACGATTTTGGCTTTAGTCTTCGTAGAGCTATGATCCAAGAGAGAATTTTCATTGGAGACGTTAATGGCCGTGAATCTGCCCTAATGAATGGTGACAACAAGGTCAATAATCTAGGAACGATCACAAAACTGAATTACAAACCTGTGATTTTGGCAGAACCAGGTTCTTATCCAGGAGCCAGTGAGACCGGGCTTTTGCCTGGTGACAGGCTGATAGAAGTAAATGGTGTAAACGTAGAAGAGAAAAACAGGGAAGAAGTAATTGATCTTATTAAAGGAAGTCAGGATTCTGTCACTATAAAGGTAAGTTTTCAAGTCATTTACTAGAAAGTCCTATGCGATAACGTTATAATATCTTGACGCAAAACATAGCGCCGAGTTTCTCATAAATTAAAAATTTCGTTGGATATTAAAATGACTATCATTTATTTTATTAGTGATTATATCTCGCTATTTATAGAACCGATTGACATCGTATATATTAAACAACAGAAGTAAAAAATGACACAATTTCTTAAATAAGAATGATCAACAGTTACTAAGCTTGACCATCATAGCGATTAACTAATTCAAAGTCAATTTGACTCATAGATTTATAAATATTATGAATGCTTATTTGATTGTGCAATATTTGAATGTCAGAAGCAGATAATTAAGAATTTAAAAATAAGATTAGTCAGATGGTGTAATCGTTGCAGTATAATTATGTCGTAGTTTGACATAAGTTACTACTGACATTAATAAATTCGATTGTAAATATTTGAATTAAAAACTTTTTTATGATAGTGTCACTGTATTACATAATTCTTTTAAAATAATACGTTTGTTTTGTGCAATCAATATGCATAATCAATAGAAATAAATAAAATAAAATGTAAATAAAAAGTGTCTGTCCGTGATTTAAAAAAAACTGTTTTCGTAAATGCTTAAAGCCTTTTACACTATACTGAAACATAAATTACCTTTTTATTATTTAAAATTATTTTTTATATGGCTGTCGGACCGTCTGTCTGTCTGTTTGTTTTCACGGGCTAATCTCTGGAACCGCTGAACCAATTTTAAGGGGAATTTAACTAGGAGATAGAGGAGGATGCTGGGCAAAATGTAGGTTACTTTTGTGCCAGATTTCCCACAACATCGGGTTTTACACAGCAAAAACCACGTCTCTAAGGTAAACATTGAACATTCAAATCCTACGCGAATGATGTCGCGGGCACAGCTAATATAATATGATTATATTGCATTATTAAAATATCTCTCTCTGAGAAGTTTCATTTTAAAAATTTTGTATTTTAACAAACTAGCATTAAATGTTGTAAAGTTTCTAATACAGTTTACTTTATTCTTATCCTTCTGTTTTGACACTGATGATTTTTTCTTGTCTATTATTGCGTATCATATTGGTTTGTGCTATGCAATGTTTGCAGCAAGTTTCAATAAATAAATACCTATAGAAAGTTGAATGCCTATATTTTTAATATAATAAACGATATCGTACATCTAGGAACACACATATAACATAGTAAAAATATATTTTATTGATTAGGTTGTAATTCAGTGTAGTAATTAGGATATGCTATTCGTTTTCCATAACAGAACCTCATTTTTGCATTGATATTTTATTCAAAATTGTGTATAATGGCGGCCAACCTCACTGGAGACCAGCTTACACATACACATGAGATATTGTAGTGCACAAGTTATGCGCACACATAGATGCATTCTCTGTTTCTTCACTCTCGCAATCCGATGGGACGGTTATCCGACTCGGCCGGGTAGAAATCAGGCACTGGACCGATGGCTTAACATGCTCCCTGGGACACAGACTTTTTTTTAGCTTTTAGACTTTTATTTAGCTCTGTATAACAAAAATGCCGAGAAAGGCTGATTTAATGGGATTCCTTTGACTGGTGTCGATGTCATTATAATTTCTTCAATGAATTTATTATTCTCAATGACACGATCGTTTAATATTACTAGATATTAATTTCGGTAGCATACTAACGCACAAAAAATAAGGCTATAACACAATTTACTTATTATTCTAACGGCCATGATTTTTTTGCTTGATTTCTTTTGACAAGGCTCAATTATTTGGATACATGCGGTTTTAGATTGACATAGCAAACAGAATATTATTCATTTAATTTTTTCTTATTTTCCATTCAATTTCTAAGATTTCAATAACAATAAAAAAATTCTTCAATAAAATAACTCAACTTAACCGTAAAATTTTATGTCAAAGAAAATAGTGTTTTTGAATTTGGTTCACAAAGTCATTGCTATTAAATCGGTATTCAGCACACCTTTATGGTCCTCTCATGTTTAATCTTATTGTTATAATAGCATGACAATGATTGACAGGTACAACCGATAGCAGAACTCTGCGAGCTGTCGCGTAGGCGCGCAGCAGATGGTGGAGGAGACGTGGAGCTGTCAGACAGTAACGTACGAGGCGGTACGCTGAGCAGGTCCGGCAGCAGGAGGTTCACTACATCACAGGTAAGTGGACAGAAGATTCTAGAAGCAATAAGCATGAAGCTAGAAGTCTATGTCAGAGAATCTATGTTAGATTTTGGTTGAACTTTTAATTTCAGAGTTCTTGTGATTTTATAAAGAACCAGAAATCTAAAGAGGCAGTTTAAGTTACAAATCCAAATAGTTTTGATTAATTTAGATCTCTTTCTTTCCTGTCTTCAATGGTTAAAATAACAGACATTATACAAAACAGGTTTGAAATATCTCCACGATCCAAATATAACAAGATTTGACCTAACCACCATACCTGCTCATCATCAGAACCGTATTAACTGCACTGCGCTAAAAATATAGTAATAACGCTACAAACATCTGATACACAACGCCATCTAGTATCAAACTAAGCAGAGCTTATAGTAGGAAAACTAAATTGACTGATGGAATTCTTATATTTCTTTCATGTGAATTCATATTCATACACATAAAACATAGAAAATACCCAAACTCCGTAACAGTTGCAGCTCATACAAACATTTCCACGCCCCAGGTATCCAATTCTCAACACGCATTCGCATGCGCTACCACAAAACCACCGAGGCAGTCCAAAATATACGAAACGTGTGTTGAACGGAACTGGAATGACCTTTATGTAAATATGTACTTACACCTGCTGACTTTCACTGCGAGCCAATTTGCGATACGCTAACAAGTTTTGTTAAATTTTCACAACTGTGTTGCAATTACAACCTTGCTGAGAGAAGCGGAAGAGAGTGGAGTAGTAGCAGGTATAGGTGGTCATAACATTACATATTCTCCAAGGTACTCTGTACAGGGCTTTATCTTAGACCATTTAATTAGTTATTGGGATATTAAGCAAACGGCAATCAAGGCATGTCATTCTCAAAGTTCCTGTCACTTTTTTTATAATTAGAACAAGGTTACTTATTTCAAATAAAAAAAAAATCTTTAATTGGCTAAATTTAAACCATGTTATGAAGTGAATAAAATAAGTTTAGGCTATAGTGTCATACTTATTTTTAAAACGGTTCAAAATCAATCAAATACCTTTATTTTACTAATTCTATGTAGACTTTTAAAGTCATAGACCAACACACACAGCAATGATCTATTATGTCAAATAGTTAGCAAACAAAAGCTTTTCCTCAAAGTAGTATTCTTCTAGTAGTCGATGTATGCATTTTTTTTAAATGTGCATTTGAATTTAGGTACAAAAAGAAAATAAAAACAATGGAATTTTATTGTAGTAGCATATCTGTAACTTTTGACATCGAACCTATCATCTAACAGATCTAGCTTTTGGCGCGCTTAATGGATTAATAGCGCACAAACTGATACCCAACAATGTCTAACCTCCTCTTTATTTCCGAGTGGAAGTTGTATTCAAAGTTCTGGAACGTAATTGTCTCTGTTGTATAGCAAAAACTTTTTAATATTCTTTTTTCAAAATGTCGTACGCTTTAAATTCAAAAGTCTAATTACGTTCTATCTGGCGATTCTGTATAGAAATAATATATTAATATCGATATTTCCTTATCATTGTTTGATAATCTATAAACATGCCCGGCCAAGACCTATTTAATCAGAACACAAGTACTGCATTTGTGTGATGTATGTGTTGACACTTTAATTATAACAAAAACACGACTGTTAATTAAAGCGTGATGCCGTGTTATGAGAATTATGAGTTGGCGTCCGACTGCATGCACACTGTTCTACAAGGTTTTAGAATTGAAATTATAGAGGAAATAGACCACATTTTGTGTCAATTCTCTTTGAATAACTCTTCTAGCTGATAACCATCTAAACGAAATATTGCGAATTGTTGCAAAATTGCGACACAAAATCTTTGTATATAACTTTCTTTTGTTTTATTCTTGTTGTATTTATATCTTACCTAGATAAATGTTGGTCTTTTAGCTTTGTAACAAAATAAAATCATCACGCTTTCCTAAAATGGAGTTATAACCTCCATTTTTGACCTGTCGTGACTACGCTACGTTCCCACGTAATTACTTACCGGCTTAACACACTTTGTATCCACTATCATAAACTAATTAACGAATTATGCCGAAAACCTTTATAAAATTCAAATATTTACTTGTTACAATATCACAGTTATTTTCTTTGTTTCGTTTAATTATTTCTCGTAATATTTCTGTGTTATGTATTACTTACATCACGATGCATGCTAAAGCAATTAGTTGAACATATTGAACACGCAATGACGTGATTTAGAATTTATTGCCACTAACCTACATTTGCCGATCACATTTTTTTTTAAAAGTACCCTCATATTTATGGTGAATGTATAATTGTGTACCAATGGGTTAAACAGATGGCTTAGGACCTCCCACTCCATTTTCTAGGTAACAGTTATAATTTTTTAATTGGCAGTGGTAGTATTTTACCTCGCAAGTGACCCTCTCGATTAATCCAGTCTTTTATGAGGAAATAACACGAAGACTGCTGGTTTAAAAAAGTTGAGTTCATTACCGTTTTGTCTATCGATCCCTAAGATATTGAGAAATCAAAGTATTAGTTTGTAAATATGTAAACAAAAATAATTTTCATAAAAATCTTACGTACGGGTCTAGTCTGAATTCATTATTTAGAGCGTGCCCACTAAAGAAAGGACAATGGCAAGAATATATGGACATTATGAGACTTTTGTACCACCTTGGCAGGGATTTTAGTACTTTACATTAAAATTTATTTCATTTTGTAGTTTTAAATTTAATACATAGGTTATTAAAATCGACATTTAAGACAGCAGGCAATCACAAATGAGCTGTCATTGTTGTCAACAAGATGGCGTAGTAGTGTAGTATATTTTTGAAATCAAAATCATTAGTTTACGATTTTATTGATCCCTCAATAAAATGTTGATCTGCTGCTAAAACACTAGTAAGCTCATTCATAAATATCGATTTAAATATTTTATCATTTATATTTGATATTTATAAATAATTATATATATATTTTTGGACATCTGACACACAACGCCATCTATTTTTTAAACCATAGTTTGAAATCTGCCGCTTATATGCTGTTTACAGATTTTAGGCATGGCAAGGATAGAAAATGTAGCCATACGTTTTGTTACTGCAGTTATAACAACTTTTGAGATCTTTTTTTAGTAAAATTCTAGAAATATGATAATCACATAAAAATAGAATGATTCGTTTTAAAAACAGTACAAAACTCATAACAATCAGTACAGGATCTAGCATTCTCCTTTACAAATTATATACATATGCATACACTTAAAAACACTTTAACCCTCACGAAGTCGGATTAAAAAGTTAAATGTATACAAAAGTTAAATAAATATCGCCTGTGTTGTATGTATTATTTTGTGTTGTCATGCAATATGGGGAAGTGTAGCGGTTCTGCGGTTCACTCTTTACAGTTACGTCATAAATGTCTTAATGTATGTCAGTGCAATATTTCCGAGTCGTTGGTTGTGGTATTGGTTAGGGACATTGGTGTGACACACGGCTCTACGCAGTTCAAGTATGTTAATTGTAGATTTTTTGATCCTAACTGCCGAGACAAAAGTCGTGGGAGTACGTTCATTCATTTTATGTCTGGATATAACTAATGTATAGTTAATATCTATAAAGTTTAAATATCTAAGTGTATTTATTAGCAATCAGGTTAAGACTGGAACTAACTGCGGAACCAAATTTGTCCTTGGACGAGGTCGTAAAATGTATTTATTGCAATCAATGTAATGGATGACCATTTTATGAACAGGATTATTTTATGCGTGTGTGTTTGGTTCATCTTGGATAGCATCATGCATAGCACTTTTCAAATTTCGATATGCATTTTCATTTCATTTAACCCTTGGAGTTCCATGCTTTAGTACTACCTAACACTGGAAAGACAGACAAGTTCGGAAACGCACTAATTCTATAAAAAGTGTTGTTTTATGTTTGAAACCGCTAGTCTCACAAAGTTTATGCCCCACGTACTAGTAACTTACACTACCAATGGTGTCACGGGGAATACTTTTCCCTTCTGCACTAATAACACGTCATGGCTAATTAAAAAACAGTGTAACATCCTCTTCACCCATCGCACCATCGAATTACGCCACCGGTCCAATACTCCGTTCAGTCCATGACGATACGTATGTTATTTGCATTGTTCAAAAAGTATGGCAGTCACAAAACAAATTTGCCGTGCATGAAATCATTTCATTATGATTAAATATAAACTAATTTGTTGACAGACTTTGAGGTGAATAGTTGTCAACGATAACGTATGACGTAAACTCAATGACAAATGCATTCGTAAAAATCAATTAGGTATTGTCATCACTCGTCACCATCTACGCTAGTGAGAAGTATATAAAACAACTCACTCGGATTTTGTTTTTTGTCGTTCTCAAATAACTTCCACTGATGATTAGAATCAAAATCTATCTGAGGGCCACGATCTAGCTTATGTACTTTTATTTCCAACTTTTTTTAGTAGATAGTTGTTATCATTACTTTTATCTGTTTCCGACAAGGAGTATAATACAAAATTTCATGATCGGTTGAGTAGTTCAGCCACGGTAGCTTAATAAACAAATAACAACACACACTGGCAGTTGTTAGGTAAAAATTATATATAAAAAGTAAATATTCGCCTTACTTATTGCTAGAACTTCTACTAAGTGACCATCGGCTTAAAATGATTCCAGACCTTCAAAATGTTGCCGAGTAGAAATTACTTCGAGCGATAAAATCTCCCTTTGTATATTATTTTTGGTGTACAGTTAAAACTTTTAATGCCCGGAAAAACCCTAGTGTTCAAATTAAGTATTGTTTATCTATCTGGAATATCAAATGAAATCACGTAAATAGGGATAGTTTCTACAGCCGCATTACAGTTACAAAATAATACTGTTATATTTCCAAAAACCCAAATAATCTGGACAAATATGCCCTTCGGTATGGTAGTCTCAGGACCCCACGCTAGGTTGGTGCTAAACAATGAGTCATTGCGCAGGGGTGAGTTGATTGAATTGAGTCGTCGGGGTCATTTCGACCTATTTAAGATAATTTAAGTATAGTGGACCACGATGCGGTAAGGTTAGTTCTGGCCTGTATTATTGATTTTTCATTATTGACAGAGACAGGGAGACAGGGTTGCCAATTTATGACACTAAAAATGCAAGTAACTTTGTTTTTTTTTTCGATTTTGTATTGTAGGAAGGCGAAAAAGTATCGAAGTTACAATGCATAGACAAAAAAAATTGAGGTATAATATAAAATCTGTTCTAATTTTTTTACTGATCCTTCCATCTGAGTCTTTAACTAACTAACGAATTTCTATTTAATTGATTTGACTATTTTACTTATTAAAAGGTATTTTGAAACACAGAATTGGCATCAAATATTGACAATTACCTAATTTTCATCTGTCTCAAGTTTTACTGTAACACCATTTTCTTCCATACATTGCTTATTTTCATAGTTAGGTTATATATAACACCAGTTTTCTCATAGTGGTAATAATAAAAAAAATATTCTAAAGAAGAATGTAGTCGTTGCATTATACTTACAATAGTATTTAGAACTACACCATTCTAGATCTCCCCACTAATTCATCGCGCATTCAATACAGCTACTCAAGGAGGAAAGTCTACATTCATTGTGCTCCAAGTACTTTACACAGCTTTGATCTCACGAGAGGCATATAGAACTACATACAGAGTCCTATACCTGCACCCTTTGATTGAGAGCTCATAGAAAAGTTCTAACAAGCTAGCTTTTGTTGACGGTTTCTTTCGTTTTAATTTACAAAATGTCAGCCGCAGTCTGTTGACAATTTGAGGATATTTGTCTGTGTTTCATTTGTTATTTTAATTTTTAGACTGTTACATTTTTTCTACCAGGGTAAGGAAAGTCAATTTTCAACTGTTTTCAATATATTTTATTGCAATGACCAGTGTAACTTGAACTGTCACTTTGAAGTTTAGATTTTGTTCCAAGCAATATTAATGTTACCCGTGTCAATATGTAAATAATTATACCTCTTTACATAATTTTAAACTATATCACACATTATGTTTAAAAATTTAGTTTTCCGTTATGTTTTTACATTATAAACATAGATTAACTAATCCATATATCATTTGCAAAGTTTTCTCATAACCTATTACTATAAAAATTACAGTTAGTTATGGTTGGAATTTTATAATAAATAGAATGAGCGAATCAAGTTTTAATACACAAATGAGGCCTGTCGTCTATTCAACTACTCGAAATGCTCAAAAAGTACTCACTGCACTACAAAGTTGTACGCGGCATAACATTGCAGCTGAAACTGAAAATTCGTTCATTATATTGCAGAGATCGGCGACCTACGTCGATGTGTCTAGACAGCGTGTATACCTACTTCGTAGTGAAAGGTACCTACATGGTTCAGTAAGCTTTTATAGTATAGGCGTAAAATAATATTTATTACGTTGTATGAATGAAGAATAAACCTACCAGTAATTGCTTACCTATACATATCCATGTGTTAGTATACATACACATAGGTATCTACTTATGTAGTAAAATAAATATGATAGGTACTCATACGCTACGATTATATTTCTACAATTCCTATTTTGAATTTCTTAAAAATACATCTATGTTTAAGTGAAGTATATCGTAAAATCATGTAAAATAAGGCAATTACATATTAAAATTCTAAAATAAAATAATAAATTAAACTTGGACGCTCAATCAGAATTTAAAACTCAACGTTTTGATACTTCATTGGACATCTAAAACCATAAATTCTAGATGTTCTTAATAATTTTAAGATGTCTAGGACCCCGATGTCAAAGATCCAGTGGTAAAAAAACTTTCATCGAAAATGTCACAAGTTCATGGAATTTAGCAGTTAACAATAAGTCGGACATATGTGACTTACCTACATGTACATATTCCTGCTATTTACACGTCCCGTAAAATAATTTTTAATAAGTATGACTTTGCCTAAGCGCGACTAACCAACAACAACATAAGATAGACTAAAAGTCCCCTTTAATTACTACTTCCAACTCGTGTTACAAGTGTCTTCATGCTAAAAAATTTAATTAGAAAGGGAGCGAACTCAAACTTCTCAAAAACAAGTCTCGAAATATAAAGCTCTCTACACATTATGTGTAGTTTCTGGATTTTTATGTATAATCCAACCGCTCGCACAAAGCACAGCAACGACCCCATGGTTTACGTGGAACCAAGAGTAAAGCTTTTCACACACTACCCCGATCTATGTTGTGCATCGATTAAGTCATGCTTGTGGATTCGGCAGTGCACTCCTAGATTAGCATCATAGATTACATTTGTGGCAATGTGCAGCATACTTTGCAATACCGCGCGGATTTGCGTTATCTGTGTTGTACAACATGGTTTTCAATACAAAGAGAGATACTCGTACTTAAAAATAACGTAAAAACACGAACTCCCGCGCTACGCTGCATGATACACGGTAGTGTACGAATCACCTAAAGCTATACCATGCAACGTTTTCATAAACAATGCCTCCTATTGTACCATTCACTATTCAGGCGAGGATGAATGAGAAATACGTTGACTATAGCACTTAACGTCTGTGTTATCTTTTATACCTTTTGTTATTAGAAGCACCGAAACGAATAGGTAATCTATTTTAATATCAATTTACGATGTTGTTTGAAGATGTGTAGCTGTTGCCACAATGATATTTTAATATTTTACTATACTAATATCAATATCATTATAGTCTTGTAGTCTACTGGACATAGACACGTCTTTAGAAAGGAGGTTTTGGTCAACTATACCACGCTAGCCAGACGGGTTGCCATAGAGTTTTTTCGCGTCTTCATTCTCTTTGGAGTGATTTTGTCCTGCGTAAATTGCCTCTCACGACACCAGTAGGATGAACAGGGGTGGTGACACTATGTTTTTAATCCGTTACTACACAGAGAACGTGGTCTGTTTTCTTTCATAACTCACCTTATTAGAAACATCGAAATGAATATCTTAATATCAGGTTTACGTCGTTTGTTAGAACGTAGTTGAGTACTTGGGTTTGACACCCCGATTGGACTAAATGTTTGTGTGTTCTTCAAATATTTGTTTCCGAGTTGGGCTCTTATCTATGTATAATATGTATGTATTGACAAAATAAAATATATAAGTAATATGTCAGTCAAACTAGCTATTATATAACAAGTTCTGTTTAGTTTGAAACTAGATGGCGTTGTGTGTCTGATGTTTGAAAATATTATCATTACAATTTTCTGTTATACTGATATAATATAGCTCCGTTTTCTGTCAAACTAAAAAAAATATTTCGTAAATAGAGATAAGCTTGTTCAAACGTTACTCTATCCGTCAGATTAACATATTTAAATCTTTTGAGGAAGGTAATAGGGTATGTACACGCTATGCTCCTAAATCTGAAGCAATTAACATGAAAGAGGGTGAAAACGGGGAACGGCTAGTGTTATTTGACCAATATAAGAAAAAATTAGTCCTAATAAGATATTTTATATTATGACAAGTGTACAGAAAACCTTTTACCTAAGTCAAAAATAAGAAATCAATTTTGTATTACACAAATGACCCTTGGACGTGAAACTGCGACTAACAGCTGGTATAATTAACATCACTTAAGCTAACTTAATAATCAACCATATAGCACAAAATATTGTATGTAAGTAGTAAAAGGTAATTAGGCACGTACAGTGGCAGTCGATTCCAAATATTTTGTTTTAAGAGTTACACTTGTGAATTTTTAGGGAAATAGTTGTCTATGGTTGGTAAGAGACACTTACCTCTAGTACCCCGTCTGCCCTCCTTTACCAAAAAATAAAATAATAAAGTTAAAAAAAAACTAAAAACATGCTTACAAACTAACGTACATTTGAAGCTAATAAAAACGTGTTAAAAAGAACTTGTCATATTTCTAAAGTCTCATAGCTATTAATCTTTTAATTGTATGTTTCTTTTTATATAACAGTAACACAGCAATTAGGATTGCAGATGCAGGTACCAGAAAATAAATGCGAACTTTTCATTTATTCTTATAATAAGTTTATTTATCAATAAATAAGATGAGTAATACTATATCTGTTTAATCTTTTTTTATAACAATTTCGTTCACACATATTTTAAAAACTAATATTCTTCCTGCACAAGTCTTTGTCACAAATAAAATTCATTAACTTCACGTAATTTTAGTCTTGTTTGTAGTAATTACAAAATTTTTTCGTGTCTGTAATTGTCATGAATACTGTAACAATCGCTCGCACAGAATTATACTGCAATGTTATTGCAAACTCGCACCAATATATATAAAGGTAGAAAGATCCATCGTTTCTTTAGTGCCAAAGAAATCGCATGCTTTATTTGACAAGTCAAACCCTTTTAAGTATACGGCTTGCAACACCCGTAAGTCCTATTAGTGTCTTGCGTACCTCCTTGTCAGTAAAGATCCTAATGTACCTGCCACTTTTTTAGACGGCTGTTTTAGCCATATTAAAAAAAACATTGCACCATAGTTAAGGAGTTTTGGCGGCAAAATAGGAACTAGTATTTTAAATTTCAAAATTATTGTTCTCAATGTATCTTGACATTACTAGCAACTGTAAAAATAAATATTTATGCCTTTTCTAAATAGCGATGATGTTTAGGAATTTTAGTTTTTCAATAACTTTTGTGATCTGAGTAAATATAAAATATTTGAAACATTACCTAGTAATAACAACAAATATTCCTCAGTATACGCGCAAAACAAATTTAATCAATATGAATAAAAACAGCTATATTATATATGTATAGTATAGGTGTTTTTTGTTCAACAAAAAAAAAATAACATTACAACTTTTTAAATTATGTTGACACACTATTACATTTGTATTTGTATCACTTTGTTGTAGCCTCATTAATGGTATTTAAATTGATCTCTCTCTGGCCATGTCAGATAATCATCCCATCAGATCATGAGAGTGAGGGAACAGAGTACACTTGTGTTTAAGCACACTCTTCTTTACTATATATTCTTCTTTTCTTGCGTAGTTGTCTAGTCTTCGCTGAAACTCACTATTATCATAACATATTTTTAGTCAAGTATGTCAGAGTCTACCTATGGCAATACTCTGACAAACTCTTGTTTCTGATATTTACTTGACTGCTACCAAGTCGGGTCACATCTTAAGATATGATCCTTTATATAAATTATAAGAACAATTTAAATTATTGCTGATATTTACTTTGTAAATAAATAAGGTCTAGTTTAACAGATATATAATCTAACACTATGTATCCACTATATTTCAAAAGTTCAAATTCTTATCGAAACTTTGCATTTCATATTTAGCAATTACATTACACACTTCCATCTTCACTTTAGGTATTAAATTAGGTTGTAATTTCTTCACACTTGCTGCCATACTTCTGAAAAACACATCAATTTCATTTGTATTTTCTTTCAATATCTTTTCAATCAGTTTATCAATAGTTTTTGATCTCTGTTCAGGCATTTTTTGATCTTCAACATACTGTACTATTTTGGGTCCGTTTACTAGTATCGGTTTAGGTAATATTTTTATTGGCGGTACATTTTTTGGCACTGGAATCGTTTTCTTTCGGCCTGAATTTTTTCTGCTAATTTTTTTTGGTGGTTCATTACTGACTTCTAGTTTTGGCACTAACTTGATGAATGGCTTTAGAGGTTCTTGTGGTCCGTCCACTACAGTGATCTGAAAATTATAATGGTAATATTTAAGTTGTAGAACCACGAAATACTGAACAAGAAACAATGAAACTCCAATGTGATGTGACAGCTTTAATTTCATCTACACAGATAGCAATGACTAATATCATTGTACAATTCTTTGTATCATCCAGACTGTCAAATTTTAAAGTAGTCAGTGTCACACAGGTGTGATTGAAGTTCTTTCTATCACCGTCACATAATTCAGAACTATATTTTTTATAGATTGTCAATGTATAAATATTGTGACAGTTTGGTATTTGGATTTATACCCAGTGAAGGTAGAATTGACATTTATTGTCATCATCTCGGCCAAGAGACACCCACAGGTGGACATAGACCTTCTCCAAGGTACTCTACAACAGATGACGGTAGTCCGTTGACCAGGTGAAGGTCGCGGGAAGCTGTTGGATCAAGTGGCATGGGACCAGTTGTGGAGAACCTTGACATCTATAAATTATCTTGATAAATACAGCCTCACTATGATTTCTTGTATTTGCTAATTCAGAGCAATAAAAAAACATTTCTATGAACTACCTACATATATATTTACTATACGTTCTTTATGCTGTTTGTTTGTTTTCATGTTGTGTAAAAATGAAATAAAGTAAAATACATAATGAAATCACATACTAACCTCATAATACTCTTGATTATCAGTAATGACATGCTGCTCAGTACCAATTATTGTTTCTTCCTGTGACATTTCCTCTACAGTGGTTTCTACCACTGAATTATCTTCAGTACCATCCAGGGAGGTTCCATCTAAGAACTGGAGTTTCTCAAAAATGCCCACTTTTGTCTTGTGCATGGTGCCAACACGTTTGCTCCTCATATAGCCATCACGGAGGCCTCGCCAGCGCTTCTTGCATTCCTCAACTGTAACCGTTTAAAAGTTGGATAGTTATTTTTTATGTAAATAAGTTCTACCCTTAAATGTTCTATATTGTGAACCAGTAGAACACCAGCATGATATAGTAGACCAAAACCTCCTTTTGCAGGAGATATCTATGTCCAGCTGCAGGCTAATAAAGGCGTGTGACGATAACAAGGTGGTATTTTATATTAATTTAATGCAGTTGGTTTCATTGTTACCAGTTTTAAGTAGTAAGTAGGTTAGTATGTTTCTGATTCATATTCATATTTGATTTCATTAATGTACAAACCTTATGCAATTCAAACAAATATCTTCAAATATTTGTTCATTATGAGTATTTTGACAGTAAAAAGTAAGATAACTTTATATAAATGAGCCTAATTCACTGTCCCTACACGTTGTACAAAGGTATTTTGAATATGGCTTTGAATGTGTAATCCCAATAAATAAACTGTTATCAGTTATGAACCAGTAGCCAATTAGATATAAGGTCAAATCACGCCTTTTATTGGTTGTGTATGTGTTAACGAATGACAACAATAAACAGCTGATTTCAAATTTCGATGTCTAAAAATACTATCTTCTATAATGCAATAAATTTGTACGGGTGAATGAGCAGGCACACCCAAAATAGATGGTTTCACGGTACCATTTTAGACTCTAACAACCCCATGAATAGCAGATGTTTCATGTAAAATTATTTGCGGTAGTGAATTGAATTTTATACTAATTCGGTCCTGCAGTTGTCAATTGCAGCACAACAAGTTCACACAAAATGCACTGAACGATACAATCTTACCTGGTTTCGATAGTTGTTGTGCTATTTCTTGCCATGTGGATTCTCTTGCTAATATATTTTTCCTCGAAGGATCCAAGACATTGTACAAATAGGTATGCGGTTCCACTAATTCTGCAAGCTTTTCGTCTTCCTCCGTTGACCATCCAACGGCGTTCAGAGGCATCTCCAACCGTCTGTTTTCGCCTGCGTCACAATGTCAAAACAAAATGTCCGCTGCCTATCAGGAACGAAAATAAACGCGCTGCGCAGCACGACGTCACAACTGAACGATGTTTCTCTTTTGTTTGCATGTTCCATCGTTTTTATTGGATGTTAAAATAGCTTACATATAACTTGTCTAAAGCGCCATCTACCATCAGATAGCATCACCGCTTAAGTCTTTGGTTTGCTTACTAGTTTTAGATGTGACATACTAGATGGCGTTAACACGTAAAATTTAAAAACATGTAATTAAATCTTCAGCATTCTTTTTATTCAAGAAGTTTGTAGAAGTCCTCAATTACATTCACTCGCACCTCAATTCCATTCGAAATAGGCAAAGATGATAGTACGTAATTGTCCAGCCTCATCGACAAGTACAAGTTACAAATGCTTCTGACGAAGATTTTTTGAGTGCATTGACGAATCGGATGTTTTTTGTTTAAATGACAAACAACATCATTTCTCTCACAAGATATAGGCATTAATTTACTTAACCACCATGCCCGTAGCTCAGTTGGCTAAATTGAACGCCAAGTGTTTGACCAAAAATGCAAGGCTTATTTTATTTAAATATTTTAATTTTATTTATCATGTTCACGACGTATGTGCGTATACGTTATGTATGTATGACACTTTTAACTGTGGATTTAAAAAAGTATGTTTTTAAGACGAGCTCCTACGCCATCGGCTTATTACGATGTCTTTAAGTCTGTGATAGCTTTACAAAAATAATCTACAACCATGGAACTTTTGAGCTATATCTGGAATGCTAGTTTTGAAATACACATCAAAAATGGCCAACGAATATTTTAAGTGTCGGTCACCATACTGAATTGTGTGCATTTGCAATGAGTATGGTGAGCAAAACCCTTAGATTCTATTCATGCTGACCATTAAGTAGAGTGGAGTCACTTTGCCAGGTTCTTAGTATAGAAAATTTTTAGAATTCTGAATATGTAACAAGTGTAAGCAAATGCTTTGAAAGCTTCCACATACTACTTTGCCGCATTAGTTACTAAGTTCAAAAACTTACTCATTATGTATTAGTACCTGGAAACCGACCATTGCTCGGTATTATTTTGGTAAATCTACCAGATAGTCGATTCGCAATTTACAAATTCCTTTTGTTGCCATCCCTAATTTTGTCACATAGAAAAGTGTCATAGAAATCTACTGAAGTATTTAGCTTTTGCGTTGCTGTGTCGGTACAGCAGCATTTACCTTCATATCCGTATGACATTGTAGCAGTTTTTAAAAATGCAACCTAGCTAGATCAATTTATCGCCGCGATACCTCCCGCGTACTAAATTTCATGAAAATCGATGAAGCCGTTTCCGAGATTCAGATTATATCTATACAAGAATTGCTCGTTTGAAGGTATTAGATAGATTATTGCGGACTACTCCAGACTGGAATCGCTAGCGCTCTGTTCAGACCTTCGATCAGCAATGTTAGGCTGACAGTACTTAATAGGTAGGTAGGTCTAGGTAACTTAAGATTGTCACTAGATTTATATGTCTGTTTATAAGAATTAACGCACTCACGATGGCTATTAATCACATCTAAAATAACTGACGTGTCGTCTAGGCTGCAGTAGCCGTGGACTCATGTGCTATAATTTAAAAAGATAGTATAGGAAACATCGACAGATAAAGATCCTTACTTTCAACAGTTAAAGGTAAAGTATTTGTCTACATCCACACATACTGTTGACTAATAAAATATATTTGATACCTATGAAATCGTTTTTTTTTTCAGGACATATGTTAAAAATATGTATTTTTCTAACTAGCTAGGGGAAATTTCATCCCCTTACATCCCCCCTCGTAACGCCCATGTTTAGATTTTAATAAAAATCTTTCACCTTTCACTGTTATCAACAAGCTTCGAATTTCTCTTATCATTTTAAGTTCAAAAATCTTAAGTATGTGTAATCTCTGGGTTGTTTGACGTGTGCATTATACACGCCATAGATAAGATATGGTGTATTCGAGATACGGCTTATAGAGTAATTATTAATGATACGGAACTTTTGAATGTTAATTTAAAAACGTAAGTTTTCAAGACGAGTTCCTATGCCAGTGGTTTATTTCGATTGCTTTAATTCTTTGATCACTTTACAAATTGAATTTTTGAGATATATCGAAGATACTAATTTTGAAATACCGATGCATCAAAAATGGTCGGTAAATATTTTTATAAAATGAAATGTAATGCCAAAACTATCTTTACTCTACGGATGGATTAATAAATATAACGTTCTCAAAATGGCGCACAGTTAGATATTAAATAAATTAAAAAGAAAAAATCTCTCTAACATAAGCTTTTATTTGAACGTGCTGAAGTGAAAAAAACGTTTTATTGAAAACTTTTACAATCGACTGATAATGTCGTTACACAATTTATATGATACAAACATTTGTCGCACTTGATTATTTACTTTAACATTACTTAAGTAGTTTGAATATTTTAAAATGAAAATTAATAAAATCGAATGATTTAATTTAGTTGCTTATGTATGTTATATAGGTAAATCTATTTAATAAATATATAAATAATCTCGCATATCTAACACACGGCTGTCTGATTCCAAATTAGGCAGAGCCTGTGCTATGGTAACCAGACATATAATAATCGTGCTCATCACACAAATATTTGTCCTAGCTGGAAATCGAACCTACGACTATTACGGCGTAGTCGTCTGGGTCACTAACTACTAGAAACCTGTCACTTAATTGTGTAAAGGCAATATAAGTTGATAGTAAAAGTTGTTAAGGAAAAAATAATTTTTTTAACGCATTTAAGTAAAAGCTTGTTATTAAATAAATATTTTTACTTTTTAGTTGCCGTGAGACAAGTTTTCAGTCTGTTCATCATGGAATTGATATTCATAACTAACGGAACGAACTTATTTTCTCAAATCTGATGGTTTTGCATATAGATATTATCTAGGGTTAAAGTACTCATAAAGACGAATCAAAAAGCTCAAACTCGAAGTTGTTACATCGTGTTATTACTTAGATCCTATGACCACCTTCTACATTCATCATCAAATACTATCATCAAGACTAAAGTACTCGTCAAGAAATTGTCTCGTTTTAAGTCGGACTTTCAACCGGACCGGTTGCGGGAAGCCGCTGGATGCGGGCGACACGGGACCGGCTGTTGTGGAAAACCTTGTGGATGGCCTACGTCCAACAATGGACGTCTTTTGGATGAGATGATGGTGATGATGATGAAACCGGATTTTGTTATAACCATCTTCAGCTCCATTATTAGACTCTGGATACCATTTAAAGACAAAGTACGCGTCAAGACAAATCATACGAGATTAAACTGGATTGGTTTCGTTTTATAACTGAGTTCCTATGGCCACCTACCAGCTCCGTCATCAGATCAGGTTTATGTCATCATAATATTATATTGTCACGCGATCAACATTTAGTCACAATCGGTTAATATATCTGCTTTAGAATTGAGTTACAAGATTGTAACCGAACAAACATAGTTACGTACATACATATACACTGTAAGTAAAATAAAAGTGTGTAAATTAAAGTTTTAAGTAACGTAACAATCGAATAGAATAAAAAATCTACAAATTTCTATGCTTTTCAGACAACCTATTATTATTAATATATTATACTTATTCAACTAAATGATTTACATGATACCAATAATATCAATTAATAATATCAGAATTGTCAGACGTTCCAAAAGACGAAGGCTTCCACTCTATTGTATGCCCAGATCGCAACTTTTTTCGTACCTTATTGACTCAAGGGTGACAGTTATCGTTGTAAGTTTGTGAGCAATGGAATGCTCGTGGGGTCAGGCGTCAAGGCGAGGAACGACACCTCTTTTCATTTTTACCCCTTTGCCCTCGCTAACCACCGCACCGTGCAAAGTTCGAGAAAGGGAACAATAGCGGTTTCAAGTTGGTACTCATCTACTTACACACAGGGTTAATGGTCGTAAAAATATTGCTTTAATATCAAGCATCAAAATCGGTTAATGTAATTTTATGTCTGTTTTTTTAATAGATATATCACCCCTGGCTAAAAAAGCACTAAAATATGTGCGCTTGTTTTATTTGTAAACCGGTGGCCTATTGATGTAGGAGTGACAGTTTTCGTGGTAACTGTGTGAGCCTTACACTGCGACGATGACTGTCATGCCTTTTATATCCCCAAGCGGGTAGTGAAAAAGCATTTTACTAACCCCATAAGTAACTATACTGCATTGTCTGCTTACACAATAAATATGGTGACCACAACTCTTGGATTCTATTCATACTTTCTGCCAGTTCTTACAACAACAAAAGAAGTGTACTAAATGACTAATACTAAAGTCTTCGTTTCCTTTTGTTTTTCTAAAGTCCGAAATTTCCGTATTCGGCATACTAATATTTAGTATGATGCGTGTTTTATTTTGTTCCGATACCTAAAATAAAACTACATCCTCGTTTGTAAAAGATATAAGTAAATTATTCCTTAATGGATTTACTGGCTGGAAGTTGCAGCATCGTGTTACGGAATACGCGTTTGATCTTAATGAATATAAATCTTAGTAGAAAACTTAATAAATGAAGCAATACAGAGGGAATCGTGGATACGCACGGTACATAAATTTCTTAGGAAACGGGAAATATTGATTACTAATTAAAATAATTAGTTAAATTAGTTTCATTCTTGATAAATCTAGAATCTCAATTGTCACTTATTTTCTGAAAGATTTAATAGTTATTGCAAATTGATATCGAACTTTTTTAAAAAACTGCAAACTTTGAAAATGGAAAACACTTTTGGTTTATTTTTTTATTTTTTTAAAGACTACACCCGCACTAGCACTACATTCTATGGCGCAGGGGATTCTACAAACATACAAGAAAAGGACAAAAAGAACACCCAGATTCAGAACAACAATTTGTGGATCACACAAAGTGTTGTCCCATGTGGGGTTTGAACCCACAACACTCAGCGCAGTAGACTGGGTGTTAACTGGGTCTTATTTACTTTTACAGTACCGTTTACTTTTTAAAATCTCACTTCATCTTATATTTTTACCAATTTTACCTGCAATTTACCCAATGTGTAAACAAATGATTTTATCTGGATTCCGTTATAACTGGCCACCTACTTGACACTAAACTGTCCTCAAATTGTGATCGGTTTGGAAACAGGACAGTGGATTTAAACCGGTAAAATTTTGTAAGGACAGTAGTAGTAAGGATGTTAAAAAATACTGCAAGTAACCGATAGGATATAGTATTGAGAAATATCAGTATGTCCCGTTTGTCTACTACTTCAAAAGGCATGTAGAAAACTGACATAAAAACACCAATTTAAAGAAATCTTTTAAAAATATTTTATTATTTATCTACGTAAAAATTTACGACTTATTAAATATACGACTAATTAAAATAATTAAAGTTATAAAATATTGTTTTTTTTTTAATATTCGCATTTCTGAAGACATCTCACTGCGTTGTAGTCACATCGTCCCGCAGGGACGCATGAAGGCTAGATCGGGGCGGTTTGCCTCCTGCCAGCGGTCTCTGATTTCACTGCTCCTGAAATGGGGCATGTCCTAGGGCAATCGTCTTGTGTTTCGGGGGGACTGTTGCGCTCTTCACTCGTCCCCAGCGTCAGTCCGAGCCGGGTGGTACCTCAAGCGATACTGATGACATCTGAGAAGCTGATTATTATTTTATACACTAACTATTCCTTAAGAGCTCCTAGTACGAGTTTGTTTCACATTAATTCGCTCTTGACGGTAAGCGCGTTTGGCATTGTAATTGGTGAAGATTTTAGCGCAGACCAATCACAACGCCGGACGCGATCACCGTGACGATCGCGTAGATGAGAAATAAACTTCACTAGGCCGTCAGATATATATCAAATGTGTTTTACTACTTACTAGTAGCAACACTTTTGTTGTGTTAGTAAAATTTTGAATGTAAAACTTGTCACGCACCGCATACGGATATAAAACGTGGGGTGAGTATCCGATGAAGTGTACATCCTGTTGGTTATTAGCTTATACAGCGTGTTTAATTATATACTTTAGGCAATTAAAATTGATAAAGTGAAGTATTGACTGGAACAACCCTGGTAATTATTTAAAATTATGCTTAAATAATCGATTTCGTGTATGCCGATTTACCTGCAAGTCTAAAAGATATTTTAGTTAAATAAAAGTAATTTTAAAATAATATATTAATAATAATTTAAGGAATATCACATTATCTCATACATGGCCGTCTGGTCCAAAACTAGGCAGAGATTGTATTATTAAAACCACACTACTGACACTAATGTATTAATAACATGCGTACTTATTGATAAACTCCACCCACACACAATAATAACGGACGTGCACATTACACAGTTACTGATTCTGATTTGATATCGAATCTACATCCAGCAGTCAAGATCACAAACTACTAGAACTGACAATGTACCCCAAAAAAAAACAAAATTGTCGATATATTTTAGTATTATCGTTATATTTTGATATTCTTAGCTATATACTCATTGTTGAAACATTTAAGTGGTATAACATTGAAAGGAACCAGAATTACATAACCACTAAACACACAAGCCAGTCTCAAGCTATCCTTTTTAAAAGAATTATACAATTTTAACCTCTTCGAAAGGCTATAACAGTCCACTGCTGGACGTAAGCCTCTCTTTAGAAAAGGAATTTTTGCCTACTATATCTCTTCGACCAAACGAATTGGGTCTATGTCAAGTTTCCCCTCTCTTTGCTCGGCTCTTACGTCATCCACGAGATGACACTCTGTTATTCCTAATTTGTGCTCATCCTGTAGAATTCATTACTCAGTACGAATGTCCACTACTAATTTGTTACTGGAAGTTAAATTCATTATTTATTATTTAATATGTAATTAATTACTTATACGAGTGTAGGAAATGAAATTTTGAAAGTGCATATAAATAATTTGGTGTGTGAACTTTGATAGCTAATAAGAAATATGTTTAGCGACGACCAATTTGGCAGCTGCGATTAATGTCTGATACGAATTAAATTAAGACGTTTTCGACCTTGGCAAGTATAGAGAAACGTGATAATTATCTATTATTAATGTTATGTAAAGACAAATAATAATAAATGTATAATTTAAATGTGTATTTCTTATTTTTTATATATTTAAAAATATAATGAATATGTGTATATAATGAAATAAAGAAAATAGTTATAAATATTTCGGACATTTAACACGACGTCGTCCAGTTTCAAACTAAGCAGAGATACATATTATACATAGAAAACACTCAAACTTCGAAACAAATATTTGCTGATAATATAAACATTTGATCCGACCCGAGAATCGAACCCAAGACCTCAAGTATAGCAGTCGCATTCGCTACCGCTGTGCCACCGAGGAAGTTGAAGATGTCGATTGTTGGAGAAGAAAAACAGAATAAGTCAATATTTTATAGCTTTAATTAGAATAATGCTATTCTTTTCCTCATAAAGACAACTATGGCTCTAGGAATATTCTGGTGTCACGGGGGACATACAAAAATACATAAAGCGGACACAAAAAACACCCAAATTTAGTGCAACAATTTGTGCATCACACGCAATTTTGTCCCATGTGAGGTTGCAACCCACAACATTCAGGGCAGTAGAAAGCGGCGAAGTGACTGAAACCAATGCCCTACCCGTCCAGTAAGGTAAAAAACGACGAATTTGAATTCCAAAAGTTGATTTCTGATATTTCATTATTTAAACATTTATGCTAAAATCTTTAATTACTGAATAATATTTGGTGTTAATTAATAAAGTTGCTGATTAATTTTTTGCTGTTGGAATGAGTTGGCATTTAATTAAAATATCTTAATTTTCCTACATCTAAACAAGTTTGTTGTTTGAAACTTGCTTACCCCTCATGCCGCACTTTTTATTTTTTCAGATTTTGAATTCAGAATTCAGGATAAAAAAAACCTTATATGTTATCCTGTAACGTAAAGTCAATAAAACACTTAACTTTTAAATGGTTTTGCGTAATTGCGGTAACTATTTTTGTAGATGCCAATAAATTATTTACTTTACATATCTTACAGGAACTAAGTTTTCAGTGTACTCGTACCTTGTAAATAAAGCCAAGTAAATAGTGGCACGTATTGTATTTATTAATTATAAAATGCACCAAGGTCAGGTAATAAAGGCTGATGTAAAAATACCGTAAAATAAGATTTTCGTATCTTTCAAAAAGTTAGTATCGACTATATCCAGACTTAATTAGTCGAGTTCAAATCTCCTATATTTTGCAAAATTCTCTTCAGACTTCTACAACGTTCGTCATTTGGAATTGTGGAATATTCCCATTGCCGATTCAGTTTCTTATTCTCCCATTGTTTTATTTTAAGTCCTATGTTCTATACTCTAAATCAGTGTTTATGTCTAAACAGCCATGCTAAAGTCTCAATAACCAATGATGCCGCAACAAAGTCGTCCATGTCGATACAAAGAATTCACACCTGTGCCCTCAATTTTATACATATATTTATAAATACAATAAAACACAAGCCATAATTACGTATGTATCATTACATAACAAGAACTGACTTCATTCAATAAAAGCCTTATCTACCTAGGTATACGATATTTGTCTTAGATACCGAAGATACAATCCGCCTAAATGCTAAGCGTCTAAAGTACTCTAAACAGTTAAAATCTGCGCCGCGGCTGTTGCGCACGCGCCGTTCGTCGCGACAACCAACCGTTACGAAATACGAACTTGGAATTCTCAGTTCAAATTTTGAAGTTTTCAAATTTGGTTTAGTGATGTACATGTTATTTTATGGAATTTTATCGACTGTGTATAATATAAATTAGTTATTGTTTTGTGTATTGTGATAATATGTTTTAGTCAGTGTGTATTTATGATCAGTGTATATGTAAATCGGCGTGACAAATCTGTCGCAAGAATTCAAAGGGTACCGGAGTCTTTGGCATGACAGAATTTGTCAGCTTGACAGATGTTGCGATGTCAGCTTCACGCTCATGTGACAAAAACGCGTTTTGACGTCGTAATCTAACCCTTTCGAGTCTTGGTTAATTGATTAAGTAATGGGCGGGTTTAAAACTCGATGCGTAACTCTGATGGCGTATGTTAGAAATTGCTGTAAGAACTATTATTATAGTCATATAAATGTGATAACATAATTTACGACCGCTTAATATAGGGTTTTTAAATTTTAAACTGCTTGTTATATGGTTGTCATCGTTTACGGTGATAGATAAGTGTTTTGCCTCTAGCGTTGGAAATCTAAGTGTGTAAATAGTATAATAATAGCCTCTAATATAAATAACCTTTTATATTAAACACTAGAGTACGCCTGTGTATACCCGCGGGGGTTTCATTTAAACCTAAAAGTATTTTATATGCATACCTTGGGATTATTAAGGTCACGTTTGTGAATATTCATAATATTTTTACTTCCTTGCCTCGGATGTTATAGAAAATGTTCTGTGTGGAAGTTCAAACATATTTTTAAATCCTAAGATGTCAAAAATAATACGACAACATAAACGATTATGGATTAGTGATTGTTATACTTATTACGTATAAATCGATTCGCGTAGATAGAATTTATTGGCCTTGAATTTTGACACAATTTATGAATGGTAGTGGTGATTTTGTTTATAATAAAATAAAAATTTTAGAAGGAAAATATTTGTCTACGGAGATTTATTACTACAACAAGTAGGCCGTCGTGTGCAGCTAATTTGCAGACAAAATAAATAAGGATTGGTGTCTAGTTTTTGCTGGAGTACATAGGAGTTTGCTTTTAACTGAGAATATGGAAATTGTTAATACATTACTATGGATCCTGTTTTATCTTCTTGAATCGCGAACAGTTCTATAATATAATTTGCTCTAGCAAAAATATCTAACGCTTGTACTCTAAAGGTTGGAAATGGTCACAATTTGCCAGCTATAATTAATGCTAAAAAACATTCGATTACAATGAGCTTGCACCCTACAGATAACCTATAATTAACTACACGGTTGACTTAGTGGTTTAAGCTGTCGCCACGCCGCTCTCTACTTCGCTGAGTGTTGCAAGTTTAAACCACACATGGGATAACACTTTGTGTGATCCACAAATTGTTGTTCTGAGTCTGGGTGAGCTGTGTGTCCGTTTCATGTATGTTTGTAAAGTCCTCCGCGACACAGGATATATTACAAATGCGGGAGCTGTCTTTTTTTAAAAAAAAGCAATAAAAAAAATTGAGGCATTTTCGGTAAAAACTTTTGACGTTCGAAATATAAATGAGAACATGACGCGTATTGCTTACGAACACGATATGTCAAACGCTCAGATCTTAGATTAGATTCGTTTTTCATATTAACGACATATAACGAGTTAAAATCCACAATTAACCAAGATTAATGTTAATTAAAATAATACTTAATATCCGTTTACTCAATATCAATAGAAAGTAACTAATGTTTTTATACACTGATTAACGTTTGTACGTAGGCGTCATCGGCAGAACCTTGTAAACGAAATGGGTAAATAATTTATCGGTCGATGGTATATCATGTCGAATGAATACTTTGAATAGCTTATGTAAAATAGATGATGTCCATTGATGTTACCTTAAATATTGTTGTGATGAATCTAGAAAACAGTGTACAGACTTATTTGTTATCTGGTTAAACCTTAAAATTTTTTTTTTTTTCTGATATTTTAAAAACCTGAAACAACTTTTGAAAATCCTTTACCAAACACGAAAATGATTCAAATTTTCAAGCTAATTTTTTTTGATTTTTTTTTATTTTATGTTACAATCGCACCCTAACCAAAAATTTATAAAAGTTAAGGTAAGGTAGGTAACTTGTAAACTTAAAGAGTAATTTAAAACAACTAAATATTTATTTTAATATGTTAGTTTCACTTTATGTTAAAGGGGTTGAGTTGAGTTTCTAGATAGTTGACGATAGTATCAAAGAGGGAAATACTCTCAGCACCTGTCCCTCTTTCCTTTACCGCTTCCACTAAATTCGTGCCTTTAACCTCTGCCTTGTCACAACCCGAGCACAAAAGAAATTAACCCGGCCATTTTATAATGCTATTACAACATTATGAATAATTCGAAATAATTTTAGACTTAAGACTAAGCACTGAACGTCAACTTGACACATATTTATGGGAAGACGACATAATAAATCTGTAAGTAGGACATCGGACTGAAGTCTTAGTATGTTACTGTCCGGCTATAAAAGGGATGTGGAAATAGGGTTGGCAATTAGCTATACATATAAAATTATTTCCTCTAACTGATGTAGAGCCTAATCGATGTAGAGCCTAAACCGCTAAGGCTTAAATCTTGAAATGGCAGTTGATAGTTTATTTTATCTTGTAAGCACTCGTACTCATTCAGAAAAGAGTTTTGGAAACTTTTTTCTAAAAAGATAAAATATGAGATTAAGTTGTATAGAAGTACGTCCGTACCGTTCCGTCGTACTTCTATACAACTTTATCTCATATTTTATCTTTCTTTGAAAATGACGTCATTTTCAAAGAAAGAAGCACGAAATAAGAAAATATTACGCGAGCGCTTCTGTGAGCTATAGATATGAGACTATGTGCTACTACTAGAAAGTCAGAGTTAAAGCAACATTATGCTTTAATTTTGTGGCATTTGAGTTTTCTTCCATAAACACGAGTGTACAGTCAACTAAACTGTTCTATAGATATATATTTTCCTCGTCAGTTTTGTTCTCATTTCTCATCGATGTAACTACAATATGCTACAGCAAAACGTGGCAGAGTACAGATAGTAATTGATAAATATTATTACAAAATCGATATCGACCACCATCCATGCGGAAACCCGCATCCTATATGATAATCACACGCAGTGAGATGCATCGATAGTGTAAACCTATCATATATCTGTTTTTATCTTATAATCTTATATTTGAAATTCCCTTGTGTGTGTGTTCATGATTATACTTCTAATGTGGTAATCGCATCGGTTCATACGACTTAACTTACTATTTCTGTGAAGTAAGAATTTCCACACCATTTTTATTTTTATTCTTAGTATATTTCTTTTATACTTTACGATGTTATAGAGGTCCAAAGTTTTCTAGCGTGAATATTGAGAATCTGTAGTAGTAGTGTAGTAGTCATAGTCGTCTTTTGATTCTGCTCTGCTTTGCTGAAGTGACATTCTATAAATGTAAACGAATCACATCTCTCGACGCTAAGTCACGAGGTCAAAACAAAATGTTAGGCGATAATACAAGAGAATAGAGGCGTCAGCGATTGTAGAAAAAGAATTTGCGCGAAACACTTGCATCCTGGCTAACGGAGCTGATAGATTTTCGTAATTAATTTATGTGAATACTGTATTTTACGATAACACAATTTATAAGCTACTTTTTACTTTTCTTTCTGTTTCAGAGTATTTTTCATTATAATTCCTTTGTCGTGTGTTACATCCTTAATAAAGGACATAAGAGTAACTGTCGGAACTATTTTCGTATGTTCGTGGACACGGCAAGGAAGCCGCGTGCCGAACGAATGTTTCTCTCCATTACTTTATTTTTATATCAAATACATTTTGTTCTGGTTAAGCAGGATGCCGTGAATGTTTCAGTTGAAAATATTCCTCTTAATTCTTTTATTACTTTGTTCTTCAAAACTGAAGCTAATACTATGTTTTCATTTGTGGTTCATTCGTGCGTTTATGGTTTTCCTTTAAGAGGAATTATTTTTGTGTCCAGAAGCAACAGAGATGTGAAAATGGTTTAACTAAATTACTCTTAGTCGATATGTTATTTGTCAATTGAGATGTAAAAGATAATTCGGAGCTATCGAGACAGCTTAACGTATAGAACAGCATCGTGTGATCAACAGATTATATTTATTAATGTGTTTACATTAACTAGCACATTGGCTTCAATCTCTTTTCTCTTGCCTGATAAAAGAGTAATTAATGTTTCTGTGATAGTATACAGTATTTAGAATTTATATTTGTTTCAAGTAAGAAACCAGTACCAGATCATCATCGTTAACGGCCTTTAACAGTCCACTGCTAGATATAGGCCTTTCCTTAGAAAGGAGGCTTTGGTCTATTATGCCATAGACGATGATACATAAATTTTACTTTTTTTTGACGTGATGTTTTCTTGCGTAATTTGCTTCGTTAGTCGCCGCTAACGATACCTATGGGATGAATAGGGGTGGTGAAACACCATATGCGACAACAACAGTACTAAATATCGCACTCTTTCTTAAGCAATTTACTATGATTGATTTAGTTTTAAGTAGTCTGCGTTAGTCTTTTGTATGGCTGGTAGTATAATATTATATCAGTAGTTACATCATAAAATATTTTATTATTTTCTTCGATTTTTTTTAATTTTAATTGTTAAATTTATTTTTTGTCATATATCTTGATAATAATGTATATATTTTACTTGTAATGTAGTCCCGCCAATCAAAGTATAAACCAAGTATTATACAGCCTATTTATTACGGTCGGTGACAATACTCTTTGACCTACGCAGCATTGTCATAAAATTAATCAGTTTATTAGACTGTGGACACGTTTAACATAAATCCTTGTTATTGCTCCTTGAATCCGTCAACAATTCACTTGGTTTTAAATGACAATCAGTCTCCATAGCCATTAAATACTAGGAATATAATAATAACTCCGTCAGAACAGGATCACATTCTTGCAAATAGAATTGACTATTGCTGAAAAGCCTAAACTAGTCGAAAAATAATAATCTATCTGTATCTATAAGAGAAGAAACTGACACACTAGTCCACTGATTGATCGATCAATAAAATGAAATTGTCTTTAAAAAAAGATGACTTATGTGGTCATTAAGAAAGGATTTAAAAAAGTTCCACCCTTAAGGGTGCTTGATGGAGGTTAGAGCTTATACAAAACTAAATTATTTTTGGTGGTAGCGTTTTTAAACTTACGGCAAATACTCGTTGAAAAAAAAAAACAATGAGGTGGTAAATTATTGCGTTGTCGCTGCCACTGCCTATGTACGAATAGTCGACGAGGTACGAAGGTGAGAGGTGCGTAAATATCAGCCCTAATAAAATGTGTTGAACAGTTTAAATGTTACACAAGCAAATATTGTACGGCTATGAAGCCGGGGCGGAAGGTTTGTTGGTGATAAAATCCACGACCAATACAAGACTGACATGATCATGCTGTGTGTGTTGTTGTTATTCAGACTAAGTTACATTGGTTAGTCTGCATAAACATAGTCCATAATCTGCACTAGCAAACGGCTTAGGTTACGCATGCAATAAATGGAATTGCATATGGTACGGCAGAATAAACGATACTTATGCGCTGATAACTCTGACATAATGTATGTTATATATTATTCAAATACAAGTTGTTTTAAGCGATTTCGTTCGCGTTAGTTCACTTCGTTCATGTTAAAATTGATTAACACGGTATATGCATAATTTAAAGACAGTCTGTTGAGTTACCTGATCTGATCAGTGATTACTTACTAAATTGTTTAAAATTGATAATGTGTGTGTGTAAATTGAACAGTGATTGCTTATACCCGCGGCAGTGTATGTCAGCTATCGCGGTAAAGAGTAGCCTATATCGTTCTTCAAGAATCAAAGTATCTCCATGCCAAATTTCATTAAAACAGTGAAACAGTTTCGCAGTAAAAGCGTAACAGAATGACAGAGTTATGTTAGTTATAGATTTAGCAAGAAAAATTAATTGATATCTATCATTTGACGCGCATATACAAAATCTTTTTGTCCACAACCTGTGTGACTCCAAAATCTCTATCTTGTTCCTGAACAACTAGTGAGGATAGGCTCATAACTTTGCCTGTCTCTCATGTCTGTACCACAGTCGTGAATATGTTAGTAAATATTGGAAAAATTTTATTTCTAAAGACCTATCACTTTCCAAACGTCTCTCATTAATGTATTAGTTTTTTGTGCCTTCAAGTTGAAGTTCAAAATCAATAAACAAATAAATTTACAAGAAAAAGTTATCAAGTGATACTTTGGACTACAAATATAGCAATGTTTGTACAAAAATTTCACTGCACTTGACTTGCCCACGCGCATGGTACTTGTACGTCTACAGAAGTTATGATCATAGGCTTTTATTATTGTACAACATGTCATACAGCGATTAGTAATTTGATCAATGATTTCAAACAGTGATATAGTTCCCGTCTCGTATCAAGGGCAAACTAACCAGGTATTTTTTGAAATCAGAGAAAAGTAGGTCTTACTTCTTTTTATTCAAGTGCCTGCCAAAGTGACTCTACTCTACCTGATGGAAAGCATGAATAGAATCGCAAGAGTTGTGGTCACCATACTCATTGCGAATGCAGACAATGCCTTACTGCGACTCACACTATGGTGGCCTAGTGAGATGCTTTTTCACGCCCTGTTTGGGGACGTAAAAGCCATGACGGTTTTCATAGCAGTATAAAGTTCACACAGTTACCACGATAACTGTCACCCCTGTATCAATGGGAATCCGGTCTCGCACTCACCAAAGAAACACGACGTTACGGATGATGTCGCTTTAGGTTGGTCTTCAGCGAGAGGGTAGTACTGAACCGGTCGAGCTCACTCGTTTGTACTGAAATCAGCGTGGCACTACAACCTGGCCTTCTTTACAACGTACTAACTCATCCTAGGGAAAGGTAATGCACTAAAAAGGTTATTGATTATAAGAATTAATGTAAAGAAAAACTAATACTGATAGATTAAGTAATGCAAATAATAACTCAAAATCGATATATTGTCAATCCAGATGGCTTATTTTTTTTCTCTCTTCTTAGCCATTCATCTCTCTCTCACACTCTTGCCTTAAGTGTTGAACTTAAAATTAAAAATGCCAGGGCACACAACTAAATTTCTTGACCACTCCTTTACTGTCCAAGCGGTTCGACTGTGGAACGCTCTACCGGTTGAGATTAGACGTGCGCAAACTCTGACAGCCTTTAAGAGATTGATAAGGGAGCACTATCTGGCTGATATTGATGTCACATAGTGTTAACTTTGCTGCACTCGATCAGGTAAAGATGTACCCCTTAAGTATGTATGTAATGTCTATAAGTTTCAGCTGTTTTTCCTGTATATATTTATTTATAAATTCACACTACGTGTTATTGTCACTTAATATAAGTTATATGTACTACTACCATTTCCTTTTTCTGTATACTTCTAATACACCAGGCACTACCTTATACTATCCATCTCATGCTCTCTTTCCATCCCATGGTTGCCTGTAAGAGATTGCCAATAGGCGATAAGGCCGCCACTTGTACTTCTTTAGCTTTAAGTCTCTTATAAATTTAATCTGGTGTACAATAAAGAGATATTATTATTATTACCTTTAAAAGAATGTACAATCTGACAGGTTCTTGTAAAAGTTAATGATATTCTGTTAAATTAAAGTCATTCTGCCAATATGTCATCTCAATATGCCTCACGTAGGCAATACATACAATTAAATATATTTATGTATTAATAAATAAACTTAATTATAAATTGTACTAAATATCGATACAGTTTTAACTGTTCATAATAATATTTCTATAAAGTGAATATATGATGTACAATGTAGATATGTCAGTCATTAACAGAACGAAGCAAAGATGACTCTTGATAAAATTGTTATGTAATGGTATCAAAGTACATACCTAACTAATTTAAAGGCCTTTAATTTCTTTTAAGTTTGTTTTAGACAAAAACATAAGTAAATAATAAAGACTAGCTTTTGCTCTTGACTGCGTTCTCGTAAATATTATGATGATAAAGCCTCACACATTTAACACACCAGACTGGTTACCGTCTTTTAAACAACCATAGCGGCGCAGTGGTAGCGTATGCGACTGCTGTCTTTGAGGTCTCGAGTTCGATACCCGGGTCAGACCAAATGTTTGTATGATCTACAAATGTTTGTTTCGGAGTTTGGGTGTTTTCTATGTATAATATATATTCTATGAATAAATTCTATGTATAATATAAAAAAATATGTATATGTATTTATATCAGTTGTCTAGTACCCATAGTACAAGCTCTGCTTAGGTTCGGACTAGATTACGTGTGACAGATGTCGGAAATATTGTTATAGTATATATTGTAGAGAAATTACACCTACATACAGAACAAATGAGCGTGCTCATGTCACAGTTGTTTGTCCTGGGTACGAATCGAATCCATGAACTCCGGCTGTGCAGCGACACTAACCAGTAGGCCAGTCGGTAGGGTTCTTATAATCAAAACGGGTGTGAAAATGTCTATTAATATAAGCAAACAATAGGTATTTACTTTACCATTACAACTATTTACCAAGATCTAAAGTTACACATGTAAATAAACTTTTAAATGTTTTCATAACTCATTACTAACTAGTATTGTAAAGTACAACAATTGAGTAGTCACGGCTATTGTCAAATTTGTAGTGAAATTGACACAGACGACAACGAAATTAAGCGTGGACCGTCCGTAAGAACTTATGTTGACGAGCGAAAGTGTAGATAGCGCGGGGGCGACTTTGTTTTCACTGGGAAAGTATCAGAAATTTGTTAGAAATGAGTTTTGTTTACGTAAATAAATGTGTAACAATATAAGTTTTGATACTATCAAGCAGAGGAAAAATATCATGCAGGCAGTTTATTTCATGGTGATACTGGATGTAACATAGCTTTTTTTTTCTATATTAAGAACCTGCCAAAGTGACTCTATTCTGCCTAATGGAAAGCATAAATAGAATCCAAGAGTTGTGGTCACCAACACTCAATGCAAATGCAGACAATACAGTATAGTGACCCACACTGGTGGCCTAGTGAGATGCTTTTTCACGCCCCACTTGGGAACGTAAAAGGCATGACAGTCATCGTGGCAGTGTAAGGCTCACACAGTTACCACGATAACTGTTACCCCTGCATCAATGGGCCTCCGGTCTCACACTCACCTACGAAACACGACAGCACGGATGCTGTCGCTTTAGGTTGGTCTTCTGTGGGAGGGTAGTACTGCCTCGGTCGAGCTGGCCTGTTCGTGTTGAAATCAACGTGACTTTACCACCTAATAAAGTAAACAAGCCCAGTAAGTTATACCATGTCTTTACTAAGAGATATAAGTTTACGATGTATATTTGAGATCATTTAATTCATTATTTTATATTTAGTAACAATTCCGAAGCTGTAAGCAGCAATAAGACTATTTGAAAAAAAGAAACACAATTGATTGATTGAGTTTTGAATTTTCTACTTTTTTGTTTCATTATTTGAAAGGTTACGATATATCTCTATCAATTTTAAATTGCTCCCACTCAAACAATGATAGTAGACCAGAAGTATTTGACAATTATTTCCATTGTTTGTAATTGCATATTGCCTAGGAGTAAATAAATCTAAATTGAGTGTTGTATTACGTGAGCGTGGGTGGCAGTCATCACTGCTGTAAGCTAAGTTATGTTCTTATTGACAGCGGACTATACTATGTTATACATATTTACAGTGAGATATGTGTGTATAAATGAAGTGATAAATGATTATGCTTAAAAATCGTCCTTAAATACAATGAAATTGGGTACAATTTTGTTCGTAGGAGAACTATGCTTCACTGAAGTTGTGTAGTCATATGACTAGAAAGAAAATCGGTGTTAGCAATTCTTCTTTATTGTTTTGTACCAAAGGAGTGTGGGAATTTCAAAGGTTAACCGTCGCTAATATATTTAAATCAAGACTTGTTTTGTTTCAAAAAACAAGACTGTTTAAGACAAGAATAATAAATGAAGCATTTTTTTTTCAAACTGAACAAAAAAAAATACAACGCTTATCTCTGAAACTGCCAGTCCAATTTGTAAATTAATTTATAGTTTTAATTAAGATCTCTTTAACGTATGTGTGATATTCTTATCTATGTTAATCTTTTTTGATCTGTAATGATAATTTAATCGCTGTTAGTGGCACCACAGCCTCACTTGGAATACACCAATAAAATGTCAAGTTAACTGTTATATTTCCGGCGTATCGGCCCTGCATTTACCGTGTGATCTGGTGTTGATAATCAGTGAAGGTCCAGCACATACTTAATTACAAACTTTATGACGAACCATTCATAAATCTACCTTTAAAAGCGTTAATGAAGTCACATGTGGTGTTGGGTATACTTTTTCTTCTATATTGGTTTTTGTGGCTTGAGTTAAATACCACATTAATTGCTATTAAATTTGTCGGCCCGCGACCACCGTGATACTAGTTAGCGTGAGAACTTCGATTGCGCGATCCAGGATAGCGAATACTAGATGGTGCTGTATTGAAATGAATGATGTTACTGGAAGTCGTTACAGCATGTTTTATAAATTCTGAGTGTTTTCGAAACACACCCGGATATATAATATGTCTTTGTGCAGTGAATAATGTGTTATAAATATAAAGGCTTTAGGTGTATTTTTAAATTCAGCAGTTTGCTTCAAACAAGACAAACTGTCGACTGCGAACATTTGCAAAACAGTTTAGTTAATTTTCATGTAAATTACTTCTGTTTCTGAAGAATAATGGTTTTTACATATTTCTTACGATTGCTTGTAATGAACTATTTACATTTAATGTCAAGTAGCTTCAGAAAATTACAAAATGAAAGGAAACGATGACGATGTGTACAGCGGACCATATTCGATGGTCAATTGCTACCTAAAGTGGTGTAACAGAATATACTGAATACACCATTCATATACCTATAGTATAGTTTCACCTCGTTGATCTAGCAGTTAGCGAATAATAATAATAATATTTATTGTCACATAAAAATAGAATATACATGGATGGAGGCTCTAGAACTCACACTAGGATTCCCTATGTTGTGGGGTCTAGAGTATGCAACTGCTGATCAAGAAGTCTGGGGCACGACTCCCAAGTCGGGCCAAAACAGTGTTATTGAGTTTTCCTGATAATAGAAATACTTAATAACAGTCGGGAGGTGGAAATTGAAGTGCTTCAGAGAGCAATTAAGGTCGTCTGTTCTGCGCCTGATCTTTCCCCGATCGTGTCGGATAGTGTCCCATCGGATTGTAAGAGCGAGGGAACAGAGACACTCCTGCGTCGTTGGTTGGTCACCGTTGAGACTGTGGCCGAAATCGGCTTGGAGAACATTATTATTGCATAGCTCCGTATGAAATCCGTATCCGTATTCGGCAGCAATAGGTCGGTTCAACCGGGGCTATACCACGGCCTCATAGATTCCTTTCATTTTATTTCATCGAGGGAGAAAGTGAGGCTGCTAGAGTCCAAAGCCCCTTCCTCTCAACCGTGATCTAGGAGAGGGTGGGCGGCTGCTGCAAACCGTTTGAAATTTTACGGAATTCGCCGACACAAAAAAGATGCTAATAGGCAGAAATGATGTTGATTCAAAATTAAACAAAAATTCGAATTTTTTATTATAGAAGTAAATTTAGGAAAATTATTGATAATTAAGGGTCACGGATGATACTGATTAAGTTATCAGTCATCATAAAAGTGTTTTTTCTTTTTTTTTAAAGACGTTTTTCACACTAGGAATATTTCTGTGATGCGTGAGTTACAAGTAGTTTACAAGCATACACAAAACAAAGAACATCCAGACTCAAAACAACGAATTGTGACTTCCATGAAGTGTTTTCCCATGTGACCAGGTGATCGCTTAAACCACTAATAATACTTATTAAATATTCTGCTCTTATAGGTACATCTTATTGTTTCCTTTGTTTAAAACATATATACTAAAATTGCACGTAATAAAACGAACGTGAGGACTTTATTTATAAGAAACACATATTATGATGTTGGTAATAATACATTTGACATTTGCTTTAGAAGGACGCCCGGTTTTAAGGATTGTTTGTTTAGCTTCGATATCTAGACATTGTGGTTACTTCCTAACGAATTATATAGGTGTTATGTCGGATTAAAAATTCAGAGTGATACCACCCCTGTTCACTCCGTGGGTATTGTAAGAGACGACTAAAGGAGCAGGGGACAACAGTACTGCGAAGATAAGAAAAATTTGAAACAAACCCTATACCAAACAGTCTGGCTAGCGTGATATATTAATTCAAAATTTTTTAGGAGAGGGCTTTGTCCAGCAGTGGACTGTTAAAGGCTGTTGATAATTTTAGTACTCAACTATGTATCTTTTTAGGCATACTACATTAATCTAGTGTACAAAAAAGAATATAGAGATTTTTTTTATCCGGAGAAAGTACTCTTCTCTAGACAGACAAAAGACCCTTGTTTTAAAATGGGCGTTTACGCTTTGCGGTAGGTCGAGCACAGCTGCTTCAAGTTTTGCAACATACTATTAATATAATAAGCGTTCACTCTGTATCATATTTGATGGCTGTCTTATTATTATAAAATTTGAATCCGTCTGTTTGCCCGATAAGACCTGTTTCTTATTAATATGTTGAGGCGCTAAGTAGAATATAATTAAAAAAGTTACGTTCTTTTAAATTTGAATAAAAAGATTAGGTCACAGCGGGTTGTATGCAAATACATTATTTAATTTGTTTTTTTTTATATACTTGTAACACTAATAAAGTCAATAAACTTCTTTTGCTTTCGCGCCAATAATAAACTTCTTTCTGTCATAAAGGGTCGGTGGTTATCCAACCATAGATAAAACATCTAATCTGCTACAGATTTATAATTCAAGCTTAATATAATTATAACAATATACCTACATTTGGTAGTTATATTTTGTTATTATGGTGTTCTCTCAGTTTATGACTGACATAAATCATAGCTCATTTTCTTTATATGACCATAAACTAATCGTCAGAACTAGGTCAGCGTTTTTATTGTGATACATGGGTATAATAAGTAATGACATAGATTTATGTAAAAGTAGTATGTTTTTGTATTATAGTTTTTAGTCTAAATGCCGTAACTAAGTTAGAGAACGATAACAATGTACTCTATTTTAATATATATACATCTGAAAATATTCGTTAGTTCACTAATTCCAAAAAATATTAGTCCGAAAAAAAAGAAATTTGGAAATCGGTAGCCCATTTATCGAAGAAGGCTATGTAACATCACAATATGACCAATAGGAGCCAAGCATCAATGAAAAATGATCAGCTAGTCGATCATGGATAGCAGCGGATCACGTAGTTGACCATAAACACAAACGCTACTCGATTATAAGTCGATTAGTCTTATATTACCAATAGTATATATTACACGGCAGCGTTTACCTGTATATACACTTATTTTAGTATAGAAATGTTCTTTAATTTTCCTATTTTAATGGAAGGCACTCCAAGGTGGTTTTTCTTGGTCGTTGCATATGTATGTGATACGCATGATATGACCAGATTATTAATAAATAAATATGGACAGCTAAGCACAGTGCTACTTAGTGATATTTCGAAATATCGTATCGTAAATAATATAGACCGGCAGTTATGTAGAACCTTGGGGGAGGCCTATGTCCAGCAGTGGACGTCTTTTGGCTGAGATGATGATGAAATAGTATAGTAAATTATATAATCTGCAGTTAGCGTCTCAGATATTTGTTTATGTGGTGTGGACGACAAAGTATTGTTTTAAAGGAACCAACGATAGGAAATTACTTAAAGAGCTATTTATAGTATTATCAATAATTTGAGACAGAGAGTAACTTAAGAAATAAACATTATAACTAGATTATACCCAGACACAACAACTGACCAAAATCACAATATGTGTCCTGGGTGGTAATCGAACCATCTCCGAGTTAACAGAGTTGCCACTAGACAGACAGAGCCGTGAAGAAGTTTTGCTTCGAGTTTTCATATATTAGCTGACTAATAGCTGGCTGTCTGTCACCCATGTGCAATTGCACACAGGTGTTTGACATATTTGCATATTTTACAATCACACAATAATATGCAAACAAAGTCCTATTGCAAATTTAGTAATCGTGTTTCATAACGGACACAGTGCAGTACTAAACTGTATGTCATTTGAGTTAAAGTCGTTTTTAAACTTCGAATGTGTCTATTTCGTAAAGAGGCCTATGTCTGCAGGACATAGGCCACTTTAGAAAGGTTTTTATCTACTATACCACGTTTGTTTTCATCTACTATATCCGTGTGGTGACGGATTAAGAATACTGAGTGTCACCACCCCTAACATCCCATGGGTGTCGTGAGAAGCGACTAAGGGAGCAAATTACGCAGGATAACTTCACTGGAACGAGAAGGAAAACTTGATACAAACACTTTTTTTTTAACGTGTGGAAACCCCCTCGGGACGTCACTCCACCGGGGTTTACGGCGGGGTGGTGTGTAGGAATCGGACCGACTAAAACCACACGGTGTGCCACTCTGCGCCTGACATAGGAGGGATCCGGGAACAGTTGCTATTACGACATCCAGATCCTTGATACGAACACTGTACCAACCCGTTTGGCCAGCGTAGCATAGTAGGCTAAAACCTCCTTTTTTAAGGAGAGGCCTATGTCCAGCAGTGGACTGTTAAAAGCTGTTGATGATACCTTGCTGGCCAGGTAGCTTGATATACGGAGGCCCTTTTGTTTCATGGGCCCCGTCGTGGACCGCCCCCCGGCGCCTCTATCGTTGTCAATTCGGTCCTCGTACCGATTAAGGCCCAGATACTTCATCTGATCCTAGACGGCAGGTGGCTCTTCGACGAGCACTTCCGACAGCTTACTCCAAAGCTGGTCGGCGCTGCTTCTGCCCTTGGGCGACTTTTGCCCAATTTGGGTGGAGCCAGCGTCGCGACGAGACGGCTATACACGGGGGTTGTCCGGTCAATGGCGCTGTATGGTGCACCGGTGTGGGCGGCGGCTCTGACCGCCCAGAATAGGGCTCGCCTCTGGCGCCCTCAGAGGATATTGGCGGTTAGAGCCATACGCGGTTACCGCACCGTATCGACGGAGGCGGCGTGCGCCTTGGCCGGAACTGCCCCGTGGGATTTGGAGGCGGAAGTGCTCGCCGAAGTTTATCGGCGAACGGCTGACTTCCGGGCGGGTAGCGGCATACGGCCCCCGCCCGAAGAGGTACGCGAGTGGCGTGAGGCCGCTCGTCGAGCCACAATGGCTCGTTGATCGTCCCGATTGGAGACTCCACGTGCTGGCTTTGCACTCGTGGAGGCTCTCCAGCCGGTCATCGCCGAGTGGGCAGGGCGGTAGCACGGGACCCTTTCCTTCCGACTGACGCAGGTCCTTTCCGGGCACGGTTGCTTCGGGAAGTATCTGCACTCGGTCGCCAGGAGGGAATTGAGTCCCGCCTGTCACCACTGCGACTGCAGTGAGGACTCGGCTCAGCACACGCTAGCGGTTTGTTCCGCCTGGGCGGCGCAGCGTGGGGTCCTCACTGCAGTTATTGGAGGAGATCTCTCGCTACCGGCCGTCATACGCTCCATGGCCGGTAGCGACAGTTGTTTTACCGCGGTCGCAACCTTCTGCGAAGACGTAATTTCGCGGAAGGAGGCGGCGGAGAAGGCCTGGGAGGACGATCTCTACTCGGACCCAATTCGCCGCCGGCGAGCCGGGCGGCGGAGGCGCGCATACCAGCGCCTCATGCCGGCTTGAGTGTGGCCGCGGGTGGACGGGACGGGTTTTCCCCTCCATCCGCTATAGTGGCCAGCCGCGAGGAGGCGACGTCCGCGTGTGCCGTACGTCGCCTAAAAGGAGAGTTTATCCACAGATAGTGCCCGCATGAGCGGGCTGGCGCTAGGAGGGATCTGGATGTCGTAATAACAGCTGTTCCCGGATCCCTCCTATGTCAGGCGCAGAGTGGCACACCGTGTGGTTTTAGTCGGTCCGATTCCGACACACCACCCCGCCGTAAACCCCGGTGGGGTGACGGCCCGAGGTGGTTTCCACAGGTTAAAAAAAAAAAAAAAAAAAAAAGGTAGCTTGATATACTCATAATGTTTGTTTCCAGTTTTCATTTTCTTTACAGTACTGTTGTCCTGCATATTTTGCTCCTTTAGACGGTTTTTATTGCTGGTAACATTCCGTATTCTGAGTCCATCACCCACAGATAAAAAAAGTAAATTGGCCTGTTGTTTACCATAGTGAAATTGCAGTTTTAAATAAAGCACTTGAACTTTACCTTATACATACCTAATTATAATATATTCTTACCAGTTGACTTTGGTTTAGTTTTCAAAAGAAACAATTTTTTCCTTTTTGCAACATTTTTTATTGATGCTCGGGTCCTATTTGACGTAGTTTTATAAAGCCTTTCTCTATAAAAGGGCTGTTCAACACTATTTAATTTTTTTAAGTCCGAATCCAGAGATTAACACGTTCAACCAAACATACTCTTCAGTTTTATAATGTGGTATAAATTGTCTATGGTAGTCAAACAGGAATCAATTAAACGTGAACTTTCCATCTTAACATTCCACGCATTCGTAATTACTGCGACAGTGGTGACTACTTCGTTACTGCCGTGTTTTATGCTAACAGCGTTTTAAGTACTCGTTTTAAAATCTATATTATTTACTTATACCGCTTTGTCAAGCGCACAGCTGTATTTTTTCGATAAATACATAAAATAAAATGGTTTGAGAGCTCGTGGTCAAATGGTAACTAAGTAGATACAAAGTCAAGCAATCCTAAACAAGTTAGTTTATGACTGGATAACCATTTCTTAACATATTGAGACCCCTCTGTGACTAACATGTGTGGCAATCATTTCGGGTAATTGGAATCCGAAAAAGTCCGATAGCAGTCTATCTAGAGAACTTCGATAATTCGATATCGCCTTGCACCTTGCACCGCCATATCCTCGGAGGAAACTGTTATGTTACGCGGAGCTGTATTTTTCTGATAAATACTCGTATAATCTAGAACTGTTCTGATCTATACATATAAATGATAAATGAATTTGATTTTGTAAGTATGTCTTTATAAACAGTTTTAGCTAGAAGGTGACGACATTTTCTAACGATCACGGCTATATTTTAACGATTCATCATCACAGAGCTTAAAATCCACTGGGGCTACAAACTTGAATTGTTAGGAGGTGTTGATTTTTAAGTTTTAAGCACCCATTAAGAGAGCGCTTGTGAAAATTTTACTCCTTAAATGAAAGAAAAAACGGATGTATGAAAGGCTGTTATTTTTAAAGTTACAAACATAAAATAAAAAATAATCACACCAGTGAAATTGCGGACCATAGGCTAGTAGAAAATGTGAATTAACTTGAAGGAGATATAACACAAGAAATAACTGCTCAATTGAAATCCATCCAAATTCTATTCGTTATGATTCAGCCAGACTCCAGTTAGGCAATTTCTCAGGAATGGCGTCTCATCTATCTTTCTCCAGTCGGATGTTTATGGACATTATAATTTTTATCATGTTTGATTATCACTTTATGGAGAGAAAGTAGAACATTTTAATATTTTTTTAACGAGAGGTGTGTTCATAATTAATAAATATGTACATTTGATATCACTGGGATTTTATCTCTAAAAGTAGTTACCTGCCAGGTGTGTAGTATAGAGGCATATTAAATGTTTTTTTGAAATCAAATAAATCATTTTAAGTTATAACTTTTGTTTTAAGCCGCTGCTACAATAAAATAAAAATACTTGTAATACCTACAAAACCATAAACAACTTGAGGTTAGATAGAAATCAAAATAGAGTATCAAAACTATTTGAAAAAAGAATCGAACAAAAAGTATGGTAATTAGAATATCTTAAAGGTCAGCTAAATAAATATAATTTTTAAAAATTAAAGGACACGCTTATAAAAGTTGGTTATATACGTGAACAACAACATACGTACAAGTGAAGCTAATAAAAGCATGTAAAAAAAAAGAAGTGTCAAACTTGGAAAAAGTTGACACCGGAAAAAGAATGTAAGCCGCATAAACATTTACACTATGGCAATACAGTTAATTATGTAAATGGATCTTTCTATACTCAATAAAAAAATAATTTTAAATATAACAATAATAACGAGAGTTGTTATTACAATGCCATGGAATGAACGAGACGTTAATTCTTTTTACTTAATGTGGAATGTAAATGTATTTATAGGATTTGTGTTTAAATCTTCGAATGGCGCGGCGTCGCAATTTGAGACTTGACGTTTAAATCTTGCAGCTGTTTCGATTGTTTTAGACTCTTAAGACTTGCATTTACAAATAAGAGAAATTGCTTTGTAGAATTTCGTATTAACATACACGGTTATAAGTACAGTTGCAAGTTGCAGTATTACTAAAAGTAATTGTTGAAGTCGCGTTATTTAAGTCATAATTATGCGAGAATATAACATACTAACTGTACCTTACCACGTTTCGTACGTTGAAATTGCATTGACGAGAAATGAGAAACAAAACATAATATAAAAAAACAGTTTTAGAAGCAGGTTGTATATCCTGACTGATAATGATTTGATGACTTTATGCGTCAATTATTATCTCGAAGCATTTGGAAGATCCAAAATCTAAATACAATAAAAGAAATATAAGTAATTATGTTTTTGTAATAAAGGAGACACACGTTTTGATCATTAAAATACTACCAATGTATGCATTAATTAAACACCGATGAATCTTGTAGGAAAAAACGACCAGTCTTAAATTTGATTATTATCACCAAGATGAGCATTTCTTGGAGGATTAAGAGCCAAAATATAATAAAAGAGATTAATGTTTTTAAGTTTTTTTCCATTCTAAGAAGTAGAAAAATCTCTATTTTTTGCAACAAAATTTAATTAATATGATTTGGGTGCTTCGTAAATTATAACTGTTGTTTTGTTTTTATTGCGATGAGGTGATCAAAATATTATGAAGAAAGTTTATGTATGGTGACGGGTACAAGAGTTAAAAACGACTAAAGAAAGATGAACTAGATGAAAAAGTATTTAACTAGCAATGTGGCGAATAAAAATAAAGAAGAATAGACGTAGAGTAGCTGCACTGACCATAAATAAAGAGAGTAAAACGATAATAGTGTGTGTAGTTTTTTATTCAACATATTTGTCAAAGGAGCAAATATGACAGTTATCTTTCGAGCTGTCAAATATTACACATTTTAACTTCGGGCTCCTAACCAACCTACCGTACAAGTCGTGCACCTGCTAACCGACGGACGAGGGCCTGGTAAACAAAACATCGCTATTAGCGACATTAAGCTCTCCCCCTATTACATGGGAGCAAAACACCGGCGAAAAGTGAGCGTTTAATATGCCTCTGCCTACCCTTCCCGGGAAACAGGTGTGAGTTTATTTAGGTATGTAAATTAATAAGGACAACATCGAAATGTGCAAACATTTAAATTAGACAACTGTTGTGGGACTTACTTATGATACTTCGAAAACAATTCCAAAAGTCAAATCGATTGAGTCGTTATCAAGATATGTATGATCATGTATAAAATACAATTCAGCATTATATTAAATATTAGTACGACCTTAGAACTGGATGTCTCGTATTTGATTATGTAATTTTGCATCGTTAAACCGGTCAAGTACATTAAATTTCATCTTTGCGTACATTCCCAATCGTATATTTCGTATTAAAATGATAATTTAAAACATTCTTATAAGAGATGTCCATGAACTCTGCTTATATTTACCGTAGAATCGATATTTTATTTGTCAATCGGTTTTTTTATAGAGGCATATTTTTCTCGCACGTGTCAAAAATAGTTACGGTTTATGAAGGAATTTCTTTAAATATAATATTATATTAATAACATTATTACTTTATGTAGAAGTTTTTGTATCAAATGGTTCATTGCTTTGTATGGTTTAATTAAAATATTTGGACGAGGTTTTTGTAAGCTAACATGATAGGTATGTAAATCACTTTTAGGAAAGAATTTCAATTACTCTGAGATAGTTCTTTTTTATCATACACACATACATAAAATCATGCCTGTTTCGCCAAAGGGGTAGGCAGAGGCATATAAAATGTACATTTTCGTCAGTGTTTTAGTCCCACGCAACAGGTGGTGAGCCTATTGCCGTTAATCGTAATGTTTTGTTTGCCAGAGCTTCGTCCGTCGATCACCAGATACAACACCACTTGTAGGTAAGGTTGGCTTGGGACCCTCAGTTCTTAAGAAAAGTTTCTTTAAACGCTCAGTGTTGATAAAAAGAAAGTGGTGTATAGGGTTCTCACCAAGGGGCCCTAAGTTCTTGATGAGAACCCTATACACCCTTCTTTTTATCAACACCGAGTGTCTAAAGAAACTTCCCTTAAGACATTGTTACAGTTTTAACGATAATAAAATACGTAAACTTAAGTTATTTTAGCATAATATTCACTATAACTAATAATTACTAATATATTTCACTGATTACCAAAATACATTTGTAGAAACCAACAAACCTCTTCCATGTTTAAAAAAATATCAAGTTTTAAAAACATAAAAACTGAAACTAAAAGAAAATATTAATAAACTGCACTATTAACACTTGATATATCGATCACATCTAAATATTCTACGAAGTGAACCCACGTAGTCTGAACGAAGGCAAAAGAAAAGGTATAAGTTAATGTTGCACCTGCGACCGTTGGAACTAATTTTATATCTAAGATCGTATGTGACTAAGAGTCATAACCTTGACTTTTGTTGAGTATTGTTTCAGTTTATTAATAGTCTTTTTAACACGCTTTTATTAACTTCATCACTGTTTGTTTGTAACCGACATTTGTGAGTGTGTTTTTTACATTTTTAAACTACCTTTTTTTTATGGAAGCCAACCAAAGTGACTCTATTCTGCCTGATGGAAAGCATAAACATAATCCAAGAGCGGTGGTCGCCATACTCACTGCGAATGAAGACAATGCAGTATGGCTACCCACGCTATGGTGGAATTTTAGGGTATACGAAACAATATACAGACAGACCCGGATACCTGCGACTAAAAGACTAAAACTTGCTACCCTTTCAGCTCAAGAAATTTAGGGATAGGGTCGATTTTGGACTGATAACCTAGGTGACTCGCAAAAATCAACAAAAGAATTGCCTAAAACCGGTTTTTTACAGGGTCATGGCTTCACTCCAATTCCGTTGGCCCATTTGTGTCGAAAAATTGTTTGATATCAGTCGGTTGGTGAATCAACGTCCAATACAATGTTCTTGTTGTAATAAACTAACTTTATCTTGCCTAGCTTGCTTGTAGCACATTATGATTACATTTATGAGGAATGAGAAACAAAACTGACGCGAAAACAATCTCTTAACAATCTCGTCTTAAAATTTGAGGCCAATCTGTGACTTTTAAGTTTCAACGCATACAAATCAACTAACCATTTTTAATATACGCAGAAGATTATGTTGCGAAAGTCTGCTGTAATTAAATGATAGTGAATTATCTTATCTCTTGTCTTTAAAAATGCAATTATATAATAAAATGTAACTGCGGCAAAAATAGTCTCACCTTGATCTTGCAGCGTTTGATTATGGCTCTTTATAATAGATGGAATGACGTTTATGCATTTCATGTTGTGACGTTGGGTTTTTTACTTTATGCGTGGGTTTATAGAATTCTTTTTGCCTTGACTACGTTTTATTCTTTTATGAGGAAAATTTTTAACATTTTTTATTGGTCTACGATTGACTCTTGGTTAGCTCTAAATTCTCCTTGCTAAAGAAACAAGTTTATTTATTCAAACAAACACTCAAAATGCATTAGACTTTATGTGGAGCAATAATATATTTTATTTTCCTACATTGGGTGACAATAGGGAACTAGCGCGTGCCTAAACTCACCGGCACGCTCCGTCATGGATACGTGTTATGACACTAACGACCCCTAAACAAAATTGAATTTGCTCCACGACATTAAAGAAAATAAATACCCTTAAAATGAACCTCCAGTCAGCGGCATACTTTGTAAATATAAAGAAGGTTGGTTAATTCTAAATTGATCTTAAACTTTATATGACCTGCGCTTGCTTTTAAACCTACCGTGTGAAGGGCATTGTTCGTAGTTGTTGCATACAGTGAGTTGCAGCTAAAATGAATGAATGAATGTGAATTTTATTTGTCCTTTTACAATTTCCAATTTAGATGCATAGAATGAAAAATACACATTAGAAAAAAGACAAATGAGTCCAGAACGTAGCATGGTCGGTGCTCGAATGCGACAATTTTGACGCGTCCTGTAGTAAAATCAACGTGATTCAATTATACATCTTGAGTGAGCGGCGAGTTACCTCGTTTAACACGTTTCACGGGTCACAATATGTCATGATGAAACCTAGTGAAAAGTTGTCGAGAAGTTGAAGAGTTTATTATGTACCAGGTATTGCCTTTGCACGCGTGATTATTTCTATTTCGTGTTTTTAACTTCGACGAACTTTCGTACAATAGTTCATCCTTTAATTTTCTCAGTTAGGGGTGAAATTTCCAAAAATTTTTTCTTAGTGGGCATTTACAGGAACATTAGCTGCCAAAATTTCAAGTTATGCCCAGCGCCATAGATTCTGCAATTTTATTAATAAAAACTACTTAATATCAAAGTTTTGTCCATAATTATAAAGTTATGAATGAAAATCACCATCAAATGAACTATTAATGACAGTCGTTTTTTTAAATAAACGTGTTTAAAGGTGGTCGCGGCTATTTACTCATATTTATCGGGATATGAATATATAATGTTGCCATTTTAATTTGTTGCCTACACTTCAGAAAATAAGATTGAAATCGTTAAAAATGTGATAGTATACATGTTAAACATGGATGAATTTGTATATGTCATTTCGTTTTAATTAACATGAGTAATTAAATATTAAGTATGATGAAGTCAAATGAGAAAATAAGTCAATAATTTATTAAATTTAACTTTTTTTCGTCCTAATAAAACTAAATCAGTTTTTAATGTTGTTTAATTGGACGCGCCTATCTTAAAACTAATTAATTTAACAAATACGTAGTCGATATGATGTCTTTCCTGCTGGTCTAGTAGTTAGTGGTCCTGAATTCTAAGCTAGAGGTCGTGAATTCGACTCTCATTCAGGACAAATATTTTTGTGATGATCAGGATCACTTAGTCTGTCTGGTTGTTATTTATCTTTAATATGTAAATATATATTCTTAATATTTGTAAATGTATAAGTAAATTTATCAGAAGTTAAATAGTATAAATTAGTATTTTTAAATCCAGTTATTGTATTTTTATTGGAGCTGACAAAAAGAGCAAATTACGCAGAACAAAGTCATTGCAAAGAGAAGAAAAACTTGATACAAACCGTATACCAACCCGTCTGACCAATGTGGTATTGTGGAAAAAACATCCTTTTTTAAGGAGAGGCCTATGTCCAGCAGTGGACTTTTAAAGACTATTGAAGTGAAGAAGTTAAGAAATTAAATAGTCGTCAATCCTAGACAAAGCTGTGCAAAGTTTCAATTCAATTCGTCATTTAGAAGTAGGTAGAAATCACGTTCAAAAATTCCGTTCGTAGATACAGGTGTAAAAATTGGTTTAAAATTGTTTTTAAAAATTAAGAAAATTATGATGATTACCTAATAAAAGTTATTTTTGGTGTCACATCAACATTACATGTTAAGAAATGTCCATAGGTGTTTTATATTCCAATCAGACCGAGTTATCTGCGGATCAGTCGAAGAGTAAGTTGGCAGTCACGACCGATCGAGCGACAGATTGACTAACTAGCTCCTTCATGCTTATGTATGATCTATTGTCTTGTGTTAATCGGTTGATGTATCGATAGATGCGGAAGACAAAACTTGTGTACCTTTTAAAAGAACGACATACAAGTGATGTACTCGAAATATTTTTAAACCGATTCGATGCTATAGAATTGCGTGCCCGTATAGACACTTTTGAACAGGCAAAAGCTCAATATTTACTCATCTAATCAAACTTAATCTTACCTTTCGTTAAGTTCTATCATCATCTTGATCATCAATGTTGCGTACCCATATGGTTACGTAACTCTGTCGTTTTTCCATAGGCATTTTTGTACAGGTAAACGCGAAATATACACACATGTAATCAAACCTAATTTTACTATTTCGTTGAGTTCTATCATTATCATGTTCATGAGTGGATGTTGCGTACGGGTACACAGTTGTGTCATTTTTCTATAGACATTTTTGAACAGGTAAACACCAAATATTTACTCAACTAATCAAACTTAATTTTACCCTTTCGTTGAGTTCATCATCATCATCATCATCATCATCATCATCATATCATAAGTCAATGTCAAACTCCGATATTTTTCTGTAGGTGTTTTTCGACCCAGTTGTTGAAAATTGACCGAGTTGGTGATGGAAATTGATTTAGTTAAAAAAGGAATTTCTTTTAAATTATGGAAATAGAAATGTATCAACACTTGACCTCTTTAATATAACATTTTTAGATGAAGTATTAGAAAGTAAAGAGATTGAATGTTCGTCAATAACTCGAAAATCTCGTGTGTCTATGGAACTGTACAATGATGTAAGAGACAATTTCAATATTATCGGTTAAGTGGCATATAACTATACGAATTTACATATTGAATAACCACGTTGTTGACCAATACTGACAGTAGCATGTAATAAAGTAATAACCTCACACATTTGATCCCAAACTAAGCAGAACCTGTACCACGATAACTAGACTCATATGTACTCATATATATTTGAATACATACAAATTGTAAATGAATTACACTCAGACAAAACAAACAAATTTCTCATCACACAATTATTTGTCCTGGATGAGAATCGAACTCACAACCAGAGACTTAACAAGATCAAGGTTACTAACTACTAGGCCAATATGTTTGTTTACATTTGATGTCTGTGTATTTTACAATTATAATAAGACAATATTAACCTATAGAAACGTTATTTGATTTACAAACGGTTAAGATACCATCTTTCAGGCATTCACTTCTTTCTCTGAATACTTTCACAAAAATATATCATTACCATTATTATTACACAAACAGTACTAATTTCACATTAAAAGGCTATTAGCCTGCAATACCACTGGCGGCCATTTTGAATAATTAACATGCTAACGTCTTGATAAAACGCGGTTCCCATCAAACCGAATTTATAAACTTTTTCAATTAAAGCTATCCAATTAGTGCGGCACAGCTTTACTGCGGTTTAGTTTTGTAAATAAATAAAACCCATTAACGAAAGTGTAATGTGCGATTTTTAGACGGAATCAATAGCCCCCAACAGTCCACTGCCGGATGTAGGCCTCTCTTTCGAAAGAGACAAGACAAACCGACGCCACCACACTTCAGAATATGATGCATGTGGTGAAGTGCCAACTATCTAAATGTTGCGGTTTACGGCAGTTACTGGCACTGCACCACTGTTTTTAATTTTCTCTCACAACGTTATAGCTCTCACAAACAATCTTTAAACCGAATTGCCACCTACGATATCCTAGCCGACAAAACGTTCAAAATGAAAAAAAAACGAACTCACTATGAAAGTCTTCATCATCACGATCAACAGCCTTTAATAATCCACTGCTGCACATATCCTCCTTAGAAAGGAGGTTTTGGCCTACGCTAAAAAGCCAAGTAGTACAAGATCTGTATCAAGTTGTCCTAGCCGCGTTGTTTTTCTGCGTAGCTTGCTCTCTTAGTTAGCTTTTATGACACTACGGATAAACGAGAGTGGTGACACTTCGTATTTTTAATCTATCACCACAAGGGCTCATAATCTAGAGTCATAGATCGACGGCAGTCGGCTGGTTGTTTTGCTTCCTGTATCATGAAAAAAAAATATTAAGGATGTGTATAAATGTTAAATATCAAGTTGCAAACCAGCCAGTTTTATTTGAGAATGCGTTATGTGATTAAAAAAAATGAAAGTGAACTTCGCTCCCACGATAGAGTTAGCGGATAGGTACGACTTGTTCAAATATTGATAGGAGATAGTGAATTAACGGAGAGTTTTGTATTTTTTAAAGATTATCACGTTTAGTTTTCCTCATACGTTGATTAAGTTTTTAGGCTAATGATATTTCCTTGTTCGTCTGCATGACTATATGATTTATTAATCTCTATTGCCAAGGTCATAAGGTTCGAAGGTTAGAGCCTTTTTTTTCGTGTGATTATACTTGCTCTTCTATTTATTAATATTTGCCAAGTTTGACTCAATGCCATGAGGAATTTAAGTGATACGGGCTTAATTGATATTTTTCAACGGTAATTACAAAAATAAAAAACGTGCCAAGAAGGACATTTTTTGTATAAAAGCATTTTTACGAACTTGTGGAGATAAAACTCTTTTATCGTAACCATCGTGTTTGCTTGCCACAACAATTTTTTTACGCTTAAAACACTAATTGAAAAAGTTCGAAGGACTTTGTTAAGAACTATTTTTAAATAGTACTTTGAACGTTGCAATAACGAAAATATTAATATTCAAATAGTGTGTGTAAATCTAAAGCTGTGGTCTTACAGAGGACGAAAGTTTTATGCCATTCAAAACACTGCTGTACCGTATTGCCTCTTTGAAGTTATATACAAATTATCCTTTATTGCGCAGTTGTACCTATGCACCCAGTTGCTAATAACGTGATTTGTATATCGTACGAAATATTTGCACATATCGTACGTAGATTGTTGCGTCAACATTGTGCATACAGCGAAAAACCTGTAGTTTTCATTAAGTGATAAGACTTTAAGTGTGTTGTACATCACACAAACATACAAAAATATAAGAAACACACAGCCTACATACACGTACTTCTCGTGTTACTCTAGTCATATCTATGGTGTGTTTTTTGTTTATGGACATTTAGGACAGTCATGTGTATGCCTAACGACGTGACTTGATGTAAGATTCATTTTTTAAAAAGTAAAAAATATATTAAATAAAAAAAATTAGGGATAGTGTGATTAACAAAGAAACTAGTTTAATAGTAAAAAAGCGTATTATTATTAGTATTATCGTTTGAATATTAAACGTTTTTCTTATCTCCTCTCTTATAGATGTCATAAAAGGCATAGACAAAACAGTTCAATACTTTTTCATTACCATTTGTTCTCTTCTAAGTTTAAATAATTTTTGAATGTCAAATCATTTAAACTTGACTTTTACTCTACCGTTAGTTACTGAGCGCAGAAATTTAAATTTCGAACTTAAAACAATGCCCACACATTTAAAACAAACCTTACGAATGGATATTATACCGTGGGTGGTCTTAGTCACACATTCAATAAAAAATATTGATTGTCAATGATACATGCGACTTAACTTTTACTTTCTATGAGAAAAATCGGTGATAATGTGTGTGATTTTAAACTGGTCATTACGTCACAATATGTGTAGGTTTTATTGCATAGTCGAAATGTAAATTTTCGATGTTTCTCGTTTTATGGAAGTAATAGTGTGAAGTTTGACTCATTTACACGGCAGTAGGTACATAGAATAAACTGTTTTGTAGGATTAAGCCGTTAGTCGTTATTTGGTTATTAAAAATGCGTGGTTAGCTAAGAACCATATAGAAAAGAATAGAATAAACCTTATTGTACACTAAAAATTTTACAGATTATATACAAGAGCATATCAGTTGCGTGACCATGTACAAATGGCAGCCTTATCGCTAAAAACAATTTCTTACAGGCAACTTAAATACCATATAGTGAACGAAACCTATTGATTCTTAATACTGGACATTATAATATGTACTAGCTTTTGAACGCGGTTTCACTCGCGTGGGATTTAGGCGGCCACATTAACAGATTATTTTAAAAAAAAATGAATGGTGTCGTGGGACACCAGGTAGGAACGAAGTTCCTTCGGATAATGTGGAATCGACACAATTTGCAAAAAAAATCGTGCTCAATTTTATGTAGGTTTTCTTGATTTTTCTCTTAAATTTTGCTGATTAGTTTTTATTTAAGTACAAGAAAGTATTTAGGAAATTCAGTATTTTAGGAAATAAAATAATAAATTCCTTAAAATAATAAAATAGCACACATGACGCGCTTTCGCGCCTGCGCACGTCTCATTTAACGATTTTATTCCACGCACTTTTTTCCACAGATTTATTCCACAGATTTATTCCACGCACTTTTTCCACTTACGGTTTTACTATCACATTTTTTTCAGTTCGGTCCCGCAGCGAAATCCCTATCCCCTCCAAGCCTGCCGTAAGGAACTTCGTTCCAATAAATATATTTTTTTTAATATAAAGTATCCTATGTTACTTCTATACCTCCAAGAACATGTGTACAAAACTTCATGATGATCGGTTGAGTAGTTTTCACGCGAAACCGTAGCAAACAAACATACATTAGCATTTATAATATTAGTAGGAATATTGTTTCTCCGGCAGTACGAAAGCATATTTTTTACAGAAAAACAAATTTATTAGTAGTTTTTTTTATTACCTAGATACAGTAAACTTCAAGAGTTACCACAGTCTGTGTCAGTCTAACATACACAAGTCTGTCTTTAACTTTTATAGAATCTGTTAAATAGAACCGTGGATGAAAAAAATCCATTACAATAATTAATGAACTTTTATTCAGGACGCCATTTTTTTTATTATACAGAAGTGTGTGTGCACACACAATAAAAATATAGGGACTAAATGCATCGGGAGCGCACACTCTAATGCGGTGGCACTGCGATGGACTATGATTATAACTTTAGCACACATTACAAGACAATCAAATCACAGAAATGAATTTCATTCGTTTTGAAGTTCACGTACTGATTAAAGAAAAACTGATGGCAGTTTTCTAAGAGTTACGTAACGTAGCAGGTCACAGCTAATTACAGTTTGCAACGGAACTATATATATGAGTATGCACCTCTACCATAGAATTCATGGAGCGAGAAACATGATCAGCTACGCACAGCTTAAAGGTTTATTGTTCTAAGTATTTTCGTATTCAGGTTCATATAAGCACCTGTTACGATTTTCCAACAGATTTGTGAAATTCTTTTATGGTATAAGGGGATAATGGAACAGACCTATAAACACCTGCAATTCAACAGTCATGTTTGAGGATTTTTTTTTGAAAAGACGTGGCTGGGCTATGAATAAATCCTGTGTCGCGGGGGACTTTACAAACATACGTAAAACAGACACAAAGAACACCCAAAGTCAGAACAGCAATTTGTGAATCACACAAACTGTTGTCCCACGTAGGGTTTGAACCCACAACACTCAGCACAGTAGAGAGCGGAGTGGCGACCGGTTAATCCATTAGGTCAACCATGTAGTCCAGTTTTAGTTTCTCACCACGACTCTGGGGGAGTCGGTACCTTCACTTAATTAGTAAAAAGCAATGAAATAACTGCTTAGCACTGATTTTTGGTGTCACCGTATCACTCCGGTCAAACTTTAATGTATGAGCACATGGCCCTACCACGATATTTTGAATACCAACCATCTTATTTTTGAAGATACCAGTTGATATAATACCTACATACATTAATCATACGCGTCAATGTTTTGCAACTGTATTATTTCGTAACAGCTGTCTCAATAAAGTTATACACTTGTATAAAGTATCATAAATCTACACTTAAATTAATATATTACCCTCGATAAATCCTTTTATTTCTTGCTTAAAAGTTTTAGGAATAGTTCACACTGTAGCATCTCCTCACAATACTTTGTTCCCCAAATTTATTTTAACAGTTTTGTTTTTTTTAGAACCTGCCAAAGTGACTCTACTCTGTCTGATGGAAAGCATGAATAGAATCGATGAATTCAAGTTACCATACTCATTGCGAAAACAAGCAACGCAGCTTGGTGACCCACTCTTAGACGGCCTCGTGAAAAGCAATTTTCGCTAACCACTGACTTCAATGATTAAAACATTGATCGTCAATACACAAATGAAATGATGATATTCAAATCGAATATACGTTTATATCCTTATCCGTACACTCCTGTTGAAAAAGACCAAGAAGCCCGAACTCAATTGGTTTACTAGTATAGACTAACTAGCGAACCAGTGTAACCAGATCCCTATATACCATGAATATTTATATTGAAAGGTGATTGCCACACCCATTTCTTCGTGTTTATCACGATGTTGATTTTTTAATAAAGATACTTCAACTTCAATGTTACATAATGCACTTAGTGTTATTATGCATTCTGTAGTAATAGACGAAACTTTAAATATAAATAAATTTTAAGAAGAGATACAATTTGTCAAAGTTAATACAAATTTATTTTGAATTACGGTCAACTTAGTTTGTAAGTTGTGACTTCCTAATAATTTAATTAATAATTTTCCTAATAATTAGACTTGCAAAATAATATTTTTGCTGTCATAAATAAGTCTAAAAACTTGAATAGAGGCAAAACATTCAATTAAAAACCTCGAAGGCCTTCTCTTAATTAATTTATCAAGTGTTAAATACCAATAAAATGAATTTGTGTTTTAAGAACTCGTCTATGTTTAGGTTATGATGTAGCTTAAGACTTACTTTGCTAGATTAAAAAAAAATTGAAGTAAAAGCGATGCCATTTATTTTTGTCATATCTTTTTATATTATATACAATAAAATAGTCGCCTCAAAATCTAATAGTGTCTATCTTTTTTTTTGACACTTTAATACGTCGAAACTATATACACCATTCAGGAAGTGAATGGAAGTATGTTCAGCAAACGACATATACGCACGACAAAGTACCAATCCGAAACTAAGTCGTCTTTTGTCCTAAATATTCCCAAACGTATTATCGACATAAATACCAAATTGATATTTCTTTTGTTAAAATATTTACTACAATATTACTAAACACGGTTTTCTAATCACGATTCGTCATGATCATGCTCCATGGCTTGCTCCAAGACCGATTTTATCACGCCGATCTACACTGCTAAATCCATAACTTTAATAAATGCTCTTATTGTGCAGTGACATTCGATATGATTCGCTCTACAGAACTTTAACCCTTTAAAATGTCAAAATCGACACAAATTAATGAGACTGTTGTATAGAATAAGTAAATCATGTTCCACGTGCAAGGATCCTTTGAGCAGTCGCTGCGCTGCGGCGACGATGTGTCACCTAGTGGAAATAAAACATTAGCTGCTTTGGCAAAAATTCACAAACATTGCACTGGAAAGGCCCACGCTCACGGATGTGTAGATCACAAACACAATCCTCTAGCAAAATCCGATTCAAATACTAGTTTACAATCCAGAAAATCGTTTCGTAATGAATGTATTATTGAAATAAAAGAAGCTGATAAGAATAATCATCATTCCATCAAAAATAATGATGGAAGTCTTACGAAAAGTTTCAGTAACAGCACTAGCTCTTACGAAGGTCACAGTGACACTGATTCAGAGAACACTTTTAAATCTAGAGATCATAACAAGTCGACAGATGCGTGCGAACGCCTATTCTCTCAATGTACAAAGGCTTCTTTAATGAAGACTGCTCGAATGAGATACGCTGATGACAGTGTTATGTCCGCAATGCAAGATGAAGTGGATGGAGAAAAAACTAAACAAGCTTTTAGCCGCACTCCACTTAGATTGAGCTATAGAGAAAGAAAATCAGGAGTCGTTACTATTGAAGAGGTGAAATCAGATTACTCGAATAATGATGAGGATCTAGCAAATGCTGTACTTTTCGATGAAAAGAGAAAAACTCCTACTCAGACTAAACCAAGTCTGCAACGTCAAAAGTCTTCTGGAAGTACGGTTAGTAATGGTAAGACCAATGGAACTAAACCTCCATGGAGAGGTGCTAGCAAAAATGGCAAACCAACAGAACCATTAAGTAGAACGTCGTCTTTTCGAGGAAGTATTAAGAAGAAGACTTCTAAGAATGATGGAATTTCCTGGAAGAAGTTGTACGAACTGTCTCTTTGGAGGAGATATGGTGTTAGTTTCACTGCAGTCGGAGCTGATGCTGAAAGAGCCTTGCTTAGACCTTGGACGGAGTTGTCTTCCCAGCCTGAGCCACCACCATTTGAGGTAAGTTCTTAAACGTAGTTGAAGCGATTAATTAATCACCTGTCTCTTGAAATTTGAGAAAACTGACGACATACATAATGAATTCATGGATCTGTTTTTTTTTTGTTGACGAGGCGGAAAATTCCTTCGGTTCACCTGCTCCTTAGAGTACAGGAGTCGGAGTATGTGGTGTATCCACTAAAAACCACCCCGACGGCTGGAATGTGGTGCCCTACTCTGGGGGGAACCCGGACTATATGATTTCAGGTCCTCTCCCAAGTCGACACCATGCCCCATTATTCCCTATCCCAGGGGAAAAGAATTTCTCCCTCTCGGAAATTCATGGGATTAAGGTTAGCCATATAGGCTTAAATTTTTTTATTATTTTACGCGAAAGACGTAGTTTAAAAAATTAAACTGAAGATGACATTGTGTTTTGTTATTTGTAAAACACAAAGTTAATATAAAGAGAACGTTCAAAAGGAGGTAGATTCAAATAGTGCAATTGAACTTAATAACAAATCATTCAGGCTACAATTTATAGAAAGTCTAAAGTCAGCCACCCGCCTCCAGCTTCGAGCGCCTTCTGATATTTCATTCATATTTGGCAGGTGATCGGTATCACGACAGCGTTATTACAGATCAACGAGCCGTCACGTTTTAACAACTTTACAGTTTGTGTGTTACGGGCTTTGACATTTTGAACTGACGATAAGAGATGATATAATTAGGTGCGGGAGTAACAATTTTATTTATAACATTCATGCATTTCTTATTATTAATGTAACAAATAAGGGTTTAGTAACATATTGATTGACGATCAGTGTTTTAAGTTTTATGCGAGAAAATAAATTTTTCGAGATTATGTACAGTTCATTGTATGGAATTTCAATCTTCGGTAAATGTGCAAGGCACAAAATTCTTAAAACTATCTTCCCAATTGAAGTTTTTATGAGTTTTAAATTTCAGTTTAAAGTAAATATTACAATTAAGTCTTAAGTGTCGCCGTGTTTCTAAATTTTTTAAAGACACGTTCCATACGACAGCCATTTACATAACATAAAAAAGAAGTGAAGCTGATTTGGAGCCCTAAAATGGTTTTAATCTTATCTTGATCGCACGAAATACCTGTGTTTGCGCTGAGACGACATAGATAATTGTAAAAGGTCGAATAATATTTGCTAAAATGAAAGATAAATCTGGTTCCTTTGTTAGAAGTGATAAGACAGATATTACCAATAAATATACTGGGGACTGCGTTTATTCAGACTTTTTGTGGACGCTTTTACTCGTTGCTATATTTACAAACGCCCTTCGCATTGTAACTCAAATATACAAGAGTATCTTATCGAATTGGTAAAAGGAAAATTAAAACATACACTTGTAAAAATTATATTGTGTTTGTTTGAACAAATAGCAGTATTCGTATTCAATAAGTGGGGAAATAGGCTTTGTTAAATCAACGCTACGAACATTAGCAGCGGAGCAGTGACCACACACTCGTAAGAAAATGCATAGAATTATTCAGTAAGACGTTCATACATTTTCTTTCATATACTTTTTATAGCGAACTCTACACTAACTAGCTAAGACTCTATTGCATCATTATTTATAAGACAAAAAAAAGAAACCCAATTCTTTAACAGTAAGTAATTTCCTGAAAAAAGGATTTTGACCTAAAGAAAGTGCTTCATAGTCTAATTTTAGATGACCACATCTATCAAAAACTATATTCTACATGGAAAAACGTAGGTTTCATCTAACCACTAACTTGGCATCTGTAATGCTTTTGACCATATAGCTCACATAGTTATTACGTATCGCTTTCGATTTCTGATCACGAAGAGATCGGTTAACGTAGCTGAGAGGCCGCCGCTGGCGACACGATACACGTGATCCACGAATGTGAAATGATATATTTCTCAAACTTTATGATTGCCTGGTACCTCATTTGAAATTTTCATAACGAACCTAGAATTTTTTCCGCGGTTCTCCTGACTTTTGAAACGTTTTATATATATTCAACTTTCCATATCTTGATATTTTTATTATTATGTTATAACAGTACTAAAAAAAATGACTACCTGGTCATTAGTTATTTGAAAAGTCCAATTAGTTAGAATTCTGCTGTTAAAGACCGTCCGCTGTTAAGGAATCAGTGTGTATAGTTCTTCAATCCACATTTTGTATTGAACTATTACTTAGAAATTTGAACCGGAAATGCTTATATTTCAGAATTGTAACTAAGTATTGTATATACTTGATGATTGAAAGAAATCAGTTGATCAACCAAGCTAGTCATCACGATTACACTATCGATATTCGGTAGTTGTTTGTTTTATTGATAAAGTAACTGTTTGTATTTTAAAGACGTGTTGTTAGTCATAAAATACCTGGTATTTGCACAAAGAATACTAGATGCTACATATTTTATTATTCTTTTTTTATAAATGTTTACTGCAGTAAACCTTTACAAAAAAAATCCTGTATGCTGTAGTTACAAACAAACAACATTTAAAGTTGCATCAATTCCAACAGAATTCAACAGTTTTCATTCTATCAAGAAAAGTAAAACACAACAAAACGGTTGCTAGAGCTTGTTTTTGCATTAACAGAATTTGCATTGTCATACGTAACAGCTTATAGTTGAGTGTACTGTATTTTTATGACCAGCTTAACTTAAAAAAACCATACTGACTTGCCTGAGTCTAGTCAAGTCACAACTTAGTACCCACGCTCTGTTTGACAATACGATATCCTGATCTGCAATTCATTTGTATACATTTGTATTCGGTCGTGTCTCTTCGTCTTATTATGTAAGCCTTGTAACGAATTAGTGACATTGGTCATTTGCATTGAGAGACATTGTTTGTACTGCAGATATTCTGCGAGTATCAACCTTTGCGGCAAATATGCTTGAGGTCAACACTACGATGCTATATTTTGTTGAACGTGGTTAGGATGACAATTATTTTACTTTATGGTGGGCACAGTAGACGGCTATTTCTCAAGCTTGAATAGATATCTGCGACTATATCTCGTGAAAAACAACGAAGAAATTACTTAACACCGGTTTACTGTAAGACTGTGATATCATTGTGATCGACCAGACACGTTCGCACCGAAGCATGGCTCTCCCAATCTTTAATTTATGAATGGTTTCGTTTTACTTTAAATTTCCTGTTAGGAGAACCCGTCTACACTTCTCTGTGGAAATAAACGATGAAAAGTATTCCTAAAAGAGATATGTACGAATTAAACAAAACAATTTATGACTTTACATCTAGCATTGTAAACAAAGTGTGTTCCGTATTCTATGTATTTAAGAAGGAATTCACGTACGTATCTTAAGTAATGAAACCTCAAAATAACGTTCAAATGTGTCCCTATATAAAGGCTTCGTATCACAAAAATGACGGCACTGAATAAAGAGATGTTATTTAGACAATACGAGAGAAATATATTGTGTGCAACTCTTCGCTGCTCTTCGAGTGTAACTGTTGTGATGACAAAAACATAACCTATACAAAATCATATACGTGTATATTATTATTCCCATTGATGTAACAATGCATATGTATGAGGACTTGTTAAATGATAGTCACGATTTTGCAATACACAGATATAATTTATGCTTGCTAAGGCTTGTTTATTTACCTCAGATGGTAATCATAATACTTTGTTCCGTAGTAACGAGCCCTTGACTTGAACAGTTGAAACCTTAAATATATTATTCATAATATTACAGATACCTTAGGTAATCATCAACAGCCTTTTACAGTCCACTGCTGGACGTAGGCCTCTCCTTAGAAGGTTTTGGCCTACTATACCACGCTGGCCAGACGAGTTGGAATAGGGTTTGTTTCAAGTTTTTCTTCTCTTTGTAATGATGTTGTCTTGCATACTTTGTTCCCTTAGTCGCCTTTTACGACACCCACGGGATGAGTAGGGGTGGTAACACCATGTATTCTTAATCCATCACCACACGGACAGATATGTATAGTCTTATATACTTTGTTGGTGGACATTATGATGTTGGCGATGATTTATTTTGTCTGGATGTAATTTATTGCTATACGCTTGGCCTAGTTGCTTAAACGATCGCCACGACGCTCTCTACAACACTGAGTGTTGGGTTCAAATCCCGCATGGGACACCACTTTGTGTGATCCACAAATTGTTGTTATGAGTCTGGGTGTTCTTTGGGTCCGTTTCTTATATGTTTGTAAAGTCTTCCGTGACACAGGATTTATATCTAGTGCGGGCGTTGTCTCTTTAAAAAAAACTGTATATGAATGTATTTAGAAATGTCTAAATGTTTATCAATAATTCAGTACAACAGGCTCGGTTAATTTTGGGATCGGGCTGCCGTGTGTTAACTGTATAAAGTTATTATTATTTAATACCGCACCATGTAGCCATAATGAGGTTTGAATAACCTTTGTAATGCAATAATGGTTTGTAGTAGTTAATCTGTCAGACTGTCTGGTATTGTTATTATAAATATTTATATTCGTCTGAGCGTACCACAGGCGTGTGAAAGTAGCTTAAGCATAAGCAAACAGTATCGATTGGTAAGCAATTGTTGAAAGATATCTGTTAGTTAAAAAAAACAATTAATAAGGTTAGCATTGAAACTTTAAAATATTATTCTCCAAATTATTTTTCTTTTCTTTTTTTCCAAATAGAAAACGAAGTTAAATGTTTTATACAGCTCTACTTATTATAAATAATTATGTAAAAATGTTGCGTATATATTTTTTTATTTAGGGGTAAAAAAAATTACCAGTTGAAAATTTAGAGATGAAAATAGCTTTATAATTCAAACAACTCCAATTATACTTTTGTGTAAAATGTTTTGTAAAAAAAATGTGAGTAAGTCACTAATTTAATCATCTTTACATCAATCACATCAGTAACCTTTAAGAGTCCACTGCTGGACATAAGCCTCTCCTTAACAAAGAGGACCATTGATGTAGGGGTGACAGTTATCGTAGTAAGTGTGTACAATACAATGCTGCGATGACTGTCATGCCTTTTACGTCCCTAACTGAGACGTAAAAAGCATCTTAATAGGTCGCCATAATGTGGGTCACCATACTGCATTGTCAGCATTCGCAATGACTATGGTGACTACCATTTTTGGATTCTATTCATGCTTTCCATCAGGCAGAGTAGAGTCAGAGTAGAGTTGGCAGGCTCTCAAATAAATAAAAAAAAAAGGTTTTGACCTACTATACCAAGCTGACCAGACGGGTTGATATAGAGTTTGTATTAAGTTTTGAGAAAAGAGAAGAGAGTTTTAAGAGAAGACTCGTGATTTGCTTTATTAGTCACCTCTTACGACACCCATGGCATGGATAAGGGTGGTAATACTCTATATTCATAGCCTGTCACCACATGGAAAATTTAATACTTATAAACTGATAAAAATAATTCAATATGTTTCCTAAAAACAGTATAAATTTTATATAAGTTCTCTAAAATGAGACAAGTAAGATTGACTCCTCATCATTTCATATTAAAGGAAAAACCACGAAACAATAAGATCATAGTGATCATGACAACCTTTTCTTTTCTAGAAGTTTACTTGCAAAAGGTTCCTGTCTGTCTTATATTGTTTTCAAAAACCATTAAAGACTCGATGATCCATAAGTAAGTCGTGTCGCTTGTGCGTGCTATACCTTATGCTAATAGGCTAACACCAGCAATATTGGTATCACCAAACAATGGGAATGTTGCAATGTCTTTAGATTCATTGTTAATCTCTCGCATAATTCTCTCTCCTACACTATGTTGCGAAATGACAAAGCTTTGGTTTGTTTTGTACGTAAATTAACCATAGTGTAAATGTGTCTAGCATGTTTGTAATATGGTGAATTAATTGTTCTGCACCGGGAGAATACTACGCAGTACAATATCACTGCAAAGAGAAGGAAAACTTGAAAAACCCTTTTTTTAACACATGGAAACCCCCCTGGGGTTTACGACGGAGTGGTGTGTCGGAATTGGACCAACTAAAACCACATGGCACGGATACTCCTTCTTTTAAGAGATAATCCGACCTCTATTACCGTCCTATTATGACTAGATGTTACCTTATTTAAGTTTTTCTCAGTGTGCGTCAGAAAGGAACTCCTTTTTTCTGACTCGATCCTTGCCGGGTCAATAGAGGCAAAAGAAACTGTTTCAAGAAACGTGCTTCACTGAGTGCTTTACTTATCAATAGAATAGATCTAAACGCTACTTCTAGGACAGACAGTCCTGTAGCAAGAACATTGTTTAATGATATTAGTGGTACAGTGCCCAGAGCAGTTATAACCGTTGCTGATAAACAACGAGTATGCAAAATAGTACAACCGTATTACACAACCGTTTATTGCTAAAACAATCGGCACGCAATTTCGGACACATCGCAATTACAATTTACATATCTTACATGTAGTACGTTACGAAATATTTGTGTAGGAGATACATTATGTATTTATGTATTTACATATGTATAAAGTTGTAGTGTTATGTAGTAATGTATGTTTAACATTGTGCCCTTGGAGTGCCCTTCTAATTGCATCTAACGTTTCTTCGATTAAAAAAATTATGTTAAAGTCATTTAATGCTTGGGACACAAACGTGACGTTACGAGTACCTACGTACATAAATTAATTTACAACCCGTTTATATGATATGTTACTTACATTTTTAGTAGGTAAATTCTGAACGTCTTAGATTAATATGTATTTAAACTCACAAAATATTTCACATCGATTAATATTTAACATACCCTCATTACCTCGTAAATGGTTGAGCCGAAAAGCTAAAAAAATAGTTTTTTAAACAAAGTATATAGGAAAAATACACACGAATTTCTAGATCCTATCGTAATTGCGACGTCCAATATTACTCACAAGCTTCCATTTGCAGTTATAATATTAAGAAATATACGGCCTTCAAATACAGTGTTAAGGTTGTTTTAAAAAAGATGTATTCGATAAAAATTCGTCGTAGAGAATTTGTTCCATATGTGTTCAAGTCACACTTAGTACATCCTTACCAGCGAATCCTGTGTCACAGCAAATATTCTTAAGATTTCACATCTCTTTCGTGTCGATGTTAAATTAAAATGACAGCAATAATCAAGGCTGTATCGATCCAACTGAGTTTTCATTATTTAGAAGTTTTATTGAACATTTATTAAATAAATGTCCTTTTTGTTACAGGTAATTGTCTGCTGTTTATTTTCACGGTAAAATTAGAAGCATCGTTACTACGTGGTAAAACATACATTTTGATTAATTTAAACCCGACTGCGCTAGAAGGAAAATTCATGTTTTTCAAGTGTATATGAGTATTTTTCTCAAGGATGTTCTGTAGTCTAAACGTCTTGACGATTTTTACCTTAGCATACGTGATTATTATAATAATAATTGATGACAAAAATATCTATGGCGCAATATTTATACGGGTCACTATACGATACTCTTTGCCAAGCATTGCTGCGTGGATGGTTCGAGTCCTCTAGTAAGATAAAATGAAATAGGCATATGTGGCAAATTGCATTGATCTCAGAGTCAATTATTGACCAACATCATCAATCATCACATCACATGGACAATCTTTGATAGTCCACTGCTAGACAAAGTCCACTATTGGACATAATCCACTACGGAGCATAAACCTCTCCTTAGAAGGGTGGGTTTATCCTACCTTAACTTAACAATATCCTAATTTAAAGAATTTTAAACCAGTTTTTAACAGTTTCTTTTTTGTAATTGCTAATAAATTCATATCCATCTACCATTCATCGATTGCGTCCATCGCATACCTGTCAAACTGTTGCTGTATGATCCGTATCATCGTACCTTATGTGGAGCAAGGAATCCGGCAGAGTGAACGGGACCTCCTACATGGGGCTTGCCAGTTATAAGTGTTTGACCATAGACTTCACACAAGCAGTGGAACTTCTGTATTTGGTGGGCTTTTGATGTCTCAGTCATGCTGGATTAGTTTTATAAGGATTTGCGAAAGAAATAAAGTGTTAGTTATTTCCTCAGCTGTTGGTAATTTAGTTGTTTTTGTTTTAGTTTAGTTTTTTTACTGCCTTTCTTTAGGTTCAAACAAAATAGTTCTATAACTTAAACAGTGGATGGCGATAGGTTAGATTGATTGATTGATTGATATATATATTAAACCATCTTCAAATCAATACTTCATTGTTTGTATATACATTTGTTATTCGTGTGACATAATATAAGATATTAAGATAATTACATCTCCGTACAACAGTAACAAACGAAGAGACCTTAATTTTTATGCATCTATTTGTTAATCACGCTTTATATGTCGTTGACGATTCCCATAGCCAGTTTATGGTGAACCGTTGCTACCGTACGATTACTGTTATCTTACAGAGTATATATTTTATATATTCCAACACTGTTATCGTATAAAAAATTGTTATTAAGGTCCTTGTTCACGTAGCTTTGTGTTTTAATGTCCTCAATTTTATGTTATACAATTATTTATCCATAATCCATGCGAATTACAGTAGGATTAGGTCTCTTTTCAGGAAAAGGTACTTACGCATGTTTCACACCGACATACATAAATTATAGGACTGAAAAAATGTTCACAATGCTTTTAATATCCACACTCTGGCTAGTCTTGCTTCAAATTAATATACTACTTACAAAAATAAATAGAGTACTTGCACAACATTATGAGTTTGAGCAGATTGTGAACATATTGGGATAAATCAAGACATGAGTCGTATATAACTGGCTCCCACGTGCGTCGGTTTCCTTATGACGCATACACGTATGATATAATATCGACGTGATATAAACTGTTGCATAAATTCATAATGCCAAGTCAGCTTATGCCGTAAAGCGTACCTTTGAAGATGATTTATCGAGGGTCTAAGAAGTGGATTGTAAAAGGCTGGTGGAATTATGTTTTGAAATTGAATAATATAACCATCTGTATAAACATTTTGATGATTTATCATTTATATAATTATTAGTCACCTATGAGATTGTTATATTCTTCGTGTGTTGTGTGTACACGCTTGACGAAATAAAGTCATGATCGCCTCCAGTCAAATATTATAGACTGCCCTAATTGACTTTGTCTTTTATGATATGACGTTAATCCGTCAGTCAGGGTATATCATGCATTCTTATAGATAATTTTCCTTAGTACATTTATCACGGCCACGCTTATAGTAAATTTAACATTACTCGAAAATCAGATTTATTCATTTTGAAGTATAAAACCCGAATTGTCATTAGCAAGCCTACAATATGAATGCGAATAATGTTCTGCGATATTTTCAGAATTAACTCACAAAAATAAATTGAAATAGAAAATGTCTATTTTCTTGATGTGAAAATTATTGCTCTTACCCAAATAAGTAACCCGACGTCCGTGTGACGGATTAAAAATATATAATGTTACCAACCCTATTTATCCTGTGGGTGTCTTAAGAGGTGACTTAGGGAACAAACTATTCAGTAAAATATCACTACAAAGAGAAGGAAAACTTGAAATAAACCCTATACCAACCCGTCTGTCCAGGGTGGTATAGTAGGCGAAAAACTCCATGCTAAGGAGTGGTTTATGTCCAGCAGTGGACTGCAAAAGGCAGTTAATCATAAAATAAATTAATCCATGAATATTATGCAACGATTTAGTCTCATTGATACAAACACGGTGCGTGCTGAATATTCTAATTTGATTTACATCATAACACATCGATCAATTAAATATTTATCAATTTATTTGTCGAAATCAAGTCAGTAAGCATTTATACATTATGTTATTGTATTTAATTAGTGCGCTAAATGTAGCCTGGTGATTTATTGCGTCGTACGCATTGGTCAGTGATAGAATTGGTTCATGTCACTAATGCTACCATTTCACAGCAATATTCAACTGTTGCCACAACGTGGAATAGGTGTAGAAGTCAAATGCAGCTACAAATTTATTTGTAGAGACTGCTGTCTCTACAAATAAATCAGGTCAGGCTAGGTCAGATGGTGACAAAGTATTAGTAACCTTTAATGGTAAATTTTTGATAAGTAGCCCTATAAACACTTGTAGTTTCATTACTAAGATTAGGACATCCATCGCTGAATCTCAATTTCACACTCACACACAAATGTTCCCATTGCTTTAAATTTGGGACTATAAAAAAATTTTTGAGTAAACAAATTAGCTTTGAATATGTAATGTACTTATTGATTCAAAAGTTTTTTGCGCTTGCACAAATTATTTTGTGACACCACACAGTAAATACAAAGAGGATATGCCCGTATCACATTTTTCTATAAAACAGTTCGTGATAATTTGCGATGTGAGAGGGCGTTAGGCTTCGTCTATTTCACTTTTTTTAATTTACAAATAATTGTAAAACCGTAAAACCATTTGCATCGTTTTATATCGATGTTGCGATGTAATTCAGATATTTCACTCTGTATGTAAGATGTAAGTGATGTACTCAGAATTTCTCGAGACAAACTTTTTCATTTGTTTCAGAATTTCTTTGAACTCTTTCCTTCGCTGCTTTTTTAAACAAATGTTACCTGGAAGCTAAATTTTTTAGTGTATGGTGCTCTAGGTCACCCAACTCCAGTCAGGTCGTGTTTATTCACTAATAAACACGATGTCTTATGATTGGTCCTTTCTTTCTTATATCACTTTTAAGAAATACTATTAAGTATTTTTTTTTTACTTTTCACACTGCAGGACACAGACCTCTGCTTCGAAAGAAGATGTACGATTTATATAAACAAATTATTTACTTTCTCTTTTCAAGTATATTTTTTTGAGTGTGAACCAAAATTACAACCTTTTTGTTGTTATTATATAAAAAAAAATTTGTTACATTAAATCATTTCTGAGTGGAAATAAGCTGAATAAAAGTTATTCAAACATAACTTAAAATTCTCGTCTAAATTGTTACGTGTCTGGTTACTGTACAGTAAGTTACTAGCCGCCCACGCACCCTGTTGTGCAAGTTCGAACTTGTCGATAATGTTGGTCAGTTTTGTTGATCTACTGTCGAACGCCTTGCAACTAATAGAAATGCTGTTTATATCCAATATTCAGAGAGAGTTTAAAGTTGTAAACGTAACTACTTCAAGCTTTTGACTATTACATGCTGTTGTGTTTCTGGTGCTAGAGCGAGACGAAAGATATATTTGACAATGGAACCAATGAAAGAAACGACATTTTTTTTTACTGAGATATTTCACCTGCTTAATCAAATACGTAAAATTTGAAATCAGAACAAATTTATTGCATTCTGCTGGGTACGTTTTGAGATTTTTCTCGATTGATAACTTTGTAACATAAAAGTTTTTGTAAACAAGAAATAAATAACATTCCTGGTATCGTTATTGATTGGCTCAGTACTAAAAGCTTAAGGATAAATTCTCTAGGTAGTAGAGCAACGATGATTTCAGCACGAACGGGCCGGCTCGACCGGGGCAGTACTACCCTCCTACAGAAGACCAACCTAAAGCGCCAGCATCCGTGTTGTCGTGTTTCGTTGGTGATTGTGAGACCGGAGGTCCATTGATGCAGGGGTGACAGTTACCGTGGTAACTGTGTAAGCCTTACACTGTCACGATGACTGTCATGCGTTTTACGTCACCAAGCGGGGTGTGAAAAAGCATTTCACAAGGCCGCCATAGTGTGGGTCACCATATTGCATTGTCTGCGTTTGCAATGAGTATGGTGACCACATCTCTTGGATTCTGTTCGTGCTTTCCATCAGGCAGAGTAGAGTCACTCTGTCAGGTTCTTCATATAGAAAAAAAAATACATAACACTAAAATGATACAATTTAAAATCTATAAACGTCATCAACTTGAACTAAAAGTAGCTCACAACAATACAAAGGAATAGAAGAAATCGATTCAACAACATTTTTAGGGGGAGTTTTAGTTAAATTTGCAGTACGCTGTGCAGTAAATAAATTTGTGTAGGCCATAAAAAGAATCCGATAAACGGTTTCTACTGATGCGGCGAGCACTAAGTATCGTTAATACTTGTATACGGTCTACTATTTTGGGGAAATTCTGTTGAAATTGTTAATGTGTTCTGTGTGCAAAGAAAATGCGTGAGAACATATGTGGGGCATGCTTTAGCGGCTAAGATTTAACCGCTAGAATGCATGCTCATTAGAGAACTCTGTGCTTTTGTTAAACGATATCCGCAATGCTTAAATGTCCAATTAGATGTATTATAAAAAAATATTATACCTAGAAATGAATACAAAATTTATCAACCAAGAAGCAAATTAGAAATACATAAAATTAATTCTTATGTAACTGCTATTAAAGTGTATAATATATTACCAGATGTATTCAAGGATCAAACTTTGAAAATGTATAAATCCAAACTGACTAAGTTGCTTCTTTAAAAATATTTTTGTAATTTTGCTGTATATAATATTATAACCGCGAAAGTGTGTTTGTTTGAATGTTTGTCATTCTTTCACGTCGCAACGGAGTTATTTTATGGTTTGATTTTTATGTCTGGAGATAGTTAGAATACTGAAGAGCGATATAGGCGCCTTTTTACCGCAATAAACATCTCATTTCCATGGTAAGATTCATTGTGATGCGTATTTGAATCATTCCAAATTTTATGAATTCCGGTAGATTGCAGATTAGGGTTTTTCGCCCAAATGCACACGGTACAAAATCTGTCTTTAGATTTAATAAAATGTACTCGCGGTTTCCGATAGATAGCGCCATATTGAATAACGTACCTAGAATCTGTCGATAAACTTTTTAATATTTTTTTACCTTTACATATTATTAATAAAAAGTTTGTAAGCATGTATGGATGTTTGTTACTCTTTCACGCAAAAACTACTGTACGGATTTTGAAGACATTTTGTGGTAATATGCTTATACATCAGAATAACACATAGGCTACTATTTACCACGATGACAGATATAGACGCGAGCGAAGCCGTGGTCAAAAGTTAATGTGATGTATAAGGAATAAAGAGATATCCTGTTTTGTTTATTTTTATTTAATCCTCTGACATTTCTAAATTATCTTGACATTAGGTAAATTGGCATATCCTATTTTGACATTTGATAAATTTACACCTTAAGCATTGATTAAATTAATATTACTTAATAGGAATCATAATATAATACATCTTTGTCCAGTAATATTGACACTAGCATTTATTCTATTAATTTTATGATTTTAATAACAGCGAATTAGCGAAGATTTTTAATAACACCAGTTACCCACCATTGTTATAGTAAAGTGTATGTGAGCTTTCAGAAATTATTATCACCCGTTCTGTACTATATTCTTGCAAAATAAATCATTTCATTTACTATCTAAACACAATTACAAACAATTAGAAGTCTAAAACCAAAAAGGCCAACGTGATCAGAAAAGTGTAGTAGCAGTAGTCACAAGTTGACTGTTCATTCCCGTACTTAAAAGTATAAACCACGTGTTTGTTTCTTGATACATATACGAGTATAGCATTACAAAATAAGTCAGATTAGATCACGGCACTATCTGTGTAGTCCAATCCAATCTCTTTCATTCCGCAACAAAGTGAATCTAATTACACTTAACATCCGTATACTCTCACCGTCTGGTTGCATCGATCACGTTCCGTTTACTGACCCGCTCATTAATCAGCTATAAATAAATAAAGCTGCGATAACATCACTTCCTAACATGCATTACTGTTTACCGAATCACTTCTGTCGAGTGGAAGCCATGTTTGTTGTGGAGTGTGTTACCTGATAAAGGTACCCATCATTTGAGTATCTTAATTCTCGGAAGGAATGGTGTGGTGACGGTGCCGTCCATTAGCTAAAAAGCGGTTAACATATAACGAAATTATTTACCACTTACTTAGCTATTTGGTTAACAGAATGTAGTGTGTTTGAGATTAACTTTGACCTCATTAAATACTATTACTTGTACTCTAGAATACAGTTAAAGTTTGATTTAATCCTACGTTTCTTATGCATACATATGTATTTTGCAATCTATCGATGCGATTATGTAATTTATGACTGATACTTATAGCCAGCTTACCATATAACAATTTGATATTTTTTTTAATAAAATCTGTGCAACACTTTAAATAAAATTTACGTGTCGCAATTACAAACTTCAGTCAAAAAATTACGTAGTTCTAGTGAAACAATTGTAGTAAAAAACGTACAGCCGGTTCGAGAACCTTCTCCTTCTTTAGGAGACGGTTAAAATTAAAGTCTTAGGTCAGTCCGAGAAAGCCACCATCTTGTATTGAACAGAGATCTCTGTGAAAGCCATTGTTTCGAAAATATACAAATACGGTGAGCTCGTTTAGTCATTCAAGGCTTTTTTTACTGTTCCCAAAGCAGAATAATCAGAGATAAATCAGAAATACACGCTCAAATGTGGATATCTTCTATATCGACAGAACTTTGTCAATAAGCATCATTTTCTGAGTAAACTGATTACGCAAAGTAGCCTTTTGCAGTTGCACCTATTTTTAGTAACTTTTTGAACTTTCACTTTTTACAACAACACATTAATGTGAGTTAGTTTAGCCATTAACGCGCTCATGTGATCGGTATTAGATATTGTTGATTTGTCTGACACTTTAACCAAGTAACCGTAGTGACCATAATTAATGCTACCTGGTTTCCGTACGTTTTCCGTCATTATTATATGCTAGTTTCTGATCAAGCACTCATGAATTCCTTAACAAATATAGTTGTTTATTTGTAAAGGGTTTATAGCTAGTACACATTAACCTTTCTTTCGACAACAAGTTTTATTCCATTACTCATCGGCAGTAAATCAATCAGATCTCGGACCATACTCAGTGAGTAGTAAAAGCGTACCGTAAATAGTATAATTGTAAAATTTCTCTCTCCCGAACACAAGGCCGTTAACTAAGGGCTTAGAACTTGTGCTTACTTGGAAACCTGATGTGACAGAAAAGGCACCGACTGACTCACGCAGCGGTTACGTCAAATGTTTGTTTCAAGCAGACTCTTGGTTATACGGCACTCGTTTCTTTGAAACCAGCTGCGTTTGCGACTTTGTCGGCTGAATATGATGAATGATTTGTTGGTGCGAATTGATACTTGTGAAATTAAATTTTGTTTGTTTTGTGAGTACTAAACAGATTCTACTGATTTTTTCTGAATGTCTTCGGTAACCAAATGAAATTTTTAGTTAGATAAATAATATAATCTAGCCTAAACATTTGGAATCGTGGTACACAAATAAATGAATTTGAGACTTGGAAATAACATAGATTGAGTTCTATTATACCGACTCTAATCTACTTGTTCTGATGGCTTTAACCTGACATAGTTCGTTGATCAGAAAACATCTATTTGCAAAGCTCTACTCTTTTTAACTAATGTATCATTCCAGGACAAATAATGCTCAATATTTGACCAGGATATCCGGAATTCGGCCATACTGCTATCGAAAGTGGAACTAATGATAGCTACTATGATAAGTTTAAATTTAGTTATACAAGTACTTGTTTGTTTGTTCGTTGAGTAAATGAGTCTTAAATGTATTTTAGAATAATGTTTTAATGGAATAGTTATGAAAATGTTTTTATTTTGAGAATTCTTTAAGGCGGTGGACACGAAGTCAGCGAGAGCGGGTCAGTTGCGAGCAAAAACTCTGGGAGCGCCGCACAGCCTATTAGAACTGCAATATATTTGAACTTCATAAATAAGATATAAAAGCTAACATTAAAATATTAGAATTTATTTTAATAGATGCTATCGGATCTCTGCTGGGTACTTTAATTTACTCTGGCTCTGGCGGGGACAATCGTGCCTCTTTAAGTTAACACAAATGTTCCATTGCCACAAGAATTTACTCACGAACAATTTTAAAGATTTTATATGATATTAAGTTATAACTGTGGGGCCTCGTCGCTCAGTATTATTGGGAACCCATTCTTAATATATTGAGATGGCTCCGTACTTCGGTACGTACAGTAATCCGTCGGTAGCGGTTGTCACACGAACATTTTTCGCAATCGTTACGAGTAATTGGATCCTTAAAAACTCCGTCAACAGTCTTTCCACAGAATTTTGATTTTGTCTAGTACTTGGTTTGTGGAGTTCTGATTGCAGTCGCGTGATCACACCTTTCTGATCTAGGTGAATAAATTAATCAAGCGATTAATTAGGGGTTTAATCTGCAATTTACGAAAATTACTAAGTGTCGCCGAATGTTTGCTGTCTCTGTCGAATCATCAGTGCTACGGTCAAGAGACTCGCCGAATATTTATTATTCGGTATTCGGCCAAGTCACTATTCTTGACATTTCTACTACTTACACTCAGGTGAAACGTCAACTCGTTTACTTCCAGTATTTGTCCATTTATCCTCTTACTATGCGTATAAATATATAAATAATACTATATGTATGAAGATTCACGAGAATGAAGAGGTAATCTTATATTATATTATATATTAATTTTAACTTTTAATAAAATATAAAAAATATTTTAAGCTTGTATTAAGCTAACAGAATAAATAATATCTTAACCAACTACATAACACAACACTGTGGCATAAACAAACTCAGCTGGATTAGCTAAAATGGCTGACAACAGATCCATAATAATTATTAAATCTTCCCTCGTGCGACTCGCATTGAATACTTATTAGGAGGACAGGAAATATGGCGACATTCCATCCACATCGACGCCGTTTTTAGAACTTTATTCATAGAAACGAACCGATGAATGTTAAGTGCTATTTAGGGTTACAGTTTTAAGTTTTTACGTGTAAATCATTACCAAAGGTAACTGTGAATTAAATAATTACACATTATTGTATCGACAAGTCGATTCATTGTAGTGAATGCACTGACAAACAGTGTGTCGAAGAAGTAAGATTGACAAGTTAAATTTTAGTAATGAATATTCCTACACCACAAGCCGAAAAATAACTCGGACAGTAGACCTAGTGGACTCCATTCTAGTAATGACACCAAACGCTTGTTTTTATTTTTTAGTCACTACTCATTTATTCACATTATTTGATTAATTGAATGACACAAAAGTCATTTTAACTTTACAATACTCTTTGTATTAACAAGTAAGTGACTTACGTGAGTAAGTGACACGAAGTATATCTATACTTATGCAATTTTTTTAATTTTTGAGATTGTAAAATCAATGTTATGTTAATTTAAATGATACGTATAATGTAAGTAGACTGGACTAAAATTCCTGTGACAAAGAAGGAAATAAATAATGTGGCAACCCTATTTCCAATTTACATATACGAGTATGTCGGGTTGTCGTGCATAAATGCAGTCAAACGCGGAAATCTGTTAAACGATATGAATTGCTGATTATTAGACTAATTATATAAATAAAGATATAAAGGTAAATTACCGAGTTGCAAACAACATTCCTCGACACGCAGAATGAAAAAAGAAACAGTGTCACAGTCATCTTCAATCTTAAACACGCAATGATCCACAATTATTTATTTTCTCTCTTGTAATTATCTAATTGCTTATTACAATGTCTCGAGCCGTTTACGAGTATAGCACATACTTCATTGTATTCCTCATGATAAATTAGCAAGTTAGCAGACGTTGTGGAAGAACGACAGAAGCTTGTCACTGAACTTGACTTGGTTCTTGGACGCATTTCTCAATGGGGTCATAAGACTGAGGTCAAGTTCAAGACCAAGAAAACATAGGTGTACACGATCTCTACTGAAGTCTCCATTTCTCCCCCTTCCCCTTTTTAGGATACTTGGTTGCCATTGCAGGATAAATTCAGTATCCTGGGTATGGCTATTTGCCAGCATCTCAAACTGCGAGAGTATATTGAAAGTGTCACTAAGGCGGCTTCGCGAAAGCTGGGTATACTGAACATGGTGAGACGATTCTTCTCACCTGAGCATCTGTGTCTTCTGTCCGCTCCTACATGGAGTACTGTTGAGAATCGTAGATATGCGCACCCGAACTAAACGGTTCGGCTCTTCCTTCCTGTGCAAATTAGTTAAAACCTGGACCTCACTACGAGCGCACGTGTTTCCCTGCCACTATGAGCCCGGGTCCTTTAAGCGGGGTGTGAAAAAGCATCTCACTAGGCCGTCACAGTGCGGGTCTCCAGATTGAATTTTCTGCATTCGCAATGAGTATAGCGACCACCCCTCTTGGATTCTAGTCATACTTTCCATCAGGCAGAGTAGAGTCACTTAGGTAGGCGAAGAAAAAAAAAATTAATTAGGATACTTCCTTGATGAGGAGGGATATAGTTCTTTATAGTTGCAACCGGAGGTTTTTAGTAAGTTCGCACTATTAACCATGGAAAACTTTGGTGATGGTGACCTATAGATGTTTTGCGGTCTTGATAATAGTTTCCTGGACTGGACTATCAATGATATTAGTTACGGTTACTTTTTTTGTGATAAAAACAACGACTAGGAATATGTGCAGAGTTTAACTTTATTTGTAAATGTTAATTATCTTTTTTATGGTGTGAGAAATATTACATTTAAACACAAATGTAAAGTTAAAATTGTGTGGTTTATTTTGTACTTAACTACATAATAGATATTAATTATATACTACATAGAGAAGGTTCAAGATAAGATCAAAATTTAAAGAGTATAAATAATGACGACGCACTAAGATGCAAATGTTAAGATGTATATTTCTCTAAGATGTAAAAACAGAAGATGTAATTGAATTTTGATTGAGAGAAAATAAATATATTCCTGTTAAAAGATAGAGGAAATGTGACCTTCGTGATGAAATTATGAAAGAAATATAGTAAACTCTTCAAATTTTATTTGACATTAGTGAGAAACACTAGTGAAGATGATTGTTTTTTTCTTCAAGAAGAATATTAATATATTAGTTACACATTACGACAGCCTTTTACAGTGCACTGCTGGACATAGGCGTCTCCTTAGCAAAGAATAGGGTTTGTTTCAAGTTTTCCTTCTCGTTGTAGTGATATTTGCCTGAATATTTTGTTCCCCTAGGCGCCTTTTACGACACCCAGGGGATGAATAGGAGTGGTAACATTGTGTATTCTTAATCCGTCATCACACGGACGATTACTAGTGTGCTTGTTAAGCTTTACAGCTGAGCTGAACGGTATTATTAACGTTAACTTCGATTGATTGATTGAGTTCAATTGTGAGCGAGAGATTATGTTATGAAGCTTAGTTTAAAGCGTGCGTAAGTGTTCGAGCATTTTGCATTGAGAATTGAAATTATAGATATTCTCCAATCAGAATTGAGGTTTTGGATTCAGTCCAATTGCTAGTGCCAGTGCTTTGGCTTGAGTTTAGTTTGGGTAGATTTGGTGCCAACCCGAAAACGTAAACGGTCTGACAATATTATCATGATGAATAAGAGTAAGATAGAACTCAATTTACTTATTCTTACTTATGAACCTTAAGCGTTTTGTTATCAATTCTTTGACAATCCGACACTTTTAGTCAGGTGACCTTATGCCATTCGTCTCTTACATTTGTATGATATCAGTAAGGTAAGAATGATTCCTAAGAAACACGTTAAGACTGTTGAACTTTATATAATCCAATCAGGTGTGACATTGCAATTGTGTGTCACGACGATACGTAATTACGTGATGGAATCTCTGTGAACTGTATCGCGAATTTTAAAGGACTTATTAGTTCTTGGAAGCCATTTTAAGAAATATTGTCTTATATGATGATGTGCTACTACTCGATTTCTTCCACGGCGGCCTCAACAGAGACCAATTAACTATGCTGAAGATATTATGGTGAGTGAGTGTACTCGCGGTCACGAACAGACGTCGCGCCTGAGGGAACAGAGAGTGCACGTGTAAAAACAGGTGCACTGTGTCGTGGACGGCTGTCCGATACGACCGAGAAGGGTCTTAAACACTTGTACTTCTATAAGCATTTTTATAATCAGGAAAACTTGAACACTTCGGGAATCGAACTCGGGATCTCTTCATCGGCAGTCGCATACGCTGACTGCTAGACCAATACAGCAGTCAAAGGGAGAGATTTATAGACACAAAATATTACCCCATGTGGAGATCGAACACTTAACGCCCAGCGCAGTACTTAGGATATACTAATATTTTGAATGTGTTTATTGTTTGCCGCTTTGTAGTTTATCAAACGAATTCCTTTTAGGCAATACTAATCGCTATTGTGATTGTATTTATGCTATATGACATACTAACATATTATGCTAATCAATAAATTCTCTGTGTACTAGAACTTAAAATATTTGAGGACACGGTAATGGTATAATAATTTAAACGTGTAAGGATTGTACACGAGTTGCTTTGCCACGAACGTTGCTTGATGAAGATTTATTTATATTAACTTTGTGTCGATTATATAACCTTCGCAATTTCAAAATGAATATACCATAAACTAAAAGGGAATTTTAATGAAAGGAGTCAATAAATAACGAGTTATATCTCCTTTGTTTACGGCCTATTGATTAACGGTCGAGTTTTGTTTGTGTACATGTTTATCAGAACTGAACTAGTGGAAGGAGAGAGGATGGCTTGGGAACCATTAACTTTGGCCGAATGACCGACGAGGTACAGCCTTACTATGATAACACTCTCTCTATGCTAGAATAAACTGCAATCTCTAAGTATATTAGTGTTAACTTTTAGTAAAAAATACTAAATAAATCTAATTACTCCTCTACATATACAAGTCGAATCTTTAAAACCTACGTCTCCATGGTTTGGAGAATGGGTATGCTTTAGTGCCGTCAATATAACTAAACTCACTGTAAGTTTTTTATTTAGGTTACAATGGTATTTTCAAAACAGAAGTTAGTACATAAACAACTTATTATACGTTACACACACACACACACACAGCCTTATAAGACTTACACTAAAACACAGTTTCTACTAATAAGCGGCATGTATAATACATGTACAATATAATTTTAATTAATTAAAAAAAAAAACATTTGATGTTATTTCCAACTGACTTCAGTTTGAAATAACTTAAAATTTTGAACTTACAAACAGCGACAGTGACATATTCACACTTATTTGGCAGTTGGCATAACCGCTATGACACATGACGCATTTGTTTTTCATTTGTTTAAGTGTCAAACCCTGGTCATAATACATTTGGAATTAGTTTCACCCACTGCCGCTACCAGTTGTAAAAGCAATTGATACGTAAAACATTGTTGCGTCATTGATTTCGTGTGGCGATAATTCGTGAAGATAGTATGTGATAAATGACACTATAGTGTGGATGTCATGAGAAGTGATGAAAAGCACATTTTGAAATATTTATAACTGTCGAAATTTAGTAGGTGCTTTGATTGAATTTAGTTATCAGAAGATATAACGAACTATTCGACTTTCTTACACGTGTCTTTGTAACTGTTAACTTCGTAGCAAGTACACACGTACCATACAATACCTAACCCCTTAGCCAAGATATAAGTGTTTTACGTCGAATCTCTGTCTACAAACACTAACACCTATATTCTCTTGTATTAACACCTATATTAGGGTGTCCCTTATATGACAAAAAAAATTTTTTTTTCGAATTTCGAAATGCATACCCTCTATAATTTTTACTAATGCTATAAGATACTTAAATATAAAATTTTATCAATCTAGCATAATTGCAACCAGTGCCGACCGAGCTTCAAAGTTTAGTAAAAAACGTGTTTTGTCCTAAAATTTCAGTCTGCTATAATTTCACTATAAATGCAATGAATTAAGTGAATAAAATTAAATAATAAATTAGATGAACATTAATCTTTAATTAAAAACATAAAGAAATAAGAATCATTCAGGGTAACTTCTTTTTAGAGTAGTTTTTTTACAGTCTGGATATAATTTTAGATGTTCCTGGACACAGCGCAGCAAGAACTGTTTTTGTTCTTCTTCAGCCGTGATAAGTCCGTTAAAGTCTTGCATTAATTTAACAGCCCTTTCAGCAGTATCATTTACAACTCTCAAATAACTTATTCTTCTTTTAGCCTCCAGAAAAGCAGCATTGTTATTCCAAGAAGATACATCTTCCTTTAGAAAACTGTCGTCGATCTGCAGTCGTGATAAAAATTGTTTGCTCTTTTCCGATACGAAATCATCCAGTGCTTTGTCTAAAAAAAAAGAAAAATAAGTTAAATAACAAATAAAAATCAACAACAATTTTGAAAATAAATAAATAAGTATTGGACATTGAAATTGAAATCCAACAAAAAGTCAATTTAACTTACCAAACAACTTTTGAGTCAGTTCTTCCTTCGACGGGTCATAGCGTTTGCTAAAATCCGAGATTTTGTCCCTGTTGAAGTTGGCAATCATCTTCTTCTTAGTTTGGTTGTCAACTTCATCATCAAATAGTGATAGAATGACTGTCTCTTCACATAAATACCACAAGTGATGGCTGAACTTGCTTATAGAAGCTTTAGAAATTGTTGCGTCAACTTTTTCATACTCTTTTAACATCTTCAAGAAGCGCAAATCTTGATTAGGTGCTTTGGTCGCCACTGTACATTCGAGCCAAGGTTTAACATACAATATTACGAGAAATAAGCAAACATCTTGTAGAGCCTTTTTGTCCTTCGCAGTTACTCTGCATTGTGACTGAAGTAAACATATTTTTAAAGAATAGATCGCTCTCGCCATCCAGCGTGCCTGATGTATAGCTCCGGGGGGCCTTAGTTTTAATTTTTCCTCTGTGTCTCCTCCTAAAAATATTACGCACAGTTCGACCAATTCGCGGTAATCATCTCTTACAAAACCTTTATCTAATTCTGCCTTATAAAATAATAACAACGCTTGAATGTCTGTCTCGGCAACCTGTGCTTTTACGAAATTAAGAGATGGTTCAATTTTAGTACAATCAATGTTTTTCCAATTTTCTTGGAACTTTTTGAACATCAGAATATCTGGGCTACTAGTAATTTGCTTAATCTTGGTTTCAAAGACAGCTTTTAGGACCAATTCATAAACATGATGACGACAGGTGAAAAGCAACAATTCTCTTCCTAAAGTTTGCTCCAAAATAGCACAAGCTCCATTGAAACGGCCCATATTGGAAGCTGTTGTGTCGCAGGACATTATTTGCACTTTATCATAAAGGTTCCAGTCAAAGAGAGCTGCTGATACAGCCTTCGCTTGATGTTTTCCAGAAGAACTTTCTAGTTTCGGCGCTGCAAGAAGCTGCTCTCTATCGTCAAATGAAGCTAGCTATAACTGGCAAGCGTTCTTCTTTTGAACTCCGTACATCCAACCCCGGTAATAGTTTTCCATCCCAATGGACTGTGACTATGTCGGGTACATTGTTTTGGAAGTTAGATTTTATTGCTTCTGCCCTTGATTTTCTAGTTTCAGTACGAATTCGCTGAATCGAGGATTTGTTAATACAGAAATCATCGCTGCTCAGACCAAGCGCTTCTACCACCGCATTAAGAATTTAAACGGTATCTCTAATGCTTAACTGGCATCGATCTAAAGCTGCAACTAGTTTAGGTGTTATAAGATTCTTTCTACCTCTTTTTGAACTTTGTTCATGGCAGGGAACGTCCGGCAAGCTGAGTTCAGAATTCAAGATCTGTTCTTCGTCTGAATCTTCTACACTGTCTGAGTTATTTGTGGTGGAAGTAGATGCAACAGCTAGTGATTCTCTTTGTCTTACAATCCTTTCCTCTTCTTCCAATCGTCGTTGTCTAGATCTTTGTTCTTTTTCCGCCAATTTTTTATCTACACCACCTAAGCATCCCGGTCGACCTGGCTCTCTCTATTTCATTAAAAATAATTTATCTTCCTCTATTTTCATTCTCTCAAAAGCATCAGCATGTGCAATATCAAACAAATTATCAAGATTAATTATAAAATTGTTCTCACGACTCTTAAACGTAATCTGAGTTTTCTTACAATTTTTTTGCAACTCTCTCCAAACATGATATAAATCAATAAGTTTCTTCACGCAGTTAGAAAATGCCCTTGTTGGAATTCTTGCTTTTTCCCAATATATGATGCACTCCCTAATCACAAGATTTGCACTTTCACTAACAGTCAATTTAACCTCACGAATATTGTAAAATAGGACTGAGAGAACTTGTCGATTAGATGGTAATTTTGCACCATTTATTTGGTAGCTAGTCAATCCGATAAGAAAAATATTTTGTTTATCACTCCGTAATTCCACCGACATGTTTACGCACTAAACAATGAAGCACTAATAGTCTCAAAAATCACGTACGAAATGGCAAATAAAACATGTCGTAACAGGTCACTGGGCAGTACTTAAGCAACTTGTATCGACAAGTTTAAATAGCAAGTCGGCACGGGTTATCGTTTATATATCGAACTAATATTTTTTTCTAGACAATATAGGGTTATTACGAAACATTTAAGAAGGTATGCGTAAAAAAATATCGAACTTGAAATTTAAGGGACACCCTAACCTATATATTAGCTAATATTTTATTTTTGACCACGTGATTTAGCGACTTTACCGAATCTTTGACATTTCTAATAACGTTGACGTTTGTAGAATGTCAACTTGTGTTTGTTTGAAAACAGTTTTTTTGTATCGGGTCTCTCGAATAGTATTTTAAGTGAGTTTTAATTTCGTTTAGAGCATAGCAAAGAGTAATTTTGTGGTTCCTCTGTTGATAGGTCGACACACGAAGCACTTTAGAGCATAGAAATTTACTTGTCACGTGAAACAAAAGTATCTTAACCTGGATATTACCGTATTTGGATGAGTTAAAGCTCCTTGGAGATTCGCAATCTTTTAAAAACAAGTCCAGTAGCAATATTCTTATTAAAAGTAAACATTAAAATAAATTCTTTAAAAAGGAAGTGTACTTCCTTGATACATATTTTAGAAATGATATGAAATAAATGTACCATATTGCGTATCTATTTGTTGTTGTAAACGACAACCCATTTTTCATGGGAATATTATATACAAAGACCCGCGTTATAAATGTAATTTAAAAATCCCTTTCATTAAAAAAAATACAAAATTTCGGCAGAACAGGTAGAGTTAAATAAAACCGTTCAAAACGCGCCATTATTCTTATAGTGAAAAGGGCACCATCTTCTGCAGCGTGACGGTAAAGTATTCCTCACCCAATCTCCGGTTCGCTTGCCCTGTAGATCATGATGTTTGTTAAAAATTTGTTAACATTTTTTTTGAATTCAACCAACCGCACAAGTCCGTGTGGTGACGGATTAAAAATACATAGTGTTACCACCCCTATTCGTCCCGTGGGTGTCGTAAGAGGTGACTAAGGGAAACAAACTATTCAGGAAAATATCATTACAAAGAGAAGGAAAACTGGAAACAAACCCTATATTTTTTTTTACGTGTTGGGACCCCCTCGGGCCGTCACCCTACCGGAATTTACGGCGGGGTGGTGTGTCGGAATCGGACCGACTAAAACCACGCCACTCTGCGCCTGAGATAGGAGGGATCCGGGTACCGCTGCTATTACGACATCTAGAACTTGAAACAAACCCTATTCCAACCCGTCTAGCCAGCGTGGTATAGTAGGCCAATACCTTCTTGCTATGGAGAGGCATATGTCCAGCAGTGGACTGTAAAAGGCTGTTGATAACCAACCACAACCACCATTCCAAACCAATGTTGCATACATTGCAACTTTGGTTTGGACTGGACGTATTGTTGAAATGTAATATTTCTATGTTTATTAGAAAATTATTATTATTACCTGCGAATAAACCGACACTTAATACTAAATAAAACGACACTTCCACCTACACATAATAAAGAAAAAAACAACAATTATAATTAAATCAAATAGCTTTACAATTTAAATATTTGTTTAGTTAATCAACAGGTTTAATTAAGCCATCAATGAATAATTAAGTTGTTCTTTTAATTACTAAATTATTCGATTAATTAATTTTGCCGACAAAAAATATGTCCAAATACAATTACATATAAAATTCCTGCAAATGAGTTTTGATTGCGACATGTGGATTTATGACGCAATTAAACATACCGTGTTGTTTTAAATTCTTGGTATTACTATTAAAAATCCATTAAAACCAGCGTAAAATACATGATCTAAAATAACTTAAATCTGGTAAAAAGTTTTACCAAGACATATTTTACCAAAACATATTTTGTCACATAGTAAGATGTAAACTAATGATGTTAAATAGGTTATATGACAGCGTTCATTCCTAAGCTAAATTGTAGCTACTTTGCGCCGATTTTCTTCACCATACCCATAATATGTCATCCTACATTTATTATACACTTAACACTAATTATCAACGTCTTACTACACTAAGGATTCGCTCTGAATAGGGAATTTCTTTAACTAGGCAAATCGTATGTGGTATACTTATTTTTAATAAGTAATTTACGATTCAAATTCGAATCAACATTCATTTGAAAATCAATAGGTAAAAACTATAAATGTTGGACTAGAAAGTGTTTGAGATCGATAGTTTGTTGGATACAAAAATCATAAAACAAGCATATGGTTATTTTGTAACTTTGGGTAATAGAGTTATAGAATCATCATCATTAACTTTAACAGTCCACTACTGGACACACGCGTTTCTTAGCAAGGAGGTTTTGGCTTACTATACCACGCTGGCCATACGAGTCGGTATACGGTTAGTTTCAAGTTTTCCTTCTCTTTGCAGCGATGTTTTCTTAAATATTTTGTTCTCTTAGTCGCGTCTTACACCACCCATGGGAAGAATAGGGATGGTGACAGTGTATTCTTAATCTGTCACCACACAGAATACAGAATACTGAAGTCTAATGTCCCAAAAAGTTTTATTTTTTTTAGTAATATAACGAGCTCAATAAACTGTTAGCGTCAAAGTCTGATGAGAACGAAGCCTTTCTGGACTGGTCAGTAAGTAACGGTTTCCTATCGCTAATCAGTCAGATTATTACCGACATTGTCATCGTAATAACACAAGTCGAAGACTACAGACCATGGTATGTACTAAAACACCATTTAGAATACTGCTCTGATATGCACTATGCCACCACTTAGAAAATTGATATTTTCCCGTGCCCTTTTTCCACTATGTACGCTTATTTTTCAGAAATGTGTTAGTGTTTTTATCTTCTTTTTCATTTGTGTATTCATTTGTCTTCACCGACTTGATATATATCCAAATAAAATATTCATGAGAGTAGACTCGGTGGAGCTATTTGTTGGCTTAAAGTATCGAAATAATAAATAAGCACAACAGCTAATAATAAATCTGTTGTGTAGACTATACCCTCGAGCCTGAACTTGGAGCCGACTCGGACCCCATGATTTAAACACACCCGAAGCAACAACAGTCAGTCTGTCGAATAGAGATTATTTTAATTTTGTTTTATATAGTAGTCAGTAATTTTAGAAATTAACTTGTTGTTTTAATTATTTTAATCATAATTAGAAATGACAAAAAATACTTTACATTCCCTCCTGTCTGTGGTAAACGGTTTCATTACAATTTTAGAAGCTTTTTAATTAAAAACGTGAATATTTTAAACGATCTTGTATCGTGTACCAAGTCGAAGTCTGTATATATACAGCGTGACTGGTGAGATACCTTCAATACTTATGGAGAATACTCGGTACTCGATTCTCGTTAACTTGATATAAAAAAAATAGGTGCTTATTTTTTATCGAAATATCTCTAAAAAATAAGTGAAATTTGGATATTATACTCCCTAAGCTCGCCGCACTGTTTACGTTGATCTAGTCACGAGCGGCCCGGCGGCACCCACCCCCGCCCTCCAACCCGCTACATAGGCAACAGCTGTACAGTATAGGTACCTATGTATTCTGTGTTGATAGACACGTGCGGCCGCGCGGTGTCCAAGTATTCCGCAGTTAAATACTGGGCTCTCGGTGTACTGTGTACGAACTTTACTAAGAAGTTATTTAATATTTCGTTTTTATGTTATTTTATTTCACGATATATGTTCGTATACTATCACGTCCTCAAATATTGAAGGTATCTCACCAGTCAGTCTGTATATATATATACAAAATTTCATGTCTGCAATGTTGAGCTCCTGCTAATCATATTAATGTATAGCTATGGCAACGAAACCAACCCGTCGGGACAGCGTGGTATAGTAGGCCAAAAACTCCATTCTAAGGAGAGGTCCACGTCCAGCTACAGGCTATTAACGCCTATTGATAATTGTAACTCATTCAAAATATAAAATAAATATTTTGCGGTATAGTAGTAGGCAGTTAGAATTCAGATTTACATAATTATTATCCCTCCTTATCGGAATAGTTACCAGCCTAAAAATGTCAGATTGTCAGATGAAAGAATCTATAAATCATAAAATGTAGTTAAAAGTATGTAGTATCTGAAACTCTTTCAACATTTTTCCCGAATTACCATAAACCTGAAATCGATTTCGGCATCCGATCGACATTTCTATAATAGCGAGCTTTAGCCCAGATTCCTGTTTACTGGCGTAACTTATTTGCCCATAGCGTGTCTCATTGTTTTAACGATAACTGTATAAGTGATATTGTACGCTAATACATTTGCATTCTTGGAATAACTGCAATGTTGCTGTAAATGGGATATTGTGCTCTATAGTTTAGTATTTAATCGGTTTTTGACTGTGTATATGGTTACGTCTGTCTTTCTCATTTGATTGAAAGGTTGAGGTTGAAAATATGTTCAAGGAAATTTGCAAATTACGTAATTCATTACATTTAAATTAAAAACATATTTTAGAACTGCCGAGATTTACTTATCCGGCAACGATGAATTTTGATGACGACCGAAGTCTGCATGCAGAATTGGCTGAAAATAGTTATCAATCCACCGCCGTCCACTGCTAAACGAAGGTCTCACCCAAGGAACGTCAACGATCCCGATCTTGGGCAATTCACATCCATCCGCTGCCAGCCACCTTCTTTAAATATTTATACATTAATAAAAATATTATTCAGGTGTTTTAAAGTTTTGAATGTTTTTTTAAAAGATTCTATCGATCCACGATTTAACTAGATTTTTTTTTAATTTTAATAAAGCTATTCTGAAATAAAACTGACGATTAACAAACGGACGATAACCATTACACTGTCGTTATCGAGAAATTTTTGTACTTACAAATAAATGCACTTGAGCGTCCCGCACTGCACTCTATTTTGGCTCTCATACAAAATTCATTTCTGGCCGTAGTCCAAGCTAGAATTTACAGTTATTATCACATCATTCCTGATAGAGAATATTTATTTGTATAAAAGGATCAAAATAATCGTAAAATAGCTATGCAACAAACAGTACTTCAGATCACACGTCACTTTAATGGCTTTTAACAGTCCACTGTTGGACATCAGTTAAAAGAAAATCGAATAAAAAGTTAAATAAAAAACGAAACGTTTCATAACATCCCTTTAAACGCGATTCAAATGCGTTTTGTTCAATGTATACTGTTGGTAAATTAAATACCAATAAGTTAATAATACTTCTGCGTTATGTGAATATGCATAATACATGAGATCTATCTAAATACGAGCTTGAGATGCAGGCAATGAGTCAGGGCCGTACAACAATAGGTGTTAATTTTAAGCGCAAATTGTGCATTTGTCTCTGTTCTTGACGTTCATTAGACGTCGTTTTGTGCTTGTTGAGGTCTATTAAAATAATTGTACAGTAAACACCTCATTTTGAAACTTAGAATATTTCGTTTTTGCATTGATGATTTAAAAATTGAACTGAATAACCAGATCAGTAAATAATTGACTAATAAGTAGATAAAACTAAATAACGCATCGTAGCGATGAAGCGAATACAAAACGTATTTAACATCTCGTCAGTGTGCAGAATAAATTTTTGGCTTTGTCGAATGTTTTTAGTTGCTGCAATTTTTGCAAAATTTTTACTATCGACGTACTTTCTGATCTCTCAGCTAATCAATTCCAAGATAGCAAATTATTGTTACAAATAATAAAATCCTAACTGAAATATGTACATACAAAGTTTCATATCTATATGAAAATTAGAAGCAAATTAACTTCTTTCTAAGAGTTGCTTACGTACTCGTAGTTCGTCATTTACGAATGTGTGAAATAAATTAAAATCAAAATCATAAATTGATTTAGGATTGAATTCGAAATAATCCTTATAATTCCATGACGAAATTGTGAATATTGTTTTTGCTTATGGAGTCTTTGGTATCTTTGAGCAATTTGAGACCGAAGTCATCTGTCTCCCCTCTGTTCCTCGAGCTAGTTCAATAGAATAATTGCTTCCAGCTTGTTGAAATGATTTCTCTTACAGTAACGACAATCATTACTTGTCTCAATATATCAATGTATTTTTGTACTACGATAATGTCCTACAAAGTAAATTTGTCAAATTATTTTGAAAACACTTTAGGACAGTCACACTCGACACATGGGCCAAAATCGGCCGAAGTAATATTGCCACCTTTCAGAAAACCGGTTTTGATTTTGATAACAGTATTTAAAAATGTCTGACACAACGCTATCTACTCCCAAATTAAAGCCGAGCTCTTGCACTATGAATACTAGACTACTGATATAAAAATATGTCAGACTACCGCCGACGGAGGTGTTGGACGGGGCAGGTAAATTGTTTGAGCGGTTACAGCAATCTATCGGACGCCCAATTCGATTTTCGAGCGGTTCGCTCGACGGTCGACGCTGTGTTGCGCCTGAGAGCAGAGAAGCCATGAGCTGTTGCGGCGTGCTGTTGGCAGTGTCGTTGGACACCGCCAACGCATTCAATAGTATGTCATTTAGCTGCTTCAGGGAAGCACTCCGCTACCACGGGTGTCAGAGTACATGAGGCAGCTAGTGGCAAACTATTTAGAGGAGTGTATCGTCATGTACGAGGACCAAGATGGTGTTCTGAGACGCCAGCTCATGTCGTGCCGTGTTCCACAGAGGGCTGTCTTCGGACCACTCTTGTCGAACACACATTAAAAAAAAGATTTTGATTCAAGTTTTCCTTCTCTTTGCAGTGATGTTGCCCTGCTTAGTTTGCTCCCTTAGTCGCCTCTTACGACACATGGGCTAAGTAAGATGATGGTACTCCGTATTCCCAATCCATCGACGCACATGGACAGTATCCCTGAAAGGCAGTAACAACTTACTATCAGCGAACCTGTCTAGTTGTTAGTTCCTATACCTTGAAAAAACAACAAAATACTCACGGGCCTCCCAGGAAACATTGTACATTTTTTAGTATTCTTAAATACCTTTAGGAACTCTTTCCAAGAAGTTTATGGTTAATGATTTGAGACAAAACTTCTGTATTGCCAACGTACAAAATTAGTAGGTTTACAGCTTCAACATTTCGTTTGAATTTACACTATCAGTGACCATTAATCTGTATTGGATTTGCTTACAGTTACTAACCAAAATATGTTCCGCTTTTACCACTATTACTTCCTATTTTGGTTGGCTTATATCACATTTAGTCTTTTTACGTTCAGTTTAACGGTTTTCCGCGTTGGTACAAACTTACAAACACACACATGTGCTTAGTAGGTCACCCTTAAACGCAAAATGTTTATCTAGACACCTGCGATGCCATAAAATAGTCGTAAAGCAACGCTACATATAGGGCTGCCTCCCACGAAGAAACTAGTAGGTACTTCAGAAACATATTATTGTAAGGCAAACAAGTACCGTTGTAAACGCTATTTTGACTTGGAGGGTAGACCTATGATACGAGTAGATACTTGGAATTACAATATGAGCTAGAGATTGGCCACCAACTTCAGGATTGACTAATATTAATCTATTACTGCTTTGACTAAACTTCTATTGGCTCTTTTACAACAGTTTAAAACGTGCTCCATAGATGGTAATGCTTTTGTAATTTTGTAATTAGATTTATCTTTCTCCCAAAGATAAGGTACTTTTCCATTTATGTGACTCCAAGGTATTATGAAAATTATCAGGTGGGTGATATGATTTGATTTATTAAAAACTTCTCATAATTTTGGTGTGGTTACACTACTAACTACTTGTAACCAATAACTCGGTATCGCATATATGTTAAAGCGTATATACCAACGGTATAGTTGTGATTTTTATGATGAATAAATCCGTAAAACATTATTTACCCGCAGGTCTATTGGTTTGCTTAGCGTACGTTAGTAAAGCTCCCCATCCTCATATTTTTTTAACATTGGTCGCCATGATTCTGCGAAGTTACTATTTATACGCAAAAAAAAGATAAATATATAAATATCTGTTTGTTTGTTTGTAGACGATCTAACGTAATAGTATATATTCGAACTTAGATATATATTTTTTTATATATAATTCTACTGTACGCGTGTATGTTACTGAACTCCTCCTAAACGGCTAGACCGATTTGAATGAATTTTTTTGTGTGCGTTTGGGTGGCGCCTTGGATGGTTTAGTTTCACAAATCAGCGCGGTAGAAAAGTTAAAAAAGAAAAACTCTTGCAGTATGGAGTTCACCGGGTCAGCTAGTTCAATATAAAATGAAATCATAAGATCACTTCAATATTGAATGGACCTTCAGTGAAGTATAAGTTCTTCCTGATTTCTTCACAAGAAACACATTAGTCAGTTAAATGCCGATACCTATAGTAATTTAGTAATTTTGACTGTTATAAAAACAAGACTGGCAAAAACTGTTTGATAATTGCTTCATTGCTTGCTTGTTTTCTTGTTACAATAATAATCGCGACTGTTAATCAATGGAATACCTTTTGATGAAAATAAAAGCCGAGTATTTATGTTTCTTTTTTAAAAAAGACTCACATCAGGAATGAATCCTGAGCCACGGGAGACTTTACAAACGTTCATGAAACGGACAGAAAGAACACCTAGACTCATAACAACAATTTGTGGGTCACACAAAGTGTTCCATGTGGGGTTTGCATCCACAACACTCGGCGCATCAGAAATCGGAGTGGCGATTGCTGTAAACCAATAAGCTATCTTTGCGGTGATTTTAAGTAACTGAAAAAAATGTTAACCTTCCTTAATAACTTAAGAAATAACTGCACGGCATTCTCTAAACTGATAATTCTGAACTTTGATAAATGGAATTGAATATTAGAATATAATTGCATTTGTGTTTTTACCACCCATATTTATACTTACCTGGGAACCGAGCTTTGCTCTGTATTATTGTATGATAGTCGATTCGCAATTTACCAACTTCTTTTGTTTCTATACCTAATTTTGTCACATAGATAAGTGTCAAAACGGGCCTATTAGACAAACATTTCATTGCTTGAAAACAAGGATAAAACAACGTTTTCTAAAAATAAAACCTATCTAGGTCGATTAAACGCCCCCGAAACCTCCAAAACACTAAATTTCATCTAAATTGTTAGACGTTTCCGAGATTCAGATTATATACATATATACAAAATTTGCTCGTTTTAATGGTGATGATAATACATATCCCTTTTTACTGCAGAATATTCATGAAAATTGTCTATTAATCATCATTTACTTTTTATACTTTATTTCTCATGAATGATATTTATATATCCATATTTCTGTTACACTTTCATGAGTCCCAGGTTTCTATTTAATGTATCGTGAAAATAAAGATTGTCATTTCTCAAAGAGAAAGTAATTTCACTCAAAAATGTTATTAATCGGACTGTTAAAAAATTCTAAAGTATAATTCACAATGTTTAATTGCAGCAGCTGTTTGGATGCATCCAAATGGCGTCATTCTCGTCCGTAAAGTGGCTGGCCGTAAAAGAAACCACTTCATAACCGTTTACAAACTTACCAGCCGCATCAAAAATAATAGATTACATTTTGAACTGCCTGGGTGGCGCAGCGGTAGTGAATGCGACTGCTGTGCTTGAGGGCTCGGATGCGATTCTCGGGTCGGACCAAATGTTTGTATTGTCTGTAAATATTTGTTTCGAAATTTGGGTGTTTTCTATGTATAATATATATGTATTTACAAAAAAAAGTATATAAGTATTCTATCAATCAGTCTAGTTATCGTAGCACAAGCTCTGCTTGGTTTGAAATTAGATGATATTGTGTGTCAAATGTCCGAAATATTTATTTATTAGAAAAATAATGGTTATATTACAAAAAATACTGATTTTTCTGTAATGTTGTCTGTAAGGGATCACCGTGAGCGATAAGACCACCTATTGTTACGTTTACATAATTTCTAACTCATTTTTCTTTTGTTCATATTGATATGTGCCAATGAAAAAAAAATAAATAAATAAATTAATTAATTAAATAATATAATTATATTTTCTGCTGTTTTCTAAGACGAATCTTAAGTCCAGCAGTGGAATATTAACGGCTATTAACGATGACGAATATAATAAATGATATCGCGAAGTTTCACACTCAATTATAAATTCATTTTTTTCTTCAACTCTTTTTTTACCCATGCGTCAAACGTTTATGAACAAAGTTCGTGTTAGGTAATTACAATTACAAATATGAATATGTAAAACACGGCACGGTGTATATGTTTTATATATTATTTAATGTTGTTATAATTGCTTGAAATATAGTAAATTGTAAATAGTACTTATTTACATTTACTGTTACGAAACACGCGTTTTTATGTGCTGGGTATACTGGGTACACTATATAGTGTTACTATATTTTATGTGTGTTTACAATCTCAAAATGTTATACAGTTATCTATAGAAGTTAGAAGCTTTTATGTTTATTTATTTATTTATTTTATTTATTATCATTTGTAGACTGTTATTGTTATAAAATACACTACTGTCATGTTATGTTGTACTTTTAGACAATTCAAAAAAGGTTTTTAAAGTAGATTGTGATTTCTTTTTTCTAATGATTTTATAACATTATAGAAATTAAATTATTAGTTACATATAACATAGAAAATGAAAAAACAGTGTTTCTTTAAGAAATAACATGATTTAACAATATATTTACACGAAAGTATCAAGAATATAACTTATCGCAATTTCAAATCATGAAAAATGTTCTTTGCTGCTGCATTATTTATTTATTTGAAATATGAGTCTGTTAACAAAATAATACAATAAATTAAACAAAAAAAAACCGACTTCAAACAGAAAATATTCTTCAACAAAGAAGACACTAAAAAGTAAAAAATATATTATATATTCTTGTGTCTGCAATTATTGTATTTGGAGTCGGTGTGTATAATTAGTTTTTTTCTTAATTTTAAATTAATCTGTAGTTCAATAACTAATTTTATTTGTGTAAATATGGATAGAGCTACCAAAAAGGCGCTGATCATATGACACAGCACCGTTCAAATGAGATAAACGAAGAAAGGGAGCACCGCCTATCTCAAAATAGAACCTCCTTTTTACAAGATTTGTGAAGAGTGCAAAAATAGGCTTTTGACAAAGCGAGTTTACTAGTTTATTATGTTTTCTGAAATTGTGGTACCTAATCATTGACAGATCAACAGTTATTGTGTACTTTGTTGAGTTTACAGTTGCAGAAGAATTTATACTTCAGTGAAGATCTCTGTCAAAACATCACTACCTTAGAGACATTAAGGAAAAAAGGTGTTCTTCTAAACTATCGTATATATTATATCTATTAATACAACATAATACAAATTATGACTTATAATTTAAAAACTTCTCGTCAGATGTCATTTAAATTTACTTACATAACAAGATTTTTATTTACACAACAAACGCCGGCTGTCGAATATAAAAAAGAAAAACATCAAAAACGGTACACTCAGTTACAAGGTATGAGGTAACACACAAACAGTTGAATTAAAAAGTTCTTCTTTTTTAAGTCGGTGCGATTTTAAGATCATTGATCGAGTGATTTTAAGGTGGTGCGTTTAGTAAAGACAACTGATGGTACAATTTGTTTTATATCACAATAACAAATGAATGTTAGCCGGATACCATCTGGACGCCCGATATGGAGCTATATTCTACTATAACATATTACATCAACTTGCATTGTTACTTTGGGTGACCACTCGCATAATAATACGTTTTAAATTACCTATTTTCTATTTTTGGATACAAATACACTTTAGGCTTCAGTGTTGTAGGGAGATGATGAATGAAATGATATCTCTTTTATCACTCGTTAACAGTTGATAGCTATTTTGATCAAATTCTGTATTTAAATTGTCCGATGTAATAATTGCTTCTAAAATTCCTACTTAATGGCGTACTTTAACTAACTAAATCTCTAATTCACCAATTTTGAATCACTTCACAGGGAATCCACGCTACCACTTTAAACTAATCACTGGAGACACACGACCTCGCTTATCTAAATAATTATATAGATTATAAAATGTAGGGAGTCCTTAAAAGTAAAGTGGATCCACTATAGAGAAACGAAGGGTACTAAATTAATATCTTCAATAATTTTATTCTACACATTCTAGAAATAAATATTTAATTTATAAAATAAATGTATCGTTTGACGATCACCACACCTCTTTACGGAGATGTTTACAAGACATGTAATCAAAATGATTACAAAATGGCTTGATTCTAAAATGTCATACATTCCTACTGTTAAACAGACAAGTGAGCTATAGATCATCTTATTTGTGTAGTGTAACTACACAAATAATATCTGATAATGTTGTAACATGTGGCATACTGTAATATGACGTTCTGTTGTTCAATCACAGTCTCTTTTACTGATTGAGTAATGGTTCCACTGCGAGCGTTTAGCGTTTAGTGTTTTATTTCTAGGTCTTAGTATATATTTTAAGACTACACTAATAATCTAAATTTAAAGCGTTTGTTTATTTAGTTAAACCCTCTTATATAAAAAATTACTGAAATTGAAAAATTAGTGTCCGATAGCCCATTATTCGAGGATAGGCTTTATAACATCACATCACATTACGACCAATAGGGGGCGCAGGTCAATGAAAAATTTTTTTTTTTAAATTGTTGCCATTTGATAGACGAAGTTGTGCACTTAAGTTAGTTAAAAATATAACTTTTCATTGCGATTCATTTTTACCCAATTGCTCCAATAGAAAAAATCCATTACTGTCCTTCGACCTAAATGAATGCGACAATAAAAACCCAATCATTTTGTTTCCACTAGCAGTGACGTAACCAGGCAAAGGTAAAGTGGGCCCTACCCACGGCCTCATGCTTAGAGGCCTCGTTAAATGCAATGTCATCAGACTTACAAACCCCCTTTATTTTTCAATTTAATAAAAACTTAAAAATTATTTGCAACACTCGTAACAGACTGGCAACACAGCTTAGTTTTACAAAACGTTTCTTTACAAACATACTTGATACAAAACAGTAAAGGTTTAAATCATTTTTGAAGAAAGGAAGAATTTCAAACGTAGAAGTAGGTAGTTCAGAATAAGACAGTTAATTTGTCATTTCAAGTATGTATAACATGTGTATAATGTAGATAGTATAAAATTTTGTCTCTTGTAAAACTGTGTCTGTTTGTGACCTGTAATTATTATTTCACAAAAATGGTAAATTTAAAATATGGTTTTTCTGCACCTGAGGGTGATAATACAGAACTTGACTCCTTTTTTGCGCTTAGTAAATACAAGGTAGTCTTTCGCTTATTTAACTGCACGAATATTGACGAATTTATTTGATTACACGGTCGGCGTAGTGGTTTGGGTGGTCGCCACGCTGCCGCGCCGTTGTCTACTTAAGAAAGAAAAAAATAATAAAATAGAAAGAAAAAAAGATAAATTTCATAGCTAGATAAATAGAATAACATTTTTTTTTTGTACACCAGGGTTTCTGCAGTTGTTGTAAAGTACAAAATATATAGCAAAAATAATGTACCACGGGCGGCCTTAGTACATTTTCTTCCAGGCAACCTTTATGGACTGAAATTATTGTAAACTGCTGGTAGCTATACACGGATTCAAGCAATGCATTTCAATATATTTTTAACCTATGAAATATCGTGCATGTAGAATTTGGAAACGAAAGAAAAGGAAGCCAGCTGATGCGATTTCGTACACCTCTTCAATATTAGTTCAAGTTACGCCACTGTCCTTCAGCATTCACAGTAAACGCAATAAATTCAATTAATAAAGATCCTCTTTGACAAATTGCGCATGAGTAGTAGATGTATAAAGGCCCCAATAGCGGTATAATTACGGAAATAATTTTACTAGCACAGCCTACACTGATGTAGGCTGTCTGCTGGCTTCCTCGTATTCTTTAAAAGTGGGTGAAGGAAGGCTGTACTGAGATAATATATATCATTGGTATAGGAATGTGGGACTTAACACTATGATGCGTGGGTTGACTTTAGAAAAATAAATTTGTGTATCATGTCATGGATTGATGATCAGATGTACTGCTTCAGGATTTTAGTTTTACATCTATTACAGTATGCTGTTGGTTAAAATAAAATCTAACTAGGTGAAAATGTACAGGTCCAAAAAAAAAACCAACGTTTTTTAATTTTTGTAATATAATATTTACAAATTCTCTGTTACTCTCTGGTACTTTAATATCTTAAACGTTAATATCTGTGACACCCTCTATGAAAACTCTACAGAACGTGCTAAAGAAGTAAACTTGATACTACATACAAACTCAAAGAACGTAATATCAAATCTTTTTGACGTAATTGGACAAAAGTTAAATTAAATTTAAAAAAATAAATAGGAAAAAAAAAGAAAAAGCATCAGGTAACTAAAAATTTTACTAGAGTTTAAATAAAATTGTTAATATTATAAAGACACTACGTACCTACTGATCTGCTGAAATTACATAAATTATTTGTTACTAATCACAAGGACAATATTTCATTACTCATGATCAAAGACCCAAATTAACGATACTTAATGCACTAGAATTATACACAGTCGTTTAAACCAACAACCACACAAAAACCTCTTTTCAATTAAAATGTAAACGCAGTTGTTTTATTTAACACCTGCATAAGTAATTGGCCGCACAAGTTTTTATAATCTGTGCACAAGAACATAATATTATTTTTTGCTTTTGAATGATTTTTCATTTTACATTTATTAAAGTCTATTTTTTTCAAAATGTTTTTATCAATTGCTGCATTAAGTTGTCGCTAGGAGGTCGTGCCAAACATTAATAAAGGAAATATATATATTTTTTAATAATAAAGTGTTAACTCTTAAACACCTTCATTTTGGTGTTGTAAAAAGCTATTCAAGGTCAAAGGTAACAAAAATCCTTTTTTTTGTTTTTTTTTTTGAGAGGGCAAAGAGCCCGCAGCACTCGGTCATACTCAAAATCCTCACCGTGATGAAAGCTCAACCGTGATGCTCACTCTTCATCATAATACTCTGATAAAGTTGTTTAATTCATTAAATATTACTAACAACAAATAGTGTATGTTATTTATGACTACACAAATTATAATTAATAACGTTTTACATATCAAACTTAATATTATAAATGCGAAGGTTTGTGAAGATGGACATATGGATGTTTGGATGTTTGTTACTCTTGCACGCAAAAACTACTCAACGGATTTAGATGAAACTTTACAGTGATATTGGTCATACATCAGATTAATACATAGATTACAATTTACTAAGATTTTGTGTGATTTGGCTATAATATAGCAATAAATAAATATCAATGAGGTCGCAAAAACTCTTGCCACTTAAGAACTATCTTGACTTGTGCTACCTAAACCGTTGGAGTATGACGACAATAATATACCGTGGATTGTTTGTCTTAAATAGTTGACACCATTTTCTGTTTAGATGGCTCGACTATTATATAGCGTTACCATCAGGCGTTTCCACTTTATTTATTTATATAAGTAGACATTAGTTAATATAATGCTTTTCATCTACTTGTGACCCATTCTAGTCCTTGAGACACGTATTGTATTACGTGACCATGTTTTAATACTTTTTAAACCATGTAAATTTTAGTAACGTGTAATTCACTGAATAGATGTTCTTAAGTTACAATTGCGCATGTTACTGATTGTACATACTACGTACAAAACAGGCGCTGTGATAAATTTATGTTCTAAGAATTATCTTTTTACTCTATTACCGAATTAGAGATAATATCCAAACACATAAAACTACTTGCTTAACTGCCTGGATCACTAACGTAGGTATAACCTGAATCAGAGAGTCTAAAAATCTTCAACCTGTTGCATCTACTGCTGTTTATATTTTAACCAAGACACACAGTACAGAGTGTCACCTATTCATCCCATGGGTGTTGTAAGAGTGACTAAGGGAACAAAGTATCCAAGACAACATCACTGTAAAGAGAAGGAAAACTTGAAACAAACCCTAAATCGTCTTAGAATCTAACTTCCTTGCTAATAAGAGGCCTATGTCTAGTAGTGGCCTGTTAAAAGCGGTTGATGATTCAATAAGAAAGAATTTTTGACAATTTTATAACTGTGGCCATGAAATGAATGAGAATGAAATAATGAAATAACAATTTTATGGAAGTTCGTTATTTTTGTATAGTTATATCCCAAGTCCGAATATTTTTGTATAGTTATAATCCAACCTAAAGCAACAGCATCCGTGTTGTCGTGTTTCGTTGGTGAGTGTGAGACCGGAGGCCCATTGATGCAGGGGTGACAGTATCGTGGTAACTGTGTGAGCCTTACACTGTCACGATGACTGCCATGCTTTTTACGTCCCCAAGCGGGGTGTGAAAAAGCATCTTACTAGGCCGCCATAGTGTGGGTCACCATACTGCATTGTCTGCATTTGCAATGAGTATGGTGACTACAACTTTTGGATTCTATTCATGCTTTCCATCAGGCAGAGTAGAGTCACTTTGGCAGGCACTTAATTTAGAAAAAAAAAAATTTTCATCCCAAGTATTTATGGGATATTAATATTTAGGATGAACTATTATAAGTTCTAAGATTTTTTTCGTGTCGTATCGAAATACTTATACGATCGAAGCCGCAGTCAAAAACTGCTATTTATGTATTTCTATTGAAAACTATAGAGTCTACAGATTTAAGGTTCAGTCAGCCTATTTTATTATCAGCAAAACACTATCGTTAAGCATACTTCTTCAAATATTGTATGAAATGTTTCCTTTTCACGTTTACACAATTTTTTAACGGTATTTTCTCTTTTCAGGCAAAGTCGGAAGAGCAGTTAGCTTGCGAGAAAGAATGGCTTCAGACCGGACATATGTGGCTGGCTCATCGAGGAGGCTTCACTGCCGTGGTGCGAGAGGGAGAGGCAGATACGGGGCGAGCCAAAGTGCGAGTGCTACAGACTGGCGAGACGCTCGCTGTTGATGAAGATGACTTGGAAAAGGTTTATTTTATTTTTATACTTATTTCACTTTGCTAAACAGGAAAGAAAATTTATAATAATGCCAACTAATCCTATTTACTTCTGAATGATGTACATAGTTGCGGTTTCTACATATAACACTAACTTTTCTTTGGATTATATTGTGTGTGTGTGTGTGTGTGTGTGTGTGCGAGCATGCGTGCTAGCTTGCTTACGTGCGTACGTGCGTGCGTGCGTGCGTGCGTGCGCGCTTTCGTGCGTGCGTGGATGCGTGCTTTCGTGCGTGCGTGGATGCTTGCGTTTTTACAGGATGTAAAGGTAATGAGTGTGCACAAGTGATTAATCCTATTTCATTATACGTACTCAACCGGTTTTATCAGCGAATAGACTCCAACCTATAATTTGATTGCCTCTCACGTCCTCAAGAGGGGTGTGTAAAAGCATCTCACTAGGACGCCATAGTGTACGTACCATACTCTATTGCCTGCATTCACAATGAGTATGGTGACTACAACTCTTGGATTCTATTCATGCCTTCTATCAGGCAGAGCAGGGTCACTTTGGCAGACTCTTAAAAAATGTCTCGTTTTGAAAATTATTATTGGAATATCTAATTTTGTTTAGTTATTTAAAGATATATGTATATTTAAAATGTTTCGGTTGATAATGTTTTTTACATTGAGGTTTACTTACTTTCGAAGCTTGTTAAAAGAGAGTGCTAAATGAAAATATATATTAAAATTACTTTAGTGTCATTTTTGTGTGCTAATACTCCCAATAGATAATACATACCTTATGAAAATAAAAATAAATAACCTGATACTTCAGTTGAAGCTGTCTTGCTCAACCTCCCACAGGCAAGTTGCTGTCTCAGTTCACACCATAACTCAATACTCTTCCTCTCCTTATTTAATATGAAAGGAAAAGGGCAACATGAAAAAATAAAGTTTTTAATTATTTAATGATGTAACTGCTTGTAGGTGTTACTAAAGAAAAGAAGTTTTTATGAAACCCTAACGCTAACCCTATTTTATGAGTTCGTATATTCATTTGTTTGCTTGAAACGCTTTTAAGCTTAAGCCATTACACCGAGTTTAAAAACCAATAAACCAGTGCGCTGCTTTTTCTAGGTTATTAAACTATGACATGTCTTTCTCTTTTCCCCCAGGCGAATCCTCCGCAGTTGGAGAGGTGCGAAGATATCGCCTCCTTGCGATGTCTAAACGAATGTGGTGCTCTCAACGTGCTGAGGTCCCGTTTTGCTGCCGGTCTGCCACACGCTCGTGCCGGCCATGCTCTCCTAGTGCTCGGACCACCAAAGCGCACTGCTCCTATATATACAGAAAAGGTAAACCCAATCAAGGTGTTTATTATAAATAGAATTATTATAATACAGTATACGATTGTTTTTTCAATTCACTTGATAAAATTGACGATAAAGATGAGGACGGTACACGACTATCAAAATTAAAGATTTTTACTTCACTCTTGCACCTTGATATAGACGATCTTTGCGTCATGGTGGTAGTACATTTGACTCCCGAGTACAAACCCATACAAATTTGCCAGTTTCATGCGAGATCCTAGGAACTACTGATCCGATTGCATAAATTCTTACAGTGTTAGATAGACCAGATGTCGAGGGAGGCTGTAGGCCGAAAGCAGTTAATATTAATGAAAAATGATGGAAAAACGGGAGAAAGTTATTCCATTTGAATGCTTTCATTTCGTGTGCTGCGTAGATAGTTAACGTTTCGCTAAAATAATATAGAAAAGAATTGTTACTCTTTGAAAATTCTAAAAAATAATCTACGACAGTATATGTCTATCTTGTAAGGTTGGTTCACTATAACCTTTTTGATGCTAAACAAATTTGTTCACACTGTATATCATCACGGTACGGGCAAAAGGAGACGCAAACGAAGATGCGCATATCAGCTAATCCCCACTAATATTATAAATACGACTGTAAGTTTGTTTGTTACGGTTTCACGCGAAAACTAATCAACCGATCATCATGAAATTTCGTACACATGTTCTTGCAGGTATTGGAACTTTTTATTAAAAAAATATACATATAATTTACTCGAAATGATCTGTTACGAAACTTAATACGGCAGACCAAATTCCACACGAGTGAAGCCACGGACAAAAGCTAGTATGATACAATTTTACACTTACAACGGTTACAAAAATTAAAATTAAATATGCTTAAATTTTTAGGTGGCAGCTATGTTCCGAGGCTGCCGCGCCGATGACATGCCCCCGCATGTCTTCGCTGCAGCACAGTCCACACACCGTTGTATGCTGGCTTCAAGACGTGACCGAGCTATTGTTTTCCTTGGCCGGTAAGTTTCGTAACTCCCACAAATTCAGAAAAGTATAACAATTATATCATTAACTCCCGTCTCTTTGCCTGCCTGTTTCTTTGTCTTCCAATAGAAAGTTTTAATCCAACAATATATTCCATTCCTCAATTCTTATCTATTCCTTTTTTAAAAAAAATGTTATTCAGTGTACTTATCTTATGATGCCCCGATTGCTTTTTCATGATAGTACTTTCAGCGAATGAAGATTAAATTTAAAGAGTGTAGACCTCTTTATAGAGTTATGTTTTTCAAAACGAGTTCTATTAGCCTATATATTATTATATAGACCAGTAGAACCTCCAAGAAGGTTTATTTTATTAAGGATGTACGTGCCTTTGAAATTTTGCAACGAGTACATACTGTATCGAACGAAAGATTAACCACCGTTTAAAATGACGTGAATGCTTTCTTGAGGTGAATGTCAAATTAGTATAATCTTATTTAATATTTGCTCACACACACATAATTGTTTATTTAATTAGTATATACTTGTTGACTCGTTAGTATGTAAATTTTACAGTAATATTAGTTTCGTGACGCGCTGGAGACAAGAAAGTATATTATTTTGTTTAAAAAAAGTAACTTTTGAAAGTTTGTTTACTAGACCGTTTCGGGAGTTAAAATATTCTTTGGATTTTTTCACGACTTTCATCCAAGTATAAATTGCTTACACGTACTGATGTCATTGTTCTTGTTCTCACATTTACAACGTCTGTGTGATTTACAGGTAAAAAAAAACTTACTATAACTTTTGTTTCTTCTATAAATAATGTTTCGTATGTCTACCATCTAATGTTAAAGAAAATGACTTCGCGATAGTGCACGCTCTCTTTTTTTGTTAAGTCTTAAAAAGGCATAAGGGTGAGGTGTTTTACTATCTTTTCACAATTTGTTATTATCTGTGTGTCTTCCTAAACTTTGTATTTATGTTGCGTTAAGTTTTTTCTAGACTGCCACATAATCCGATCTAAGATACCTATTACTAATTACCTCAAGATATAATCGTGAGTAATTCTGAGTTAAAAAAAATTAAGCAAATTTGGAGTTACACCACTAACTAATCAAAATATTTGGTACATTTTTTGTTCAAATGTTTGTTTTATATTATAAGTAAACAAAATTTCTTTCGTCCTAATCCTCCCGTACAAAATGTAACATAATAATAAAATGATCTCCCGAAAATAAACTTTAAGTTTAGACGATTGGCTTTAAAAAATACACTCGTCAGCAATCAACAGTCCATTTGACTTGGATGCGGTTGAATTCACGTCCTAAAGACTTGAATTTAAGAGCCTTCGGCAAAACACGTCTCGGCGTTATCTATAGGTGGCATCGTCTGACCAAACCTTACTTTGTAAAACTTTAAATATTAATCTCAAAAGAAATACAGGTATGAATTTCTGACAAAATTATTTTGTCAACCAAAATAAAATAAGGACATTATCTATTTCTTTCTGCCAAATCGGTTTCTTATTTGTGTATATTATTTCCTCAATAACACAAATATATTCGAAGGATAGTTTAGTATTCAGAGTGCAAGTTTATTATATATTGCTATATTAATCGCCATGATATTGAATAGTAATAAGAAAACGAGTAATACAAGATTTTTCTGATCCACTTGCATTCTACAAAATTCTATTTAAATCTTGGCAATTTAACGCCTATAAGCTCACAAAATTGCATCACAATTAAAACTAGACTTTATTTTCGATATGTTAAGGTTTATAATCCTTCTGAAAGTAAAATCATGGTAGTCGCACAGTAAAGATATAATCTTGGGACCAATTTTCACGGGAATTATTAATTAGGACTATATATTTTAATGACAGTACCGTAATAGATGCGATATTAGATAATAATTTATCGAATAGAAGCTAAAGATTTTAATTTATTAATCAATTAATGTTTAATAAAGGGTGGTAGACTTGATATTATACGAGAATAACGCTTTACTGGTATTAATTTTTAGTCCAAGAAAAATATTAGGTAATATAATAAAGATTTTTATTTTTTATTACACTAGTGGAAACGATCCTTAATGGGGTATGATCGTCACAATATCCCTAAGCTTTTTAGAGTTATAAACAAACTACACAGGTTTTGATTTCAACAACCCTAACTTTAACCGAAAAATGTACTGTTGCTGTGTGGTTATATTAAAGTTATTGGTTGTCAGTTCAAACATTTTGCAATCGCATCTAATTTTTAATAAGTGCATCCTCTCACCCATAGATGGCGACTCTGTGAATGCAATTGTTTTTTTAACCTAAGTTTTTAATTTTTTAGGTCTGGTTCCGGCAAAACCTCAGCAATGCGTCACTGTGTTTGGTACCTAGCTAGCGCCTACCCCGCCCAGGGATCCAAGTTAACTCCTGAACGATTGGATTCTGCATTTGATGTGTTGCATGTTTTTGGATCCTCACGGTAAATTGATTGAAAAATATATTAAATTAGCTTAACTTTAAATGAGGCTTAACGTATTAATTTCTAAAGCCTTAATAACTCTTAGTGGAGTGGGGACACTCCCATCAATGGATCAAAGTTTTTAACCTAGTATACAAATATAAAAGTCAACGTCTCTAGGAACTTCAAAAGACAAATGAGCCCTAATTTTTACTGTTACAAAAATAAAAAAAAAATTTGCATATTTTTATACACATTCACGTAATTTAGTGTTATTCTTTATGTAAAATTACATTTTGTTTACTTCTCTTACTTTCAATTAAACACAAAATAATTGCTAACAATATTTTTTTCACAGTACTAGTTCGAACTCCCATGCATCCCGGTTTGTATCGCTGACTTCGCTGGACTTCGATGGCGGTGGCGCGCTTGCTGCGGCTTCTGTGCAGATCTTGCTACCGGACCTGCGACCTGGACAGACTTCTCTACGGGCTTTGAATGTGTTAGTAATTTTATAAAAAATAAATAAATAAAAGAATAAAAAAATGAACGGTCTCGAGTTATGTCACAGCAACAGACGAAGCGTGGGTTTTTACAAGGTTGTCCGACGACTTGGTGAAGGTCGCGGGAAGGTGGCGAACTTTGAAATCAAACTATGTCCAGCTGTGGAGATCTTAGTCCATATATTCTGTGTATATGTATCAACTGAGATGATGATTAAAAATAAAAAATATAAAAAAAAACCTATAATTTTACATCAAATCGTATTGTTATACCTAATATTTTTAATTTTAGTCTCTACCATGGCTGCGACGGACGCCTTCGACGAGAGTTACTCTTCGACCAATCACCGGTGAACTCCCCGAACCCTTTCATCAGCTACAGCGATAAATCTGACGCTGCTGAGTTCTCAGCTCTGAAGGAAGCGCTTGTGTTGGTCGGTGTAACGGAGCAGGAACAAATGGCGATATGGAAGATTATGGCGACTATATGTCATCTGGGATGGGCCGGTGCTGTTAAAGGTAATGCTTATTTTTAAAGAAATCAAAGAAAATGCTTAATAATTATTTCTCCTCACGTTGACTTACATAATGTTTTTTTCTTCTTCTATTCTTGGCATACCAAAGTGACTCTACTCTGTCTGATGGAAAGCATAAGTAGAATCCAAAAATGGTGGTCACCATACTCATAATTCAGTATGGCGACCCATACTATGGCGGCCTAGAGGCGCGTGGCGACTTCCACATTTAGTGGAAGCACAAAATATATTACAGCGTCATCTACCGAAGGCACACCGAACTACTGAGTAACTATAAATCCTGTGTCGCGATATAGAATTTCTCGCGCCGATTAGTAAACATGCAACTTCCCAATATTAATTGAGGGGTCACGGGCCGCCATGCATGATTACCTTGCCTGCCTTTACCTTTCTATGCATAAATAGACGTTTTGTGAAAATAAGCAACATTACTGTTTTAATGGACTCCAGTCTTAGGTATTCTTCAGATTTAATATGACGGAAGAGAACTTTTAAAGATCGATATATCAGGAGGTATCTATATGTAGATATAGTTATCTTGCTGATAATAGTTGGAACCGACATGTAAGACTGTTATAGTGGAGACAGGACATACACATACATGGACAGTGTTTGAGTAGAGACTGTAGTTAGTAACAGAAAAATGTGATCAGGCAATCCTTTCGTAGCATTTTATCAAGTGACTAAGGTTACCCGTCTTTGCTCCCTTAACTAAATCAACCTTAATCCTGGCCGGGCTTACCACCGTTGATATCTGGTACTCCACTTGTAAATATGAAGATCTTAATGATATGTATATTTTCCAGCAAACACGGGCTCTGGTATAAAGTATCATTTTGCGAGTACGGGGTGTGGACAGCGGGCTGCGAGGCTGCTGGGCGTGGCGGCGGAGGAGCTGGCGCGGGCTGTGTTCGCCACCGTACCCACCTCACCACAACCTAACTCAAATTTAAGGTTCGTTTCTTTCTTATAATGATAAGAGCGTGAAGAATACCAAAGATAATATGTATTTGCTACAAAATTTTAAATTCTGGTTTAAGATTTGTTTTGCATTCTAAATAAAAAAATTACCAAAGAAGTTATCTATGCATATAAAATTACTTACTCTGGCTGAATGAGGGCTTTCATCAACGCAGAGCCTAAACTAGGGCTGCCAACGTAAAATATTGGCAACTGATGCTTTTATTTTGTAAGCTCCAATTAAGAAAGGAAATCTATATATTTATCTATAGGATGTATTCAACTGCGTCGTTGGTCTAGCGGTTAGCGCATGCGACTGCCGATCAAGAGGTCTCGGGTTCGATTCCTGGGTTGTGTCAAAATGTGTTATTGAGATTTCTAGTTTTCGAAGTTTGGGAGTTGAAGTCTTAATCCCACATGGGACAACACTTTATAGGACCCACAAATTATTGTTCTAAGTCTGTTTGTTCTTTGTGTTCGCTTCGTGTATATTTACTAAGTACCCCGCTACACAAGATTTATCCTTAATGCGGGTGTTATCCTAAAAAAAGTATTAAATTCAACATAACTTGTATCATCTTCAGAACTCCATCACCATCACCGTCGAACGAACGAGAGATGTCAGGCACGGAGGCATTGGACACGTTCGTCAGCGGGCTTTACAACGAAACATTTAATATTGTCTCTGCACTCGTTAACAGGTAACCCTATATTTAAATATTGTTTCCTCAGCTTTATTGTCATCAAGAAATATGATTATCTGCAATCGATCATTAGTAAACTAAATCGAATCAAATGATATGTCGATGAGGTCTTCCTTTCTGTATTTAGTAGAAAAATAGAGTAGAGCCACGCTAATTTTAGTACGAACGGCCCGGTTTAACCAGTGCAGTACTTCCATCTTACAGAAAACCAACCTAAAGCGACAGCATTAGTGGTATTGTGTTTCTAACGTGGATGTGAGTCCGGAGGCCTATTGATGCAAGAGTGACAGTTATCATGGTAAGTGTGTAAACCTTACATTGCCACGATAACTGTCACATCTCTTACGTCCACAAGTAGAGCTTGAGAAAGCATCTCACTGGGCCGCCATAGTGTGGGTCACCATACTGCATTTTCTGCGTTCGCAATGAGTATGGTGACCACAACTCTTGGATTCTATTCATGTTTTCCATCAAGCAGAGTAGAGGTTCTTTGAGAGGCTCTTAAAAAAATACATATATATATTTGTTCAAGACTTAAATCTTAGTATAGTTTGAAGTTAAAATATAGCAACTTGCCTGTTAATCTTTTTTTTTAACCAAAATAATTGTTTTTAAGAACAACTTTTTGATATCTTAAAATTAGGTTACTCAAAAACTTGTTAATACCAACTAGAAAACATGCATACATTGTTTATTGACTGAGTATTTTTCTATTTTGCAGGAGTTTATCCACCTCGGCCAGGACCTCAGCGTCTATTCTACTGCTGGATACACCTGGAGCAGACAACCCCATGTGTGCTGGTCAACAGAGTGGTGCTCCGCTGTCCAAACTTCTATCCAACTATTTACAGGTAAATATATTATCTGTCAGTCAACCTAGCTCTATACATACATAGATATTATAGCATACACAAGCTTTGCTTAGTTTGAAACTAGATGGCGCTGTGTCAGATGTCCGAAATATTTTTTTATTCAAATATGTATAAATGAAACAAAGAAGTGTGTTAGGAACGTAATAAGTGGAGATCAATTGTCTCTGCTTACCCCTCTGGGAAGTAAGTGTAACTTTTTTTTAAGTATGAATATTGCCCGTACCAATTCGTTTATAAATTCGCTTCAGATTCATTCAGTTCAAAGTAGTAACTTACCAGAAGTGACTTCAATTTTTTTTGTTTGAAAGTTTCAAATCTATACTAATATTATAAATCTGCTACGTTTGTTTAGTTGAACGGGTTAGTCTTGAGAATTACAGTTTCGAATTAATGTTGCATAACCCATTTAACAAAGGAGGCGACTGACTTACGACTGATAGGAACTAAGTATCAGTGAAAATTGTAACAAAAAATAAACGAAATTTTTTGACCCATACGGAGTTCACAGGTTGGTTTGTCGATCATTAAAGTTTAGTTAGTGAGACTCAGTATTTAAAAACTAAATAACTAACTAAACTTGTTGCTTTGGGTCTATTAATTTTGATTTATATTGTGTGTTATTTATTACAGGAACGTCTGCAAGCGATGTTTCACGAAGCCATGCTGGTGGCGCCGCGCGAACGTTACGCCCAAGAGGGCATACAGCTCGATGATGGCGCTGAAGAAGGTAACATTTTCATATCATTAGTTTTAAAAGTACTAGTAAACTGCACGAATGGCCTAGTGGTTTAAGCAGTCGCCACGCCGCTCTATACTACGTTGAGTATTATAGGTTCTAACCTCACATAGGGCCAACAATTTGTATGGTCCACATATTGTTGTTATTCTGAGTTTGTGTCAGTTCTCGTCCAACGTTTCACAGGATATATTCCTAATGCAGGCGACGTCTTTTAAAATGAAAAAAAAATACTTATATATTATTATAAGCTGATGAACTATAGGTCTATCGCCATCGATATTATTTTGCAGATGATTATCTATGGTTTTTCGAAAGCTCTACTGAACCTCATTTCATCACTTATCATGTGTAGTTGTTGTAAAATAGAGGAGTCCCTTTTTGTGAAAAGGGACGGAAATGTGTATCAGAAAGTAACAAAAGCTCGCGTTATTTAATTTAACCACTTGACGCATGCCGTGGTAGCTGGTAGTCAAGTGACTACAAATAGAGTATCATATGTGACCACTTAACTGGCAACTACTGTAAAATTATCAAGTTTTTTCGCATAATATATATCAAATATTGTGTTTTTGCTTTAGACTGGCTATCGGAGACTGTGAATCCCGGCCCCATGGTGGAGTTACTTGATAAAGCTCCACAAAATACCATCGTGAGGAGCTCTCAGGCGGATTTGAGAGAGTGTGATCGGCGTGGTCTGTTATGGTACGTTCTGTATTCAATAATTAAAAAAAAAAGCTTGTACATGTATTACCAAAAAAATATAAATAAGATTTGAGTATAGAATCGGTTCCGACTACTCAAAATATTAAAAAAAAACTATTGTAAAATATGTTTAGTGTAATTTAGTTTAGTTTAGTTTAGTAGTGATTTAGACCCATTTAATAAAGGCAATAGGCCTTTGCCCAGTGAAATTTGTATAATCTATTCGAATCTAATCTTTTTTTTAATCTATAATTCTATTCTTTTTTTTTTGAATAAGGAATCTACCAAAGTGACTCTATTCTGCCTGATGGAAAGCATGAATAGAATCCAATCTATTATTTTTTTCAAATCAATTTTTTCTAACCTTTTTTGTCTAAGATGAATCAATACGTTATTAATAGTAACTTTAATTTAACAGGCTCCTGGACGAAGAATCTATGTACCCGGGCTCTTCAGACGACACATTCCTCGAACGCGTGATGTCCCACTATGGAGCCCCGCATCACACTCATGCACTCATCAAGAAGGCTCCACATGCAAGACAATTTGTGTTGCAACACTTGCAGGTCAATTAATATAGATATACATTATGAATTCAGATTATATACTAATGATCCGTGTGGTGACGCATTAGGAATACAAAGTGTTGCCACCTCTATTCGTCCCGTCGTACGAGGCGACTAAGAGAGCAAGCAACACAAGACATCATAACTGAACAGAAGGAAAACTTGAAATAAACCCTATAACAACTCGTCTGGACAGCGTGTCCCGAGAAGCCTATGTCTAATAGTGTATCTGATGTTGAAGAACATTATAGAATGCAGAGTTTGTTTAGTTTAGCTCACTAATCTCAGGAACTACTGATTCAAATAAAATAAAATTGTTAGTGTTGAATAATCCATTTTACGGGATAGGTTTTATAACATCACGCTATGATCAATAGCAGCCGAGCATCCATTAATAGTGCTTGTAATTTAGTTTGTGATAAAATCTGTTTATTTCAAATTGAAACAATTAAAATTACACTTAAAATACATATCACAATGCAAATATATATTTTAGCTTCTCTTTACAAAACATTTTAATTTGTCTATAGTCTGTAAGCATTAAAGTCTGTAAGCATGTATCGCGATCAAACCTCAAACTAAAATGAATTTGAGCGCTATATTTTTTAGTTAAATATTTGTTTCCTTAAAAATGAATTCTAAAAAAGTAATTTTGATTATCATCTTTTCAGGGTACAAATCCAGTTCTGTATGATGTTACCGGGTGGGTGAAGGCGAGCCGAGAGAACCCTGTTACCAAAAAGTCCTTAACTCTACTGCAAGAGAGTCAGAAGTAAGGGGCTTAAAATATAAATTACGTTATCACTCACAAGACACAATGATATTTCAGTTTAAAAAAATATAAGAGGTGGAGAATAAGCTTGATTTTAATCTATTGCATAACTTTTATTGCGTGCTTCGAGCGTGGCGACCGAATCAAGAAATTCCGTAACGAAAATAAACCCAACACCCCCCACTCCGACCGTCACTGTATTGCGGCGTTGAAAGACGTGCATCGTCTAACATCGTTTCAGTTCGGCAGACTTCGGCACGGTGTTTGTGTGCGTGCGACTAGACGTAGGCGTGGAGACTGTATGAAGCTCGCACGGATCGAGACGAGCTGCTCTGAATTATTATAATCGCATAAATTGATAAAAAATACTATACAATAGCTTTACCATGGCAGTCCCTGAGTGCCACACGTATTTTTTTTAAGTATTTATACATTATAGGTCTAGTAGATAATAAGGTTCTAGTAAATTAGTCTTATGTATACATATAACACAAACTACAAACTTACTGTTAGAACTGGGTCACTTTTATGTCGTAAGTACGCACTATTATTTTTAAAAATGGCCACTAAAAGGGTAAAATAAATAATACAATGAACTAAGAAAGAAATGGTCATGCAAGCGAAGCCACTGGCAATAGCTAGCGATGTGTGTGTGTTTTAAACGAGCAAGTACACCGAAGATTGACTTGATTGAGGTTTATATATTTTAAATTATTTTCAGTGAAGAAATAGGTCGTCTATCATCGTGGTCTCGAGGTGCGTGTGGCATTAGCGCCTGGTCGGCTGCCGTGGGCGATGCTTCGACTCTGAGACGAGCTTCGTCTATCAGACGGACCCTCACTTCTGGTAACTTTTTATTTTATCTTTTTTTTTAATTTACTTTATTAGTAGTTATTCAGTAACTCTTTAAAGCAATTGGCAAAGAAAGATGAAATCAATTTTGGGTTAAATGATATTGTTTAAATATTTTGTTTTGTGTATTAGAGAGGCCTATACGTAGTAGTGGATTTCGGTAAGATGATGATAAAACAATAGCGTTTTTAGGGTAGACTGTTGATTTTTTATCTACGATTCGGAAGTTAGTCGGACTAAGTAAGAAGGTTACAGCGAGCCGGGGCATTATAGTCATAATGTTTAATAGGGTAGATGACTGTATCGTAAATAAATACCAATGTCCACTTCATTAAAACTAATATCGCGAAACATCTCGACAAATACAATTAACATAGCTTTTTATTATTATTACGAATTTTAATCAAATATACAGTGACATATATTGTTTAATTGAGTAGTTTAAAACAGTGACGTCACAATTTGGTATCTAGTACATTTTTTCATACAAAGCTGTTGTTTTGACTTATGATAAAAAGTAACTAATTTGACTAAGGTGTCAACGAACCTATTGTATAATGTCTTCTAAAATTCTAACTACCTGATGTAAGATTAGTAGTCATGCCGTAATTTGTTGTTAACGAAAGTTACCGTTAGAGAGCTCTGCTTCAGCTGACCAGAGTTAAACCATGAATGTACAAAAAACCACTGTTCGGCAAGTTTTTGTTGCTTTACTGCTTTACGAGTGACTGAGATAAGCAGAGCCCAACTTTAACCATTTTCCTAATTCTAGAGAGAGGGGACGGGTACGGTAATATTCTCTATACAGTAATGTGACTTCAGCGTCTTAAAATAATCACCTACAGCCGCGCGGTACGTAGACAAATGGTGGGGCTGCTCGCCTAAAGTATTTTATAGTTTCTTTATAGTTTTGTGATTGTAAGTGTTAATTTGGGCTGAACGCTAGCTTCTAGGAGTGATTTTGTATCAAATCTATGTGTAACATTCTCCGTGTGGTGACAAAGGATATGGACCTTTCATATTGATCACAAAGGTATCGTAAGTGGCGACTAAGGGAGCACATTACGCACAGACGTACACTACCACTCTTGGATTCTACTCATGCTTTCCATCAGGCAGAGTAGAGACAATTTCATCATCATCATCATCATCATCATCAACAGCCTTTTACAGTTCACTGCTGGACATAGGCTTCTCCTTAGCAAGGAGGTTTTGGCCTACTATACCACGCCGGCCAGACCGGTTGGAATAGGGTTTGTTTGAAGTTTTCCTTCTCTTTGTAATGATGTTGTCTTGCAAACTTTATTCCCTTAGTCGCCTTTTACGACACCCAGGGGATGAACGGGGGTGGTAACACTATATATTCTTAATCTGTCATCACACGAACAAGATACAGACAAGAGATATTTTACAAGTTATGTAAAAAAATTGAGGTTGTATATATCACAGTTTCTATACAGCGTGACTGGTGAGATACCTTCAATACTTATGGAGAGTACTCGGTACTCGATTCTCGTTAACTTGATATAAAAAAAATAGGTGCTTATTTTTTATCGAAATGTCTCTAAAAAATAAGTGAAATTTGGATATTATACTTCCTAAGCTCGCCGCACTGTTTACGTTGATCTAGTCACGAGCGGCGCGGCGGCACCCACCCCCGCCCTCCATCCCGCTACATAGGCAACAGCTGTACAGTGTAGGTACCTATGTATTCTGTGTTGATAGACACGTGCGGCCGCGCGGTGTCCAAGTATTCCGCAGTTAAATACTGGGCTCTCGGTGTACTGTGTACGAACTTTACTAAGAACTTATTTAATATTTCGTTTTTATGTTATTTTATTTCATGATATATGTTCGCATACTATCACGTCCTCAAATATTGAAGGTATCTCACCAGTCAGTCTGTATATTCGTGTTAGGTACGGCGGGCATGAAGCGGCGTTCCACAGCGCTGCAGGCGAAGTTCGTGGCGGACGGCATCGTGGACACGCTGCGGCGCTGCGGCGCGGGCGGCACCACCTTCGTGTGCTGCCTGCTCGCCGCTCAGCCCACTGACGGTGCTGATGACGTCAACGTACCGTTGCTACGCTCTCAGGTATACCCTCTCACTATTTTGTTGTTTTGTGGATCACTCGAAGTGTTGTTCCATATGGAGATTGCATATCATAGACAATCAGGGTAGTGGGAAGCGTCGAGGTGACCGCTTACACCCCTACACCAGCCGAACAGTTAACAATTATAGTGTACGGAAGGCCGAAAAGATTTCAAAGTTTGTTTGTTAATCTGAAATTATCAGTCGGATTTAACTATTTTTCAATTCTGTATTAGATATTTACTGACTATAAACTTAAATAGCACGAGTAACTGTCGACTCGCCATACATTGTATAGATTTAAGTCGTTTGTATAAGTTAAGCAGTGGTACAGCGGTAGTGAATGCGACTGCTGTGCTTGAGGTCTCGGGTTCGATTCCCGAGTCGGACCAAATGTTTGTATGAGCTGCAAATATTTTTTTCGAAGTTTGAGTGTTTTCTATGTATAATATGTATGTATTTACAAAAAAAAGTGTGTATGTATTCTATCAGTCAGTCTAGTTATCTCACAAGCTCTGCTTGGTTTAAAATTAGATGATGTTGTGTGTCAAATGTCCGAAACATTTAGTCTACAGCGAAATACTTGATTATACATGGTGTTTTATATATTTATTTATTTATTATGGATCTCCGACTAGGAAAACATTTCTCATGAGATTTTTGTATTAGATAAAATACAATTGAAAGTTCGTGTCATGTCACGCTTCCTCAATTATGGGAGACCACAACATGCTTATTACAAAAAGAATAAAATATGTGTACACAAACTGTGATCACAAGCGGCTTATGTAAGTGAAGGAAAAAGTAAAGTAATAAAATACTACAAACAAGAAAAAACTACATTGCATACGACACGTAATATAAAGGTTACTTTTGACAACGGTTTTTCATTTTCAACGCGTGGTCGTTACGTATACACAATGTAATGTAAGAGAAACACTGATTCTCTTACATCACAATGTGTATACGTAAGAGAAAGGAACACTGAGTCACAGGTTTAAACTTAGTTTGAGAACCTGGAGAACCACTCTTTTAGTAAAAATTCATTCAGTGTAAATTTTTTTGTAACTTCATTTTGCAATAACTATGATTAGTCTATAAAAAAATACGCTTGGTAATTGTGTCATATTATCTATGGCTAAAGATGTCGTATATACACGCATATTTAAAAGCTTGTTTTATTCACAGTTCCGTGGATTCCAACTGTTGGATGCAGCGAGACTGTACAAACAAGGCTTCCCCGAACACATGCCGCTATCGGAGTTCGCGCGCAGGTAATTTTATTATCTACAGTACAATCTATTTAACTATCTATCTATCTATAGTACTATAAATGTTACTTCTCTGTCTACCCCCTAGTAAAAACGTAAGTGTATAAGTGTAGTCAGTTTTGACGTTGAACATAGAACGCTTCACATCCAACTCTTGAATTTAAACTGCCTCGGTAGCGCAGCTATAGTGAATGTGACTGCTGTGCTTGAGGTTTCGGGTTCGATTCTCAGATCGGACCAAATGTTTGTATGATCTGCAAATATTTGTTTCAAAGTTTGTGTGTTTTATATGTATGTATTTACAACAAAAAAGCATTATGTCAAATGTCCGAAATAATTATAAAAAAAAAATTGCGCACACTTATTGGGTAAAAAAAATGTATGTAAAGTATGTTATTGTACTTTGGTAGTTTTTTGGCAACACTTTTGTGTTGTTTAGTTTTTACCCTTGAATTGTTTACCTTACTGCGTTTTATTATTTACATACGTGACGACACGAACGATTAGTACTACCATAAATCAATAAGATCTTATGGAAATCATTTTAATATATGCTATTTTGATATTATTTGGATTGTGACCAGAATTGATTTAATATTTAAAAACAACTATTTATAATTATATTCTCAACAAATTGACAGTCCACGTTCAGGCCAAGACTGGTCATTCTTTTCTCTACAAGTGTTCTGTGGATATTGCATACTTATTACAATATCGGTGCTATATCGTGACCAATGGTGGTGCTTATCATAACAACAAAGTTTTCTTTTATAAAGACGACTCCCACACTAGGATCTATCCTATATCACGGCTCACTTGAGAAATATAAATAAAATGGATACGAATACAGTAATACCCTTTACGCGACCCCGTTATACCCCGTTCACTATAACGTGAAGTTCAAATTTCGCGCTCAATTGCCATAATGTAGTCAAAAGACAATAGATGTATTTTCCATAAAAAATAATTAATAGTATGTATTGCATTAAGTGTTCTTAGAATTAAAGTGACTCGTATTTTTTTTTGTAAATATTAAATTTTGACTATAAACCTCGATATACGCGAATTTCAGTTAACGCGATTTTTTTCCGGAACGTATGCCTCGCGTAAAGCCGGGCATTACTGTAACCCCAAAATTAAGTACTTGTGGATCACACAAATTGTTGTCCCATATGGGGATCGAAACTACAACGCTTAACGCTACCCCTGCAGTCAAAGTTCCATAATTTATCTGAATACTTAATAAAACATTATTTAACAGGTACCGTCTTCTAGCAACGTCGGAGAGCGAGGACTCGGAGGGTCCCCAGCAAGCCACGCTCTCAGACCGGCAGATAGTCGACGATATGTTGCTCACTTTGGATCTGGACGTGACCAGCTACAGGCTCGGACTCACTCAGGTAAGTTCTACCGATTGTTATCAATTTTTTGTATAAATTGATTGATTTTTTCAGACTTTAGTGTATTATTTTAACAACATTATATTTAATTAATACCAAGTATCGTATTGTAAGTAATTACGATTTTTGATATATTTTGTAGCTACTTAATTTTAAGTATGTTAATATACAAAATAATTTCTCATCATTTTGAAAATTAATATACTTACACACACGCAAAATAATGTGGATTTATTTTACGTGGAACTACGTTATGGGTGGTTTACGTTTACTTACGTCTGACGTTATTTTAATAAATATAACGAGGTTACGAGTAAAATCATTTTTATATTTAGATTTCTAGTACATCCATGGTACCCATATGTTTAATTAATACCAAACTATCAACAAATCTACATTAAACACTAATTTGTAAAACGCCATGAAAATAATGTTACAAGATTAATTCTGTTATTATCAAAAACAGGTTCAACTCGTAAACGTCTCCGTAAAATTCTAGTACGAGGTGTGTTCAAAAAGTAAGGTGACTTTTCAAATTTGGCGGGCAACGTACTTTCGATTATCGATTTTTTTTATTTTGTTATGTTGGTACACTCTTCCCGAACATCTGTACCAAGTTTCAAGTGTATAGCATTTTTTGTTTGGTTGGGAGAGGCGTAAAGGTTATAAGTGTTTTTCGTGCTCGGCGATTTCTTGCTATCGAAAAATATGGATCAAAGGATTTGCATCAAATTTTGTGTAAAAAATAAAATAAAGTGCTCCGAAACACTTAAAATGTTGACAGTGGCATACGGTGAAACTGTTCTGAGTAAAAAAAATGTTTACAAGTGGTACAAACTCTTCCAAGATGGCCGGGAAGATGCCAATGACGAGCCTCGCTCTGGACGCCCAAGCACGTCAACAACTGATGAAAACGTTCAAGCAGTGAAGAAAATTGTTCTGGAAAATCGTCGAATCACTATCAGAGAAGTTGCTGAGGATGTTGGTATATCGCTTGGCTCGTGCCATGAAATTTTTTCTAACGTTTTAGGCATGAGACGTGTGTCAGCGAAGTTTGTTCCGAAATTGCTAAATTTTGACCAAAAGAACCGTCGCATGAGCATCGCTCAAGAACTGTTGAATGACGTCAGCGACGACCCAGATTTACTCAAAAGGGTCATAACTGGTGACGAATCATGGGTATATGGTTATGATATCGAAACCAAAGTCCAATCGTCCCAATGGAAGAGCCCAGATGAGCCAAGACCGAAAAAAGCACGCCAAGTTCGATCAAATGTCAAAGTTTTGCTCACTGTTTTCTTCGATTACCACGGCGTGGTGCATCAGGAGTTCTTACCATATGGACTTACGGTCAATAAACAGTATTATCTTGAAGTTATGCGCCGTTTGCGAGAAGCAATACGAAGAAAACGTCCGGAATTGTGGAAAAACAATTCATGGCTTTTGCATCACGATAATGCCCCTGCTCACTCATCTTTGCTGGTGAGAGATTTTTTGGCCAAAAACAACACCACAATCATGCCTCAGCCACCATATTCACCGGATTTGGCCCCATGTGACTTTTTCTTGTTCCCAAAACTAAAGAGACCTATGAAAGGACGGAGATTTGCAACGATTGAAGAGATAAAGACTGCATCGCTGGAAGAGCTCAAGGCTATACCGAAAAGTGCTTATGAGAAGTGCTTTGACGATTGGAAAAACCGCTGGCATAAGTGTATTGTATCTGAGGGGGATTACTTTGAAGGGGACAACATAAATATTGATAAATAAATAAATATTTTTTCTTAAAAATACAAAGTCACCTTACTTTTTGAACACACCTCGTATATACAAATCAATTAAAAAAATAATATAAATAAATATTAAAAACTTTACTCAAAAACAAATAAAATGTCGGTAATCTTAATAACAAAGATATAGTCTCTTTAATAAGCTGTTGTTAATGATGTTACTTAAGATTTTATAATTTCCATTGAGAATCGAAAACCCATCATAGAAAGCATTATAAGATAACAGTAATTGTATATTTTCTCTAATTAAAAGTCGGTTTATTGCTACTTTGACCTAGTTATTTCCAAAACTAAATTATTCGTCACATTAATTAAACTTGACTTTATTAGAGTTTGATTAATTTATTGATTTGAATTTTCTAAAGCATGGAGTATTTATCTTATACCCGCACAATTGCAAATACAATATACGAAGGCAATTTATTAAAATATTTATGAATGACTAATACTGGCAATATAATATATTAATTATATATTTATTGGATACCATCAACATATGAAAATTGCACCCATAACGTCACTAATAATATCTAAATAAGATCTTGTAGATATACAATACGATAGATGAGTTCATTCATCCATCATACAAATCTCTATGATGTACTCTTAACCGATTTCGGCCACGGTCAGCCGCAAAGAGGACCAACCAGTTATGCAGAAGATATTGGGGTGTACAAGTATGTGTGCAAACACAAATACACTGTCTGTTCCCACACTCTCATAATCCAATGGGACAGTTATCCAATACGACCGTGGAGAGATCAGGCGCAGTATAAATAGCTTTACGTGCTCTCCGAAGGGTCTTGATTACGACTTTCAAGCTCGAGGCCCTTATTACGTATTTCTATAACAAGAAAAATTCAATAACACAATTTGACCCGACTCGGGAATCGACAAGACACTAACTATGTGATGTGTATAGCTAATGTATGTGAAAAGTGACATTCCCATTCAAAGAAATTCTTTAACATTAGGGCTTCATAAAACGGACGAGGTCAAATAAAGTTTATAGTAATAAATTATTCATTTACTGCGAAAGGAAATGCTTGATCACTAATTCAGTATAATAACATTTATGATAATTAAATTAGAGTGCTGTGTACTGTTAATGCAAATTTTTTTATAAGCTATCAATCAAGATTTACAAGGGCCTATAAGGCGTAATATGTATTCCAAATAAGAAAACATTCTTAGCTTACGCAGTCCCACATTATTACTAAAGTTTTACGCATCCTCTACACTATTCGCGAAGTTCGACGGTGTTAGACGAATACACAATTGGGTGTAGAGAGGTACTTCGGCTCACCTTGTCAACTTTACTTCGCCTCGGACGACTTTCTACAGTATTTAGCCTAGGAACTTCGTTCATCTTCGCGAGTAGTGTAGAGGGGGCATCAAACACATTAAAGTTAGAGTGTTAAAAAGACTACTTGTTAGGTAACCTATAAGTAAGTTGGTTGCTTCTCGGCAAATCGTCGATTTACTGCGAAACGAAACTAAATAGGGTTAATTTGGTTTTAAGTTTAGGTTATAGTTATTTAGCTAACCGATATAACTTTATCAGGGCCATATATGGCAGACTTAAAGGGTTACCTCCAAGCGTGATGTGAAAGGAATAAATTTGCCCCAACTTTGCAACGTTTTCCATTGATACTCCGCTCTTATTGGTGGGTGTTATATAGTCAAGCATTCCTCGATAACCAAATTATCCAACATTAGAACAATTATCACAAGTAAAATTAACCTTTTGCACCGCAACTGGGCAAAAGCACTCTATACTAAACAAGTGCAAATTCCAAGAAATGCGTGAATAGTAACGGAGTCTACGGCGTTATATAACGTAAGCTCAATATATATGCTATGTAAAACCCGCCACACTTGTCATGCGTCTTTTTACTACTAATTTTATTGACGATAGAGCGTAGTGGCATGCTATAAACTTTATTTACTTATCGTAAAAGGACTGTATCTTACGGCACACGGTCTCTGTGGACTCAAACTGGTTTAAGGAAAGTGAAAATATTTTCTCGTGACAGGAAAATAGTTTATCGATTGATTTACATTCATTAAAAAAATATATGTGTGTCAAAGGTTGTCTAAGATAATAAATAAATAAGATTTCTATATTAAGTGAAAATAAAATGCTCTCTCTAACTCTAAATTCGGTGTGATAGTAGTAGTAAACATCTATGATAAATAAAATATTTTTTTTATATTTAACAGAAAAAGAGATTGAAACCTATTTTAATACAGCACAATATGTTTCAAAGGTGCTTTTATCTTATGTGCCAAAGCAGAGCGGAGGAGGATACAGTTAATATATTGTAAAACAAGATAGATATGTGTTAATATCGCACCGAAACGGATCTACAGGGTCTTAAGGAGTCTGGATCTATCTATCATCAGTCATTATATGAAAGAAACAAAAAGAATTCCTGAACACTAATTTTGTTTTGATATAGTGGTAACGTAAAGGGACTCACCCTTTAGCCTCTGCAGCTGTCAAGAAATGCCGCCTCTATGGTAGACCTCTATCACCTTTACCAAGGAGAATGTTCTGACTAACTCGTCAAACTTGTCTCACCTTCTTTCCTCTACAGTAGAACACGTGCTGGGTTTGGAAGACTTCGTTTTAGAGTGGTAGACATACACTCTCGAAGTAAATAGTTCGGCTCTTCCGTCCTGTGCCAATGGGTCAAAACCCGGCAGTCCCTATTAGCGTGCTTGCTTCCCATCCACAATAATCCCGGGTCCTTCAGCGAGGTGTGAAAAAGTATCTCAATAAACCGCTATAGTATGAACTGCATTCGTAACGAGTATGGCAACCACCACGATTCTACTCATGCTTTCATCAGAAGTTACTTTGGCAGGCTTATTTAAAAAAAAGAAAAAAGTCTTGGACAAACCGATTCCCAAAAGTAAAAAAGATATTCTATTTGAAAAAGAAAAATCCTTACAATGGGAGTTTTAAGCCAGTCTGTTCTTATTAAGTTGATTTCCATAAGTTTTTGCCAAGATTTACAGATATGTTTGTAGTCTGTTTTGGTCATTAACGGATGCTTAATTTTTCGCTAAGCAAGAGTAATTTAAGATTGCATATTTCAAGAGGATACAATTAGTATGTCTAAAAATAGAATCTTATAATGGTTGTCTTAATTTATTTAGCAATATCTAAGAAAAGAATTTAGAAAACAGCGAGTATTGTAGTGAAATTGGACGGTAATGTTGCTCGCGAAATAACGACCCACTTAATGTCGTGAGATTTCTTGCGAAATCCTACACAAGTTCGGTCACATTTGCCTACATTTCACCGTGGCGTGTAAAGTCGTTATGGTGAATTTTAACCTTGATTTTTACGGAATGCGTAGAATCTTTGTTAATTGATCTATACGTACACGATACGTTTGTGATTTCCAATATTTTTTTTCTATATAAAGAACCTGCCAAAGTGACTCCACTCTGCCTGATTTAAAGCATGAATAGAATCCAAGAATTGTGGTCTCTCTTAACTCTTTGAATTCTATTCTTGCTTTCCATCATGCAGAGTAGAGTCACTTTGGCAAGCTCTTCATATAAAAAAAAAGTACTAAAGCTAACTAAAACCTAAATGTTAAAAGGACCATTATGAACACTTATGTTTTACCCTACTAGACCCAAAAAAGTGGACGTTTACAACTCAAATAACTATTATAATAAATTAAGAACTTGTCAGTGGGTAATGGAGAAAAGCAAGCTACGTTTAAGGAAAATACAAAACTAGAAGCAAAGAAATAAGAAAAAAGACAAAACTCACAGATACGTTACACCAAATACTCAAACTAAATTGATACAGAATCAGGTACAGCTTGATAAAAAATGACTGAAAATAAATCAAACTGTTCAATTTCACCAAGATACGAGCTAGTTTAGTAGTATAGTTAAGAACATTTTGGTTTACTAAACCACAGGCGCTAGGTGAGCTCTGGATGTCGTAATAACAACTGTTCCCGGATCCCTCCTCTCTCAGGCGCAGAGTGGCACACCATGTGGTTTTTTTAGTCGGTCTGTTGTGTCTGTTTATTTCTACACATCACCCTAGCACGAACCCCGGTAGAGTGACGGCCTGAGGCAGTTTCCATTCATTAAAAAACAGAGTTGTGAATTAAAAAACAGTGTTTCAAGTTTTCCTTATTTTATCAATACTGCCATGATTCAGTTGACCTGCGTTGCAGGCTCCCTTAGTCGGCTCTTACGTCTAGCAACCTTTATATCTAATAATACTATGGTCCTAAATTAACAATGCAACGACCAAAATATTTTTACGTAAAATAAGCAAATTTGGTCTCAAATTTAAATATATATTATACAACCGAATAGACTAAATGAAAAAAAAAAATCATATTGTCATCATCAAATTCATCCATAACTCTTATCTACTCATTAAAATGATTAGCAGTCATAACACAATAATGTTTCGAGATTTATTCTGTTCGTTTACTTAATGTGATGCTTCCGTTAGAATAGCCGGCGAAAGCGAGTTATGGCGGGCTATTTGTTTAAAAGTCTTATTAATAACATGTTAAGATGCTAATCTGAGAGATAATAAATAGCGCTATCTTGACCTACGCTAAGCACTGAGTGTGTTCCATTGGCTCACGGATAAATATAATTAGAATTCTTTATTTTGTGTACAAACACATACGAGTATTTATTACAAACTTTTGCACGGATTTGCATTTGAAAATCTCTTCGTAGTGAAAATGATCATTACTTTGGTCCATATATTTTTCTCTACAGTCTTATACCATACAAAAACATCACGGTACTGAAATACCTACTAGTAACAAAACAGTAATTATAAAAAACAATGATATAAAATCAATTGAATTACTTTTTTTTGAAAGTGGTGAAGTGGGTGTGTCGAAATCAAATCGATTTAAACCACAGCGGTCTGTTTCAAAAGAACCCAAATTACTTGGCAAATATATTTGCATAAACCTCTATAATGTTCTACAATCTTCATTGACAACTGACAGAGCATCAGTAAAAAGAGTAATTATTTCACAATAAACTTTTAATCATGAATTCGTTGTTAAGATATGTCTGTCGAAAGCATTTTGTGGTTTCTCTCCATCTGAACGATGTATTCATCTATTTTTAATGTATAACAAAAAAGCTGAGTCACTGTTATATAACAACATATTATAAATAAACTATAAACTTCACTATGACCGACTTGTTATAATGTTCCTAATATTACAACATTTGCCCTGCGCTTACGCGTCTTACAGTGAAAGTGTTTACGCAACGTCACCTGCGATTTATAACCCATTGCACACTAGGAAATAGGCATCTGACATCGACACACATCTAATATTGACTTTATGATTAACATTTTCCGTATTCAGAAGGGTTTTAAAATAAATCTTCATTGATTAAAATACATCTGACGACTGTATGTTTTAGTGGTTTAAGCGATCACCGCGCCGCTCTCTACTGCGCTGAGTGTTGTAGGTGTTCAAACCCCACATGGGACAACACTTTGTGTGATCCACAAATTGTTGTTCCGAGTCTGGGTGTTCTTTTTGTCTGTTACTTGTATGTTTGCGAAGTCCCCCACGTCACAGAATTTATTCTGAATGCGGGAGTTGCTTTTCAAAAAAAAATGTTTGTGATAAATAATGTCCATGTGGCAGTGCAATATTACCAAAATTTCGATATCACGTAGTAGGTGGGTTGTGTAGGTACGATGGCAGTCGCTGCACTTAAAAAATCAAATCGTAGTAGACTCAAAGTCGACATCAATCTAGTTTGGTAAAAAGACTCCGAGAAAAAAAAAGAAAAAAATGAATCTTAGAATTTTACTATCACTGACTTATGTATTCAAAAATATGTTACTAATAGATTTAGATTTTAATTCCGTAGTCATAATATCTCGTTCAAAATGTTAATTTTGTAAACAGCTCATGTTAATAAATTATATTTTGAATTGATCTGCATAATGTAACTAATATTGATATATTATGAACTTGTACCAGTTAAAAGTTATTAATGAAAACACTCATAAGCACGTGATTTATACGAGAAAACGATTGAATAGTGACAAAAATAAAACTTAGTATTCAGTATAACAACACTTATTACAGCTATACTTTAATTCTTTTTTAATACTTTGAAATCATCCATCGTCCAATGCTTAACATAGATCTCTAATCAACAATGTTAAGCTCACCTCGTTCAGTTATTCCGCACAATGTTGGATTGACCGTCACTCGAGTGAGTGTAGAATGTCCTATCTTACCTTTTGCTAGAGAAAGAGGCCCACGTTCTGATAATTCACATTACCACCTTCTAGTATTGCATTATCAACAAATCACTTTAATAATGTTTAAATGTTATCCAAGGTTGGCAATTTGAAGAAACAGTGCGACTGCACGATTGGCCTAGTGGTTTAAGCGGTCGCCACGCCGCTCTCCGCTTCGCTGTGTTGTGGGTTCAAATCCTACATGGGACAACACTTTGTGTGATCCACAAATTGTTGTTCTGAGTCTGGGTGTTCTTTGTGTCCGTTTCTTGTATGTTTGTAAAGTCCCCCGCGACACAGGATTTATTCCTAATGCGGGCGTTGTCTTTTTTAAAAAAAAAAAAAAAAAAAAAAAAAAAAAAGAGGTTTTTGTCGCAATACACTGCCGACGTAAAATAGAATTGAACGTAGCCAGAGGGCATAAAAAATGATCAATGTTACTGATATTCTATTTCAAAAATTCTTTTATAAACCTAATTACAAAATACATTGAATGTTCACTAGTAAATAGATGTCTACAAAGTTTTTTATACCAACTGGAGTACACAATTTCAAATACGTGACGACAATATCTATGCTTGAAACCTAGAATGTTCGTTAGTTAATAGAAAATGTCTATAAAGCTTTTTTATACTAGCTGGTGTGCACAACTTCAAATACGTAACGGCACAAACAAACTTTTTCTTCAATTAAAATTAGAGACACCATTTAAAAGAAACATCCATCCAAATGCCGCCCCATTTATTTTTACAGTTGAAAGTTTGTCAAATAAAATACAAAGACAAGTAGCCTTTATTTTGCCCTCACGTATAAACAACACTTTCTTCGTACTGTTTTTCTCTTACAATGTTGCAACTGAAAAAAAAACAGCCCTTTCTCTTTAAAATAGAAAGGTAATATCAGATTTTAATTACTTGTTTTCGAAAGACAATGATATCTAGATAAAAAATGCAAAATCATTTCAGAAGTGTGTTTGAGAAGCAAATATAATTCTGAGTGATACTTTATTAATAGAGTACAAGTACAATCAACATTAACGGTGTTACAATTGCTAACTATGATTATTTCGCCTAAAGCATTGTCCGTTTACTAATAGATATCTGTGCCTGCTATAAATCCAATGTTGATAATATCTATTAGCGTTTCTTGCGAACTAGGTGGCGTTTCGATGTTCGCATTCTTATTAATTCTGACGGTATGGAAGACGGTCTTTGTATGTGTACACAAGTATATAGACCGTTCCAACCGGTAAATGAATATTTACCACAATAATCAGTTATGAAGATATTAAAATTAACCCACTACTTCCCACCGTTATATTTTTAGGACACCAGATTACCAATTTTTTTTCTAAAACTGTTTTTAATTTTTAAGCCTTTTTTGTAAATAAAAAATATTTTTAACTATTTTTCCGTTTAAAAAATATTTTGATAAAAAAATACAGTGACATTATTTAGATATATAATTTCAAAGTTTATATATTTCATAGCCGTTAAGAGTGCATTGTTGTTTGTGTTATATAGCTAATTATACCTATATAAATAAAAATAAATATTTTTCTTAACATATTATGCCAATGTCATACATATAGGACAGGCTGATTCAGACCCTAAAATAAATATTTTTTCGGTTTTTGCTTCAAATTATTGTTTTTTTACTGTATTAATAAATATATTTTGTGATTTAAACAGAAAATTCTAAATTTGTAGATGGTTTTGAAGTACCTAATGGGTTGATATAAAAAGCAATTTAAAAAAAATCTTATTAAAAATATTTAAATGTGTGGGAACTATGTACCCAGTACTTACATAAGTCAGTAGAAATTGATATGGATGTGCATACAAGGAAAACTTTATTTCTGACTGAACTTGATCAGACTATAAAAATAATTTCACCTAACTCGTTTATGACACCAAAAGAATTAAAGGTAACTGCATAATTTTTTAATATCAAACTACTAAAAATAATAAATATAAAGCTCAGTGCGTTTGTTTGTTCCTATGTTACACTTTCATACCTTAACTACTCTACCCATCATCATGAAATCTTGTATGTACTCGCTTAGGAGTCATAAAAACATTATAGTAGAGAACGTTAAGATTGTGGTCATATCATTAAACTGATTTTGAATACGAACCTTATAGTACTCATATGTAAGGTGTAATATCTGAGATCTCACCTAGCATATGGCCAACTCCAGCACAACGCGTCTTCATTAATTGAATCAGATCGCCACTTCTCCTTCTTCCTGTTACACAGTTCCGTCCCATGTCACGAAAATATACCCAAAAATTAGAAGAAAGTAAAAAAGGTACATATATTATAAGCAAAGTTTGATGTACACTCTCTTTGTGGAAGGACTGGTTTATCCTCGATTTGGCCATAACTTTCAGGAGATTCCCGAAATATTCGCCCTACGGCTGAAGGGCTTTTAGTCAAACCTGTTCTTTTTTAACGAGTGGAAACCGCCTCGAGCCGTCACCCCACCGAAGCTTAAGGCGGGGTGGTGTGTCGGCAGTGTTTTTAGTCAAACTTTTTTTTTTTTAACGTGTGGAAACCCCCTCGGGCCGTCACCCCACTGGGGTTTACGGCGAGGTGGTGTGTCGTAATCGGACCGACTAAAACCACACGGTGTGCCACTCTGCGCCTGACATAGGAGGGATCCGGGAACAGCTGTTATTATGACATCCAGATCGTTTTTAGTCAAACCTAATCTAACCTAATTTGTCTCTCCTAGGTTTGACGAAAATTCCTGAGTCAAAGGCCGAAAAACGTAATTTATTATATTTGAGCTTTGATTGCGTCCTTGAGTCAGACCTAAGGATTGACCAATCCAACCTAGGAGCGCCGGAGCGTTGGAGTTTGCCTATAACACATATATCTTATTTCAAAGACACGTACATTTATGTTATGACAATTTTCAATATACTTAATTATCTAATAAGTGAGCATAGTGTAAGAATCCAAAATGTCTACAAACTTTCGGGACAACACCTTCATACGAGTATAACGTAATGCTTTTAAAATTTAAACCTTCAAACACGTTTTTACAGTCCACCTTTAGTTACATAAGATGGCATGTTACGTCACCTGTCATACTTCCGAGCATGTTCGAAATTGGCTCTCTGTGTCGGTGTCTCGGCCCACTTTTTGTTTTTTTACAGATGGTGTTCGTTCCAGTTGTGCTTGGTATTTTAGAGGTCCACTTTATAGTAATTAAAACCTTTGTTTGAAATTTATATTTATAACGTCCAGATATTTATTTAAATTTATTTTTTGTCTTGGGAAATACAGAATGTAATACATATGTAAAAACAACTAGAAACAACCTTCAGGTGCAAGGAGACTTCCTAAGTGAATGTTACGTTCCAAATAAAAGTACGTCATAAGCACCTCAAACCAAGTATTTGCGCGCTACTAATTATAAGAATGTAGGTTTTATTTTGTTACGGTATGTATTAATAATTATAAAAAATATGTATGGTCTTTATTTAATTTTATTATCTGTACCATATTGTAAGTAAATTTAGTTTTCTTTCTCGAAAATTATGAATTAATATCACATAATATGACATCTTTTGGTAACACTTTTTTTAATATTATCATAAACTTTAACGAAAGTAGGATTTATTCAAATAATCTAATTGATAATCAAACACCTAGTGTTCTCCATTTAATATTTAAATTTTGATGTTATGTCATAAAGTGTTGTAACAATACTTCCGGAACGACACGAACTTGACCGGTTTTTGTTTCCGATGGTTACATAATTACTGACAATTTCACTGACAACTTAATGCTGGCCATTTGTAGGTCCTTGGACGATATATTTAAGTGTTATGGGTGTTTGAAAATAGAATGTAAGCTTCGTATGCATGTCGCTTTAGGATATAATGCTGCAATGAAGATCTTTGTTATTCGTTTTGTATTTGTCTTAAGTGAGCCATCCCGCTGGATGGCTTTCGTCCCTACATCCATCGTTACCGGTCGTAGAGCGCATCGTGATGTTCGAGTGACTCTGACTGCTAAGTTCGAGATCGTTGGTTCGATTTCCACCTAGGCCAAGTAATAATAAAATAGTAATAATTGTGTGATGAGCACTATCGTGTCTGGGTGCAATTTATATGTAACTAAAGACCCACCCCGGCTTCGAACAGGTGCAATCGGCTTATGCTTGCTTATGCATTTTTGAATGACCTGTTGGTTTAGTGGTTAGTGACCCTGTGCGCTAAGCCATAAGTCTTCCACTGAATTCCCGCCCTGGACAAATATTATTTGATAAACACGATTATTTGTTCTTAGTCTCGGCGTAATGCATCTATAATATGTTGCTATTGCTAATATCTATTCAGCCTATTGCCGTCACCTACTGAAGGAAGGCCTCCTTCATAGAGCACCAACAGTCCCTGTCTTGAGTACTACTACGTTTGTCTGGTCGTGATCACCACTCTAACAGCTCCAGCTCCAGCTTCAGAAAAATATTATTACAACGCTCCTGCTCCATGAGAGCTCTACTGACAATACTGACATTATTTAGATCTGCTGATTTCCTGCCGCTTCTAGGAGCTCTATTGTAATTTCCGTCTTCATCCGGAGTTTTGTTACTGCTAAGGCCTGGGCCTCGAAGAACTCCACCAGCATTTGCCCCCGGTGGTTTCTACCCCCGTAATCGAACGGTCCAACCCTGAATTCACGATATTTATATACTCTCACTTAGGCATTAAAATCACCTACAACACCCGTGAAGGAAGTTTTTGAACGAGACATTAGAGATACAAGAGAAGGTGATCAGAATCTACGACTATCGTATCCTCACCCGGTCTTCGGACTTCTAGTAGCCCTAAAATCACGCATAACTCAAATCGTCCAGTCGCCGGTGGTACCCAACCCAGGAATTCTTCACAACTCCCGCCGCACCATTACCATGACCGGTATCATGGTCAGGAATAGTGGACTACCGAGAACTGGGGGGTGTAGTATGTGGTTGTGACTCATTTGTGATGAAATTTGTCATAGTCACCATGCTTGGCAGGCAACATGACACCAGGGCACCATGGCACCATGATAACATACATAGTATATTATCATGGTGATAGAAAGACGAGTATTTGTTTAACCGTAATGTACACCGCAACGAGTCGGTCATCAGAGCCTCGTCTGCATTTTGGCAGGGTGCACCGCGTGCTGATCAGGTAGACGTTAAAACCTAAGATGGTAGGTAGCCCCACCACTCCTCGTATGTATTTAGAAATATTTAAGAATATATCAGCCGTTTGGCTACCATATAACAGTCTGTCTCGTTTGGAAACAGACAGCCGTGTGAGAGATCTGTGGAGATATTATTATTCCTTAAAGCTAAAGAGTGGTGATACAAAGTCATATAGTTCTATAGATAGTGTTATATATTGGATATTAAAACTATTCATTTTGAATGATTCTTTGTATTGACACGGTGAAAATTTTTTTCCCAGAGATATTTTTTCTACATGTGTAGTTGGATTTATTCCATATAACAAGTGATTGTACTTCTCATACGATGTTTTATACTTTATCACATTAATAACGCATTTTTGAGACATAATGTTAATGGATACCAGTTGTAGGTATAAGTTGTATTATTATTTGTGCTCGTATAACGTATTAAATCAGCTCATTTAACGTAATCACATAAGTTGAAGTTTCACTAGGAATTGTCCTCTGATCTCATTTAAAGACACGTAGGAATCTGCCTAAATTACCTTCTAAAACACTTTTACTCCGTTCGCGCAAGTCATTAAGTTTACGAGAGCATGAATTAGTGATTACACAATAACTTTAGAATCAAACCATTTTGATATCTAACAGTGAAAGCTAAAGTTTTTGTTAGAATGTCAGAAGTAGTTGTAGATTCCGTACATTTGTTTGCGCGGGATGTTAGATTCAAATGTTAACGAATTTTTGGCCCACCCTATAGTTCATTATGTACTTGATTGAACTTCGTAATAGTATCAAAATGTCAGTTATATTTTTCAACTGCCAAACATCAGGTTGTTATTAAATATTTCTGTAACCAGTAAAACACAATAACAATTTTTGACCCGACCTGGGAATATAACCCAAGACTTCTTGATCGGCAGTCGCATACGCCAACCGCCACACCAACGAGACAAACAAGAACTGTACAGGCATTAAATATATTTACTTATTTTGCGATTGTTTCGTGGTGACTCTTGAACAATATATTCATCCTGTCGACAGTAATCCCTCTTCAATGATGTTTATAATCGATACATATGACAAAAGCGGTTTCAATTTTTAAAGGTTAAACAAAGAATGAGACACGAAACAATTTTTTTTTTCTTTTTTTATAAAGACAACGCCCGCATTAGGAATAAATCCTGTGTCGCGAGGGAGTTTACAAACATATAAGAAACTGACACAAAGAACACTCAGACTCAGAACAACAATTTGTGGAGTACACAAAATGTTGTCCCTTACGGGATTTGAACCTACAACACTCAGTGCAGTAGTGAGCGCCACCAGTAGGCCAACCGTGCAGTTGAAAGAGTTATATTGAGATAGTTATTTTGAGTTTGTTATAATACATATATAAGACAATTATTCTATTTTAATGGAATTTACGACAAATCAAACCATACGTTGCTCTGTAAAACAAAGGTTTTTATTTTAGACTTTTACGATTAATTAACAACAAATTATCATTATTGCAATGTAAAAACTAACCTATAAAACAAAGAAACGACATTTAAAGTGATATTGTCGTTCTTATTCCACTAATTACTTTAATTGAAATCAGAGTCCTCAATTACAGACATTAACCACACCGTTTTACGAAATAAAATTCCCCTCGTCTCAACAGTCAGCGCCGCCTATCGACTCGACATGACAATACCAATGTTGCCCACGCGCAAATTCAAATTAACATGAAGGAAATTCTGTAGGAGTCCATTATTTCCTTTACACATATAGTTATTTTATTTGAGTTATTTACATTTAGTTATTTTGAAAGAGTATAGTTAGTTATATTTTTAAACGAGTAGAAATTTTACTCAAGGCAATTAAAGTTTATACATATATGTTTTAATGAAATCTACATTTTTCTTGTAGAAATCACGGTTGCTTTCTACAAGTTTTTGCAATATTATTATTACAATTTTTACTAGAACGTAATACAATACAAGTGTAAGTAATTATTATCTCCTGTTCTCCATATTTATTCTAACGTGACGTCCGATGTATTATGTTAATCGCTGTTTTTGGACTTTGATTATTTAATCAATTTAAAAGTTTGCTCGGATAAATAAAGTGTATAGAAATAAACCTTAAACTCATTAAATTTAGTTTATTCTTAGTCGCCAGTTCTATTGGACTTTACAGGACTTTTTATTTATTTATCTGTTTACTAGTGAATTAGTGAAGTGGTTGTGTCAAAACATCTTAAAAATGAACTAAGAGTGTTCTTAAAATTGTCTATGGACGAATCGATCCTTTGTGGAAGTGTTTAAAATGCATTCTAAGGAGTGGAGACATTCTGACGCTGGATCCTGTAATACTGCCTTCTTGTCACAAACTAGACACAACAGGAGTCACCTAATAAGAGATCTTTCCGAGGAGGTAAGAACGCCATTATGCTATTTTTATAGTATAGAGGACGAATGAGTAAACATACTTAAATACTTCTAAACATATACATATTACAGATAAATTACGCTCAAATTTGAAACAAATGATCATACTCATCACTTAATGTTTGTCCTGGACAGGAATCGGACCCACGATCTCTGGCTTAGCAGTCAGGGTCGTTAACCACTTGACCGATATGCCCGTCAGTACAGTTAGTAGATACTATTCATCAATCAACTACCTTTAACAGTTCACTGCTGGATATAGGTTCTTCTTTAGCAAGGAGGTTTTGGCTTACTATACCACGCAGGGCCAAACGACGACAAGTCGACGACAAGACATTTGTATCAAATGTACCTTCCCTTTGCAGTCATGTCGTCATACGATGAATGAGGATGGTGACACTCCGTGTTCTTAAATCGACACGGAGAGTGGAGACTGATCACTGTCATGATAATTGACTACCGCCACCCATGGACAGTGCGACTCGAGAGACATAAATACGTAAACGTCCATTAAAGACCCCTGATTAAGAGGGTCTCTGATACTCGCTCAGACGGTGCAGAGAAACAAAAGAAATGAATAATATCAATTTTCTACGAGATCATGATATCACTACGAACGAACTGCTATATACTGAAACATGACCTGCGACATAGCTCTTTTTGTTTCTCCCGCTAGCAAGTACAGTGAATTTGTGAATTTGAATGCACGGTCTGCGTGGAGGTTAAAACGGTCACCTCGCCAGTTTCTACTGCACCAAGTGTTGTGGGCTCAAACCTTACATGGGACAACACTTTGTGTGATCCACACCATGTTTGTTGTTCTGAGTCTGGATTTTTTCTGTCCGCTGTTCGTATTTTTGTAAAGTCCGCGGGTCACAGGAATATTCTAGAAAAAACCCTAATCATGCGTGTTATAAACTAAATAAACAACTTACTACAGTCAACTGATATCAGCCTCTCCCAATTTACACAAGGTCTTCTGTATTATTAAATTTAATGTTGTATGATTATGTTTTAATTAATAGGCTATTATTATTTAAATACTCTCAGACCGAGACAAGAAAGGTTTATAATAAAATTCCACTTTGGGAACTGTGAGTCTCATTATACGTGGCTTACCTATGACGAGTTATAATATTATACAAAATAAAATGAGAATTAAAAGAATATGAGATCGAGAGAGGCTGAATAAGTTTCTCTGTCGAATAATACGTTTTATTCTATAATTAGAAAATACACTGCCATTTCTAAAAATAGCAATCCATGATACAAGTAAAAGTGGTTTTTGTCGATCGAACTAACCATACAGCTTATATAAGAAATAACTTCGCGGCTCGTTATTAAATGAATTACCTAGACTATAAAGGCTGTTTCATACTTTAGGATTATCTGGAAAACCCCGAAAATAATCGGCAACACTAACAATTTTATTAAAATTTATGACTTTGAAGACAGAAATCGCTCGTGTATTTTTTTTTACTTTAACTTGGCAAATTCAAAGGAGAGACAGCTGTCATAAATGACATTAATGTCACGGCTCTTAAAGTCAAAAATTTACTAGATGTATAACACCACATTAAACTTTAACAACAAATATTATTGAAATACTTAACACTTTATTTAAAAATGTGAAAGCATCTTACAAAGAAAAAATAAGGAATTTGACGTTACATTTTGTTGTCATTTAACAACAAAATTTGACATCAAAAAATCATGTTCAGTGAACATTAAAATTTAAAACTATTTAAAGTCATAACGTATTATTTAAAAATATAAACTAGATATACAAACTCCACTAGGAAAAGCATGTTACTAAGAAAAAGTATTTTATCATCATCTTAACCGAAGGATGTCCACTGTTGGACATGTTTAGAATTTAAAATTCAAAACATATCGCGCTCCAAAGTAAAAGGTGATGTAAACTTTTGTAGAACAACCTGTTGACAGAATGATTGATACCTAATCAATGCTTTACAAGGTTTCCATTGTGTCTTAAAATTGAGTTTCACATTTTTTTATCTATTGCTTGCCAAAATAACTACTCTGTCTGACGTAAAATATAATTGTTAATTAAATTAATTTACCACTTTATTCACGAACTAGTAAAGTTGATTTCATCACGAACAGTTAGACTCGATCGGTTCAATACTACATTTTCACAGAAGACCAACCTAAAGTGACAGCGTTCGTGCTGTCGTGTTTCGTTAGTGAAACGAGACCCTCATTGATGCAGGATCCCTCATTCCTATCTCAGGCGCAGAGTGGCACACCGTGTGGTTTTATTCGGTCCGATTCCGACACACCACCCCGCCGTAAACCTCGGTGGGGTGACGGCCCGAGGGGGTTTCCACACGTTAAAAAAAAAGGGGAGGAACAGATATCGTCGTAAGTACCACGATACCCACGATGACTGCCATACCTTTTATATCTCCAAGCGGGGCATCTTACTAGACCGCTAGAGTGTGTGTCTCCATAAACTGTCTGCACTCGCAATGAGTGTGGTGACACAACTCTTGTATTTAATTCATGCTTTCCATCAAGCAGAATAGGATCGCTTTGGCAGGATCTTAAAACAAAACTATGTTTTTGTTTTGAAGAAACTATTTCACTTTTTTATCAATAGAATACTACTAAAGTACACAATAACGATTTGACTTAATTATTACTTATTCTTATCTATTGTTTCGTTTTTCTTATATTTTTCTTTATTCTAAGAGCCTGCCAAAGTGACACTTAAAATAGTTAAAAACTTCCATTAGTAGTGAGTTTATGTAGTTAAGTTCAAGTTCGCATTAATAAACCGTTAAGTATATAATGATATGTTATAACACGCGCTTAATAAATTAAACACTTGCCTATTTTGTCGTATAAGACTAATTAATTATAATTATTTAATAATATGCCAAATTGGTTGAACCGTTCTTAATTGGAGTGTAAATCGCAACTGATCCACGTTCATCAGATCTTTCACGGTCATTCCTGTTCTGACGGCTAATTCTTGTAGTAAAAATTCTCATCATCTCTCGATCTCAGAACTATCATAAAAAGTAAATTTGTCGTATTGTTAGCTGTACCCTGTGCACGGTGCTACACCACCAACTAAAATAAATTTGAAAGAAAGAAATGAAAAAAATCATAGAATTCCGAAACCTTTGTGGGCTCATGCTCAACAACTTTACTAAAGAAAATCAACAATCAACAACATGATCAAATGCATAGTTTACGATTCTATAAAAGACATACAGACAGACAAACATTAATTTTTACGTATGTAGATTTATTATATTTTATTTGAAGATATGATGATGGATTACCTCGATGGCGCAGTGTTAGATTCCCGGATCGGGCCAAATGTTTGTACGACTTGCAAGTATTTGTCGCGGAGTTTAGGTGTTTTCTGCATATGTAATTACAAAAAAAATATATGTATATATATATACGTATTCTGTTAGTCGATAGCTGTTGTAGTACAAGCTCCGCTTAATTTGAAGATGGTGGTGTTGTGTGTCAGATATCCGAAGTATTTATTTTTTTGATTACTACGTATCGTAACTGAAAATTAAGTCGGTAATCTGCTAGTCTTTATAGTAACACTAGCTTTTGCCCGCGGCTTCGCTCGTGTGGATTTTGACCTGGCACATTAAGATTCGTAATAGATCATTTTAAATAAATATTTTTTTTAACATAAATACAATCCTACGGTACATCATCTTTGTATAACTTCAATGGTTTAGGCAGCGTACGCCAAGATGACCCTCAGAGCTAGATTTTTTGCGACTTAATTGACATGTAACATTATATTACGACCTAAATTACATAAAATCATAACAAATTGTAGCCTATATATTATGCCGATATATAACCTATATTACTGTAAAGTTTCCTCCAAATCCGTTCAGCACTTTTTTGGTGAAAGAGTTACAAATATCCATACTCACAAGCTTTCAGATTTATTATATAAACTAGGATACTAAAGTATGTACACTTTATTATTTTCCTATGAAAATGCCTCTTATGAAGGGAACTAAATTGTAGCCAAACTTTTATTGTTACTAGAATTGTCCTTCTGTTGTTCAGGCTTTTGCCGATCTTGACAGTATGCGTCTTCCAGGGCCTACGAGGGGTCTCTGGGGGCAGAATAGTTGCTGCGATAGGGGATAGGATGGCGGCCTGAACGGTAGTACCGTACTGTCGGGCCGCCACGTCAGAACTGTGGGGGAGAAATATTTTTTCCCCCGGGATAGGGTCTAACAGGGCATGGTGTCAATTTGGGAGGGACCTGAAATCATATGGTCCGGGTCCCCCCCAGAGTAGGGTGCCAGAGGCCGGCTGTCGGGGCGGTTTTTAGTGGGCACACCACATACTCCTGACTCCTGCACCCTAAGGAGCAGGAGATCCGAAGGGATTTTCCGCCTCGTCAACAAAAAAAACAAAGGGCCTACGATTACATAGATTTGACTACGTATCGCTTTTTGCACTTAACGTTGATGAACAAAATACAAGCAAAAATAGCAAACTAAGTGAAAACATTTTTTAACGATCTTCTGTTACACTTGTTTTTTGATACAATAGAGGAAGATATTTGATGGTATATAAGTACTTTCACTTTGTGAGCTATTTCAGTGAAGCATAAAGTCTGCTACGCTACTCGTTTTGTTTGTAATCCAGTTTTTGATTGCCTTTCTTCGCTATACAATTTTTTCATGCAAGCAATCTTTTAGCGAATACGTCTACTGTGCTTGAGGTCGCGTTTTTGCAACACTACATAGATACTAGGCTCCTATTTGTCATAGCTTGTTATATAGCCTTTCTTAAAGAAATTTACTTTTCGAATCAGTAGTTCCTGAGATTAGCACTTTAATCAAACAAACTTTTCATTTTAATGACATTCGATTATATAAGTAGTAGCTTAAGTACAAATTAGTTATAACCCTTTCCATTTCACGTTCTCCGTTATATGATTTCTGCATAAATGTATATTAAATACAGTAAAATCCAATCTTATTGATTGGTGGCTATATGTCACAGCACAGATAATAAATGTTTGTCAAATGAGTTTCAAATTCTAATAATTTGTTACCGGTCCTACCGACCATTTATGACAGCGCTGTTATACGATTTTCACTGTTTTCTTTTTATAATTTGTTGATTATTATTTTTCGAGGAAAAGGTATGGCGCATTAATAATACGAGAACGCCATGAAAGAAATTTCATTTAAAGAAACGCAAATTTGAAACTACACGTATGTTATTTAATCAAAATAGTATAACATGTGAGAAATTATAATTAATTACTAATACATAATTATACACAAACTAACAGTTTTTTTATTTTTAAATGTTTCATAACTGCAATGCACGAGAAAAATTAAGAATGTATATTTTTTTTATTTTTGTTTTAGTTTTGAGGTAACGTATAGAATTTAGATGACTTATGTCTTTATATTGAGTGTCGCATTATAAAATCGTTATGATGGTGTGCAAACAAGTCAAGCGTTTATCTTGACATTGACAATACAACTGACACAAAGATAGCGAAAAAACATTAATAGCAGTTAGACACTACACTTGTTAGACATCTAGAATTGCAAAAATACGTTAAACTACAATGCGACATTTATTGTCACATTTGACATTTAACGTAACAATTCTAAATTCATAAAATCTATTATAAATTAGAAAAGGTTTTCCCCATAAAACGTGACTTTATTGACTACAATCAAAATTCATAGCAGTAAACTGTTTTATAGTTATTTATGAGAATAATAAAATAAACTTTCATTATATATATGTAGGGTTTTATTTATGTTTATATCGATTTTTATTAATGCTTATACCGTTGTATTAATAGTTTAAAACGAGTATAACCGTAATCTATAACTAACCTTAAGATTAGTTACGCCATTTCTAAATGATTTGTTGTCTGTGTCTGTTGGTCCTGAGAGGTTCTGGGAAGATTCCCACCCAGTACAAACAATTGTGTGATGAACACGGTCATTATTTCTGTATCTTTATATTTTGGAACGAAGTTCCTTATCGCGCGTTGCGAAGGAGGCTAGACGGCAAAAATTCAGACGAAAAGTTGTCACGACATTTTTTGCTATAGTATAGTAAGCCGTGCGGCATGCACATATTTCTCTGTCTGTCTCTCTCTCTCTCTCTCATAGAAAGCAAGCTAATTATTTTCCTTTCGTATTTCTATTTTGAACACTGTAGTGTCGCGACGATTTTTTTTTTATTATCATATTAATACACTGACGGACTCATAAACTCATCAAAGTTCAGGATTAAGGAAGCAGCAATGTCGGTAGTTCACAAACAATCAGGTTTAAGATTGCCACGTGAATATCTTAATTACATTGAAGAGCAATCGGCCTCCACATTGTTTACCGATGACTCTATGACATGTTTAAATGATGCAGACGGTCATCAAGTGAGTCTTATCATCGACGTGGGGAGAGATACGCTCAAAGTTGCATTGAGCAGCGTGTTCATTTGGAGTTAGTGCGTGTATGGTGTGACATTTCGATGATTGGGTAAACAGAATTTGTTTTCATCGACATTGTTCGTCAAAAGTGGTGATTTAACGGCACTACGCCTATATAACAGAGACTTTAGAAGCTTATGTGGTACCTTACAGGATTAATAGGCGAACATTTTAACTGTTGTGAAAGATGATGTCCGACCCTACGTCAGTCCGTTCTCATGATACTCTGTCTATGGATGGGGTGGTGACACTCTGTATTCTTAATTGATCACCATATAGTATTCATCTTAATTCACCGAATAAAATAAGCAAGCTACGCATGACAACATTATCGCAAAGAGAATGAAAACATGAAAAAAAAACTCTACACCAACCCGTTTGGCGTTGGCGTCGTATAGTTGGCCAAAACCTCACGTCTAAGGAGTGGCCTATATCCAGAAGTGGACTGTTAGAGGTTATTATTGATGATGATGATGAAATTATGATTATTGAATAAGTAATATACTTCACAGTTACTATATGATATGTGTGTATGTGGTCGCGGTACTAGTCTGACCTGCGTTTTTAAAAATAGTACCACCCTCTTTATGTAGCTGGGTGAAAAAGTAAACCAGTTTTCAAGTTACATCGAAGTCAGTCCAGCCGTTTTTGCTTTATAGTGGAAGAAGCAAACAATAGCTTTATAATGATATAAATTTGGTAAAACATTTCACTATACTATATAAATAAAAACCTAGTCTTACTCATAATACGCAGTGACAACCTGAGTGCCAACGCAAAAGTAGGCTACTAACTCGCCAAACGGCATTAGATATACTACTGTTCATAATACTCTTATACTTTTACTACACCACGCAGGCTAGTTGGATGGATATACGCATGGATGAACGGAGGCCCGTTGATGCAGGGGTGACAGTTATCGTGGTAACTGTGTAAGCCTCACACTGTCACGATGACTGTCATGCCTTTTACGTCCCCAAGCGGGGTGTGAAAAAGTATCTCACAAGGCCGCCATAGTGTGGGTCACCATACTGCATTGTCTGCATTTGCAATGATTATGGTGACCACAACTCCTTGGATTCTATTCATGCTTTTCATCAGGCAGAGTAGAGTCACTTTGGCAGGCTCTTAATAAAGAAAAAAAATAGGATTTGTGTCTAGTTTTACTTCTCTTATTAATTTGTATTCATAAATTAGTTACTCGTTATAAGTTTATCAGACAAAATATGTACAATTGATAGGCTGAAACGAAAAGACACGCAGACATAATATTGGAATAAATTTTTCATCGGGTGGGGTACACACCATTTGAAATTACCAATAGACACTTATCAGATCATATCATATTAACTAATAAACGTTTTAACTTTGACACAATGACATTTACCATACCACAATAAGATTACAAAATACATACAGAAGATTAACCTAAAGCGACAGCATTCGTGGTCGTATTTCGTTGGTGAGTGCGAGACCAGAGGCCCATTGATGCAGGGTTGACAGTTATCGTCTGGATGTCGTAATAACAGCTGTTCCCGGATCTCTCCTATGTCAGGCGCAGAGTGGCACACCGTGTGGTTTTAGTCGGTCCGATTCCGACACACCACCCCGCCGTAAACCCCGGTAGGGTGACGGCTCGAGGGGGTTTCTACACGATAAAAAAGAAAAAAAAAGAGGTGACAGTTATCGTGATTAGTGAATCTTACACTGCCATAACGACTGTAATGCCCTTTAAATCTCCAAGCGCGGAGTGATACTTCATTGTCTACATTCGCAATGAGTATGGTGACCAATACTTTTGGAATCAGGCAAAGTAAAGTCACTTTGGCAGGCCCTAAAATAAAAATCATATTTTTAACTTGAGATATAGTTTTCAAAAGAAAAATACAAGTTGTAAGAGAATTTCAATAATTTTCTGTTGTATTGGACATAAGTTCATTTTATTGCTAACGAAAGCTTACTGATGTAACTATAAACAGTTTAAAGTGAAATTAATTTCTTAAAACTAACATAAAAATCATCGTTTATGTACCAAACCAGTTTTTCAAGCGGTAACTTAATAAATGCTACGTAATATTTACATATTGAGAGTAAACTTTTCCTGCTTAATTCCGTAGTTATCGCTGAATATATTTGAATAAAATTAACAGGTATACAATTTCCTCAATGAACGTATGAGCCCACGAAAACTGATCTGAAATTTGAAGAGCGGAGGGCGAAAGTAAATGTTTAAAAGTAATATACCTAGTCTTGCCATAAATATTGTAATAAAGAAAAAAGAAAATTGTTAACTGCAAATAACATTTATTACTTTTACAGTGTGTCAGTTTAATACATAAATATAAAACAATTAAAAATATAAAAAGCTTATTCGAAGTGGTCTCCATTGGCTGCAATACAGTCCTTTAAACGATGAGGCCAGTTATCAATAGAAGCACGCACTCTTTCCATGGGAAAATTCTTCACTGCCAATCGTATAGATTGTTTTAGGGACTCCAAATTATCATGGCGTTTAGAGCAAGCTGTACTCTCTAAAACTGACCACAAATCATAATCCAGCGGATTAAGATCGGGACTAGACGACGGCCAGTCTTCAGCTCTGATGAAGTCCGAAACGTTCGATTCCAACCAAGACTGCGTGGACCGAGCTTTATGACCCGGCGCCGAGTCTTGCTGGAAGGACCATACTTGGTTATTGAACATGGTGATGTTAAGGGGCTTAACTACCTTCTCAAGAATGGTATCTTGATACACTTGTGCCGATGTTTTGATACCTTTTTCACAAAAATATGGCTCAGTCACTCCTTCATAGCTAACACCCCACCAAACCATCACTGAAGTCGGATAATGTCCACGTTGCACTCTGTCGACTAATTGGGAAGCTTCCTTAGAGCTTTGAGCATAAATACGGTCATTTTGTTTGTTAAAATGTTGCTCAATTGTAAAAATTTTCTCATCCGTAAACAAAATTTTTCTGTGACCTCCCTTTGCGTACCGCTTCAGTAGTTGTTTCGATTTTACCACCCTATTCTTCTTTAAATTATCAGTTAAGAAATGGCCAGTGCGTCTCTTATAGGCTGCAAGTCCTAAGTCATCTTTTAAAATACGCGACATGGTTCTAGGTGCTATCTTCATTTCCCGAGATAAAATCTTTTGCTTTCGGACAGGATTTCTTCGAATTCTTTCCCTTACTGCTTTGACCACCTTTTTCGTACGAACACTACGTGGACGGCCAGATCTTTTTCTGTCACAAACAGAGGAGGTCTCATTGTACCTATTAATAGCCCGGTACACAAACATTTTACTAATACCAAGTGTATGGAGAGTTTTAAAAATTGCATTTGGCTCCATACCTACTTTGTGTAATGCTATCACAGCGATTCGGTTCTCTTTATCACCCCACACCATTTTAATATCGCAAAATATTTTACAATGTATTGGCGCCAAAATGAGAAAACACAATGAACAATCGTATAAAAATGACAGATTCGAAATTCAAATGTAATATTTTTTTATAATTAAGTGTAACAGTATTTATGGCCAGACTAAGTAATTTATAAAACCATAAACAATTAAAACTTTTGAACTTACAGATATTGTTCGATCATATAATAATTACGGGTTACGTTCCTGGCTACTTAATTGTATATGTGCAAATATTAAATAATAATATACCTTAAGCATGACAAGGACAACCAGAAACAATATGCCTGACAGATTCCCCAAGACGGTGGCACGCCTGACATATGTCGAACGGACATATTGCCAATAGTTATTCGTCATGATAACTTCGTCACTAATCGTACAAACATAATCTTCCTCCGTAAAGTAGCCAAGACGTAGATGCTTTGAAGTCTGAATCGGACCTATTTCGGGCACGATAAAACCTACTATTTTTCTTTATATATTTGTAAAAAAATTAAATGTATGTAAATGTATCTAAAAATGGAATTTATATGTATTTTAATATAATAAGAAGAGTAACAATAAGTAAGCAAAACCTGTATCATGATAACCAGACTGTTGATAAACATACTTATACATTTCTAGATAGGTATATATTATAGATAAATTATACCTAAACACAGAACAAATGATCAGTGTTCATCACATAAAGATTTATCCTGCGTGGGAATCGAACCCGGCTTTGTAGTTAGGCTCACTAACCTTAGATCAATACGTCAGTCGATTTCCAACAGTATACGAGTATAATGGATATGCAATAAATTCATCCGACATTCAGTCTCACGTTTACCCTTGACGAGCACCACGTAATCGTCCATAAACAATACCTCCTCCTCTGGCCTTCTTCCACCGTTCATGGTCACGGTTATCACTCATTTAGGCTGTATTTGAATATAACATTATTTCTTAATTGATTTCGACTTTCACACTTTTTTTTTCGTTTTTTCTATATTAAGAGCCTGCCAAAGTGACTCTACTCTGCCTGATGGAAAACATGAATATAATCCAAGAGTTGTGGTCACCATATTCATTGCAAATGCAGACAATGCAGTATGGTAACCCACACTATGGCGGCCTTGTCAGATGCTTTCTAAAACGATTTTGTGAACTCGTAGATTGACAGCTGGAAACAGAACGCTTGATTTCGTTTTTAGTTACGGAACTGGTAATCTAATAAAAATAGCATTCGCAAATGTTAGAACATCTCAGCCTTGACCCTAATAACTAAATTAAATAATTGTAAATAACATTCAATATTAATGTTTTCAAAAATTTTAATTTGTGAAACAAGTTTAAAAAAACACAATTGACTACTTCTTGTTAATTGTACACAGTACGAAATTACGGTATTACAAATTAGATAGTTCTTAAACTGCACAAAGTTGCAGCCAAATATACTCGTAAGTCTGATAAATACCTACGAAGTACCTGTAAGGTATTAACAAATAGTTCTCCCGCCAAAGATATCGACATGCCGGTGTAAATAATCGATTCTATCGAGAACCTCAAATTTAAAGTTTAAATTAATTTCATTTGATACATGTTTTGTAGTTTTAAAATTGTATATGGGATATGTAGGTCTTGTCTTACTTTTAACTTTAAATCGATTAAGCACTTACAGGTATAGCTGTACATAGCATTTACAATTGATCTTGTGTGTCATAATTTATAAATAAAGTGTCTCCTAAGTTAGTGATTTTTAATCATCAGTACCACTGGACGTAAGCCTCTCCTTAACAAGAAGGTTTTGGCCTTTTTTTTTTTTTTATTTTTTAACGTGTGGAAACCCCCACGGGCCGTCACCCCACCGGGATTTACGGCGGGGCGGTGTGTCGGAATCGGACCGACTAAAACCACACGGTGTGCCACTCTGCGCCTGAGAGAGAAGGGATCCGGGAACAGCTGTTATTACGACATCCTAATCCCTCCTAGCGCCTGCCAGCTACCACGGGCACCATCTGCGGATGAACTCTCTATTTTAGGCGACGTACGGCACACGCGAACGCCGCCTCCTCGCGGCTGGCCACTATAGCGGCTGGAGGGGAAAACCCGTCCCGTCCATCCGCGGCCACACTCAAGGCGGCATGAGGCGCTGGTATGCGCGCCTCCGCCGCCCGGCTCGCCGACGGCGAATTGGGTCCGAGTGGATATCGTCCTCCCGGGCCTTCTCCGCCGCCTCCTTCCGCGAAATTACGTCTTCGCAGAAGGTTGCGACCGCGGTAAAACAACTGTCGCTACCGACCATGGAGCGTATGACGGCCGGTAGCGACAGATCTCCTCCAATAACTGCAGTGAGGACCCCACGCTGCGCCGCCCAAGCGGAACAAACCGCTAGCGTGTGCTGAGCCGAGTCCTCACTGCAGTCGCAGTGGTGACAGGCGGGACTCAATTCCCTCCTGGCGACCGAGTGCAGATACTTCCCGAAGCAACCGTGCCCGGAAAGGACCTGTGTCAGTCGGAAGGAAAGGGTCCCGTGCTGCCGCTCTGCCCACTCGGCGATGACCGGCTGGAGAGCCTCCACGGCGGCAAAACCAGCACGTGGAGCCTCCAGCCGGGACGACCAACAAGCCATTGTGGCTCGACGAGCGGCCTCTCGCCACTCGCGTATCTCTTCGGGCGGGGGCCGTATGCCGCTACGCGCCCGGAAGTCAGCCGTCCGCCGATAAACTTCGGCGAGCACTTCCGCCTCCAAATCCCACGGGGGAGTTCCGGCCAAGGCGCACGCCGCCTCCGTCGATACGGTGCGGTAACCACGTATGGCTCTAACCGCCAATATCCTCTGAGGGCGCCAGAGGCGAGCCCTATTCTGGGCGGTCAGAGCCGCCGCCCACACCGGTGCACCATACAGCGCCATTGACCGGACAACCCCCGTGTATAGCCGTCTCGTCGCGACGCTAGCTCCACCCAGATTGGGCAAAAGTCGCCCAAGGGCAGAAGCAGCGCCGACCAGCTTTGGAGAAAGCTGTCGGAAGTGCTCGTCGAAGAGCCACCTGCCGTCGAGGATCAGGCCCAGATACTTCATCTGGGCCTGAACTGGTACGAGGACCGAATTGACCACGATGGAGGCGCCGGAGGGTGGACCACGACGGGGCCCATGGAACAAAAGGGCCTCCGTCTTGTCCAGGGCCACCCGCAAACCCAGCGCCTCAATTCGCCCGACCACCAGTGAGACACCCGTGGTGGCCAGGCGCGCCGCCTCTTGAAAGTTCATCCCCCGGGCCGTTACCAATGTGTCATCTGCGTAACAAAGTACGCCCAGCCCGGGGGTAAGACGACCTCGAAGGGGCCAGTCGTATCCCATGTTCCACAGGAGTGCTCCGAGGACAGACCCCTGCGGAACACCGCACGACATGAGCCGCCGCCTTAGAACACCGTCTCGGTCCTCGTACATGACGGTACGCTCCTCAAGATAGTCTGCCACAAGCCGCCTCAGGTACTTTGGCACCCCGTGGTAGTGGAGTGCTTCCCTGATGCAGCTAAATTGCAGACTATTGAATGCGTTGGCGATGTCCAACGACACCGCCAACAGCACGCCGCCACAGCTCACCGCCTCTTCGGTAACGGCCCTCAGGCGCAGCACGGCATCGACCGTCGAACGCCGCGCCCGAAAACCAAATTGGGCGTCCGACAGATCGGGGCCCACCTCGCGGAGGTGCCGGACGATGCGGGCAGAGAGTATCCTCTCAAACAGTTTACCCGCCTCGTCCAGCAACACGATGGGCCTATAGGCCGACACCGATTCGGCTGGCCGTCCCGGCTTCTTCAATAGGACCAGCTTCCCGCTTTTCCAGCACTCAGGGAAGCGTCCGGACGCCAAGCTAGCGTTCAGGACCTCCCTGAGGCGGTCCGACATGTGTTCGAGGGCTCGGGCCAGCACTCGGGCAGGTATCCCGTCCGGCCCGGGGGCGGTGTTCTTAGAGCGAATCTGTAGAACAACCGCCCCTACCTCCGATTACCTGACGGGCGGAACATCGTCCTCGTTCCCCCCGTCGTCTCCGACCATGAAGGCCATCGACGGGGGTGTGTGTTCCACCCGCTGCGGGAAAAGGCCCTCGACCACTTCCCGCAGGAAGCTGGGCTGGAGTGTCTCTGTAAGGGGGGGGCCCGACGTGCGGAGCTTTTGTCGCGCCGCACGATAAGGGCGACCCCAGGGGTCACGATCGAGACCCTCCAGCATCTCCTTTCTCTTAATTTCTTTGGCGCGGCTTATGGCCAGCTTCAGAGTTTTCCGCGCCTCTCGGTACTCCTCATGAAGCTGGTCCTCCCCGCCTTCTTCGCGGTGTCGCCGCCGACTACGGGTGTAGGACCTCCGGGCACGAGTACAGGCCGCACGGAGGTCCGCCAACTCCTGGGACCACCAGTAAACCTCCTTCCGTGGAGGCCGGCAACCTCGGATGCGGGACATGGCCGCATCACAGATTTGTGCAATCGCTTCGCAGAAGCGACCAGCCCCCATGTCGACCTCCTCGGTCGGGGCCTGCGGAGACAGCCAAGAGTGAATAATGGCCGCCTCCTCTAGTAAGTCCCTATTTAATTTGGCTACAGCCCACCGCGGAAAGCGAGAAGAACGCCGCGCCACGTGACCCCTACTGGCGGCCTGGGATCGGGAGAGCTCAAATCGGATATAGAGATGGTCCGAGAGCGTCTCAACCTCTTCCAGGACACGCCAGTTCCTTACTCGTGCGGCGAGGGCAGGGGTAGCGAACGAAAGGTCTACTATCGACCCTCCCTGCTGTCGCACACACGTGTTGGTGGAGCCCCTGTTTAGTAAACAGAGGCCCACCGAGGCCGCCCACTCCTCTACGGCCTCGCCCCTAACGTCCGTCCTGGGGGAACCCCACGCAATGGACTTTGCGTTGAAGTCCCCCAGCACTAAGACGTGCCCAGACCTTAGACGCCGCATCGAGGTTTCCAAGTTGTTAAGGAAAACCTTGAAGTCGTTCAAACTCCGGTTGGGGGAGAAGTATACACCATATACAGTGATCCCCCCCCATTCGGCAGCAACATATCCAGTGCCCTTGTCTCTTAGCGACAAGGGCGGGGAATGAACCGCCGTGGAGCCGACGACTGCCACGGAACCAAGAAGGCTTTGGCCTATTATAACACGCTAACCAGACAGGTTGGTATAGGGTTTGTTTCAAGTTTTCCTGCTCTTTCCAGTAATGTTATCTTGCATATTTTGTTCCCTTTGTCGCGTAGAGTAGGGGTAGTGACACTCTGTAATATTAATCCGTCACTACACGGACAAATTTTAATACTTATGTACAAATAGGATACATTAATAATTCTAATGAGTAAGTAAAGTTTAAGTACGTCACACGTAAGAAACACGCTCCATCTGCCATCTGACGGTCAACTAGCGCCACACACGTTCGTTGGTCAAATTAAATAGCGCACGATTTCCCATCTTCCTGCTACAAGCATCCGTTTCTTTTCACGAAGTCACTCAAACAGATTACTAGAATGTTAGATGTTACCCATGTAAATTAAACGCAAATCATCGCATCTAATATGTCCTTTGTTTGTTTTCTATCCACGCATAGTATACTAACTTATAAGTAAGTGAATCAGTATATAATAAGCCATAAATTACACCATATTATATGGGCCAGGCTCGACCATAGTCACAACAACCTCAGGGAAAACCTTAAGTTTTTTCATTGTTTCTAACTGAATGATATTATCGATTGACACTACCTAATTTTGGGTGAGGAACTGAAAAAACAGCAAGACATATGGGATTCTTCAGGTGCAGGGTTTCCATGGGCGGTGGTAAGGTAACTCAATTTTCAGAGGCCACTGTCCAGCAGTGGATTGCTAAAGGCTGTTGATATGATGTGATGTGTGATAATTCTCACTAGCGTGGAACGAATTTTAAAATACACATTGTAACAAAACTCATGGTGAAAGTGTTACTACAATTGCCTATTATTAGCATGTAAATTGCTAAAATTGTACACAACGTAATAACGATACACAATTGTAATAATATAATGACATATACATACTAACGTAAAGTTAATAACTTAATATTGTATGGAAATATCGTTGGACGTAAATAGACGGACATTTCTGTCTTATTTGTTTATATAATGTTATGCAATATAACGTTTACGATGGGACTTTCTGCGACATTATTCTGCTTCAAAAATATAGTTCATCGCTAGTAAATTATACTAGTATTATCAGGACGAAAGCTCGTGTGTTTGCTAATTCTTCACGCTGAAACGGCAGGACCAATTTTTGTAAAAATATAGAGGTAACTGACACTCGATTAACACATAGGCTATTTTTAGACAGTTCATGTTCCCGCGGCATAAACAAGACATTAAAATATTTGCTTTAAACCACGTGTAACGTTAACAAAATACTTTGTCAAATAATCAAGTACTCGTGTACTTTGATCCAAAATTTAAATGAACCACTTAACTTGTTATTAAAAACTGTCTCTAGAAATTTCTCGTTTCCCGAGACATACAGAGACTCCCTCCTAACTTTATAGTTGAGTACTTTGTAGTTGTTTAGTCGCATGTGTCTTACATTCTTGCAGATAATTTCTTGGTAGCTGAACTCTCTCAACGCTTAATACTATTGTCTGTTGAAGAAAGGTGCTAGCAGTAAATGTTGTTGAAATCTTTATAGTATTTTCTTTGAAATCAATAAAATATCTAACCTAGAACTTTATACCGTAACCTTTGAACAAGAAGACATATAATTCTAATTATATCATGATCATTATCATAGTATTTTTTTATATATATAAAGGGGAACATTGTCTAGTATTAGTAATAGTTTATATTTAGTACATTTCTGGTGGATTTGAGTGTCACGGCCTAAATATACTGTTGGTGGTAGCGTCGCACTTTGGGTCGTTAATCTTGACTAACACTAGCTGGAGTTCGTATGTGGTCTGTATGGAAAGGCCGTCTCAAAACTATGGTTCTTTTTCCAAAAGCCCAACCCTTTGCAGTCCTCGCTTAGTTTTTAATCAATATATTGAGTTTGTTTTTATGTAATTACAATAATCAAAACTTAAGAATCTTACTTAAAATATATTAAAATTATCTAATTATATTAATATGACTATGTTAGTAACTAGCTTTTGCTCGCGGCTCCACCCACCCGTCCGTTCGATCCGATGTTCTTCCTCAAGAATCAAAGTGTCTTCTTGCCAAAGTTCTTTATAATCGGTGCAGCAATCAAACCGTGAAAGCCTAGCAGACAGAATTACTTTCGCATCCATACTAATATTAGAAACATTGCGTAGACCATTCCTCCACCTCCGCGCCACTCTTCATTCATGTCAATTTCACAGTGACAACTTTGTAACTATTCCTCAAAATATCTTAGTGTTCGAGATAGTTTATTCTATGTATTAGTTTGATGTATAAACTGTGTTATTGTAAAGTTTCATCTAAATCCGTTCAGTAGTTTTTTCGTGGAAGAGTAATAAACGCCCATTCATTCTTACAAACTTTCACATCTAATAATAAGAGGAAATGCAATTTTAAGTAATAAATATTACTCTGTTATTTAGACCTTGATTTTAAGAAGTCTGTATGAGCTCGTCACATTTTTGTATATAATAACATGTAAACTTATTTATTTATTATTAACTTGAGTATTGTCCTGATATAATACGAGTACCAGGCCGGTTTCGTCAAGGGCAAAGGAACTCGAGAACAGATTCTCAACATTCGCCAGCTGATAGAGAAATCATACGAGTTCAATACACCTCTTATACTGTGTTTCATCGACTATAGCAAGGCTTTCGACTGCGTTGTTTGGTCGGACCTCTGGAGGGTGTTGAAGGAGATGGGCGTACCTGTGCACTTGGTGGCTCTTATTGAAACACTGTATCTGAATAACCAGGGAATGGTAAGGATTGATAAAACAACATCGGAACCTTTCAACTTCGGCAAGGGTGTCAGGCAGGGTTGCATTCTCTCTCCCATTCTATTTAATGCATATGGGGAGTATATCATCAGACTTGACAGCTTGTGAGGATTGGAATGGAGGAGTAACTATAGGTGGCACTAAGATCTCCAATCTTCGATATGCGGATGACACTACTCTTTTAGCCAGCAATGAAGCTGAAATGGTCGACATTTTAGACAGAATGGAGCGAATCAGTCTTGAAATGGGGCTCAGAATCAACCATAGCAAAACCAAACTCATGGTGGTTGACCGGGGTAATAAGCTGCATTTTTCGGGTGCCCTTAAACTGGAAACAGTGGAGGATTTCGTCTACCTTGGAGCTAACATAAGCAACACTGGTTCGTGTGAAAGGGAAATCAGAAGACGCATAGCTATGGCTAAGATCGGGATGTCCCAGCTGCAGGGAGTATGGAGAGATCACAACATTTCCCGCAAAACGAAAATGCGACTTGTGAAGACCTTGATATTCTCCATGTTCAGTTATGGGGCAGAAACATGGACACTGAGGAAAGCTGACCGCAACCGCATCGATGCCTTTGAAATGTGGTGTTGGAGGCGAATGCTTCAGATCCCATGGACGGCCTTCCGCACAAATGTGTCTATCCTACAGGAACTCAAAGTAAAGACCCGACTCTCATCTATTTGCCTTCGAAGAGTACTTGAGTTCTTTGGTCACATCGCCAGGAAAGAGGGGAGCAACCTCGAGCAACTTATGGTCACCGGAAAGGTTGACGGCAGGAGACCAAGAGGACGTAACCCAACTAGGTGGACTGACCAGATCCGAACAGCCTTGGAGACCAACTTACACGTTGCCCTCCATTCGGCCAAGGAGAGGAATAAGTGGCGTGCAACTGTTCGGAGCAGGATCATCCCTCAACTAGGGAATCACGACCCTCAGTAATGAGGATAACGACGCGAGGAGGAATACGAGTATGCCATTCATGGCTAGACTATTCCCACATTCTAGCCATGAATGGCAATATCTGTAAGAGCGTCCAGTAACTTATTCTTAAGTCTTGTATCTTGGCGAATTTTTAAGTTCACTTTCTTTAATGTAATCGTGTTGTTTGATTTTCATTGTTATTGTTTTTTTCTATATTGAGCCTGCCAAAGTGACTTTACTCTGCCTAATGGAGAGAATGAATAGAATCCAAGGGTTGAGGTCACTATTCTTATTGCAAATGCAGACAATGCAGTATGGTGACTAAACTATGGCGACTTAAATGAAAAAAAAATTTTTTTATTGTGTTTCTGGATATTCTTGTAATGTTTTTGCATGGTATACGAGTATGCCGTCGTTTAAGGTTTGAACCTACTTCAACTATAAATGTTTGATTCCTCCATAAGTTGACGAGATGTGCTTGATTTTGCTTCACTTGGGTGATACCTTTGGTGCATTGTTCGACGAATCGCTCGCTTACAATGTATCCAATTCTATTTATAATACGACGACGTTTGCTAGCGTGTGGGAAATGGCCACTAGATTGCTGTGATAGTAAAATGTTATAATAATACTACACTTCACTGTACTCGTGTTTAAGATGTAAGATTATCATCTAACAGTTTTGTTTTCTATTTTTAGCCTCTTACGGTTTAAATGTTCTGTTAACTTTTCATGTTTGACTCCTTTACAATACATCATGTGAGATCATCATCTTCATCATTAGCTCGGCCAAAAAATGTTCAATGCTGGATATAGGCCTCCCCCAAGGTTCTCCACAACAGCCGATCACGTGCCGCCCGCATCCAGCGGCTTCCCACGACCTTCGTCAGGTCGTCAACAAAGAAATATGTCGAAGAAAACTTACCAAGGGCCATTTATTAATGATTTATCCCATTTTCGAAACAGGATCTATATGCAATGGTTGGGTTTTTCTTGAGCAGTGTAATGTAGGGTGGACCACGAATTAGTTAACATTTGAAAAAATTGTAAATAAAAAACCATTTCATATATAATAAAAATTGTTTATTTACAAGAAAGCTAATTAATAGGAATTTATTTTTACGATTTATTTTATTTTACGATTAACGGTGTTTGTTTTGAGCGACATATGTCATCTTGTATGTAATTTCAAAATATACCTGCTCCGTGTAAAATATCGACCGAACGACTGATACGAAATTTGGGATCTGCTAGTTCTACTCGTATGGTGCCTGAAAATTCCCGTTTAAGCTTGCATACAGTATTACTTGGTAATTTCTTAATAAGATTGCTGTCGTAAATGCATAACTTTCGTCCACTGACATGCAATTTAATGTTATCAATCGTTTGCATAGACTTTTTTTTTCAACTATGCTAGTGATGATGCCTTTGTACTTCTATCGTGGTAAGTGCATACCTTACTGTGAGGATAGATTGCAATCCCTGGTGATGAGTGCTACTTACTGTTTCCACCTTTATTAAGGTCGTAGCTAGTAAAGCATTACACGTGCTCAATTATCGAGTAACATGTGTATTGCCAGGGTACTCGCCGGGCCTGTTCTTTTCCCATCTTAATTTTTTGATTTAGCAACAAATGCTTCGTACAAAATTATACTATGATCGCCCTGACAAGTGAAGACAATTTTTGCAAAAGAGCTAAGAGCTAAGCGCAGTTACTGTATTAGTCTTTTCGTCCCTCTTGAGGAAAAAAGGAAGCGCTGGGTGTCCCTGACATACGTGCTTTCGCCACTAATGATGATTATGAGCTCCTAGCCGATTTTGGCTACGGCAGTCAGTCTCAACGGAGACCAGCCAACTACACAGGAGATATTATAGTGCAAAAGCGTGTATACAAACACAGGTGCACTCTCTGTTCCCTCACTGTCAATCTGACACGAATGACTGAGTGATGTATATCTACTAGAAATTCTTTTACTAATAGAAAGCTAAACACTTCCTAATTGTCACAGATTATAGTTAATTGTGATAAATAGTGTGCTTCAATGTTAAATTCACCAGTTGCACGGCTTATCGGCGTGCCCAGGAAAAACAGTTACAATTTAAGGAATATAATGCATTGCAAAAATATTAATCTTCAGTAGATCAAAAATGAAGTCCAGGGCACTATCTAACAAGCTCTTATATTTAAGACAAGGGAGTTAAAAGAAATACAAAAATTAGTAAGTAATGTTTAAGTTAATTTAAACCGTACATTATATTCGTGTGTATAAAAATAAAGAGTTTTATATTCTGGCAATTTTAAAAAGGTATTATTTGCGTTTTACATGTGACAACAGACGTGACAGAAAAGCATGACATAAACGAGCCACTTTTTTGACACTTCAGATTCTTTAAACTGATATAACTTTTTTATTTATCAACCGATTGCAATAAAAGAAACACTAATTGTTAAATCAATTCTACCACCATACATAAGTGAAAACCATATCTGAATCGGTTAAACTATTCCTGAGATAAGCGCACATAAACACACAACAAACTGATAAATAAGTAAAAATCCTAAACATTGTTGTGTGGAGTTCTGTTCCTGTAATGAAGACTCCTTCATTAGTTTTCTTCAACATCTTTAGTGATAACATTTTACACTCCTGGCTCTTGTGTCCCCATGGAGTCGAAGATCCGGAGGTTCTAACCAAAAATAGTCCTAAATTACTAAGTATCTTAAAAAATCTATCTATAAATATTATATTTTGGTAATATCTTGTCAAACACTACTGTCATAGCTTATTATAATAGTAATTTTTGTTTTAACAAGCAATTGGAATGGTGTAAGTTTATGTTAACCTTGTGACGATTACATTTCTGCATCGTTTACTGCGTAACTGGCGTATTTAAAAATACTCAACTTTTTATTTTATTGATGAGGAATTGTGATACAATGTCAGCTTTCAATTATAATCAGTCAAGTAAACGCACTGGTTTTTTAATAATAACTTTAGGTTCACATAATAAAATACTTGTCCGTATGGTGACGGAATAAGAATACATAGTATTACCATCCCTATTCATCCCGTGGGTGTCGTAAAAGGCGACTGAAGGAACAAAGTATGCAAGACAACATCATTACAAAGAGAAGGAAAACTTGAAACAAACCCTTTTTTTTTTAACGTGTGGAAACCCCCTTGAGCCGTCACCCCACCGGGGTTTACGGCGGGGTGGTGTGTCGGAATCGGACCGACTAAAACCGTACAAACCGTAAAAACGTACTTAAACTTTACTTACTCATTAGAATTATTAATGTATCCTATTTGTACATAAGTATTAAAATTTGTCCGTGTAGTGACGGATTAATAATACAGAGTGTCACTACCCTTACTCTATGCGACAAAGGGAACAAAATATGCAATATAACATTACTGGAAAGAGCAGGAAAACTTGAAACAAACCCTATTCCAACCCGTCTGGCCAGCGTGGTATAATAGGCTAAAACCTCCTTGTTAAGGAGAGGCTTATGTCCAGTAGTGGACTGTGAAAGGCTGTTGTTGATGATGATGATGATGATGATGATGATGATGATGATGATGATGATGATGATGATGATGATGATGATGATGATAATAACAATAAAAATACTACTTCTATTGTTGCTGCTGTGATTCTGGTATTCACAACACAAGTTTAATCTTACCATGAGTACCAGAGCCTGACTATTTCCGTGTACCTCAACTACGTATACCTACTATTGTATGAGAAAATTGTTTTTAATTCTGGTGTTAATAAATATTATTATTATTATATTATTATTATTCTGTTGGTCGAAATTTGATACTAACTTATTACGTCTTTGAATTTTTTTTCTGTAAATTCCGAAAATAAATTTGTTTCAAAAATATGAAAATTAGCTGTATATTGACTGCCTCGATAGCGTAGCGGTAGTGAAAGCGACTGCTGTACTTGAGGTCTCGGGTCGTACCAAATGTTTTGTGTGATCTGCAAATATTTGTTTAGGAGTTTAGGTGTTCTCTATGAATGTATTTACAAAACTATCTATCAGTCAGTCTAGTTATCATAGTACAAGCTCTGCTTAGTTTGAAAGTAGATGGCGTGTTGTTAAATGTCCGAAATATTTATTTTATTTGTTTGTTTAATACTTCTGGTAAAGATAACCATAGTAGTCATTACTTTACCGCGGGTAAGCTATGCTATCACACACAAAGACCAAACTTGAGCAGAGTGATTCCGCGACGTTACAGAAAACGTTAACAGTTTTAGCAATATTTTCGTGTCGTTTCACCAAGTGAGGTAGGTTACTGAAGCCCGAACTCTTCCTCTCCCTGTTCCTAGAGGCGGCTCTTCTGTTGCAGGTGTGTGTGTGTGTGTGTCGTGAGTCACATACCTTGTGACTGCCGCTTATATATCTCCCTATAATAACTAGTGTCATCAACCTTTAACAGTCCACTACTGTACAAATGCTTCCCCGTAGAAAGGAGACTTAGACCTACTTGCGCAGTGGATGGTTGGTTCAAGGTTTGTTTCAGGTTTTCCTTCTCTTTGCAGTGAATATATCCTGCGCAGTTTGATCCCTTAATTGCCTTTTACGACATCCATAGATTCAATAGGAGTGGAATTCACTTTGTATACTGAATCCGTCTCTTCGCTGTAGACGGATAGTATACGGAGCATATTATCATTTATAACGAAGATAAATGCCTTCATTACAAGTATTATAACAGTAGTAATGAATAAAATCTTTTATCTCCTGAGCAGTAGTTTAATATTAGCTGCAGAATAATTCAGTTAACTTTCTCGGTAACGGTCAGTTTTCTCTAATACTACTATGTAGGATATTCGCTTATTGTCTGTCTGTAAGTATATATTCAATGAATGAAGTACTTTGACTATTGACAAGGTTGAAACTTAAAGAGACAAGAGAAGAAAACTTAAATTTGTGGTCAGTTGTTAACCATATATTTCAGCTTTCTTTGAATGTATTGTCTGCGTTCTTAACATCTTTGTGAAATACATAATTGTTTGTCGTCTGTGTATACAACAATAGATCGTTTGCTGCATATTCAAACCATCCAAAGTTCCTACCAACTCCAATACTCAAAACAATAAGTACTAAAATAAAGAAAATGTGGATTTAATACATGAAATTTGAAATATTAATTTGTTAACTTAATAATTAATCCACATTAAATACGCAAATATGTTTAAAAAACCTACTCAAAGATTACAGTTCTACAAATTTAAGAACTCAAACAGTAAAAATAACACGAAACTAACAAAAACTTTTACATTGCATGTTATATTAATAGCCTTTAATAATCCGCTGATGGACACAGGCACACATCTTTTACATTTAACGATATACAGGATGGGCCACGAATTAGTTAACATTTGAAAAAATCGTATAGACAGAACTATTTGAGATATTATATAAATGGTTTATTTACGATAAAGTTAATTAGTTGGAATTTATTTATTAAAAATTACATCGTCCAAATGACCACCGCTTCGACGTTTGCATTCATCTAGGCGAGCGTCGAAATTTTAGAATACTCGTCGGCAAAGAGACTGCGACATCTTTTCAGTGTTTCAAGGCTATTCGTTATGAATATTGTTGTTGCAAGTTTTTTCCATGATTATTCTACCAAACACAATATCGAATTGTGATCATCTATTTGAAAATTTATAAAATTTTGAAATTATGTTTGAACTTTTTTGTAAATGTAATCAGTCTCTTAAGTTTAAAAGATCGATTGCATTTAGTATATAAATGAAAACCGTAATGGCCGAAAATGTCTGCAGGAATGTCAGTTCCATCCGTATTGTGACTCGAGCTTCTTTCAGATAAGCAAATTACAAATTCTCGAGCAGATTGACTTGCTTTGTTCGTTTCATTACAATTATTATCAATTTAATATTCTTAGTGTTCCCGGTAGTAGTATTCTCATCATAGTGGCCGAAAATATCTGCAAGAATGTCACTTTCATTCTTATTGTGACTCGACCTTCTTTCAGATAAGGAAATACAAATTCTCGAGCAGATTGACTTGCTTTGTTTGTTTCCTTACAAGTACAATCTAATTAAAAACTCTTATTATTCCTTTATAATGCAATCATGGTGGTCGTAAAATTTTACAGTTTATGCGTGTTACGCTATTATTGTGCAGATCAATTAATTGTACAACTTTGTAGCAATAAACCTGCGCAAGAGCACCTTCAACTTATATTTACGACTCTTGAACCTTATCGTTACATACTAAAAGCGCCTTTTATAGTGAATATCGGCAATAAATGATTTACAAACTGCTATTTATTTTATAGTCAATAATTTAAAACCCGAAGCAGAAGGCAATCATTGTGAAATAAACAAAAGGCTCCTGGTATTGGTCGTATAAAAGTACTCGTACTTGATCATCACCTTGGCTTGTTTTCATTTTATTTAAATATATGAACATAATAAGATGAATGATGCAGATTTAGGGCGAGAGTAAGGAGTTGGGGCTCCGATACCCTCACTCAGTCAGTAAAAGATGATTCGATCACCCTATTCTAACCGCCTCAATATGACCATCGAACGGTCAATCAACCAGCCCATTAATAATTCAATCACCTCCACTAATCAATCGAGCATCATTAAATTTTGCAGAAGCATACGATAAAGTACATAGGGTTTTTTTAAAGACGACTCCTGCATTAGCAATAAATCCTGTGTTACGAGGGACTTTACAAAAATACATGCAACGGGCAAAATGAACACTCAGACACAGAAAAACAGTTTACAGATAACACAAAGTATTGTCCCGTGTGATACTGACCTCACAACGCTCAGCGCTCATCATCCGTGCAGTCAAAGGTATATCTAACCTAGAAAAAATTACAAGTTCTCAATGTTACATAAATTGATTTGTAATTTCTACATTAATACTATTGAAACCGCGAGTAAAAAATATTACTTTATGGCTAGAACATAATTGGCCTCGACGTTTCAATTTTATTATGCCCACAATACTGTTCTGATTACTTCACGTTCCATTATTGTTAACAAGTGCTATTTGGCCAAATCATGTCTGAAGTCACAATCTAGTGGGAAGTAATTCACTATGACATTTCCAATTTACGTCCTTGTAACAAGATGATTACTGTCATTTTTCTAACGGTGCACTATAATTTTGTTTCATTCATTTTTACTGACTAAAATAGAAGGTTTCCTAACTCGTCAGTCATCATACTCGTCATTGTTTATATGGAAATGTTTGAGAGATTGAAATTATAATTTATTGGTAACACATTTTATATCTCTAAAGTCGTTTAAGACGTGGGACACTGGCGACAAGTGGGCGTTTAATATACATCTGCGTAAATCTGGAAACAAGTGTGATTTTGATATTATTTTTATATTATTATCATTTAAGTCGTCTAAGATCGATCGACCAATATTAAATTTATATCTAGCTAGACGATATGAAAGCCACGAGCCCTTTTGCCCCACAATATTCGTCCCGTATTAGGTTTAATCTCTATTCACCCCGTGTAATATTAGATATACCAATGTGCCCCGCATTAAAAGTAAATTTAAACGTCTTTGCCTACGAAAAACCTATGCATATTTATTTTTTTATTGCGTAAATAGAAAACAATCGTGAAAAGAAAACAAACTGTATACTTCAGATAAATTAGCGAACTATTACGTATAAACACATAGTTTTGCCTGGCAGTGGCCTATAGTTGTAAAACCGACCTCATATTTTTGTATCGACATGTTGCCTTCGTGTTTACCCAGTATTCTCTACCATGACTTAATTTTGGCGTTATTATAAAATTAATTTAATTCCAAATCGCTTTAGCAATACAAGTATTGTAATACTCTAATCCAAACGCCCCATATGCTCCTTCAAAAAGAGCGTAAGGGCTCTGAAAATCTCACAAAAAAATATGTTTAAAGAAGGGGCGAATTTTGCGGGTCGTATGGGCTCGTAAACAATTTATAGCCCAGCACTCATTGATAACGCAGTTTCATATAAATCAAAGAATTTCAAGAATCGGTTTAGTAATTTCAAAGAATACCCTCTACATATAAACAAATTTTACCATTTTATAATAATATTATAGACTATTTAAATCTTAATTATATTGTACGTGATATAAAATGGCAAAGTAACAACTATGAGGTTGAAAACATTGCAACAAGAACTGTTTTCGTTATATTATAACGACATTTATTTTTTACTAATCTTTGAGAATGTTGACAGATGTCAAAATGACCTTCAGATATCTGGATTATTCTTGCTTATGACTTATGCTACCGTAGAATTAATTAAATGTTTTATTTGTTACAGGTATGTGTTATCGAAGGATCTACATTGTATACTATTTTGTATTGAACTGTGCAAAAAAAAATTGCCTTCACGATTTTTACGGTATGTATTTGGTGTTTTTTAATTAACGAATTTTTATTCCACGAAGCAGTCTGTTTTAATGTTATACTAAAATGCTGACAATTCTCTGAGAATCTGTATACCGGAATCACTCTGATTAAGTTTATATTCGTCAAGAAAAATTACAATCGATTTCTTTTTTAGTTAAAATACGTCCTGAGTGAATTTAACTATTCCCCTCTGAAATAGGCGAAAAGGCTAAAAACTTTTTTTTAACTTTTTTAAGAACCTTACAAAGTAACTCTACTCTGTCTGATGGATAACACGAACAGAATCTAAGACTTGTGATCACCATACTCATTGCGAATGTTGACAATGCAATATAGTGACCCACACTATGGCAACCTAGTCAAATGCTTTCTTACACCTCGCTTCGGGACGTAAAAGAATCATAATAAAATAGAACAGTGCCGTCTTATATTTAGTCGTATATTTATCAAGTCGTGAGATCGCGAAATGTGATAATCTTGTCAATTAAACAACGATGTTAGCCTTTTAATTAGAAGCAGTCAGACAGTTTTATTTTGTTTCTTGCTCTATAAACGGTATGTTTATCTGGTTATCTGTCTATCTATCTATCCTAGTTGAATAATTAGAACCATTAGATTCATACTTCACTTTGTGGTTCTTTATAAAAATTAAATATTCAGTTATAATTATGCATAAACTATCAAACGTAATTACTAACTCTTCCTGTAAGTAATAAAATTCTAAAAAATAGTTTTACAGCAATCGATGTAGTTAGCGTAACTTTCTTTATTTTTGAAGTAAACTTGGCACAGATATATCCTCATCTATAAACGCTACCTTGTTTATGGCCAATTTGAAAAATAAACAACGCGTCGTATTTTTTTGTCATAGTCACGTACGGGAAGTAACTGATTACTATGGTTCGGAATTTGTTTAGTGAAGTGTTTCGCAAATTACAGTAATTTTCTTTCGGTACGTATTTGGCTGTTGAACTTGTGGGATCTTTACGAATTCTGAGGTGCTTTTTGTGTGTATAATAGTAAAAGAATTTGACCTTTTTAGCGTCTTGTTTTAGCAATAGTGATATAAAGTCTTGATAACACTGTTATTAATTAAAATTATAAATCATTTTAATGACGATTTGAATTAAAAGAACTTTCACCCTCTGGTCCAATTGACAGACCTAAACTTTATTTGTGTTCAAAGAGTCAACTAGACTTGTAAGATTTATTTACTTTACATATAATCACAATTTATAAGAACATGTTAAAAAATTTTGATTGTTAGGGCTTGATTGTCTATCCACCTAAATCTAAGATGTTTTTTCATTGAACTTTCTTGGATACTCTAAATATAGCTTGAAAGTGGAAAAAGTGGAGTATAGAGGTCGTTTTTTTGATGTCTGAGTGTATGTTCAGAATACCAATGTTACCCTAAAAACGTTACATACCAGTACCCGCGTTATAAAGTATCTGTTATATCTAAATCTTTCATCAAACGATCTTCATTTCTACGTATCTGTCACTGATTCATTCAAATATAATGATTAATAGAGATTTGTGATGATATAATTAAAAATTACATTATAACCTAGCGTAAATTCGACTGCAACAGCGTTGAACAAAAGGCGGTATCTGTCAACCTGTCAAATATAAATTTATTTCGTTCATTAATCACACTCTCACTTTTTAAATGACTTATAAGAGTATATACGACAGAGGTCCTCAGTTCCTCTAAGTTTTTTTTTACATACATAATGCTTGTAATTTTTTTTATTTTTTTTTTAAAGACAACGCCCCACTAGAAATAAATCCTGTCACGGGGACATACATATAAGGACATAAAGAACACCCGACTCAGAATAACAATTTGTGGATCACATAAAATGTTATCCCATGTGGGGTTTGCACCCACAACACTCGGCGCAGTAGATAGCGGCGGGCCGACTACTTTAATCGCTAGGCCAACCGTACAGTTAAATAAGATGGCTGGCCGCATTATTTTGTTTATTTTTTAAGATTCAATGATTACTTGCTACCATTGTCATCAGTCCAAGCTATTTATAATTTTTGATTAAGTATATAAACCTCCTTGCTAAGGAAAGGCCTGTGTGTACTAGTGGAATGTTGAAACTGTTGATGTTGATAAAAATACTCTTCCTATCAGATCACGATAACATTTTTCTCAGGTTCATAAAAAGTTAATTAGAAAAGTTAAGAAAAGTTAATATAACATTAATAATAGGTATTGTAACCTATAAACAGCTAATAGTTAATGATGATATGTATGGTGGTTTATGACTACAGTCTTTAAATACGGGTATAACTTCATCTCTGCGACAGATGGTTATGACATCGACGAAGTAACTTTGAACAATGATTTTATTTTGTATTAGCTATATTTTCATTCCTTACTTGCCAGTTCAATCACAAAAGTTTCACAAATTCATTATAAATATAAAAATTCACACCTAAATTGTACCTCGTATGTTATATTTTAGGTGTGACACGACTTCCCACACTGCATTTACAAGCCGTAGGTGGCCCGGGGTACGTCGGGGTTCCAGGGATTTCCTTATTAGTGTGCACCTGGTTCCTCGGCTACTGGTACCTGAGACGGCGTACGGTTTTTGGTTGGTTGGAGTCCGACATAACCACGGTGGTGATATACGTGGTGATTTCCGCCCAAAAAAAAGGTGTGACACGACTGACAGCTGTCACAGAGGTCAAACAATATTTTAAGGGCTATAAATTCGTTGTCAGAAATACTGGGGAAAAATAGCATTAAAGATATTAAATATAATGAATCAAGTTGTTCTAATAACGTTTATTTATTGGAACCAAGTTCCTTATTTATAACTATAAAAAGCCTCCGTCCAGCTGTGGACGTCTTTTGGCTGAGATTATGATCATTTATAACTAATAGTTCCAAACAGTTTCGCCTGCTTTTTCAGTTACAGCTGTGCCCTTCATCTAGTTTCATACGCAAGATATGAGAAATTGAACTTCTTTTACAACAATTAAAAAAATTGTCCAGCCGTTCTGGAGCTATAAATGATGTAATTAAGTTTTTTTTGTTTTATATGTTGAGGTTATAAAGCACTGGCAGAGCATTATCTCCCAGTCGAACTTCTAGTGATGTAGAAGCGTAATGCGGTAGATTTATAGATAAAATAGAACATTTATATTACTTTATCATTACCGGTAAGTACAATAAAGGATACATAGTGTTAGGTACGAATATAAAATTTTCATTTTTCTTAAATAGGCTTCGGTGGTCATCATTATAGAGATTATATTTAAACGTAAAACAATTTACGACATGTAAATGTTAAAATAAAATTAGTTACAGTCACGACAGGGTCGTTGTTTTGTTTCACACTCCACTTCGTAATCTTCACATCGCACCGCAAGTGGCGCGTGGAGGCTGGATTGGGGCGTTTGCCCACTATCAGCGATGGCTATATCGCTACCTCTGAAAAGGGGCAGGTCCTAGGGTGTTGTAGGTGGCGTTTTAATGTGAGACGGGACTGTTTAGCTCTTCATGCCGCCACGGCGGTCAGCCCTAGCCAGAAGAGACTGCAGGCGACACCTTGGGAGGCTTTGTTTTGCGATCTTTGCGGTAATATATAAAGAAGCGACCAAATACGAGTCGGCCTTCGATTTTTATTCTATATTTCGGATTTTTCTTTTTTTTAGAAGTGGTTCTCCACATGGGACAACACTTTATGTGATCCACGAATTGTTGTTCTCAGTCTGGGTGTTCTTTGTGCTCGTTTCATCTGTGTTTGTAAAGTCCATGGCGACACAGGCACATTCCTAGTGTGGGGGATGTGTTCTTAAGGAGTAAAACACAAACAATAATGTTATCGAAAGATAACTATTTAAAAACTAGACAAAATATAACACAAAATGTTTAATCCGCTACACTCTATGAACAGGATAACCTGTATAACATTTTTGTTATGTTCTGCGATAGGTAATTTTACGCATTGACTGTTTTCCGTGAAATTGGCAAAGTAATGAAGATTCTAACAGTTGTTATTTTAATAATCAAATATGAAATGAAATGTCAATGAACTTCTGAGTTAATTTGATGAAAGTTGTTGCGATTGATGAAATTAAATTATTTGATAAATAAAATCATAATCATTTTGCGAGTCGTCGTTACATGAATTTGTTATTTTTATTATGTAGAAGAAATCAGTCACAATTGGTATTTATAATGATGTTTTTTAGCTTTCTACTGTTAACATCAGGAAGTAATAACGAGGTTGCGTTTAAATAACCCAGAGTCTATCTTAAGGCTAGTTCACCTGGTTTAACAAACAATCCCCTGCTATTTTATGGTAAAGGAGAAAACGAGTGATAATATACTCCCAGCCGATTTCGGCCACGGCGACCAATGTCAACTAAGACCAGCCATCTACACAAGAGTTATTATGTTTTCTCATTCTCACAATCCGATGTTACGGCTATCCGACACGACCGGGCAGACACGACAGATCAGGTGCATTACCGACGGCTTTACGTACACTTCCAGGCATGGGGGCTAAGGCTCCAACATCCAAACTCCGAGCGGTTATTAGGTATTTCTATAATCAGAAAAACTGAGTAACATTTTTTGGCTTGACCCGGTACCGAACCCGAGACGGAGCTCTTGGGTACAATTGGGTAGATGACTGTATCCTAAATAAATACCAATTCATTAAAACCAATTTCGCGAAACATCTCGAAAAATACAATTAACATAGTTTTTTATTATTATTCTGAATTTCAATCAAATATACAGTGAAATGTATTGTTTAATTGAGTAGTCCAAAATAGTGTTGTCACAATTTGATATTTAGTACATTTTTCATACAAAATTGTCGTTTTGATAGATGATAGAAAGTAACCAATTTGACTAAGGTGTCATCTAGCCTATTCCCAGGCCAAATATTTTTGTGTGGAGCACTATTATTTGATTTAGTCTGAGTGTTTTTTCGGGTGTTATTTGTTTAAAATATGTATGAATTTTAAAATATTTAAGTATATTTATCAGCAGTTTGGTTACCATAGAACAGGCTCTTCCTAGTTTGAAACCAAACAACCGTATATGAGATACTAGTTGATCCGCGCAACCCGATCTACGTTTCCTATTGGCCGTAGCGTGATGTTATAAATTTTCTTTACCATTAGAAAGGTAAAGCCAACCTTAAAAGTGTCGTCACAGTTTTTATTCTCATCTTTAAAAAGTAAAAAAATATTCACACATCATTTTTTATCCATTTAACAAATTAAACTTTAAATTAATTGAAATTAATAATTTTCTATCTTATTTACATATTATATATCCAACACTGAAAGAATTTTTCAAATCGGACCGGAAGTTTCTGAAGTTATTGCGTTAAAGTAAAGAACCTCTTTAGCATTATAATATTACTGTAGATAAGTAATTTTTGATGCTTTTCGCTTCCTCTATTTTATAATTAAAATGAGTACCCATTAAAATACGCACTCTTTAAAAATGAACATTGAAACACAATTAACAATTTCTTCACGAAAAAATCATTGACATCAAAATCTTGGCCAAAAAACAAACACAATAGTATTTCTTCCTCTCACTTAAATAAAAACTTTTTTATATATATATTATATACATATTACGTAACTGTAAAAATAAAATATAAAATAAAAATATGGTAGCAAACAGCACTTAAAATAAATAATAATCCAACTTGTTTTCTCATTATATCCAACTTAATTAAATGCTTTAAACTTATATACATGTTCAAGCGTTGCTTATATAAGTTCATCGCTTATATTTATCTTGTAAATGTCCAATACATACGACGATAAAATTATTCATAATTATATGTATATACAATTTGAGTTAAAGAGGTAGTCGCTATGAGACGTATTGAAAAGGAAGCATGCGGCTTTCTGGGATAGGGCCTGGTTAGACACGACGACGTTTCGGGGAAAACCTGAAGTCATATGGTCCGAATCCTCCCCAATGTAGGGACTTCCCCAGGATATTTAAATTTATATCATCTCTATAAGACCGGCCCCAAGTAGTCTTACAGGAATGAGGTGTATTTTAATGTCCTGACTTTTGTATTCATAATGTACCAGAGACCTGGAGAAGTTTTCCATACTCTCAGCAGAAACTGACACGATTTCTGTGCGTATGTATTCACTAGGCCGCTATAGTGTGTCGGAGGCGGCAACAGTCCTGGCACGTTTCCCGCCTTTTGATATCCTGGCGGACATGGACGCAAGGGTTTATGACCAAACTTGCGCTATCCGCCGGGGTGAGAGCGGGGAAGACCAGGACGAGCTCGACATGCGGCAGAACGCTCACCGACAGGCATTGGCACAGTGGCGTGCGCGGTTGGAACAGCCGCAAAATGCACGCCAACGCGCTGTCGGTGCTGTTCTGCCTAACCTTGAAGTCTGGATAGGTAGGGAGGGAGGTCGCGTCACCTACCGACTTACACAGATACTCACCGGGCATGGTTGCTTCGGTGAGTATCTGCATAGGATCGGACGCGAGGAGACGGCACAATGCCACCACTGCGCAGCCGACTGGGACTCCGCCCAGCATACGCTGGAGGACTGCCCCGCGTGGGCATCTGAACGCGGAGTCCTAGTCGATGAAATAGGACGAGATCTGACACCGCCAGCAATCGTTGCTGCCATGCTGGCGGGTGAGGAAAGTTGGGCCGCAGTGGTCTCTTTCTGCGAAGCTGTTATGCTCCAGAAAGAGACCGCTGAACGGGATCGGGAGAGGGCCGATCCCGAGCGAAGAAGACGTCGGCGGCGTTATGAACCGTCGACGGGACCGCGAGCCGCCAGAGATTGGGGACCTCTGGTGGCGGATTAGTTGCTGCGGTCGGCGATAGGTTAATTTGTTGCGGCCTAGTCGCAAAAATGCGATCGGGCCGCAACAAATTATAAAAACCGAATTGATAGGTGGGGAAGCCTTTGTGGCCTCCCCAGGATAGGGTCTGACTAGGCGCGGCGTCAATTTTGGAGGGGACCTGAAATAATATGGACCGGGTCCCCTTCAGAGAAGGACGCCTGAGACCGGCCGCCGGGGTGGTTTTTAGTGGAAACACCACATACTCCTGGCTCCTGCTTCCCGAGGAGCCGGAGATCCGAAGGGATTTTCCACCCCGACAACAAAAAAAAGAAAAAGGCCGCTATAGTGTGGGTCACCATACTGCATTGTCCGCATTCGCAATGAGTATGGCGACCACCACTCTTGGATTTTATTTATACATTCCATAAGGCAGAGTAGAGTCACTTTGATAGGCCAAGGATAAAAAAAAAGATTAATAAATCATTACTGGAATTAATCAATATCGTAATTCTGAGAGAAATTTGACACTAACTCTAATTTCTACTCAATTAATGATCAAAAAACAAAAAGACCACAGTTCCTTAGTACCAATTTGCAGAGAGCAATTCAGTTACTGAATCATATCGATTCGCTAACCTTTATCGAAGTCCGTTAATAATCTTTTACTACCACTAATAAGACGCCTGATGGTCGTTTATGAATATTAATGTGTCCATCTTGAATGTAAAGTTTTTTTTTAGTTTCGACTGTTTTAGCAGTAGTGATTTTTGTCTACCGTTAAATTGATTTACGGATACATTTTAATTGAACTGGATTTGTTGAATTAGGCACTGAATGGATGTCATTTAGTATATTAGTACATGGAACCCGAGCTTTGCTCAGCATTATTCTTTGATAGTCGATTCGCTATTTACCAACTTCTTTTATTTCCGTCCCTAACTTTGTCACATAGACAAGTGTCAGAACGGGCCTATTAGACAAACATCTAATTTCTTGAAAACAAGCATAAAACAACGTTTTCTATAAATCAAACCTAGCTAGATCGATTTATCACCCCCGAAACCCCCTGCATACTAAATTTCACGAAAATTGTTGGAGCCGTTTCCGAGAACGAGTTGGGTTGTGGAAGTCTAACTACAACCTAATTTGAGCAAAAATCTCGTACAAAATGAAAAATATTGGTCATTTTATAAGTTTAAGTTGGTCAACGACAATAATTTTGCGTTTAGAGACAGTTTTTGAAAATATGATTTCGTATTTATACATATGTAACCATTTCAAAATTATTCAATCTAAAAGTTTAACTATTATAATAACTCTTCGATTTATTTATTGTAGTTATATTTTATGATATGGTGTTTTTTTTAATTTCTTCGCTTTTGACAAAAAAATGGCAATGGATAAAAGTAAAAAAAAATATCTAATGGGATATGTGACGACCACGTTGTTACTGTATGGAGTATTTGTATCTGGTTGAAACTGCGTGGTTTGAACTGTTATGTACTTAGTGATTAATATGACTTTGCAATGATAAATGGGTTAAATTTGTGAAGAATAATATGAAAATGACTAAGTTACTACTATATGCGTTATCTGCGAGTATTCCGTTAAAGATCACATGTAGGTTTTCAAGCCTTCGCTTTTGCGGTCTTCGTTTGATCAACTGTCACCATTAACAGAATATATATTGTGCTTTTAGATTATTTCGTTCGGAAGTTACTTACGGCACTTTATCTACTAGTCGTATGACTACTAAGTCTATATATAAGGGCCAACAGTTCTTTTAAAGTAGTCAATTTTTATTGGCAGAAAGAAAAAAAGTGTTCAAAGATTCACTTTCATCCGAAAGCTTTCAGTCGTGTTGCAAATACATAATTTGAACCGCATAATAATTTATGTCTGCTTTGTTTTATATAAATTTACGTTACATTCACAATTTCTACATAGCTCGCACTCCTTTTTTTGCACCTATTCACATTACAAAACAACTATTCATATTTGTAAGTCTTCAGATGAATTAAATAAACTTAAAACATAAAAACACAGAAATTAAAATTGAATTTTTGTTTACGTACGAGTACGTAATTGCAATAAAGCTTTTAAACTTTCGTTTGTCAACGAAAGTTTAAAAGCAGAGAAGGAGAGGCTAGATGACTTCGAAAAACTCCAAACTCCAAACTCCAAAATGTAGTATATTAACAAAGTACCTATAGAACCGCTTATATTGTGAGGTTTTTAAGACAACACGATTCTTATATTAATTATGATAAACCGACCTCGTGAGAAACAGAAATCGTAATAATAAAAAACCAAAAGCGGCATAGACGCGTGACCTTATCCGTGCAATACCCACTTATCCACTTCTATTGTCGTATTATTACGATTTCTGTGTTTGAACCGGGCTAGTGCGTAAAGAGACCCGTGAGTATTAGTTTGCCGATTGAAGAAGTACAGTCATAAAATGTTATCAGTTCTTAATGAGTGTAATGGGTGAACAGATTTTTTTATCTTAAATTTAGTTCAATCATTTTATATATTTGTTAGGTCAGTTTCAATTAAATTATAATTAATTCACCATCATGTTGATTTCTAATTTTATCAGTTATCATGATCAGTTATAAAAAAGAAGCTGTTTAATGAGAATTATAGCCATTAATTATAACGTAAATAAAGGTTCCTATTAATGCTCTAAGTCGTTAATTTAATCGTAAGAGAGGTGGCCAAGCTGTGGTGGGTAAGTATCTACGTACTAGTATATGTCGACTCGACCGGAGTTATACGGCCACTTGCAGCAAAATCGCCATTAAACAATTCTTTCTTCGTTTCTCACCGACTTAGTGAGACACTCAAAAAACAGCGTATATGATGTGTATCTTTTGTATTACAGTTATCTTGTCTGACGATATTCACTATCGGCTTACGAATTTGCTTGTTTGTCCCCTTCGTCAGAAAAAGTAATATTTATAGAACAAAATATGAAATTGTTAAACAATAATATCGTTAGTACGATATAGCTAGCTTCTCTGGGTCCACGCACTTATAAATTTATAATGCTAGGCGTTGTAAAGCTGATGAGTTTTTGTTTGATTGTACGCACTAATCGCAAGAACTACTAGGTCAACTTATTTTAGTGATAAATAGCCCATTTAATGAGGAAAATTTTCGTTTACCAATAAAACTTTAGTATTATTGTAAAATGTTACAAAAACAAGGACATTTATTCCTTTTGAAAGACGCGGATAAAGTTGCTTTAGCTAGTTACATCACTCACATAGAAATTCTGAAATGAAAACCAAGTTATGACAACAGTAGCTATATCTCATCATTATGAATACACATAGCTCTTGAACAATGATGTATCTCGCCAATCTCGACCACTGCACCCAGTCTCATCAGAGACCAGTCCACCACGCAAGAGACATTATAGTGCACAAGTGTGCGTCCAAACACAGGTGCACTCTCTGTTCCCTCACTGTAACAATCCGATGAGATATTTATCCGAATTGACCGTAGAGAGATCAGGCGCAAGACTGACGGTTTTACGTGCTCAATCAACATCGTCATCTTAGGCAAAAGACGTCCACTTGTGTACATAGGCGTCCCCCAATGCTCTCCACAACAACCGGTCCTGTGCTGCCCGCATCCAACGAGTTAAACGTATACAAAAACACAGTAAACATTATTATGAACATAATTAAAATACATCAAACGAAAATCCGGTTATGTACCATTAAGTTGATTGGATGCAAATGACCTTGACTGTATTCTTGCCTGTCGTTTCTTACATAAGTGAGAGAGACTATGATTTGAGGTCATCAGTTCTGAAGCTATCACTTCGTTTGAAACGTACAATATGTAATAATACTAGTATTTACCCGTAGCTCCACCTACATGTGTGTCAGTTGTTGCGATAAAAAGTAACGTATGACCGTCTTTCCTTGTCCAAATCTTTCGTTAAAATTATTTCAGCCGTGAAAGCGTAACAGACAGATAGACAATTACTTTCGCATTTATAATATTAATAAGGATTTTAATAGTCTGACAATACATATCTATCTAAGAGACTCAAGTCGTTCTGAATATAAAAATAAACTGAAAAAACTAGTTACAGAGTGTTTCTTATATTAAAAATGTTATTTGAGTCGTATTTAAATCGTGATGCCTTATACTCACTACGAGTTTATCGCTTATAGTATCGAAACAAATTAGGCAAGCATGCGAATGCAGCTCGATACGAGAAAATCTGACTACATAAATATCACCATAGTTCAAGTGATTCATCTCACGCCTCCTATTGAGCATAAATTTGTTCAAAGAGCCATTTTAATTTACTATATTTATGTTTATTGAGTCATATTTTATGAAACACTAACACCGTAGGCAGTGACAATTTTATGCGGGAGAATAGTTAAATAAATAACAAATTTAGCTGTGCAAATTTTTTGCACTAATTCTCGCTATCTAATAACCAAAGAGCATTCACTCAATGACAGTACAAAATCATAAAAAAATCTTAATTTATTTACCTACAATTATATAGTGTTATACAACTTCTAGTGCGAGTTACGAAATTGAAATATAAAAAACTGGATGTCATTGGTAAATTACTATAAAATTAACACAATCGTTTTTAACAGCGGAAATGGTTATTGATGTCAAGAAGAGAATACAAAAATGACAGACTTATTTCAATAATTACTTGATTAAGTCTAATAGGTATACTGTAAGGCAGTATTTTAGGACCTTTTGTATATACTCGCCTGCCAGAATGACTCTGCCTGATGGAAAGCATAACTACAATCCAAGAGCGGTACTTACCATCGTTGTTGCGAATACAGACAATAATTTCAAATATTTCTGACTCATAAGCGTGTCGTAGGTGAACATTGAGTTTATTTTTATTGCATAATTCATTCTTATGTTATTTTTAGAAAACTCAGTTGTCTTTTTTTTAAATCGTCTCATATTTAAGTTGCTTTTGCTGTAAACGTAACTGTTACAACTGTTTCATTTTGTGGGCATAACAATTGAAAGTGCAAGTTTAAATCGATTCTTTTCTAAGAGAAATATCACGAAATCATTTACACCAGACATTTGTCATTTTTCTTATTTTTCCTAAAAAAATTGTCATCTCTGCATGTCGTATATGCCTTAAACCTTAATAAATATAACAACACCCATAGGAACGAGATAAGTCACTGTTACTTAAATATATAATATTTCTTCTAATGTCCACAGTGTTATTGTTTCATTAGACCTGTTGTTCCTATGTTATTTACCCAATAAATTTAAAGAAAGCCATGAAAGTTTTATCGCGAAATGTATGTTAAAACAAACGAAATATGGTGTGACACTATTTCTAAGTTAGATAGGAACAAATTGTCTATACTAAGTATCTATTATGTTATGTATTTGTAATAATGCTGTGTTACGTGAACGGACGGCGTCGAACTGTTACGCGGCTCTGAGACGAGTTGCGCGGGCGCAATGCGCCCAGTCTTGTACCGAAACGCACGCGAATCACGCGCACTTTCGCTCTTGCGTCGACGCTTCCGCGAATCTCTTCCTTTGACTACGGAAATACAAGAAAATCCCTTAATTTTCGATTAACCTCCAGAGTAATATAATTTATTCGACATTCTGGATAACAGATAAGTTCGTAAAGCTTGTTGATGTTTGAATATATCAATCGTTTATTTAAATCAATTATATTATACTAAAATTAATTTATATACTTAACTAATATTTCTAACAATTCATATTTTTAAATTTTAAGTAATAAATAACTTTTGAACGTGACTCTTATGTGGCCTAAATACAGGCACTAATGACAATAGTTACTTTATTTTAAATAACATTTAGTTACGAATTTAATAAACTAATATTAAAAGTAATTTATTTTCGACAGATTAAATAGCAGCGTAAAATAACAAACGAAAAAGGAATTTTTTGAAATGTACCTTTGTTGATAAAGTGAAATAGTGCATTGACATTGTTATTGTGAGATAGTGGATTGACTTGAGTAAAACAGTGATTTGGCTAAATGGTACTAACTCGTGTCCGTAATTATAACGCGTGACATAAAGTTTAACTGTTACACATTTACGCTTTGACTGAATCTAATACAGTGATTTTTAATAGCGACATTGTAATAGTAAAGTGCAGGAGTATACTATGTTCGTGATTTTGGCGTATATGGGCGTTCGTTTTGCCCTTCATGTGTCTAGACAAAGTGGCCTCGCACTGGCCGACGAGTGCTATACAAGAAAGTATGTTTTTTTTTTAAATATTTATTTTAAATTTGCTGTGCTACTTGTGGTATGAAATAACACTACACACTTGACAATACATAGAGCAGTTAAAACGATGCCTATGCGCATATGGATATTTTTAACCACTCAAGAAAAAATATTTTGTGTGCATGTACTTTTTATTTGCGTTAGGCTATAATATTTTTTTATTACTGGACGTTTTTTATGCCGTTACTAAGTTAAGTAATGTATAATATAATAACATCTATAGAAGGAGAATAACTTAAAATAAAACCTAATAGAATATAAATAAAATGAAATAATGCTGTTTTAACTTCTTTGATAATCATATCAAATAAATTTTGAATCAGAATTCTCACAATCACAACCTCAAAACAACACTATTCCATTTTATTTTTGACTGTCTCGGTGGCGCCGTGGTAGCGTATGCGACTGTTGTGCTTGAGGTCTCGGGTTCGATTCCCGGGTGGAACCAAATGTTTGTATGATCTGCAAAAATTTATTTCGGAGTTTGGGTATTTTCTATGTACGAGTATAATATGTATGTATTTACAAAAAATAAACTATATAAGTATTCTATCAGTAAGTCTAGTTACATAGTACAAGCTCTCCTTAGTTTGGGACTAGATGGCGTTGTGTGTCAAATGTCCAAAATGTATTATATCAAAGAAGTTTTTGGATCAGAATTCTCACATATTCTCTTAGATTTTGTTTGAAAATGTCAAAAGTATATCAAAAGGCTAAAACTACGGAAATAAGTGTATGCATGAGGAAAACGTTGGTAACGACTGTGTGTTATAATTATGCGGATATCCTCAACATTTAAAAAACTGTCATAGACTATTTGCTGGTGACAAAAAAATATGGCGAATAGAAAAGGTCCTAATTATTTATTAAATGAAATGCTCACTACACTTACAGTTTGCTCAACACGTACAGTGAGCATTTACAACGTTGATGACACTACTACGATGATTGTCATGTTTTATACTTCCCCTAGCTTATGAGTTATAGTGTGGGTCACCATATTCCATTCTCTGCATTTCCAATGAGTATGGCGATTACAACTTTTGAATTCTATTCAGGCCTTCCATCAGTCAGAGAAGAGTCACTATGGTAGACCTTTAAAATAAAAATAATAACTTAGGAAAAGTAGATAAAAATTTAAAAAAGTACTGAAATTCGTTTACTGAACAATTAGAGAGTTGAGTAGACTAACTGCCTGATTCGTGGGAGCGCGCTATGCCGTACACGTTCCTCCTATCTGTGGCGCTACGAGGAGACGACACAAATGCGCGAATGTAGCCGGGTATACTGATTAGATACCCATAACATGTAACGGAATACGAGTAACGTACTCGAATTATTAATTTTATTTTTTAATAACAAATAATAGTGTACCATTAGAGCACACTTTCGCCGTAATCCAAGCGTATTCAGCAACTGAGATATCTTGCTGATACTAAAACTTTACATCTTTTGTTTTGAAAAAAAAAATTGTATCCTAAAATATATTTTTACGCAAATGCATTAACCCATGACAAGTATGTAGTTTATGTACATGCTGTTACAAAATATTACAACCATGACAATTAAAAACTCTTATGTAATACGTGAGTATGTTTTAAACAAATGTTTCCCTTCTTCGACCTCAGGCAAAACGAGTGACCTTTTCTAAACTACTAAATCTTGAATGTTAAGCAATTCAAGTTAACACAACACAACGATACTGTATCCTCAAATCATGTATAAGTTACCAGTTTCTTCACACAGGTTTGCTTGCATATCTAAATGTTTTTGAAGTGAAAAGTTCTTTAGGCGCGTTGAGCGTTTTGGTAGAGGGTAAAATCCTCGGTTCGCGTCACCGACATGCTAATGATAATAGTATATCTATAGCTATGCAGAATATGATATTATATATTATATATGAAATTTATTATTATTATATATTATATATTATATATAGCTATATATGAAACATAAAAAATTTCATATAATTTTTGCATATAGTTTTAATTACTCTCAACTTAATAGTTCCGTTTTCACTTCTATCGGCAGTCCCACGACTGCCACTGTTTTTATTTTACCTCGTGATGGCAAGCGACTACCTTTGCTCTTTCTGTGAGTCCTTGGTTCGATCTTCATAATAGGCCACCATAGTGATGTTCTCATCTTTACGATGGATCCGCGCAGTATTGAATTCCTTGAGTCTCTGCAGTTGCGAAAAGATGTCGCCTCTATGGCAGTCCTCTATCGCCTTTATCATGGAGAGTGTACCGACGAACTCTTCCAACTGATCCCATCCTCTCCGTTTCTCTACAGGACAACTCGTGCTGGTCTTGGAAGTCATCCGAACTAAAGGGCTCGACTCTTCCTTCCCGTTAAAATATCAGTTAAAGCCTGGAATTCATTACCGGCACTCGTGTTGCCCTCCCATTACGATCCCGGGTCCTTTAAGCGGGGCGTGAAAAAGCATCTCACTAGGTCGCAATAGCGTGGGTCGCTGATACTGCACTGTCTTGTGAGTACGGCGACCGCCGCTCTTGGATTCTTTTCATGCTTTCCATCAGGCAGAATAGAGTCACTTTGGTAGGATTCCATAAAAAAAAATGGTCACCATACTGCATTGTCAGCATTTGCATTAAGTATGGTGACTACAACTTTTGGATCCTATTCATGCTTCCCATCGGGCAGAGTAGAGTCGTAAAACATGTTCATTTCCCGTAAAACACCTTAGAAATCACCACAAGAGACTAACTTCAGCTTGTCTCTCGTAAACAGAGATCATATCTGTTAAAATCTATACCTGAGTGAAGATTTCAATATGAGCATCTTTTTGTAATAAGTTATCACTTACTTGAGTAAAGATCGGGGAATCTTGTTTTAAGTGACGTTCAATAATAAAATCTCTACCTAAAATCAGTTTTAAGATTAAATTTACGATTGAGACAAGTTTTAAAATACGGGCCTAAGTCACTAGGTAACTATGATACGATGTTTTTTAATTTATACAAATAGTAGTTCGTCAGCTACCGAAAACACGTAAACATACACACACAAATACATTGCTACCATTTCAGTCCCTCTGTCACAAAATTAGGTGAAAAACAATGGAAATTACCGAGCGAAGAGCGTGGTATCACTCCAATTGAGTCATTCCATTTATAGACAAGCTTGGCTCCGACGGTAGAATTTAAAAAGTAAAATTTTACAATACCTGGGCATTTTATTCTATTACAATAACATCAAAAATAATCTTTCGTACAAGATAAAACTAGTAAAATTTCACGAGTTTTAGTATTTTAATTATCATATACTGTGAACGAGGCAAACGGTAATTAAATCTCCATGCAGAAAGTTTTCAGACACTCCACTTCCTGCTTCAGATTTTCTAAAATGTTTTATGTATGTATGCAATATTTAATGGTTATAATAGCAAGCACTTAAAAACAAATTTGAGACTTAAAAACTAGTAAACTTTGATGAGTCTAATGGTTAGTAATCCTGACGGCTAAATCAGAGATCGCTGGTTGGATTCCTACCCAAGATAAATAATTGTGTGATAAGGATGACCATTTGTTGTGTCGTGAGTGTTATTTGTCTACAATATATACGAATATGTATAACAATCTGATCTCTATAGTAAAAACTGCCCACTTTGGATTCAGGCGGCCGTGTGTATGTATGTGTATGTGTGTGTGTTTGTGTTTGTGTGTGTGTGTGTGTATTTGTGTGTATGTGTGTGAAATGTGATGATATTATTAGCACATTGTTTAAGTGTTTACGCTTTGACAAAAATATTTTATTATAATACCTCTTTTTGCATAATATAAGAAACAAATATCTGTTTCACAGACGAAAAAGTTCTCTTCACAATTTACAAACTGGTTTTAATGGGTGTAATTTAACTCTAATTATACATTTATCTACATCTGTATAAGATGTATGTCTGTGTCATTTTTTTTCGAACGGAACTTAACGCTACTACACTCGGCAAATTTGAAGTGACTGACACTGTGATAGCTATCGACCTTTATAAGATCTCAAGGTCTTTTATAAAAGACATAATTACAGAATGTTAACAAATACTTTGAATTTAATTGCTCGTTTAACTAGACGTCTGAGATCGCTTAAGATAAAAAATGCTTAATTTTAAACATCGTTTTGTAACTTTTTCATATGGTTAAACTATATTATATGTAAATTACTGCTGTTTTAAATAATCTCGTCTATTCATATCATTTAAAAAAAATGTAAGATATAATAAAACATATTCAAGGCATTAGTATAAAATAAAAAAATAAATAATTATTTATTTTTTTATTTTATACTTGTTTAGTTTTATTTCTGTAGGTTACTTGAGTACAGCTATGTGATTAAAACAACCCTAACGTACTAGACACGAATCATATATTAATATACCCATACACAGAAGGGTGCAGCTCATAGGTTTACCTGCACAGTTAGACCCATTAGGTAAACTTGAGCTGGGTAGAGCCTGTTAACCCTTTCAGTTGACGTGATGGCCCCGTCAGTAGATCTCGACGCTGTCTCCTGTCGCAATTACCGTGTAGCTAACGCCGCGCAAGGATATCAGTCAAACCTGCTCAGTTTTGCCTATATAGTTAAACTGCACAGGTAAACCAACGGAAAAAAAAATATCATAATTTTTTTTCGGTAATCGGAACAAGTGTGAATACCTGCACAATTGTGCAACACACACGTTCCAATTTACCTGTGAAATTCAGCCTGTCAGGTCAAAAAAGCAAACCTGTCAGGTACAGGATTACTTTTATGATTTTGTTCCTTACAAAATTATTTTTCCTGGCTGGTAATCAAACTCATAATTTCTAGTCTAGCAAGTTCAGAAACCACTAAGCCAATAATTCAGTCGATCTTTGGCAATGTATTCAAATATAAATATATCTTGATCGACTTCCATATAATTTATTTGCCTATAAGCCTAATTTTTAGTTATAAATGTAACAGAATCTGCAATGCAATCAAATTCAGCCAATTACAAATATCCGAATCGTCTAGCCATGTGAATATCGGTGTCATCGTAGTAATCTTGTTTTAGATGACATTCAATAATAAAATCTCTACTTAAAAACAGTTCAAGAATCAGATTCACGACTGCGACATGTTACACATGACACGGACCGTAGAGGCTCAAAGTGCATTTGTGATTTTGAGCTGCAGATTTAGCATTAACTGATACGTCTGATCTTTTACCTTCTATACCATAGAAAAATAATGTAATTTCTATATGTATACGTTTATATATACAACACATCATACCAACAGCCTTTAACAGGCCACTGCTGACCATAGTTACTTGGCAAGGAGGCTTTAGACACTAATACCACATGGGCCATATACAGTTTTTTTTTAAGTTTTCAACCTTTTTGCAGTATTGGCTTTCTGCATAATTTGCTCCTCTAATCGGTTCTTACGACATCTACGAGATGAACAAGGGTTGTAATACTGTGTATTCTTCAACCGCCACCACACGGACTGGCCTTATATATACCTACATTGCGTTAATTTGAATAATATGCTTTCTAAGGTAATAGGTAGGGGTATGAATCAGGTCACTAATATCACAGCTTATCGATGATTACTGACCCGCCCTTTCGTAGTACGAATAGATCCGTAGAGAGATATGTACATTAATATCCAATGGAGTCGTGTAGCGCAACGGCGAGAGACACCATGGCCGAATACACACTTTGAAAGTTTTAAAATAACAGTAAATATATCTATCATTGAAACTACAAATTCTTATTGAATCATTTCTCTGTTCAAAACGCAAACATTAAAAGACGAATGTATGTATAGTTTCAATGTGAAAAGTTCCCTTTTTTAAAAAAAGAATTTTACAAAACATAAACTCTTTATGTCTCTATGTGGTAACAGATTAAGAATACAAAGTATCACCCGTCACTCTTCTTCATAATATATGTCCTACGTATTTTTAAAAATGTACATATGTTAATCTGACTGTTTCAGTGATGGGGGTGGTCGTACGTAGAGGTGAAAAATGAAAAAAAAAAAACTTTATCGAGCGCGTTAGATTTTCGAAGGGGATGTTAAGTGAACCTAAAAAAATACTCTTATATAATAAACTGACGATTTGGATGTGACGCAAAAGTAATGGCCGTTATTAGAATGTGCAAAAAAAAATGGTCATTTTGAAATACTCAAGCGCATCAGATTAAGATATAAATATATGGTTCATCTTGATGCACTAGACGTGCTGTCTCATAATCTGACAATTATCTAGAGGGATTTCACTAACCTGACAATTTAAATTTTTTATTTGGTTTTTTTTAAACTATTGAACTTAATTAATTGAAAAGCTCAGGAAATAGCATGCAAATGAGAAAGTACATGTTTTTTTAAAGTAGAATATTTGTATTTATAGGAAAATAAATATAAACATTAAGTTGTGTGAGAGGAATAGAAGCCCGGAGAGGGGAACATAGGCATCACGTAGCTGCACGCATTAAATTTTATCGATGAATTTTCGTTGCTTCGGCTTGCGGAAATTGTCAGATTATGTATTTTTCGTAATCCTTGAATTATTCCGTTCAAAATAAAAAAAATTTAGCCACGCTCGAGAATGTCCAAGTGACGTTTTTTTTTACAGTTTTGTAGCCCTCCCCCTTCTTTACGTCTCATTCAAACTGTCAGATTAGTGAAATCTACACGTTTTAGCACGTAACTACCTCATCTTATCTTAATCTGACGCGCTCGAAAATGTTTGATGATCAATTTTTTTTTACTAATCTGATCCTTTATCCTTGACAGGTGATCATATATAGAAGTATCATATTTGGTGTAAGTACTTAATAGAGTACAAGGTATCCCCCTGTATATTAATCTGCCGCGCTCGAGTAAATCCCGCAATCCCTTCTACGGCTCCTCTACTATAATGGCTGCTGATGAAAATCTTATCGCAAGGTGCTCTTGATTAAATTAAGTTTTTTACCGTCAAAAATTTATAATTTCCACATTTTAACATTTCCTGTATGCAAAACGGTCGTACGATATTAACATAATAGCCTTTTTGTTAATCTAATTACATATTAAATTTGTTACATAATTATTATGCAACAATTAAATTTTATTTAAATGTACAACTTGTATTTTGAATTTTTTTAATTTTTGTGGTTAGTAGCCATGTAAAAGAAAAAAAATTAAAATTGAGCAATTAAATTCAACTATGATGTAGACAAAAATGAAAGTATAAACGTTTTAATGACCCAACCACACAACCGATCTTTATGGAAATTTGTTTATAAGTTGACAGGGCAACAGTGGTACGGAATAGGATGTATAATACACACACACACGCACACATACACACATACACACAACTAGACACCTTCTCACACTTTTGTAATTTGGAATGTTGAGAACGTATAAGTACAAGTAGCAGCAGCTTCTAAGCATACAACCTATTTTATGATTTTTAGCACGATTGAAGACTGTTTCCCAAGATACAGGCCATGGCCTAGTTTGGGAATCAGAATTTGTACCAACAGTAATATAACCATGTAAACGATGTACCCGTAAACAATGTATGTATAGTGTTGTAATTTTAGAACCAAATAAACATTTTTATTTTATTTTATTTTTTATAACTGACGTCTAAATTAATAATCCGGCTATCGGAGAATAGTCTAATGTTGACTGCACGAATGGCCTAGTGGTTTAAGCGATCACCACGCCGCTCTCTACTGCGCTGAATATTGCGGGTTCAAACCTCACATGGGGCAACACTTTGTGTGATCCACAAATTGTTGTTCTGAGTCTGGATGTTCTTTGTATCAGTTTCTTGTATGTTTGTAAAGTCCCTCGTGACACAGTATTTATTCCTAGTGCGGACGTTGTCTTTTTAAACAAAAAAAAATATATCTTTTACTTACCAGTCTTTAGGAATATATGTATTTTTCCTATTATTTGAATAATGTGTATATTAACTTTATTTTAATAAACTTTAGCAGTTGTGACACTTTTAAAGATTTCCATTCTACAAATGCTATGACAAAACAAATTAATATTGGAAATATAGGTACTGTGAGTATTAAATCATTCGGTTAGAAACTAAACAAAAACAGTCAAATAACTGTGTACATTTTTTTATAATCATTATCATTTGTACTAGATCCTACATAGGACTTTGGTTGTTTAAAGAACTATATGACAAAAGTTTAAAAAAAGTTGTGATTTGAAAAATTGAGACATTCTACAACGTTTCATTTCAAAAAGAACAAGAAACAATTTCATTTCGTCTGAAACGCGTTAGAAATCACCACGGCAAAAGTTTTGCTAAACAGCTTGACGCTTTGGTGACCTCATTTGCAAAACTTGTTGAAAAATTTAAATATTCTAGAACGCTTCGATTGTACCTACCCTACAGTAATATATCTAGATTCTATACCTATAAGGATATAAAATATTTTCAATACTAGTTTGTCGTTTTCCTGTTCCTTCTATATACTCGTATTTTATTAAATAATCATAAATGTTAATTATATTACGACACTAATCTTCCTAACTTTAAAATTCTTTTTTGTTTTAAATAAAATAATTATGAAGTTGGGAGTACACTTTGTATGATTACTCTTTTTTTTTTTTTTTTTTAACGTGTGGAAACCCCCTCGGGCCATCACCCCACCGGGGTTTACGGCGGGGTGGTGTGTTGGAATCGGAACGACTAAAACCATACGGTGTGCCACTCTGCGCCTGAGATAGGAGGGATCCGGGAACCGCTGCTATTACGACATCCAGATCCCTCCTAGCGCCTGCCCGAAACTGCGGGCACCATCTATGGGTAAACTCTCTATTTTAGGCGACGTACGGCACACGCGGACGTCGCCTCCTCGCGGCTGGCCATTATAGCGGGTGGAGGGGAAAACCCGTCCCGTCCACCCGCGGCCACACTCAAGGCGGCATGAGGCGCTGGTATGCGCGCCTCCGCCGCCCGGTTCGCCGGCGGCGAATTGGGTCCGAGTGGATATCGTCCTCCCGGGCCTTCTCCGCCGCCTCCTTCCGCGAAATTACGTCTTCGCAGAAGGTTGCGACCGCGGTAAAACAACTGTCGCTACCGGCCATGGAGCGTATGACGGCCGGTAGCGAGAGATCTCCTCCAATAACTGCAGTGAGGACCCCACGCTGCGCCGCCCAGGCGGAACAAACCCCTAGCGTGTGCTGAGCCGAGTCCTCACTGCAGTCGCAGTGGTAACAGGCGGGACTCAATTCTCTCCTGGCGACCGAGTGCAGATACTTCCCGAAGCAACCATGCCCGGAAAGGACCTGCGTCAGTCGGAAGGAAAGGGTCCCGTGCTGCCGCCCTGCCCACTCGGCGATGACCGGCTGGAGAGCCTCCACGAGGGCGAAGCCAGCACGTGGAGTCTCCAACCGGAACGACCAACGAGCCATCGTGGCTCGACGAGCGGCCTCACGCCACTCGCGTATCTCCTCGGGCGGGGGCCGTATGCCGCTACCCGCCCGGAAGTCAGCCGTCCGCCAATAAACTTCGGCGAGCACTTCCGCCTCCAAATCCCACGGGGGAGTTCCGGCCAAGGCGCACGCCGCCTCCGTCGATACGGTGCGGTAGCCGCGTATGGCTCTAACCGCCAATATCCTCTGAGGGCGCCAGAGGCGAGCCCTATTCTGGGCGGTCAGAGCCGCCGCCCACACCGGTGCACCATATAGCGCCATTGACCGAACAACCCCCGTGTATAGCCGTCTCGTCGCGACGCTGGCTCCACCCAAATTGGGCAAAAGTCGCCCATTGTATGATTACTCTATCCTAAGCTCGAGCAAGGCCGTGACTACAGGCGCGAGAAAATCTGTGGAGAACGACTAGTACGTTGAGTATTACTTATGTTGAAATTAAAACAACCAAATATTTGATAACCTTAAAATAGCATTAAAAATTTTTAAACGTTCGATAGTGAAGGTCAAATATTTCAAAACATTGCATGACAATGTTTAACTGTGAATTCGACATTGAAATAACTGTGTGTGAAACGCAAATATACTATGTCGTGGTCGTGAAATTGGGGATTTTATAAGAAACTTATCAATTAAAATCATATCCAACAGCGAGCTGTTGAAGGCTCTTGAATGCATATTTGTATGTACGTAAGTGTTGTAGGTGTTTAGTTTGTAGATACCGTTAAACGTCGGAACATAGACTTGTTTACCACTGTCGTAAATAAATAATCTTCTTAGTATATACTAAGATATATATATCTATATATCTTCTCTTAGATCTTAGTGTCGAAGTAATGTACATGTGGTTATCGAAATACATTTCTGTATGTTTCTTTCTTCCACCAGTAAAAGCGAAATATTTGCAGAAAAAAAATCCACAAGAACCTATATTTTTTAAAACTTTATGTCTATGTCTATGTCTTACTAAAATATTTATGTCAAACTTGCAATATATAACGTGTCTAAAGCTACCCCTGTACACTGGACGAAGGACCAAATTTTAAGTAATAAATATTTAAAGCATTGAAGATAAAATGATTTATTTACACAACGAACACCATCACATATACAAACTACGAAAGGTTATGATCGAAAACCAATAACTTTCTTTTTTTAATAGGAATATAATCTATTCTTTCAGATATTTTTACACATATATTATATTGATACAGCTGTACAGAAAACCGGTGTTGAGCAATTATTTCGTTGCTTTTCAAAGAGTGAGCGTGGTTACGGGAGCCCAAACCCCCCTCTATACGCTATTGCAGAGGGAGGGGCGCAAAGTCAGACACTTGTGATAATATTATTTATCAGCGTTCTATTTTCATACAAAAGGGTCGGAACACAAGTCATACCTACGCACCTCGAGTTCAGTAAACACTCGGTACACATTTAGTCGCTACTCAATATAGCAAAAAGCAATTATGGGCGTGTCATTGGTTGTGGTGTTTTTGGTTGCGTGAATTCTTTAATAACACGCCCAGAGACGACATTTTTTTAAATATATGGATATGGATATAATACTCTTAAAATTTTTGAAGTTGTTATAATTTTTATTAAATCTACTAATTAAAACACACAACATGTATCTTTTTTATTAATCACTACCTATTTACTATCACAAAACTAGAAAGAAACTCAAATAATAAGCAAATAAGATTAAAATACTGTAGACAGGGAGCCCTACCGCGTGTATACGTACCGCGCGGCTGTAGGCTTTAGGTAATAGTCAGTGATACTTACCACGAGGTGATCCTGCTCGCCGCATAAGAATATGCATGTACTTTAAAAACTTTCCAATTGGTTATACCACATTTCTGTGCAAAATACAATAAGTAGTACGTACTAATAGAGATAGAACTCGCTATGTCCCACATGTTGATGCTAATATAATTAGTGCAACTTTTATTTGTTCGAGAGCTACTAAAATCCGTACCGTGTGTGTTCGGCTATGGAAAGAAATCACGCCGTTTGATTTCCATTCACATCAAAAGTTTTTAAGTTTCATATTTATGTATAATAAAACAAAATATGGTTATAATATGTATTTATTACAATTCATGTTCATTTTTAAAATGCTAACTAAATCTTGGCTTGAGAATTGTACTAGATAAGCTACTAAGCAGTCTATGATAAGGAGTTAAAGCCAGGGATCAAAAGAATAAAATTGAGGTTCCAAGGATTTCCTTTATTCACCGCCTGATTCCCCGGTTACTAGTACTCGAGACGGCATGCGGTTTTTGGTCGGTTCGACACAAACACCAGGTGGTATCCGAGGGCATTGCGGTACCTACAAAAAAGGGGCCTAAAGAACATTGCCGTGCCGAATCTTGTAGTAGGTTAGTAATATTATTTGAGCATTAGTACTCAATGTTTAACGATAATCAATAAAAATGATGAAGCTGTTCCGAAATATCAAATTAATTACAACTATTTTTGTAGTTACATCGGCCATTTCATATAAATGCACTTTTAACCTCTGTTTGAGATATGGAAATTATAAATCATTCTAATAATATATAATAATCATAAGTGCATAAGTGTGGCTATCTGTCTGTTACTACTTCATGCTTAAACCACCGACCCCTTCTCATCCCTTTCACCGTTACGGAGGGTAAAATGGATTGAAAGGATTTGGCATAAAGATTTTCAGAAGGTAGTATAACCATTAATAGATGTTAAATGCTTCAAAAATGTCGGCTACAACAGCCTGGTAGTAGAACCACGCCGCTTTCAGCACAAACAGGCCGCCTGCACCGTAGTAGTGGGACCCTCTCACAAAAGAGTAATCTAAAGCGAAAGCATCCATGCTATCGTGTTTCATTGGTGTGAGACTGAAGGATCAATGATGCAGGGTTGATAATTATTGTGGTAAGTGTGTGCGTCTTACCCTACCACAATGACTGTCATGCCCTTTACATTCATGAGCGAAGCGTGATAATACATCTCATTATGCCGACATAATATGGGTTATCATATTGCATTTTCTACATTCGCAATGAGTATGGTGGCCACAACTCTTGAGTTTTATTCATGCTTTTTTCCAGGCAGAGTAGTCACTTTGGCATGCTCTTAAAATTGGTTAAAAAGAACTTTGATTCTTGAAGAAGGAAATAAGCATTTTTTTTCTGGGATATACACGTGGGTGAAACCGCAGACAAAAATTAGTTAACTATATAAAAGACATGTCATTTATATTCTTCTATTAAATATCGCTGAATCTATGATTAAGTACGTAATTATGTGATTAATTTGATTACATTCCATGACCATGTTTATTGCATCGCCTGCGCAGCTAAAACTAGAATGTAATTAGCCCAGTTTACAATCACGGATGAACTGAGAAGTTATATAAATTATTACTTTGAAGCAAACAGTACCGAGTGGCCGTAGATATCTATACATGTAAATATAATATATAAAACAAAGACAGGTTTATTCGTAACTCAAGAACGGCAGGACTCATTTTCATGATGTTTTACTTTTTGAATTTATATCCACTCCGCATAACAGAATAACTATTAAGATATTTTAAAAACTCAAGAAAAAAGTTATGCAGCAAATTCATTTTATCATATAACGTGTCCTAGTATTTGCTTGTGAGTCTACCCTAGCATAATACATATCGGCTATCACAGTGATTCTTTATACAACTATTTGATATGTCGGATTGAAATAAAACAAAAACTAAGTGTCGTGAAGTTTACCACAATACACAAGAAAAAACGTAATCCAAATCGGTTAAGTCACTTTTGAGATTAGCGGGCATAAACACACAAACATACAGACAAAAATTCTAAAACTATTTTTTTGACTTCTGTTACTTTAATAAAGACCCACTTCCTTAGATTTTTTTTATATCTTTAATGTCCCTACAGACATCAACCTCTTATAACTATCATCATCATCATCATCTCAGCCAAAAGACGCCCACTGCTGGATATAGGCCTCCCCCAAGGTTCTTTACAACAGCCGTGCCGCCCGCATCCACGACCTTCACCAGGTCGTTAGACCACCTTTTGGAGGCCTACCAACGCTGCGTTTATATACTATAATGTATATATAATAGTGTATGGTATATATATAGTGTAATAATATTAAGTGGATTTGCGTACGAGTAGGCTTCAAAAGGTTCAAATTCGACACTTTAACCAACATGATTTAGATATGGTTTCCATCAATTTTTTTCAACCACAGTATCATAGCGAAGCTGAAAATTGGTACGTGTAAGATTGTTTGTTAGCTTTTCACTACCGCTATAACTTCTTTTTCATGGGAAAGAAGATGATGAACCTCGATAAACTTCTTCGCTGTGTTCTTCCATAAGTATCATTCCTAACTTGTATAGATGTATGACATATCCATAGGAGGAAAGAATATGCTAGAATACCGTTACTTATCTCTCATCTGTCTCATTTTCGTGTGGTGACGGATTAAGAATATAGAGTGTTACCCTATGTATCCATGGATGTCGTAAGAGGCATCTGAGCACACTACACAGTACAACATCACTGCAAAGAGAAGGTAAACTTGTGACAAACCCTTTTTTTTAACGTGTGGAAACCCCCTCGGGCCGTCACCCCACCGGGGTTTACGGCGGGGTGGTGTGTCGAAATCGGACCGACTAAAACCACACCGTGTGCCACTCTGCGCCTGACATAGGAGGGATCCGGAAACAGCTGTTATTACGACATCCAGATCAACTTGTAACAAACCCTATTTCAACCCGTCTGGCCAGCGTGGTATAGTAGGCCAAAACCTCTTTTCTAAAGAGAGGCCTATGTAAAGCAGTGGACTGTAAAAGCTGCTGATAATGATGATGGTCTCTCATCTTATGTATCATATATATCTTCACACACCTCACACAGAGCCGTCTGATCCTAAACTAGGTAGTGCCCTTACTATGGTAACCAGACCGCTGATAAACATACTTATATATTTTTTAAATACATACTTATTATAGATAAATTGCACCCAGAGCAGAACAAGTGTTTATGTTTAGCACACAAAGATGTTTCCTGGGCGGGAATCGAACCCACGACCTCTTACCAACAAACAGGCCCGTTAGAATTATTCTAATAACGTTACTATCACTAAAGACTTATAGAATTAGATAGTGAATTTACGCTTATAAACCCAACCATTGCTACCGATGAAGTGCACAACATTGTCTTGCAACCGAGAAAATTGAATTACGTAATCTAATTCTAATTGGTATCGGTCATAACGTTTTTACAATAAGCAAAGCCGTGATTCTGCAATAAATATTGCCCGATTTCACTATGGTATGGTGAAAACTAAAATGGTACTTCCCACGGCGATGGAGGTGCTTGGGAACTGAAATAATTGAAGCACACCATTGTGCGTCTCACGTTAGACAGATGTTATGTAAGAAAGTTAACGAAATATTATGATCCATACATGATAACACAAAACTAAGTTCAAAGTGTCGCGTGAGAACTGAATCTTGTAACATATAAAGTTTGACCAAGACAGGCTCTAGGAAATTTTTTAAAGTGTAAACTGTATGTCAATAAAATTTTGTTTCGTCTAACGTGACATCATCACGTTACAGCTAATGCTGGATGTACTGCAAGAATATCTTTTATGGCATTTAATTGTGAGATTGAGAGTTAGTCGAAACTGAGTTGAGACCAAACTTTTATGACGTGAATTGGTCTTCAGACCCCGTATCAACGTGTTTTTAGACTAAAACGAACTGCGTGCCTCAATAACATCCGAAGGTATATAGAAAAAGAAAGCTGTAATAAAGAAAATGAAAAATATACAGGTTAAAATCGCGTTTGAGTGTAACTTGAGAAGGGTGAAAGTTAGTGATTTCCAAAGTTTGGTGACAAAATTTGTGTAAAGGAAATCAGTTAAATAGTGCGGCCGGACGAACTTTGAATATATTATATAAAAAGTTAAGTTTAATATATTAACATTAGGCCGACATAGCGTCTAACGGGGCATGGTGTCGATTTGAAGGGGAACCTGAAATCGTATGGTCTGGGCCCAAGAGTAGAGTACCAGAGGGCGGTTTTTAGTGGGAACATCACATACTCCTGACTCCTGCGCCTCAAGGAGCAGGAGATCCGAAGGGATTTTCCGCCTCGTCAACAAAACAAAAAAAAAGGCTGCCATAGCGTGGGTCGCCTACTGCATTGTCTTCATTCATAATGAGTATGACAGCCACCACTCGTGGATTCTATTCAAGCTTTCCATCAGGTAGAATAGAGTCACTTTGGTAGGCTTCTATAAAAAAAAACAAGTGTGGAATATATGAGCACAAACATGGGTTATATTAGCACAACATACTATATTTTTATTTATTACGTAAAATGTAGCCTCTGTGAGGTGCATCTTACAAGATTTATATATACACTGTGATTCACTGCTAAAGAATGCCCCAGGCATTAAGTCTGCATATATACAAAAGTACAGTTTGAAATCAATAAATAAATGTGGATAGAACTAACGTATATAGTCCACACGAGTTTATCGACCAAATGAATAACGCGGCCTTCCACGGCTTCCTGTTACGGACCTACTTCAGTCCCTTTATAACATAATAAATGCAAAAGTAACTCTATCTGTCTGTGACGCTTTCACGTCTAAACTGCTAAACTGATATTAGAAAATTTGTCAATCGGATACTTTGATAGTTAAGGAAGGATGTATAGAATTTGCACAGATATAACTAACATACACGTGGGCGAAACCACGAACAAAAGCTATTAGGTAATAAAATAACACATATTAGTCAGATAGTCATACAGCCAATGTACACATAATATTAGCGTAAAATTTATGCAATATCTAACCTCCACATACTCTTTGTTTGTTGTTATACACATTAAATTGTTAAATATTATGACCCATAAAACAATTAGCTGATATATGTTACTATTAGATAACAGAAACCACAAATTAAAGACACGATGTCTCGGTGACAAGGCACGTTGGTAAATGACGTGGATGATTATGAGAAAAACAGAACCGGTGGTTAACGAAACAATAGTAGTAGATAAATAATGTATAATGTACCGTATCCTAACTGCCTCGTTGGTTAGCGTATACAAATGCCGGTCAAGACGTCTTGATTTCGATTCCCGGGTTGGGTAAATAAATCTTTAGTTTTTCTTACAAGAAATTCTTAATAACAGCCCGGAATGTGGAAGTTAAACAGCAGAGAGCATTTTAATCCGTTGGTTTGGTCGCAGTTGTAATGACCATGTATATCAATCGTTATTGGGAAGCAAATGTCCAATGCCCAGTCCTTCGTGTAAAGCAAAAGCAGTTGGACTAGCAACCGACCCCAAATAATCTTGGGAATAATAAAGGTTAACAAGATTATGACCCTAAACTAACAAGGGGTTTAAAATTTTATGTGATAAGAGAACAAACAAATATATAGGTAACCTGACGGTAAGTAACTCCCGCCACTCATGGAAGTTCGCCGCCACTCACTCATGTAATTTAAGCGGTACCGTTTGACGTTTTATGCTTTTCGACATGAAACAACTTTGTGTACGCGCAACTCACACAATAGCAACAACCTTTTCCGTAAAACCTTAGAATTACGAAGTTTATTTTTATTTGACCGCAAAATATATGATTGTTTATAACTAAATTGAAACGTACATTTTAAAACAACAAAAAAACCATACTTGCACAATATATGTTTTTTTTTCAGATGTCATTTCAAAGTCACTTATTTATAGGACCATTATCATTTTGTTGTGATTTTTGAAATTCGCTTTTATGTTTATTTAAAATATATGAGTGATCGAACTTATTCATAACTAGTTGTTTTGAATCTAAGCGTTTTTAAGTATTCCATAATAGAATCCAACTGTCAATGAAAACGCTCAATGAAAATGAGCTTTTTCCTTTTTTAACTGCTTATTGACCGTTGAGGCTTTTATTGAAAAGAAATTCTCTTTGTTTAATTTAACAATATTTAATATCTATCTACTCTATTATGTCCTACAAGTCTAGTACATAAATCTGTAAAAACTAAATCGATTTATAAATATAAGACAATGATATCGAGAATCGAATATTGTAGTAATTGATTTCTTTGACACTCTCCCTATTCTTCAATCTGTCAGAACTGTCATACGGTACCGCTAAGACTAGATTGACTATAGTTACCGTCCAGATCAAGTTTCACAAATGCTTTGCATAGAAATAAGCTCTGAATCCCCCCTTATAGTGGGGATTTCTGAGGTAACCTCTATCATATGTTGGAAAGCAACGAAAAAAATTACTAAACACCGATTTTTCTGCAAGCTGTGACACCATTTAATTTGCGCAAAAGCATGGGTCTCCAACGACCGTTCGTTCAATTTTTAATAATACTGAAGGTGAATCTAAGGTTGGTGAAACTTAGATGTCAAACTTTGGGTACACTTTCACTGAAATGATCGTGATGCTTGTAGTTTTTTATGAAATTTAAATGGCAAATGGACTAAGTGGTCGTTGCTATTAAGAAAAAAATATTATGATGTTTATCTTGTGTGGAAAGTGTATTTGTCGTGCTATAAAAGTAAGAAACTCATTTGTCAAATACTGCTTACTTCCTAAATGCTACTAATGTAGTATTGATGTGGGACAAGTTTTGATTTCAACTTATTACAATTGTAATTTTTTTGTTGTTCGGAATATAAAAATTAAGTAGAATCTCTATGGAACAAATTACTATCGATTACTTAAGTTATTTGGCCAAAGTCTGACATAACCACGTATACGGTAAAATTGCCACACGGACAAAAATAAACAAAAAAGGTGACAATTTTGCCTATGGACCGCAGCAGAATGTGTCGCAACTTGTTTAACTAATCAGTTGCCATTCAAAAATAAATTGAATTTTTTCGTTATGTGGCCGTTGTGTTCTGAGTGCCTAAGTGATAGCCGTAACGGTTTTAATGGTTTTTTTTTTATATTTTTTTGTCTCAATATGACCTCTTTATTATGTTACTGTTTCAGTTTTAAAATGCTTTAGTACAAGGTTATTAACGCATTGAGACAATAGACAACAAGAATAATTTTTTTCAAGATGTAATAAAACGGTCTTTTACCGAGTACATAAAGTATCTTTGAATTTTAGAAAGGTTGTGCGAAAATTGTTCAGAAAACGTCTTATCATCAGAATTAAACAGTCTATTGCAAGACATAGATGTACCACGCTGGTCAGACGAATTAGTAAAGGATTCGTTTCAAGTTTTCCTTCTCTTTGCACGACGTCGTCCTCCGTTGTTTCTTTGATCGCCTCTTACAGCACCCTTAGTTAACTAGAGATAGTAACGCGATATATTCTTCATACATTCCTACACGATCATAACAAACTTCTTTTACGTCGATCAAATACAATTAATAGCGGCATCGATTCGATACGACTAATGAAAAACCATGTTTAGATAATTAAACAATATGACTCAGTCTCTAAAAACGAAAGAATCTTCTCTTTTACCGATTGAACTAAATAATCATGATCAGGTAGTAGAGTCACGCTGATTTCAGCACGAACGAGTTCAGTCAAAACTGCCCCAGTCGAGTCGGCTCGACTCGACTGGGGCAGTTTTATCCTCTCACGGAAGAGCAACTTAAAGCAGCATCCATACTGATGTGTTTCTTTGGTGAGTGCGGGACCTGAGGCCCATTGATGCAGGGGTGACAGTTATCGCGGTAACAGTGCAATCCTTACACAGCCACAATGACTGTCATGTCTTTTACGTCGTCAAACGGGGTGTGAAAAGGCATCTCACTAGGCTACCATAGTGTGAGTCACCATATTGCATTGTCTGCATTCGCAATGTGTATGTTCACTACAACTCATGGATTCTATTCCTGCTTTCTATCAGGCAGAGTAGAGTTACTTTGGCAGGCACTTAAATAAAAAAAAAGGTCATCTTTATATTCAACATCACGTTAGTAACATTAGTAAAACATTACCGTTAGGCAATTGTTTCTTTAAAAGTAGACGGCTTGCAACCATATGATCGCAAATCAACGCTTGAGCTACCGTACCCTAATCTCTGTTTTAAGAATTCGAGATGAAAGATTAAAAACACAATAAAGCAGCAATCTTAAGTTGTTGTTAATAGAACTAAGTTCATTGATCAGCGATTCCGCCAATATCGTTCAAAGATTAAATATTGTACAAGTCATTCAAAGTAAACTTTAATCTGATGGTTCGAATGTTTGTGTTGTACATGAAACGGGTGTATCATTAGTATTGAATGCAAAATCTACATGCGTCCATCAATTTTTTCTAATAGTATAGCGTTCGTTAGGCAGTCGATCGCCATTGTTGGTCAATAAAAGAAAATGTAGCGTACATGTTTTTAATATGATGTAGGACCAATACGACTCGGCATATTTCATTTCTAGCGTTCATTTCACGAAGCGGATTCGAACGTTTTACGCAAGATCATGGCAGAACTGGTTATTTTGACCTTTCAGATAAACTATAATACGCAATGACTGTTAAAATTGATATTTTATTGTACATTGAATTCGTTAAATCATTCTTGTGGGTGTTAACTTTGTGTTTCTTAATACTTTTTTATGCTATATTTTTTTCTTTAAGAACACGAACAGCTTCCATGGTATATACAAACTTCAGTAATTAATATTGTATTAACTTTCTTTTAATATCAATTTTACTTAATACGACTATAATGCATTAATATATAAAATATTAATGCATCCCCAAATTTCGAGTAATTATTTTTAGTCACCATTCATACCAGCACTGTATGGACGATTCAAAGTCAATGAAACCCTCCATACACTATAAAAACCCTCGTCATCCTCAAAAATTCTTCTAAAATACAATATGTACCTTTTGAAAATCAAAGAAAGGAATTAACTTACATTTTCATTCCACTTTTAACATAAAAGTACACAAATTTGTGGGATTTGATAACAGAAAGTATGTATTTATGTATTTTATTAAAAAGGCTATACAATCTTTAACTAAAATCTAAAAATCGTTTCAAAATTACACCAACTAACTTTCTACACTAAAAATATCATTCGTCATCTTTTTGTAAAACTAATGTTCGGCTATTTCAACTTAAAAAAAAAAGGTGAAACGTATTATCAAAAAAAACTTTTGTACATAATACATACGAATAATAATCAAACTGTTACAATTGTTCGTGAAATAAGAAAACATGAAAGTGATTTTACGAATCGAACTATCAAAATCACTAATTAACCGTAACCTGGATTTTATTCGTACCACAAACAACACTCAAGGGTCCGTTACTAAACTTATAATGTACGCTTAGTCTTCTCATTACTCTGCTATTGTCCGCGCTGTCTGTTATGTAAAGCTCGTTAAAAGTATTTAAAGTCCGCGTGCTCTTGTCAAACTAACAAAGAAAAGCGTACTTAAGTCCAATGTTTGTTTTTCAAGCATGTTACTTTTAAACAAATGAAAATAATAATATTCCATTCATGCATTTGTCTTACTTTTTACGAATATATCTAATGCGAAAGTTTGGATAGGTGAGAACGAAATAGACTGGAAGCCACCGTTTTGGAATGAAAACTATATGCTCTCGAACTAAACGGTTCGGCTCTTCCTTCCTGTGCCGAGTAGTCAAAATCTGGAACTCATTATCAGCGCATGTGTTTCTCTTCCACTATGATCCAGGATCTTTTAAGCGGGATGTGGAAAGGTATCTCACTAGGTCGCCAAGATGGTCACCACTCTTGGAATCTCACTGTCACTATTCATGCTTTTCATCAGGCAGAATAGAATCATTTGGAAGCTATAAAAAAAACTTAAAACTCACTCACATTAGTCAAATCGCAGTCTGGTATCTGACCTTTTGCGAAAGATTTATAAACGGGCAATGTGCACCATAGATACCCATAGCAGGACATTAAATGCTCTTATACGCCATTTTGTATGTTATTATTGGCAATAATCAGTAAAGCTCTTTTATAAGACGAATTTTTTTTCTAGCGTTACAGGTTTTTATTGATATTTTTCCATTTTTTTCATTAATGTAAGTATATACAAAAACAATAGAAAATCTCTGTTTCTTTCCATAGTGAAACTTCTATATAGTGAAATTGAGGACATGAGAATTGTCTATAACGAAATAATTGGGCACGCTAGACTAAGTCATATAATACAATTTAATATCATATTGTATGTAGTTAGTGCGGAAAAAAAGAGAAAATAATAACCTATCCATTTATTTTCGCTTCGTGAAAACCGTAATTTGTTTTTTAATATTTCGAAAATCAGGCACACAACATCATCTAGTTTCGAGCCAAGCAGATACTTTGAAACTTAGATTGACTGATTGAAGACATACATATACACCTTTTTTTTTGTAAATACAGACATATTATACATAGAAAACACTAAAAACAATTGAGAAATTGAACCCTAGACTTCAGTATACCAGTCGCGTATGCTACCTCTAGGCCACCGAGGCAGTCGTTTGTTAATGTGTTGTGGTTGAATATTCAAACGAAAAGAGATGAATAACTTATGATAGTATAGCAACCTAATGACGTATGAATATAATTCAATAGTCTTAATTGAACAAAGCGATAGTGAGTCGTTATGCATTTACAATAAATACATACAAACATTGCCATGTGCGATTGCCGAGTCATTCAATTTATTAAGGACAAAAAAAAGTCTAGTATTCACAGTCACTAGAAAATGATTTATTTAACATAATGAAGTGACAATTAGATCTCACAACTTGAAGAACTCTGTTGCAACTTTCGATACTTGAGTTTTTGTAGAAACATCTTTTATATTAAAGAAAATATTGTTAGTCTGACCATATCTATCGGTTACCTACTTATCAGTTTAGGTTAAGTGCCAAAAAACTGTTACTTTAGCAGTCTGCTAGAGTTATATGTTATAGAGTTTCATATGTAGTTTGCATGCCCAGGAAATGGGACCAAAATTGTGGTTGGTATTGTATATCTTAGCTATAAAAGGTACATACTGACAGTTTCAAAATTTAAGCTCTGACAAAAGCACTTTCGTTAAAATTAATGATTGAATTTGTTCTACACATTGTAGATCGACTTTTGTTCATTTGTTCTACACATAGTTCTTGAAGTGAAATGCCAGTGACTGAATAATGTATACACCGGAGGAAGAACGCAACAGAACTTGGGGTATAAAATTAAGAGTTAAAGGAGAGCTTAAGGAACACTAGGTGTCACTGGTGTGACGATTACCATGTAAACAGTTATTCTTACTGGGACGGCCATGAGTTAAATTTATGTCGCTATTTTTTTTTCGTCCCGTGGATGTCGTAAGAGACGACAAAGGGAACAAACTATTCAGGAAATTATCACTGCGAAGAGAAGTAAAATTTGAAATAAACCCCGTTTCAACCCGTCCGACCAGCGTGGTATTGTAGACCAAAATCTCCTTGCTAAGGAAAGGTCAGGTCCAGCACTGTTAAAGGCTGATGAAATTTTCTAAAATACTTACCATATGTAAAGAATTGACCGCCAAAATTACGCGTCTGTAACCCCGATTGTATAAGATTTGCGTTGCTATACAAAAATCATTGTTCTAGGAACTATTCCTCTTAACACAACAAGAAGAAATTGTGTACAATCTTTTATGATTTCGTATTATACGTTTCCAATACATTTAATTTAATAAAAAAATATATTCAAAGATCGAGTTTATATTTCTTTAGCCCACATTAAGAGTCGCTTATACTGTTGAAGTGTCTTCGTCTGACAGTTCAATATGCCTAATGGTTCGTGATTTAAAATTTCTCTTAAATATAACTGTGTCATTGTAGATAATTGGTGTTCTATGCTAGGTATTGCACTGAAATGTCTGATTAAACATACATATGTCTATATGTGGGCGTTGAATATTTACACAATGGTTTTTGTGGGTTGATATGCCTTTAGATCGTATTTTGATTGAAAAATAGTTAAGACACGTTTTTTTTGTTTATTAGTGGTCTGCCAAAGTGACTCTGCTCTGCCTTACGGTAAACATGAATAGTATCGAAGAAGTTACCATACTAGTTGCCAATGCAGACAGTGCAGTATGGTGACCTACAATGCAGTATGGTGACCCAAAGTGATTTAAAATGCTGTACTTGATTTCATTGAGGCTTTAAATGTCTATACTGTCTGTCTATACATTTAGCGCTAATGGCTTTCAACAATTATACGAGAAAACAATGTCGTAGTTTCATTTAATTAATATAAATTAATCCACTTCCAATGAAATTTTTACTAGGTATGTGTAAATAAATAGAATTTGTTTTAATATTCGTCAAATATTTGTTTATTGTAAGTTTAATCTTACATGAGTATTTGAAACATTTGACAATCGGTAATCAAAACAGGAATTAAATGGGTGCGCATTTTTAAATAATCTCTCATACTTGCCCTTTTTCAGTAGACAAGTATGTAATCATCATCAACAACCTTTAACAGTCCACTGCTGGACATAAGCCTCTCCTTAGCTAGGAGGTTTTGGTCTATTACACCACACTGGCCTGACGCGTTGGTATAGGATTTATTTCAAGTACTAGGCGGCGGACGCGCGTTTGCCAGCATCTCATGCCGCCCTGAGTGTGGCCGCGGGTGGACGGGACGGCTTTTCCTCTCCACCCACTACAGTGACCAGCCGCGAGGAGGCAACGTTCACGTGTGCCGCACGTCTCCCAAATGGAGAGATTAAAACAAATGATTTGTTTCAAATTTACCTTCTTCTTGCAGAGATGTTGTCTTGCATATTTTATTCCCTTAGTTGCCTCTTGCAACGCCCATGGGAAGAGTAGGGATGGTCACACTCTATATTCTTAATCTGTCACAATACGGACAGATGAGTATGTATTGAAAATTAAAATAACCTATAAAACATCACTCTATGACCCTTACAAACGCAGCAGTAACCATAAAGCGCAGGTGAAACTGCGGCAAACTATTGGCGAACAAATGTTGTTCCGTAAACTTTTCAAGTTACTTATCTGAACACTTTTCACTGTGTAGTGGCATTTACTCTTTGAAGTATGCTCTTTCTCCGATTCACTATCAAGTACACTTCAACCACGCTACCTCATATTAGAAAACTTGTGTGTTTACACAGTACGGTACTGTGAGTATCCGAACGGTTTCTTATCTGATCACACATCAAGAGGCCTTGTTTACTCGGCTGTAGAAATTGTCATATGACCTCATAAAACGTACACAACTGTTATTGTTACCTTGATAAATGTTGGTATCCATACACAGACATGTAAGCAATAACACTAACGATATATAATATAGGGCACTTTTTCTTTTATTTTTTTTTTTTAATGGATACAATGTTCAGAGGCCCTGGCATATTTGAGACACTCATAGAGAATGGATCTAAGTCATTAAGAGCTTTACTGTTTTACCTATAATTAGTTGATGCCTTTGGTACCCTTAAGAGAGGGTGGTCTCGAACGATTTGTTGAAAATATGAGGTTTTTTTGTGTAGGTGTTCTGGGCAGACGATATTATTATGAAGGATTTTTAATTAAAAATAATAAATTAGTTATCATATGATTATTTGTAAATGGCAGCGTATGGAATCGTCTAAAAAGTGAAATATAATTTTCTGACCTATAAGGAATCCTTTGATGAAAGAGTAGAGTAGTAGAGTACTTGAAAAACCATTTTTGTGCATTTATTTATTCATATTTGTATGGAAAACTTGCAACTACAAATATCACAGCAGATGACTCATCCGACAGCCAATTACAAGTTTCTACTTCTAATTTTAAACTAATAAAAATTATTGTAAGCAAGTAAGTTACAAACAAAATAATAAAAATTAAAAAAAAACAAAAACACGATACATAAGTGTTAAATTCCATAATGACTGCATAAGCTTAGATATCACATTGTCTACTGGAAAAAATTAAGGCTTAGACGCCTTCTCGTCAAGGACACTCCAATCAAAAAGGGATTAATGTCATGTTTAGAAAATTCATTAAAATTTCTGCTTACACGTACCAAGTACATAGCTATTCTGTCTATAATTTGTTTTAGCTTGAGAAATATAAAGACGGGATTAAAGCGAAGTGACTTAGACGGCACATTAATACATATATTTTCAATCCTGTCAATATAGATGCGTGTTCAAAGTGACTTCTTACACATGTATAGTACAATATCTTTAATGTTTTAACATCCGTGAAGCACTTGAATGTAAGTGAAGTACGAACATTAGTGCACCAGAAGCTCTTTTGATAACATCGTCGACGTGCTCATCAAACAACAAACCACTGTCACGGTAAACACGCAGATCGCAAATTACGTTGCACCTTGAAAGAGAATACAAAGAGAAGGCAAACTTGAAACAAACCCTCTACTAACCCGTCTGGTCAACGTGATATAATATGCCAAAACCACCTTTCTAAATAAAGACCTATGTCCGCTAGTAAAGGCTGTTGATGATGTAAAATATTATTAATCTCATTCTGAAAATAAACGATGCACTTACGAGACCAAAGCACATACTTTCACACAACTCTTCTAACTTTTAGCTAATCTGAGCGTTAAAAGCGTACACTATTTATCGCTAATGTTAATTAAGCGTTTTAAATTCAGAGTACAATAATAATTTGTATGTTAATACGATTCTTAACACTTATAAAAATGCAGAAAGCTAGACTTTCAAAGAATTCATGCTACAACAATATGTTTCAATGATGTTTCAATGTTTCAATTACGAATTTAGGTATTTCGTGAATTGGCTGCATGGAGCTACTCCTTTGTCTACCCTATTTGGAATATTAGAATTAGTGTGTGTATGTAAAAAATCTTAGACGTTTCAACTAAAACCTTTTTCGATTTTTATCACAGAATACATGTTTTAAGCATTTCTCATTTCAACTTTGTCTTAAGTAATTTTTTCGTTGTGCTTCGTAAAATGAGTAAGGTTACTGGGCTACCCCCCTCCGTCCTGATTTTGTTAAGAAGTTACAGTTGTAGATGTCCATGGGCGATGGTAGATACTTACCGTCAACGATACCGATACCATACCGTAAACAAGAACAACTTTAAAAAGTATATGTAACCTGACTACTTAAAAACTTTTGGTAAAATTGATAAAGCTTATGTCACTCGGGCCATTATTATGAATCTATTAGTACCTCATTCATTAAAATCGGTTTAGCAGTTTCGGCGCTGCGGTTTAACATACCAACATAAATAACACCGTAATCAGTAAAAATATGTATTTTATTGGGCTGTTACTCAACAACATTCTATTGCTACATAAATTAGCAGGTTAATAAATAATTAGCTACAATTAATTTTCCCAATATCACGAAAGGTGTTAACGTTCTCATTTACATTATACAGATGCCGATTAATAGTAATGACCCCATGAATAAGGAACAGCTTCTACAGAAACTGTACACAGGTACAACTATATAGTTGTCGCCGTTGTAAAATGGCTGACTTTGTTGTTAATTACTGTTCTAAGTAGTTTAGCTAGAAGACCCACTGTTGGCCTTTCTTGACCCAAACTTTCTAAAACCGGCCTAATGTACTTATATGATACTAGGACTTTAGTGTCCTTATCCATCGTAATTCACCTTAACTTTCTTATTAAAGCTTTTCACTATAAATACTGATATATCGTATTTTGCAATCTAACTTAACGGATATAAGAGAGCTTACGCTTCTAGAAATTGACGAACATATTTGCCATAAGGCATTTTTCTGTATTTATACCAAAGGTCGCTAAATAATTTTATAGTTTTAAACTACTAATACAAGGTTTCGTGGACACTTGCTCGCAAATATCGTATACTACTCACGAGCACAAGATAAAATGATTTAGAAGCTAATAGATCTAGCTTACTTCTGTTAATCTCTGTCTCTCTGTTATCTAAAATCTCCAGCGACACAAGATATATGCTTAATGCGGGTGTTGTCTTTATAAAGAAAAAAAGGAATTGTCCGTCTGATATTCTAAATACTCAGATAAACAAGTTTCTAGCAAATAGTTGACAAGTGAACAATTTAGAAATCTAGTAACAGTCGCAGGCTTTTCCCCGCCTTCCAATTAAACATAACATGACTTTTCAATGCAACTTAGTACGACACTTTGCGAAGAAGCTATAAATTCCTACTATCACCGCTAGTTGTCACGGGACAGCTCGCTAGCAACATTAATCTTTAGTAATTGGCAACATTTCTTATGCAGCTACTGGCTGATCTATGACGTCCGTGGACAAGATTTAAAAAAATCTTGTTCTATTTCAAATACGATATTTCTTATTCCAAATCGTTAATCGACTTCAATTAGTATGTTCTCAATTTGAAAATTCAGTCGATTTGTCGACTGATTATTTTTGTACACCGACAACCGATTTCTATCAGATTTTTTTTTAATTGGATGGTAGTAATTGATGTTGACATTTAAATTAGTAGAAAATATTCCACTAAGGATGGATCATTAGAGTTCAAAAATACAACTTATTATAATTTACTACCATTTAGGTACATTAATGTGATAAATGTAAAAAGTCAATTACTTTCTTATTTAAACGGTCGTTGGTTTTTTTCAGTAAATGTATTTATGCAAAGTATTCACTTTCCTGAAACTGCAAACTTTCATATTTACAACTTTTTGTACATAATCAGTAGTCAAAAAAAACAAAATGAACTTAAGTATTGAAATTAGAACATACTCATTTGTTAATGTTGATTGCTGTAATTTATTTTATATAGGGTGGGCCAAGAATTCGTTTACATTTGAATCTAACATCCCACGTAAACATGTTACGAGAGTTCTTGAAATCGATGCTACTGAAATTTGCTGGCTACAATTAAAAGACATGGTTTCAACAAGATGAAGCCACTTATCACATATCCAATGACTCCCTGCCGGTTTCTGTAAAAACTGATTTCCAGACAAGGCGACGTTCCATGGCCACCCATGAAGTTCAGTTCTATCTTTCTCTTCTCTCTCTCTCTTCTCTCGTTCTATATTCTTTTTATGGGGTTATTTGAAGAATCGTATCTACATCAATAAACCAAATACACTACGTCAACTGAAAGAAAAATCAGCGAAGAGATGTCGGCGATCTCACGGTCTCTTTGCTGACGAGTATTCGAAAATTTCAGTGCTGGCTTAGAAGAGTGCAAACGTCGGAACGGTGGTCATATAGACGATGTAATTTTAAAAAAATCCAATTAATTAGTTTTCTTGTAAATAAACAATTTTTATAATATATCAAATGGTTTTTATACGATCTTTTTAAATGTTAACAAATTAGTGGCCCACCTTATAGGTACTAACTGCGACCTGCAGTGTTACCTGTGGTTATTGTTGCATTTTGCAATCTTCAATACTACTTGTTTTTTAAAACCCTGCCTAAGTGACTCTACTGTGCTTAAATCCAAGAGTTATGGTCATCATACTCACTGCGAAGGCAGACAATGCAGTATAATAGCCCATGCTACAGCTATTTTCAGAACAAATCTATCTCTGTGCTAAACAAATATCTGCACTAAATTTTACCTATACAATGATCGTAAGATTTCTTACGTATTTCTGTGAGACAAAAATAAATACATTGACTTAATAAATCAAATAAAGCCTTCAATGCACACATAAATAATAGACGTACTTAAGACTGCCAAATTTCTGTGTTAGTAGAAAGTAGATACGAGTATTGTGTAAATAGAACTTGTTGTTTCACAAATAAACTGAATGAGTGTGTCCCCAAGTCCCACCAGTTAGTAATTTAACTGATGGAGATGTGGCTTCATGCATATTCAATGAAGTTTACATAGACATAATACAAATATGTGTATTTCTACGAATGTTTTCTCGGCCGTTGCTGACTTGAGATTTCAATATTGTACTTATAATCCGCCTCGTCTAGCGGTTAGCATATGCGACTGCCAATCTAGAGTTCGTAGGTTTAATTCCCGGATCGGGCCAAAAAATGTTATTGAGTTATTCTGATTATCGAAACACTTAATGGCAGCCCGGAGTTTGGAAGTTGGAGTTTTAACGCCTGTACCTCGGAGAGCAAGTAAAAACGTTGGTCGTGTGCCTGATCTCGACCCCGGTTGTGTCGGACTGTGAGAGTCCTATCGGATTGTGAGAGTGAGGGCACAGAGATTGCACCTGTGTTTGCGCAAATACTTGTGCGCTATAATATCTCATACATAGTTGACTGTTCTATAATGAGACTGACCACTGTAGCCACAATCGGCTAGGAGAACATAATCGTAATTGTACTTGTTCTAACAAGTTGTTACTTCAAATATGAAGGTGTTGAAATCATGTGAATCTATAAGAGTAATCAAAACACCTAAAAGTGATTAGGATAAAAGACAGATCTAAAAATGAGAACGAACTTGTGTTTGCAATGTGAGAATATAGTACCATAAAATATTTATTGTAACTATTTGTAGGTTTTTCCTTAATTGTACGGAACGACTAACCTTTAAAAAATGATGTCCCAAATTGGTTACAGTACACCTACCAAGTTATCTACGCTATGTTAGATAAAATCATTTCATTACTCCCAAATTTTTCGACTTGGGTCAATACAAAAAGCGTAAAATTCATAAAAGAAAATATCAACGAACTCATGTTGTGGGAAAATCAGTATATGATAATTTATTTAAACGGCCGTATCTTTATGTTAAAATTATACGTTGTTTGAAACCCGCACGTAAATATGTATGTATAAATGAATAGACTTGAAACCGATGATAACTAATCACTTATTGTAGTTACGTCATTGGAACAGCGTTAACCGCGGGTTTAAAAGACGCGAAGTTATAACGTACTTCGCGTCTTTTACACTCAGTGCCAACGACTTCAAACAAGTATTTTATGTTAATATTACCGACTTCAATGTGCCTATATTATGGCTAATTGTAATAAACTCATTACATAAGCGTAACGTAACGTAGACATTTTTTTAATTCGTAAATTCTACGTCCACTCACTGTAATACTAGGAAGAGTTTATTTCTTGAAATTTTGATCCGAGGCCGCCATTATGTGGGTCACATTGTCTGCATTCGCAATGAGTACGGCTACCAACACTCTTGTATTCTATTCATGCTGTCCATCGGGCAGAGTAGAGCCACTTTTATAGACACAGAATTAAAAAAAAATCCAGAAATATTCCGAATTGGTTTATAGATAACGGACTTTTATCTTCTAACAAACATTTCAGAAAATACCTCCGTATAAAAAACCTTCTATTAGAAGTCAGTAAATCTGTGTTCTTATTGACCCAAATTAAAATGCATTAGCATAGCAAGCGTTCGTCGCCAGTCGTGTGAAGTTATCGTACGCTTATTGTAAAATTCCTTTTTATTGAAGTGTCAAAATGCACAGATACTAACCAGTCATAATATAAAGCAATAAAATAGTTTATATACTTATTATATTTGGATGTTTATCGCCATCATTGTAGCGATATATTCATAAAAATATTTCTTATTGGGAAATTATTTTACACTTATTAAAATTAATATCACACCACCATTCTTCATGAAATCTTGACATTTTATCAATTTATTTTATAAACTTAATTTAATCCAATTCTACTGTAAAAGCTTCTCGATTTTGCATTTTACGAAGTCTATATTCGATTGATGTACTCTTAGCCGATATCACCCACGGCGGCCAGTTTCAACAGATAATAGCCAACGACCGAGGAGATAATATAGTGCGCAACTATGTGTGCAAACACAGATACACTTTCTGTTCCCTCACTCTTATAATCCGATGGGGCGGTTATCGAACACGACCGAGGACAGATCAGGCGTAAGACCGACAGTTTTACGTGTTGGCCAAAGTATGGAGTTAAGACTCTAAGTTCCTAATTCCGTGCTCTTCTTAATCATTTTAATAATCATGAAAACTCAGTAACACTTTTTGGCCCAACCTGATCGACCCGACCCGAAACCTCTTGATCGGCAGTGTTATATACTGTCCGCTAGAGTAACGTTACTGTACTTACAGTCTTTGCTAGATTATAGCTACAGTACTGAGTTCTGACTACCATATTATTAAATATTATTAAATATATACCACAAGGACCTTCAGACTCGTTTGATGACCCCCGAAATTACGTAGTGAACACGCAAGAGCATTTAATTCAATGGAGATGCGTGATATATACAGTTGCATGACAAGGCTGGTCGATGTTGATTTAGTTAATTTGTGGTAGGCTTAACATAGTCCGCTTGTTATATTGTATACAACATAACATTAAAATTTGACTACACGGATGTAATAGTAGTTAACACTCACTTTGCCACTTCTTGCTGCGCTGTGTCTGGTGAGTTGGATATCCATGAGGCAACGCTGTGTGACTCTTCGATTGTTATTTTGTGTTTGTATTTATGTGAAGTTAACCGCTGCATTCGACATAATCCTAATACGAGAGCAAAGAGGGTTTATTTGAAATAAAAATATTTAACAAATCTAATAATAAACTGTTCCTTATGGTTATAATGAGCTGATAACTGGTTTCGAGGTTAGTTACAAGACTAGGTTAGTCTTGCAATTAGATAAAAACTTGCCAAAAATGAAACAAGTTGCAATCTCTTAATCAGATTTTCAGAACAAGTTTATCAAAATAACTGTTCGTGGAAAAGTGGTTAATGTTCCGCGAATTATTTCTACTTTTCTTAAAGACAAAGTCGTCTGATTCATCATACATTCCTAATATGTTGGTTTTAATGTAGGCTTTTAATTTTAGGATATATTTAGTAACTTTATGTTGGTTTTGAGTATTTCCACGACCTACCCAAATATCCTGCTGGCGGCATCGTGCTTCCGAACGTTAATCTTGACTAATGACGGTTTGGGTTCGCAATGACTGAGGCTTATACGCCGTCTATGTGAACTGGCCGACTCAAAATTATGATCACTTCTTCAAAAGGCCAACCCAGCCCCTGCACTGAACTCACATAGTTATATTTTTTATTTAACATTGTTCACTCACTTAAAATAAAAGACACAAACTTGTAAAAATATCGGCAAAATTTCAGTATCTTACAGAAATAAATATCATTTATACTCATAAGGTCCTTTTTTACTCCTAGTACTCCTTGAAATATTGAATGCGGACGGCGTGGGACTGCCTATTGTGGAGAACATTGGGGGAGGTATATGTGTAGGATCTGGATGTCGTAATAGCAGCGGTTCCCGGATCCCTCCTATCTCAAGCGCAGAGTGGCACACCGTGTGATTTTAGTCGGTCCGATTCAGACACCCCACCCCGCCATGAACCCAGGGGGGGTGACGGTCCGAGGGGTTTTCCACACGTTAAAAAAAAAAGGTATATGTCCAGCATCGACGTCTTTTTGTTGAGATCATGATTACGATGGTTCCTTGAAATGATAAATATAAACAGTGAAAGGGTTTTATTTATTTGTTCTGTTATATATATATATATATTTCCTTCGTACGCGTTTTGTCTATTAAATCTTTTGTTTTTAGTCGCATACTTTCTTTCTTAAACCTTTACTGTGCTGTTAATAGTAACTGTAACCCAAACTTAACACTCTTCCTTGCGTTGCATATACTTGACTAAACCGAGTACATTTTCCCATACTGTAAGTATCACATACCTAGAACAAGGTCACCATTCCATCTAATTAGATGACAGTAATGATACATTAAAAGTGTTTATCGTCGTATTAAAACTAACGTCTGATTAGGTTAAAGTATTATAAAAATAGAAAAATGACGGTTTTAAAGGAAGTAATTAGCAAGAAATAAATGTAGCGACGAAAGGGCGACGATGTCTAATAATTTATGATTCATACTTATATTATAAACCTCAAGAGTTTGTTTGTATGATTGAACGCAATAATCTCAGGGACTCCTGGTTCTAATTGAAAGATTGAAAAGCTACCGCTTAGAGGTCTCGGTTCCAGGCCCCTCTCCCTGCACAATAAACCTACTTACGTCGGACCACCGTATGGTTTTTGTTAGATTGATTTTGGCAAACGAATCTACTGTCGACTACGGATATTTTCACATACAAAAAAATGGTAGAAAACTTTTTTTTGGAATTGGTAGTAACTTAAAAAAATTACAATTTTAACCATATATTATTACTTGAATGTGCGTGACACTCGTTTTCACGTCGTGTTCTTCCCACGATTTCTTTTTCAACTTTATCTTAAACTCGATCTATAATAGTAAAGGGGAACGTAGACAATTTTAATTGCACATATTTTAAATTACTTCCTTTGATGCTGTTATATATTAATTAAGCAAAAAATTACAGGTCCTAATTAATTCTTCGATGAAATTAATTAGAAAATTAATTATTTGATTATTTGTTGAAAAAATATAGTAAAATATAGGCCAGCCTTGATCGTAGTACAGTATACGGTAACACAGAAGTCAGAAGTTGAATATTTTTTTCTTGCTTAATAATAACCTTATTGGCAGACCCTCATTGCCTTGTTGCTTACACAATCCTTCGACATTTTGATAAGTGTGATACTGAAGGTTTATGGTTTAGGAGCTTTTTAATATGTAGTTTATGACACTGAAATCACCTTTATTTAATTGTAATTAAAATGTAAACTTTACGTACAATTTTTTACAAGGTTTTAATATTCCATCATCATCTTCTTCTACAGCCTTTATTAGTCCACTGCTGGACATACGCCTCTCCTTAGCAAGGAGGCTTTAGCCTACTATATCACACTGGCCAGACAGGTTGGTATAATATTTTCCAAGTTTTCTTTCTCTTTATAGTGATGTTGTCCTGTGTAGTTTGTTTCCTTAGTCACCTTACGACAACCAGGACATGAGTGGAGGGTATCAGTGTTCTTAATCTGACACCACACGGACACAGGTGTGCATGGTTAACGGTGCACTTACCATCAAACAACTGGTCTGTTCGTTTATCCGCATGACGTTAATAGTTCTCAACTTCCTGCGTTAGACACTGCAATTCTAAGTTTCCATGAAGTTAATAACTAGTCTGAATAAAACGTGGATGAAATTAGAATTTGAGAGAATAATCCTGCCTTGACTATGTAGTCCATACTTTCTCGAGGTTTATTTGAACGCTTCACAGAGGCTAAGCGTCTTTGCATATCATAACAATAAATCTAGCGGCTGCGCATTCCTTCTTACTGCTTGCAAAATTTTAAGATCATTAAGAAACTTGATAATTTGTTATTTCGAAACATAACTTCCACACATTTTATGCTGCGATGAATATTACAGACATACGTGAAATCGACACAAAGTACGCTCAGACTTAGAACAACAATTTCTGAATCTCACGAAGTGTTTTTCCGCGTGGAGAATGAACTCACAACACTTAGCGTAGTAGGAAGCGGCGAGGTGACCGCTTTAACCACTACACCCTCCATGCAGTCATATTATTTGTCTGTAACAGAGAAAAATTTTTTTTTGTTCTCTATCGTCATCGTCAAGCTATCACAGTTCACGCGAAAAGTACTTTTTCAGTGGTTCATTTTCTTTGTTTTTGGTTTTATTTTTTTATTTGTTCCCCCCTTGCCTACCTCTTTTATTTATTGTGAACTAGTAAATGCTACAAATAACGTAACTGTTTTTCTACCACACACATCAGTCTCTCACAAAGGAATGATGAAGTCTGACTGAACTGTTTCTATACTTTATAAATTTTACCTACATGTGATGAGAGAAATGAATACAATATTATTATTGTCGAAGTAAATTTAAATTACAACAAGTCCTAATTTGCAATTCAAAATATATCGACTTCATTTAAAAGAACTTAATTGCTCTGTGCAGCCATTAACGAAATTAAATATGAAAAAAAAAACAAAATTGTAGTCCAATACTGGAGCGTACATAGTTTGTAGTAATTTCCTAAAACCTTTCATAAAAACAATTTCTCCTGCATATTTTAAGTAAAGCATGCAATTAGTTGCTACAGTCATGCAATAAATAGGGATTTTAATTTGGATTTTCACTTAATTGTTAAATTAATTAATTCACTTTTAACTTTTACATGTATTTAGTTAACTATAAAAATAGAAAACCGTAAATATATGTACGTATATAAATGGCTTTCATACACAAATGAGACAAAATAATTAGTTAAAAAGTTTAGCGAAATCACAGAACATATATACCTTGTTAAAATATAACTGATAAGCATTACTGGAGCTTTGACAACCTGGTCAGGGTCACGGGAAGCCATTGGATGCGGACGGCATGAAACTGGCAGTTGTCGAGAACTCCTGAGGGAGGCCTATGTCCAATAGTGGCCATTTCTTGGCTAAGATGATGATGAAAATGATTAATAGAATTTTTTGTTATTCCTTGTCGAAAAATTTAAAATGTAAGTGGATTAAATATATACAATTATAAGAATAATAACGTCACACATCTCACACACGGCAATCTAATCTCGCAGTAGCCAGATCCTGTACTTTGATAACCGGACTTATATGTTTACTAGCTGACCCGCGCAACTTTGTATGCGTCTCCTATTAGACACAGCTTGATGTTATACATTTTGAACGAATTTGTTTAAAATAAAAAGGTTATAGCGCACCAACCTTCAAACATAGACAATTTTTTTTTTATACCCCGACGGTGGCAAACAAGCATACGGCCCGCCTGATGGTAAGCGGTTACCGCAGCCTATGAACGCCGGCGGCACCATGGGCATCACACGTGCGCGTTGCCGACCCTTCAAAAACACATTTACTCCCTTCTTGAAGAACCCCATACTGTAGTTCCCAGGGAAAGTCTCGGCAGGGAGCTCATTCCATAACGGGATGCTAAATGCTATTGCAGACTTTTTTAGGCTTTTTAAAGAGAAACATTAAACTTTGTGAAACTAATTACTTACGCAGCGCACGCAATAGAAACTCAAAAGTAATAATTTGGCCCCGCTTTCGCAACATTTTTCATTACACTCTGCTTCTAGTAGTCTTGTTGATTGATGATATATAGCCTTCTTTGATAAATGGGCTATCTTTTTTTTTCTCGGGGACGCAGGAGCCAGGAGTATGTGGTGTTTCCACTAAAAACTATCCCGGCGACGGGTCTTCTCTGAAGGGGACCCGGACCATATTACTTCAGGTCCCCTCCAGAATCAACGCCTCACCTAGTCAGACCCTATTCTGGGGAGGCCACAAAGGCTTCCCCACCTATCAGTCCGGTTGTTATAATTCGTTGCGACCCAATCAAATTCAATTCAATTTCAAATTCAACCAAACAAACAGATTTGCCACCTTTATAACAAGTTACACATTAGCGTAACACGATAAGTTACACATTGACACAGAACAGAAGATTGTGTTCACCACACGATTTTTAATCCCAGTTGGGAATCAAAACTACGACTAAACAGGGTCGATTACAATGAGAGGTCAAGAAGTTTGTGTTAGATTCGTTATGGCTATCATAATCATAAAGATAAACACGTTAGAAAACGCTTTGTTTACTCTGCAACTGTACAGCACCAGTTATGTACGTGATTGTTCACTTTCTAAGATCTTCGTAAGTGATTTGGGAAACCTTAAACAAACATGTTTCGGCGACCATTCTCAACACACTTGACACGCACTCGGAGATCACGTTAGGCCGTTTGTCGTTACCATATGAACACCTTTACCATTTGGTCCGGTTCAATTCCTACCTAGGGCAATTCTTTGTGTGATGAACACGATCATTCATTCTGTATCTGTCTGTAATTTATCTATAATATGTATATATTTAGAAATATATAAGTATGTTTATCAACGGTCTGGTTACCATAGGCTTTGCCTAGTTTCGGAACAGACGGCCGTTTGTAAGATGGGTGAGGATATAATTAGGATATTATAATGTTTGACAATCGTTACGGGTGGGTAGTTGAACTTTAAAAGTTCCTACAACAGTGTTACTACAGAACTATGATATCGCCTAGTACTTGCTTGTGGAGATCTAACGACAAACGCTCCACGTAAAAAATCGAAGTTCGATCGTATCAGAGTAGACGTAATGTCAACCCCAACCTACTTTGGGAGAAAAAAATTATGTAATGCTGGCCACGTTACAGTTCACTAGGTGTAACTTGATACATTATGTAAACAAAACTTTCCATGTTCGAAGAATTAACTTGTTCGTAGATATTTTTTGAGTGATAGATATTAATAATATAAATATAATAAATATGTCGGACACTTAACACACAACGCCCTCTAGTTCGAAACTAAACCGAGCTTGTACTATGATAACTAGACTGTTTGATAGAATACTTATATACTTTTTGTTCGTAAATACATAGAAAACATCAAAGCTCCGAAACAAATATTTGCAGATCATACAAAACATTTGGTCCGACCCGGGTATCGAACCCGAGACCTCAAGTACAGCAGGTGTACTCGCTACCGCTGCGCCACCGAGGCAGTCAAAATTTTATCATTATTGTATTATATATTATTAATTATATTGAGTGGTGTCTACGTATGATGGTGGTAATCTACTTCTAGCCGATTTAGTCTCAAGGTAGACCAGCCGACTACGCAGTAAATATTATAGTGCTTAAATGTGTGCGTAAACACAGGCGCAGTCTCTGTTTCCTCACTCTTACAAACCGACGGGACGGTTATCTGACACGACTGGTTAGAGATCAGGCGCAGTACCGACGGTTTTACGTGCTCTCCAAAGCACGGGGGTTAAGACTCCAAATTCCAAACTCCGGGCTTTTATTCAGAATTTCTATAACCTGAAAAACTCTTAATCGACAATCGCATACACTAACCACGAGACCAACGAAAGAGTTTCTAGATATAATATGTACGTATTTCCAAAAAAAAGCACCAGTTATCTAGTATCAATTGCACAAACTCTGTTTAGTCTGGGAATTATTATTAGGTATGTATAATTTTACGATTTGTTTCTATTCTCACAAAGGAGACCCACTTCTTTTTCAAGTCTACTCCCGCGGTAGAAATGTATTCAGAGTCGCGGAAGACTTTATAAACATACATAAAATTAACACAAAGAACACCCTGACTCAGAACAACAACTGATAGATTACAGTAAGTGTCGTCCTATATGGGGATCAACCCACAACACTCGAAGTAGCACAATTGCGCAAAGCAAGCTTCTGAGACACAGAGCCTTTGCTGTAATATCCGGCCTGATGATCATTGCCCTGGTGACAGAATTGACAAATTCAAAACGTCCAAGAAATCGATCACTACAATATTTCTCGATTTCATTTCCTTACTGATTTAAATTTAACAGATTTATGGGTATCGGTTGGATTTATGTATCCTGCTAGTTATCAAAAAAGTTTGATTTGAAAACGGTTATTTATTAAAAAGTTCGTTTATTCGTACATTTCAACGATCATCGATAAAGCGAATAAAATTTGTAATTAAAAAAAAATATTAAAGCTAATTTGAAAATCATAACACCGTAACTACATGACTTTAAAATGATGTCTGAAAAAAAAGCATGTATTTATATTTATTTTTTTGCTTTGTTTTTAAACATTTATTTTTAAATTTAATCATAAAGAATCATACATTTTATAATAAAACAAAAATAGGTTTATAATAAAAAAGTTACGCCTTAAAGTTGCCGCTCTAAACTTGTTACTCTTAAGTCTCTGGTCTCTGAGTTGTTGGTAGTCACTTTCCATCAGGCGCTTTGTGTACCAATGTCATGCTATATGTAAAAAAATTACGTGCGTAATATTATGATGTCATCATCAACATTTTCTGAAAGATCGGTACTATCCTCATTGGTATTTATAGGTATAGGTAGTATTCATCCCTCAATCACTTGAAAATCATCATATTTAATGGCACCCGACTTTCAACCTTTTAAAGTTACACTTAAACGCCATTTTCTACTCTACACTTTTTACGTTTTCATATTTTTTTCTCTGTATACCTACTTGTAATTCAATCATTTATGTGTGATGACGGATTAAGAATACAATGTTACCACCGCTATTCTTCAAATGAATGTTGCAAGAGACGGCTTATGGAGCAAATTATGCAGAACATCACTTTAAAGCGAAGAAAAACTTGATACAGACCCTTTGCAACCCGTCTGACCAGCGTGGTATAGTAGACCAAAACCTCTTTTCTTAGTAGAGACCTACATACAGCAGTGGACTGTTAAAGGCTGTTGATGTGATGATGTGGTATAATGTCTAAATTGGTTGAGTTAAGTAAACATGTTGATCTGGATGTCGTAATAACAGCTGTTCCCGGATCCCTCCTATGTCAGGCGCAGAGTGGTACACCGTGTGGTTTTAGTCGGTCCGATTCCGACACACCACCCCGCTGTAAACCCCGGTGGGGTGACGGCTCGAGGGGGTTTCCACACGTAAAAAAAAAAGTAAACATGGAACTAGCACTTAAGGCGATTGAATATGGTTATTTGTTTCTAATTTACGTACCCCTTTTCGTGCTAACGTGAAAAGTATCTCTACCATTTCCTAAAGAACCCAATTCAGTATTGGCTTAGTAAGACCATATCTTCTAAATGAGTCCAAACTACTGTGTTAATTAAAATATATTACCTTAAAAAAAATACTACCGCAAATATAACCTACTTTCCACACAACCCACCGTATCGATATCCGGTACATAACTGTGCGATGGTGTTGACGGAAGTGAAGCGATGATGTAACAGCTGACAGTTCACTCCTACTCCAAACGCTAGGTTCCCCCACTTTTGTGACTCAAATATATACAGGTTGTTGTTTAAATTAGTTTGTGCTAACCGGCCAAATTAAGGAGGTCATGCAATAATATGTTGCGTTGTGATGTTTTGATAATTGTTAATATAGTAACAAGTATGACTATTTTTAACTGTTTATACAACCTAGTGATTGGGTGGACCAATATTTGTGCGGTTGTTAATCTCTTTTAAGTGCTGACTTTTTAATATTAGGCTTTTTTTGACGACGGGATTAACGTAAGACCTAATAAATAAAGTGTATATGAATGCAAGCTTAATTGATAATCTTAATGAGTTTTGGTTAATGATTGCTAGGCATGGCTATGGCTAGCCATATACGAATTTCACACAGATCTCGATTTACACAGTGGCATGATTATGTTATCACAAATCTGCACTTACACTCACCAACACACATACGTATTTAATCATACCACAAGTAGCACCTGTTGGCACCTTACGAACAGCTTCGCCAACTATTCCTATTGCGTAGATGTTCAACCGCTGCTGTGGAGCTGTCGATACCAGAGTGGGTGCACTACGTCGCTGCAGTTCTCTTCTTGCTCTGGGTCGCCTTTGGACGACGAAGAAGCAGTGTCAGTCACTCGGAGTCGGAGTTATCATGATAGAAGTGTACGTAATTTTGATTTATGGGTACCGGTTTTAAATAGCGTTATAAATTAAAAAAAAAACAGTAGCAGTCGTGGGACTGCCGATAGAAGTGAAAACGGAACTATTAAGTTGAGAGTAATTAAAACTATATGCAAAAATTATATGAAATTTTTATGTTTCATATATAGCTATATATAATATATAATATCATATATAATATCATATATAATATATAATAATAATAAATTTTATATATAATATATAATATCATATTCTCCATAGCTATAGATATACTATTATCATTAGCATGTCGGTGACGCGAACCGAGGATTTTACCCTCTACCAAAACGCTCAACGCGCCTAAAGAAGTTTTCACTTCAAAAAACACATTTTTTAGTATTTTTTTGAATCATTGGCTTTCTACTTTACTGACGTAAGCAAATGAAACATCTGTTTCAGTTTTGATAAAAGGTTAAGTATAATATATTGTATTGTAGTATGTTGTATTTAATACTTGCATAGATTTTTGATTCAATTGATTTAAGTACAGATGTCACATCTACGCAGTTTTTATAGAAATGCTATCTATGTTAGTTTTAAAAAACTCGATGTACCTTATTGACGTAATATAATCTTACCGTAAATGATGAAATATCTACTCAAGTACTAAAACGTATTAAAAACACACTAATCGATTTCTATGACCTGTTAGAGGCCATAAAAATCGATTTGATTTGTCGATCCGACTTTCAAATCTTATCCAATGTAGCACGTAGAATTGTATCATGTAAAATTTAAGATACTGAAATTCCATCTACTTCGGGAAACTTCTTGATTTGGTCAGTTTATACCTACAATCAATAAGAAAACAACACACTGTATATCATGTTATTGTATTTCGCTTGCGTCACTAACTGCACGCGACCGGTTGCCACCAGAGAGCACTTCAGTCGCTCGCCTGCTAACCGCGAGCGAAGGCGGTGGTCTGTAAAGAGATAATATATTTTTTATTTTTAAAACTATTCCGTAATAATCCATTTTGCTTCAGAATCATAATGTTCTTGGCAAAAGATCTTTATATTTCAGTATTTCGTAGGTTATGAGAAATATGTATAACATAGTAATTGGGTAGATGACTGTATCGTAAATAAATACCAATATCTACTTTATTTAAACTAATATCGTGAAACATCTCGGTAAATACAATTAACGTAGTTTTTTATTATTATTACGAATTTCAATGAAATATACAGTGAAACATATTGTTCAATTGAGTAGTCTAAAACCGTGACGTCCCAATTTTGTATTTAGTACATTTTTCATACAAAATTGTCGTATTGACAGATGATAAAAAGTAACTAATTTGACTAAGGTGTCATGTAGCCTATTATAATTACATAACACATTTTATTCTAACTGCCGACGGGAACTTTTTTTGATCTTCAGTCATTCAGTATAAGATAGATATGTTCTTATTAGTCACCATTTATAAACAAAAATTAAGATGTTAAACGTTCTTTATGTTTAATTAGTGTAATGTAAGCTGTAATTAAGCATTAGTTAATGTGCTAACATTAGTGATATTAATTTACGAAGTTACGCTGAATTTATACGAAGCAAAAATTATTTACTTTTATCGACTCTATTATCTATAAAAAAGTCTTATTAATAAATGATATCATATCTTTTTGAGAACTAATTTGTCGAGCACTTCACAGTTTTTTTCCAATAATACCAAAAGTTTTTAATCATTATTTTATTCCTGAGTTAAGAATGATTTTTTTAATTCTTAACTCGACTAATCATTAAAGCGTGCTTTTGAGTTTTTCAACTACATTATATTGTGATCGGTTCTTGATAAGTTTATAAAGTTTAAATGCAATCAGACCGTTCAAAGTAGGTCAAAATCGAGTTCAAAGGAGTCGGTTACAAAGAAACAAGCAAACATCATCGTTAAAACATTTAAAAAAATATAATACAAGATACTCTTTTCGAATTTAAATACAGAACAAGAAAAATACACTCATGAAAAAAACGGGCAAGATACATAAAATTACGAAAAGGTAATACCTAATACGTTCTTATACTTGTCTTTTCTCAATTAATAAATAGCACAGATTTTTATGTATTATAATGTTACGTAGTATAAAAACAAAATTGAAGTTGGTTGAAGTGTTCCAAGCAATAAATTGTTTTCTTCAAAACATAAAGTACTGAAACGAGAACTTTCTAAAACTACTTGTCGTTCCTTATATGTGGTGAGGCAAAGGCAACAAATTTATCAGCCTAACTGGCAGACGCGGAACCTGCCGTATCTGATGACATGCCGCGTATACACAGCAAATAAGATTTTCTTCTCCTAACCATTAGTTTAGCGGTACTTTGCGGTCTTGATAAAGATTTCTCTTGTTTTGCAAACAAATATTTTGTAAATACTTGAATAAAGTGGAACTTTGTTGGAATGTTAGTGGAGAATAATTTTATTGATAATATGTATGTGTATTTGAACCTCTCCTAAGATAAATATAATTTGTTACATGAACATCTTAGAAAGGGTTTAAATATTAGAGTCCAAGAATCTATGCTTTTTCTCATGTAATTTTTTCTCGTTTAAAATTTCTTGAACCTTCGGTGCCCTATTCCAATGTTTTTTTTTTTGTAAAATAAAGTATTGATTCAAATAAGTCATAAAGCATTGAATCCTGCCTACCTTCAATAGATAACCTTGGCAAAGGTAAGTTACCTTTCGACGTTCTCGAATTTCATTCAAATGTGATTCCCTCCAACACATTCGTTCTAAATTCAAAACTTTTTTATCTACGTCTTTAAATGGGATAGGCGTTCCTTTATGTCTAAGAACATTTACTAAAACGATTTTTGTACGTGATCTCAGCCAAAAGAGATGATTACTTGTACGTAATAAGTGCCTAATATTAAATAAAGCAGCAATATTCATTTCGATTTGTATAGAGATTAATAAAATTGTAATAGTCATTTATAACTATGTGGAAACAATGCAGGCTTCCCTTGTCCTTCTATAAGGCTAATACCAAGGTAACAGCATAATAGTAACAATAAAATATTTGACACAATAGAGCTATTGTTGTATAGGCAATCAGTGGTCAACCGGCAGGTTGCACTTTCCCGCCTAATCGATTCTTCACAAGTATTGCTATATTTCCGGCGTTAGTCAATAGATGGCGTTAGTAGACACATTTAATGTTTTGTCCAGTATGATTTTTGTTGAACTGTTGTTTAAAAGTAATATTCACTATAATTATATTGTGTCAATTTTTGGACATAATTTAAATCTTCTATTTGTCAATTGATATAACACTGATATTAGATTTTCAAGTTTCTGAATTCTGTATCATTACCCTTATGTCTGTTACCTGATAGGTCCTTAATTTATAAACCATTTTGTTTTTGTATGCTTCCTGTTTGATGGCATTCAAATTGCGAAATGAAGGAGTTACAATTCATTTTGATATAGACACGTTGAAGTCGGTGATATTTTGATATAACTTAATTATTACTCTTACTTAATTAATACATCTTCCTAGTCTTTATTATTCCCAAGATTATTTGGGATCGGCTACGAGGACAACCAGCTTTACCTGAATATCCATTTTTCACGGAGCGACTGTCATCGGACCCCCGCAACACAAAGCGTGAACTGAATTCGAAAATTAAACTTCCTGTCAGTATATTTAAAGGCACTGATTTCCCAATAACGATTACCATAGATGCTCATGACTTCAATACTCCGGGCTTTTATTAAGAATTTCTTGTAAGAAAACTCATTAACACCGAGACTGACGGCTTAATTAGTGAATACGTATAAACTGAAATCGTGGCATCAATTCAGAAAAACAAGAAACTTACAAGTGAAAATTGTTCGTGTTTACTCTCACCAGGGTTTGTGCGATGCATCAATAACGACTACTAGTGGCCGACTCTCGACAAATTGTGCAGGCACACTTGCTGCGCTTTCCTAATGACTAATGGCTTATCTACAGAAATAGCTGGACAGATGAATAATAAACTCAAGTTTAGCATCCATAATCCGAAAACCTATGTTAACTTGTACCAAACTACTCGTGAAAACCTATAATTGGCTTGAGGTTGTATATAAACTGCCCCTTGTCTTTTTTGTAGCCGTCAGGCTCCAAATTTAAATAAGTAATATGAATTACATATACACATTAGAAAAAATACAACCATATGCTGACGTAACGACAAAAATAATAGACAATAAAATGTTAATATTGTTTTTTTTTATATCACAAACGTGTTCATTATCATATGAATGTCCTACAATGGCCATTTTGCTTTCTAATTTGCATGTTAATATTTTTAATACATAGTGATATTAAAATATAGTAACTGTAAGATTATTCTTACATTATTATTCATGTAGCGTATCTTACATCTTTTAATTTATCATTTTACAACTAAATTTACAAATAAGTTATGTTATATTTTTATTTTTATTTATTTGGAATGGATTTTTTTTTATTTTATTTGAGCTTGAGTTAATTTATAAATGTGTACTAATAATGTATGGGTATAAGTTACTTTAATAAAGAGATTTATTTATTATGGTCTAATTTTATTCAAAAAAAGGTTTAAATTATCATTATAAATCACTGTTATAAATACAGTAACTATATTGACTGCCTTGGTGGTGCAGTGGTGGCGTATGCGACTGCTGTGCTTGAGGTCGCGGGTTCGATTCCCAGGTCGAACTATATGTTTGCACGATCTTGAAATATTTATTTCGGCGTTTAGGTGTTTTCTATATATAATATGTATGTATTCACAAAAAAAAAGTATATATGTATGTATTTATATCAGTTGTCTAGTACCAATAGTACAAGTTCTTAGTTAGGGAATAGGTCGCGTTGTGTGAAAAAAAAAAAATTATATTCTTACCGAAGTAAAGTCAGGTCTAATACAATATTGTACAAACATTTTACAACAGAAATACCCATAAACAACGGTTTCTCGTAACATATATAACTTTAACGTCGACAGTTAAGAAAATAGCGTAAATGCATAAATCGACTATTCTAACAAACCCGTTTTATGAACCAAACGAGGTTTAAACCAACAAGGTCTTTATCCTCTAACTAATGTGCGAGACAACCTTACACGACACATGTAAATGTAAACACAGGAATCTGAAGACAACACAACAAACGGAACCGATACACGTGTAAAGTGTGCAATTTAAACAACTTGTCTATTTTGAATAGCCATTGTTTTACACGCTTATTATTCAAAGAAGGCTGTAAGATTTAACATTTTCAACGAAAGAGTAAGAAAGGCAACAGAAATGTAATGTTTTCAATGACATAGAACAGTCAGAAGTTTATCGCTTTAAAAAACTAGGAGACCATAGAGCTTGGGCTCCTGGAACCTCATTTAATCGGTGTGTGGCGACTTCTAAATAGCATGTATACAACATCCAAACATCAATCGTTGGGCCGTGGCCCACTAGGCATGATCACCTTACCTTGTTGGAGGATCATCCCTTTGTGTCATGACATTCGTTTCCTCCACAGGTGTAAAACAGCAAAACGTTTGCCCCCTGTAGGTTCATGAAGGTTTCATTTTACCACAGAGGTTTTTTTTTCTTTCTTCTATATTAAGAGCCTGCCAAAGTGACTCTAATCTGAGATGCTCTTTCACACCACGCTTGGGGACGTAAAAAGCATGACCATCATCGTGATAGTGTAAGGCTTACACAGTTACCACAATAACTGTCACCCCTGCATCAATGGGTCTCCGGTCTCACACTCACCATCGAAACACGACAACACGGATGCTGGCGCTTTAGGTTGATCTTCTGTGTGAGGGTAGTACTGCCCCGGTCGAGCCGGCCCACTCGTGCTGAAATCAGCGTGGCTCTACTACGTAGGTTCTTTATGATTGCTTTTTGTTTGTCCATCTCAAGCGCTAGTGTATATCATTATCAACAGCCTTTAACAGTCCACTACGGGACAGACCTCTCCTAACAAGTGTATATCTTTTTGACGTTTAATAGGCTAATCTGGTGGTGGTCATCGTCGGAGTTCTTTAGAGAAAGCCTTTATTCTTAATAGGTTTCTCTTGTTATCCTTACAACAAACACGTTACCTGTCTTACATTAAATTTGTATTTTGAATAAGAAAAATTTAATACTTTTACATAACGTTATTTTAAGAGATTCCAGCGATAAAATTTGAGAAAAAAATCTTACAGCTTTCTGCATGTATTTCTTAGTTCTTGCTTGTAAAGTGAACATAGTATCTATTAACAGTACTCACAATAGTGTGAATGTGCGTGTGCCACGCATACATCCTTGTAAGAATGCTAGTACCACCTTGGGATGTTATATATCATTGTATACAAAGAGGTTCACCGAAAGTATTCGATTCTTAGTTGAAAAGCTTATTTTGCATTTAAAACATGGTAATTATTATGTTTTTGCACCAAGAACATGGTAAAGAGTCCGATACGGGTCAGAAAAGAGTTTGGAAGTTGGGATCTTAACCCCTTGCCTCGGAGAGCACGTAAAACCGTCGGTCCTGCATTTAATCTCTCCTCGGTCGTGTCGGATAGCCGTCCCATCGGATTGTGAGAGACGGTACAGAGAGTGCACCTGTGTTTGTGCACTGTAATATCTGCTTAATTGGCTGGTTTTCATTGTGACTGATTACCGTGGCCGAAATCGGCTAGGAGTTCCATACAATATGGATAAATGTCTTATGCACACAGCCTATCTTTGATTCAGAAATCTTATATCAGAGTCCTCATTGCCTTATTGTCCACATAACCCTTTGAAATTTTGAGAAGTTTGGTATTGAAATTTATGTTTTAGCAGCTTTTTAATTCCAAACCAATTAAAACCAATAAACTCTATAGTTTTTCAACTTAGCTTTATAGTATCAGTATAGGTTGAACATTTACGAAAGTCTATTAGTCCTCTTGTTGGATTCTCAATAGTTTTATGGCTACTAGTGGTATGTATAGCATCACTTTCGTTGGGAGAAAACCGTGGGAGACTTGAATTGACAAAAGCCATGTGTGTTCACAGTGAAAAAGTTGAATGACTTAGATGAACCTATGAGAAGTGCTTTCGTAGATTATAAAAATATGTCGTATGGGTAAAGTTATGTTGTGTTGCTTTTTTAAGCAATTTAATAGTATCTACGTGTGGTGGCAGATAAAAAATACCGCGCTTCACGACCCCAATTCATTCTATGGTGGCCAAAACTACCCAGGACAACAAAACTGCAAGGAGTAGAATAACTTGAAACAAAACGTCTGGCCAGCATATTATAGTAGGCAATTTTTAAGGGGAGACTTATTTTCAGCGGCGAACTGTTTAAGGCTGTTGATGATTGATGAATAGTATCTACTAACTATACTGACGGACCTAGTAGTCTGGTGTTAGTGAGCCTAACTGCCAAGCCAGAAGTCGTGTGTTCGATTCCTATCCAGGACAATTGTTGTGTGACAAGCATGATTATGTATTCTGAATCTGTGTGTGAAGTTTATCCGTAATATATATGTGTTTAGCAGTGTTTATATAAGTATGTTTATCAGCAGGTTGGTTACCAAAGTACAGGCTCTACCTAATTTGGGATCAGATGTTTGTATGTCAGATGTATGGGGTTACTGTAAATAATTATTAAAATTTGCATAAAAGTTCGATTTTGTTTATCTCTAATCTACTTTAAAACAAAATATTATCCAATAATATAAGAGAATAGAGACGTTAGCGATTGGAAAAAGAGAATCGACGCAAAATACTTGAAGGGATATGCCTTCTCTTTGCTAACACCAGAGTACGAACGAATAAGAAGAGAAGAGAAGAGAAGTAACTAATAGTAATTAATATTTCCGTACGACGTTGTTTCTTCTGACTTTTGTTCTAAATGATATTGAAGATTCAAATGTTCTTTTTTGGTAGTTCATCAGTCGCCATGACATCTATGAGCATTGAACCGAAATGAACACTTAGATGCCACGATTCTCACTGTTCGGAAGATTGAACAAGTTTATCGCTTTTTGCGCTTAAAGTAAAACATCCAAGTTAATGAAAAGACGGCGACAAGACTTTGTTCTTTTTTTTTATTGAATTTATGGTTTACAAGACGTGACCTAGCAGTGTTTAAAACCTCTGCCACAATCGTTTAACGTTCCTATTATTTTGATGCAAATATAATAGTGATAAAATAAATGACTATTATTATTATATTATATATTATTAAATATATTGAGTGGTTTCTACGTTTGATGGTGGTGATAATGTATTCATAGCCGATTTTGACCACGGCGGGCAGTCTCAACGGAGACCAGCCGACTGCACAGGAGATATTATAGTGCTCAAGTGTGTGCGCAAACACAAGTGCACTCTCTGTTCCTTCACTCTCATAATCCGATGTGATGGCTATCCGACACGACCGGAAAGAGATCAGGCGCAGGACCGACGACTTTTACTAATGGATGTTAAAACCTGAACTTACAAACTCCAGGCTATTATTAATCATTTCTATAAAAAGAAAAGTTATTAACACTTTTTCGACCCAAACCACAATCGAACCCAAGACCTCTTGATAGAGAGTCACACACGCTAACCGCTAGACCAACGAGACAAGACCCGTTTTAATAGTTAATCGTTGTTTTTTTTTTTTATGAACACTGATTTATTTATTGATTTAATAATAGTTGTGAAATTAATTTCAATTGTTACCCATCTATTTTACAAGTAAATGCTTATTGGAAAATATTGACTGCACGGTTGGTCTAGTGGTTTAAGGAGTCCGATTCCGACACACCACCTCGCCGTAAACCCCGGTGGGGTGACGGCCCAAGGAGGTGTCCATACGTTAAAAAAAAGAAAAAAAGTGGTTTAAGTTGTCACCACGCCGCTCTCTACTTCGCTGTGTGTTGTGAGTTCAAACCCTACATGTAACAACTCTTTGTGTGATCCACAAATTGCTCTGAGTCTGAGTGTTTTTTGTGTTTTCATGTATGTTTGTTAAGTCCCCCGAAACAGGATTTATTCATAATGCGGGCGTTGTCTTTAAAAACAAAGAGTTGGGTGTTTAGTTAAGTTTTATTTTAAAGCAATTTATTTACTTATGCATTTATCAGAATTTGATGCATATACCAATTCAGTTAATCAGATATTTTTAATTCGTCAAAAATAAAAATATTGTAATTGACCGGAGGCCCATTGATGCAGGGGTGACAGTTATCGTGATAACTATGTGACGCTTACACTGCCACGATGACTGTCATGCCTTTTACGTCCCCAAGCGTCGCGTGAAAAAGCATCTCACTAGGCCGTCATAGTGTGGGTCACTACACTGCATTGTCTACATTTACAATGAGTATGGTGACCACAACTCTTTAGATTCTATTCATGCTTTCCATTGGGCAGAGTAGAGTCACTTTGGCAGGCTCTGCATAACAAAAAAAAATTTTAAAAAAATGTTGATATTCAAAAATGTTATTTAAAAACGAGTATTTTATGAGATGACTTAACAAAGTGAGATAGTTATATAGTAAGCTAAAAGTGACTTAGAGCTTAACATCCTTAAAGCCCTCAAAGCAAAGTTAAACATGCCACGTTCAAATATTTTTCTCTTTATGGCAGGGACTTTATGAATAGATGGACATTTGACTGGTAAAGGCACTGTTCAAATATTACCAACTTCCTTTAATGTACTGCTTTTGTGGTGTAAGATATGAGTTTTAATACTTAAACTATGAGTAAGTTGTATAGAAGTATAAGGAAGGTATAAGGAACAAATACGCAGATAGGACGTTTGATTACAGTGGACCCTCAGTAATCCGGCCCCTGTCTAATCCGGACTCCCCCGTAATCCGACATCAATCAAACAATTTTCGCTAATGTAGATCGTGCATGATTGAACAGGTTACAACTTGTGGTCGACGCGTAGGTACCTATTGTTTCAATTCCCATTGCTTAATTTGAATTTGACTTCGTGTGATAGCGGTGCAGCTTAGCGTTTATTCATTGGCATTACGTATACATACCTCGTAATGTCGTCATAAGCCCAGGAGACAACATATAGAATTTTAAGATTTGTCTGTAATTTGACGGATTACAAGGTACTCTTTTGTAAAAAAATCCGGGTTATAGGGAGTGTTAGGCAGTACTCTATAATCCGACAAATTTGATAGTCCGACACTGCCCTGCAAAACGTTTCGAATTACCGGGGGTCTACTGTATATGTTACTACCTCCGCACATGGGCTGTTGCTATTCAGTAACAAGAGAACTTTGCTTCTCTTAGTGCTTACCCCTTGTTCACGGTTAGGTAAGTGACTTTCATTCTTCGGTATCTTTTCTCACGCATTGAAAAGCTCTGTGCTGTTTGAGCTCATATGTACCGACCTATGATAGTCCCAAACAGGCAGCTGTTTCATGAAGCTCACAATAATTATCAATAAATGTCTGCCGGAACGTCATATAGAATAGTATTACCGACGTCAGAGTGCGATCGTATCTTTTAATCGCTTATTGCTTAAACCACAAGACAATTATTAACCGCTGTCTACTTCAGACAGGAAATGCGGCATGAATGGTGTTTGCTGAGTGTGCACTGCGCACTGTTTACACAGGCAGTGTTTATGCCACTGTTATTATAGTTATATCTTTACTATTCGCTATCCAAAGTGTCACACGAACCTTCCAACGTACTAAAAGATACGTACGTATGTAATATATGAATAAATGTAACTGTGTCCTTATTATTATCAAATCGAAAATACTACATTAAACTTAAAGCAAAAAAAACTGACTTTCTTCTTTCGTAGTATAAAATGAAGTCGTTGCCCATTTCTGTACGTTCAGATCTTTATAACTACACAACGAATTTAAATGCAGTTGTCATTAATAGAGAAATTGATTCAAGAGAAAGGTTCAAATATATAATCAATGCATATTGTAACTGAAACCAGGGACGAGTCGCTGGTTAAAGATTTAAAAAAACGAATCGAACTTTAACACTTTTTGGCAGTCTCAGTCTATAAAAAGTACACATTTAAATGCCATATTATCCATGGTTTACAGGTCTTTAATTATTAATAGAATGTATTTAAAATATTTTTAAATCAAACATCTGTACCTATAAAATAATTTGCCTCGACTGACTAATTCATCATTACAGAGCTTAAACCACTATGACTGGAAAGAAACTTGAAATTGTTTTTAGATACTCCACCACCCAACTCCAATTCCAGAGCCTGCCAAAGTGATTCTACTCTGCCTGATGGAAAACATGAATAGAATCCAAGAATTGTGGTCACTATACTCATTGCGAATGCAGGCAATGCAGTCTGGTGACCTACACTATGGTGGCCTAATAAGATGCTTTTTCACGCCTCGCTTGGAGGCCCCGCATCAATGGGCCTCTGGTCTCGCACTCACCAACTAAACACGACAGCATGAATTCTATCGCTTTAGGTTGATCTTCTGTGGAAGGGTAGTACTGCCCCGGTCAGGCCGGTCCGTTCATGCTGAAATCAGCATGGCTATACTACCTACCAATTAAGTATATTATTAACAAGACAAAAAAATATAAGATATAAAAAGATTGCTAAATTCTTAATTAGCAAAAAAATGTAACTACCTACCAATGCCACGTCCATCACAGTTGCCGCGCAATTAGGCTTCGTCACCCTCCTCCGGATTTGATTGCGAGCAATTATGTGTCAGACAAGAAACCACTTGCTCTTATTAAATGACATGATTAAGTGTTTAATAAGGTCTGGTATTCATGGCTGGAAATGGAATAAGATTTTCGAAACATTTCTTAAACTTCATCATCACATAAATAGTCCACTGCTGGACATAGAATTTGTCTTAGAAAGGAGATTTTGGCTGAACGTGGTATAAAATACCATACTGGTAAGTTAGGTTGGTATAGAGTTCGTATCAAATTTCCCTCCTCTTTGCAGCGCTGTTGTCCTGCATAGTTTACTCTTTTAGTCACCTGTTACGACACCTACTGGATGAATAGGTGTGATGACACTCCGTATTCTTAACCCATCACCACACGGTCTTAAACTTAATATATACAAACAAACCTTTATGAAAAGAGCGTACTGGCCAGCAAAAAGGCTGGCAACACTTGTGACTTTTAAGTTACAGGTGTCTGTGGCTGTGACCAGTTAGTCTGTAAACTCATCTTTTTATTTGTCTCTTAAATTATAAAAAGTATGCGGTACTACAGGCAGACATTTTTGATGCTTAACGTCTTTCCTCTCGATTTGCTGCAATTTATAGGACCGCTTTCGTGAAAATCGACAAAAATGTGTAATAGGAATCCGAGGAACGAATGAGCGTGAATAGTTGGAGATGTTATGTATACATCCTGAACAAGCAGCTGAAATATGATTCACTCTCTATGCGCTACATATTAAAGTTCGATTTTCAAAATTTGATAAAACTTTTTAAAATTAACCTTAAAAAGAAAAAACTGACATTATGTTGCGACGATTGCATTTTAAAACAATGTTGTAAGTGACAACACTCATTGTTAGTAAACAGACTATCAAACTTCCAAAGACACGTAGACCATTATGCATTGCGTTATGAGGAAAATATTGTTTGATATTTTGATTTCTATCTAACAACATTATAAGAAGATGGCGGCTACGGCATCTGTTTATTGATGTTTCATTTTATTGCCTGTATCAATGCAATTTCAAATCATTTGAAATTGGCAAACATATGCATGGGCATTCAAAATTAAATAAAAAGCTACGCAGAAACATGAATCTGGAGTTCAAAAAAATGGGTGTTCTTTTTCGATCCAATGCTAGAAATTTGTGTATAAATGATCCCAAATTATAGAATTAATGTCTAGGCAGTTACTCTGTCCAAGACCATCTAAGGTGGTCAATAATTATATTATATCTCATAGTACTAAATGTTTCATAATAATTACTAACATGAGAACATTAATATCAGTAAAAATGCAACTGCCAACCTTTCTTCGAGGGGCTTGTGACTATAGAAAGAAATTCCAAAAGTTTGTTCCACTGTACAGACAGAATCAATGCCCAGAACGAATTCCAGAAATTCGTAGGAAGAATAAAGAGCTTGCACGTTACGTTCATACATAAAATCATCATAACAATATATTACTAGCCTCCTATGTACACTGCACCTCAGACGTCCACTTGACACGATTTCACAGCTAATCCGCGCCACGGTCGTCTGTCACGGTACTAACATTACCTCTAGTTATGTCATAAAACTGTCACGGTTCAACCGCACACTTCTTCTGATGAATGTAAGTACACTTATGACAATGAGTTACCTTTGCCATTTTTGTTTACTTTTTTTCTAATGATTCTTTTTTTAAATTTAAATGTATATTCTATTTTCATGACATCTCGAATTTAATACTTTTTTCTTATGCATTGAATTGTTGTTCAAAACAACACGTAGAAAAATTTCTTTGGAGTATACAAGTATTTTTGTCTGTGGTGGAAATAATTGTGATGTCACGGTGTCCCAATCTTTACCGCGTCAAATTTGTTAAAGAAAAACTAACCTGCCCTACGTTATATAGTTTTTATTCCCACCATTTTTGAGCACCATCACGACTGAATCACCTGTGTTGAGACAACATCTGACTGTCATCGACCTCTCAGCGACCGTCGGTCTGACGGTGTTCTCATAATACATTACGTCACACCTGTTCAACTATTTGTTGCGCCACAAGTTGAAGCTTAAAATTTTAAAAGGTTTCCATTTTTGAAACTTCGAACGTCTTTAAGCTTTTTAATTGACACACTTTAATTTTGTTTGGTCACAGTTTAAATTCGAAACATTTGAAGTTTTTTTTTAAAAAGAATGTACAATTAACCTTTTTGAGACGGCCTGACTTTTCTACTTCTATACTCAATTTTAAAAAACATGCACTATTAACTGTATGTACATGGCTTATAGATCTTTTCACATTAACAGTGTATATTTGAAATGTGTTCAAAGATAAAAGCAAGATTTCATACTGTTTTATTTTTGAATTCGTTTTATATAATAGTATGCGATTCGAATTTTGTGTACACAGTTGATAAAAACCAAAATATATATTATGTATTTAGATTTTACTTTTCACCATTAGGTGGAATAGCTTCTGGTCAGCTGACCTTAAAAAATATATGATGAACGTTTAAAATATAATAATATTTTTTTTAATTTTTATTAGAATCAAGGAGGTGAACAATAAATTATAATACCTACATAGATAAGTTGAGCTTGACGTTTAATAACCTCTGAATCGGTTTACATGTGCTATTAATTACTGGAGAAATTAAAAATACGTAAACCAGAGCATTGTCCTGAATTAGACAGTTACATAAAACTTCGTGTTATCCAAATGTGTTGCGGTTAATTACAGGATAACCGTGTTTCTTTTTAATCAGGTTATCTTGTTCCATTTCTCAGTAACATTTGGAATGTTGTTCCAACCTTATTCCAAGTTAACATTAAACAAGTGGGTCAATTACATCACTGTCCAAACAACCTCATTCCTACTTTCTATTGAGATTTATTGATTTTATATAACTAGTTTCGTACAAATATGTTTATTGTGTTATATAAAAAAAGTTGTTTTTGTAGTAACAGACGCCGATAGCTTACTACACAGTAAGTTAATAAAAAGCTGTTTTTCCTTTACAACACCGACAATTATTTATACCCGTAGTTATTGCTTCAAAAAGAAGTACTTTGAATTGCATGCTAATGCACCTTAATGTATTGCAATTAATTGCAGAAATACTTACATTATACTTAACGATCGGTAAGTATGTATTGTCGATAACATAGTGAGAATTTGTCACGTCGCTGGATGATTGAAGTGACATTGACTTTCTTTATTGTGTGCGTGTGATAGCGGCGCGGCATGGCGCGACACAGCGGCACATGCACGCCGCTCGCCGTGACGCGCGCGCGCATCCACGCTACGCGAACGCCCGCGCGCCGGGCCCGCGATATGCCCGCAGTGAAAGTATTCAACATATTCGGCGGACAGAAGCCGACCGAGAAGCATTCGCCCGTCTCACCCCTCGCCCAAGGGGCACTGCAGAAGTTCTACAGGACTTTTTCAGTCGGCCCAGAACCCTCACCCGAGCATAAGGGTAGTAAAGTGACCGCGATCGCAGCCTGTCTCGAACGGAAAATTATTGATCCTGTGAAAAATAATAGTGATAACGTGCAAAAGTTAATTTCTAAAGTCAACGTTAGTAATACCGAAGTAAATACCAAGACTGTTTCTTCGACACCGTGTCATCATGTGTATGAAAATATAAACATTACTGGTGATAGCCATGCGGTGAAACAAGACAAATTACTCGATGAAACTAAAGGATATTCTTCGATTTACGAAAATGTGGTTATAGTTAAACCAATAAGTGATGTGTGTACTGATTCTAAATTGAGTAAAGCTTTGGAATCGTTTGATAAAATATTGTCAGAGTTTACCTCCAGTACATCTCTCACCATTGACAATAAATGTAGTAAAAACATTTTTATTCCACCGAAACTACAAAAGTCCAAAACTTGCAGTATAATTGAATCGCGCTGTATATTAAAGAAATGCAATTCAGACCCGGATGATTGTAAAACAAGAAGAAAAGTAACCCGCAATAACTCTATTGATAAAACGACAAGTCTGTGGAATCTGGCCGATATGAAGGAAAAAGAACTTACAGCACCACTGGTTCCACTGACCGCTGTAGCCAACGACAAGATGAATCCTGATAGATATGCCACGTATAAAATTTCATCAAAAAATACGACCCGACCTAATTGCATCAAAGCCGAAGACCTAAAAAAACTTGACGTCAAAACAAGAATACTAAAAAAAACTATGTCTAATCCACCGTCAACACCCGTTCCGGTTGTGTCCAAAACCAAGCCAGTTATGAAAAAAATCGAAAAAAAAGTTATCGAGCCAAAGAAACTCAAGTCTAAAACATGTACTGAAAATGGTTTGTGTAACATAAAGATAAGTTTAAATAATAAAGAGAACCCAAAATCACAGATGCAGAAAGCAAAAAGCGTGTGGGAAATAGGTAATGAATATTTAATTACACCCGGCTTAGAAAGAACTAAATCTACAACTTCTATTGCGGGCTCTCCCAGTAAGATCCCGGTGATAAGAAGTCAAATGTCGCACAACAAGTTCAGCAGCACTAGGGCGCTCTTTTCTCCCACTCCAGTTGATCTAAGTAATGTAGACCAGGCCAGAGAGTGTGCTCAGAAAAAGAAATCGCTTGCGCCACGTAAAATCAACGAAAAAATTGAAAATAAACAAATAAGACAAAAGTCTCAACTGAATCTTAAATCAGATGTAAAACGACAAAATGATAAAAAGAAAAACGAATCGATTGACGCTAAAAAAACCTTGCTATCATCGAAACCAAACTTAAAAGATTATTCAGATGAAATAAATGCCGTGAGAGCCAAATTGCAGCACAGAATCGTAAATAAAAGAAACAATGAGCCGGAAAAAATTGATATCGTTTTATCTCCTGTAAAATCTATAGTGAAAAAGTTAGAATTAAAAACCGCGAAAGAAATGAAAACTGAATCCTCTCTATTTGTAAGCTGTAGGGTAATTCCACCTGTTCACAAAGAGTTATGCGTAGCGAACACCACTTTCCACAATCACTTGAGCACACTCGTCGGCCGACAAGTTAAATACGTTGAGTCGCACGACGATTCCAAAACGTGCTCCCAGGCCGAGAAACTCGCTCTAGACAAACAAACGGATGAGAAAATATCCGATACCCACTCAGACTGCAGCGATGACTCGGGTCATGTTTCGAACGACGCCGTACACGATAACGATCAGGCTTTTGATAACGTGCACGACTTAAGTCGAGGACATAACAGTGTTGACGAAGTAGATTTTAAATTATTCAATAGTCCGAAGAAGTTTGGGATAGAATTGCCAGAGAATGCGAAGAGTGTGTGTCCCGTGCGGCCTGCACGTCGAAGAGGGGGAGTCAACGAGGTCGCTAGCGGTACCCGCGCCACCGACGCTCCGAAAGTGGACGAACAGGTACGCGACACTATTAACATATCGATAACAACAAATTACAGGTGCTGTTTATCGGCACTCTCCTACTTGTTATATGCAATGATTTAGATCGATTTATATTGCCTCTAGGAAACTTGTTCAGCCAGGTGTTGACTCGAAAGCTTTCATTTCATCCTCAGATTACTATGTACTTCATTCGGTCGAAGATCTCTTAACATTTTATTTACTTACTATATTCATGAAATGCACATAACTGTGAATGCAATGTGATTATGTGATGATGATCTCAATTTTAAATGTCATTTAAATAGTAACATCACATTAATAAATCATGAAGAATCAGATATAAATGAATGTTAAAGTCTTCAAAACTTTCACATTTAATAACCTATAAATTCATGTATAATATGTTAATTTGCGGTTGGCATAGTTTTTACTCTATTATCGTTACGTGTCCCTCTATTTCGTATGTAAATATAAATAACTTAATTTGTTCAGTAATAGTGCCGCGTGTTGTCTCAAGTTACGTTCTTAATAAATTATTTACATCGAAAGTAACACAACGATCACTTTAAGGTGTCAAACTAAGCTGTAAGCTGACATATTACGTAACTCTTCGACATTCTTCGTCTTAGTATGTTTAATTAACATAAATTTATGATTTGTTGTATTTAAATCGATTACATAATACTTAATGAAGTTCAAACAAGTTCTATTGAAAACATAGCCAACGTAATGCTTCAGTTACATAATGGCAGATTTGGAGACAGTAGAGAATGCACTGTGTGGGCTTAAAGGTTAAGTTATACTCCTTTTTATTTCTTCTTTTATATTCTATAAAGATAATTAAGTCACATTTACACAAACTTTCACTTTCACCAGGTACATGTTGTGATTCATTATTTTATGTAGTTTGAAGCTATTTCATAGATTTTATCTCATGAAGTGCTTTACCCGTTTCTGTGTTATGGTTAAGGTATTTAGAGAGTAGTTGTTTTATTATGTGGACACATGTTTATGTAATGTGGTGAGTACGCATTGACTTGTCGATGGGGAATTGTCTCTTTAATTGCATGAACTGAAATTCCAATTGAAAACTTTTTAGTTTGCGGTAACCTGGAAAAGTGCAATTGAATAAAATCAAATGTCTTTAATAAATTAAACTTGCATTAGATCACGCTAAAGCTTCATAAGTACTTTGTAACTGTTTTGAGTGAATGATGTACTACTAATACTCCTAGCCAGAGAGACCAGTCAAATACACAAGATATATTATAGTGCACAAGTGCGTGCGCAAACACTCTACGCTCTCTGTTTTCTCACTCTGACAATCCGTTTGGACGATTATCCGACACGACCGGAGAGAGATCACGCGCAGGACCGACGGCTTTACGTGCTCTCCAGGACACGGAGTTTAAGGCCCCAACTTCTAAACTCCAGACCTCTTAATCGGCAGTCATATACGCTAACTTCTAGGCAATGAGGCAGATTAATATGTACATTACAAAGTTTCTAACTTTTCGCTTTCTGTGAAATAATCCAACGCTTTTAGAATTCATAAATCGACGTGAGGTTAGTGCGTAAACAAATATTGTCATGTACTGTGTCTATGGTAACATTTTTCATGTGCGTGTTTGCGTGTGTGTATCCACATGTCTACTGTCTTATGTGTTTATCTACATTAATTTTTTTTGTAATTATAAAATGCATATTATAATCAAATAAGTGATATACCTCTTATCATAATACCACAAAAATACCACAAAAAGAACAATTCTAATGGCGTTGTAGGTTGAACGGTTAAAGGTTTTTTTTAATTTCAACTTAATTAAAAATTAAAAGTAATAACTCCAGCCAACTAACACACGGCCATTTGATTCCCAATTAGCAAAGCCTGTGATAGACTGCTGATAAACATACTCATATATTTCTAAAAACATACATATTATATAATAAATAAATTATACCCCGACACAGAACAAATCAATATTATTTAGGACCACTTTAAATCAACCTTTAATAATCCACTCTTGGACATAGACCTCTTCATAGAAAGGACGTTTAACCCTTCATACTGGCCACTAAACGATACTAAATAAAAACTCTTTCGATAAATACACCACAGTTTTTTAAATATCTTTATGAATGAGACTTAGTGATTAAAATTATAATGTCTTGTACCGCTAGAAATAGTTTTGCATTCTGTTACCAACCTCTAGTTGTTTTTCACCTAAAGTAACATCTACACTTGCAAGCTAAGTATCAGCTTTCCAACTTGTGAATTCTTGGGCTTCCTTGGCTGGTACGTGATGCATCACAAATAACAAGTCTACACTTTCGATTGTAACTTTCTATCGTCACAATATAACAGCTAATATTACGTGTATACCCAATGTGAACTTTCCTTTAGTTGGGCAGGAAAATCCAAACCGAGCTTTATACTACTTGTTTTGAACACATCATGAACATTGAACATTTCAACACCCGTCATCATGAACAAAAAACAAAAAACTCTACAAACTGGTTTTTTAACGGACATCTTAAATTTCCTGAATATACTCAATACCGAAAGCATATTTAGTTATCATAATAAGATTCTTCTAACAAAAATCCTGTGTCGTGAGGAACTTTACAAATGTACACGAAGCGGACATAGTACACCTAGACAATAATTTGTCAATAATGCCATACTTATAAAGTAGCTGGCTGGACCGGAATTATACCACCGCCTCAAAGAAAACCGGAGCAATTCTGTCGTTGCTTTTCATCGAGTGCAAGAACTAAACCCACCCCCTTCTTTCCCTTGGTTCTAGTGAAGCTCAAAGGGCAACAACGCACTTGTGACTCAATCGCAGGTGTCAATAAGCGCCGGGTGACACTTCTGCTCGTCGTCCCCTATGATATAAAAAAAAACTAAATTGACGTCTCGTCCTCTTCCTAACCCTTATTATTCCCAAGATTATTTGTGGATCGGTTATTAGTGCAACCGGTTTACCTGAATAACTACAGGCATCGTACCTCCGTACAACCCAAAGTATGAATTGAATTCGAACATTGATCTAATTGTCAGTATATTTGAGAGCGCTGACTTCCCAATAACGATTGCCATAGATGCCGACCGATGCGCACATATAGTCCAACCCGTAAATCGGCGCGAGACCTCTTATTTAGATAATCAGTGGGATACGCTAACTGCTAGAATAACGACTTTGGGTTATCAAATGAAATGTCTAAAAATGTATCCTTTAAAATAAATGGTGACTGCTCACTTACTTACGATCTTAGTCTGTAGACAATATCCCATTGGACGGGTTCACTTTATTTCTAAAGAAGCATATTTCATCAGTGAATCAACAATCATGTTAAGTAATGAAGCTTTGACCTTATGACCTTTTAATGGCCCGGCGACAATGAGTCATTAACACTTCTTCCTAGCAATTTGCATGAACTCGACGCTTTCTATTGCGTTGTATGTTGTGGGTTCAAACCTCACATGGGACAACACTTTGTGTGATCCACATATTGTGATTTTGAGTTTTCTTTGTGTCCGTTTTATGTATGTTTGTAATATTCACCACAACACAGAAATTTTCCTACTGCTGGCTTTTTATAAAAATATCGTTATGCAATGTTAAATAATATGTATATTTTTGGATGAAAAACTTACATATTTATGAATGGATGAGCTGTAGTTTTAAAAAAACGCTCTTCAAATGTTACTCAAGTAAATATTATTGTTGTTAAACGATTACTATTTTAAATACGGTACGTACGTCATATCTCTTTCATTATATTTTTTATCTTCATGACATGTGTATGTAGAGCGTTCATTCCATTCCGTTTCATTCAAATATTTTATAATTTATGTGTGTTTTATTTACGTTGTTATTTTATTATGCAAGTTAGTATTTATGTAAACAGATATTAAGATTGATGAGTCACCCGTTACCACTTATTTGTCGAACTTTTTAAAAACTTCGACATCGATAACATCATCAATTTGTAGTCTATTTCTGGACATAGACCCTCTCCTAAGGCGGATTGGTATAGGATTTGTAGCAAGTTTTCCTTTTCCTTTTGCAGTGCGGTAGTTCTACATATTTTGCTCCAACACTCATGGTTTTATAGGGATATCCAATAGGGATGGTGGCGCTACGTATCCTTAATCCATCACTACATGGAGAAAAACCAATATATTTCATACTTACTGTGAAGTAAATCTTGAAACAAATCCTATACGAATCGACCTGTTGTTCTTTTTTTTTACGCTGGTAATGCTTTTCGCACCATACCCTCCGGAGGAACGAAGGGCGTGTGTGGGACTCCCGGAAAACCGATCTACCCACTAAACCCCGCGGCGGCCTACCTCGGCAGTCGGGAGGAGCTCCAGGAACGCATTAGCGGCTTCTGGAGTCCTCCCTGACGTACCTCACAAGTGAGGTACATCCCGGGCACCTCATGCCCCAGGGCAAGACGCTGTCGTACCCCTCACCGTCCTGTTGTCCTACGTTGCTTGCTCCTAAAAAGAAACAAAATATAATTAATATAACCGACGTTAATCACATTACCGTCAAATGCACAGACGTAAATTCCATTATAACATCGATCACGTTTACAATGTTATAACAGGTCCTATTGTATTCAAAATCATGTCTTTCACTTCTATTCGAATTCCGTTCGTCTCTGTTTCAATTTATTTGGTCACGTCGACTATTTTGAAAATTGCTTCTAAATTAGATATTAAGTTAGATCCAAGTATTACATGCGTATCACGTCCAGCTTTCTCGGAGACAGCTTTATCCTTTTCAACATAAAGGACAAGAATGTTGCAATCTACTTGTAAACCAGTATTGCCTAATCGTTGATTTCTTTCTTGCAATTGTACTCAGAGAAAGTTTTAATTATTTATTCAGCTGATGTATTCATTATACTTACTTATTTTTAAGGAGATATTTAATCATTGTAATTGAGTAGAAGTAACTGACATTACATAGAGAATCTGTACGCTGAAGTGGAAGTGGGCCGGTCATGTCTCCAGACTCCAGACGAACCGATGGTCGCTGAAGCCGAAATGCGCTAGGGTGGAGACCGCGACTGGGCAAACATAGTGTAGGGCGTCCTGCGACACGATGGTCCTACGACTTGCAGAAGGTGGCTGGCTGATGCGGATTGCCCAAGACCGGGATGGCTTTCTCTCTTTGGGGAGACCTTTGTTCAGCAGTTGATGGCAATAGATTGATTTGAATGTAATCGTTGTACACATGAAATATATTGGGTTGTGTGGTGACGGATGAAGAATACTTAGTGCCACCACGCTTATTCATCTCGTGGGTGTCTTAAGAGCTGACTAAGGAATCCAATTATACAGAATAATGGTACTACGAAGAGAAGGAAAACTTGATATAAACCCTTTACTAACTTGTCTAGTCTACGTGAACTATAGTACTCGTGCACCAAAACTTCTTTTCTTTGGAGAGGTCCATTTATGTGGACTACTTAACGCTGATGATAATGATAATGATGATAATTATTACTATAGATATGTCTGTTTTTTATTATATATGTTATAGATAAACTCTGAAGCTCCGGCACTCCTAGTCTGGACTGGTCAATCCTTAGGACGGAATTATGACCTTATCAAAACCTAAATAAATTACGCTTTTGGCCTTTGACTAATGAATGTTCGTCAAGCCTAGGGGAGACAAATTTGGTTAGGTTTAGTCAACGGCGAAATTGAAATACATTTCGAGGATCTTCTGAAGGCTTTGGCCAAACCTAGGATAAACCAGTCTTGCCGCGAAGAGACTGCATCGAACTTTGACTATAACATACGCAATTATAACATATTTATGTCACTTCGGTTCTTGTCTTAGGGAATAATTTTAATCTGCGTTACCTAACGGCTTCCAACAGTAGTTGTCAACGGTACCTTTAGTTAAAAGTCAAATAGTAACATCGTTTATGATCGCGTGCTTCACCTAAGTATGTCAGACGAGTTCCGTAGTTAGTCAATTCTTGTCATTTCGTTTTGAATTTTTATTTTATCTATTAGTAGTTTTATGTCCTTAAGAAGCATTCATGCATATTCAATATAGTCATGTACTCTGGCTAATAAACGAACATAGTTTTGCAAAAACTTCAATTTAAATCATCATTATTTTAAAGGAAATAGAACTCGTATAAGAATTTAAAATTTTAATAGTTTTACACATTACATCTTCTGTAAGAATTTAAAAAATGTCTAGGTTTGTCCCTTCTTTTTGTCTTTTTTTTTACTGTACGGTAATCCCCACGGATACCACCGAAGGGTGGCTATGTCGAATTCAAACCGACCAAAAACCGCACGCCGTTTCAGGTACTAGTTGCCAGGAGACCAGGTGCACCCTAGTAAGTAAATCCCTGGAACCCCGACGTCTAGGTTTGTCCCTGAACAAAAACTCCGTTGAATGTAAAATGAGTGTTATTGTGACAATATCGATTTGTAAGAGAAATGTCGTAAACAATGTTTTCAATAATAGGCAGTTACTCAACTACTACTGGGATTAAAATCGAATACAGTTTTAAACTATTTAAATCGATTACTTCCCTGCCGAGAAATCGGTGAAATAGTAAAAACATAAAAGGTACTTTTTCGTATCTCTTTTTTTTTGGAGTCTGTAAGAAATATGCCGGCTAATAGACAAGCTGTGAGACTGTCGAGTCTTTTTTGTAAAGACTTTGTATAGAAAGATTATTAATGTTAAAAACAACCTAAGAGTAAAATATTTTTGGTTGCCCGTTTTTCTGAATCGGTTCACGTAGGTGTATACTGTCTTACTGACAGGTAATGTCAATAATAGTGTGGTGAGCTGAAAATGAGTCGATTGAAATGAAGTGATTAACATCTCGATTATGTCACTGAATGATTATTCATAATCATAAAATAACTTTAAACATTACTGATGGTTGAGGAATTTTAAATGAATTATAACATTCATACAATTTTATTATATTCAATATTTTCATTCAGAGTAACAGTATCGTATTCGATATTGTACACGATTTTGTAAACAAATTTTAGATTCTTAGCATTACATTGCAAGTTTTGATAATTTGATAAATTAAGTACGTAAAAGTACTCCTCAAGGAGCGCCAACCATCCCGATCTTGGGCGATCCATCCGCTGCAAGTCGAAAAGTAACTTTTGAATCTAGAGTAAATACTGTAATATAAATAAATGAACAAATAAATAATATGTACTTGTATCTATGTATCTTATATATACAGTCAAACCTGGGTAAGTGAGAACTGGATAAGTGAGAAAATTCTATAAGTGAGAGGAATAGCCAGGACCCTTCATTTTAAGCTCCCAAAACCTCTATTAACTAGAAACAGAAACCTCTGTAAGAGAGAGTCGTTTTTCCCTCATGGACCTCCGTAAGTGAAACTGATACTTATCTATACCTCTATAAGCGACAGTCGAGCTTTATTTATGAATATTATTTAGGAGGAACAAATGACAAAACAAATTACAAACTTAACATCTGGCATTTTATGACTCATTCTATTTCGTGGAACTCATTCTATTTCGTTCTAAATAAAATAAAATTACATTTTATCATATTACATATTTACTGCATTCGTACTTGCTGTGACGCTACCCATATACCTGCATTAGCGAGAAACTCGGGTTAGCGAGAAACCTCTATAAGCGAGAAGAAGATTGTGCTCCCTTGAACTCTCGCTTATCCAGGTTTGACTGTATATATCTTATATATTGTATTTTGATATGTATATATACTTATTAAATTGTGATACCTTACTAGAGAGATGTACTCACGTTACTTTTAGATACGTAATTGTTAGTTATTATGTATTTAACCTATCAATTTTATTCAAAAACTTTGTTAGTTAGTACGATTCTAATTACTATGCATTTCGGTTTCACTTTTTTCACTAACCAATAATAATTATATAAAAAGTATACCAATCATCGCATATAATTATATTTGAGTTTGTACTTCGTCGGCTACAATGAACGCAATTAATATTTAGCTGAGCACGTATTGTCTGTCTGCTCGCGCCGAGAAAGTTGATAACAGATACAAGTCACTCGTAGGTACTGATTAGCAATGATTGGTTTGTATAAGTTAGTTTTTCTTTTTCACATTATATGGTCTTGTATGATTCATTGCTGGTATAAAGTGGTCCATTTGCTTTAAACATATTTTGAGGCCAACGACCCACGTAGGAGTATTATAAATGATTTTATTTGATTGGTCTATTAGACTGTTCAATTTAGGAAAATAGACGCTATAAATCTTGTTTAGACCATTATTCTTTTTTTATTCAGTTGTATTTTATTAAAGATATATTAGAAATGTGTTGGTATGCGAAAATATTTTGCTCGTTAGTAGATTAATGTTGCAAGTGATAAAAATAAAGTTGCTTTGAAGGCGCCGTTATAATCGGTGAGTCGTGCTTTTCTGTCTTAAATTAGAATTCATGTTTAATTGTCAATGATACGTATTCATTTTCTCTCTAGAAACACTTAACTATAACTTAAATTAAGATGGTCATTCGGTCGGCCTCTATACACATCGTACATAAATTAAAAATAAAAATAATACCCGTCGACCCTTTTACCCAATCTATGTTGGGGTCGGCGTTTAGTCTACCATGATGCGGCTGAACTGCAATTTCCCAACCAGCTTTCAGACCAACACAACTCAACTACCAGGCGATATCTAAGTTCTATAGAAATACTGTTCTAGCACTTTTCATGGCTCTAACTGTGGCGATTCCACATTATAGCACAATCAAAAATATATAACAGCGCCATCTAGCGAAGATACATCGAACTACGAAGTATGAATGTAATGAACTACGATGCAACTACTAATCCTGTATCGCGATATAGAGATTCGCTTGACAATTAGCATGTATACAACATCGCAACATCAACCGTTGGGCCGTGGCCCGCCAGGCATGATCACCTCGCCTGGTCGAAGGATCCTCCCTTTGTGTCGGAGGGACATATGATATCCGTCCCTCCACACTAACTACCCGTAACATTTACTAAAGATAGCAACCAGATCCGAAGGTTTAATATCCTTTCGAGGCACGGAAGGGTCTCAATGTTCAACTGCCTCGGTAGCGCAGCGGTAGTGAATGCGACTGCTGTGCCTGAGGTCTCGGGTTCGATTCCTAGTTCTTACCAAATGTTTGTATGATTTGCAAATATTTGTTTCGATATTTGGGTGTTTTCTATGTATAATATGTATGTATTTAGAAAAAAAGTATATAAGTATTCTATCAGTCAGTCTAGTTATCATAGCACAAGCTCTGCTTAGTTTGATACTAGATGACGTTGTGTGTCAAATGTCCGAAATATTTATTTATTATATTTATGATTAATGTGATAAGTATGGTTACTTTAACTTTGCAGAAAAATAATCATGATAAAATATTATTGAACCATATATGCGATATGCCACCACGAAGGTGAGGTTTATAAATTATCTCTCTTATTAGTTATGAGACACTGTTTCACAGTTGTAGCCTCTAAGATAACTTTTGTCTCGGTCAAACTGCCTCGGTGGCGCAGCGGTAGTGAATGCGACTGCTGTACCTGAGGTCTCGGGTTCGATTCCCGAGTCGGACTAAATGTTTTTATGATCTGCAAATATTTATTTCGAAGTTTGTATGTTTTCTATGTATGATATGTATGTATTTACAAAAAAAGAGTATACAAGTATTCAATCAGTCAGTCTAGTTATCATAGCACAAGCTCTGCTTAGTTTGAAACTAGATGACGTTGTGTGTCAAATGTCCTGAATATTTATGTCCTGATATTTATAATTTGTAATATTCAGAAATGAGGATGGAGATGTGTCACATAGATTTCAAATCTAACTCGAACTCCCGCCCTCAACAAGGTTCTCTTTATATTGTATCTATAAATATAAGAATATCACCATACTTTTGAGGGAAATAAATATAGTTTATATTTATTATTATTTCTCTTTATTGCATTTTTAAATATAAAAAAAGGAAAACAGAAATACATATTTAAAAATAAAAAAAAATAGTAGACCACCGAAATCGGGTACAGGAACCAAGATAATGGTGATTAGGGTTCCAAAAACAGTAACCTTTCCACTATACGTGCTGTGTCAAGAAAGTCTGCCTTCTGCATCAGACCTTTGATCCAACCTTCTAACGTGAGCCTCTTAAAGTGTTGATCTCTTATTATTGATTGCCTCGGTGGCACAGTAGTAGCGTGTGCGACTGCTGTACTTGAGATTTCGGTTTTGATTTCCGGGTTGAATTAAATGTTTGCATGATCTGCAAATATTTGTTTCGGGGTTTGAGTGTTTTCTATAAAAAAAGTAAATATATATTTATATCAGTTGTTTAGGACCCATAGTACAAGCTCTGCTTAGTTTGGGACTAGATACGGTTGTGTGTGAAATGTCCGAAATATTTATTTATTATTTATTTATTATATTCAAGGTGTAGTGTGCAATCAAATTGGTTATAGAAATACTTTCTTTTGCTTAACTACTCTCACGATACGTAATCCAAACAATAACACTTATTAAGAAGTTAAACAATATGTAAAATTTAACACCGGTAAATAAAACTGAAATACAAGTTCCGTAAAAAAAACATACGTGTAGTTACCATTTTGAGCCGGTCACCCATCCATTTGTTACAGTACCATTCAAGACATTCCACAGAGGATGCGTTCAACTATTTATCTGAATAGTACGTGTTGATACGCTGATACAGTATCGGCAGTGGTGAGTCTAACGCGCTTTGAAATGCTGACGGTGTACTTTATGAAACGTGAGTTGACTCCTAACGTTTCTGTGCGCCTAGTACTTAGCTTGAACTCTTTATCTTAGATAATAATTGATAATACTGAGAATTTAGTATTGTTTTTTGCTATAAAAACAGCATTGGCATCCGAACAGATACCGAATCTTAAAAATAAGAATTAGTTTCTTTAGACTGCTGTAAGTATTAAGTTTTTATTGTATTAAACATTTATATTGTAAAACGGGACTGTAGGTCTAGAGATTAGAGACTAGTGTCAAGCCAAAGGTCGTAAGTTCGATTCCCATCCAGGACGAATATTTGTGTTACGATCACGACCATTTGTTCTGTATCTAGGTATAATTTATCTTTAATATGTATGTAATGGTGTGTATCTAGAAATATATAAGGTTTATCAGCAGTCTGGTTTTCATAGTTAAAGTTCTGCCTAGTTTTAAGAACACGCAACGATATTTAAGTGTAGTTAATATAAACGATCTAATATGGGCTCTAAATCTCATGGATTTCAACTTTCCATGGGTCTTAAATACGAGTATAAAGTAATGACATGTAATGTAATGACAATACACGACATGTAAACGGACCATGTAGTTATAACCATACTGTTACGTACTTCACGCGAAAATTATGTTCGTACGCCTATTGTTTTCATTTTATCAGCAACATAATTATATGATATAACACACAGGTTGTAACGCAACGTTATTATTATAAGACTACATTATTTTACTCTATGGTATGCTCACTTTCTTCCACATCTATATTAAAACATAATCTATACTAATATTATAAAGCTGAAGAGTTTGTTTGTTTGAACGCGCTTATCTCAGGAACTACAGGTCGGTTTTGAAATTTTCTTTTGTATTGGATACCCTATTTATCGAGGAAGGCTATAGGCTATATATCATGACGCTAAGATCAATAGGAACGGAGCACCAATGAAGAATGACCAATGAACCAATGTTTCAAAATCGGGAAACTTTGTTCCTATTGAGGGCTTCCGCTGTTTGCGCTGCGTAAACGGTTAAAGTTACGCATAAATCATGTATGACAGAATTGTTCCCTTACTCACCTATATAAACGAAGTCGTGGGTTAAAGTAAGCGTCAGCCCAAAGTAACTATTCCACGCGGACGAAGTAGCGGGGCGGGCGGAAGCTAGTTATATTATAAAACTGAAGAGTTTATTTTTTTGTTTGATTGAACGCGATAATCTCAAAAACAACTGGTCTGATTGAACAAAACATTTCAGTGTTAGATAGCCCATTTATCGAGGAAGGCTATAGGCTGTATAATATCACACTGCTGCTTAGTATCTATGAATAATATTGTAAAAACAGGGGAGAATTATCACTTTTGAAAGCTTCTATTGTGCGTTACGTAAACCGTTAGTTTTGCAAAAGTAAATTAAGATTATTTCTTTATTCTTCTTTAAAAATTCTAAAAAGAAGTCTGCGACCTTTCTTATGGTAAACAAATTAGTTCACGCAACGCACGTTCAAGCAATAGAAGTAGCCGAGGCTGCGTGGGTCAGCTTGTTTTATATAGGTTTACTTATGATACACATTTAATTACATACATACTTCTTATTTGTATTCTTGACCCGAGTAATATAGTATATCATGGTCTCACACGGTCTTTTATTTCGTACATTTGATACACAACACCATCTAGTCCCAAACTAAGCAGACATTGTGCTATGGGTACTAGACAACAGATATAATTACATATATTCCTTTTTTGGATTTACGTACATATACATAGAAAGCACCGAAACTCCGAAACAAATATTACCAGATCATACAAACATTTGATCCAACCCGGGAATCGTAACCGAGACCTCAAGCTCAGCAGTTACATACACTATCATTGCGCCATCGAGGCACTCAAAACCTTAGTGTTTAGTGATACTTTTGCAAGTGAAGTAGTAACTAGAACCCAAATTCCTTGATTCGGAGACACTCGTAAAACTTTGAACTGTAAGCTGTAAATGTCCATGGGTGGTGGTCGTCACAGATCGTCGCGTGTTCATTTGTGCCTCTATAACATAAAAAAGGTACAATATACTTAGATAAAACATTCGTGTTACATTAATGTAGCCTCTAAGACAGCTATACAAAAACTTCACAATTCAGTGTGCTAACAAAAAAGAAGCATAGAGTACTAAAATCAGTGTAATAATATTGGCAAAATACCCCAAACTTCTTCTTAAATGAGTCTCAAGGAGAAATTAGGTACACTGGAAGTTCGTCCGTAGAGGAATTGCAGTTACTTCTTTTAAAAGATAACAAAATATCCTATTCTACTACTTGTCGAAGAAATGATAGCTTTCTAAACAGCTTTTATGAACATTTCTTACTTTCCTGTGCCGTTTTCCCGGAGAAAGCTAAAGCTAACCAGATAATATTTATGTAAGAAAACATGGGTGTATAGGACTAATAACGTACCTCTGTTTCGCATTTCAAATGCTTTGTCAATATCTCTGGGGCTAGCAAATAGCGGCTAGCTTAAAGCATACATCAGATAGTTTAACTACGAGTACAAACAAGTATTTGTATTGAAATTGTGATAAATGAAGGATAATAGAAAATTAATTTGTGCATATTAGTATAGAAAGCTTTAAAGTAGCTTTTATTTGTATTACTACCAACCGTCATCATTTTTATTTAATGATTTTGAAATTGCTTGCGTTAAGTTGGTATTACTATTAAATGTTGTTCTTTTTTTGAACTAATTTATGATATAATGCCGCCATGTTTAACGGATGAATGCTGTGGGTTTATAAATTAGATTCGTTTTTTAAATTGTAGTATGTAAATAAGTAGTTTGTTACATTGTAGAATTATTTTTAATAACCACGCTAAAGGTATTGGAGTAAGTACGAGTATATGTAATTTATATTAATATCGGCAGTATCGTATACACGTGTTTTACCAAATCGCGATCTAACGCTGAAGAGGTAAGATTAAGTTCTGACACCCATTTAGGTTAAAAGTTTATAGTAGCATATTAATGAATAATATATAATAAACTGCCTCGGTGGCGCAGCGGTAGTGAATGTGACTGCTGTGCCTGAGGTCTCGGGTTCGATTGCCGGGTCGGACCAAGTGTTTATATGATCTGCAAATATTTATTTCGAAGTTTGGGTGTCTTCTATGTATAATATGTATGTATTTACAAAAAAAAGTATATAAGTATTCTATCAGTTAGTCTAGTTATAGACTCTGCTTAGTTTGCAACTAGATGATGTTGTGTGTCAAATGTCCAAAACATTTATTTATTTATTTAATGTATAATAAAAGAATAAAGATTTTAGTTAAAAATAATAAAACCTTAATCTATATGTTATGATGACTCACTCATAATTTCAGTGTCTATGTCAAATTATATTCAAAAACTATTAAGTTTTTAGAACTTGGTTCACATCCGTGATACGTCTTTTGTATTAAGAAACTAGAGAGGCCACTAATATTCGGCAACTATTCGGTATTCGTCGGAATAGTTCACAATATTCGGCTGAATACCAAATAGTGAAGAATACAAAATATTACTCACAGATTCCTTTTTTACCAATAACTTATTATATATAAGTACATAAAATAAATATTAGACTGCCAAACATTCTGCGCTTGAGCCGAATAACTTGCCGAATATTCGTTATTCGGTATTCGCCCAAAATTACTATTCGCGGCATCTCTATAAAAAAAACGTTACAATTAAACAACAAGTTTTTGTTCCATACTCTGTTTTTCTTAAAATTAAAATCGAGGCATAATCTTGAGCAATTATTTTAAACCGCGGCAGGAGAATTGACTAAATCGAAAACAAGTATATATGTTTGACATTAGAGTTCGAATTTTGAATTCGAATTTCGAATTTTGATAAGGAAAAATAAATGATTATTAATTTAGAGTAAAAACGAGTTTTTATTTAAAAGAATAAAGACCATAAACACATACAAAAAACTACTTTTTCCTCACATAATCGCTAATTAAACTATGTTCTCCTATTTAAAGTGTAATTTACAATGTGAAAGTAACGGCGCACGTAGGTACGCTTTCTGACTGTTTATTTCCTTTTACGAGTGAACCTCTAAGTTAACACTCATTAAATTAGTTAAAAATTTGCCATTATAATATAATTTTATATGGCAAAAAAAATGTATACATCAACTTAACTTAACTTCTTTTTTTTTTATTTTAAGCGAAAATTAGTTAATTTTAAATCCTTTATACCAGGTGTGTTCATCCCTAAACTGTCATACTCAGTAGAATTTTACATCATTTACTCTCTTAATAAGTACCTCACTCATGTGAATAAATATATGTTGATTTATACATGGGTGTAATTTATTTATAGTTAAAATATACCTACATACCTAAACCTGTGACCACAACTTCGACTAAAATTCCAAACTACCCTTAAGTCAAGTATTATCACTATCCGGGAGGACTATCTGGCAAAACTCAACGTTTGTAATGTAATTCCCGAACCATAATATTTGTGGCATGTTTACATTGTATAATAATACATGTTTCTTTAATTCAATTTTGATCCTTACAAAATGGTAGAACTCACACCATACAATACATAATACAACTCTGTAAGGTGGCAATCGCATGTGTAGTTATTGTGCTACGGCGCATTAACAAAACGAAAGTCATTTATGTAACAATATGGCCACTCTCCTCTTTATACACATAACTTCACTGCGAATGTATTAATGGACTTTTGTGATCAATTTATTTACATGTACACTTATTGAATAGTGTTACATTTATGGCTGTGACTGTACTTTATTAATTTTATTTTGTGGACTATTGTGTACGTACAAAAAAAAATTAGACAAGTACATTTGAGAAATAGAAGTATACAGAGAATGATAAAAATATTGACAAAAATGACGAAAATCGACTGGTAGTACAAAAACGAAATATCAGAAGTAAAAAAAAACTGAAAATAAGGACTTATATTGTGAAACATTCATGTAAAAACTGTGATCCTATGCCTATTGATACAAAAAGAACTCCATAATACAAAAAGTACAGTCGCCCACATAAATTAATTTACCATAAAACAACATTTGAAGTCAATAAACCCAATTTCATAACATACATCATAAAATATAATAAACATTAATTAATCGATTCATAACTGATTGTTCATCTACAGCACAGCGATAAATTCTCTGATCGTTAGAACTTCTCTGGCCATTGTTTCATTGCTACCGAGGTCGTTTCTAGGAGTGTAACCTAGTTTTTGGCCTAATGGGCTCTAATGTGTTCTTAATATTATATGAATTGACTCGAAGTTTATATGGCACACGCGGTTGTAAATCAAATGTCAAGGAAGAAATTTTAGTTCATTTATTTGACATAACAATCTGTCATAATCAGCTGATTGTGGTGCGGATGATGTAAAACAGTATTTGTAATGACATATTTATTCGTAGTGTTGGATATAGCGATGGCATACAATTTTACTATAAAATGTAACATTCGTATATAGAATTATATACGAAATACTAAGGAAGTTATGAAACTGGGTGATGTGAGGCCTATGTCTATGATACGAAGTGACGCAATAGTATAAATATAAAATTTAAAAATTAAATCTATAATATCAGCATCGATATACATATGTATATTATCTAATACCAAAAAAAACCCGTTGCATGTCATTTTTTTTAATATGAAACTGGAATAATTCTAAAATTTTTTGATGTGAGAAGTATTACAAGTTTAAAAATAACACAAAACCAGTTACACCCGTCCAGTGTGCAGTAGACCTGTTACGCTACCTAAAACTGTATAATCACAGTTCAAGTTGTATAAGTCAATGAAATAATCCAAAGAAATTAAAACTTAACTTCAGTCGAAATTCGACCACCATTTCCTGTTCAGTATATTAAGTCATATGTATGGAGGTATTTTTGTGTCACTTAGATGTTTATCTACTGACATTATAGGGCAATTTGTCCACGCCTAGCTGAACACACTTTAGAAAAACGGTGCAACCCAGTTTCAAGAGATGTTGCCACAAATCATTTGATTTGTCGCTACAAGTCACTCGGACCTGAGTCAGACTTGTCAGTTGAAATTGTAGATTATTTGGTGGGATACCACCTACTATTATTTTTCACACTAAAAACGTATTTAGACTGTTTTTACATCTTTATTATTGAATATACCCTGTGTACGGAACTTTTGCAAACACTCATGTAATGACGCAAAGAACACCATGCATGGAACAGCAATTTACGGCTAACTCGAAGTGTTGTCGCATGTAGGGATCAAAATCCAGTACTAAGTGCAACAGAAAACGGTGAAGTGAACGCTCAAGCCACTACACCAACCATGCAGTCGTAGTGAAGACGTAAAACTTACTTTATCCAGCCCATAGCATGCAAAACATAGAATTAATTTGTTACTTTCAGAGGTCGCCAACTGATAAATTTAAAGTATTATACAATACCCCTAGTCCCAGAGAAATATCGTTTTACGCACATTTGATAGTGTGCACCATAATGTGAGTAAAGACAGAGAAAATATCATTAATCGAACTTGAATAGTAATAATAATAATAAACTTGAAAAATGATCAAACAGTTAACTCAATACGATAATTAAACACAAACGAAGACGTGACTATTTTCACACAATTATTATCAAATCTGTATTGAAGTTAATGATTCAATAAGTTATAAATAATTATCCGAAACATCGTTATTGTTACTTATTTATCGATGTTTACAATTATTATGTACGCAACGGAACCTATCGAACAATAACAGAAGCGTTTGTATGTACACAAACTGCAGATATGCTTGACAGATATTTCTAAATAGAATTGCACAGTAAAAGCGTAATATTTGTCTTTATCAGCATGAATTATTTGTCAATGATATAAATAGACGTTTTAGATATAATCGTGTTATCCATTGCTGACCTCTAGATGCTACGAAACGATACTATGTTTCTCCTATGCTCCGGCACAGATGAACCGGCTCGTTTGTTAGTAATTCTTTCGATTGCTTTCACCGAGGAAGTGAAGATAGTCGAGCTCAAACCCTTCTCCTGATTTTGGGCAGGCGAGCCTCAATGTTGGAACGCTTTGTGGTTCTGGAGTAGCATATATCAATGGGCGAGAATGTCAGATAAAGCGTCTGCAGATTTGCTGCCAATATCATACAAAGAACGTACTATACTTAGCGATCTAACGTTACTTAGCGAATATAAAGGCTTGGAAGTCTGGAGGTGATACCTCCCTGCCGTCGTTCATATCTTGCTTCATCGAGCCGATTTGACGATCCTACTCGAACAAAAACCTTAAACGAAATATGTATAAAACATGTCACAAAATAGCTTTTTTAATGCATGATTTGGATGTTACAATTGATTGTTACAAAATTAATTGTAATAGCACGTGACAGAAGTGAAATAAACACAAATTTGTGTAACATCCCTTGAGACATATGGTTAGTTTTTGTTTAAAAACGTGTCATTGTTGACTTTCTGTTAAGAAATAAGGTTTATCGGCACTCTAACAATCTATAGCCATATTTCGGCCTATCTTCCACTCATTTACTTTTATCTCTCACTCGTCTACTCATTTCACTCGTTTCTTACATTCGAAAATAAACTTTGCTATAAAACGAATAGTTTTATTAACACTGTCTGACCCGTCTAGCCAGCGTGGTAGTAAACCAGAAGCTGTAATCTAAGGCCTCTATTCAACATATAATTTTTATAGACTGTAGATGATGTTGAAGTTAATTGTATTATTTCTTTTGTTTTAGATTATGTTCCGCGGCGGCGTCGTGGGCGAGCTGGATGCACGTCGCGACGCTGCGCTTGCGCGCGTTTTGGTACGCTTACAAGCGCGTGCGCGGGGCTTGCTGGCACGACGTCGCGCTCAGCGCCTGCGCACGCAGCACACCGCCGCGCGTTGCGTACAACGCAACGTGCGCGCATTCCTCGCTGTACGGGACTGGCCGTGGTGGAGACTGTTGGTCAGAGTCACTCCACTGTTGGCTGTACATCGCACCGAGCATCGACTCAAACAGGCACAGGTTTGTACCCATGCTATAAACTCTTAAATGACAAGAACACTCATCATAAATATTATCAACATGATCACAATTATCCAGAAATCAATTTTATTTTCAACTTATGAGTAATATACAGGACAAGCTCAAACTAACGTCTCGTGTTGAAATGCGGCGTTAGCTTCACACAAAAAGTATGAAAAAAAAAACCCCTGGATTTCAATTAAAATGCGGTGCTACTACGTAAAACACGTAAAAAGTCGTCAAAATCGATTTAGATGTTTAGAAAGAATTCAGTAAAGCCACACGCATAAGGGTATACTAAAAGCATCGATGATTAACCAATCGCCGCTAACTTGATTATATAAAAATTTAAACTTGATAGATTCATACTCAAAATAAATCAGACATTACCAGATAATACTCTTTCGTTCTCCGCTACATAAATATGAACGAATTCTCTGTTCAAACAAATTAGGTCAGCTATCTTACGACAAAGAATTTCAATGATCATTTACTGGCCGCCAGACGAATGAATGCCTTATCAATGCACTTGTACAATAAACTGATGCTCCAAAAACCACTTAGACTGTCAAAGGTTATCCTAAGCCCACACAATACGACGTCTAAATAGATTTCCTGCTTGTAATCTTGTATGAAATGTAGTTCATCGACCCCCGAGATTATTACTGTATTACAGTTACAAGACAGAAAGTTAACTTCATATGAAAATGAATTCGTCAAATTTAGAGCATGTACTATTAAATTTACTTTACATAGTCCTGACGGCTTCACAAAAAGAATTCCCGAAGGCTTTATTAGACCGTGCCTCTAGTAATAGACCCACTTATAATGGAAGGCCATCATGTCTTTAGTTAGCTCTCTTTCCAGACGATGGAACTTCACGGTTGTCATTCAATGAAAAACATGTATATTATACAATTACATGTTAGTATGTCATAAAAAGTTAATCAACCAACTAAACCAAACAAACTAAAAATACCATCACACAATACATAGTATTATTTCTAGTTTGAAAGAGAGCGGAAACGAAGGAAACCGCTTTAGAAAAGACATGTAAATTTTTCTTCTTATAAAAACCTTTTCAACTGCTTTTTGTTCTCTTGTTTGTATAAAAGGAATATCAGGAAAATCACTTTATCGTAAATTATACGTAATTTACATACATTGTTACAGCACAAAGAACCAGCGAAATACATCTAAGAAGTGAGGATGTAATTAATCCGAGTATTTAAACAGAAAATGTTAATTTTGATGTTTTTCTCACGGCTGTGTTTAGGTAGTCAACCTGTACCAATTTATAACATACATTTAAATTGTGTGTTTTTGACTGCTCGGTTGGTCTAGTAGTTTAAGTGGTGTTTTGCGGTAGCGGCTCATATCGTGCGGTGTTCCACAGGAGTCTGTAATCAGACCACTTCTGTGGGACATTGGATACGACTGAGCCCTACGAGGTCGTCTCTCCCCCGAGCTGGGCGTAATTTGTTACACCCATGACACATTGGTCACAGCTCGGGGAGCGAACTTTCAAGAGGCGGCGCGCCTGACCACCATGGGAGTCTCTTTGGTGGTCGGGTGTATTGAGGCCTGGGTTTATGGATGGCCCTAGATAAGATGTAGGGCCCTTTTGTTCCATGGGCCCCGTCGTTGTCGACCCCCCCGGTGCCTCTATCGTAGTCAATTCGGTCCTCGTACCGGTTCAGGCCCAGATGAAGTATCTGAATACTTCCAGTCTGAGACCATACATTTGTAACCAGCGCCTGCAAAGTTCGTGCTCAAACTGATTACAAACATTTATATAACCAAGTAACATTAATTTAAGAAAATTTAGCACACAATGGGGTAGTTGACTGTATCATTAATAAATACAAATGTCCACCAACCAATTATCACAAAACTCCTCTGAAAATATAATTATTATAGCTTTTTGTTACTTTTACGAATATAAATGAAATAAACATTGAAGTATATTTTTCAACTGAGTAGTGACGTCGAAATAGTGACGTCAAAAATTTTGATTCTTTACATTTTTCATACAAAATTGTCATTTGGACAGATGATAAAAAGTAACTAATTTGACTTAAGTGTCATATACCCTATTATAACTTCATTCGTCAAAAGACTCCTTACTGTAAGGATAAATCTGACATAATACTAGGAAACAAAGCTTACAATAGATAGAATAATTATATTGCTTAAAAACAAACATCTAAACCGCTTAAATTCAAGACAAAAATAAAAGACATTATAACAAAAATGTAAAAATAACTGTAAGGATATTAGCTCTTTATTGCCATTTGTTAAGTGGCTTCCCACGCCACATACAGTTACATAATTTGTTTATAAATTTATAAATGATATTTTTAGTCATTTAAACAAGACGAGTATTTAATTTACGTATTGTTATAAAACTAGGGCACAAATAATTTTAAATACTGAATAGTGTTATTAAATATAAACACATATTTAGTAAATACGTTATATTCACAGAGTCTCTGAAAAAAAAATAGTGTTGCATAAGTTAAAAAAAAAGTATACTTGTATAATCCGTTTAGGTCTCTGCCAGGTAGGGTTGCCAACCATACTTTATAATAACGTATCTTATTTTATTTTTGGTAATTATACTCTATACTTTTACATACAAAAAAGTATATAAAAATACTTTATTTCTAACCTTTACTGTGGATGCGTGATTAGATTTGAACATTTTGAAATGGTAATTACATAGGACAAATTACAAGACAGATTATATATCCAAATGGACGATTTATATTCTGACTAACACTTAAAGAAATCCAAATAAAATTTACTAATAATGATAAAGAATTTTCAGAGTACAGTTGACAAACGGCGATATATACTTAAAAGTGCATCTGATAGCTTACCAAATATATAAAAAAAATATTTCTTATTTACTCTCCGTTCCCGCCACTTCAGCTTTCACTGAGAGTTTTTTCAGTAATGAATCTGAAGTGGCTAGAAGAGAGAAATAGAGTGTCAATAAATTTGATTAAAAACGAATTGATTATTTATTTAAATTTAAATGATGATTGTCAAACGAGCTTAGAAACATTATAAAATAGCAAAAGATTGTTAGCAAGTGCTTAAAGCTCACAAAAATACGTTTTTAAGGCAATAAAAACATAAAACTTGAAAAATACTTTTTTTTCTTCCAAATATTTAATTTTTTTCCTCTTCAAACGATTATATACGTTTTTTTTTTGTCAAGAAATTTGGCAACCCTACTGCCCGGATAGTATAAAAAATGAACTTTTCTCAGTAATAACTCCACCATTGCTTCTTATTACAAATATTATGTCTCCAATCCGACACCAAATGCATTCTACGTAACCCTAAACAGATTCCCTTGTCTCATTTCCTACGATTGGCATAACATTACATGCAGATAAGGTTTCTGGTTAAAACACAGAGAAATCCCAATGTTACACTGCAGTCAGATATTTTGAATCTCTGCCAAGCAAAACAAAAAACGACTATCTTACTCTTTGATAATGCTGTCGGAAGTCGAGGCCAAAAGTCAACCGTTTTTATCAAATTAATTGCATCGACTGTTAGAAAAAAATATGCCACAATTTTTTTATTGAAACACAGCCCAACTTTATCAACAGTACATAAGAAGCAATAACATTTGACACATACAGGAGGTGCCTGAATTGTTCATTCTTTACCTTTTTGCGTATTCATATATTGTAATTATAATAATAAATAAATAAATCAGGTTTGAATTTGGACCCTGTTAAATTATATTGACCAGTTTAACTTGAACTTCAAAATACGTAGTAATTGCTGGAACTTAAAGCGTTATGAAACCAATTTATTGGAATCACTCACGACTTATTGCAACTCAGGAACTCTTAAGAACTTATCAACATAACATTTTTATAGAATACTTAATAGACAGTTCACACATATCACACATAAAGACACATAAAGTAACACATTCCTTTTCTTTTTTATAACTTATTTATAATGACTTATAGTATAATTATAATTTTAAAAACAGCCAATTTATATGTTTGTCGTTTCCGCATTTCTATCTTAATGATTATCACATAAAAACAGTTGTTTTATTAATAAGATGAGATCCAATCTCCTGCTTGAACTTGCTCGAACACGGAAGGCATGTCTGATGTGTTAGCGCTGATGGAAGACCTAGCCACGTAATATAATCAGTATAAATATGTTGATTTTGATTAATTATGGAATAACAAGTTACCAATCGACATTTCTGCTAAGCTTCTTTGATGTTGTTCCTAATAGCTATATATTTGCAAGAACACTTAAATTCATTCTAGCTTGCAGCGGTTCTATTCGCATGAACGTCGCTTATCGCGCTTAAAAGTACCGTATGTTACTCCTTGATAATGTAGCTTTCCATTTGTGAAAGAATTTTATAAATAGGTTTAGCGGTTTATGCGTCAAAACGTAAGAAACAAACTCACATGGATATTAATCAACATTTTTAATATATACGTCCAAGTCTTTAATACTGTCTCGGTGACGCAGTGGTAGCATATGTGACTGCTGTTTGAGGTGTCAGGTTCGATTTCTGGGTCGGTCCAAATGTTTGCATAATCTGCAAATGTTTGTTTCGGAGTGTGGGTATTTTCTATGTATAATATGTATGTATTTGCAAAAAAAAGTATATGAGTATATGTATTTATATCAGTTCTCTAGTACCCATAGTACAAAGTCAGCTTAGTTTGGGACTAGATGACGTTGTGTGTCAAATGTCTCAAATATTAATATATTATTGTTTATTTTAAATTCATCGTCATCAACAGCCTCCATCAATCCACTGCTGGACATAGGCTTCTCTTTAGCATACCCTACCTTATTATGCTGGCAGACGGGTTACTATAAGGTGTATTTCAAGATTTCCTTCTCTTTACAGTAGTGTTGTCCTACATAATGTGATCCCTTAGTCGTCTCTTAAGACTCCCACAGAATAAATAGACGTTGTGACATTCCATATACTTAATCTGTCACCACACGAAGCGCAATTTTCTAGGAAATAATTTCTCTTAGCTTTTTTAAGAGTCCCAGACTATATACGCAGTAATGGAAACTTTGTTTTGTCATACAAGGATTCATGGAACACCTATTTTTTTACGCTTACGATAACTAATTAGCAATCAATCGTGTCACATCCTGAGCTATATTTTCGAATGCAATTTTTAAAGTTACTCACAATCTTAGTCATTTATTCGGGAGCTAGTACTTTTTTTAACCAACCCGTCACTATTTACACATTGTTTGACCGTAAAAAAAAGAAGCGATAGCTAAATCTCCTATTTTCGATTTAACTTTCCTATGGCCCCCCTTTTTTCTTGTACTGTGCGGCAATCCCCATGGATACCACTGAAGGGTGGTTTTGTTGGGCTCGAACCGACCAAATACCATACCAATAGGGACCAGTTGCACCCTAGTAAGGAAATCCCTGGAACCCCGACGTACCTCGTCGTACCTCCTATTTTCCCCTAAAATCAAACTAACGATCCACCAGATGGAAAAAGTCACAAAGAAAACACATATGTGCGGCATTATGGCTCAATCTCTTCTCTTTTTTTAACATCATCAGGGTATCATCATTTTATATCACTCCATCAGTTCGCAACTAACATCACTTACCTTGGCTCAAATATTTTCAGTGAAATCAATCGACATCTCATTTACTCCAATATTATATAGTATTTGTCGCATACATAATAAAATCATAAAGTTGAAAAGTATTTAATTCATTAATATTCATTTTCTAATCATAAAACTTCCAATGTTATGAATCACTACTTTCCCTGCGGCATGCTCTTTGAAGATTGAAGAAACGTTTTCTACTATATAATTCAGAAAATAGCACATAGCAACTATAAATAAAATGGTAATTAATTTATGTAATATTCTTGTGTGGTCCACGTTTTTTGTATCACATAATCTTAGCAATTCGAGAAAAACACCTGTCTGCTATATGAAATAAAGCAATTGTAAAAAAAAAAATGCGGCGCACGTATCACCGGATAACACTGTATCATATTATATCACATTAACACCTTTTAGTAATACACTGCTGAAAATAGGCCTCTCCTAGAAAGGATGTTTTGGTTTACTATACTACGTTGACTAGACGGGTTGTAGGGCAGGATTTGTACTAAGTTTTCCTTCTCTTTTCATGATGTTGCCCTACGTAGTATACTTTCTTAGTCTCTTCTAACTAAACCCACGAGATGAACAGGGTTGGTGACACTCTATATTCTTAATCTGTCACCACACTGAGTGTAATAACACTGTGGTATCCACTGGTTCTTTTTGACGGCTTAATATATATTTACGAAGTCCTACGCAACCGAAGATATAATATGGAATATAAAAAATAAATTAAAAAATAACTGAGCACCAATTTATTTGTACTAGAATTACAGTCCACCAACATAGATATTCATATCTGACAGAAGATGAACCCAACTCATGTCTAATAAGGTAAAAACTACGTTGAATAAGGTTGGCGGAATAGTGATTCCGCGGTTCAGCTAAGACGTAAGTACAGATTCCTTACTACACATATTTTGAAATACTCGTATTCTTATTTTTATCCTTTCTCAGGACGGTAAACTTGTTTCACTTGTTGACAATTTTCTGAAGTCTTGAAATTATATTTTCCACTTTTCACACTCTCTCTATAAAATTATGGATCGTAACTGCCTCCTCCGTAGTGCGGCCATTTGATTCACGGTAAGTGGTAGTAGCTAGCGATTTCCGCGCGATTGCACCCGAACGCGTGCCACCTAGTGATGCGAACAAGGAAATATTTGAATCTGTACTTGGTAGCAATGTTTTAAATTGTAAAGTGTATGTTTCCCTAACTTCAAACTTACTTTATAAGACTTTGCAATTCAAATTTATACTTTCAACGAGTGCCTACCTAATACAAATTTCACGTACTACATGACATAAGTGGAATTGATTACAGTTTTGCGCACGCGCATTGACACATTAAAAGACGTTACAAAAGTAAAAATTATTAAAATATATAATTAAGACACTGACTTTACTATTGTCGTTGTTATTATTTTCAAAAAAAATATTCAGACTTCGCTAACCTTACTTCTTTAAACAGTAGCTAGTCATAGATAAACTTAAAAAAACACTCAAATAGAACGGTTTTGCCCACCACTAAGCTGCGGATGCGCACGAAACGACATCCAATTACTGTGGCATGCCTTAACGAGGAAAAGCTATACTAACAAACTTACTATACGAGTAGATACTTAACATCGATAAGGAAAGAGTTACGTATTTCAGTATTTATCTTGAAATAAAAACAGTATTGAAATTCACCTGCGATTTTTCTTAATTTTTAAGACAAGGAAACAGGATTCATACAATTACACAATTTAATTTATATATGAAAAACTTCATTTTCACATATTCAGTTCATTTGGTGCCGTGGTTGCGCAGTGGTAACGTATGCGACTGTTGTAATTGAGGTCTGAGGAGGTGTTTGTATGATCTGCAAATATTTATTTAAATAATATGTATATAATTATAAAAAAAGTATTTATATACCTATATCAGTACAAGTTCTGCTTAGTTTCAGACTAAATGGCGTTGTATGTCAGATGTCCGAAATATTTATTATTTGGTCAGCGTGAAATTGCACATATATACATTGTCAGGGATACAACGAAGCATATCGAATACCTTTCAGAAGAAAAATACTGTGAAAAAAATATAATAGAGCTTATAATACTAATAATAATAAAATTTGTAATACAGGGCGATTAACCAACACAGAAAATTAACAGCCAAAGATTTAACAATTCAAGAGAGTACTAATAATTGACCAGCACAATCTAAGTAGGAAGATATAAGGAGCTTGATACCACATGTTTTAAAAGCATATCACAGCAATTAAAAAAACCTAAATATTAATCGCACCAATCCATATCCGTTACTTGAATACCGTTTTCGTTATTAAGTATCAGTCTCGATTCACTGAATCTAGCGGAAGAGCACTTTTTCTAACTAAATCAGTGAAGCAAACACAAGATATATACAATTCGACTCATAGAACAAGTCTACGGGAAGAACTTTCATTCCCATACTGGAATAATTATGATGTTAATTACAGGTGTTATGGGCAGTTATTATTGCCGATCATAAAACTTGTAAACACTTGATTTTTGTGTTATTGAGTTACCTGTTGACGGAAATGAATATTCTAAATTACTTATTTCTATTTACAATTTTTGTGTACCACAAAATTTGTACTGCATTGTCAGCATTCGCAATGACTATGGTGACTAAAACTTTTGGATTCTATTCATGCTTTCCATCAAGCAGAGTAGAGTCACTTCGGCAGGCTTTTAAAATAAAAATAAAAAAGAAAAGCCAATATCGTTATATTTTACGAAATGCTAAATAATTCGGTTACTTTTTACGTAGTAAGGTGCAGTTACGTTTCGAAAATAATTATGTACGTGATCTAACAATGCGTGTTTTTACTTAAAAAAGTGAAAAAATACTTGTAACTGTACGACACTATTCGGGATACTTAACCTAATAAGGAGTTGGTAACGAACCGAAAACGATTCATAACGGTATTTAACTGTTATTTTTGTATCGTTTGTTTTAATTGTAACTGATTTATTTTTGAGTGTTATTGGTTAAAAGGTTATACCCATTTTAGCGAATGAGTTTTTATTTTTATTGAAAAATGTATTAGAATTTTATCTCCGTTTTTAAATTGGAGAATTGGGCTATACGCCGATAAAGAGGTTATGAGTTCAAAAGTTCTAATCCGGACGTGATAGTTAAAGATTTATTGAATAAGAACCTACATATTCATATCATTAATTACAATCATAATAAATTGTTTATTATTTATCTCTCACAAAGAATAATTACAAAATCTGGTCATAAACAAGTGTTACACTATCGAGTGGGTGAGTTTGTGTGAGAGACATCAATGGTATCTGCACTGGAAGGAGCTGTAAGACAGATTACGAGTCTCTCCTATCTCCAAATAAGAGCTCCAGTCAGCGTTACCACGTTGATTGATATTGAAAAGTGAAAGATTTGAAAAAGAAACGAACAAACTTAAGTTTAACGATGCTATGTGTCCAATATGTATGCTTGTGTATGTAAGCGTGCGTGTATGTGTGTTAGTGTAGAAAATGATTGTATTTGATATCAAGTTTTTTGTTATAATGAGTTTAGAATTAGATCTTAACTATATGGTTAATGCACCATCACATTTATTTTTCAGAAAAGTACATAACCTATCTAGAACTATTAAGGAAGGTCTTTAATGAGTCATCACATATTTAAGAGAGTGCCATTTCCCTTCCACGACTCCTCGCGATTTGATATACTGCTATCGTCGGCTCCTGTTGCGCATGTGTGCTTATAATATTTGCAATGCCTTGGAAGATTTTTGGACTTTGACTTAGCCTATTCATCCCGTGGGTGTCGTAAAAGATGACTAAGGGAACAAAGCAGACAACATCATTACAAAGAGAAGGAAAACTTGAAACAAACCCTATTCCAACCCGTCTGACCAGCGTGGTATAGGCCAAAACCTCCTTGCTAAGGAGAGGCCTACATCCAGTAGTGGACTGTAAAAGGCTGTTGATGAAGTTAGCCTCTTTACTAAGAGGAGCTACCAATAGATACCGTAATCGGTCACTTTATAAACAGTTACAAAAACATATTTTATTTGTTGACTTTTAAATTATCACATGCTACAATAACTAGTGAAAACGTGTGTAACGTAAATAAGAGTTATTAATAATATTTGCCAATATTTGCCACGTTTTCAATTCTGCTGGCAAGCAAAAAAAATCTATTATAATCCCTACTAATATTATAAATTCGAATGTAAGTTTGTTTGTTATGGTTTCACGCGAAAACTACTCAACCGATCATCACGAAATTTTGTACACATGTTCTTGGAAAAAAAATTATATTTATTTAAAATGATCTGTTACGAAACTCAATGTGGCAGACCAAATTCCAAGCGAGTGAAGCCGTAGGCAAAAGCTAGTTGTTTATAAATAAAACCCAATACCGTTCTGGGTAAAATCCTCGAACGCCTTCTCCTCGGATGTTGTAGCAAAACAAATCAGCGGTTACAGTAACAGTATCGCTCAGTAAATCTAGGTGTGTTTGCTTTGGTTTAGTTCACAGAGTACAATCGTTTGTAATGCAAACGAGTGCACTTGCGGCACAAATAGAGCGGGACGATGATTGTATACAGTACGTGATGCGGTACAGCTCATCTTACTTGACTGTTGCTGCATAAATGAGCCATTATTGTTAACCAGTGACTCGACTTCATTTTGACCGTTTTTCATTTGTTTTCGTTTGAATAAACTCATTTGTGTAAATGCAGATTAGACGATAGTAATCGTAATCATGTGTAAATGCGATTTATTATTCGAACAATCTTAATGCAAGTCTTTATTACAACTTTTTATTCCACTAAAGTCTCAAGACTTCTCAAGACTTCTCACTAAATTAGCAAGAAAGTTTTGGCTTACTAAACCACGCTGGCCAGGCGGGTTGGTATAGAGTTTGTTTCAAATTTTCCTTCTCTTTGCAATGATGTTGTCTTGCATATTTTATTCCCTTAGTCACCTCTTACAATACCCATGGTAAGAGTTGGGGTGGTGACACTCTGGATGTCGTAATAACAGCTGTTCCCGGATCCCTCCTATGTCAGGCGCAGAGTGGCACACCATGTGGTTTTAGTCAGTCCCATTCCGACACACCACCCCGCCGTAAATCCTGGTGGGGTGACGGCCCGAGGGGGTTTCCACACATAAAAAAGGGGTGGTAACACTATATTCTTAATCCATCGCCAAACGGACAGTATTAAACTATAAAAAAAATATCTTAGTTTCTGTTAAAACTCACTAACCCGCCTAACTACGCAACAATGGAAACTTCGGAGACTTTGTTTTGTACTACACAAGCTTTCATAGAACACCTATTTGTGTATTAATCTTGTTTTTTCTACGTCATTTCAACTATAGATAAACATCAATTACCGTAACTAAATATCAATTGTACCACGTCCTAAGCTATATTTTCGTATGAAGTTTTTGAAGTTAGTCAAAGTTTCGGCCATTTATTCAAAATAGATGGAGTGCCAGCACTTTTTTAACTATCCCGTCATTATTTTTTTTTTTTGACGGCAAAAAAAGTAACGATAGAAGTAACTCTCCTCTTTCCCCCTAAAATCAAACTAACAATCCGCCAGATGGAAAAAGTCACCTCCAATATCGGAAGCTAAATCACATTAGACTAAATTTTATCTTCAAAAATTCAATTTCTATGATTCAAAACCTGAATTCTTGCAGTCTTAAAAACGTCTTTTTACAGTTAGTAAATACATAGATTTCAAGTTTAAGTAAATTGAATGTCCGTCCTGTGATGTTTGAGATCACTAGGACTATCAACTGTTAATTTTTCAGTAATAGTATTTTATTGAGACTAATCTATCCCATACGCCCACTTCTATAACTCCTATACAGGAACATCAATAGCAATGACCCACGAACACACCGAGTAATGAATCCTCAAAAGTCCCAGGAAAAGTTAAATTATAAAACCAGGAACGAAATTAAAGACGTAAATTAGAGGATTTAGAAACATAATTAATCCAGTGATAGTACATAATAGCGAAGCGGAAGCTACGTCTACAATGATTACAAAAACAAGCATGATATTTGTATTGTTTATATCGATGAATCGTCACATCCGGTACCGTAATCGCTTGCAGGAATCTTAGAATGTCGTAAGATACACCGAAGTTATAACAGCTATGCATTATTAATTAGTGAAATGGTTTATAATCTCACATTAAGAATGATGCACATTATCTACGATCTTTTATATGTATTTCTTTTAATTCAAGTCATTAGGATCAAGTATCGTACTTAAAACTAATGACTTCTTATAATGTTACTGCTGACTCGAGCAACTCCGTCTGCGTCTCCTGTCGCCAGTTATATTATATAGCGTGAACAAATTTGTTTCCTTAAAAGATAGAAATAAGCTGTTTTTAGAACTTTTAAAGGGGAACAATTCTTACATACATTAGTTTTGCGATACTTAAAGGGTTTTTTTGTAACGCATGCAATAGTACCTTTCATAAGGAATAATTTTTCCCCGCTTTTGCAACATTTTTCATTAATGCTCAGCTCCTTTTGGTTGTAACGTGATGATATATAGACTATAGCCTTCCTCGATAACTGAAATATCTAACACTGAAAGAATTTATCAAATTGGACCAGTAGTTCATGAGATTATCACGTTCAACTAAACAAACGTCCAATCTAACAAACAATAAAGCTCTTCAGCTTTATAATATTAGTATAGATTAATTATTTATTTATTATCGAAAAAAAACTAATGACATAACTATTACATTTACTATTCTTTCCAAATAGTAAAAGTTGCATGTATTATGTTTAACAATGTCTGTAAAATTTATCGCTATTTCAATTAAAAAGTCCCTGACATTAAAAACTTAGGTAACACTTAAAAGGAATGTTGCCGCTATTAATCCATCGTTCTAAGTGTAAAATTTTATATCTCTTCAAATAGTAAGCCGCAAAAACTCTTTTAAAAATAAAAAAAATGAGAAATGATTTACGATCAATATATTTCCTGAACGAGTGTAATATACCTCTAACGCTCACATGCACTCTGCGCTCGCGCACGCAGCTTTTTACCCACATTCTAATATGGCATAGCATTTCCGCATGGCGTAACCGTATGTATGACAGCTCTTTAATTGCCCTTATCCGATCTCTTACGGGATTAGAAATCAAATGGTATGTACGTTGTGTAACATACTTAAAGTTCCTGTGTGGGCTGACCCTTATTTATTTTTAGTCGTATTATAGATTTTGTAGTTAAAAATATGCAATGCAACTTATCTATTCGTTTAAAAATAAAAATAACAAACAATCAAATTAAGTACTTGGAAGAAAATAGAAACAAAGGTACAACAAGACAGTTTATATAGTTTATTTATAATTATTACATTAGTTATGATAATTTTTAGATGATATAGATTTAAAATAAAGATAAATTAAAATATGAAATCATAATTTATGGAACCCAATCCACATTTTTGTTGTTGTTGTTTTTTTGATAGTGTTGTTTTTGTGCGGACTAGTTTTTTACCACCATGGCGACATATAATAAGCAACATTTTGTTGTGGATAGGCGCAGCAGTCGTTTTCTTCTCATTTACCTCAGCATGCGCAAGCGCCTCGCTCTGGTGCGCATCACGATTAAACCACCGCTTTCATTGCAACCATTATAGTATGAGAATAATGGTTTGAGTGGTCGCCACGCTGCTCTCCACTGCTCTGAATGTTACGGTTTCAAACCTCACACGGGACAACACTTTGTGTGATCCTCAAATGAATGCTCTGAGTCTGGACGTTCTTTGTGTCCATTTCTTGTAAATTTGTAACGTCCCCCGCGACACAAGTTATATTCATAACGCGGGTGATATCTTTAAAAAAAACGTGTTGCTTAAAATTATTTGGTTATTGACAGGAGAAATTACCTATATATGCAAAAATATACATGTATATATATATATATATATATATATATATATATATATATATATATACATATATACAAAATCGCTTAAACTAAAAGATCATTCCAAGGTAATTGAATTTTTTTTGTACTCGAACATTTTTGTCCGGAATTAGAAAAGTAGTAAATCTTAAAAACCCAAATAATACGGAATCAAAACTACCCCATGCATTAGTGCTTAAAATAATAAATTTTGATGTCATAATACAAATCAAAAATGTTTGATTAAAAATATCTTATTTTATCTGTTCCTTCAATTAAGTACTTTTTTATTTATTATATTTTAATAGTAAATTAGCTATTACAAGCTACCCTTTCTCATTATATACAAAATATTGCATGCAATAATTATGTACAGTACATATCTGAAGGCAATGGAAATGTGTAAATTTTAAAACTTAACTGGTTTAAGCTGGGTAATAGAATGTAGACAATAATTACGAGTAGGCGTTTGATCATAAAGGCATGCATCATTCTGCATAACAGCCACTTTATAAACGTATTATCTGCCGCATGCCGCTCCGCCCACGCAATTTCGGTTCCCGTATATCTCAGAAAATGTACAAGGTAAAATTATGACTAGGAGCGAATGATATCTTTTTTTTTCTATATTAAGAGCCTGCCAAAGTGTATCTACTCTGCCTGATGGAAAGCATGAATAGAATCCAAAAGTTGTGGTCACCATACTGCATTGTTTGCTTTTGCAATGAGTATGGTGACCACAACTTTTGCGGCGGCCACTATTGCGGACACTATGGCGGCCTTGCGAGATGCTTTTTCACACCCCGCTTGGAGATGTAAAAGGCATGACAGTGTAAGGCTTACACAGTTACCACGAAAACTGTCACCCCTGCATCAATCAATATCTCTTATCATTAACGTTTTTTGTATGTTAATAATAATAATTCATCACCATCATTATCAACAGCCTTTCATAGTCCACTGCTGGACATAAGCCTCTACTTAGAAGGAGGTTTTAGTATAGTACACCACGCTGGCCAGCCGGGTTGCAATAAGATTTGTATCAAGTAATCCTTCTATTCACAGGCTACTGTCTGCATAATTTGCTCCCTTAGCTTTTACAACACCCACGAGATGAGTGGGGGTAGTGAGTGATACTTCAAATTCTTAATCCGTCACCACACGGATCGATTTAATGATCACTATAATTATTTATTTAAATACAAAACTTATATCCACAAAAAATAATCTAATAATGTTCACTCTTTTGTAGGACTATTTAAAGAGGATCAGGCTAGCAAACATTGTTCTCAGCTATGTGCAACTGTATAAAGTGCGTTTATGTAATTGTGTCACAAAAGTATCATTTATCGGCTATCGGTTTATCGGCTTGCTTGACAAAAAATGTGACAGCTCCACTAATATGGATGATATGAGCATAATTTTAACTTTAAGTTAAATTTTAGGTATCACACTCAGAGATAATTTGATATATTAGTAACCCAATTTTCAGTAACGATCCGTAATATCAAAATTACTCTTTTAATACATACGTATAAATACCTCTTTAAAATATTTGTATAGGGTATTATCATAGTCTAATATATTGGAATGATAACAAGTGTTGTTTTTATTTTAATTTCGCAATTGGCAATGAAGTCTGAGTGTTGCAAGTACCGGTAACGGTTTCCTTTCAAGCGGCCTTTAGTATTTATTGCTTTTAATTTATACTTCACCCAATTTATGACCATAAGAGGGATACATCGTGTACTCTCATGACGCTGAAATAATCGAGATACTTCAGCCTCGATCCCGCTGCTTATTCGAAACTTACGATATTTTATACTCTCAAAACGAGGGTTAGATATAAAAGAAACCCAGCATAAGAGTATAAAAGAAACCCAAGATAAGGTTGTAAAACCTAAACACAACAGCATCCGTGCTGTTATGTTCCGTTGGTGAGTGCAAGACTGGAGACTCATTGATGCAGGGGTGGTAAGTGTGGAAAGCCTTACACTGCCACGATGACTGTCATGCCTTTTACGTCCTCAAGCGGGGCGTGAAACAGCATCTCACTAGACCATCATAGTGTGGGTCACCATGCTGCGTTGTCTACATTCGCGATAGGTATGGTGACCACAACTTTTGGATCCTATCCCTGCTTTCGATTAGGCAGAGTAGTCACTTTGTCAGGATCAAAAAATAAATAAAAAAAAAGGCTATGAAAGAAACCCAACATAAACTTTCTGCAATATCACACATAACGCCAACCCCAAATAAAATTGAATCAAGAACAGGCAAATTATTATGAATTCATACATTTATTGTATGATAGTTATTTTGGCAAACAGTTGTTTTCTAGCCGATATTTCACCTTACTGATAAGAATAATACTGACGAACAGTCACATTGCCGAGCAGTTTTGCGCAGGCGCTTTATTTTCCGTTCCAATACGAGTACGGATGTTTTCTTTTATTGCCAATGCGAAGCGACTGTAGATTTTGAATAGTTTATAAATGAAAATTGTTATACAGAAATAATAATCATATAAAATATACAAAAATATATTAATACCCAAACAATTTAGTCAGATATTATTATTAGTAGTCTAGAGTTTAAGATAATCCAGGTTAAAGTTGGAGAGATTATGAATATGATGATAAGTTGGAATTCCTATAAATCGGAACGAACCAAAGACAAAGAATTTTATTAATATACTTGATCTGTGGAACAAACAACAAGCTATCATGTCATTATTATTGTCAACAGAGAATTTTCGTTGTGTGAAACCTAAAGAAGTGTTTTTGTTTATTCTTACCTACCAAAGTGGCTCTACTCTACCTGAGGGAAAGCGTGAATAGAATCTAAGAGTGGTGGTCGCTATATTCATATTATGAGTATAGTTTATTATTACTAGTCCATATTATATCATAATCCAATACACTTTTTTATTACTCGCTTAGTTTCGAGACTCACTCGGATCTTCAAGATAATTCGAAAAAACTTAAATATTCACTCAAAATACATATTATTTCTCGACGCAACTATTATTTTGGAATTATTCTTTAAAGTCTTGAGAAATCATTATCAATTAAAAATAAAAATACACATTAAATAAAAAAGGTATAAAGAGAAAAGGTCATTAACCTCCAACATTTGAGAAAAAAACTAGTAGTAAACCAAACAATAACAAGAAAAGGAGGTCATTGACACGATCCTCAAAAATATTGAGAAAGTTCTGCTTACGTTATGTAGATTCTAAACTACTTTCAGTTTTGTTCTTAATTATTATGTACTTAACTCACAAATACACTCCAGATAAGAATTTAAATGTGAATTTTTAGTACGGCATGCGGGCCTATAGGAAAATCGTATTATAACACGAAACTACAGACATTAAATGCCTCTACTTGTAAATTGCGTCAATAATTTATAAGTAAATTTAAATAAAATATATATATATTTTTAAAGACATCTCCTGGACTAGGAATGAACCCTGTGTCGGTCATGAAACGGTCACAAACAATAAGACTCAGAACAACACTTTGTGGATCGCAAAATATGTTGTTAGTGTCACATTAAGAGGGTAAGGGACCCACAACAATGTCAACACATGTGTCAAACGTCCAAAATATTAAAAAAAAACGGGTAGAGCAGCGAGGTGACCGCTGAAACCACTATGCCATCAGTCGTACGTTTGATCTCTCACCGGTAGTGTCACACAACCACCTATCAGATTGTCACATTGCGATAAAAAGAGAGTGTACCTGTGTTTGCACACATGTTTTAGGTTATACACGGCATGCGTACGACCTATAATGACGTACGGTAGCGTAGTCTTCGCACACTTTAGGCCACACAGGATCCATAGGCTTCAAACATTACAAAATAATTTCATGCGCAAAGCTACGGGAGCACCGTGGTATGTACGCAACGTCGATCTTCACATCGACCTCAGATTGCCGACCATCAAGCAATACATAAAACAGTGCTCTCTTAGCTACTTTGACTCTGCTCCGACTCACCCCAACCGTTGCGGCCGTAAACTACACACCCAGTAGGATCTCAAATATACGTCGACCCAAACACGCGTTAGGGGAAGAAGACGACGACATTACGCTCGCTCAACGTAGAGCGAACGCAGCTAGGGAATCAAATACGAACCGTCCGCGTTTTCGTCCCCGTCGTCGGGGGCGGAATACGCGCCGCGTAAACCGTTTTAACATGGGAGTAGGTCGCCCCAACTTAGCAGTAACGCCCCAAGCCGAGGCCCCAACAGTTGAGACTGGCCGCCGTGACCGAAATCGGATGGGAGTGCACCAATATTATTGTTTTATTTACAAGAAATGTATTCAACAAGAAAAATTTTGTTCTTTATTTAAATTTCTACGAGAAAACAAAATTGACGTTGTGGTATCTCTGGTTTTTTTTCCTAAATACCTGACAAATGAATTATGGTTTTAATAAACCTCTTTAGAGAGTATATTATTCAACCTGGCAACATTTCTCTCACTTTTTGCATAGATAACCATGCAAATCCCTTTCCATAAAGCAATTACCTTATGAATACACATTACATATTTAACATACTATTTAACTACATAGCTACTTTCTTAAGAAAGCTCCTGCATTCAAACTACAGTGCTATGATTTAGGGTTGCCATATCTGTTTAATCACTGACTTGTTATCGATGGTGCCGATTAGTGACAAAATACGTAGTTTGTTCAAAAAGTATCGCGAATTTTGAGTATTTTCAAAAATTATTTACTCGTGAATATCTATTTTGTCTCTTTCAAAATAATCCACCTGGGATATTATACACTTGTGCCAACGTTTTTTGCGATCTTCGAAGCACATCAAAAAATCATTTTTTTAGATCTTGTTCAGCTCCTCTTTCGATGCCGTCTTTATCTCGTCAATCGTGGCGTAGCGTCGTCCTTTCATGGGCCTCTTCGGTTACGGGAACAAGAAAAAGTCACAGCGGGCCAGATCATAGACATATATACCAACATAACGCCACGAAAAAATCGAAATTCAAATATACATAACCAGCGAAAATTCAAAATTCGTGATACTTTTTGAACACACCTCGTATTGCTTTTAATTCTTAGTAGATATAATTAGTTGTTTAGTAAAATTTAGTTACAATTAATAAAATTTTGACTACAAGGCTATAAAGTACTTTCACGCTTCAAATTACGCATGAATCCATCTCGTTCACTTAACGAAATCTCTGCACTCTATACCTAACTACCAAAGCAACACCAAACCGATTTTTTTTTCTGTATACCGGGACTTATGGCAACCCTACCATGTAAAGCTGTTAAGTGTACAGAGGTCACAGTTTCCATAATCGTTTACAAATGATGTGAGGCAGAAAGTGTAAATTTTCTAACACTAATCATACAAGTTGAAGGAATGTGGACCCTGTTGATTAAATGATTTGGTTGATTGTTGCAGGACGAGCTGGAGACTTTAAGGGGCAAACTGGACAAGGTGGAAAATGAAAGAACACATTACAAGAATGAATCGGAACGGCTTGAAACCAAGGTAAGAATGATATTTGATACTGAGGCTTCTTTTTAAAAAATAAGCGATTTGTATATTTCTGGAAGAATAATAATAATTACTTTAAATCTCTCACACACGGCCGTCTGATTTCAATCCAGGCAGAGCCTGTACAATGGTAACCAGACTACTTATAAACACACATATTTTGCGAATACATACAACTAAATAACATACACAGAGACACATAATATATTAGAAAAGAACTGATTACGTTATTGATCGTATCACTTATTCAATAAAAGAAAACTAAATCCAAAATGTCAATACACTCGTGTTTTAAGCTGTAGGTGTCCTCTGTGACAGTACTCACTTACTATCATATCTCTTCTGTTTCTTGCATTGCATAAAAACAAAGGTACTTACATCAAAATAATAAGGAAAAATAAAAAAAAATCTGAATACATTTTTACATTATCTCTGGCATCAAAAAGACAACCAAAAATGCATTTAGGTCACGTGACTATTTGCCGTGTGTAGTTAAAACACCTCTATTTTCTACATCAAAAGTAACTTATGCCTGTAGACTATTTTTTTAATGTTTTTCCGTTGCGGTCAAAGCGCTTTTGGGTTAAAAGAATACGCGTTCTACTCCATGGCTTGCATAGCTTACATGGCATGTGTACTTAACCTCATAAAATTAAAGAGAACGCATTTTTATATTTGTTATTTATTTTTATTCTGTATAGACCAAAGACCAAACTGTTACCTGACCAGACTGTTAAGACCAAAACCTTAGTATTCAGCCAAGGTTTTAGTTAATAAATAAATAAATAATAATAATAATAAATAAATATTTTGGACTTTTAAAACCAACATCGTCTAGTTTCAAACTAAGCAGAGCTTGTGCTATAATAACTAGACTAACTGATAGAATACATAAATATATATATTTTTGTAAATACATAGAAAACACCCAAACTTCAAAACAAATATTTGCAGATCGTACAAACATTTGGTCCGACCCGGGAATCGAACCCGAGACCTCAAGCATAGCAGTCGCATTCATTACCGCTGCACCAACGAGGCAGTTTTAAATACAGAACAAAAATATATAACAGAAAAAACAATATCCAAACCTTTTGAGCCATCGAAGAGATATAAAAACACGTACTATGAGATAAAAAAATCCTAATTATTCGTTTAACACTAGGCGTGATTTGAAATACATAAATTAGAACTTTTAAAATTGCCTCTATTTTAAAAAGTCATGCCCTAAGATATTACTCACTTTTTTAAGACTCCGAAACAGCACAATTTATCATAGATTTAGCCAAGATAGGTTTTAAGTGATAAAATTTTTTTTAAATAAAAACCTTCAATTTTAGTCAGCTGCTAAAATCGTCCATCTCTCTCTAGCTTCATACCCATGCAAGCCGTGAGAGAATACCGTTGGCCATACAAACTCACTCACAATCAAAATCATTTATCTCACAAACAAAGTATTCTTTAAAATATTCAATTATCCCTTTATGGAACATATTGAAATATTAAACATTTTTATGTTCACCGCTTGCAAATAGTATATAGAGAAAAACTGATGACCAATGCCGAACTGATCTCGTCGTCGACAAGTTTTATTATAACTCGTTCCATTTCAACATATCAATAAAAAAGGGTCTTTAAGGTTGATTTACACTTGAGTTTATACTATAAGTTTCTAGTACGTGTAGGTTTCGAGAGTTTCGAAACATTCGGAACAAGTTGGGCTTTCCGTCACCCTCGGTGACTTAAACACCTATATGTTAGAATAAGGTAGGAGTCACGTTGATTTCAGCACGAAAGGGCCGATTCAACCGGGGTCCCCCCGCTTGAGGGTCACAGATGATCAACCTAAAGCGACACCATCCGTGCTATCGTGTTTCATTAGCGAGTGCGAGACGGGAGGCCCATTGATGCAGAGGTGACAGTTATCGTTGTAAATGTGTATGCCTTATAATGCCACGATGAATGTCATGTCTTTAATGTCCCCAAGCGGGGCATGACAATGTATCTCACTAGGCCACCACAGTGTGAGCCACCCTACTACATTGTCTGCATTCTCAATGTGACCGTAACTCTTGGATTTCATTCATGCTTACATGCAGCAGAGTGGAGTGGCTCTTAATATAAAAAATACAGTATTGTAGCCATTGGGCTAATTATAAATGAATCTAATGAAAACTTATTAAAATAGGAGTAAATTTATGATGAATCGCGTTATTATAATTAATTTAACTCTCCCGCAGAGATGACTCAGTAATTGTTGTATATGTTTGAAATAAATGTTCAATAATATCTTACATTGCTTCTTGCGTTGTCAGTTTGAAACCACAGCACGATTCACCTGCTGTGCATGTATATCGGCAGATGTAATTAAACTACGTGGCAATTGGCCTTATTTAACAATTACCGGTCGTAACAAACCTTATTATGAATTATAGTAATTAATTTTGTGGGTACAGTGAAGAAGTGTATTGGACCTATAAATCGTTGTAAATTGTATTGAAAACATTTGTAATCTGTCTGTTAATAACGAAGTACATGTTTCTTGGCTCCAAACTGGTTATGAGTTCTAGTTGTTCTGTATTATTGAGTACACCAATGATATGTATACTATCTTCTAATTTAATGAATCATTTAAATTCAGTTTTGTATTTTTGTTAATAAACTAACTGTTACCCGCGACTTCAACCGCTTGGAATTTATGTATTTCCATGTTAGAAACGGATATTATTCACTATTTCATTGTTTTTTTTTTCGCTTAAAACTATTTTTTTCTAAAATAAAAGTAAGCCAAGTTACTCTTTATCAGCCTCAACAACAGCAGTAAAAGTCTCGTCAAAATCGATCTAACAGTTTTAGAGATAAGCCGGTACAAATAGACAGACATGAATTCAAAAAAATATTTTTTTGATATAAGTACTGTATATGTTTTTGTAAAAGATTATATTCTCTATCAAATCCAACGCTGTTGGTTGTGATAAAATCAGCCGACGTATGATCGTAACAATCATTGACCACATTTTACCTATAATCACCCATATTATAAACTACTCCTTAAATTCTGGAATTTTCCCATCACTGTGGCGCAAAGCTTGTGTCATTCCTTTACCTAAAATTACAAATCCCACACACCCCAACCATTTTAGACCAATATCCGTTCTCCCTTTCCTCTCCAAGGTCCTAGAATCCTGTGTGCACAAACAGTTTTCTGACTTTGTCTACAAAAACAACCTATTGAGCCCCTTTCAGTCAGGTTTCAGGCCTGGTCATAGCACTACTTCCGCTCTTCTTAAAGTGATTGGCGATATCAAGGCAGGTATGCAAGACACTGAAGTTACTGTTTTGGTACTAATCGACTTCTCTAATGCCTTCAACACAGTCAATCACAATATACTCCTGTCTATCCTTTCCTACCTTGCGGTCTCACCTGAAGCACTGGATTGGTTCTCATCATATCTTCGGGGACGCCAGCAGTCTGTTCATGTCGATGAATCTTCCTCGAGCTGGTGTGATCTTGATTCTGGTGTTCCTCAAGGTGGTATTCTTTCTCCTATATTATTTTCTGTGTATATTAACCTCCTATCCCTGGAACTTCTTTGTGCGTATCATCTGTATGCCGATGACCTACAGCTCTACTCACAGAGTAAAGTGGAAGATATTTCGATAGCAATACAAAAGATCAACCACGACCTAAAAACAATTAACACATGGTCTCAAAGATTTGGTTTATCAGTAAACCCCACAAAATGTCAAGCTATCATTGTGGGAAGTCACCGTTCGATAAGCAGAGTAGACATTAAGACTCTTCCGGCTATCACTTTTGATGGGACTACCATACCTGTGAGTGGATCGGTGAAAGATCTAGGTTTGCACTTCGATTGCACACTGACCTGGCGTGACCAAGTTGCTAAGCAATGCCGGAGGGTTACTGGGACACTTCGAGCTCTAAATCGTCTGAGAAACTTCCTGCCCGTAAAAACCAAGACTATGCTTGTGCAAACTCTTATCTTCCCCTTAATCGACTATGGTAATGTGTGCTGCTATGACCTGAATGGAGATCTTCTCGATAAATTAGACCGTCTTCTTAATAACTGCATTCGATTTGTTTATAATCTCCGTAAATATGGCCATGTATCCTCTTTCCGTTCGCAGCTCAACTGGCTACCAATTCGTCTACGCCGAAAATTACGCGCGCTCTCTGTCCTATACTCTATACTCAATAACCCATCTTCGCCAACATATTTAAAATGCTATTTCCAACTCATATGTAGCAATCACGACAGAAAGCTTCGGTCCTCTAACAATCTTCTCCTTCGTTGCCCCTCCCATACATCTGAGTTTGTTGGCTCATCTTTCTTTGTGCAGTCTGTTCTTCTCTGGAATGAGCTTCCCCTCGAGGTCAGGATGGCTACCAACGCTTTTTCTTTCAAAAACAAAGTGAAGCAGTGTTTGCTGGAGCAACTGTCAGAATCCACCAATACATGATTATCATCTTATACTTGTTATGATATTTATTTGTGTATGTATGTATGTATATAGATTTATATCAACATAAGTGTGTATATGTATGTATTTATGTATTTATATAAATTTTAGTATATGATAAGTTTGTACATGTATATGTATACTTCTGTTATTCAACATCACCTGAAACGCACCTACTTCCTATTTTCTCTGCATCACCCAAAGGTCGACTGGTAGAGAATGCCTTAGGCATTAAGTCCGCCTATGTACATAAAGTGCATGATGTATAATAAATAAATAAATAAATGTTTTTAGTAGTTATTTATTATTTCGTGTTTCAGACTTGAAAAATTATAAACTTTTACACAACCTTTCATCTCTTATGTAATCCGTTATGGGGTGAACTTTCCAAAAATCCCTTATTAACTTAAAAACTATCAGCTACCAAAATGTCAAGTTTGTACCCCACTTAATATAGTCTCTGCGTTGATAAATCACTCAGTCAGTTCGGGGCTAGTCATTTTATAGGTATAGGTACATAGATGTCCATACGAGTATGTTATTTTTTACTACAAAATTTGTTTACTCATTTCCGCTTGTCACTGCAATTGACAGATCTAGCCGCGTTGTTTGAAATCTAGATGTATTTTATTACTAAAAATTTAGGTCGCTAACATTCACAAGTAACTAGAATTGTTGGTATTATTAAACTTTTCCGCCTTTTCTAAATGCATATGCTCAGATAGAGTTCGTTGGCCACAAAAACAGAGATCACTCACCTAATGAAAGGCAATATTGACAGTTCTCACATGGAGCCACATCGCTTTTTGTACCTACTCCGAATATATGTATATAGGCCACGATTTTCACTTTCGTTCAGAAAGCTTAGCCATAAGATCGCCTTTAGTCCGAAACTCGCAAACGACAATATCCCTCCAAGTCTAAATGATTTAATATGCTGATTTTACAGTTAAGAAAAGAATGCCTTTTAATACTGTAACTAGAATGTTAAAGACCTGCTTTTATTTGCCACCTTAATGATATAATAGATATTAAAGGTCACATACGATTTTTCCGGCTGTAATACAGCGACTTCCTCTCGCTTTTAAGATAGTTCATACCTTAAAAGAGAAGCAGTCGCAGAGGCAAGCGTGTCTGATTTTTATATACTTATGCGCATGCGAGTGGCGTCCCTGATACGGCGAGTGTGCGACAGCTCCTACTGTCTAATGGCCAATAGGTTTGACAGCCGCATAATGTTGCATGGGGTAGTGACCCATTCCTTGATCAAGATTAACTATTAATATATCTTTATCAAAAAAATATATTTTTATTACCTATCTTGATAGATTCTCAGTTTTCTGATATTAACTTAAAAATAACCTGATATTTTGGTGTAGTGTGTGTAGACCTTAATGTTATATCAACCAGCCGGACAGTCCCACAGTCAAGTCAAGGGCCGCATCCGGTGTAACCGGATGGAAGGGTTTGTGGTCTACTTAGTAACATACTCCAAAATGTTTGTTAATCTTTATTATGCACATTCTTAACTTACTTTAAAATCGTAAGTTCTTAGTGAAGGGCCAAGTTTGGCCTTTGTTAAAGGGTCAATAACCTATTAAATCTATAAGTCTGTGGTAAGTTGTGAGCAACATTCATAGAACCTTTTATCACTTTATATGCTAATCATACTAAAATACTATTGGTGCCGTTGTTTATCAACTAAAACTAAATTACTTATCTCGCAATTATTTGTTCTGGCTTAATAGTCCAGGTCCCTAACCGCTAGACCATCAAAACAAAATCACATTCATTCTATATACAAATTTTAATTATTATAAATGATATTTATATTTCTCATGATATTCAAATGTATTCGGATTCTGTCTCGAACATAATATAAGATATAACGCTCTAACGTTCGCTGCGATATTCAATACCACGACAAATCAAATCCTTTGCTCAATAACAAATAATGCCAGATGTACTGTCTCGCAGTTCAATCTATGGTCTACAATTATCTATGATCAACATGTACAGTAGTTGACAAACAAAGTAATAGTCTATAATTGTTAGAAGTTCATTCGCCAGGAACGATCCGCCCACCGGTTAACCCAGTCCCACCGGCTTACCTTGAAACAGGATAATGCGTGTAATCCATGTCAGTATCTACGTGACTGTTGCCTCTTCAAGTAGTTTAAAAAAAAAAAAAAAAGTCAAACATTACGTCAAGTTTTGACAACAATTACCGCTGACAGAGATTCTAATTTTGAAAATTATAATTCTGATGCATTCTATTTTTTTTGTTTGAAAAATGTTTTTGTTCGTTTAATCGTCAACTGTAATAACTCCAAAACTGTTCAGTGCTATATATATATAATTTCAAATCATCATTCTGTATGTCGCACTAAATGTTAAGAACACCATTTAAATGGACATATAAAATGCATGTAAGTATTTTATTCATTTACAATTTTTTTAAAATGAATTTTGCACTACATTTGAAACAAACTTGGTCGCGTACAACAGTAACAATTTTCAGTTGCTTCGTTTTCCAAGCTTACCTTGTCAAGTGTCAGTGCTGCCAGAAATAAAAATAGAAATAAAAGTATCAGGGCCAAGCACACCCTGTGCTTGACCTTATTTTCACATCTCTGCCTCCGTTTTCGGTTCCTTGACCGAAGACAAATATATAAATATCTAAACGTCGTCTTGGTATTTTTACGAACACATAACATCATAAACACGAAACAAGATACACATTCACTGTTTGATCCACTGCTTTACTTTCATTTCTTAATAATTCATCACAAAATATTTCATAATTTCACTATATTTTCCTTAACACAGACAAGGGTGGACTTTCAATTGTCAAACGTACTCATTACTAATGTAACGAATTGAAAAATAAAAAAAATAGAGCTCAAATATTTGTAACAAACAGTATCATTATGTAACAGCTATTAAAAGAACCGAACTTTTGTAACTCCTTTTACACTACTAGAACTTTCTAATGGATCTGTTTTTATACCTCTCTCAAATAATATGCTACTGGTTTCTATTCATTCGATATGATTTGATTTCAAAACCTTTCTATGCTCTATACACGCACATTGTCCCTTTTTTGCTGCCCGTGCCAAGATCGTATCAATCTTAGTTATGTGTGTGTGAAAAGCTTTTTATTACGAACTCAAATATTTTCGATTAAAGAGGCCTTACTACAATCTACTTTCAAACGTTGATACCACAATTGAAAATCAGTTTAATGAGCGAAATGAAATGACCCTGATTTTCATGCATTATCATTATTTTCATTAATGTCAAATATGTGTTATCATGACGTGAAAACTAGTCAGACTTAATCTGCTATTCGAGGAACTTACCACCAACAATTTTTTTTTTCTATATGAAGCCTGCCAAAGTGACTCTACTCTGCCTGATGGAAAGCATGAACAGCATCCAAAAAGTTGTGGTCACCATACTCATTGCAAACGTAAACAATGCAGTGCTCTTTCACACCACGCTTGAGGACGTAAAAGGCACGACAGTCATCGTGGCAGTGTATGGCTCACATAGTTATCACGATAACTGTCACTCCTGCATCAATGGGCCTCCAGTCTTGCACTCACCAACGAAACACGACAGCACAGATACTGGCGCTTTAGGTTTGTCTTCTGTGGGAAGGCAGTACTGCTACGGTCGAGCCGGTTCTAAAAAAGCTGTCCATTAGACACAACACTAACAGATAGACGACACACGTTCGACTATTGTTTTAGCTTATGATGAATACAAACTACAGTTCCAATCAAATATATGAGTGAAGATCGCTCGTTATTGTATCACAGTTCCATCAATATTCAACTTAGGAACAGAAGCAGATAATTTAAGACGCAAATGTTTAAAATCTCACTTGTCATGGACTTCTAAAAAGAAAAAAACGTGTGTGTGCACTTATGTACGCACGTAAGAAATAACACTTCTTTGGCATAACAAGATATAAATCTTTCTAAATATTTTATGCTTCGCCTTTTCTATGTTTGTAGAGAAAATGACACTAACAATAGAAAAAAGATATTTAATGCATTGAAAAATAATTTTGTTATAACGATATTTCACAAAATTATTTGCGCTTCACAAAAAACTAAAATGTTGATTAGCTAATTTCATGGTGTCGGCTTTTCGTGACGGTGGGCACGCTCATCGTAAACAATAATAAACTATTTTAAGAATTAATACGAATGGTAAACTAATGTCAACGTCAAGGTCAAATAATACTTGGCGAACTGAGGGACAATATAAAAGAAACTCGTCCTTGCTGTGTAACCAGAAGCTAAATTCATTGTCGAAAAATATCTTTTCTTTTATTGATTGTTCTTACAATTTGTTAAATAAAAGTAGCTTTATAATTATGGTTTAAAATACCTCTGAAGATAACTTTTACTCTATTGATCTAAAGATTGATTGACCTGAAGATAGTTACTTACCTTTTTTCAGTCTTGCAATCAAAAACTTCCTTTATTTCTTGCGTTGAAATCTATTATGGCATTATACGTAATTTAATGATTCTCTTTTTATGAAATGTTATTGTATTTAAACACATAAATATGTCATCATCATTAACAGCCCTTTATAATCCACTGCTGGATATAAGCCTCTCTTTAGATAAGAGTTTTTGGCCTACTATAGTACACTAACTAGACGGGTTTATATAGGCTTTATGTCAACTTTGGATGGTGTCCGCGCTGGCGCAGGAGGCAGGCGCTGGAGAGGTCTGGATATCATATTAAGAGTTGTTCCAGGATCCCTCCCATCTCAGTCGCTGAGTGACACACCGTGTGGTTTTAGTCAGTCCGATGCCGACACACCACTCCGCCGCAAACCTCGGTAGGGTGACGGTTCGAGGGGGTTTCCACAGGTTAAAAAAAGAAAAGGGCTTTATGTCTAGTTTCCCTTCTCTTTGTAGTGATATTGTCCTGCATATTTCGCTTCCTTTGTCGGTTCTTACGACACCCACGAGATGAATAGAGGTGGTGACTCTCTATATTCTGAATCAACAACGTAAAACATGTGTTTTTCGAAAATTCTGTTCATACTGGTTGATATGCTTTAAATCTTAAAATACTAATAATATATTAATACGAAATACGGTGTATACCCTATTATTGAGCAATTTACATACCGCTAACGTTTATTCCAGTAGCAATCAACATTCGCATCTGGAATACAAGATCAACTGTCGGACAAAGTTGGACGACCTCTTGTAATTTAGTACTGTGGTAACATATCGGAATTCCAATATCATTCGAGCTACCATTGACGTTATTTTACGAGTTTTTTTTATCAGCAGCTGTTGTTTGTCTGACGGCAAGTTGACAAAATTACTGCCAGCAAACTTTGTCTGAAACGATATTTACAAATAGAGAGCAACCAACAGTTCGGATATTATGCCGTAAATGTAAAATTCAAGAAATATGACGAACGATACTTTGCCAAATATGCGTGCATACGTCTTCTGCGTTATAAATTAGGATCTTAATTGCTTATGAATATCGTATATTAGTAATGTACGCAATAGCAACATGTCGTTTAATGTCAAAATATGTTTTACTCCATGACACGAGAGTATCTAATCTTTTTATTTTATTTTAAAAAAGAAACAACGTCCGCACTATGAATAAATCCTGTGTCGTTGGGGACTTTACAAACACTAGAAAGTGGTGCAAAGAACATCCATAATGCCTACGTCTTACTATATATGATTACTAGTAAAATAGTATTTTTCTGGCTTGCCAGAATAAATAGTTTAAGTCTAATATAAATCAATCTCGAATTCCTAATAGTATCCTATACTGCGCTTAATGTTCTAATTTGAAGTGATCTTCATGACGTTTAACAACAATTTCAAAGTAAATTAAAACATAAATCTATACAATTTTTGTAGTGTTTCTAGTAGCCATAAAGAATGAAAGTTACTCATAGTAGTTCTTAGAAAATATCGACTTTTTCCGAACAAAATAATAATCTGTTAAAAAACTCCGGAAAATTAGGTTAGGATCACTGAAGCGTAATTCGTTATATTTATGTCGATAACCAGGCCGTGTCCAACATGTCAGCGAGCTAATAACATTGTAGACTTTAATTAAATTTTCAAAAGATGTGAATTCTCGGACGGTTAGTCCCGCTCGTCAGCCCGCGCGTCTGTATACGACCTAGTTCAAATGATTTACGTTATACTCTCCAGGAATAAGCTTTTCAAAACAATGTTTTGCACTTGTTGACTTACGTTTAAGCGTCGAATAACTTCCCGAAAGTTATAAATTAAGATATAAATGTATCTGACGCGGGAAAATTTACTACAGTAACCGCGTAATCAATTATATACTGTGCAAAAATGTGTAACCCAGTTACTAGTGGGCTATTGATAACATGATAAAGTGATAACATATAAGAGATTATCAGACAGGAATTCCTGGTATAAATCTTTAGAGACAGTAAAAAAAATCCCCAAGATAGTCACAATCTGAAACTGAAAAAGATTTAGTATGCCTAGCCAGTGATATACATAAAATGATTAAGGACAGCCCTTTAAAACATTGTGCAACCAATTAGAATCTCATATTTTTATTGCACATAAAACCTTTATATTTATTTCATAGCAATAAATTTTCTTTCAAACTAAATTTAAAATAACGTCCCATTTCGTGAATTCGTGACAAAATGGTCAGTTTATCTTGTGAGGTGCGCACGCGCATGTATTCGAATAAATAATGACACTCACTTGTAACGTATAAAAATATTTTTTCTTCACTACGTTATAAAGATTGTCAGAATGATGAATGGTGGGCTGTGCTTCGAACACTGAATTATAAAGCTATTGATTTTTTTTCTCAATGAGAGAGCGTGTGACATTATATTGTCGGTATTGCTGTATTACTTTCATTATTTACTGGTTGCTAGTAAATTGCTACTATTGAATTTCGTATCTCATAAGCACTTTTCCTTTTTGTTATGTGGTAATATTTCGTATGATTTCTATTTCACAATGAAGGTACAGCTGATGTTTTTAAGTATGACATTCACAGTATCATTCTTAAATTAGTTTGTGCCGTTGGAGGAGCATTGATGCAGAGGTGACAGTTATCGTGGTAAGTGTGGGGAGTCTTACACTGCCATGATGACTGTCACGTCTTTTACGTCTCCAAGCGGAGCGTAAAACAGCTTCTCACTAGGTCGCTATAGTGTATGAGTCGCCATACAGCATTGTCTGTATTTGCAATAAGTATGGTGACCACAACTCCTTAATTCATACTTTCTATCAGGCAGAGTAGAGTCACTTCGAAAGGCTCTTTGAAAAATCCCGTTAAATTGTAAAAATAACTCACCACGCCTGTACTGAAACACTTTTCACACAACAAATATACTTACTTTCTGGATATTACATTTCAAAGCAAAAAGTTTTACGGCTGGATGTCTATTTCATATAATCTTAAGGGGAATTTCTTTTTATAATTTTGTGGAGCAGATTAAAATCCCATTTGAACGGTTGCGTAACTATCGACACATAATGTTACTGTGGGTTGCATCAAACGCACGCAGCATTGGCAGACGTCGCTAACGGTTATTTATTTCTTATTGGAACATTTGACCGGTAACGTTAGAATTGGAGCAGGTTAGAGCCCTTTCGACGCGTTATTGTCGAATGTTCATCACTAATAGATTAAGCTCTGTTCGTGTTTTACTTACTTTCATGTTGTTTTTACTATCCATATTAGTTTATTTCAATTATTAAAGTGTTGTTTTTTTTAATAGAAAACTATTGTTTTAAAGTAATTTTAAATCTGACGGGAATCGGGTCGACTTTGTAATCTTAAAGTTTTTAATTTGTTTTTCTTCTAACACAGTGAAATGGAACGAAAGACTTCCTTAAGAATGTATTTCTGTGATGATGTGATATCACTCCCACCTCTCAATGAACTGGCCAATATAAACAGGAACATGAATTTCCTACGTACTGTTTTAATGTTTGATTCAATCCTACTAATGTTATAAATGCGAAAGTCTGTGAGGATGTGTGAATATTTGTTACTGTTTCTTGCAAAAAATACTAGACGGAATTAGATGAAACTTTACAGTAATATAGCTTGTATATCAGCATAACACATAGGCTACTATTTATCGCGATATAACCGATAAAAACGCGGGCGGAGCCACGGGTAAACGCTAATTAAATTAAAATTCTTTAAAATGTTTACAAAATACTTTAAGATATTTATTAAATTTTCCAGGACTTGAGACTTATCCTCATGAGAGTGATTAATTCGATGGACAGTCAAAATTTATTATTTAAAAAAAAATAAAAATATTTTAAGTACATGCGTGTTTAATCTGGAATTTACATGCTTAGCAAATAAATTAAACGTCTTAGTTTTAATATCCAGCCGTAAATTAAGTCTATTCTGGATTCTAGTGTGGGTTGTAGATGCTAGTGTTTAAATATTATAACGGTTTATTTTATAAGTTTATAATATCACAGTTATATTTTATCAATTGTGACTTTTACTTAACTTACTTATTTAAATAGAATAAGGTTTTACAGCACAAAGTTTGTAACTTAAAATGGTAACTTCTCGAAGCTCTTAAAGTTAGCGGCAATGAGTTATATGTTTGATTTGTTTTTATTTGAATTGAGCGTTTAAATTAATAATTAATTATTATAATGAAAATCTTCATGAATACCATAAGTAATTTCGGTTGCGCAATTTTATTATCTTTCTAACTTATAACCCGTATAGTTTGGAAAAAGAATTATAGTAAAGAGCTTAATTCTTACAAAAAATACAAAACAAAAAATCTAATTGTGTAAAAATATATTTACGAACTCGTGATTTTAAGTTTATAAAACTTCGTATACTGGGTGTTACTTTAACAGCTAAGACAAATTTGATGATACCTCTTAAGCCAAGATACATCGAACCATCAGACTACAGAGCGTTCTTAAAAATATGTCAAAGAAACATTCGAAAAACATAACCTCGTGCTTCTGATGTAATCACTTTTAAACCAATTGTTACAAGCTTTAACACTATCGCTTTTATAATCATTTCGTGTTCGTAGACAACATATTTATATATATAAATAAGCAAACGGAATGAAATTTTATCCAGATGTGGCCCAATACTGTCTCGTTGTTTTTGCCAAACGAATATCCGCCATAATATTATTAACATTTACGTTTTCGATCAAATTTCCTTGCCAACTTTCAGTTAGCCATTGCCAACGGTTTACTGTTACTATGTACGTCAAACAGTAATTGCGCCGAAAACATTTATCGTTTGTAGTCTGTGTACACGCTCTAAAAAAATGCAGATGGCAGAACGAACATTTTAAATGCTTAAGGAAAATATAAACAATTCAGCTATTTAAACCATTGTTGTTACAAATGCACTAGCCGGCTATACGCATGAAAACTGAATCACCGTCTACGTCTGTATTTAAAACCATGAAACATGCTTTAATGTTTTTTTTTTGTATACGATAAATGTTATTGTACTTTTGCCTACATTTTATAATATAATATCGCAAAGACACGTCGTCCTCTCGGAAAGTATTCACCCAATATTAATAACATACTTTGCCTTAGTCATAATTATAATCAATAGGCTTATCTAAATACTTTTAGTATTTTTTTATTTTAAGAACCTACTAAAGTTATTCGACTCTGCTTCATGGAAAGCATGAATAGAATCCAAGAGTTATGGACTACATACGCAGATTTAGATAATGTGGTATGGTGACCGACACTATGGCGACCTAGTGAGATGTTTTTGCTCTTTCTGCTTGGGGACTCAAAAAACATGAAAGTCATGCACATAGTTATCTGTAAGCCTTACACTGCAACGATCGTGGTAGACTACGATAGCTGTCACCCCTGTATCAATACACAACTGGTCTCGCACTTACCAACAAAACACAACAGCAAGAACGCTGTCGCTTTAGGTTGATCTTCTGTGAAAGAGAAGTAGTGCCTCGTTCCAGCCGGCCCATTTGTGAAATCGAAGTAGCTCTACTACCTACAATTTTGTTCAGAATATATCAATAATTCTTAGTACAGATAATATGGTTTAGCATTTCTGATTGGATTTGAACGTTCTATTTATAAAATGAAGCATTGAAAGCCGGAACGGCCTTCACGGTTTCCGGTCGGTTGCTCGTGTGCAGTCATCCTGACTACGTATCAGATCTATTGACATATATAATATCGATTGACTTACTGCAAAAAAAAATATCTGTCTTGAAGAATATCAACTCCAATTTAATAAATTAATGAGACTATAGTTCAAAATAAGGATCTTTAATTCAACGAACATTAGTCAGTTACTCAGTCGAGTCGATTCAAACGTCCACTGAATTTTGAAGGTCCAGCGAGTGTCAGCCAGCGCGTGCACTTCGACATCTAAGTAAACTAAAATAGTCGAGCGGCCGCGTCGCCGGCCCGGCGACCGAGATAGCCGGCGCAGTGCGTCCGCGGAGCCCTCCCGTGCCGGTTCTATTTTCAACTAATGTCCCGACACATCCCGCAATGTTCGCGACAATAATAATGCAACTGCTACCGTGAAATTGCATTGGACTTTCACCACTCGCGCCAATTTCGCTACAGGAAATGTAATTGAACAGCCTAAACTATGCCGCACGCAAACAATATCATCGACGCCGTCAAAAGGATGAGTTCCAACCCATTGAAGCTGCATATCCCAGAGGAAAATAGGTCAACTAATAATGGTGCATTTTCTCCTCCAATAAATGGATCTCACCCTTCGAATGGAAATGGACCTTTATCACCACCTATATTGGATACGACACCAAAGAAACCGCCAAAAGCTCCTCCGAGTAGACCCATCTTACCGGCAAAGAAATCCAAAACGCTGCCTATAGATTTTGATGAGAAAATACCGTCGAAACCATCGACTACTCTTCTAAATGGCAAAAAACTTTTTATTACGAAACCACTAAAGGAGGTTCACACCATACCGCAGAACGGTGTTGAGAATGGGAAACATTTAGTAAGTCGTACTCCTGTCCCGTCTTATAAACGAAGTAATTCTTCTGCTTCCGTGGAGACGGGTTCCATAGCAGAACTTGCCCGTCGACATGTACCTAGTTGCACATTACTATCAAGATCTCCAAGCCCACTCTCTTATAGAAGTTCTGCTAGCCAGTACTCAACATGCAGCAGCAACGGGACTTTCGTCCCACTATCGCGTTCTTCAAGCATGAACTCAACACTCTACAACAGGACACCCACTCCAAGAAGAATGTACCCTCAAACCTGTGATAATTCTGAAAGCGTTGATTTAAAAGAGTTGAAATCAAAAGAGCAAGCTCCTGTTGTTTTCGATGCTAACTTATCATTCATCCTTGGCTGTAACAAGCAACCACTGCGGCAACGATTCAAACCAGTTGCAGCTCATATGGAAGATGGAACTTCATCCAACTACTTGAGCAGTAAGATTGATAACTTTTTGAAACGAACTGACCATGTTATGGATGAGTGGCGAAGATTGGGACACAAAGATGATTCTGACATGTTCAGTGAAAAGAATCGAAGATTAGGCAGATCTAAGTCTGCTACGAATATCATGATTAAGGGTTTCACATTATTCAGCCGGAACGGGAGCAGAGCGAGCAGTGTATGCCGATCTAGCCGCGGTATATCGGAAGATAGAACGACTGTTTCCGAAATGGATGAGGTGACTCATTCGAATTACTTTTATTATCATAGCTTACAAATATTCTGAAGAGTTGGCGGTGTTGGTAAAGATAAGACTTTAATTTATCGCCGGTTGTTTAGAATAGTTAGTTGTGCTACAAGTGGCGCTTGTCACTGTGGCCATTCGTTCGCTGTTACCTCATACCCGTCGCTTGCCAAAACATTTTTTTGTCTCATTGTTGACTTTTTACGATGGCTCTTACGACGCAAAAGAAACTCACGCGTCTGTCACTACAATATTTTCACAATGTCACTCAAAGTGAACAGGAAGTGTGGATTTCTTCCCGCTACTTGTATATTTCTACTGGTGTATACATGCGTTTTGGCGATGTGGAATAATTCATCATGTAACACATTTGCGAGTCGGTTACTCGTTAGACTGGCCACCTACTCAGTACGTCAGTAGCTCCAGATTTAACCTGGTTATTTATGACATATTGCGCGTAGTTAATGGTTCAGTCGGACCTTGAATGATATATAATGCGTCAATTACTTTAGAGTTAAAGGTGAATCAATCATATTCGATCGATGTTTAGAAGTTTACCTTTCGGTTATTTGGAACGATTATCCAACAAGGTGCAGGTATAATGTTGTGTTGCGATAATAACACCATTGGAGATTGCGGTAGTAAAGAACTATCGCTAACATCGGACTAAGAACATTGCGATTATAGACTTTCTAGAGTAAAGGCTAACGATTTCTCGGTGTACAATGATTTAACACCTCTTTTTATTTTATTTTTTTATAGAAGCGTTCAAAGTGACTCTCTCTCTCTGACTCTGCCTGATGGAAAGCATGAATAGAATCCAATAGGTCGCCATACTCATTGCGAATGCAGACAATGCAATATGGCGACCCACGTTAGTGCGGCCTAGCCCACGCTATGGTGGCCTAGCGTTTATTGACAGTGAAGCTGTGTGTGGTTGGTTGTAAGGTTAATTACTTGTCGCTTAAAGTTCGAACATGCACTAACTGCTTTCATAGGGTTAAATATTCATGTATGATCTGATAAATATTACATACTAATGACCACAGAAGTTTTGGTGAAACAATCTGCCCTATAAGTACGAAAGTTTGAGTGTGTTTGAATCGTAAACATAAATACAAATTAATACTAAACTTGTTATGAATTTCATTACTATGCTTACACCATATACTATACCAAATAGAACAGTTCACAATATTACTACAGGGCCAGTGTAGGATATTTACATAAGCATTACATGGAAGTTCTGAGTTTTGTATAGTAGAAACAAAAAAATTAGCAGGTGGAACACGTCAAATAAAGCAAATTGAACTTTAGGCACGTGGCAAAATTGATTGTTTTATTGAATTGCCCACTATTACTATTATGGCAATGAATATTAAATTTATTGTGGACAGATGCTGTGTTGGGTGTCAAACGATAGGATATTCTAAAACTGCAAGTTATGGTTTATTTTGTATTGTTGTGTAAATAACTGTTATCGCAAGCCATGCAAGCATGTTTTTAAGTTAAAAATTCATGACCACGACGCAACTTCAGTTAAAAAGGATCATGGGAGCTCGTTATATAAATAATATTACGATTGAGGAGTCTTTATTCCCCCAAAAGAATATTCACTTGCTGAGAAAACATACACAAATGTAAACAACTTAAGAGAGCGTTTTAACCTAACATAACAAAAGTGGGTAGTCAATACATTTCGAACAATATTATGAACTTATAAAATACTCGAATACAAAGTAAACACGAATGCAACTGAACCAAAGATGTACGATTTAATTGTTTAACTAGAATTTTCTATTTCTATAGGTCCAAAAGACCTTATATTCTTTTTATATATTTTCATTTTCTTTTTTTTTGTTGTTAATGTTTTAAGAATAGTAAAATGTACTAATTATCGAGTAGTTATTATGCGATTCTTCAATAACTTTTTAAATTTATTCATTGTTATTACGATTAAGATCCCGATTTATTTTTATTTATTTTTTATTTGTAAAATAACAATGTTCAAAGAATTTGCCAGTACTTATACTGCATGTTGCAGATCTAATTTCAAATAATATATTCCAGATAATATAGGCCAATAATCGTATATAGACAGAGACGATTATTAAAATCCATCATCAACTTAAAACCATTTTCTGAAATTGGTCTTCGTCCACTCTTCTTGATCTCATTGCGAAATAGCTATTTTTAAGGGGTGATTTTTTTACATAGTACGAAGTGAAATATAGGGTGGGCTCCGGATTTGTTAATATTTGAAAAGTCGTATAAAAAAACCATTTGGAATATTATAATTTTTTTTTATTTACAAGAAAGCTAATTAGTTGGAATTTTTAAAAAAAAATTACATCGTCTAAATGACCACCGTTTCGATGTTTGCACTCTTCTAAGCGAGCACCGAAATTTTCGAATACTCGTCGACAGAGAGACCGCGAAATCGCCAACATCTCTTCGCTGATTTTTTGCTTTAATTGACGTAGTGTATTTGGTTTGTTGATGTTGGAACGATTCTTCAGATAACCCTATAAAAAGAAGTTTGCTGGGGAAACATCTGGACTTCTGGGTGGCCATGGAATATTGCCTTGTCTCCAGAAATTGATAGCTGATTTCCAAATCAGCTTTTCTACAAACATGTCTTTGACCACCGGCAGGGGTGCCTTGGATGTGTGACAAGTGGCTCCATCTTGTTGAAACCATGTGTTACGATTGTAGGCAGCAAATTCCAATAGCATCAGTCTCGAGAACTCCTGTAACATTTTTGCGCGTGATGTTAGATTCAAATATTAACAAATTCTTGGCCCACCCTATATATTTGAGAATTATATGTAACTATACACTTTCTATAAATCATAATGAATTATAATGAGCTTGTATTCTTTGCGTAACTCAATGCTAGCTACTTATCGCCTTTTATTAAATATTGCTTTCTGAGTTAGATCTATCGTTGAGGCGTTCTTCCAAGTACTTCTAAAATATATTGTAACGTAAATAAATTTCTTAGCTCAAGTACTAAAGTTATCTAATCACAATCTATGAAATACTTATAAGTGACAAGTGCGCTGTCCAATTTCTTCTCATCATTAGGTTCACTTCACAAAATGGTGCTTTCTAGAATCAAATATGTACCTTTTCCTATAAAATATCCAAATTGCTGTAGGTTTAATAATTATAAATAATTAATAAGTTTTCATCAAATTTCCACTTTAACCAACAAAAAGATTATAGTCGAAATTACGCGATAAATTGCGAACGTACCATTTTTGTTTTTCTTTAAAAATAATTCTGATAAATAATAACTAAAGTAAATTAGAAAGTAACTAAATTGTTTTTACAAATTGAACTGTAGACAAACGCTTTTACAAGTTTTATAGAAACAAAACAAAATTTATATTTATATTTACATTGACCACAATCGAATATACACCTACAATACATTATAATTATACAAATTCACACCTACAATTCACCTCGTAAGTTTCATTATGAAATGACACTAATGACAAGTATCACAGAGATCAAGCTATATTTTGAGGTTTGTACACTTTTATTTGATGGTACGTGTGTGACTGCTGCGTATTTAGATAGTGTGACTCAATCGTTAAGCTATTAGTAAAACTTATTCGTAATAAGTACCTAGTAGATTAATGTATTTATTTTTTAATTTGAAGAGCCTGCTAAAGTAGCGGTACTGCCTCTGTCGGACTTATAAATACCAATAATGAATAGTTCGTTATGTATGTTTTTTATTAAATGTACTATATTTTTTGTTCTTAGCTATCAGAAGTTGGTGGAGAACTAGCCGAAGAGCGGGCAGCGGCTGGGCTCGCAACTGAAAGGGCAGATGCAGAAGCAGCAGAAAGACTTCGAGTGGAGAGGGATAATAGAGACTTGCTCGCTAACAACCAGAGATTGCAACAGGTGGGTTCGACACTACTTACCTTACAAGATACATCTTTTGTATTAGTGCACCACTGTTTCATTTCTGACATAATATCAAGACATTAATAAAATAAATGAGAATAAAAAAAAACAGATTAAATAATAATTTTTAAAAATTACTTACTCAAAAATAAGCAATGAGCTCAAAGCTCCCTAAATCATAATAAGTTATATTCACCTCGTCGGCTTTTTTGTTCTAATTTATTTGCTTTTTTTATTGTTTTATTTAGTTTTCTTAAAATTTTAATAGGACTAACCTTTAGGTGCAACTAATACGAATAAAAAAACAATAATTGAAATTGGTTCACAAAGTACCGCAAAAATATAAACATACCCACAAAAAAAACTCAATTTGACTTTAACGTCGGTAACACACTAGACACTCGCGGTGATAGTTATTTGTTATAGACAATAAATAATTGGTTTTTATCTATGATATTAATGGATATTGAAATCAAATTTCACGAACAATTTCTATACTTTCGACTACATTTCTTAGATAGATTGGTTACCTCAAAATTATGGTTTTTGTAACTCTTCGGTGTAACTAAGACAAGTGTTGAAGTAGTGAAAGTGTAGTGCGTAAGATAGGCCAGTCAAAGTGAGTTTTAAATCGTGTTATTCTTTTAAACAGTGTGATTTGTCTCCGATTTCGAAGAGACTGGACATTTCATTTTGTTTATATTTTTTGTAATAAATTGTCAACATTTTGGTAAATTTTTCTGGCAAGCGTTGTGGAAAGACGGGAATGTGATGTAAAACTGGAAAGCAAATAACTGTAAGGAATTTTATGTGTTCAAAAATAATTTCTATACGAAGTCTTTAAACAACAGAGCATGTGTCATTTTTGTTTCAAATTTCGAATGAATTAATAATAATATGAATGAATGAATTAATATATAATAATAACGAGGCTCATGTTATAAAAAACTTTAGTTAAAATATTTACGAAAAAACAAACGTTGGCAAAAGTTGCCAAACGTTCTGCCTTCAAAATAAATATTTCCAATTCTATTTTATTTAGTACTAAGTTAAAATGTCTGATATAGTCTTACAATAAAATGCATAACATTTCCTCATTTTTCGATAGGCTTCCGAACGCCTGGAACTTGAGCTCCTCCACTGGCGCTCAGCCGACTCCGGTGGAGCCGAACCATCAGATTCTGAAGGTTCGGAGGTAGACGCCGCAGCCGCGGGTGATAAGTACAAACGGCGATTCGAAAGGGCACACCGCGAGCTGCAGCTACTCCGAGCACAACTCCGCAGACAACACGAGGATGATTTAGAACAATTAGTTACGGTGAAGAAGCAATTGGAAAAGAAGGTGAGTGAAAAAGAGAAAATTGATCTGAATTGAAAGAGAGAAAATGATTGAGACTTAATAATAGAGGGGGAGGGAGCAGTAAGATACTTGCTTTTGTCAATTACTTTGATTCAGATAACTGTGAAAGATTGTTTAGGGCCTAAATTTTTTTTAAATGTATCTCAGTCGTGAATCTAATTCTAAAACTGATTATAAGTAAAGATTTTATTATTAAAAGTCACTCAAAACAAGATTCACCGATCCATACTCAAGTGAGTGATAGCTTATTACGAAACGATGTTTATATCGAAATCATCACACGGGTATAAATTTTGATAGATGTGATTTTGTTTACGTGAGGCAAGTCTAGTCTCAAGAGGTGATTTCTAAGGTATTTTAGGGGAAATGCACTTTTTTCCTCGTAAAACAAGTTATTTCTAAATAATTACGAAATATTACTTCACTTTACTTTATTTACAAAAGAATTACTTAAGAATTATTTTTTTTTGTACCAATACCAGTACCAGTTTTTCCCAAACGAAGCAGAGCTCATACTACGGTACAAGCTTTGTTTAGTTTGTAACTAGATAGCGTTGTGTTAGAAACTCGAATAATTATTATTTATTTTCACATAGAAAAACCGCATGGATTCAAAATATTTTTTTTTATTTAATAACATTAACTAAAATGTTTAAAAATCCACAACTGTTTGATATAAAGGCAACAACATCACATAAGTTAAAGTTAAACTCAATAAGAAGTTAAATATAGTAAGTACTTATCATATAAAAAGTAAATCAAATTACCAACGCACCAACGCATACGAGTATATGGGTAACTAGAAAAACAAAGTCGACCTCACCTTTTTAGGTTGTACGTTCAACTATATTTCCTGATGTCTGCTTTACATGTAATCACTCGAAAAAAAATATCGAATACTCTATCTGTCTACCCACATGGGATTATCGTCCTCGTAAAGTCAATCCTAATAAAACCTTTGGCAAACACCTCGAGTCCGATGTCTGAATACAAGCAGTTTTCGGATCCCCCTATTTCAGACGTAGAGTGGCACACTGTGTCAGATTCCAACACAACATCCCACTGCTAACCGCAGGGGGGTTACACCTCGAGTTTGTTTCCATACGTTAAAAAAAAAGAGTAAGCGCATTTTGTTTTTCACACACATTTATTATCCATCACATAATGTATTCTATGGTAGAAGGATCCACAACAGGCTCTAACAAAAAATGTAACTGAAGAAAAATCACCCACACTGTACTATAAATCTACACTAATATTATAAAGCGGAAGAGTTTGTTTGTTTGAACGCGCTAATCACAAAGAAGTACTGAGCTGATTTGAAAAATTCTTTATATCATCACGCTGCGACCAAAAAGAACTGTGTATAAATGTGGTAAAAATATCGCAAAAAACGGCAGAAACCTACTCTTTTTGAGAACTTTCATTGCATGCGCTGTGTAAACAGCTAGTTTCGTAAAAATAATGTACGGCAAAATTCTTTCCCTTCAGAAATTCGAAAAATGTCCACAACAACATATGTGTATCTTTTAAGGTTGGCTCTCTAGATCCTTCTTTTTGGTAAACAAAACTCACGCATCACAACTGGCAATAGGAGACGCAGAAGAGGTTGCGCGAGTCAGCTAGTGTAATATATACCAACTATAATATATTCTTAACGCTTACTGACAATTTCCTAATGAAAATATGCATTAGAATTTCTTCCTAAGAAATGTGTTCTTGATGCACGGTATTTCGTACCTTACAAGCCTACAAACATTTCTTGCATAAACCATAATAAGCTTGGTAACTAAACGAAGTAAGTACTCTATAAACCTATTTAGATCAGCAACAGTTATTTAACCGTTACATATGTTCAACATCATGTAAAACTGTATCTCGTAATAATCCGTCTATGTCTAATAACTCTACAATAACGTTAACATGTCTAGGCGAAATATCATGTGTTAAATTAACTAGGATAAATTATTGAATGCTAATGTGCTGGTGCCTAGATCTAAATAAGATCCAGGTGAAATTATCACTACCTTTAATTAAAGTAACGTTTTTTTTATCACACGGTCTCTCTACACTACACCATTCCAGCCTATATGTGTGTTGGTGATAAGATTCATTCATTTATTGTGCGTTACTCATACGGGCGAATCCGCAGAAATAGCGTACAATAAATAATATAACTACACACGAAGCTAGACAGAGCCACACACATATTATAGATAATATTAAAAATTGCAGAACATTGAGACATTTACAAACATGTTAGAAAACTCGTTTTGAACCCCAATTAAATGATGTTACGAACGAAAAGTGTGATACGAATGAATTTATCAGTCATACAAATGCTTACCGGCTACTCGTATATACATATCAACACCGCCCACAAATTTTATTTTTACCAAAGAATGTGTCATTGAATTTATCATATAAATACATTATTTTCAACTGAAAATAAACTTTGTGTTCTAATTCCATGAATTCCTGAGTAAAACAAATTATGCTTATCATGAGACCCAGTAATTAAAAAAACTGTTTAATTATGTCGCTTGTGCGTAAAATAATTATAATTGCTGTGTGTAATGACAAACAGATGTTTTAGTTGAATTTTCTGATATCTCGTTACGTTAAACCGGTCCCAGCAAGTTAAAATTATCAATCGACTCTACTAAATACTTAGTTAAGACACTTTACTTTAAGTTTAGGCACCATACTAAGTCTTTAATCCTCTTGCTGCGGTGTGTTCGTTTTATTTTTTCAATTTTTGAGGTTGTTTGCCTCAAATACCATGTTACATTACGATTAACAAACGATTAAAAAAATACTGTAGTGTGTATAAAGGGTCACACCTGCATCAATGTCATCAAATCATCATCAAATCCAGTCTCGCACTCACCAACGAAACACGACATCACTGATGCTGTCGCTTTAGGTTGCTCTTCTATGAATTAATGTACCACACATAATATGTGTGGTACATTAATTTGTTTCATAATCAAACATCAGTCTTGGGAAAAAGTTCGTTGTTATTTAAATTACCGCAGTGAAATAATTATAGAATAATCTCACAGGTACATTTAGTTTAACTGTCCATGACCTAGACCTGATATTGCCGTCCATAGAGCTGCCAAATATTTGCAAATTTCTTTCTTAAAACGTAAACACGTTTGTGTACTATTGCTTCTACTCGTTTAAATGAATTTTAAAAAGGCAAACAGTATACGAAGATAAAAAAAAAACAAAACTAATAGAGACTGTGGTGATAGACAGACTTGACCTTCGTCAAACTACCGGTAGGGCAGACAGAAGAAGTTTAAATTTTGTTGCAATTCTACTTTCCTTAAGTTTGCGCCAGCCCTATTATTATCATCTGCCTAATTAATCTTGTGATTTCTGGTCCCAGCTCCTGAATTGAGCCTCCTGAGCCAATCGACATGGATTTTATAAACACCTGCAAATAGTTGAGAGACGAGTATTGTCACTTATTCTGCATTGAAAAATATAAAGTTATATTTAGCATCAGTCTCTGCATATTTTGGAATCAAATGAGTTTGTGTGAAAAATATGCAGTTTAATAATCCAGTTTTTATTGTTATTTAATATTTTATTTACCAAACCACTCAAAGGCATTATAATTCTTAACCTTCACCCTCTATCTCTTTTTATTTATTTATTTCTTTATGTACAATTTTATGCACTGGCAAATTTAATTTTTAAAACATTCTCTGCCAGCCAACCCTTTTCAATTACTCACAAAAGTATGCAAAAAGTGAACTAGCATACGTAACGAAATACCATCCTTCCCGTAATTATATAATTACTTATGGAGCTATTTAGATAGAAAGTACAATACCAATTACAGTAATACCCTCGGTAATCCGGCCCCTGGCTAATCCGGAGCCTCCGTAAGCCGACATCAACGACAACAAGCCCAGAAGACAACACATAGAATTTTATCATTTGTCTGTAATTTGTCTTAGGTCTTTGTCTGGGGGTCTTAGGCAGTACTCTATAATCCGACAAATTCGATAGTCCGACACTGCCCTGCAAAACGTTTGTCGAATTACCGGGGGTCCACTGTAGTTGTTATCAAACACAGTGATATCGTTTAACTGATTGATGCAGTTCGTGTTGTTATCAATACTTTCAAAGTAGGACAGACCACATTATTCTTAGATGGTTAATAAATTCAATTGTTTTTAATATTTATACCAAATAGGAATAAAACGAAAATTATATGGACATAATATCAATATATAATTGACTGTCTCGGGACTGGCGCAGTGGTAGCGTATGCGACTGCTGTGCTTGAGGTCTTGAGGTCTCGGGTTCAATTCCCGGGTCGGACCACATGTTTATATGATCTGCAAATATTTGTTTCGGAGTTTGGGTGTTTTCTATGTATAATATATATATATATATGTATTTATAAAAAAAAGTATAAATGTATTTATATCACTTGTCTAGTACTCGTAGTATAAGCTCGGCTTAGTTTAGGACTAGATAACGTTGCGTGTCAGATGTCCAAAACATTGAATATAAATATTAAATGTTTATTATAAAACATAAAAAAAATAAAAAATATTTGTCAAATAACATATTTTGTAGAAATACATATGTATGTTTAAAAGCAGTCTGGTTAGTAGTACAAGCCCTGCCAAGTTTTAGATCAGGCGCATGTGTGAGATATGCGAGATTAGTATTATAAAAAGTGGCCAAACGCGAGTCAGACTCGCCCATAAAGGGTTCCGTAGCAGTGATTTATGACGTATTAAGAAAAACTACTTACTAGATCTCGTTCAAACCAATTGTCGGTACAAGTTTACAGTATAAATCATATATTTTTTTAGTTTTATCATTACAGGGGGGGGGAGGGAGACATTTTACCACTTTAGAAGTGTCTCTCGCGCAAACTACTTCATTTGGAAAAAATTATATTAAAAAGCTCAATATCATTTTTAAAGACCTATCTATAGATTGTACACGTATGAGTTTGATGTACAAAAAATCAGTTTCAGTTCTAAATATGTGACCAAAAAATTCCTTTTTTTTGTTCTACTTTTGTAAAAATCTTAATGCGGTTCACAGAATACATCTACTTACCAAATTTCAACAGTATAGTTGTTATAATTTCGGAAAAAAGTGGCTGTGATATATAAACGGACAGATAGACAGACAGTTTTTTTGCCATTGGCTACGGAACCCTAAAAAGCATTTGGATTAATCATAGAAGTTTTTTCTCATCACACGATCTTAATGCAATTCTTAAATAATATCAAAGTATGTAGCCGTCCACCCATGACAGTCGACATTTTCATACTGATGGCACAATTATCAATCCGATAGTTACGTCAAAGTCAACAGTAAAGAGGCCTCAGAAATAGGTTTGTCACTTTATCTCAACGTATCTCCGGTCACACTTGGCACTATGTCTCTGCTGATATCTCGGATCTCGATACCATCTGTTATCATCATTTCGTTGCTTATCGAGACACGAAGTAACGGGTTTTAAGTATTTTGATATTATTTTTGTTAAAATATCTTAAAGAAGTCTGGTACTTAGTTTTATAACTGTGAAAATTAAAAAAAAAACATATGAAATAGTGTTTTTAAACATAGAAAGTGATTAACAAAATCGTTACAACAACGGTGATAACAAATGTCAAAGTGAACGACTGTTTTTATTAAATGATAAGTCGATTGTTAATGTGAACAGTCAATCAAATGTTTTAGAGATTAACGGTGTTCGGATTATTTCGAAAAAGCGTAAAGTGAATAAGTATTCATGTTAATTTGGACCTTGGCTGTTTGAAAATAAAGTGGTTAATGTTCTTAGTAAAAGAGTGTTCAATCTAAGAACAAAATAAACGAAAATTCACTATCTCAAAGTGGTGTAACTTATTACATTTCAAAATTAAAGAAAACATTAGATTTTTACGTGTAATTTGTTATTCCTGAGTAAATTATAACGCACATTTAGACAATAATTTCATCAGCATTGTAAAATGGACGAGGAGAATGAGGTTTGTGTTAGAAATATCAATATTTGTTAGTTGTAATAATTCAAACGGTTTATCGTTATCGGTAGATGTTGGCACACGTCCAAACCAGTGCGTGTTGAATAATGCTTCATAGGATATTGCGATTTGATCCAGTATTTTAGCTGAAGGATTGTTAACTTTCAAATATCGGTTAAATTAACTGAACCGGGTGATTTTTTTAATGTATGTAATTAAATTACTTTCAAGGGATGTCAGAATCGACCCCTTGAAAGTCTACAATTTTTTTTTTTTAATCAAAACAATTAGTTTTCTCCGTCAGAGTAAATAAATAAATATATCGGACATTTGACACACAACGTAATCTAGTTTCAAACTAAGCAGAGCTCGTACTTTGATAACTAGACTGACTGATAGAATACTTATATACCTTATTTTTGTAAATACATACATATTATACATAGAAAATACCCAAACTTCGAAACAAATATTTGCAAATTGTACAAACATTTGGTCCGAACATCGAACCCGAGACCTCAAACACAGCAGTCGCATTCACTACCGCTGTGCCACCGATACAGTTATAGACAGCGAGAGCAGTATATTGTATTAGTCTGTAGTATAATAATGGTCAGTATTTTAATCAGCAGCCTTTAGTAGTCCACTGCTGGACATAAGTTCTCTTTAGAAAGGACTTTTGACCTACTATACCATGCTGGCCAGTAGGTTTGGTATAGGGTTTATTTAAAGTATGACGTGCGCGTGTGCCGTACGTCGCCTAAATAGAGAGTTTATGCGCAGATGGCGGCCGCGATAGCGGGCAGGCGCTAGGAGGGATTTGGATGTCGTAATAACAGCTGTTCCCGGATCCCTCCTATGTCAGGCGCAGAGTGGCACACCGTGTGGTTTTAGTCGGTCCAATTCCGACACTACCCCGCCGTAAACCCCGGTGGGTGACGGCCCGTGGGGGTTTCCACACGTTAAAAAAAAGGAGTTTATTTAAAGTTTGCTTTTTCTTTGCAGTGTTGTTGTCCTAAATAGTTGTGTCCTTAGTCGACTCTTACGACACCAATGCCAAAATTAAGGTGGAAACAGGGGCACCGCCATAATTATTTTCAAGAGATGTATTTATTTCCACCTTCATCTACAAGCCGTAGGTGTTCCAGGGATTTCCTTACTAGGGTGCACCTGGTTCCTTGACTAATGGTACTTGAGATGGCGTGCGATTTTTGGTCGATTTGAGTCCGACATAACCACCTTTCAGTGGTATCCGTGGGGATTTCCACACAAAAAAAAGGGGATGTATCTATATCTGCACTTACTATTAGACAATATCAAATATAGAATTATACTAGATCTTAATCTTTTAATCGACATTTCCATTAAATGGGTTAACATATTTTTTTTTGTATATGTTTTATATCTATTTATTGAAATAGTCACCCATACAATCGACGCATCTTTGCCAACACAGTGGCAGTATTGATACCCTTCTCGTAGATATAAGCTAGACGAGAGGCTACAAATTCTTCAAAGGCACTGCCTCTCGAGTAGCACACTCTCTGATGTATTCGATAAAAAAAAATATGTATTTTTCTGTGTATTCTCTTTTCTGACAGAGGAGCAAGTGCACCTCGCTCCCGGCGCCCACTTAATCCACACGGATCATCCGTCACCACGTCTTTATAATCTGTAGCGATTGCATAGGTTGATTATTATTCAATATCTTGTATTTCCTTTGTTATATTAGGTGCAAGATGCATATGAAGAAGTGGAGGAACAGCGAGCAGTGGCTGCCCAATGGAAACGAAAGCTGCAGAAACTCACCAACGATATGGCCGATTTGCGATCACTGCTTGACGAACAGGTAACCAATAGCCCAGTTTAATTTGATGTACCATTCTTTAGCCTGTACATATTTCTGGACTGGACACGTTTTTGTATTTTTTTAACATATACTATAGAATAATATTTACTCAACATCTGAAATATTTTTTTAAAAATAAAACTACAAACTCAAAAACTAATCCAAACAAAAAAAAATGATTCATAATTGTCTTGCTTTAATAAATTAATAGCGCGCTGTCAATAAATAACAATTATGACTATAAAATAGTAAAAAAAAAATCTTCTGTTTCATTTATATTAAAGAATATATATGAAACAGAAGAATTTATATATGAAACAGAAGAATGATTAAAGAATAACCCTTTTCGTTTGTTACAAGTTCAGGTTACAAGGAGTTTCTAAGCTGTAACAATTTTCTTTACAGACGTGTCGCAACAACCTCCTTGAGAAGCGGCAACGTAAGTTCGACAGTGAACTTCAAGCGGCGCAGGAAGAGCTCAAACGAGAGAGGAGCGCCAAGGAACGACTGTCACGTGAACGAGATCAGGCCCATGCTGAAAAGTACGCCATCGAACAGAGCCTCTCTGTAAGTATGACGAAGAAATATCAATTTATGGCATATGGGCGAACGAGTACTGCGGACTGCCTCGTTGATCTGCCAATGTCTCTGCCAATGCCTGCTCTCGGGTTCCATTCCCAGGTCGGACCAAAGGTGTTTTAAGTTTTTTTACAAGAAATTCTTATTAACAGCCCGGATGGAAGTTTGGTAGTGTTTCGGAGAGCATATTTAACCGTCGGTCCTGGTTGTCATAAACATCTACAACAATCGTATTGGTAAGTCGTTACCCTCAAATATACTGACAACTAGTTCAACCTTCGAATTCAGTTAGCCTTCAGGATTGCGGAGGTCTTATCATACCCGTCGCTCCTTGGAAAAACTGCCAACCGCAGATCTGCGGAATCTGCGGAATAAAAAAAAAAGGCTAGGAAGGTGATTGGTGAACGAGAAGATTTGCCATCTGATGATAAATGTCCATAGCCACTCGTGGACAACTGTAACTCTGTAGTCATAAGTACCTTGACGATCTTTAAGTTCCATCAAGTCACCAGAATCAGTGGGAAAGGTTTTTGAGTTCCGTAAACCTGACTCTTTGGTCAAAAGCAACGTAAGAAAAGTAGCAATCCATCACATAACTTCTGGTAACTTTTCTTTTATTCTTACAGGAAGCTCGTCTGGAACTGGAGCTGAAAGAAGAGCGATTGGCCGCGGCGACACGCGAACTCGAAGAGCGTGGCGGTGGGGGCGACGAACTCTCAGCGTTGAGACGGAACAAAACGGAGCTGGAGCGACGTGTAAGGGATCAAGAGGAAGAACTCGATGAGCTGGCTGGACAGATACAGGTGATATATTGTTTAAGCATCATTTTACTGTATGAACCATCCACCACGGCTGGCAAAGTGGTTAAAGTGGCCACCTTGCTGCTTTCTGAGCTGAGTGTTATGGTTTTTATTCCCACATGGGATAGCATTTGATTTCAACCACAAGTTGATGTTCTCAGTCTGAATGTACTTTGTGTGAGAAAAAAAGAAAAATAATTAACTATCAACTATTGCAAAACAAAAAGTGTAACATCACTGTCTGCAACTCCCACATACAGCGCAAACAAAAATACATACTACAGCGCCATCTAGCGAAGATACGTCGAACTACGGAGTAATGAACCATGGAGCAACTACTAATCCTGAATCACGATTTAAAAATTCTCGCGGCGATTAGCATACACCAAAACATCATTCATTGGGTCGGCGCTCGGCAGGCATGATCACCTCGCCTGGTCGGAGGATCCTCTCTTTACGTCGGAGGGACATGACACTCGTTCCCTCCATAACTTCAATAAAATTGTTATTTCACTCAATATAAATTAGCTAAAGCTCATTTGTGTGTTTCTTGACTGAGCACTTACAGCACTGATTTATATACACTAGTAACTGTTTACTAACAGAATGATCTCGGTGATGTTCGGTACATTTTAAAGTACTCAAAAATATATAATCCAGTATAGATGTAGTGATTCTTAAATCCAAACCAAGTATTTTAAAGAGTTTTTCAAACCACATAGTACTTGGTAGTAATATTTTTTACGTTATTTCTACTTTTAAAACGTAAACTGAATCGGACAACTGTTGTTGAGTAATTTATAAAATGTATTTCAGTTGTTGGAAAGCTCGAAACTTCGACTGGAGATGTTATTGGAGCAACAACGCAAGGAAGCGCGCCTGGAGGCGGCCGCTAGGGATGATGAGATGGAAGAGACCAGAGCCAACGCTGCCAAGAAACTTAAGAGTAAGTACTTAACGATTCCTGGAAATTGCAGAGAAATTAGTTAATTAAATAGTTATTTGTTCTGTTTTTTTACTATTTTCTCTTCAGATATAATATTTTGAAATACGATGCAATACATCGTCATCCTATCGATATCCACTGCTAGACATTGACCTCTTCCATAGCACGCCACTTCGATCGACTTTGGACTCTCGCAGCTCCTGCAAGCCATCTTGGGTAAATTATCTGCGGCCGTTAAATTTCGCCAACACAAATATTTTGAGTTTGAATGATAATTTTCAGCTAGAAATATTTAAGATTATTTAGAAAATATTTTATAGTAGTAGAAAATAATAGGGAGATGCCGGTCAAGACTGCAAATTTTAACAGGTTTAAATTTTATGGGATTATAGATATGCTAGAATTATAGACGAATATTTACATATATATTTTCTTGTTCAGTTTTAGAAAGTCAGCTAGAGAGTGAGCACGCAGAACGCAGCCTCCTCCTCCGAGAGCGGCACGAGCTGGAGCGGCGCCTCGCCTCCCTGGAGGAGACCGCGCGCGCAGAAAACCACGAACAAACGCAGTTGGTTCAGAGGCTTAAGAGGTAACTCTTCTTTCTTCATTTATTTTTATTAAACGATGCTAGAAAAACCAAGTACTTACTCGATATATTCCTACCGCTACCGAGTATTTGTATCGATACTTTAAAACCAAGTATTAGTTAAATATCAGTCAAAGTACTCGTATCGTATCTGAATACCAATATTACGATATCGTTAAAAACGTTGTTGTTTAGATTTCCAACGGTGCCGACAGCAGCCACTTCCAAAAAAAACTAAGATTGTCTAAGTATATAAAAAACAAAAGTTGTCGGTAATAACATTATCTAATTCGACGACAACACCATCTGTTGAGTAATAGGGAAACAAAGTAAGAAATATTGATTGGCACTCTTTAATAGTTTCTACTTACTATTTAGAACTTGCGTGTATGTTATGTTATTAATTGTATACATTTCATGTTTATTCAGGGATCTGAAGAGATACCGCGCGTTGCTGCGTGATGCTCAAACGATGTTAGAGCAGAAGGAGAAGGAGGGCGGCGCCAAAGCGCAGATCAGACAGTTGAAGAACCAGGTATGCTACGTTGAATGATATAGACTGAAGTAGATTTTTCCTTTAATCCAAGAATTACAAGATTAATAGAATTATTTTAAAGGTAAATTATTTTAGTTCAAAATAACTAATGTTTGATAGAACTTCTTTGTGTATCATCAGTGACATAACAAATAAACTGTAACTAATTTATCAAAACGAGTACAGGTTGTAACCTTGAGTTAACTATTAGAGCACAAGTAATCGCTTAGCATAATCAAGCCAAAACTGGTGTAAACGTCAGTAAGAGAAAAACTACTAACGCCATCTAGTATACGTTTTATAAAACTGAATTCAAGCGTTCACGCGATCGTGTGCTTTATTGTATTTATACTCGTACAATTGTTAACACGGTTGAGTACGGCGATCAGGTGGAGGACCTGGAGCTGGCGGTGCGCGCGGCCACGAAAGCGCGGCAGTCGGCGGAGGCGGAGGCGGCCGAGGCGGGCGCGGCGCTGGAGGAGGCGTCGCGCGCGCGCGCCGAGGCGGCCGAGCGCGCGCTCGCCTGCGCGCGGGACGCCGCCGCGGCGCGCGCGCAGCTCGACGACGCGGAGGAGGAGGCCGCCGAGGTACGCCACCGCGTTACCGTGGTTCATCTATCTATCTATATATATAAAAATGAAACCCGTTTTTCTTGGTCACGGCATCACGCGTGAATGGCTGGACCGATTTCACTAATTCTTTTTTTGTTGTATTTGTTATTATTAGGTTCTTACGGAGAAAAATAATATTTACTATCGATTAAACTATTTTTATAGTCGATAAGGTACGCTATGCTAAGGCGGTACGAAGTTTGCCGGGTCAGCTAGTATTGGATAAATTAACGTGTATGCTATGCGGTGAATAGGTTTACAGTTATTATCTATCGGACTGTCGGTTTGACTTTCGACGGGGACGTTCGACAGTAGATGCTATTACGGGCGTTCGATCCCTGTCGGAGTTGACAGTCCGATCAGGGGGATGCCATTGGTGGTTAGCCTCGATATAGTCGACGCTTTCGGCACCCCTGGCAGGCAATTAGAGCGGCCTTCGAATATCACGAGGTGCCGCTCTATCTACGGACCGTCATTGAGACCTATCTGCGCGACAGGACGGTGAAGGTTATCGGTCGGAACGGAGTAGAGAATCGAAGGGAAGTGTGTTGCGGGGTTCCCCAGGGTTCTGTATTGGGCCCATTATGGAACTTCGCATATGATGCTGTCTTTCGCACCAGTCCATCCTCTGGCTTAAATGTCGTCTGCTATGCGGTCGATACACTAATACTGACTAGAGGATCACTGGGGTGGGCCAATAAAATTTTTTTTTTTCTTAGATACTGTGAAAATATTGTCAGAAATGACGAATAAAAAATTCTAGTAGAATTTGAGCTCTTAATGTTAATATGAAGCAGTGGTGATTCTTAATTTTTAATTTCCCATTTAAATAACACTGGATTTTTTTCTTTCCATTTTTGATGCGTTTAAACGAATAATTATCTAGTAAAATCGGAAACATATTCTTGTACATAATTTAACGATCTACAAAAAAGGTCTGATATGATTTTTTGCTAAGTCGACTCTTTCAAAAGTTATTCGAGGTGAAAGTTCAATTTTAAATCCTAGAAGATAGTGTTTACATTTTTTTATATTTTATCACAAAATGATAGTAGTAGTAGGAGTTAGTGCGTAGACCGGTTCGCCAGGAGTCCCATACACGTCCTTCGTCTCTCCGGAGGGTATGGTGTGAAGCATGCCCCGCTTCCCCGCGTAAAAAAAAAGAAAAAGGTTTACATTTATTACGTAAAAAGAGAGAGCGTTGAATATTACTCAAATTATTAAATTAACGAAGAACGCAAATGATTTTGACTAGCTTGGTGACGCTGCGGTACGCGACTACTCTGCTTGAGATCTCGGGTTCAATTCCCGGTTTGAACCAAATTCTACAAAGAATTAATTCGGAGTTTGGGTGTTTGCTATGTGTAATATGCATGTATTTATAAAATAAAATTACATCAGTTAATCGTTCGTCTAGTGCCCACAGTACGAGCTCTGCTCAGTTTGGGACTAGGCGGGTGTCGCGTCAGGTATCTAACATATTATTATTATTTCATCGATAATTAATTACTAACAAACACACAACTACAAGACAATTCACAACATTTCCATAAAAAAATCCATTGTTATTTTGTAGTTACTAAAGAAGTACCGCTCGAGCACGTCGGCGCTGTGCGCGGCGCAGAGCGCGGCGCGCGAGGCGTGCGCGCGCGCAGACGCGGCGGCCGACGAGGCGCGGGCGGCGCGCGACAAGCTCGCCGAGCTCAGCGCCAAGCTCGCCAGCGCCGAGGCCGGCCACTCGCACGGCCACGCCGAGGCCGAGAGGCGCCTCGAGCTCCGGAATAAGGTACGCGTTTATCGCTGCCTATGTCGACGTCTTGCTCTGAATTGAAACTCGATAAATCTTATATTTATTCCTCTTACTTTTTCACTGGACTACGATACGCCACCGATATCTTGTAACGTTTAATATTCTCCTTCGATTATTTCTAAATTAAATTGAACGGCCGCACTATGACCGTTTTAATGAAATAATAGGTAAAATATTTTACTGAAACTAAAACGTAGCACCTATTTCGTCGCAATAAAATTAATCACATTTTAATATTTTTCGCAGGAATTGGAATCGAGTCTAGAGCTAGAGGCGACCGCTCGCGCGCGTTTAGAGGGTCAGCTGTCTCGTCTTCGAGAGGCACACGAACAGCTCGCCTCCGAACTGTCGTCCGCTCGCGCCCGCGAACAGCACGGGGCCGACGAGGTTCGCAAATTTACCAGACAACTGCGGTAAGTATATCATAAACGATCTATTTGAAAAGTCGCTACCGACGAATCCTACGTTACTATCGTATTTATATTTTATACATTCAGCGAACTCAAAGAAGAGAACTCGAACCTGAGCGCAAAGCTGAGCGAGGCGGCCCGAGCCAAGGCGGCGGCCGAGGCGGCGGCCGCGGCGGCGGCGGGCGAGGCGGCGGCCGCGCGGGACGAGGCGCGCCTGGCCGCGCGCCGCGCCACCGCGCTGCAGGAGGCCATCGCCGGCGACCTGTCCAGCCCCGGCGACTCCAGGGACACCGACAGGTACCCACCGCTGTCTATTTTACAAACTTATTTTACTCTTGTGAGTTTCCGAATTCGGCCAGATTCGGCACAACAATCTGTGGATTGCACAAAGTGTGAGAGGTATGAGAGGTTTAAACCCCAAACGCTCCGCGTAGTAGAAAACGATATGGCGACCGCTTAAACCACTACCCGACCTGTGCGGTTAATTTACTATACATAAATAAAATAGTCGCTTTCCTGAAACCGAGTGACATTGTAGTGCACTTCGTAGTCTTCACATCGCCCCGCAAGGGGCGCGTGGAGACTAGATCGAGGCAGTTTGCCCCTGCCAACGATGGCTATATCGCTGCCCCTGAAAAGAGGCAGATCCTGGGGTCATGTAGGTCTTTTTTGTTTCGAGGCAAGACTATTGCGCTCTTCACGCCTTCACGATTCACGGGCGGTCAGCCCGAACCAGATGAGACCCCCAGACGAAACCTGGAGAGGTCGAGCTCCGAGCAACCCTCGGTATCGGCGGTGGTCACAATTTGCCCCCACACGATGCGCCCACTCGGGCAAGCGCCTGTACGCGCACGGGCCGAGGTGGTGGAATAACAAAAATAGGATGTTAGGAGACGAACGAGGTAGATGCAAGCTCCCCGCACGCACGAGATTTGCTACCATTACATATTTAACAGGCGTTTTACCTATGAAAATGCGACCCAGCGGAGTGTGGGTTGTTCGAGAAGCATTCCTACCCAGCCCAGGCAGGCCCAGATGGAACGCATCGTACGCTCGGTCTGTGAACATTTCAATCAGTTTCGATTCCCGGGGCAATGCAAAAATTGTGATGGGTCGGGGGGGTATTTGGGGAGGTCAAGGAATTGGTGAGGGGGGTGGACCGCCCGCATCTGGGCACAGGGGACCACCCTACCCCCCTCTGGGGCCTTTCTTTGGTTTTAGTCCGCAACAAGGTCACGCGGTAGTCGCTTCTTATCGGGTGGTCGAGCGAGCCACGGTGGCAGGCCCAGGTTGGCAGCGGCCGCATGGTCGTATTGCGGCGGCAGGTAGTTGTGTGCGCCGGGGACACACGCGCCTGTGTAGGCGCTATGTCGGCGGTAGTTTGGTGGTGAAGATGGCGATGGTGGTCGTGGTGACGGCGGCGAATATCGCCGTGGTCACCACGGTCGCCATTCGACGAACGTCAGTCAGACGTGTGCTGGTGTAGGTGGTGGTGCAGGTAGCAGCTACTGCGATCGCAAGTAGACGACACAGAGTTCGCTGCTAGAAACCAGCTCTAACGAGCTGGATAGTGATCGGCCCACAATTAGACTAGCACTGTATCGTCTATTTGCAATCTCAGGTAGTTGGAGATTTCTCCGTGAAAAAATTTTCAAATACAACACACGTCGCTGGAAACACTTGAGGGTAGGTAGCGTAATGGTTTGCTCCGTGCAGCGTGGCGAGTGACGCGCGGGCGAATCCTTGATATTGTCACTCGCTATCATAAAAGCTTAACATAATGTTGAATAAATATATAATTTTTATTTGTTGACATAGCTGACTTTAAAAGTACAATATACAATTCACTTCCAGTGACAACGACAGTTACAGTTCGGACGAGTCTATCGGCACGTTCCTGGCGAACCACAAACTGAGTCCCTCCGCAGCCTCGCGGAACAGCGTACACCTCGATACACAGAAGTAAGACATTATCTTCCTTCAAGTAACTTAGAATGATTATTATTTACCATCAATGTCACATGTTTAAATTGGGACTTGACGAGGATAGCATTTCGTGGCAAATTAACATTATTAATAATTATGACCAAGCTATTTATAATATTAATAAAAAAATAAGCGTAGTATAACTTTAAGAGAGTAAAGTTGTCTTGTTTTTCTGCTACATTATTTTTTTATACAAATTTAATTACTTCATTTGAGTTTAGCAATGAGACGAGCAAACTAGAAACCATTACTTTCTATTGAAAGGAAATCAACGAACATAAAAAAATCTGCCAGTTACAGTTAAAATTTATTAGTATTATTCAACGTTACTGCTTACAACCTATTGTAAATGTAAGTATAGTGTATGTAGGCCTGTAATTTTTGGTTATATTTAGCAACTTTCTGGCGGTTTTGAGTGTTTCCAGAACCTACTCTAAAGTCCTGCTGCCGGTAGTATCGCGCTTTGGGACGTTTATGTTGTCTATTGCCGGTTTGCGTTCACAATGACTGGGGCTCATATGTCGTCTATATGGATAAACCGATTCAAAATTGTGGTTCTTTCTTCAAAAAACCGACCCGGACCCTACACTGTGCTCACAGTTTTATTTTTTATTAACATTATTTACGGTCTTTTAAAAAATAGACACCCCTATATGGCATTTCGTCCCACAGTGAGTCTTGAGAAATGCCGACGCCTTCTAACTGTAAAATCTGACGTGTAAAAATGTAACTTAAAGACTTACAAAAATTAATTAATTATTTAATTTTTTTACGCATTCTAGATCCCACACGCCTGAAGGCCGCCAGAGTCGGTCTAGCATCGGCTCCAGCAAGCAGATGAGTCCAACTAAAGAATCGTTCGCATAACAGCAGGCGGCCGGTGCGGGGCTGCTCACGCGCGCTCTGCCCGCGCTCTGCGCCGTCTTCTGCTCGCGCCAACCGCTCAGCCCGCACCTCGTCCTCGACTGAGCCCGCGCGACCACCCACATACGTCACACCTGCCATATATGTCAACATCAACTGACATTTCAAATGTTAAAAAGTGGCGGGAACGTGTTATGTAGTGAGACAAAAGACTCGTGTGCTAATGCTATTGTCGTTTACATTAGATTTAAGTACGACCGATACCAGCGATGAACATTACATATATATCGATGCTTGGAATTTACAGTAACGATGGCTCCTAAAATTAGACTGCTCAGCTAAACAATAAATAGGACTTTAAAACCTTATATAACCGACTACACCTTACATCGTTCGAAGTATAGAACAAAAAACTTTTGATATGGAACTATTTCAGCGCTCTTATAAGATTTGATAACGATGTTTAGATAATTCACTGTATTAAGTGACAGGTGGCGCCGGTGTGCCGAGCAGTGTTGCCACGCTCACGTGAAAAATGAATGCATTCCAGATTTAAAAATACCTTTTAAAAACGACAGCTTCTGAGTACCACACCGGCGTCATTAAGCTTGGATTTAATTTATTTAGCGTAGAATTTTCTTAGGGAATTATTAATTAATGAAAGCGGCGACCGGCCAGCCAGTCAGTATTTAGACGGCCTAGTGGCATATAACTTACAAAGTAATATTAAGTTCTTTGTTATTTAGTTAGCTAACTTGTGTATATAACTAGATGACATATACAATTTTATTATTTAATTTGTAATATTCGTGTGATCAGACTGTTATATTATGATTTATTTGTTACAAATGAGTTGTTGCTTTATCGTAGACGAGAAACATATCTGTTAGACGAATAGAAATCTTTTAACCCTTTCCCCCTTCACGACTGGTTTTTTTTATTGTAATATTAAATAAATTTAGCTGTTTATTCGTAATGAAATGTACTCCATGTAGTGTATTGTAATTGTGTATCTCCAATATTCAATGTTTATATACGTATTTATATCTTTGTGTCTGTAACCACATTATAAACTTGTCTATAATATTATGTGTATGATATAACGATCAAAGTTACTGCATTCAATACTGGTTGTAAAATGATTTTTAATAAAGTAACTGAAATAATATAGAACTCTTTTGTTATTTTTCAACATCAATTAAATTTACACTCTCACAAACCGACTTTAAGTAAATCATACCATAAACGATTTTTTTTTAATAATCTACGTGGATAAATACACATTGGAGATATTAGTTTATACAGTCTATGACTAACATGTAATTAACAGCCTTTAACAGTCCACTACTGGACATAGACGCACCTATGCACGGAGATTTTGGTTTACTAAACTACGCTGGTCAAACCTGTTGGTATAGGGTTTGTTTCCAGTTTTCGTTCTCTTTGCACCGATGTTATCCTACGTGGTTTGCTGCCTTAATCACCTCTTACGACACCCACGGGGTAAGTAGTGGTGGTGACACTCCGTATTCTTAATCCATATCACTCGCTGTGTTGTATTCAGTTAACTAACATATAGAAATAATCAATTCCAAGAATAAACTGACTTCATAAACAAAAAACAATAAACGCAAATGACGTTTAATATCTGACACCTCGCCTGCCGTCTGACAACCAACTCTACCGCACGCGTCATTGGTCATTTCAAATTGTACTTTCCCTACGTTCCTATAATAGAATTACGTCCCTTTTCCTCAAAATCTCGAACAATGTCACACAAGAATACATGTATATGGGCGAATCCATGTAAACTCGATTACGGTCCATACAAAGCTGTCCAAGCATATTTTTAAGTACATTTTAGTAAGTAATCTTATCAAATGTTGGCAAAGTTACTATTCTATCTGAAACATAAGAGAGCCCATTTAATAAATGATTACTTTTCAAGATATTAGCCATTTTATAAAAAATCGTGCCAGGGGACTGAAGGGTGTGGCAGAGGACTGATTTTAACGTGGCAAGGGACTGTCAAATGTAACAGAGGACTGTGTTATATTGAATAAAATCACACTCAATGCATAATAAACATTTATTATTTATGCCATCTTCGGACATCAACATTACCATAATATTTTAATCAAAATAAAAGCTCTCAAACAAAAATATTCTTCCACTTAAAAACTTAAACGAAAACTATTTCTTAACAAAAAATAATTCTTATTATAATTCGTACTTTACTTGAGATCAAAAATAGGAATCTTCTTTATAGGAGTCTTTTTTTAACATAAACTTAATAATAATTGACTTATTAATTATGCTTTGAACACTTTCAACTTTAATTAAACTATACAGATTAATACTTAGAGGTCAGAGGACACAAAACTTATGGCTACATTCTTAATCACGGATAATCACAGCTAGATATTTTTTTTAAAAAAGGAAAAAGAACCTGATAAAGAACAACAAAATTATCTCTCAAAAACGTCTACTTGAGGCGAGAATTTATAAAATATTCTCTTTCCTTTAAGAATCAAATCAGGATTCTCTAACTTTTGAATAATCTGTTCAAAGGTTACGTCTGAGATGTCGTTATCATCTATTTTAAAGGCTTGTTCTTTGTGGTCACATACCTTTAAAAAAGTAACCCTCAAATCACCTTCTTCTTCATCAATGTCATTAATTACAGCGGCATATCGATATTCCAAGTTTTTAGCTGAAAACCTCACTAGAATATAGTCTCCAATATTATAAGTTCGTTTCCTACTGTCACTGGTTCCAGCTTTTTCGTCTTCTAACGTTTCAGTTGGTGTATGGTTGGTGCGTGGGATGTTTGGTATCGGTTCAGAAGCATTAAATTCGCTTTCTGATTCAGACTCTGTAAATACATCTTCAACAGTCCATCTAGGTTCTAGGTCAAAGTTGATGTTACCTATCTTGAAGTGTTCACAAGAACCGTTGTTGCAAAAGCAGCTGAGACTTTTCATTGTCAGAGTTTTACATTTAGAGGGTATATCAAGGATGAAGCTGTCAAAAACACCTGCGACTTGATGGACATTCAAGGTGCCTTTGAAGCTTTTTTGTTTCGACGCTTCCTTGTCAATTTTATCGATCATTGACCGGATGTCTTCGCTATCAATTGTGATGCATGTAATGCTGGGGCAACTTTTTTCTACAGCCTGTACAAAACTTTCGATATCATTGACATCAACCCCGGAGTTGACAACAAAATCTGCAGTTCTTTTATGTAAAAGAACTGCAGATTTTGTTGTCAACCCCAAGTTGCCCCGACGCCGTCAGGTGCACCTTTCCCATGTCCACTCTCCGTATAGTTCCACGTAAATTGTTCTACACCAGAAATTGCATCAGACAGTTTAGACGCCATGATAAAAAACATAGTTTTATTACGATATTGCGTTACAGGGCCATCACTTAAGAAATGTACGCGTTTGATGCAATTTGAAAGAGTTTTGAAAATTGGTTGCAGATGTGCCCAAATGGCACCTGGTGAATGAGCTAAATTTTCGGAGACTGTGCAATAACAACGAATTGAATTCTTCAGGTATACTACCACAGTATGTAAACTCAGTTGAGCTCGAGATCCACCGAAATGAATCGCCTGTATTTCATCTGCATATTTTGTGTCATAATTCTCGCTAAAATCAACGTGAATTAAGACGTCTTCGTCTTGTAGATTTTGCTTCAAATCAGTCATGCCATTGTACTGCTGAACGATGTTTCTTTGATGGGCCACAAATTTTACTAAGTCTTCTTGTAACTGTGTTATAAGTAGACGAGGATGAATTTCAAATGTTTTTTTGCAGTACTTCGTCACTGTCCGCTTCTTTTTGGTTTTTAGATCTTCGATCTCTTGCCTCTCAGTAACCCACTTTTTATATTTCAATACTTTATTGTCATCAAACTCTTTATATGCAGGATTTGTATTAGTGCAATTCAGACAATTTCTCGATAAGCAGTCTACGCTGTATCGATCGCAACACAAGTCTTCGAGTAACTTCTGGTAATTGTTGTTAGGTAGTATTTTTGCTTCATATAAAGCTTGCAGTTTCAGGTCAACATTACTGTGTATAATACACAAGCACGTATCCCGACATTGCGCATTTGGTTTGACTACCCAGAACGGACGCAATTTACAGAATGTTTGATAACACAGTTTACTCGTACGGTTTTCAGCCAGAAATTTTTTGTACAAGTTGATAATAGTATCAATCAGATATCTTTTTTGCTTTTTTACACCTTTTCGGGTAATAAATTCCTTTTTCCCAGCTCCCATACGGCTATTGCTATCGTCTTCATAAAAGATCTGAACAGCTTGCATAACACTATCAGATATTCTCATCCGTCGTATGTTAGGCACCTCTAAGCCATCGAATCTGAATTGTTTGACGTCTCTATAAATAGCAGCGCTATTTTTAGGTATCCAATGCCTATATTTTTGGACAAGACCACCTGACACGACTTTATTAAATATTCGTTTGTCTTTGATTCGTTTTAACTTCGAATAATTCTCTTTCAGCTGTTTATTTAGAACATCAGCAAATAATGCTTTCTTGACCACCTCTTGTCTACTATCAGGCTTACGTAACATTTTCTGCATTTTTGTGTTCGGTGTATCTTCGATTTTGTACTTAAGTTCAAGTCTCGCTAATCTTTTTTTATACTTCTCAACCTTTTTTTGTAGATTTGCTATCTTATCGTTTCTTTCTTTGTTATGTTTTTCCCTTTGTTTTTTAGCTTATCTTCTTCTTCGTTGTGCCCTAGCACTGAGTGAAGCCGGGCTTGGATCTGGAGAATACGGTGCTGGAACTGGAGTAAGATGTCCAGAGCGAGCAATATCGTGACCATTATCTGATAAAGGAGTGTTTTCACGTATATACGTATTAGTAATACTGTTAAGTCGCTTGCGTTTGTGCCGATAAACAGCGCAGTGTTCTTTCCACTTTTTTTGAGCAGCTCTGTGTTCACGTGGAGTCATATCCTTCACAAGTTTTCTCAACCCTTTTTCTTTCTTTTTCTGGTATTTTAATCTCTCCTTTTCTTTCATTTCTTTCCTCTTTTGAGGATCATTTTTTTTGCGTTCATATCGTAATCGCTCTGCTACTCTTTTTTTTAGTAACAATTCCTCTCTGGTGAGTTTTTTCTTTTTGGGAGGCATTTTAAAATACAAGTATTCAATCCTGCAACAAATTATTACGCTCAATAAAGTGTATGAATTTAAAAAATATCTTAAATGTATGAGCAATGTCTAATAAGCACAGTCCCCTGCCATATTTTTGGCCAGAGGACTGTTGCCAGGGGACTGTGTATTTTAGGTTAATCACAGGATAACAACAACACTATTCATATTCATTGTCATAATTGTTTATCGTTGTGTTTGTACACATCTTTTAAGTGGTATATTATAATAAATTTGTAATTCATTGAATTAGAAGTAATTAAATTACTTAGCAGAGGACTGTATTTCGTAACGGCCCAGACGTGAGATCACACTATCAAAAATGCACTGACACTAAACAAAATGCGCGTGGCCGCCGTTCGCGACACTGAAGTTAACTTTACACTGGTTACGTTCCTTTTCACGCAAGACATTGTCTATAGCGAAATGCTTTAACTTTTATTGTAGTTTCAAAATTTCGGCAGGGGACTGATTGTAAAAACTCAGGACAACATTCACATACATTAATAAAATCCAAAATATATGTGGCGAAGTTCTATTTTATGATTAAACCATGATTTATTTATTCTATTTTAAGATGTTAATTGTCAACATTTCGTAGTATCTTTAATTTATCTCAAATCTTACTTTAAAGCCCAGTTTTTGGAAATGGGACAGCTCAGGGGACTGTTTTTTTGGAGGTTTGAGAATGTCTAGTAAAAAATACCTAATTATTATTGCAATTAATACAATTGGGCCAATAAATTGTGTTGTTTTTCTTTAATTGTGACTTATTTTAATTTAGTTTAGTGTGTTATTTTTCAAAAAAAATGGTCCGGACAGACATTTACGAGTTTACATGGAATCGCCCATATATATAACATACGTTATTAGGATTTTTCTTTATTTGGTTCCCTTTTTTCTTTTCGTATCAGACAAACGTTGTTAAAAATAAAAGAAAAATTTGGTCTATAGTTGAAACAGGAATAAATCAAGTTGACAGTTCAAGTCAAGAATTGTCAAAAAGAAAATTAATACGCACAAATTACAACGCGGGTACGAAAGAGAAAGAAATCTATTATTATTCTTTTATACAAAACTACCCTGGAAATATCCCGTTTCGTGGAGTACTTTACAAATAAATGAATAAATAATTGGACATCTGACACACAACGTCATTTAGCTTCAAACTAAGCAGAGCTTGTACTATCACAACTAAATTGACTGAAGGAAAAAAAAAAACCACCCAAACTCCGAAATAAATATTTGCACTACATACAAACAATGCAATGCAAGCAATGGTAACATATGCAACTGCTGTGCTAAAAGGTCTCCGCTTCGATTCCTGGGTTGAATCAAATTTTTGTATGATCTGCAAATATTTGTTTCAGAGTTTAGGAGTTTTCTATGCATATACGTATATACTTACAAAAAAAAACATACATACATATATTTATTTCAGCAGAGTACCTATAGTACAAGCTCTCCTTAGTTTGGGGATAGATAGAGTTGGATGTCAGATATTCAACATATTATAAAAAAATATTATTATTATATGCTACTTTTCATGTGGTAGTTTTAAAATGTAGTAAGTACGTGTAGGGTGTACATGTATGCTGATGACATGTGACATAAAAGATCTACTTATAAAGTACACAACAGTAACAGTAACAGTACACAAGTATAAAGCACTAACTAACAAACAAGACAAGTTATTCTGCAGAATATAGAAAAGTTTATCCTATAATTAGTATAATTAATATTCTTCCAGTAGATAAGAAAATTGAATATTTATTAGGCTAAGAACACTAACGAAAGTACAAAGTAATAGTAGTAGAAAATATATACAATACAAGAAGTGCAACAGAAAAAACAATGAAGTTGGCTTTGTAAGTTGCCAGGTGGAGTTCACTGAAGACTCAACTAAAGATTGTTTTGTTGGAGTGTTGGAGAAGGGTTTGTGATGTTTATAGGAGTAGGCAGATATATTATTAAACAATGAGAGATATTATATAGATACTAGCTGACCCATGCAACCTTGTCTGTGTTTCCTATTGCCCAAAGCATGATCTTATAAAGTGTGACTTTTGTTTCCCATTAAAAAGGTTATAGTGAATTAACTTTTAAAAATAGACATATGTTGTTGCAGATTTTTACAGGTACATTTTCTACATAAAATTTTTAAAATTAAATAAACTACATCAACATCCTGGCTCCCTCGGTGGTGCAGTGATGGTATATGCGATTACTGTACTAAGGTCTCAGTTTCAGACTCCAAATTGATTCAAATCTTTCTTTGAAATGTAAATATTTGTTTCAGAGTTTATGTTTTCTATGTTTAATACATAAGTAATATATTTTAAAAAAGTTTTTAAGTATTATATCAGACAATCTACTTTTTATAGTGCAAACTCTGCTTAGTTTGAAGATGGCGTGGTGTGTCAGTTGACCGAAATTTATTATTACATTATAACGCGGGTATCTTGATATATCACCATCCTCATCGTCAAACTGCTTTTAAAAATCAACTGCTGGAAATAGGCTTCACCTTGAAAGGTTTTAGCCTATTATCACGTGGACCAGGTGATTTTATTTAGGGTTTGTTTCAAGTTTTCCTTCACTTTGCAGTGTTATTTTATTTTGTAGATAGTTTGTTTACATATTCGGCTCTTACGACACCCTCGGGATAAATGGTGTAAGGACACATCATACTCACAGATAATATATGTAGTTCGTTCAACCCCTATAATTATTACAAGAGGTAATACCACGGGTCAAAGCATAATAGCGAAACCATTAATTAACCTTCACAGTCACATATAGCATTGTTACTCTTGTTGTTGACCTCAAATTAACAATGATAGCCCAACTAATTTATTATACGGGCCCAATACATTACTATGAAAACAAAAGAAACAATAATGGTGAATTTAATTCGTTGTGTCTGCATAATGATCACAAAAACTGTTTTTATCTAAAGGTCATTCGATTGGCGCGCGAAAACGATCTATGAATAAAAATAGTAGGAAATGGTAGAAATAGTTGTAATTACTACATATTCTACTATTATTATCCGATTGCCTCTTTGAGCCACATTATTTCAGTGTGGGTTAAATTCAATGGAATTCAATAAAAATAGGGGAGCCCGGTTTTTTTATACGATATAAGTAAAGAAACAGACGGATCCCCTGATGGTAAGCGATTACGACCACACTTAGGGTTGCATCTAAAGTTACAAATGTGTTACCAGAGTTATAAGGTCGAGGTAGACAGTTCAGGGTTTCCGTTTTTGATCTAAATTAATAAAGTATTTAAATTTTCTAATTTAGTCCTTGTGGTGACGGATTAAGAATATGGAGTGTCACGACCCTTACTTATTCCACAGATATCGTAAGAAGTGACTAAGGGAGCAAACTACGCAGGACATAGTCACTGCAAGAAAAAGAAAAACAAATGTTGAATGATGAGCTAATGAAGACATGCGCTTATATGAGTAAGACTTTTATGATTCAGACCTCGTTCTGGCATCTCTCCATCGTTTATTGTTACTATTATTTTTATATTTGACTAACTTACTGGGCAAAGTAGTCACCTTTCTTTTTTAAAGCAACCCTATCGCTAAGTGTGTTTTCTGTATCGTGGTGACCTTTACAAGCATTATAAAATGGGCACTAAAAACATCCAGATTCAGAACATGAATTTGTGGATCACACAGTGTTGTCTCGTGTAGGAAACAACACTTGGCTTAAACCACTACGCCATTTGATCGTTGTTCCTTACATCTGTTTACAAAAGACTTTTTTTTATCTAGATTGTAATCACCTGAAGTCTACATCTAATCGGAAGTAACCCGTAACAGTTTGCTGATAAACAGTACAAGAGGATATCCACGGGGAACTAAGTACCCATTCATGATAAGACACCGTCGTTCCTACGTGACTTTCGTGCAAATGGTGTATTTTTTTGTAATTAGATCAAATTTTGTCGACCCACGGCAAATATAGAAGAATTTTCTGAAACAAAAAACTATTAAACGCGGAACCCGAAAACTCGGTTTTCATTCTGTGTTTTATGTATACTTTGGAAAATATAAAAAATAGTTTTAGCAGACTTAAAATTCTTAAATAATAATTCATGTTGGCTACTCTTACAAGAGACATTAGCTAATAAGTAAACCGACATATTCATAAGCTAGTATTGCGAGTAAATATATATTATTATTAGAAAGTGTGTTTGTCTGTTCGTATGTCTGTGTTTCTTTTCACGTCCCCACGTAATGACGTCACGTCACAATTTCATGTAATGATGTTTATATCTGGAGATAGTTAAGAGACTGGAGTACTATGGCTTCCTTTTTACCGCGAAAAAAATATCTCACTCCTATGAGAGGATTCATTATGGTGCGTATCTGAATCACTTTAAATTTTACAAAATCCCATAATTGGCGCTATTAGGTTTTTTCGCCCTACAAAATCTTTACCATTAAATTTTATAAAAGTACCTGCAGTTTCTGATAGATGGCGGTATATTGAATAAGGTAACTAGACACTTTATCGATGATTTTTTAATATTTTTTTGATTTTTAATATTACAAATATGAAAAATGATTATAACACCATCATGTACGGATATTCGTTACCCTTTCACACAAAAAGTGTAAAACTGTAAAGTTTTATCTTAACTCGTACTACTGTACGCTTATGTAGCATATACGAGTACCTATATCAGAATAACGTATAAGTTATCGTGACATACACACGTGCGATATATAAGTTAAAATAACTTTTGTCTACTTAAAAAAATACCTAAAGAAAAATGTTTGACAAACTACCAAATCCAGGACATTATATTTAACAAATGTACGACCACGACGTCACCAATAGAATCGGTTTCAAAGTCATTTACCAAACTCGTACAAAATTACCTTATCACAATATATACGTTGACCCGAGGTCCTACAACTAGCGGAAAACATTTTAAGGTGACAATAAAACTTAACGGTATTAACATTTTGTAAACAAATAACTGCATGTGCGATATTGTTCTATAAGACCTTGAATTAAGAAACAGACTTTTGTTTAGTTGCATTTGTAATATTATTGATGATAATTATTATATGCGTTATTGTTCTAAGTGCACGACAATGTTACGCAGTTCCTGAATAATTTTCCTACGACAGATTGATTCTAAAGAAATTTTATATAATACTTATATTAAACTTGTATTTTTTTTAATTTTTGACAACAATTCAGGCTGATATGAGCATGGGCGTTGCCAAAATTATTTCAAGGGAGATGTATCTACATCTACACATACTATTAACGAATATAAAATATAGAATTATACTAGGTTTTTACCTATGTATTAACTTTTTTATTAAATAAGTAAAAAATACATGTTTTATAGAATTTTTTTCCTTCCTGAGGGTGCAATTGTTCCCCTTGCACCACCGACGCCCATCGATATATGTGTAAAAGAAACCATCGTTTTGACTCAATAAAAACATTAAATATCATCGATCAAATCAAAGATTAAACATCGACCTAATCGGAAGGGCAATCGGAGGTTTGTATCAAACTTTTGGACTTGAAATATTTCATTATGGTAACAGAATGATAAATTAAAGCATATCATTAACAATATAGAAGTAGACGCAGTCGTGAAAACTTCGTTGAGTCCCTCATTTATTTCTTTTATAAATGTAAACACACAGTTTATAATGAATAATTGTCACGATTAGCACAGAACACGATACATATTTATATAGTCACGACACAATAATATTATACACTTTATATATTTTATTACCTTTTGAATATAATTCACAAACTGTGAAAAAATATATAGTGCTAATAGGAATCATTGTCCCATAAAATTCACTCCATTACCACACGTCTTTTCATAACTAAGCGAGATGAAAATACGTTAACAATTTTAACATGAAGCTCACATTTCTACCGTTTTTATGTATTCTTCATGTTAATAAATTTTAACACATAAAGTTGATTTAAAATAGTGCCACCATTATGTAAATTCATAATTGTCGATGTAAACACGTGTAAATGATAATGTGACGACTGCACGGTTGGCCTAGTGGTTTAAGCGGTCGCTACACCGCTCTCTACTACGCTGAGACTTTTGGGTTCAAACCCCACATGGGACAACATTTTATGTGATCCACAAACTGTTGATCTAACCGGGTGTTCTTTGTTTCTGTTTCGTGTATATTTGTAAAGTCCCTGCGACACAGGATTTATTCCTAGTGCAGGGGACTTTACAACTATTTACTATTGCCGGCATTTTTTTTTTATAGCGACCTACCATAGTGACTCTATTCTGCCTGATGGAAAGCATGAATAGAATCCAAGAACGGTGGTCGCCGTACTCACTGCGAATGAAGACGACGTATGGCGACCCACGCTTTGGCGGCCTAGTGAGATGCTTTTTTACGCCCCGCTTAAAGGACCCGGGATCGTAGTGGGAGGAAAACACGTGCGCTGGTAATGAAGTCCAGGCTTAAACTGATTTACACAGGAAGGCGGAGCCGAAGCGTTTAAGCCGACAACTGCTCGTTTGTTACGGTTTATCAATATTAGCCTAATTATGTTATTCATAGTGGTACTTATCTTCGAAGATTTCTAATTTCGTTCGATTAAATGTTTATTACTGGCCAGCAACATCTTTAGGCTTTATTTTCTATAGAAACTCTCCTCTCCTTTCTATATGCAGCAGTGAAATATTAAATGCTGTTGATGTGCTTGTCTATTTAAGCGCACTTGACTTGACTTGGTTAAGCACTTGGTGCACCCCCTTAACTTGGTTAAATTTAAATAATGCTTTTTGTTAAGCAATAGTAATAACTAGTTTTAATAAGGGTACTTGTCAACATCATTATAAATGTCTCTGTGTATCTTAGCAGAGACTATAATCGCAAAGACAACTAGGGAAAGTTAATACAGGATGTGCCATGAATTAATTAACATTTGAAAACATCGTATGAAAAGACCATTTGATATATTATAAAAATTGTTTATTTACAAGAAAGCTAATTAGTTATAATTTCTTTTTTTAAAATTACATCGTCTAAATGAGCATCGTTTCGATGTTTGCGCTCTTCTACGCGAGCACCGAAGTTTTCAAATACTCTTCGGCAAGAAAACCACGAAATCACCGACAGTTCTTGGTTGATTTTTTTTTAGTTGATGTAATGTACTTGGTCTATTAATGTAGATACGATTCTTCAAATATTCTCATAAAAAGAAGCCTGCTGGGGATAGATCTGGACTTCAAGGTGGCCATGGAATGTCACCTAGTCTGGAAATCAGCTTTTCCGGAAACTTGTCTTTGACTACTGGCAGGGACTCATTGGATATGTGACAAGTGGCTCCAGTTTGTTGAAACCATATGTTATAATTATAGCCAGCAAATTCTGGTAGCATCGATACCAAGAACTCTCGTAATATTTTGACATAATCATCAGAATTAACAGTAACTGAACGACCGCGAGAATCTTCCAAAAAGTAGAGTCCAATGACTCCTTTTGCGGAAATTGCAGCTCATAAGTAAGCCCAACTACCTTGGGAGAATAAAGTGAATTCAGTCGATAAATCTGGATTACGTCGAACAGACGCGGAAACTTGCTGCCCGTTTTCTTCGCTTCGAGAAGTTCGTGGGTTCTCTAATTTACTTAACATTTCGCGTAGATCCTGTCTCTACGAACTTCTTCACTTATTTCTTTATTAAAGGAGCACTCGGACACTGATTTAAGTCGTGTAAATCGTATTCAACGCGAAATAAGCGTCTCACAGTAATAAGCAAACTGTTTAGTAGAATTGTTTTTTTTTTAAACACAACGCCCACACTTTGAATAAAAAAAAATATTCGAGAAAAAGAGATTTTGCTACATTATAATATACGGTTTTTAAGTTATTGAAGATTTTGCAGCAGCAAAGTTTTTAGGTTCCCCAAATCTCATAAAGTTGACGTCTTTGTTGACTTTTTGTGGATTCTCATACCCTAGTACAAAATAAGCCATTTAAAAAAAAAAAATTAGCATTTAAGGAAATGAAATACCTTTATGGAAGGCACATATACTGCATGTATTATAATGATAAATGCTAGCTAACCCGACAAATGTTTTTCAATGGAGGTAAGAAGGTGAAAAATGTTTTACGACCTGTTCTCATACCTGCCAAATATGTATATACTTAGTCTGGCCATAAATACTGTTACACTTAATTATAAAAAAATATTACATTTGAATTTCGAATCTGTCATTTTTATACGATTGTTCATTGTGTTTTCTCATTTTGGCGCCAATACATTGTAAAATATTTTGCGATATTAAAATGGTGTGGGGTGATAAAGAGAACCGAATCGCTGTGATAGCATTACACAAAGTAGGTATGGAGCCAAATGCAATTTTTAAAACTCTCCATACACTTGGTATTAGTAAAATGTTTGTGTACCGGGCTATTAATAGGTACAATGAGACCTCCTCTGTTTGTGACAGAAAAAGATCTGGCCGTCCACGTAGTGTTCGTACGAAAAAGGTGGTCAAAGCAGTAAGGGAAAGAATTCGAAGAAATCCTGTCCGAAAGCAAAAGATTTTATCTCGGGAAATGAAGATAGCACCTAGAACCATGTCGCGTATTTTAAAAGATGACTTAGGACTTGCAGCCTATAAGAGACGCACTGGCCATTTCTTAACTGATAATTTAAAGAAGAATAGGGTGGTAAAATCGAAACAACTACTGAAGCGGTACGCAAAGGGAGGTCACAGAAAAATTTTGTTTACGGATGAGAAAATTTTTACAATTGAGCAACATTTTAACAAACAAAATGACCGTATTTATGCTCAAAGCTCTAAGGAAGCTTCCCAATTAGTCGACAGAGTGCAACGTGGACATTATCCGACTTCAGTGATGGTTTGGTGGGGTGTTAGCTATGAAGGAGTGACTGAGCCATATTTTTGTGAAAAAGGTATCAAAACATCGGCACAAGTGTATCAAGATACCATTCTTGAGAAGGTAGTTAAGCCCCTTAACATCACCATGTTCAATAACCAAGTATGGTCCTTCCAGCAAGACTCGGCGCCGGGTCATAAAGCTCGGTCCACGCAGTCTTGGTTGGAATCGAACGTTTCGGACTTCATCAGAGCTGAAGACTGGCCGTCGTCTAGTCCCGATCTTAATCCGCTGGATTATGATTTGTGGTCAGTTTTAGAGAGTACAGCTTGCTCTAAACGCCATGATAATTTGGAGTCCCTAAAACAATCTATACGATTGGCAGTGAAGAATTTTCCCATGGAAAGAGTGCGTGCTTCTATTGATAACTGGCCTCATCGTTTAAAGGACTGTATTGCAGCCAATGGAGACCACTTCGAATAAGCTTTTTATATTTTTAATTGTTTTATATTTATGTATTAAACTGACACACTGTAAAAGTAATAAATGTTATTTGCAGTTAACAATTTTCTTTTTTCTTTATTACAATATTTATGGCAAGACTAGGTATATAGCCGCATTGGAAGAGTGTGATCATAAACACCAGGACACGAGACATTTACATGTATATTAGATAAATTAAACGCCATAAAAGCCGTGTGAACAATTTGTAATGAATAAAACTAGTTGTTAACTAAGCAAGCAGTTTTATATCAAGTATAAATTAACAGAACTATGTCTAACACGCTCCGCTCGCGGTAGTACCTCGACCTTAAACAGGCACATTCGTATATAAACTATAAAAAATCCTCTTTAGGACTACTTACTTACAATTCCTTGTTGTAAATAAACCTAATTGTTTATTTAAAATTCAGGATATAAATATACTAATATAAGTTTGTAAATAAGCGACAACATATTAAAATATAACGACAAAAAATAATGGTGCGCGTTATTTTCTTTTCGTACGTTACTGTGACATTATTTCAATGTTATTCGTGTTGGGTTATTAATGATATCAACACAAAAATGTTAGGTAAAATCTTATTGTCTAGAGCGGTGGATGACATGAAGGACAGTGGCTTTTTGAAACAAATCAGTTTTATATTTCCAGGTAATAATTTTATTTATTTATTTATTTTATCTTTATTATACTCACATTAAAAGAACAAAAAAAAATGTGGCAAATTAAACAAACGTAATGTCAGCGATCTCTTACAGGCAATCTTTGTATGGATATCCGACATTTACGAATTTGGGTAGTTTGTAGCACACAAATCGAAAAACTAGTCTTTAAATAATAAGAAATTTATATTAAATAAAAAAATATCAATCACAAAACTATTAATGGAAAATATTATTTTCTTATATACGTACCATAATATCTATTCATCTTAAACATATAAAAATACAGATACACTAAAATGCATATTATAATTATATCGAGTATTTGACAAATAATAATCCCTCACTGGGTTTTGAAATACAGGCCAGGTTTTAGCTTGACGAATTATCTCAGACAAGTTGTGCCACAGTCAAGAAAAAAAATATTTATGAATAAAAAACATACAAAAAATATTAAAAAAAATGAATAATATATAAATATATATATCATAGCTGCTGACATAGTAAAAAAATTGTCTCCAAATTTTGTATTAAACTCTCTGAAGGCCTCAGGTCCCTGCAATGAGTGTTATGTAAGAACTGAAAACGCTCTTTCAGATAAGACGATGTGTGAGGAAAAAAAATAATACTGCATAACAGAAAAAGAATACGAACATTTCGGTGAAAACGTATTCTGACATATGATCATGTTTACGTAATCCAAATATGAATCTAATAAGTCTAGTCGTTCAAGTTTATTTAGTTGATCTTCAGTAAGATCTAGGGAGGTGACATTACCATAGTCAAAGATGAGTTGAATAAGAGATTGTGTGAGAGCAATATTAGTATTTATGCGATAGAAGTTTCGTAACCTTCGCAGAAACCTCGTTATCGTAAATAGTTTGCGGCTAATTTCCCCAATCTGAGGGACTCAGTATAGGTACCTCCATAAGTGAATCCATATGTATCACCAAGTTCTTTACTACCTCACTGTATAAGACAGACGAACAGTTGCAAACAATAGCTGGTAACTGATTGAAGTTAATTCTATAATGCAGCATGAAAATAACTACTATACTTGTGTTTTAGTAGAGTTCACACTTACTCCATACTCCTTACTCCAGTTACATATTTAATTTGAATTGAATTTATTTCTTTTTTTTAATCTAGAGGTGACTGAATTATTAATGGACACTGGCTTACTTTTAGGAAGATATTTTATTTGCCATAAGAGCACGCTAACTTCATCCTTAAAGATCACAATTTATGTTTTTGAACAAGACATTTCTACATCCAGAGCCTGTGCCACCTGAAATACATAGTCGGTTACGTTAAGGTCTGCAAGTTATGTTCATTTTAGTTACTTAATATCAATCATTATTGATATTAGGTACGTTAATGACTTCGCTACTTCTTTTGGCTCCAAAATTTTTTCTTGGGACTCACTGTTTGTAAATTTCATTTTTAACTGCTTAAATTCGTATACATCTTACATCCCGGCTTCGCATTGGCATAATATTATAATAAAAGAAAATATAAAATGTTTTACAGTGAGTTTCTAGAAAAATAACATTCATTGAAAACTAAAAACTAAGATATGAATTTTTTTTTGTGCATATATTCGGATGATATGCGCGGCAAGTTAATTTCGTGATGTTGACTGCCCTCCAGTAACTCTTCAACGCATAGCTAGCCGAGCGGAGTTTTTTCTATTGTTTAAACTGGTGATATCTTTTGAATGAAATATCCGAATCGAATCATTTAAATGGTGATATGAAAGTATTGAAGTAGTCTTAAATAATGATTTATTTATTTTGATAAGGATTAATAACTAGGTACGAATAAAGAGCCTTTTCTAGCGGTGGTATATATTTTTTTTTAATACAAGGACGCTTATTGTGACGTAACTATAAAAGATAGAGACATGCTGTCGCGACATTTTTTATAGATTGTGATGTGTCCTGAAAAATTGTAATACATCATTTTGTTCTATCATTAATAGTTTTCGCAGCGCACGCGATTGAAAGAAGTTTTTTGTTAATTTTTTACACCTTGGATTAGATTATTCAAGTTTTAGTGAGCATTCCTAACTTTTTTGAAAATGAAACATAGCCTATATCACTCAGGAATAGTGTAGCCTGCCAACGGTGTAACAATTTTTTAAATCGGTCCAGTAATTTCGGAGCCTATTCATTTCAAAAAATCAAACCTTTCCTCTTTATAATATTAGTATAGATTAGGTGCTGTAAACCACTATCGTCAACATATAGCTTTAGTAGTCCACCGCTGGACTAAAGCATTACATGTACATTATGTTTTATATTATTGTTTTGCATGCCTTGCAATAGAATCACTTATAACATATACATTTAATAGCACCACGGTAAGGCTTTTCTGAAAAATACATGATTTGCTCCAACAATACCTTAGTACCTACTAAGTACATCCTACTAACAAAGTCTGTAGGAGCTTACAGTTAAACATGCCAACATGCAAAAGATTTTATGGTTTTCTAAGAGAGCACTTATTTGCTAAAATAATATTGTGGTTATTTAATTAGGCTGTTGTGTATTTTAACCTATTTCGTAGCATCCTTGGTAACATTCACGTTCGTGAAGAATCTTAGAGATTATAAGATTTTCGAAATCAGTGTATGGAGCGAACATAACTGGCGTAACTAGGTGTAGAGACATAACCACCATCTAGAAAATTTAAAAGAAACCATTTGTGCAACCAAGCATATCTATGAATGGTTCTACGATCAAATTATCTTTATTGTAAGGTAGTAATTATATAATTAACGATTGAAACGTTAGACTCATAAACCGTGTCCTAATTTATAAACACACTTTGTTATCCGTACAATGCGCTGTAACCGATACTGAATTTTACAGCATAACAATCTTTATTTCCAAAATATATATATTATATATATAAAAAAATATGTCCGTGTGGTAACGGATTAAGAATACGGAGTATTACCATCCCTACTCACCCCATGGGGGTTATAGGAGACAACTAAGCGAGCTAACTAGGCTGGACAATATATCTGCAAAAAGTAGGAAAACTTGAAACAAACCCTATCTGATCCACCTGGTCAGCCAACATGGTATAGTAGGCCAAACCCTCCTTATTAAGGAAAGGCATCTGTCCAGCAGAGGACTGTTAAAGGTTGTTGATGAACTTGATGATGATGATGATGATATAAATAAGCAGAAAGCTAGTTTTGTTTTCCTTGCTAATTCCAGGTTTGTGATAGTTATCCGATAGAATAGGAAAAAAGGAAAACTTGAAACAAACTTTACACCAACCTGTCTGGCCAGCATGGTATTATAGGACTATCCCTATGTCCAGCAGTGGACTGTTAAAGGCTGTTGATGATGATGGTGGTGATAGTTAAAGGACAGATACACGCTTTTTACTACAGCAATAACATAAAATGTAAGTAGCTTAAATAGAGTCTTATGGATAGAATTCTTTACGGTACGAATTAAAGTATTAACGGAAACGCAAATAATTTTATTTTCACGCAATCTTCGTGTATCGCAGAATAGTTTGAAGGACAAAATCGTTATCCATGTTCGATGCGTAGATATAGCATCAGTTTCCGGAAGGGATTTGATCGGTACCGAATAAACTACTAACTGGTCCACGGTCAGTGACTCATTTACATTGTCTTTCCTTTATTGCTCCTAACAATGGGTTTCTAGAACATTTTTTGGCATTCAACAAAGAATACAACATTCCTTAATCATAAAAAAAATAGTACTTCAATTTATTCTTGTGGCAATTATGATTATTTAAATTGGATATGTGTTAAATGGCCGACTCAGTTGCGGTGAAATTGGTTTTATTTTTTGTTTATTAAAAATCTGTTTCGCTAGGTGATTCACCTTCCTTTTAAATATATAATTAAAGCAATTCTAATAAATTAAACTACTTCTTAGCCTTTACTAGAGCTAAAAATTTCATTAAATACTTTTTTAGCTCCGGTACTTGAGTTAAGAATTTTTATCGTTGGTCACACAACACAGAATGTAAGAATGTTATTTTTTCTCTTGCACTGCACAAATCTTTTTTATAGTACGAATCGTTTAAATGTTTGATGAAATGAAATTGTTAAATTTTTTTATAAATGTGAATCGAAAATAATCGAATGATTATCAAATGAGTTGACTGTCAGTGTCGGCCTCTCATTGAGAAGCCCCGAGTGGACACACTGCTATTTGGTCATAAAATCATAAGACAGACAGATGACACTGAAAGCTTTTCCTACTTGGAATGTTGCGGATACGCGAGGCCTCTACATGAGCGAGGCTCCGGGTGGTTACCCAGTACACCGCCTCTGCTGACAGTTGAATCAGAGGTCAGGACCTGCCAGGTCAAATATTATATGATGAACACTATCATCTGTTCTATATCTAGTTTATCTGTAATAATATATAAATCGTTGTTAATTGAGTCGTTTATTTAAGCTTCATATATTTGACTCACTTGGTTATAATCTCTAGCACAATTTCACAACAGAAGTAGAAAGCCTGTAGCAGCGATTCTCATAGCAAGTCAAATCTACACATATATGAATAACCGATACATGTATATATATATATATGCACTAGCTGACCCGGCGAACTACGTACCGCAAGACTTTTTATTTGAGAAACTAAATCATCCAGGGCGCCACCCAAACGCATACCAAGAAAAATCATTCAAATTGGTCCAGCCGTTTAGGAGTTCAGTACCATACACACGTACAGTAGAATTATATTTATAAAATATAGCTAATGACTTCTATGGGATGAAAAGTAACTCAATATGCTACTTGATAAATCACATAATTCCATGCTCGATTTTATATATATTATATAGTTTATGATTCTACAAGCAGTACATATAGAATATTACATTTAGTTTAGTATTCCAACTGTAAAGGACCTAGTTTGACTTCTTAAATCACTATATAGGCGTTTCACACAAAGGAAACCCTTTCACTTACAGGTACAAAATGGTGTGGCGCTGGCAACATTGCTGATAACTACGATGAACTTGGTACTGAGGTCGAGGCTGATATGTGCTGTCGAGATCATGACAATTGTCCCGAGGTGATCCCAGGAGGAGAGACCAAGAACAATCTCACAAATAATGTGTTTTACTCAAGGTATCTGTTCCGTACATTTTACACACTAAGCTGTTCAGCTTCCACAATGCCGAATAATTTCTGACAATCTCTTAAGAAATCGAATAGTATCGTAACATAACATTATTCAAAATATTTATTTTTCTTTATGTTAACAAGCGTATAACGTGGTCTTTGGTTTTAATTTTTATAGTAAATATAGCAGTCCCATGTTGGGCGCCATTTATGAAACATTTACTAACTCATCATTATTTTCAGAGTTCTATTGCAGTGTTAAGTATTTATTAAAACTATCATATTGTATGGTATCACCACAATATACTTGAAGGGTTACTCTAAACGGGATATTTATCATGTTAATTTCAAGAAATAGTTTTCAAATTTTCGGTACTGTTGCAAGCGCTACGATCATAAGATCCCTGTGATCATGGCGTACGCGTATTATCCATGACATTTTAATAATAGGTAACCTATTTCTTTTAAAGATTAAGTTGTAACTGCGACAACACGTTCTACAGTTGTCTAAAGCTCGCTGATACGCGAGCAGCGAACATAATAGGCAACATATACTTCAACGCACTGCAAACTCAATGTTATCGGAGAGACTACCCCGTTCTCACATGTGTAGAAAGAGGAGGGTAAGTTACTATAAACAGTTATTTTAATTTTTTATGATATATGACCTAATACCGACAGACACGATAAATGTAGTAGAATGTTATTATTTTGTTAGGCAGTTTTATAAATCTTCTTTGAATTTAGTTCGCCCCCGTAGGGTTACGAAGGTTCGATGCCAGTCGCTCCCTGGAAAAAGTGATATTCAGATAAAATCGGTTGTACTAGAATCGGACCCCAAATAATCTTGGGAATAATAAAGACTAGAAAGGTGTAAGCAGTAGTTAAGTCTCACCCCACTCTACGTCACCACACATTTCAACAGGCTAAATTCCTAAGTTTTAAATTAAAATTTAGGTACCTACTTAGATATTTTTATTTGTGATCAACTGTTATAAATACACGATATTTAGGTATACATGTAATAAATCTACATATTATTTTAATTACTAGAATTGCATAGGAAATTGGAAAATTTCATTTATTTTTGCTTTTTTTCAGATGGTTTAACACGAAATGCCTGAATTATTCCTACGACACAAAAGCCGAACCCGTCTACCAATGGTTCGACGAGAAAGATTATTGATTTAATCGTAGTTACTTATAATTACAATTTGTGAAAACGAATCGAAAAAATTATCTAATTTTGAAAAGCAATTTAATGTATCATCCTGATTAATACGAGACATTTGGCTACCAAATTGTTTGTAATTACTTTGCATGCTATATGCAAATTACTAATATATCTATAACTGTGTATTTTGTAAATACGCATCAAAAAACAGGTTTTACGCGTCCTTACAGTCTCATCGATGATTTTTTGCTTGATTTTTTTGGCCACTTTCACATACAAAGCAAACAGAAAAACATACTACAGTGCCATCTAGTGAAGACACATCGAACTGCGGGATTTAATGCACTACGGAGCAACTACTGCTCCTGCATCGCGAAATAGAGATGCTCGCGGCGATTAGCATATACACAACATCCCAACATCAACCGTTGAGCCGTGGCTCGCCAGGCACGATCACCTCGCCTGATCACACCCGTTCACCTTGTTCCCTCTACAGCGTTAATTGAATCTCTATTTATGTAGCCGGTAAAAATTTAACTTGATAAGAATGCGTTTAGTTGATAATTAAAAAAGGAAAAACATGTAGTATGATGTATGCCGACTATTCATGGTGTCGTATTAGGCCAAATTTTTCATTTAGTGGATGGTAATAGCAAATCAGAATTATACATTTCTCCTATTTTCAGAAAGAAAGTTTTTAATTCAAAAAAGGTTATTTATTAACTGATCAAAGTAATGCTCTAAGAACATGGAGTAAATAGTACGTCTCACTCATGCAGGAGTCTCGTGCATTCAAGCAACAACGGGGATTTCCCATGTACCATTTCGCCTGTCATTTTAACAGGCTTCCAGTTTCGACTGTTCTCGGCTTATGCTTTTATGTTCGAGCAGTATGTACTAGAGCAAGAGCCCGTGAGTGCCAGACCTTCGTCATTTTATAAAAGCTGAAAGTTCTTCTATGTGTGTCCCTAGTACAGGTAAGAATGATCCCCAAACATGAAGCTGAGGCAGCGGTGGCTTTGGCAGATAACAGGCAACAAAGGTATGTAAAATTCCATCTCAAATTCGTCATAATATAAAACTTGATTTTTTTATATTTGATTCATAATAATATCAAAACTCGCGTTGCTCATTGCCAGACAGTTAGTATGGTTCCAACCCTCTGCCGGACACCCCTAAACTATTATAATTTATAATTATACTTACGTTATATTATAAAACCTAAATTTAATATATAATTTGCTGGGAGCCTATTAAACTATGTTTGTATAGTAGCCGGACAGTTTCGAAGGTTCTATCATCTTGCCAGACGCATTCAAAGTGAGCAATAATCGGGAGAGCAAGGAGCGAATACAGTAACTAAACGTTATATTATAAAACCTAAGTTTCATATATAATTTTTTGGGAGCCTATTAAACTATGTTTACATAGTAGCCGGACAGTTTCGAAGGTTCTATCATCTTGCCAGACGCATTCAAAGTGAGCAGTAATCGGGAGAGCAAGGAGCGAATACAGTAACTAAACGTTATATTATAAAACCTAAATTTTATATATAATTTTTTGGGAACCTATTAAACTATGTTTATATAGTAGCCGGACAGTTTCGAAGGTTCTATCATCTTGCCAGACGCATTCAAAGTGAGCAATAATCGGGAGAGCAAGGAGCGAATACAGTAACTAAACGTTATATTATAAAACCTAAATTTTATATATAATTTTTTGGGAGCCTATTAAACTATGTTTATATAGTAGCCGGACAGTTTCGAAGGTTCTCTCATCTTGCCAAACGCATTCAAAGTGAGCAATAATCGGTAGAGCAAGGAGCGTATACAGTAACTAGTGCGAATGAAACAGAGCGCTTAGTCTATTGTGGGATTTCACTGCGCACCCATTGTTATTAATTTCAAATTTTACAGTTTATTTTTTTCTTAATCCAGAAATTTCATTAATTAATTTTTACAATTTCAATAACAAATATTTAAAATAATACTGAGTAAAATTTTTCTCGTACAATGTCAATCATGTCGAAAATCTAATAATTTAATTGATATTATTTTTCATTTTTAAGAAGTTTATTATTGTCAATGCTATTAAAATTATAAAACCAATGAAACAAAGTAAATCAAATATTAGTGTTTATTATACCAAAGGACACATTTTTTTAAGATAAGAAATTTACAGAGAAATTAATTTATTTAAATTAAATCTAAATATTTTCATTATTTTCATCGTTATCGCGCGCTCACTAAATCGGTCCACACGTTAGCAGTTTAAACGTCGTAAGTGCTGCGAGTACAATTCGGACCGCCTTTGAATGCGTCTGGCAAGATGATAGAACCTTCGAAACTGTCCGGCTACTATGTAAACATAGTTTAATAGGCTCCCAAAAAATTATATATAAAATTTAGGTTTTATAATATAACGTTTAGTTACTGTATTCGCTCCTTGCTCTCCCGATTACTGCTCACTTTGAATGCGTCTGGCAAGATGATAGAACCTTCGAAACTGTCCGGCTATTATATAAACATAGTTTAATAGGCTCCCAAAAAAGTATATATAAAATTTAGGTTTTATAATATAACGTTTAGTTACTGTATTCGCTCCTTGCTCTCCCGATTACTGTTTACTTTGAATGCGTCTGGCAAGATGATAGAACCTTCGAAACTGTCCGGCTACTATGTAAACATAGTTTAATAGGCTCCCAAAAAATTATATATAAAATTTAGGTTTTATAATATAACGTTTAGTTACTGTATTCGCTCCTTGCTCTCCCGATTACTGCTCACTTTGAATGCGTCTGGCAAGATGATAGAACCTTCGAAACTGTCCGGCTACTATATAAACATAGTTTAATAGGCTCCCAAAAAATTATATATAAAATTTAGGTTTTATAATATAACGTAAGTATAATTATAAATTATAATAGTTTAGGGGTGTCCGGCAGAGGGTTGGAACCATACTAACTGTCTGGCAATGAGCAACGCGAGTTTTGATATTATTATGAATCAAATATAAAAAAATCAAGTTTTATATTATGACGAATTTGAGATGGAATTTTACATACCTTTGTTGCCTGTTATCTGCCAAAGCCACCGCTGCCTCAGCTTCATGTTTGGGGATCATTCTAACCTGTACTAGGGACACACATAGAAGAACTTTCAGCTTTTATAAAATGACGAAGGTCTGGCACTCACGGGCTCTTGGACCAACATGTTGCGTTACATTACTTATTTCAAGTATCATGATTTCAGTTAACTGCAATTGAATCCGGAAGTCTTCAAATATAAAATAATTGAATCAATGCAGCCAATTGTTAAAGTTAGGAAAAAAATATAATGCATACTGTAAAAATCATTTAAATAAACAATATAATTTACGATAATAATATTACAATTCTTATTTATTAACATATTTTGTTTACAATCCATAGATAAATTACGATGAACAAAGCGATTAGTTGTAGGTTGGCAGCAATGATGCCTGTGACGTATTAGCCAAGTATATGCTTCTATTTTATATTCGCAGTATTATCTTTCGTATCCTCTTTGAAATATGTTTGATATTGCTTTAAAAATATTTTTATTTTTTAAATTTATTAATTGTTATATCGTATGTGTGAAAGGTCATTGACCGTAAACTGTGAAACAGAAAGTGTCCTGTGGCTAAACTACTCAATATATTTCGTTCAAATTTTGCAAATCGTTTCAAAATAAGTAAATATCTATTATAAGTAAACGTGATTCTGATAATTGCACGCTTTTTTGTTGTAAATTCATAAATCTAACTATGTAATATTATAAATGTGTTGTTTATTATGGTTTTACATGAAAACTACTCAACCGAGCATCATGAAATTTTGTACACATGTTCTTGTACACATGGAGGTATTAGAAGTAACATAAGATACTTTTTCTTAAATTTATTAGCAGACCAAATTCCACGTGAGCGAAGCCGCATGCAAAAGTTAGTATTTAATAAAAGATCTAAGTTCTTTTTTATTTTCAATTTGCTGGTTGTAGTATAAAAACCATTTTTTTTTTAAATATAGCGGGCTATATAGCATACACGTCCCACTGTTCATATAATATAGACTCATTGGTCTGTCAGCCTACGCGACTGCAGATCAAGAGGTTTGAGGTTTAAATCCCGGCGGCCAAAAAGTGTTATTATAGAAATGCTTAATAAAAGCACGGAGTTTAGTACTTGGTGTCTTAACCCCGTGTCTCCGAGGGCATGCAGAGCCGTCGGTCCTGCGCCTGATCTCGTCCCAGTCGAGACGTGCTGCCGTGGCCGAAGTCGGTTAGAAGTACATCATCATAGACAATCGTAACTTAAGAGGCACAAGTACAGACCTTAAAGGTCTACAGTGAATAACTCAAAAGGTTACGGATGAATCTCAGTCTTATCACTCCGGTCAAATCGGTCCATATTTACTAGACTCGTGTTTCGAGATTTCCAATGCACGGCACTCCAATGTTTCCTCAAATGGTCGGTAAATGAAATCCAATCAGATTAATAATATAAAAATCAAAGTGCAGTAAATAACATAAATTTATTTAATATAACTTCTTAAATTACAGCTTGTCCTTTGAACAATCGCAACATATAAACTATGATCGCTATAAGATGCATAATAATATTGATCATACAACGCTCGCATTCATACCTCATAATATTTATATAATTATTTAATGACTTTATAATTATAAAATGTATAAATGATATTTTTTGAATAATCTCAATTAAAATAATTTCAGCGGCTCCTTGCACTATAAGGGTTGAAATTTTCAACATTTCACGATGACATATGTGGACCTAGTTTGTACCTGGTAATACTGTGAATTAACACGTTTGATTTCGACATACAACTTTAATCACTGATCTGGTGACCTGGTACTTCAAAACGCAAAATAGTCAAACTCAAATAGTGTACTGAATAAAAAAACATGATTTATAACATTACATAATTGATATAAAAACATATTCATTATGAAGGCTGTATGTAAATGATACTTGCATTTATAAAGTCCAAATTTGATTAGGATTTTTTTAAACTCGTATTAAAACTTCTTACATTTGTTTGTGAATGACATTTCTATAATTTTACTACTGCTCTATGCCACGAAAAAAAATAAAACGATATAACACAATATTTGAAGGCTACAAATGCGAGAATTCTAATAAACATTCATACATCATAAATGGAATTTACACAAGTCTTACTTTAAGTAGGAATACTTTAGCCCAACATATACATACTGCGAGATTACGACTTAATGATAGCTTCGTACGCCTGGAATATACAGGAGGCGACCTCTACCGTTCGAGACTTCAAACTAAGCGTGGCCTCGGGATTCCCCGGCTGGAGTTTTAGTTCTAATAATACCCAAATATTATTTGTTAGTTTCAAAGACTGGTACAGCATATCTTGACCTTCTACGTTCCTTTTCGCAATTGTGAAGATATTGTTTAGAGTCATCTTCTGTGCGATGCTGTCGGCGTTGCCTACGACGTTGGTAAGAGAGTGCTGGACTTCGTTTGCGGCGGGGATCTCTTTCCATGTGGAGAGGAATACGCGTTTGTCAAGCTGACCGTCTTCCATGAAGAGGATGTGGACGGGGATGAGGCAGGCGAAGTAGAATACATCTACGTTGTTCTTTATCGCCACCTGTTACACAAACGATTTTTTTTAACATGATTCTTAGTTTAGTCAGAGAATATTGAGTTACGTAAATCTCTTCCTTGGTTTTTTAAGACCTGGGTATTTTTACCATTTAGTAGGCATCTGTCTACTTCAAGGATAAAAGAGGTATGAGGCGTATGTTAGTGTTTTTAGGTATTTAGACATATTAGTAAAAAATATAAAGGCATCAACAATACACGCGTACCTGCAGGTTGTTGAGCGGCTCCATGCGCTGGACGGGGCCGGTGGTGGCCAGCGTCAGTGGAGCCTCCACCGAAGCTCCCGCGCCCACCGCTCCCACCGCGAGACCCCCCACTGGGAATACGCCAAAGCTGTGGGAAGGGGGGACTAGTTAAAGCTTGCATTATTAAAACAACAGCGCCAAAAAAGTAACATTTTTTAATTTAGTACTGAGATGATATATAAGTTTTTCAAAACATGAGGTCGGGAACGTGTACGATAACACCTTCCACCGTTTGTCACACAACACCCTTCGTCGAATCCTTCCCAATCTTTTAAACCATGACGTAATTTATGGATGATCCCTCATCAAACATTAATTATTGTTGCATAAAACTACCATATTGAAACTATGAAATCTACCATATAGTTAAAACAATTAACAGATTTATAATATAGATTACCTGTTCTTGTTCAATTGTATAGCGAATCCACTCATGGCCTGCATCGCTTTGTTGGTGAAAGTCATCTCCATGCGCGGTTGACCGTTCTGACGAGTGAACGTACCCCAGATCTCTAAACCTGTGACACATGAAATGTATTCATGAGTCATTTTTTTTTATTTTCTTCCTCAGGAGCAGTGCAATAGACAATATGCATTTTTTAAAACATTTCGATTAATAGGGAATATACAATATACATGTATTTTTATATTTTTAAAATGTTTTTATTCAATAGTTTATTACCAAAAATAAACATAACATATCCGAAATATAAACCAATACGCTAAATAAACTTAACTAAAATATAATAATTAAAATAACTATCATTTTCGGACGATTTATACTTTGACGTCAGATTACACTCAGTCAGTTACAGTGTTTTATTTACTAAGTTCACAAAAATTTGCTCACAATGTGATTACATCATGGATAAAAATATTATAAACATTGTGTCGTTCCTATGTGTCGAAATAACATACAAACTACATCTAATACGGCATATTTCTTTATGAGTAAACATGCAAGTACAAGGAACAAGTAATGCAACACGATGAGCAGATATAGTGTATCGTGTTTGAGCTGTTTAAACTGTGGTGAAGATTATTTAAGTGTAAGTACATCAAGAAAGTGATAAAAAATAAATAAAGTATCATTTGTACTAAGTTACTCACACATACACGTTTTTTTGTAAAGTTACTCTCAATATATAAACACATTGGTATTTACGAGGGCGGTCCGATAAGTACTTAGCCTTAATGCCCGATGGCGCCACTATCGCAAGAGAAAATGACGATCATGTAGCACATTCCCGTAGACAGCTACTGTCAAAATTTCAGCCGAATCGGACTAATAGTTTTGTTTTGATCGCGTGTGGAAACGGGCGTGTCCGTGGATTTCAGAATAATGGAAAAAGAGCAATATCGGTCGGTGATTCGATTCTTGTTTTTGGAAGGGAAATCGCGTAGCGAAATTAAAGAGCGCTTGGACGCTGTGTACGGTGACCTTTCTCCTTCGATGGCGACCGTCAAAAATTGGTTCAACGAGTTTCAACGTGGCCGCACGTCGGTATTTGATGAGCCACGCCCGGGTGCTCCGAAAACAGCTTCCACGGAGGATAACGTGACAAAAATCCACGATCTCGTATTGGCAGACCGGCGATTGAAGGTGCGCGAGATAGCTGAGACAGTAGGCATCTCAAAAGACCGCGTGGGTCATATCCTGCATGAAATTTTGGGCATGAGAAAGCTGTCGGCGCGATGGGTGCCGCGTTTGCTCACTCCGGACAACAAGCGCAACCGTGAGACCACTTCAGAAGAGTGTTTGAGGCTGTTTAAGCGCAATCCAAAGGAGTTTCTGCGTCGTTTCGTGACAGTAGACGAAACATGGATTCACTGGTACACACCAGAAACCAAGGAACAGTCGAAACAGTGGACTTCACCCGGCGAACCTGCTCCGAAGAAGGCGAAGACTGTTCCATCGGCCGGAAAGGTGATGGCCACCGTTTTCTGGGATTCACAAGGTGTGATCTACATTGACTACCTGGAGAAGGGCAAAACGATCACAGGGCTCTACTATGCCGAATTATTGGGCCGATTCGACGCCGAATTGCATGAAAAACGGCCCCATTTGGCGAAGAAAAAAGTCCTGTTTCACCATGACAACGCACCGACTCACACCTCCAGAGTCGCCACGGCAAAATTGGTCGAATTGGGCTACGAACTTCTGCCCCATCCACCGTATTCGCCAGATTTGGCCCCGTGTGACTTCTTTTTGTTTCCAAACTTGAAAAAGTCACTCGCCGGGCAGAAATTCAAGTCGAATGAGGATGTTATCGCCGCCACGGAGGCCTACTTTGCAGACCTCCAGAAAACGTATTTTTCAGACGGGTTGAAGAAGTTGGAACATCGCTGGATTAAGTGTATCGAGTTAAAAGGAGACTATGTGGAGAAATAAATCGCCACTTTTCCAAAATTTTCGTTTTTCTTTTGTAGGCTAAGTACTTATCGGACCGCCCTCGTATCTATAGGTATGGATGAAAAAAATTAACTTATTAGAATACAAATAATCACCATAAATCATCCAAACCAACTTGGTGATAGGGGCCGTTCAATTATTACGTAAGCACTATTTCTTTGCTTTGCTTATTTTGGATGACATGGGGGGTAGGGGAGTCTAGATGATGATTACGTCATCGGTAGTTATTTTCTTCTTTACACGAATGGCAACCCACACATTGTCTTTGCTTGAAAACGAAAAGCATTTTCGGGGATTCCCGCAAGTAATACATACATTTAGTGAACAGTGCGCGGTAATTCCCCTACTCGCTTTAGAACCGAGTAAGGGAATTACCGCGCGCTGTTCACTTGTCTAAATTTCCTCTATCAGTGTATTGTTTCGTTTGGCTGCTATAGCGAGTAGACGTATTGTAAGCATAGCAAAGCAAGTTAACATTTGTGTTACCATTCATTCCATTATCCAAAGTTTAATGTTTAAATAAGATGTCATTTCAAATAGACAAATCTAAGTTATACCAAAAATTGTTTGAAAGTTTTAAAAAATCTCATACAAGTACGAAAGTACAAAATGTACAAAAGTTAGTTAACGAAGTGTGGCGAAATTATAAATTACAAGCAAAATCCGACAAGGAACTAGATATTATTGTATCTAAGAGAATCGAAGAAGAATTGCAAGCAGCGACTAAGAATGAGTGACGAAATCATTTTAGGTACCTATGAGTACCTACTAGAAATATTAGAAATCGCCAAAAAGTTTCTCTTTGCTAATTAGAAAATATTATGGCCTATCTTAAAGTATAGAGGTAATATTCATTATATAGATTTATTTCTTATAATTGATTCCGTCAATTGGTCACAAAATACAGGATGCCAGTTTTATACATATATATACACTACTGGAAAAAATTAAAGGATCAAAAAAAAATTCCAAATTTTTGGGCAGTTTTCAACAGGCCGTAACTTCGAGAGAAATAGTCTTACAGAAAATAAAAAAAAGAAAATTGTAGCTCCAAGTGTCTAGTTTTTGGATTTGAACTTTAAAATTTTATAGCCTCCGCGGTTTTTGAATAATCGTAGAAAAACCAGCAACAAAAAATTTTTTAAAATTGTTTTAGTTTTTTTTTTTGGTCTACGGACGTGGAAAAAATTTTTTTAGCTTAACCACTATAAAGATCGGATACTTTGTTTACTTAGCTTTAATTTGTTTTTTTATATACTCTGATACGCCCACTTCTCGCCCAGATATCGGTTTTCAAATGGAAAAAGATCCTTTTGTCTTTGATTATCGATATCTCGGCAACCAATGATTGCACAGAAATTTAAAGGTAGGTTTCAAGAACATGAATAAATGTTCCTTAACAACTGGCTATTGTTTTTCCGAAAAATTTTTTTTTCTTTTTGTCACATGAATTTGAAAATGCAACAAAAAAAGGGCTTTTGGTGGTTTTTTGGAAAATCAAGCGCTGGATCGAAAATATTGAGGAAACCACAAATGTTAAGTGTGCCTTTTACAGTTCAATATGTCCACAAAAACCCCACAAAAAACCAAATTAATCTAGCCAGCTGTGTTTTTGTTTCACTCGATCGAATTTTTGAAAAAATGAAACGATCACGTTTTTTGCTCTGAAAAGCTCATAATTTTTAAAAATGAGAGAAAAAAACTTGTTTTTCCGAGCTTTCCCCACATTTTTGTTCCAAAAACTGCCTAAATTCAAAAAAGAAATTTAAACACCTTTGGTAATTGTACGTGAAAATTTGATAGCTAGACGCTACATCGACCAAATTTTAAGGCCCATTGTTCTGCGCAGACGAGAACATCTGAGATCGTTCATATTGATGCAAGATAACGCACGTCCACACACAGCCAACATTACCAGGCGCTTCTTTGAGCGGCATGACATCACATTGTTGCGACACCCAGCAATGAGTCCAGACCTCAACCCCATAGAGCACGTTTGGGACATAATGGGCCGTCGGTTGCGCAGAAAGTATCCAAATTTGCAGAACTTAACCGCCTTGGAACGCGCGCTTCAGCACATTTGGAATACCATTCCGCAGCCTCAAATTACCGTCTGCATTAACATGGCTGAACGTTTGAAAGCCGTTATTGAAAACAGAGGTGGTACTACCCCGTATTAAATAAACGAAAATCTTCGGAACATGAGTTTGGAGTCATTAAATACGGTGGAACTGACGAGCCACCGGTTCTCAATTCTCCTGAAATACTACACACACACACACACACACACACACACACACACACACACACACACACACACACACACACACACACACACACACACACACACACACACACACACACACACACACACACACACACACACACACACACACACACACACACACACACACACACACACACACACACACACACACACACACACACACACACACACACACACACACACACACACACACACACACACACACACACACACACACACACACACACACACACACACACACACACACACACACACACACACACACACACACACACACACACACACACACACACACACACACACACACACACACACACACACACACACACACACACACACACACACACACACACACACACACACACACACACACACACACACACACACACACACACACACACACACACACACACACACACACACACACACACACACACACACACACACACACACACACACACACACACACACACACACACACACACACACACACACACACACACACACACACACACACACACACACACACACACACACACACACACACACACACACACACACACACACACACACACACACACACACACACACACACACACACACACACACACACACACACACACACACACACACACACACACACACACACACACACACACACACACACACACACACACACACACACACACACACACACACACACACACACACACACACACACACACACACACACACACACACACACACACACACACACACACACACACACACACACACACACACACACACACACACACACACACACACACACACACACACACACACACACACACACACACACACACACACACACACACACACACACACACACACACACACACACACACACACACACACACACACACACACACACACACACACACACACACACACACACACACACACACACACACACACACACACACACACACACACACACACACACACACACACACACACACACACACACACACACACACACACACACACACACACACACACACACACACACACACACACACACACACACACACACACACACACACACACACACACACACACACACACACACACACACACACACACACACACACACACACACACACACACACACACACACACACACACACACACACACACACACACACACACACACACACACACACACACACACACACACACACACACACACACACACACACACACACACACACACACACACACACACACACACACACACACACACACACACACACACACACACACACACACACACACACACACACACACACACACACACACACACACACACACACACACACACACACACACACACACACACACACACACACACACACACACACACACACACACACACACACACACACACACACACACACACACACACACACACACACACACACACACACACACACACACACACACACACACACACACACACACACACACACACACACACACACACACACACACACACACACACACACACACACACACACACACACACACACACACACACACACACACACACACACACACACACACACACACACACACACACACACACACACACACACACACACACACACACACACACACACACACACACACACACACACACACACACACACACACACACACACACACACACACACACACACACACACACACACACACACACACACACACACACACACACACACACACACACACACACACACACACACACACACACACACACACACACACACACACACACACACACACACACACACACACACACACACACACACACACACACACACACACACACACACACACACACACACACACACACACACACACACACACACACACACACACACACACACAGAAGCGCAAATTCTTCGACCGCGCTACCTCCACGTGGTACGTTTTGGATAGCGCTAATACCGGCGATAATTGTAATTATTTTATTAAACTTCTCAAAAGAATTTTTTTTTTTTGTAATTTCCTTTTTTTTCAATTTAAGCACTTTCTGGAACAAAAATGTGGGGAAAGCTCGGAAAAAACAAGTTTTTTTCTCTCATTTTAAAAATTATGAGCATTCAGAGCAAAAAACGTGATCCTTTCATTTTTTCAAAAATTCGATCGAGTGAAACAAAAACACAGCTAGCTAGATTAATTTAGTTTTTTGTGGGGTTTTTGTGGACATATTGAACTGTAAAAGGCACACTTAACATTAGTGGTTTCCTCAATATTTTCGATCCAGCGCTTGATTTTCCAAAAAACCACCAAAAGCCCTTTTTTTGTTGCATTTTCAAATTCATGTGACAAAAAGAAAAAAAATTTTTTCGGAAAAACAATGGCCAGTTGTTAAGGAACATTTATTCATGTTCTTGAAACCTACCTTTAAATTTCTGTGCAATCATTGGTTGCTGAGATATCGATAATCAAAGACAAAAGGATCTTTTTCCATTTGAAAACCGATATCTGGGCGAGAAGTGGGCATATCAGAGTATATAAAAAAACAAATTAAAGCTAAGTAAACAAAGTATCCGATCTTTATAGTGGTTAAGCTAAAAAAATTTTTTCGACGTCCGTAGACCAAAAAAAAAAATAAAAAAATTTAAAAAATTTTTTTGTTGCTGGTTTTTCTACGATTATTCAAAAACCGCGGAGGCTATAAAATTTTGAAGTTCAAATCCAAAAACTAGACACTTGGAGCTACAATTTTTTTTTTTTTTATTTTCTGTAAGACTATTTCTCTCGAAGTTACGGCCTCTTGAAAACTGCCCAAAAATTTGGAATTTTTTTTTTGATCCTTTAATTTTTTCCAGTAGTGTATATATATATATATACCTACAGAAAACTATACTCTATTCAAATAGGTATTTAACAGAATGTAAACAATCTTTATATGTCTTTTTATTGAAATATGTGGTTTAAAATTGTAAACTGTGTAAAATCTGTTGTGATTCATTTAAAAACTCAACCAATATTAAAAAATTGCTTTTCTGTAAGTACATAAAGGTGCGTACAAACATCGTGAGGCGTGCGCCGCGAATGGTTCGCACGTATACATGTGCCGTAGCATGCCTCAGGTTGATGTATTCGAGACGAACCATTCGCGGCGCAAGCCTCGCGATGTCTGTACGCACCTTTACAGATATCTGATTTTATAATTGCATATTTCAATAAAAAGACATATCAAGATTGTTTATATTCTTTTAAATACCTACTTGAATAGACTATAACACCCTGTATTTTGTGACCGGAACGATTTGCTCGTTTAAAGATATTAGATTTAAAGCCATAGGGTTTTGTATTTACCATATTTATTGCCATACTTTGTATTTATGTAGCTTAATAAGAGAATCTTTAGCAGAACCCATAGAAAGTTTTTATTTTTAGGCAACCTGTAAACCTGCAGAAAAAACACAAATTACACAGCCAGCTTCAAATATTAAAAAACAGGAAGAAGATAAAATAAAAACCGGTAATGAATCACAACAGCAATGCGAAATTAATAAAAATACAGATAAACAGAGACCAAAACCTTCTCAGGAGGCTATGAAAAATAAGATTGCTCTACTCGAAAAAAATTTGAATGCTTTGTATTCTGCCAGAGATACTATGTCAATCCGTGCTGAAGTTGATAAACAGATCATTAAGTTGCGCGAGGAAATAAAAACAGCAAAACAGTCTTTAAACAGGAAGGTTCAAAACGCAGTTGCCCAGAAGAAACACAGGGATGGTATGAAAAGAAAGTTAGAAGATATTTGTCATGAAAATCCAGAAATGAAAAAAAGACTATCTCTGAGGGATTCAGTGGGACGTCCTAATCTTGAAAGCAATCAACCTTTACTATTGAAAACAATCGCGGATATAGCTTTATTTGGAAGTGCAGCAGATGATAGAAGACGAACGGAATCAATTCGCAGCGTAAAAACTCTTGATGAACTCACACAAGAATTACGTAAAATGGGATTTGACATTAGTCGCAGTGGGACATATCTTCGTTTGATTCCCAGAAAATCTAATTCTGCAGAGGGACGAAGACATGTATCGACAGTCCCTGTTAAGCTCATTCGGGCTCAAACTGATCACCACAAGAGCCACTTAGATAGCAAGTTCGCTGAAACATCAATCCATTATTTAGAGAACATAGTATCCATACTAGGACCAGATCAAGTATTTTTCATATCTCAAGATAAAGCTCGAGTCCCTATTGGCGTAACTGCGGCAAATAAGCAAGCACCTCTTCTAATGCACATGGAATATAGAATCAAATTGCCTGATCACGATTGGGTAATCGCTGAGCGTCATAAATTAATACCATCTGTTTATGCTGGTATCAAAATCACTTCCAATATGCTAGGACAACCGCAAGCCGTTGGATATTCTGGACCAACATACATCGCTATTCGAAGTGGAAAGCATAGTTCATCTACTGCTAATACTCATGCTCAGGATTTCGAGACGCTTCTCGAACTTGAAGAGTTTCGACCATTAGCTAAAACTGACCATGGACTAGTAAAACCAGTGGTAATCATGACGGTTGATGGAGGGCCAGATGAAAATCCGCGTTATCAAAAAGTCATAGGGTTTGCTATACAACACTTTAAGCGACATGATCTCGATGCATTGTTTTTAGCTACCAATGCTCCCGGAAGAAGTGCGTATAACAGAGTAGAGCGCAGAATGGCTCCTTTTAGTCGGGAACTGGCTGGTTTAATATTGCCTCATGACCATTTTGGGTCTCATTTGGATGAACGTGGCGTTACAATTGATGAACATTTAGAAAGATCTAATTTCGAATTTGCAGGAAAAGTATTAGCTGAAGTATGGAGTTCAATGGAAATTGATGGCTATAATGTTAATGCAAAATATGTTGGGGCAGGTGAACAAGATCTTCCTGATTTTCCAGACATTAAATGGTATTCAGAACATGTGCGTGAAAGCCAATACTTGCTCCAAATTGTAAAATGTAGAAATACAGAATGCTGTCGTCCAAGAAGTGGACTATTTAGATTACTAGACAACAGGTTTCTTCCACCACCTGTAAAAGTAAAACAAACAGTTGATGACTTGGTTTTAGATGAAGGAGGGCAATTTCTTAATCTTCCAGTCAATTTAGCTCTACGCTTAAGTGCTTCACTCAAAGATTTCCTGCAAATGCCATACGATTATTTTTGTCCGACGGTACAATTGAGGCTATCAAGTCGAACATGCAAAACGTGTGGTCTTTATCATGCTTCCGTCAAGTCACTAAATCGTCACATCGAAAAGATCCATAAGAAAGTAAACACGCACACTGATAGGAAAGTTAGACCTGTAAGAGTCGCTGCTCGTCGTGTTAATAAACTGATGTGCATTATTCAAAATTTAGAGCACCATGATGTTGAATGGCTCGATGAGAATGACGTAGACATTCCAAAATCGGATGAAAGCGAGCAGACTCACAACACTGAGCAGCAATCAAAGCAATCCAATGTCATCGAAAACTTAGAATCATGGATTCGGGTTTCATGGACTGAAGACTGTTAATTTGAATTTAATATATGTACCAAAAATTTAAAATAAGTTTGTTATGTTAGTAAGATATAATGTTTTTGTCCTTTACTCTATGTTGAATACCGTTTCAGTAAAATATAATCTCTATCCTAAATCTATTTTCTTATTTTTCAAATTATAATTATAACATTATAAAATTAAAAAAACAATACATTAATTGACAAATGTTTACGTAAGCATGGGGGGAGGGGGTAAGAGCTTTGCTTACTTTTGCTGACAAGGGGGATGGGGGGGTAAATAATTGCAATAAATCTGCTTACGTAATACTTGAACGGCCCCATAGAAGTCGTCGAGTGTAAATTGACGTCACGCTCTGCACCCTCAATAGCGTTGTGATTTTAAAATTTGTGAATGAATTGAAAAAAAAAGTCACTGTTTGACCATTAAATTTCACTCCAAATTATGACAAATTCAAAAAAAATAATTGTATAGCTGTTTATTTAACAACAAAGCTTAGAAATAAAAATATTTTGTCCATTTTGGAGTCACGTAAATATTCCCTATTATACACATACCACGATACTACATAAAACTAATTACTCAAAAATGGTCCCATTGCGCATTTGGTCCTTCGTACCTTTTTTAAAATAACTAGAGTGTGGGTATACCTTTCCCCTTATCAGCGGGCAGCCAGCACTGCTTGGGCAGCACGTAGGAGGCGGGCGTGGCGCTGACGCCGAAGATATCGCCCAGCAGACCCGTCGTGCCTGACGTGGCTGCTGCTGGCTCTGGGCCTGTACCCAGCTGTGGAATTGACAAATGCTACTTATATATAGACCGAAAACATACGTAAGTAAATTTCATTATCAGTATCTTTTATCATCAACAGTCTTTAACAGTCAACTGTTGGACATAGGCTTCTTAGAAAGGGGGTTTTGGGCTGCTATACCATGTCAGTCAGACAAGTTAGTTTAGGGTTTACAATTTTTCATTCTCTTTGTAGTACTGTTGTCAGGCGTAGTTTGTTCCCTTAGTCATTGTCTTAGTCCTTAGCAGTTGAATGAGGATGGTGACCACTATATTTTTATACCATCATCACAGTATCCTATGTACTAAGTATATATAAACCACTTTGAAATGACATAATATTTTTTTGTAAAAACTAAATGACTCTCCGTTAGTGTCACATGAGCCACAGGCGAGGGCAGAGATATTTATTTGTTCATTTATAACAAGTCACCAGGGCAATTAAGAACGCTGGCTTTATGCACTACAATATTTTTAGAATAGAAATTTGATTAAAAAGGTTATACGTAAGTATCGTATTACGATTAATTATTTTACATGTTTCTGATAAAATTTATTACATAAATCACGCCTATTTTCCAGAAAGATAGGCAGAGGCAATTGATCTTTACTTCTTACGGTCCTGGCATATGTTTTTTCGCTGTCCAAAATAAAAAAAATACATATTATTATTGTCATACTGACCAACACGTCGAGACCTCCCGCCAACAGGTCGAGGTTGGAGGCAGGGGCGGGGGCGGCCGGAGGAGGCCCACCGATGTCCATCGACAGCAGGTCGCCAATCAGAGACTCCTGGATAGCGTAACATACAATTTATAAATTTTATAGAACGGTTTATGAAATGATTTTAATAATCAGTGAGAGAGTCGCAGAGTTATTTGCGGATGACGACGCGTCGCCACACTGCATCATCGTTTTTACTATCATATAGCGTGATGATGCAAGTCGGATGATGCTACAGTTGGTCTGCATCTCCGCATCAGATTTATTTATTTACTTCTTAACAATACTATCGTTATGAGCTACCTTCACGTGAAGGTCCTTAATAAGATAGTTGACAGTGTCATTAATACATACCAATGTCTGTTTCATTAAAACAATTACACACATACCACAAAATATGTCTGAAGATATAAACATTTTAGCTTTTTAATACTATTACGGATTCAAATGAATAAACATCGAAATATATTGTTCTGCTAAGTAACCTAAAATAGTGACGTTACAAATTTTATTTAGTATATTTTTCATACAAAATTGTCGTTTTGACAGATGATAAAAAGTAACTAATTTGAATCAGGTGTCATCTACTCTATCGTAATACCAGATACTAAACACGTAGACTTATGAACTCATTCAGAAAAAAAGAAACGAGACCATATTTTCTGCTACCTCGTTTAGTGCTCTAGATCAAAAAGATAAGGTCCAAGGCCGCCATAGTATTACCATACTGGATTATCTGCATTCTTAATGAGTATGACGACTACCATTCTTGGATTCTATTCATGTTTTCCATCAGGCAGAGTAGAGTCACTTTGGGACGTCAAGAACAAAATAAAAAAAAAACAGAAATAAAAACAAAAAAAAAACAGAAACAAAAACAAAAAAAAAACAAATAAAACAAAAAATATATAGATAGTGAAGAGTAAGAGCAGCGCGTACCTGGTTGGGTATGACGGTGGGCTGCGGCGCCGGCGCCTCCTCCGGGGCCGCGCCGCCGCGCGCCGGCAGCGACTTGCGCACGCCCGCGCCGCGACCTGCCCACCGACAAGCACTTTACTAGCTACTAGTCCCTTAGATTGACTCAAATGCCAGTTAGGGCAGTTCCAGTTAAGTCAGTCACAATTCAAAATAGAGAACATAAAATGCTGTACAAAATAATACGATTATAACAAGAACGGGTTGTATGCACATGACCGCTCACTGGATATACTTGTACGCTCTAAGTGATACGAGAGAATACAGCCTGATAAAAAAATTAAAATTTATAATTTGAGAACACTTCATCGACAGCCTTTCACAAAACCACTACTGGACATAGCCTCTACTTTGAAGTACTGATTTTGAAAAAAATACTTGAACTTTCTCTTTCTGATAAACCGTTATAAAGTCATCATCATCATCATCAACAACCTTTAACAGCTCACTGCTGGGCATAGGCCTCTCCTTAGAAAGGAGATTTTGGCCTACTATACCACGCTGTCCAGACGAGTTAATACAGTTTGTATCAAATTTTCCTTCTCATTGCAGTGATGTCATTCTGTGTAGTTTGCCCCCTTCAGTCGCCTCTTACGACACCTACGGTATGAATAGGGGTCGTGTACTTCTTATTTTTAATCCGTCATCACATGGACAGTGACACACAGCTATAGTCAGTTTACGAGCTACGAGTATATGAACACTACTTCAAACCGTATGAACTAGACGTAAAAACAAAGCTATTTCGAGACAACCTGTTGAATCTACAAGTTATTAATTCGTCAAGCTTGGCAAGCGTCAACAGTCCTTTCCGAAACCATATCTAAATGGTTGTAAATATCGATGTCAGAACACTTTATAGAATTGGTTAAATACCCACATAATAACATTTTCGAGTCCTAAATCTTAAAACACCTAAAAATTTAAGTTTTAACCTGGTTGTTTTCATACCTGTTCTTGTATAAATTAAAAATTAAAGAATGAATAAATTAAAAAAAAACAACTCCAAATTTTACACTTTACAATTCCTGGACAAAATTGCTTAAAAATAGTATAACAAAATACCTTCGACGAATGCAGTGGGTGGCTTGTGGTATACAGAAGCTAGAGAGCTGATGTGACATATGAGTTCGTCCAACAGCGTGGGTTCCAAGAGATCAGTTTCCTCCGAGATGAGAGGTTTGTCGGCCAACACCACTTCCTTGGCGGCTGCGGGGTCCGTGGAGAGGAGACGCCAGTAGATGAAACCCCGATCTCTGTAAAGTTCAAAAATGTTAGTACAAAATTGTGGTAAACAAATGTGAGGTTCAAGATTTACTGCATAGGGGGCCAAAATGCAATGGACAAATCTTGAGAGAGCAAATAAAACAAATGTCTTGCGCACAAATCTACTACTATTATTGCGTACACGCAGCAATCGATGCACGCACTGCGAACTGCTTTATCTATACATACAAAATTAGTTGGTTTTTTTTCTGATTTATCAATGTAAAGCCTAAACCGCTGAGACTACATACTTAAAATTTGCTTGCTTTTTATGTTGCAAGTACTCACTAAGAAAGGGTTTTTGGCAATTTAAACTCTAAAGGGGTAAAATAAAAGATGAATGGAGATAAGAAATAATTACGTGAGCGAAGCTGCGGTCAATAGCTAGTGCATTATATGTTAACTTAAAATGGAACAGAATTTTTGGTTTGCCTGATCTGAAAAAAGAAACTTGTACACATACCTCAAGTCAGGGTTGTCAGAGTCCTGCGTGGCAAGACTGAGCACATGTTGCACCAGCTCTTGAGTGTCTGCTGGACGCTTCAAGAACAACTTTACTACAGCTGTCAATAGTTGTAGTTGCACCTGGAATCAATTTGATACAAGTAAATAACGTATAATTAATAATGCCACAATAATAATAACTTCACACATTTCACACACAGAAAACTGATCAAAAAACAAGGCAGATAACCAGAAGAAAAGATGGAGAAAAGATGGAGAAAAGAGTGACAGCGAGCAATAAAGTGAATGGTGTTCTGCACTCCTTTATTGCCATTTTAAACGTGTTTAAGGAGCGTTTAACTATGCCGGACGACAATGTAGAGATCAATCAGACAATCGCACAACGATGTGGAGATGCGTGCTCTTGGAAGTATGTGTGGTGTGAATGTTAGTGACAGAGTCAGGAATGCAGCGATAAGAGAACGATTCAAAGGTAGTAGAGCCACGCTGATTTCAGCATGAACGGGCCGGCTCGACCGGGGCAGTACTACCCTCCCACGGAAGACCAACCTAAAGCGACAGCATCCGTGCTGTCGTGTTTCGTTGGTGAGTGCGAGACCGGAGGCCCATTGATGCAGGGGTGACAGTTGTTGTGGTGTAGTGTATGCAATACAATGCTACGAATGCCTTTTACGTTCCCAAGTGAGGTGTAAAAAGCCTCTAAATAGGCCGCCATAGTGTGGGTCACCGTACTACATTGTCAGCATTCGCAATGAGTATAGTGACTACAACTTTTAGAGTCTATTCATGCTTTCCATCAGGCAGAGTAGAGTCACTTTGAGAGGCTCTTAAAATAAGAAAAAAAAGACATTGCGGACTAAACGAAGATGTAGTGACGAAGATTTAAAAGGATATGCTTTGATGGATAGGCCACGACGAACATTTACCGACCAACTGATGTTTTGAAGAGGGGTCATATGAAAAGTACTAGGATCTGACGAGCATGCATGCAACAATTGAGGAATGTGGACGAAGCAAAAGAAGTGTGTCAGGCCTGTAGTAAGTGGAGATCAATTGTCTCTGCCTGCGTCTCTCGGAAGTAAGTGTGACCTGCGTTATAACCAGATTGCTGGTAAATTTGTTTATGTATTTCTAAATGTATACATATTGTCGATAAATTACACTTAGATAGAACAAATGATCATACTTATCACACATTTGTCCTAGGAAATCGATCCACGACCTCCGACTTAGAAGTCAGTCTCATCAACCACCGTCAAAGTTGTGGCATGTCATAATAAATAATCTCACCTGTGCATTTTCATCGTGGAAGCCTTCTAAGAATGAGTCAAGCAATTCATCAGCGTTGTCGATACGCTCAGCGTATTCACCGACGATCCAAACCTGTGTACAAGATGTATTTGAAAAAAAAACTCGTATATTCGTACCTAAACAAAATTATAACTTTATGGTCAATAAGTATTATTATAAGAATTGTGTATGAAGTTTTTATACCATTCATTGACACAATATTTTTATTGCCAGACTTATCTTGATTACTTTGTAAAAAATAACAAATTCTTTTATTTTTTATCGAATCGGAGACGTGGTGGTGCTTAGGACATCATAATTAATTGACAAAAAATATAAGAATTTTATTGCTAGGGTACAATGGAATCGTTTTTGTTTCCACCACAATGGTGTTCAAAATAAGTTAAATAAACATGATTCCTACAGTCACGCCAAACTTAAATCTCATTTATATTATAGCAGCTTTTGCCAACGATGTCAAGTTTAGCAATATGCCATTGGAGATTATCATCTATCCCTATACCAAAATTCATCCGGATTCATTCAGCCGTTGCCGAGTTATTGAATAAGAAATACTGGATCCATCCAAAGTTTCAGATTGATCCTAAGTAGTAAAAGAGTAGTAAGATTATTCTTTAACATATTGTGGGACGGAATGATATATGTAAAAGTAGATTAGCAACTTAATCTAAAATAAAAATTTAGCAAAATGGTGTTGCCAACATCAAAAACTATCTCACCATGGATGCTCTGGCCTCAGGTTCATCTAAAGTGTCGAGATTCTCACACAGCGTGCTGATGATACTCTCGTACTTGTTGGGGTACTTTCTGAAGATATCCTTGATCACCACTATGGCTTCTTGTACCACGTAGTTCACCTTGGTTTGGATCAGTTCGAGTAATGTCGATACGCAGCGCTCAGCTGATGGTTCCACCTGTTGATTGATTATTTTAAGCGGGATTCCTTTATATATTTTTTTTTATAATATAAGCCCACCAGAATGACTCTACTCTCTCTGATGGAAAGCATGAATAGAATCCAAGAGGGGGAGAGTCTTAGGACGGCAGTGCACTTGTGCTACTTGTTTGTCCCCGTTACAAAATAAAATAAATATATAATAATAGAATGTTACACATTTCTATTCATCATCATCAGAATCATCATCAACAACCCATCACCTGTATTGGGTTCTTTCAATGTAATAGCAACTTTAGTATCTACACAATAAAATAAAATTTAGGTCGCAGCACTATTCACCTTCAGTTATATAAGTTGCTATATTAAAAAAAATTAATAAGACCTCACCTTAATTGCACACCTTCCGATAGCCCTGACAGCCTTCCTGACGAAATCTACGTCCACTTCGGTGGCATACTCCTTCAGCTCACCCAGCACTTGAGCGATATTGGCTTGAGACGCCAAGCGGATCATAATGTCAAGCTTCTCGAGTTTTACGTAGATTGGATCGTTGTACTTCACGAAGAATACCTAGGACAAAGAGTATAAAGCATAAATAAAAAAAGCAACAGGCCAGGTTCTCTAAGTTAACAAGTTTTAATAATGATTTCATTTCCTTTCCTCATGGTTTTTCGGGTAGGGTGCAATGTATGAAATAAAAAATTTTTGGCTGACTGATTTTATTTATGGTCGGACTTTACAACCCGGCTTTTATAACGCTAGCGATTCTCAGACATATATTAAAAATGTTTTCAAAATAGGTAAATAATGGTGCTCACGATAAGAGTGGAAACTGTAGGTCTCGAATGGGCAACACATTTTGAACTGCAATATCTTTAAAAATTAACTTACATCGCAGTTACAGTATCAATACATATACATTTTGTATTTTTATATTTGACATGATAGCTTACTTTTTATCATGATTGATCATGATAGCTTACTTTTTAACATGACTGATCATGATAGCTAACTTTTTATCACGAAAGGTAAAATAAATATAAACACTATGTGAAATCTTTAGATACTAGTTGGTAAAATTGCTTTTTAGCAAAAACTTTGAATACAGTTTATAGTGGATCTTGTGGAGTTATACACCATAGAGACCACAGATATCCGCGGATACAGATTCGAATATCCGGCACATCATTATTAAGAAGTCACATCAACATTTAAGCTAACTGCACTTTTCGCTTACCTTCATCTCATGTTTCAATATTTCAGGTCGCTTCTGAACAACCAAGTTGATGTTCCTGAGCGCTACGTATTGTACTTCAGGTTCGGCGCTCAGCAGGGTCACCAGGGGCGGAGCCAGCTTGCGGGACAGGGTGCTCACCAGTTCGGTGTCATCTGACACCATCTCCATCAGTTTCATTAACACCTAGGACAAGTTAAAATAATATTTATCAATTTATTGCATTTTTGTCGATTTGCGTAAATTATTATTATTATCATTTATTATAGTAAATTATTACAATTATTATTATTATTATCTATTTTCAAGCTAAGCAGTTTGTAATATGAAAGTGAAATTGACTGACAGAATCCTTGTTTTTTTTTGTAAATACATTCATATCATATATAGAAAACGCCCAATTCATAAAAGCTCAATCAACAACATCCTTCAACAGTCCACTGCTGGACATATGCCTCTCCTTAGCAAGGAGGTTTTGACCTACTATACCATACTGGTCAAACAGGTTGGAATGAGGTTTGTTTCGAGTTTTCCTTCTCTTTGTAGTGATGGTATCTTGCATATTTCGTTCCCTTAATCTCCTCTTACAACAGTAATGGGAAGAATATTAAGATGCTAAATATATTTCAGAATAATATTAAAAAGATTAAAAAATTACATTGCAACTGACGATTATAAATATATACTATTAATATGTGGTATAAATTTGATCTTAAAAACTAAAAAATATACAATCAACTAAAAAAGGGTCTGTTGGTCTAGTGGTTTGTGATCCTAACTGCGAGGCAGGTCTTGGGTTCGATTCCCACCCAGTACAAATATTTGTGTGCTGAGCAGGATCATTTGTCCCGTGTCTGGGTGTAATTTATCTATAATATGTATGTATTTATTTATTATTTTTTTCAGATATATAAATGTTTATTAGCAGTCTGATTACCATCGAACAGGCTTTACCTAGTTTGGCTTTGTCTACTTTTAAATTAGAAGGCCATGGGTGAGATACGTGAGGATAAAAAAATTGTAATTGGAATTCTATATTATTATTAAAATTATGAATATTAGTCAAAGGGAAAAAGTGTACCTTAACAGCAGACAGCACAACAGCTGCATTCGCATGAGCCAGTCTCGGGGTGATCCTCTCACATATTGAGTGAGCTTCTCTCGAGTCTCTTGGCGAGTAATTGGATAGAGCATCCAGAATGAACACTTGGCCCCATTCAGTGCACTCGTTCAAAGCAGTCAGGAGCTTGTTGATTGTAGGGGCGTTCATCTCTGTAGAAAGAAATATCATATAAACATATTAGGGTGTCCCTTAAATTTCAAGTTCGATATTTTTTTACGCATACCTTCTTAAAAGTTTCGTAATAACCCTATATTGTCTAGAAAAAAATATTAGTTCGATATATAAACGATAACCCGTGCCGACTTGCTATTTAAACTTGTCGATACAAGTAGCTTAAGTACTGCCCAGTGACCTGTTACGACATGTTTTATTTGCCATTTCGTACGTGATTTTTAAGACTATTAGTGCTTCATTGTTTAGTGCGTAAACATGTCGGTGGAATTACGGAGTGATAAACAAAATATTTTTCTTATCGGATTGACTAGCTACCAAATAAATGGTGCAAAATTACCATCTAATCGACAAGTTCTCTCAGTCCTATTTTACAATATTCGTGAGTTTAAATTGACTGTTAGTGAAAGTGCAAATCTTGTGATTAGGGAGTGCATCATATATTGGGAAAAAGCAAGAATTCCAACAAGGGCATTTCCTAACTGCGTGAAGAAACTTATTGATTTATATCATGTTTGGAGAGAGTTGCAAAAAAATTGTAAGAAAACTCAGATTACGTTTAAGAGTCGTGAGAACAATTTTATAATTAATCTTGATAATTTGTTTGATATTGCACATGCTGATGCTTTTGAGAGAATGAAAATAGAGGATGATAAATTATTTTTAATGAAACAGAGAGAGCCAGGTCGACCGGGATGCTTAGGTGGTGTAGATAAAAAATTGGCGGAAAAAGAACAAAGATCTAGACAACGACGATTGGAAGAAGAGAAAAGGATTGTAAGACAAAGAGAATCACTAGCTGTTGCATCTACTTCCACCACAAATAACTTAGACAGTGTAGAAGATTCAGACGAAGAACAGATCTTGAATTCTGAACTCAGCTTGCCGGACGTTCCCTGCCATGAACAAAGTTCAAAAAGAGGTAGAAAGAATCTTATAACACCTAAACTAGTTGCAGCTTTAGATCGATGCCAGTTAAGCATTAGAGATACCGTTTACATTCTTAATGCGGTGGTAGAAGCGCTTGGTCTGAGCAGCGATGATTTCTGTATTAACAAATCCTCGATTCAGCGAATTCGTACTGAAACTAGAAAATCAAGGGCAGAAGCAATAAAATCTAACTTCCAAAACAATGTACCCGACATAGTCACAGTCCATTGGGATGGAAAACTATTACCGGGGTTGGATGTACGGAGTTCAAAAGAAGAACGCTTGCCAGTTATAGCTTCATTTGATGATAGAGAGCAGCTTCTTGCAGTGCCGAAACTAGAAAGTTCTTCTGGAAAACATCAAGCGAAGGCTGTATCAGCAGCTCTCTTTGACTGGAACCTTTATGATAAAGTGCAAATAATGTGCTGCGACACAACAGCTTCCAATATGGGCCGTTTCAATGGAGCTTGTGCTATTTTGGAGCAAACTTTAGGAAGAGAATTGTTGCTTTTCGCCTGTCGTCATCATGTTTATGAATTGGTCCTAAAACCTGTCTTTGAAACCAAGATTAAGCAAATTACTAGTAGCCCAGATATTCCGATGTTCAAAAAGTTCCAAGAAAATTGGAAAAACATTGATTGTACTAAAATTGAACCATCTCTTAATTTCGTAAAAGCACGGGTTGCCGAGACAGACATTCAAGCGTTGTTACTATTTTTTAAGGCAGAATTAGATAAAGGTTTTGTAAGAGATGATTACCGCGAATTGGTCGAACTGTGCGTAATATTTTTAGGAGGAGACACAGAGGAAAAATTAAAACTAAGGCCCCCCGGAGCTATACATCAGGCACGCTGGATGGCGAGAGCGATCTATTCTTTAAAAATATGTTTACTTCAGTCACAATGCAGAGTAACTGCGAAGGACAAAAAGGCTCTACAAGATGTTTGCTTATTTCTCGTAATATTGTATGTTAAACCTTGGCTCGAATGTACAGTGGCGACCAAAGCACCTAATCAAGATTTGCGCTTCTTGAAGATGTTAAAAGAGTATGAAAAAGTTGACGCAACAATTTCTAAAGCTTCTATAAGCAAGTTCAGCCATCACTTGTGGTATTTATGTGAAGAGAGTCATTCTATCACTATTTGATGATGAAGTTGACAACCAAACTAAGAAGAAGATGATTGCCAACTTCAACAGGGACAAAATCTCGGATTTTAGCAAACGCTATGACCCGTCGAAGGAAGAACTGACTCAAAAGTTGTTTGGTAAGTTAAATTGACTTTTTGTTGGATTTCAATTTCAATGTCCAATACTTATTTATTTATTTTCAAAATTGTTGTTGATTTTTATTTGTTATTTAACTTATTTTTCTTTTTTTTTAGACAAAGCACTGGATGATTTCGTATCGGAAAAGAGCAAACAATTTTTATCACGACTGCAGATCGACGACAGTTTTCTAAAGGAAGATGTATCTTCTTGGAATAACAATGCTGCTTTTCTGGAGGCTAAAAGAAGAATAAGTTATTTGAGAGTTGTAAATGATACTGCTGAAAGGGCTGTTAAATTAATGCAAGATTTTAACGGACTTATCACGGCTGAAGAAGAACAAAAACAGTTCTTGCTGCGCTGTGTCCAGGAACAGTTAAAATTGTATCCAGACTGTAAAAAAACTACTCTAAAAAGAAGTTACCTTGAATGATTCTTATTTCTTTATGTTTTTAATTAAAGATTAATGTTCATCTAATTTATAATTTAATTTTATTCACTTAATTCATTGCATTTATAGTGAAATTAAAGCAGACTGAAATTTTAGGACAAAACACGTTTTTTACTAAACTTTGAAGCTCGGACGGCACTGGTTGCAATTATGCTAGATTGATAAAATTTTATATTTAAGTATCTTATAGCATTAGTAAAAATTATAGAGGGTATGCATTTCGAAATTCGAAAAAAAATTTTTTTTTGTCATATAAGGGACACCCTAAAACATATGTAAGTAATTATTAAAAGGCTGGAAATACCTACTAGTGTATGCTTTGTTACGAAACATCAAATTGGTAGTTATTGTCATATTGGTAGCCTACTGAAAGTTTCAAAAAATACTAATGAACATTAAAGAAAGCAATGAAAATCACCGCCCTAAGCAAAGTTTGTGTAATATTTTTAAGTTTGAAAGAAATTTCTATATACCCAAATCTTTTTAAACATAAAAGCCTGTAATATAGACGCTATATGAGACCTTAAAATTGACATTTAATATATATATATATACATACAGACAAAAGTTACATTATTTATCACATATTATACGTAAGTAATAGTCCTTACCAACAAGAGGTTGTCCAGAAACGCTCGCTTCGTTGATCTCGGATAACGCAGCAACCGCGTTTGCTACAACCATGGGGTTTGAATCACTCAGCAAATCCTTCAACTGGTCTAGGAAGCCCTAAAAATTACAATAGTATGAAGGATTAGTAACAAATCTTAGTATATTATTTGCAACAAAGCAACATTGAACTTACCGCATCGAGTGATTATTATGGCTTTTTGTGTGCGACAGATATTATATATATTTTTAAGAGCCTGCCGAAGTGACTCTACTCTGCACGATGGAAAGCATGAGTAGAATCCAAGAGCTGTGGTCACCATACTCATTGCGAATGGTGACCCACATTTGCTTTTGATGAGATGCTTTTTCACGCCCTCTTGGGGAGATAAAAGGCATGACAGTCTAGCACTCTCTAACGAGATACGACAGCACGGATGCTGTCGCTTTAGGTTGGTATTATATGATATGTACATAATATATACGTAGTGTCAAGAGCTTATAATGCCGCAGAGTCAACTCTGACTTTAAAACCTGACAGACATTTACCCACATTAGGATGAGTAGCTGGGTATTTTGTTATATAATCATGTGTTTCTGACATCTAAGTACACACACGTAAACTTAAACAATAAAATAATTATATAAACAAAAAATGTTATTCATTTGATTAAAATCGTTGTGAGAGCCACATAAATTAAATTTACATTACTTACAATATACAATTGCTCAAAATTGTTCATTAAAATTATATTATCTTACCTTTTAACAGTCAAATAATCGAACATACCTGATCCTCCACCATACTCGAAGATATGTCATATAGTTTAGCAACACAAACAGCAGCCGTCTTCCTCACATAAGGGTCTTCATCCTTCAAACATTTTCTCAGCGGTTCGCATAGATACTCGGTGATCTTGTCCACCCGAATGCAACCCATAGTCCTGACCGCCAGCGCTCGGATCAACGGGTTCGAGTCCTCACAGTCCTGAAGGTGTCAACGTAGTTTGCATTCGGTATTGTGTATAAAAAGAAAAGAGAAGCAACACATCAATCATACCGAAGCAATTTTACTATAAGCGATGCGAGGGAAACGGTTTTATCGTTTAGGTATTACCTGTTGTATCTGATAAGTATCTGGTGCCTGGCAGTACCTACTTGAAAAGTACCTGGTAACTGGCAGTACCTATTTGATAAGTACCTGGTAGTATCTATTTAACGTCTTTTCATTACTATTATTTTAGTTAGGCAACTAAATACAGCGTAGTTAAGTGATTTTAAAAATAGTGAGTATTTTTTGTTGGTCTATTAGCGTCATGTTAAAGCGCTAAGCTTTATCTATAGCCAAGCTTAATAGCATACTTGTATAGTTTGTCAGAGGCATAATATAATAAATATCAAATAAAAAAGATTTCAATTTCAATTCGTGTAAAAATCGTAATCGGAATATGTTAGAAATTGGTTAATTGTGAATTTAATTGCCATTATCTGTTCCAAAGACAGTAACACATATTTCAATATTTTTAGCTGCATAACTGCGCAATTTATGTACAATACCATAGAGTACAAAAATACATACAGCCAAAGGTACTTTTTTTTTGGATGACGATAAAAACGATTTCCCTCGCAGTATAAAATAAAATGGGATCAATAAAATAATAGCCGATGTGCTTCTATTTGAATATAATATGAGGCATGGATTTTGTTCTCATCGTCTTTCATTTACTTTTTTTTTCACTAGTAGACGACTATGTAGATTTACACATTACACAGTGCTAAGTGATGGATTTCATAGAAGAGACTGTTCAATGTGATGACTTAATCATGCAATAAATATTTTTTCTACCTATTGCATGCAATGTTGGGCATCGGGGTCTTTACAGTGCTAATTCACAGTAAGAATAACTTATGTAACATAAAATTTCTGTGAGACATTCTAAATTTGAATTTTATTTTTGCATTATTGTCATCATATTTATTTGGACTAAGTAAATAGCAGTTGATGTAAGGATATGTATTTTTCACTGGTATGGACTAACTATTACACTTTTTATGTCATAGTAAATTGATTAGCAAGTGACTTATAAGTTTTAATACACATTAGTTATCTTCACAATCCTCAACTGTAAATTTGACAATGAAATATGGAGATTATACATATATTTATATATATAACTGTAAATTTCTAAAACATGTCTTAAAAAACTTGAAGTCTGTGGTCAGTAATAGATGGTCAGTAATTAATAAAATTGAAAATCATAGGTAACAGTAACGGTTCAACGATGGACGTAAACCTCTTTTGCGAAAAAAGTTAAAAGTTACTATACAACGCTGGCCAGATGCGTTGGTATAGAGTTTGTTTCAAGTTTTCCTTCTTTTTGCAGCAATGTTGTCCTGCATAATGTGTTTCCTTAGCCGCCTCTTACGACACAGATAATATAAATGGAGTGGTGACACTTTGGATTCTTAATCTGTCACAGCACAGATAATTAAAGTATTGTCTGACAGAAATTTCTTTCTAACTTTTAACTAGATTGGACAATATTTTCTCTGTAATTATTTAATGTGTAAATCTACAAGATGATTCTATTTTGGTTTGTCTGGATCATTTGTTTACCTTAACAAGCTGGTATGTTGGTAGATCCTTCCACCCATCATTTATGGTATAGTAGACATTAAAAAATGATAAAAACACATGTCACACACATAACTACAAATAGTAGTTATTGATTATTAATAATTATTTAACTATTACTAAATTAGATGTCAAATTTATCAATTACATTTATTAATATTCAGACTAAATTGAAATCCCATGCTCATTTTTTGCACTGTTTATTACTGAAATATTCTGAATCTCACTGAATTCCAAACCCATGCAAGTTATTAGTCGTAATATGATCAACATATAAGAAGAGCTAGTCAAAAAATTATATTTATGATGTCATAATTCTGTTTAGAAATTATAAAAACAATCTAATATAGCAATCCTAAGTATGTTTTTAGATTTTTTTCAAGTGTATTTTTTTTAAAGTTATTTATCATAAATAAGTAAACTATTTATAAAGTGCAGTAGCTGATTTCACTGTAAAATCAATTTTTTTTAACTAGAAACAAAAGAAGAAAAGCTGTCTTGTATTTAACTTAGTTTGGTAGTTTCCCAGTAACTTCAATACTTGAAAAGTAAATTTCTCATAAAATAACAGTTATTAAGAACTGGCATCATTACTGGACCTTCATCATAACAATACTTATCCTTTTTTTTATATGTTTACTAGCTGAACTGGCGAACTGTATTCCGCCTTAGAGACAATAAATAAGCAGAATTTGGATTTTATTAATTTCATTTTTTTATAAGGAACTATAAATATAAAAAATCAAGTATTTCAATGATTCTTTATTGTTCATGTATTTTGATGCATAGGTTGCACTCTTCAGTTAAGCACCTTGTTATACACGACACTTTTGTTTTATTATCAGGCGCAAGTACAAACAACGCAGATGGTTTTCCGACCCGTGAACATGCCACATACAATTCACCATGTGAAAAACATTGATTTTTCAGATTCAGACCACAAACTTTCAAGGATTGGCCTTGTGATTAATTAATGGTCAGGACGAATGCAAGACGGATCGGAAACTGAAGACTTTTAAATTCAAACAGCATATGTTTATTAAGAAAGACTATTTGATGTGTTCAATTATATTTTTATTTTATACCATCTATATTAATACTATCCATTCAACAGCAATGCGTAAGAAAAAAAAATAATATAATACAAATCACATAAAACTACATTTTAGTAACACATCAGTGGCAAACTAATTTAGTTCTAAGAGAACAGTAAAAAAACTCTGAAATTACTATTTAGTGTATCACGTCAGACATCATAAAAAATTTTTTGAATAACCCAATATAATACATTATTATAAATGATAGACACCTACCTTGACAAACGTGTTCACGGCCATAATAGCCATGTCGGGTTGTGACTTGGCATAGTTCATCAGATACAGATAGACGAGTTTCTTCAACTCCAAGTTATCAGTCTGCATACAGTTAACAACATCTGGGAATAATGCTGAGACATCTTTGCCAACGGTCATTGAAGCAATAACCTAGAAAAAAAATAGTATTTATTTTATGAGAAGCTAAATAATACACACCATACTGAGTAAAAAGGCTCAAAAATTTTGTATTTGGGTGTATTTATTGTTAGCAATGTTTTTCTTTAGACTGCTGCCATCCATTGTTGAATAAAGGCCTACACCACAGAGCACTTACTATTCCGATCTTGTAATGTGATGTTATACCAGTTTGTACATCGGAAGTCTACTTTAGAGGACAATCATCAATCATGAAGCTATATAAATTACTTAACTAATAGTTTTTCTTTGTGTGGTGAGAGATTAAGAATACACCACAAGGTCACCATCCCCATTCATACTATGGGTGTCATAAAAGACAACTAAGGGAGCAAAGTTTATAGACAGTAAAATTTAGAAAAAAAAATCCCTATACTAACCCCTCTAGTGAGAGTGGTATAATATGTCAGAATCTCCTTACTAAGGAGAGGTCTAACTCCAGCAGTTGAATGTTAAAAGCTCTTGATATAAAGAAATTTTTGGAAAAAATATTTAAAATCAGGTTTTTACATTGACTGTCAATTTATTATACATAATTTCATATCTGGGCATATCATACAAATTTAATCTGACCCTATCATTTTGACATTTTCTAATAAGATACTAATTTGACTTAACCATTGATACTACTTCATTAGCTGTCAAGTGAAAAGAAATGCTGACTCAGAGTTTTTGGTCACTAATGTTATAAAAAGAATATAATATACCTAATATTATGGTAAATATTGCTTATGTATATGTGCCTATATGTAATGTAAGGGTGTTAAGATGCCCAAAACATTATTCTTTACACTCTTTTGAATAAGTAATTATAAAGCTAGAAACATTTTCATTAATCAACTATAATATGCGGATAGAAAATGATCTACTGAGATTATGCAATACTAAGAACTAGGTTGCAACTTTAATAATATTAATTAAGTAGTTTATTTTCATGACATTTTGTGGGGTTCATTCATTATTAGAAATTATATTAATATGAAATGTGATATGAATGATTACCAGATAGTATTGTGTGCTGCATATATTGAGTATATAGGTAAAGAAGACCGGTAAATCTTGTATAACACAGAAATATGTCGAAAAATGGTTACCTTTTTGACTGCCTCCTTCTTTTTTTCCTTTTTATCACTATTGAGCTCAGACTTCAGCTCGAAGATCTCGCCCTTTTTCGTTGTAGTAAAGTACTTTGAGTCAGTCATGTTTACTGTCTTCTATAGGCTTTAAATAAAATACAACTATCTTGTCTTACCGTCCTGGAAAATCGATAAATTTGTACACATTTGACAACTGCTAGCGGCAGGGAATATAAGCTTTACGGGACTTTCTATACAAATATATAACCAGATAAGGTAATATTAAGTAAATATATGTTAGACAATAGATCGTACAAACTAAATTAACAGTAAAAATGTAAAAAACAAAAAATCTTGCAAACGTACTTTTGACACGACGGAAGGGGCGTAAAACAATACTTCACATTTGACAACTTTAATAAAGCTGACCATGAGTATGAGTCAATTCACTTAGTAACTTGAGCGAACTCGAATTCAACGTCAATCGAATAAAACAAATAATTCAGAAAATACTTATGAACAGGAGAGGACTAGAGTTTCCAAATAAAAAAAAAATAAAAAGAAAAATTAATAATAACTAAATTAATTTGTTACTTACAATTTTCAAATTTAATTTGGTGAAATAATTTCAAAAAGGAACTTGGGACTAGCTGAGAAGATAGAAAGATAACGTTCAATTTAACAACCAATATTAGGTAGAAATATGTATATTTATTGGCGAATAATCTTTTAATGTGTAAACGTGATTTTGATCGTCTTGGTTAGATGATTATGATGTTTCTAGTACTGTATAATTGCTGATATCAAATGATTAATCGTAACCATGACGTTTCACATTCTCAATCGAAATATATTATCAATACTGGTGAAATCACAAGATAAAATATAAGAATTGATATTTCAAGAAGTTTTAGCACTGGTACAGATGAGAACTCACGGGAGGGGAAAACCCCACAGTCTACCACCAGTACTAAACTTTCTGGGTACTTTCTTCTTAAAATACTTCTTTTTAAAGTCTCTATACCGTAACACTTTTGCCGAGATAACCGTGACTAGGTTAAGCATTGCAAAAGACACGTGGTGCCTTTGCCGAATTCAGAAAGTGGTTTAACAAATGCCCGAGGGTCAATTTCTAGGTTCCCTTTATAATCCGCGAGGAGGCGACGCCCGCGTGTGCCGTACGTCGCCTAAAATAGAGAGTTTACCCGTAGATGGTGCCCGGGTCAGCGATAGGCGCTAGAAGGGATCTGGATGTCGTAATTGCAGCTGTTCTCGGATCCCTCCTATGTTAGGCGTAGAGTGGCACACCATGTGGTTTTAGTCGGTCCGATTTCGTAAGCCCCGGTGGGGTGACAACCCGAGGGGGTTTCCACACGTTGAAAAAAAACAGGTTCCCTTTATAATGACTGTACATTTAGATTATGTGATTTTACGTAATACGAAGATACAAATATATATAATTAAATTTTAAATGGTCTATTTAAGTGAATCGAATACGCTGTTCCCATAAAATACGTAAAAATGGTAGAGTACTAATTAATTTAAGCATTCTATTAATTAATAATCCTGTTATTTTAGCTTTCAATTACGAATATTATAAAATTTATATAAAAAACAAAGATGTGGCAGCAAATCCCATATAAGACGACCAAAGTTAAAAAATTACGTTTAAACATGAACATTCAGTAAAATTGAGTAAGTAAAGACAAAACTGATAGGACGTAATTTTCGATACAAGACGCAACGTTGAAGCTAACCACTTCTCAGTTCGCACAGGGTCAAAACTACCTGTTGCTGAATGTGTCTCAAAAAGACATTGGAGTTACTATGTTTGTGTTACTCCACAATATATTTTTATTTGATGCATCTACCACTTGAATGGTCAAATTAAACACAGTATATAGTCAATATGGATTTACTGTTCAAGTGGTACCAATATTCACAGTATTTGTCTCCAAGAGCTTGAATTACATGCTTTGTTAATCAGAGTATCCACTTAACATTCTTGTGTACCCAACTCTGTGTATAAAAAGTGGCGTCGTCAAAAAAAGTGTTGCCACATGAACACTACAAGACCAATACAAATTAAAATGCGGGAAATGCATCTTTGCATTGAATTTGCATCTTTGCATATTAAAGCGTATCAGAAGCCTTAGAATACTTCAATGCAGCTTTATATTTTAAATTATTTCAAACACATAGTATATACTATAAGAATTATTTGTATTTATTTAAATATAATTATTTTATACCTACTAATAAAAAATGACAACCTATTCGTAAAATAGTGTGAAAAGCGTTTAGACGGTCAGCCATCTTGTCGTTTTGTTAACGGAGGCGATATCAGATTTATAAATGAATGGGTTTTTTTCTGTTTATTGTGATACACACACAAGTATCGATAAGTAATAGTTTAAAAACACACTTTTGTAAGTTGTACTTATAAAATTACTTGCCTTAGCCCCTAACTGACCGACTCATGAACATTAACCTATCACTTTTCACTGCTGAACTAAGGCCTCCCCTATATAGGGTATAAGCAGAAAACTCCAAAATTTCTAAAATATTTTTATTTGTAAACTTTTCTACTATAAAAACATATCTAAATTTAAAATGTATTACAATTTATTAGTGAAATTTAAGAACCAAATAGTGGCTTTTCAAATTCTCTTCTAAATTTCTAAGGCCTCATTTACGGAGACGCGGCGCGTCGCGCGTCGCGATAGGCTGCGCGGTCCGCACTAAATTCAAATGTAGGGCGTTGGATGAGTGCGTTTACGGTGAAGCGATTTTACACGCGTTTGCTTGAAATGGAGCGTGTTTTACGGCCGAGCCCGCGGATGGCATCGTCACGTCTCACGCGGCGTTTCTCGATGAAGCGATGCCTGTGGCGGAACCTTCTGCCAGTCTCATTTGGTAATCGTACAACACAGACGTAGTTACCATCGCAATGGAGTATGATATGATCGATTTTTTTTTAGAAGAAAATTGTATCTTAAAAAGTGAGTTATTTAATATAAGGAGTGGCCCAGTGTTTACAGCAGCGGAACATGAGAAGTTTGGGGAATATGCAACTCTTTATAAGTCAATAAGAGAAAGAGGTTATGATGTATTTCATGGTTATACACGGATGTCTAGTACAACTTTTGATTACATAGTAAACAAAATACAACACCGCATCAGTACTTGTAACAGCAATATATCTGCCGAAGAAAAGTTACTACTGACTTTAAGGTAAGAATAAAAACTTGTGTTTTTTTAGATCTTTTAATCAACATATTCTTATAAAATCAACTATTTTTTAACTAATTAACTAATTTGACACATTGACTTTCCATTAATATGGACAACTTTTTGTATTACCCCTTAAGGTTGAGGTTACATTGAGGCGCGACACGAACTGCGATACATGAGCGATTGAAACAAACAAATGTATCAATGCTCACGTATGTGGCTTCTCTGAATATCAGAACAATCTGTGTAGGCACATACGTCAGCGTTCGTACATTTGTTTCAATCGCTCATGTGTCGCAGTTCTCGTCGCGAATCGCTAAATGATTAAAAAATAACGCGTTAAATGTAGGTAGGTATAATAACATAATTATTATATTTTTGTAGTAAAATAATTAAGTGATAAGTTCACTGTGCAGAACTTTCATTTTCATTTCCATCATCCGCTGCAGGAGCCCTGTGTTCATCTTGAAAATCAATATTAGGTCCTGATATTATATTTTGTGTTGAAGCACAAGGTAACATGCTCGACGAACCACCAGCATTGTGTGAATCCGATGTAAAGTATTGGGGTTGAGATTGAGATACAACATAATCGCCCATAACAGGTGTATTATTCTCAAACATATTAGCGTACTCGTTCTGAGTTGTCATTTCCAGTATCATTTCACTTACTTTGTGACGAAATCGAAGTTTTTGTAGGTTTGTTAACCTTTTAAACGGAGGTAGCATACTCATAAAGAACATGTAATCTTCATCATTTTTCAGTTCTTCTTCTTTCTTATCTTGTATTCGTGCTTTAATTAATTCAAGTTTTTCCCTCTCTAATCTCAACATTTCATTCCTCTGGTCAGAAAGAGAACGTCGAGGTGCACTATCACACGTCGACAGATTCGTATCAATGGATGGACGTGATTCTGTCGTTCTTTCATCATCGTCATTAATAGTAGAGAGTGGTGACATACTATCTTGGGATAAATTAGCTGGACTAGACAAATTACCAGAACTTGGTGCCGGTAAAACTTCGTCTTGAAGAAATCTCATCAAATTATAATATTTCCATTGCGGTATCCACTCGGTTTCTTCACTTGCAGCACCCGACCGAGGTGTGGGCTTCTTTTTCAGTTCCTTTCTGTACTGATCGCGGAGGTGCTTCCATTTTTTTTTAACTTCTGTAACTGAAACAATCGACAAGGTAAAAATATTAAATGGAACAATAAATATGGCTGTGTCAAACGATTCAGGCAGTGGTATATATGAGTATCTCTGTCTAATTATTTAGAATGCTCACGAATTAGACAGACATACTCATACATACATACATGAAATGAAAGATACTTGCAGAACTTTTCGGACTTCTACCACTGTCAAAAGCCCGAAGTACGGAAAATCCTAGGATCCAACTCGTGACGGTAAAAGTCCGAAATGTAAGTACGACACTTACATTTCGGACTTTTACCACCATTTAGTTGGTAAATTGATTTACCGTATTTCGGGATTTTACAGTAACATATACACATAATCACTTTTAAATATATTATTATATAATGTATTTTTAGAATTTTCATAACTAGGGTTTTATTACATAAAAACATTAGGTAACCTAAAAAAATAACTTATTTTATTTTGTTTCAGTTTTCTAGCCAGCGGAATACCGTACAGAAGATTAGCTTATCATTACCGCATAGGTACAGCAACAGTATCCAACATAATAGTTAAAACATGTTCAGCAATATGGTCTGAGTTTGTAAATATACATATGCCGAAACTGTCAGTACAAGATCAAGAAAAGATTGCCAATGACTATTTTGAACTATGGGGATTTCCTAACTGTATTGGATCTATAGATGGGAAGCATTGTAGAATAAAGTGCCCTTCTAACACTGGGTCTAACTTTTACAATTATAAAGGATATTTTTCTGTGGTTTTGCAAGGGATAGCGGATGCACACAAAAGGTTTATAGCAGTGGAAGTAGGTGGGAGAGGTCGTCAAAGTGACGGTGGAACATTTCACTATTCAGTGATAAATAGTCTAATCGAAAGTGACGAATACAATATTCCGCCAGAAAGTCGTGTTCCAGGGTCTTCGTATACTCTACCGTATGTGCTGATAGGAGATGAAGCATATCCTTTAAAAACTCATTTACTTCGACCATTCCCGTCAACAAATTTGACTGTCGAAAAAGAGAATTTTAATAAACGACTCAGTCGTGCAAGGAAATGCATAGAATGTGCTTTCGGAATAATGAATGCAAAATGGCGAATTTTAAATAAACCCTTGGAAACTAAATATCAAAATGCATGTATTATAATTAAAGCCATATGTCTCATTCACAATATTATAATCGACATAGATGGACACACTGACAAGGACTATAATCGCCCAATAGTGATGGAAACTTCTAGAAATCGTCATCTGAGAAACAATTCTTCTACGTCAAATGCAATTAGCACACGTAATATGTTTATGGCTTACTTCACAGAAAATCAACTATAATGTTTTTTTTTGTATATAGAATAGGTATACTATAGACCTAATTATCAACATACCTACTTGTTTAATGGGATGCTCCATACCGCAGTTAGTACATACATTTACCTATTATATTACGTTTGTTTAATATATGAATGCTATTTAAAATTGTCTAATGATAACTTATTGCTAAGCGTTCCTGCACATGATGCCGTCACCGTGCCGACGCCGCGCCGACGCCGCACAATTACACTGTAGATACGAGTCGCCACCGCGCCGCCGCCGCGCCGCCACCGCGCGCGTTCCCCTCCCTCCGTCTTCATTCCTTTTCCGACCGCTTACGAAAGTGCACTTTCGTAAGCGGTGGCGCGGTGGCGAGCGCGGTGGCGGCGCGGCGGCGGCGCGGTGGCGAGCTTCGCGCGACTCGTATCTACAGTGTAATTGTGCGGCGTCGGCACGGCGTCGGCACGGTGACGGCATCGTGTGCAGGAACGCTAATGCTAAATAGTAGGTACTTACTGAATAGTGATGGAACTACTCTGTAGCACATGTAAAGGTTGCTCCACAAAAGATAAATGTTGTGTGGAGGCACCATAACAAAGAATAATAATAATATAACTATTTGTATTACTGTTTAACTTGTGAACAAATAAATATTTAGTAAGCATATTAAACAGCTTGTTATTTAAATAGGTACCTACTTACCATCCATATCGACAATTTCTGATACTTCCACCCACTTTCGTTTGGTTATCACTCTATTTTTATGCTGTGAATGACCAGCCATCCACAACTGGGGTCGCTCCTGTATTGCAGAAATAACTAGTTCCAATTTTTCGTCATTCATGCTGTAAGTTGCGACACGTGCGCTCTCATCTCTCGCTAACCTAAAACTAAGTCGGTAAACTGAGAACCCCGCGTGCGCCGCAGCGATGCCCGCCGCGTGCTTCGCTACACGCTTGAGAATACGACGCGGGCGCAGCGGCGGGCCGCGCCACTCTTCCCGCCTCGCGTCTCTATAAACAACATCGTATATTGCTATAAGTTTGTGTTTACGCGTGCGATGATACGTGCCGCTTCACGCGCCGCCGTTACGTAAACAATAAAAACGTCCGACGCGCCGCGAGACGCCACGCCACACGCGACGCGCGACGCGCCGCGTCTCCGTAAATGAGGCCTAAAACACAACGCTATTGGTGAAAAATTTGACGTCAGTTTACCCTCGGAACTTTTCGTAAGATAGGTTATACTTTCGTCGAAAGTTGTAAACAAAACAGTAAGTGTAAGTTAACTAAGTAAAAACTATTGCTATATGCATTTTATCACTTTTTTAATATCCTTACTTATATTAAATGACCTTCATAACTATTATATTATTTACTTTTCTTTATATTGCTTTACTTTTATATGGTAATACGTTGATTAGTAAAAAATAACTCGGTGCGTTTGTTAACCAAATACTTCGTTGTTGACATCAGTGTAGTCTGTCGTCACACAATAAACGCGCCAAAATGGCCGCGTTTAAATCGTCCACTAATTATAGTGGTTTTAATGTTTTTTTAGCCGGTTTATATTTAGGATCTTATATTTCATGCATGTTTCCTATTGCCTCAGTCTTGTGCATTTATCCACTGCCAGCCACTTTCAAGTAGAGTGGTACTAAAAATTACAGGGTGCTAGATGTCAGATATTTTGCCAGAGATTGGTGACATTAGTTCTTACTTAAAACAGAAGAAGTGGCCACGCTTTAATATGCTATTTTTTAGCGATTACGACTATCAAAATTTGCCAAATTTTTGTTTAAAAATTTTTGGCTACAAGTGACATTTTATTCTTTTTCATAAAATTATTCTTTTCTGCAACACTGTTGCTAGCTGCTAGCTAGCTAGCTGTTACTAATACTTAAGGCAGAAATAAATTACACAAATAAAAAAACATTCTTTAATATATTTCTTAGTTCTTTAAAATTTCTACATCCTGGTCCAGATATCTTTATAAATCTTTTACAATAATATTTATTTACAAAGTGAAAATATTTCGAAACTTTTTCCTTACAAGTTAAAACTAACGCAACATGCATTTTATTTTTCAATAACAAAAATAGACAGATCATAAACAGAAAACTTTAACAAGATAGAATAAAAACATGCATGTATATGGAGATTCCAAAATAAAAAAAGTTAAATAGTTTATTGAAAGTTTAACTATAGACTACAAACCGTGCATATGACAAAAAAGAAAATTAAAACAGAGCATAATAGTTTTAAAATTAGACATTGTGTTAAAATAGAACCTAATTTTTAAATAATTATCTTTATATTGTCACTACACATAACACTGTTAAGTCTATCCACTGCATATTTCAAAAATCGAACACTTGGATAGATATGGGCGCCTATGTAAAGAGGTGCATTTCCACCCCAACCCTCCGCTGGCAGAAAAGAAAATATATATAAAAACGCATATTTTAACTTATTTCGTAAAAAAAATCAATTTCATAGGTTAAGACCTAGTAAAATTCTATGTTTTGTATTGGTTAACAGTATGTCTGGATGTAGGGGAACTCCCTAAAAATAAGTTTGGCGACGCCCATGGTAGACAGACATATATTAGGATACCTGTTAAGTGACTATTTGGCTGCAATTGTAATATGTACAGTCGCATCTATTAGTTAATTGCAACGTCATCGTATAAAAATCGCCAATAAGTTTATTATAAAAATGAAGAGACAACACGCCTGGTATGTTTATCTTTAAATTGTATCAGAAAATGCTTTAATGTGCTCATCGTGTTAGCAAGTGTCTTAGACGTTTGTGATACCAGTGTTCTGATGTTCTAAATGTTAAAAAAAAGTTCCTTAAGCCTCATAAGTCTTCAAGAAGAAATCATGTTAGAAAAGTCGTTAAAGAACTAACACTCAATGGTTAACTTTCCTTTTAGGCTCGTACAACATAGTAGATGGTACTCGTATTAAATGGAGATCAAACTCAGCAATGGTAGACAAAAATGTGGATGAGATCAAGCTGTATACAAAAGTATTACTTATTTTCTAGAGGCACAACACTGCTACTAGATTACTGGCAATCCGTCGTTATATGTGGTCAAAAAGGTTAGAAACAAGTATTTCTGCTAACAGATGGCCATATCAACGATTGAAATCTATGGATATGTCATTCGCATTCGGACTTCCCTAAGATATCAAGTGTTCCATATAAAACAGGATTCGTAACTATTTGTTTTACCTACTATATATATTTTACTGCGAATTCTTTTAGAATAAGAATACTAAGCTATGTACCTTGTACACCTGACAAGTCTCGCAGGATATATTCATTTAAATATATTTCGTATGTGTTACATCTATAATACTTAAACTAGTCTATTTTAACGAGAAACTCTTCTACTTCGAGTTTCTGTCTCATGATAGCTGACAGAACAACTTCTGTACTACATACCACGTTTAACGTTTTCTCAGATTGTAACAAGTAATAAACCAAGTGCAAATCGTTTGGTACCGTCAGCACTAAATAGCTATACGGTCTCTGGTTGTGCATTTCTTGTATGGAAACATACGAACGCCGGTTCTTCTCCACTTTTCCTCCACATAACTCTATCATTTCCGTTAAGGCACCTCTTGAAGGCTTAACACACGGTGTCAGGAAAAAGGTGACACCTTCCAACAGTCTTTTTCTCTGTTCCCCGCTTAGTAACACTTCAGAAATATCACATTTAAACATTTTGTTGAAATTTTCGTCTCTCAGGCCGTGTTTGGCTTCATCAGCGAATTTATTGAGGCGTTGGCTCTCATGTACCCACTCCGGGGTAAGAAGGTGTTTGACTGTGACCAAGCAGCTGACCAATTTACATGTTCGGACTAATTTCTCCATGACAAGATGCGTCGCTTCGGCCGGGTTGGTTACTACTAGTCCACCGAGTTGCCTGTAAAAAAACATTGCCATTGAATAAGATTTATAACATGGCATAACTTTATTGACTGTAAGTTTTTAAATGTTACTCGCATTTACTGTATACTATTTTTATATTACAGTAAAAAAAAAAAAAAAACAATTGAAGAATGCTCAAAAAAAATACAAGCATTTTTTTTTAATTTTCTCCATAATATGATTAATATATGTCTTGCCATCAATTTATAGTACATAAAAAAAACTACAGTATAAACTCATTCTATATCAAAAGAGGACAACACAGACATATACTTGCTACCAACTACCAACATAACAAAATAAAACTACAAGTAAGTGATTGTTGTCAATGTTTTTCAAATTTGCAAGACTTAGGTATTAATAAATGGAATAACTGCTTCAAAGTATCCTTAACACAAGTAATTTGCCAGTTAACAATAGAATCATTTTTACTCGAAAATGAAAAGTAACAATAGAAATACTAAATTAACAATAAGATTTAGATGTTCACCTGATAAAAACATATTCAGAACTGAAGCATGGCATATCTTTACATAGTAAAAAATAAATTGCGTTTTGTTCTTGTATGCTCAGATCTTAAAAACTACACAACAGATTTTAATACGGTTTTCACCAATAGACAGAGTGATTCAAAAGAAAGGCTTATTTTAGTGGAGAGAATCCAAAATTTTCTAAGATTTCCCTGCAAAGACGATTCTTGTTCACATAGATATGATAATTAGTTAATAAAATAACTACAACTATTTACCACAACGCATTTAATTTTAATAACTACTAGTAACCCTTTACCATCTAAATGTATACTGAATATTTAAACTATGGTTAAGTAAACCTGAAGGAGGATAATTGTCGATGGTACGCTAGCTTATATTATCTTCCTGTATATGGTTGCCGTTTTCATCTGTTTCGACATTACTTTCACTGTAATTAAAATATTTTATTGATACGTTAGTCGATTCTATGCAACATATTGAAAACCCTCCGTGCCTTGGCAAGCACTTTAATTTCTCGATCACGGTTGCCATGTGAACATCTTTGGTGATTGTTACAAGTGGATGGAGTTCTAAAAAGTTTGATAACAGGTTCTCTAGGAAACAAAATAGTTTATTTGCTTCGATATCGCATAGTACTCGGATTGTGGAGATCTAATGGTAGTCGATCCACGTAAAAAATCAAAATTTATCCGAATTTTAGTAAACTTGGGCTCGTACTTTAAAAAACGTCTCAAGTGTAAGTTGAACTCAGATTATAAGAAAATATTTTTAAGTTCAAAACTTAAGCGTCATTCCTATTATAGAATGCGTATTGGATTTAACTTAGTCTGTTCCCAATTACGTTGCTGCACGCAGCAAATTATATTAATAATAATATTTTATTGTTTTCTTAATACACATTTACAACTGTATATACACAAGACACCATTCTAGGATTCCCTGTGTCACGGGGATTAGTATCTTCCTTCTAACTTGGAAACTAAAGAGAGTGAGAGCAAGTACGTGTGTGCGTGTGTGTATGCGTGTGTGCATTTGTAATTATTGCAAGACTTGTACTTTTTGTGTCTTTGTAGTTTTTGCCTTGTAACCACTGGTATACTGCTATAAAATCTCTACTTCAACTTAGTTTTAAGATCAGAGCCATGATTGAGGCACCTTTTGAAATTCGGGCCTTAAAATCAACCCCAACCTGGCTTCGGAACAAAAACTTTGAAAAAAGATATGTAAATCAGTTCTACTTTGCCATGTTCGTGCTTGCTTTAGCATTACTAGCGTCACTGGAACTACGGTGGGATATTATGTTAGATAGGTGTTACAGAAATCAAATATTGCTTACTTAAGACACACAATATTTTATGTTTGTGATTTTTTCCTATTTTAAAAGGTATATGTTTACTTTTACTTTATTTTGTTGCCCGCTTTGGTAAGAAGGGAAGTGGATTTGACAGTTTAATTTTTCATGAGACTTCTCGAGTGTCATAATTCAGTGTGTTTGTGAGTCATTGCTATTAATCCTGGTGCACGGGAATTATATTTGTGTGCGGGGGGGAATTAGTCTTATTTACACATGGTAGAGATATCCAACGGTAAGGTTGGTCCATTTATACAACGAACTTCCATTCGCTCGCACTCGTTCTATTACTCGCATCACATATAAGACTCGTCAAAGCTATTCACTCCATCACACAAGCGTAGAACTTAAAATGCCCGAACGGTAGCTCTCGATGTGAAGTAGTCTTTATTTTATTTTTTTTAACACATGCGACACGCACGCCTAACATCAATATTCGTAATGTAAGTTAGATCGTTCCGAACGCACATATGTTGAGTCGTAATATGGATTAAAACCGGCTATAAGATTTATTCGTGCAAAAAGAATTCTAATCGTTCGTGCATCGCACGCATACACAATAAAGAGAGAAGCGGTACCTGACGACGGCGGCGAGCTTGCGGTTGTGGGCGGGCGGCAGCGCGGAGAAGAGCACGCGCGGCGCCAGGTGCAGCGGCGGCTGCGCGGGCGCGGGCGCGGGAGCGGGCGCGGGCGCGGGCGGCGGCGAGGCGGCGCGCGGGCGCTTGGCGCGGCGCGCGCTCAGCCCCGCCGCCGCCGCGCCGCGCTTGGCGCGCTCGTGCGACTCCTGCGTTATGTTGATCGGCATCTTCCACGCGTCTGTTCACGATCGCACCGTTATTATTGTTCCTCTATCCCCTACATAACCTCGTTCGTTACGTGTATGAGCGGAGCGAAGTCGACTCGTCCCTCTCCCGTGTTTAAATAAATGAACAATAAATATTTTGAACGTTTGACTACGCTATCTAGTTTCGAACTGAGCCGAGCTTGTACTATGATAACTAGATTGATTCAGAATACTTACATACTTTTTTTTTTATAAATACATGCATAATTATATGTAGGAAAACATCTAAATTCCGAAATATGATTATGAGATTAGCTAGATCATACAAATATTTAATCCGATCCGAGAATCTAACCCGGGACCTCGAGCACAGCGGTCGCGTTCGGTACCGCTGCTTAATCGAGGCAGTCCTTGTATCACTTGTAATATTGACTTTTGATAGAAAGCATAAAAATTGTAATAGGTACTATATATTCAGAGTCGGATACGGGCTTTGGATACTTTGGTAAAGAAATAAATTGTGTACCGATAACTGAATAAACACAGAGACTATACAAACATTATTATTAAAGTTAACAAGGACCACATGTACATGAATAGACTGTAACGAATGAAACATATAGTATGTATTTTAATACACGATTACACTAAAGAGAGAATAGCCAGTATACTATCATAGACCAAAACTTCATTTCTAATCCAAAGCCTAAGTCCAGCAGTGGACTGTTAAAGGTGTAAGAAAAAAGGTAGTACAGGCCAATGCTTTCCATTATAAAAGTGTACTTACTCATTAGATGTGAAACCAAACTGTAATCCATTCGAAACGGACTCGTCAAATTGAACTGTTGATATTTGACGTTCTCGATCTGTTAACAAAAATATCATTTAAAATCATGACACATAACCAAAATCACGATTACTGTCAAGCAACAATGGAGTGGAATGTACCTGTGAGAGTGCGCTCATGTTCCCGAGCAGCAGGTCCGTGAGCCAGGCGGCGGTGACCACGGGGATTCCCCACTCTCTCGCCCTTCGGTACTTGTTACCCTCCGCGCGTTTGCAGATTAACACTGTGTTATCCCGGGTCATGTAAGGTGTCAGCTGAAATAATAATATTTATATATTGCACCAATAATTGGAAACTTTATTGAAAATAAACCTTAGACAAAATATAGATTAGAAAAATAGTTATAATAATCATGTTTTTTTAACTTTCAAAATACATATGATAATAATATTTACTTATTCTAAAAGAATTTAATATTATACACACTCATGATTGTGTCTAATGAGGTAGGCTGTGGCCCATGTAACAGGTGACAAACGAAAAGCCTATTTTCGTGACGTGAACACTGATTTTTAAAAAATAAGTCAACTTTCGCTCGTGACACACACTCGTACACAGCATGAAACAGACACAAAGAAAACCTAGATGTGAAGTGAATTCCCATTTGAGAAACGAATTCACACCATTCAGTAAAGGAGGAAATGGCGAGATGAACGCTTAAATTACTGAAGGCACCCGTGCAGTCAGTTAGAAAGATGTATATTTAGTGCAATTAATGTATGAGGTGATGTACTAAGAATACAGTCTAACCACTCCTATTCATTCCGTGGGTGTCGTAGGAGCCGACTAAGGGAGCAAAATATGAGAAAGAGAACTTGAAACAAATCCAATTTATCTGATCAGTGTAGTATAGTAGGCCAAAACCTCCTTTCCGAACAGATGCCTACGTCCAGCAGTGGAAATGGAAAGGATGACGATTTACAGGTGTTTACCTTAGCGCCGATGTGCTCCAGACAGAAGGTGACTCTATCCCTCTCTTCGTCCCGCCAGCCGGAGAGGGCGGCGCGGTGGTGGCGCGCGGGCCGGTCGCGCGGCGCGTACATGCTGGGCAGGTGCAGCGCGTGCCACGGCGGCGCCACGCCCCGCCGCAGCATGGCGTCCGACAGCCAGTACGCCGTCACACAGCGTTTTGCATCACGCAGAGCCTGACGTTTTGTTATGTAATTCATTATATGCGGAAGCTGATGGTGGTGATACTTCATCGATAGGGTATATAGACGTATTGTAATATTTTAGAACGATAAAGTATATCCTGCCGTACTCTAAGAGGTACGGTACGACCACTGACAGGAGTGGTATGACTAAGAATTTTGGAAAGGAGAATGGCAGATCCTGTACCCCATTAGCAATATATAATGGCTGTAAATATTTTTCGGCTTTATTTTATCTGTACTAAGTATTTTCATGTAATTACATTTTTGTAATTTTGTTAGGTGAATTAAGTTCTTAAAAAGTTGTTGCGTCTGCAATAACTAAACGTTCGTGTTGTCAATGGAACATTCTTACCTTTTCTAAAATATAAATATTCTTTTAAATTCTGTTCGAAAATACTATTACATTATCATTATTAGTATTTACCAATTGAAAATAAACTAGAGAATAACTGTAGATTATACACAGTAATATAAAAAAATATTATTTTATTCAAAGAATACAAGGAAAGCTACAAATTTTTATTTAATCGATTATATTAATCGTGAACATTGTGTAAAAAAGTAATTCAATTAATTTGACAGAGAAAATTTTTGATTTTAGAAATATGTTACTACGCCATCTTGTTTATAGTCATGACAACTCATTTTTAAAAGCCAGCTGTCATCTATATCTACACCTTAGTAGATATAAATTACAAACTGAAATAACTTTTTAACGCAAAGTTATAATAACCTGGGAATTAAAACAGTTATTGTCGATGATATTGTAAATTAATACAGCAATAATCCTTACCAAGAGAAACACAAAGCGATAGTACAATAGTCGCAAACATGCCTGCCATTATCATTTACATAATGAATTTAACTCCCGAACTTACCCGCGCAAACTACTCGTATACCTCTATGGTTAAGTGGTAATAACCTTCTAAATTTGAAAGTGGCGAGGGGTTAATAGGCAACGTGTTCTATAGCAAGAAATAATTGCTTTAAATGTTTGAATTGAAAACAAATCAATGTAGTTAAGTAAAAGGTGGATTTTATAATTTATAAATATTTTTTGAAAGACAACTCCTGCACTTAAAATATATCCTGTGTCGTGGGGGACTTTACAAACATACATGAAATGGACACAAAGATCACAGACTTAGATCTATAATTTGTAGATCACACAGTGTTGTCTCATTGGGGAATCAAAGTTACAACATTTAATATGAGGTTAGAGTATTTTAAACATACCTGCATGACAACCCCATGTTTCTGCGTCTCGCACAGCACGTGTGTGACCCTGGCGCAGTACACGGGTTCCAGCTCACCACCGCGACGTTGTATCGCTTCACCCCACCGAGACACGCGTTCTGCACCCCACGACTGGTGGTACTCCACCTAAACATGCGATCTTGTGAATATGGATAAAGATTAACTCGTTACCATTTCTAAGAATGATATCAGTCGTTTTTTATGGTTTAGAGGTAAATGAGCAGGCTGGTCACTTGATGGTAAGTGACTACCGTCGCCCATGAACACCTGTAATTAAAAACACAAGTGTGTTGGCAACCTTTGATTAAGAAAATCTTTGACTGTCCTACAGATTTTATAAATAATTGTAAAATAAAGTGGAAACACCGAGTTGCTTCATTATTTGGACAAAAGAAATTAGCCATAGTTTAGTTCTTGGTAGTGTATAAAAGGTAATGCAGGTTCCTGGTAAGTAAAAGCATCTCTCTTGTTGGTTGGTTCCAATACTAATATCACAAGAAATTTTCAAGAAATTAAAAAAAAATATGAAGCAAGTAAATTTAAATATACAAGCTTATGTTTTGTATTGATATTATGAGTAGTATTTATCCATCCTTATCAGACGTCCAAACAATTGAAGAAAAAGTATACTCACAATATGGAAGACACACCCCAGCAGGAAGAGATCAGGAGGCAGCTTGAGGTTGGGGTTGTGTCCGTAGAATTGCGCACGCGCAGGTGGAGGGCGAGCGGGAGGAGCGTACACCTTGTGGTGCGGGTGGGCGTGGTGCTGTAGGAGCAGTCGCGGAGCACCCGCCGGTGGGGCTGGACGCGTGTGTGCAGCCGTCATGAGTCTAAGTGTACCCGCCGCTGAGGGCTCGTGTTCGCCTCCTCCATTCCCCCCTTGCAGGCGGATGCTCAACATGTTGGCCAGAGCCGTTTTAGTCTTTGGATTTACCAGCAACGCGTTGCCTGCAACACAGGTGTTCTCTACTATGTGGGGAGAACGTACCTTTGATTATTTTATCTATTTTGAAGTTTAAATAAAGAACCAGTATAAATTTTGCTGATCACTTTAAAAAAAAACAAAGAACTGAAATGTAATAACCAATTCAATTAAAAATCTAAACGTTACATTCGTTATAAACGTCAAGGTTAATTTAAATTTCGAATGTCATTCATTTTGACAGGCAATAAATCAAATTAAATATCATTAGATCTTGAATTGAATCGTTTTCAAAACCCACTTTAAAGCCGCCACCCCTTAAAATAAGCCAACTGTTACACACACTTTAGTATACCATAAATCTAAATAAAGTAGAACTACAAAACCAAAATTCCCATTTTTTATTCATATTTAGATAAAAAATATTTACTTTGTTGTTGATCAGGTGTAGTAGGGGTGAGTAGAGCGCCCTCTACCGTTTGTTCTGCGAGCGGCGCCCCACCTACTACATGCTGTGTTACACCTGGTGACACCTGTCGACATACACGAGATTACATTAATATAAAAATCTTGCGCCCACCGTAAAAAAATACTGTAACAAAATAGATGTTTAATTCTGTCATTATTAAAATTTTTTTTTAACATGTGGAAACCCCCTCGGGCCGTCACCCCACCGGGGTTTACGGTGAGGTGGTGTGTTGGAATTGGACCGACTAAAACCACTCTGCACCTAAAATAGGAGGGATCCGGGAATAGTTGTTATTACGACATCCAGATGCTCCGCTTACCGCGGGTACCATCTGCGGGTAAACTCTCTATTTATTCGGCGGCACACGCGGACGTCGTCTCCTCGCGGCTGTTCATTGTAGCGGATAGAGGGAAAAACCCATCTCGTCCACCCGCGGCCCCATTCAAGGCGGCATAAGGCGCTGGTAAGCGCGCCACCAAATCCCACGGGGGAGTTCTGACCGAGATGCACGTCGCCTCCTTCGATACGGTGCGGTAACCGCGTATGGCTCTAACCGCCAATATCCTCTGAGGGCGCCAGAGGCAAGCCCTATTCTGGGCGGTCAGAGCCGCCGCCCACACCGGTGCACCATACAGCGCCACTGACCGGACAACCGCCGTGTTCAGACGTCTCATTGCGACGCTGGTTCCACCCAAATTGGATAAGAGTAGCCCAAGTGCAGAAGTAGCGCCGACCAGCATTGGAGTAAGCTGTCGGAAGTGTTCATCGAAGAGCCACTTGGCGTCGAGGATCAGGTCCAGATACATTTGGGCCTGACCCGGTACAAGGACCGAATTGACTATGATGGAGGCGCCTGAGGGTGGACCATGACGGGCCCCGTCATGGTATGGAATAAAAGCGCCTCCGTCTTACCCAGGGCCACCCGCAAACTCAGCGCCTTAATACGCCCGATCACCAGAGAAACTCCCGTGGCGGCCAAGCGCGCAGCCTCTTGAAAAGTCATCCCCCGGGCCGTGACTAATGTGTCATCCGCGTAACAAATTACGCCCAGCCCGGGGGAATGGAGTGGAGAGGAGTGGTCCCAGGACAGACCCCTGTGGAACACCGCACAACATGAGCCGCCGCCTCAGAGCACCGTCTCGGTCCTCGTACATGACGGTACGCTCCTGTAGATAGTCTGCCACAAACCGCCTCAGGTACTCTGGTACCCCGTGGTAGTGGAGTGCTTCCCTGACGCAGTTTATTACGATTCAATGATATTCAATTACATGTACTATTTTCTACGCTAATATTAACTTAGTGTACTAACCACTTGTTTGTGATGATGAACCACTTGGTCTCTCTGCGCCTGCAGCTGCTGTAAGCGTTGGTAATGCTGTTGCCTTTGCAGCTGTAACTGTTGGATTTGAGTTTCCACTCCTCCTCCTGCGCCGGGTGAAGCACCGACTGGACTCGCCACACCTGGTACACCTACTGTAACAAAGTTGCTTGTTTAATAGACATTAGAGGTAGCGTTGTTTTTGAAATTTGTGCAATTCCAGCAGCGGCCGTCAAGCAGAGAGCAGATAACTCAATGTTGCTATATTTATATTATAAAAAAGTAAATGGCTCAGGTTCTTCAAGTGTTAAAAATCTTTTACAATCAATGAGTTGCCTTTTATGTATATTATTGTAATTTATATCAATTCATTGGCGTCACCAGAATTATTGTCATAGGGGTGCATCTATATCCACACTCACTATCAACCAATTTAAAATACAGAATTATACTACGTCTTTAACTGTGAAATTTATTTTTTTTATGAAATAAGTGAAAGATATGCGTTTTTCTATGTATTCTCTTTTCTGTTAATGCACTTACTTGCATCCCCCTCCCGGCGCTGATGCATCAAATTAAATATTTGAACAAGAAAGAAATGTGGGCATCCCATGTGGGAAGCGCGACAATATGATACAAGTTTTATGAAACAGTCTAACATAACAGAATAAGTTATTTTGTTAAAACTGAGTCTGTGGGCTAATATTCATGTTACCCTGTATTTCACACATATCTTTTGAAATTACCATAGATACGCAAAACAAAATCTACAAGCGATTCCTTAATTAATGTCATTAATTAAATAAAAAAATAGTTCGTGAAGCATGAGTGGAAACAATTAGAGTTGTTGCTGTGTCTGTGTAAAAATAATTTGAGAATAAAGCTCGAACTATAACTGGAACTAAATAGCACTAAGACTTAATAAGGCTTATAACCTGTGTAAAAAGAAATTATAGTTTGTATTTAAACACTAATAAGGGTGTTTATTAGAAGAATCGAGTTTTCAAGAAATCTACAGCAATCATATAAGCCTTGAGTCTACAAGCATTAACACGAGGAAGAATGTCTTTATAGAAGGAATCAAAAGACTAAATAAGACTTCAATTACACATTCAAGCAATCAATCATTCAAACCATCTTACAGAGAAACCTCATACTCGACTCATTTGTTCTCTTTATTTTGGTTAGATAATACATTGAAACACAATTCGAACCCATTTTAAAGTATTCACTTGCATTTATAACACACTCACATTCACTTTCTTGTAATTCCATAACAGATTAAAGAGACCACACGGTAGTTAATAACAAGATAAATTATTACAAAAAAGATGAGATGTTACCACCATACAAACGCGTTATAAATGAAAGTTTAGAGCTAGATAACGCATTGAAATTATAATGTGTTGTGGATTATGCGGTCGTATCATTTAAATATCAAAAAATTCTAACATTACAATTCTGTGATGAATATACTTTAGAAGGTCGCACAAATGGTATTTTCCGTTGGTTTTCCGATTTATCTGTGACATATATGTTGTAATTAAAAAACTAATTGTAACAGAACTTGGTATCGTACTAGTCTCAGTTAACGTGGTATTTAGATGTGTCCTTGTATGTGGGTCTGATGCATTCTGCTGTCATATAGAGAGATAATTGTCTTTTGTGGGTTTTCTTTAACATTTTGTTACAATTCCAGATTTCACAGATATTAAGTTTATTTAGAATTTAGTAGGAAAAAGGTAAGATGGAAAAGAAGTTACTTATGCGTTTATGGCATGTCGATAAAAATAAATCTAATTCGAGTTGAACTCGCGTGTAGAGGTTTACATACGAACATTATAATTGAAGCATTCTACTTGGATGGAACTCAAACATATATACTGCATGAAAATAACTAAAACAGAATAAAATGTATATCAAAAAAAATACGTTACATTACTACTACGTTCTTCAAAGGTAGTAGTAACCATTTGTTCCATTAATAATTTAACTGTACCGACGCCATTTTGCAATAAGATCTAAAAATATGTATTCAAATTATACTTATATATATCTTGCATGCGTATTTCTTATTCTATTCCGCAATACGAAGGAATTAGCCACCATAAATCTATCAAACTCGCCACTATGCCCAGGTTTTGGTCACAAGTGGACTGTTATTTATTTATATTAATCGCTGTTAATAATGACTCATTTCCATGTGTTGTGGTATTATATTGGTTTTAACTGTATCAGCACAGTAAGACAAAAGCCTTGAGATCAAAATATGCAAGTTGTATAACCTGGTTCAAAAGACAGTGGTATGCAATTTTCAGCTATATCTCAATGGAATAAGGTGCAAATTTTATTGGAATATTAAAAGGAGCCCACATTTTGTGGATTAATTTGAGTTCCTTACCTGGTGATTGTGGAGGTGCAGCGGGTGTAGCAGCTGGAATAGTCGCTGCTCTTGCACCTTGCTGTTGCAGCCATTGTACCTTTGAACATTCTTGTTTGGTTAGACGAAAACTTTTAACAGCCCACTGCTGGACATAGGCCTCTCCGTAGCAAGGAGGTCCTACTATATCATGTTAGCCAGACGGGCTGGTATAGGGTTTCTTTCAAGTTCTCCTTCTCTTTGCAGTGATGTTGTCTTGCATATTTTGTTTCCTTAGTCACCTCTTACGACATCCATGGGAAGAATATGTAAGGTGACACTCTGTACTCTTAATCCGTCAATACACGGATTACAATACGGATTTGCGAAATATTATTATTTTCAGTTCAGCTCATTTTACATATTGTTTAAGTAGTTTACCCGAAAATAAGCTTCAAAAATGGCTGAAGCACTTCATCAATAACGTTCAGTAGTCTACTGTTGGATATAGATCTCTCCTTAAAATGGAGGTTTTTGGCTCCTATACCAAATAGTCCCTTTCTTTGCAGTCAGTCTTTAGTCGGCTCTTACTACACCCATGGCATGAATACTGGTGGCTACATTCTAAACTCTTAATCTGTCCCAAAACAGATAAGTAACTGATCCTATAAAAGAAATCATGATATATTCAGTAGCAACTTTATGAACGAACAATATTAAGATAAAATTTTCATATTATAGACCATTATTAACTACCTGCTGTTGTTGGGCTAGTCCTGGTGTAAGCGGGCTACGTATGAACGTTACACCTTGGGCGCCTGCCGGTGCTGGAGCCCCTGGGGCGCCAGCTACGACTCCCGGCTGAGAACAATAAACATAGACTGAAATAGAGACCAAGTAGCAGAGCCACGCTGATTTCAGCATCCGTGCGGTCGTCTTTCGTTGCTGAGTGTGAGAACGGAGGCCCATTGATGCAGGAGCGACAGTTATCGTGGTAAGCGTGTGAGTTTTGCATTGCCACAATGACTGTCATGCCTTTTACGTTCACAATTGAGACGTGAAAAAGCATCTCACTAGGCCGCCATAGTGTGGATCTAACATTCATGAGTATGGTGACCACAACTCTTGGATTTTATTCATGTTTTTCATCAGGCAGAGTAGTCAAATTGAAAGACTTAAAAAAATATCAAAATCATTATGCGACTGCTGTGCCTGAGGTCACAGGTTCGATTCCCGGGTCGGATCAAATGTTTTATAAACTGCAAATATTTGTTTCAGAATTTGGGTGTTTTCTATGTATAACATGTATGTATTTACAAAAAAAATATATATTATATAGTGTATATATGTAATTATATCAGTTGTTTAGTACCCATAGTATAATCTCAGTTTAGTTTGGGACTAGACGGCGTTGAGATGTATTATAGTATGTATGTATGTAATATATTATTGAATATATCAGAAAAAAAACAAAAAAAAATTGTAAACAATAACTGTTCGTTTCATGAAAATTTGTAAAGTCCATGACTTAGGATGGTATATTCCTGTGATGGTACGAGTTGTCTTTTTAAAAAGAATTACTTACTTGCTGTTGTGCAATAGCAGCAGCCCTCTGCAGCGAGAGCTGTCGTCGTTTCTGCAACTGTGCCACGAAAACTGCGCGCTCCTGAGGTTTCATCTGCTGCAACTGTGCATGTGTCTGCGCGTCTAAGTGGATCAGCTGGCGACCTCCACCTGACCAAGTCACCTGGCCATGACAAAGTTTAGTTGATAAATAGAAATAAAAGAAAATTAAAGAATAATTTCCAGCTTCCAGCTGAACCAATTCAAAAATCGACTCGACAAGTTCTTGGTGGAATCCAAAAAAGAAAATTGATTGGAACCTTTCAGGATGCAGGTTTTATCAGTTGTTGCAACTGCCTGTCTCTCTATGTAATATAATAATAATAATTTTAACTGTTAAAATAATATTTATCTGTGGTTGTAATAAATAGAATAACCTTCAACATTTAACTTGTTTGATTTTAAAGCAGTCTTGGAGCAGAATTAAATCAATCTTGATTTAAAATAACTCATGTCTATTAAAAAATTAGTTGCATATACTAACAAAATAAACTAAATCGTTATCAGAATGAATGTATCAGAAAATAAATATCAAAAAAATAGAGTTAAAAAATATATGCATGTTGCAGATTGAGTTACGTAAATAAAAACCAAAAGAAAAGAAACATACCCTAGGACCAACAGTTCCCGGCTGAGCAATCTGCTGCCTCTGTAAATATTGCTGTTGCGGCCACGATACATTTTGTCCTCCAGGTGATACAATCTGTTGAGTACCTCCATGGGTGATGATTTGCTGGATACCACCACCAGCTGTCAACTGACCCCCAGCCTGTGGAGACTGTGGCATTTGTGTCAGTACCTGCTGCGTTTGACCTACAGCTTGACCTAATATTTGCTGCCCAGATTGTGTCACTATTTGCTGTGGAGATTGTGCTATCACAACTTGGTGTTGTTGGCCTTGCTGGGTAATCATATGCTGACCGCCCTGTGATAAGACTTGCTGAGAACCCTGTGTAATAATTTGCTGGCCACCCTGATTCACTAACTGAGCTCCTTGATGAACAATTTGGTTTTGGGAAACAATTTGTTGTCCACCTTGCAAAGTTACTTGTTGATTACCATGCACCAATATTTGCTGTTGGCCAGTATGTTGGTTTATTAACACCTGTTGGGATGCTTGAACTATTTGCTGCTGGCCAGAATTATTAAGCAACTGTTGTTTTTGAAATAATATCTGATGATGGGTTTGGTTGATGGATTGGCCTTGCTGACCAATAGGTTGTTGAAGTATCTGTTGAGACGCTTGTTGGATTGTATGCTGAGGACTTAACTGCGGTTGTTGGTTGTTAATCAAAGCTTGTTGCGTTTGCATAATTTGCTGCTGCAATATAACTTGGCTTTGAGGAGCCCTAGATTGTACTAAAGGATTCCTTATAAGCTGATGCTGTCCTTGTACCATCTGAATGTTTTGCCTCCATGTACCTTGAACATTAGTATTCTGCTGAGTTTGAATAGTCTGCTGTACTGATTGTATTTGCTGACCCAGTACAGTCTGCTGGTTTGTGTTACCCACAAGCTGGTTCAGTTGTACTCCTTGACCAGTTTGACCTTGAGATGAAGAGACCAAACCTTGAGTAACTACCCCCATATTAATATTTTGTTGTTGATTTGTTAGTGACTGTACAGTTTGTTGTTGTATAAGATTTTGGTTTTGTGATGGCAGTTGTTGTCCTGTTGTGATCAATTGCTGATTAATTACTTGAGCTTGACTTAAGTTCTGACTCAATTTAGCATTTTGCAGGTTTTGAGTAGATTGTGCCAGCTGTTGGGCAATATTCTGAACAGCCTGAGATGCACTTTGTTGGCTAAAACTCAAGCTCTGCTTCATAGCCATGTTTTGTTGTTGCTGCAAATTGTTAGCGCTTTGACTCAGCATTTGACTAATGTTCTCTATGTGTTGTTGTGCTGAACTCATAGTTGTTGGGGGCTGATTGATGTTTTGTTGGATATGATGCTGATTACTTTGAATTTGTTGTTGTAATTGGCCAGGCATCTGAGACATTTGAGATACTGAAACGTTGGGTTGAAATCCAGATTGATTCTGTTGGTTACCTAACTTGTTTTGTTGCAACATTTGCATCTTTAGTTGATGTTGCTGCAACATTTTTTGTTGTTGTAACTGTATTGCTGTCAGACCATGTGGCTGTTGTGGACTTTGATTATAATTCTGTTGCTGCTGTTGTTGCTGCTGCTGCTGCTGTTGTTGTTGCTGCTGTTGTTGTTGTTGTTGTTGCTGAAGTTGCTGCATAGTAAGCTGCTGATTTTGAAGCCCTTGCATATTTGCCTGTGACACTATTGCACTTTGCTGGCTAAACTTTTGTAGGAGTGAAGAATTACCCTGATTACCCTGTAACTGTACATTCTGAGTAACAATCCCTTGTGGTATAGATTTGCTCATTATACTGGATGTGGGTATTGAAGAGGATGTATAACCCATGGAACTTATAGGTGTTGTAGATGCTACTGAAGCATTAGAATTTGTTGGAGGATGATTCCACGGCATCCTTTGTTTTAACTTATCCAATAATGCTTGTGTACTATCATCTTTGTTCTCTGTCATGTTTTGAGTGGGCACTTCGTTTTTAGCGATACTTTCTTCAAAATCAAACCCTGTGATAGCACTAATACGGTCCATAGCTTTTGGAGGGGGTTGTGGCACTACTAACAGTTTTGGATGAAATATTTCCGTGACAACTTGTATTCTCGCTCTTATACTTTCCAATACCCAGTCAGGTGTTACTACCTTTACCTTTGAGGGGGGAAGTGTTAGAGCAGTATTATACCTTTTGCCAGTAGCTGAACCACAGATCACATGAGTACACTGAGAGTTCAAGTTCAAGCTAACTTTACCACCGTGATATGTGATAAGTGAGAACAGGGTTTTCGCGTCGGAAGCACTAACTTTAGATATACAACATACAATGCTGGTAAATATCTTGTTCTTATTGGGGATATAAGGCTTCGGGTTGGCTAATTTCTTCAGACGAGCACACGCTAGCACCCAGTGCTCAGTCACAGCAGGAATCTGGTAAATATCCTGGGCTTCATCGACGTCTGTGTCCTCAGCATCTTGACCGCAAATTAGATGCGTGACATAGTCCGAAAAATACTTAGTACTTTCCGCACCTCCTGCTTGGAGTAACAACATAATCTGCAATGAGAAGATTTCTCCAATAATAACCATCATTTGGCACATAATTATTAGCATAAACCACAAACAAATATAAGAAAACAAACCCTTTGCGAGACATCGCCGGATACATAGTATTTAACATCCTTGAAAATTGGCTCTTGCAAAGTTAAAGAATCTAAATCGTCAACAATCGTTACCATTTTCTGTTATACCACAACTTTAAAAACATTCGATTTACAAATTAGTTACACATTTTTGTTATATTTTTCAACAAAACACCGCGATCAAGCATCGACGTCCATGATTAATGTAGAGATGTTACCAGGTGGACATCACTTATCGATGTCTTCGTTTGCGATCTATTGATAGCACTAGTGTGTTCGTTTAAATGTCATATGATATTGACTGAAACGGTATTTTTAAATATTGAAACTTTTACAGATAGAATTATACAGAAAATTAAATAAGGAATAAAAAAAATAGAAATTAAACAAAAAAAAAATTAGGCATTCATTTTAATAGAACATAAATAAATCGGAAACGGTTTCAGTAACCATTTATTTTCTACAAGATAACAACCAATTTTGAGATTATCATGTTAAAGAAGCTGTAAGTTATGGAGAATAATTAAATAAAAGTCATTATTGTACCTACTAAATTACATCGGGTAGTAGCACGATGGCTGAAAATTCATATTTAGGTAATAATTTTATATTTTACTGTGTATGCTAAATGAAAATAAAAATTTAGTCAGTTATATCCAACATTTTCTATGATTTTATCAGAATATTAAAACATTGAAACACGTTTCGAGAAAACAGTAGCTAATTTATTATTATGGCAAGAATACAAAGTTTAACCATAAACATAAAGTATCTGGTACGATTGTCTATTATTTATAGTAGGTTCTCAAAATAAATGCTACTTTTGAAAAAAATTTTACACATAACATTAAGTGTTTGCTGTTTTTCACTGTGATTATGCGCTATGGTGAATTATAATGATCTATGACAAATGTCATAGACAAGTATACCAAGGATCCAAATGCGGATTGTTTTTAGACCGCCTTTTTTGAATCATAATAATCACAACCACGATATTTACTTACAGTTTCTAATCATAGCTATGACGCATTCTTTTTTAGCAGATAATAGTCGATCCCTCTACTTTTCCTTTTTTTACTGTGATTTCACCTATAAAAAATAGTTATTTATTATCACATATTCACGTAAAGAAACAATTTGAAAATATAAGTGACGTACGAGTTTCGCAATTTGTTATAGGTAGTAAATATTAGATTTTATCTGCCTAAGAAAAATGTTTTTTAAACAGTTACGTTGCTTCTGTGTTGTCCATTTGCAAAAATAACATTTTGATATTTTAATTTACGATATTGATTGATAATAGCATCTTTTTTGTCATGTCTCTGACAATCTCTCGCCAATAAATATTTCCAAAGTAAAATTTGTCACTGTACCTTGACGTTTTGTTAATGTTGCGCTGCACTAGCGATGGTCCTATCAATTTAATTGGTGCATCGATTTTGGTGGAAATACATCTTTAGACTGCTAATTTTTACAATGTTTTATTGATAGTTTTTAATGAATATAATACATTGTACTAATTAAATTTAGAAAAGAAGAAATCAAAAATTAAAATACTATGTTAAAAGTACTTATATATTTTGTTAATTGTGTCAGGTTGTGGTTGGTAATAATATTATTTTAATAATAATAACTTCTTTCTGGCATTACTACATCCACGGATATCATAGTTTTCTGTGGTTGACATAGGACTTCTCGTACCTATTTCGTGTGGTGAGGATGTTTTAATAACAGCTGCTCTCGGATCCCTCCTATCAGGCGGTCATTGGTACACAGTGTGGTTTTAATGGTTCGATTCTGCGACACCGGCGTAACTAAATCGTGGTGTGTGCTAGACCGGGGTGGGGTCCTACAAAAAAATACAGAAAAGTTTCGTATTCTTGGGTATATATGCTACTAGTATACATACTATTATACTAGTCACTGTGATTTCAAACCACATTGACTGGTATTGTGTAGTATACTTATTGTGCTTACTATATTCGCTAGTCGCTACGGCGACAGTCAATTCGAGATGAGAATGCCTTAGCTGATAGCACATATGAAGCTGGAGGCGTAAACCAAACAGTCAATTCAGTTTTGCTTTCACTAAACCTTTTTTTTAATTCCAGACAATATCTAGACATAAATATAAATCGATTAGACTTACATCAACTGCACATGACAAATGTATATACGTATAATTACATGTAGATGCAGAGTATATATATATATATTATTGTTATTTTTGCAAACCTGTTTTCCGACATAGAAACTTACGTAATGTAAGATTCCGGATTCCAAAGATACTAATTTAAATATTTAAAAATCCGTAATCAATTCATTCACCTTTTTAATAGTAATTTTGCATGAGTACAACTGTATAAAAAAAGTTAGGCGTATATAATAATATAATATTAATAATCTCGCATAATTTACACACGGCTTCTGATGCCAAACTAGGCAGAACCTGTACTGTGGTAGCCAAACTGCTGATAAACATGTCTACTTATGTATTTCTAAGTACATACATTCGATATTGGAAATTTACACTACACTAACTATAAAAAGTCTACCCTACAGTAGAAGCATTTAAAGGGAAAAACATAATAACTTTTATAAAAATTGAGGTACTGATTTGAAGTTTGGGATCCTTAATACTTAATTTATTCATTAGAATTTTTCATATATACTTTTTCTTAATCATGTACAGTTTTTAATTAAACGCAATTTACACGAATATATACGTAATTCCTTATTCAAATTTTACATACTGTACACGAATAATAACAGTTAGCGTAGTGTAGTGCCACAGGTTACCACCTACTCCGGTACATTTAAAATATGTTAACATAATTAAAATATAATGTACCTATTGAAATGAAATGTTATGTCATTTTTTTGATAACTGATTGTCTTACATGACTCACTACACAATTTTACTTCATGGAAAGCACTTTGCATACAAAAGTATTTTTAAATTGTCCAGATCACGGCGTGACTATGGATCACAAACTTGGTCGGTACTGATGTTGCGATTCAGTGTGGCGCACGTTTCTGTTCCTATATGCGCAATCTATTAGGGGGTAAGCTGCGGTAGTTGGTAATCATAACTACAAACTACATAAAGTAGTTAAACATTTTGATTTACCTACTACTTGTGGTTGTATCAGGGCCGCACCGCCCCTGTATGCGAAGTGCGCCGCGCACACAGGCGCCAAGACAATGGGGGCGCCGCCGACGCCGCTATCCAAATTATTTTTGTTACACTTACACAACAACATATTTCTTTGTAGTGAAGTATCGAAAAGTAAGTAGGTATAATAGTGGTTTAATTTTACGTTTTGGGTTTTAGTTTACAATAATTACGAGCTCAGCGTTAATATTAAAAGCGCTGCCATGAGTTTGCTTGAATGAGTTTATGAATGCAACCCAAACGATTTTTAAGAACGAGAAACCCAAAACAATTGATTGAACAGTCATTCAACCGAAAGTGTGGGCAAAGTGCGCATAATTTTTTCATAATAAAGAGAAGTGCAATAGCAAAAATAGCGCTAAAATATAATAAAATAGTTTGTGTGTTATTGATTGTTTTAACGTGTTTCGACAATGAGTGATAGTAATCAAGATGAAAAAAAGAAATTATCTGGTTACCAGAATTTAATAAGGAAAAGAATACAAGAAGAAGAATGTGATAAAAATACCAGAAAAATAAGTAAATATTTTACGGCTCTACCTTCCAAAGAATCATTAGAGATAAAAACCATTGACTTTATCGTTGAAGGTGTTGTTAAATCTGATTCAAAAAACGCTTCATGTAGTGGTATGTACTTTATGTAATTTCCAAACAAATAAATATAACTTTAGTCTGTTTGTGATGTCAAGATTAAAAAAGCACTTTTCTTTTCTTCTTAATCATCGAAACGCCTCACCGATTTTGATGTGGCGGATAGATGCCGTGACTGTTTTATTTTATACAACTAATCGCTGTCGCAAATCATGGGTTCCATTCCCACAAGGTGCTAAAAAAAACTTTGTATTTATGTGTATGTGATATGTATTTATTTGCAGAAACAAGTATATTAATAGTATTTCAAATTCAAATTTAAAATGCTATAAATCACATTTGCACATCAGTTGTCTAGTACCCATAATTACAAGCCCTGCTTAGTTCGGAACTAAACGGCTGGGTTTAATTGTCGAGAAATATTCATTTATTTAATTTATATTTATAATACATAATTATTCATAGATAGACAAATGAGTTTATTCAGACAAGTAGATTAGTGTTAGAGTAGTATGTTTTTGTGTGTCTGCCTTTAAGATGATGCCGCCGAAGTTACGTCCGTGCCTCTGCCTGATACTATTGATACACCATTGTCGCCGCCAAGACAATAGGCTAGATGGCACCTTAGTCAAATTAGTTACTTTTAATCATCTGTCAAAACGACAATTTTGTAAGACAAATGTACCAAATACTAAATTGTGACATCACTGTTTTAGACTACTCAACTGAACAATATATTTCACTGCATATTTGATTGAAATTCGTAATAATAATAAAAAGCTATGTTAATTGTATTTGCCGGGATGTTTCGCTATATTAATTTTAATGAAGTGGACATTGATATTTATTTACGATGCAGTCATCTACCCAATTATCATCACTAATACCAACTTTTTCCAAAGATGACCCTAGACTCTGGCCAGAAGTTTTATATGCTACTTTGATCCAGTATCTAACAGAAAATTCGATTAAACAAATTAAACAGTATAATTTACCGCTTGATTCTTCGGGGCGAAACTTTTCCGAGTATTATTATGATCACAGAAAAGTATCACAGAGAGTGGCTGTTGTATTCAGTGACCAAAAATGCCGTTTATTGCTTCTGTTACAAGCTGTTTGAATCAAAACATACAAATAAATTTTGCGAGGGAGTTAGTGATTGGCAACATTTAGCTATGTATTGCAGCAGACATGAGAAAAGTTCTGCTCATTTCAATAATAATAAAAAATGGACACATTTGTGTCAGGCTCTTCAAAATAAAAACACTAGTGATAGTGTATAACAAAAACTTTTAAAGGTTGAAAAGCAGCGCTGGTATGATGTTATCAAAAGAATAATACATGTGGTCCAGTTTCTAAGTACACAAAATATGGCTTTTCGTGGCCAAAGTAACAAATTATACAATCGTAGCAATGGTAATTTTTTAAAATGCTTTGAACTATTGGGAAAATTCAATCTTCCAATGACTGAACATATAAGACGCGTAGCGAATGAATCGAATTTAAAAAATATACTGTCTTATCTTGGAGATAAGATCCACAATGAAATCATTTACATACTCGGTAACCAAATTCAACAATTTATTTTGAATTTCTGCAAAATGAATAAATATTTTTCCACAATACTGGATTGTACTCCTGACGTTTCACACGTAAAGCAAATTAGTATTAAGTATAATAAGATTTGTCAATTTTAACACTGAAACCAGAAAATTGTAGATAAGGGAGTATTTCCTAGCCTTCTGTCCAATTATCGATACAACTGGCGCTGGATTAACGTCATTCATAATAGAAAAAGTAGGCAAAATTAATTTGAACATAAAAAACTTAAGGGGACAGGGCTATGATAATGGATCAAATATGCGTGGTAAAAATAATGGTCTTCAAAAAAGAGTGCTGGATCAAAATCCCCACGCTTTCTATGTACCGTGCCATTTTTTCTTTTCTATATTAAAACTAATAAAAAATTACCTGCGCCCAACAATGAACCAGGAAAGATTAACAAATTTCCCCACAATATCCATAGAGAAGCCCATATTAGAACATTATGGACATACACGAAACTATTAAAGATTTTGCAAACAAAAAAGCTAGAAGAGTGGAAATAATATAATTTAAATGTCTTTTATATTCTTACACATTTTAGACTCTTGTTGATTTTTTAAAAAGCATACGTAATAGTTAAATTAGTATTATAGGAAAAAAGACAGTTATTTTGTTATTAATATATAATTAGACGATTAGATGGAACATCATAAATAAAATATGTAAAAATTCAATTCGCGTTTTATTTGTCGTGATAATTGGCAAGTGAAAACGAACTGATTTTACCTGTTTAGGTAAATATATAAAACTAGAGAACATTTATTTCGGTCAAAATTAACAAACAAGAAATAAAAATAAATTGAAACCTTAAGATTCAGGAAAAAAAAGGCGCTTCATAGGTTTCGCACACAGGCGCGGCCCTAGTTGTATTCATGATTACTACATTACTTTTACTAACAACATATTTAAAATAATGTTGAGTATTTAAAAATGTAGTTTTTCATGTACCAAGTTGTCGTTTGCTAGGTAGGTATTTATAGCGTACTAATTTGAAAAAAGGCTTAGTCCAGATGTCAAAAGTAGATTTGATAGTTTTCTGTTATTTAGCAGATGTAGAACGAGAACTAAATAATCTTCATAGATATTCAGAAGTGAAAAGAGTATTTATTAAATGTAATACCCCTTTATCTTCTTTGGCTTAAGTAAAAAAAATGTTTTAATACATAATTGTGATAAAGCATACCATAACCCACAAGATTCTGTTTTTTAGCACTCAAATAATGATTAATCATAACTACTAGATTGCAGCAATCAAAGTAACCACTACTTCAGGTAGTATAATTACTGTAGTTAAGTTACATGCAATCATAACTACATGTAGTTAAGTTACATGTTATCATAACATGTAGTTAACTATTTTAAGTCGTAGTTAGTAACCTGATTAGAAAATGGTAGTTAACTACCCCTACACTAATTTTGCATTTTTTTTGGTAACTCTTTTTTAAGTTAGTGTTGCCATGTTAACAAGTGTTCAAGGTTTGTGGTAACGTACACTGTTATATTTTCAATAATACAGTAACACTCGGTATTCTTAATCTGTCACTGCGCGGACAATAAATATAAAAAAATAACGAATTAAGAACTTTATTTTTTAGAAGGTATAAACGATTAAAGTCACAATGGCGGTTAGGAGAGCAGTGTCTCAGATATCTCAATGCTCTGGATATGTATTTCTTCAGTGAGAAATGATTGACCACTAATTGCGTAACAATTGATTCCTATGGCAGTTATAGGTGGGGAATGATTGAACGAGTCACCCGAATGCAAGTGACTACCGTTGAACAGTCATATAATCATAATAAGTATCACTGTTAATGAAACATTTTACAAAAGCCTAAAATTATTGTTTTGTTTGTACATAGTACACAAATAAATTTTGTCAAAATTAAAATTAAAAAAATGCGGCAAGTTTCATATAACCCGTCCGCAGTGCTCTCAGTGCAAAGGTGCCCCTGATACTTGCAACTTAGCAACAGGAAGGAGCTGTTTGTTTTGTTGTCTTGTTTTGTTTATTTTTTTTTTTTATACCACGACGGTGGCAAACAAGCATACGGCCCGCCTGATGGTAAGCGGTTACCGCAGCCTATAAACGCCTGCGGCACCAGGGGCATCACGTGCGCGTTGCCGACCCTTTAAAAACCTAAAATATTTAAAAAAAAATAGGCCGAGTAATATAACCGTCATCATTCTGATAGTTATAAAAACAATAGAGGGACGAACAAAAGTGATATTTATTACTTACTCATCTTGTTAAGAGTATTTTCCGAAACGTTGAATTAAAAAATCATTCAAAATATTCTTAGAATAGTCTCTACTACAAAAGAAATACTAAAACTAGTCTCCAATGATATTCGGATTGGCTCAAAAGACAAGGTCACTTTATGAATGAATGTTATAATATAATAATGAAGCTTATAATATTGATTATATTCGAAATAGGTTATGACGTCATGAAAGGAGATCCGCCAAAACAGTGATATATTGATTTATACTGCCTCGGTGTCGCAGCGGTAGTGAATGCGACTGCTGTGCTTGAGGTCTCGGGTTCGATACCCGGGTCGGACCAAATGTTTGTATCACCTGCAAATATTTGTTTCGAAGTTTGGGTGTTTTCTATGTATAATATGTATGTATTTACAAAAAAAAAAGTATTTAAGTATTCTATCAGTCAGTCTAGTTTACATAGCACAAGCTCTGCTTAGTTTGAAACTAGATGACGTTGTGTGTCAAATGTCCGAAATATTTATAAAAAATTTATTATTATTATTGAGTTGTATTTTGCTTACCTTATGACATTTATGAGCTACTGTGGTTTACGATTTAAAGCCAAGAGTAGATGTAGGACGGGGGTCACGGAGGGTGAGACTGTCTTCTGGGTTGGGTCTAGATCGTACAATTTGTAGTAGGTAATGAAACTACCTCGGTGGCGTAGTGGTAGCGTATGTGATTGCTGTACTTGAGGTCTCGGGTTTGATGCCCGATTATAGTATGTATGTATTTACAAAAAAAAAGTATGTAAGTATTCTATCAGTCAATCTAGTTATCATAGTACAAGCTTTGAAAATTTTCTGATCTTAGAGATTAGAATATTCTAATCTCTGTAATCGATTTTAGCGGGACTTTCACTGGCAGAAATCTGATATTGTAAGAAGTAATCCGGGCTATTTTATTTATAGCAAAAAAAAATAGAATTACGCGAAAACAAAATTAAAACCCATGAAATAGTAAACAATTCAAACAAACAATAATTCAAAAGCAACAAAAACCACTCATAAATATCACGGAGTGCAGATAGTGTATATACAAAATGATACAATTCATTTCTCAACTCACCGTTTCCACCTACATATCTTACTCCGTACCTCCGCTATCTATCCTCTAATCACGACAGAAACCTTCGCTCAGAAAATAATCTGCTCCTCTTATGTCCCTCTCATAACTCTGATTTCGTGAACTCTTCGTTCTTTGTTCAGGCAGTACTACTCTGGAATGCGCTCCCGCTCGAAGTCAGGATGTCCACAAATCGTTTTACATTCAAAAAGAATGTACATAGTCTCCTTCTTAACGAGATTGAAGAATCGTCTCATCGTTAGTTGGCTCAGTTTACAGTCAAGTTGTCATAGTGTACGAATATAATTTGAATGTATGTGTATGTATATGTATATATGTGTGTAATTATGTGTGTATTTATGACGTATGTATTGTATGTGTTCATGTATGTATATGCACTCATGTATTGTATATTTTAATTGTCAATATAACCTCTGTGCACCTCCCTTACAATATTTCTAAACCACCCTAAGGTTGACTGGAAGAGAATGCCTTGGGCATTAAGTCCGCCGATGTACAAAGTGCATAAAGTGTAAATAAATAAATAAATACAATGATATATTAGGCAATAGAGCCACGCTGATTTCAGCTCGAGCGGGCCGGCTAGACCGGGGCAGTACTACCCTCCCACAGAAGACCAACCTAAAGTGCCAGCATTCGTTCTGTCGTGTTTTGTTGGTGAATGCGAGACTGGAGGCCCATTGATGCAGGGGTGACAGTTATGGTGGTAACTGTGTAATTCTTACACTGCGACGATGACTGTCATGTCTTTAAAGTCCCCAAGCGGGGTGTGAAAAAGCATCTCACTAAGCCACCATGGTCTGGGTCACCACAGTTCATGGTTTGCATTTGCAATGAGTATGATGACCACAACTTTTGAATTCTGTTCATGCTTTCCATCAGGCAGAGTAGAGTTATTTTGGCAGGCTATTAAAATAATATATATGTATACTGTGGTTCGTTTCATATTTTTTGTTTTTCATATTTTATTTTTTTGTTCATATTTTGTTAGCAAGTTCTGAAACACAAATAAAAAATAAACCAGTAAAGTGACAGATGTTCCTACACTGTAAATTCCATAAGGTTAAATGTTTAAATATACGCTTTGGTTTTACCAACAATTTAAATTGTATTGGTTAGTCATGCGGGTTGAGGAAAACCCCATTTCTCACTCGTGCAGCTAACAATTAATAATCTGTGATTCCCCTAAAGCGTTAAAATCAGATAAAAATGGTGGTACTAGTTTTTATCTACCTTGTGGTAATTGAATTTCAACACAATTTTATTTACGAATGTTGTAAAGTTGTTGTCAATGTAATGTTTTGTGTGCATTAATAAGTGTTTCTGACTGCCTCGGTGGTGCAGTGGTAGCGTATGCGACTGCTGAGTTTGCAATCTCAGGTTCGATTCCTGGGTCAGACCAAATGTTTGTAGAATCTGCAAATATTTGTTTCGAAGTTTGGGTATTTTCTATGTATAATATATACGTATTTACAAACAAAAAGTAGGATACTTACACTTATATTTCATAGTATTTTAAGAAAGGCAAAATTAAGCGTTAAAACAAAACTGGGTAAAAATCTTCGGGCAGTTATTCTCATTATTCTCTTCGGAAAATCATTTTCATTAAATGTGTACTGAACCCTCGAAGTGCGAGACAGACTACCATTTATACGGTTTTTGAAACTGAAAATCATTTGAATATATCAGGAACAGAACGGCCTTTAAATGTGGATTAGTAATACGTCCTTGAATTTCTATAACTATTGCTAAAATATCCAGAATATCCAAGTATTTCTAAACATCTACAAAAATACATTACAAAGCAATATTAAGCGATCACATTTTGCTATTACTTAATAATCCTCCATAGTCCTTCTATTGACGTCAACAGGGTCCTTTAGAAAGTAGCTGGAAAGTTTAATAGTATATTAAAAAGAAAAGCAAATAAGAAACGAATACATTATAACAATGTCCTTACACATCTGACACACGGCTGTTTGATTCCAAACTAGGCCAGCCTATACTATAATCACTAAACTGCTTATAATTATATTTATATATTTCTAAATATGTGAATATTACAGATAAAGTACACCTAGACACAGAAGGTCCTACGCTCATTGAGATTATTTGGGTATAGAAAATCATAGGATTTCTACCTATTGAAAACCTCCCCGATTCGCCATCCGCGGCAAGTATTACTATCTTACCAAAGACGGGTTACCCGTTGCAACTCTTCGCCGCCCCTTGAAGTGATTATATTTTCGTCTGTTACTTAAAACTTAATGTATTTTTGTAACCTAATAATCGTGTAACATAAGCTAACGGAACTTTAATTTGGAAAAAAATGGTATTTCCAAAACTTTCGCTTTGAATGTAAATTTTTATAAATTTGAAATTTCCGATTGGACGTAAATTCCACGACACATTCTACAGTAAATTCATACGCACACCAAAACCTAATTACGTTAAGTTAATATAACTATTTTCATTAAAATAAATTATTTTATCTGTTTTTTATGTATTATTTTTCTCTCTTTGTATTGTTTGGAAAATACTCCTGCGATGATACAAATTGTTATTGTTACAAAATCGTTTATCTACACTTAGTTGACAATAAAGATTTCTTTGATAATATAGTTAGGTGTCCATGACAGCAGTGTGTACATATTATTATTATAAAATATGCCTTCGAGCAAATCATTGTTAAGTAGCAGTGTACGTTTTTGTTGTGATCATGATGATTTTATTAAAACTAGTTAGATACTTGGAATTTTGAACGACCTTGCTACGTCATTTTCCTTTCATTTACATATTTTGTTTATGTTTTATTTTATATGACAAGCAGGTGTATTGTGTGTGTGTTTTACTTTTATAAGACGTGATAATCTTTAGACTTACTATCACCAGACTTATTCTCCTTTTGAAATTGGTTATTTAATAAAACACGAGAATTGTTTGTGACCTCTTGAAAATTTGAATTCCTAAAAACTATAAAAGTCAATTCCTGGTTTACGAAATCCACTTTTCTTAAAATTTACGTTATCATATTTTAATACTTAAATTAGTAATTAATACTGCAGGTTCAATAACTTATCTGAAAAAAGAAACCCTACCAATGCGTCTGCTTTCTCTTTTTATTTATGCACTTACCAGTTTAATGCGAACAACCTTTCTGAGCGGCGCACTGTCGCAAGGCAATATTAATGAACTTCAGAACATGACAGCGGGCTGCAATCATTCTTGTTTTGTATTGCTCATCTGTTTCGTAGTATAAGGCAGTATACAATTCGTTACCATAGACGGATGTCGTCTCGGGGTAATTTTTACACAAAATGCGAAGTGTTCAGACTTAAAAATTAAAATGGAAAACGTTAAAATTTTGTGTTCTTTTGTTTTAGTGTTAGTTTTAAAGTTTACTTTAGTGTGTAGCCAGTATGTTCAATCTCCGTGTCCCGGTGTATTTGACTATGAAAGGGATGACACCACTATTTATGGAAGAATTATTGTGAGACCTGGATCACCTGTTACACAGTTAGTTGTACAAGTTAATTTTACAGTAACGGTGCAAATATATACCGTAAGTATCTTTCCCTTCCCTTTTATCATTGGTATAACGTATTATTTTTTTTTTCTATATCTGGCAGGATTAGTTACGTTTCTTTATTTTTGTAACGAGGCGATAACGTTTACAATTATGTTTCAAACTTTTTCAATTTAATATTCATCTGTGAGCAGATCTGTAATCTGCGTGAAAAATATAGATTATTTTTTTATTTGACAGCTAAATTATTAAATTAAAATATCGCATGACAGTTCATTTAAACGTCAGTTACTTGTGTCAGGCCTCTGTCTTCAGAACATTAACAATTTGAGATACTAAATGACCTTTCTGCATTTCTTTACTAATATACCCAGAAACATTTTTTCTTGTTTTTAAACGAAAGACGTCCACTGTTGGACATAAATCACTCGTAAGTCTTGTCACAACAATTGACCCCGCGCTACACTTGCCTGTATCCTAGTTTACGCCGTGTGCCTTCCATTACCAAGATCTCTGTCAAGTCCTGGTTATGAAAGGTATAAACGTACACAGTGTACACACTGCTTTAGAATATCAACATTTCTGCTTCTTTAAACAATCTTCCTTTGCAAATATTTCGCAGATATCTCAACTTTCATATAATTTCTATTGTCATAGTGTAAAAAAATATAAAATTAACTTCATTTATGTTAAGTTACCTTCATTATCTCTTCGAAAACTTATACTCTATTGTATGTTATTGTATGCAACTATTTATTAAGACATTTTCCTTATTTACATAACGTGTCGGTGTTTTTATTTGTTGTCTAATGATCGCACAATATTAAATATACAAGAATTGTACGCATATTGTATAAAATCAGCGGTAGGTTCTAGAAAAACTGTATCATAACGTAGTCATTTTAAAGATTTAACCTAACTTCTTATTGTTTTTTTATGTACAACTTAGTTTTGGACAGGTTTATAACTAGCCTCTTTTTACGTAAGACTATGTATGTTTATAATACGAAGGTTAGGGTTTATTATGTGTGGCAATTATTTACTGTGTATCGTACATCTGTATGAAAGCTAGAGTCATCTGGCGCCATTTTGAATGTTTTGTTTTATTTAATCGACCAGTATAATTTGAATCGTCATAACAACACGTGTATTAAGACTCCTGCAGATTTTGTAGCACATACTATTTAAAACATATTATACTTTGTTACACTTCTTCTATATGTAAACATTCCAGAAAATATATGCTAGATAAATAAACAAATTTTACATAGTTTTTATAGTTTAGCATTTAATATCTAGAGTGAAAGGGTAGTACGATATAAATTTACATTTACAATATAACCTCGTAGCACCCATGACAGAGGGAAAGTCAATGAATGAAATCCGATAGAAAAACACGTGCAAAAAATATAAAACAGGTTCATGTTTTGACGGCCCTGTCGGTCTAGTGGTTAGTGGCCCTGACTGCTAAACCCGTGGTCGTAGGTTCGACTCCCACCCAGGACAAATATTTGTGTGATGAGCACGATTGTTTGTTCTGAGTCTGTGTGTAATTTATCTATAGTATTTATATATTATGGAATATTTAAGTACATTGGTCAATAATTTGGTTACCATTGCAGAGGCTTTACTTAATTTAGAATCAGATAGTTTGTGAGATTATTATTTGTTATACAAATTGGATTGAACATAAGATAAGATGATTTTGAATTACCCTATAAAACCTCATTCTGCATCTTCTTAGTGCATCTAGTAAATGTGCCTTGAATAAGTAATAACTAATTATATGTGTTCAAATGTAATTGTTGAGTAGAACTATTGTATGCTGTATTCTGAGTAAATTTAAGATAATTTTTTCACTTTGGGAATAAACTTCATGTAAGAAGTCTCATACTTTGTTAATTTATTGTTTTTAATTAAGGGTTTAAGTCCAATTTGTTGAAATATGATTGAAAATCGCGGTTTACAAGGCAGAAATAATAACGATTCCTCTTTGAGAACGGAGTATTAGTTGGCGATGGTTATCATTATCATTATAATAATTAATGATGTCATATTATTACGCGATATATACGTGTATATCATTCCATAAATATATTTTTTGTACGTTTATAAGTAAATATTACATATTCAATCTGATAATTTAAATGTATACTAAGTTTGTACATAGTAAAGAAAGTTTTCATTTTTAAACATGTGTTAGACATGTGGTGATATCCACATACAGCGACATCTACCGAAGACACACCGAACTACGGAGTTAACACTAATCCTGTATTGCGATATAAAAATTCTCATACTGATTACCATATATACAACTTTCCAACTTTAATTGTTGGGTCGCAGTCCCGCCATGCATGTTTATCTCGCCTGGTCGGAGGATCCTCACTTTATGTTGGGGGGCCATGACGCCTGTTCATGTTCTGTCAACAAATAGAACACAACAACGGTACCGTAAAGCTTACGAAGCACATACCGAATATATGGTACTTTCTACTAGATAACTACAGTTTCACAAGCTTCGGTTAGGTATGTCAGATAACCACATATAGACCAGCAACCTTTAGCTGTTAAATATGTTATATGTCAGATAACTAACTAAAACTTTATCACTACTAACTTTTGCCAACCGTTCTGCCCGCACATACGTCGATTATTGCAGTACAGCAGGACCTCTTTAATCCGAACCACGTCTAATCCGAACCCCTCTATAATCCAAACGGCCCATACCCGCTCGCTTCTCTCGCCAGTTGCTCATTAAAAACCTCCCGACAAATTAAAATAAAGGATTTCTTTAAAAAGTTTAATAAATGTTACTGTTTAAATGTTTTTGAATAAGTATATACTAATTAATGTTTTGCAATATTATTTGTTTTATTTTACCAAAGTATGTACCATATGCATATACCTATCTATAGTTCCTAACATACTATAATCCGAACGCTCCACGAATCCGAACGGAGGGTACATTTTTGACGTTCGGATTAAAGGGATCCTGCTGTATTTCTAAGTAATCTAATGTATAAGCAATATTACTGTAAAGTTGCCTCAATATCCGTATAATAACTTTTATGTGAAACAGTAACAAACATACATACATCCTCATTAACTAATATTTATAATATTAAAAATTAATAATAGTAGGTTACACATGTTAAGATACATTATATAATTCGATTTTTAATCTATGTTTCAAAATTAAGATAATACAGATTTTCTCATCTACCAATTAATACAATTTATTCTTAATCATCTATTGCCCACGGCTTAGCGGCATTTCGTGTCTCTTACTTCGAAAAGGACGAACTTTCATACAACCGTACTCCGTTGATTTACCTCCTTAGAAGTGAAACTACCAAAAATTCTTTCTTAGTGAGAGCTCACAACATAAAAAACTCAGCGGTTAAGATTCTACGTTGACAAATTAGTCGGTCTGGGCAAGTAATTTTATATTAATTTAAATATGTGTATAGATTTTGTGATTCCATGTGGATGTATAAAAACAGTCACATTTTACGCAGTTGCGTACTTCGTTATGCAAAGTTACACTTTATCCTAGTCACGTATTAATTGTAAGGTCTACCTTTTAATACCATTAGACATACTCGTATATATTTACTCTGTACTACAATGAACGACGAGGTATTCGCAATCGTAATATTCGTACATAGTATTCTTGATTTTGACATATTTTCAAATTTAGAATACAATGTAATTCGACAAACGTTTTGCAGGGCAGTGTCGGCCTATCGAGTTTGTCAGATTATAGAGTACTGCCTAGGGCCCCCTATAGCCCGGATTTTTTTACAAAAGAGTACCTTGTAATCCGACAAATTACAGATAAATGATAAAATTCTATATGTTGTCTTCTGAACTTGTGACGACATTACTAGGTATGTATGAGTAATGCACAATGAATAAACGCTGAGCTGCACCGCTATCACACGTAGTCAAATTCAAACTAAGCAATCGGAATTGAAACAATACCTACTCGTCGACCACAAGTTGTAATCTGTACAATCATGCATGATCTACATTAGCGAAAATTGTTTGATTGATGTCAATTGGGCCGGATTACCGAGGGTCCACTGTATTAGGAACCAGTTTTCGTTTACGACGTCGTTTACGACTTTGGCATATAGTAACACTACTTAGCAGATAAAAGTTACTGAAATATCTATGGTTATCTGAAATATCCATCCGAGGCTTGTGCAAATGAAATCTATGGTTATCTGGCTGAGGTCTATCAGTATGTTATGAAACGGGGTCTAAAAACAAACATACATAGCTAAGCAATAAAAAATATGGAGACAGATTCGATGGATTTGATAAATTAAGACTAAAGATTGTAACTGTGGAAGCGGGATGTTTGCGCGTATGTATGAGTCTTATCAACTGCAATGATGGTCTGGATGGTAGTCAGGGAATCGGTGTATTGCAATTCTTTCGTAACATTACATCGAGTGAGGTTACCGGGCGCTTGAAAATCTTCTATCTATGGTAGGGGCAGGGTATCTTCAAAAGCAGCACGAATTTGTAACCTTTCAGTTACCGGTGTAAATGACTGGTGTACTAACAATCAAGAAATGATAATCGTACTAGTTGAAAAGAGCGGTCATTTCAAAAAGTAATACAAAAACAAGTCATATGCCGACGGCACTTGTTTTTTTGATTAGGTCGTCTTGTCCGGTTCAGAAAATAAAAAAAACAATATCATATCGATTTGTATCTATTTATGAGGAGAAGTCTAACAGCCACTTCGTAAATAGTACTCTGAAAATCTTCTAAGATTTTATTAACTTGAGTCTCCGATTAACACTTTAAAATGATTATATTCGTTTGCCTGTAAGTTACTTTGAGAAAACACCTGTCGTACAGTACGTATGTACTTCAGCAAAGCAATGACAATAGCCGGTTCTTTTTGGTAAATGTACTTATTTGTTTAAATAAGGAAAACAGCTGTAGAGGGTAGAGGGTTGTCATTAGTAATTAAATTAGCTAGGAATGTTTTTTAATATTTTTGTTATTAGCCTATGCGTCTTCGTCAAAACTAAATAAATAAATAAAGTAATAAACGAATTATGAACCTTAACTTCCTGCTTTGACAATCTGTTTTATTTTGGAAAGTTCAGTTTTAAGAGATCGTTGACAAGGAACGAGGAATACTTGTTGTTTATAAAGGATGTACTTGATATTTTGAGTGCTTTCTGACTTAAAATAATATTGTACGATAAGTAAAGTAAATACTTGAATAAAGGAAAAAAAATATAACTTTTATCCAAACGAAACAGCTTATCAACTTTAGTTTTTAAATTAAATTATTTCACACGTATAAGTTATTGTTTCATTAATGTACGAGTGTTTTTTTCAATGAAATAATATTACTGTTCTACTTATACAGCACTATTGTTTTTTTTTATACAGTAGGAGGCAAATATTAATTCGCTAACAGAGTTCACCTAATAATAAGTCTGACCGTCTAAAGATACCTACGAGTACAATTACAGACATACAAGTGCATTGCAATCAAAATGTTATTAAAATTAATCAAACGGTGAAGTGAAATGTAAGAGTTGCTTCATACTGGTTTTATTTATTGATTTATCTTCCTTGTACACACATTGAAAATAACAAAAAAAGAGTTCTAAAACATATATTATAAATGTTATCGCTCACGGCGATCTTATATAGTAGTTTTGTAGGTACTCTATGGTGCACAAGTTTAAGATCTACGTTTTATTAAAAAAAGAAATTTAAGAAAGAAAAAAATAATTATAAAACTAATTTTTTACTTCTTTTGTGTTAGGTCGCGTTATTTCTCTGGAGCTGATCCATGTGTGCCGAAGTATAATTCTCACAAGGAAAAAATAATTTATAAAATTTTTAAACGCATCAATCATGTCTACCATGTATATTAAATAAAAATTTGTGTATTATTAAAACACAAATTGGTAAGGAAAATAAAGTGCTATTATTATAAAGTGATCATATTAAATGTTAAGAAATAAAGGTACCGACATAAGATCGTAATCGTAATAATTATTGGTTGTGTGGTAACAGACTGGCTTCTGTCGAAAGACGGATGGTTTTTTGAACCAGTCATATACTCTAACGAAAAGAAGCTAGCCAAATACTCTCATCTCCCTTGTTTTGTTTTTAAAAAGTCTCCTAAAGTAACTCTATTCTGGTGGTTATGGTCGTGGTCACCCTAGTTACAACATACCTGTGTAAGGCTCACACAATTTCCACGATAACTGTCACTCTTATGTCAATGGGCCTCCGGTCTCGTACTCACCAGCGAAAGACAATAGTACAGATGCCGTCGATTTAGGTTGTTCTTTTATGAGAAGGTAGTACTGCTCCAGTCGAGCCGGCCCCAGAGTTCGTGCTGAAATTAATGTGCCTCTACTTCCTACTATTCCTGAGGTATTGGGTAGTCAAAAGGTAGCAAAGCACTTGTATTTCTTGAATTGTATGTTAAAACTGACAAGTTAGAAAAGGAGATTTACGTAGATCTCAGAAATGTTTTTTCATTCTGGTTATTACGTTAATAAAACGCAGTTAGAATTTGGTGAATAACAATGAAATAATTTCTTGACACGTGTTTTCTGTGATTCTGTGGACTCTTTAAGGTATAATGTACAAAAGAATGCAAATGTATGTATAAATTATTTACTATGTACATAGTATATAGTTACATTCATACATGTATATGTAACATATGAAATGCATTGGTAATGTTTTAATTAAATGCAGATGATCTTTCTTTTGCGTTCTTTTTTCCTAACTCATCTGACATATTCCTGAATAAAGTTTTCTAGCAACGCATATTTTTTATTGTAATTCAAAATACGTATGTTGTGTGTGGCAACAATAAAATAAAATTGTAAAAGTAGGTTTTACCAAATGCTAACTACGACAAAATTTGAAACCCTGTGAACCTCTTGTCTTTAAATTAATTATTAAAAAAAACTTCAAATTATATTTTGAACAAAAAATTTTTAGTTCTTTAATTTTCCTTATAGATCTTTTTGGTTTGAGTTAATAGCATTGTAATAAACAAAAAAGTACAACGTAACTTTAAAAGAGGTTTTTTCATTAAATTCAGACGGAGAGGATTATGGGTTTAATCAAATAACATGTTATCGTTACGAATTTAAGGAAGGAAGAGGTATTTTATTGAATTTATTAAAAATATAGATAAAAAATTTAAAACTTTCAAATTATAGTTTATAGAAAATATTGTTGACAAGGATACTATATCACAAATCACATGTGAGGAATTCCACCCTCGCTCTTTTGATTCTTTCATCAGATCTTCAAAATATTAAAACGAAAAAGAAAAAATAAAGAAAGTGAAGTCTAATTATAAGATCGACTACTTGATCAATTAGCACCATTAAACCTCGAATATACAATAAAACACACACATTCACATACACATTTACAAACACTGTGGTAGAAAATACAAAAGGAATGTCATAAAAGCTCCTTGCTAATAAAACTCTCAAACAAAGTGTTATAAACTTTTTCTTTTTCGCAACATTACACCTATTACATGTAGTAAATTCACTTGACTTGGTGTTGGGATTTTCCCGCGTCCATAAATGAGAACTTATAAAAAGTAACAGAAAACAAAAATTTAACAGGACATTTATCGTACGGGCTTGCAATGTCGCATTTTATAATCTTATAATATTATTTAATTACGTACATAATGAAAGTAAAGGAATGATTATATTTGGTATTTGAAGAGAGTATAATATTCGTTGTCAGTCAAATTATAACAATTTTTAATAAAAATAAAAAAAATACTATTGTCACGTCTTTGAGAGAGGAATAAATTGTAATTAATAATTACAATATTACTAGTACAGAGTAAAACAAAAACCTCGTGTTTATTTTTTCTATAAGACATTTCTCGTGCTAAGATTGTTCTCATATTACGTAGGAGTTTACAAATATACTTGAAACGGACACAGAGAACACCCAGATTTATTACAATCATTTGTGGCACACACGAAGTGTTGTCCCGTGTGAGATTTATGCTCACATAGAACTTACACACCACTATGCTTTCCATGCCTCAAGTCAGTTTTTTTCATTAAATTTTATTGTTATCATCTTGACCATAAGACTTCTACTGTTGTACATAGGCCGCCACTACTGTGTTACACACATTACCTGTACTGCTCTTATTCAACGGCTTGCTGCGACTTTCATCAGGTCATCGGACCATTTGTAGGTGGTGTACCTACTACTATTTTATTTCAATTTCAGTAAAAACACTAATCACTTGTCGGCGTGATGACTCTATTCAACGTCGCAAGAGACGACTAAGAGAGCAAATTATGTAGGATCTCATACAACCTCGAACATAGGTCCAACATTGAACTATTAACTGCTGATAGATCACTAAAAATGTGAAGTAACAGATCGTACTTTAAATACCGTTTAAGGTTACTATAAAATACCTTCAAATTCTTATTTAGTTGGGATTTCCTGTTAACTGTAAAATGTAACTCTGACATTATTCTTTGATAAATTATACATAAAAAGTTGACGGCGTAGTCGTGTAGAAAGCTTACCGAGTTTAGTATCAATTAAAAAGTAGGGTTGGTGATAAAGGTTCTGTATATTTAAATAATTATGTGGTGATTGTGAAGTCTAGTCTCTTAGATACGTCATATAAGAGTAAATAGAATTATAAGAAAATTGTTAATTTTTTTATTCGGGACTGTCAAAGTGTTGTTCTCTGCCTGATGGAAAGCATGAATAGAAACTAAGAGTGGTGGTCACCAAACTCATTGTGAATACACGCGATGCAGTATGGTGACCCATACTATGGTAGCCTGAATGGTTAAAATATACTTGCAATGTCACAAGTGAATAATATTCTTTGATATACCATAAGAGCAATGTTTAAGTTTTGTTTTATTATATTATTTAATCAAGTCGACCGTAAGCTCATTTAGAATTCGAAAGTTCGATTTCAGAGAACATTTTAGTCTCGTACTCTTTCGATGTTATTTCTTACATTATTTGTTACTAAAATATCCTTCTAATAGAAAGAAAGTTTAACGTGATAGTTGAAAATTCAATATCATTATTTTTTCCTTTCGAAGTTAAGAAAACCTTTGCGCGTTGATGTCTTTTAATTGAGCCGGTAAATGGTTTGGGTGGTTACGTATATTCTGTTTTATAGTAATGCGTTTGGATCGGCGCAGTATAATATTACATTTTTACATAATTTACAAACGACCTATTGACTAATAGTTTATCACGACTTCAATACTAATATACATGGTCTTATATTGGTATGGGTCAGCTTGAAAAAAGAGATTTTATTTATTTATATTTAAGATACAATTTTAATAATTCACGTTTGAATAGATAATCCTAAAACGTTCGTTTGGAAACTTTGTGTTTATTTCAGATTTAATTTGATTAAAAACCCACCAAAATAAACCATTTTAGGTCATAGTTTTTATAACAGGTTTTTTAAAGTATGATGTATGATATCATTTTGACGTCGAAATTATTTTTAGTTGGGTTAATTTATTTGGATTTGAATGGATTTCAGATTTGATTACTAAATGTAGGCTATCAAACCAACACATTTACTTGTCACCTCTTGAGGGTTACTCACTACATAAAACTGAGAATATTTTTAATCAAAATATCGACTGGGTAGTTTTCACAAAATGTAATTTATATGTATTTATATATGCACCTTTATTGCCTGCTTGTAATAGTTTAAATATTCAGTTAACCTGCAACACAGTAGTGAGCCATGTATCGGCGACCATTGCAAAATATTGTCACTTTTAAAAACCCTAATCACAATCTTGAAAAATTTATCATTTTACAAAAATACACTAACTGGTCATATAAATATAAATAGTGTTTTAGGGAAAACAGACTTTAATACACATAGTTATCGTAATATTTGTTCATTGCCGTTTATGAAGTTCATTCTTACCCGCTCATAGTCATCTGATACGTCAAAGCGGATCACACCTTACACTTACACACACCCATACACTTACAGATCTCCATGATATTTTATTGACTTTGTAATTATTTTTACCTAGAAAAAAACTGCACACATCGCTTTAATAACACAAATATGGAAGATCTCGGCCGCAATAAGAGTAAAATTAATTTTGACCTAATTTATAAGAGTAATGATGCAAATGTATCTTTGAGTTCATCAATAGCCTTTATAGTCCACTGCTTGAGATAAGCCTCTCCTTAGCAAGGAGGTTTTGGCCTACTATACTACGCTGGCCAGACGGGTTGGAATAAGGTTTGTTTCAAGTTTAGAGGCGGCGCGCCTGGCCACCACGGGTGTCTCTCTGGTGGTCGGGCGAATTGAGGCACTGGGTTTGCGGGTGGCCCTGGACAAGACGGAGGCCCTTTTGTTCCATGGGCCCCGTCGTGGTCCACCCTCCGGCGCCTCCATCGTGGTCAATTCGGTCCTCGTACCGGTTCAGGCCCAGATTAAGTATCTGGGCCTGATCCTCGACGGCAGGTGGCTCTTCGACGAGCACTTCCGACAGCTTTCTCCAAAGCTGGTCGGCGCTGCTTCTGCCCTTGGGCGACTTTTGCCCAATCTGGGTGGAGCTAGCGTGGCGACGAGACGGCTATACACGGGGGTTGTCCGGTCAATGGCGCTGTATGGTGCACCGGTGTGGGCGGCGGCTCTGACCGCCCAGAATAGGGCTCGCCTCTGGCGCCCTCAGAGGATATTGGCGGTTAGAGCCATACGCGGTTACCGCACCGTGTCGACGGAGGCGGCGTGCGCCTTGGCCGGAACTCCCCCGTGGGATTTGGAGGCGGAAGTGCTCGCCGAAGTTTATCGGCGGACAGCTGACTTCCGGGCGGGTAGCGGCATACGGCCCCCACCCGAAGAGATACGCGAGTGGCGAGAGGCCGCTCGTCGAGCCACGATGGCTCGTTGGTCGTCCCGGCTGGAGGCTCCACGTGCTGGCTTTGCCGCCGTGGAGGCTCTCCAGCCGGTCATCGCCGAGTGGGCGGGGCGGCAGCACGGGACCCTTTCCTTCCGACTGACGCAGGTCCTTTCCGGGCACGGTTGCTTCGGGAAGTATCTGCACTCGGTCGCCAGGAGGGAATTGAGTCCCGCCTGTCACCACTGCGACTGCAGTGAGGACTCGGCTCAACACACGCTAGCGGTTTGTTCCGCCTGGGCGGCGCAGCGTGGGGTCCTCACTGCAGTTATTGGAGGAGACCTCTCGCTACCGGCCGTCATACGCTCCATGACCGGTAGCGACAGTTGTTTTACCGCGGTCGCAACCTTCTGCGAAGACGTAATTTCGCGGAAGGAGGCGGCGGAGAAGGCCCGGGAGGACGATATCTACTCGGACCCAATTCGCCGCCGGCGAGCCGGGCGTCGGAGGCGCGCATACCAGCGCCTCATGCCGCCTTGAGTGTGGCCGCGGGTGGACGGGATGGGTTTTCCCCTCCATCCGCTACAACGGCCAGCCGCGAGGAGGCGACGTCCGCGTGTGCCGTACGTCGCCTAAAATAGAGAGTTTATCCGCAGATGGTGCCCGAGGTAGCGGGCAGGCGCTAGGAGGGATCTGGATGTCGTAATAGCAGCGGTTCCTGGATCCCTCCTATCTCAGGCGCAGAGTGGCACACCGTGTGGTTTTAGTCGGTCCGATTCCGACACACCACCCCGCCGTAAACCCCGGTGGGGTGACGGCCCGAGGGGGTTTCCACACGTTAAAAAAAAAAAAAAAAAAAGGTTTGTTTCAAGTTTTCCTTCTCGTTGTAATGATGTTGTAGAGGAACGAGTGTCATGTCCCTCCGACACAAAGGGAGGATTCTCCGACCAGGCGTGGTGATCATGCCTAGCGGGCCACGGCCCATCTTTAAGATCTTTAAGTTATTTAATTAATTAATATCTAATTACACTTGAACCAGGTAACACTGGACTTTCAGTATCCTTCAAAAGATACTAAAATTACTGTAAAACCCTTTTGAAAAAATTAAAAGTAGTATGCGAAAAAACAGAAAAACAAACAGCTGAAAATTATAAACCCAAACTAGTGAAAGTTATAAACCCATTTGGATTTTTATAAAAATTATTGATTTTCACTCAAAACAGCATGAGTTACCACTCGATCTAGTTATCGAGTCAACAAAAATAAGCTCTAACGAAGCAAAAAATGAATCAGCAACACTTTTGCTGATGTCGGCAGAAACTAAGTGGCAAAATCTTATACCTAAATAGCGCTCCCTCTAATCATAGTCCTACTATATTGTCAACGTCAACGTTAAACACTTTTGTTTTGCTAAATACCGATGTGACAGAAGAATTAAATCCTATTACAGAGTCAATTCATGTTTGCTCAATAAGATGGGATAATATTTGTAATGCCGTAATTGAATACTTTAAAGATCTACTTGTTCCTCCTTGACACACATTTTGCAATTGTGTTTGCAAACAGGCGTTTTCCCTCAATTTCTCAGAAAAGCAATAGTCACATCTATATTTAAGAATGGAGATAAATACATAATAACTAATTATTATAGACCTTTTTCAAATTTATCAGGTTTGTCTAAAATTTCAGGCAGTTAAATAAATAAAAGACTAACAAAATATCTTGAAGTTAACTATTTGCTGTTACATAATAATACGGTTTCTTCTAATCAAACAGTTCATCACTTAACAAATTATATAACTAATAATCGGGATCCTTATCCATGTTTTGTCTATTCAATTAATATCCAGTCCCTTGAATATGCTCCATTGTGATGTTTTTAGATGTAGGCAAAGCCTTCGATACTATGTCCTGTCTTGATCCTCTTGCACAAGCTAAAAGAACTTTGTATAAGGTTCGTAGGTTCAGTTATTTACATATTATTTTAGTTGCTGCTATTAATCAGTTAAAATGAGCCAGTATACGAGCTCTGAGGTAAAAATAGTTGTCATTTTTCCCCAAGGAAGCATGTTAGGACTGACTTTATTCCTCATTTCTATGTAGCCAAAATTACAAAATAGTGCTATGTTGTCATACGTGGATGATACAGTGTACTTACATATTATACTCAGAATAGCTTTTATGAGACAACATATTAGCTTCGTAATAATTTGCTGATCCTAAATGCGGAAAAAACAAACAATATATCATTTTAAATGTGGTATACAAATTATATGTTAACTGACCTGAATATTTATACATATGTTCGTCAGCTGACACCAAGATGTATCCACTTGCCCTGCTTTAAATAAAACTGATGATATGAAATATTTAGGTATCACGATTGACATTAATTTAAATTTCCGCAAACACATCGAGTTGTTATGAACTAGAGTACGTAAATTAACACGTTGAACGCCATGGCGGACGCCATGTGTCCGACAGCATACTGTCCCCTGGAGCCACACCATTAAATCGAAAATCGTCAAAAAATCGCCAAGCGGCCTTATTGTACTGCGAGGCCGCGCGGGTCACATGCCTTGATAAAAACAGTCGAAATACTGTCCGTTGGCTCCCTAGAGGCTTCTGAAGTGATCGAGGGCATGCGGACACATGGTGTCCGACGCGGCCTCTTGGACCCAACATGATGGCAGTCACATGGTGTCCGTCACGGCCCATTGAACTGAACATGGTTTTTAGTCTGGCGTTCAACGTGTTAATATACATTTTAAAAACTTACGCAATATTGCCGATTATTATGTATTAAAATAGATCTGTTTGGTTTTGTGTCAGTCGATACTAACATACTGCAATACTACTTGGAGTGGTAAGACTGATTACTTCCGCTTGAACGTGCTCAAAGTGCAATGTTAAAAGTTGCTAACTATCGACCCGTATACGTTTTCTACTCATTAACTTTATCTGAAATACAAAGTTTTAACAGTTCGACAGCTTTTTATACTACACATCATACTAAAATAACACGTCTGTCTACTATTTATTCCAAGGCTCTTATATAGGAGAATAATTGACATTGTATGCCTTAAACCACGAATAATGCATATCTATATAACAAGACAAATAAAGTATTTAAAGTATGTGGTATATCATGCATAAAATGTCAAAAATGATTATGAATACACAGAAAATATCTCAGCTATTTTAAAATGATATATTTTAACTACAAATACGTTCTTAACAATTATTAGTACACATTTTGGGTATATAAACCGGTTTAAAGTAAGTTATAATATCTGATATTAACATATTAAAGAACTTAAAGTTATTAATTTTAATGTCCCGTATTTAAAATCCCCGTTAAGCGACAGTCTGAAACATAGGTATTTCCACTGAGCTTGGTCAATTGCACTCTTGCACATTTTAGAATAGTTGTATATTAGTTTTATATAGCCTTAGTGATATGACTTATTTACAAATACAATAAAACATATGAATATAATAATAAGAAGATGTAAACCATAGACAATATGTACCTTAGGTTTCTTTGTTGCAATTTTTGAAGTGAAAACTTTTTAGCGGCGCTGTGCACTTTTGTTGGGTAAAAAATGTTAAACTCGCGTCAGGGCACGTGACCTGATCGAAAATTTCGTGTATGTAAAGTGTTCAACCACATAAATAATACATTTTAAAATTTTACCACATTATACCGATAATTAAAACAATTCGTGCAAAATTATTCCCTAACCATTCCGAAACATCAAAAATGCACAACTTAATATTCAAGTTTTCACTTCTGCCGGCGCTCCCAGAATGCAACTCGTCGTTTTTTTCTTTTTGTTTAAGACAAAACTGGCACGTTACGGATGCACAGGGACCAAACTATATTTTAAGACTGTAGCTATCTATAAAGTAGGTTACATCGATCTATGTCATTTACGCTGTATGGTTTTGACAAGTAGATATTATCAATCAGTGTCCAAAATATTAATTTTTGGCCGCTTCACCTTTTGAACTAATGAATAGTGCAAAATGTGAAAGTACATAAAATATTATATTGATTGATTTAGGAAAGAAGAGTGTGTAAAAACAAATATACATTTATGATAGATGGGCGTTTTGTGCCAGTGTTTTGTGGTTAGCAGGTGCTAACCGAGAGGTTGTGAGTTAGTTTGATGCCCAGCGACAACAAATTTTTGTATGATGAGCAAGTTTGTTTGTAGTGTCGGAGTATAATTTATTTAATATATATGTATATGTTAGGGCTTAAGGGTGCATAGGGTTCGTCCTTAGAGTCCCAAGTCAACTTCACTTGCAAGTTGTACCTGCTGATCGACGGACGAGGCCCAGGCAAACAAAACATCTCGATTGGCACCAATATGCTCACCACCAATAAGGGACCAAAGCACTGGCGAACGCTAGGCGTTTAATATGCCTCTATACCTATCCCACTGGGGAAACAGGCGTGACTTTATGTGTGTATAAATGTATATATTTAGAAATATATAGGAATGTTTATTAGCAGTTAGATCAGATGACGTGCGGAAGATTATAATTATTACCCATTTATAATATATACTTAAAAATATAACTTAAGGCACAGTATTATTTATCGAGAATATATTCAAATAGTTTTCCTGCTTTCTTAGAGGATGGTAGAGAAAAACTGGACGCTAAACCTGTTTCTTACAGGTTTACAAGACGGACGATGCCAATATTAAAAAAAAAACTGAATAGGGCTGCCAAGGCTTCTTAACTTATTATTTTAATTCTTTACTTGTATTCAGAAGGGAATTCTGTATACTTTTGGTATACCCTTGCGATTAATAAAATATTTTATAGAACAAAACATATTACCCTATATCAAACTGTCTGGCCAGCGTGGTTTAGTTGACTTAAAGGTACTACAAGAGGCCTATGTCCTGCAGTGGATTGTTAAAGGCTCTTGACAAATCATGTTCACTCAGATGCTTGGAATGGCAATAAAAAACCAAGTATCTAGTTACTATGATGCCTGGTTTTTTGGATCTAATACGTATTTAAATAAACTCATCGCATTAACTTTAAAGAACCAAAATTTTTAATAGTATGTATGTTTGCTACTTAATAACACTCAAACTGCTAGACAAATTTTAATAAAATTCGGTGTAGAATTAGCTGATACCCAGGATTAACATAGGTTACTTTTTATAGTGTCATGGTAGTCTGTATTATAGTTGTCCATCTGTTTGTGAAGTAAATAATAGTAGATGACAACATTCTTATCCGCTAGTTAGCCTGCCTTAATCGGCATTAATACCGAAAACAGAATTAACTCCGATATTATTTGTTTTGAAATTTTGATTATGATTGCTTATGCCTATATATTTCTTTAATTGGAATGTGTTTCACGTGATTTTTATAAAAAAGGTTGGTATCACGTGTTATGTTCGCGAAACTAAACACGAGTTCAAATTTAATTAAAACGACCAATTACGCCATTTTTATTTATTGTGTAAAGGCCATGTTTATGACATGTGACGAATAAGCTGTAAGCGATTTGACATGTATATTTTAAATTTGGAATTGTTACGACATTATTTTTTCTAACCGCTTTGCCATGTGGTTACAAAAAAGAATGATAGTAATTACAAGATTTTGAAATGAAACACGGATTAGGAAAAAAAATGTTACTAGCTTTTGCCCGCGACTCCACTCGCGTGTATGTCAATTGTCACGGTAAATAGTAGCTTACGCGTTTTTCTGATGTATAAACTGCATTATATATTCTATATATCTATATTGTAAGGTTTTATCTAAATCCGTACAACAGTTGCTTCATGAAATGTTAACAAATATCCTGACAAAGTTACACATTTATAATATATAAAGTTATTTTTTTTATAAGAGCTTATGCAATGGTTACTAGATAACTGGTATAAATACATATATATTTTTTTTGTAAATATACACATATTACACATAGAAAACACCCAAACTCTAAAATAAATATTTGCAGATCCTGCAAATATTTAGTTGGACCCGGGTATCGAACCCGAGACCTCAAGCACAGCAGTCGCATACGCTACCACTGCGCCACCGAGGCAGTCGTAAAAGTCGTAAAAGATTATCGATAAAAAGTCTAGATATCTCATTCAATATAACGCTGTCTATTAGAAACGGCAGATATTTTTTATAAAGTCCTAATAAATAAGCGAGTAAAAACAAAACACCTATTAACGTCATCTATTAGATTTTATAAAAATTGCACGAAATCTAAATTTGAATGAAAAATTCTTGTATGATAAGATAATCTTTTAAAATCAAATAACAAAAAATAAATATATGGCTTTGGAGCAGCTTCACCACTTCGTTCCTGTCTCGGTGGAGACCATGGGCGACTTGAATGCCGATACCAGGAGATTTATGGGGGAACTGGGCCTTTCACCTATAGAGGTTGAGGGTGACTACCATTCTGGTTCGCTCCTGGTGCAAAAGTTGACCATTGCATATAACATAGCAATGCAGCAAGTGTAATGGGCACCTTGCCGCCGGTGACGAACAGGGAGGTAGTTGTGTTACACTTAGGTTTAGGATATCAGAAATATCTACAATTAATATTAAGCATAATTACGATTATACTAAATAAATATACATGTTACAACTAAGTTTTTAAACATAGTTATTTACTGCAAAATTAAAGAGAGGGGTAGGTAGAGAGTCCATAAGCGAAAGTCTAGGGGTGGCAAGTAAGGCCATCCGTCACCCTAACAGAAGCAGGCCAAGGTGGCGATGCGACCACTACGGATTGCGTTCGTTCTTTTGTAGGCAGGAAGAAAAGGGATTATGGAGGTTTCCACACGGGGAAGGAAGGTATTTACAATCTGTAGATGGCCTGAGATACGTCGGGATTTCAGGGATTTCCTTACTAGGGTGCGCACGGTTCCCCAGCTACTGGTCACTGAAACGGTGTGCAGTTTTTGGTTGGGACATAATCACCGTTCGGTGTAATACGTGGAGATTTTTCTCACAGAAAAAGGGGGTAGGTAGAGCGAGAGACAGAGAGAGAGAAAGAGAGAGAGAGAGAGAGAGAAAGAGAGAAAGAGAGAGAGAGAAGGATGCATACGAAAGGGATTTCGTTCCAAGCGCGTGTCCCGCGTTACGTTCATTTTTTTATAGAATTTATTTGAATTACAGGAATACTTTGGCCGTTTGGAGTTGGAGAACGAAAGGTTCGCTCTAAGAGACTACAACCAAGGGTCACCAATGAGATACAGAGTTCACTTTCCCGTGACGTCACCTCTCCCTCGTCTTACTTGGCTCGCGGTCAACGGTGAAACTATATGTTCTGGACCTGGAGGTAATATATACATATATAAATAATTGACTGGACCAACATGAAATATATATCCAAGTATAATAAGATATGTACGAGTATAACAGTGGTCTTCTTACTGTAGTATAAGGTTTGCCTAGCTGTGAATCAGACGGTCATGTGTGAGATGTTTGAGGTTATAATATCAAAGTTTTTATGAGATTTCAGGCGACTAGCTGTGATTTGCCTTCAAACTTATTTCTCTATAAGTCACATTGTAAGTTTATATAGCCTTCTACAACTTACCTGATCTGACTTATCATAAAATAAAAATTTGTTGTGAAATGAATCTGGTCAAATGGAGAAAAACGTTTGCATTCATAGTAATGCATGTTGGAACACAATATAATGTAACTACGTATAAATTAAAATATCTTACAGCAATTGATGTAATCTTATTTAATAAACCTGTGTAACGAAGTGACTGATGTTCGAATGTTATTTTTTCAAGCCAAAACGAAGCTGAGTTTACATTAGGATTTGGATCACTAGGGACACATGTCTAGGCAGTGGTAAATTTGCCAAATTTTCATATTTGGAAAATAATGAGAAAAAGAATTATTTTTTATGAGATTTTTATGGTATCAAGAATGCTTCAAAAGTTTTGTCCTATAGAATTTTTTAATTAAGTTTCTTAAAAATGACCTTTTCATATTTTGTTGATTATGTTTTGGTCCTGCATAAGTAATAGAGGCAAGTCTATTACCACCATCCTTTGAGGTTTGGAATTACATGTGAGAATTATTGTGTGTCGCATATGTGTATAATGTATAAAGACTAATATAGAAAAGAAATTTCATTTGTTTGATATTTGTATCAATTCTAACACTGACAATATTTCAGTATTATAATAGGAACATATGTGACTATGCTCAAACATTCGCATAGGTATTCTTCTTGACTGTGTATCAACTTTCCTTAACTAATCATGGTAATTGATAAATAGTTAGGAGTGAATGCGTTGAGGAATTCCCTATATTTACGAAGGTCGTCATCAACAGCCTATCGTCATTGCTGGATGTGGCGGCTTCTATATTATAAACTCAAAAGTAAATGTACTACGGCGCCATCTAGCGAAGATACATCGAACTACGAAGTATGAACGAAACGTATGAATGTAATGAACTACAATGCTACTACTAATCCTGCATCGCGATATAGAGATTCGCGTGGCAATTAGCATATGTACAACATCCCAACATCAACCGTTGGGCTGTGGCCCACCAGGCATGATCACCTCGCCTGGTCGGAGGATCCTCCCTTTGTGTCGGAGGGACACATGCCACACGTCCCTCCACACTGGACATAGGCCACTCCAATTGGAGACTATAGCATGCTCTTTGAAAAATTTATGTTGGGTGTGCATAACATGTAAACTGTTGAATAACAGTCGAATTATTTAGCGACTTCAATAAAAGGACAGGTTCTTGTTACTGTTATATTTTATTCGTTTGGTATCTCTAAAGTCCATCATTTATGAACATAATTTTAAAATGTTTTTGCTTAAAAGAGTATACTTTCAGTGTTGTCTCATTCAACAAACATACTGGAAAATTGTGATATCAACAATACATTTTATTAAATGATATTTATTACTGCAAGTAAATCTTTAACAAATATTTTGTCATGTCAGACTTTACAGGTAGAAGGCGCTGGCATTTCGAAAGACTAAATATGAAGTAATATTAAAGGTAGATTAAAATAAAATATTATTATATACTAGCTGACCCAGCAAACGTTGCTTTGCCATATAAATTATTTCTAAGTAATTTGAGCGGGATGAAAAATGATTAAATTACTAAAATGGCTATTAAAAAATAAGGGTTGATCGTAGAACGGTGAAAATTGAGGATTGTATGTATTTTTGTATGTTGTATCATAAAAAAATAGAAATTAAAAATTTTGTCTAAAAATTAAAAAAAAAATTTAGGGTTGTACTACCCCTAACATTTAGGGGGATGAAAAATAGATGTTGGCCGATTCTCATAGATACCGGATAAGCACAAAAAATTTCATCAAAATCGGTCAAGCCGTTTCGGAGGAGTATGGCAACGAAAACTGTGACACGAGAATTTTATATATTAGATTATTAAAATAAATTTATAAAAATTTGAGATGTAAAGGTTTATTAAAAACAATTAAAGCTTCTTTTATAATAAAAGTTGAAATCTAAGAGTTTTTTCTTAAATTATTGATAAAAACAAAAAAAAAGGAAACAACAAATTTTGATTTTAATGCCTAACAATTTCACAAGGTATTGATAGTGATGATAATGACTCTTATACGATTTCGGCCGCGGCCGCCAGTCTCAACAAAGACCAGTCAGCTATACAAGAGATATTACAGTGCATAAGTATGTGTGCGCAAACACACGTGCACTTTCTGTTCCCTCACTCTCATAAAATTTAGGCACGATTATCCGACGCAACCAGTGTGGGATCAGGCGCAGGGTCGATGGCTTAACGTACTTACCGATGTTATATAAGGGATAATAAGTAATCGAAAATGCTTTGATATAATACGTATTTAAAATTATTAAATACTATCCGATCGGCACAAATATATCTGCATCTCTCTGAAGGAATAAAGTGTTTAAACTCGCCCTGGACTTCCATAAATATTTCAATATAAAAATTCGTCAAATCGGACCAACTATTCTCGTGCTTTAGTAAGACCAACGAACAGTAGCTATTTTTTTTTATATAACTTTTCATGTTATATTTGTCGGCTAATCCCACACACGATCGTGGACTCTTCTGATGCCAAATTCGGCAGAGCCAGTACTATGGTTAGCTTACTGTGATTATCTGGATAATAGAGAAGAATACATTTCAGATGTCCTTCGACCAAATCGATACCTTACGACGTTCAGTCTCCAGCACACTTCGTTCTTCCGAGGAGGAGGTCCACTGTTCCTCCCGCCACAACCACAAAATGATCTTAACAATGATTTCGGGGATAATCAAGTATACACCTTCAATGGCATTGATAATACTTGGAATAACAGTAAGTGTTATCTATATACTGTTTCGATGAAAACAAGATAATATAAGTTAAGATTAGATTGAGAGATAATAGAGATGTTCGCGTGTTTATATGATATAGTGGGGCACACGAGTAGATATGTCAACTCATTGATTGAGTCGTTGCCTATTGAGTCCCTTAGTTTTTGTGTCATATCAAGAAATAATGCGTATTTTTCTTAATCAAATCAAAATTCAGACATAGTCTGGTATCATATAGTATATTTTGTTATTTATTTTATGTTTGTATAAAAATTATGTACGAGATGTATTATTGTTTTACTTATTGTTTGATTTTGATTAACTAAATAATAATTAATAATTTTGCACCCCAAACTTGATTTGTAGAGAATCATTAAGTCATTAGTATATTAGGTTTTGAATATAAAATCTCTACTAATATTAAACTACAAAAGTTACTCTGTCCGTCTGTTACGCTTTCATAGCTACATCACTAAATCGATTTTGATAAATTTTGGCATGGAGATAGTTTGATCGTTATGAAAGTCTACTTTAACCGTGTTAACCGATATACACGCGGGCGTATTAGTGTGAAAAAGTTAGTAAATAATATTTATATAGTATAATGAATCGTTCACGGAATGATACAGTACAAACGTTTGTGTACCCGAACTAATTACAGGATATTCTCCCTAAACAGTAAATGTCGTAAGACCATCAGAGCCAAGCAGACCAGTATACGAACAAACATCAAGACCTACGTCACCATTTTTTGACAACCAGAACTTCAATAACAATTTCGAAAATAGACCTCAGAGACTACCCCAGCGACCTCCACAGAGGCCACCCCAGCGACCGCCAGTCAACAGATTTCCGAACAGACCTGTGATTGAAGAACCGACGCAACCAATATATATAGAACCAGTAACTCAAGCTGTAAGACCGCAGAGACCTACTGAACAAATCTTTTACTACCCAGAAGAGCCAGTAACTGAAGCTCAAAGACCAGTCAGGCCGAGGTAATTGCAAAGCTATGTTTTAATTAGATTTGTATTTATTTTTATCTAAATTTTTTAAATTAATTGAAGCGAATAAAAGAACGAAAATATTTATTTGTAATTAATAATGTATTTGCATCTTATATGTACGAACAGATGAACATATGTGTTTGTGATTTATTGATACACCTCCAAAAGAACGTAATAAATGACATTAAAAATAAATTATCAAATGAGTCATTGAACAAAATAAGATTTGTAGGTTAAGTAATAAATTAACCTAGATAGCGATAACGTAACAATCCAATATTAAATTGTTACTATCAAATTGAAAGAAACCAAACACATCTGTTTACTTCTAAATTCTTTGGAATATTCCTATCGACTCTTGGCCTTCATACAGAGGATCGGGAGAGGTTTAGAACTCTCCCGGTCCGCCAGGCCGGGAACGGGCCCAGTATCGCAAACGACTCGGGCGCCGGAGATCGTTCTCCTCCTCCTCCATAAGGTGACAAGTGAGGCCATCCGTCACCCTATCAGAAGCAGGCCAGGATGGCAGCGCAACGTGCTACGGAGTACGCGCTCTTTTGGGGGTAGAAAAGAGGTTATCTGCAAGCCGTAGGCAGATGGCCCGAGATACGTGGAGGTTCTAGGGATTTCCTTTCTAGGGTATACCTGGTTTCCCGACTACTCGTACTTGAGACGGCGTGCGGTTTTAGTCAGTTCGAGTCTGACATAACCACCAGTAGGTGGTATCCGGGGTGATTGCCGCACAGAAAAAAAAGGTCTTCACACAATTTTTTTTACAGACTGTTTTAAAAATTGCTTTCTAAAATAATTATAATAATTCTGTCAACGCTGCAAAGGTACCATAAAATAGTAATTATCATCAGATTTCTTTCTAAGTTGAATAACATATGTAAAATTTAATGCATTACAGACCAGTAAATCAGACACCAACATCCTCATCAAAAATAGAATGCGGCGTAGTGGGCGGTACAATTCCCCTTATAGTTCAAGGAACACCCTACAATAGAGGTGATGTACCGTGGCTCGTAGCTATCTACAAGAATAATCAGAATAATCTAGCTTTTATCTGTGGTGGTACTCTTGTCTCTGATAGACACGTTATTACTGGTGAGTTTAACCTTTTTAGTAATTTATATTAATTGGCAGTGTTAGTTTTTTAACTTTAAAACTAATTTTACGTCAATATTTATTAATAGCTGCACATTGCATGCATCTGCGGTCGGTGCAAACCTCGTACCAGAACATCGTGGTTAAAATTGGCGTTTACGACCTGAGTGAATGGGACGACGACAATACTGTTACTAGAACTCTGATTGCCGCCACCAGTCACGAGGCTTATAATTCTTCTTCGCTTGAAAGTAAGTCTAAGCTTATACCGACCGAATGGAAAGATTAAAAAATTTAAAAAATGATCACTAAAAAAACAAAAAGAATCACTTTTATTTAAATAAAAAAATGTAATATAGTAATTTCTTATATTTTTGATCCGATTCTCAATGGTAATTTTGTTGAAAAATAAGTTTTGACCTGTCAAAAGGATGTTTTTAATGTCAATGACTAAGTCTTAGCCTTAGTCTTAGTTAACTAAAATTAGATATGTCATGACATTTAATAAAAGACACATTTTGAAAATCGCTTCATAAATGACAGAAATGTAAAGTAATCTAATACACCCGATTGGGAACCTCCTTTTTCTTCTCAGCCTTTTTGAAAGTGATAAAAATGCGATAATCTATTTATTACATTATACAGAGGAGTGACCATTAACTGCATAAAATGACCTTTCCTTTTACAATTTCGTGATATCGTAACGGATGCGGACTGAAACTAGTTGTATCCAAAAATAAAAGTTTTTCCTTTTCAGACGATATCTTGATTCTTACGTTAAAGCAATCGGTTAAGTTCAACGACTATATTAGACCAGCTTGTCTATGGAGCGGTGACACCACCCTACAACGGATCGTCGGGCAGTCTGGAGTTGTAAGTATTAACGGGACTAATAGCTCCCACCGCTGTAACTCCTGTACACCAGGATTAAATGACCCACGAATATACCGAGTTAGTTATAAGTGTGGGTAACTCGAGAGTTCATTCGAGAAGTCTCAGTAAAGTAAGTCATTAGACTGTCTTAGAACCCACAATGAAATTAATCATAAGAAAATTGAAAAGGTTCATACTTAAGTACATAGTATTATATACCTTTGAACTGATTAATAGATTAAGTGTTGGCTGTAGTTATAGGCTGACTCAACCAGATTAACCAAGACATAGGTACAATAATGAGTCAAAACATGCATAAACCCTTATAAAAACACGACGGCGTTAACTTTTCATTTATTTATCAAAATTTTTTTCCTTTACAATGTTTCCCTAAAACATGTACATAAATATACCTACTAATAGACGACTCTGCTTTAAGTAGGTGTTATTTTTTATAATTTCTCATTCAAATATTCATGTGAAAATTAACAAACAAAATATTACTATAGGTACAGGATAATGGTTATAACAGTTTTGTTTCATAAAACTCCTGTCATGCAGGTTGCAGGCTGGGGAGAACAGTACAACGGCCAACCAAAAGCAAGTGTACCACATAAGGTTGATTTGCCCATCGTGAATACCGATACCTGTCGTGCAAAAAATGCAGCGTTCCATCAGCTCACCTCTAGTCACACTCTATGTGCAGGTAGTAACAGGTTTTATTTGAAAATATTTTTCAATGTTGCCAGTATTGTTGAGAGTAACGGAAAAAAGTTGTGACACTGGCGCAGTGGTTTAAGCGGTTATCTCACTTCACATGTGCCATGTGGGTTCAAATCCCACATGACACAACACTTTGTGTGATCCACAAATTGTAGTTCTGAGTGTGAATGATCTTGGTGTCCGTTATATATATGCTTGTGAAGAAAACAGCAACATTCCCAATCGTCGGGCACATACATGGCCGTTTGATTCCAAACTAACCAGAGTGCTGATAAACATACTTACATATTTCTAAATATATTACATTTACTAAATATATTTACATATTAACGTATAATATATTTAGAAATATGTAAATTTCTAAATATATTATACGTTAGCAATCACACATAAAATAAATAATCGTACAATCATACAATTGTTTGTGTTGAGTGGGAATCGAACCCACAATCTCTGACTTAGCAGTCATAGCTACATTAGTTGGTTTGGTGGTTAGTAACTCTGACTAAGCAGTCAGAGTCACTAATAACTATACCACGCCTCAGTAACATTCTGTTTAGATATTATCACTATAACACAATATTCTAGAGTCTAGTAACAAAGGCGGCAAAGTGTCATATAATGTCTAGTGAGGTCTAATAAAGACAGGTAAGTAGCTACTCGCTTTAGAGTTTTACATGAAACTTAATTATTCAAAATATGAGAATACCTGAAAATGTAATTGTATAAAAATTTAATTTAATTAAAATGGAGTAACATAATATTTCAATTTTCGATAACTTCAAAGTACCCACAAGTTTTTTCTTTTTAGGTATGAATCATTGACCCATGAAATGAATGTTTCCCAAGAAAATTATGATATGAATTATGTTAAGAATTTTCATGTGGCGTTTTACAAAACAGCAAGAAAATAAGCATATTTTCTAGCTATTCAAAGAATGCACTAAAAAAACGTAAATTTTAGCACTAAGTTTTTTATCCCTAAGGATCAAAAAACTCGCATATGTGCGTCAAAATTTTTTTTTAAATTAATTAAATACAAAAGAACATATTCGAATTGACCGGTTCAAGGAAACACTTTGAGATAGGAGAGTACAATATATACAGTTATGTACAGTACAATATATACAATTATGACATGAATTATGTTAAGAATTTTCATGTGGCGTTTTACAAAACAGCTAGAAAATAAGCATATTTTCTAGCTATTCAAAGAATGCACTAAGATAACGTAAATTTTACCGCTAAGTTTTTTATCCCTAAGGATAGAAAAACTCGCATATGTGTGTCAAATTTTTTTTTTAAATTATTTAAATACAAAAGAACATATTCCAATTGACCGGTTCAAGGAAACACTTTGAGACAGGAGAGCGTCTTACAGATAAACCAGAAAAATGAAACGATATAAAAATTTTCCTTTAGAAATCGTTCAGAAGTTATTATTTAACCGCCGAACTAAATATCTCCAAACTGTGTAAGATATACAACGAAGGCCGCCTTACTGTGGGTTGCCATACTGAATTGTGTGCATTCACAATGGGTATGGTGACTACCACTCTTCGATTTTATTTATGCTGTCCATCAGCCAGAGTAGGGTCACTTTGGTAGGCCAAAGATAAAAAAAAAAGAAAAAACGAAACGTTCAACCTGTTGACACGTAAGCTCTTGCGAAAGTTGTTGAATATTGAATTCAATCTTAGATTTGAGTCACCAAAAACTAATATTTGTTCAACATACCTACAGTTTCAAGAAAAAGAAATGCTCAAAGACATCGTTAAAAAAATAGTGCATGATGTTAAAACGAGTACTTTCACTTTTGTCAGTAGTTTTTAATGATGTTTAAATTCAAAGCCTATCCACCTCCTTTAGCCGAAAATTAATAAATATATTTATAATTTGATGATAATACCAGAGAGTTTAAAGGACAAAACTAACTACAGAAAAATATTGCATATATGGAGTGTGGAGCAAAATTTAAAAATTATTATAATCAAACATCCACACGGTTAGACTGACTTCGGATGGCTGCGGATGTCAAAATAAATATTCGATTCTTCTTGGCCCGTCTTGCAAATAATTAGTGCTACGTTCTTGTCTCAAAAAAATTGAAATATGATTGTCCATCACGGGGCATTCGTATCTGCTGTCAAACCGGGATTATGGTCATATACAGCCAGAAATAAAAAGAAAGCAAGTGATCATTCTACCACAAAAATATCATAAGATTACAGGGGTGATTGATGCCCGGGCACGCCGTCATTGCGGCGGTAAGACCCGTTATGGAGGATTGGCTCGAGAGGAATCACGGGACCCTCTCATATCGGCTGACGCAGGTGATCACTGGAAAAGGATGCTTCGGTGATCACCTGTGTCTGATCCGAAAGGAGCCAACGCCTGAGTGCCACCACTGCGATGGCCGGACCGTGGACACGGCGCTCCACACGCTGGCAGAATGCCCAGCGTGGGCGGAGCTAAGGCGTGACCTTGTGGCGGCCATCGGAGTGGAAACTCTCTCGCTCGGTAGCATGATCGCCGCCATGTTGCGGAGCGAGAGCGCGTGGAACTCCGCCATCTCCTTTTGCGAGCAAGTTATGCTTGAAAAGGAGATGTCGGAGCGGGACCGGGAGAGATTGAGATCTCTCCCGGTCCGCCAGGCCCGGGAACGTGTCCGGTATCACAGACGGCTCGGGCGTCGGAGATTGCAGAACGATCTCCGTCCTCCATAAGCGCTAGACTGAGGGTGATAGGTGAGGCCATCCGTCACCCGAGCAGAAGTACGCCGGGATAGCAGCGGGACGTGCTACGGAGCACACGCTCTTTTGGAGCAGAAAAGGGGTCATCTGCAAGCCGTAGGTAGATGACCCGAGGTACGTCGGGGTTACAGGGATTTCCTTTCTAGGGTACACCTGATTCCCCGGCTACTGGTACCTGAGACGGGGTGCGGTTTTTGGTCGGTTCGAGTCCGACATAACCACTAGTAGGTGGTATCCGAGGGGATTTCCGCACAGAAAAAAAAAAAAAAAAAAAAAAGGGGTGATTGATGCCAAGGGGAATGATTGCCAAGTATTGAAAAGGTGCTGTAGAGAAAATACAGAACGTCCAAGCCAGTGAAATTCAAATTTGTGAAGTATTTTAATAAAAGGTAAAGGTCGCGGAGGATAAAATATTGTAATGATTGAGTCACATGAAATGTTTCTAAGTGTTGTAGTAAAAGCACAGATATTTAATGACATGTTTTGAAGATTGCTGAACTGAGATACTACAAAAGTATTATACCAGAAAATAACCTCTCGTATGTTGAAACACCGGCTCCCGGTATAAACATTTTCGCCGCAACTGTTGACATACCGGGAGCCGGTATGGGTAAGTGTGTTCTCATAATCGCTCTAAAGCACGTCATTGCTCGGCAAACACTACATTAATGATTTAATGACATTTTTTGTTATTTGACTGACTTATTGAAGTAAAATAAAACATTTTGATTTATATAAAGTTTCCTTTCGACAACTTTGTCAATTAACTATTCAAATTAAATCGTAGCAAATATGGTAACCTCCGTAACCAATAATAACAAAAATGGGAAAGTCCCCGCTTCAATAACAAACGTGGCAAAATCCGTCACATTTATTAAGTTTCTTATTTACCTGACTTCTTTTAGCGTTAAGATATAGCTGTAAATAAACAATATTGCTATTTTATTCAAACGACATTTTAGAGTTGCCCTTAATTGTTGTTAGTTTTTTGTAAATGAGGTAAAATTACCTTAACTGGACTTTTCCGCCTTTATTATTAGACTGCCGTTTAGAAAAACTAAGTTAAATGACAAATACATTTGCCGAAATTAGAAATACAAAAAAAAAACATTTTAAAGAACTTGACGTATTATTTTTGTTGTAACTTCAAATTTGACTATTGTTTTTGTTATCGCTATGCTAAATATTGATTTATTGTTTCAGGAGACCTTAAGGGTTCCGGACCTTGTAAAGGTGACTCTGGCGGTGGTTTGTATATACACAACGCAGGCAAATGGAGGCTCCGCGGCGTAGTCTCCATATCGCTCCGGACTGATGATGGAAGATGCAATCTTCATGAATACCTGGTATTCACTGATACTGCTCAGTACTTACCTTGGATCAGAAAAATATTACAAGCTCAAGATTGAATTAAGACGTTTTAAGACTGTCATTTAACCGCTATATAGTATTAATATAGGTTTGAATTTAGAAATAGTAGACAGATAAAATAGTATCGTTACAATCACAGACAACGTCATTTCGTTTTACAGTCATAGACAACATAAAGATGCATGCATTTACTTACTTGATTTGTAAAATGTAAAATTAAAAAAATAGAAATTACTATTAAACTACATTGTAACTCAGCTAATATAATAATTTAAATTATTTAAGAACGTATTAGTAAGTTAGTAAGTTAGTAACGTAGAAACTAAATTAAAGATGTAGGAAAAGTTTTATTTTGTGAAAAATTTTAAATATCACGGTCTAAACCGGCAAAAACAAAAAATAGTAGTATTCAATAGCAATCATTTTAATATTCAATATTTACCATTATATTCATTTATCCAGACTGTACACACTTTACCTTACTGTGTTACTATTATGATTTTTAATAACGTTTTACTATTTATGTAGATTCCTACTTAAATATCAATATATTTAAGTGGAGAAAATTATATACCGACTACTTGTAACCACCACAGCACAGGAACCATGAACCACCATAACTCAGAAGTCACAACATGCGACCCTACTAGTTCTTAATGTAAAAGTGTAATTTACGTGTCATATATTATACAATCCGTGTGTATTTTTCAAAAAGCTGTGGTCTTAATATTTTATATTCAAAGACCATCCATACTCCACTCTCTCAGAAATATGCCTCATAGACGCGTAATTCGTCGTTAGTGTATGTTATCTATCAAAAGTAACTTGTTTTCGAATTTGTCCATTTCTTAAAAAATAATATAAATTCACATTACATTTATTCATTTACATCCTTTTTTTTATTATTATTTCAAGAGGCTGCTAAAGTGACTCTTCTCTGCCTGATGGAAAGCATAAATAAAATCCAAAAGTTGTAGTCACCATACTCATTGCGAATGCTGACAATGCAGTATGGTGACCCACACTAGGGTGGCCTATTAAGATGCTTTTCTACGCCTCAATTGGGGACGCAAAAGACATGACAGTCATCGTAGCATTGTATTGCACACACTTACCACGGCAACTATCACCCCTGCATCAATGGGCCTCCGGTCTCACACTCACTAACTAAACACGACAGCACGGATGCTGTCGCTTTAGGTTAATCTTCTGTGGGTACTGCCCACTTAGGGTGGTAGTACTGCCCCGGTCGAGCCGGCCCGTTGTGATCATTTGTTAGTTAGTTTATTAGTTTATCTTCCAAAAATAAATGGACACAGAACTGGGCGCGTATGGAGTAAAACAGAGTCGAAGAGAGAATAAACAGAGAGGAACAAATAATATTGTCACGTTCTTAATGCAGGTACTTATCTCCTGGAGAGTTTAAGTTGGGCTACTGAGGTTTGCTTCGAATTGATTGGAATTTTACTTTAGAATCTTCTTAGATCAGTATTTACGTCATTAAATTTCAATGCAGACTTGGTCATTAAGAACAACAACACGTTCAACATTGTAAGTGAACTAGATTGAATAATTAACGAAAATAATATTATAACATAAGACAATAAAATAATTATGAAAGTGTGAAGTTATTTTATTTTAATGATCAACTATGGGTCAAATGAGTCTCTGCCGGTGGTCAAAGATGTATTTCGGAAAAGCTAGTTTCCATACGAAGCAATATTCCATGGCCACTCAGAAGTCCAGATCTATCCCCAGCAGTCTTCTTTTTATGGTGTTATTTGAAGAATCGTGTCTACATCAATAAACAAATACACTACGTCAACTTAAAGAAAAAATCAGCATAGAGATGTTGGTGATCCCGCGGTCTCTTTGCCGACGAGTATTCAAAAATTTCGGTGCTCACTTAGAAGAGTGCAAACGTCGAAACGGTGGTCATTTAGACGATGTAGTTTTTAAAAATAAATGCCAACTAATTAGCTTTCTTGTAAATAAACAATTTTTATAATATATCAAATGGTTTTTAACTAATTCGTGGCTCACCCTATGTCTAATATTCAAGTTAAGTTTGTCTGAAAAAGACCGCCTGAGAGATGGATCGTGAGCTATAGGACCGCCGATTGTTACGTCTACATATTTGTATAGTAACTTATCTTTGTACTCCGTGTGGTGACGGATTAAACTCCGTGTGGTGACGAATTAGAAATACATAGTGTAACCATCTCTATTCATCCCGTGGGTGTCGTAAGGGGCGACTAAGGGAACAGACTATTCAGAAAAATATAATTACCAAGAGAAGGAAAACATGAAACAAACCCTATTCCAGTTTGGCCAGCGTGGTATAGTAGGCCAACACTTCCTTGCTAAGGAGAGGTCCAGCAGCGGCCTGTAAAAAGCTGTTGGTGACGCTGGTGATGATCTTTGTAAGGTGTAGAGTGTAAAGAAAAAGATATATATATATATATATATATAAATCTTTAGTTTTTACCCATTAATACAATATTTTGTTTCAGGTTCTATACAAAATCTTAGTCTTAACACTTATGTAGCCCTAATTAAAATGACAATAATAGAAAACATGTAAAGAGATTTTTAATCATAAACATTTTTATGTTTTGATCGTAAACACTTATTTTAATGAAATTTCTATTAACTAAATAATAATATGAAGGATAATTTAACTATGCCTTTGTTCACCGTATATAAATTATAATAATATCTAATAACTTTCTTTAATTTAATATTAAAATTTTAAATATTTTATCTGTTATTATGATTTTCTTCCCAGTTTTTAATAAAAGAAACTACAATTAGCAATTAGCGTAAATTCTACGTACAAATTTTCATTGTTACAACTGTTGCGGTGTAACAGAATAACTTAAATAATGGATTTAAAAACACGTTTTGAAAACCTGTTGGCAAAACCTGTTTTTGTTCCCAGACCAATTTTAGTAGTAGCGATGTTTAACAAAACCAGCTGAAGCAATAATTAAAGTTCATATGATGTTTTAGTATAAAAAAATCCGATTTACATAAATACGTACGTATTTATGCTAATATTATTGAAATAAGTCTCAAAATTACCCATAATTTTACGTTTAAAAGTTTACGTCAACAATATTCCTTAAAACCGTTCAGTCTCGTTTGAATATTAAAATGTATATTTGCCCAAGAATTTACAGCCAGTACAATTAGACCTTTTGTCTGTTACTACAACTGTTCTTGTCTTTCCAGTATTCGCTTATGTCAGATGTCAGGTATTCGCATTATTGTTTATGTAGTATTATGTATATCTAATAGTATTGGTAAAAGTCAAGCATAAATTTTGCTTATAAAAAATGGAATGCCAAGCTGTATATTAGTTTAACTGTTTTTAGACTTTTGCGACTTTTACACGTACACTTAGTTTAATCGTAATTAAAAAAATCGTCAAGTAAATAAGTCGACGATCGCAGAACACTCACTAAAATCAGGACCAAATCACTCAATCAACGGATTTCATATTACATAAATCGCAGATCCTCTCCACAGATCGCAACTATTTTTGTAGAATAGTAAAGTACGTGAGGTAGTTTAAATCAATTAATTTAAAAATTTCAACCGCAGAGCCGGATATCTGCTATCAACATCTTAGAATCTTGTGATCAGCGAATACAATCCTCGTCACAGGGACAAAACAAAGTGTGTAGACGTTGTAAGCGTAGTGTATAGAAGTACCGACAGTACGAAAAATCAACGCGACCGAGTGCGGGTAGTTACAACTAGCATATGACGAAGGTGTCGAACGTGATCACGAGCGGTATAATCCATTCAAAACCTGGGGAAGATAGAAATTGCTATTAATCACAATTTTAACAAAGAATAACAAAATAATTTTTAGACTGAATTTTATGAACTTTTTATATAATTTTTAGTCTGAATTATGCAATTATAGTAAAAGCGTAGGAAGAATGAGGTTTTTACTATATAGATTTACTTTTAACAGCAAAAAAATAATATAAGTGTTATTTATATACACTTAATACAGCGAAAGATTAAGGTACGTAAGGTTTTAAATATTTGGAAATCCCTTTCAAATGAAAATGTTCTTTCAAAGTTTTCTGAGTTCACTATTATTCAGGTGGTTGTAAGCAAGGTCACAGTGATCTCGTTCAGTTATCTATTAAATTGCTGCAGGATGAAGGGCATAGATATCGTGTTGGTATCGTAAACTAGAAACTTAAAAGCAATTTTATCCTGGATGCCCACCCTCCTTTATCCTGATGGGGGTACACAAAGGGCGGCAATGCATTTGTCAGCAATGTTTATGAGTTATTTTGAGTTTGGAACGATGATAGTCGCGTGCTATCAGGTAACCTGACAGCTCTTTAACCCCCTATCATCCTCTTCCACAGTTTTCACAAACATCAGATCCAAACTTATTGGTAACCACTTCAAATATAAGTCACAAATATCGACAATGTGACTTCATTACAATATGTGAAGAATTTCGTTATCCCGACGCGGATCACGAACGACGTGAAAAGAAAAATAAAGTAGCTTCCGCGTGCGGAGAGTATCACATATACTGTACTGTATTGTTCCAACGTGGATGCTATCAGCACATGCAAAATCGTTGCTAATACTGAAAGCTTAATTACTAAATACATGCGTGGGCTAACCAATACAGATTCTATAGTGTACTGTACTGTACTCTTAACATTATAAAAAAAAATGAATATTTAGATAGATATTTTTTTAATACGTTTCACTCTCAAGATTGTTCGTAATCAATTTATTTGAAATCTTTCCTACAATTTGGTCCCTTTTAATTAATTGATATATTACGTAAAACAAGTTTAATCAGTGGATTTCAATAAATTGAGTATCTTGTATTGTGTTTATAAAAAAATGTAAGCAAGTACAATCCTTAACATGTAAGCAAGTACAATCCTTAACATGTAAGCAAGTACAATCCTTAATATGTATGTGACAGTTATCACCGGTGCTGGACGCTTACCACGTAGTCCGTATTTTTTAATCGATAAAACTCTTTATATTTTAAATAGTAATTTTAGATTGTAATTAAAAAATAATCCATGAAAATCTTATTGAATTTAAATCAAACTGGATATATTTAAATTAAACAAAAACTGTTAATTGACTGTTTTTATTATTATAAAAGAGTAGATTAAGAGTCATCTTTACTATTAAGTCTGAGTCAATGAAGCATCCTTGTAGGTTGATGATGAATTCTTGGTCACAGACTATGTTATAATTTCAATCGCTATGCTAAAATATCCGTGGATCGATTCGGTCTATAACCATATTGCCGAGGTAGTAGACTAGTTGCTTGTAAATAATTTATTTGAGCACCTTGCAAAGAAAAGGCGTGGCGACTATAGGTTAAACATTTGCCTCTTTCCAGGCCTCCGAAATGATTCCTGAGGAATATGATAGACGATATACGAAACAACTCCGGTGCTCACTTCTTAAGAATCATCGCTGCGATACTGTTGAGTCCACTAGCTTTCCGCACGTCGAGTGACCGAAGCTCCGCACGGATCTCACTTTGCCGGATATAGCTATTGCACATTATAGGGTCGCATCGGTCGTCGATTGGTAGTTTCAGCAGCACGCAGCAGTTTTGCTTTCTCCTGCGGCTGATGAGACGGTGATGGGAGAAGGGAATGCAGTCATTGAACTATTATACTTTTTCCTTAGTGCTACCACGATGTAAAATGCGAGAATTGAAATGGTGACGTAAAAGGCATGACAGTTATCGTGACAGTTTAAGGCTGAGGCATAGAATGCTGTGTATTTTTTTTTTAAAGATGCTTACCAAAGGGACTCTACTCTGCCAGATGAAAAGCATAAATCGAATCCAAGAGTGGTGGCCGCCATGCTCCTTGCGAATATAGATAATGCAGTATGGGGACGCACGCTATAGTGACCTAGTGAGATGCTTCTTCACGCCCTGCTTAAAAGACCCAGGATCGTAGTGGGAGGGAAACACGTGCGCTGGTAACGAGTTTCAGACTTTAACCGATTTGCACAGGAAGGAAGAGCCGAACCGTTAAGTTCAAAAGCGTATGTCTACCATTCCAATAACGGTGACTTCTAAGGCCAGTACGAGTTGTCCTGTAGAGGAAGGGAGAAGGTGGGACCAGTTGGAAGAGTTCATCATAATACTCTCCATGATAAAGGCGATAGAGGACTAAATATAATGATAAAGGTCATAGAGGCGACGTCTCTTCGCAACTGCGAAACGCGCAAAAACGGACTCAAGGGATTCAGTGACTTTGAGGTTGTTGATAATGTGGACTGCTCGGCGCTGTAATCGATCCAGAGCATCCAGCAAATACTGCGTGGATCCATCGTAAAAATGAAAAGAGTACTCCACGTAGGAGCGAACCTGAGTCTTATAAAGAAGACACATATGCTCAGGGCCAAAAAACCGTCTCACTCTGCTCAGTATCCCAAAGTTCCGCGAGGCCGTCTTAATGACGCTTTTAATATACTTTCGCGGGTTGAGATCCCGGCAAATATTCATACTCAGGATATTGAGATTATTTTGCAGTGGTAGTTGAGTACTCCGAAAAGTGGGGAGGGGAAGAAATGGAGACTTTTTGGTAGAAAGCACACATCAATCCTCACAATGAACCCACGAGCATTCCACTGCTCACACACTTACTACGATAACTGTCACCCCTGGATCAATTGAGCTCCTGTCTTGCAGTCACCAGCCAAAGACTAGGTTAGGTTTACCTTCTGTGAGATTACTGCATTAGCATTACTGCCCTGGTCGAGCCAGTCCGTTCGTGCAGAAATCAACGTGACTCTCCTCCATGGCAAGTGTGAATATAGTACTCTACAAAATAAGCACCGGCTATTTTACTACAAGGAATATAAATATCCTCATTTGACGAGTGAACGAAGAATGGAATAAAGCTGAGGGAGTTCAAACACTTATATTCATTTAAATAGCACTAACAGCTTAATACAATCGGTCTGCGATAAGGATAATTAGGTTATTCACCTAACATCACTAACCTTTTTTTTAAGTTATTTGCATACATAATCTACACTATCCATATGGCCCAGTAAGAAACACTTGTGAATTCGCTTAGTTAGTTAATTTAAAATTATACCCAAATCCTACTTTTAGTATTTTAGACAGACTTGACAAGCTTCCTTAAAACAAATTTGTGTCATTGTGAGAAGCACTCAGTACTTTAAGTGTTGGCAATTCACCACGCGTATAATATACACAAATATGATTACGAATGGCAGCAGCATTGAAATTCACAATATCTTTGAGCGAGAAAGATTTTTAACTTTTTTATTTGAAGTTGATAATTTCCTGTGAGTATAATCCTCTCCAACCTCGCCGACTGTAGCTCTACCCATGCCAAAAGCGTCAGCAACTCGATCACTCACTTGTAACAACGGTAACAGCAGTTCGCCATTTTGGTTCATGCGCTCAAAATATTCCCGTAGGGAAATCCCAAATTCATGAATTCACTGTTTAGAATAGTCTTTCTTGCTCTTTTTAGCATAATGATAAGAAGAAGTAATTAACTTAACGAAAAAGCAAAAAAAAATGATAAAACGTAACAACTAAACTCAACTTCACAAAAACCAAAAACAAAAATGTAACAAGGTGTCGCTTCGGCACTTACACTGAATGACGTTCGGTAACCAACATGGTAGCCCGACATCACTAGGTCGGACAGCCATAATAGCAATCGATTTTAGATCAATCGATCGATTGCAACTGTTTAATAAATAAACATCTTTATTTAATTGTTGATAATGAACATATAACATTATTACTTACTTTGAGACAATAAATATTATAAGTGTGTTTTTAATACTGAAATAATTTATGTATTTGGTAACGTAGTTGGGTGTTGTAAAAAAAATTGAAAACTTTATAAAGATACCATATTGACTTAATTTTTTTTTTAAATATTTTAATAAGAATTCGTTATCGATTTCGTTTATCGATTGTCACATCTCATCTTATTCGAAGTCCACGACCACTTATCCTATACATACGAGCGTAAGCATCACATTTATATCAAATTATTTCTAAATATTTTACAACTTACGAAGTTACGTTTTGGGCCTACATTTTTAGATTTACAATGTATTAAACTTTTTTGTGATAAAATTAGCACATAAAGAATAAAAATAAAAGTGATATAAAATAAAGTTGTAAACATAGTGCTTGTTCAAAATTACTTCGTCGGTTTCGTAACAGCCTGTCACAGAGGTCAAGTTAGATTTCAAGAATTGTAAATGTCATATTTAGAAACATTACTTTTGTCATTCACTGGCTATTTTAGTCACATAGTCGTCCTCAGTGGTTAAGGAGGTATACAATAAAATGTATTAAACTTTAAACATTTGTCAACATGAGCTTAAGACTAGATCCACTTATCACGGAAGCGAGACTAAGAATACGAATAAAAATACTTCAGTACGATAAATAGAATTTTTTTTCGTACTTAGAGTGAATCTATACAAGTTAAACGGTATAAATCTGTTTTATTGGTAATAAATATTCTTAAAGTGAGTATTAGAAAAATAGAGAATCCAAATCAGTCTCTTTAGTTACGGCTCACACGTTACAGTACTCACAGTACATTATTTGTTAATAAGTCAACAGAAATATTCTTTGACATGTTAAAACTTTCATTTTTTTTACTATTTAATCATAATATTTCATTGCTAAAACTTTATGAATCCAGGGCAAAAATTTTGCTGTGTCCGTGAATACGACGTACTCGTTGAGATTGCATCCACCATCTAGACCCCGGAGAGATACGGAGACTACCCCACGCAGTCTCCACCTCACTCCATCTAATAAATACAAGCCACTACCAGAGTCTCCTTTACAGGGACCTGCGCCGCTTTTGTCGCCTGTGAAAATGAAAAAAGTTAACTAATTTATTTCAAAAAATACATCAACTTTCACCAACACCAAATAAATGCAGTAAACAAAAAGACAATGGAACGGTCAGCAGTTCATTTACAAACATAAAGTCGTCCAAGGTACAGAACAGAACAAGAACAAACAGAGAATGAAGTAAAAATGCAATGTAGGTGTGTCAGGCGCACCAGATTTTTTGACGTGTTTGGAGCGCGATCAATTATAATTTCGGTACTTCTGTACATCTTTGGAAACGATCATACTTGAACCGTTATGACATAATCTATAAAAATAATTGTACATCGTGTATTACAAATTTGAGTACTAACTGTATTTCTTGGGTGAATATTACGAAATATTCTGCACGAAAATATTTGGTAAATTATCGTACCGCCCTTAGAACACAATTAAGCAAGTGAAATGCTACCTAATTTAAGAGACATAAGGTTTTATTCCGTAACATGATTAGTGGCGTTTAGGCTTTATATTACTTAAACCTTTGGACGAATTAGCATAGACTTCATTATGTGTGCGTCTACCTGACGAAGAATCTCTTGAAATTTACCATTGATCGTATTTTTAATGTATATTTCTCTGTTCTATGGTCAAAGTATTATTGTCAATTACTGAATATTCTAAACTATTCATTAGCATAATGATGCATTATAATTACTGTCTTACTGTAAAAAAAGGAAATGTTATTAAAGTAGGTAATTTAATACATGTCTTTATTAAATATTGCGCTAGCGCACGCAATACTTCCGGTTAACAATGGCACGACCTAAAAAAGCGCGTGATCTGGTCAGTTTATATGGAGCCAACTTGTGAACACACAAAAAAGGTTTATTGAGATTAAAGTTTATTTCAGCAAGAAGTTCTTAAATCACGAACTTTTAAACTATACAATTTTACTATGAATAACTAAATGAATTACAATGAAATATCTAGATCATATGCCTACATCATATGATATAATATGATTTGACCAGTATCAATAGTCGTCAGAATGTAGTTTAAAAAACTGAGCATAATTTACTGTTAAAGAAAAGGAAATTAACAAAACCCAGCTGCCTCTAGGGTATAACTGACTAGTTGTCATCCGCGGCTCTGTTTGCAAATATAGACGATATGAATATAATTTCAAGCCTTAAAAGATTTAGGGATAATATACCATTCTAATCTTGAAAGTTATTTTAAAATCAGATCAGTAGCCCCTGGCGTTACAACGAACGTAAACGCTCACAAATTATAATAATAAACTAATATTATTAATATTAAACATACCTGCACAAAAAGTTTTGTCAGAGGTGAAATCGACAAATGTTTCCCTGCTAGAGCGGCATACTTCAGTTCTGACGATCGGCAAGTGCACCAATTGAGGCATATCAGCTCCACCACCTCGCTTGCTCTGTTCACCCCAACCTGCCACCTGCATAGGGATACGATACGAGTTATAAGAAGTTTTATAACTCTATAATCGATTGCAATTAACTGGAATACATTTTATTAAAATTTTGTAAAACTCTATGTTTTAAAAGTCCAGGCATGAACATTACCTCAAAATTGTACTGATAATAAGACACACGATGATGCACTTACAACTCCTGAAGACCCGACAATTTGTTCGAGAGCATTACTGCCATCCCATAGACACGCTGGCCGTATGTAGGCATTAAATACCACTTCTTTGCTCAAAATGAGCACTGAAATGTCATCTGAAAAAATAGATTTATTTTAACTTACTCTTGTTGTAGATGCTTCCAAGAATATAGAAAAGGTAACAGGTAAAACGCCAGTAAAGTGAGTAATATATTAGATTTACGATTAAAGGGTTGCAGGTTAGAACTCAGCTCGCAACGAGATACAGATAAAGAATAGGGCGGGCTTCTCTATGTAATTAAATATAATTCCATTCAATAATAACATTAAAAAAGGTTATTGAAGTATTTATTTTCGCAAAATCTAGCGAATATTCTGGCTGAATTTAACTAAAACTATTATCTCAAAGGTATAATTATAAGGTAATAAGGTAATATTTTTTTAAGGTATAGAGGAATCTTTTTACAACGAGTGATCCGAAATATACGTTTTAAGTGTAGGGTAGGTGTAGTTGAGATGTAAGTATGAAGATGGAGTAAGAAATAAGTAGTCCAAGGTGCACAAGAAACATAATGAAAGTTTATTGAATAGATTTACACACTACACAAGTTCAGTTTAGAATAGTTCATTATTATACCAAACATACTTTTTAACGTAGTCGAATTATATTCCTCATGTATTTTCGCGTCAGTCAGACTCCTAGTGATAACGATGTCATCTTCCCAGTCACTTAACCTGTGCACCCCCAGTTTCACTATCATGTCTTGCACCAAAGATTTGTCTGTACCTAACCACATACAATGGGCCGCTGAAAATATAAACAGATTATTTTTCTTGTTAGAAATTTTGAAACTAGTTTTTTTGCTTATTGTACAATGAATTTGAGAATAGATTATACTTAAGAATTCATACCTATAGAAGTTTAAGTTTATAAGATTATAACAGCAAGTTTAACATTACGTACTACGTAGCGAGTGCGCAGCTCGCGGGGGGGAAGAGATTAGTGACGTAAACCGACCATAACATGGAACTGGTGGTTTTTTACGCTAAACAATGATATGATATATACTTTTTTTTGGTTTATGATAAAGTACAATGTTTTCGTTCAAAAGTCAAATCACCGTTTTTGTATCTCTGCGACCAACTGCGCTAGTGGAAAGAAAAAAGTAGAAGAATGATCCTATAGTTGATTTTGTACATTATATTGACAAACAGAGGCATACATTTTTATTAAAAACAGAACACGATTATTGCTCAAGTAAATAAGTATTTACTTACCAGTGACAACGTGTCTGTTTGAGACAAGAGTACCACCACATTTGAAATTAAGGTTACTGCCACTTTTCTTATAAATAGCCACCAGCCAGGGTTGGTCACCTCTTTGATAGTCTTCCCCACCGTAAATTAGTGCAAGTGCATCAAATTTGCTGGATCTCGTTCCACATTCAACAAAAGTTTGAGTTACAGGTTGTTGTTGTGGCCTCTGTACTGCTCTAAAAATTTTTTCCTTATTATTATAAGCAAGGTAGACTTTATTTTAACTTTTTAATCTAACTGTCACGGTTAGATGCTTGGTAATGGCAGACCTAAAGGAAGGTCATATTTTTCCTACATACCTATATGTATGTATGTGATACATATATGTATGTGTGTTTATTGCTATGTTTAGGTGATTGTGTGCATGTGTGTAGTGTTATAAACTTGATGAGGTAATGGTACACGGTTATATTTGTCGCAGGCACGGGGACACACGCGGTTGTTAGAGACAAAATATTATTTCAAATTACTCTTTGAGTGGAGTAAAATTACGAGCAAAATAAAACTTATGAATTTGAAAAGTTGAATGTATTGTATCTTTATCTTCGAGCAGGAGACGGTCATAATACTCGCTTAGTAACTTTTTAATATAATTGTAATCATATAGCAGTTACGTTGGATATTCAAGTAATACTTTACTTCGATTCTGTTTATAATAATTGTGAGATCGAAAGTTGATCGGTACTGAGATGAGTCCAAACGTTCAGCAATCCACTAATTTAGGGTGGGCCAAGAATTCGTTAACATTTGAATCGAACAACATCCGTGCAAACATGTTACGGAAGTTCTTAAGACCGATGTTACTGGAACATGCTGGCTACAATCGTAACACCGGGATGGTTGGCGCTTCTTGGGGGAAACCTTGTTCAGCAGTGGACGGCGATAAGTTGATTTGAATTTCAACATATGGTTTTAACAAGATGGAGCCACTTGTCACACATCCAATGAGCCCTGTCGGTGATCAAACACATGTTTTTGGAAAAGCTGATTTCCTGAAGAGGCAACGAGGCCACCCAGAAGTCCAGGTCTATCCCCAGTAAACATTTTTTTTTATGTGGTTATATGAAGAATCGTATCTACATCATAAAACCAAATACACTACGTCAATGAAAAGAAAAATTCAGCGAAAAGATGTCGGCGATCTCGCGGTCTCTTAAAGTATTCGAAAATTTTGGTACTCGCTTAGAAGAGACCGAACTTCAAAACGGTGGTCAGTTAGACGATGTAGTTTTTAAAAAATAAATGCCAACTAATTAGCTTTCTTGTAAATAAACAATTTTTATAATATGTCAAATAATTTTTTTATACGATTTGTTCAAGTGTTAACTAATTCGTGGCCCACCCTATACATTGATAGAATCATATCATTATCGATTTTTAATGTTTGATGGCATATTTGTGTACTAAGAACGTTTAACAAAACAACAAATATACTAATACACACTTTGTAAAATTTAAAAATATAAAGATACGTGTGAATATGGTGATAGATTAATAATACAGAGCGTTACTACCCTTGTTCATCTCGTGGGTGTCGTAAGAGACGATTGAAGAAAACTTGAAATAAACTTTATATCAATCCGTCTGGCCACCGTGGTATAGTAGGCCAAATTCTCCTTTTTAAAGAGATACCTATGTCCAGTAGTGAAGTACTAAAGGCTGTTGATGACCATAATATTAAGCACATATATGTACATATATCTAGGCTACATTTTCTGAGTTTTTTACCTCTCTGTCGTGACAGGTTCTTGTGTTTGGTATTCCTCTTCTACTGGAGGGTAGAATTGTGGTATCTTCTGAACAGGTGCCCGTGGTGGGGCCCGTGAAGTGGTCTGGGGTCGATCCCAGACTTGCGGTCGCGGTCGGGTCTGAGGTCTATAAGGTCTTTGTGCCGTTTCCTCATAACTTGGATAGTACGCGTTTTGGTTCTCCAAAATTGGGTTAGGTTTGCGAGTTACTTCATATGCAGGTACGCTTGGTTTATATACAGGATATCTTGATGGATTCACTGTATATAAAAACTAATATTTTATTTTTATCTCTTTTACAAAGGCATCTTCCAAGCTAAAGATATTTCTGTATCAGGGTGGACCTTATAATTTACATGTAACGTAAAATAGAACGCCCAAATACCTAACAGCAATTAGTGGATTACACAAAATGTTGTCCCATATGGAATTTGAATCCACAACACTCAGCGCAGTTGAAAGCGCGGTGATCCTTTAAACCACTTCGTAGTGTAATCACATTGTAGCTTTTAATCATCTTTCAAATAAACTGGGGGAGGGATCAGCATTTATGTACATGTATGTACCAACTTATCTACAGTCATATCACTATGGACTCACAGAAAACTGACGCTGCTTTTTACCTACAGTGAGGTTAGCGGTGCTCTAAAGCCATACCCCTTATACCATAAAAAAATGTTTTTAATGTATCGATTGACATTTGAAAGCGTTTTGACTTTTTAAAAATATCTCAACCGTCTTAGTCACAGATATTTTAATTATCCATACCATCGTAAATATTGTCTTGAGACTCGTAATCTTCATAGACACCATTAGATTGATACGGTGCGATTGGAGCCTGCACCTGTCCTCCTCCCTGGAAGTACGAAGTATGCTGCAGACTGAAGGTCGTGAGATATTGGTTTGACTGAAGGGTGTCTGAAATATGCTATATGGTTAAATAAAAGATAAATTTCTTCCTCTGAATTGTTAGAAATTTGAATGTTATAAAAATATCTCAATGCTGAATGCTGAGCCTACGTCACTACCATGGCCACTACATTTTTTAAAGAATGCGAGTATATGTTGTATTGCGGGGGACTTTACAAACATACTTAAACCGGACACAAAGAATACCCAGACTCAGAACAACAATTTCTGGCACACAAAATGTTGTCCCATGTAGAGATCGAACCCACAACATTCAGCGCAGTAGGAAGCGACGGGGTGGCCGCTTAAACCACTATGCCACCTGTGCAGTTTACGCAGAATGCCTCCTTCAGCACCTTTTTTTTGTTTTTTGTTGTTTACAGGTTGGCAAATCCCTCCAGATCTCTGCATCTTTGACGAGACAGATCCTATCGGTCTGGTTATAAAGGTTTGTTGGCATCCTTCAACATCTAGGCTTCTAAATGTAATTTTTATTCATCTGGCTGACATTCCATAATGTTGACAGGTAATAATATAAGTGTTGATCAACATTTCTTATTAAATTTTAACCCAAGGTTCGTCGTCACTATTATATTAATATTTGTATGTGTAGATTGGCAGCATATTCTACGCTTTGACCTCGCTATTTTGCATCATAATGAACTTATTTCCTGTTTTACTACATAATGCCATAAGCATCTTGTAATAATGGCACCATTTTATATTGGAAAAAATTGTCTGCTACTTCGTTTAGTAGGGATTCCCCCAACTTTCAATCGTATATATTATTTTTAAGTATAATCATAACGTATAATCATATTAGTTGCCGTGTGGTGACGGAATAATAATACCAAGTGTCACCGCCCCAATTCATTCCGTTGGTGTCATACTGACGACAACAGCACTACAAAAATAAATTAAGTTTGAAACAAATTATCACACAAACAAAAATTATACCTTCCGTTTGGTCATCTTAGTACATTAAGTCAAAACCTCTTTTGTAAGAAAAAAACTTATGTCGAACAACAGACTAATAAAACCTGTCGATCATGGCACATATTGGTACACTTCTAAATTGTGTAACTACATGACACACTATGTCTGATGTGCACGTCAAGTGACGTCACTTGCTGTGTTACACTGGCTAGTTACATAGTAGTTTTAAAGGAAAAAAATCCTCATCTGATATCAATTTCTATACCTATACTATATATAAAAGAAAGTGGTGTTAGTTAGACCACTTATAACTCAAGAACAGCTGAACGGATTTAGGTGAAAATTGGTGGGGAGGTAGCTTAGAACCAAAAGACGGACATAGGACTTTTTATCCCGTTCGACCGCGTTTCAGTGCAAAAACAAAAATCTGCTTATTTATTGCCTATAAGGCGGCACAGAGTTCGCGGGGTGAGCTAGTTTTTAATATATTAAAAGTAATAGTTCAAAATGATACGTCAGAAGTAAACCCTATATCTCGCACACAAACACATTGGCAAAATCAAATGGCACTGGTTTGTAGCTACACAATTCCGTTTCTGCTTATAATATGACAGGGTGCAGTAAATTCTATATTTGTGGGAAAGATATTAAACTTCAAAATAACAATAAAAATGTAAATAATATGTAACTAGTTATGACGTAACTTTTTTATATAGCTCTTAAAAAGTATAGTTGATGAGGATCTCATTTTTTTTTTCAAAACTATCTACGTTCTTTATTTCTTTTTCCAAAATCTGCAAAATTAATTAAAAAACATAGTGCTATGCAAATAGGAATTCTTACGAAAACCTGATCTCCTCGGTCCGATTTCTCTTTTTTGGTTATAATGATAAATAATAACAATAAATTAGTGACTTATAAGTATCGTTGGCAAACGCTTGAATTAAGCACCTAGGCGGAGTATTTCCTTGTTATTTTATATTATCTCTGTAGCACATAACGACTAAGCTAAGAAATTTATACTGCCAGCTGGTAAAGCTACAGTTCCTATAGAATGAGAAGTCCAAGAAATTCTAAAGCTTCAGTAGATCGGCTTAAAAATTGTCCGGCATGTTGCCGAATGTGTAAATGAATGAATCATGTAGCATTTTATTACTATACCATTGTGAACTAAACAAACACGGGTAACATTAATATAAAAGTTGACTTGAAAACTATAATAATACTTTTCCTCAGTTAATAAATAATACATTAATAAATAAATATTTCAGACATTTGACACAACGCCATCTAATTTCAAATTAAGCAGGGTTCTTACTACAATGACTAGACTGACTCATAAAATACTTATACATATACTTTTTTTAAATATCTATATCTATATATATTGTTTTCTATGTATAATATGTACGTACATATTATATATAGAAAACATGCAAACTCCGAAACAAATATTTACAGATCATGCAAACATTTGGCCCGACTCAAGATCGAGCTCGAGACCTTAGCAGCAGTCACATTCGCTACCACTACGCCACCGAGGCAGTCGTTTATTTTCCGGTAAATCATGGTCAGTTCTAGATTATATTGAATACATTTCTCTAGGAAAAACGAGGCTTAAAAATAATACTTCTGAATACATAAAGAAGTTTCAAGCAAGGTTTAGATTATATAGTAGTACAAAACATGGTATTACCGCCGGGCCCACTGCATATTGTTTGACCGTTGACTGTAATCGCTGTTACCTTGGGTAGTGGTGATTTCACTGGCAAATGGACTCGGAATACCATTGGTGATCCTTGGTTGTAATTCTGGAGGGCAAATCTCTCATTCACTTGATCTAAACTGCCATAGTAGTTCTGGAAATAATAAATTAGATATTTAGGGTAGGCTACGAATTAGAAAACATTTGAGACAATCGTATAAAATAAACCATTTTATATATTATGAAAATTGTTTATTTGCAGAAAGGTAAGTAATTATTTGAAATTTGTTTTTAAAAAAATACATCGTCTAAATGACCACTGTTTCGACGTTTGCTTTCTTCTAAGAGAGTATCGAAATTTTGGAATACTGTTGGACAAAGAGACATTTCTTCACTGTTTTTTTTTGTAGTTGACGTAGTGTACTTGGTTTATTAATGTCGACACGATTCTTCAAATAACCTCAAAAAAAAGTCTACTAGGGATAGATCTGGACTTCTGGGTGGCCTTGGAATGTCGCCTCGTCTGAAAATCGGCTTTTCCGGAAACATGTCTTTGACCACCGGCAGGGACTCATTGGATATGTGACAAGTGGCTCCATCTTGTTTAAACCATGTGTTGCAATTCAAATCAACCTATAGCCGTCCACTGCTGAACGAAGTTTTCCCTCAAGAAGCCAACCATCCCAGTTTTGGGCAATTCGCATCTATCCGCTGCCAGCCACCGTCTTCAAGCCGTCGGTCCATCGCACATCAGGGCGCCCTACACTACGTTTGCCTAATCGTGGTCTCCACTCTAGTACACTTCTGTTCCAGCGACCATCGGTTCGTCTGGAGACATGGTCGGCCCATTTCCAATTCAACGTACTGATTCTTCGTGCGATGTCAGTTACTCCCGTTCCCTGTCGAATAACCTCGTTACGAATTTTATCAGCCAGAGAAACACCCAGCATCGCACACTCCATCGTACGCTGAGCTACTTTAAACTTGTGGACCAGTCCAAAGGTGAGTGTCCACGTCTCGGCTCCGTATGGCATTACTTGTAGGACGCACTGGTCAAATACTTTGGCCTTTATTAATTGTGAACTCGGCGACTCGAAGATGTGACACAACTTTCCGTATGCTGTCCAGCCTAGACGAATCTTCCTACCGATCGAAGTTGTGCCGGCCAAGTTTAGTAGTTTGCACAAGGTGGATGCATTCTTGCACAACCCCGATAGCAGCATCATTTACGGTTACAGGACTCGGAGATACATACCTATTATGTATGATTTTCGCTTTTCGATGTTCATCCCCAGTTCCTCTCGTTTTGAAGAATCTCTTTTTTTTTATATTAAGAGCCTGCCAGAGTAGAGACTCTGCCTGATGGAAAGCATGAATAGAATCCAAGAGTTGTGGTCACCATACTCATTGCAAATGCAGACAATGCAGTATGGTGACCCACACTATGGTGGCCTTGTGAGATGCTTTTTCACACACCGCTTGGGGACGTAAAAGGCATGACAGTCATCGTGATAGTGTAAGGCTTACACAGTTACCACGATAACTGTCACTCCTGCATCAATGGGCCTCAGGTCTCACACCAACGAAACATGACAACACGGATGCTGGCGCTTTAGGTTGGTCTTCTATGGGAGGGTAGTACTGCCCCGGTCGAGCCGGCCCGCTCGTGCTGAAATCAGCGTGGCTCTACTACCTAAGACTATTCAGCATTTGTTTCAGATTACACCGAGATTTCGCCAGGATAACTATGTCGTCTGCAAACCGCAGATGTGAGAGGTATCGGCCATTGATATTGATTCCTGGTCCGTTCCAATCGAGCGTTTTGAAGACGTCTTTTAATGCATTGGTAAATAATTTCGGAGATATAACATCTTGCAGCTTCATTGAGGCATCTCTTCACCTGGACATATAGGCAGTTGACCAGGTTGCGATTGTAGCTAGCAAATGCCAGTAGCATCGGTCCCAAGAAGTCCCGTAACATATTTGCGCGAGATGTTAGATTCAAATGTTAACAAACTCTTGGCCCACCCTATAGTTGGAGTTCATTAATAGTGATATATGAGACGAATAGTAGTTAAAGAATACTTTATAAGGCATCGCACGCACCACCCTACTGCGCCGAGTGTTGGTGTTAGATCCCTACATGGAATAACACTTTGTGTGATCAACAAGTTGCTGTTCTAAGTCTGGGTGTTCTTAAAATTATGTGCGTCCGTTTCTTGTATGTTTGTAAAGTCCATCGCGACACAGGCGTTATTCAGGAGGAGCTTCATTCAGCAGGAGTTACTGTTTTCTTTAACTTCCAGAAAGGTATCATCCAATCGAAAACTAAGTTTTGACCACAATGAGTCATTCTCATTGTAAATTGTAATAATTTAATTAGCACTCCTACGATTGATATTCTTTTTCATAATAAATTTACATACAAAAATTTATTTTCGAAAGCAGTTAAAAATAAGATTGTTTTAGTTACTTTTTCTTCCAACGAGTTTAAAAATAAGAAAAGCAACCTTTTCTATAGTTATAAGTATTTTTTAAGTTTTATAATTTGTGTTTTATTGGCTGTGTTATTCACTTGTACAGACAAGTGTATAAAACACAGTGTGCACAGTGAAAGGAAAGTCATCCCAGACGTGAGGTGAATTCTTGGTATGCATTTAAAAAGAGAGCGCTGATAGAAATACGAAATTTAAAAGCACCCAACGCTTATGTCATAGGAATGCAGAAAGTTAAAAAATGAGATATGTACTAAAATTGTTTAAAAAATGACACGTTATGTAAATATGGCTATATATTTTGACCTGTCATAGCACTAAAATCTAAAAAAACAGTTCCATCGATATCGGTTAGTGAAATAAAGCAACACATTCAAAATGGTCGAAATTCGAACGCTAGTTGATTTTTGAATAAAACCAACTGTCCTAAAAAACACATTGAATATGTAAATTTCATACTGTACTTTATATTTCGAATGTTATGACGTTCTAAATAGTTTAAATTAAGTTGCAACCAAAAATAAACTACAGCACCATCTACCGAACACAATAAACTATAGAGTAACTACTAATCCTGTATCGCGATATAGAAATTCCCGCATCGATTGGCATATATACTATTTCCCAACATCAACCGTTTGGCGTCGGCCTGCTAGACATGATCACCTCGCCTTTTTTTTTTTTTTTTTTTTTTTTTTTTTTTTTTTTTTTTTTAACGTGTGGAAACCCCCACGGGCCGTCACCCCACCGGGGTTTACGGCGGGGTGGTGTGTCGGAATCGGACCGACTAAAACCACACGGTGTGCCACTCTGCGCCTGAGATAGGAAGGATCCGGGAACCGCTGCTATTACGACATCCAGATCCCTCCTAGCGCCTGCCCGCTACCTCGGGCACCATCTACGGATAAACTCTCTATTTTAGGCGACGTACGGCACACGCGGACGTCGCCTCCTCGCGGCTGGCCATTGTAGCGGATGGAGGGGAAAACCCGTCCCGTCCACCCGCGGCCACACTCAAGGCGGCATGAGGCGCTGGTATGCGCGCCTCCGCCGCCCGGCTCGCCGGCGGCGAATTGGGTCCGAGTGGATATCGTCCTCCCGGGCCTTCTCCGCCGCCTCCTTCCGCGAAATTACGTCTTCGCAGAAGGTTGCGACCGCGGTAAAACAACTGTCGCTACCGGCCATGGAGCATATTACGGCCGGTAGCGAGAGATCTCCTCCAATAACTGCAGTAAGGACCCCACGCTGCGCCGCCCAGGCGGAACAAACCGCTAGCGTGTGCTGAGCCGAGTCCTCACTGCAGTCGCAGTGGTGACAGGCGGGACTCAATTCCCTCCTGGCGACCGAGTGCAGATACTTCCCGAAGCAACCGTGCCCGGAAAGGACCTGCGTCAGTCGGAAGGAAAGGGCCCCGTGCTGCCGCCCTGCCCACTCGGCGATGACCGGCTGGAGAGCCTCCACGGCGGCAAAGCCAGCACGTGGAGCCTCCAGCCGGGACGACCAACGAGCCATCGTGGCTCGACGAGCGGCCTCTCGCCACTCGCGTATCTCTTCGGGCGGGGGCCGTATGCCGCTACCCGCCCGGAAGTCAACCGTCCGCCGATAAACTTCGGCGAGCACTTCCGCCTCCAAATCCCACGGGGGAGTTCCGGCCAAGGCGCACGCCGCCTCCGTCGATACGGTGCGGTAACCGCGTATGGCTCTAACCGCCAATATCCTCTGAGGGCGCCAGAGGCGAGCCCTATTCTGGGCGGTCAGAGCCGCCGCCCACACCGGTGCACCATACAGTGCCATTGACCGGACAACCCCCGTGTATAGCCGTCTCGTCGCGACGCTAGCTCCACCCAGATTGGGCAAAAGTCGCCCAAGGGCAGAAGCAGCGCCGACCAGCTTTGGAGAAAGCTGTCGGAAGTGCTCGTCGAAGAGCCACCTGCCGTCGAGGATCAGGCCCAGATACTTCATCTGGGCCTGAACCGGTACGAGGACCGAATTAACCACGATGGAGGCGCCGGAGGGTGGACCACGACGGGGCCCATGGAACAAAAGGGCCTCCGTCTTGTCCAGGGCCACCCGCAAACCCAGCGCCTCAATTCGCCCGACCACCAGAGAGACACCCGTGGTGGCCAGGCGCGCCGCCTCTTGAAAGTTTGCTCCCCGGGCCGTGACCAATGTGTCATCTGCGTAGCAAATTACGCCCAGCCCGGGGGGAAGACGACCTCGAAGGGCCCAGTCGTATCCCATATTCCACAGGAGTGGTCCGAGGACAGACCCCTGTGGAACACCGCACGACATGAGCCGCCGCCTCAGAACACCGTCTCGGTCCTCGTACATGACGGTACGCTCCTCAAGATAGTCTGCCACAAGCCGCCTCAGGTACTTTGGCACCCCATGGTAGTGGAGTGCTTCCCTGATGCAGCTAAATGGCAGACTATTAAATGCGTTGGCGATGTCCAACGACACCGCCAATAAGACGCCGCCACAGCTCACTGCCTCTTCGGTAACGGCCCTCAGGCGCAACACGGCATCGACCGTCGAACGCCCCGCCCGAAAACCAAATTGGGCGTCCGACAGATCGGGGCCCACCTCGCAGAGGTGCCGGACGATGCGGGCAGAGAGTATCCTCTCAAACAGTTTACCCGCCTCGTCCAGCAACACGATGGGCCTATAGGCCGCTACCGATTCGGCTGGCCGTCCTGGCTTCCTCAATAGGACCAGCTTCCCGCTTTTCCAGCACTCAGGGAAGCGTCCGGACGCCAAGCTAGCGTCCAGGACCTCCCTGAGGCGGTCCGACATGTGTTCGAGGGCTCGGGCCAGCACTCGGGCAGGTATCCCATCCGGCCCGGGGGCGGTGTTCTTAGAGCGGATCCGTAGAACAACCGCCCCTACCTCCGATTCCCTGACGGGCGGAACATCGTCCTCGTTTCCCCCGTCGTCTCCGACCATGAAGGCCATCGACGGGGGTGTGTGTTCCACCCGCTGCGGGAAAAGGCCCTCGACCACTTCCCGCAGGAAGCTGGGCTGGAGTGTCTCTGTAAGGGGGGGGCCCGACGTGCGGAGCTTTTGCCGCGCCGCACGATAAGGGCGACCCCAGGGGTCACGATCGAGACCCTCCAGCATCTCCTTTCTCTTAATTTCTTTGGCGCGGCTTATGGCCAGCTTCAGAGTTTTCCGCGCCTCTCGGTACTCTTCATGAAGCTGGTCCTCCTCGCCTTCTTCGCAGTGTCGCCGCCGACTACGGGTGTAGGACCTCCGGGCACGAGTACAGGCCGCGCGGAGGTCCGCCAACTCCATGATCACCTCGCCTAGTCGGAGAATCCTGCCTGCTTTTAGTTGGAGGGATATGACGACCGTTTCGTCTACAAAATTTATATTATACTTAGTATGTTTTAAAACTTTGTTCGCATGTTGCATTATGTATCATAAAAACCAAAGCACAAAACTGAATACATTATAATACGTTAAAAAAGATTTATAATAATTTCAAAGCGAAGATCAAAAAGGTAAAAACTGCCATATTTAGAAAAAATAAAATTATATATCACTTAGTCTATGCCAATTCAAACTATAATTTAGAATGATGATGAAATTCTTTGAGGAAAACCAAAATATACTTAAGGATTAACTTAACGTAACGTTCCATAACGTAACCAACGTGTAAATATATGTGTAAAAGATTGCCAGATATACGTATAATTTATCATTTATTAATTACAATAGGGTTTCGGTAGACTTTCCAGCAGGATTATTTTTGTTTATGATTATTATCTACAAACATAGTAAACCTCCTTTTTGCAATTGCTTTAACATCAAAGACCAAGTAATACTGGCGTAAAAATGAATGAAATAACTAAAAAACGCAATTATACTTTAAGTGACAATAAATTTAATTATTGTAAACTTCAATACAAAATGAAAATGTAGGTATTCCTGTGGCTATGTAGGTTTCTTAATACTATTTTTTTTCCCATAATAAAGTAATTCATAAGCTATAATTGTGTCACTATTAAAAAAGTAAAATGGCAAATGAATTCAAGATATCAATGCGAAATTGGGCATTTCCACTACTCAAGTTACTCAAATTCATTTTTATTTGGATTTTTTTATGAAATATCAAAAAAAATCCTAATTTAAATAAAATTGATTAACGCATTGTATAAATTTTGATTAAAAACCCGTTTTCGACTTAAAATTCAATACGTTCATAATTTATTAGTCAAATTAAAATTCTTAGACAGATTGACTAAGTCATCATCATTAACCACCTTTAATAGTCCTCTGTTGAGTATATGCCTCTCAGGTTAGTATGTTTTACTAACTATCAGGTAGGTAAAATATATTCAAGTATATTTTTTTAGGTTTTGGCCTACTATACCACACTGGCCAGACGGGTTGGGATAGGGTTTGTTGGCTTGGCCGGAACTCCCCCGTGGGATTTGGAGGCGGAAGTGCTCGCCGAAATTTATCGGCGGACGGCTGACTTCCGGGCGGGTAGCGGCATACGGCCCCCGGCCGAGGAGATACGCGAGTGGCGTGAGGCCGCTCGTCGAACCACGATGGCTCGTTGGTCGTTCCGGTTGGAGACTCCACGTGCTGGCTTTGCCCTCGTGGAGGCTCTCCAGCCGGTCATCACCGAGTGGGCAGGGCGGCAGCACGGGACCCTTTCCTTCCGACTGACGCAGGTCCTTTCCGGGCATGGTTGCTTCGGGAAGTATCTGCACTCGGTCGCCAGGAGGGAATTGAGTCCCACCTGTTACCACTGCGACTGCAGTGGTAACAGGTGGGACTCAACAGGTGGTAACTCGGCTCAGCACACGCTAGCGGTTTGTTCCGCCTGGGCGGCGCAGCGTGGGGTCCTCACTGCAGTTATTGGAGGAGATCTCTCGCTACCGGCCGTCATACGCTCCATGGCCGGTAGCGACAGTTGTTTTACCGCGGTCGCAACCTTCTGCGAAGACGTAATTTCGCGGAAGGAGGCGGCGGAGAAGGCCCGGGAGGACGATATCCACTCGGACCCAATTCGCCGCCGGCGAGCCGGGCGGCGGAGGCGCGCATACCAGCGCCTTATGCCGCCTTGAGTGTGGCCGCGGGTGGACGGGATGGGTTTTCCCCTCCACCCGCTACAATGGCCAGCCGCGAGGAGGCGACGTCCGCGTGTGCCGTACGTCGCCTAAAATAGAGAGTTTAGCCGCAGATGGTGCCCGAGGTAGCGGGCAGGCGCTAGGAGGGATCTGGATGTCGTAATAGCAGCGGTGCCCGGATCCCTCCTATCTCAAGCGTAGAGTGGCACACCGTGTGGTTTTAGTCGGTCCGATTCCGACACACCATTCCGCCGTAAACCCCGGTGGGGTGACGGCCCGAGGGGGTTTCCACAAGTTAAAAAAAAAAAAAAAGGGTTTGTTACTAGTTTTTCTTCTCTTTGTAATGATATTGTCTTGCATATTTGGTTCGCTTAGTCGCCTTATACGATACCCACGAGATGAATAGGGGTGATATTACTATGTATTCTTAATCCGTTACCACACGGACTACTTTTACCTATAATTGCTTGAATATATAACACTAGCTTTTGCCCGTGACTCCGACCGCATGCATGACAGTTGTCGCAGTTAAAACTAGAATATGCTTTCCTCATGATTTAAAGTATATGTGAAATTTCATTAAAATCGTTTCTACGGCTTAGTTCTGAAACCGTTACAGAAAAATTACTTGCCTATTTATTAAAACTAGCTAGTTTTTATCCACGGTTCCGTTCTTGTGTATGTAAAAGGTTGCCTATTTTATGTACTGATATTATAGCTTTCCATTGTATTTTGTAGTTTAGACTTGAAAGCGTAACAAACAAACACAGTCATATTCGCATTTATAACATTATTTAGAAGAGGAATCTATTATATACTCGTATTTATCAGTTGCATATTTATCTCATTATTTGTATAGTTCAATCCAATCCTAGATATCTAGAAGAGATTATAGGCGTTGATAGAAAACTGTTTTTTACACATACAACAATATATCTCGTTTTATAAGTTTAAATTGTTTATAAAAAAAATCGGTTTTAGATTATCCATATTTTGAACCGGACACAGAATTTTTTGGCAGAAGAATGTTGCCAACAAATAACCTGTTTGAGATCGTTTATATTTAACTCATTACTTTTAAAATATTTGCATTTATAGAGTTTTATTGCAGACTATTAAAATTAAAATAAATAAGAATTCCAGACAAAACAGAAATTCAATTGACCAGGTCTATTATACTACAAGCCAATAATATCACAATTTATTTCTGGATCCTTCGTTATCCTTAGACTCGCTAAGACTCGCTTTGGGAAACAAAATACATACATACACTCACGTTTTGGGATAGATAGGTGTATTCAAATCGATAGAAATACCGGTAAAATTACTCAAATGACTTTGTAATAGCAGTTACTCTTGTTGGTTAGTAATCTGTCTTAAAATTACTGCGTCACCAAGCGGTAAGCGCTTTTGTATGAATAAGTAAAACTACGTCTTCCACTACTGGCGATGTCATAAGCATTGTCATGTAAATTAAAGAAAGAAAATATATTCTGAAATCACTGTTTAGACGAGCTAAACAGTGAATCTCGAGAGAATACACCTTCTTCGAAGCTTCGAAATAATAAATTACAAGCAAAAAACTTTTAAAAAACAAACTTTCTTTTAAACTTTCTTAAAAAACAAAATTTTTTATTATCAATTTCTAATTTATAACACACTTTATATGATTCAAAAGTTTGTAGCGAGATTTAAACACTCGTATTTACTTAGTTTGAAAATTCTGAAAATTGAGATATAATTATTTAAGTTACTTGTTTCGGTATATAAATAATTCTTATTACAAGCTTTTATAATATATAAATTGTATAATGCCATTGTAACCTGATATTAAAAGTTTTCAAGGAAAAGTGTTCCGTTGGTGAGTGTGAGGCCCATTGATGCAGGGGTGACAGTTATCGTAGTAACTGTGTAAGCCTTATACTGTCACGATGACTGTCATACGTTATCGTGCGTCCCCAAGCGGGGTGTGGAAAAGCATCTCACTAGGCCGCTATAGTGTGAGTCACCATACTGCATTGTCTACATTTACAATGAGTTTGGTGACCACAACTCTTGGATTCTATTCATGCTCTCCATCAGGCAGAGTAGAATCACTTTGGCGGGCTCTTGATATAAAAAAAGTATATTTTATTCTTTTTAGTATATTTAAATAAAAGTTCGTTTTTAAAGATTTTTTTTACGTTTTAGCAATCACGGGACAGATTTCTCAGGGTGTTTATAATTGAATTGACATTCATAGCAAATGGAACGACTTTATTTTCCCAAATCTGATGGAGTTCCATATAGACGTTATCTAGGACTAAAATATTTATCAAGATGAAAAAAAAACCCAATCTCGAGGTGGTTACGTCATTTCATTACTGAGATCCTATGACCACCTTTCAGTTTCAACATCAAACGTTGATTACCACTTAGAACTTAAAAACTCGTCAAGAAATCAAATGAATCCAAATTTGATGATATTGTATTATTTTAATACGACTTCCCTATGGCTATCTTTAGCTTCATTTTTAGATTTTGGATACCATTTAAAGATAAAATATACATGAAGATGAATCATATGAGACTAAACTCGATGGAGTTAGGTCATTTTATAAAGAAGTTCTTATGGTCGCTTTCTAGTTCCATCATCAGACCTTAGATGTCATCTAAAGACGAAGTACTCGTCAAGACAAATCAAATAAGTCCATGCTCGATGGGGTTGCGTTTTTTCATTATAGAGTTCTCATGGCCACGTTCCAGCTCAGTTTCAGCTTAATTAGTTGACGATATCTGCTTCAAATTTAAGTTGCAAGATTACATTCACAAAAACACAGTTTCGTATAGTACATATATACATTGTAAGTTAAAAAAGTCTCAAAACATCGATTTCATTTAATAGTTTGTCAACATTAAGCGTCCGAAAACATTCTCTAATGGATATTTAGAATTTACGAATAGGTGACTGTAAAAAAAACAAATATCAAAAAGGTTTTAGTTTTAAAAATCGTGTAGTTCATACTATAGTATAGCTAATGTAGTTTATAGATGATGTACTTCTAACCAATTTCGGCCATGGCGGCCAGTCTCACCGGAGACTAGTAAACTACTAGCACAGCTGTGTCTACAAACAGGTATACTCTCTGTTCCCTCAGTCTCATAATTTCATGGGACGGCTATCGGATACGACCGTGGAGAAATCAGACGCAGGTTCGACGGCTTTGCGTGCTCTCTGAGGCATAAGGGTTAAGACACCAACTGCCAAACTCTAGTCTGTTCTTAAGCGTTTCTATAATTAAACCTCAATAACACTTTTTGACCCGACTCGGGAATCGAACCCCAGACTTCTTGATTGACACTCACTCTCTCTTGGCAGTCAAGTAGTTTATAGTATAGTTTGTATAAGAATAGTTTGAAAAAGACTAAGTATATATATATGTATATATATATCAATAAATTAAAAACCCGTTAATTAATCTCAGATTTATAAAACGGTACTTTTGAAAAAGAGTCACAATAGTGGTTTTCGTTTCATCATCATTAATAGCCTACCGCAGTCCACTGCTGGACAGGCTGCTGCCTTTTACCCTGCACGCCACTTTGATCTTCGCCTTCATGTATCATATTCCGGCCAGCCATCTTGTGCAAATCGTCACTCCACTCCATGTAGGCGCTCTATATTAGCTAATTTTTAAACTATTATACGAGGGGGCGTTTTTAAGTTCGCGGAATGGAGGGTATTGAGTAATAATAAAAACACAAAATTATTTTTCTTTTTCTATATATTCCCCTGCAACACGAATACATTTTTCAGATCTTTCAATTAGTTTTTTTATTCCCTCGTAAAAAAAGTTTTATCTTTGTCTGAAAAATACGCCGAAACCGCCTCCTTAACCTCCTCATCAGTTGAAAATTTCTTACCACGTAATTCTTTTTTCATTTTTGGAAAGAGATAATAATCACTCGGAGCCAAATCTGGACTGTAGGGTGGGTGATTCAAAATATCGAAGCCCACCTTATGCAGGGCAGCCAGTGCGACTCGGCTCTTGTGAACGGGAGCATTGTCATGCAATAGCAGGACACCTTTCGTTAATTTTCCCCGTCTTTTTTCTTTGATGGCTTCTTTTAACTGTTCTAAGATTGAAGCGTAGTATTCCCCCGTTATAGAAATGCCTTTATCTTTATAATCTATCAATAATATTCCTTCTGAGTCCCAAAAAATCGTTGCCATGAGTTTCCCAGCCGACTGTGAAACCTTAAATTTCTTGGGTGGTGCTGTGCCCTTTTTGTGCCACTGCATGGAGTCTTGTTTGGACTCGGGTTCATAATGATGAACCCAAGTTTCATTCCCAGTAACAATTTGATTCAATACGCCATCCTTGTCTTCATTGCAGAGGTCCAAAAACGCACGTGAACATTCCACGCGCTGTTGTTTTTGCAATGGCGTGAGCATTCTCGGCACCCACCGTGCGCTAACCTTAGTCATGCCAAGATGATCGTGTAAAATTTTAAAAATTGTTGTATCCGATACTCCAACCATTTCTGCGAGTTGTTTCTTTTTTAGTCGAGCATCTTCCAATACAATTTTTTCTACTTTTGCAATAACTTCTGGCGTAGTCACCTCAACGGAGCGCCCCGGCCTCGGGTCGTCTTCAAGTGATTCCCTGCCTTGTTTAAATAAACTATGCCACTTGTAGACCATTGTTTTTCCTGGGCAAGAATCCCCGTAAACCGATGACATCTCATTGAGTATGGTTTGAACAGACTTTCCTTGCTTAGTAAGGAACTTTATCACCGCACGGAATTCAATTTTCTCCATTTTTTTCACTTCGTTCCCGATTAAAATACTTGGTCAACGATAGTTTAATAACTAATGATCCAATCACAACAAATTTTACTATGCAGACTAATTATGAGTCACTGAATACGGTAGGCATCAAAAGAGCGCGTTTACCCGCCTTTTTCACTGTCATTCCGCGAACTTAAAAACTTACCCTCGTAAATACTACCTAAGTAACTAACTAACACTAAATATCTTCATAGACGCTTTTGTTGGTAGCCTTAATTATATTAGAGTTTTTTCTCTTACGAATTCTTTAAACCAGATATTTGAAAATTCAAAAACTGTTTCAATATGTAAGCTCATATTATATTCAATTGTATTTTTCGAGGTGACACATTGTTGTATTTCCATGCCTAGTTTCATCAAAATTGGTTCAGCAGTTTAGCCATGAAGACGTTTCGAACGGACATATTTACATTTACGTTTATAATACAATTAGGAATTAAACCTTAAATTATTTAGCTAATTAGAATAGTGATTTCAATTTTTAAATATTTCCCTCTTAGAATGATACAAATTTTAAATTAAATACAAAACAAATTTTGAGATTTGTTAAGGAAACTAGATGAATCTAAAACATACACTACAAAGGTTCATTAAACTAGTTTATAGCAGTGTCAGTAGTAAAAAGGAAAAGAAACCCGCAATAAATATGAGGAAAATATATTATAAAAAAATGAAATAAAATATTCTTTCAATTGTAACAAACGACTGTGAAAAAATCTAATGCAGGAAATCCCAAGGGAATTTCCGTTTGTATCAACCCATTAAAAGGTAACAAGATATATTTGGAAGAGGTGTGCCTGTTTCTAATCAAGTGGGCGGTTCCTTAATCGCACATTGCTTTGTTTCTCTGATTGGCAGCTTACAGAATAATGAAACTAAACGAGGTCACGTGGAGTCCATGGGTACAGAGGTCCAATTGTGAGTTTATTTCACACCAACTGAATTGTCAGTGTTCGGTGTTGTGATTGGTCCTCATTGAAATTCTTAACAATCGCAACACCAAACGCCGTCGTCAGCAAGTTGATGGGAAACTCAAGCTAAAGCATCTGATCTATCGTACCCACATTGAAATGATTACCGAAAAGTATTTAATGAAAAAGTAACTAATGAGGAAAAAGTGAGAAGTTTAAAATATAAACTGAACCTACCATTACCGCTTCATTGATTTTTTATTTTGGGAATTAACCGTATTAAAAGACCATAGGCAAAAAGTATAAAGACCAGGAAAGGAGCACTTTTAATAGCAAATTGAAAATAGATCGTTTTCTGTTGGTCATACTGTTCGGAGAAACAAGATCTGATTATGATAAGTCAAAGTTTTTTGTTGAAGTAGGTACTTGAAGAAGTTCTTTTTTACGTACACGCTTGATGTAATTTTATTTCTTTGTCAGTACGATACAGCGATGACAGTAACTAATCTTATAACATTAAATAATGCCAGTCTTTATTTACAAAAGTTGTAATCAACAAAAGAAGACATTATTTCTCTTTGATCTTTGGATTTTCGTATCTTTGTGGCTAACAACTAACAGTATATAGACACTGCTTAATTTTATTAATTAAATCTCATGCACAATGTTTCAGTATCTTTCTTTATTGTCTTTTAAAGTAATTTTGTTCTTTATGTTGTATATATATATATATATATATATATATATATATATAAAACTTAAGTAGTATTTTGAAGTCACTTACAGAATAGATTTGCGCAGTTACTGTGAAATTAACTTGTAGCACTAAACGCGACGTAGGTGCACCAGGCCTCAAAACAATTTTCCCACGAATACCGGATTCATCTCGTTCATAATCAAACGTTCCAGGGCACGGTGATCTAGCGAACTGACTGTACACTAAACATACACATAAAACTAACACTAAGGCAGATGAATACATTTGTTTAACTAATGCCATGTCAATTTTTTACGTGTTAAAACTTCGCATTTTCCGCAATGAAGCAAGACGACGTCCGTCTTCGAAAGCAAATGATATACTGCCTTATATTAAGAAACAGATGAGTAATATAAAACAACAATTTTACGCAGTCCATCTTGTTTTGAAGTTCATTATTACAACCTTATATCTATAGTTGTCAGGGAGGTTGTACTCGTGTGAATTAACCTGTACAAATAAAAAGAGAAAGCAAGAACAAGAAGATGATGACGTTGCGGTGTGAAGATGTGACGTAGGTATTGTACTCGTGCTAGATATATGGAGGTTATCGTTTCATAAATTGGAAAACCCTGTTTTAATCGCTCAGGCCTCAGCAACGAAATGTCCAGTTTTATTAATTTCTCAATATGTTAAATAATATGCCTATCTGTTGGTCAGTTTTTTGCAGGGTTTTTCTCACTTTATGGATGACTTGAGAGTTTTTAAATTGAGTTGCTATTGTCACTTTTCAATAGTGTTCGTAATAAAAAAAAAAAACATCGGGACTCAGGACTCCACATAAAATTATGTCGACTGTAATAAATTTATTTTTACCGATAAAAATACGCGCTTCAACGTGATATTAGGGCTTTTAATAGAAAATATTAATATCTACAGTGTACTAAGAAGACAACAATTGTTTTACATAATCAAATAAAAATAAAAACTATATCTTAAAAAGTAGTATTAACAGGCCTTATCACTCATTGTCACACCAAATCACAAATTTAATCTCATTTAGTACAGAAAAATATACCACAAATCCAATCTCGTGTCCCTCAAATGTATATAAATTGTACCTATATTTAAAAAACCGGCAAAGTGATTGTCGAACCAAACTCAATCTAGGGTTCTGTACTAAGGTCTGGATGTCGTAATAGCAGCTGTTCCCGGATCCCTCCTATCTCAGGCGCTGACTATCACATCATGTGGTTTAGACGATCCAAAATCGACACACCACCCCACCGCAAGCCCCGGTGAGGTGACGGCCCGAGGGGGTTTCCACACGTTAAATAAAAAAGGATTCTGCAGTAAAGGGCGTTTTATTTCATATGATAAACATTTCTCAGTAGCGGATTCGTTGGCCTATAACAACGAATCAATTGGCCGACCATTACTCGTAATTAAATGTAACCTTCTTAGCTGTGATTGTTTTGATTTTAAATGTGCAACAATTGCTACTACCGTCAATTTTTTCAGATCTTCATATACTATCGTTCGGCTAGGAGGAACACAGACACTTCACTGTAACAAAAACTAATGATTTCTAAAGCTTTATAACTCACCAACGTATACCTTAATCAAAATATTATCATTACAAATCGCCATTATTTTTAAGACACTACGCCATGTGATATAAAACATTACATCCTTGAAAAATTCTACCTATTTTATAGATTATATGAAAGCAATCGCACACTATGCTGATTCCATCAAATCAACCTATCGCCGTCCACTGCTGAACGAAAGTCTCCCCAAGGCGCACCAACTATCCCGGTCTTGGGCAATGTTGGTTGGTGTCTTCGAAATAAAGCTACTGATATTTTAGTGTCTTTTTGAATTTTTGTGTATGGACTTACCATTAGTCCTCTTTAAGTTATTTCATAGCTGATAATACCCATAACTTAGGTACTACTATTGTACTCTATGGTCGGTAGCGATAATTGTTTTACCGCGGTCGCAACCTTCTGCGAAAACCTAATTTCGCGGAAGGAGACGGCGGAGAGGGCCCGGGAGGACGACCTCCACTCGGACCCAATTCGCCGTCGGCGCACAGGGCGGCGGAGGCGCGCGTATTAGCGCCTCATGCTGCCTTGAGTGTGGCCGCGGGTGGACGGGACGGGTTTTCGACGGACGTAATAGAGAGTTTTTCCACAGATGATGCCACCGTTAGCGGGCAGGCGCTAGGAGGGATCTGGATGCTGTAATAGCAATTGTTCCCGAATCCCTCCTATGTTAGGTGCAGAGTGGCACACCGTGTGGTTTTAGTCGGTCCGATTCCGACACACCGCCCCGCCGTAAACCCCGGTGGGGTGACGGCCCGTGGGGGTATCCAAACGTTAAAAAAAAAAGAAAAAAGTGGTTAAAGCGGTCGACACACCGCTCTCTACTACACTGAGTTTTGTGGGTTGAAACCTCACATGGGACAACACTTTGTGTGATCCACAAATTGTTGTGAGTCTGGGTGTTCATTGTGTTCGTTTCTTGGGTGTTTGTAAAGTCTCCCGCTAAACAGGTTTTATTTCTAGGTCGGGCGTTGTCATTTAAAAAAAAAGAAAAGAGAAGCGAATGCCTAATGCATTAAGTCCGCAGATGCATGTAATTGTGCATAAAGTAATAAATAAATAAAAGACTTACAGTCCTTAAAATAAAACTTGTTCTATAGAGAACAAACTACATTATTCTTCAGCTTCGTGGCTATCTATCATAGGATACGAAGTAACTTTCAATAGACGATTTTATTTTGTATCACCTATATTTTCATTGTTTACTTGCCATTCATACATTATAGATATAAACATTTTTACCTTAAATGTTATATGTTATATACGTAGAAAGTAAAATGACGCTAGTGACAACTGTCATAGAGAGCAAGCTGTATTTTAAGAACTACGAGTATATTCACTACGACAGATCAACACACGCATTATAAAAAATAGAATAAATCAGTGGATGGCAACACAAGGCCTGCGGGTCACATGCGGCCAGCAACCCTTCTTCTTGTGGCCCGCAAATGTTTTATAAACTGCAACCTTTTTATTGTAATAAATAATTTGTAAAGTAAATAGAAGTCGTAGTTTAATATTATATATATAGCCTACAGCACTCTTCGACAAATGGGCTATCCAACACTAAAATAATATTTCAATTCGAGCTAGTAGTGCTTGAGATCACGTTTTACCAGTGAAATAAACCAACTATACAGCTTAATAACATCATTAAAAAAATTTGGAAAGGTTAAGAAGATGATGTAGAAAGTACATGATGTATATTTATTTATTAGTATTAACAAGCAATAATTAATTTAAAAAGGGAAAGAGAAAGATAATTAATTTTTCAGTGCTTTTTGAATACTAATGAGTAACTATTTTTAAATTTTCGCGATAAAATTATTTTAAGACGTTACGATGTCTTCTATTTCCCGACGTTTCCGAACGGGTAAAACCGCTCATAGTCATACGTAGATTGATAATTAAAAAACAAAACTACTAATGAATAATTATGCAAGTGGACGAAACTCAAGTAGGATAAAACAAATTGTCTTAGTAATAGCGATAGCGGCAATAAACATTTAAGTTTATGCCTTCACTGACAATCTGATTGACAATCGAATAGTTTTTACAAGAAGTAGAATCTAAAACATGCGTGTAACTGCATTTATTTACAATTAACAATTGCTTTCAAGTCTTACTACATCAAAGTAGTAAGTAAATAGTCATTTTAATATGCTTATAATCATCGGTGTTATTTGCAATTGTTACCGTCAACGGATCGGGTTTAAAAGTTAGTTTTATAACAGGGTAATCATCTTCCCATATTCATCGATTTTACACTTCCAACATTAGTCCAATATGATATTTTTAAGAGCCTGTCAGAGAAAGAATTAATAGAATCCAAGTGGTCATCATACTCATTGCGAATGCAAGTAATGCAGTATGGTGACTCACATGACGACGGCATTGTGAGATACTTTTTCAAGCCCTGCTCGGGGACATAAAAGGCATACCAGGCATCAGAGCAGCGTACGGCTCACATACTTACCATGATAACTGTCACCTCTGCATTAATCGATCTCCGATTTTACACTCATCAACGAAAAATGACGTCACCATTCCTGTCACTTTAGGTCAGTCTGCTGTGAGAAGGTAGTAATGCCCTGGTCGAACCAGCTCGTTCGTGCTGAAATCAGTATGGCTCTGCTACTTACTTATACTTATATTACGAGACTATTTCACTTTTTTATAACTCTAGACACACCACACACGCTAAAAAGACTACTGATTAACATACTTATATTATATTTGGAAGACATACACATAATAGATGAATTACAGACAGAATAACTGATCATACTCATCACACAATATTTGTCCTAGGTGGGAATCGAACGCACGACCTCCACCTCAGTCAGGGTAACCACTAGACAAATCCGTCAAGAAGTCACTTTAAGCGACCAAAAAGATTTTTTGTTAAACTATGTCATTAACTTCTTAATACTTATTTTTATTGATAGGAGATCATGTGACGTGTATATACACGTAATAGTTATTAAAACAATCTTGTTAACACTGAACTTTTAAAACAAATGATGATTTTATCATTGACATTCCCTGCGCTACTGGTTTAACCGGACCTGCCGAGATTTCTCATAGTCGAGACAATCGTCTCATAATGTATTGGCGCCTTATACATTCATATATATCCGTCAGAAATCGATGAAATACCTACTATTTAATTAAACAGATAGCAAACGATACATACAATTATAAATTTGAATATGATAATATAATTTTTAATCAATAAAATACGTGTAAAATATTTCGTGCGGGAAAAATAGACATGTAATAAGCGTGTATGATTTTATCTCTTTAAGCCAGACTACGGGTATAACTATTTGAATTTGGAAAATGGGTTGCGCGAAACACGTTTTGGAAATACCAGTTTTTGGCGCGAAGCGCAAAAAGTAACTGCTTGTCAGAACGACACCAATGGCCACAGAAGTTATGATATTTATCTTTTAAACGAATTAACAATAGTAATGACTCACGGTTATGTAAGTGAAAACATGTTAGATTTATTTACATTGAATTTGGTTCTTCATGTTACACTCAACGTGTTTTTCAATGCTTATTTATGTATATACGCTTACAAATGACAGCATTCTAGGCAATAAAATATAAAGTAAAATATAATGAAATTGCAAATCTACTTCTATCTTAAAATTACTTAAAAATTCAAGTCCTTATTGATATGAAAGAAAACAGAAAAGTAGAAATGTGATGTGGGCAAAGCAAAGGCGCTGGACCTATGAGCGAGTATCTGTGCCTGGTCGAGATATATCTCTGAAAACACGTGTACTTACGTTTTATTTTTTGCCGGGAACGTAGCTCAGTTTAAAAATAATCGCTATGACGAGCTGTGCTATAATTATGTGCCTAAAAAGAGGCCAGGACTGCAATTTATCAAAAGGAAACATACCGTATCATTGGTAAGTCTAAAAACTTTTGTTATTAAGTTATATTGACAAAAAATCACAAAGTATTATGTAGTACACATAAAAAACGGTTATGATCTAATGTACAACAATGATCATACATTGCGTGTTAAATTTGAGTACTAACTACATTGCTACCACGAAAGCAAGCAATGAGCTGCTTTCTGCGTGAATATTTCGAAATAGTTTACACGAAAATATTTCGAACACAGTAGTGATGTAACCAAGCTATTACAAATTACTCATAAATACATCGTAAATTATGGAGATTATTTTAAAGAGCTTTATAGATCCCCGCATTAGGCATAAATCGTGTGTCGCGAGGGCCTTTAGAAACATACACGAGACGAAAACAATGAGTGCTAAGACACAGAGTTAGAATTCAAACACATAAGATCAAAGGCTTTGAAACATTTTTTTAAGATCATAACTTTAGTCACTAGACATTCCTTATCTTTTGACTAAACAAATCTTAGTTTTCATAATAAATCTAGTATCATTTGCTTAGTCCATTGCCAGGACAGTAGTTTTGATACAAAAAATTAGGATAATAGTATTTAAAAGTGGGAGCCATTACTTAAAATGTAACCAATTTAATTACTATCGAAAAAACAACATCACTACGGCGTCGTCCTACCACCTTCTAGACAGCAATGCGCAAATAAAACGCTACGCCAGTAAAAGTTACTTTAAGTTAAGACTTTGTTATATGTGTATAATGTTAATAACCGTTTATATGTGCATATAGGTGTCAAAGAATCTCTTGGGATTTACCACTGATCGCACTTTAATGTATATTCGTATGTTCTGTGGTGATTCAAGAGGCGGGCTAATATGTACTCACATTATATTAATATTTTCATTGTATCTGTGCGAAACCGCGGCCTTAGTAGAATAAAAAAACTATAAGATTTTGCAATTTAATAATCATTTACATAACATGATTATATTTTAGTATAGTCTATAAAAACTTTTATAATTTAAGCGGTGTGCAGTTTGTTATGTTCAATTGTTTAGTATCATTAGGTTGCTAAGTAATAAATCATTTTCGGTAAATTAAAACGTCAACTTTATGTACAGTTTATAATCTTCGTATTAATCAATAAAGGTGAACGGTAGCTTCCGAACTGCTGACGATACGTAATGAATCGTTATGGTATTTGTACCGTCTATAAAGTGAATCGTCCTATTTTTACGTGGTTAATATATTTTTAAAACTTAAAACTGCATTATTAAAACACATTCCTACGTTTTCTAAACTTACTATACTTAAAATTTTGCTAAGTTTAAAACTAGATGGCGTTGTGTGTCAGATGCCCCAAAATATTTTTATACTATTATTGATTTCTTTTTCTATACTAAGAGCCTGCCAAAGTGACCCTACTGTGCCTGATGGAAAGCATGAATAGAATCTAAGAGTTGTGGTCACCGTACTCATTATGTATTTAGAAGCAGAGCAAAATTTTATTGGTAGATAAAGAAAATTGCCAATAGTACGCCATCTTGTTGGCAACAATGATAACTCATTTGAGATAGACAGCAGAGATAGACTGTCGATTTTAGTGGCCTATATGTTACATTGTAATAATAATGAAATAATCACTTGACTTATGGTGACGGATTAAGAATACATAGTGTTACCACCCCTATTCATCCCGTAGGTGTCGTGAGAAACGACTAAAGGAACAAATTATTCAAGAAAATATTACTACAAAGAGAAGGAAAACTTGAAACAAACCATATTCCAACCCGTCTGGCCAGCGTGGTATAGTGGATCTAAACCTCCATGCTAAGGAGAGGCCTATGTCCAGCAGTGGACTGTAAAAGGTTGTTGATTGATAAATAAATTTATTTTGTAAGTCTTTATAGATATTTCTACGCGTTGGACTTCACAATTAGAAAATGCCGGCATTTTCTGAGACTCCGTCCGGGAAGAAATGCCGAAACAAACCACAGAGGCGCCTTTTTTTAAGTCCGTAAACAATATTAAATAAAAAATGAAACTATACGAGTACAGTGTAGAATCCGGGTTGGTTTTCTGAAGAAAGGATCGTAATTTTGAGTTGGGATATACATACAGACGGCATACGAGCCCCAGTCATCTTGATCCCAAACCGTCAAAGATTAAGGTCCCGAAGCGCAGCATTACCGCCAACAGGACATTTGGATAGACAGCAGAAACACTCAAAACTACCAGGAAATTAGTTAAAATAACCTAAAATTACAGGCCTACACTATACTCACATTTACATACGTAAATAAAGTCACTATCAACTAAAATTGAGAAGAAAATAAACAAAATCAAAAGACGTCAAATGTAAAATACAATAATAAATTAAATATTAAATCACTTTCAAACATAGCAACAATTATAGGAACGTAAATGCCGGAGTGAGCAGCAAAGCATTAATCCCAAACAAATTTGTCATTTAAATACGCCTGTATAGTGAGTCTTTGCCGGGCTTAAATTTGTTAATTCTTGATTCTTGAAATTTTCATATAGCCAGTGTCAGTCTTACAATTACATATATATTTGTTAACTTTTGATGTTTGTCTTATTTTTTATTTGATTTAAAAAAAACATTTTAGTTCTCATTTCAATTTCATTAAAACGCATATAGGCGTACTTTCATTATGAACACCACAACTTTGATCGCAACGCGACACTACGCCGATGTCGTGGCGTCGTGGCACGAATGGAGACATATTGCCGCAATATGGTACTAGGTCTATACAAGCGATAATAAATTGCATGAAAATTTTTTAGTGTTAAATTGGATAATTTGATCGATACACAGTGAAAGTGTCAAATTGGAAAAATTGTTATTTCTAATTAAAAATATATATTCATAAATTTTATACAATATATACATACAAATGTATATTTTGACTGATCATTGAACAAAGGCTCTTACTATGAGGATGTATTAGAGAGGTACTTAAAACTATTTTTCAGAAAATAGTTAAGCAATAAAGACAATATGTTTTATCTATATAAAAATATTTTATTACATTCTACAAAAATGTTTTTTAAATTTCATTAGTAACTATGTATAGTAATTATATATATTATTAAATAGTATCATAATAGAAAAGTTTAAAATTTCTAGAAAAGTGTTAAATCAATAACAGACCTTTAATTCAGCTGTATTCTATTCTAGTCTCGTCCTATATTTTTGCACATGAACAATATACTATAACGTCTTAAGAACTATGAATGTGTCAAAGTTGCGATATTTAATCATTAATTTTAGTGAAGAATAACATTAACACAGTGTTAGCGCTATCAATGTGCAAAATCAGCAAATTCAAAACTGAATATACGAATTTAGATAGTTGTTTCAATAATTTTTTGGGTCAAGTAACATTTCGTTGTTTAATCTATCTACGCATCACAAAAAATAAATAAACAACACAAGAATAATAACAGCTTTTGCCAAAGAATATCTTTCTATTTACAGTTTAAGTCGTAAGCAGACCAAAAACTAACTTACATGGTTTTTTTAAAGTAGCTCGTGGGTCTTTTAAGTTTTTATGTTGTATAATCAAAGTAAAAAATTCTATAAATGCCAATATTAAAGCAGTATTGATTTTGAAAACGCACTCGGCTTCTTCATGTAAAATACGTGTAACGCAGGTTTTCCTCGAGCTTTAACATTACTTACTTAATTTAATAAGTAGCAACACTAATACAGTATTGATTTTGATAACGCACTCGCTTACATAATGTAAAAAACGTGTGGTGTAGGTTTTTCTCGAGCCTTAATAGTACATTTAGTAGACTACTACTAGAAAGAGAGAAGCAGAAAGAAAAAGAAGAAGTAGATTGGAATACGGCAGAATACTACACGCATAACACTATGACTTATTTGGAGTTTAACGGTTTTAGACTACTTAAAATGTCTATTTAATCAAAATAATCCTTGTCTAAGGCTTGCCTGATCCAAGGTAGGTACTTTGCTGCGTCGCTGAATACTACGTAGTCGTTTAGGTCACAGGAGCCATTTAAGTCGCGAAGAGAGAAAGAGACGATGCCTCTGAGCCTCCACTTGCCTCCGTCTAAAATGTAGAAGCCGTCACCGGAATCGCCGGTACAAGGACCCGAGCCATTACGGTCTCCTGTGAAAGAAATTAGGTGTCGTACAATTTTCTAAATAAAATCACAAATGCATTATAGGAATAAGGCTTGAATAGGAATAATGAAATATGAGTTTTCTATAGGAACAGATAACTTATATTTGTTCTAGAAAAATACGTATCATAATTAACTTTTAAAGAAAGATACTGATAAAATAAATCCTAAGTCTAAGCCCCAAACACCGATAAAGTACAATAAGCTGTGTTCTTGAAAACTTTAGAGGTAGACTATGTTTCTCAAGTATAAATTGATGAGCCCTGAGATTTAACCTTTAAAAAATTATTGAAATTAATTCAAAAATGGAGAAGATACCTCAAAATATTTATATTTAACTAAGCGTACCTGCACAAAAGCTTTTATCGGACGTGATTTTGTGGAATGCTATATTGCTGGATCGACACGTTTCCATTTTAACGATGGGCATATTTACTAGTTGAGGCTCGCCGATTCCAGGATCTTGATTTTTCTGGGCACCCCAACCTGCTACCTGTAGGATAGTTGGATAGTTGTATAGTTTTACTGTGATTATTTTTGGAAACTAAATTAAACCAGACAAATGTATGTTAGGTTACATTGATCATGTGACGAACAATGTGACTATATAGGAAGAGGTGTCAGACAGGCGACCGGTGATCATAGAAGAAACCAAGCTTCTACAAAGTTACACATTACGGTGACCCCAAATACTGTAATGTTTAGCATAAACCGTAATATGTAAGCAACGTGAGGTTAGTTAGGCAAAGAATTATGCCCTCAAATTCAGAAAGAAATTTTCAAATTCCACTAATAAATAGTTCTAACGACTAACAAGTTTAAATTAGAAAAACTCAATTTTTTAGTGGTCGTCTAGTATTCGAAAAATTTGTAACGTCTTGTTCATATCGTGCACCAGAGTCATTGTGTGAACTTTATATACTCATAGTATACTCACAAGTCAACATCTATTTTTTTTTCAATTTAAGAACCTGTCAAAGTAACTCAACTCTGTTTGATGGAAAACATGAATAGAATCCAAGAGTTGTGGTCACTATACTCGTTGTGGATGCAGACAACACAGTATGGTGACCCACACTATGCCGGCCTAGTAGATGCTTTATCACACCTCGCTTGGGGACGTAAAAGGTATAACAGCCATCTAGCCGTTTTTAACCGTTTTCTCATATATTTTTAGTGTATGACAAAAATTATAGAATACCTTTTAAGAGTGTAAGTAAACTTAACCAAATTGAACAATACTTACAGTTCCAGAAGCCCCTACAATTCGGTTGAGAGAGGTATCGCCGTTCCACAAACAGGCTGGTCTTATGAACGCGTTGAATTTGACTCGTTTAGTAAATGTCAGCACCAAAATATCATCTGTCAAAAATGAATAGATTTTAGATGCAGATGCAAAATCATAACTCAACATACGATAAGTAAACAAACAACTGCTAAAATAATTTTTCTTCCTTAGAACCTTTTCCCCAAACTAGATTGGGGTCGATAAAAGTCTAAACGCGATGTGACTACCATCAGACCTCCGGAACCGACGTACTAAGCAATATTACAGTTCCGTAGAAAGACTTGTTGGAAATCTAAAAACTCCATTACTCGTAACGGCTGCCAAGCTGCTGAGATGACAACTGAAACGGACCTGCTCTCCGTGGCACAGAGATGTCTCAATGTATTAAGAATAGCTACCCGTCCTTAGACTGATTAGGCTAGAATCGTAAAAATCATATGTAATTTTGTAATAGATGCCATATATGATTTTTAAATTGTATATCAATTTCAGTATAATTTTAACTAAACACTTACTTTCAAGCGTAGTGGCGTTGAACGATTCATGTATTTTGGCGTCAATCAGAGCTCTGGTGACAGTAATCTCATCGTCCCAATCGTCAAGCTTATGAACTCCGACTTTCACCACAAGGTCTCCTATTCCAGACTTTACATTGCCATGCCACATGCAGTGGGCAGCTGATAACATTTAATAAATTTTTTACATCATAAAATTAGCAGAGATTTTTATTTGTCAAAATCATTTATATATATATATATATATATATATATATATATATATATATCTCTTAATATATATAAATCTCGTGTCACAATGTTTGTCCTCAATGGACTCCTAAACCACTTAACCGATTATAATAAAATTCGCACACCATGTACAGTTCGATCCAACTTGAGAGATAGGATAGTTTAAATCTCAAATTATAGTCGCAATTTTAATTTATTGCTAATTATTTGTCTGTTATTATTGGACAGTCACAATTATCTGTTAACTCCAAATGATTCTAACATATGTCGATACTTTTCGACTGGGTTGAGTAAGTAATCAATAGATGGCGCTGCTATGGTAAATCTACGAACGTGACATATAAGCTACATTTTAACAGCATAATTACCACGTGTTGTTGACGCTATAAAATTAATTAAATTTATTTTGTAGTGAACGAAATACCGTATAATTCAGCTAATTATTTGTCTGTTATTATTAATTGATCGAGAATTATTTGATATTGTCACCAAACACATGATCCATGGGCCATGCGGTGCTTTCAACATGACGTCACCGTGCATGGAAAATGGAAAATGTAAAAAAAACTTCCCAAAGCCGCATACGAATGACACGATCACGGATATTTATGGTTATCCAATGTATCGCCGCAGAAGTACTGAGAATGGTGGCCACACATTTACAATGCGACTGCCGAACTTTCCAAATCAATATATATATATATATGAAAATGGTCAAGGTAGAGTCGTGGTCGCACCTACTGTGTGCCTATCATGTCTGTTTAATGAAGGCGTTCCTTGCATACACATAATGCGCAAGCATAGGCGCACCCTCTGTTCTCTTGCTCTTATAATCCGATGGGACGACTATCAGACACGACCGGTGAGAGATTAGCCGTAGGATCGATTTAACTTACGTGCTTTCGAGGTACGAGAGTTAAGACCCCAACTTCCAAACTTCGAGCTCTTGTTAAGCATTCCTATAATCAGAAAAATTTGATAACACTTTTCTCGCACGACCCGTGAATCGAACTGGAGACCTTTTGATTGTAACTGCTAGAACAACAAGGTATACAATATACAATAGGTGCGACCGCGGATTAAATCATTTTATAACTCATACACATTTTTAAGCTGAACCAACACTTGGCCCCTTAAAAATGTAGTTCTCATTACTATTCGGATTATTATCGATAATTGAAATGTCTTAATAACAATGCCGTAGAAGACAGTTGAAATCTTAAACTCACCAGTAACAACATGTCTATTCGAGACAAGCGTCCCACCACATATAAAACTAAGACTGCTCCCCTTTTTCCTGTAAATAGCCACCAGCCAAGGCAGGTCACCTCTCGTGTAGGTCTTCCCATTGTAGACGAGTGCAAGCCTCTCATTGTCGCTGGCACGCGTACCGCATTCAATATTGGACTCCGATTCTGCTTGCCTTTGGGAGACGCTGTGGATTTTAGAAAGAGTTTTATATATTTTAAACGTGCAACTTTACAATAAAAAATAAACAATATTAGTACAAATGTGACATAAATACGTAACTATTTTGATTGTTACAAGTTAATATAAGCTACTATTTACCGTGACAATCTACATAAAGAGCCGCGGATAAAAGCTACTATGGTTATAAATATACTATAATATCAGAAGTCCAAAAAAAAACAAAAAAAGTTAAATTTCTTATATTATTTTCTTTTATTATATTCTCTCTTAAATCTAATTTGTCTTAATTGGTACCCACGTCATGTGGCAAAAGTAAGTCGATGAAAGACGTAGAGAAGAGTAAAAAACAAACGTACAAGATACACGCCAAAAAGAATAGCCCTTCCTAGGCAGACAGATAAAAAGAATATCAAGGATATTGCTATTATATTTGAAATTTTTCTATCAATTATACCTATGTTTTATTTTATCTTTTTGTCAGGGCCTAACATTCCTTCGGATCGCTGGCTCCTCAGCGACGCAGGAACCAGGATTATATTTTTGTTTCCACTAGGAACCACCCCGGCGTCCGGTCTCAGGCATCTTACTCTGAAGGGGACCCGGACCATATTATTTCAGGTCCCCTTCAGAATCAACGCCGCACCTAGCCAGGCCCAGGATCGGCCCTCTCCCGATCCCGTTCAACGGTCTCTTTCTGGAGCATAACAGCTTCACAGAAAGAGACCACTGTAAGCTCAGCCCTCTTCACTCTTCGGCGGGGCTATCAATTAGACCTACAAATCGCATTTTCTAAGACATTTTATATACAATGTAGTCGCTTTTAATTTTTTTTCGTTTAGATCTTTTTAAATTAAGCAATATATTCAAATACTGTTTTCACTATTTATAATCAAGAAAGGTTTACAAATATTCCTTGTAAGTTAACTGCCTTGCTGGCCTAGCGGTTAGCGTATGTGACGGCGGCTCGTTTTCCGCAACACTGCGGCAGGACCTGATGGCGTTCCCGGCCGGGCGTTAGTGATAGCTCTGTCGGTACTGGGGGACAGACTGAGGCGGATTTTTACAGATTGTTTCCACCTCGGTGTCTTTACCCTCGGCTGGAAAGAAGCAAGACTGGTGCTCTTAAAAAAGGAAGGAAGGGCTGCAGATTCTCCCTTCGCGTTCCGACCGATATGCCTGCTGAACGAGTCAGGGAAACTCTTTGAGAGGATAATCTCTGACCGGATCAGCGGGCATCTATCGCGAGTGGGCCCTGATCTATCGGACTGTCAATTTGGATTTCGGCGGGGACGTTCGACAGTAGATGCTGTCAGGTGCATTCGATCCCTGCCGGATTCAACAGTCCGATCAGGGGGGTGGCGTTGGCGGTTAGCCTTGACATAGTCAACGCTTTCGACACCCCCTATCCTGGCATGCAATTAGGGTGGCCCTCGAATATCACAAGGTGCCACGCTATCTACGGACCGTCATTGAGGCCTATCTGCGCGACAGGACGGTGAAGTTTATCGGTTGGAATGGAGTGGAGAATCGAAAGGGAAATATATTGCGGGGTTCCCCAGGGCTCTGTATTGGGCCCATTATTATGGAACCTCGCATACGATACTGTCCTTCGCACCAGTCTGCCCTCTGGCCTAAGCGTCGTCTGCTATGCGGACGATACACTAATACTGGCTAGAGGGTCACACTTCGAGGAGGTGCTTTGGCTCGCCGAGCAGGGTGTGGCTAGTGTCGTTGAAAAGATTCATGAGCTGGGTCTAAGGGTGGTACCTCAGAAAACTGAGGCGATATGGTTCCATGGTCTGTGTAAGCGCCAGGAACCACCCAACTCATGCCTCCGGGTAGGTGACGCGGAAGTCCAGGTGGGGCAGTACATGAAGTACCTAGGCCTCATCCTGGATAGTCGGTGGAACTTCGAAGAGCATTTCAGGTGATTAGTCTCCCGAGTGCGAGGGGTAGCCGGTGCACTGCATCGTTTGCTGCCCAATCTTGGGAGACCACGAGAAGAAATTCGCCGCCTCTACATGGGGGTTGTTAGATCCATGGTCCTCTATGGAGCGCCCGTCTGGTTTAATGAGCTGGCGGGTGTCTCGCGCTGCTAGGCCCTACTCAGGAGCCTGCAGCGGTTGACAGCCATACGAATCGTGCGGAGCTACCGCACAGTCTCCTATGAGGCGGCGACGATCTTGGCGCGATCTCCGCCCATCGACATTCTGGCCAACATGGACGCGATAGTCTACGACCAAATTCGTTCTGTCGGTCGGGATGATGAAAAGGCTGCACCAGATCATAAGCCCGGAATACTACGGCAGAACGCGCATAAGCAAGCTCTGGTGAAGTGGCAGGCACGGCTTGAAATTCAGGGCTGTGCTAGCCAACACGCTGTCGGAGCCGTTCTGCCGAACTTCAAAGCGCGGGTAGAGAGGATCGATTGTGTCACCTGTCGATTGACTCAGACACTCACCGGGCACGGCTGCTTTGGTGAGTATCTGAATCGAATAGGACGGGAGGCTATGGCACAATGCCACCACTGCGAGACCGAACGGGACTCCGCCCAGCACACGCTACAGGATTGCACTGCATGGGAATCTGAGCGTCGAGTCCTGGTCAGACTGATTGGACGAAACCTGTCACCATCAGCATTGATCGCAGCAATGCTGGCGAGTGGTGAGGGATGGGAAGCCACGGTCTCCTTTTGTGAACATGTTATGCTCCTGAAGAAGACCGTAGAGCGAGATCGGGAAAGGGCCGATCCCACTCGAAGGAGGCGGCGAAGGGGACGCGGTAGAAACCGCTAGTCCCCTAATCGCCGCTTAAGGGTCGCTGTGGCCATATCTTGGGGTGATGTGGCCGCTGCAAACGACCCGAGGCAGGTGACACTCCGGTGCGGCCGGGGGTGTCGTCTGGGGCGGGGCGCTGTTCTGCCTCTTACTGTGTAGAGCGGTGAGGGGTACGATAGCGTCTTGCCCTGGTGCATGAGGTACTCGGGATGTACCTCAATTGTGAGGTACGGCAGGGAGGACTCCAGATGCCGCTAATGCGTTCCTAGAGCTCTTCCCGACTGCCGAGGTAGGCCGCCGCGGGGTTTAGTGGGTAGACCGGTTTTCCGGGAGTCCCACACATGCCCTTCGTCCCTCCGGAGGGTATGGTGCGAAAAGCATTCCCCACGTTAAAAAAAAGTTAAAGAGGGCGGTCGATGCCGCCAATTGCATCCGTGCGAACCAAAATAACCACGGTACGGATTGCTAGTTATTCTATAAAGTGTATAATGTTTGTTTAAATTTACCTTGGTGTGGTAACAGTTTGAGGAGGTTGAGTAGTTTTCTCTTGAGTTTCCGGTTGTATTGTAACTTGAATTTCAAATTCTAAACACTGGACTTGTTCATTCCGATTTAGCTGCGGCTGAACAACGGTAACCTGGTTACCTGTTGTCTGTAGGTATGCAATATGTTTCAAATTGAATCTAGAGACAGTCGGATTCTTTCGAGGGATCACTGAAAAGAAATAAATTACTTTTTTATAAGACCCCGCACAGCTTCATCTGAGACTCCTGTTGGTCGTACGTATGTTTACTATAAAAAAGATAATAAAGTATATCCTTAAAAGAAAGACATGCTGTCGAGAACTTTTTAAGAGGAACTCTGATATTAGTTATTTTGCTGAAACTTTTACCGTTTATTTAGATAGCGCATGCAATGGAAGCTCTCAAAAGGAATAATTTTCCTATAATTTTCTATAATAGGTTGTAGCGTATTGATACTGATGATTTTCAAATCAAAGTAGTGGCTTATTAGATTAGCGCATCAATCAACCAAACAAACAAACTCTTCAGCTTTGTGATATTAAGTATAGATATGAATTGTTTAAATCGGTACCGTGTGGTAACAGGTTCAGAAAAGTTCAGTTGTACGAATACATATATAATTTGTATGACAAAATTTGTATTTTTCTTTGATTGCATTCAATACGATAAGTCTCGTACACTTATCGTATTGAATGTAATCAAAGAAAAATGCAAATTTTGTCATACAAATTTTGTCATACAAAGTCTCGTACACTTATCGTATTGAATGTAATCAAAGAAAAATGCAAATTTTGTCATACAAATTATATATTCGTACAACGCATTTCACAAGCCAAACATATGAAACTGAATTGATAAGATGTTTCTATTACGTAGGTCAAAAGGTAATTGACAGTAAAGAAAACTGTGTGTACTCGTACATATATACGCACGTAAGAAGTTATACTTCTTTGGTGTAACGAGATAAAAAATAATTAATTTTTTTATTATTCTCGTTATTCTATGTTTATAGAGAAAACGACATTAATTATAGAAAAAAGGTTCATTGAAAAAGTTTTGTTATAATATATTATCTAATTTCGCACCTAAGAGTTATAACTTCGAAACTAAAATTTGACTGTTGACTGGCTAATTTCATGTCAGTTTTGCGTGGCGGCGGGCGCGCGCATAGTAAAAATTTACCACGTCATTTTTACCTAACGCGCCAAAAGTATTTACGTTTAAGTCCTCCAAAACTTCAAAAATATTTACGTTCAGGTTCTTTGCATATTTGCTTTCCATTGACTGTAACTTTTGTGAGTACGGGGATCTGTGTCGTATCGGATGAGTACACCCGATACTGTATTGGAAGACCTTGATTGTAGTTTTGAAACGCGTTCATTGGGTTGTCTAGCTCTATCCAGCCAAAATCCTGAAAAAGAAAAGCTATATATAAATTTGTAGAAGCACGAAAAAAACTTTCTTAGTTCAAACAAAAGAACGAAAATTTCAAATTGATATGTTTTGACGTTATCTTTTCTGAAAGCACTTTTTCGTTTTCTGTGGTAACATGTAGTCAAATATGTTTTTTAATGAAATAAAGTAATTAGTAGATTGAGTTCAGAAAATATTTGACATGGTAAGTACGGAATAGATAGCTAGTTAAATCTCAGGATCAGGTCTAAATTTCTTCAGCTTCTACAACGTAACTAAAATTAGATTATCGACTTTTTAATTGGTAGTCTTTAATTGGTTTTCGTTTTTAATTGGTAATCATCAAAACTGTATGATTTTAGTATTAATAAAATTAATATTTTGTAACTGTCGATTATCGATGCACACAAGCTTTTAATTAATTTTAAATTTGACAAAGCATGCATACATCAGGGACCATTATAAAAGACATACTAAAAAATTGAAGAAAAAGTGACTCTACTCTACCTGATGGAAAGTATGAATAGAATCCGAAGAGTTAAGGTCACCATACACATTGCAAATGTAATCAATGCAGTATGGTGACCAACACTATGGCGGCTTAGTGACATGCCATTTTACGCCCCGCTTTGGAACGTAAAAGGCATGACAGTCATCGTGGTAGTGTAAGGTTCACACAGTTATCACGATAACTATCACCTTGCATCAATGAGAATGAACATGTTTGGTCATAATAGTTATCACTTCATCAACCATAACATATATAAGTGTATTTTCCTCCTTACAAGTCCACAGTACCCGAGCTTGAATCCATATTTTGACCCCCACTCTGTGCAGAGCACTCCGGCTGTGCAGCTACTCGCACCACATACTCGTAGCCGTGCGAGAACTAATTCTGCTCGCACGTGTTAACACACACTACGTACGACAGACACCAGACACCAGTTATTATACATCTAGACATAGGAATAAAATAAATTGATTTAAGAAAAGTATCAAGGAGCTGTATCATAGGATAAATTTTCAATTATTGTTCATATAAAAAGAAACAAATATTAACGAATTATTTTAAGAAATTAGTACTACATCATCTTGTTGACGATAATGACAACTCATTTGTGATATCCAGCTATGGCTGTCGACTTTAGTACAGCTTATGCATTAAACTACAAACTAAGTATAAAAAATTGTTAACGCAAAGTTCTAAAAATCTGAGAATTTAAAATTTGATAAGAAACAAAAGATGATATTACCAGCCAAATAAATACAAAAATATCCCAACCGTGAGATACTCAAGGCGGTGCAAAAGTTCAACATTCTGATGGAAGTTTGTGAATTTTTTATTGAGATATTTTAGTTGTCATGTTTTCACACCACATGAAACTCAGTGTTGTGACTTACTAACTAACTTAACAATTTTTTGTTATTATGACTCATTGATAAGCAGGTTCAAAAATGATTGGTGGAGCAGTTTTGAGTTAGTGTAAGCCCTTAATATTCTCTATTATTTTAATAAGGGTACGAACATACATACATTTATATTCTCTTTTTTAATAGTTTTTATGTAAATATTTAACAAAATTCAATCACTCTAAAAATATCTTTAGTATAAAATATCTTTCATTAGCAACACCTGTGACAGTCCTGGCCTCAAGATTTTTTTGAAGAAAACTACCACACTTGTATTGTTCCACGTATATTTATTGTTATGTTTCCGGTCGGTAGTATTATATGCCAATAACATTATGTTAACTAAATTATTTTTTTTGACAACCAAACGTATTAACAAATATATGACGTCATTATACAATGCTGACCAACATTGAACAAAAAGAATGTTCCTTCAAACATCCGTCTTGTGGCGCCTTAATCCAATCGCTGTCTGTCTTCGATAAGATATTCGCATATCTAGTAGTAGCACGATCCGTTTACAACTTCATGGCTCCGTGGAAAAATTTAGAATTTAATTCTTAAGGAAACAAAATATGTAATATATTCAGAATACTTACAGAGGGCAATCCTTCTGTCCAAAAACTGGCCTCTAATTCAAGCTGCGTCACTTGATTTGTTCCTTTCAGTACAATTTGCCTATAAAATATAGACTTTTCATCCCGGGTAAATATATCATGACATATCGGAACACTTTCATTATGCGCTAAACCCATGTTTAAAACTAACACTAAAATATAAGCACACAATAGATTGAAGTTTGCCATTTCAATTGTTTAGGTCCAAATATTTGATTTTTTTTGCTCAAATTTCCGCGAGACAATTTCTTTCTGTGGATATTAAAGCGACTCTGTGTTAAACATATTAGCAGCCTTATTAGCGATAAACACAAAACAAAACATGATTTTTTTGTAATAGACTATCGCGTTTGGTCAAGATGATAGTCTTGTGACTTGTGAGCCGGTTGCTGCCGCACGCAAACATTATTTATTAGAACACAAGATGCGTTAAAAACTAGTTCGTACACGATTAAGCAGTAAGTAAAAAGTTTCCCGCTAAAATGCGTAACCCAATGAGAGGAACTTCTATCTACTTATTAGATAAGAAAATGCTTATATACTTTTGAACTTTTCCTGTCAGATTTATAAAATATTCCTTTTATGGACCATTCATTGGAAAAAAGTATAACTTTGTCAGGAAAACGAGGATTTAATATTAAAAAAATCGAATTATAAGTTGTAGGAGGCATCCTGAATTTACTGTTGCTGCCTCTAGCAGAATTTGCTTAATTGTATGATGGCAATTATGAAAAATATGCTAGTCTTTGAAATAGTAACAGAGACTATGCCGAGAAATTCACCCTATGTGCAAGAGTACTTTACTGTGAATAATGTCATACATTGCCGTCCTTAAACTTCTTGACTTCCTACTAATAAAAAAATTTGACACTAATTTCATTTAACATTTTGAATAAAGAATACTCAATAAACAACTATTTCTTAAAACAGGAAAACGAAACATATAATTGTCAGTACAGAAGTAGGTATTCTTTTATTGCCATAGTCAGCAATCATTTTCTTCTGTTACTTATGCATTTAAATTTCTGCATAAGTATGTAAGTGTAAATATACCCATACATACAAGCACGTCCGTATCTTCGAAAAGGTAGGCGGAGGATACAAAATGTGCTTCATTATCCTCTCCTTCGAAAGGAGGATTTGGCCTACTATACCAGGCTGGCCAGACGGGTTGGTACAGGGTCTTTTTTCAAAAATAAAAAAAGCTCCACGTGCTGGCTTTACCACCGTGGAGGCTCTCCAGCCGGTCATCGCCAAGTGGGCAGGGCGACAGCACGGGACCCTTTCCTTCCGACTGACGTAGATGCTTTCCGAGCACTGAGTCCCGCCTGTCACCATTGCGAATGCAGTGAGGACTCGGTTCAGCACACGCTGGCGCCGCCTTTGTTCCGCCTGGGCGGCACAGTGTGGGGTCCTCACTGCAGTTATTGGAGGAGATCTCTCGCTACTGGCCGTCATACGCTCCATGGTTGGTAGCGACAGTTGTTTTGCCGTGGTCACAACCTTCTGCAAAGACGTAATTTCGTAGAAAGAGGCTGCGTAGAAGGCCCGGGAGGACGATTTCCACTCGAACACAATTCGAAGCCCCGAAAAAAAGGCGGCAGAGGTGCGCGTACCAGCGCCTCATGCAGCCTTGAGTGTGGTCGCAGGTGCGTGGTTTTCCCCTCTATTCGCTACCATGGCCAGCCACGAGCAGGCGACGTCCGTGTGTACCGTACGTCGCTTAAAATGGAGATAAACTCTCTGATCGCAGATGGTGCCCGCGGTAGCGGGCAGGCGCTAGGAGGGATCTGGATGCCATAATAGCAGCTGTTCCTGGATCTCTCCTATGTCAGATGCAGAATGGCACACCGTGTGGTTTCAGTCGGTCCGATTCCGACACACCACCCCGCCGTACGCTCCGGTAGAGTGACGGCCCGAGAGGGTTTCCACAGGTTAAAAAAAAAGGATTTTTTTCAAGTTCTCCTTCTCTTTGCAGTGATGTTGTCTTACATATTTTGTTCCCTTATGTCGCTTCTTATGACACCCATGGGAAGAGTAAGGGTGGTGACATTCTGTATTCTTAGTCTGTCACCACACGAAAATGTGCTTAATACAAACATTAACAAACAAAATAATTAAACTAGCCTCTCCAGTCACAGAATGGACACGCGGATATACGACTCTGACTTCTTTGACTTACGGAAGTGTTCATTCTGACTTATTATTGCTGTACAAAGTTATAACTGTCCGTGTGGTGACGGATTAAGAATTCATAGTATTACCACCCTTATTCATCCCGTGGGTGTCGTAAAAGGCGACTATGGGAATAAAATATTCAGGAAAATATCACTACAAACAGAAGAAAAACTTGAAACTAACCCTATTCCAACCCGTCTGGCCAACGTCGTATAGTAGACCAAAACCTCCTTACTAAGCAGAGGCCTATGTCCAGCAGTGGACTGTAAAAGGCTGTTGATATATGATAATGGTGTATAAAGTTATAACAGGATCGATAGATAACTAATAAATGTAAACAACATTGATATCTTCGCAATGAATATAATACAAACATTCCATATAAACCAATTTTACTGACCTTCATTCTTATAAGACCTGGTTTGTTTCATTTTGCTGTCTTTAATTATTATTGTTTGTGTGTGTACCTCTGTATACTTTGTAAGCAGTTAGTTGCTAGCTTACTTCAGCCTATAGCCATCTACCACTGACCGAAGACCTTCCCCATAAAGCGTCAACCATCACGATTTTGGACAATCCGCATCCGTCCACTGCTAGCCATATTAGTTTTTGCTTCAAGGCATTATGGTTCGATAATATATGTTAGTAACAACAAATATTTCAGTTCGTTGCGATAAAATATGCAAACAAAACTGGATTAATATAAAACAGATATTTATTAAACTAGTTTAGAAGACACAATAATTTAAAATGTTTTGCGTTCTTTATTTCTATTATCAATTTTTTTTCTATTTCAAATATGTATAAAAGTTACATAGTTGATTTGACTCTAATATGTTACGAACGAAATCTTTTGTTCTTAATTATTTTTCGTTTGTATTTTTAACGTGGTTTTATTAGCTTCATCTATATGTTTATTTGTTTGTTTTGCAACCGACTTTTTGAGTTTTTATTAATTATAATTATTTATGATCTAAGGGACCAACGAGTAGAAGAGTCACCTTATGGAAAGTAATTACCGCCACCCATGAACGCCTAAATGTCAGTAATCATCAATGAGTAAAGGGTGTGAAAGAAGTTATAAATGCTTTCCATTCCTCGCTTTCAACCGATTATTTTAAATTTTTCACTATGATCTGATGAAAAATCAATCGATCCACCTATTATTCATCAGGGGTACAAATAATGCTTATGTAGAGGGAGCGGGTGTCATGTCCCTACGATACAAAGGGAGGATTCTCCGACCAGGTGAGGTGATACTTGGCGGGTCACGGCCCAACGGTTGATGTTGGGATGTTGTATATATGTCAATTATCACACGAATCTCTGTATCACGAAACAGAATTAGTAGTTGCTACATTGTTCATTATATTCCGTATGATGAGATGACGCTGTAGTATGTTTTTCTATTTGCGCTGTATGTGGAAGTCACCACACTTATATACACATAAACTATGATAGGAAAATAATAATAAACTTTTCCCAGAAACCAGGGCTTTTGTGATCGTCATTCAAGATCAGGTAACTGATACCCCTAACTATCATAAACACATAATCCATGTTCCTAACCTTCCTACCGATGTATGTAAAAGATGCCACAACAGTTGCGAAACCATCAAACACAATACTGGTTCTTGAAAGACTATTGTATAAACTGACTAAACACAGGGATAATCAAACGATACATATAAGTATAAATTTGAATGTGATAATATAATTTGTAATCAATAAAATACGTGTAAAATATTTCGGGCGGGAAAAATAGACATGTAATAAGCGTGTATGATTTTATCTCTTTAAGCCAGACTACGGGTATAACTATTTGAATGTGGAAAATGTGTTGCGCGAAACACGTTTTGGAAATACCAGTTCTTGGCGCGAAGCGCAAAAAGTAACTGCTTGTCAGAACGACACCAATGGCCACAGAAGTTATGATATTTATCTTTTAAACGAATTAACAATAGTAATGACTCAGGGTTATGTAAGTGAAAACATGTTAGATTTAGTTACATTTAATTTGGTTCTTCATGTTACACTCAACGTGTTTTTCAATGCTTATACATGTAAGTATATACGCTTACAAATGACAGCATTCTAGGCAATAAAACAAAAAGTAAAATATAATGAAATTGCAAAATTTACTTCTATTTTAAAATTACTTCAAAATTCAAGTCCTTATTGATATGAAAGAAAACAGAAAAGTAGAAATGTGATGTGGGCAGAGCAAAGGCGCTGGACCCATGAGCGAGTATCTGTGCCTGGTCGAGATATATCTCTGAACACACGTGTACTTAGGTTTAATTTTTTGCCGGGAACGTAGCTCAGTTTAAAAATAATCGCTATGACGAGATGTGCTATAATTAATTGCCTAAAAAGAGGCCAGGACTCCAATTTATCAAAAGGAAACATACCGTATCATTGGTAAGTCTAAAAACTTTTGTTGTTAAGTTACATTGACAAAAAATGACAAAGTATTATGTAGTACACATAAAAGCGGTTATGATCTAATGTACAACAATGATCATACATTGCGTGTTAAATTTGAGTACTAACTACATTGCTACCACGGAAGCAAGCAATGAGCAGCTTTCTGCGTGAATATTTTGAAATAGTTTACACGAAAATATTTCGAACACAGTAGTGATGTAACCAAACTATTACAAATTACTCATAAATACATCGTAAATTATGGAGATTATTTTGAAGAGCTTTATAGATCCCCGCATTAGGCATAAATCGTGTGTCGCGAGGGCCTGTAGAAACATACACGAGACGAAAACAATGAGTGCTAAGACACAGAGTTAGAATTCAAACACATAAGATCAAAGGCTTTGAATCATTTTTTTAAGATCATAACTTTAGTCACTAGACATTCCTTATCTTTTGACTAAACAAATCTTAGTTTTCGTAATAAATCTAGTATCATTTGCTTAGTCCATTGCCAGGACAGTAGTTTTGATACAAAAAATTAGGATAATAGTATTTAAAAGTGGGAGCCATTACTTAAAATGTAACCAATTTAATTACTATCGAAAAAACAACATCACTACGGCGTCGTCCTACCACCTTCAAAACAGCAATGCGCAAATAAAACGCTACGCCAGTAAAAGTTACTTTAAGTTAAGACTTTGTTATATGTGTATAATGTTAATAACCGTTTATATGTGCATATAGGTGTCAAAGAATCTCTTGGGATTTACCACTGATCGCACTTTAATGTATATTCGTATGTTCTGTGGTGATTCAAGAGGCGGGCTAATATGTACTCACATTATATTAATATTTTCATTGTACCTGTGCGAAACCGCGGCCTTAGTAGAATAAAAAACTATAAGATTTTGCAATTTCATAATCATTTACATAACATGATTATAATTTAGTATAGTCTATAAAAACTTTTATAATTTAAGCGGTTTGCAGTTTGTTATGTTCAATTATTTAGTATCGTTAGGTTGCTAAGTAATAAATCATTTTCGGTAAATTAAAACGTCAACTTTATGTACAGCTTATAATCTTCTTATTAATCAATAAAGGTGAACGGCAGCTTCCGAACCGCTGACAATACGTAATGAATCGTTATGGTATTTGTACCGTCTATAAAGTGAATCGTCCTATTTTTTACGTGGTTATCATATTTTTAAAACTTAAAACTGCATTATTAAAACACATTCCTACGTTTTCTAAACTGACTATACTTAAAATTTAGCTAAGTTTAAAACTAGATGGCGTTGTGTGTCAGATTTCTTATTATTGATTTCTTTTTCTATATTAAGAGCCTGCCAAAGTGACCCTACTGTGCCTGATGGAAAGCATGAATAGAATCTAAGAGTTGTGGTCACCATACTCATTATGTATTTAGAAGCAGAGCAAAATTTTATTGGTAGATAAAGAAAATTGCCAATAGTACGCCATCTTGTTGGCAACAATGATAACTCATTTGAGATAGGCAGCTACCACGGCTGTCGATTTTAGTGGCCTATATGTTACATTGTAATAATAATGAAATAATCACTTGATAGTCCTTATGGTGACGGATTAAGAATACATAGTGTTACCACCCCTATTCATCCCGTAGGTGTCGTGAGGAACGACTAAAGGAACAAATTATTCAAGAAAATATTACTACAAAGAGAAGGAAAACTTGAAACAAACCCTATTCCAACCCGTCTGGCCAGCGTGGTATAGTGGGTCTAAACCTCCATGCTAAGGAGAGGCCTATGTCCAGCAGCGGACTGTAAAAGGTTGTTGATTGATAAATAAATTTATTTTGTAAGTCTTTACAGATATTTCTACGCGTTGGACTTCACAATTAGAAAATGCCGGCTTTTTCTGAGACTCCGTCCGGGAAGAAATGCCGAAACAAACCACAGAGTCGCCTTTTTTTTAAGTCCGTATACAATGTTAAATAAAAAATAAAACTATACGAGTACAGTGTAGAATTCGGGTTGGTTTTCTGAAGAAGGGACCGTAATTTTGAGTTGGCATATACATATAGACGGCATACGAGCCCCAGTCATCTTGATCCCAAACCGTCAAAGATTAAGGTCCCGAAGCGCAGCATTACCACCAACAGGACATTTGGATAGACAGCAGAAACACTCAAAACTACCAGGAAATTAGTTAAAATAACCTAAAATTACAGGCCTACACTATACTCACATTTACATACGTAAATAAAGTCACTATCAACTAAAATTGAGAAGAAAATAAACAAAATCAAAACACGTCAAATGTAAAATACAATAATAAATTAAATATTCAATCACTTTCAAACATAGCAACAATTATAGGAACGTAAATGCCGGGGTGAGCAGCAAAGCATTAATCCCAAACAAATTTGCCATTTAAATACGCCTGTAAGTATAGTGAGTCTTTGCCGGGCTTAAATTTGTTAATACTTGATTCTTGAAATTTTCATATAGCCAGTGTCAGTCTTACAATTACATATATATTTGTTAACTTTTAATGTTTGTCTTATTTTTATTTGATTTTATTTGCTTAAAAAAAACATTTTAGTTCTCATTTCAATTTCATTAAAACGCATATAGGCGTACTGTCATTATGAACATCACAACTTTGATCGCAACGCGACACTACGCCTATGTCGTGGCGTCGTGGCACGAATGGAGACATATTGCCGCAAAATGGTACTAGGTCTATACAAGCGATAATAAATTGCATGAAAATTTTTTAGTGTTAAATTGGATAATTTGGTCGATACACAGTGAAAGTGTCAAATTGGAAAAATTGTTATTTCCAATTATATTCGTAAATTTTATACAATATATACATACAAATGTATATTTTGACTGATCATTGAACAAAGGCTCTTACTATGAGGATGTATTAGAGAGGTACTTAAAATTATTTTTCAGAAAATAGCTAAGCAATAAAGACAATATGTTTTATCTACATAAAAATATTTTATTACATTCTACAAAAATGTTTTTTAAATTGCATTAGTAACTCTGTATAGTAATTATATATATTATTATATAGTATTATAATAGAAAAGTTTAAAATTTCTATAAAAGTGTTAAATCAATAACAGACCTTTAATTCAGCTGTATTCTATTCTAGTCTCGTCCTATATTTTTGCACATGAACAATGTACTATAACGTCTTAAGAACTATGAATGTGTTAAAGTTACTATATTTAATCATTAATTTTAGTGTAGAATAACATTAACACACTTTTAGCGCTATCAATGTGCAAAATCAGCAAATTCAAAATTGAATATACGAATTTATATAATTGTTTCCATAATTTTTTCCTCGAGTAATAGTAGTATTTACAAGATAACTACTAGAAAACAACAATTTTAATAAGTGGCAACACTAATACAGTATTGATTTTGACAACTCACTCGCTTACATAATGTAAAAAACGTGTTGTGTAGGTTTTTCTCGAGCTTTAATAGTACATTTAGTAGACTACTACTAGAAAGAGAGAAGCAGAAAGAAAAAGAAGAAGTAGATTGGAATACGGCACAATGCTACATGCATAACACTATGACTTATTTGGAGTTTAACGGTTTTAGACTACTTAAAATGTCTATTTAATCAAAATAATCCTTGTTTAAGGCTTGTCTGATCCAAGGTAGGTACTTTGCTGCGTCGCTGAATACTACATAGTCGTTTAGGTCACAGGAGCCATATAAGTCACGAAGAGAGAAAGAGACGATGCCTCTGAGCCTCCACTTGCCTCCGTCTAAAATGTAGAAGCCGCCACCGGAATCGCCTTTACAAGGACCCGAGCCATTACGGTCTCCTGTGAAAGAAATTAGGTGTCGTACAATTTTCTATTAAGGCTTGAATAGGAATAATGAAATATGAGTTTTCTGTAGGAACAGATAACTTATATTTGTTCTAGAAAAATACGTATCATAATTAACTTTTAAAGAAAGATACTGATAAAATAAATCCTAAGTCCCAAATACCGATAAAGTACAATAAGCTGTGTTCTTCATCCCTTAATTCGAAAACTTTAGAGGTAGACTATGTTTTTCAAGTATAAATTGATGAACCCTGAGATTTAACCTTTAAAAAATTATTGAAATTAATTAAAAAATGGAGAAGATACCTCAAAATATTTATATTTGACTAAGCGTACCTGCACAAAAGCTTTTATCGGACGTGATTTTGTGGAATGCTATATTGCTGGATCGACACGTTTCCATTTTGACGATGGGCACATTTACTAGTTGAGGCTCGCCGATTCCAGGATCTTGATTTTTCTGGGAACCCCAACCTGCTACCTGTAGGATAGTTGGATAGTTGTATAGTTTTACTGTGATTATTTTTGGAAACTAAATTAAACCAGACAAATGTATGTTAGGTTACATTGATTATGTGACGAACAATGACTATATAGGAAGACGGTGTCAGACAGGCGACCGGTGATCATAGAAGAAATCAAGCTTCTACAAAGTTACACATTACTGTGACCCCAAATACTGTAATGTTTAGCATAAACCATAACATGTAAGCAACGTGAAGTTAGTTAGACAAAGAATTATGCCCTCAAATTCAGAAAGAAATTTTCAAATTCCAACGAGTTTCAAGTTCTAACGACTAACAAGTTTAAATTAAAAAACTCAATTCTTAGTGGTCGTCTAGTATTCGAAAAATTTGTAACGTCTTGTTCACATCGTGCACCAGAGTCGTTGTGTGAACTTTATATACTCATAGTATACTCACAAGTCAACATCTATTTTTTTTTTCAATTTAAGAACCTGCCAAAGTAACTCTACTCTGTTTGATGAAAAACATGAATAGAATCCAAGAGTTGTGGTCACTATACTCGTTGTGGATGCAGACAATACAGTATGGTGACCCACACTATGCCGGCCTAGTAGATGCTTTATCACACCTCGCTTGGGGACGTAAAAGGTATAACAGCCATCTAGCCGTTTTTAACCGTTTTCTCATATATTTTTATTGTATGACAAAAATTATAGAATTACTTTTAAGGGTGTAAGTAAACTTAACCAAATTGAACAATACTTACAATTCCAGAAGCCCCTACAATTCGGTTGAGAGAGGCATCGCCGTTCCACAAACAGGCTGGTCTTATGAACGTGTTGAATTTGACTCGTTTAGTAAATGTCAGCACCATAATATCATCTGTCAAAAATGAATAGATTTTAGATGCAGATGCAAAATCATAACTCAACATACGATAAGTAAACAAACAACTGCTAAAATAATTCTTCTTCCTTCGAACCTTTTCCCCAAACTAGATTGGGGTCGATATGAGTCTAAACGCGAAGTGACTACCATCAGACCTCCGGAACCGACGTACTAAGCAATATCGCAGTTCCGTAGAAAGACTTGTTGGAAATCTAAAAACTCCATTACTCGTAACGGCTGCCAAGCTGCTGAGAATTCAACCGAAACGGACCTGCTCTCCGTGGTACAGAGATGTCTCAATGTATTAAGAATAGCTACCCGTCCTTAGACTGACTAGGCTAGAATCGTAAAAATCATATGTAATTTTGTAATAGATGCCATATATGATTTTTAAATTGTATATCAATTTCAGTTTAATTTTAACTAAACACTTACTTTCACGCGTAATGGCGTTGAACGATTCATGTATTTTGGCGTCAATCAGAGCTCTGGTGACGGTATTCTCATCATCCCAATCGTCAAGCTTATGAACTCCGACTTTCACCACAAGGTCTCCTATTCCAGAATTTACATTGCCATGCCGCATGCAGTGGGCAGCTGATAACATTTAATAATTTTTTTACATCATAAAATAAGCAGAGATTTTTATTTGTCAAAATCATTTATATGTATATACACTTCAATACATCTAATCCATAAAACATAGAACGCGTCATCGTTAATTTTGTATTTCTAGGATGTGAAAATAATCTGAATACAATAAAAAATATGGTTTAAAAAACTTTAATCCGACTACGTAAAAAGGAGTCTAAAAAGGATGAAAAAAGGAAATAATTCAGATAGAAATCCAGAAATGCCTAGGTATGAAAATGGTCAAGGTAGAACCGTGGTCGCACCTACTGTGTGCCTATCACGTCTGTTTAATGGAGGCATTCCTTGCATACACATAATGCGCAAACATAGGTGCACCCTCTGTTCTCTTGCTCTCATAATCCGATGGGACGACTATTAGACACGACCGATGAGAGATTAGCCATAGGATCGATTTAACTTACGTGCTTTCGAGGCACGAGGGTTAAGACCCCAACTTCCAAACTTCGAGCTCTTGTTAAGCATTCCTATAATCAGAAAAATTTGATAACACTTTTCTCGCGCGACCCGTGAATCGAACTGGAGATCTTTTGATTGTAACTGCTAGAACAACAAGGTATACAATATACAATAGGTGCAACCGCGGATTAAATCGTTTTATAACTCATACACATTTTTAAGCTGAACCAACACTTGGCCCTTTAAAAATGTAGTTCTCATTACTATTCGGATTATTATCAACAATTGAAATTTCTTAATAACAATGCCGTAGAAGGCAGTTTAAATCTTAAACTCACCAGTAATAACATGTCTATTCGAGACAAGCGTCCCACCACATATAAAACTAAGACTGCCCCCGTTTTTCCTGTAAATAGCCACCAGCCAAGGCAGGTCACCTCTCGTGTAGGTCTTCCCATTGTAGACGAGTGCAAGCCTCTCGTTGTCGCTGGCACGCGTACCGCATTCAATATTGGACTCCGATTCTGCTTGCCTTTGGGAGACGCTGTGGATTTTAGAAAGAGTTTTATATATTTATATACAAGTATAACGCGGTTAAAATAAACGTGCAACTTTACAATAAAAAAAAAACAATATTAGTACAAATGTGACATAAATACGTAACTGTTTTGATTGTTACAAGTTAATATAAGCTACTATTTACCGTGACAATCTACATAAAGAGACGTGGATAAAAGCTACTATGGTTATAAATATACTATAATATCAGAAGTCCAAAAAAAAACAAACAAAGTTAAATTTCTTATATTATATTATATATTATATTCTCTTATTATATTCTGTCTTAAATCTAATTTATCTTAATTGGTACCCACGTCTTGTGGCAAAAGTAGGTCGATGAAAGACGTAGAGAAGAGTAAAAAACAAACGTGCAAGATACACATGAAATTTTTCTATCAATTATACCTATGTTTCATTTTATCTTTTTGTCAGGGTGGAACATCCCTTCGGATCGCTGGCTCCTCAGGGACGCAGGAGCCAGGATTATATTTTTGATTCCACTAGAAACCACCCCGGCGTCCGGTCTCAGGCATCTTACTCTAAAGGGGACCTGGACCATATTATTTCAGGTCCCCTTCAGAATCAACGCCGCACTTAATCAGGCCCGGGATCGGCCCTCTCCCGATCCCGTTCAACGGTCTCTTTCTGGAGCGTAACAACTTCACAGAAAGAGACCACTGCAGGCTCAGCCCTCTTCACCCGCCAGCATGGCAGCAACGATTGCCGGCGGGGCTATCAATTATACCTACAAATCGTATTTTCTAAGACATTTTACATGCAATGTATTCGCTTTTAATTTTTCTTCGTTTAGATCTTTTCAAATTAAGCAATACATTCAAATACTGTTTTCACTATTTATATTCAAGAAAGGTTTACAAATATTCCTTGTCAGTTAACTGCCTTGCTGGCCAAGCGGTTAGCGTATGTGACTGCCGAACAAGAGATCACGAGTTTGATTCCTGGATCGGATCAGAAAACTGTCGAGTTTTTCTGGTTATAGAAATGTTTAATAACAGCCCAACGTTTGGAAGTTGGAGTCTTAACCCCCAGTGCCTCGAAGAACACATAAAACCGCCGGTTCGCTCCCCGGTCGTGTCGGATAGCCGTCGTCCCAACGGATTGTGAGAGTGAAGAAACGGAGTGTGAATCTGTGTTTGTAGCACACACAGTACACTATATGACATCTCCTGCGTAATTAGCTAGTCTCCATTGAGAATAGCTGTTATGGCTGAAATCGGTTAGAGTACATCATATATGTAATACAATCGTACATATAATACACCCATTTTATATTATGTGATGTGTGCCATTGTAACCGAAACGAAACCGAAACGTAAGAAGGGACAAATTAGGTATCACTTATTACCGAACGGTACCGCATGTTAATATCGAAGGCGCAACGTTAAGCTAACGCACGACTAAGAAAAATAATGACATTAATTACCGTACGGGGGGTTGAGTTATTCGCGTCCGTAGGAACTACCCAACCACTACCCTACACGTGCCCCCTGGGTGGTGCTAAATGAATAACAACGCCGGGTCTCGGGCGGCGGTAAACTAAACCGACCAAACCAGCCTAACCAGCTCGGTCCACCAGTGAGAGTAGGAAATGACTCTCACAAACCGCAACCCTGTGAACGCTGTTTGCAGGATCGAGAGCCTTGGCTTAACTGCCCGGACTATGAAGAAGACAACTTCCATAAAAAAATCACACTAAGTCTACGGTGAGACTCGTGCCAAGGGACTGCGTGGCTGGTGGGAGACCAGTCGTAAACGATCCACCTCGACGGACCTGGCAAACGTCGTTGTATTAGCCTTCTAGGGAGAATAGGCGTCACCTTCCTAGCGACCTGTTATATCGGCCTTACTCGTGGGACTAAAATGAACCAATTAAAAACAAATACACAACCTACCCTACCAAACCCTAATAAACCAACCAACTCCAACAGCATGATCCAACAAACTTTGCACGAAAGTATGTTTACTCGGAACAGGAGTAACTCGACATCGTCTCTGCCAGCAAAGATAAATGAACATAACTCCAACCAACAAAACAAGGAGAAAGATCATCTAGATTCACAGACCGAGACCCAATTTGACAGAGACAACATAATCACAGACCATGAAAAATGGCAAAGGGACGAAATTCCCACCAGAAGAAAGAAAAGAAAAGAAACAAGTCCAATCCACAACGACGGGCATAAAAAACTGAAAAATTCCCCAGAGTTTGGGATCCCTACAAGCAATAGTTTTGAACTACTTGATACGGAGCCTACGGAAAAAACCAACAATACAGATAAAGTATATGTACCAAAGCCAGAACCCATCTTTGTTACTGGTGTAATTAATGTAAATTCTCTTAAAGAAGTACTAAACATATTTATAAAGAACGAACTTTACCTCATGACCACACTCAGGTCTGGACACGTTATAAAAATCATACCTAAAGACATCCAGATATACAAAACGATTCGCGAGAACTTCATTAGCAATAATATCTCACACTATACTTACCAACTTAAAAGTGAGAGAGCATACAGAGTCGTACTACGCGGACTCCATGCATCAGAAAATACCAAAGAAATCTCAAATGAATTGCATGAAATTGGACATGAAGTGAGACAAATAGTCAATATCAGACATCGAGCTACAAAGGAACCGTTGCCTATATTCTATGTCGATCTAGAACCAAATTCAAACAACAAAGCTATATTTGATGTGAAAAACTTGAATAACATGAAGATTACTTTTGAAGCCCCATATAAGAAAAGGGAAATCATCCAATGCAAGAGATGTCAGAGGTTTGGGCATTCCAAGAACCAATGTTTTAGGCCCTACCGTTGTGTCAAATGCGGTAGCGCTCACCCTACAACAAAATGTACCAAAACACCGGATACTAACGCCACTTGCGCGAACTGCGACGAAAAACACCCCACCAGCTATAAAGGATGCAAAATATACAAACAATATAGAGAAAGAATTCTTAAATTAGACTTTAAGTCAAAAGAAAAACCAATGCCTACCAATATAGAGACCAAAAACTCGAATCCCCAAAGTGAAAAAAATCCTAAGTCTAACCGAACCGATAATCAAAACTTAATTAAAACCTATTCAGAAGCAATAAAAACTAAAGTAGAACATACTCAGCAAGACACAAAGAACGACTTGACCGACATTACTGATTTGATGGACACAATGTTTAATAAACTACAACATTCAATGGTGACAATGATGGAAAAAATCATGGACAAAATGATGGACCGTATGGTCCAGCTAGTCAGCAGCCTGGTGAAAAAGTGACCCGAAACCTCCGAGTAGTTACTTGGAACGCCAACGGCTTGACGGAACGACGTCAAGAATTAGAGATTTTTCTCAAAACTGAGATGATTGACATAGCACTAATCTCTGAAACAAGATTTACACCGAAGACACACATAAACTTTAATAATTATACAGTGTACACAACCAATCACCCAACTGGAAACAGCCATGGAGGAACGGCGGTAATTATTAAAAGTAATATTAAACACTACCCTATAGAGGAATATCGAACAGATAAAATACAAGCAACATCTATTAAATTAGTAGACAGTAAGCTAAAAACTGTACTCTCCGCTGTGTATTGTCCTCCAAAACATACCATATCTGCTAACGACTTCGCTAAATATCTTACTACACTAGGTAACCGATTTATATGTGCTGGCGACTGGAACTCTAAACATTTAAAGTGGGGATCTAGGCTGACCAACACTAGAGGAAGACAACTTTGCAAAGCCACAGAAGAGATGAAACTAGAATGTCATTCCGGCAGAGAACCTACCAATTGGCCTACCCACAGACAAAGAACCCCAGATTTGCTGGACTTTTACATTGTCAAAAACATAGATAGTAACTATTTAAGCATTGAAACACGGATAGATCTCACATCTGACCACACTCCAGTATTATTGAATGTCACTACAACGGTTAATCTGGCAGCACCACCCTTAAGGCTATACAACTCAAAAACTACAGATTGGACAATATATAGAAACATTGTCTCAACAGAGACTGAGCTGAAGAACAAAATTAATACAGTAGAAGAACTTGAAAGACAACTGGAAGAACTTAATATGGCTATCCACATTGCTGCCAACACTGCAATTCCAAAAAGATCAGGTAAAGGACAACCTTCGAAACATAACTCATACCCAAAGGATATTAAAGAGAAAATACAAGAGCGCCGTCGTTTGAGAAAAGTCTGGCATAATACAGGATATCCGAGTGATAAAACTGCATTCAATGGTTTCTCAAATAAACTTAAAGCCCTTATCAGTACTCTAGAAAATAACAACATTCAAGACTATCTCTCAAATCTAGATCCAACAAAAGACACAAATTACTCGTTATGGAAGGCTACACAGAATCTAAAGCGCCCGAAAATTCACAAATCCCATCAATGACGAAAAAGGAGGATGGGCTAGATCAGATAAAGAAAAGGCAACAACTTTTGCGGCACATCTGAGAACAGTTTTCCAACCACTTCCTGAAAACAATCCCGAACATACTATGGAAATCACTGAATACCTCGAATCAGCGAATCAAATGTGTCTACCACTAAAAAGTACCAGCCCAAAAGAAATGGTGAAAGAAATAAGGAACCTCAAGAATGGTAAAGCACCCGGCTATGACCTTATTGTTGCCACATTACTTAAAAACCTACCACATAAAGGTGTAATGAAATTGGTAAATATCTTCAATGCTAGCTTAAGACTTGAACATTACCCTGGGCAATGGAAAATTGCACACGTAGTTATGGTGCCGAAACCCGGTAAACCCCTGCACGAAGCCACTTCATATAGACCTATCAGCCTGCTACCAGTTATTGGCAAACTGTTTGAGAGGATATTGCTGAACAGGATGAAAGAACATCTAAGCTCAGTGCTACCAAACCACCAATTTGGATTCCGGGAAAGGCATGGGACCATTGAACAGGTACACTGTATAGTTGACAATATTGGCAGATGCCTTGAAAACAAGTTATACTGTTCCGCAGTCTTTTTGGACATCAGCCAAGCGTTTGATAAGGTTTGGCATAACGGTCTCCTGTTCAAGGTAAAGAAGCATTTCCCACATTGTCTATTCAGAATACTGACATCCTACCTAGATAAACGATGTTACCAAGTAAAGTGTGGCGATGATCTTTCAGAAGTACACGAAATAAAATCAGGTGTCCCCCAGGGCAGTATCATGGGCCCTATACTATACCTCATTTTTACAGCAGATATCCCAACAACTGATTACACCTCGACCGCGACATACGCTGATGATACGGCGTTACTGTCGGCTCATAGCAACCCAGAAACGGCATCATCACAGTTGCAAAACCATTTGGCAGAGGTCGAGATGTGGCTGAAGCGGTGGAGAATAAAAGCCAATGAGAGTAAATCGGTACATGTAACGTTTACACTTAGAAGAGAAACATGTCCACCTGTAACGCTAAACTCCAAAGTTATCCCTCAAGAAAATAACGCAATACTTGGGCATACACCTGGATAGGAGACTTACATGGCAGAAACATATTTGGACAAAGCGAAAACAACTGGATGGAAAACTGCGATCACTGAACTGGCTGCTGGGGCGCCAATCACAACTAAATTCTAACAGCAAGTTGCTAGTCTATAAAACTACAGTAAAACCAATTTGGACTTACGGAATACAACTGTGGGGAACGGTCAGCAACAGTAATATAGATATCTTGGAGAGATTTCAGACCAAAGCACTGAGAACAATGTTTGGCATTCCTCACTGTATAAGTAATAAATACATATACCTAGACCTCGGCCTAAAAACAGTTCGGCAGGAAATAGCCCAAAACAGCCTGAAATACCAGGAGAAACTGACCGTTCATGTAAACAAACTGGCACACGCTCTAAAAGGAGAAGGCGCCATTCAGCATACCCGGCTAAATAGAAATGACGTACCGACCCTACATAAAAGATTTACCACTTGACATCAAGAGAGTCGTGTGAAAAGTTTCATACAAGTATGGCTCTTGAGCAAAACATAAACTGAGAAATCAAACGAAGAAGTGGCTTATTGTTGGAAAAACAGATTGCCATGAAGCAGAAACATCAAAAAATTACCGTACAATATCAGAGGATTAAAATGCATGGGTAGGGCGGTCGATGCCGAGTCGAGGAGATCGACGGAGCACGGATCGAAGGCTCTCAGCAATGCAATCGCTGAGGCCAAGGCTCGGTCATGGAAAGAACTCATCGAGGGACTGAATAGGGATCCATGGGGGCGCCCGTGTATAATGGTACTGGGCAACCTCAAGCCATGGGTCCCACCGTTGACGGAAACTCTGGATCCGGAGTTTCTGGGTAGAGTGTTGGACACACTCTTCCCAAAGGTTCAGGACAGTCCCCCGATTCCTGCGTCCCAATCAGACCGCCAAACCTGGTCCGACGAGTGTGCCACCTCGCACGGCTTGACATTCAGGGGTGTGCTAGCCAACGCGCTGTCGGAGCCGTTCTGCCGAACTTCGAAGCGTGGGTAGAGAGGATCGATTGTGTCACCTACCGATTGACTCAGATACTCACCGGGCACGGCTGCTTCGGTGAGTATCTGAATCGAATAGGACGGGAGGCTATGGCACAATGCCACCACTGCGAGACCGAACGGGACTCCGCCCAGCACACGCTACAGAATTGCACTGCATGGGAATCTGAGCGTCGAGTTCTGGTCGGGCTGATCGGACGAAACCTGTCACCATCAGCATTGATCGCGGCAATGCTGGCGAGTGGTGAGGGATGGGAAGCCGCGGTCTCCTTTTGTGAACATGTTATGCTCCTGAAGGAGACCGTAGAGCGAGATCGGGAAAGAGCCGATCCCGCTCGAAGGAGGCGGCGAAGGGGACGCGGTAGAAACCACTAGTCCCCTAATCGCTGCTTAAGGGTCGCTGTGGCCATATCTTGGGGCGATGTGGCCGCTGCAAACGACCCGAGACAGGTGACACTCCGGTGCGGCCGGGGGTGTCGTCTGGGGCGGGGCGCTATTCCGCCTCTTACTGCGTAGAGCGGTGAGGGGTACGATAGCGTCTTGCCCTGGTGCATGAGATACTCGGGATGTACCTCAATTGTGAGGTACGGCAGGGAGGACTCCAGATGCCGCTAATGCGTTCCTAGAGCTCTTCCCGACTGCCGAGGTAGGCTGCCGCGGGGTTTAGTGGGTAGACCGGTTTTCCGGGAGTCCCAAACACGCCCTTCGTCCATCCAGAGGGTATTGTGCGAAAAGCATTCCCCGCATTAAAAAAAAAGAAAAAGGGCGGTCGATGCCGCCAATTACATCCGTGCGAACCGAAATAACCACGGTATGGATTGCTAGTTATTCTATAAAGTGTATAATGTTTGTTTAAATTTACCTTGGTGTGGTAACAGTTTGAGGAGGTTGAGTAGTTTCCTCTTGAGTTTCCGGTCTTAATGTAACTTGAATTTCAACTTCTACATGCTCGATTTGTTCTTTCCGATTTAGCTGCGGCTGAACAACGGTAACCTGGTTACCTGTTGTCTGTAGGTATGCAATATGTTTCAAATTGAATCTAGAGACAGTCGGATTCTCTTCGGACATCACTGAAAAGAAATAAATAACTTTAATATAAGACCCCGCACAGCTTCATCTGAGACTCCTGTTGGTCGTACGTATGTTTACTACAAAAAAGATAATAAAGTATATCCTTAAAATAAAGACATGCTGTCGAGAACTTTTTAAGAGGAACAACTCTGACATACGTTATTTTGCTGAAACTTTTACCGTTTATTTAGATAGCGCATGCAATAGAAGCTCTCAAAAGGAATAATTGTTCTATAATTTTCTATAATAAGTTGTAGCGTATTGATACTGATGATTTTCAAATCAAACTAGTGGCTTATTAGATTAGCGCATCAATCAACCAAACAAACAAACTCTTCAGCTTTATGATGTTATTGTAGATATGAATTGTTTAAATCGGTACCGTGTGGTAACAGGTTCAGAAAAGTTCAGTTGTACGAATACATATATAATTTGTATGACAAAATTTGTATTTTTCTTTGATTGCGTTCAATACGATAAGTCTCGTACACTTATCGTATTGATCGTAATCAAAGAAAAATGCAAATTTTGTCATACAAATTATATATTTGTTGTGACTTGCCTTAACATTATGTGTCTACCTATACAGGCTGACTGGTGAGATACCTTCAATATTTGAGGACGTGATAGTATGCGAACATATATCATGAAATAAAATAACATAAAAACGAAATATTAAATAACTTCTTAGCAAACTTCGTACACAGTACACCGAGAGTCCAGTATTTAACTGCGGAATACTTGGACACCGCGCGGCCGCACGTGTCGCGGAGCGCGTTTATAGCGCGAAATACATAGATACCTACACTGTACAGCTGTTGCCTACCTACATCGATACCGGCGGCGGCGAGCGGCGAGCTTAGGGAGTATAATATCCAAATTTCACTTATTTTTAGAGACATTTCGATAAAAAATAAGCACCTATTTTTTTTTATATCAAGTTAACGAGAATCGAGTACCGAGTACTCTCCATAATAGTCCAAGATCCCAGGGCCACCAGACGTCACGTATTTTCTGACGAAGGAAATGTGGACGATTGAGTAGTGTTAGTATGTACTAAGAACGCATGCCTACCTGCTAGCTTGCTCAGACGGCCAATTTTTAGGTATCAGGTAATCAAGGTACATAAAAACATTACTTACCTCACGTAAATTCTCCAAGCTGATTTTTACGTATATTTTAGGCAATATCCTTAAAAATAAGTCGCCAATACTCCCAGACACTTTCCGTCGGCCGTATTGTTTTGCAGACGCTATATAGCTCCCAAAATAATTACTTAACTTCACGTAAATTCTGATGCTCCATTTTTATATATGTCTACCAGACAACTATTTTAAAATCTTTTACAAGAAGACAGACCGATCCAAGGGGCCAATCACCCCCTAAGCTCAATTTTAATGCCTCTGTGGGTAGGAGCGCGAGGGCATTATCCACACACATGAGACTGAGTGAGACAGATCGCGATGTCAAGGCCCCCTTCAGGCCAACAGCTAAATAAAAGTAACTCACAAGAAAAGTATTCAGTGATCTACTGTGTCCGTTAACAACGTGTGTGACAAAAATAAAAATATTTTCAGTGTTTAAAAAAATATAATGGCTTCTCCATCAATTTGTGTTTTTTGTAAATATTCTGATGAAAATTTAATACTTTTCACGGAAGAAACATTAAAAAAGTGTCGAGTAGTTTTAAAACATAGAATAGAACATAACCTTAAATTTAAAGACGTTGTTTTATCGGGTGATTTATTCGAAAGTGGTTATCACAGACAATGTTATAAATCATTTACAGGGTTAAATAAAAAATACTATTTACCAAAAAATTAACCAATCAAGAAATCTACCTCAACAGAAAAATCATTAAATATTGTTGAAAATTCATCTGTAGAATCTTCAACGACAGTTGAATTAGACATACGAAGTATTGAGCCAGAAGCATCTACTTCTCAAGATTTTAATTCAACAACCACTATTATACCTGACCCTATAACAATACCTAGCCCATCTATTTTACTTGAGTTAGTCGAACCGGTTTCTTCAAATGTAAAAGACCATATTGAGCACCTGGAAAATATCGATTTACTTTCTGACAGTAATATTAAGGTTGATACCGATGTAAGTAATACTCAAAACAGTCTTACTTGCATATACTGTGACCAAAAAACTAAAAAGCACAAGTCTAAAAGATTGCCTCTAATTTCCTCTGACCATACAGTTTTTTTATCTAAAGTAAAAGAACAAAATAAAAATCATACGGAGTTTATTGATAAAATTGTAAATTATTCCCATCCCAAAATATATTATCACACAATCTGTCAATTGAATTTCTCTTATGAAGCCTCATCAAACAAAAAAAACCCTAAAACTGATTGGCATGATCTTCGTCAACAACATCAAACTGCTTTTGGTGAAATCTGTTCCTTTATCGAAGAAAATATAATTCAAAAAGGACGATGTTACTTCTTGACTTATATTTTTCGGTGTTATATGGGATTATTAGAAGAAAGTGAAGAAAATAATGGTAAAGAAATTGGAGGGGACTTCAAACCACACATTTTAGAATCCAAAATTAAAAAACAATTCGGTAAAGATATAAAAATTTTTACTATTCAGGATAAAAAATTATTAGCACCGAAAAATTTAGTGGCTATTGATGAGCAATTATTTGAAAATCTAAAAGATGATGATATTTTACTTAAAGCCGCTATATTATTGAGAAAATCAGTCTTGCAAGCTGAAAAGAAAAATTACCACATAATATAACTGCGAAAAATTTGGAGGAAGGAGAAATATCTGTGCCACAAGATCTACAGCAGTTTTACTTCACTTTGATAGCCGGTGACACTTTTTGTTGCTTCCGTGAAAAGTATTAAATTTTCATCAGAATATTTACAAAAAACACAAATTGATGGAGAAGTCATTATATTTTTTTAAACACTGCAAATATTTTTATTTTTGTCACACACGTTGTTAACGGACACAGTAGATCACTGAATATTTTTCTTGTGAGTTACTTTTATTTAGCTGTTGGCCTGAAGGGGGCCTTGACATCGCGATCTGTCTCACTCAGTCTCATGTGTGTGGATAATGCCCTCGCGCTCCTACCCACAGAGGCATTAAAATTGAGCTTAGGGGGTGATTGGCCCCTTGGATCGGTCTGTCTTCTTGTAAAAGATTTTAAAATAGTTGTCTGGTAGACATATATAAAAATGGAGCATCAGAATTTACGTGAAGTTAAGTAATTATTTTGGGAGCTTTAAAGCGTCTGCAAAACAATACGGCCGACGGAAAGTGTCTGGGAGTATTGGCGACTTATTTTTAAGGATATTGCCTAAAATATACGTAAAAATCAGCTTGGAGAATTTACGTGAGGTAAGTAATGTTTTTATGTACCTTGATTACCTGATACCTAAAAATTGGCCGTCTGAGCAAGCTAGCAGGTAGGCATGCGTTCTTAGTACATACTAACACTACTCAATCGTCCACATTTCCTTCGTCAGAAAATACGTGACGTCTGGTGGCCCTGGGATCTTGCTCTATAAGTATTGAAGGTAACTCACCAGTCAGCCTGTATATTTATATATATAATATATTATTTATTTAAATCAAGTGTTAAGTATACAAACTGTCTTTATTAGTAGATATTATTTTGTTGACAACGGCCGGCGTAGTTATGGTCTATTGTCCATCGACCGGCTACGTCACACGAGCCGGGTGCGTGTGGGCGAGACGGTGATATCTCACTGTTGCGCTTGCGCACACGCACCGCGCCAGCGCGAGATTTGAGGACGGACAGTGCCTTCCTGGTCCTACCGCCGATAACTCGCCGCGCGCTGATACGTTACTTCCTTATTAATTTTACGTTCTCTCGATCTGTCGTTTCTATCACTCCTTCTATTCCAAACTGAACTTGTGTGGTGTGTAAACCTTTTCAATAAACTTTCATTCTGTTTCTTGTGCAACTTGGACTATTTATTTCTTACTCCATCTTCATTCTTGCAACATCAACCTCAACCAATCCTACATATTCGTACAACGCATTTCACAAGCCAAACATAGGAAACTGAATTGATAAGATGTTTCTATTACGTAGGTCAAAAGGAAAATAATTGACAGTAAAGATAACTGTGTGTACTCGTACATATATACGCACGTAAGAAGTTAAACTTCTTTGGTGTAACGAGATAAAAAATAATTACAATTTTTATTCCTCTCGTTATTCTATGTTTGTGGAGAAAACGACATTAATTATAGAAAAAAGGTGTTCAATACATTGAAAAAAGTTTTGTTATAATATATTATCTAATTTCGCACCTAAAGAGTTATAACTTCGAAACTAAAATGTTGACTGGCTAATTTCATGTCAGTTTTGCGTGGTGGAGGGCGCGCGCATAGTAGAAATTTACCACGTCATCTTTACCTAACGCGCCAAAAATTTACATTTAATTCCTCCAAAACTTCAAAAATAGTTACGTTCAGGGTCTTCGCATATTTCCTTCCCATTGACTGTAACTTTTGTGAGTTTGGGGATATGTGTCGTATTGGATGAATGCACCCGATACTCTATTGGAAGACCTTGATTGTAGTTTAGAAACGCGTTCGTTGGGTCGTCTAGCTCTATCCAGCCAAAATCCTGAAAAAGAAAAGCAATATATAAATTTGTAGAAGCACGAAAAAAACTTTTTAGTTAAAACAAAAGAACGAAAATTTCAAATTGATATGTATTGACGTTATCTTTTCTGAAAGCACTTTTTCCTTTTCTGTGGTAACATGTAGTCAAATATGTTTTTTAATGAAATAAAGTAATTAGTAGATTGAGTTCAGAAAATATTTGGCATGGTAAGTACGGAATAGATAGCTAGTTAAATCTCAGGATCAGGTCTAAATTTCTGCAGCTTCTACAACGTAACTAAAATTAGATTATCGACTTTTTAATTGGTAGTCTTTAATTGGTTTTCGTTTTTAATTGGTAATCGTCAAAACTGTATGATTTTAGTATTAACAAAATTAATATTTTGTATTTGTCGATTATCGATGCACACAAGCTTTTAAATAATTTTAAATTTGACAAAGCATGCATACATCAGGGACCAATATAAAAGATATACTAAAAAATTGAAGAAAAAGTGACTACTCTACCTGATGGAAAGTACGAATAGAATCCGAAGAGTTAAGGTCACCATACACATTGCAAATGTAATCAATGCAGTATGGTGACCAACACTATGGCGGCTTAGTGAGATGCTCTTTCACGCCCCGCTTTGGAACGTAAAAGGCATGACAGTCATCGTGGTAGTGAAAGGTTCACACAGTTACCACGATAACTATCACCCCTGCATCAATGAGAATGAACATGTTTTGTCATAATAGTTATCACTTCATCAACCATAACATATATAAGTGTATTTTCCTCCTTACAAGTCCACAGTACCCGAGCTTGAATCCATATTTTGACCCCCACTCTGTGCAGAGCACTCCGGCTGTGCAGCTACTCGCACCACATACTCGTAGCCGTGCGAGAACTAATTCTGCTCGCACGTGTTAACACACACTACGTACGACAGACACCAGACACCAGTTATTATACATCTAGACATAGGAATAAAATAAATTGATTTAAGAAAAGTATCAAGGAGCTGTATCATAGGATAAATTTTCAATTATTGTTCATATAAAAAGAAACAAATATTAACGAATTATTTTAAGAAATTAGTACTACATCATCTTGTTGACGATAATGACAACTCATTTGTGATATCCAGCTATGGCTGTCGACTTTAGTACAGCTTATGCATTAAACTACAAACTAAGTATAAAAAATTGTTAACGCAAAGTTCTAAAAATCTGAGAATTTAAAATTTGATAAGAAACAAAAGATGATATTACCAGCCAAATAAATACAAAAATATCCCAACCGTGAGATACTCAAGGCGGTGCAAAAGTTCAACATTCTGATGGAAGTTTGTGAATTTTTTATTGAGATATTTTAGTTGTCATGTTTTCACACCACATGAAACTCAGTGTTGTGACTTACTAACTAACTTAACAATTTTTTGTTATTATGACTCATTGATAAGCAGGTTCAAAAATGATTGGTGGAGCAGTTTTGAGTTAGTGTAAGCCCTTAATATTCTCTATTATTTTAATAAGGGTACGAACATACATACATTTATATTCTCTTTTTTAATAGTTTTTATGTAAATATTTAACAAAATTCAATCACTCTAAAAATATCTTTAGTATAAAATATCTTTCATTAGCAACACCTGTGACAGTCCTGGCCTCAAGATTTTTTTGAAGAAAACTACCACACTTGTATTGTTCCACGTATATTTATTGTTATGTTTCCGGTCGGTAGTATTATATGCCAATAACATTATGTTAACTAAATTATTTTTTTTGACAACCAAACGTATTAACAAATATATGACGTCATTATACAATGCTGACCAACATTGAACAAAAAGAATGTTCCTTCAAACATCCGTCTTGTGGCGCCTTAATCCAATCGCTGTCTGTCTTCGATAAGATATTCGCATATCTAGTAGTAGCACGATCCGTTTACAACTTCATGGCTCCGTGGAAAAATTTAGAATTTAATTCTTAAGGAAACAAAATATGTAATATATTCAGAATACTTACAGAGGGCAATCCTTCTGTCCAAAAACTGGCCTCTAATTCAAGCTGCGTCACTTGATTTGTTCCTTTCAGTACAATTTGCCTATAAAATCTAGACTTTTCATCCCGGGTAAATATATCATGACATATCGGAACACTTTCATTATGCGCTAAACCCATGTTTAAAACTAACACTAAAATATAAGCACACAATAGATTGAAGTTTGCCATTTCAATTGTTTAGGTCCAAATATTTGATTTTTATTGCTCAAATTTCCGCGAGACAATTTCTTTGTATGGATATTAAAGCAACTCTGTGTTAAACATATTAGCAGCCTTATTAGCGATAAACACAAAACAAAACATGATTTTTTTGTAATAGACTATCGCGTTTGGTCAAGATGATAGTCTTGTGACTTGTGAGCCGGTTGCTGCCGCACGCAAACATTATTTATTAGAACACAAGATGCGTTAAAAACTAGTTCGTACACGATTAAGCAGTAAGTAAAAAGTTTCCCGCTAAAATGCGTAACCCAATGAGAGGAACTTCTATCTACTTATTAGATAAGAAAATGCTTATATACTTTTGAACTTTTCCTGTCAGATTTATAAAATATTCCTTTTATGGACCATTCATTGGAAAAAAGTATAACTTTGTCAGGAAAACGAGGATTTAATATTAAAAAAATCGAATTATAAGTTGTAGGAGGCATCCTGAATTTACTGTTGCTGCCTCTAGCAGAATTTGCTTAATTGTATGATGGCAATTATGAAAAATATGCTAGTCTTTGAAATAGTAACAGAGACTATGCCGAGAAATTCACCCTATGTGCAAGAGTACTTTACTGTGAATAATGTCATACATTGCCGTCCTTAAACTTCTTGACTTCCTACTAATAAAAAAATTTGACACTAATTTCATTTAACATTTTGAATAAAGAATACTCGATAAACAACTATTTCTTAAAACAGGAAAACGAAACATATAATTGTCAGTACAGAAGTAGGTATTCTTTTATTGCCATAGTCAGCAATCATTTTCTTCTGTTACTTATGCATTTAAATTTCTGCATAAGTATGTAAGTGTAAATATACCCATACATACAAGCACGTCCGTATCTTCGAAAAGGTAGGCGGAGGATACAAAATGTGCTTCATTATCCTCTCCTTCGAAAGGAGGATTTGGCCTACTATACCAGGCTGGCCAGACGGGTTGGTACAGGGTCTTTTTTCAAAAATAAAAAAAGCTCCACGTGCTGGCTTTACCACCGTGGAGGCTCTCCAGCCGGTCATCACCAAGTGGGCAGGGCGACAGCACGGGACCCTTTCCTTCCGACTGACGTAGATGCTTTCCGAGCACTGAGTCCCGCCTGTCACCATTGCGAATGCAGTGAGGACTCGGTTCAGCACACGCTGGCGCCGCCTTTGTTCCGCCTGGGCGGCACAGTGTGGGGTCCTCACTGCAGTTATTGGAGGAGATCTCTCGCTACTGGCCGTCATACGCTCCATGGTTGGTAGCGACAGTTGTTTTGCCGTGGTCACAACCTTCTGCAAAGACGTAATTTCGTAGAAAGAGGCTGCGTAGAAGGCCCGGGAGGACGATTTCCACTCGAACACAATTCGAAGCCCCGAAAAAAAGGCGGCAGAGGTGCGCGTACCAGCGCCTCATGCCGCCTTGAGTGTGGTCGCAGGTGCGTGGTTTTCCCCTCTATTCGCTACCATGGCCAGCCACGAGCAGGCGACGTCCGTGTGTACCGTACGTCGCTTAAAATGGAGATAAACTCTCTGATCGCAGATGGTGCCCGCGGTAGCGGGCAGGCGCTAGGAGGGATCTGGATGCCATAATAGCAGCTGTTCCTGGATCTCTCCTATGTCAGATGCAGAATGGCACACCGTGTGGTTTCAGTCGGTCCGATTCCGACACACCACCCCGCCGTACGCTCCGGTAGAGTGACGGCCCGAGAGGGTTTCCACAGGTTAAAAAAAAAGGATTTTTTTCAAGTTCTCCTTCTCTTTGCAGTGATGTTGTCTTACATATTTTGTTCCCTTATGTCGCTTCTTATGACACCCATGGGAAGAGTAAGGGTGGTGACATTCTGTATTCTTAGTCTGTCACCACACGAAAATGTGCTTAATACAAACATTAACAAACAAAATAATTAAACTAGCCTCTCCAGTCACAGAATGGACACGCGGATATACGACTCTGACTTCTTTGACTTACGGAAGTGTTCATTCTGACTTATTATTGCTGTACAAAGTTATAACTGTCCGTGTGGTGACGGATTAAGAATTCATAGTATTACCACCCTTATTCATCCCGTGGGTGTCGTAAAAGGCGACTATGGGAATAAAATATTCAGGAAAATATCACTACAAACAGAAGAAAAACTTGAAACTAACCAACCCGTCTGGCCAACGTCGTATAGTAGACCAAAACCTCCTTACTAAGCAGAGGCCTATGTCCAGCAGTGGACTGTAAAAGGCTGTTGATATATGATAATGGTGTACAAAGTTATAACAGGATCGATAGATAACTAATAAATGTAAACAACATTGATATCTTCGCAATGAATATAATACAAACATTCCATATAAACCAATTTTACTGACCTTCATTCTTATAAGACCTGGTTTGTTTCATTTTGCTGTCTTTAATTATTATTGTTTGTGTGTGTACCTCTGTATACTTTGTAAGCAGTTAGTTGCTAGCTTACTTCAGCCTATAGCCGTCTACCACTGACCGAAGACCTTCCCCATAAAGCGTCAACCATCACGATTTTGGACAATCCGCATCTGTCCACTGCTAGCCATATTAGTTTTTGCTTCAAGGCATTATGGTTCGATAATATATGTTAGTAACAACAAATATTTCAGTTCGTTGCGATAAAATATGCAAACAAAACTGGATTAATATAAAACAGATATTTATTAAACTAGTTTAGAAGACACAATAATTTAAAATGTTTTGCGTTCTTTATTTCTATTATCAATTTTTTTTCTATTTCAAATATGTATAAAAGTTACATAGTTGATTTGACTCTAATATGTTACGAACGAAATCTTTTGTTCTTAATTATTTTTCGTTTGTATTTTTAACGTGGTTTTATTAGCTTCATCTATATGTTTATTTGTTTGTTTTGCAACCGACTTTTTGAGTTTTTATTAATTATAATTATTTATGATCTAAGGGACCAACGAGTAGAAGAGTCACCTTATGGAAAGTAATTACCACCACCCATGAACGCCTAAATGTCAGTAATCATCAATGAGTAAAGGGTGTGAAAGAAGTTATAAATGCTTTCCATTCCTCGCTTTCAACCGATTATTTTAAATTTTTCACTATGATCTGATGAAAAATCAATCGATCCACCTATTATTCATCAGGGGTACAAATAATGCTTATGTAGAGGGAGCGGGTGTCATGTCCCTACGATACAAAGGGAGGATTCTCCGACCAGGTGAGGTGATACTTGGCGGGTCACGGCCCAACGGTTGATGTTGGGATGTTGTATATATGTCAATTATCACACGAATCTCTGTATCACGAAACAAAATTAGTAGTTGCTACATTGTTCATTATATTCCGTATGATGAGATGGCGCTGTAGTATGTTTTTCTATTTGCGCTGTATGTGGAAGTCACCACACTTATATACACATAAACTATGATAGGAAAATAATAATAAACTTTTCCCAGAAACCAGGGCTTTTGTGATCGTCATTCAAGATCAGGTAACTGATACCCCTAACTATCATAAACACATAATCCATGTTCCTAACCTTCCTACCGATGTATGTAAAAGATGCCACAACAGTTGCGAAACCATCAAACACATTACTGGTTCTTGAAAGACTATTGTATAAACTGACTAAACACAGGGATAATCAAACGATACATATAAGTATAAATTTGAATGTGATAATATAATTTGTAATCAATAAAATACGTGTAAAATATTTCGGGCGGGAAAAATAGACATGTAATAAGCGTGTATGATTTTATCTCTTTAAGCCAGACTACGGGTATAACTATTTGAATTTGGAAAATGTGTTGCGCGAAACACGTTTTGGAAATACCAGTTCTTGGCGCGAAGCGCAAAAAGTAACTGCTTGTCAGAACGACACCAATGGCCACAGAAGTTATGATATTTATCTTTTAAACGAATTAACAATAGTAATGACTCAGGGTTATGTAAGTGAAAACATGTTAGATTTAGTTACATTTAATTTGGTTCTTCATGTTACACTCAACGTGTTTTTCAATGCTTATACATGTAAGTATATACGCTTACAAATGACAGCATTCTAGGCAATAAAACATAAAGTAAAATATAATGAAATTGTAAATCCACTTCTATCTTAAAATTACTTAAAAATTCAAATCCTTACTGATATGAAAGAAAACAGAAAAGTAGAAATGTGATGTGGGCAGAGCAAGGGCGCTGGACCCATGAGCGAGTATCTGTGCCTAGTCGAGATATATCTCTGAAAACACGTGTACTTACGTTTTATTTTTTGCCGGGAACGTAGCTCAGTTTAAAAATAATCGCTATGACGAGCTGTGCTATAATTAATTGCCTAAAAAGAGGCCAGGACTGCAATTTATCAAAAGGAAACATACCGTATCATTGGTAAGTCTAAAAACTTTTGTTGTTAAGTTACATTGACAAAAAATGACAAAGTATTATGTAGTACACATAAAAGCGGTTATGATCTAATGTACAACAATGATCATACATTGCGTGTTAAATTTGAGTACTAACTACATTGCTACCACGGAAGCAAGCAATGAGCAGCTTTCTGCGTGAATATTTTGAAATAGTTTACACGAAAATATTTCGAACACAGTAGTGATGTAACCAAACTATTACAAATTACTCATAAATACATCGTAAATTATGGAGATTATTTTGAAGAGCTTTATAGATCCCCGCATTAGGCATAAATCGTGTGTCGCGAGGGCCTGTAGAAACATACACGAGACGAAAACAATGAGTGCTAAGACACAGAGTTAGAATTCAAACACATAAGATCAAAGGCTTTGAATCATTTTTTTAAGATCATAACTTTAGTCACTAGACATTCCTTATCTTTTGACTAAACAAATCTTAGTTTTCGTAATAAATCTAGTATCATTTGCTTAGTCCATTGCCAGGACAGTAGTTTTGATACAAAAAATTAGGATAATAGTATTTAAAAGTGGGAGCCATTACTTAAAATGTAACCAATTTAATTACTATCGAAAAAACAACATCACTACGGCGTCGTCCTACCACCTTCAAAACAGCAATGCGCAAATAAAACGCTACGCCAGTAAAAGTTACTTTAAGTTAAGACTTCGTTATATGTGTATAATGTTAATAACCGTTTATATGTGCATATAGGTGTCAAAGAATCTCTTGGGATTTACCACTGATCGCACTTTAATGTATATTCGTATGTTCTGTGGTGATTCAAGAGGCGGGCTAATATGTACTCACATTATATTAATATTTTCATTGTACCTGTGCGAAACCGCGGCCTTAGTAGAATAAAAAAACTATAAGATTTTGCAATTTTATAATCATTTACATAACATGGTTATATTTTAGTATAGTCTATAAAAACTTTTATAATTTAAGCGGTTTGCAGTTTGTTATGTTCAATTATTTAGTATCGTTAGGTTGCTAAGTAATAAATCATTTTCGGTAAATTAAAACGTCAACTTTATGTACAGCTTATAATCTTCTTATTAATCAATAAAGGTGAACGGCAGCTTCCGAACCGCTGACAATACGTAATGAATCGTTATGGTATTTGTACCGTCTATAAAGTGAATCGTCCTATTTTTTACGTGGTTATCATATTTTTAAAACTTAAAACTGCATTATTAAAACACATTCCTACGTTTTCTAAACTGACTATACTTAAAATTTAGCTAAGTTTAAAACTAGATGGCGTTGTGTGTCAGATTTCTTATTATTGATTTCTTTTTCTATATTAAGAGCCTGCCAAAGTGACCCTACTGTGCCTGATGGAAAGCATGAATAGAATCTAAGAGTTGTGGTCACCATACTCATTATGTATTTAGAAGCAGAGCAAAATTTTATTGGTAGATAAAGAAAATTGCCAATAGTACGCCATCTTGTTGGCAACAATGATAACTCATTTGAGATAGGCAGCTACCACGGCTGTCGATTTTAGTGGCCTATATGTTACATTGTAATAATAATGAAATAATCACTTGATAGTCCTTATGGTGACGGATTAAGAATACATAGTGTTACCACCCCTATTCATCCCGTAGGTGTCGTGAGGAACGACTAAAGGAACAAATTATTCAAGAAAATATTACTACAAAGAGAAGGAAAACTTGAAACAAACCCTATTCCAACCCGTCTGGCCAGCGTGGTATAGTGGGTCTAAACCTCCATGCTAAGGAGAGACCTATGTCCAGCAGTGGACTGTAAAATGTTGTTGATTGATAAATAAATTTATTTTGTAAGTCTTTATGGATATTTCTACGCGTTGGACTTCACATTTAGAAAATGCCGGCATTTTTTGAGACTCCGTCCGGGAAGAAATGCGGAAACAAACCACAGAGGCGCCTTTGTTTAAGTCCGTAAACAATATTAAATAAAAAATGAAACTATACGAGTACAGTGTAGAATCCGGGTTGGTTTTCTGAAGAAGGGACCGTAATTTTGAGTTGGCATATACATACAGACGGCATACGAGCCCCAATCATCTTGATCCCAAACCGTCAAAGATTAAGGTCCCGAAGCGCAGCATTACCGCCAACAGGGCATTTGGATAGACAGCAGAAACACTCAAAACTACCAGGAAATTAGTTAAAACAACCTAAAATTACAGGCCTACACTATACTCACATTTACATACGTAAATAAAGTCACTATCAACTAAAATTGAGAAGAAAATAAACAAAATCAAAACACGTCAAATGTAAAATACAATAATAAATTAAATATTCAATCACTTTCAAACATAGCAACAATTATAGGAACGTAAATGCCGGGGTGAGCAGCAAAGCATTAATCCCAAACAAATTTGCCATTTAAATACGCCTGTATAGTGAGTCTTTGCCGGGCTTAAATTTGTTAATACTTGATTCTTGAAATTTTCATATAGCCAGTGTCAGTCTTACAATTACATATATATTTGTTAACTTTTGATGTTTGTCTTATTTTTTATTTGATTTTATTTGCTTAAAAAAACATTTTAGTTCTCATTTCAATTTCATTAAAACGCATATAGGCGTACTGTCATTATGAACACCACAACTTTGATCGCAACGCGACACTACGCCGATGTCGTGTCGTCGTGGCACGAATGGAGACATATTGCCGCAAAATGGTACTAGGTCTATACAAGCGATAATAAATTGCATGAAAATTTTTTAGTGTTAAATTGGATAATTTGGTCGATACACAGTGAAAGTGTCAAATTGGAAAAATTGTTATTTCCAATTATATTCGTAAATTTTATACAATATATACATACAAATGTATATTTTGACTGATCATTGAACAAAGGCTCTTACTATGAGGATGTATTAGAGAGGTACTTAAAATTATTTTTCAGAAAATAGCTAAGCAATAAAGACAATATGTTTTATCTACATAAAAATATTTTATTACATTCTACAAAAATGTTTTTTAAATTGCATTAGTAACTCTGTATAGTAATTATATATATTATTATATAGTATTATAATAGAAAAGTTTAAAATTTCTATAAAAGTGTTAAATCAATAACAGACCTTTAATTCAGCTGTATTCTATTCTAGTCTCGTCCTATATTTTTGCACATGAACAATGTACTATAACGTCTTAAGAACTATGAATGTGTTAAAGTTACGATATTTAATCATTAATTTTAGTGTAGAATAACATTAACACACTGTTAGCGCTATCAATGTGCAAAATCAGCAAACTCAAAATTGAATATACGAATTTATACAGGCTGACTGGTGAGATACCTTCAATATTTGAGGACGTGATAGTATGCGAACATATATCATGAAATAAAATAACATAAAAACGAAATATTAAATAACTTCTTAGTAAACTTCGTACACAGTACACCGAGAGTCCAGTATTTAACTGCGGAATACTTGGACACCGCGCGGCCGCACGTGTCTATCAACACAGAATACATAGGTACCTACACTGTACAGCTGTTGCCTATGTAGCGGGATGGAGAGCGGGGGTGGGTGTCGCCGCGCCGGTCGCGATATCCAAATTTCACTTATTTTTAGAGACATTTCGATAAAAAATAAGCACCTATTTTTTTTTTATATCAAGTTAACGAGAATCGAGTACCGAGTACTCTCCATAAGTATTGAAGGTATCTCACCAGTCAGCCTGTATAGTTGTTTCAATATTTTTTTCCTCGAGTAATAGTAGTATTTACAAGATAACTACTAGAAAACAACAAATTTAATAAGTGGCAACACTAATACAGTATTGATTTTGATAACGCACTCGCTTACATAATGTAAAAAACGTGTTGTGTAGGTTTTTCTCGAGCTTTAATAGTACATTTAGTAGACTACTACTAGAAAGAGAGAAGCAGAAAGAAAAAAAAGAAGTAGATTGGAATACGGCACAATGCTACATGCATAACACTATGACTTATTTGTAGTTTAACGGTTTTAGACTACTTAAAATGTCTATTTAATCAAAATAATCCTTGTTTAAGGCTTGTCTGATCCAAGGTAGGTACTTTGCTGCGTCGCTGAATACTACGTAGTCGTTTAGGTCACAGGAGCCATATAAGTCACGAAGAGAGAAAGAGACGATGCCTCTGAGCCTCCACTTGCCTCCGTCTAAAATGTAGAAGCCGCCACCGGAATCGCCTTTACAAGGACCCGAGCCGTTACGGTCTCCTGTGAAAGAAATTAGGTGTCGTACAATTTTCTAAATAAAATCACAAATGCATTATAGGAATAAGGTTTGAATAGGAATAATGAAATATGAGTTTTCTGTAGGAACAGATAACTTATATTTGTTCTAGAAAAATACGTATCATAATTAACTTTTAAAGAAAGATACTGATAAAATAAATCCTAAGTCTAAGCCCCAAATACCGATAAAGTACAATAAGCTGTGTTCTAGAAAATTTTAGAGGTAGACTATGTTTTTCAAGTATAAATTGATGAAACCTGAGATTTAACCTTTAAAAATATATTGAAATTAATTAAAAAATGGAGAAGATACCTCAAAATATTTATATTTGACTAAGCGTACCTGCACAAAAGCTTTTATCGGACGTGATTTTGTGGAATACTATATTGCTGGATCGACACGTTTCCATTTTGACGATGGGCACATTTACTAGTTGAGGCTCGCCGATTCCAGGATCTTGATTTTTCTGGGAACCCCAACCTGCTACCTGTAGGATAGTTGGATAGTTGTATAGTTTTACTGTGATTATTTTTGGAAACTAAATTAAACCAGACAAATGTATGTTAGGTTACATTGATCATGTGACGAACAATGACTATATAGGAAGAGGGTGTCAGACAGGCGATCGGTGATCATAGAAGAAACCAAGCTTCTACAAAGTTACACATTACGGTGACCCCAAATACTGTAATGTTTAGCATAAACCGTAATATGTAAGCAAAGTGAAGTTAGTTAGGCAAAGAATTATGCCCTCAAATTCAGAACGAATTTTTCAAATTCTACTAATAAATAGTTCCAACGAGTTTAAATTAAAAAAACTTAATTTTTTAGAGGTCGTCTAGTATTCGAAAAATTTATAACGTCTTGTTCACATCGTGCACCAGAGTCGTTGTGTGAACTTTATATACTCATAGTATACTCACAAGTCAACATCTATTTTTTTTTTCAACTTAAGAACCTGCCAAAGTAACTCAACTCTGTTTGATGAAAAACATGAATAGAATCCAAGAGTTGTGGTCACTATACTTGTTGTGGATGCAGACAATACAGTATGGTGACCCACACTATGCCGGCCTAGTAGATGCTTTATCACACCTCGCTTGGGGACGTAAAAGGTATAACAGCCATCTAGCCGTTTTTAACCGTTTTCTCATATATTTTTAGTGTATTGTCATACACTAAAAATATACGAGAAAACGAGAAAACGAAACGAGAAAATATAAATTATAGAATTACTTTTAAGGGTGTAAGTAAACTTAACCAAATTGAACAATACTTACAATTCCAGAAGCCCCTACAATTCGGTTGAGAGAGGCATCGCCGTTCCACAAACAGGCTGGTCTTATGAACGCGTTGAATTTGACTCGTTTAGTAAATGTCAGCACCAAAATATCATCTGTCAAAAATGAATAGATTTTAGATGCAGATGCAAAATCATAACTCTACATACGATAAGTAAACAAACAACTGCTAAAATAATTCTTCTTCCTTCGAACCTTTTCCTCAAACTAGATTGGGGTCGATAAAAGTCTAAACGCGAAGTGACTACCATCAGACCTCCGGAACCGACGTACTAAGCAATATCGCAATTCCGTAGAAAGACTTGTTGGAAATCTAAAAACTCCATTACTCGTAACGGCTGCCAAGCTGCTGAGATGACAACCGAAACGGACCTGCTCTCCGTGGTACAGAGATGTCTCAATGTACTAAGAATAGCTACCCGTCCTTAGACTGACTAGGCTAGAATCGTAAAAATCATATGTAATTTTGTAATAGATGCCATATATGATTTTTAAATTGTATATCAATTTCAGTATAATTTTAACTAAACACTTACTTTCAAGCGTAGTGGCGTTGAACGATTCATGTATTTTGGCGTCAATCAGAGCTCTGGTGACGGTATTCTCATCATCCCAATCGTCAAGCTTATGAACTCCGACTTTCACCACAAGGTCTCCTATTCCAGACTTTACATTGCCATACCGCATGCAGTTAGCAGCTGATAACATTTAATAATTTTTTTACATCATAAAATAAGCAGAGATTTTTATTTGTCAAAATCATTTATATGTATATACACTTCAATACATCTAATCCATAAAACCTAGAACGCGTCATCGTTAATTTTGTATTTCTAGGATGTGAAAATAATCTGAATACAATAAAAAATATGGTTTAAAAAACTTTAATCCGACTACGTAAAAAGGAGTCTAAAAAGGATGAAAAAAGGAAATAATTCAGATAGAAATCCAGAAATGCCTAGGTATGAAAATGGTCAAGGTAGAACCGTGGTCGCACCTACTGTGTGCCTATCACGTCTGTTTAATGGAGGCGTTCCTTGCATACACATAATGCGCAAACATAGGTGCACCCTCTGTTCTCTTGCTCTCATAATCCGATGGGACGACTATTAGACACGACCGATGAGAGATTAGCCATAGGATCGATTTAACTTACGTGCTTTCGAGGCACGAGGGTTAAGACCCCAACTTCCAAACTTCGAGCTCTTGTTAAGCATTCCTATAATCAGAAAAATTTGATAACACTTTTCTCGCGCGACCCGTGAATCGAACTGGAGATCTTTTGATTGTAACTGCTAGAACAACAAGGTATACAATATACAATAGGTGCGACCGCGGATTAAATCGTTTTATAACTCATACACATTTTTAAGCTGAACCAACACTTGGCCCTTTAAAAATGTAGTTCTCATTACTATTCGGATTATTATCGACAATTGAAATTTCTTAATAACAATGCCGTAGAAGGCAGTTGAAATCTTAAACTCACCAGTAATAACATGTCTATTCGAGACAAGCGTCCCACCACATATAAAACTAAGACTGCCCCCGTTTTTCCTGTAAATAGCCACCAGCCAAGGCAGGTCACCTCTCGTGTAGGTCTTCCCATTGTAGACGAGTGCAAGCCTCTCGTTGTCGCTGGCACGCGTACCGCATTCAATATTGGATTCCGATTCTGCTTGCCTTTGGGAGACGCTGTGGATTTTAGAAAGAGTTTTATATATTTATATACAAGTATAACGCGGTTAAAATAAACGTGCAACTTTACAATAAAAAAAAAACAATATTAGTACAAATGTGACATAAATACGTAACTGTTTTGATTGTTACAAGTTAATATAAGCTACTATTTACCGTGACAATCTACATAAAGAGCCGTGGATAAAAGCTACTATGGTTATAAATATACTATAATATCAGAAGTCCAAAAAAAAACAAACAAAGTTAAATTTCTTATATTATATTATATATTATATTCTCTTATTATATTCTGTCTTAAATCTAATTTATCTTAATTGGCACCCACATCTTGTGGCAAAAGTAAGTCGATGAAAGACGTAGAGAAGAGTAAAAAACAAACGTGCAAAATACACGCCAAAAAGAATAGCCCTTCCTATAGCAATTATACTTGAAATTTTTCTATCAATTATACCTATGTTTCATTTTATCTTTTTGTCAGGGTGGAACATCCCTTCGGATCGCTGGCTCCTCAGGGACGCAGGAGCCAGGATTATATTTTTGATTCCACTAGAAACCACCCCGGCGTCCGGTCTCAGGCATCTTACTCTAAAGGGGACCAGGACCATATTATTTCAGGTCCCCTTCAGAATCAACGCCGCACCTAATCAGGCCCGGGATCGGCCCTCTCCCGATCCCGTTCAACGGTCTCTTTCTGGAGCGTAACAACTTCACAGAAAGAGACCACTGCAGGCTCAGCCCTCTTCACCCGCCAGCATGGCAGCAACGATTGCCGACGGGGCTATCAATTATACCTACAAATCGCATTTTCTAAGACATTTTACATGCAATGTATTCGCTTTTAATTTTTCTTCGTTTAGATCTTTTCAAATTAAGCAATACATTCAAATACTGTTTTCACTATTTATATTCAAGAAAGGTTTACAAATATTCCTTGTCAGTTAACTGCCTTGCTGGCCAAGCGGTTAGCGTATGTAACTGCCGAACAAGAGATCACGAGTTTGATTCCTGGATCGGATCAGAAAACTATCGAGTTTTTCTGGTAATAGAAGTGTTAAATAACAGCCTAAAGTTTGGAATTTGGAGTCTTAACCCCCAGTGCCTCGAATAACACATAAAACCACCGGTTCTCTCCCCGGTCGAGTCGGATAGCCGTCGTCCCAACGGATTGTGAGAGTGAAGAAACGGAGTGTGAATCTGTGTTTGTAGCACACACAGTGCACTATATGACATCTCCTGCGTAGTTAGCTAGTCTCCATTGAGAATAGCTGCTATGACTGAAATCAGTTAGAGTACATCATATATGTAATACAATCGTACATATAATACACCGATTTTATATCATGTGATGTGGGCCATTGTAACCGAAAGGAAACCGAAACGCAAGAAGGGACAAATTAGGTATCACTTGTTACCGAAGAGAAATAGATAATAATAATAATAATAAGGAATAAAGGAATAAATAAATAATAGGTTTAAATAAAGGAATGAGAAATGGGTTTACCGGAAATGGGAGGAACCGAATTCATGTGTGAGTGATGGGCATTTTCCAGATGAAAATACCACAAATTCATTTTGGCGTAACATCTGGTCAGTGCCTGTCACTCATACAGAGGGTGATTGGTTGGAGGATGTCAAACGTTCGTGTGAGCCTATAATAGCTATGGAACCCATTGTTATTAATAAAGATGATGTAAGTTGTGCAGTCCGTTCATTACCGAATTGGAAATCACCTGGTCCAGACGGACTGCACAACTTTTGGCTTAAGTGGTTTCGAAGCTCACATGCGTGTTTGGCATCACAATTCCAAGCAGCTTTGGATTCTGGTTCATTACCACAATTTTTAACCACCGGTGTAACCCATTTACTCTATAAATCTGGTGGTGCCATGGATCCCAAAAATTTTAGACCTATAACATGTTTACCAACTACATATAAACTTCTAACATCTATTTTGAGACTCAAAATTACTACACACATAAATAATAATTCGGTTATCTCTATTTCTCAAAATGGATGTAGAAGTGGGGCCCGTGGCACTAAAGAGCTCCTTATTATAGACAGGACCATTAGCCAACAGGTACGTCGTAGTCGTAAGAGTCTGGCAACATGTTGGATAGATTATAAGAAGGCTTATGACTCAGTTCCACATACATGGCTTTTGAAAGTGCTAGAGTTGTACAAAATTGATGCAACTCTGTGCACTTTCTTAAAGTCGTGTATGAGTCAATGGAGAACAACACTTCGCTATCCAGGATGTCGGCAGGCTGCGATAAATGACGTACTTATAAAGATCGAGCGAGGTATATTTCAAGGTGACAGTCTGAGTCCCTTGTGGTTTTGTCTAGCTTTGAACCCTCTCAGTACTCTGTTAGAGGGTTCAGGGTTGGGCTATCGGTTGCAGAAAGATGATCAAGTTATATCTCACCTTCTTTATATGGATGATTTGAAATTACTGGCCTCCACAAAATTACAATTGATGGCGTTATTAAGGGTCACTGAAAACTTTAGTAATTCTATCAAAATGGAATTTGGTGTAGACAAGTGCGCAGTCATGTATGTAAAGAAGGGTGTGATTGTAGAATCTGAAGGAATAGAACTTTCAGATTCAACAAAACTCAGATCTCTGTCTGCCACCGAAACTTACAAGTATCTAGGTTTTTCACAGTCCTTGGGAATACCAGAATCTGGCGTGAAACAAATGTTGCAGGAACGTTTCTTTGGCCGCCTAAAAAAAGTACTTAAAAGTCTTTTATCGGGCGGTAACAAGGTGCGAGCCTGTAACAGTTGGGTCATGCCGGTTCTGATGTATTCCTTTGGTGTACTTAGATGGACTCAGACCGAATTAGATGCCCTTGACAGGAGAGTCCGTACATTGCTGACTGCATTCCGTATGCACCACCCACGTTCATCGGTTATGAGATTGTATATTCCGCGAAAGTTTGGAGGTCGTGGTCTATTAAATATCAAGACTCTACACAATCGCGAGATATACAATCTCAGAGAATATTTTCTACAGACTAATGTGGGAGTGCATCGTAATGTAGTTGCAGTGGATACTGGTTTTACCCCGCTCGCTCTGGCTAAAGAGAATTGGCGCAAACCTGTAGTACTTAGTACTACTGATCGCAAGGAAGTATGGAAGGGTAAAGAACTTCATGGTCGATTTTATCGGGCCCTACACGGGTCTGATATAGACTTTAAAGCGTCGACGTCTTGGCTACGGTATGGTGATCTTTTCGGAGAAACCGAAGGTTTTGTTTGTGCAATTATGGACGAAGTTATCATGACGAATAACTACCGGAAATATATCCTGAAAGATAGTACGGTTGACATTTGTCGGGCGTGCCACCGTCCTGGAGAATCTATTAGGCATATTATTTCTGGTTGTTCTCGTCTTGCTAATGGTGAGTATTTGCACAGGCACAATCAAGTAGCCAGGATTGTACACCAACAACTTGCCCTTAAATACCAACTTGTCGATTTTGAAGTGCCTTACTACAGGTATGTGCCCGACCCAGTTCTCGAAAACGGTCGTGCTACGTTATATTGGGATCGATCTATTATCACAGATAGGACTATTGTTGCCAATAAGCCTGATATTGTGGTGATAGATCGATTAGAGCGCCGCGCAATGATTGTCGATATCGCCGTTCCTCATGACGAGAATCTCGTGAAAGTTGAAAAAGAAAAACAATTGAAGTATTTGGATCTGTCTCACGAGATTGCCGACATGTGGAATGTGGATTCGGTGATTATTGTTCCGATAATCATATCTGTTCATGGATTGATAGCGAGGAGCCTCGACCAACACCTTAAGAGGCTCACGTTAGAAGGTTGGATCAAGGGTCTGATGCAGAAGGCAGTCCTCCTTGACACGGCCCGTATTGTGAGGAGGTTCCTGTCTCTGGAGCCCTAACCACCGGTATCTTGGTCCCTGTACCCGATGTCGGTGGTCTACTATTTTTTATATTTTTAAATATGTATTTTTTATTTTTTATATATTTAAAAATGTAATCAATATGTGTATTTATATGTAATAAAGAGAATAATAATAATAATTTCTTTATTGAACCAAGGATGCATACAATTTAGGTGCAAGCCCTGATTCCCAAACTAGCGTGAACTGTATGTTGGGAATCAGTTCCTTCCCAAAAAACAATGACACAATAATCCTTTACAGTTAGCAAATGTATCATTCATACACAGAAGTGTTGAAACATATTTACATAATAAATTTTGTTAATTGTGTTTATGGGTGTGTGTATATGTGAGTGTGTGAGTGTGTGTGCGTGCGTGCATCCATGCGTGTGTGTATGTATGTGAGTGTGTGTGTGTGTGTGTGTGTGTGTGTGTATGTGTTTTTGTGTGTGTGTGTGTGTGTGTGTGTGTGTGTGTGTGTGTGTGTGCGTGCGTGTGTGTGTGTGTGTGTGTGTGTGTGTGATTGTGTGTGTGTGTGTGTGTGTGTGTGTGTGTGTGTGTGTGAGAGAGAGAGAGAGTGTGTTTGTGTGTATAATTATGAGTATTCGTGTGCCCTTTGACCCATTCGTGTATCTAGTTATGAGTATTCATTCGTTTAAAACCTAAACTAAGCCGTTACCCACACCAAACCTTCAACATCATCGTAGTCGAAACTCTTAAGCCATGTTTTAGTTACATTTTTAATTTGGTAGTTTGATAAATGTCTGGTCTTGTACTTTAAGTTAAGTTTATTATACAATCTAGGCGCAATGTTGCTATATCGCTGCTGTGCAAATTTGCTTTTTGCTCTAGGGATTGGACATTTAACTTTTCTTTTACCCGAGGGTTGGAGAAAGGGTACAGTAAGCCTGTGATATTTACGAATACATTGATAGACGAACATCTTTCGCACGCTTAAAACTTCCGCTTTTTCGTACACTAGATGAGTCGGGTGGTGGAATGGTAAGTAAAGGAGTACTTTAAGTACTGCCCGTTGAGCTCTTTCTACCTCAATCAAGTGTGTTTTTGCTGCTGAGCCCCATGAACAAATGCAGTAGGCGACTAAACATTCAGCTAAGGCTTTGTAGGTTTGTATTAAAAGTGTTGTGTCAGGTATTATTCGTAAATCCTTGAAAACATAAATAAGCTTCCTAAGTCGACCACTGATTGTATTTATGTGTTTTTTCCAATTTAATTTGTCATCAATAATTACTCCTAAATATTTTATTGCGGTTGTTCTCAATAGCTCTGGACAATTACAACGTGCAGACAGTTTGGTAGCTGAACGGTTGCACGGATGACAATGTATGCGAAGATTGAGTGTTTTTGGATAAGACGCCACAGTTTTACTGAAACACATAAATTTTGTTTTCTCGACATTTAGTGATAAAAGACTATTTTCAAGCCAAGCTGTAATATGCGACATACCTTTTTCAGCTAACTGTCGTACGTCCTCCCACGTGTCACTATGAAACAATACCACAGTGTCATCGGCAAACATTTGTATGTCAGCACCCTGAATCTCAGATTTACATAGGTCATTAACATATGCAAGAAATAGCGTAGGACTTAGGCTACTACCTTGTGGAACTCCATATGACCCCATGCAGGAGTTACTGGTATGGTTTTCAACTCTAACGTATTGGGATCTGTCTGTGAGATAGTCTTCAAACCACAAAAGCGCATTTCCCCTTATTCCTAGATTCTCAAGCCGAGACAATAGGATAGGAATAGAAACCGTATCGAACGCCTTCTGTAAGTCAAGGAATACGGCTAAGCATTTTTTACCCCTGTCAATGTTTGATACAATATTCATTGTAAGCTGTAACACAGCGTCATCAGTGGAACGATTGGCTCGAAAACCATATTGTTTCAATGCTAAAAGTTTGTTTTTCTCTAAGTAGCTTATCAAACGCTTATTCATGATTTTCTCAACTACTTTAGAGAGGGTACTCAACAATGAAATCGGTCTATAGTTGGTGGGTAGAGATTTGTTTCCTGATTTATAAATAGGACAGATAACCGCGTGTTTAAATATTTCAGGGAAAATGCCTTGTTCAAAACTTAAGTTGGTCAAGTAGGATATAGGTTTGGCAAGGTGGAAACAAAACATTTTTAAAATGTTAGCTGTTACCCTGTCCATACCTGGGGCACTATGTGTTTTAAGGCCAGTAATCACATCAATCACTTCTGCAGGATCCGTTAGGTGTAGTGCCATGGATTGCAGCGGTGTGTTCGTGGTTTTTGCCTTTTGAGCGAGAGTTGTCTCATCTGTATTCAAACTTTGCAGGATTCTTTCAGCGAGATGTGTACTAACAGACTGTATTCATTGTATGTCCAAAACGGTACCGCATGTTAATATCGAAGGCGCAACGCTAAGCTAACGCACGACTAAGAAAAATAATGACATTAATTACCGTACAATATCAGAGGATTAAAATGCATGGGTAGGGCGGTCGATGCCACAGTCGAGAAGATCGACGGAGCACGGATCGAAGGCTCTCAACGATGCAATCGCTGAGGCCAAGGCTCGGTCATGGAAAGAACTCATCGAGGGACTGAATAGGGATCCATGGGGGCGCCCGTATAAAATGGTACTGGGCAAGCTCAAGCCGTGCACCGTTGATGGAAGCTCTGGATCCGGAGTTTCTGGGTAGAGTGTTGGACACACTCTTCCCAAAGGTCCAGGACAGTCCCCCGATTCCTGCGTCCCAATCAGACTGCCAAACCTGGTCCGACGAGTGTGAGGTGACGGAGGAGGAACTGGACCGAGCCACGCGGCGGCTCGTTTCCCGCAACACCGCGCCAGGACCTGATGGCGTTCCCGGCCGAGCGTTAATGATAGCTCTGTCGGTACTGGGGGACAGACTGAAGCGGATTTTTACAGATTGCTTCCACCTCGGTGTCTTCCCCCTCGGCTGGAAAAAAGCAACTGGTGCTTTTAAAAAATAAGGAAGGGCTGCAGCTTCTCCCTCCGCGTTCCGACCGATATGCCTGCTGAACGAGTCGGGGAAACTCTTTGAGAGGATTATCTCTGACCGGATCAGCGGGCATCTGTCGCGAGTGGTCCCTGATCTATCGGACTGTCAATTTGGATTTCGGCGGGGACGTTCGACAGTAGATGCTGTCAAGTGCGTTCGATCCCTGCCGGATTCAACAGTCCGATCAGGGGGGGTGGCGTTGGCGGTTAGCCTTGACATAGTCAACGCTTTCGACACCCTCCCCTGGCATACAATTAGGGTGGCCCTCGAATATCACGAGGTGCCACGCTATCTACGGACAGTCATTGAGGCCTATCTGCGCGACAGGACGTTGAAGTTTATCGGTCGGAATGGAGTGGAGAATCGAAGGGAAATATATTGCGGGGTTCCCCAGGGCTCTGTATTGGGCCCATTGTTATGGAACCTCGCATACGATACTGTCCTTCGCACCAGTCTGCCCTCTGGCCTAAGCGTCGTCTGCTGTGCGGACGATACACTAATACTGGCTAGAGGGTCACACTTCGAGGAGGTGCTTTGGCTCGCCGAGCAGGGTGTGGCTAGTGTCGTTGAAAAGATTCGTGAGCTGGGTCTAAGGGTGGCACCTCAGAAAACTGAGGTGATATGGTTCCATGGTCTGCGTAAGCGCCAGGAACCACCCAGCTCTTGCCTCCGGGTAGGTGACGCGGAAGTCCAGGTGGGGCAGTACATGAAGTACCTAGGCCTCATCCTGGACAGTCGGTGGAGCTTCAAAGAGCATTTCAGGCGATTAGTCCCCCGAGTGCGAGGGGTAGCAGGTGCACTGCATCGTTTGCTGTCCAATCTTGGGGGACCACGGGAAGAAGTTCGCCACCTTTACATGGGGGTTGTTAGATCCATGGTCCTCTATGGGGCGCCCGTCTGGTTTAATGAGCTGGCGGGTGCCTCGCGCTGCTAGGCCTTACTCAGGAGCCTGCAGCGGTTGATGGCCATTCGGATCGTGCGGGGCTACCGCACAATCTCCTATGAGGCGGCGACGATCTTGGCGCGATCTTCGCCCATCGACATTCTGGCCAACATGGACGCGATAGTCTACGACCAAATTCGTTCTGTCGGTCGGAATGATGAAGAGGTTCCACCAGATCATAAGCCCGGAATGCTACGGCTGAACGCGCATAAGCAAGCTCTGGTGAAGTGGCAGGCACGGCTTGAACTTTAGGGCTGTGCTAGCCAACGCGCTGTCGGAGCCGTTCTGCTGAACTTCGAAGCGTGGGTAGAGAGGATCGATTGTGTCACCTATCGATTGACTCAGATACTCACCGGGCACGGCTGCTTCGGTGATTATCTGAATCGAATAGGACGGGAGGCTATGGCACAATGCCACCACTGCGAGACCGAACAGGACTCCGCCCAGCACACGCTACAGAATTGCACTGCATGGGAATCTGAGCGTCGAGTCCTGGTCGGGCTTATCGGACGAAACCTGTCACCATCAGCATTGATCGCGGCAATGCTGGCGAGTGGTGAGGGATGGGAAGCCGCGGTCTCCTTTTGTGAACATGTTATGCTCCTGAAGGAGACCGTAGAGCAAGATCGGGAAAGGGCCGATCCCGCTCGAAGGAGGCGGCGAAGGGGACGCGGTAGAAACCACTGGTCCCCTAATCGCCGCTTAAGGATCGCTGTGGCCATATCTTGGGGCGATGTGGCCGCTGCAAACGACCCGAGACAGGTGACACTCCGGTGCGGCCGGGGGTGTCGTCTGGGGCGGGGCGCTGTTCCGCCTCTTACTGCGTAGAGCGGTGAGGGGTACGATAGCGTCTTGCCCTGGTGCATGAGGTACTCGGGATGTACCTCACTTGTGAGGTACGGCAGGGAGGACTCCAGATGCCGCTAATACGTTCCTAGAGCTCTTCCCGACTGCCGAGGTGGGCCGCCGCGGGGTTTAGTGGGTAGACCGGTTTTCCGGGAGTCCCAAACACACCCTTCGTCCCTCCAGAGGGTATTGTGCGAAAAGCATTCAGGGCGGTCGATTCCGCCAATTGCATCCGTGCGAACCGAAATTACCGCGGTACGGATTGCTAGTTATTCTATAAAGTGTATAATGTTTGTTTAAATTTACCTTGGTGTGGTAACAGTTTGAGGAGGTTGAGTAGTTTCCTCATGAGTTTCCGGTCTTAATGTAACTTGAATTTCAACTTCTACATGCTCGATTTGTTCTATCCCATTTAGCTGCGGCTGAACAACGGTAACCTGGTTACCTGTTGTATGTAGGTATGCAATATGTTTCAAATTGAATTTAGAGACAGTCGGATTATTTGGAGGCATCGCTGAAAAGAAATAAACAACTTTATTATAAGACCCCGCACAGCTTCATCTGAGACTCCTGTTGGTCGTACGTATGTTTACTATAAAAACGATAATAAAGTATATCCTTAAAATAAAGACATGCTGTCGAGAACTTTTTAAGAGGAACAACTCGGATATACGTCATTTTGCTGAAACTTTTACCGTTTATTTAGATAGCGCATGCAATGGAAGCTCTCAAAAGGAATATTTTTTCTATAATTTTCAATAATAAGTTCTAGCGTATTGATACTGATGATTTTCAAATCAAACTAGTGACTTATTAGATTAGCGCATCAATCAACCAAACAAACAAACTCTTCAGCTTTGTGATATTAAGTATAGATATGAATTGTATAAATCAGTACCGTGTGGTAACAGGTTCAGAAAAGTTAAGTTCTACGAATACATATATAATTTGTATGACAAAATTTGCATTTTTCTTTGATTACGTTCAATACGATAAGTGTACGTGACTTATCGTATTGAACGCAATCAAAGAAAAATGCAAATTTTGTCATACAAATTATATATTCGTACAACGGATTTCACAAGCCAAACATATGAAACTGAATTGATAAGATGTTCCTATTACGTAGGTCAAAAGGAAAATAATTGACAGTAAAGAAAACTGTGTATACTCGTACATATATACGCACGTAAGAAGTTATACTTCTTTGGTGTAACGAGATAAAAAATAATTAAAATTTTTATTCCTCTCGTTATTCTATGTTTGTAGGGAAAACGACATTCATTATAGAAAAAAGGTGTTCAATACATTGAAAAAAGTTTTGTTATAATATATTATCTAATTTCGCACCTAAAGAGTTATAACTTTGAAACTAAAATGTTGACTCGCTAATTTCATGTCAGTTTTGCGTGGTGGAGGGCGCGCGCATAGTAAAAATTTACCACGTCATCTTTACCTAACGCGCCAAAAATTTACATTTAATTCCTCCAAAACTTCAAAAATAGTTACGTTCAGGGTCTTCGCATATTTCCTTCCCATTGACTGTAACTTTTGTAAGTATGGGGATGTGTGTCGTATCGGATGAGTACACCCGATACTGTATTGGAAGACCTTGATTGTAGTTTTGAAACGCGTTCGTTGGGTCGACTAGCTCTATCCAGCCATAATCCTGAAAAAGAAAAGCAACATATAAATTTGTAGAAGCACGAAAAAAACTTTCTTACTTAAAACAAAAGAACGAAAATTTCAAATTGATAAGTATTGACGTTATCTTTTCTGAAAGCACTTTTTCCTTTTCTGTGGTAACATGTAGTCAAATATGTTTTTTAATGAAATAAAATAATTAGTAGATTGAGTTCAGAAAATATTTGGCATGGTAAGTACGGAATAGATAGCTAGTTAAATCTCAGGATCAGGTCTAAATTACTGCAGCTTCTACAACGTAACTAAAATTAGATTATCGACTTTTTAATTGGTAGTCTTTAATTGGTTTTCGTTTTTAATTGGTAATCGTCAAAACTGTATGATTTTAGTATTAACAAAATTAATATTTTGTATTTGTCGATTATCAATGCACACAAGCTTTTAATTAATTTTAAATTTGACAAAGCATGCATACATCAGGGACCATTATAAAAGACATACTAAAAAATTGAAGAAAAAGTGACTACTCTACCTGATGGAAAGTACGAATAGAATCCGAAGAGTTAAGGTCACCATACACATTGCAAATGTAATCAATGCAGTATGGTGACCAACACTATGGCGGCTTAGTGAGATGCTCTTTCACGCCCCGCTTTGGAACGTAAAAGGCATGACAGTCATCGTGGTAGTGAAAGGTTCACACAGTTACCACGATAACTATCACCCCTGCATCAATGAGAATTTTTTTTTTTTTTTTTTAAAAAAAGACAACGCCCGCATTAGGAATAAATCCTGTGTCGCGGGGGACTTTACAAACATATAAGAAACGGACACAAAGAACATCCAGACTCAGAACAACAATTTATGGATCACACAAAGTGTTGTCCCATGTAGGATTTGAACCCATAACACTCAGCGAATTGGAGAGCGGTATGGCGACCGCTTAAACCACTAGGCCAATCGTGCAGTCAGCACGATTGGCCTAGTGGATTGGCCAGAATGAACATGTTTTGTCATAATAGTTATCACTTCATCAACCATAACATATATAAGTGTATTTTCCTCCTTACAAGTCCACAGTACCCGAGCTTGAATCCATATTTTGACCCCCACTCTGTGCAGAGCACTCCGGCTGTGCAGCTACTCGCACCACATACTCGTAGCCGTGCGAGAACTAATTCTGCTCGCACGTGTTAACACACTACGTACGACAGACACCAGACACCAGTTATTATACATCTAGACATAGGAATAAAATAAATTGATTTAAGAAAAGTATCAAGGAGCTGTATCATAGGATAAATTTTCAATTATTGTTCATATAAAAAGAAACAAATATTAACGAATTATTTTAAGAAATTAGTACTACATCATCTTGTTGACGATAATAACAACTCATTTGTGATATCCAGCTATGGCTGTCGACTTTAGTACAGCTTATGCATTAAACTCCAAACTAAGTACAAAAAATTGTTAACGCAAAGTTCTAAAAATCTGAGAATTTAAAATTTGATAAGAAACAAAAGATGATATTACCAGCCAAATAAATACAAAAATATCCCAACCGTGAGATACTCAAGGCGGTGCAAAAGTTCAACATTCTGATGGAAGTTTGTGAATTTTTTATTGAGATATTTTAGTTGTCATGTTTTCACACCACATAAAACTCAGTGTTTATCATTAACTTAACAATTTTTTGTTATTATGACTCATTGATAAGCAAGTTCAAAAATGATTGGTGGAGCAGTTTTGAGTTAGTGTAAGCCCTCAATACTCTCTATTATTTTAATAAGGGTACGAACATACATACATTTATATTATTTCGTAAGTACGCTAGAAAACTACGAATAGTTTAAGCTATTAAGAATTTTAGAGAATGTTAAGGACCGTGTCAATAATATCTAAAACATAGGTATATTTGATGATGACGTATTCGTAGCCGAATCCGGCCACGCTGGCCAGTCTCAACGAATACCAGCGAACTACGTAGGAGACGTAATAGTGCACAAGTGTATACGCAACACATTGATTACATACTCTGTTCCTTCACTCTCATAATACGATACGGTGGCCATCCGATGCGGTCGCCATCCGATACGACCGGGTAGAGCGCAAGGATAAGGCGTAGGATCGACGGCTTTACATATCTCAATAAGACCCCAATAACCAAACACGGAACTGTTGTTAAGCATTCCTATGATCAGAGAAACTCAATAGCACTTTTTGATCGGATCCGAGACCTCTTGTTCAGTTCGCATGCGGTAACCGCTAAAACAACAATGCAGTTAATGTGTATGTACAGTATATATATATATATATATATATATATATACAAATATATATTTACACACTCGAGGCTATATATATAAATGGTCTTCTCTGTCATAACATCGGACAAAAACATTTACACCGATAAAAATCTAGAATTTTCTCTTTTTTTGTGCGCCAAACACATATATCTTAGTAGCTCAGGTAGGTTACCTTAATTTCAACGAAATTTAATGCTTCTTAGACGAGGAAAACAATTTTATAAACACTATTACTGACACAGAAATTTCTCTTTGTAAAAGTATTAAGAAAGGCAATATAGGATTTTTTTTTATAGTCAGGGGCATGATCAAATTTGAAGAGTATTTTTATTCTTGATCTATCCTGAAAAGAGAAATGGAAGCTTTTCCATTTTCGTTACTTCGTAAATACTTGTGGCAATGTGAGTACTCTTTTTTAATATTTTTTATGTAAGTATTTAACAAATATCAATCACTCTAAAAATATCTTTAGTATTAAATATCTTTCATTAGCAACATCTGTGACAGTCCTTGCCTCAAGATTTGTTTTAAGAAAACCACCATACCAAGAAATATATCCTGCATCGCTGGGCACCTTACATATATTTGTGTAAAGGAGACAAAGAGCACTCAGACTCAGAATAACAATTTATAGATAACACAAAGTATTGTCCCGTGTGTGAATCGAACTCACAATACTCGGTGTAGTAAGAAATGGTGAGGTGGCTGCTTAAACTTTACAAAATTAAAATTGAAAAAGGTTATAAAAAAAAGATAGATAGAAAACTCTTTATTTGTCCACCGTATTACATAGTTTCAAGAGAGTATACCAAATGTCAGATGTATAGTATGAAAAGGGCGGCCTTATTGCCAAAAGCAATCTCTTACAGGCAAACTTAAGATGAACCAAAATATTTCGGGGGGACAATAGTTGTTGACGGTGCAATGAGTTTTGACGAAGTATTTGCTAATAAGTATAGTTATTAATCTATATATATCCAGATATATATTTAAATAAAAAAATGAATTACAGTTTTTCGTATAATTAGTAGTATTTTATATTACTGTAACTATGTTATATATTATCTTAAACACTTAAAACCGGGTTTATTAAATGGAATCAACGATGTTATCTCTTTGAGTTGTAAAATGTCATGCACTAGTTGGAATTTAAACAAGTTTTTGTTATAACAAGTTTTTATTTTTTGTAAATATAATACGCCATCGACAAAATGTTATGTACCTCAAAAATTTTTGGTTAACAATAAAATTTTGTGTTTAATGTCACCAATACCTACATTATAATTTTGTTGTTTAAACACAAGGAAACTTAACTTAACTTAATTTTCACTAATTATTTTTCAATTAAAAAATATATTAGTGCGCTTGTATTGTTCCACGTATGTTTATTGTCATGTTTACGGTCGGTAGTATTATATGCCAATAACATTATGTTAACTAAATTATTTTTTTCACAACCAAACGTATTAACAAATATATGACGTCATAATACTATGTTGACCAACGTTGAACAAAAAATGTTCCTTCAAACTTGTGGCGCCTTAATCCAATCGCTGTCTGCCTTCGATAAAATATTCGCAAATCTAGTAGTAGCACGATCCATTTACAACTTCATGGCTCCGTGACAAAATTTAGAATTTAATTCTTAAGGAAACAAAATATGTAATATATTCAGAATACTTACAGAGGGCAATCCTACTGCAAAAAATCTGGCCTCTAGTACAAGCTGCGTCACTTTATTTGTTCCTGTCACTACAATTTTTCTATAAAATCTAGACTTGTCATCCCAGGTATATATAACCTTACATGCCGGAAGACTTTGATTATGCGCTAAACCTATGTTTAAAACTAACACTAAAATATAAGCACACAATAGATTGAAGTTTGCCATTTCAATTGTTTAGGTCCAAATGTTTGAATTTTTTTGCTCAAATTTCCGCGAGACAACTTCTTTCTGCGGATATTAAAGCGGCTCTGTGTTAAACATATTAGCAGCCTTATTAGCGATAAACACAAAACAAAACATGATTTTTTTGCAATAGACTATCGCGTTTGGTCAAGATGATGGTCTTGTGACTCGTGAGCCGGTTGCTGCCGCACGCAAACATTATTTATTAGAACACAAGATGCGTTAAAAACTAGTACGTACACGATTAAGCAGTAAGTAAAAAGTTTCCCACTAAAATGCGTAACCCAATGAGAGGAATTTCTATCTACTTATTAGATAAGAAAATGCTTATATACTTTTGAACTTTTCCTGTCTGATTTATAAAATATTCCTTTTATGGACCATTCATTGGAAAAAATAAAATTTTGTCAGGAAAACGAGGATTTAATATTAAAAAAATCGAACTATAAGTTGTAGGAGGCATCCTGAATTTACTGTTGCTTCCTCTATCAGAATTTTCTTAATTGTATAACGGCAATTATGGAAAATATGGTAGTCTTTGAAATAGTAACAGAGACTATTCCGAGAAATCCACTCTATGTGCAAGAGTACTTTACTGCAAATAATATCATACGTTGCCGTCCTTAAACTTCTTGACTTCCTACAAAAATTTGACACTAATTTCATTTAACATTTTGAATAAACAAAACCCGATAAACAACTATTTCTTAAAACAGGAAAACAAAATACATAATTGTCAGTAAGTACAGAAGTAGATATTCTTTTATTTCCATGGTCATCAATCATTTTCTTCTGTTACTTATGCATGTAAATTTCTGCATAAGTATGTAAGTATAAATATACCCACACATACAAGCACGTCCGTATCTTCGAAAAGGTAGGCGGAGGATACAAAATGTGCTTCATTATCCTCTCCTTCGAAAGGAGGATTTGGCCTACTATACCAGGCTGGCCAGACGGTTGGTACAGGGTCTTTTTCAAAAATAAAAAAGTTCCACGTGCTGGCTTTACCGCCGTTGAGGCTCTCGAGCCGGTCATCGCCAAGTGGGCAGGGCGACAGCATGGGACCCTTCCTTCCAACTGACGTAGATGCTTTCCGAGCACAGAGTCCCGCCTGTCACCACTGCGACTGCAGTGAGGACTCGGTTCAGCACACGATGGCAGTTTGTTCCGCCTGGGCGGCACAGCGTGGGGTCCTCACTGCAGTTATTGGAGGAGATCTCTCGCTACCGGCCGTCATACGCTCCATGGTCGGTAGCGACAGTTGTTTTACCGTGGTCGCAACCTTCTGCAAAGACGTAATTTCGTAGAAAGAGGTGGCGTAGAAGGCCCAGGAGGACGATCTCCACTCGGACCCAATTCGCCGCCGGCGAACCAGGCGGCAGAGGTGCACGTACCAACGCCTCATGCCGCCTTGAGTGTGGTCGCAGGTGCGTGGCTTTCCCCTCTATCCGCTACCATGGCCAGCCACGAGCAGGCGACGTCCGTGTGTACCGTACGTCGCCTAAAATAGGGATAAACTCTCTGATCGCAGATGGTGCCCGCGGTAGCGGATTCTTTTCAAGTTCTCCTTCTCTTTGCAGTGATGTTGTCTTACATATTTTGTTCCCTTATGTCGCTTCTTATGACACCCATGGGAAGAGTAAGGGTGGTGACATATTCTTAGTCTGTCACCACACGAAAATGTGCTTAATACAAACATTAACAAATAAAATAATTAAACTAGCCTCTCCAGTCACAGAATGGACACGCGGATATACGACTCTGACTTCTTTGACTTACGGAAGTGTTCATTCTGACTTATTATTGCTGTACAAAGTTATAACTGTCCGTGTGGTGACGGATAATAGTCTTACATAATTATAATATACGAGTATATTTTATAGATCAGTATGATATTAGTATGATATTGCTCATTATAGTTACACGTTACGTGACTAATCACCTATTGTTCTGCTTTTGCTGCTAATCTGCTAAATCTATAAAAAATAATATAAATCCAGTGCTTTAGCTCCTTACGAGTGGAACGGGAAATATTACGTCAACCCTAAGTGAAATTAGGAACATATTTCGCCGAAAGGGCAGACAGAAGTGTTTTAAAAATACACTTTTCGCGAGTATTTTGGTCGGTTTGATTGGCGAGATGTTTTGTTTGTCAGAATCTCGTTCGTCGATCAGCTTAGGTGAGCTTTACTTGCACAGTTCTTGGTGGGCAAAAAAGAAAAATATTATGTCAATTTTAAAGTAGTATGCGCTAAAAAAGGTCAGTCACCAAATTTTGTTGAAATCCGTGCGTTATTTAAAGTCACACCTATGCTTTCATGGAAAAAATTAAGATTTATATGTAACAATGTACTCCTAGCCAATATTGGTCGCAGCGATCTATCTCTACGGAGACCGACCAACGAGAAGTACAGTGGGTGCGTACAAACAGGTGCACTCTCTGTTCCTTCACTCTCATAGTCTGATGGGATGACTATTCGTAGTACCAACGGCTTTGCGTGCTCTATGAAGCAATGGGGTCAAGACTCCGACTTCCCAACTCCGGGTTGTGATTAAATATTTCCATAATCAGAAAACCCAATAACACTTAGGTTCGATTTGAGAATCGAACTCGAGAACTTTTGATCGGCAGTCGCAAACGCTAACCGTTGGACCAACGGGGCAGTTATATATGTAAGAAAGTATTGTCTCTATATGCGTATACATATATTAGGTATACCCGCAGACTGCTTAAAGTACACACGATTTAATAAAAGTAATATTTTTATGTACTTAAATAATTTAGCTAACGTTTAATTTGATAACGTTTTTAACGTTTTTTATTCACCTTTTGGTAGTCAAATTTTAGGTGAGTAATCAGTGACAGGTGACATTTAAAAACAATATGGCCCTAACCATAAATTTTTGCACACGTCCTAAATCCGTATATATCACTAACATGCTTTGTATAAATTACAAATAGTTTTATCCATGGATACTATTTTCTGAGCTTTCACTTCTTCGTCGTTGATTTTTAGATAGTTACTTTAGGAATAATAAGAAAGTTATCTATTTAGAAATATTAAAGGGAATTTCAAAAAAGATAAGTCCTAACTAGCCCTTTTCGTTCTCCAAGACGTCGTCTATAAAGGTCTTAAATTCGAATAAGCACCTACACACACTGTAGCTACCCGCTGACGTACGCGCGGGTAAATGTCTGTACCTATTAGTTTTTGCTTCAAAGCATTATGGTAATGGTATGATAATATATGTTAGTAACAACAAATATTTGAGTTTGTTGCGATAAAATATGCAAACAAAACTGCATTAATATAAAACAGGTATTTATCAAACTAGTTTATAGAAGACACAATAATTTAAAATGTTTTGCATTCTTTATTTCTATTCTGATTTTTTTCTTTTTATTCCAAATATGTATAAAAGTTACATAGTTGATTTGACTCTAATATGTTACGAACAAAATCTTTTGTTCTTAATTATTTTTCGTTTGTATTTTTAACGTGGTTTTATTAGCTTCATCTGTATGTTTATTTGTTTGTTTTGCAACCGACTTTTTGAGTTTTTATTAATTATAATTATTATTTATGATCTAAGGGACCAACGAGTAGAAGAGTCACCTTATGGAACGTAACTACCGCCTCCCATGAACGCCTAAATGTCAGTAATCATCAATGGGTAAAGGGTTTGAAAGAAGTTATAAACGCTTTCCATTCCTCGCTTTCAACTGATTATTTTAAATTTTTCACTATGATTTAATGAAAAATCAATCAACACCTATTATTCATCAGGCGTATAAATAATGCTTATGTAGAGGGAACGGGTGTCATGTCCCTACGACACAAAGGGAGGATTCTCCGACCAGGTGAGGTGATACATGGCGGGTCACGGCCCAACGGTTGATGTTGGGATGTTGTATATATGTCAATTATCACACGAATCTCTGTATCACGAAACAGAATTAGTAGTTGCTCCATTGTTCATTATACTCCGTATGATGAGATGGCGCTGTAGTATGTTTTTCTATTTGCGCTGTATGTGGAAGTCACCACACTTATATACACATAAACTATGATAGGAAAATAATAATAAACTTTTCCCAGAAACCAGGGCTTTTGTGAATGTCATTCAAGATCAGGTAACTGATACTCCTAACTATCATAAGCACATAATCCATGTTCCTAACCTTCCTACTGATGTATGTAAAAGATGCCACAACAGTTGCGAAATCATCAAACACATTACTGGTTCTTGAAAGACTATTGTATAAACTGCTTAAACACAGGGATGATCAAGTTGCAGCAATAATATATCAGAATTTAGCTCATAAATGTTAAATTATCCTAAACAAACTTGCTTATTACAAATATAAACCCAGTACAGTGTTAGAAAATAATTTATTTAAAGTGTATTGGAATAGGACAATATTGCGGACAGAACTATACACTATAATAAACTGGACATATCAATATTATACAAAATTAACAGAATAGTTTTTTATTATAGACATAGCAGTATGCAACACACACAATCTCTCTTTGACTCATACATAGAAGATGTTACAATACTTAGATCTACTACTGAAATACAAAGGCAATGGCAAGTAAATAGAGCTCAAATCATACTCATTGTTATGTCTATAAGTGGTGTAGTTCCGAAGACTCTGCAAGCAAACCTCAACACTCTGTAAATGCCGAAATCTACCTTCATACTCTTGTAAAAAGCAGTTATTAGTACACGCCATCTCACACGCAAATTTCTCGCTTCATCCCAGCTGGCTTTTTAAAAATGGCAATCGTGAAATGTGCGTTCTCAGATTTTTTTTTTAAATACTTATATGAGAGGGCATCACAGTGTAGTTGCAGTGGATACAGGTTTTACCCTGATCGCTCTAGCTAAAGAGAATTGGCGCAAACTTGTGGTAGTGGTACTTATGATCACAGGAAAGTGTGGAAGGGCAAAAAATTTCATGATCAGTTTTATAGACTTCGAAGTATTTACTTCTTAACTACATAATGGTGATCTCTTCGGAGAAACCAAAGGCTTTATTTGTGCAATTATGGACAAAGTTGTCATGATGAATAAGTATCGGAGATATCCCCTAAAAAATGGTACAGTTGACATCTGTCGGGCAACACGACGTCTTACTAACGATGAGTATTTGCATAGGCGCAACCAAACAGTCAGAATATATACAAATGAACCTATAATTTGTTCTTAAATACTAACTTGTCAATTTAGAGATGACATACAACAGGTATGTGCTCGACCCAGTTCTTGAGAATGGTCGTGTTACGTTATATTGGGATCCATCTATTTTCACAGATAGGACTCTTCTTGCCCATATGCCTGTGGTGTTAGATCAACTTGATCGCCGTGCAATAATTGTCGATAACGTCGTTCCTTATGAAAAGAATCTCGTGAAAGTTGAAAAGCAATAAAAAAATAAAAATAAAATATTTAGATCATTAGATTGCCGATATGTGGAATGTAGATTGGTTAATAATTGTTGATAGTCGAATCTATTCACAGATTCAAGCAAATATGGCGACTTTCACATACAGTACAAACAGAAACCCGTTGATAAGCGTGACACCCGTTCCCTCTACAGTGTAGAGGGTGTCATGTCACTCTGACCAGGCGAAGTAATCATGTCTGGCGGGCCGCGGCCCTAAAGTTGATGTTGGGATGTCGTATATATGCTAATCGCCACGAGATTATTTACTTCTCGATAAATGATTAGTAGTTACTTCGTAGTTCATTATACTCCGTAGTTCGATGTGTTTTCGCTAGATGGCGCTGTAGTATGTTTTCCTGTTTGTACTGTATGTGGAAGTCGCCATATTTGCTTTTGAAACCTACAACACTCTATTGTCATCTTAAAATATTTCAATATGTTTGTGTGACATCCTATTTAAATTATTAAAATATAGATTGACACTCAAAACTGCAGTAACAATAGGTTGGTTTGATAAATAGAAAGTTTTTAAAAATTAAACACTGAATAGCCTTTTGAGAATAAAAACGAATAAAGAATACCACAGCAAATGTATAACTTGCAAAACATCAGTAATTATAATAATACTGAATAAATTTTATTACAATATCGTTTTATTGTTAAATTTTATATTACAATAAAAAGAAAAAACTTAAAAAATAGCAAATAACCGGTTGGCGTAGTGATTAGAGATCCTTACTGCTAAGCCATATCAAATTCCCAATCAAATTGGGGTTAATTCCCACACAGGACAGGTATTTTTTCTAATACAATATCAAACTCGACCAAACATGAAAATCGTGTAGTTATTAGCAGTACTTGATTTGAGTCCTAAAAATTCAATTTTACTTGGAAACATTTATCCTGCGACATTATTTGACCCTACGCAAAATACACGACTTTGACTCATGCGATGTTTACCGATGTCGCTCGTCTGCGACATCAACTACTTGTCTTCATGGCCAGTGCAACCGAACCAAAAGGTCAATACTGGTAATAAAATTCGTTTAAAATTCAATTCCGTCCTACTCTCGACCTTACAAATGTTATAAGAGGTGTTTTAACAGGTATTGTTAAGTTTTGTTTTTTGAATTTGTCGTTAGTTGGTAGGTTGTTGTCGACGAGTGCAGTCAAAATTACGATTGGTTAATATTTTAGCATGGACAACCATAACGCTGAACGCAATCTCAATGACGATCGAGCCGATGTACAATAAATGCCCTCTGTTCGACATGTCGAAACTCATACTGAAGATCACATCGGTACTGCTTACGTACCTAACGTGAGTGTTGTACATATCCGTAATGCTAAAATCTGCTGTAACAACGAACGTTTTAGTTATCCACATGAAGCTTTAAAATCATTCAGCCACAGGGAGATAGAATTTATCTATAGAAAAAGAATTACTACGATTTATTTATATTTTAAAGCTTAGAAGATAGAAGATAATATCTTCTATATATACGTGTTTAGATATTTTATTCTTCTTAAGACACTTTTCTTTTATAAAAGTAACCTTATTATAACTGCCTCGGTGGCGCAATGGTAGCGTATGCTATTGCTGTGATTAAGGTCTCGGGTTCGAGTCCCGGGTTGGACCAAATCTTTGAACGATTTGCAAAACTTTGTTTCGGACTTAAGGTGTTTTATATGTATATTTATATATATATATATATATATATATATATATATATATATATATATACATATAATATATATATATATATATATATATATATATGTATTTATGTATTTACAAAACCAAAAAATAAAGTATGAATGTATTTATATCAGTTGTCTAGTACTCATACTTTGCCTCGTTAGTTTGGCGGTTAGCGTATGCAACTGCCAATCAAGACATTTTGGTTTCGATTTTCGGGCTGGGCTAAGAAGTGTTAGTCAGTTTTTGTAATTATAAAAATGCTTAATAACAGCTGAAAGTTAGGAAGAGTGGGTTTTAACCCTCGTGCCTCGGAAAACATAAAGCCGTCAGTCTCTCCCCGACTCAAATATTATGCTAATTCTATGGACGGAAGTTGGATGATGAATATTCATTATCTTCATGTTAATCTATAAATGTTTATTTTATCAATTTATTAAATATGAGGAAAAAAAATTTTTTCCACATCAGTGAAATTTCAAAATATGGCATAATACCTGCGAGTCATAAATTTTAAAATGTTGCCATCTTTTGTTCTGATATTTTATTCTATGTAGAACCAGAGTTAAGGAAGTTAGGGTTTGGATATAGAGCTAAATTCATTCAGAAATCTGCATCACAGATTGTGGATTGGGGAGGCCTTAAATTCCACAGCAAACAACAATTTTATGCTCATACGGTCTTCATTCCTAAAAAAAAATGGATTTTATTTATGTTCTTTAAGGTTCTTAAGTAACTACGTTGTGGTTGAAATGCGATGCAATACTATTACCAAGTACTACTACTCTAATTTCTTTATAAATCAACCCCAAAACTACGGTAATTAGTCGAAAAAAAATATTTAATTTGTTATTGTTATGTTTATTCAATATGAATAAAAATCAAGTGTATTATTCTTTTTTAAAGCACTTATCAGTGTGTAAAACCGATTTAAAATCAATCTCTCTATTTCAATCGTAATTGGTAAGAAGTAATACAGATTTACTAGCAACCCTACTCGACCTTGTATGTTCATTGTTTTGTTTATTGTCAATCAATTGTCATTGTCAATAACTAAACATTTGGCGGAGAGCTTGTTTTGCTGTTGGCGGCTATTAAGTTTTACAATTTTCGCACACATGTAACAGTAATTACCTTTACTAAATGGCGTGGAATAAAATATCATGCAATTATCGGGAGCTACAATTAGTCGGTACCTTGTCTGGCGGTCAGAGTTTTCGGTTAGTAATTTATGAAATATTTTGCTTTACTTTAAAGTGTTGTTTTCTGGCTATCTCACATTTTATTTACTATCTTCAGATGGACACACGATAAAGAAAACAATGAGTGGGTAGGTATTTTCTCTAAAACACTATGGAAATTAAAAGAAAACGACGACTGTTTACAATTCCAAGTACTCAGTTCTCTACTTGATAATGAAACTCACACTATGGCCAAAAAGAAGAATGCTAAATTAAATATAGATTTTAAAAAGTTATTAGAAAATTATTTCCGATTGGATATGAACTTAGGAAATTACTACAAACAGTGGTCAAATAAAGATGAGTTGTTTAGAAAAGCTTGTCAACAGTTCTATGGCATCAGAATGTTACGTCAAGAACCTGTAGAGAATCTGTTCTCGTTTATCTGCAGCCAAAATAATCACATATCAAGGTAATATTTCATACAAGATTATTTTTTAAGTTATTTTTCTTGTTACAAAATAATTATTTATAAATTCTAGGATATCGGGTATGGTGGAGAAATTGTGTTCAAATTATGGAGAAAAAATATGTGAATATGAGGGAAATATGTACTATGCTTTTCCTGAAGTTGGAAAATTAGCTCAGCCAGAGGTAATATTCTGTATGTCTGTCATGGTCATGTTAATTTTAGTGGAGCATGGATGCCATAATGTTTTAAGCAATCCCCACACTGTTCTCTACTGTGCTAGGTGTAGTGGGATCAAACTTCACATAAGGCAACACTTTGTGTAATCCACAAGTTGTTGTTCTGAGTGTTCTGTGTCCCTTTCTTGTATGATTCTAACATCGTCTGCAATACAAGATAGAATTCCAAAGCAGTTGGCTATTTAAAAAAAAGATCTGAAATTTGGTTTCGAATCATGTTGATGGTCCGTTTACATTCTGTCTGTTTTTTTATTTCACCATTAGCTTGTCCCATACTTAATTTTCTGAAATAAGTAAAACTCAAATATTATGCTAATGCTATGGACGGAAGTTGGATGATGAATAATCTATAAATGTTTATTTTATCAATTTATTAACTATAAGGAAAAAATTTTTTTCCACATCAGTGAAATATCAAAATATACCATAATGCCTGCGAGTCATTAATTTTAAAATTAGCATCTTTTCTTTCTATTTTATTCTAGGTAGAAGCAGAGTTAAGGAAGTTAGGGTTTGGATATAGAGCTAAATTCATTCAGAAATCTGCATCACAGATTGTGGATTGGGGAGGCCTTAAATGGTTCAACAGCTTACAAGACATGGAGTACAAGAATGCCAAAGTTGAACTTATGAAATTACATGGTATTGGGCCTAAGGTAATTTAACTTGCTTTGTGACTGTGAGTCGTAAGGTTTAAAACACATCATTGTCAGCAGCTTTTAATAGTCCACTGCTGGACATGACCCTCTCCTTCCAAAGGAGGTTTTTGCCTACTATACAACGCTGGTCAGACCAGCTTGTACATGGTTTGTATCAAATTTACCTTCTTTTAATTCCTTTAGTCACCTCTTACAACCCTAACAGCTAATCACCAACAACTGTCAATGTAGACAGTTAGCCTGTGTTGGCACACAATTATTTACATTCACGCCTACTGGCATCATGGTTAGCAGCTTGTGCATTTGGATCTTACATAGAATAGAACAGGTAGGGAAGTAGACTCCTTAAACCATGACCACGTATATGTGGACTCTGTGGTATTGTTTGTTTTTTTATAGAATTAAGATCAAGTTGACTACTGCTACCAATGCCATACTCATTACAATTTTATTTCAAAACTATGGTTACATAGGCTATTAGTTGTTAATTGGTATTTTTTTATTCCACAGGTAGCAGATTGCATTTGCCTTATGTCACTAAATCATTTAGAGGCCCTTCCTGTAGACACTCATGTGTATCAAATAGCTGCACAAAATTACTTACCACACTTGCGTGGCAAAAAGAGTGTTACGGAGAAAATGTATACTGAAATTGGGGACCATTTTAGAAGTTTATATGGAGATATGGCTGGATGGGCTCATACAGTAAGTAGAATTTTTTTTTTTTTGGGAAGCATCTAACGAAAAACGTAGTTGTGGAACGAGAATCTTCTGATTTTCTTAATGTCAGTCAAATGTGTGACTAGTTAAAACAGTATAGACTTGGTCAAATTAATTTTCCCTTTAATACTATGAAATTTATTACTATGTCATTTAAAAATGTTTGTAAATTTGCATTTTAGGTATTATTTTGTGCTGATTTAAAGAAATTTCAACAAACAGACAACTGTACAGAAGAAGACACAACAAAACCTAAAAAGAAAAGAAAAAAACAGTGATACTGAATAAAATAACAATCCCTTCAAAACTACTAATTTTATTTGTGAAATAGATTATATAGATATACAAAAGTATAAAAAGGAAAACTTAAAATTAAGTCTTATTTTTCTCAGAACAATTTTATATAATTTGGTTAAAAATTCCTAAAACTACGACTAACACAACCTGGAATGGTACAAAATGATATTCTTTTTGAAATGCCAATGGCAAATATCACAATTGTCGATATAAATTATATTGCACATAATACTAACTTACATATATTGTGAGATTAAAAATTAAATGCTTTTTTGTGTGTAGTTTAAAATCAAAAATTTGATGACTACTTTCACAATTCTAGTAACATCTAGGTTTTGAACAGTCTTACTGATACAAGAAGAAATACGTGTATGTATCTTTACATATTAATTTCATGTCTTTATCTTCTTTTTCAAACACAAGTTATGGAATATTTCTAGTTATCGAGCAGATAAAATTTAGATTAACTAAAAAAAAGTATGATAGACTTCAATGTGTTTAATTAATGAATCGTAACAACCTATTTCGATTATTTGGAATATGGAATAAAGGCAGTAAATTGTAAAGTATTGTGACTAAACTCCAGTATAGATTGACAGTGGAAAGAACCTAAACCTATTATGTCATATTTTATTATGTTTTTACTAATTCAATAAGAGTTTTTAACCACCCAGGATTACTTGTTACCATAGTAAATCTGTGGGCAATTCTCTATGAGGGCTTGAAGAGCGCGTATTTCGAAGGCGAGGTCCGTAATGGCGGGAGGCGTGGCTACCAACGTTGGTGCAAATACTGTGCTTAGGTTATGTGCGCTCATCTTGTTCACCTCCGCCAGTTGGGTTACCCTGGGAAATAATTAATGGACAAATATACTTTTTTTTATAGAATTATCACAAAAAAAAGGTTAAATTTCGAGTATATTTACAATCACTACTAAGTCAACTGTAATCTTTGAATTGCCATCGATTCTTATACTAACGGGCCCGAAGCTAGTAAGTTTCGAATTATTCGATTTTTTTTCTCTATAGTCAATGATAAGGGGAACCGTAGCTTTAAAGGATTGCCACCCTAAGAGTTTCGTTTGCCTGTATCGTTTGTATTGGGTTGCCGCAATAATAAGCTAAACCCCTGACAATAGTCTTTTGGGGAAATATCAGCAAGAAGTCGCAAATATATTACAGGAAATTCGTTTCGAATCGTTCCAAAATGCACAGAGCTATTTTTGGTAGAATTACATACAGGAAATGCATGCATAGTTACTCTAGAGTTATATCATCTTTACTTACTTATGTAAATGCTGTACCATATACTGTAAGCAATTGAAGTGGGCCGGAGGCAATAGGTCTAAACATTCCCGTAGAGCTACAATCTGTTCACCCGGCGTCTTCATTTCTGAAATATAAGAAATATTCTATTAAATAGTCGTCTATATAGCGGCAATTAAAATTGGGGTTTGGCAACACTGACAAAGTTACCATCTCCCAATAAGGCAAACCCATTGGAGTTAACAGATGAAAAAATAGCAACAAAAGGTCTGTTACTACTGCAACATTTTTACGATATTTGTGAGATGGAGAGCAGATTGGAACTGAAATTTTATCACGAGAATCAAACTAGATTAATATTTGATCACGCAACAGAGAGAGTAGAAGACTGAAAGTATATCTACAACAGTTTATATATATTTTTTGATTTATATATACATACTAGTGTATTTACTGCCTCAATGGTCTAGCGGTTAGCGTATACCAATCTCGGGTTCGATTTCCGTGTCGTTCCGTGTCGAACCAAAAATCTATATATATAAAAGAAAGTGGTGTTAGTTACACCACTTATAACTCAAGAACGGAAAAACGGATTTAGCTGAAAATTGGTGGGGAGGTAGCTTAGAACCAGGAGACGGACATAGAATATTTTTTATCCCGTTAGAACGGGTTCAAGTATAAAAAAAATTTGCTTATTTATTGTCTCTAAGGCGGAACAGAGTTCGCGGGGTAAGCTAATATAATTTATAAAAATAAATATTCTTAGTAACAAGTTGCCAAACTTTCCATACCAGGATGTGCCCAGAGTGTGCAAAAAGTTTTACAACCATCTTGGAGAGCACTTGAGTCGTCGGCAGTCATGGCAATTGTTGTTGCGAAGTCAATGCTCTCAAATATACTGACAATTATTTCAACCTTCGAATTCAATTCGGCCTCAGGGTTGCGGAGGCCTGAGGCCAATCACTCGTTGTAAACACTGATATTTATTAAGTAAAACCGGTTGAACCAGTAGCCGACCCAAATAATCTTGGGGATAATAAAGGCTAGGAAGATGATATTATAATATGTTCAATTAAAATGCATGTAGCCACTTGAGTTAAAATATTTGAAGATTAAAAAAAATAACTTACGAATGGCCTGTACCAGCTTAGGATGAACTTCATAGGTGATGAGCGGAACTGGCAACAATCGCAGATACAGTTTAAGGGTACCCGCCACTACGTTAATGTTGCTATATACACTTAGATCTGCTGCTTCACCATCTGTAACAATATATATTATTTACACTCTTATTTTTTCTTCTGTCAAATAGTTTCTTTTTCACGGAGCACGCAAACGAGCACACGTATCACCTGATGGAAATTGACTACCACCGCCCATGAACGTCTGGAACTGGTCACAAGCGTGTTGCCAGCGTTTGAGAAAGGAGTATGTACTTGACTGCACGATTGGCCTAGTGGTTTAAGCGGTCGCCACGCCGCTCTTCACTTTGCTGTGTTGTGGGTTCAAATCCTACATGGAACAACACTTTGTGTGATCCACAAATTGTTGTTCTGAGTCTGGGTGTTCTTTGTGTACGTTTCTTGTATGTTTGTAAAGTCCCCCGCGACACAGGATTTATTCCTAATGCGGGCGTTGTCTTTTTCTCAAAACAAAAAAACAAAAACAAAACTTTTCTTAAAGGTTCTATCGGCCCAGAAATACCGCATAGGACATTTTGTTTCATACAATAGTAGTGTTATTAATCTATAACGTGTTTCTCTGTCTGTCTATCAAATATTTATATGTAAGGAAGTTCATCAATAATCTAGTTACTGTAGTAAATGCTCTGCTTAATTTGGCATAAGTGTCATATGTGAGACGTGTCAAATCATTTTATCTCGTCGTAGAAATCGTGAAATCAAAACCTTCTTATAAACAAAAATACTTACCTTTATCAAAAGCCAATTTGAGTGCTTCAATTTCATCAGCAAACCCAGAAACTCTATAAATACCTTCAGAGTCCATGCCTCTACTTTCAATTTCGTTGACACATTTCTTCACGACAAACGGTAACGTACTTGAGTGGGCATTCAGTAAGGTCGTGAGATCAATACCGAATACGCCACGAATTTTTTTCAAATCTGGAACGCAGTGGTTTGGAACCCGCTCTGAACATTTTGAATGGGCGATGAAGCCACAGTCTGGAAAATCATCAGTATAAAACATTTAAAATACGATTTTAACACTCCTATTTAGTTTTATACTATTTAAAATTGTTATTATATTAAATCTATAACATTAGGTCGTAGTACCTATGTAGAACTAATTCTACATAAGGAAAGCTTTATAAATAACTCATACCCAAAGGAGGAAAAACATAGGTAAGATGATTATTGCAATGTTACAGCATAGTAATGAATTGGTTAAATAAATACATTTTTTGTACCCACATCGGTATTAAATATTAATGGCTAGATAGTTAGATCGAAAACTCTTTACTTGCACACCATATTACATAATTTCAAGAGAGTATGTACAATGTCAGATGTATAATGTACAAAGGACAGCCTTATTGCCAAGAGCAATCTCTTTCAAGCAATGGATACCATAAACTATGCTTACATTCATCACCATAGATAAAATAAACAGCAAGTAAGAAAACTTTGATATTAAGACACATTGTTTTGTTTTAATTTAAATTCTAAATTATTATTATTAAAACTATTTGATGGGCTTGTTGGGCTAGTGGTTAGTGGCTCTTACTGCTAAACTGGAGGTCGTGGTTTTGATTCCCACTCAAGACAAATAATTGTGTGATGAGCACAATAATTTGTGATGTGTGGGTGTAATTTATCTATAATGTTTTTAGAAATATTTAAGTATGTTTATCAGCAGTCCAGTTACCATAGCACAGGCTCCACTTAATTTGGAATCAGGGAACCGTGTGTGAGATTATTTATCTGTTATATTTGGATTTAAAAAAAATACCACATTAATTCTCTATATACAAAAAAAAGGAAATGTCCATAAGTGAAGCATGTTTTAAACTGACGTAACTGATAATTTACGACAGTTAAGAGATTGTTTATACCTATGTAATTTTGTTACTAAGGGTATATTTAAATATGAATTTTTGGTATATAAGTATAACCAGTTCAATATGATGTAATGACATAAGTTTCTATATGCTAACAATACGGCACAGGAACAATGACATACTTCCTGTTGACAAAGAGTATGTCATTGCACTAATTAGGATTAAATTCTTGTATCTAACTACTTCGTGTAAATATAATTATCTTGTGGTACATATTTGAAATCTAAAAATTAAATAAATAAATAAAATAAAATGATATTAATAAAATAATAAAAAAAAACATTGAACAGACAGTAAAGCACTGGGCTACAATTTTTTTTGTTTGAATTAAAAAAATGTGAAACTCTGCCCAACGAAAAGCACAAATTGATCCAAGGGTTGCAGTCATCATACTCATTATGAATGTAGACATTACAATAAAGTGACACTATGGCAGACTAGTGGGGTTTTTTTTCACCCCCCTCTTGTCGACGTAAAAGGTATGACAGTAATTGTGGCAATGTAAGCGTACACATAGAACAATAACTGTCACCCCTGCACCAATTATACTGAGTTAAATATAAGACTGGACGTAAGTATACTTTCAAGCCCTCAGGTCGATTAATAGAAAATGCCTATGGCACTAAGGGCACCTTTATCACTTTTTATGTGCATAAAGTATAAATAAATAAAAATACAATGTCTATTTACCTTCACATTTAACCCCTTGAGCAGTAAACCCCCAAAGAAAATTTGCACAAAGTTCACACCAATTTAGTCCCTTGAACGTATGTACTTTGAAACTATGGGACTTTGAGTATTTAATCACTAATGGGTTGTCTTCTATTGATGGTGTGAGGTCAAACGGTGGTTTCTTCATAGAATCCACTTCTGTAATTGATTTCGGTTCATCTTTTGTGATTATTGGACTTGATTTATTTGAAGACCTGTGAACATTAGTTTGTGTAGTAGGCAGTTATTAGAAACTACAAGACAGGACAGTAGAATAATCAACAACTGTTAAAAGTTAACTGCTAGATATACGACTCTACTTATATCCTTAAGGTTTGGGTCTACTACACCACAATGGCCAGGCCTGTGTATAGTGTTTGTGTCAAGTTTTTCTTCTTATTTTGTGTGCTGTTGTACTGAATAGTCAAGGGAGTTACCCTTAGTCAGATCTTAAACCCATAGGATGAATAGAAGTTGTCACATGGACACCACATAGCAGTGGAATATCTAATTTCATTTACAAATTTGTACCTAATTATTTTTCATAGTACAAGCTTTGTTTGTTTGAGTAAGAGTGGAAGTGTGCATTAATAAGTTTAGAAATAGTATACTGGCCAGATTAGTAAGACATGAAAAACCTAGTACAATTTCTTTCATTCCCAAAAGTTTTATACTAACATATTTTTATTATTAAAAAGTTCAAGAAAATTTTATAGTACTTACTTATGCATTTGTGAGAGTGTATTTAATTTACGTTTGTTCAATGTTACATATGGGCTTTCAGGATAATTAGCTTTTGAGTTGATCATCTCAAAAATGTGATGTGCCTTCAATTCCATGTGACAGGTAACGAGGCCATCGGCAACTAGGTCATAAATAGTCTCGTATCGCTTAGTACCAATGTAATGACTGCCATCATAATATAATTTGTAATGACGAATTTTATCATCAAACCTGTAAAATGAAAAAGTTTTTTTCTAAACTATTTCAACATTTTTCAATTTAAAGTAATGTTATTGCAGCTTAATTGATGTTACTTTAATGTCAAAGTGTAGAAGTCGTTGCTTTGGCTTCCTTTCCTAATTAAATAAGCGCCATTAGGTTCGTTCTCCAGTATTAAGGTAGCTTCTTTATGGCTCATGATACTATGGTATTCTCTTCCATAGAACTCTGGTCTGTCTCCCCGGTCATCGCACGTAATTCTCTTAGGTTTAGGCGCTTCCATCTGTATACGGTACACTGAAACAACGAAATCAAATATGCCAAAAAAAGCTCGAAAACACCGCTTACTTACAACTTCATTTTAACTTACGTTCCGGTTTCCAGATGTTTCGGAGATTCTCCATATTGGTTGGTATCAATGTGATGCCTTGCTTTCTTTATTATATTGCACCCTTGTAATTCACGGATATGAAACTACCGCAGAAATTATGAGTAATTAGAAATCGTAACGTAAACATAACTTGCGACATCTGTCATTTACCAAAGTTCTTCTACTTGTCTGACAGTGACATTTAACGTTTTTGTGATACAGTGGATAAGCATTCTCGTTATACTAGCTTACCGTACTGTATATATTTTTTTGATAATAAACAGAAATCTAAAATTTTTTTAAGAAACATAAATTATTACGTATTTTAGGTAAATCTATACCTCAAGAATATATTATTAACTGGCATAAGTTAATGCTAAGAAGTATAAGAACCTTTTGAACAAGGAAAATATATATTCATATTAATGCCATATCATACCTAGCAAATGTGGATTGAATGACCTTGCCACTGGATTATACTATTCAATCCCAAAAATACATATCATCTTTAAATCAGTTTGTGAATTTCTGTGTAATTTGAGAAGATAAAACTGCTTTTGCCTAATATCTGTTACGAGCATTACGTACTGAGAGCAGAGTTCAAATTCCAGGTTTTAAGTTCAAATGATGAATCAATCTGGAATATCTAAGTATGGTGGCCATAATCTAATATAAGTACTTGGTAATCAAGTTTCTAGCCAGCAAGACCAATCGGTAGACTAATTCGTGCGGTCGGCTCGCCAAGTCGGACCAATTGTTTAAATTATCTGCAAATATTTGTTTCGGAATTTGAGTGTTTTCTATGTATAATTCGTATTTATTTACAAAACAAGGCTTTAAGTATTCTATTAATTAGTCTAGATATTATAGAACAAGCTCTACTTAGTTTAAAACTAGATGGCGCTGTGTATCAGATGTCCGAAATATTAATTTATTATTTATTATTTTATCTTCTTGGTTCTTCTCGTAGACCCCTTTGGGAGGAGTCTTGGGGTGACTTTACCAGGTCTACGGCCTGTCGAAGTGGTCCTCCGCGCCGCTTGCGACTACAGGCGGATCACTTGGTTGGGCCCTTGGGCCTGTTGATATATCCGGGTGTCAGTCCATGACCAACATGTTAGCTGCGCCCGGATCTCGTTCTGTGTTCGCTCCTGTGCTTAGCGAGGTCGAGCTCCAGGGGGTGGGGACCCTGAGGAACGCCCGTCAGCCAGCACCAGGCAGGGTGTTGGGGATAGTCCGGTAGGGATTGGTACGGAGACGAAGTTTCGCGGTAAGCCATGCCTGTCCGGCGGTCGCTGATGGTAAGGCGCGAGCTCGCACAGGTGGCGGGCTTGCGAGCCATCGACACGCACGAATAGGTTTGAACTCAGGCGTCTCACGAAGTCATCCAGGCTCTCTATACACAGATCCCTGGAGATCGTCCTGTTCCGCACAAAGCGAGGGGCGTTGACAAGGGTACGTAGTGCAAGCGACTGCTGCGCACACACACGGCAGCGGTTTGTCTCGGAAACAAGCGCAAACCAGGCTGAGGCACCATAAGTGAGTCGCGTGCGGAATACGCCTTGTACACACTGAGCTTCGCACGGAGTGGCAGTCGGGACGATAGTACGGGCCACAAAAATTTTATTTTATCTTTATAACAAGCCTCTTTAGTTGCGAAGAGATGTCGCTTCTATGGCAGTCCTCTATCGCCTTTATAATGAAGAGTGATCTGACGAGCTCATCCAACTGGTCTCACTTTCTCCCTTCCTCTATAAAACAACACGTGTTAGCCTCGGTAGTCACCATTTTAGAATGGTAATCATACGCTCCCGAACTAAACGGTTGGGCTCTTTCTTCCTGTGCAAATCAGTTAAAACCTATAACTCAATACCAGCGCACATGTTTTCCTTTCACTGTGATCACGGTTCCTTTATACAGTGGGGAAAAAGCATCTTGACTGCACGGTTAACCTAGTGGTTTAAGCGGTTGCCACGCGGCTCTCTACTTCGCTGAGGGTCAAGGTTTAAACCCCACATGGGACAACACTTTGTGTGATCCACAAATTATTGTTCTGAGTCTGGGTCTTCTTTGTGTTCGTTTGTTGTATATTTGTAAAGTCCCTCGCGTCACAGAATTTATTCCTAGTGCGAGCGTTGTCTTTTTGCAGAAAAAAACCATCATAGTGTGGGTCACCATACAGCATTATCTGCATTCACAATAAGTATAGTGACCATAACTTTTGGATTCTATTATTTCTATCAGGTAGAGTAAAACCACTTTGGAAGGCGCTGATTAAAAAAAGGATTAAAAAAATCTTCAGTCTGCCCACAAAATACGAGTCGTTTTTGTTTTAAGTGGGCCTAAATTATGTACCTCATGTCGTTTGTCAGAATTCAGTAGTAATGTAGTTTCTATAAATTAGTCCACTTTTAAAATTAAAATGTTTGAGATGAAATTACTATACCTTCACTGGCTATTTTGCTAGTACAGCAGACGGTCTTTATTCGCGCAGAAACCATGAATATGGAATGATAATTTATATGGGGTTATAGGGGGATACGTTCCTAGGCGACAAAATAAAAATAGCAAAGACATAAAAAATCGGTTTAATTTAAGCTTTTGACCATACATTTTGATAAGTTACATATTATCTTCAAGTTTTTTTTTCACAACGCCATTTGTTTTTCATTGTTTTTAGTCGACATTATAAAATAGGTAGGCAGCGGAAGCGACGTGTTACTCGATCACAATTTTTGTAACGAATGGAAAAGTAAAACATTAAAACAACTTATGCGGCTCTTAGCAAAGGACGGAACATTTAATTGTAGAAGTAATAATATACTTTATGTTTTTAGTTATAAGTTTGTTTTATTTAAAACTTTGTTTGTTTACAAAAACACCGACCCCGGCAATGGCGCCTTACCTCAAAGAAACCGTCGAACGAAAGAAACAACGCCGATAGCTTATGAAAACGCAATCTAAGCGTAGTTGTAATAAGGTCTATTTTATTTATCTTTTTATTAGTCCACTTGTCGACGCGTTGACAAAAGATGCCGAATGCTTTTTATTTAGGTACTTACATAATATGTATGTACCGATTCGATCTGCGATTAAAGAAATCTTAGACCGCGAATATAGGACTTGAGTCGCAATTTTTTAATCCGCGAATAGTGAAAACGCGAATGAAGGAAGCGCGAATAAAGAGCTTCTACTGTAATGTAAAGTGTTAGTCCGTTTTTTTCTTTATTTAGTAGGTCACCATAGTGTGGTTCACGATAGTGCATTGTCTACGTTCGCAATGAGTATGGTGACCACAACTCTTGGATTCTCTTCATGCTTTCCATCAGGCGGAATAAATTCACTTTGGCATGCTCTTAAAAGAAAAAAGAAGATATTATAAAAAGTGTACTGATAAAGTCTTAAATAATAGGTGACAAACATAATATTAGAATATGACTTCTTAATGGTAAGCCATTACCATATTGCCGTGAACTTATGAACTTTATAGCTTTTGGCATAACGTAACCAATTTTAATTTACATATTCTAACAATTCGTAAATTTGTGTGATAGAAACAATAAATAAAGCAGCGGTATTTGTATTATTTATTTTATCAGCATATTTCATTGGTACATTGTTAGAGATTTATCCATTATAGTGTTTTGCCATAATTCATTAGTATATAAGTAATATACAACTCTTTATATTAAATAATGCACACATTAATGCACGATTAATATACATAATTTATATTATCTCATAAGTATAAATAACCATACACATAGTTACACATGTGTTAAAAGATATGAATACAGATTTATAACAATATATAAACAAGTGAACAACTTCGAACCGTGTTAGAAATAACACTAGAATATTCTTTATTAATTATAGAAAATTTTCAAATTACTGGTTATATATATATATTATAATATTATGTAGGTAGATATGTAGCGGTGCTAAGCTAAAACATTGGAATGCGGGCGCACGCATGATTATGTACAACTTTTTAATATATATCAGTTATACATCGTAGTGGCCTACCCGTGGGGCTATATACTTTACGAGTGATTAACACTAGGAATGGTAAGCTAAATCTGGCTTCATATGTGAAAAGGATTAAATATATGAGAACGAGAACATTATTGGATAGATATGAAGCAATATTAAGGACTTAATAGAGAATCCCTTGTACGAAGTGAGCAATCTCGAAGTAGCCTACATTCCAAGCGACCTTACCAATCAATATGTACAACAACAATTTTAGAACATTTATAAATTATTTAGATCCTTCAATGTGGTTATGTAAGGGTATCCTCGTAGGTACCTACGTATATATGTTTAATTGTATATATGTTATATATAAGTTAGGTCGATTAGTTTCATTATTCATTTCATCGAAGAGTTTATTTAGATACATGACACATCGATTTCGGTCTCATCAACATTTTGTTTTTAAGAACACGATTGTACCTGTCCTAATAAAGTATGTTAATTTTAACAATTTTTATATAATTTCTAAAAGTAATAATATTTCATGCAAGCAGTCTTTTGTCGGTTTTGAAACGACAGTAGCAGTATTAACAGTTATTTGTTGCCTTATATGATATATTCACGAAAATGATGGCAAGGTGGAAATTTATAAATACACTATAATGTTTCTAATAAAAAAACTCGGTATAATGGTATGCATGGTCTCATTTAAAAGTTAATGAAATGTGAAATATTGTCGTAAGATAAGTACATTAATCAGATATTTATTGATTTACGAAGTTTATTTTAATGTAACAGATGTACTGGCATGCATGTTAACTCAGTACAGATGTTGGAGCTTTGTAAAATTACATAATATGCAGTTAGATGTACTTCCATACATCTTCAGTTAATTTAGGTGACAAATGACGTATGTTAGTAAGTAGGTATTATATTTAGAATGATAAAGATGGTATCACGTCTACTATCACAGAATATTATTATTTCAAGAATAATCAAAGAATCAGGCATATAAAGTTAATGCGCTTACACAACATCTTATTTAAATTATCATTACTATGTAAGTATTTTGGGTCAGCTTTTGGATGTTACAAAAGGATATCAGCAAATCTCAGTAGGCACCTATACTTACATTTACCCAAGATTTACGTATAATTTAAGAGATAGTTTTGTAAGAGATACGTGTACTTGACATTTCTAACAGATTTCAGATGTACAGATTAATTTTATAATAATATATTTTTATACATGGGCGTAACTTATCTAGATGACATTATAATTTAAAACTGAACTTTACATAAATTCAAGCATGGGATACATTATCAAACTGGTTTCTTGAAAACATTATTGTGATTCAATTTATTGGTCAATGGGACGGCTGCAGCAGCAGTGTGGTTTCAGTGCTGGCAAAAAATATTCCTCACTTTAATTAATCTGTATTGTTATTTTTAAAATGTATTATTTCTTAAACTGACACTGCTTGAAATTAAATATTCACTAGTCATTGAGGATAGATAGCTCACAGCTAGCGATCGAAAACAAAATATAGAAAAGTACAACAGTTCTATAACATGTGGATCGTGAAGTAATTATTAACTATTATAATATTTTAGTTTTTGTACCTACACGTAGAAAATTATGCTTGTTCAATAAAGTTCAAATAACTCACTCAGTATCGAAGTCTATCCCTAACAGACGGACGCGAGTCCAAGATAAAGAAAGCATCAGATTACACAACTAACCGAGTGTTCGGATGTTAAACTCCAACTGTGAATGCCATAGAAAAGACATACATACTCGAATATCCACTAGACTGTGCGTTTATTGAAATCTTACTATGTACAACGTTTTCTAAGTGCGGTATCCTCGTGCCGACGCGATGAGCGACCTAAATACAAAGTATTCATATACAGTCCGGCCGAGTTCCACAACGAGCCGCAGCAGAATCAAACGACACACGTCCGCAGTAAGGCCGCGCGGGGGCCACCCGCCGGCCGCCGGCGGCCGCGCCCGCGCCGAGCCGCGGGGGCGCGGGGGCCGCCCCGCCTGCATTATTTGCCACCGAGTCCAAACTTCATGAAGATCAACTCCTTCCCCTTGCTGAGTATGTCCCCGCCGGGCGCAGTCATCTCGGAAAATTTCTGCATGAGATTGGGTTGCGATACCGGCGTGGGTTGCGAGGGTACCGGCTGGGATGCAGGCGCAGGCACTACTGCGGGTCCGGCGCGGCGTGCGGGAGACGCCGGTGCAGGCACACCACCCGCTACCGCATTCGTTAAGCCGGCGCTCGAACCCGCCACTGTCGTGCCCGGCGACTGCACCGGGGTGCTCGCGTTACCAACGTTCGTGCGTGCGATCGTGCTCACTGGCTGAGCGATCACCGCGCCTCTCACCCTCGCCTGTTACGCAGAACTTAAATTACTACAAATACTTTCAGTTAAGTCGCAATTTGAATTAATTCATTAATAAACTCTAGGTTCTATTGTAGAATTCTAGAATTGAGTTGTTTGTGATGCAATTATAAAAGAGCATGTTTCGCTGACTGATATCTAAAAATATAATAGATAAATATGATGAACAGTGTATGACTTAAATGGATTACTATTATAATTATGGAATTATAGTAACACTTCGAAAATCCATCCATTATCCCGTTTATCTACAAGATGCTGCCATTTCAAATAACATTAATTTTGATTAAATGTAGGGAATATAGTCACCACTTACATAGTTCTAATTCAATTGGCGAACTTCTTGCTATAAAATTTATATCCACAAAGTTTCACTATTTAATATAAATCACAGGAAGTACACACATCAATCAAACAGTTTGTAACTGTGCAGTAGAACATGCATGGCCATTAACAAAGCAAGTAGTATCAATAATATTACGACTGGATCCAATCGCATTCATATTAAAAAGTATTATAAAGTTAAAAGACAAAACACAGAAGTTATCAAGTGATTTAAATTCATTCTAGTACATTCACCATGCTTTAGACTACAACAAAAAGCTTGAAATAGATATGTCACTAATCGATTACGCTAACCACGAATAAATCTATATGTATCGTGTAAACACGAAAACCAGTAGTTTTGTATTTAAGACTGACTATTTGTGATATCGTAATCGTTTAGTATAGGAGCACATTCACAGGCCTCAGAGACTGTAGTTACAATATTATGGTGAATGGGTTTATGGTATCTGATGTGAGTGAAGTACGCCAGTGTATGTTTGTTCTAGTCTTTGTATGATCTGGTCCAGTATGCGATGACAGCTAATGATGTGTACATAACATTATAATCATAACCGTCTGTCCGCGCAGGTTTAGCGGACCGAGTGATCGCGAGCGATCACACTACCAGATGCCCTCATTTGTACACTGAGCGCAATAATGAAACGCAAGGTAAATAAATAGAAAAAGAAATAAATGAAGAAAAGGAAATAGTGAAAATTATAAAATCTAAATATAATGAAGTGACAGTTAAACAAAAAACGTCTAGTATCGTTGCATAGTATATTTGAAAGTATTCTTGTGGGTCGATTACAAACGGTATTTTTACCTGAGAATTCGCCTGTTCTGGATTACTGGCGCATGTGTTGTGGTCTAACTGAGAAGGGGGAAGAGGGCAGGCATCTAGCAAACAGACAATACACACAACATATATAGTGACCACAGACAACCACTTGAATCTTGGATCACACCTCACGCGCACCTCGTGGGTTCTGTGCGAGATTATGTTGCGTGTATTTGTACGACCAGCCTACCCACCGTGCCCGACTGAATGCCAGGTGTAATATATACATACATATAACATGTGACAAACAAAACATAACAATAGGACAGACAGTTGGATAGATGAAAATAAAATAACGTATCCTCATTAACAAAATTCGTTATAAATATCGTGCCTTCCATTTGTGTAAGTTGATATAAATACATAATTATTACATAGTTTTATAGTAGCATTGCAAGTTTTGTACCGAATCAGAACCTCTCGAACGATGTTTGTGACTGTGTAATCCAAGATAGTGTTAATTAGCAAAGTGTACACCAAGAGTCTTTGTGCTCCGTAGATTGCAACCGGACTCGCATTATAACATTCCGTTTTACCATCACTGGCTAACTTAGTGTAGGAATATCAAAAAAATCTCGTTGTACGTTTAATACTTGTCGATCATCTCTTAATTGTTTAAAAGGTATGGAACTTAGAATGTTGCAAGAGACAATGAGGCAAAACGGAACACAAAATCTAAAACACAAACTCGCAGAGCGAGTCCCGTCGCAATCGCAAGTGTACAGGAAAGATGATAGAGGGTACCAGAGCGAAATAGCTAGCATCTCTCAGTAGTCACATAGCAAGTCCAAGGTGCAAACATGAAACACTCAAAGCTCTCGGTGAACGGTACCGACTCGTGTCGTCACCGAACTTACCAAAGTATAAGGAGGTCGGCTCGACAATTTTATGAAAGCATTAAATAGATTACAATGTTTTTGGAGAAATGCAATTGGAGTACGATTTAAATTAATATTCAGTTCCAACTTAAAGCGAAACGTCACAAACTAAGAAAACGTGTAATGTGGGTAAACTCCTCACTAGACAAAAACTAAATTGGTGAACGTTTGCTCACGGACCAATCGACGGGCCGACCGCCCCCGCTTAATGTTTAAAATTTGAGGGCCGAATAGGACATGGGATCGGCGGGTAAGGAAAAAATGGAAATCATATATAGGAATAGGTAATTATAGGTTTCGATGGTGCCTCACCTGGTTTCCTATGATGATTACGAGGCACGGGCGCTACGTTATCGCGTGGGGGAGGTGGCGGACCGCGAGCACCAGGTCCTGGCATTGCCGGTGCCTGCACACCCCCCGCTACACCCCGTCCCCGCCCTGCATTTCGCCCCCCTGGACCTGCCATACCAACACCAGCCGAGCCAGCTACCCCTGTATTAAACACATATACCGCTGGATATCTCATGCAATAAACACCCATTTAACCAGTTAAGTGGAATAAAAGTGATCTAAGAATGATGAGTTTTAAGTTAAGGTAGTCTTACGCCTTTGAGTTTTAAGGATTAAAAAAACTACTCATAACAATTATGTACTATGTAATAATTTGTACTTCAAACGAATACTTTAATTGGCAGCGTTCTTGAAAAGTGTCTCATACCTTGACTGCTTTGTCCAGCAGGTGGGTACTGATCGTTGGCTTCGGTAAGGAAGTTACTAGGCACCAGGCCGCGGACACCATCAATTTCTGCCATATAGAATCCATCATCATCCATTTCTCCATAAACATGGATGATTTGACCGGTTTGGAAGCTCAGCTCCGCCTGGACATAACGACCCTGACATAATTTTCAGTAACTATTGGAAAAGTTTTTAAAAAAAATTATAGCCTAAGAGTAAATATAAGAGAGGGAGGAAAGTTGCGCAAGAATTGAAAGTAATTAGGTTGTCATAATGGTGTAGAAGAATTTATGGAAAATTACGTTGAAAAGAAGCATTTATAGAACTGATAACATAATTTATATAGTCTTAAGTTTAAGGTAAAAGAATGAATGTGAAAGAAGAAGTTACAGATAAGAAATTAATTGAATAATAATTAAAAGATACCAGATTAATTTATCTCGTCGTTCCTCCCCAGCGGATCAACTTTACTGGAGATCAAGTTCTGATCATCGAGAAGTACCCAATCAGATGCTTCCGATTCATGCAAATATCTACTGTATTCTACCTGCTTCAAAATTCTCCACTTATACAACAACACATCATTAGCTTTTCCTTGCATATGAGTTTATAGAAAACAAACTTGGAAGGTGCAATACTAATGAATTAATGATGATATCTATTTAAAAATTACAAAAAATAAAATCAGATACTTACATCTGCATCGACATTTGGGCTCAGTTCCTGAGGATCATAGTCGTATAGTGCGACCATTCTTCGAACAGGCTGGTTAGCATAAGCATCTGCCCAGCGTTCTCGTTTTGCGGCCTGGCCTGCGGCCTCTTGCTCTGTAACTTCCATCACCATGTTGTGGGGCACGTAACCTCGACGACCTCTGCACTCGCCCCAATAAAAACCATCTGCGTCTTTATCGCCCCATACCTAGGGATGATGGAGTTTTTAGCAGTTGTTTGTGGAATATAAGTGTCTCATCCCAAATGGATCTCAACGAATCGTAATTTGAATGATACTCTTTAATTAAAATATCACAAACTATTTCCTGAAAATAGACATAGTAAACACGCACATGATAATTAATGTAAATGACTACAGGAATGGTAACAGCACTACGTGTGGTCCACAAATTGTTGATCTGAGTCTGGGTGTTCTTTGTATCCGTTATATCTATCCTCGTAAAATACTCCGTGACAGGAATATTCCTAGTGTGGGTATTGTCTTTTAATAATAAAGCATTCCGTTTATAAAATCGATTCAATGACATGGACGAGATGAACTAAAAGACATCTCTCAAAGACGTCTCTAATGACGAGCGATTAGAGTCTATTTTGGATGTATATATGTAGATGTATGGATGTATCACAAGAAGCAATGGAGTTGACATAGCGAATTATTTTTTAAGGCTACTTTAGCTGTTACTTATTATTATATTAAGATAAAATATATCTATTCGAGTCGTTACATGTACGTTTTTAAGTGTCAATTTTCTTATACCTTTCAGCCTAAACTAAACTTCGTTTCCGTATAACTTAGAGTATCTTTAGAATGTTACACTTAAATAATCTAGTTGTTATCAAAAACTTTAAGCTCTATTAGTTGTATGTATCATCATCATCATTATCATTTACAGCTCTTAACAGCCCACTACTGGACATAAGCCTCCATTTTAAAAGGAGATTTTTGTCTCTTATACCACACTAGTCTTGTTACCATAGGGTTTTTTCAAGTTTTCCGTTTTTTGATGGTATACCTAGACCAAAACAACAACATTTATGATACCTAGATTACAATTCACTAAATGCTTAACACTTACCTTGATAGTGTCACCTTCGCTGAAAGGTAGTTCTTCATCACAACTTTCAGGGTTGGGGCTCATAGTGGTAGGGTCATAGTCGAACAAGGCGATGAAGTAGCGGCTTTTCTTAGACTGAGGATGCGGTTGTGAGTGTCTTCCACCTCCGGGAGGAGCCCGAGGGCCCTGCGGCGGAGCCCCGCGGGCGGTGTACTGCATGCTGCCGCCCTGCTGACCCTGTTGCTAATGGAACAATTTCTTATTGTTAAATCAATATGATAATTTTTATACAATGCAGCTTGAACAGTCGCAAGTTGCGCGGTGATGTGATAAGGTAGGTAGTACGGTAGTAAGGTAGGTAGTAGTTCTTTAACTATTATTTAAAAAAAAAGAAATGATAGACGACATGAACAACTATTTAACAATTTTTAGTATATTTCAATTTTAAATAATCCGAGTATGTAACACCGTAACATAAGTGACGCCTTCAGCCATGACCAGAATCCACGTACTAGGAACTAAAAAAAACATTACATTTTACCTTGCCGGAATCCCGTACTCAGTAAAACAGTTAAAACTAGACAAATAACCAAGATTTCTTTAAAGAACTCGATAAAAAGTGAGATAAGTACTTACTACTTGGTGAGGGTTAGGAGGGCGGCCGCGCTCGTGGTGGTTTCTCGGCGGTGGGTTCTGATAGTGCTGCTGCGCGCCGGAGTAGGGCACTGGTGCGTTACTTGGGAACTGGCCGGCTGGTGGATATGGGGGTTGCTGCGTGCCATGGTAGGCTGGTGTACTCGGGTACGGCGGACCCGATTGCTGCTGCGACGCTGCCGCTGCTTGGGACGGTTGCTGCTGACGTCCGTACGAACCAACACATTAATAAGGTTAGATTTTCCATCACAAAGCCAACAGCAATCAATCAAGCTCATAGCCATTTTCCTCATTGGCGTTGCGTTAAAGCGATATAAATATTACCTTCTTCTCGGATGATAAGATAAAACAAGACATTCCGTTGTAGTTCTAGTCAACCCCCATGCACAACGAAAGCTAGCGTGCAGCGCTTACACTTCGAACCACATCATTCATAGCAGATAATATCATATACAGACGATTCCAAATGTGCTTGTCGGAAGTATAACAAAACATAAATACAAGATCAACTCGTTACATCTTTAACTGAAAAATCGTATCATTTAGTATTGCCCCCTCGTTTTACTCAGTAGTACCTTATCTAATATAATATATAAGGACATTTTACTGTGGGAGGTGTGTGAGAGGAGTGAGTGTACGGCATTGATACGCGTCGAAGCCAAGACAACATGCAGGAACAATCAAACAAACACACGCGGTCATGCTCGAGTGTAGAATCTGTATCGAGTGCTCTGTGGGGCCTGTCGTCGCCTAGCTAACTGTCGCGCTTGGGCAGACCGGGTCACGTGACGTGACGTGCGTGTGTCGGGGTCGGAGTCGTAGGCCACGGGTAAGTGTTGAGAGTGTGGACATCGAGGACTGTACAGTTAGTGAAGATGACAACACAGAAACACCGAGAAGTGGAAACTCGTGATCGGGAGGTCGTATAGAACTGAGAGAAAGAGAGCAATAGTGAATAGTGCTAGCACATGGAGAGCACATCGATGACAGCTAGGAGAGATCGCAGACCTGCGGGCGGCGGCGCGTCGCCTCCTCGTCTTCGCTACCCAGCTCCGCAGCGCCCTCTTTAGTGATTTCGATGGCCGGTATCCCCGATTGCTAATATACCACACGGTCATTCAATATTATCATATTACACATTTGGTATAACACGAGACAATATATAGTGAGATAATGGTCGTGCTGGCATGAGCGATGTTGATGACATATCGTGCACGCATGTTCACTTGAATGACATTGCTTCGTACATAGTGTCGGTACCTTCTCTTGATGCTGTTCAATTTTTAAAGCAGTTAGAAGTACATAATAACATACGTATAGTTTATTAAGCGGGTTAGTAGAAGCTATTTTAAAGTGAGTTACAAAATACTTTATAGAGTTTAATATAGGTAGGTATTGCTTTCAGGCATTGAGAGCAAGTGAAGCCTGTACAGGAAAGCTGAAGTGGAAAGTAAAAGTTCACTGCCGTGGGAGCGATCGGCTTTAACTTTCGTTCAAGTGACTGCTCGAACAATTAATCGCATATTTCTTCCAAGTTAAGTCGACAATGTGTCAATGTTCATGAGTGATGTTTTATGTATGAGTCGTGAATAAACATGAAAATTGACAGTAACGCAAATCTTCACCGTAACCACATCTATGTATAAGTTTTTGGTGGTTTCATTGAATCATTAACACCCAACATTAACCCTTGCTATTCCAACTAGATTATCAACTGTAAGATAATAACTATCAATCGTCAGCTATATATAGCTAAAATAAAGTTAATTTCATGTTCTTATTTTTTTAAATATAGATAGATATGCACTTATCTAATTACGTTTGTTTACTACAAATTATTTGTTTCTACTTTCAGATAAATATAAAAGCATACTTAAAGTAAATATTGTCTTCATATGCTGATTATATGGCTACAATATTATGTATTATGACACTATTTGTATATACGGGCACACTGTGTAATATAAGAAAAAAACCAAATAATAAAAATAATAAATATTTTACAAAACTAATAGAAAGTAACACTCAAAAACTAAATAAAAATTCATAGAACACTAAACGTAATCTTGTGTAAACTTCAGAATGAAATAAATGATGGTTATTAATATGAAAAGACGTGTTAAAATTCCTTACCGAAGGGGTTATTTTGTCGAATATACTCTTTAGAAGGCCTGTGCCGAATCCAGTCGTAGGCTATGGAAAGGTGTATAACAGTTATGTGAGAGAGCAAGGTAAGGTTATACTAAGTGGCATGATCACAACTCATGGGCGGTATTGTCTGTGTCACAAAGTACAAGCTCTTTATTTGTTCTAAGTTGTATCTGTTAGGTGTCGTGCGTTGTTGGGTATCGGCCAATAGCACTAGAGACTACAGATCTAGTCGCAAGCAGTATGCATTTAATTTTGAACGATCGAGCCGAGTGCATAGCTAGAGTCGATGGCGCGGTGGTCATGTGATACCGTCGGCAGAGAACTAAATACTGGACATTTAGAAGATGCCAGCGACAGAACCACAGGAAATAGTATAAAGAGTGCAGTTTGCAACACCGATATTACGCTACAAGTTGTCTGTTTATACGAACATATTAGAATTTATAATACTGTTTAAATAGATACTTGGACTATGTTTAGAATTACCTGCTTATTGAGTGTTACTACAACAGACAATTTGTTACGTAAGAAGAGAGCATAATGACACTGATCATTATAATGATAGCTAAGAAGACACAGATGAAGAAAATTATCACAGATAAAAAAAAATATAAAGCTTATATTAAATACTGAATCAACATCGTAAACAAATAAACTGGCAAAATCAGACGTTGACGTTACACACAAAATGTACAACATTGATTCGCAAAACAAATACAGAAAGTGCTATGCCGATCAACACTTATTCAAAAATATACTTTTTGGTATATCAAATTCGACTTCACAAAAGTTTCAGAGTTTCAATTATGACATTATTATAAATTTTGACTGTCAAACATCATCAATAGTTTGGAGATACGTGATATAACACTTCACTTCAAAGTTTTCATTTGTAAAAGTTTTCATTGGAACATCAATCCAAACATCTTAGACGTATCAGACATGTCTATTAATATATAGTAATTTAAAAAATCAATCTACGAATTGTTAAAAAAATATTTGGTCACCTGAGTGGCGTGCTGGTCGTGACGATTGATATTCGATGGAAAAATCTCCTTATCGGAGAGATTTTCATCGTGTTCTATCACTTGTTGCTGTTGCTGATAGGGCTGGGGTCGTTGAATTCCTGGGCCTCTATACCCAGGGTGACCTGATTGATTGGGCCCCGGCATTGGACCACGTGGCATCCGTGACGCGACGCCGCGCAGTACAGCCGGGGGTATTGGTGTCGGTGCACTATCACTAGACTGACTGTCCCGTGACTTAGTTCGTACCTGTAAAAATAAAATATAGCATCGCAATAACATAAGTCAACAGGGTGGTAATAAAGAATCTATGGTGAGACATGTAACCATGTCTGATATAAATTGTATTGCTAACATAGCGTTAACAGCCAAATCAAGCTCCATACAGCTATACTTACGGTGACACATTTAGGATTGAGGCCGATCAGTTTGCCAATGTCGATGAGAGCGTGGTCACCGGTTGGAGAATCCACGTCGGTCACTTTCTTGCCATCAGCATATACTGCATACCCAGTGACGGGGCCCGAGGCGGGCGGACGTAGAACTGGCTGCCAAGTCACCAGCAGAGTGCCGTCCTGAGGTCCCGCTTCCACCTGCGACACCGCACCAATCACCACCAACAATCCAGCCTAACATTTGTGAGCAAGCCAATTGGGTTTCGACATTTTGATAATATTAAACATATGGGCCAACGTCGAACAAAGCCACATTAAGGGAGGAGACGACATCACACATGAGGGTCGCTAAGCTAACAACGAGGTGAGCGTTGGGAATATGTTAAATAATTTTCCTGGAGCTGGATTTATGGTTGCGATTGACGCGACTTCCTCGAGATGTGCTGTGTGCTTTGAGGTTGTGAATTATTTGAAAGGTATAGGGGTGTATCAGACGATATCTGTGAGTAGTAATATTGTATTATCACACATTTTGTGGAGCATTAGAAAGCTACCTTGTGCGTGCTTATAACGCTTTTATTGTTACTGATTAGAGAAGCATTATTATTATAATACATTATCATTTTCCACTATCCAATGTGTGATTGTAATATTTGGAGTCCTGACTAAGTACATTTAATACATCAGCGAGCAAGGAATGTGAGTGTATAATGTTTGGATCCAAAAAGCATGCTCAATTCACGTCATGCTGATTGTTGGATTTAAATAGCACATACCATTATTTCGTTTGGAGGATCTGGCAATCCTTTTGGTAGCGTTCTAAAGTCTGTGTAAGCCCCAGGAGCTTCTTCAATTGTTATTCCTGATGGAGGACCAGCTCGTAAGTGCTTTGCCCTTACGGTTACCCGATATTGAGTGCTAGGTGATAAACCTGTGATTGTATGTCGATATACTCCTGGTTTAACAGTACGAACCTGAAAATAAAGACTGTTGATTCATCCATTTTTCATCAAACTAACTTTAATCTTCAATAATTGCTTACTTCAACGTTGTTCACACAAACGACATGCTGATGATTAGAATTGGCGGGTAGCCAGGAGATCACTGCTTGAGAGCAAGTGACACCACTAGCTCTGACACAAGTCGGGCCCATATTGGCGGTGTCTCTACCAATCACCATGGTGCAAGCTGCGTCCCTCGACGTACGGCGAGACGCTGTTACTGAACGCACGCTGATTCGATGTGGCTTTGGAAAGAGCAAGATTGAAATTGATAGTAATTATTATATTTTTTTAAAATTCACAATATTTAATACGTTACAAACGCACGTTAATTTAATATATAAACTATAAAGCAAAAAATTACATTGACGGCCAACTAAATGAAATTGTGCTGTCTGACTTTATGTAGTACTGAAAAACTAAAATAACCATAAAGAAGTGGCTAAATAGTATCTATAATTGGCTCACCCGGTTGGAGTCTACGCCTTCAACCAAAGCTCGTGTGCGTTCTGAGGCCTTGACTGTTGTCTTGAGGACGCCGTCAACGTATACATGGTAGCTCTCTATGTTGGCTTGCTGAACACCCTCTGGAGCCGTCCAGCCGATGAGCACCGACTTGTTGAGCTGTCTCTCCAGTGTCAGCTGCCGCGGCGCCGGTACTAACGACGAGAAAAACAGCTCGGCTGTTCAAGTCCGAGGGCAGATCGCGAGGAGTGTAGCCAGGCAGGCGAAGTGCGTGAATTATGCGAAGAAGCGTGCAGCGAAGTCCAAAGGATTGGGACGGGGAAGGATTTAAAGGTTCCACTATAGAACTATTTCTAGATAAATGGTCATGTACGAATCATAACCATCTCAAATTGTTAGAACAGCATTTTATTTTTATTTGTTTGTGCAAAAGCATCATGAGTTAAACTACTATAGTAGTTCAAAAGGAGTGATCGATGCGTTTGGATTAGGCATGCAAATTTTGAAACTTCATGAATGAAATAAGATATTATAAGAAAATTATGTTTACTAATCTAATTTAATACTGTTGTGAAAATAATTTTGGTTAAATATTTATGAAAAAGGAAATGACAAGGTCTTATTAATTTTGTAACTGCCAAATACCTACGTTTAATTACTTTAATTCTAATGTGTTTTCTATGAGATGTATGGGTGTAATGTGATTCCTTACCATTATCATCATCTTCAGGACCTTCGCTAAGCTCTGCAACCTCACTAAGACGAGCAACATCTCTGCTCAGTGAGACTTCACTTACGGCTGTAGTAGCAGATTCATCAGCATCACGTAACGTTGCAACCACCGCCTATCATAAGAAGAAAAGTAAAATATAATATTTATAATCAAATAATTTTAATATACAAATGTATATAGATAAAATAGAATAGTATTGGAACAAAATAAATACCTGATGGAACTCCAACAGGTCATCTCCTACAAGTCTTTGAACAAAATTAGCAGGTACCAATCCTCGGCGCCCATCTAATAATTCAGCATCAAGCATAGAAGCATTAGGGTCCGGTGGACCCCAGACTAATAAATAGTCACCAGCGCAGATAGACAATTCTCCTTCGGCTGTCTCAATTCTAAAAACATTGTGGATATTATTGAGATGTTTTGATTACAAAGGAGCTTACACAATATATATACTTACTCCGGCGGATCGTAAGAAAATCGTGCGATGTAAACACAACAGCGACCTTTTCCTGGAATATCCAACATATCTACTTGACCTTCTGTGGGTGCACCACCATTCATAAAATGTGAATTACGACCTGTAACACCCATATTCTTAAAAATATGTACATGTGTAGACAAAAAAAAACAAACAGAAACTCCAGGCTGCTTACCGTCTATATCCAATCCAGAATTAGGCATAATCCTCGACAGAGTTCTTGGGTTTCGATCATGACTGTAACTCGTGTCAACTAAGGCTCCTAGTCTATCAGTTCCAAATTGGCTATCTAATCCTAAATTCCACGAAGGTTGGTGTGGCGTCACTGGAGTCGCCACCCGTCCTACACCAGCAGTCGTTGTGGGATATCTACCGATACCGAGGTCAATTTCATCTAGTGGTTTTAGTTTTATATTCATCGGATTTGCTCCCAGACCACCTGAGAGCAGAGGATTTGTGTATGTTCCTGTTCCTGTTCCGTAACCACTTGTGCCTGTCAGACTAGTATTCATCCCTCCTAATTGTGTGCCACCAGTCAAGTTGGAGAGGGCGTTACTTAGTCCACTAGTCAGAGTCGATTGTATTCCTCCGAGAGTACTTGTTAATCCACCACCTAAACTCGTTTGTGGATTATTCAAGCAAGCGGTAAGGGCAGTTCCTGCTATGGTGCCGGTCATACCGGGTCCACTAAGACCACCGCTCAAATTCATACCTGGTACATTACCAGTTACCATATTGCTACCAATATTCTGTAGATTACTTTGGAGTCCAGCTAATGTATTAGATATTTGTCCCATGTTATTTACGAGTGGAGCTGTAACTGGGTTAGTAAACGTAACTTGATGAGTGTTCGGGAGCCCGTACGAACTGGTAGAGTAAGCTGAGACGGGGTTGGCATAGGACGTAGGATTGTGCGCGCTCATTGAATATGCCACGGAGTTGGAACTGGGTGCTGTGAATTGTCCTGTAGCATGCAGTGAGGACAGAGTCGGCATGGTGCTGCTCTGGCAGATAGCCACGTGGCCTGCCGTGCTCGTGTACGAATGCGGCAGCGGTGAGGGCGTCGGAGAATGAAACTCTCCCAAGGCCTGATTAGATCCGCTTGTTTGGATACCTGTGAAACCAGTGACGTCTGAGATATTCCTGTCCGGGTAGTACCCGTGTCTGGTCCTGTTAGTTGGGATATTACCATGCGTTGTGGAGCGGGGATGCTCTAGTTCGGCGAGAATGCGGTTGTCCTGTTCGATCTTTGCCATGATGCGCTCAATTTCGGAAGCAGGCTGTGCAGCCTGTGTAGACCACGTAGTTCCTCCCCCAGACGCGCCCCTTGCTCTCAGGGCCGATGACAGTTCCAGTTGAAGTTCTTCACAACGTACTGTTTCTAATGCCGCCTGCAAAAGTAATGATGAATCAAGGCAAATATAAAATAAATTCTACATTTCTACGTTATTTTGAAATTATTGACAGAGCAAAGAGCTCAGTGCATAAAACATGATTGGGTACATTGTAGATCTATTTTAGTAGGAACGGATAAGGACAGTCATATAAAATACATATCAAGATCAGTGTCGGAATAATAGTAATGTCGATTGAAATACCTTCTTTTCGAGTTCCCTGGCTCTAGATTGTAATTGCTCAACATTATGTGCATCGATAGGTGAACGCTGCGCCGAACGGAGATGTGCAAGCGCATCAGCATGAGCACGTTCGGCGTCAGCGCGTGCCCTCTCGGCGTCGCGTAGACGGCGCGACAGCGCGTCTGTGTCACACATGACGCCACCGCCGTACCCGCTCATATTCTACAACAAGTGAAACAATTATTAATATTTAACTTTCTTTTTCATTTGTGGAGCTAGATTACTGCAATAGCAGACTAATGATAACTACGTCAAAGCGCGCAATCTAATTAAAGATTTTATCAATAAGGAATAACAATTGAATCTATTGTATAAATATGGATGACATTTATTTAGGATTTTTTCTTGAACCTCTGTAAAATCATGATTACTTTCACTGCTTATCATTTATATGTACATGAGAAATGGGGATTCTGAGCGGGTTCATCCATGCTTTTATAGAATATTATGAAACCAGTAACTACATCACAATTGCTCAAAAAGCACCGAACTATATTTTCTTTCCTATTTATTCTTATAAACACGACAGCGTAAACATGTAAACATGTAAAAAAGCTTTACCAACATCTCTAGAACACAAAACACCGGTGGTGCAGTTTTAATTAATTCTTAAGTTGCACTTTACCAAATGGGTCAGATTACAGAAGGTAAAGTAAACATATCTAAATATCCTTCCAGTTTTATTAAGAATTCTTAATTAATTAATTAATAGGATTCTTGAGAAGGTGGTTAACCCAAAAACATCATGTACAAAAACTAAGAATCATCTCTTCAACAAGACTCGGCACCCGGTCATAAAGTCCACTTTGAGCAAGGTCATCGGTGTTAATTATTGGTCGTCATTTATAAGTAATATTTATCAACTCAATGGTGGTTTAGGCTCACTTTTAGAGATACATATGCTGCATTTGTACGGCAAAGATTTAAGTAACAATTGTGGATATCGAAAAACAAACTTACGAAAAAAAGGTGTAACAAAATAAAAGTAAGGCTTACGTAGTTATTTTTATGACGATTGCCTAGTGGAACGATGATGGAAACTTGAAGCGGTATTGAAAAAAAAAACACTATTTCATTAAAAATGAAAGAATAATTTTAAAATAGTCTTATAATGTAAGTTATTAGTATTTCAGCTCTTATTTTTTTATTTCATGTACTAACTATTAGGTATACATACCTCCTTATTACCTTTTTTAATTGTTACCTCCTATAACCAGACTTATAATTTTTTACTCCCACTCGCGTAATGGGCCTATTAAAGTTACGGGGCAGAAATATTTCTAAGACGACATATTTAAATATTTCTAAGTAAGTTTTATTTAGATGTATTGTAGAAGTTTATATGTATTTGTAACCAGTTTAAAAACTAAATAACATTTAAAAGCGGATGATATACAAACACTATACTAAATTTAAAAAGTCAAGTTCAACATATATGATATAAGGTAAAACTACAATACGTACATATATAAAATCACGCCTGTTTCCCTGGAGGGGTGGGTAAACATATTAAACGCCCACTTTACGCCAGTGTTTTGGTCTCACGTAATAGGATGCGAGCCTATTGCCAGCAATCGGGATGTATTTCTATATTAACACTATATAAATATAAAACTACAAAAAGTAATAAAAAAATAGTAAATATTAAATCTATATATTAATAGAATGTGGATACTCTATCATTACAAAGCAAATTCTTATTATAGTTAAATTAAAAGCAATGCAACCATCGCTAATATTTTCTAAGTTCTGTTACAGTTCATTGTTAAAAAAGGTAAGTCCTCTCAAAGTTCCCCATAGATATTGGTCTACATATTGTTTACTAACTTTAAATTTATACAATTGTTTTCTTAGAAAGTATTTACGTCCTAAGTACTTACTGAAGGTCAAGACTAAAACACACACGAAACATTTTCAAGTTCTGTTAAATGACTTAACTTTAAAGATATCTTTTTGCACTACTCAATAAAAAGCAAACAAACAAAGAAAAATCTTAACATCTAACCTTAAAAAAATCTAACCGTTAATTTCACGTGTGTCATGTTTGTTTTTCATTTTACTAAATGACCGCATTCTTCTTTTCTTTACGTAACAAGTATTGTGTGAGACCATTCTAATTTTATTAAAATCAACTATGCCTCAACTTTGCTTAAAATATTATAGGCATAAAGTATATATACTCGTACACTACAATTTGAGAAGTGTGCGTCGACTTTTACTTCTAATTTCGTCTGGTGGACGGATCTGACGTCAGAGGTCTGTATGCTTCAAATCAACTATCATTCAACACTACATTCTGTTTTCAAAACCGTGCTCGAACGTTTAGTTACAAAAAATATTGCCGCACCATTAACAATGAAGAAAACAGAACTGTCACTTACAGATATTAATCAATAGTTACCAAACTAAAGAAACCTACCTACCTAGCTACTAAAACACTTAAGTCACAAAATATTCGAAAACTAAACCAACAATTACAAGGACAAATACATCGAATAATGAATCGAATTTATTTAGTTCTTATTCGATATTTCTATACGGCCGTTTATCGATTATTTCAAACCGTATTTTAACCAGCTGTTACTAGGCCGACTGGTTCGTAGGTATACCATAGAAGCTATAATAATAAAAGAGTTTATAAAACCTTCAATACTACTGGCGGTATAAGCGATCGATTTGCATGTGTTAAGCGGATATAATATGAATATTTTTAGATGGGTACCCGTTTATAAAGTCTCACCTCATCTGTGTCTAGCGGCATGCTGCTTCTGTCTGTCATTATCTATAACAGACGATATTTGATGAATGGAAGTTATTTTTTATGGCTATTGCCAGCTATAAACGTACCTAATAACAAAAGTTTCTATGAACCTTTTCAAATTACAATAGCGGATCTTGTGTATTATATAGTAGAGCCATGCTGGTTTCAGGACGAGCGGGCCGGCTCGATCGGACAGTATTAACCTCGCACAGAAGGCCCAACCTAAAGTGACAGCATCCGTGCTGTCGTCGTTCGTTGTTGACTAGAGGCCCATTGGCACAGGAGTGACAGGTATCGTGGTAAGTATGTAAGTCTTACACTGCCACAATTATCATACCTTTTATGTTCGCAAGCGGGGTGTGAACAAGCATCTCTCTACGCCGCCATAGTATGAGTCACCATATTACATTGTCTGCGTTTGCAATGAGGATGGTAACCACAACCTTGGATTCTATTCGTGCATTCATCACAGGTAGAGGAGAGTCACTTTGGCAGGCTCTTAAAATAAAAAATAAACTTTTCCTAAATAACTTTTATTCAAGTTGATAAAATTAGATTTGTCTTTTATTCTATTATATGGTAAAAATAAATTGTAAAAATAATGAATACTGTAATATAAAATATTTCTAAACACGTAAAATAGTGTTGGTTTATGTTTTTTCGGTATAATGTCTACGATTGTAAGGTTATAGTAATAATTAGGTATAACTATATCCATCATAATTCTTCTTATAGCTTATTTATATCAGCATTTTACAACAAAGTCGAGAAGATAGTTAAGTGGTGATAGCAAAATATTCTTAATTAAGTCTAAGTTTAATTTCGTCTTAAATATGTGAGCACTACTACTTAAACACATTCAAATATAAACTTATTTTCCAAGCAGACTGCTACGCTTAAATCAGATCATTTTTCAATTCACTTTTTTTTAATATTTTCACATTATTTACGAGTAATGTGCATATGTAATATTCTTGTTAATATTCGGAGGCTTATGACAAACTAGTAAATCGTAATCCAACCAGCTAAAACAGACTCCTCTAGCATGCTTGGTTGTTTGGTAACGAGCCAAACTATGCCTGACAAATGTCACGTACTATGAATTCAAAAGTCGTATGTATACTAGCACAAAACCTTGGTACAACTGTATATTAAGTTGATTGATATATTTTTTAATGATTAGTAACTTAGTCAAAGAGCTGTTCACCGTCTTGTGGTAATCGGTTAACAGTGAAAACAGCTGTATTATTGGCATTGTACTACCGCATCCCTTTCGGTAAAGGTGTTCCGAATCCTCACGCTAATATACAACATTTGTGCTGCCTTTAATACACTGATAAATAGTGATAAAGCATGTCGGTTGTTTAAAAACTAAGAGGTTTAAAATACAAGATCAGACATACTTTGTTCCTTAGATATAAATATGCGAATAAACCATAAACTAAATGAATTATTCATATAATATGAGAAAGTTTTAATTATTATATAATAAAAAGTTTCGTGATAGAAACAGATAACTTCTGCATTTACTGTAGGAAATAAACGTTAACGCACACAAGTGCTTTCAGCACTGATTTAAATTGCATTTTATCAAATAACAGCAATATATATAAATGATTTGACGGAGTTGGTCTTCTGTATTCGACATGTATTCTGTCTGTATTTAGCAGAATTAGGCCTGCCAAATGACGCATTGAATAAATGAATCTTTTGTGTTAGCATATCTTATCTCACACAAACATCACTCTATATTGATTCGGAACAACATTCTAGGTATACAATGTACAAAATTGTTGAAGCTTCTGGAAACTTTATTTATTCTATTTACGCATACACGGTAGACGGTGTGCGTCAGCCCTAAGGCTATAGATTCTATCGCCGCCGCCCAGTCTCGCCCCATAAGACGGTAAAGTGCGCTGACCTGATTCAAACCCCTACCCGTTTCACCCCCTCTTTCGTCCCCGTCCGCTCCAGAGACGTCGCAGACTCCTTGGCAGCAAAATTGGGCGCATTGGTCTCACGTAGTTGCAGATTTTATTAATATGTGTCCTAGCGGATTTTTATTGGAGATGCCGTAATTGTTTCAATAATTAGTAGATTCATTAAATCGTAATATTAAATTATTGTGATGTTTGTTACTTCCTATTTAACATAGAATGATAGAGTGAAACCTAAATACTTTCCTTAAAAATAAGGTAATTATAATGCACTAAAATCTACTTTAACAATAAAGTATAGGTAGTCCGGCGATCTGGTGAAGCTCGAAGGAAGCACACGGAGCAGGCAGCACAGAACGAGTTATTGTGATAAAACTTAAGAAGGTCCTGCATAGCACATAGGCCTCCTCCAGGTATCCTCGCAATCAAAGTAACTTGATATTAAACGACTACGTTATGTAAACTACAAGATGAATGAAATTTCAGTGTCTGAAAATCTCACACTATGGTACACTATGGATATGCCAATAATAATATTCGTTGGATGTTCGAAATATGCCAATCACGTATTAAGTACTCGATAAAAGGATTTGAAGGAAGGTTTGTATAAGTCCAATTTGACATGTTATCCACGCAATTAAATTCATAGGCCAATTAAAACCAGAACGTCTCTGAGTATGATGTGAAGAATTCTGTTTTCTATTTTTTCAAAAGACAAATTCGCTATATGAATATCCCTGTGTTGCGGGGAACTTTACAAATATACATAGATCGGACACAAAGAACACTCAAACTTCAAGCAATAGTTTACGGATCATACAAAGTGTTCTACCATATAGGATTTAAATCTGCAACATTTAGCGCAGTAGCAGCGGCGAGATGACCGCTTAAAACACTACACTATCAATGCGGTCGTAGAGTCAAGGATCCAAAGACAAAAAGATAATCAAATGTAGTCTAAACAATAGAAATTCAGTATTAAAGTAGATTGCTTACGGTTCAAAATCCAACATAACATTGAAACATTTGAATACATAACAGTTACTTACAGACCATAACTGACTTGAAGTAAGTCAATGTATCAAAATGTTTTGATCGCACTAAATAATGTTTATTCTCACGGCTACCCTCACCGACGACCTTCAGGGACATCAAACGATTCTTCCACAAGACTGAGCGATGAATCATTGATACTATGTAATATAAAGTTCCCCGGGTCGCCCTCTGAATACATTGTTTTATTTCGCGGTGCTACTGTTAGCCGTAGTTTGAAGAGATCTCGTAGAGTAGAATGAAATATGTAATGGAATTAGTGTTTTGTGTTATTTAGCATGCATATATAAAAAATCGAAAACCACATTATCTAGGACACATAGTGTGTGAAGAAAATATCTTCATCATCATTATCAACAGTCTGTTCACTGTTGGACATAGGTCTCTCCTTAGAAATAAACTTTACCAGGATTTTGACTACTTTACCACGCTGGCCACACGCATTGGTAAAGGATTTGTGTTAAGTTTTCCTGTCTTTGCAGCACTCTTGTCCTGTGCAGTTTCCTGCCTTAGTCGTGAGATGAATAAGGATGGTGACACTCCATATTCTCAATCCGTCGGTACACGGATATACAGAAGACAATACTCCTGGTTATGGAACTTGCAAAAATAGTTTAATTGCTTGATTGTCATTCTTCGAAAGTTCGGCACAAAGATGGCACTTGAAGAAGAAGATATTTAGGATGAGAATTCGATTTTGTTATTGAAAAAAAAACCAATGTAATGAATCCGTAAGTAATCTGTTTTTACTTAACCCACAGTAAACTTATATGCAGTAACAACTTGTAATTTATTGTGTGTTTGTTGTTTTATTTTGCTACCGTTAAGTAATTTCAGGCTTTTAATTTTGTTAACTTCATTTTATTAAAAAAATAAAATAGTAACAACTCACAATGTTATCATGTTATCTTTGGTGATTCGTAATTATTTTTTCTTTTATATTTTTTTTTATTCTTAGAAATTTTGTTTTGACATTTTCATGTATCTTTTTGTCTATCCTCACATAGTTTAAAATTAAGTTGTTATTTTTCTTGTGTACTTAAATCTTCCAAAGTACTCAACGAATTTAGATATGATTCATCATTATTTAGGTTATATTTCGAGGAAGGTTCCATATTAAAACAGCAGTAATACATAATTTACCGTTTGATAAATCAATATTTCGTAAAAACAGAATTTTAAACGTTTTATTGCTAATGCTGACGAAATATTACTAGATACATCAAACTAATATACTGTGTATGTTAGTTTATGTATATCATAAAAATAATTACAATAAAAGCCTCGACATATATATCTCCTATGGATAACCAGTACACAGTAACCATTTTTATTTTATTATATATTTAAACACGTTAGATGTGTTGTGTACTTAATTTAGATCAAATTTATCTGTACCAGTATTTCATTAAAACAAATATCTTAGAAGATATTAGATGACTAAAATGTATGGGCAGAGCGATGTTATTATCAATAGACGACAATGTTCAAAACCCAATGAATTGTAGTTGACATTAATCCAATCGGCGATCTGTAGTGGACCTGTAAAGCATATACATATTAATGTTTAGAGTGGTCTTAAGGCAGTTGATTTACCTGCGATAATATCTGTTATTTTGGCAACATTTTAAAGTACATTGGCAGAGCACGCCGCAGTCATAACTTGACATAATCACAGGAACTTTGCTGAGCAGCAGGATACGGGTGCCAAGTACTGAATACCGACATAACTGTATTTTTAAGTATCGCAACTCAAACAAGATCACTTTTAATAAAAATTATTTTCTTCAGTTAAATTCTGAACAACTTTGCAGAAAAAAAAGGATTAACATGTAACTTCAGGCATGGAACTGTAAAAATACAAATTTAACCACATATCTGCTTATTACAACATTTTAAAAAGAATAATTTAGTCCACGTATAAGAGTTTCATATTATATTAGTTTACACACGATATTAGGCATACAATAATTAATCTATTCATTACGAAAGAAAGAAAAAGAAATGGTTACCTTTCCCTCTTAGTTTTAAATTATTACTCAAACATGGTTGAAGTTACTATCCTTAAATGTCTACAATAACTATTTATCTGAATATATCTATAGTATGACTAAATTGTGCTTAAATTTACTTTGATAATATAAATACCCACAATTGTAGGTAAACACAAATAAAGAAAATTAATTTTGAAACAACACAACAATGAAAAAAAATTGTAAATCCTTTTTTGCTCCTTTGCCGCCATATTTCATAAGCTTCAACCACAGACTTATATGAAGTAAAACTTTTTAACCCAACCAGAGACAAAAGAAACACTAATAACACTGGTCTACAATGCAAAACTTTTTGAAATAATTTTAACTAATTTCTGCTTATCTACCAATGCTGAATAAAATTTGACAAGTAAATGTCATTTATTAATTTAAGTTTTGCCAATACTTGACGTTTTTCGAATTTGATGATTCTACCCTTATTAAACTTGATAATGTTGATATAGCTAAGTAAATATACTTAGCTGGCACCCAATGTCAAAAATATTGTGTTTTAGCGTTCTGTTCTGTATTAATAACTGATACATATTTATATTTTCAAGGCTCTTGCAACAATGTTGATGTTGTTTTAATGTTGTCGGATTATTACCAGACTGTTTGTCTAGATGTTACAGATGCAGAATTCAAAAGAGCAGCAAAAAACTTACGTCACAATTCTACTTATTACTAAAAAAAAATATAATTTCTGGTAACTTGCAATCTATTTGTCCTAAAAAAGGAAAACTTATTTTAATATATATTAATTATTGTTGTATTCAGTACATGAAAATAAATAAAAAAGCTACTTTACTCGAAGAATACGTTTTAAAGTAAAAAATTGTAAACGCGTAATCATATTTTTTTGCAGTGGACATTCGAAAACAAGATGGCGTCGTATGAAGGAGTGCTTAGACCAAAATATATAAATTAATTTATAACGTCTAGACAGGACGTCGCTGTGATCTGTGGCATTGAACTATTCGTCTTTTGATGGCGATTGCACAACACATATAACTTAAAGTTAGGCACACCTAACTTGTAGGATACAGTACGTGTAATTTATAGGTTGGCTTGATGTAGTCATTAATAGTGCCAACAATGTCAGAGGAGAAATGGATTAAACTTTGGCAACTGTAGTTACGTACATCAACAAGCGACAAGCTTAGTTCTACATAGATATATAATATAGCTGGAGGGAATAATAATTCAGTCTAGTTCTATAAGTATTTAATTATACAGAATTAATTTGATACACTTTTTTGCAGTCTACACGTAATATTTAAAACCTAGTCACGCAAGTATAAAACTAGCCATCATCAACAGCGTTTAGTATGTTACTGCTAGACATTAGCTCTCCCTTTTGAAAGGAACTTTTGGCCTATTATACTACGCTTACTAGACAGATTGGCAGACTTTGTTTGTAGCTTTCATTCTCTTTGTAACGCCGTTATTCTGCATAGTTTTCTCCTTTAGTTATCTTTCGTGACACTCACTATATGATTAGCATTAGTGACACTCCATAATTTTAATTTATGACAACAGGGACACGTGTCGAACTAATAAAAAGCAAAAGTCGACACCCAGAAGTGGCATATACACCTAGAAGACCAGTATTTTTTATATTATTAATTAATTTAATTAATTTTCATAATGGTTTGGGATAAGATGATCCTGTGTAAAAATTGTAATTATTAGATATTAAAATTTTGTTTGTGATATTGCGAGAATTGTATATTTTTTTTACACTAAGAGCCTGCTAAAGTGAGTCTATTCTGCCTGATGGAATGAAACATGAATAAGGATCCAAGAGTTGTGGTTGCAGACTGCAGACGTTTCAGCCCGGTGACTCCACTATGGCGGCCAAATTAAATTTTGCTAGGTAGTAGAGCCACGCTGATTTCAGCACGAGCGGGCCGGCTCGACCGGGGCAGTACTACCCTTCCACAGAAGACCTACCTAAAGCGCCAGCATCTGTGTTGTCAAGTTTCGTTGGTGAGTGTGAGACCGGAGGCCTATTGATGCAGGGGTGACAGTTATCGTGGTAACTGTGTGAGCCTTACACTGTCACAATGACTGTCATGCCTTTTACGACCCCAAGCGGGGTGTGAAAAAGCATCTCACAAAGCCGCTTTAGTGTGGGTCACCACACTGCATTGTCTGCATTTGCAATGAGATTCTTTTCATGCTTTCCATCAGGCAGAGTAGAGTCACTTTGGCAGGCTCTAAAAATAGAAAAAAAAATCTTTTTCTCGCCTCGCTTGGAGACATGACTTGACCTTATTTATGTACAATTGAAGTTAAAAAGCTGTTGATTTCCATTTCTACGAATCTCTGTTTGTCATCATTTTCTATAATGAGACAGAAACACTAGCTTTGCTTAAATTAGGTTGCATTGAGTGATATCAAATAACTCTGTAATTCTCGGAATTGCGCAAATACCTAACAAAACAATGAAATGGAACTTTCCACTTCTAGGAACGAGCCTGGATGCTTTTGACACACAACACATATACATACAAAATAATATACTAATAATATACACGTATATGTTCTATGACGATTACGGGAAAATAACGTTTATGATATTTCATTTGTACATAAAATGTTTAACAAGACAATCAATTGTCTGAATAAATACAAAGTAAGAACTGCGTATTCTGTAGATAAAAATTTATTTTTAGTTACTCAGAGAATTGCCTTTAGGACACTTCTTTGTTCTTAGGACTGAGGTGTGATCAAGAATAACAAAATAATTATAATTATAATATTTCGGACATCTAATACACAACTTCATCTGGTCCCAAACTAAGCAGAGCTTGTACTATGGGTACTAAACAACTGATATAAATACATATGTCGTTTTTTTGCAAATACATACATATTACATGTAGGAAACACTCAAACGCCGAAACAAATATTTATAAATCATACAAACATTTGGTTCGATCTGTGAGTCGAACTCGAGACCTCAAGCACAGCAGTCGCATACACTACGACCGCGCCACCGAGGCAGTCCAAGAAGAATGAAGAGAAGAAGAATCGTAGGTACCATCTATGGGGCAATTTTAGAGTAACGCACGCTCATTGGCCAATGTAGCAAAATCACTCGTGCTTCCTGGCTTCCTCTTACACACTTCCGTCCCTTTTTACGAAATCACCGACACAGATTGTCAACTAGCGAGTCTCCTAACAGTAAGTAACTACCGCCATCCATGGAGACTTGAGGAGGTATTAATATATGTTTTATAGGTTAAATATGGAATTCCATAATCTCACTCAATCGGTAAAAAGCAACGAAAGAATTAGTAATTTTGTCGTGTGGAGACAGATTAAGAATATAGAGTATCACCACCCCTTTTCTCTCCCATGGGTGTTGTTAGAGACAACTAAGGAAACAAAATATGTAAGACAACATCACTGGAAAGAGGAGTGAAACAAACCTTTTTTTTTAACGTGTGGAAACCCCGTCGGGCCGTCACCCCACCGGGGTTTAAGGCGGGGTGGTGTGTCGGAATCGGACCGACTAAAACCACTCGGCGTGCCACTCTGTGCCTGAGATAGGAGGGCTCCGGGAACCGCTACTATTACGACATCCAGATCCCTCCTAGCGCCTGCTCGCTACCGCGGGCACCATCTATGGCTAAACTCTCTATCCGCTGCCCAATTCGCCGGCAGCGAATTGGGTCCGAGTGGAGATCGTCGTCCCAGGCCCTCTCCGCCGTCTCCTTCCGCGAAATTATGTCTTCACAGAAAGTTGCGACCGCGGTAAAACAACTGTCGCTATCGACCATGGAGCGTATGACGGCCGGTAGCGAGTAATCTCCTCCAATAACTACAGTCAGGACCCCACGCTGCGCCGCCCAGGCGGAACAAACCGCCAGCGTGTGTTAAGCCGAGTCCTCACTGCAGCCGCAGTGGTGACAGGTGGGGCTCAATTCCCTCCTGGCGACCGAGTGCAGATACTTCCCGAAGCAACCGTGCCCGAAAAGGATCTGCGTCAGTCGGAAGGAAAGGATACCGTGTTGTCGCACTGCCCACTCAGCGATGACCAACTGGAGAGCCTCCAGCCGGGACGACCAACGAGCCTTCGTGGCTCGACGAGCGGTCTCTCGCCACTCGCGTATCTCTTCGAGCGGAGGCCGTATTCCGCTACCCGCCCGAAAGTCAGCCGTTCGCCGATAAACTTCGGCGAGCACTTCCGCCTCCAAATCCCAAGGAGGAGTTCCGGCCAAGGCGCGTGCCAATTCAGTCGATACGGTGTGGTAACCGCGTATGGCTCTAACCGCCAATATCCTCTGAGGGCGCCAGAAGCGAGCCCCATTCTGGGCGGTCAGAGCCGCCGCCCACACTGGTGCACCATACAGCGCCATTGACCGGACAACCCCCGTGTATAGCCGTCTCGTTGCGATGCTGGCTCCACCCAAATTGAGCAAAAGTCGCCCAAGGGCAGAAGCAGCGCCGACCAGCTTTGGTGAAAGCAGTCGGAAGTGCTCGTCGAAGAGCCACCTGCCGTCGAGAATCAGGCCCAGATACTTCATCTGGAGCTGAACCGGTACGAAGACCGAGTTGACTACAATGGAGGTGCCGGAGGGTGGACCACGACGGGGTCCATGGAACAAAAGGGTCTCCGTCTTGTCTAGAGCCATCAGCAACCCCAGCGCCTCAATACCCCCGACCACCAGAGAGACACCCGTGGTGTTCAGGCGTGCCGCCTCTTGAAAGTTCACCAATCTGGCAGTGACCAATGTGTCATCTACGTAACAAATTACACCCAGCCCGGGGGGAAGACGGCCTCGAAGGGCCTAGTCGTATCCCATATTCCACAGGAGTGGTCCGAGGACAGACTCCTGTGGAACACCGTACGACATGAGCCGCCGCCTCAGAACACCGTCTCGGTCCTCGTACATGACGGTACGCTCCTCAAGAGAGTCTGCCACAAGCCGCCTCAGGTACTCTGGCACCCCATGGTAGTGTAGTGCTTCCCTGATGCAGAACTTGAAACAAACCCAACCCATCTGAGCAGCGTGGTATAGTAGGTCAAAATTTCCTTGCTAAAGAGAGGCCTATATCCAACAGTAGACTTCTAAAAGCTATTGATGAGTAATAATGAGAGAATTGCTTAACGGCGGTTTTCTATGAGGTGGTGGTATCACTCTGATCAAGTCGGCCATGTCATGCCAAAACATGATTGTTCTTCTCAATTTTCTTTTCATTCCGAAATTGTGTCACAAGTGTTCTTTAAAATTCCTGCCAAGTCCCAGATGTCTATCGATGCAGTGACAATTAAAAACAGAAAACATACAGCATAGTGCAGCACCTGAATCCCAATAACCTCTTGAAAAAGATCTTAAGCTAGCTGAACATCTCCGAAATATGTATATGTGTATGAGTAATCAGTAATTCATTCTAATGTGTTTACATTAGAGCAGATTTCTTTTGTGTTGTAATGTGATTTCTAATTCAACAAATTCACTGCTGGATAAAAAACCTTCTTAGAAAGGAAGTTTTGGTCTAATACACAACGCTGATCAGACAAACTGGCATAGAGTTTTTATCTTTGGTTTGCTGTTTGCTCCCGTAGTCACCTCTTACAATATCCACAGGTTGAATAGGGGCGGTGACACTATTCTTAATCTGTCACCACACGGAATATCTACATATATCATTTTATTATATTTCGTCTGAAACTTATCTACACAGAACTCAAAAAAAAATATACGTGCATTTCTCATATCCGTCTCTAATATTTCCTAAATGGGTGTTCAATCCAGCCCATAATGTGGCCAGATGATCCGCCGGCATTCATCGGATATCAGTGGGATGTCTTAGCGTCCATCCATCATAGCGGACGGGAAGACGCTAATGGCTGCTTGCTATACCTACTGAGATCGAGGTGGCTTTTATGACGATCTGTTTGAAATGATAACGTTTCATGTAAATATGTTTAAGCGAGATGTGACCCGAATTAGTGAGATAAAATAGAAATAGATAGTGGTGATCAGCGTTTCACAACATAAAATATTAATCTCTTTGTAAGCTAACGAAACTTAGTAGCACAAGAGACCAGACCTGGTGTATTGTAGATATTCGTACATAAATCTTATATATAGATAATTTAATTTAATGTTAAAATCATAAACCTACGAGATGCATTATGAACCGCTATTTGCTTTTTAAAAATAATACGTAATTAAAACATGTAACTATTTAATAATCATTATTTGTATATTCTCTACTCCTAGCCAGTGTCAACGAAGAACAGCCAATTACACAGCAGATGTTATAGTCACTCTCACAAGGCTATGGAATGGTTATCCGAGCGGGGTGAGAGCAGGCGCAGGACTGACGTCTTTACCGGGTTAAGTTATCAATGTTCAAACTCCAGGCTGTTGTTATGTATTCTTGTAGCCAAAAAAACTGTATAACACTTTTGACCCGACTCGGAGTCGAATCCGAATCGTCTTGATCGGCAGTTGCATACGCCAACCGCTAGTCCAACCTCCAATAATAGTCCTCCAACTTAAAGATACATACGTTATGTGCTAAAATGAAACAAAATTAAAACTACCGTCAATATCAAACTTTCTTTTATTCACGTTATTTGTGTTCATAGCCAATTAAATAGTCTTTTAAAAACGCTGAAAAATTACGCTCCTTGTATGAGGGCCGTCTACGTGTTTAATATTTTTTAATTTTTCCTATTTGTTGTTACATTGTTGTTTATTAGGTAGTAGAGCCACGCTGATTTCAGCACGAACGGGGCGGCTTGACCGAGGCAGTACTACCCTCTCACGGAAGACCAACCTAAAGCGCCAGCATCCGTGCTGTCGTGTTTCGTTGATGAGTGCGAGACCGGAGGCCCATTAATGCAGGGTTGACAGTTATCGTGGTAACTGTGTGAGCCTTACACTGCTACGTGAAAAAGCATCTCACTAGGCACACTGCATTGTGGGTCACCATACTGCATTGCCTGCATTTGCAATGAGTATGGTGTCCACAAATCTTAGATTCTATTAATGCTTTCTATCAGGCAGAGTAGAGTCACTTTGGCAGGCTCTTAATATATAAAATAGCTGGATAGAAATTTTCCTTTTTCAAAATTAGATACACGATATCGCCAATAATCATGCTAGCAAAGCTATAGTCGCTGGTTATCACATATATACATGGAAACAGGGTTCATTCAATCAAATCTTATCACTAATCTAGCTTACACAATTTACGTCACTATATTCATTTCACTTATATCGTGTTACACCAGTGCGGTGGTGCCAGGCGCGCGGAGTCAGACTACAATTATATGATAATATCATGTAAAATAATGTTACTTAAATAATAATTTATTATTATAAATATAAATTCAAAATATAAAAATATAAATATAAAATATAAATGATTCACTACAATTTAAACTTCTGTAAATGATACTAATTGGTACAATTTTAATCTCCTTTTTAAGGAGATGTCCAGCAGCGGACTGATTGATGATGATGAAGTTGTAGTCATGGGTACTAATTGGGTAGATGACTGTATCGTAAATAAATACCAATGTCCACTTCATTAAAACTAATATCGCGAAACATCTCGGCAAATACAATTAACATAGCTTTTTATTATTATTACGAATTTCAATCAAATATACAGTGAAAAAGATTGTTCAATTGAGTAGTCTACAACAGTGACGTCACAGTTTTGTATTTAGTACATTTTTCATACAAAATTGTCATTTTGACAGATGATAAAAAGTAACTAATTTGACTAAGATGTCATCTAGCCAATTGTTTAAATGATCTTGTATTCTAATTATGCATTGTATTAAAATGTATGATCACTAACCATTTTAAATGTAGTTTTCGCCAATTTATCGCCTTAATTTCTTTATTTTTTGGAGTTTAATGTTCTCAATTCGATTATTTTTAATCCATGTTACCTTGGAACTCTTTGTTAAAACTAATTCTTATTTGATAACGTATATATCTGATTCCATTCTTTTCACGTCTAAAGGAGAAATATCACCCCCAGAACAGAGAATTAAAGAATGGTGGTAAGTGTGTGAACCTTACACTGCCACGATGACTGTCATGCCTTTTAAGTCCCCAAGCGGAACATGAAAAAGCATCTTACTAGGACGCCATAGTGTCTACATTCGCAATAAGTATGGTTACTACACTTCTTAGATTCTATTCATGTTTTCCATCATGCACAGTAAAGTCACTTTGGCAGGCTCTTAAAATAGAAATAGAATACAGTTTCTTACAATTTATCAGGATGTGAATATTGTCCAAAGCATTGAACTCCACGCTACTATTTTAAAAGTCTATTGTCACACTTTCCAGAAACTTGTTTAAGACTTTTAGCTGTACACAGGACTCTTTTCATTACCACAAACACATAAAACACGCTCGATTGTCGAGACTTAAGTTATTATTTATTATACAATTTTTTTCACGATACCCACTTGGGCGCTACATTGCGTGTTCACTTAAATATTTGAGGGACTGCCGCCCTCAAACATTAATAACGACCGATTCCACATTGTGTATTATACGTTGATTCTAACTTTATATGGTCACCCCGATAAGTTCGTGTAAATAAGGTTTTATAAATACGTTTCTTGTTGGTATTTTTTTTATTAATGTGTGCACGGATTTATTTATGTATCATGATGTAAACTGTTTTTATGTTTCATTCAGTACAATTTGTATGAAATATTATTATTTGACTATTTCATACGAATAATGATTTTTTTTCTTTTTTTATTCTAAGACCCTTTCAAAGTGACTCTACTCTGCTTGATAGAAACCATGAATAGAATCCAAGAGTTATGGTCACGATACTCATTGTGCTGCTGTATAGTGGGCCACAGTATGGTGGCCACGTGAGATGCTTTTTCACGACGGTCTAGCACTCACTAATGAGACACGACTTTTCAGAATGTTTTCAGTACCATCATTAAGTACTCCCTTCTAAAGTCTCTTGACCAACGAAATTAACATTGAATACAAGCCTTTAGTTAGAGAATTATGTTTTCGCATTGAAGCTCATAGTCTTACCTCCTGCAGACCATAGAGTCCGTCTCAAGCGCTTAAAGGTTATAAAAATACCTAATCTTTGAGACCATTTTCTGTCTTTAAACTCTGTATAGAGGGTAGTTTGCTGTAATAAATAGAATCTAATTCAAAGCCCTTAGAAGTTTCAATAGCTATTGACATGTGCCTTCGGTTGAGGCTGAGTAGACTACAAGTCCAACAAGATATGACTACTATCAGCGCTTGCTCTGAACTTTATTGCCATATCAATGAAGATATTTAACTAGTTTTAGAGAAATAACATTCATACATATTTTATGGAAGACGGGAAATTATTAGCGTGATCTTGAGGTGATATACAGGGTATAGAAAGCTACTACTATACTAAGGAAATAAGTGTATTAGTGCCTTAGTTCAGACTAGCTATGCCTACGACTTCGTTCGCGTAGGATGTGACTTTTGAATTTTTACCATGAAGATGTGTTTTTTGCTGCGTTGATCCCGATCTCGTGGGAAATTTGGAATAAAAAGTAGCCTATATATTGTCCAACAACCTTCTCTATCTGCTAGTGAAAGTCTCATTAAAATTGGTTCAGCCTTTTTGGAGGTTAACCTGGACAAGCGAACAAATTGACATTTTTTTTAAAAAAGGTTGTTTATGTTTTAGCATCGTGTAAAGTGATAAGCACTTGTAAAAACATAGTTTTTTTTAAATCACAGAGACATCAATTTTATTGATACGTATTGAATATTGATAAGGTAACCTCTGATGACTGTTTATACGTTCGGTAGTAGGTTCGAAAACATTTCGACTCAACTAAGTGTCATTATTTATAATTGTTTATTCATTCGGCACTTGAAACGGATCGGTAGAAGGAAACGTACGCCACGCCTCCAATTGTTCAACGTTGGCACTACGCCGACTGCCCTATATTACACCATCTAGTTTGAAAATATAATACAAAAAACCCTAGGCAATAAGTTAGCCAATTTGTTGGGAGAACGTTTTTACTCATGCCCTCCCACTTCTCTTTGCTTTAATCATTAAGTGCTAACGGAAGACAAAAAGAGAAATAAAAAGGGATTAGGGAGAAAAATCATGGTTTTTTATCTATGCGTTAAACTATAAGCAGAAAAATGCTCTACGTCTATGACTTTTATTATTAGTTTTAAAAATAAATGAGACAGCAACAACAAATAATTATTATCTTATTTTTTCTTTTGAAAAGACAATGCCCGCACTAGAAATAACTCCTGTGTCGCGGGAGACTTTATAAACATACTAGTAACGGACATAAAGAACACCCAGACTCAGAACAACAATTTGTGGAACATACAAAGTGTTGTCCCACGTGGGGTTTGAACCCTCAACACTCAGCGCGGTAGAGAGCGGCGTGGCGACCGCTACTAGGCTGACCGTGCAGTCGATGTATCTATTGTAGCATTCTTTCATATCTTTTAAATAACCATTTTCATCGAGGGTGCTGTAGTGAATATGTCACGTGCGTTTACGTGTAAGCTGAGACTTCAGCAATAGCACAGTAAACAGAATAAAACATTAAAACAAACTCTAACTATACGAACCCTTCCAGTCAGCGTGGTATATTAGACCAAAATCTCTTTTCTAAGAAGAGAATAAAGTTTAACAGTGGACAATTAAGTTGATGAACTACCTAATATATAAAATTCTCGTGTCACAGTTTTCGCTGCCATACTCCTCCGAAACGGCTTGACCGATTTTGATGCAATTTTTTGTGCTTATCCGGTATCTATGAGAATCGGCCAACATCTATTTTTCATCCCCCTAAATGTTAGGGGTAGTACAACTCTAAATTTTTTTTTAGTTTTTAGACAAAATTTTTAATTTCTATTTTTTTATGATACAACATACAAAAATACATACAATCCTCAATTTTCACCCTTCTAAGATCAACCCTTATTTTTTAATAGCCATTTTAGTAAAAATGGCAAAACAACGTTTGCCGGATCAGCTAGTATTCGTTATAAGGAAATAATATTTTACGTAAGAGAACTATAAATTTTGTAATAAGAAAAAAAGTACAACTTTGTTATTTTGGTTTTAATCACCAAATTAACGATTAACGCTTGACGAAAAGCTGAGTCCGACTACCTGATGATGATGCCAACATTACAGATTATTTACATCATACAGATTACATCTAAACATAAGTTACATTATCTACACTTGGATACGCTCACATTGATTTTTTATATTTTTTAAGATCCTGACAAAGTGACTCTACCCTATCTAATGGAAAGCATGAATAGAACTTGAGAGTTATGGTCACTACACTCATTACGATCAGTGACCTAATGAGATGCTTTTTCACAACCGCTTGGGGACGTAAATGGCATGCCAGCCATCGTGGCAGTGTAAGGTTCACTTACCACGATAACTGTCAACACTGAATGACTGACTGTATGGGCCTCTAGTCTCGCACTCATCAACGAAAGACGACAGTACACATGCTAGCACTTTAGATTTGTCTTCTGTAAGAGGATAGTACCGCCCCGGTCGAGCCGGGCCGTTCGTACTGAAATCAGCGTGACTCTACTGTCGGTACTATTGTACTTAGTAATATAATCTATCAAGGCGACGCAAAATTATTTTGTTTAAAATGTTCATACTGTGCAATTAGAACCAAAAAATGCAGTAAAATGTTGTTACAGGAACTGAAAGTAAGTATAAATGTCTTCTAATTTTAAATGAAACGCGTGGTTTTATCTAGTTTGACTAATCAAAAAGTGCTTAACTCAAAGATCGAATCACCAAGTATAAATATTTTATTGTCAGTTCGATCTTAACTTACTTCTTCTTTCATCTTCTTCTTACATAACGTATTATGTATATGATTGACTTCATTTAAGTTATTTTTTAGAAAGTGGTTAGTTTAATATCCACAATTCTCAGTTACAGTATCAGTAAACTATCGGCCAAGAATGGCTAAATAATTAAATTGGCTAAAAAATCTCATTCGATACGTACACATATCAAAGTTATTTTGAGAAAAACAAGTTTCAATTTAAATTGTACTTTATTGTGTACCATTAAAGAAAGTTATTTATTTGATTTTGAACAATTCAGGCACTAGGGGAGAATCTCAACAGAACTTTATGGATGTAGTGGCTTAAGCGGTTCCCACCGCGCTGCTTCTTACTACACTGAGTGTGGTGAGTTCGATACCCACACGGGACAACACTTAGTGTTATCTACAAATTGTTGTTCCAATGCAGAGTGTTTTTTGTGTCCACTTCGTGTACGTCTGTAAAGTCTCCCGCGACTCATGAAGTATTCTTACTACGGGAGTTACATTAAACAAACAGGTCGAAAAAGAAATTAATCTAAATAGAGGGTGGGCCACGAATTAGTGATCCTAACTGCTAAGTGGAGATCGTGGGTTCGATTCCCATTCAGAATAAACAATTGTGTGATAAGTACGATCCTTGTTTTGTCTGGATGTAATATATCTGAAATGTGTATCCAAGTATAATAACATATACATAAATATATATATAATTAATATTTTCAGGTGTTGGATATACTGAGTAACGGTTATAGTCATCACCAACAGCTTTAATAGTTCATTGCTGGCCATAGGCTTTGCCTTAGTAAGATGAATAGTTTTGGTATTGTATTGGAAACGTTTGAATCTGACAACTATAACAATGTCAGTATTATATTCTATGACACACAGAACTATCGAGAGCTTAATCAAGCAGAGCTTAACAGCATACTAACGTATAACTGCGTAATGTATAAAGTAACAGCCAAACTTATGTAGAAATTTCGTAATGAATGAAACAAACGCGGTACTCAAACACTCCATCAACTCACCTCAGAATTCGTCAAAATAAATCTATCATCATTCAAAACCAATCTCCAGAACCAGGCCCCAGATTTCATGTTGTGATTTGAGAAAAATGAGCTCTAACGCGTAGTATTTCGACACAAAAGAATTTGAGCCAACTAACCATAGACAAGCTCTTTGTTGTGCGAACTATTTTATACACTATTGCATACTCATTAGGGGTTTAATTCAAACGTCTATATAAAGTAAACTTCTGGTACATTTAAATAATTTGGAAGATATTTTTTGATAGTATTACTGTTTATTACACATATGTATTGCAAATCTTAAATTATATTACGATTGAAATGAATATGCAAATTAAATAATAGAACTGAAGATTTTATAATTTGCTTTGTCTTGTCTCGTCCCTCGTCCACGAATTGTACAGAAACACGAAATAATTTTATCGGTACCTATTAAAAATAATAAGCATAGATCAACGTTGTCAAAATTTTTATCATAACCATTTACAATTATACAATATTACTTATTACATTACCATAAATAACATACATCTTATTATTTGCTTACTACATTATGTATAAGCGTCCAGTCTGAGTAACTATAATAATCTAAGTTTAACACTAAGATAAATCAGTTTAAAATGCCTTACTATATAGCACAACACAGAAGGCATTTCATAGAATAAGATTTTAAATATATCCATGTCTTAAAGGTTGACAGAAATATAAGTGCCTTAAATACAGAAAACGTTCAAAAACAATAAGAGGATTGATCAATAAAACCGTACCCAGCTGGATGGTGCTGATACGCGCATACCACACCATCCACATGTTACCACAATGTCAGCAACCACATCAACGAACCACAAGAGCTCGTTATTTTCACATTAAACCCAAATTAAACCTCACTTTATCCAGAAAGGAAATACAAAAACAATTTTTACTCGCACTGTGTAACGATCCGATCGATAAAAGCGAAACTCGAACGCGATAACTATTACCAAGCAGAAACTATATTATTGCTTTGTTATCAGCCCTAGAAGTGCATTATGAACGGGTTGACAGGATGCATAATGTAAAATGGAGGTGGAATGTACTCACAGTGCAGTCGGCTGGTCGCGCGCCTTACATGGGTTCCGAGGTACACACCACGGGGACAGTTCGTATAACAACAGATGCACCTCGTTGTAGCCACTCCGCGCTCAACTTGCGTAACATTTATATTACGAAAAAACACCGTGGAACAACAGCTCGGTCATAGGCGGGCGCGCGCTCCCCGTCGGAGCCTCGCACCAGCCATCTTGGTCGGCGACCGCGGGTGAGCAGCGAAAGAACTCAACCAGTCGCTCACGCCGCGGTTTTAACCAGGTTTTGTGTAAAAATAGGGATGTGACGACGGTCGCTACGTTCGGTGGGAAAATAAAAAAGTAGGAATGTGTCGGGTGGAGCGGGCGGCCGGCTGTGAGAGGCACATGCCGCTCGATAGAGGCGCGCGTGCGCGAGGCGCGGCGCCCGTGACGTCAGGTGCACATGCGCGCTTCAGATCACCCACCCGCCTCAATGGGCCAGCGCTCGCCGCTTGCTCACCACTCAACCAAGTTCATTATTTGGCTATCACTCACTCAGACGATGTCTATAACCTAATGAAGGTTGTGACATCGGCCAATTAATAACGCCAGACACTCTAATTCAGATTCAACAGTCTGTGTCATGACGTATATTATTTGTCTTCTTTGAGATTGTATGGTATTTCAACTGTCCAGGGTGTTAGGGAGATAGGCCAATTAGTTAACGATCAATGATTTAGTTTCCATGGGGAAAATCTTTTGACGGTTATGGGAAAACTGAGATCATACCTAAACTGTTCACAATTAACCTTTCAGCCTGGTGTAAGAGTCAAAGAATCTTTAGGGGAAATCAATTATTGTAGTAAGAATTACACTTACAATACAATATACACATACTGTTAAACTGAGTACCAGCTACGCCGCTACGGCGTAGATATTTTGTAGCTAGCGTTGAATTCTTCGTTTAAAGTAATTTAGTCTAAAGATATACGTCAAGTGGAGAGATGAGGAGACATCAGAAGAAAATGACGATTACCATCTATCTACTTTACACTCTTCGTTATTGCGGGAGTAAAACACAGTACTTAATAATTACTAAACTCGAAACAGAAAAAGAACTTCTAACCATCACTAATTCATCCTTCTTGGTGGAATTTCTTCACAATTTTATTAATTCGAGTTCACCACACAGTCACGTACAAATATATTTATTTTAATAATGACTGGTTAGTTGTAAATTTTCATAGACTTCATTGCTTTAAGGCTCTTCCACACAGGCGCGTTATTATCAGTCGATAATACCGGATGCGTTATGGTGCTAATACGACCCGATTTTTATCACACAATTGTGTTTTTATCATCCATTACTTCTATGTCGGGCTATCCTAATGTCAAAAAGCAACTGTAAAATTTTGCAATACCCAAACAATCTTTCATTTAATTTCATTTGCTATATTATTACTTATCAAATTAACTCTTCACAAATAATTATAACGCAACTGTAATGGCTGGCAAGTGAACATTTAAACAATAACTTGCTTTATCAATGTAGTTTAATGTTTCAGTTGATGTAATATATTTTAGGTAAAATAAAATCAGCCAATAATTTTACTCCAAGGTTTATTGGTTAAGATACCACTTAGTATACTCGAACGGATTCGGTATGATCGACCGATTATAACACGCTCGTGTGGGAGAGTCTTTAATTATCAACAAAATCTAAATTAAAGTAAGCGAAAGGCGTTAATTACTTTATGACCCAGGTGAAAGGTACATTGTATCCCTATCTATATCACTGACAATTCATAATAATCGGTAACTATTTAAAGTGAAACAAACAAACTCATTATTCATTTTTATAGTATTCAAACCAACAGCGTTCCTTATCACATTATATCATTCTCAAATATTCATAAAACATTAAAATTACTTTAAGTAGAACTTTTTAAAGTAATTACTTACGTCATCTAAGATCTCCAAGCAATTTGCTTCATAAAAGATGTCACTATTTTCGTCAGCAATACTGTCACTAACAACAAAGTAATCCTTCCCATTTCTATAATTTTCTTCATTAACTTTAACAGAAAACGCACTGTCAACTTTATCCACAACATCCAGACCTTCCACTTCATAAACTTCATTGCTTTTATTATCAACACTTTCAAAATTATTATCACATTTACTTCTATTATTTTCTTCATCAATTTTAACGAAGAAAATTGATGGTCTCTCTTTACCATCGTCTTTATCAATATTTCTTGAATTCCAATCACACGGCACTGTATCTGCATTGGAGACTGTAGCGTTGTGCAATTTAGAACACACGCATATAGACCCAATATTGTTACAAATATTTAATAAAATATTTAATGGTTTTTCCCACATAATTGTGAAGCCTATGAATGTATTTAATCAAATGCTACCGTGAAACTTAATTAAATACTGGCCAGTTTATCACGTGCTGATAAAACTCTTTAGACAAGATTTTCGTTCATTAGTTTATATCGATAGATTGCCTGCTAATGTTTCATTTAAAAAAAAATAGTATAAGAAGGTTAGTTACTACTACTATAACAGAATAGACGGTGATAGACACTATATATAATACCATACTTAGATTTATCTCTTAAAAACAAAATGTTCAGTGTAGAAAAATATAACTGCTTACTTTCTAATATAGTATTAGTTTTCTATTAAACAGTCCACAGCTGGATACAGGAATTTCTTAAAAAATAGAGTTTGACCACTGGCCACAACACTGGCCAGATGAGTTGATGTAGGGTTTGCTTTAAGTTTTCCTTCTATTTACAGCGCTGTTGGTTTGCGAATTTTACTGCCTTAGTCGGCTTTTATGACACTCATGGATTGAGTAGAGGTCTCAACACTTCATATTATTTATCTGTCATCACATGTACTAGTACATTGTAAGCATATAAGACGTGGCGACTTCCTCATGCAGCGCAATCAAGAGATGAACTACAGCACCATCTACCGAAAACAGACAAATCTCCAGAGTGGTAAGATTGTTTGAGTGCTCTCTCCCAACGGGCTGGGTTTGCTTCCGATTACCTGGATTATTTCACTCGGTGAAACTGAGTTGAAAGCCAGATGATGTGAAGTTGTGACTTATCTGTGAACTTAACGTTGTTGTTGTTAGGAGCACGTGGCGACATCCACGTACAGCGTCATCTATCGCAGGCACACCGAACTACGGAATGACCTACTGAGTAACTGCAAGTTATATCGCGATATAAAGATTCTCGTGCCGATTAGCATTTACATAACTACTCAACGTTAACCTATTAGACCGTGGCCCGACATTCATGACCACTTCATCTGTTCGGTGGCTCCTCCCGTTTTGTTGGAGGGGTATAACACTCGTTCTTTCACAAAGGTTTGGAAACAAAACAAACATAGATAGTAAACACTATATTTGACTATTTACAACATTATATACTTAAGCATATACAAGAATTTGGCTAGTCATAATATGTTTAATATTGCAACATCAAAAAATACAAAATTTCTGATAAAAATTCTGTATTTATAAGATTTATAAAAATTGAGCATAGACAAAGCTTAGCTTTGGGACACTAAGAATGCTAAGAATGCTAATATGTACAAAGCACTAATTGCACAAAATGGTAATTTATTTAAAAGTTACAACAGTTTACGTATACATGTATAAAAAATATCATTTTTATGTATACTATCATACAATCACATTTAAATGATAATTTATACATTTGATAAAATTATTGAAATGGTTTAAGGTCCAACCATTTCAATAATTTAGAAAAAGTACCAACCTTTTTCAAGAAATTATTTTTAAATATTTTATTTTTAATTTGAGCAACAACTTTCAGACTTTCAATATATATATATATATTAGGTAATTGGACAAAAACAAATAATAAATTTTCAAATATCATACTTTTACCTTAATTAATAAATTACTCAGTTATAAAAAAACCACTAAATATATATAAGTTTTTACAACCAACAACATCTCTGCAATTTGTTGACAATAATAAAATATATATCTCAGTTAAATTCTTAAATAAGATACACATTTTATAAAAAATGAAAAAAATACATTTTTACATAATCAACAAATATTGTAATTCTAGTCTAAGGTGGTGGATTACCACCACCTTAGACTAGTAGCAAGTAAGTATAAGTAAAACGAAATGTAGAAATCAACCCACCCACCAACCCTGCGTCATGTAATGAAAGCTTTCCCGCCAAATCGACTTGGTGTAAGTCTGTCAACTTTCCAGTTTCTTGCTATATCCTTATGATAAGGTCGTCTTTAGTCAACTTTATTCTTATAAATTGAAATTTTTATTTTATTTACATTTTTCTTGAAAATTACAAATTATAAGTAAATATACCCAATTTTACGACAATATACCGTTTTAAAAGTTAAATGCAAAAAACCATAATGAAAATAATGTTATGTTGGCTATCTATACCTCGGTTCCAAATAGTTAAACCTTGAGATAAATCTTTATGGGATGTTATTGTGTTCTTCTGATTAAGAGTAAATGAACTACAAATAAATTATAAAAATAGAGATACTTTGAAATAAAAAAAATAAAAAAAATTAAAAAATAAACGAGAGAAAATGTAAAAAAAAGGAAAAGGATTTGTGGAACTTACTTTATAACCGGTGAACAATTTTCATTGGTTCAGATTACAAAATTTTTAGTAAAAAAGTAAATTAATAGATTTTAGATAGTGAATTTTCAAAAGTAAGTATTTTACTTTATTACAACAAATTTACACACACATTTGGATAAATAACGAGACAAAACCAAACCCAACAATGAATTCAGAATGGTAAAGAAAAAAAAATGAATAATAAAAAAAATACAAAAAGAAACTCAGGTCCCTTGTGCGACACATTTAGTTAGAGATCAATCGATGTCCAAGCTCTTGAAACTACTCGTGAAGCTGGCAAACATCCCTTTACTTGGTTTCTTTACTCTCTTCTTTTCATCAGTCTTAAAGATTTCACTCTCAATCAACCACTCTCTATAATTCTCCTCCATGTTCTTCCGTTGTTCCTCGTGAAGTTTTTTAACAGACGGAAGAGGTCCGCCGAAGTCTTCGGGAAGGAGTTCTTTCTCGACGACAGACTCGGGGCCTTCAGAGGAAAAGTTGAGCAGGTTGAGAAGATTGGAGTGGATAAGAGGCTTAACGAGGCACATGACTTGGTTGATGAAGGAAACTGTGTGTACGACGTGGATTTTCTTGAGACGGGCTGGGTGGGCGTTCTGTAATTTTATTAATGTTAGATGAAGATAAAGAGAAAAAAGGCGTGGAAAGTTATATGTGTATAAGTACCTAAGTGTTTTCCTTAGTAGTTAAGACAATATCTATATATTTCTGGCATATGGCACAAAACCGTCTGCAATAAACACCTGCAAACGTATATACAAACACAAACACGTGCTCGCATACACTCACAAACACGCATACATATACACGCACACATAAACACACACGCGCACGCACGCACCTATTTATTTTATTTTGCTTACTTGATTTTATTTTGTTTTCTTTTGATTTATTATCGATGTATCTTACAATCACTGCGTTTTTATAGCTTTATTTTAAACGTATATAATCTTAGTTACTTGGCAATGTAAGGAAGGCGCCGCAAGCCGTCACACAGTGCATACTAGTGCGGCTGACAACGTTTACCATATCAACTCAAACACAAAATGTTTATATTTATATCCAAACCTTGGTGGTATGTAAGTTATGAAATGTTTCTTGTTAATAAACTATTATTATTATTATTATTTCTTCTGTCTCTACCTATTGTCTTATAACGCAATAAAGTTTAAAAAAACATCTTTTATGTTTTTTTATTCATTTTGGTTATCATTAAAATTAAAAGTTGTTCTAGAGTATTGAAATACTTTCATTATCAAAATGTCATAACTATTAATCAATTCAACTGCTAGATAAAATTGAAAAACTGGCAGCTGGTAGAAAATTTTATTTCCAACTTACCTGTATATAATTCATGAATGCTCTCAGTGCTGGTAACGTTACTCTAGTCAAGTGCCCAAGGCTGCATCCCTTCATATCGAAAATGACAATGTACCCCTCAGCCTGGCCTAGATCTTCAGACAATTTGACATCGTTGAACATGCAGAAAACTCTGACAGCATCGGCGAAGTTCAATTTACTGTAGTCATAATCTGCTAGCCTGTATAATAGCACATTGTAGCCTTCTGAAGTCTTGTTTGGAAATGCTACCATGTGCCTGAAAAATAAAGAAAAAAAAACAATTATTATGGACGTTATTTTGCTATTGTCAAAAAAGGTGGTATATGCATTTGTTAATCATCATCATTATCATCATCATCTTAGCCAAAAGACGTCTACTGCTGGACATAGGCCTCCCCCAAGATTCTCCACAACTGCCGGTCTCGTGCCGCCCGCATCCAGCGACTTTCCGCGACCTTCACCAGATCATCGGACCATCTTCTAGGGGCCTACCAACGCTGCATTTCCCAGTACACGGTCGTCACTCCAGAACTTTATGACCACATCGGTCATCGTTTCTACGTGTAAAGGAGGTTTTGACTCACAATACCACACTGGCCAGACGCATTGGAATATGCATACAGGTATGGTCAATCTAATCTAAGAAGTAACCGTATGACAGTTCTGATAGATCGAAGAATACAGAGGGTGTCATAAAAATCGATCCGATCCGATTGATTTTGTTATATTTACAGTTCGATTCTATGTAATTGCCTCGGTGGCGCCGTGGTAGCATATGCGGCTGCTGTGCTTGAGGTCTCGAGTTCGATTCCCGGGTCGGACCAAATGTTTGCATGATCTGCAAATATTTGTTTAGGAATTTGGGTGTTTTTTGTGTATAATATGTACGTATTTACAAAAAAAGTACACATATATTTATATCAGTTATCTAATACCCATAGTACAAGCTCTGTTTAGTTTGGGCATAGATGGCGTTGTGTGTCAAATGTCTGATATGCTGATATAAGAAATATAAATCAAGAGCTTTTGCCTGCGACTCCACCTGCATGTATGTCGAATTGCTATCAAACACATACGCTTATACACATTTCATTTGAACCTAAAAGATGGCAAGAGATTGCATAGATTCTGATTGGCTCAGTTCTAAAATTTTAAATGATTTTAAATTTACTTTTTACTTTATTTGTGTATTGTATGTAAGATACTTACTACTAAATAAATATATAACAAATCCGTCTTAATTGGAAATGGTCAAGAATTGGCACAAATAGAACATAAGACTACTGGAATAAATAGATATCACATATTTTTAAAATAAACAAAGTGAATGCCTTCTCATTAAAACCTCCTCCAACTGCTAGTTTAACTGACTTTAGTTATAATTATAAAAAAAAATTAAAGAATTTCGAAAAATAATAATTCATCATCTTCCTAGCGTTTATTATTCTCAATTTTTTTATTTTATTTTTATTTTGGTCTACTACTAGTTAAACCAGTTTTATCTGAATATCAGTTTTTCCACGGAGCGACTGGCATTGGACCTCCGTAACTCTGCGAGCTATTTGAATTCGAAAATTGACGTAGTTGTCAATATATTTGAGGGCACTGATCTTCCAATAACGATTGCCATAGATGTTCCTGACTACCGGGGCAGATCGATTATAAAATAATTTAAATTTTGCCAAAGAATAGTACGTCTAGTAATAAATGATGAGATGTTTATTGAGATTTTGTGTTACGCCCATACAAAGTTGTTTCATCTTCAAAAATATGAAACATTTTTTTTTCTTTTCTATATTAAGAGCCTGCCAAAGTGAATCTACTCTGGCTGATGGAAAGCATGAATAGAATCTAAGAGTTGTGGTCACCATACTCATTGCAAATGCTGGCAATGCAGTATGGTGACCCACACTATGACGGCCTTGTAAGATGCTCTTCACACCCCGCTTGGGGACGCAAAAGGCATGACAGTCATCGTGACAGTGTAAGTCTTACACAGTTACCACGATTACTGTCACCTCTGCATCAATGGGCCTCCGGTCTCAAAACGGTACCTTTTATATTGATTGTCAACGAAGTGTCGTTACAATCCACGAACTGCTGTTTTTTAGACTGGCAAACTAAAACACAGTGTGGGTTAATAAAAATAAAAAATCAAAACAGTTTTTTTTAATCAGTCAGTAATATATTTTGACAGTGCTGAGTCAATATTCTCTGCTCTACAACAAAGTAAAGTAACTGTGCTACTGAAAATAAAGGTCTTTCTTTTAGAGTCTCTCATGCCATAAAAAGGTCAAGATTTATGTTAGATATATCTATAATAGCTTAATTTTTATGTAAGGAGTGAATTTTGCTTCAACTTTTACTACCAATCATCAGCCTATCGCAGTCCACTTCTGGACATAGGCCTCTCTCACCGCACGCCACTGATTGCTTTTTGGGCTAAACTAAGTCCTAAAATTAGCTTTCAACCGCCCAATGCAGACGCAAAACATAATTTTACTAATGTGTTAACATTTCGAAAATAAGTTTAAATTTTTACTGAATGTCATAGTTTATTTTGGTTGTGAAAAAGGAAGCGAATAACATTTATTCATCAATAGTATCAAAGGTTGAAATCGCAAGCAAATTACTTACGTAATGTTGAAGGTTCTCTAATGATATGCACAATTATTATACTCAGAAGAAGCATGAGGAACAATTTTCAATACTACCGTAATTAACTGTGACAGCGACGGAATATGATGAATTTAATTTTGTCTAATTTTAAAATAGGTTTCTTACTTGTTACTTTACTGGCTTTTGACCGTGACTACGCCAGCGTATATATCGGTTATCACTGTAAATAATAGTAATATATATATATATATCCTTCCTTAAAAATCAAAGTATCTCCATGCCAAATTTCATATAAAATACTTTGAACTTCTTGACATATTTCTTTATTAAAGGACAACTCGGACACATTTTTTAAATCGTGTAAATTGTATTTAACGTGAAATAAGCGTCTGGCAGCAACAAGCGAACTGTTGTTTAAATAAAATTGTTTCACACAATAAGCACGCTGCGGCCCCATGAAGCGATGCATTGCGACAAAATTCCCGAGAAACGAGCCAGTAGTCAGACTCCTCCCCGCTATTTATTTGCGCGGGATGTTAGACTGAAATGTTAACGAATTTATGGTCCACCCTGAGTATAAGCAGTGTTACTTTCGAATTTTTAAATTAGTATGGATTTGTTACCTAACCAGCGTTATAAAATTATAATTTCGATAGATAGAAAAAGTGATAATTCAATGTTTGAACTCACAACACACCGTCATCAATAACATGACATGAAAAAATACAAATCACGAACTTCTGTTTTATTGCTGCCTAATGAAGTAGTATTATATAATTAGTTTACTAAAAGCATTTTATTCCTTAAATAAATGGTATGACTACATTATTTTACTTAATTTTTAAAGAAACATTGTTGACCCGTGTCTTTCTGTGTCTACTTGTGAGTTTAATGTATCTATTTATACATATTTTTTAGCTCTAAAGCTTTGTTTTTAAAAAAAAATTGCTTCTGAGCTTTGCACTTGTGTAAAAAAGGTTCTCAAAGATTTTTATTATGTGTTTACAGATTGCATTGTGAGCATATTATTGGATTGAAAAACAGCATCAGACTTTTGTTTCACACAACACTGAATTGGTTCTCGAGTAAAATTTTAAGTACCGATAGTTTTTATGTTTTGCCAAAATAAACATTTTCCTTTTTTCTATATTTTATCATTTAAATTTTATGTGTATCATTTTCTTTACTACAATAACATACGTCCCACATACGGTCATCTGTCCCAAGCCAGGCTAAGCTCGTGCTGTGTTAACCAGATTACAAATAAATATACGTTAACATCTAGAGATTTGAGAATTTGTCTATAAGAGTTCTGAAATTAGAATTTCAGAACTCTTATAGACAAATTAAAAAAGGCAGAACAAAACCACACAATACCTAATCTGAGTAGTAATTGAACCAACCGGACTACCAGACTCGTAAATTTAAATTTACTTTGTAATTGTTTTTAATTGAATAATAATTAAGGACAGCACAAATTAAAACTGTAACAATTTTGATGCCATTGTGTGCTAAATATTATACTTAAACATTGTCAACCTGACCTCTAACTTCTGAATTACAATTGCTTTTTAATTTAATTTAATCAAGAGATGTGACGGAGCACGTAGCACCTAGGGTCACTTACTATATGTATCAGCTAATACAATCAACTTTAATCTTTATCTTTTAATATAAAATGAATAAATATGACGTGATGATGAGAAATAAATAAATATTTCAGACATTTAACACATGTCATCCAGTTTCAAACTAAGTAGAGCTTGTGTTATGATGACTGACTGACTGACAGAATATTTATATACTTTTTTTTTCAAATTTACACATATAGAAAACACCCAAACTACGAAACAAATATTTGCAGATCATACAAACATTTAATAGTAGTCCGACCCGGGAACCGAACCCGAGATCTCAAGCACAGCAGTCGCATTCACTATCGATTCGCCACCGAGGCAGTTAAATGATGATGATGTACTTCACTGACTTTAAGTGCACTTCAAAGCACGGGGGTAAGACCCGAACTGCCAAATTCCTGGACTCTTATTAAAGATTTCTATAACCAAAAGAACTCAATAACAGTAAGTAAATAAGAATATGAAAAAACCTTACGTAATATCCAAAACGGCCTTATTTTTGGGTGTCAGCGGGTCTCTGTTAGTGAAGAGGTCAGCGCCGCTGGTAGCGCGTAACGTGAAGTAGTGCTCAATGGTTTCCTTGGTCTCCGATACCTTGAAGTAGTTCGAGTACAGGAACAGCAATATATACTCGTCTGATATGTATGGTAGATGCTGCTGGCCTTTCATCCTAAAATGAAAAAAAAAACATTGGATTCGATTTTTTTTATTTTACTTTAATTGCCTAACTGGTTGACACAAACAGCTATATTTTGACACTTTACCTGACTTTTCTTATGATATAGAAAGAGAATTAAGCAAAAGTAACCACCGCTGCTTTTAGGTACATCATCCATCATCATCAACAGCCTTTAACAGTCCACTGCTGGACATAGGCCTCTTCCTAGTAAGAAGGTTTTGGCCTACTCTACCACACTGGCCAGACGGGTTGGTGTGGAGTTTGTTTCAAGCTTTCTTTCTCTCTGCAGTGATGTTGTCTTGCATATGTTATTCCCTTAGTCACCTCTTACAACACTCATGAGAAGAGTAGGGGTGGTGTTACTCTGTATTCGTTGGGTGGTGGGTGGTGTCGCGTTAGGCACATACAACTTAAGAATCATAAGTGTCTTGCTAACTTTTCAGTCCCTCCTCCTATCAGGTTTTAGGGATTCAATACCTGAATCGGTGAAAGGTAACGAAAGTTATCTGTGAAGCCTTGGCTCTCATAGCCACGATCCGGCACAAACATCATCCGGGACGACATGATCCAGCACAAATAGGTCAGATCTAGCCAACCTATATGTGCGTAAGCGGGTTCTTTAATGTAAATTGAAAATGTTTCTTCTGGAACGTCTAATCTATACTAATATTATAAAGTTAGAGATTTAGTTTTTTTTATTAATCTCAGGCACTACTGGTTCGAATTAAAAGAATATTTTAATGTTGGCCAGCTTATTATATTTTTTATTTCGTATTAATGTGTTTTAATATCTTCAGTGGCGTAGCGGCAGTTTAGATGGACCAAATTTTTCCATGATTTGCAAATATTTGTTTCAGAGTTTGAGTGTTTTCTGTATATTATATGTATGTGTTTATAAAATTATTTATTTATGTATCCATTGTACAAGTTCTGTTTCGTTTGGGACTTGATGGCGCTGTGTATCAGACCTTTGAAATTTTATTATATTGTTTTTATTGGGGCAAACGAGCAGACGACTCAACTGCTGGTAAGTGTCCACCGCCGTTCATGGTCACATGTAACTCAAGAGACACTCTAGAAACAGTGTGAGGGTTATTTGAGTAACAGTAACCCCTTGTTGCGTGAAAGCAACGAAGAAATTGCTCAATAACAGTTTACTGAGAGACCGTGATCCGTTCGAGCCTGGCTCATTTTTTTAGTGCAATAAACCATTGTGTTATACGAATTTGACAATCAGATACAATTTAATGTTTAAATTTTAGTTTTTGACTGTACGAATGGTGTAATGGTTCAAGCGGTCGCCACGCCGCTCTCTACTGCACTGGACACAAACAGGACATCATTATGTGTGATGCATAAATTATTGTTCTGAGTCTGAGTGTTTTTATGACCGTTTCTTGTATGTTCGTAAAGCCCCCGCGACACAGGATATATTTCTGTACTGTACTGTACTGATTTCGTTTAAGTTTACCATGTGAACAATAAGATACAGTTATAACAACATAACAACTGGACACACTTCATAGACGGCCGTCTGCTCTCAAACTAGGCCGAGACTGTTTTGATAAGCAAACTTATAAATTTCTAAATAGATACAGCAATACCATAGATATATTACAACCAGACAATATGGTATACTTAATAATATAATTAAAAGGTTATTCCAACCGATATGTCTCACTATTTTGATAGCCTGTCCCTTTCATTTTCGTTATGATCTCTCAGATCTCAAGGGGCCAAGGACGCTGTCTCTATATTCCCAGGAATGTAGGTTAGCTAGAACTAGGTCACGGTTTTCGTCCTACATTCCTGGATATAAAGGATCTAGCCATTAACATATTATTGAGACCTACTCAATATCTGGGGCATGATGCTATTTGAAGACATCAGCCGATCTATACCTCTATACTAATACAACAAAGGTGAAATGCTTTTTTTGGTTGAATGAAGTAATCTTTTGTATTCGAGGGTGATTAATTTCTTCTTGTAATGTGAAAGGATCATCGCTTACTCTTTCAACTCAAGAGAAACGCAAATACGTTACCACTCTGGCCTCCCTTCAATATATCAAGTTATTATTTGGTTAGTATGTTATTATAGTTTATTGTTAAGTGACTCCAACTGTTCAACCAATGGTCGCGGTTCGACTCTCAACCAGGGCCAATAATTATGTGATGAGTATATCTTTATGTTTATATATTCTGTATCTGAGTGTTATTTATCTTTATATGTAGGTATTTAGAAACATTTAAGTATTTTTATTAGCAGTATAATTACCACAGTACAGGCTCTGCCTTGCATGGGATCAGCAGTCGTGAGTGAGATGTATCAACTACTCCGTGTCTTAATAAACCGTTTAAAATCCCAGGAGGTAAGTCAATTCGGGGACATGGATTACAACGTAACGAGACAGGAGGACACTGAACTGAACTCTGCTAGCCTCAATCATCAAGTGGAAAGCAAAATGAAGAATTCCTTAACATTGAGTTTCTGAACATTTTTTTCCTTGCCATCAACATTTTATGGTATGTCATTTACACAATTCAACGTTAATTTGTAAATAACATACGCAAAGGTGTGTGTTATATACAAACTGACGTCTAAAGTCAATTTGTAAAGGTGTGGTCCAAACAACTTGCAAATATCCCGTTATAAGTCATAAAAGTGTCAATAAGTACGCCACGAAAGACGTCCGATGTTGGATTTCTGTTGTACAAATATTTGTGTGTGTTAATATGTAAATATGTTTTGTTCTGGGTGTGATTTGCGAATTCTTAATAAACTTCAATATGTTATTACAATAAAACGAAGACAATTCTAAGATCTTTGTTATCTTCTACTTATTTCGTTGTCTTTGGAAAACGTAAATTTTGGACTATTTTTGACACTATTGGACCTTTTTAGACTCTTACTATTGAGGCTGAAGCTATTTACGATATCGTTATGCTTTTACCTTCGTCATAGTTTTTTTTTTTGAAATAGCAGTTAAAGTATCAAACATATCACAATCCACCAAGTCAATATCCTACTTACACCACGATTTACTAATAGATTCATACTAAAAACTCGAATTAAACTTGGCTTGAACATGGATGTTAAGTATGTATGAGCAGATACCATTTTCATAATTATATTGAACGAAGAATTTGAGCTTTAAGATTGCCGTGCTTCATTACATATACACAGGCTTGATTCGTGTGATATCACAGCCTGACTAACTTGTGTTAAGCAACTATTTTGTAACTTTTATTTTCCGCCAAGCCCTAAGACTTAAAGTCGGCAGCGCACATGTCTTTCAAGTAACAGGTACTAATAAGGTTAGATATCCATCCACACTTCATTATAATAACGAAACATAGTTGTCAGGCAAGAATTAATCTACTCACCATTCTTTAACTTGCTGTAATTCCTCTTCATGACCCTGCGGCAAAGGCTTCAAACCGCGCAAAAACGGATGCAAGAACTTGGTGGCTGACATTTTGAGGACTGGTACACTTCTCTAAAACAAACAATCAAACTGGTGGTCAGCTTTATCAAATAGAAAACTGAAAAACAATTGAACAACATATTTAATAAAAGACAAACAATATTAAATATTAATCAAATCAATTCGATCGAATTGAATCGAGAGATTAGAAGAAAGTTTCAGTTAATACTGTCAGAAATGATTATATTTATTTATTTATTAATGTTTTAAAGTACATCCACAATATACATATAGAGAATCGATTTACAGTAGAAGCTGAGAATAAGAACTTATACGTATATCAATTATAGACGTACACAACATTTTTTTCTACAGAATATTTGAAAAAAGAAAAAATGCAATTTGAGCTTAAAATATACTCAATGCCAATTCAACAAAACATGTCATTTAAAAAAAGAAACAAAAAATAAAACAAAAGAAACATAATAAAACTTCACAAGAGACAACAAGATTTAGCACTGCCTTATCGTTTGCTTAAAAACTTTAGATGAGTCATGAAAAATGTATAGGTCTTCTAGAACATAATGAATTATATTCGAGACACATAAGCACTAACGGTGAGTGTATATAGCATGAATATAGCAAATGACTAGAACTTATGCTATGGTAACCAGGCTGCTGAGAAACATATTTAAATATTAGGGAATATATACATCAATAACATCTAGACACAGAAGAAAGAATCATGCTCATCATAAAGTTATTTATACTGTGTGATAATCAACTTTTGGTTCAACAGAACTGTGTACTATATATAAATGTAACCTACGTAAAGATACAAATAAATCGATTTTTCTAAATCGATTGATAAATAAACAAGTTCTAAAGTAACAAACATAAAAAATACAACTATATTAAAACCTCCTTTTTTTAGTAAACCAAAACAGTAAGGAGTATTTCATTAACTTGGCCACGCTATCATAGGTATATCCAGTCGAATAAATCACTTCAATTTCAAACGCAATAGGAACCAGTTCTTGCACTATCAACCCTATTACGGCAATGCTCAACAGTGCGTACTGGAACTAGCATAATTTTTTATAACACAGAATTCCATTACGAAGATAATTAGGTGTAAATTGGGTTTATATGCAATCAATGCTCCAAATCGAAAATTATGTGGTTCTGAGAGTTATTTTAGCAATATCTGTTGGCAATCATCAGATATTACCAGATATGCTCATGGAGTCGATACTGGGGCAATAATTGTAGTTCTTTTTTTTTATATTTGTAACCTACTAAAGTGACTCTATTCTGCCTGATGGAAAGCATAAATAGAATCCAAGAACGGTGGTCGCCTTACTCACTGTGAATGAAGACAGTGCAGTATGGCGACCCACGCTATGGCGGCCTAGTGAATGCATTTTCACACCCCGCTTAAATTACCCGGAATCGTAGTGGGAGGGAAACAGGTTCTTCAATTATTTATAATTCATCAACGTCACATTTTTTTTTTCTGCTAATTTTCTGGCAAGACCAGTTTGGGTGTTCACTATTTTTTTTCCTGATTGTTTTTCTTACAAGCCAAAGATATAGCAAGATAACAATCAAGGACGTTAATAATTATGTCATGATTCGATCTGAGATCTTGAACATACTAATGCCCAAACTTGTTTCTCACCAGTATCGAACAATAACAATGGTAATTAGATCTCCAAGAAAAAAAAACCTGACTTGAGATGCGGTACAGACACCAATCATTCAATTCTTAAGGCAGACAAGGTATTGCAGTTACACTTCAGGCATCCTTTCCTAAAGGATCCTCTCCTGATCTTACTAGAGGATAAGATGTCTAGAATTGGACAAACATTCGCGATTTTGTCTTGATGATTCTGGTATATCATTCCTTCAGTTCAAAAATCTAATGTTGGACAAATGACTGTCAAAGTTAAACGATTCAACAGACGGATTAAGAACACGGAGTATCACAACCTCTATCCATTCCGTGGGTGTCGTAAGGCGACTAAGGGAGAAAGCTACGCACGACAAAATAACTGCAAAGAGAACATACAAATCCTATAATAGCCCATCTGCCCAGCGTGGTATACTAGACCAAAAGCCTCTTCTAACGAGAGACCTATGTCCAATAGTGGACTTTTAAAGGCTATTAAATATTTTGTATCACTTCTTGCGAATGCTTTAGTATGAAATAGTGTTTCACAGCTTTTGAAAATGAAAGGAAATAGACTAGAAAATGTTGAAAATTATTTTCTAATCTAAATATTGTATTATAAACAGAATGTCAACAAAATGTCAATACAAAATAAATAAATAAATTTTAATATTTTCTTTGTTAATTCAATGAAATTGAAATTGAAAGAGCCTTATTTACACAATCTCGTAATACTTGAGCCTCACTTTCTACGCTAGAAAGTGGGACGAGGAAAGCCGGTACTTGAGGATCAGTTCCCATTCATGGACACTTACAACACAATAACAATTACCATCAATGTTTACTATAACGTTACGACTATGTTTACTATGATGAATAGGTGGAAATGACGTCATCATTATTTTATCATCATCTAGTAAAGATTATACTTATTTGATTATTATTCATTCTGCAAATAACAATACTATTCAAAACCAGCCTAAAACCAATAGAAGATGAGTATCAATAAAAAATGTAGCATAAAGGGAAAAAATTATTTCTTTTACTTCTTTCTTTCTAAAAAAGAGAACGCCCGCACTAGGTATAAATCCTGTGTCACGGGGGCACTTTAAAAACATATAAGAAACGGGCACAAAGAACATCCATAAATTAATGTTCTGAATCTGGATTCAGAACATTAATTTATGGATGACACAAAGTGTTGTCCCATATGGTGTTTGAACCCACAACACTCAACACAGTAGAGAACGGCGTGGCGACTGCTTAAACCACTAGGCCAACCGTGCAGTCTTTTGAGAGACCCAGACGGAGTTTTGTGAGTCTATTAATCTACTGACATATGAAAAAAAATTACATATTTATAATAACAAAGTAATTATTGGAAATTACGAGCAGAATTACAGAGCGTTATTGTGTCATTATAAGTATTGCTAGATATAAGTCACGGGTGCACGTTTCTAAGCAAACACTGCCATGACACCGCCAGTTTTCCTGTTCTTATGATGGTTTTTAATGACCTTAACTTGTGTTCAAAAATGCACTCCAAGTGCATATACAATTTGGAAAATACAGACATTTTTATAGAATTTCGTCATCAACAAAAATATTTTTATTAACTCTAGGTATCTAAGCATTACTGACCATAATATTATTATGATCTTCCATCTATGCTACTAATCCTTCTAGAACAAAGAGTTGCTTATTAGACCTCCTTTGAAGTAGCCAATTAATTGAAGTAATAATAATACATGATTCAAATGCTAATGACTACGTGCGGAGCTTATAATACACAACGTAACATATCATAACAATACATAATACTATAACACAAACAGAATAAACACTATACCAGCCAGTCTTTTGGTTCGTTCTAACATATGGAAACCCTCTCGAACCGTCACCCCACCGTAGTTTATGACGGGGTGGTGTTCGGATCTACTAAAACCACACGGTGTGCGTCTTTGTGCCTGAGATAGAAGGTATCCGGGAACAGCTGCTATTACGACATCCAGATAGCAGTCTGTCTGCCCCACGTTGTATAGGAGACCCAAAACTTTTTTCTAAGAAAAGGTCTATGTCTACTTTGTGGACTATTTGAGGTTGTTACTGATACATTAAAAAAAAATCTCAGTTCCATAAGCAAATTAATTTTTTGTTGATAAAACCTATGACTATCTTAGGTTCAAGTGAAAATACCTTAGCCTCGTTCTTCTTTTTTTCCTTTATAAATCGTTCTATATAATTGAAAATATGGTGGCAATATATGTTTTAGCAGAAAACTTGTTTATATTATTATGTTGTAATATATACCCACAGGTCGGGAAAATATAATTTGAGGTCAGAAAATAATCACTACGAACAAATTATAATAGAATTGTTTTAGTATTCTCCATGTTATATATTTCATTTAAAGGTTGGTTTAATTGTTTTTAAATTATATCTTCCAACGATACTTCTATTTTCTCAATTATTTACATCAATCATCAACAGCTTTTAATAGTAGACTAGACATATTGCTCTTCTTATCGAGATTATCAATGTGTTTATGATAAACGTATTTTGTTATGTTTTTCTCAAAAGTAATAGATGCAATCCAGCTGCCACGTAATAAGGTCACTTCAAATACTAAGAAATACTTATGTATCTTGAATACCTTGTTTGTCTAGCAGTTCGCGTATGCGACTATTAATCAAGAGGTCTCGGGTTCGATTCTCGGGTTGGGCTAAAAAACTTTTGTTGAATTTTTTTAACAGGAAATTCGGAAAAGTGGCGCGGAGAATCAAAGTTTGGTAGTGCTTCACGCTCGTGCCTCGGAGAGCATATTAAGCTGTGAGTCCCGTTATCAAAAATCTACGACAACCGTTATATGGAAACAGTGTTCTGGAATATACTGACAACTAGTTCAACCTTTGAATTCTGTTCGTCCTCAGGATTGCGGAGATCTGACGCTAGTCACTCTGTTCAAAAACTGATATTCCGTTTAAACCGGTTGAACTAGGAGCCGACCCCAAATAGCATACTCTTGTAAATAATAAAGGTTAGAAAGATAATTTTACATCAAACTAATGCAAAAGTAAATTATAATATATTTTTATATTGTTATTACAAAATCAACCTATCGCCGTCCACTGCTGAACAAAGGTCTCTCCCAAGGAGCGCCAGCTATCCCAGTCTTGGGCAATTCGCATCTATCCGCTGCCAGCCACCCTCTTCAAGTCGTCGTCGGTCCACCGTGCCGCAGGGCGCCCTACACTACGTTAGCCCAATCGTGATCTCCACTCTAGCACACTTCGGTTCCAGCGACCATCGGTTCGTCTCTAGACATGATGTCAGTTACTCATTGTTTTTACATTTACTTTTATTCATATCACATTAACCTTTAACAATTTATTTTATTTATTCATTAGAATACAAGAGTTTAACCTTTTGAACGCCATTCTGGCAAAAACATGTGAGAATTGCAAAGTAATGTTCATTTACACAATTTAATTTGGGTTTTCAAATAATATATAATAAATTATATGGTTACTGACAGCAATAAAATAATTTTAAAGACGTAAACATATTACTCATTGGACCACTGTTGATCAGTAATAACAATAATAAATCCACACATCTGACACAAGGCCTTTTACGTCCCCAAACGGGTGATGGAAAAACATCTCACTAGACCGCCATAGTGTGGGTCGCTGTACTACATTGTCTGCATTCGCAAGGATTATGATAACCATAATTCTTTGATTCTACTCATGTTTTCCATCAGGCAGAGTAAAGTTACTTTGGCAGATACTTACTTATACTAAAATACTAGGTAGAGCTTGTACATGTTATAGTAACCAAACTGCTGATTAACTTACTTAAATATTGGTAGATACAAGCATTTTATATAAAATTACACCCAGACACAGAACAAATTATCGAGCTCATCACACAATTATTTCTTATAGTGAAGCAGATAGTTGGGAACCGTTAAAATGATTTAACTATTTGTACATGGTCACTCAAGTAATGTGCTCAACTAATTTTGGTGTACAATAAAGTATATTTATGTATCAAAAATACAGTTAGTCTTAAAATAGTCTGAAAATAAACTGATACATAATCATAGAAACAGTGAAAAGTAAAACTATCTAAACGAATTTATATATTGCTAAGTATAGAAAGAAAAATCCCTCTCTTTTTTGAACAAGTATGGCGCATGGAAACTTATTACATTTGGAATATCTAATGGATATATGTAAAAATAATGCAGAAAATTAAAATGTTTAAACAATGTGTGCTATAAATTACGTAAAAACTATGAGAAACCAGTATATTTTGATCTTCTATAGAACAGAAGTCCATACAGCGATAGTTTAAGTTATGCTGGTACATACATTAAAAACATTTATTTCGGTTGAAATTGAACTGTCAAGCAACCTCAAGTTATTATGAATATGCTAATTGTATTACTGTATATAAATTATAATTGTTAAGTTAACAAAATTTTTAATGCCTTACAAAGTAATTAACGTACATTTGACCTTCTTTTATCACCTCTCGATGCTACAAAGCAAGTTATTTGACACTTGCAACTCAGTGTTACTGTACCAAAAAAAACTATTAAAAAATGGGAACATAAAATAGTTCACTACCTTTTTCTAATATATTTGTCAATTGATTATTTTATGTCTTTCGTGTTTAATTTTAATTCCTTCAACACTTAGATGTATTCATATCAATAATTTGAACAGTGGTACGTTTAAGTGTTTTCATATTTTATTTTACAAACTTTAGCTGTTAATATGGAACTGCCTGGAACTGCCTGGAACTTACTGCCTACCTTCTGCCGCCTTGCTCGCCTGCCTTAGATGAAAATACACATTTGATCTTCTTCAATGAAAATAACAATTAAAAGTACACGATATGCCGCAATGAGGTCGCATATCAACGAGGTTGTCTATGTCCTAGAAATGTATAGATCTTATAGTCTTCAATCTATCAACAACACAAATAACCTCACCTTGAGCCGCACTGATGCAATACAAGTAGATAATTAGATACGCCTATTGTACTAAATTTGCTTTTACATAGGCGCGGTGTATGACCTATTCTAACATGTTACTAAGTATTTCAATTCTTGTATTAATTAACAGCTTTATATGCTATGTAAACAGGTATGTAACAAATTTCACTGAGAAAGCCGTTTTACATTCCTACTAACTACCTATATGACACGTGGTATGTTTGACTTTAATTGCATAGTCGCAGATTTTATTCAACATACGTATTTATATGAATAAATACATACATCTATATTCATTATTTCCTATATTTTATGTATCGATCCGTCGTCCCTTAACAGCCTTTATTAATCCAATACTGGACATGTTGGAAAGGAGGTTTTGTAGTTAAAATAACGAGCGAGCACTACAGTAATCCCACACGATGTGGAATAGCTGACATCTCACGTACGCGAAAATTTAAATAGTTTCTACTTCTTCGGTTTCCTGTTACAAAATTTCGTTCCTTTTTGTGATTACTGATTAGAGGTAAGTGAAATGTACGTTACTATTACTGTTAGTATAAAATTTATTTTGGTCTCGATAGTGTTAAGTAGTAGGTATATAAAGTATTATGATTAATTTCAACAGAATCATGAGTCACCCTAGGGCATAAGACACGCGATGCTTGGTACTACAATAAAAACTACTACAAAACACACATTTAGTTTTCTTGGTATTTTTTTAATTGTAAGGGCAGTTTAATACCTGTGTGTGGTTATTACCACACATGCGACTAAGTGTCACGTTCTACATTTGTAACTAGGTAATGTGGTATAAGTGAGATTGTTTGAGTCGTGAGTTGACAGATGTTTATCAGAAGGCCGTAAGCGTTAGAGTCTTAGATACGTAAAGAATATAAGTATTAACTTTATTCGTGTTCTGTTCATGCGATAGTAAGTGTCTACCGTCACTCATCAGCAACTCAAGAGTTTTCAATCCTATGAGTGCCACTAGAATTAGAAAGTATGTGTCATTTGCCTGGTGAACTTCAACGAAAGAATTACTTTATATATATTTTCTATGAGGCAGTGGTATATCCACCCCAATTCAACTGAAAAGAACTGGAGTAACCGATATCGCACAGAGAATTAGCACGCTGAGGTGGAAGTTTGCCGGTCATATCTCCAGGCTGACCGATAGTCGTGTTACAGGTGTTAGAGTGAAGAACACGATTAGGCAAACGTCGAGTAGAACGATGTACCGACGACTTGAGGAAAATGTCTGGCAGCGGATGGATTGGCCTTCGCTCAGTAGTGGACGGCAATAAACTGAAGTAGGGCTATATCCCGATTGAACCAATCCGTGACTCTTTCGCTCTCTCTAATTTATTAATCTAATCCTTATTTACCACAGCTTTCTGGTACTCTAATAAGCTCCTTCAATTATTCTGCGCAATATAATTCTATCAGAAAAATGAGTAACTATTTAATAATGTACAAGTAAGTACTTTAGCTTTTTAAAAAAAGAGCTGTCATATGGAGATTAATAATCGTTTGTGTTGCAATGTTTGACAAAAAAAACTATCAAATCGAATGTGATGTTAGCTGGTCTATTTAGTTTTTTTTATAATAGTCGGGCATACCTTTTGCTGTGTCATCAATTGTTGCTTTCTCAAAGTTTTTATACAGTGGTTCAGCGAATAAACGAATAATAATATCTCAATAACGAATTTTTGAGTTACAGGTATCTATGCGCGATCCGAATTCCTTTTTTAAAAACAAATTATAATTATCTATATCAATTGTCTCCAATATCTGAATAAAATACAGTCTGACAAAATTAACGAACACACCTTAAATGAAGACGCTTTGCTCACTTCACTCGCTTCGATAATTAAAATAACTAAAACTTAAAATAATTAAAACCATATTCCTTTTTCAAATTCCAACAACAAGTAATAGATGCAATTTCACTGCCACGTAATAAATGTCAATGACCTGCAGAATGTAACGGTGTGAAGACCTTGTTATAGGTTGTCAGATATGTGCATATTTAAAAATATTATATTTTTCAATTTGTACTTAGTCTATTTCTGTTTTTTTTTAAATTTGACAATCTTAATCATCTTTTAGTACAGTATTTTATGCACTACCATTCTGTTTGTTTAATCTCTATGAAATTTTGCGTGCTGGTCGGTACATAAAATAGGAAATAGAGTAAGTTTCATGCACGAAAAAACATTTCTAAGGTATAAAAAACATCTACGAGAACGAGAGTTTATAAATTTCTTTATTTTTTTATCTACAAATACATCTTACTTTATATAATTGACTAGCTGTAGTCCGCGGTGTTATCCGCAACTTGTCATATATATGTATACACAACAAATATTCGCAACATGTCAAATATATAATTTGTTCAAAAATGGTTCTTTGTTCTTTCCACGAGAACACTAAATTTATTCAGGATAAAAAGTTGCCAATGTATAAATCCAGTGTGACAGATACCTCCGTATCAAATCGTATTAAAATTGGTCAAGCAACTTGAGTATACATAATATTGAGGTGATTAGATATTGCCGATTTCATGTAATAAAATTACGCTTTCCATATCATTATTAACAAAAACTAAAGATAGAAAGTTCAATTTTAATTGAACGTATAACGATTTCTATAATAACCTTCAAACGAACTTTTTTTAATGTATCCAATCATATTATGACGTAAAATAGAGAAAACTTTATTACTTTAGCTCGTTATTTGTCTCGTGTGGTTCAGGAAAAAAATGTAGCAATAGCAATTGATCAGAAACCATATTTCGCAAGAATTAATAAAATTGTGTTATCCATATGATCCACATTTTTACATGCATTACACGCAAAAACGATGGCCGATGGGGCCGTAAGCTTCTGGAGAGGCGACCGCGTGCTAGGAAACGCAGCGTTGGTAGGCCCCCCATAAGGTGGTCCGACGACCTGGTGAAGGTCACGGAAAGCTGCTGAATGCGGGCGGCACAGGACCGGCTGTTGTAGAGAACCTTGGAGGAGGTCTATGTCCAGCAGTAGACATATTTTGGCTGATATGATGATGATGATGATCCATATGATCATAAATGAACTCAAAGATAATTACAACAACATCCGTTTCTGCAATATCCCTCGGCTATTCGACTAGGAAATTGTTACGAAGACTAAGCAGAGTGCCGGCTATCAATCGCTTAGAATCCTGTCATCAACAGGTGCAATCCCTACCGTAGAGACGAAACAAAGTGTACAGAGGTCGTAAGTTAACTGCACGGTTGGCCTTGCGGTTTAACCGGACGCCACGCCGCTCTCTACTGCGCTAAGTGTTGTAGGTTCAAACTCCATTTAGGACAACACTTCTGAGTCTGGGTGTTCTTTGAATCGGTTTCTTGTTTGTAAAGTCCCCCGCGACACAGGATTTATTCCTAGTGCAGGCGTTGTCTTTTAAAAAAGTAAGTGTAGTATGTAGAAGTACCGATTTGCAATCAACGTGAACAAGTGTTCTCGCGCATCACGTAGACGTCACTAAGCTCACCCCTGTCTACTCGAGACCACGAATGGACCCGCTCGAAACGTTGGAAACCAGAAGGTATCGAAATCATTTGAATAATTTTAGCGCTAATAAGTCCCTAATAAAACTATGTATATCTAATAATAAAGTGGTGTTCTCATGGCCGATTTCAACCAGTCTCAACGGAAACCAGGCAACTACGTGCACAAGTGTATGCGCAAACACAGAAACACACTATTCCCTCACTCTCATAAATATGGGACGAGAGGGCTATCCGACACGACCGGGGAGAGATCAGGTGCAGGACCGACTACTTTAAGTACTCTTCGAAACCCATCTGCCCACCTCTGAGGTACAGTAATACTCAATAACACTTTTTGATCCGACCTGGAAATCGAACTCGAGACCAAGAGGTCGATCGAGAGATAGGCAGTCGCATACGTTGACCACTAGATCAACGAAGCAGTTAACCTAATAATATATACATATACTAAAGACAAAATGGGTCACTTTTGAAGTATCATTAGAATCGAAATACCTATATATACATATTTTTAATATGTAGTTGTATTTAATACTAAGTGATTAATTTTACCCGTGTTTATAACATTTTGCATTAAAGCTCGCCTCTTATCAGTCGTAGCGTGATGTTACATAACCTATAGCATTATACACATACACATAAATGATCTAGAAAATACGAAAAAAAACAATGAAAATCAGCAATTACTAAGTAGCGCAATCAATCAAATAAATGTATATACATTTACTTTCTAATTAAATAAAAAAAAGACAATGAACAATTTTGAACCGTTTGAATTTTGCATATGTTTTGATAATTAATAAAGGGGCAAGTGGATGGGTGTTCACCCGATGCCAATAAACTACAGCCTTCCAAAGCCTGCCTCCTTGTGGTGACAGATTAGTGGCCAGTTTCAACCAGTTCCTGGTAAAATTTCAGTTAGTTAACATATAGTATTATTTAACAGATAAAAGTGACTGATAAATAAATGTGTATCTGACATGTATGTTCCTACCTATCGTTTACAGGTAAGCTAACATCAGCCTGTCAGGGAATATTTTTTCTTACACAACGCCCGCACTAGGAATAAATCCTGTGTCGCAGGGGAGTTTACGAACATACAAGAAACGGACACAAAGAACACCCAGACTTAAAACAATTTGTAGATCACACAAAGCGTTGACCTATGTGGGGTTTGAACCCACAACACTCGGTGCACTTTATTGGCAAGTTGTGAAATTGACCCTATTAATACAGAGTCACGCCAACCCTATTGATCTCGTGGGAGTCATAAGAGCCACCTGAGGGGTCAAACTTCGCCAATTTCACTGCAAAGAGAAGAAAACTAGGAATAAACCCTATAACAACCCGACTTGCCAGCGTGGTATAGTAGACCTAAGCCTCTTTACGACTGAGAGATCTTTATCCAGCAGCCAACTATCGATGATGTCCACGGCTATCTGCTACTCAGAAGTCAGGAAGATGTCGTCAGCCTTTGAGTCACCTTTCAGAAATAAAGGACGGGGAAAAAGAAGTTTTGGACTCCGGTAACTTACCAACGAAAGAATTACTTAAAACCGGTTTCTGTCGATTTCTGTTGCAGATAAAGCAATCTTAAAACGTTACCTACCGTTTTTATTTCACTGGGAAACTCAACATAAGTGCAATGCATGCGACATGTGATCTTGACTAATGCAATTTACTCAATACAAAAAACACTCGTGAGAATTCAAAGGCTGCATGAAAATTATATTTGAATGTATGGGAAAATTATTTGTAATAATGTTTTAACGTTATTCAAATGTTGAATTAGCCTATGTTTTTTTTCTTTTTGTAGCCTAGGTACCTAGATTAAGAAAACATTTTTGTTTTTTTTTATAGTCAAGCGGACAAATTGCGGATGCGTCACCTGATGGAACAAACTCCTTCCGCCCATGAATGTCTGCAACTTTGGAGTCACAAACGCGTTACTGACCTTTGAGAAAAGAGTAGGCTCCATTCTTTAAATTTGAAAGTCCAGAAAAACCGCATGCTTATGCACGGCAAATAGTGTTTAGAAGAGCGCATAATGATAGAGTGTCAGTTATCCGAGTGTCAGCACATTAATTTTCATGTTAATTAAAATGACTTAATTTAAATTGATTTTTTTTCATTTCATCATAGTCTTATAGTTTATTTCGTGTGAGCCCGTCCTCGAACAAAATTATATTTTGAAAATTTTTCTGTACTAAAAAGTGTAATTTTAATAACGCTCTACATTAGTAAGTATATACTTTATGTATATTATATATTTATGTACAGATTATAAAGAAACGTCTGTTCGTTATCTATGAGCTAGTGTTCTATACTTACCAGAGCTTAAAAAACATTGAAAGTCTATAAAGTTTAATTTTTGATTCATAAAACTCTCATGCTTTTCGTAAAATATATGAAATAGCACAAACTCTCGTCAGACCACTATAGCGTGACTAGCTTCGATCGTAATCGTCTCGTAACTGTTACGTATGCGTTTACCGTAAACACACCTGCCGCATTTTAGCGATAAAACATTGCTACGTAACTTAGTCTTACTTACATATTGACTTATGCGTCAGGAAGAGAAGTTTGGGAGAAATTTTGTGTGTAATGTTAGGCCTACATATGTAATAATTCAACGTAAAGTAGACATTTGAGTATTTACTGGCAATTTTGTAATGTATACCTAACTGTTAACCCAGAGGATGTCGCTACCGTTAGGCAGCTAATTAAGGTAACCGTGTTCAGAGCACAAGTGCTGAGACCGGCAGTGGACTAGAATTCAAGAAATAATTCTAACGAAAGCGCTTTTGCTGAAAATTAGCGGTCAGAATTTGGCCGAAATAAACAGTCACTTAAATTTGAGCGATAAAAACAAAGACATTAAGTTTACTATCACATGCCGATTAAGGCCACATCCTCTAAGGGATTATATTTTAAGCAAAAATTAAAAAAAAATAATAGAAAGTAGTAAGAAAGGCCATAAATACAGGAGTGACAGTTACCGTGGTAAATGTGTGAGCATTACACTGCCACGATGGCTTCCATGCCTTTTGCGTCTTCAAGCGGGAAGAAATATCTCGGTAGACCGCCGTAGTATGGGGTGCTATAGTTTATTATGTGCATTCGCAATGAGTATGGTGACCACAATTCTTGAATTCTATTTATGCTTCCCATCAAGCAGAGTAGAAAAAAATAAAGAAATTTTGGCTGAGAAACTATTCGTAATTTGCAGGAGCAGATGATTTTGTTAGTATACGATATTCGTATCATTATTAAATATGTATAGTTACTTTTCTCCTAGGATTCAACTGTGATTTAAGAAAGAAATAAAAAGCTCTCACCCAAACATGTAGGTGTTGAAACTTACTTATAAATAATTATTTTACACACCCAATACGTAAACCGTAAAAGCTAACACTTCTGTTCCACAACGTGAAAATTCTCAAGCAAAAGAAATAAGGTGATTTACTCTTACTATGTAAGACAATCCGAAAAGCGTACTTGCAAATGTATTTGAATATGGGACTTGGAACCGATTCCAATGACGTCATGTAAACGAGGATGATCCCCGATCCTTGGTAACGCTCACGTTTGGACGTGATCCAACGTAAGTAGATATGGAAGAAAGTTTTATTCGTTCGATTGTAACATTTAGGTTATCTAAGCTGTTACTATCAACTTACAATGTCATTACACAATATACTCGTATGTACTTACATTGAAAATTTTTAAAATGAATACGAATCACATCTAAATATTTATTTTACTTGTATATCTACAAAGTTAAATCTCCCAATAAGCTTTTATATTGCATAAATATATAACAAGTTGACAGTAAAAAATTTCAAGGAAAAGCTAAGTTTTTCCTTTTATTTTTTTTTTACTTTTTTATTAAACGGCTTCTTCGGTCTGATCAAATCTGATGGTGTTGTATATAAATATTCTCTGGAACTCATCAAGACGAGTCAAAAAGCTCAGACACGAGATTTTATAGCCAATTTCCAGCTTCAACACCAAACTCTAGTTACCATTTAGGACTAGAGTACTCGTCAAGACATTGTGCCCAAATTCGATGAGATTATGTCGTTTTTATACGGACTGTTTGTGGCTACCTTCCGCTCCATTATTAGACCCTGGATACTATTAAAAAACAAATTATACGTCAAAACGATTCATACGAGACCAAGCTCGCTCAGCCAGATTCCAATTCCATCATCAGACCCTGTATACCATTTAAAGACAAAGTACTTGTCAAAACGAATCAAAGGAGTCCAAATTTAACAGGGTTGCATCGTTCCATTATAGAGTTCCTCTGATCACCTTCCAGCTCCATCGACAGGTCAGCTACATGTCATCATAATATTGCATTATCACGCAATGTACACAGGCATGCAAAATTTTAGCTAAATCGGTTTATATCTGTTTCAAAATTGATCTATAAGATTCCTCTCGAACAAACATAGATCCATACATACATTGCAAGTTAAACAAAAACTTGTAAAAATATGATTCTGTAACAGCACAATGTATTAAAAAATGTTTGGACTAATTTAAGTCGTTGCATATCGACTCGACGTAAGTACAAGTTCGTTCAAATGATATAAATGTTGGAACTTGAATTGAACATAAATAGTCCTTCTCGTTTCTGAGTCCGTACACTTATTTGGACACATAACCGAAAGCAACATCGTTAGTGTATAATATACTATAAAGCCGAAGTAAAAAAATATTTCATTAAATTCTTTAAAAACAATTTGTAATAGTTACGCAATGACTTTTAAGTTACATGTCAAAACACACACACATAATCGCAGTAATCTGTTTTGTCAAATATTTACAATGTAGTTAGCACCTACGAGTAATATTAAGTATACTAACATTGCATTTTAAATTTTTAAACATACTTATAGCTCATAAAAACAAGGCGCATTGGTAAAAAGAAACACGACGATAGTAAACCAAGTAATTAAATAATGGTTAGTCATTTTAATAAATAATAGAAAAAAAGAGTGACGCCTCTTCCTTAGTTTCTTCATTAGAGCCTTGGGAGAAGTCTATGTTCAGCAGTGCACGTCTTTCAGTTGAGATGATGATGATAATAGAAAAAAACATAAATAACTTTGATAAGGCACAGAATTAAAAAGTAAAAAGGACCGCTTTATCCTTATGACGATCGTCTTTTAATTATAGTACTTAAATTTTTTTTATTACTGTATGTTCTATAATTAAGAATAGGTTATAATTAACTTAAAATGTTTATGTATATAGTGTGCAACTTGTGCAACGATAAATAAATAATATACAGTTATCAAGTTGTCAGTCTCTTACATATTTCATATTGACTTTTGCCGCCCGTGTCTAGTAGGCTATTGTGGTAAAACCTAATCTACGTCGTTCCTCAAAAACCTAAGCATTTCTACGTCAAATTTTACTATAATCGGTTCAGCGATTTAGACGTAAAAACATAACAAACAGACAGTGACTTTCGTATACTTGCTTTACTTTTACACTAGTAGAGATTGTAAGGTACTTTGAGATAAGTATTGCGAGTATCTTGATTGCCTCATGCTTATGAACCGCCAATCATGTGGCATGTGAGTCTTGATCCCCACAAATGACTACATCACATGACCTGTGATGACTGTGGCGTTAGGAGCAAAACTTTGAACTCTCAAGAGAAAGGCACTGACTTCAAGTGTAATATACCTATGATTATTGCCCTTTTGATCTGTAATGTGTATGTATATGATGATCATAGCTATTATGATAACATAGATTGAAATTAAAACTGCGGAAATCTCAGTGCATTTTTATGTACATAACTAAAATCTCTTCTTTCCAACAATTGGGTAGATGACTGTATCGTAAATAATTACCAATGTCCACTTCATTAAAACTAACATCGCGAAACATCTCGGAAAATACAATTAACATAACTCTTTATTATTATTACGAATTTCAATCAAATATGCAATGAAATATATTGTTCAATTGAGTAGTCTGAAACAGTGACGTCACAATTTTGTATTTAGTACTATATTCATACAAAATTGTCATTTTGACAGATGATAAAAAGTAACTAATTTGACTAAGGTGTCATCTAGCCTATTGTGCAAGTGATTTTGTGTAAAGAGACGGAAATTTGTATCAAGAAGACAGGGAAAGTTGAACAACTCTTGTCTAGTTAAGTACCTACATAACATTTTGCTTAGTTACTCAAAGATATATAACAGAATATCGTATATAGAATAGTAATGATGCGGACTGCCCAAGACCGGGATGGTTGGTGTTCCTTGACAGACCTTCGTTCAGCAGTGGACGGCAATAGGTTGATTAATTGAGAATGATAACAATATGAATAATAAGTAGCTAGGATCGTACACCAACAACTTACTCGTAAATACCAACTTGTCAATTTAGAGGTGCTATACTACAAGTATGTGCCCGACCAAGTTCTCGAGAACGGTCGTGCTACGTTATATTGCTATCGACTTATTATCGATAGTACTATTCTTGCCAATAAACCTGATATTGTGGTGACAGATCGAATACAGCGCTGCGCTGTGATTATCGATATCGTCATTCCTCATGACGAGAATCTCGTGAATGTTGAAAAAGAAAAACAAATAAAGTGTTTGGATCTGTCACACGAGATTGCCGATATGTGGAATGGAGATTTTTTTTTTTTTTTTTTTTATTCCACGACGGTGGCAAACAAGCCTACGGCCCGCCTGATGGTAAGCGGCTACCGCAGCCTATGGACGCCTGCGACACCAGGGGCATCACGTGCGCGTTGCCGACCCTTCAAAAACCTATTAAGATTCGGTGATCATTGTTCCGACAGTCGTATCTGTTTACGGATTGATAACCAAGCGCCTCGACCAACTTCTTAAAAAGCTCACGTTTTTAATGCAAAGAGCAGTCCTCCTTAACAAAGCACGTATAGTGACAAGGTTCCTGTCTTTGCAGCCCTAACCACCTATGTCTTAGTCCCTGTACCCGATGTCGGTGGTCTATTAATTTTTTATGTATTTAAAAATATAATTTATATGTTTATAATTGTATAAAAGAGAATAAATAACAATAATAATATAGAAAAGATATTTTAATGTTCATTATTGAATTAAATTTTGTTTACCTATCTCTTATTTCTGGAGTCTTAACAATAGTCTTATTACATTTTTTTTGAGCCTTGTTGTTGTACCTATTGTTGTTATTAAGAGAGGTATTATAGAGAGATATAAAGCTTGAAGAGAATCCAAAAGTTGTGGTCTCCATACTCAGTGTTAACGATACATTGGTACATTGGTACATTGATAACGCAGTATGGTAACTCACGCTGTGATGGCCTAACATTCCTACTCAGGAATCGTCAATCTGTATATTGCCACTTCTCATCTCATCCTTAATCTCTTTTTACATCCAGTGGTTATCTAGAAGAGATCGTAAATGGAGGTCAACCTGAAAATTATATTTATTTTCACATTTTATTTTCTTTATTTCGCTTCTTTTAAGTTGATATAAACTACTGAACAAAAGAAGTAACTGTTTCATACTGCAACTATTTGCAGTAGAATAACTGTTATATTTCAGGGTTGTTTTTGTTAAGACAACCTAACCTGTTTTAGTCAGTATGTTAGAGAAGAAACAAAACAATATTGTTATTGAATAGTATTATACCTACTTACAAACGTCCTCTATTTACCTACCTGTTGACATTTAGTATGAGACGGACAAAAAATCGTATTAACTTTATATATATGTATATATTTTTTAAAAAAAAAGAACGCCCGCAATAGTAATAAATCCTGTGTCGCGGGGGACTTTACAAACATACAAAAGACGGACACAGAGAACACTCAAACTAAGAACAACAATTTATAGATCACACAAAGTGTTGCTCCGTGTGGGGTTTGAACTCACAACACTCAGTGCAGTAGAGAGTGTGGCGACTGCTTCAACGACAAGGCCCACCATGCAGTATTTTTCTAGAGACCATAGATTGGAGATGTTTGCTCATTAGTGCATTTTTTTCTAAACATATTACCTGAAATGATTAATTTAGGTCTGGCAGAAAAGTCATTTTGCTCGTTTCAATGTCATTGACACTTAAATCTGCTTATCTGTTTTTTACAATTATTTCAAAAAAACTTTGAGATATGCTACTTTAATATACAAATTATAATTTATTTTTTATATAGGGTGGGCCAAGAATTCGTTATCATTTGAGTCTAACATCTCGCGCAAACATGTTACGGTAGTTCTAGGGACGGATGCTACTGAAAGTTGCTAGTTACAATCGTAACACATTGTTTCAACAAGATGGAGCCACTTGACACACATCCAATGAGTCCCTGCCGGTGGTCAAAAACATGTTTCCAGAATAACTGATTTCAGGACGATGTCACATTCAAGGCCACAAGGCCACCAAAAATTTCAGATCTATCCCTAGCAGACTTCTTTTAAAGGGGTTATTTGAAGAACCTTGTCTACATTAATAAACCAAATACACTACGTCAACTAAAAGAAAAATCAGCGAAGAGATGTCGGTGATCTTGCGGTCTGTTGGCCGACGAGTATTCGAAAAATTTCAGTGATCGCTTAGAAGAGTGTAAACGTCGAAACGGTGGTCATTTAGACGATGTTATTTTAAAAAAATAAATGTCAACTAATTAGCTTTCTTGTAAATAAACAATTTTTATAATATATCAAATGGTTTCTTTTATACGATTTTTTCAAATGTTAACTAGTTCGTTGCCCACCCTATATAAATATACAACTTATTAGCAATTGTAGTAATAAGCAAACAGGCTGAGCAGAACCGGTTTTATGCTACACAAACTGCTGATATAGATAGACATACACAAGGAACAAGCAATCATGCCTCTAAAACAATTATATGTCAGTGGTGAGATTCGAACCCACAAGTTGTAGCTCGGTAGTTATAATCACTACCCACTCTAGTAGGTCTACCAACGTATCATCAAGTATACGGTTAAAATATTAAAAAGGAGATTTTTAACTTTTTGTATTTTTCAAAAATTAAGCAGTTAGTTGTTGAGTGAATAAAAATTTATAATATTATAAAATACTGAAACGATTTTTTTATTTAATTACTGCAAATAACTATTGCAAATTGAGGATAATCAAAATTTGGACAACAGTAGAGTCAATTAACTTACATTGTGGGTATGTATCTTTATTTAGTTATTTTATTTTTTCTTCATTGTCATATATCAATAGGAACAAAATAAAAATAAATTACAAATTATATAAACATAACAAGACATAGACACGTACAGACAACCTTTGTTCGGATTTCAAGCATTTACAAATTTGGATAGTCTATGGTACACAAATCCAAAAGCTATTCTTTACTTAAAAAAGAAAAAAAAAAGAAAAGAAAAACTGAATAAATATATCAATCGCAAAATTATAAACATGTTACGAATGTACATACATAAAAATTTATTCATCTTAAACGTATAAAAATACACATACATATGCAAATGAGAGTACATACTACGATTATATAAAATATTTATAATGACAGATCAGACAGACAGTCCTTCACTAACTTTTCAAATACAGGCAAAGTTTTAGCTTGACGGATTGTGTCAGGCAAATATTTTAAGTGGGCAGACGCTAGGAGGGCTCTGGATGTCGTAATAAAAGCTGTTCCCGGATCCCTCGTATCTCAGGCGCAGAGTGGTACACCGTGTGGTTTTAATCGGTCCGATACCGACAGGACTCCGATTGACAGCCCGAGGAGGTTTCCATACGTTAAAAAAAAAGTAAGTATATTAAGCAGAAGTCTAACCTTCAACCGTTTTTCTTTTAAAAAAAGTTGAAACCTAGACTTCTAATAAATATAAGCGGTAGTTCTCATTATAAAATAACAGTAAAGTCATAAATAATTGCACAATTGAAATAAATTAAATAGGTATTCAGTGTGCTTTCATAGATACATTTTTTCATTATGAAAACTGCAATTAATTTTAATGGATAGAGTATTTTTAAACATTAATCTATTTAAAATATTGCGTTGCGAATTTGGCATTAAACTTGAATGTTAAATCATAACATTACTGTATTTTTTATCTGAGAGCTACCATAAATAATTGCCTTCGAAGTTTTTTTTAGAAGCTGAGGTTCTATAACGGATGCTTATTTTGTTTTTTTAATTTGTCAAAGGTTTCATTCTTTAAAAAGAGAACTCACACATTAGGAATATACCAATCTTGTGTCGTGGGGAAGTTAACAAACATACATGAAATGGATACAAAGAACAGCCAGATTCAGAACACTTTGAGGGTCCAGAACATGTTCGGATCGATTCTACAACACTCAGTACAGTACGAAGTGCTGAGATGATCCTTAAAGCCGCTATCTGTGTAGTTAAATCATGGTATAACCATACTTTAGGAAGTTATAGTAACGGTTACGACCCAGTCTACGGTGAAGAATCTTAACTGAGTGAACAGCAGGGTTGGAGAAAAAACAAATGTTTTTAAAACGACCAAAATATCATGTGTCATTTTAAAAATAAACTACATGCATACATCATCAGTATCACTGTTTCAATGAACTTGTTTTATACTAGTTTTGAACATATTTTAAACAAGGGTGGATGTGCATATGACTTCAAAATGGACTAAATAAATTTGTTGAGAAAAAATGAACATGCTCACCACACAAAGATTTGTCCTGAGTGGGAATCGAACCCACGACCTCTGGATTAGCAGTCACTGTACCAACAGGACCGTCAAACGCTGTTTTGTTTTTTGCTTGCATTTAAATACAATGAGATGTATGACAAAAAATAGTAATCAATTTTGCTATTTTTTTGTTCCATCATTTTGTTTTTATTTATATTACAATATTGTTTATTTAGAAGATCCTTGTACTTTAGAACAGCTTACAACGACACTAACCACAAACTACACAGGAAGGTTACATTGAAAACCTAAAGACAATTTTGTTTTATTGTTACGTACAGACTATTCTTTATATCTCACAGACACCAATATGTTAGAGTTGAAAACCATATCAGTAACTCCTGTGTGGGGTCATATGGAGTGCCACAAGGTAGTACCCTAGGTCCTGCACTAATTTTTGCAAATACACATTAATGACCAATGTAAACTTGAAATTCGGGGTGCTGACATACAAATGTTTGCCGATGACACTGTGGTATTGTTCCATAAACGTGGGAGGACGTAAGACAATTGGCCGAAAAAGGTATGTCGCATATTACAGCTTGGCTTGAAAATAGTATCCTATTTTCAAGCCAAGCTGTTATATGCGACATAGCTGATGCGTAAATGTTGAGAAAACAAAATGTATGTGCTTCAGTAAAACCATGGCGTGTTATCCTATGGCTTCGTATACATTGTCTTACTTGCACCCGTTCAACTACCAACCTGTCTGCACGTTGTAATTGTTCCGAGCTATCGAGAAAAACCGAAATCAAATATTCAGGAGTGACTGTTGACGACAAGTTAAATTGGAAAAAACACATAAATACAATCAGTGGTCGACTTAGGAAGCTTATTTATATTTTGTAAGGATTTACGAATAATAACCTGATACTACACTTGTAATACAAACCTACAAAGCTTTGGCTGAATGCTTAATCACCTTACTGTATTTGTTCATGGGGCTCAGCAGCAAAAACATATTTGATTGAGGTTAAAAGAGCTCAACGGGCTGTACTTAAAGTACTCCTTTATTTACCATTCCACCATCCGACTCATCAAGTGCATGAAAAAATGGAAGTTTTAAGCGTGCGAAAGATGTTTGTCTATCAATATATTCGTAAATATCACAAGCTTACTGTACCCATTCTGCAATTTTCGAGTAAAAGAAAAGACAAATGTCCGATCACAAGAATAAAACACACACACACACACACACACACACACACACGCGCGCGCGTGCGCGCGCGCACATACACACACTCAGATGCACACGCACACGCACACGCAGACGCACATACACACACGCACACGCACACGCACACGCATACACATAATTAGCAAAATATATTATGTAAGTATGTTTTAACACTTCTATGTATGATCCATCCATGTCATAAGGAACTTCGCTAAACCAGAAAGAAATCCACTGGAATAGCAAACGGTAAAATTTATCCTAAAAATAATTACAAAAATATGCAATATTATTTAATTTTTGCAAATAATTGTACCTATTTGAATTTAAAACACTTTAGAGCAATCAGCTACAACGTCTTCGATCATGGGTTTGATTACCGCTACAGAAGTTACTTAAAAATATTCTTATGTACGAATAATCTCAAATTATATAATCCGTTCCAATTGTATTCAATTCGCAAATGACAGCGAAATATAAAAAATACAAAATAACTCTTCGCTTTATTGAAATAGGTAAAAAAAGCATCTTTAATCAAAACACAATATTATAAATACAAGTAGTCAGATTATATTTCAAAGTGCACTAAAATACGATTTCATTTAGATTATGTAAATTTAGAACTAACTATAAATCACGCTATCCACACCAAAATATTAAATTACAATATTGCATAGATACATCTTTATGCCCTAAAAACAACGTGTAGTGAAAGTAGTCAATTACTAGTGTATGTCTAAACCAAAATCGAATTTCATTCATTCATAAAAGCACTGAACAGGTGGCACGGCATCAAAATCTGATCAAGCCACGGAATATTGTTACTTCATCACATACAATTAAGGTTATATTTGCTTGTCTGATTTTGGCGGCAATTTATAATTGATTCAGCTCTCGTATTCAATAGATAGATTCAAAATTTAGCATAATTACATTTGATATAAAGTCAAGACCTCAATTACTATCGACCTCGCTATTGTCAGCTCACCAACGAGATCAATTAACTCCTAAGATACCATAACGGTACATAGTTATACTTTATAATACAAATTCTAATAAGTCAGCAAAAGTATATCCATTTTTATGCCAAGTCAACAAACTTAAATCCATCGTACGCCGGCAATAGTTCACAAATTCCTACCATTTAACAATGCTATACCTATAATTATATTACTAATAGAATATATTAAGCATAACTTATAGTACTTACATTACAAAATCCTTTATTTACCAATGACAACAACAACACGAGTACGCCAAACAATTTCGTTCACACTATGGTACCGACGCGGCACAGAGCGCACGTACTCTCACATTGACACACAAACCGCGACTGGCCACTTCGCCGCTCCACATAGACAACTCCAACCTCGTTAAAGTGCCGGAATAAAAAGCTAACTTTCTAAATTCGAATTTGCAAATCTATCGCGGGAATAGGTAAGGTCTATGTTTGAAACTATGATAGTAATAATTCTACGTAAGAGTATCGCGTGTTGTTAAATTGCTTTCTAGAAACGAGGCTTTATTGAATTACCAAGTTATAACCCACGATGCATTATGACTCTTAAGTTCTAAACTCAATGTAAGCAGCATTCAAATCAAACCCGTCATGATTTATAGGCTGTAAGCACATGATAGCACTTTTCAAAAACTCCTTAGCATAATTTAATGAATAACAATAGGTCTTTTTCGAAACCAAGACGGAAAGATACAACAATTTTCTTGAGGAAAGTTCAGTATCGGTGACACACAGTGCCCCTTTCATTTAAAAAACTTGCAGATACTGAAAAGTTACCAATGCTACTAAGATAATTGTAAGGCAAATTAAAAACTTCTGTGGTTTGCATATAATCTTTTTTTAAGTAAAACAGTATGTTTTTAAATGTGTAGGAATACCTATGATATTTATAAATATTGACTGAAAAGGGTGAACTTATTTTCCTTATATCGATTAAATGGTAATCATTCATCTCATCTACAGGTCATAATAGTCCACAGCTTTATTTATTTATTTAATAGACATAGACTTCTTCTTAGAAGAGGTTCTGGGTAGAAGGAGTAGAAATGAGGTACAGGTTGCAGTGACGTAGTGCTGTGTAATCTACTCCCTTAGTTCTTGTGACACTTACGGTGTGAATGATGGTGGCATTCCGTATTCTTAATCCGTCATCACATGGATATAACTTTTATTAATTTACAGTATTTCAAATAAAAAAAGAGAGAGGCAATCTCCCGTTGCCTTCACCTAGATTGTGCCAACAGTTACAGTAATTATTATTTTATCTGTGCTCTAGTAGTAAGTCATATTTTTGTATAAATAGATAATTAACATATGTGCAGTAAATAGTAGACAGCCAAAAAGTTTCAGCAGTTTCATCTGGGTTTTTAGTTATAGTTCTGTTTTACGTCCGCGTTAGATTCCATGTACATCGTATGACAAAATACACTTTATTTTTCGAAAATATAGTTTCATAGTGTAGTTACATAATAGAGATCGAAAACGAATAAACAAAATAATTCAAAGGGTAAAAAAATTAAAATGCAAGTTATGTAACAATATTAACTCTAACCAAGAAGCATATAATTAATATAAAATAATAAATATACTAAAATTCCTTTCATCATCATTATCATCATCATCGTCATCATCTCAGCCAAAAGATATCAACTGTTGGACATAGGCCTCCCCCAAGGTTCTCCACAACAGCCGGTCCCATACTGCCCGCATTAATCGGCTTCCCGCAACTTGCACCAGATCGTGGGCAGAACATTAGCTGCCACTGCCACTTAAGTTTAAAAATTTTATGTGCAATATCATATTACAATAATACAAGTAGAACAATACAATTCCTTTATGAAAATAAATAATTATTATTATAAATTAGGAGGTCAGCAGGCGAAACACCAATTGTAAAGTGGAAACTGCTGCATCCAGACAGCTGCAGCTCTGGAGTTACAAGGTTTTTGTGGAGTTATTAGCTCTAGTGCTTATATATTCACTAACTTTCCCATTGATTTCGCTCACTTAAAAAATGTACCATATATCTGTTTCAATGTAAATCGATAGATGTACTCCGTTATAGTGAACTTAAACTGAACTTTGATATATTTGACACAATCAACAAGCCAAAAAATTTTCGTGTGTTGACAGATTGAAAATATGGAGGGTCACAAACACACGGTGTTGTCAGAGATGACTAAGGGAGAAAAATACACAGGCCAACGTCACTGCAAAGAGAAGGCAAACTTGAATTAAATTCAAAACAAATTCATCTGACTAGCGTGGTATAGTAGGTCAAAACCTCCTTTCTAAGGAGAAGCCTCTATCTAGCAGTGGACTGTTAAAGGCTGTTGATTTGATGTGATGTTGATATGGTGAGACCAAAGAGGAGATTTATCATCTGATGAGGTACCACATTCTTTAACAACTCAAGAGTGACAAGTGCTGCCAAGTATGTTGAGTGCCTCTTACTTTTCCTGGAATGAATAGAGATCTTCTGGAATGGGAGGTTGTTAGTACCACCGGGCGAGTTCGAAGTCATACAATGAGTCGTTGACAGACTTCTAGGGTACCGCATATAAATACAATAAACAAATTGAACCGAATTGAGAATTGTTGTTGGAGTTATTTAAGTATACGTATAGTAATATACATGTGTAATAAAAGTAACTAAAAGTTACAAAACAAATCACATATATAAATCCCATAAGACATTAGTTTTTTTTCAATTTTCTTATCAACTTTATTGTTAGAAATAAAACACGTAAAATATTGTTCAATCGTAATAACTATTTTAGAACACAATATGTTGGCGTTGTTAAAGTTATACATTTTAATTAATTTACATTATAAATTAATTGAAGGAGTAATTCCTGGTATCAAAAGCGAATTATCCGTTAGTACACGTAAGTAATTATATTTTTTTAGGAGTAAATAAGTAAGTAATCCGTCCTATCAGTAAATATGGAGTGTCACTACCAATATCTATCCCGTAAATGTCGTAAGGCATACGATGATTAAAGAAGCTAATGAAACGAAAGAAAAAAATCTTGAAACAAACCCTACACCATCCATTTGGCCAGCATGGCATAGTAGACGTAGAAGGAAAGACAATGTAGTAGGCTATTAAAGCATCAACAGAATAAATGTTAATAATGACAAATCCCAATGAATTTATCGAACATTATATATTCTTCACTCCTTAATTTTCTACTCGAAAAAGTGGTATTTTATCCTCAAGTTTAAATAGAACAAATGGAAGTATTCAAATCTAAGTTAGAAAAAAAAAATTCTAAATCGATTCATAAATTATAGAGTTCTGGTATAACAAACAGAAAAAATACTAGCGAAGTGTGAGCCTCCTCGTTTTTTAGAAGTTGTTTAATTGATAATATAAAACAGATTCCAAATTCTCCAGAAATATGTCATCATCATCATCATCATCAACAGCCTTTAACCGTCCACTGCTGAAGTAGGCCTCTCCTTAGCAAGGATGTTTTAATTTTTTTTCATTCAACGCTCCGTTATTCAAATTCTTGTCAATGAACATAATACTATAGAAATATGAAAGAGTATTAACTGTTTAAACATATTTATTTTCAAACCCTTAATTGAGTTTGGATAAAAAAAAAACATTAAAATTTAAAAAAAAATTGAAATTCTTGAACGACATTTTTTACTTTTTTTTAGTTTAAGAGCCTGCCAAAGTGACTTTACTGTCTGACGGAAAGCATAAATATGAATTCAACATCGATAGCAACAACAGCATATTCATTTTAAACGTGTGATATCTATGTTTGGACACACACATCTGACAATACCGGTGTTAAGCAATTTTTCATTGCTTTTACCAAGTGAGTGAGGTTCCTAGCCAGAGATCAATCACTCCTCCCTCTCCCTGAAAACGTGAACGCACTTATGAGTCTCCTCTTTGAAGTGATCCTGCACGACTGTAGTCACCCATTTCCTAGTTTGTCTCTTATATCATAAAAACAATCATATTGCCTGGCTACCGGATCGCCTTGCGCGCAAAACGTTCAAGCGTAAATATCGAGTTGACTACTCCGTAACAACTCGCTGCTTGACTAGTGTTGGTTGTGCATTGCAAACGCGCACGGTTAAAAACACTGGGCTTTTATGTTATATGTTATATACACTGACGACTAATCCTCATGAATTTATCAACATGCGTTTAGAGGACCTTACCCTCCATCCTTCCACTAAGAAAGCAATTAAAACAATTTTACCAAATAATTTAAACATTGTGGATACCTGTTATTAAGATTGTTGGATCAAGTCTGATGTTAGGAATTTAAATACATATATAATCTACGCGAGAACTTTCATAGCGCCATGTAGAATTAGTAGTTACTCGGTAGTTCAATGCGTCTTCGTTAGATGGAAATCAAGTATATTTTTTCTCCTATGTAAAAATGAATGTTGTGTCGATCAGATCTTTAATTATCTTTTAATTGTCAATTTTATGAGCTAAAGATATGGAAATTTAGCAATATCAGCTCAGCTGAAAGACATCCATTGGTCGACATAGATATATCAAAATTCACTGTATTGATATTACCTTCTCCAAAAATTTTAACTTTTATTGCGTATTGCAGTGGATGAAAAACTCATTGAAAGAAAACGTCAAGATACGATGGACATGTGCCGTATATTTACGGAAGAAACCAAAAAATTGGAGAAAATTAGTGAAATGAAGAAAAGTCATCGTTCGAAGAAGAAAAGCATGCTTAAAAATCGAAGACCTAAAAGACAAGCAGAATACAACGCCTTGAACCCTACTATGTACGTAGATGATGCGAAAAGAGTAGAGACAATAGTGGATAAAGTATATGACGACCTTATGGAGAAAGGAGAAAAGATTAATTACAGACGTATGAACGTACAAGAACTGGGAACAAATAACACTGTGAGTTTCGGAAACTAACTAAAACTAACTTAAAATTATGAATTATTTGGATTTGTATAGACTTTTGTACTACGACAGGTCATAATATATACTAGACACCTACACTTTTATATAGCTAAAGTTTTAGTACCAACAACAACGATAAACAGTCACCTTTTTTTTCCTGTGTGTAAATCAGATGGGGCAGAAAAGAGATCATCTGCAAGCCGTGCGTAGGTGGCCCGAGGTATGTCGGGGTTCCAGGGATTGCCTTACTAGGGTGTACCTGGTCACCTGGCTAGTAGTACCTGAGATGGTGTGCGGTTTTTGGTCGGTTCGAGTCCGACATAACCACCCTTCGATGGTATCCGTAAGGATTTCCACACAGTACAAAAAAAAGGGTTCAACAAAAGTCTTTAAGGTAGCTATTATCCAAAAAAAACTGTTTGAAAGCGTCAGCTACCAATTTTACAAATATAAATGCAAAAACACAAATAATCACACTTCATTTTCTTTTGTGGCAGACAGAAACTATAGAACACCATTTGCCCCGATCCAAACACGTTAATCACGTGCACATGGCGGCTGCATTACTGCTATCAGTAATGATAGACTTGACAAAGATGTTTATTGTTATATCCCCCACCTGTCAAACTGTAGATTTTTAATTTAGTGCTACGTGTTTGTAGCTAATAGAGCTTCTCAGCTTAATTACTTGCCAAAGTAGGGCTCTTTGTAGTATGGGGGCTAACAAACGTCACCGTTTAGTTAATGGCTGGAGCCTGTATGCCGGCTGTACGGACAGATTGACTAAAATTGTGGTCTTTTCTTCAAAATGCCATTCCTGAATTTACTTAGTGAAGTTCACAGACTTAAAAAATCACAAGTGCGTCACTTCTTCTTAGAATCCTTCTTCTAGAGCTAGCGGGAAGTATTGTGATTAGGGTTCTGATAAACAAACTTTTTCGGTGAAAAGCAACAGAGAGACCGCAGTATCCCTCCTGTCTGCCAGTTCACTTTTGCCAAAACATGACTCTCCCACTACAATTATAATGAATTATAATGTAATCACGTCACATCACATCAACAGACTTTAATAGTCTACTGCTGGACACAGGCCTCTCCTAAGTAAGGAAGCTTATTAGTTATTTATTTGTACTTCCTGCAAATAGTTTACATTGCATAAAGTGGACTTAATGCTGCAGGCATTTTTTTCCAATCTACCTTTGGATGACGCAGAGATGTGTGTAGCAGGTGTAACATCAGAGCCAGTGAGGACTGTTTAATTTATTTGTAAATAGTTTTATGTACTCGCTCTACATAATTATATATATATATATATATGTGGTTGAATGAATCGTTAATGAAAAATTGAAAATTAAAACAGTTTATAAAGAAAGAATCGATCTTTACAATCTGTTTTACAAACAGGTGACCACCTGTTTGTGAAAAGATTTAGGTATTAAATAATTGAAGACAGTGGACTCCATCTTGTTATAATGTAATCTAAATTTAAAACACTAAATAGATACACATTTAACAGATCAACCCACCACTAATATCCGGAAGAAGATTCCCGTTTGCTCCGATGAACTTAACAAGAGGCGACCCTACGAAAGTGGAGCTTAAAGTCAACGACATTCCACCTTCTGCAAAAACACCTCGATTTCCGCTGAGCATCGTGCCTTACTTCATAGACCGAAGAACTTATGGTATTAAAAACCATCACTCAAACTTATTTACTAATATGTAGTTTTGTTATTTTCTAGTTGATCTGACACATGTAAATATAATAATTCAAATATTGCCGATATTTATAAATCGCTTTACGAATAAATCCGAATAATTTCGATATAAACACTACTGCATCAGAAACAGAAAGAGCTAACGAAAAAGTAAACATTGTAGAAAAATGGCTTGGTGGATTAATCTCTTAATGGATACGAATGCGTGTGTCACAAACTTCTTTACATAAGGCTCAAGGTGGGTCTTACAATGCTATTTGTCGTTGGAATGTATGCTCCAGACACATCAAAACCAGTCGATGAATGGGAAAAATTTGAAAAGAGTACAATGAGTTGCTCTCAAAAAGAGAAAAGAATGAAAGAGTCATTTCACTCGTACATGGTGATTTTAATGCATAGGTTGGTGTCAAGCGTGATGAATATGAATTTTATTTAGTTATATTTCGAGGTAATAGAGTGAATAGTAATGGTAAAAGATTATTAGGTGTGTGGATGTGTGGAGTATAATCTTTTTGTAAGTGTTACAGTATTTGCTCACAACGAAATTCACAAATTTACATCACACGTGCCAGGATGAACATTGACAGAATATTGACAGATTTGATTCGTGACGTCAATATCGGGACCGATAATTTCCTCCTCATTTGCAAAATATAGGATCTGTTCAAGCGCTAGCGACATCGGTCTGCATCTGTAAACTCCAAAGGATAAAAATGGAACTGTTGTATGAAGAAAGTAAGAGAGAAAATTTGAGAATGAGATTCTTAAAGAGAAATTTCATAGCAATTCTAAATTAGTTTTTTTCATTTAGTACACTAAAGATGCTAGAATATAAGGATGATATTGAAAATTTAGGGGGAATCTTAAGAGTTTACTGGTGGAGTCAATCATCGAAGTCTGTAGGGTTATATATATATATATAAAGTTTAAACTGGAATGGTAGGATAAAGATGTCAGTAGAGGAGTGCATGAGAAAAAAATAACGTGGTTGGAAGTGCTGGCCAGTAAAACCAAGCGAAGAACGAACCAGTTGGGTACGGATGATGACGTACAAAAAAAAAATACTTGTATAAGGTAAAAAAGAGTAATCTAAGAAGATTAATTACAAGGAAAAGAGAGGAATATAAGAATAGGTACGAAAAGTAACTCTCCGATAATTGCCGAACCCATGTGAAGTTATTTTAGAAGCTTGCTAGCAGAAATAATGCAGTTTGTTATTTTAAGTTCCACCTTTACAAAGAATGAAGTGCATGAAGATGATATAGAGAGTAAAAGTGAAAAATAAGATGAATGGTGCTCTGTATTCATTTGTTACCAACAAAAACGTGGCGTATTTTCCTGTGCACAATAGTTAACTGGTATGGTATGGTAGCGAATCTTGAGTATGACAGAAGAGGAACGGAAGTAGAATTAATGCTGCAGAGATGCGTTTCCTAAGAAGAATGTATGGTGTGAATTTTAGTGACAGAGTCAGGAATATAGTGATAAGAGAAAGTTACAGACTAAAGGAAGATGTAGTGATAAAAATTGAAAAAAGCATGCTTCGATGCTTAGGCTACATAGAAAGGATGGATGATAAAAGACTCATGAAACAAATTTATAGAGCGAACGTGTCTGGAAGTATCGGAAGAGGTTGGTAAACATCTACTGACTAAATTGGTAATGTTTTAAAGAAGGGACATTTAAAAAATACGAGAAACCGCCAAGCATGTATGCAGCGATCTATGAATGGCGACGAAGGAAAAAACTGTCTCAGGACCGTAGTAAGTGGAGATTAATCATCTCTGCCTTACCCCTATAGGAAATAGGCGTGACTTTACGTATATTTATGCACTAAACACATTGTTTTTGGCACAAAATTAATTTAAACAACCATTCACAATGTTAATTGCAAAGGTTAATGTAATTCAATATTGATTGTATGCCTGATTCGTCATTGTCTAGCTCAGATTATAACAAAATAAATAGTACTTACATTACACTAGGAGCATAAATAGACGATTTCTTTTTCAATATTGTAGGTAATATTCGGTAATAGAAGTTAACTTTGTTATGAAATTTTCAGATTTTAATTTTCTTCGGGATTTTTCCGACAGTTATTTTTGTTAATACATAAAGTGTAATAACTACTACAATTATAATAGATTGTTAAATTTATTATTGTAATGTTTCATATTCATAAACTTAGATTCTTATATATTAATGAAAAGAAGCATCACAAATTGTATTGGCAGCAAATAGCCACTTCTTTAAATACGATGCGATTTTAGTTGCCTGAGAGTTTTAATTTTAAAATTATAGTTTTACAATAAAATTAGTAACTTTCCACATTATTCGTATTAGATAATTCCATCCTGTCGAAATAATTTGGGTATCCATATCATGATATAGCCATGACATTATTAAAATTTTAATGAATTGTTTGATTCTGTGGAGAGAACGACTATCATGTCCCTCCGACACAAAGGCAGGATCCTCCGACCAGGCGAGGTGATCATGCCTGGCGAGCCACAGCCTAACGGTTGATGTTGGGATGTTGTATACAATGCTAATTGCCACACGACTCTTTATTTCGCGACACAGGATTAGTAGTTGCTTCGTAGTTCATTATATTCATACGTTTCGTTCATACTTCGTGGTTAGATGTACCTTCGCTAGATGGCGCTGTTGTATATTTTTGTTTATACTATAATCTGGAAGTCGCCACATAACTCCCCTCCAAGACCGGAGGTCGATATACTCATGAGTCAGTGGTTTATGCTCTGTTGTGGAGAGTGCCAGTGCCAGGAGTGAGCAGTTCCAGTGAGTCGTAACTGAATAGCACTAGTCCCAGTGAGTCGGGGCTGAAGACCGCAGATCCCAGTGAGTCGGGATTGTATGCGCTGCGCGGTGCTGCGATGAAGTCCCCAGTGAGTCGGGGCTGCTGCGTAAACGGGAAAGAGATGCTCTGCTTACGTGGACCGTAGGTGCAGTGTGCCTAAGCGCTAATGAGGCCGTTGGGTAACCAGGCTGGAGCGGTGTTTCCTGTGTGTGGTATCCCTGTTGAGGTCGACGTTGCTGGCTGGTTGAGACTTGATTACCGCTCATCGCTGTGCTAGTGACGCTGCTGATCTGCTTAATTGAAGGCTGCTTCCAATCACCTCGGGGTCACCACTGTGAAGGGAACGAGTGTCATGTCCCTTCGACACAAAGGGAGGATCCTCCATCCAGGCGAGGTGATCATGCCTGGCGGGCCACGGCCCAACGTTTGATGTTGGAATGTTGTATTTATGCTAATTTGCCACGCGAATCTCTATTTTGCGATACAGGATTAATATTTGCTTCGTAGTTCATTACATTCATACGTTTCGTTCATACTTCGTAGTTCGATGCATCTTTGCTAGATGGCGTTGTTGTATATTTTTGTTTCTGCTATAATGTGGAAGTCGCCACAGATCCTATTAAAAACAATCGTCTTTAATTTTCAATTTTGTGCCAACAACGATCTATGGTGTAATGAAGTTGAATCTCACCTAATTGCTACAAATTTCTATGAATTATTGTAAAGCTAAAAACATATAGTTGACGCGACGTGTGTAGCCGATAGTGTCTATATTGTATTCCAGTAATATTATACAATTCCAGACGGAGATCTAGCTGATATGATAGCAAAAGCTTTTGATTACGTCGAAAAAGCAACATGCGTCCGTTTGCAACGACTGCGTGAAAGACCTACGGACAAAGATTCACTTCAGAATGTCGAATGGTTGTACATTACAAATCCAACTGGAATCAGACAGTGTGTCCACAGCAACGAACGCGCTTTGATCAAAGGTGTTCAGGTCAGATTTGGCATTAAAAGTTTTATCATATCCACAGCCTTTAATAGTTCAATGTTGGACATAGGTCTCTACTGAATAAAAAAGCTTTGAACTTCTTTACCACCCTAGCCAGTTGGGTTGGTGTAGAGTTTGTTTCTAGTTTTCCTTGTCTTTGCTCTGCTTTTTTCCTGTGTCCTTTGCTCCCTTACTCGCCTCTTGAGATACCCATGGGATGAATACGGGTAGTGAAATTCAGCATTTCTAATCTGTCATCAAATGAAGTTTTATTAGTACGTGATATGGTCCTTTACAAAGTGGCCTTTCGCGTAGTGGTACAAAAATATATTCCACCGACTACCACTTGCAATTAATTAATTAATTCTTCGTTCTTGAGATTTTGTGACGTACGCCACTCTAAACTATAATCTTTCATTTTTGACACCACTCAAGGAGAACACACACACAAGGAGAAAATAGTCACCTGAAAGTAAATGACTACCGCAGTCCAAGGATACCTACAATTTGAGAGTTACAAGTGTGTTACCGACCTAGGAGTCCCTCTCCCTAGTGTCATGGGAAAAAGGGTTTTGGCTGCGGTAACTTCACTCACTCGGTAAAAAGCAACGTAAGAGTTGCTTAACGCCACATTAGATTCGTCATGACGCAACAAGAATAACATAGCCTATATAAAATGTTGTGGAAAGTTTTCACGTAGTTAGGTTATAGTTTTTGAAACTTCTTCTTGTTAAAACTTCAAAATGGACCGGGTTCAAAAATTCTTTAGTGTGCATCGATTGAAAATTGTGCATATCCTTATGTCAACATGGATAGATTAGGCACTTCTACTGGAACTCAGCAGTTTCGCCATTAAAAAATTGCAGACGGCAGACGGTGGCCATCATTAACACAAGTACTAGATAGTAAGTTGTAAATTTTTCAATAACTGTTTCGTTATCAGATGATCGTCCTGGGCTATGATTGCATGTCTGTAGGTGAAATTTTACACGAGACAATGCATGTGCTAGGGTTCTCTCATGAGCACAACAGACCTGACAGGGACCGGTTCGTCTCTATATTGTGGGACAACATCAAACCAGGTAATTATCAATAATCCATCATTATAATAATATATACACATGTCTATGTATGAACATGTCACACAAGGTCGTCTAAGCCTGAACCTAGACGAAACCTGTACTGTGGTAGCCAGACTGCTGACAACCATACTTATATTTGTATTTCTAAATACATGCATACTACTACTATAGATAAATTACAACCTTTCTTTTTTTTTTTTGTTGTGCGGGTGGAAAATCCCTTCGGATCACCAACTCCTCGGGGACGCAGGAGCCAGGAGTATGTGGTGTTTCCCCTAAAAACCACCCCGGCGGCCGGTCTCAGGCGTCCTTCTCTGAAGGGGACCCGGACCGTGTTATTTCAGGTCCCCTCCAGAATCAACGCCGCGCCTAGTCAGACCCTATCCTAGGGACGCCACAAAGGCAACGCCACCTATCAGTCCGGTTGTTATAATTTGTAGAGACCCGATCGCATAGGCACAGAACGAATTATCGTGTTATTTACACAATATTCGCCCTGTGTGGGAATCGAACCCACGACTTCTGACTTAGTAGTCAATGTCGCTAACCAATAGACTAACAGACCAGTCATGATTATTGATTTTAATATAAAATGTGTTAATTCTATCCCTTATCATGTGTGCCTTGAGTAATCACAATTTAGTATAAGCCATTTAGTAAGGGTATACTAGACAGGAGCGGCGATACCCAACTTTTGCCGACATTAAATAAATAAAATAAATAAATAAACATTTCGGACATTTGACACACACAAAGTCATCTAGTTTCAAACTAAGCAGAACTTGTGCTATGATAGCTAGACTGACTGATAGAATACTTATATACTTTTTTTTTGTACATACATATATATATAATACATAGAAAACACCCAAACCTCGAAACAAATATTCGCAGGTCATACAAATGGTTTAGATTCACAAATCAACCAGGCGGAAAAGTTAAAAAAAAGAAAGAAATAGTCTTGCGATACGAAGTTCACCGGGTCAGCTAGTAAATATTATAAATAAAAACCATCCAAACTTGCAGATCATACAAACATTTGGTCGGGAATCGAACCCGAGACCTCAAACACAGCAGTTGTATTAACTACCGCTACGCCGCCGCGCCGAGGCAATTAAGCAGTTTTGTTTCTTTGAGAAAGTGCCGCTGACCCTTGCGCTCCCATTATATTCAGTGTTACATAATTGTTAGCAACAGATCCTATTACATATTTCTATATTATTTTTCTTAAAATTATTATGGTGAGGCTGCCACTAAACAAATACTGGTATTTATTTTTTATAACTTGTCAAGGTTACAAAAAATTCTTTGAGCGCGTTGAAGGATCTAATATTGAGGATTTACCGTATGACTATGCCAGTATAATGCACTACCCTTCACGTGCCTTCTCTAAAAACGGTCAGGTTACAATTGTGGCCCAGGTGAGTCTTCATAACATTTATTTTTAATTTAGATCGTCAAACAAAAGAAAAATAGAAAAATACATGTTTAAATAAAAAAAAAATATAAGCAAGTTGATAAATTGAGGATAGTATTAGATACAGTTAAATTAAAATACATCATCACACATAGATATAAACAAGCATGAATCTATTTTTCCGTCTGTCTGATACAGTCAATCAATCTGTACAGATTTTCACACACTCTTTACCAAAAGGCGGCAACATTTGTGCAAAACTATGTATGTGGGACTGACATAACCACCCTTCGGTGGTATCCGTGGCGATTTCCGCACAGTACAAAGAAAAAAACCGTGAAAAGAAAACAAATGGAGACTACATACGCTGTGCTACCGGTATTGTACCGGAGTAGTTTACTGAATATAGTGTATTGTGTTAGTGGGTTCGTGCAATAGGTAATTCTTCTCTTTCTACGTAACGTTAAAAAGATCACTTAGTTGAATAATTGTTTTATATTTTTTAACTAATATCTCTCACGTATTTACTTAAATTCCATGCTGTTCAATAGGAATAGTTTTACAACGTATGGGTCTACTATGGTTATAGAAACCCAATTTCATTGCTAATGTCGATTTTCGTTTTATAATCAGGAGGGCAATAAAATTGGCCAACGTGATGGCCTAAGCGAAATTGACGTTGAAAAAATCAACACCCTATATTCTGCTGAATGTGTCAAACGAAACAGGCAGTATCTCCTGAAAACCTGTCCGAGTGTTGTCAGAGCTGAACCCACACCCCAGAAGGCTTCTAAAGAAGAAATTGAAGAGTATTTTGAAAAGAGAATTTGGCCATACGGAATTGTTAACTACCGAATTAATGATAGCTTGGAGTTCAGTAAGTAAAGACTCTTAATTCTGTTCAACGCGTTACAAGAGGGTACTTAGGGGTTATCGTTTAACACGCTTGTGGTGGAGTGCGGCAAGACACACCGTGAGGCAACCCTGAGGGCCACGGCCGGTGTTGCTTAAGTCGTGCAGCGAATCTGGCGGCTGGGTCTCGAGGTGGCTTTGCACAAATCCGAGGCCTTGTTCTGTCATGAACCGCGGAGGAAACAACCTGATAGGCTCAACCTCATAGAAGGAGGCACTCGCATCGGTATCAAGCCCAAGTAAAGAAATCATGCCATTTCCACACAGGAGGGGGCCACCCATAGCCGTAGGACGCCCAAGGTATATCGGAGTTCCAGAAATTTCTTTACTGGGTGCACCTGGTCCCCTGGCTAGTAGTACCTGAAACGGCGTGCGGTTTTTGGTCGGTTCGAGTCCGACATAACCACCCTTCGTTCGTATCCGTGGGGATTACCGCACAGTACACAAAAAAAGGGGGGTCATCGTTTAAGTCCACTACTACGGTTAAATGCACAAAACCAATTTATAAATTATTGTTGTCAACTAACATCATACATATTTATTTAGCTATATATCTATATAGATTTTAGTGTATGAAAGATTTGTACATTGGTGCTAATTCTATTGTGCGAAACCCTCTAAATTAATCTAAAATCATCAAAAAATAAGTATGAATTTCGTCCTGCCAAGCGAAGTTATAAACTTTAGATTTTCTAAAACTAGATATATCATACTCATTTTTTTTTAATTTTAGTTTGGTGACGCCATAACAAAATTGACGCTATTGTGTTTATTCAGTTTGTTCATATTGAAACACTTTTCAACCAAAATGCATCAATTTCTGCTTTTCTCTACTTTAACCAATGGTTGACTAGTAAAGAATACCGTAGGTCTACCAATATCCCAAATGTCTACGATATATAAAATAAATAAATAAATGGCTAACTAGAGAGAAGAGAACGACTCCATAGTTTCCTGGGCCCAGGTGTCACTTCAATTAAACTCGTTTAATTTATAATGAGAACCTCCATCTACGACGTACCAAAGATCTAATACGATTGGCCTACACAATTTACACTATTGCGCTGAAGGTGCGGACAGTCCTACCACGTTTTACACTTTATGATATGCTAGTTGATATAGATGCGAGAATGTATGAATACTGCAGATAGATATGTGAAGGAGCACACAATGCCAGTGTTGCTCATCGGACTTGAAAGCTCTCAATACAATTTTGACATTTTCAATATTTTCAATGTTATTAATTTAATATTACAGCGAGCGATGAAAAAGAAAATATACGTGCAGTAATACATCATATAGAAACTGAGACTTGCATAGATTTTAAAGACCTTACACCAGACTTTAAATCTAGCGCCGAGGTAGATAATAGTACCCCAGCAAATAATCAAACAGGCGAAACTAAAAACACCATCACTAAGGAACCAAAAGAAAATACTGATGTTGAATTGACCTCAGATGATGAAAACAATAATCCAACGAACAATGCAACTGCTTTGCAATCTGGTAATACTAATAATATCAAAATAACAATCAACCAACTTAGTAAAACTATCAAAAACGAATCAATTGAGGATAACGAAATTAAAAATGAAAAAGAAAGCTTAAGACACTTTAAAAGTTATACTAGAGAAAAGAAATCTCTTGATGCAACAGGTAAGACTATTAACACAATACAGTACAAAAATTCACTTAAGAAATATAGAGCCATGTACGTCATAAATACATATATGTCCCAAGACTTGTGGAACTGAAATCTGTAGTTATTTTACAAATACGTTGACATTAATCTATCAGGGACTTCCTTAGCAAGAGATGAAACTGGTCCTTAATCTTACCAAGCCTTTATTGTACCTTAGAAGGGTACTTAACAACGTAGAAAAGGATGCATGCATCTTTTTGGTTCTTTTATTCGGGTGAAAAAAGCGTTCTTTTGATTCTGATAACATCAGACTCAGATCTAAATTATATGAATTATAATAACTAACACTGTTTTTACGCTTTGGTGACTTCCATGTAGTAGGTAGTACTCTGGTAGTAATGTTGCTGAGACATTAATAAAGTCATCACATCACATCATATAGCTTGTAACAGTCCGATGTTGGATTCTTATATCCAGCATCCGTCTCTCCTTGAAAAGATAGTTTTGGTCAACTATATCACGCTAGCCAGATGGGTTGTTATGATTTTTGCTTCAAGGTTTCCTTCTCTATACAGTAATGTTGTCCTGTATAGTTCACTGCCGATTGATATAGTCATAACAAGTGAAATTGAAATCGTAAATATTTAGGCATTGTTACGTGGAAATGTGTGTGATGCAAGAACACGGTTACGTCTCCACACGCGATCAAACAAAAGAAAGTTACCTCATTACCCATTTCATTATTTTACGCTCCACTGTAGGCTATCAAACATGTTTTCCTCGGTAACGCAAAAATAAATTCATGTCAAGAGTAATGTATTTTTTTCTGTGTTACCGCTGGAAATAGGTTTGGTAAGTACTAAAGTGAATATGAAATTTACAAATGCTGGTAATAAATTTTAAGCAATCAAAGACAATGCACGGTTGATTTTTAATTTTTGTGTCACCAACTACCCAAATTCGTAAATGCTTGATATTTGTACAAAGGTTGTCTGTAAGAAATCATCATGAGCGATAAGACCGCCTGTTACGCTGACATAATGTGTAACACATTTTCTTTTGTTCCTACTGATATGTGACAATTGAGATAAAATAAATAAAAATAAATAAAACACATTCTTAATGTAAAACTACTGGTAGAGTGAAGAATGAAGTGATAAAAAGCGATGTGAATAACCAGAAAGACATCTTTCTGATACAAAGTGACAACTGTATTAGTAATCTTAATTAATTTAATTTTAAGCAAATCATCATCGTCATTATCAGTATTGCATTTCACTGCTGGACATAGGACTCTTTCATTGCACGCCGCTCAGATCGATTTTGGCCTTCTCACATCCACCTGGCCTGTGGGTGTCCTACACTACGTTTACCGAGACATAGTCTCCACTCCAGAATCCTTGTACCCCAACGATTTTTAATTCTGCGGCTTAAATTAGTAAATTCAGTAAATATTTTTATCAAATAAATATTTTGAAAGATGTGATGGCACTCTGTCTCTAACCTCTACATATCATACCTCTCTGTATCTAGCACTGTCTGCTCACACTGGAATTAAATTATTATTACTGTTTTCTTCTTGATTCAATTGAAAAAGACTTCTACATCTAATTAATCGAACTGCGCCTGACTGAATCGGTAACATATAAATCTAAAACTCTTTTGTTATGGTGATATTTTTAGGTAAGTTCATTTTAATTTTTCCCCTTAGCAGATTAACTGCTATAAATCACTTTTATGTTCAACAGGAGCAAAATCAAAACTGAAAAAAAGAACACCAGCTAAGTCCAGTATTCTGAAGACGAACGGATGGGCTCGTCCGTCACCTTTTCGTAGGCATGCCACTAAAATGCTGGTATTCACTCGCTCCTCAAAACCAGGGTGTACCTGTCCTGAAACTCCTGGCATGCCTACAGATCATGTAGTGAGTAGATAACATCTTGATATAGCTAGAATTATTATTAAAATGAAATATCAAAAAAGAATCGGACTGTCACAGGTTGATGTGCTCACGTAGAGATAAAATTCTTCAATTAAAATAATATAAAAACTGTAGCTAACTCTAGCTTCTAAAATATATTCTCGTGATACTCGTTAAGGTACTCGCAAATAGGCAAGTAGCGTATAGCTTACTTAACAGTTACACATATGTACTTATATACTTACCCTCGTAACATAATTCGTTTGTAGTTGCGAATGATGCCTTAGAGAATTTGATACTTTTTATTCGAAAATTCGAGGACTTCTAAAATTATATTTAAAATTAAATATAAATATGCATCTCGATTTTTAAAGAGCTGATTGAAAAAAGTCATTTCATTCCCTCCCCTCTTAGGAGTGAGGGCACTTTTTTCTCTGGTATCAAGGGGAGAGGGCACTTTTTTCTCTAATAATCTAAACTGGTGAAAATTAACGTAAGAACCGCTCAACAACAGTCCCCAGTGTGGCCGTGGTATTCCACCAGGAGAGCCCGACCAAAATGTGACGAAGTATGATACCTGAAACTAATCAAGTGGCATATCTCTTTCAGACGGTTAAGTATCAAAACTTCTACATATTTAATTTCTTAAAGTTATTTTTTTAAGTAAATTGTTTAAATTGCCTGCCGTCTGATGGCGACTTTATTAAAGTAAAACAAACGCTGCTTACTGGCGGTGGCTACATAGTTGCATACTAATGTTTGAAGAAATCGTTTTTCCCGTAGACAATTGAGATAAACGCCGATTGCTTCAATTCTGTCAACGTCCTGTTGCACCTGTTCGTCCACTTACTTGGATTGGACCACCAGCACAATAGCTACGATAGAGATTCATATCTTCACATAGTTTGGGACCAACTCACCGACGGTAAGGTCTAGTACTTAGTCACTTAGCTCGTTCAGATTTGTCGTTACCTCTGGATTTTATATTTTTTTCTAGTATACATATAAAATTATCGTCTGTGATTTATTCACGCTACAAGCTTAAAATTTTGGAAGCTGATATCTTCAATGGTGTAAGCACCCACCCCGTTGTAAGAAAAAGTGTTTGAAAATTTCACACCTAAATGGATAAAGTAAAGGTTAAATGGTTGCATGAAAGTTAATAATTTTCAAAGTTAGTAACTTAAATAGAAGTAGCCACACGTGTGAAGCCACGGCCAAATCTAGTCTTTACATCCATACATGTTAATAAAATTGGATTTTCTGTTTGTAATATTGAAATAACCACTTTTCTCTACATACATATGAATATATGTACATACGATACATACACCAAAATAACATTTTTTTACAATTTTTGTCTGTCTGTCTATCTGTCTGTTTGTCCCGGCTAATCTCTGGAACGGCTGAACCGATTTTGACGGGACTTTCACTAACAGATAGCTGATATTATAGGGAAAAACTTAGGCAACTTTTTTTTAGAATTTTGAAATTATAAAAAAACTTCATGCGGACGAAGTGCGGGTGCAGCTACTAAGAAATAGAAGTGTCACTGACTTAAATTCTTCATCATGCTGAATTGCAGTAAGCTACCTTGTTTATTGATGGCGTAATGGTTTAAGTAACCATCTAGCTGCTTCCTCCTACACTGAATATTATGGATCCGGTCTTCATATGGGCCAACATTTTTTAGGATCTATAATTTTTATTCTGAATGTGGGTATTCTTTGTTTCTTGTGTGCTTATAAATGCCCTTGCGACACAGGTATATTTAGAGTACGAGAGTAATCATTTGTAAAAAAATTAAGTCACCATTAAGGGTGTAAGTATTTTTTCAAATTTGAACGAGTCTAAATGGAAAGTACATATTACAAATGAAAAATAATTTGCCAAAGCGTTTTAAAAATACTCAGCTCTGAATTTCTCAAAAACAATACAACTTTGTTAAAATTGCATTTTGAAGGTTCAAATTGAATGGATTGAATGAAATTGGCAATCTTAATACCACCCATTACTGAAATTCCTCGCAAATAAAACAGTTATTGCTTACTAGTCTTCAGCTGACAATTTTCATTAATGATTCCAGATGTAAATAAAGAAATGAAACATAAGTTACCACCTGCAGCATCTGCAGGTTTCGCTTATGATTACCAGAGTGTAATGCATTACCCCTGGCTACAGATCAAAAACGGAAAAACTAATATCATGTATCCTATCTGGGTAATATTTTACAATATTTCTTGGTATATAATAGAATTACCGTATGGCTATCATCCAATACCTCCCTAAGGCAGTCTGACATATCTTTGAGGGCTCGAGCCAGCACTCGAGCTGGTATTCCGTCCAGTCCGGGAGCGGTGTTCTTGGAACATTTCCACAGAACAGACATACCTACCTCCGTGTCGTATCCCATATTCCACAGGAGTGGTCCAAGAACAGACCCCTGCGGAACACCGCACGACATCTTATAACAAACTCTATGCGAACACGTTTGACAAGCGAGATCCGAGTGGGGTGACCTCCGACGAATATTAGTCGAGTCGAATAAATTTAAGACAATATCATACAGAGGACTATTGCCCTATGAATATTAACCTTAATTTGTAAGAATAGTTTCATATACCTTGGTCCTCAAAAGAATTTGGATACCATTACATTTCAAGTACACGTTGATACTAAATATAGTAATATTTTTACAGAATGATGGTTGGGCTATGGGCAACTGGCAAGGCTTAAGCTCGGTTGACGTTCAAAAGCTAAATTTCCTGTATAAGAAACAATGTGATCTCAGGAGGAAAGAAGCCAGAGCGGCGGGCGTGGATCTACGAAGTCCACATTAATATTTGTAGTAAATACTGGGCAATGATAAAATTTCAGTCTTTCACTAATTATTATTATTATCTACAGTATTTAATAGTCCATTGTATGATATAACGCTCTTCATAAAAAGGAGAACCTTATATCCACCAATGGACCTGCTGGCCATAGGAGCTGCTATAGGGTTTATTTCACAAGTATTCCTTCTCCTTGAAGTGATGTTATTCTGCATAGCTTGCTCCCTTAGTCGTCTCCTACGAAACCTACGTTATTAAAATGGGATAGATGATAAACTTTTACTGTTAACCTAAAAAAAAAAGATCGATCTCAAAATAACTTGTGCTTTATAGTTAAAACTAAGAGCAATGCTCGTAACGCATTATTGGCAAATATGTTCTGAAATTATTATAATACCAATAAATACCTACACGTTTTGACAGAATAATACCGGTCTTTGACAGAGTAATATGAATATTTAAAGACGTCCATGTCTCGTTTAAAGTGTTTTTCAAAAATTGAGCTTAAAATCTTCAATTGAAGTTACAATATTATGACTCTATTCTTCAAGCGTCGCCAGTTATGCCTCGGCGCATACGGGCCGACATGACTGAACACAGAACGGTGTTGATAACTCTTTCGCTATTATTCAGATTAACGGAGGATCAGATTTCTCCCCTTTCCTCCTTTTATTTTCCGTCAGGTTGGCAACCCACTTAATAACAGGTTAACCGTCTGCTAGTTTCCGCCACTTCAGAGTAGCTTTAAATTGAAAACGTTAGCAGCTCTTTTTATGCTTCACACTTGAAAGGTTAATCGTTCTTCAGTCCTTGAATGATATCTGTGATAGTGTTCCCTGGTTACATTTAAGGTATACATTTTCATATTTATAATATGACTGCTATATGAATATACTATGTAAAAAATTAAAATATAGATGATACAAAATAAAATTACAAACATTCTTCAAAGTTACTTCATCTGTTTTGTAGCCATCTGACACAGACATCAATGTATAATTTAGGGACTATACTCATAGTATCTGAAACCCAGGGGTTTAATAGTGTTGTAATTTAGTCTTACAGGGCTGTAAGACTAAATTACAACACTGTGCATCATGTTTACTGTCTAAATCTTTGAATACGCCATACATTTGTAGACTGCCTACTAGTATTTAATCTTTTTGTTCGACTGCAAAAAAAGCGAAAATTTTAAATTCACTTGTTTTTAATTTTTTTCCTTAAAATTTAAATCCATAAATCGGTTTAAAAAAATTATCTCATAGGATACACTTACCATTTGGTCCTATTTTAAGAAGAAATTCAACCCCTAAGGGAAAAATGAAGGAAGAATACTGTTCCATAAGTAGTTCAATAAAGAGATAATTTTTTAACGTGAGAATAAGCTAAATTCAATAAACATTGACGCGTCTTCGTCAAACAATTCACTGGTAAGTAGTACATATAAGATGATTTTCATTTATTTTACTTTAACCAACGTTTTGTGGTTGTATGATTTGATCTAAAGATTTCTTTTATCGTCGAATTACTACCGATCATAAAACACCCAAGAGTTCATTTTTTGAATGGATTAATGTAAACAGTTGATTGATGAGACGTAACATGTTGGACTGCGGAAAAAAGGTTCGTGCAAAAAAAAGACTTTTATAAGTATACTATATTTTATCTATGGCAAATTTATGCTAACTACGCCAAAATATGAGTGACGATTTGAAAAAACTGTTGGATATACTCGTACTAGTTAAGGGATTATTTTAAATCACTTTAGAATATACATCAAACAATTTTTATTGTTATTTTTGTAATAATTATAATCTATGAAACACATGTCTATAGTTAATACATATGTTTTTTGTAACTATGCAAATAACTTGCTGAACTTTTCTTCTTGTTGATTTTGTTGATGGTAAGTTTTAATATATCTTTTAGTTCATTGTTTCCCTTGAAACCAGCTTTGTTTTTAAGTTTTTTTAAACCACCATTATTGTCTCTGTCAGATCCGATTAAAGCTTCTAAATCGTTTTTACCAGTTCCGGCTAAAACTTCTTTTCTGTCTTTATCAGTTCCGGTTAAGGCTTTTATTCTGTCTTTATTAATTCCAGTTAAAGTTTCTCTTCTGTCCTTTTCAGTTCCACTTAAAGCTTTTATATCATCTATACCAGTTCCGGTTAAAGGCTTAAGTCTGTCTTTATTAATTAATATTAAAGTTTCTCTTCTATCCTTATCAGTTCCGGATAAAGCTTCTATTCTGTCTTTATCAGTTTCGCTTAAAGCTTCTATTCTGTCTTTATCAGTGCCGCATAAAGATTCTGTTTTGTCTTTATCAGTTCCGCTTAAAGCTTCTATTCTGTCTTTATCAGTTCCGCATAAAGCTTCTGTTTTGTCTTTATCAGTTCCGCTTAAATTTTCTATTCTGTCTTTATCAGTTCCAGTTAAAGCTTCTATTCTGTCTTTATCGGTTCCGCTTAAAGCTTTTTTTTTATTTTCACTGCTTTCGATTAAATTGTTACATCTGTCGCTGTCACTTGAACCCCCGCTTTTGTCTTTATGGCTTCCGCTTGACTTGCCGGGTTTAGGGCTTTCGCTATCAGCGCCATTGTCATTTTCGCTACCACCTGAACATACTGCGGTATTGTCACCCTGTATGGAATTTATACAGGTTCCCAAGAGCTTGGAAACTTTACGCCTATTGCATTCGTGTCTGAATGCTAACCGAAGCTTCATTTTGTCCAAGACAGATAATTTGTCGGATGGCATAATCAATCCACCTGGCATCTGTAAGTAATGTAAAAAAATCTAAAGAAACCTCAAATAACGGTACCTGATACTCTCAACTTCATATTTCACAGCGCTTAATGTCTCCCAGAAAGGTAATACACGAAAGTACAATAACAAAATGCTTGCTGTCTTTAATGTGTTGAAGCACTTAAATCCAAACAATTGTGCATCTATCGCTGGTAGTGTTATTTATGCATAATACTAAGGACCGGTTTCAAAAGTTCTTGACAAAGTTTCAGATAGTTATCTGGTTATCTGCCCTTTAACACTATTTAACAGATAGAAGTTGCTGATAAATAATATATGCGTATATCTGACACACATGTCTTTATCCAAGTTTTGTAGAACCGAAATCTGTGGGAATTTTCATATTCAATGATTCTTATATTCAACGTATCTTCTCATTTTTGTACCACTTAGGGTTATATATCTTTTTGATATTAAAATGGAGTGGGTAGATAAAGTGAACTGAATTACAGTGTTAGCTTTACACAAAGCAAATATACTGCTAAACACATATAATAGCCTATTGTAATTGTAATCAGTATTGTCTCAAGAGCAATATGAGAAAACTATGCTTCGTCACGAATGTGCCGGGTCTACCAGAATGATACTGTGGCCTAAGAGAAAACAGGTGTTAAGACCATCTTCAGTTGCTTTTTACCAAGTAAGTGAGGTTGACGGAGCCCAAACCTCCCTTCCCTAATAACTTAAAGAGGGGAAATTTCCTAGTGGCTCTTGACTTGCAGGCGTCTACGGAGAGTGGTATTTACTTAACAGGTGAGCCGTCGTCTCCTTTGCCCTTTACACCGGGCCATCGGGCATCGGTCCGTCGATGGCAGGAACTTCGGTAGCGTAGTTATTCAACTTCTGATGAAATTTTGGATTTAAAACGCGAAGAGAAACACAAACAGAAAGTACTTATGGATTGATTATAAAACCAAACATCATAGTGCAAATAAAATAGGAGTAATTCTCCTTCTTAACATAAAAGTTAATTATAAAATCACTCTCTACTGTCACCGAACTCTACTGTCACTCGAACCGAATAAACAATTTCGTTTTATTTTGCTTTGAAACGTGACCTATGATGATCAGCCCAGAGCGGGATGAGGAGGAAACGAGAGCTTTTTTCCCTCGTCTCAAAATAGGCAGCTTACTATTTGTAAGGATAGAAAAACATACCTACCAAAGGAACAACAGTAGGAGCGCCATTAATGCTGTATGCTGAGGGGTGGAAGTGCATGATGCTCATCATGTCATACTCGCCCACTTCATGATATTTTTTCAACTTTTTAATTGCAAATAAATGACGGTACTCTAAAAAAACAAAACACTCCATTATAGAAAACAAGATTAAGAAGACAAAATAATGTTCTATTATACCATTTTAATCGCTGAATGCAGATCTCTACGGGCGTACAAGTTATTTTTTACTAGATGAGTAAGTACAGGAATCATTCATTGGTTAACTTAAAAAAATGACTTCAAATTACCTAAATTATGATAAATTGTATTGAGTATATTTTTCACGCTTTATTTATTTTAGAGATAAAATGTTATTTATGAATTGAACCACCACATAAATCAAACTACACAAAAAAAAAATCAGAAGCATTTCCTTATTGAAGACGCTTAAAAAATACATGAAAAAACATGTGAGGCCCTTGATTCTTTTTTTAACTTCTGAGTCATAGATGCCCATGCACCAGGGTAATCACTTCCATCAAGTGACCCATCTCGTCTGTCCTCATACCATAAAAATGCGTGTTGTGACGGACAAAAACATAGATTGTCACCACGTCTATTGAGCCTAAGAGTGTCGTAAGAGTCGATTAATGACGCAGGACAACTTGACTGCAAAGAGAAGGGAAACTAAAAACAAAGCCTATATCCACTTGTCTGGCCTGTTATAGTTAGCCTAAACCTAATTTCTACGTAGCGGCCTATGTCTAGCAGTAGACTGTAAAAGGCTGTTAAGGACTACAAAAAATACTTTTTTGCGAGCTTTGCTCTTCGTTAATACTTAATTAAAATGTTTTCACAGCATCTTGCGAAGTTTAATAACAGAAATTCGAAAAAATCTATATTATATTTATCAAAAAAAAACATGTTACCTGAAAATCATGTGTAAAGAACTCAATGTATAAAAAACCCTATTGTTTTTGCAATTTTATTGTAATTGAAATTCCAACTGTTCGCTACGGTATTTATACTGCGCCTCTCGTTAAAAACCCAATATTTTTTATATAGAGTTGTTTTTGGATTATATAGAGAAAACAATTTAGTGCATCACTATCCAATAACGTCATCAGCTAGAGCACCGGACTCTATATAATCCCCGTGCTTCACCCAGGTACAGAACCTAAGCGTTGTGAGTGTGCCCCTGTTTTTATAATGACTTCGATCGTGTAGTAACACAATATTTCAAGTAACTTCATTATAAAAACCTAGGATTATAATAATAGCAAAGTATTAATTCTCACTCGGTTGTATGTTCTCCCATAAAACTCTGATGTAGGAGTCCCGAAGAGGATGCGTCACTTCGTCCCCGAAGCCAAGTAAATGCATCAATGCGTGTATAATGTCTCGCGGTTGCATGCAATCGTAACCCAAGATTAACGTCTGAAAATATTACAATTTTAAACTGTGCGTAGTTCATAATATAATCCAGAATAAACTATAGTTCCCTATATATACATCGATCAAGCACCGATTCTTCCCCCCCTAGCCAAGATGCAAGGGTTTCGCATCAATTCCCTTTCTACAATCGCGAACGGCTCTATTCCCTTGCACTAATGGTTGATATTTTATTTTGACCACGTGACTTAGCATTCATAGATATAATTCCCATACTTTTGTTAGTTTTCTAATGATGTTACATTTGCAGAATATCAACTTTGGCGTGATTAGTACATATGCTCATGCGAAACTACAGATTACTAGCACTAATAGTTCGTGAGATGTAGTGTGAACAGACAAACGGATGGACAAATGGATATGATATGACGAAACTCTAAGGGTTCGTTTTTTGCCGTTTTTGCTACGAATGCCTTAAAAATACGTCTCACAAACAGCCGTCTGAAATCGAGCAGAATTTACGGTTACCAAAATACTGACAAAAAGACTAACATTCTTCAATTTTTAAATACATACAAATTTATTATTATTAAATTTACATTTTTATCTTAACATTATGAATAACCGCAGACAATTTTAATCATTCTGAAATTTTTATAGATGAAAATTAGACTTATTTCAATTCTTATAATTGTTTTTAAGCCATACACAATAATATTTTTAAACCGTATGGGTTATCCGTATAGTGACGGATTCAGAATACGTAATGTCACTACTGTCACTACGTGAGTGTGATAACAGCCGACTAAGAGACCAAACTACAATAGCACTGTAAAGTAAAAAATAAAAACTTGAAATAACCTTATACTAACTAGTCTGCCAACTGCGTATATATCTAGGCCAAAACGTCACGTATATATCAGCAGATATATATACGAGTACACTAGGATGCATCTGATTCCCCGGTTACTAGTACCCGCGACGGCGCGTGGCTTTTGGTCCAACATAACCACCAGCCGGTATTGTGAGGATTTTAGCACAGAAAGAAAACAAAAAAGGAGATGCAGAATTGAACTATTGAAAGTTGTTGATGGTAATAATTAATATATTTAGAGAACTTACTGGCTCTCCATCGTTTCCGCGTTCTACTGAGTGTACACATTCTCTTTTCTTGTCAGGATTTATAATATGCAAATAGTATTTGCCACGGCTGTCAGCTTTATCCCTATCATTAAGATGCACGAATTTTATGCAAGATTCTTTTTCAATAACTTTTGTTGCTGCAACTATTCGACCAACTATTATTTTATCTGAAAACAGTGTGCACAGGTACAGACATCGCTGCAGACACTTACATATACTTATCTATCTATACGTCAAATAATTTTTAACAGTTATAGAATAATTTATTGTCCATCGTTTTCTTTTTTAGCCGATTTCGATCACAATGGCAAGTCTCAACCGAGACCATCAAATCATGCAGGAGATATAGTGCACAAGCATATGCGCAAACACAGGTAAACTCTCTGTTCCTTCACTCTCATAATCTGATAGCATGGGTGTTCGAGACGACCGGGGAGGGCACATGAGTGCACAAGACCCCCACTTGCAAACTCCGGGCTATTATTAAACATTACTATTATCAGAAATACCCAATAAAACTTTTTCTGACTCGGAAATCGAACCCGATACCTTTTAATCGCTAGTCCAACGAGATACAAGGTATCAATACAATATTGTTAAAAAATAAATCTTATATTATTTGTGTTTCAATATTTGATTGTTGTATTGTGTTTCATAGATAAATAAATATGATTTACCATAACTCTCCCTGTCGATGTAATACGGGACGATTCCATTCCAAAATGGGAGTACATTGGTTTTGTCATAACTTTCTCCTAAAAGGAATATATTATTGTACATAGTTTTACATATATATGTGTGTGTGTGTGTGTGTGATAATCAAATAATAACAAGAAGTTTCGAATTTATAACAACGAATCTTGTATTTGGCAACATATTATTTTTTGCTTAGGACAACAATTAAAAAAATAAAATAGCAGATGACTACAATACAAAAACAGTTTTTAGCTGTTTCATTTTAATGAGGATGCTTTTATAATCGTCAAACCAATATTAAGAGTGATAAAAAATTTTCACAACTGCACAACGTTACAGCATGTCTGCATTCGTGAAACGTACTTCGTGAAAAATCGTCTAAAGCCTTGTACGTACTAAGCGTTCCAATATACACAAAATCTACTCGTAGGTGTATTGAAAATACATACAGGTCCCATAATACACAAGGAAGGTCATAGAGTTGTATTAATTTGATGTAGTTTTCATTATTTAAAGTTTTAGGGAAAGTATTCGCTATGTATGTAGACCAAAACTAAGCAAGTGCTTGCTTCAGGTTCGAACTATCGTTTCTGTGTACGCGTAAACGACTTCGCGTATATTGGAACGCTAAGTTTGACGTTTTAACGTTCTGGAACAAAATATTATATTGTCCTTTAATATATTTTTGTAATTTTAGTCTTTAAAATGATGAAAGGTAACGGACGAATTGGTTACCAACAATTTTCTGTGATTCCTGATCACTCCAGTCAAACTTACTTAAATTTCACGAAATAAATTTTGTTTACATATGAATTTTCATTATTTCATGGTAAATTAAAAAAATAAACGAGAAAACTTGCAACTAAATTGAAAATATAACAATATTATTGTTCTAACATGTATTAATCTAAACATACCTGTAAGCTTCTTGATAGAAGTACCTGAATTGAAAATTTGTTAATATTAATAAATAATGACATGTGAGTTTTAACTACCTACCTTTCCTTCACTAAAATAATATCGACGCCTCCGAGGAACAAAATCGTAATTTTCCATTACGATAGTTTGAAAATTTTTACGTTTGTAGTCGACAGACACCTCAATCCTAATTTATTTTTTTTTTCATTTTTTTTTCTTGTAGTCAATGAAGTTACAATACTTTCAATTTTTGTTCTTCAATTAAAAAAAAACATGTAATGGCTCATTTGACGTTATTATAAATAACGACTAGTAAACTCGACTCCTACGAAATTTACTTTTGTCTATTGAGATGTTGTTGATTGGGGACGTCGATATATAAAACTTTATTAAACAATTTGTCTTGTGTTATAACTTAAAAAAAATACCTTTATCTATAAAAAAGAACATACCACAGTACAAAAATCTAAAGAGGAACAGTTCAAATTATATTGGAAATGAAAATAGGAAAATATTTGGTACCGCTTAAAATTTATAAAGAACAAATAAAAACAGCTACAGCTGGATGCTAGAAGTCCGAAATCGATGAACGTAGCGTGCAATGAGAGAGGCCCATGTTCAGCAGAGGACTGAATAGACTGATGATGAAGGTGTATTCAAAACTGGTGGTGAATGTTCATTTTCCACTATGTTAATTATCCTGACGACTAACTCGTATGTTTGATGCCCACCCATCACATATATAGTATACGTTCATAGTGTCGGTGTGTAATTTAACTATAATATGTATGTATTTAGATATATGTACCGGTAGATGGCAGTAAGCTTGACTACAGCACAAGCGTTGCAAAGAGAAGAATTACTTGAAATAAATCCTACAGTACAGAGAGACGTATATATACCCAGTAGTAGGCTAATAAAAGCTGTTGGAGATCATGATGATATCTATGCTAGTTTGTAGCCTACATAAGACATGAACTTACCTGAACTATTAGAGTCATCCTCTGAGCCAATTTGTTCACAGCTTGTTTGTGCTGATGATGAAATTGACAAATTTTCACCTGAGAATATGGACACTGTTAGAACTCTCAAACACATAATAATACATTAATGACTTCGTCTGAGTAAAATCTGTTCCTTACAAAACTCACCCTGTATTCTGGTAACTTCCAGCTTAATTTATTCCTTAAAAAATGTTTATGCTTCTATCCAAGTCAGAAATCGTCAAAGTTAATGCGTTAGTTTACGTGTAAAAATAAACAAATCAAATACTTTTTCATTTGCAATATTAATATAGATACATTTGTTATGGATTAACACAGACTTATTGCCTGCCGGCAACAAATAGGAAGAAAAATCATATATTACCACTGCATTCATCTCAATTGCCACCACAACAACACGTGCGAATTTTGTGCCCATTTGTCAACAGTGGGAACAAGCCCGTATGACTTTAAATAACCCTTCATGTAGTGTGTAATACATTCAATCACATTTATTGATCATTTTTGTAGAAGCAAGAGGGCGAATAGGACCATTCGAAACTTTAAATCTAAGCTTCTCAAAGTATCCTTGTCACATTGTCCAGCGCCTAATACTATTTGTAATACCTTAAAGCTTATATAGTAATTAACATGATTAATTTAAAAAACATAGTAATAATAATCTAAACAACGATTCCAAAAACTTACATTATTTATTAGCTTTTGCTAACGGCTCCGGTCGCATGTATGGTGGTTATCGCGGTAAAAGTGCAAGACTCATGAACCAAAATTTCCATATGAAGCTTACCTTCATTCTCTTTTACTGCACCTTCAATAGCATTTTTATCAGCATCCTCATCAGCTGCTTCATTGTTTAGATCTGGCTCATCGACTGCAACTAAAAACAAATTGAACACCGTAAAATACATAAACAGACCGTGAGCGTGTACTGAGCGTAGTCCTCACTGTAGTCGGAGTGGTGATAAGCGGGTCTCAATTCTCTCCTAACGATGAAGTGTAGGTACTTCCTATGCCTGGAAACTAGCTGGGTCAGCTGGAAGGAAACGGTCCCGTACTACCACTATACCCACTCGACGGTGATCGATTGGAGAGTCTCCACGGTGGCAAAGCCAGCACGTGATACCTCCAGCCGGGACGACCAACGCGCCATCGTGGCTCGAAGAGCAGCCACACGTCACTGGCGTACCTCTTCAGGCGGGTGTCGAATGCCGCTACCCGCATAGACCTCCTCCACAGAGGCATCTCCACAGAAGTCGTTGAGGATCAGGACGGCATGAAGTATCTGAGCTTGAACCGGTATGACTAACAAATTGACCACAATGGAACCACCGGAGGGTGGACTACGACGAAGCCCATGCAAGAAGAGGACCTCCGTCTCATCTAGGGTCACACGTATGCCTAGTGCCTCATAGCGCCAAACCACCAAAGAGAGACCCTTGCTATATGGGCGTACCACCTGTTGAAAGTTTACCCCCTGCGCTGTGATCAGTCTGTCATCGGCGTAACAAATTACGCCCAACTTGACAGGGAGATGACCTCGAAGGACCCAATCGTAACACATGTTCCACAGAAGTGGTCCGAGAACAGACCCCTGCGGAACACCACTCAACATGAGACAAACATTAAACAAACTCCATGCTAACCCGACTGGCCCACGTGATGTAGTAAGCCAAAACTTTCTTTCTAAGGAACGATCTACGTCCAACAGTAGACTATTAGAGGCTGTTGAAATATATCTATACTTTTTTGGGCATATAACGACGGAGTTCGCTAATGATTCGTCCTTTTTAAAACAGTCATATCAGAATTGGAACTAACTGAATTGTTTTGTGCACTAACTTCTACTTATTCTTTTCATTCGTTTGAAAGTAAACTGGTAAACAATTAAAAGTTTTAAAAGAGAAACAATCCCTTACACGTAGTGTTACCGTCAACAGAGCTCAAAAGTGATTTTAAAAGGCCAGACATTTACTAAACTTACCAGAATCTCCACCGTACTTAGCAAACACCCCTGATAATGGTGGACGAGCATCGTCGGTTACAACTGTAAAAATGTTAGAATGCCATGAAGTACATCGGTGGTGGTGATGGATTTTAGGACAAGAAATATCACAATACACGTCGTGGGTGTCGTAAAAGCCGAGGAGCCGAGTCCGTCGGAAAGGATACAAACTGATTATCCTACGGCCAAAATCTCCTTGCCAAGGACAGGCCAGACTGTTGATGATGGCTTTTTGGGCATCAAACGATTCAATTGTCTAATGAACAATCATACCAGAATCATCTAAACTACTTTCATTCTGTAATACTTTTTTCTCGATACTCTCTTGACTTGATTTGTTTTCGTTTGAACTCCCAAATACAAAATGAGTTAAAATAAAAATACAAATACAACAACTTAAATTCATATTGTTTGATTATTCAAATTTAACTCGCGACCAATCAGCCAAGAAACAATCAACAACATATCATAACTTCCGTTGTGAAACTCTATATACAATAATATTTTATGTTTCTCATAAATTTATTCAATAAAATGTTTATTCAGAATGGTCTCGTGTATATTGGCATGCTATTTGTAGAGTAGACTAGTTGAGCCAATGAGCCTATTGAGCCTTTTGCTGTGTTGAACTAAATCTACCTAATTTGCTTACTCTGGTCCAGTGGCATAGCATAGCTATCGAAGTGACAGAAGATGCAGTGGACCGGAGCCCCCAGGCTTGTTCCCTTTTATTGAACTGCAAATTTAACTGCCACGATGGCGTAGCGGTAGCGAAAGCGACGGCTGCTCTTGAGGTCTCGGGTTCGATTCCCGGATCGGTCCAAATGTTTGTATGCTTTGCAAATATTTGTTTCGGAGTTTGGGTGTTCTCTATGTATAATATGTGTGTATTTACAAAAAAAAAAGTATTTAAGTATTCTATCAGTCAGTCTAGTTATCATAGTACAAGCTCTGCTTAGTTTGAAACTAGATGGCGTAGTATGTTAAATGTTCGAAATATTTTGTTTTAAATTTAATTTTAAATTTAATATTTTAAATTTTTTTACATTAACATAGAATATTTACAATTTTGATACTATTTTATAAAAATGCCGTTTAGATTCATATAATTACAATATAACATTAAAAAAAAGTAGAGAAAATAATATATGTAAACATGACAACCTCGGGGGTGCAGTGGTAGCGTATACGACTGCTATTCCTGAGGTCTGGGTTCGATGCCCGGTTTAGACTAAATGAATTCAGTGTTTAGCTGTTTTCTGTGTGAGTGTGAAGTATATGTGTGTATTTACATATATCAGTTGCCTAATATTCATAGTAAAAGTTCTGCTTAGTTTAGAACTAGATGATGTTGTGTGAATGTAGTAGAATATTATATAATTATGTTAAATTTAAGACCCGTAATTACTACTTCAGAACATGTGCTAGTAATCCTTACTAATATTATAAATGCGCAAGTGTGTTTGTTTGTTTGTCTTTCTTTAAAGCCACAACGGAGAGATGTTTTTCTATGGTTTTTGTATCTGGAGATAGAAGAGTAATAAGGTTTACTTTTTACCATGGTAACACATTTCACTCATTAGACTATACAAAAAATACCCATAGTTACTGATAGATGGCGCTGTATTGAATAAGGCATCAATACTCTTTACCGATAAACTTCTTAATATTTTTTCAACTTTTAATGTTACAAAGGCGAAAAATTATAAGGATGTATAGAAATTTGTTAATATTTCACGCAAAAACTACTGTATGGATTAAGATGAAACTTTACACCCAAATAGCTTATATAGAGTGAGCTAAGAATTCATTAACATTTGAATATAAAACCCCGCGCAAACATGTTATGGGAATTCTTGGGATCGATGCTACTGGAATTTGCTGGCTACGATTGTTACACATAGTTTCAATAAGATGGAACCACTTGTCACACATCCAATGGGTCCCTGCCGGTGGTCAAAGGCATGTTGCCGGAAAAGCTGATTTCCAGATGAGGCGCCATTCCATGGTCACTCAGAAGTCCAGATCTATCGACAGCAGACTTTTTTTTATGGGTTTATTTAAAGAATCGTGTCTACATCAATAAACTAAATACACTACGTCAACTAAAAGAAAAAATCAGCGAAGAGATGTCGGCGATCTCACGATCTCTTTGCGGACTAGTATTCGAAAATTTCGGTGCTCGCTTAGGAGAGAGCAAATCTCGAAACGGTGGTCATTTAGACGATGTAGTTTTTAAAAAATAAATTTCAACTAGTAAGCTTTCTTGTAAATCATCAATTTTTATAATATATCAAATGGTATTTCCTATACAATTTTTTCAAATGTTGACTAATTCGTTGCCCAACCTATATATCAGAATAACGTAATAGGCTGCTAGCCTATACGTTTACCACGATAAACGACATACATGCGGGCAGAGCCACTAAAAATTAATTATCTATACATATTATAGTAAAATTATAACGGGTCGATTTTTGTACACTATAGATGTTGAATAAAACAAATGAAGGGAGTCTTTGTTAAAGTACCAGAACTCAAAACAACAGTTTTAAGAATTTTTATCTGTTTGTCTACGCGTTATTTTTGTCTAACCTCAGAAATTGTGTAACCAATTTGAATGAGGTTTTTAAAAAAACAAATAAAATTAAAAAAGTTATATTAATTTAAGGAACCACATCAATTAAGTGACTGCGTTTTATGCCTTACGTTTTAGTCAAATCAAGGTTTATTCCACCTAATCCATATACTCAAATTAAATACAGTAAAGGTAAATTTTATTTTTATAAATTAAATTAAAATGGCACAAGTTCGTTTTATATTAGCTATACAAAGAGCAGAGCACAAAATATGTTTTTTGGATTTTTGTATTTATTTGAGATCCAAAATAAATAAAACTAATAAAATTCCCCAGATAATGAAATTAGATTCGTCTAATCAAAACTGAATTCTTTTTATAGAATTACAAATTATAAGAAGAAATTTTTCCTTCACCAATCATTGTGTAACTTGGAATCAGGAAAGAAATATATTACTATAGTATTAATAGTTGTTTAATCTCTATATTGATGGTTTTAATTTGAGCAATAATTTTCCGTACTCATCTGTGGACAGACATTATATCTAATAGAAATTATGTTTGAAACTACAGACGATTTTGCTTGTATTCCATAAATTGATGTATTACGTCTGCGTTCGCAGAGTAGACACATACAAACCGAAGCAAGCATGTTAACTAACCATAACATTAGTTTCATGTTATGTGTAATATAAAACAAACTTCCATTAAAAGTAAACATAAAACCTACCGGCACAATTTGAGCCAATCACAAGCGCCCACGGTCAGCTGTCAAGAAAAGAGGGGAGGAAAACGTTCCATTTCATGTTAATATTTTAATATTGCTGGAATTGTCGGATTTATTTACTTTATTTAAGACTTAGAAAACATTTTCAATACTCTGACATAAAACAATTCTCTCATACTGTTTACTTCCCTTTAAAAATTACTCTCATGAAGATTAGAATAGAATAAATGGATAAAAATATGTTTTGTCTGAAATCGTAAATTGAAGAAACGTAGTGTAGAATGAAGTAAATGCTTGTAAATATTGGTAATTGTAAAAGAAAACAGATTTGCTGGAATGTGCTAAGTGCTAATAAAATCGAGCTGTTCACGACAACCGAGCTTATTTTATTCATTTTGTCAGTGAATTGCGCTCAGTACTGCTATACAGAAGTTTTTAGATCATAGTGAAGTCAATTACTTAAAATGCAAGCGTATTTAGTATTTTTTTGCATCGCTTTATTCTTTCCATTTGCATACCAGGCGGCCACACCGACCGGTTCCATTGATTTAGACGAATTATCTTTTGACAAAATCACTAAAAAATTCGAAATTTCTCTCGTTAAATTTGATGTGGCATTCCCTTATGGTGACAAACATGATGCCTTCGTGGCTCTCGCTAAAGATGCGAAAGACGTGGATGAGCTTTTGATTGCCGAAGTTGGTGTTAAAGATTACGGTGAAAAAGACAACGAGCAGCTTGCAAAGAAATATGGTGTCGCAAAAGAAAATTTCCCTGTCGTGAAATTGTTCGTAAAAGGCAAAAGCGAACCGATAACTTTTGATGATTCCAAAGGTTTTAATAGTGATGAATTGCGCCTCTTTATTCGAGAAAACACCGGTATATATCTCAGTTTGCCGGGTTGCGTGAAAGAACTTGATAACCTTGCAATAGAGTTCATGAAAGAAAAGAAAGATGACAGAAACAAGGTGTTGAAGAAGGTGGAAAAACTACAAAGTGAACTATCTGACAAGGTACGATTTTAAACTTAATATTTTAGTGACTTTTCCGACGTGGCGCACATTTGTGACCTTACTTACATTATTTATATTTTTCTATAAATTTGTGTGTAAATCATTTACATTTTCAATACAAATTCTCTTCACATCCAAGTTTTATATCAAGGAATTCAATTATTTTAAACCATTTTTAATTTCAGGATAGTGTTTCTGCAAAGATCTACAAGACTATTATGCAAAAGGTTCTGGAAAAAGGTGATGACTTTGTTCAGTCTGAATATGAAAGGGTTAAAAAAGTTCTAAACAGCAAAGTATCGAATGAGAAGAAAAAGGAATTGCATAAAAGAATTAATATTTTATTATCATTCCAATTGCATGACAAAAAGAGTAAAGTTGAAAACGCAGAACTCTAATTATGTAAAGAATAAAAAAATACCCAAAAAGTTTATGGTAGCTAAATCTACATTAGATTCTTAATTTAAAAAAAGAATGTAAGCCTGCACTTGTATTTCAAAAAAGTTTTAATATCATAGAACTCATGTTAAGATTAACACAGTGTTCTTCTAGCCTGCGTATTTATTTATTTTCCATTACTTTTACATATTGTCACAATTTATGATAAAATTATCTATTTAAATGTGTACCACAAATATTGATTAATTATAAAATAACAACCTTTAAGTTTTACCAGAAATTCAATATGAATTAACTTATGTACTTGATATTTTTATTTACAAATCTATTTTATTATTTATTTAACATGAGTAAATAATTATTCTCATTCTTACACAAAACAATTAGCAATAATCATACAAAATAAAGTTAATGTGTACATTTTTGTTATGTTGGAAGTACTTATTAATCCTGCTATGCATTGTCATTTTACTTATAGTCATATACCAAAGTACTTGAATGAAAAAACATATTAAATAAGTCATTATGTATATACAAACAGCATTCACTTTAAAATGCCCAAAATGATTGATATTATATAATAATACGTGTGACACATTTTTTTTATGTATCCCATTATGGTTACCTAAATTATAAGACATTTGATAAAAGAATAAAACATTCCATTTTTAAACCTCTATACAACAACCTTCTTGATAGTCGGATAAACTAGGTTGTGTCACAGTTTTATGTGTGTTTCTGTGTATATTTGGCATCACAATGCCTAAAAGATGAAGGAAAAGTAGAAGGATGGCCTTTTTGTGTTTGAGTGTGTTTAAATAATAAAATCTTAGTCTAAGTTTTGCATTTCTGATTGGTACTTGTTAACAACCAAGTAGCTGAAGGTATTGAAAACTGGTTTTACTGTTATCTAAACACATTATTTCTTATAATTCTATGAAAGTGGGCATTCTTTCAATAAGTGAAGAAACATTGAATTTATTTTGCATTGTGAATCAATTAGTTTTTTTCTAATTAAGAAGCACAAATGAGTGTGTAATAGAAATAAATTGACAAAATTTTCTGAAGTTTCTATTTCATTTAACTACCTATCCTAGTGTTAGAAACAAACCCTAATGTATAGGTATTGTAGTAGCGAGTATCTGGTTTCCGCCGCCAAAACCAACCGCCAATTGTTATGTGGAAGTTTAGTGATTAACTGATATGTTAATGTTTGTTTAATGTACATTTATATACCTACTGTACTATAATTCATGCTCTTTATTAGATGTCATTTATTATATATTTATAAACAGGGGAACTAATCGCACAAAAAAATTAATGAACAGCCATAGGATGTAGATCACACTTGGCAAGTTTTGTGATGGTCGAAACCATTGCGTAATATTTATCCTTTTAATAAATTTTATCAGTGAGGTGAATGATTACGAATACGCATCCCGTGTGAGCGCTATTCATCTCGAAAGTGTTGTAAGAGCCGACTGAGAGAGCAAACTCCACAGGCCAACAATACTGCAAAGAGAAGAGATAATTGAAACAAACGGTTTAATGCTCTGGTCGTCCGTCCGTCTGGGCAGCTTGGTGTAGTAGGAAAACCTTTCTTAGGAGAGATATCCAGCAGGGAACTATGAAAGGCCGTTGGTGAAGTAAAATTTTAGCGTACCTATTCTAAATTCTTTCTACGTTTTACCGTTGTAAATACAATCGATATCCCCTGATATTTGGACGATTGATTGATTATTATTTTGACGATATTAGTTATTTATTTTGGAGTCCACGTTCATTAGCAGGTGTATAAAATCGCAATCATCTGCAATTAATTTTTAAATAGCTTATTTAGAAAATGCCTATCTATATCCCATACTTTTTGCCGACGTCTATTTCGATGTCATTTGTAAATTAGTTATAGAAAAAAAGTACCTTTTAACAACCGAAGTATTTAAATTTAGGTAAATCTTAAATATAAAGTAAAATAAATATCTAAAGCATCACAAACTAAGCAGCTTCATGAATATTTGATGATAATTGTCCTATGTGTTAAATAATAAATACGTCCCCTTCGTGTAAATAAAAGAACAACTTCCTCACTAACTTCCCACTGATGATACCTACTACGTACTGGCAAAACATAACGTAACATTTCTGTAACGATATGATGTGCAATAAAGTGTTGAGTATGATTTCGTGTACAGCTGGCAAACAAAACAAAAAGATAAAAAACCTCTAAAATCAAGACACATCAACTTTATTTTGAGAGGAAGGGGACTGTCGCAGTAAAAATTACGAGATTCATCTTTACCACATAGATTGTTTTCAGGTTAAGTATCTCGGCGTGGATAGTATCAGACAAACGAGCAGACACGTCACCTGACTACATGAACACCTGCTACTCAATAGCCACAAGTGCGTTGGCCTATGAGTCACCCCCTTTTCGGAATTTGAGGAGGAGGGATTTGGGATCTCATTTCTACTCACTCACTGAATTATGAATGAATTCTTAACAGTGATTTTTAAAAAAATTGTGATATCACTGCAATCGAGCGACTTTATTTGTACAAAGCATGCCGCTCATGGAATTATAGCTAGAACTACAAGAATAAAATTATCGGTTACTGAAACCTAACTTAATTTTTTGCGTTTCGTAGATAACGTAGATACGTTCATAGAGTACGTAAATACGTAAAATTTATAAATGCTTATCCTGAAATGCGTCGGTGGAAACATTGAGTAACGTATAAGTCATAAAATTTTAACTTTATTTCCATTTCTGTTTTACTATTGTAAGTAGGTATTGTAATTTAAATTACTAACTCGTTTTTTCCACGAGATTAACTTACACAGGGAACAATTATCTTATCAATGGAATGGTACTGATACTGATAATAGAAATATATATGCCGTCCTCGTTTCATTTAAAGTCAACTTATTTTCGGTTTCGTATTTAATTTCATATTTTATATACTTATGTATTAATTGTAGTCTACGGTCGTAATTGATCGTTATAGACAATATCCTGAAGTTACTATGTTTTCAACTCTAACATTATTTATTTAACGCTGAATGCTTGTAAACTAAATAATTTATGCATTATTTTTTTAATTTAACATTTTCTTACATGAAGGTGTCGTTGGTAAAGGTCCGACAGTTTCTTCGTTTAGGTATTAAGATAGTGTTGCTAATATTGCGATTACAAGCAGAAAAAAATGTATCTTAATAATATTTTGTGTTTAAATCATGAAGTTATGTAAAAACTACAATGTATGAAATTTATTGCAATGCCATTTCGTAGCAATTAGCTTTAAAAAATTAAGAATCAAGGCATGTCGAATGAACATCGATATTTAGCATGCTATTTGCGACGACATTCATGCAAAACCTATATTTAAATATTACAAAGCTGAAGACCTTATTTTATTGAACTAGCTAATCTCAGAAATTATTACTTGTAATTGAAAAAATATTTTAGTGTTGGATAGCTCATTTATTGAGGAAACAATGTAATATCATGCTACGAGCCTATAGCCAATAGGAGCAGAGCATCAATGTAAAGAAAATTTATTCTTTTTGAAAAACACATACAAAGTTGCACGGGTCAGTTAGTATCATATTTAATTATACGTGGCCGTGACATCTATGCCAGGCATAGATGTAAACTATTATAGGAATCAAAGGGTATCTTAAAATCGATACTGCTAATAATAAATCATTGGTTTATAAACAGAAATACAAAGTTGTCATAACTATTTTGTAACACAAACTGGGTGCAAATTCGTGTAGGTACCTACTTGGATATTATCGTTTAATGGAAAGAATCGCTTTTACTTCAAATAGTATAACCAAAGCCACCATAGGTTTCTAGACATTAACTACGAAAATGTACTCGGTATAAGTCTCGTTCAAGTCAAAGTACACCGCTGTTGATACGTCGACCAATCGATTATACATTTTTATTTGTGGCCTTGCTAACAGATTTAGTTTTTCTTTTTTTAAAGGCAACTCCTTCACTTGGAATAAATTCTGTGTCCCCAGGGAACTTTACGGACATACATGATAGAATAATTATCAGCTCTTGCAGATAGAGTGCTCTAAAAAGTCTAACGTCGTTTTCGTTATTCTGCTGATGAGGTGAAGAGACATCAGAATTAGTTTCTAAGTTACTGCTTTACATGTACTTCGAAACAACAACTATCATATCCAAGAATTTGAGTTTTACTTCGAAATTTGAGCGTAATTCCAACGCTAAATTAGATACACTAGACTAACTAAAGCGGAACTAAAATTTTCCATTTGAGGACTACCATACAATAGGCTAATTGCATAAGGTTGTTTTCATTGAACAGTCTTCGTAAATTAATTCAGCAATTGCTTATAAAACTAATCAATATATGATTCGTTTATGACATTCAAGTTTGCTTCCATTTTTTTTTAATTAAACTGAAAAAAATGATGTAATGATTTATAAGTACAATGTTACAATTTTGTTGTTTGCATTTGTTTTAAAAGCTTCCATTGAACTGATATTTAATTCAATATTTAACTATCGTGTTATTAACTCTTCAAAATAAGTACCCTCATTGTTAAGCAAATGTTTTATGTATAAAAACACCGATAGTAGCGCGGCGATAACAAAGCAATTTACTATGTTGTGTGACAGTAAAAACAAGTACCTACTCTACTTACCATGAACAATAGATGAATCTAGGTTATCCGTACCTATAGACAAACTATTTTTTTCTAGTATAGGGGACGAAGAGCAGGCGTGTCACCTGATGGTAAGCGACTACCACCACCGATTGACACTTACTACTCAAGTCACGATTACCTACGCTACCGCTCTTTGAGCCCCCCTATCGGTGCACAGGAGGTTTTTAGTTCCGGTAAATAACATTAAATATTTAGTTCAGTGGATTTAAAAGGAACATTACAACAACTGGTTTACAAACAGAATCATTAATTATAGTATAGGAGCTAGCAACGTTTTCGAGAAAGAATTTTAGGTCAGCTGATTTTGTGGTATGTCGTCCTTCTTGCACTTTCGGTTAGAGTCTGGGCTATCTGGCTGGCGGTAGCGGTTGCGTTCATTAGTGCGCATCCTACCTGTCCAGGTAATAATCCTGGATTTTAAAAACATTTTAGAAGGCGTAATTTTTAATTTTTTGTTTTTAAATAAGTTTACCTAACATACTTTTTTTATTGCCAGACATTTTTGACATTGCTAACTATGTGCCATACGTGATTTTTTTTATTTTTTTTATAAAAATTTCAAAATATTTTATAATGTCTGTAATTTTAATATTATGTTATTTAAATATAAGAAAACTTAAAATAAATTTGCCAGACATTAATTCAATTGTTAAGTCTTGAATTAAAATTAAAAAGTCATGCAAAGTATTGCAGTAGTCCGAGAGAGACAGTTGCAGAATAAGTCGAGAATGATACAGAGAACCATTACGAAAGTAAATTACTTTTCAGTATGCATATAATAAAAAACAATAATAATATGTATCTAGATTTTTCACAGTCCTTGGGAATACCAGAATCTGGCGTGAAGCAAATGTTACAAGAACGCTTCTTTGGCCGCCTAAAAAAGTACTTAAAAGTCTTTTATCGGGCCCTACACGGGCCTGATATAGACTTTAAAGCGTCGTCGTCTTGGCTACGGTATGGTGATCTCTTCGGAGAAATCGAAGGTTTTGTTTGTGCAATTATGGACGAAGTTATCATGACAAATAACTACCGGTAATATATCCTGAAAGATAGTACGGTTGATATCTGTCGGGCGTGCCACCGTCCTGGAAAATCTATTAGGCATATTATTTCTGGTTGTTCTCGTCTTGCTAATGGTGAGTATTTCCACAGGCACAACCAAGTAACCAGGATCGGACACCAACAACTTGCCCTTAAATACCAACTTGTCAATTTTGAAGTACCTTACTACAGGTATGTGCCCGACCCAGTTCTCGAGAACGGTCGTGCTACGTTATATTGGGATCGATCTATTATCACAGATAGGACTATTGTTGCCAATAAGCCTGATACTGTGGTGATAGATCGATTAGAGCGCCGCGCAATGATTGTCGATATCACCGTTCCTCATGACGAGAATCTCGTGAAAGTTGAAAAAGAAAAACAATTGAAGTTGATCTGTCTCACGAGATTGCCGACGTGTGGAATGTGGATTCGGTGATTATTGTTCCGATAATCATATCTGTTCATGGATTGATAGCCAAGAGCCTCGACCAACACCTTAAGAGGCTCACGTTAGAAGGTTGGATCAAGGGTCTGATGCAGAAGGCAGTCCTCCTTGACACGGCCCGTATTGTGGGGAGGTACCTGTCTTTGGAGCCCTAACCACCGGTGTCTTGGCCCCTGTACCCGATGTCGGTGGTCTACTACTATTTGTTATATTTTTAAATGTGTATTTTTTATTTTTTATATATTTAAAAATGTAATAAATATGTGTATATAATGAAATAAAGAACATAATAATAATAATCATTCTAGTCAGAGCAAGTTTCAAGAAAATTTAAGTATAAAAAGGAATATAAAATTAGATTAAAATTTAAAAAACAACACTTTTTATTTAAATTGTTCTGATTACTAAATGTAAATTATAAATAATTAAGATTAAGTTTTTCAAGTTGTTTCAGCCTTTTATATGAAAAATATTATGTTATTGTTATGTCCTTTACAAAAAACACATTTTATTTTATCACTGGCCATTGTAACCAAATTAAAAAATAAACATTAAAATCAAAACAAAAACAAACATGTGACATTAGACTGACGCCATCTTGCAAACTTGCCTGTCGCGCCACTGTCGTTGTCTATCTCTCTCGCGCCTTCAGCTGTCTCTCTCGGACTACTAGCATCATACTGCAATACTTCATGACTTTTTAATTTTAATTCAAGACTTAACAATTGAATTAATGTCTGGCAAATTTATTTTAAGTTTTCTTATATTTAAATAACATAATATTAAAATTACAGACATTATAAAATACTTTGAAATTTTTATAAAAAAAATAAAAAAAATCACGTATGGCACATAGTTAGCAATGTCAAAAATGTCTGGCAATAAAAAAAGTATGTCAGGTAGACTTATTTAAAAACAAAAAATTAAAAATTACGCCTTCTAAAATGTTTTTAAAATCCAGGATTATTACCTGGACAGGTAGGATGCGCACTAATGAACGCAACCGCTACCGCCAGCCAGATAGCCCAGACTCTAACCGAAAGTGCTAGAAGGACGACATATCACAAAATCAGCTGATCTAAAATTCTTACTTTTCAAACGTTGCTAGCTCCCGTACCATTAAATTAATAGGGTCAAGAGTCTTCTAGCATGTTGATTTTTTCGATCGCGCAATGTCTGCCGTACCTACCAAATTCTATTCTTTATAACACCTACATATGTATCCACTCCCGCAAAATTTAATCACATAAACTATATAATAGAAGCTCACAAAAAATATTGAATGGAATTGAGGTTCATTCCATGTTCGTATTTTCATAAAACCAAAGTTTTTTGGATACCGGTTTCCTAATATTGTAAATGCGAAAGTTTGTCAGTACGGATGTTTGTTATTCTTTCACGAAAAAACTACTGGACGGATTTTGATGAAACTTTACAGTAAAACAGGCTATACATCCGAATAACACTTACAATTTGTAATGATTTTAAGGAATTTTAGTCATAATATATATATAATATAAATGTCAATTAAGTCAGAAAAAAACTGGCCTCTGGGGGTTATCTTGTCGTACGATGCCCAAAACCATTGAAGTTACACAAAGATGATGTACCGTAGGATTGGCTGTATGTTAAAAAATATATATTTATTTCAAATAATCTGTTACGTAATTTAATGTGGCAGACCAAATTTCACGCGAACGAAGCCGTGGGCAAAAGCTAGTACATACATATAAAAATAGTGCTTGAGTTTTATAACAAAAGGGATTTACAAGGACTACAAAATGATAAAGTCACGTAAATGAAATCGAAAAATTCATTCAAGTTAATTTTTTGTATTATTTTTTCTTATCTGTTATGGTCTGTGAAACATATTGATCTGGCATATAAATCTGTTATTTTTGTAATAATAAAAAAAAGCAGTTGTCTATAATTATTAATTCAAAAATCTTCATTAGTCTGCTGACTTTTAACTATAAAGTAATGAATAGATTAGAAGGTCAATTGCCTGTCAGTATTCACTTTTATATTTAAAGAACATTTAATAGGTAACGAATGTTCTTGAAAACTATGTGTAGGTACAAGAACGCCGAAAGGACTGCCTGTGTTTATGAATTCAACAATTAGGAACACAATTCAGCAGTATGTGGCTTTGTAGACTTTTCACTACGGGCACTACTAGGCCCTTAGTACGGATCAACAAAAAAGTTTAAAAAACGAGTTTATTTCACATCTAACTCGTTAGTCACGGTAACTGCATCGAGTGTTGAGATTTACCTGCACTGAAATCATCATCGATCGTAACACCAAGTACAGTCGCCGTCGAAGGCAAGTTCAAGTGAAATAAACTCGCACTAAGCCCTCTAAACTCTACACGAACCGCAACACCAAACGCAATCACCGTAGAGAACGAGTTGGTGTGAAATAAACTCAGACTGGGTTCGCAAATTTGTCTCATGCATCGGGTTCCTACCTCTACGGTTAACTAATTTTTGTTAGTAGTGAGATAAAACTTTGTGAAGTCGAGTCTCCGTATTTATTTTTAGATATGCATGTTGGTCTAATGGTTTGTGGTCCCGACTGCTAGCCAGAGGCCGTGGGTTCATTTCTTGGACAAATCTTTGTGATGAACAGAATCATATGTTCTGTGTCAAGTTATAATTTATCATAATATGTATTTAGACATATATAAGCATGTTTATCAGCATTCTGGTTACCATAACTTATTACAGTTACAGGATTTGCCTAGTTTGGAATTAGACGACCGGGTCTGAGATGTGTGAAAATATTATTGTATTATTCTTAGAAAATTGTGGGTAGTCTATACTTGCGAAAGAAACAAAAAACTTATGTAACTATGTATTATGTAAGAAAATAAATTGATATGTAATATATCCATAATGACGACAATAATGTATAAACTTAAAATAACAAATGCACTGGTGAAACAATAACACCTAAATAGTCACTTTTATCTTAATTTAGACTTAAATTCAAAATAATAGTAGGCAATGATTAACATTTCTACCACTTTGTTCATTCCATTAAAAAGTTTGTGTAGTAAAAAAAACAAGTTTAAACCCTGCATGTAAACATAAGTTGAAACTGGCTGGCTCAATAAAGCTTATTTATTTGTTTGAATACATTTTTTATACTAAATATATTGTATTTATAATTAAAAACTAAATAAATATTTGGGAACATTTTACACAAAAAATCAAGGGGTCCCAAACTAAGGAGAGCTTGTACTATAGGTACTAGACAACTGATATAAAAACATCTGTACTTCTTTTGTAAATACATACAGATTATCCATAGAACACCCAAACACTGAAACAAATATTTGGAGATCATGCAAAAATTTGGTCCGACCACTTACCACTATGCCACCAAGGTATTCATGGCAATTATGGCAAGATTTGTTAAATTTACAAAAAGGAATTCTCTAAATAAATGTATTACGCTTTGTTTTCCAATTATAATTTACTTGAAAATTATTGTGAGGCACATTTGTAATATTACCTAAAAAATTTCAAATATTTTCTCTGTTAAATTGCCAAGTGTAGAATTTATTATGCAAAACAAAACTGAACTAAATTGGTTATACTGTTTTCTATTATTTTAAAAATGTAAACAGAACATTTAAAAACCTACTACCATGTATTATTGTTTCACTTCATACTATATCTTATATTACTTATTATATACTTATTTAAATTGAATATCAAATCCTAATAAACATACTAATTCCCTATTAATTTTGCTGCCCTCTTGACATTATCACTAAATATGATAAGTTTTGAAAACAACTTAATAAGCTATCATGCCTAAAAAAATTTGTCCCAATGACAAAAAAAAAGTCAGTTACATTTAAATGGAAATCTACCAATCTACCAGCAGAATTAAAATACATAGGTACATATTTACATTGCAGACTAAAAAAAGAATTAAAATGTCAAACTGACAACATAAAAGAAATTCCCTCCAAAATTATGCATGACATTAGGACATTTAAAAATATTATTAATATTATTTTTATTTGAAAATATAACATACATAAATGTATTAGTCACTCATTAAAAGAAATATGGAATAAATGCAACACTACATTTAAAAATATAGTCGTCTGACAACACAGCAAATTATATTACGTTGGCCTCATTATCATTTTGAGAAAGGAACAAAAAAAACAAATCATTCTGTTTTATTACTTTCCACTTTCAAATCTTTCAGTTTTAAAACTACAAAGTCTGTGTTATCAGCCTTTTTGGTCTCTTCATCTGTTTTATCATTACTTTTTGGCTCTGGTGTATCTGTATCTTCACTTCTTGTAATGCTACTTTCATCATCAGATGACAGATCCTGTGTGTACAAGCTACATTTTGTTCGAACAATTTCTTGTGCCTCTGCAAACTTCGATTTCCATAGTTCGGCATCTGTGGATGATTTAATTACAGTTTAACAGTGATACTGAAATTAGGAATACTTTTCTGTACAATAATATTTAACCTACTTCAACATAACTATAATGTAACTCCAAGAAAAATAAAAATTTAGGCATTTTACAATGATTATCCATATTTTCTCAAAAGAAAGAAACCAGCATTCATCATTTAAAAGCAAATCTAAAATGTCAAGAACATAATAATTAAAAACACATTTGAAACTCCCATTAAAATATCATTAGTATTCAAAGAGAGAATTAAATAAAAAATATATGTATCACAAAAATTATAAGCAAAATTGTAGTACAAACACTTAAATTTCAAATTTTAAATATTGAAATAACTTTTCACAACAAGAATTCAAAAACAGATTTCTTACTTTGAGGGTTTCCAAACTTAATAGCGAGTAACTCTTGCTTCATTTGTTCATCAGCATAATCGGCAAACACTGACCAATTGAAAGCCTTGTCGGAACCACAGTGCACATTCATCCTGATATCCGGTGTGATAAAGTGATTGGCACATACTTTAAGTGTTTTATCACGTCTCATCACTACTCGGACGGTATTGTTTATTTTGTGACGAAGAAGTTTAATGTCTCCTGTACCACGTTCCTGAAACAGGAATAAATAATTTTTGTTTATAAAGTTTAATAATTAATAACTTAGTCTGAATACATATCTGTATGTGTTTTCTAACAAAGGAATTTAATCTAGAACGGTAAACAACAGAAGTCAGCAATGGCTTTGTAATGAAAAATTTCGCTTTGGACGCTTCTTTAGATTTTTTATTGTTAAAACAAATATTGTTTTAACCTTAAACCTATTCTCACCTTCCATTCATGGTCTGCAGTGTCATATCTATAGAGCCTTGCACGGATTTTAACCAATTCCTCTTCATCTTCCTCATTGGTATGCACATCTATAAGGGGCAGCGAGACAATGGGTTCGAAATGTGGATCGTGTTCTGGTGTTTCAGCATCTTCCGATTCGCTGTTACGCCGAACGCTTTCATCTATCTTCACAAAAAAGAAACAAAAATATTTTGGTTGCAATTACAATCCTATTATAAAGTAAGTTAGGTTAGAAGTAATTTTGAGCTTACCGGTGACGACATCGTAAATTATTAAATTTTCAAAGAAAATTTCCGAAAATTATAAACAATCCAAACGAAGTTCGGTTGGTGAATGAACTGATTGACCAATTTAGTTTATAGAATGATATGAATGTTGACATCTTCTATTGTCTGTGGTTGATAGAAAATTTATACTCCGGCTTACGAAAGAAGCCCCAAGGCAATAAATAACACTGTGGAGGAATGGGTGTCACATAACTGCTCCGACTCACCCCAACCCTCTAGTGGTTGCGGCCGTAAACTACACACCCAGTAGGATTTCAAATATACGTCGACCCAAACACGCGTTAGGGGAAGAAAACGACGACATTACGCTCGCTCAACGTAGAGCGAACGCAGCTAGGGAAACAAACATGAACCGTCCGCATTTTCGTCCCCGTCGTCGGGGGCGGAATACGCGCCGCGTAAACCGTCCACCAAACATGGGAGTAGGTCGCCCCAACGCATCAGTAACACCCCAAGCCGAGGTGCGTACCCCACAGGGGGTGCCCTTGGGCTATGTTGCTTAACAAATAACCGGTTGAGAGCCCTCAGCGCTCACCGTAATACCCGCATAAAGTTGTAGAGGCCATCCGAGGCCAACAGCTAGGTCATCACAAAAAAAAAAAAAGAAATTGGTGTCACATCCCTTCGACATTACAAGACGATCCTCCTACCAGCTAATTGGCCTGAATATGGTAACCGGTGCTAGAAATTCTGTTTCGTGATACAGGATTAGTAATTACTCCGTAGTTCGATGTGTCTTTATTAGATTTATCATTGTAAAATTCCGTTATTATGATAAAATATATTATAATAACATTAAAGGTGAAGGAGTTTTGTGAAGCACCATACAGCAGAATCTGACCGTTTTAATAACAAGAAATCATGATAGGTACATATTAAGGGATTACAGGAAGAACAGGAAAGAAGTGTTCAATTTTATATTTATAGGAATTCACCTGCTATACTCCGTCTCACAGAAGAAGTCCCGCAGACACAACGCTGCAATCGCGTGACGAAATGATATTAGTCTCTATTATTGGATTCTCCAAAAGCCCCTAGTTAGCAGGTGGATCCCTGGTTGTATATAAAATTGAACACTCCTTTTTAGTCGGTTGGTTTTATATGTTTGAGTTTATTCCAGGTGTACTGTCTGAATTATAGTCATCCATATTACTGTCGGCCGTTCTTCGTTTCTAAAATACTCACATTCTAAATGCTTTTCGTGATTGCACTAAATAAATCAATGTTCTGAAGTCTACACTTGTAAACGCTTTTTCTGACAACTTTAAAATTCTTCTTGGCTCTGTATTTTGTTTTGTTAACTCAAACAATACAGCTTTTGCCTAAATTGGTATAAAATAAATACCTTTTTCTTGCAACCACTGCAGCATTTCAATTTTCAAAAATAGTGCACTTTTGAATTTTGAATAATATTAATAAATTTTCGTTAAATATTTTAACCTTAACAAAAATTAAATACTTTCTTTTCAATAAACATAGAAATACAAAAAAAAAGACTAGGAAGTGTAATAAATATTAGTATTCAAAATTCGACTGACAATTGTTCTTATTTACAATTTTATTAATGTTACCATTATAAAATATCTTTTTGTACTAGTACCTATAGTTTTCATTCATAGTGACTATTGTTCTGTGAAACACAATATAAACAGATTCATTCATTGATCACTGTCAAAATATCAAGTTTGTCTATCGGGATTAAGATATGTATTGATACAAACAGATGTTTGTTTTTTAAATACCAACCTTCAGTCTCGTGTAATTAATACAATCGGTGCAACGTGCAAATAAAATATAAGCAAGTATAGCAAAATAGGAACAAAGTTAACACGATATATATAAGAAGTCAATGACTTCATTTGAGTTTATTTTGCCGACCTATTTTTAACAAGTTTATTTTAAGAATTTTTCCTATTTTAGCACAGTTCCGGATCACTTAACACTTTTGTTGGAGTACAGATGTGCCTCGTCATATAAATTTGTCGCTGTCTAGTCTAGCATTTTAATAAAAATATATATATTCAAAACATTCAACTAGTGTAACTCTTTAAGCAATTCAGCTTTTTAAACAAACTTAGGTAATAGTAAAATCGATGAACCCACAATAACTGTGATTTTAATTTATCTTTAATGAATTCTGATCGAAAAACCTCCATTTCGACTGCATAAAGCTAACAACTCTCAAGTTTAAAAACATTTCTCATCACATCATTAAACAAGTAAGTATTAAATCAATATTTGTAATAGTTGAGTGTCCATTTGTCTAACAGGAAATTATTGATAAATATCTGTGAATATTTTAATGACTGCTTTCCTAGTACTGGATCGGATTTATGTAATCAAATGCTTAAACATTAAATTAAAAAAAAAATGCCTTTATTTACTACTATTTCTTAGACTCTACATACAAAATTACAAATTCTAATTGCTTGTGATGGATTCATGTAATATAACATATTACACATGGGGTGCCAAGCGGGGTTGCCACTTGGATATCAAATATCACAAAGTATTCAAACTTACCCTCTTTTGATTTATTACAATCTATTTGAAAACTGTGTGTACCTTAATTTATATTGTGCATAAGTGTTACATATTATTGTATCTTTTTTAAAATGTATTCTCATGTAAGTGAATATTAATTCTATATGAGAACAAAATTTAATAATTTAAATCCATAAAAAATGAATACTGTACTCAATACCTATCCTATTTTAATTTTCTTAAGATTGACATCAATTTGGTCCGACTATCTAAAATATAACCAGTGTTAATTTAACTACTAAGCTGGTTATAATGTTATTATTCTTACACTGAATATTTTACATACTTCTGTAATCACATTTACAACATTACCCTAAATTTAAATTAAACCAATTAATTCTGATTAAGAATATAGGGTCTCAACACCCATATTGATCCTATGAATGTGTAAGAGGCGACTAAGGTAACAAACTACTCACGACAACATCACTGCAAAAAGAAAACTCAATATCAACCCATCTAGCCAGCATTGTATAGCAGTATTTCTTAAAAATAATATTATTTGTACTGTTCACCATCAACAGCTTTTTTATTCCACTACTAGACATAGGCCACTCCTTAGAACGACAATTTGACCGACTACACCACACTGGCAAGACGTACTTGTATATGGATTGTGTCAAGTTTAACTTCTCTTTGAAGTGCTGTTGTCCCATGTAGTTCCTCTAGCTGGCTCTGACGTCAACCATGAGAAAAAATTATAAAACTCTGTGTGGAGGAAACGAGTGTCATGTCCCTCCGACACAAAAGGAGGATCCTGCAACCAGATGAGGTGATCATGTCTAGCGGTCGCGACCCTGGTTGATGTTGGGATGTTGTGTATTACATAGCGATTCAGAATAAATCCTTTGCTCTGTAGTTCGATATCTCTTCGCTAGTGGGCGCTGTAGTATGTATTTTTTCGTTGTGCTGTATGTGGAAGTCACTACAGTCTCATTAAAATAATTCTACCATACTTAAATGTAATATATCTACAAAATGAAATTATAAATTTCAGAAATCATATTTCAAAATGCAGAACTTAGGCAAAGTTATAACTGAGCAATTGCGAAATCCGAATGAACTGGATATCAATCTCAAGATGGAGTTTGGACCTTTTGAAACGGTGAACAAGTGGAAACGTATGACTGAATGCTTTCAATTTGTTGGAGCCAGGTATGTACTAACATCTTGCAGAAACAAGTTGCAATAGACTTCTTTTAAAAATCAACTATGGTTCTCATAGATGATAAGTGGATTTTATTGCCATATCAGATCTGTAGACAGGTATTTTATGTTGTACAAAGTGGTAGTGGTCTGATATTTCTAATGAGAGATTGATTTACAATTAAATGTGTATTACATTTTTAAATAAACAGGTTAAATAAAAATTACAGTATAATATCTTATTATTATCTTAGTGTTACAATTATATTTTAAGTAATAAATTAATTTAACTAACAATAATAATAAATTACTTCAACTAATAATAATACAAAAATATTCTTATTATTCTGAAGGTTACTCACTCACTGCATAATATCTTTCTTCTGCCAAATGAGACTGCGACATTGGTCTACTGGTTAGCATATGCGACTGCCGATTACTGTTCGACTGTTCGATTTTTGATCCGACCAAAAGAGTGCTATTGAGTTTTTCTGATTATATAAATTTTTAATAATATCCTGGAGTTATTGGATAGTCATTAGATTGTGAGAATAAAGGAATGAGAAAGACAGATAATGCACCTGTGTTTGTGCACTATAATTTCTTACATAGTTCTCCATTGAAAATGGTCACCGTAGCCGAAAACGGCTAGGAGTAACATTTAGTTTTGTGTATGACTGCCGTCATTTAAAACCATAGACAATATAGTTGCTGACCACAACCAAAATAACCCTACAAAAATTTACACTAATTAATTATGGTTGGTCATTGGTTTACCTTGAAGGACTTGAGAATTTCATTTTCACTTACATTTACAGGAGGAGTAAACACACAGCTGTGGCCTACAAAAATGCCATTTATGTGTTTGGTGGTGATAATGGTAAATCTATGCTGAATGACTTGATACGGTTTGATATAAAAGAGATGTCTTGGACCAAGACTGGCTTTATGGGAGTACCACCAGCGCCGAGATACCATCATTCTGCTGTGGTATGTGCACTTTGATATTTTTATTTCTAATATAGGTGTTTTTTTAAGGGTCCGATATAACCACCAGTAGGTGGTATCCGGGGGGTTTCCGCACAGAAAAAAAAAGAAAAAAAGTTGTTTTTTTAAAGACTTGTTAAGTATACTGAGCCGTCTCTAGGGTCAGTCTTAGTCATAGTCAATATTAACGTTGTATCTGAAGGTCGATTTCATGATCCCCTGGGTCCAGTGATATGTCCTACTGACTGCTAAACCAGAAGTTGTAGGTTCAATTGATATCCTGGATAAATATTTTATGATGAGCAAAATCAATTGTTCTGTCTGTATGTATTTGATCTATGGTATGTGTGTATTTAGAAATGTTCTTCAACAGTCCGGCTGCCATAGTCTAGGCTTAGCTAAGAATCAGACTGCCGTGAGAACAAATAAAAATGTCGTAATAAAAATACGTTCTAAACCAGTTTCGATCTCAAATCATCAACATCACACAAGATATTCACATTGTAATATATTGTTTTACTCTAAATTCTACATATTTAAATCCGCAATTTTCATTTAATTTTTCGTAATATAATTCCAACAATGAATAATCATCAACAGCCTTTTACAGTCCACTGCTAGACATAGGCCTCTCCTTAGCGAAGAGGTTTTGGCCTACTATTCCCCGCTGGCCAGATGGGTTGGAATAGGGTTTGTTTCAAGTTTTTCTTCTCTTTGTAATGATGTCTTGTATACTTTGTTCCCTTAGTCGCCTTTTACAACACCCACGGGAATAATTTGTTTAAAAAATAAAATTAGTCTGTATTGTGCAGGTACATCGTTCATCCATGTTTGTGTTCGGTGGCTACACAGGAGATATTCTAGCAAATTCTAATCTGACCAATAAGAATGATCTATTTGAGTACAAATTTTCAAGCGCACAATGGGTTCAATGGAAATTCACAGGCCAGTAAGTAATTCAGAAAAGAAGCTTTATACAAACTTTGATAAAAAAATCTATTTTATTAAACAATTCGATTAAAAGTTCGATTCTCTAGTCGAACCAAACGTTTGTATAATCTGACAATATTTGTTTCGAAGTTTGAGTGTTTTCTATGTTAAAAAAATAAATATATGTATTTATATCAGTCGATGTAGTTATCGTAGTACAAGTTCTGCTTAGTTTGAAGCTTTGTGTGTCAAAGATCTAAAATATTTATTGCAAGTTAAAGATATTTAATTTTCTATGCACTTGCGGCTTTAAGACTACTGCGATACGGTGAACTTTGATCATTTACATGGAGCAAGTACAGCCAGAATAATAGTGTTACCGACAATAATAATGATTGCATAGTTGACGTAGTGGTTTAAGCGGTCACCACGCCGTTTTCTACGGCTTTAAACCCCAGATGGGACAGCACTTTGTGTGATCTACAATTGATTGTTCTGATGTTATAAAGTCCCGTGCGACACAGAATATGTTCCTAACTGTTCCTGCTGAAATTGCTGAAAAAAAAATTACTACTTTTTTTCACTAACAAACTCGAAGAAACTCTAGACTAAATATATAAAACTTCAAAGTTTTACTCTTTCTAAATGAAGTAGATTTTAAATATCGATTTTTGCCACACTATTCTGTTTGGTTCAAAACGATTTCATAATACTCATTTATTAGGTAGGTAATTAGGTATTTTTTTGTATTATATTGTAGTTATTTTTTAATAAGTTACTCTATGTAACAGGGAGCCAGTGCCTCGATCCGCGCATGGAGCCGCGGTATACGACGACAAGCTGTGGATTTTCGCAGGGTACGATGGCAACGCGAGACTTAACGATATGTGGACTACTAATTTATTGGTAAGTTATTTAAACATACATCCCTTAAATACTGGTGTAAGATTTTTACGTAACAAAACTGTGTTTTTACTCGAGGACTTTTGTTAGAAAAAAGTTCAGAAGTCCCAAAAAAATCATATAGAAATATTGATGGAAAGTATTGTTTATGGTGTATTTCTTGGTACAAGTATTATCAACTGATTTAAAAGTCAGGGCTTAAATAGTATGTCTAATATGTTCGTACATAGTTTTATTAAAAGATAGTAAGTACACTGTACACCAGTTTACTTTTGGTGAAATATACTTACAATTATTTATGACTGATATGATAGAAATGCGAACAAGAGAAAGTTGATATTTTTTCATAAAATATACCATGCATCATTATCATGCGTGATGTATGATGAACGGTGAACCGAAGCTATTGAGTAGAATACTAGACTATTAGTATCTACCGTCAACGGGAATGAATTTCAATAAATAAAAAATACAGCTTATTGTAACTTAAAATAGTTTACGTTCTGTGGTTAAGGAGCAGCCTATGTCCAACAGTGGACTGTCATTAATATATTTTTTATGTAATTATTCTGTATGTTAAGGTTTTTTAAATGCGACTATTGTTTTAATTTGAAGGGGGAGACCCACCAGTGGGAGCGCGTAGAACAAAAAGGTCTATGTCCTCCGACTTGCTGCAACTTCCCCGTAGCTGTGGCCCGCGGTAAAATGTACGTGTTCAGTGGACAGAGCGGCGCCAAGATCACCAACGCGCTGTTCCAGTTCGATTTTGAGACACGCACGTGAGTATGGCCCTTTATTGCCAACATTTATAGCTTTTTTTTTAACTGACAACACTATTTAGTGTTACCGGTCAAACAGGACAAGGCAGTTCAGGAACATCACTTAACAATTAAGAAGGCTGTTATGTTCCCCCCACTCTGAGCTGTCAAAATATAGCTTTTGTAAGGGGGTGTACTGATGTATAACTCTTCCTTTAAATTATTATTGGGTGTTTGTTTTAAACACTGTAACACTGAAATGTGAGTAAATCGAAATTGCCAGTTTAAACAAGGTCCTCCGACAGCCAGTTGATAAAATAATTTTTGAATCGAGAAAGTGTAAACCTATGGTTATTATAGTTCGAAAGGTTATCGCTAGATGGCGCTGACGTTACCACAATTAAGTATAGAATGAACTAGGGCCTAGCAAATTTCGCCTTCATTCAGCAGAACATTGTAGTTGAATTATTATTAGATAAGCTATTACTTCTGGTAGTGATTAAGTACACGAGGATCCTCGGGGAGAAAACGGATAGGATTAGTGACACAAATGATTTCGATGACTTTTAAGAAGGAAGCAGTCGACATTTGTGATGATCGCCTTACGAACTGTATAAGTTTACGACTGCCTCGGTGGCGCAGTAGTAGTGAATACGACTGCAGTGCTTGAGGTCTCGGATTCGATTCCCGGGTCGGACCGAATGTTTGTCTGAACTGCAAATATTCATTTCGGAGTTTGGGTGTTTTCTATGTATAATATGTATGTATTTAAGCATCTATCAGTCAGTCTATCATAGTACAAGCTCTGCTTAGTTTAAAACTAGATGGCGTTGTGTGTCAAATCTCCGAAATATTTATTTATTATTTGTCTAATAATTGTGTGATGAGTACTGTCATTTGTTCTGTATCCGAGTTAATTTATCTATAATATGTATGTATTCAGATATATATAAGTATGTTTATCGGCAGTCTGCTTACCATAGTACAGGCTCTGCCTTGTTTAGGATCAGACGGCCCTGTGTGAGATGAATGAGAGTTACTGCTCTCCTCTTAGAGGATGTTTGTACTCTGATTTCAGGTTTTAATGATTTATGGCTAACTCACTTTCTACTACGCTTAGTGTTGTGGATTCAAACCTCACATAGGACGACTTTGTTTTTGTAAAATTGTAGTTCTGAGTCTGTGTGTTCTGTGTCCGTTTCATACAATATATTTTTGTAAAGTCGTGTGTTCATAATGCGGGCGTGGTCTTTTAAAAAAAATATCTGTGCTGTATAGCGTGTAGTCCCCAGTTCAGTACTAAGTGACCTTTGCGTAGGTGGAGCCGCGTGTGCACGGAACACTTGCTACGCAGCGCGGGCGGGGCCCCGGCTCGTCGCTACGGACACGTGATGGTAGCTCACCGCTCCCACCTCTACGTGTTCGGAGGCGCCGCAGACAACACGCTGCCCAACGATCTGCACTGCTACGACCTCGACACGCAGATATGGTAACCCTGTCACTACTTGGTACTAGAACGAGTCTCCTGTATAATGGTATAGTTGCTAAATGAAGAATATCTTTTGTGACTGCACCGTTATATCTAAATTGTGGTATCTAGATGAAGGTTTTAAGATTTTTTTAAGAAATTTGATTATAAAACAGTCGAGTGGTAGAAGCTACACAGGTTCCAACACAAATTTATTCATAATGTTTTCGAAATCGTAACTATAGTCGGCTCAAAACTAAACTTGCCCATGTCTTATGTATACACTGTGACTGGTGAACCTTCAATACTTATGGAGAGTACTCGGTACTCGATTCTCGTTAACTTGATATAAAAAAATAGGTGCTTATTTTTTATCGAAATGTCTCTAAAAAATAAGTCCGCGCGGTGTCCAAGTATTCCGCAGTTAAATACTGGGCTCTCGGTGTACTGTGTACGAAGTTTACTGAGAAGTTATTTAATATTTCGTTTTTATGTTATTTTATTTCATGATATATGTTCGCATACTATCACGTCCTCAAATATTGGAGGTATCTCACCAGTCAGTCTGTATATTCCTTTGTAATCAAGAAATTAACGACTAGGACGATAATGGCATAGAAACTTAACTTCATTATAAAGTCAGGTCAAGTCCAAAACTAGTCCAGCATACTCGAAATACAAAACGAAATCAAACCATTAAATTATTTAATTAGAGTAAATAAATTTGTCTGTGTCGATGGCGCAGTGATAGCGTATGCGACTGCTGTGCTTGAGGTCTCGGGTTTCCACGTTTCGAAGTTTGAACGTTTTCTATGTAAAATATGTATGTTAAAAAACTGTATATGTAGTGTTACCAGTTATCTAATAAGCATAGTACAAACTTTGCTTAGTTTCGAACTAGATGGCGTTGTGTGTCAGATGCCCAAAATATTAAAAAAAAGTCATGATATGCCCGGGCAGGTCGGTGGTGCAAGGCGCCGACGACTCGCAGGTGCCGTCGGGCCGGCTGTTCCACGCGGGCGCGGTGGTGGACGACGCGCTGTACATCTTCGGCGGGACCGTCGACAACAACGTGCGCAGCGGGGAACTCTTCCGATTCCAGGTACCTACCTATTTTACCATAAAATATACCAGTACATACATATTACACATACGAATGAACGTCATATTTGAATTCATACCTTTTTTTATAAATATGTAACCGCTTCCCTGCCGTTTATATTCAATATACTATTTAATATAAATTATTTTTTTTCTCCACGTAATGTGCGCTGTCCTATAAACTCATTTTAAATAATTTTTCTTTTCTTTCTTTTTTTAAGCTATTGCATAGCTTTTATCGCGGGCTTCGAGCGCAGCGATCGAATCAAAAAATTCCGTAACGAAAATAAACCTAACACCCCCCACTCCGAGCGTGCATCGTCTAACGTCGTTTCAGTTCGGCGGACTTCGGCATGGTGTTTGTGTGCGTGTAGACTGCACGTAGCTCGCACGGATGGAGACGAGCCGCTCCGAAATATTATAATTGCATAAGTTGATAAAAATGTTATGCAATAGCTTTACCGCGGCAGTCCCCGAGTGCCACACGTATTTTTTTCATTTTCTGGTAATATTAACAACCGAACCTCTAAAAAATTTTCTCATTTCCAGTTGTCGAACTACCCACGCTGTACGTTGCACGATGACTTCGGACGCATTTTGAAGTCCCAACAATTCTGCGATATACAGATTTTAGTAGGACCTGAGCAAACGTCCATTTTAGCCCACCAGGCTATCCTAGCTGCTAGATCACAGTATTTAAGAGCCAAAATAAAGTAAGTGAATTATTTTTCGTACATGCATACATAAAATCATGCATGAGTTCCCTGAGGGGTAGGCACAAGCAGATTAAGCGTCCACTTTGGCAATGTTTTGGTCTCACATAGTGGGTGATACGTCTATTACCGCAAATCTGAATATTTTGTTAGAAATATAATTTAAAACTAAACTAATTTAGGTATGTCTTGAAAGGTAGTCGTATATTTTGAATTTCACAATTGAAACGCAAATCTAACTATTGTATGAAATACCCAGCACTAGGAGTTTCCATCCATACCATGTCGTTATTATGGTGTAGGACAATATGGTATGATAAACGAGGGTCGATTCCACGAAAGGCTTCCAAAGCATCGATCTCTGATAACTCATTGAACAATTTAAAAAAAATAAAATAAAAAAATGTGTAAACATATATTGTTGGCGTGTGCTTAGTAATAATCCTTCTATTTTAGGTTAAAGTTTTGCTTTAATATTCTTATGATTTACATATTTTTAATTAACACTAGTTTTTTTAAACCCGAAGTAATAATATGATTGATTTTCCTATTGGACATTTACTGTTCTCTACCTTCTACTAAAGTTGGTAGGAGTAAACTAAATGCACTTTCTTCTGACATATAGAGAAGCCCGCGAAGAGCAACTGAAGCGAATAGCTGCTGGCGAAGAGAAAGCTTCTGAAGTGTACTCGTACACAGCGACTCCTCAACTCACTGTATTACTACCTGAAGCCACCCCGGAAGCTTTCAATATGGTGCTCAACTACATATACATGGATAGAATTGACCCTACTGAGAAAGGTCAGATTTTGTCACAAGTGTAGGTACAGAATTAGAAACGACATTAGTGAGTCATGACGTCATGCATGTTCGTGTGATAACGGATTGAGACTACAAAGTCTCCACCCCTATTCATCCCGTGGGTGTCGTAAGAGCGGACTAAAGGAACAAACTCTACAAGACAACAATACTGCAAGGAAAATGAGAACATCTGGTCTACCTGGTAAAGTAGTTCTAAACCTCCTTTCTAAGGATAGACCTATGTCTAATATCGGACTATTAAACACTGATGATGATGAGGACGACACGATGAAATATTCCAAATCTATGAAGCGCATATTATTTTTCAGAGTAGTTTAATAAATAAGTGTTGTCTGTACGGTTACACTTTCTACAGATTATGCCGTATTTTACAGATGAAGACCCAGCTTCTCCAGCCACGGTTCTACTCGTTCTTGAAGTGCTACGACTAGCTCTACGTTTGAACATCCCACGGTTACGAGGACTGTGTGCTCGGTACTTACGCGCTAACCTGTGCTACGGCAACGTGCTACATGCACTACATGCCGCACATCACACTAACCTCAATTGTATCAAAGAAGTCTGTCTCAGGTACTGTATCAAAGAATTAAAAAAAAAAACTTAAAATTGTATTATATATTACTTTCAGTAAAATACTTATATTTAGATATGTCTTAGACTTTCGATACTGTTTCCATTCTCCTCCAGCTTCACATTATTGTAATGAATTACTTGTGACCAACAAAAATACTTGCGGTATTATATTTATTTTTTACTACATCAACTCGAATCCCTCAAATATGAATAAACACCTTATTTTTTAAATTTTTCAGTTGTGGGAACTACAACGTAGTAGTGTTCTGCAAGGTAGCATTCTGGGTCCTACTATTTTCTTATATACCATCTGCTTGTTGACTGAATTTAAGATATAACAGGATATTTTTATCTGATCTCGTCAGGTTCGTGGTAAAAGACTACAATTTTACTCCAATAGTGATGTCACGCGAATTTGAAGAAATGGAGAAGAGTTTGATGGTTGAAGTGATTAGACGTCGGCAACAGCCACCTCCAAAACAAGCTAGTGCTGCAACACAGCACGAGTGCGACGAAGAAATAATAGGTATTGCACTTTTGGAGTATTTAGTTAATCAAAAAAGGCTAACGATAAGAATTTAAGGTTAGCAATTATTTCTTATTATGCCCACCATTGCATATTTGTCTTCTTTTATTTATCTGTGGTATATAATCTCTTATTTAGTTTTGATATAGTACTTGAAATCCAACGAATCGCAAAACTGAACTAGAACTGACTAGAACTGTTCTAGTGAACTATTGCGTACACACATGAAAGTGTAGTTGACATGAACCATAGCGGTAAATAATTCCAGGTTATATCTGCCTTTGGTGAGTTTTTTTTTGGGAGGGAGGAGAATTTTTTTTTAATTTGTTTTTTCTTCCTTTATCAATTGAGCCAGTGATGTTTAATTAAAATTAAACCATCAGAAAATTTTATAAGTTCGTTATAACATTTTAACTTTTTCATAAGTATCAAAATCAACATTCTTTAATAATCCACTGTTGAATGCAGCGATATCTTTAGAAAGGAGGATTTGGTTTCATTACACTGGTCAGACGATTTGGTATAGGGTGTTTCAAATTTTCCTTCTCTCTAAAGTGCTATTATACTGCGTAGGGTGCTTCCTTAGTCGTATCTTACGATATGCACACGATAAATGGAGGTGATAGCACTTCATATTTTTTCTACCACGAATTAACTCGTGCAACTTCGTTTCGCCTCTCAAAAATAATAATGTTTCCCTGTTTATGCAACATGTTTCATCGATACTTAGCTTCTATCGGCCTCAGCGTGATGTTCTATAGTCTAACCTTTCTCGACTCGACTATCCAAAAATATTATAATTACCAGCCGTATATTCAGCCGTTCACGTGTGATGCCGTGACCAGGGGAAAGGGGATTCATTTTGATATATTTAGAAGTAGTAATCGAACGTGTGCGCTGATCCAAGCGGTGTGGTGTGGGCAGGCACGACCCTGGAGCAGGACATGTGCGTGCTGCTGGCGGGCGGCGCGGAGCTGTCGGACGTGCGCCTGCGCGTGGGCGGCGCGCTGCGGCCCGCGCACCGCTCGGTGCTGGCCGCTCGCGCCGCGTACTTCGAGGCCATGTTCCGCTCCTTCTCGCCGCAGGACAATATCGTCAACGTACGTACGTCTACCCCCGCTGTGGGTATTGTTCGGCTCGAACGACCACTGATGTTTAAGATATTGTTAAATGTCGGATAAGAAAATATATTGATAGAGAGTACCGCTACGTGATATTAATGCTAAGTATTGTACTCATTTTTATTAATTTCAGTTATATTGCTTTTCTTAACCTATTAATTTTTTTATTCAAAAACATTGTGCAATATGGACAGTACAATAATTGCCTATGTATTTTTCGTACCTTAAATAGCAATACTTTAACCTTTGAGGTACCGGGCGTCTAAAAGCGCGTTTTCGCTAAGTCCCGCGCTTGTTAACGTAATTGGCGCATCAGCGCGCCGTTGCACTTGAGACCGTATTTCAAGGTTTTGTTAATGTTGTAAGTACAGTCTCGTTATTGTTCTCAAAAGCTAGTGAGATGATTAATAAGATTAAATGAAAACAATAACATTTGAATGTTTATTTAGTTTTTTACGGCCTTTTGTTTCGAAGTAATGTAAAAAAACGGCTTTGTTGACAATAAATCTGTTTTATGATGACATACATTAGAGTTTTAGTACAGTTTTTATACTTTTTTACGTTGTTATAAATATACTCTTTACTAAACAGAAAAAAAAATGCATGTATACATTATAGAAATTCGCTTTATTACTTGCAAAAATATAGTAAAAATTCGACTAGAAACAAATTTCGCGCGCGGCGAGAGCTCATTTCAAAAATTATATTCCAAATAGTGAAGTGAAAGTGTTAATTGCAAGATTGTTCTTCTATGCATCAGTTAGTCGAGTTGACAATACCAAAAAGAAATCGTAATATCATAAAAACCGATACTGTTTGACGCGCGACACTTGGACATGAATTCATGTCCGCGGGATTCAACGGTACTTTTTCGTTGGCGTGAATTCATGTCCGCGGGACTCAACGGGTTAAGATAGCAAATACATAACAAATTGTACTAGCAACATTATTTACAGATCCAAATATGCGACACGGTACCCTCAGAGGAGGCGTTCGATTCTCTGCTACGGTACATTTACTACGGTGATACCAACATGCCTACAGAGGACTCGCTGTATCTATTTCAAGCGCCTATTTACTACGGTAAGTTTCGCGTACAAGCTATTTACTGTTAATATTCTTTTTTTTTCCATTTCAAATATAAAACAGAATTTAACAATTGAGGAGTAAACGTCAAGATTGTGCGTGTGCGTGTGTATACGTTAGTACGTGTGTGTACGTTAGTTCGTGCGTATATGTGCCTGTTTTAGAAAAATGTTTAATTTTATTTAAAAAAATATTTATTTGGGTTTTTAATTACCTCTCACTTAACTTTTCCATTTGTTACTACTTAGAAATGTAGTTTAGTTTTTACTTGACTGAGTTAATGGGTATCTAGTTTTATGTTTAACCATAAAAACACTTTTTTTTTTGATAATTATCGACTTTCAAACAAAAGGATCATCGGATTAAAAACTTAATTTTGAACTTACTAAGACTATTAAAGACTATTTTGAGAGTCACTTATTCTGTTATTACAAAAAAAAAATATATTTTTTCATATTAATTATTAATTTTATATCTCTATGGTATTTATCGAACCTTCATACTCTTACCTAGTTTTTTTATAAACAATTATGTACCAGAAATCGATTAACGGTCTACTATCGACTACTTTGAATGTCATGTTTAGTTTAATTGACCAGTGTGACTTCAACTACAATTGGATGTAGATATAAAGCGTGGCAGGTCCAACTATGACTGGACTAACAACTATACTGGACTGAACTGAATTGTAAAGTAGGTTTAAGGCACAAAATTATAGGCACTTTTAAAATATAAACGTAAGCACATTTCTTTTAATATGGGTACAATGAAGGTCTTACGTCATTAATATTATTTTTTATCACTCAGGATTCACAAACAACCGTCTGCAAGTATTCTGCAAACACAACCTACAGAGCAACGTGACGCCAGAGAACGTTCTCGCGATACTGCAGGCCGCGGACCGCATGCGAGCTTCCGACATCAAAGAGTACGCGCTCAGGATGATCGCGCACAACTTTGGCGTTGTAAGACTTCACTTTTGTCTTAAATTTATCTATGGATTTATGATAGCTAGTTCGCGTTAAGAAAATAATGACACATCGATCAAGGCCGCTCCTTCACCAATCAGGTTCTAAGACATGATTGTTTCTATCAATGCTTGGTATCTAATTGGCCAGGGCCTTTGATAGATTTGTCACTATTTTCTTAACGCGAATTAAGTATATAGTTGATGGAGTTTTTCTTAACGAATTTATCGCTTAATGGACAGTATTTAGTAATTTTGACTAATTTTATCGAGAAGTGAAAAAAATGTTCATAATTTCACGTAAATGTAAAATTTTTTTATTGTTATTATTGTGTACATGAGTGTGATTGGTGTGCAGGTGGCGCGTCAGGATGCGATCAGGAACCTGTCGCAAGCGTTGCTAGTGGACATCATCCGCGCCATGGCCGAGCAGCCGCCCCCAGACGCTCCTCTACCGCAGACCCTGCCCGCCCAACCTCGCTCCCTGCCCTCCTCCTCTTCTGCAGACACCCTCACCGACGAGCCCGACCAGGGGCGACACAGGTATCTCAGTGCCGCCATCACTATCAGTCACTCATCGCACCGGGGCAAACGCGCAGACATCTTAAACTCAAGTCAGCCTCAATTCCCCCTCTCTCCCGCAAACAAAGGGGAAAAGAGATGATGAGGTCACTTCACTCAGTGGAAAACAACGAAATAATTGCTGAACATCGGTTTTCTGTGAGGCCTTAGTAGAGTCTATCCAAACTATTGTAATTTATCGAACAGCGTATTTCAATGTACAATCTAGAATAGATTAGTTAATAGAATAGTTTCGACTTAAAAACTTCCAAATCACACAGCGAAAAACTGAAAAAAACTTTAACCTCAAACTGTACTCATACATTTTAATTAATCTCTAGGTGTGGCAAATCATAAGAGAGAGTTCCAAAGCATTGGACCAGACGGGCCAAAAGCTTGGGCCGAAGGATGGACTAAAGTACGCGAGTATGGACGGAACACGTCCATATCACACCTACTGTGGACATCCTCATGTCCGGACGCCCGCGGAAGTGTCTCAGTGTGCAATATTTGGACAAAACAGGTTGTGTTTACTAGCCAGTGTTAGTATTATAAGAGTACTGAGAGATAAATTTCATATTATATGTTATCATATTAATAAGTATATTTTATTGAAATAACGTAAACCTTATTGAATCTAAGCAACATTAGGGGACAATGATGGTAACCATATCATGAAGATGGTGAGCTACCAGGTTCTAGAAATGTGGTCGGCCAAGAAAGCTAATAGACGGCAAGAATTGTGTAATACAAACTAGATTCAAATTTTCACAATTTAATATTTAAAGTTTTATAATGCAATGTTTCAGGTTTTCGTTATTTCAGTAACAAACTTTTCAAAATTATGTATCCGTTACATATTTTAATATTTCTTTTCAAAATGAGGTATCTATCCGCACCGTATTATCGACCAGTAGTAACGCGGATGTATGTAAGAGCCTTTAAGATGTGTGTATGATTTTTAGTCTCATTTTTATACCTATTTATTATAAATATATTATTTTTGTGCAGAGAATGCTTATAAAGCATATATTTAATATATTTTATCAAAGTTGGAATGAACTTTGTCACTATTGAATCTAACTCTTCATATTTTCTAAAGACTGTCAATTTATAAAAGCAGAATTGTATTTGTAAGTTGTGGCTGTGTATTTAAATTGGTGCAAAATCGTTATTGTCTATGTCAACTTATATAGTATGTTTCGTAGAACACAATCTTCGAAAAACGACAATTTAATCTAAGTAAATGGCATTCTAATGTAACTTGTTTTATTCGTGTGGTGACAGATTAAGCATATGGAGTGCCACCACGCCTATTGAATAGGGCCTATTTACCCCATAAGTGTCGTCAGAGGCGACTAAGGGAGCGAAATACGCAAGACAAAATCACTACAAAGAAAAGGAAAACTTGAAACGAAACCCTGTACCAAACAGCCTGGCCAAATTCTGTTAGATTGCACTCTGTTTCAATCTAACAGAATTTGGCCAGTTACTATCTCTACTCAGAAACATTATAATACAATAATAGTACTGGCCTAATTCTAGATACAAAAATCCCTTCAAAAAAGGAGTAAGGATAGTGATTTTTCAGTCTTATTCCTCTTTGTAAGATTTTACACGCATTTAGGAAGTAAACGAAAGTTGTTCTCAATATTTTACTTTCCCAAAAAGAAGATTGATTAATATATAAAAAAGCCAAACATATTGTAAGTCGTACCTTTTTAAGGACTTCTCCATAAAGAACTCATATTATAAAACTAAAGGATTAGTTTGGTTGAATGCACTAATCTCAGCTACTAGTTCAAATAGAAAAATTGTCTTGTATAGCCCATTTGTTGAGGAAGGTTACAGGCTGCATAACATCATGCCACACCCATTAGAAGTGGAGTGTCAATGACATCTAAAAACTGATATATATTTCCTTTTGAGCTTCCTTCCATTTCCGCTAGTAATATAAAAAAATCCTACAGTTGATAAAAAATTCTCAACAAAATCTATTTGTAAGAACAGTTAATTAACATGACATGTAGCAAAAAACATTAAACTTAGTTAATATTGTTACCCAATATACAAAATTAACACCTACAATTTGTATTATGCTAGCTCAAATTAATATAAATGATTAAAGAAAAATAAATAAAGGAAATTGTAATGAACAAATTAACTATAATGGATACCAAACTTAAAAGTAATGTCTTAGTTTGAATATCATATATCATATCTTTGTCTTGAAACTTTTCTACTGTTCTACCTTCCTACCTTCTATAGTTTTATGAGTAAGCAAAGTATAAATTGCTGGTTTCAAAATTATTGTTTGATTAATTTGTTCAAATTGTTAATCACTATAACGTAGGAATAACAATTTAATTTGTATGTAACATAATTATAACGAATTAATTTTTGTAAGTCTACAGATATTTTTCCAGCGCTTTCTAGTTGTGAAGTCTGATATGTGACTACAGCTAGAAAGTGCCGGCATTTCCTGAGACTCACTCGGGGAAGAAACCCCAAAACAAACCTCTTAGGAAATTTCAAGTTATCAATTTAAATTGATAACATTATAAGAAAACTTATTTTTAAGTCATCTGTCATCTAGTCACTATAAATGTTTAATAGGGATAGAAATTAAATAAAAAACTAAATGATTTTAAATCAATGTAATCATGTAAATTAACAATTATCTAATAAATATTTCTTAATGATTTTATTTATCCTTATTCATGCTTGATGTCTTTGAAGAGTTTCTGTAACCAAACAAAGAAGCATTAGAATTAATATCTCTTATAACTCTTCTGTGAGTCACACCCCTTTCCAACACTGATCAACATAATTGTCCATATAGTAATGGACTAGGAATGCAAAGTGTTACCACCCCTAATTACAATGTATGTTGTAAGAGGCAACTAAAGTAGCAAATCATCAAGAACAACATCATTGCAAAGAGAATGAAAACTTGAAACTAATCCTATACCAGCTCTTATAGCATGACCTACTATAGGTCAAAACCTCCTTTCTAAGGAGAGGCTTACGTCCAGCAATAGACTGTTATTGTATGTGTATTAACTAATCACATTTCAAATATCTATTGTCAAGTATTTACTTAATAAACATAGGTTGCTGAAAAGATGAAGCGATTTGATGATGAAAGTTTAAGTCAAATATTAGAATATTCCATAAAATTGTTGCCAAATTAGAAAATTCTCTGAAAAACATAAGAAATAAATTAAACTGGATTAACATCTGTTAACTTGATTTAACTATATTTTGATTGGCATTATAAAAAACTTTGGGTATATCTGTAGTATACGAAAGTAAGACTGCCACTTGCAGGCTTATTTTTACTGTCACTTTTCTCTCATTTCTAAAATAGATTTAATTTTACCAATTGTGCCACTATAAAAGAAAAGCTACAATTACAAAAACTATTATCTAGTGTACCAAACACTTCCAACACTTACCAAAAAAATTATCACAATAACAGTAGTTATATGAAATAAAAGTAGGTGAAAGTTACACACCATAGTGGTATGTAAGGGTACATCATCACAGGATAATGCATTACCAACAAATACAAGTTACTTCATGAGGAAAGGAACTAAGTTAAAAGTCTGGCTATTTTGACTGACTGGCTGTTAAATGAACATAATGTAATTAAAAAATTATAATATATATTAAGCTAAATACCAGGTATATTATAGATCATTCAAGCCAATAATCTTATCTTACTAAATCGTTTAAATTACACTGTTAAACCCATTTATTTAAAAAAACTCATACATTTTGTTTTACTCAATTTCATAAATCTTGTGTTGCTGTAATATCAGTTAATAACACAAAAAATTTTTTATATGCAATTAAAGCACACTTAAACAATAAATAAAGAAATTATGAAGATCTTTGCCTAATTTGGGGGAAGAAAAGAGGTTACATAACAAAATACTCACTCCCTTGTTTATACTCTCGAAGATAGCCACAGAGATGACATCGAAAGTTCTTTCAAAGAAGAAAGCTCCTGCCGCACCCGCTAAAAAGAAGGTGGAGGTACGCTTAAAAATAGTACGGTTTAATGTCGCCCAAAAAGACATTTTGGGATAATTATATAAAATTACTCTTATTTCTATACACGCTGTGTCAAGGCGCTTACCACAAATGACATAGATAATTAATTATCGATCAGCCAAAGATCTGTCAAATTACTCCATCGTCTGGAACATTGCTTTTATAATTTTTTCTTAAATAAAAAAAAACCGTTTAAATTATGGAAATGCAGTTTCAGAAAACACATTCAATAAGAAAATTTGTTAATATTACTGAAGATTCACTTTTGTTTTAGTTTATATAACTAGGTTTTAATTACTTTTCTGTAACAATATTTGAAATAATTCAAGCATTTTTAAGTATCTTTAACATAATAAATCATCACTTGCCCTTTTTTTCTTCATTTTTTTCTGAACAGAAGTCATACCGGAAGGGTGAGTGGTAATATCGGACTTGAACTGACCAAAACAGCACGCCATCAGATTTACAAACTTGTCAACCATAGCTTACACGCAGAAGGAAACATCGGAGTGCCACGCACTCTCACTTCGTATCATAGCGAGGGCACACCTCTGCCGCTAACACCTGGCATTGTGCCAGCGTGTAGAGCGTGTCCACAGTCCGGTCATCGCAGTGGTGGTGTTACTTAGGCGTAGACTTCTTTCGGATCAGACAGGTGATATCCGAAGCATCCTTTGCTAGTGATCACATAAATTAGCCGGAATAAAAAGGTCCTGTGATTTCTCTCGAGTCAATCTTCCATAACACGTCGAAACGTTTAATGGTTGCCCTACTGCATCCGTCTTGATATGGCTTAGTATGGCTCCATACGGAAAGGAGAGGATTCCTCTCGGAGTTCTCTCCTCTCCGCCTGGGGACAATTTATAGGTTAGTAATAATATTTTTACAAAAGTATTTAACGTATACAACGTCAAATACTTTGGACTGATGAACAATGAACGGAATATAATAATGTTTAAAATGGAACTTGATTTCAGCATTTGAATTGATATATCAACTAGTAAGCAATTTATTACTTAAACAAAAGTTTTCCGATGACATAATGTTAATACTTTCTAGTATATTACGCAATGATAGTTAAAATACGCGCTGTTGGTTGAATAAGACCAAAAATATAACTTTTCCAAAGACAACAAATTATTTTCCCGCCAAAATGTATCTCTTTTCCCCTCCCCATACCGAGGATGTTTTGTTCAATGTTTTCTATAGCCTATGCGAGGCGAAACATTGTTCAGTTGTTCACTCAATACCCATACACATTTGTGACATTTGTTCAGGGAAACATTGTTTTGCATTTTGTTTTGTTTCATATAAACTTGTTTTTCACGCTTCGGTTGAATACCATTATGGAGTGGAACAGGGAAACCATTTTACACTTTATAAGTTTAATAAAACAGCGTCCTGCATTTTGGGACTTTCAATCGCCTGAGTATAAAAATAAACGAAAACGCCACGAAGCCATTGAAGAAGTAGGATTGTTAATGGGCGTGACACCTAAAGAAGTTAATACGAAATGGATTATTCTACGAAATCAATACAGTAGAGAAAAAAGAAAAATTACAGGTCATTTGTATTCATTCAAATAAAAAACATTTCGACAATATCGTCGAGTGTCTCTTTATTATGCAATCAAATCAAACATCCACGAAACAAGAGACATGAATTATGAACTTAAAAGCTTGAGCGTATTCATATTATAAACTGTTTAGTTTCAACACAACAATAGTAGTTATTAATAGACTTCATTTTTAATATGAGTAAATCTCTTTAAAGTTTATAGTCTTAGTATATTCTTGGAACATAAATATATATTAGGTACTTACTAGATTTCTCGGTAATGTTCGGCATATTAAATTGATACCTAGATAAAATGTTGCATGTTTCCCTAAACATGTTCCCAAAACATTTTGAAAGTATCTTTTTTCTTACAAGTTGAAATGAGATTATAGGTACTTACAATCATTATTACATTGGGTAGTAGTGAGAGGTCATAGTGCAGCATCTAGTTTATTATGGCATTTAAATGTGGTGACGAACAGTAGTAACTAGCAACGACATCCGTGGTTCGGATTGATTTCTCATTTTCTGCACAAGATACGAATGTAGGTAAATGGTACTGATACCACGATACTTACCTACGTTATATTAACCACGACAATTGGGTTTACGAAATCTGATAAATGTTAACTATATATAATTTAGTTATACATAATAAATATATATTTGTAGCCCGTTAGAGCGCAGTAATTTAATTAAAACAAAAGAAAAAAAAATTGATCTAAGTATTTTACTATTCTACGAAACCGTATCTAATTAGTTATATTATTTTGCAGAGAGTAAAAGCGACTCACAATATACCACGAAATGGTATGCTTACAAAGAAATGGATGCCTTAATGGCGCGCAATAAGCGACAAATCAGTAGCTTTTGGATGCAAGAAAGCAAATCAGAGGTATGTGAATCAGAGGTTCTGTAGAATTATATTTATTAACTACGATTTAACTACATCAAATGAATACACCCACTGTTTTACGATATATTTGTCCCATCTTGAAAAAAGTTCATTATTTGACCCGTATATATGTAGCTTACGATGTTTTTCAAAGAAATCGTAGACAATTAGTATCTTTGCGTGGACAATGTATTAGTTGTTAAATAAATAATTGTTCGCTAATTCTAATTTGTCGATTTAATTCCAGACAGAAGAATCTTCGTGTAGTCCACCACCTCCGCCTTCTCCACGTTTAGCAGGTTCTGGAAATCAGCACAGCCACACGAAAGACTGCGTTGCGCAAACTTCATCAATATATAATCAAGCAATTAAAACATTAAAAGCTATAAGAGAAGCAAAGAATGACAGTACAAACGATGAACTAACAAATTATGGATTCTACATTGCAGCTCATTTAAGAAAATTTTCACCGCCATTACAATCCAAGGCTAAATTTGAGATTAATAAAATATTATATGCATTAGACTTAGAAAGCTTGGGGGAATATAGTTCTACAACTCCTAATGTAGATAGTGACGATATAATAATTACAAAAGAAAGTAAATTTGATCCACTTCAAAAGAATTGATAATATAATATAATTAGCAACATTATTCAAGGCTTTTTATTTTTCCTCTTTCCAACTAAAACAACAAACTACAAGCAGTACAACGTGCACTCAATATCAACAGTAATCATATACATTGTAGATGTCGTCGATGGATGACGGACACAACGAACCTCGATGGTTTCTCTTCAAATGGTTGCCATATGGGCAATAAATTATTTCTTATTGCTTAAATTCAACAAAAAGGTCTCAATCTTGAGTGTCAAATTAAAAATATTTTTTTTAGCAACTTTTTATTACAGTCTGCTTACAAGTTGTGGTTGAAGTCACGTTTAACTGGTCTCGAGCAAAATGTTAATTTAATAACCTTCCACGTTTTTTATGGTATAGGGATAAAGGAAAAGGCCGGTTATCTGGTTACGACTATCGCCGTCCATGAACACTTGCTAACGCGACACTCACGCATCGCCAGCCTTAAAGGGCCCCAAGAACTTAGTGGGGTGGTTTGGGCACCAGTAACCTCTGCACTTTTATATTGGACTCATACAATAAAACACTTCATATATTATGATGAAAATAGGGGATATATTTACAACTATGCATTAAAACAATATGATGACTCATGAACAATACTTTCTATAAATAATAATGAGTAATGGCGTATTACAATCACGCTTAAATAAAAACGCCACAAATGATATTGTACAAACATTGTGTACGGAATGATAGCGTCGGCAATCAATATCGCATTTAGTATGTTGATTCGGACAAGTATTAAACATAGCAAGTTAAGGAAATTTCTGTAAACTTAAGAAATGCAAAGTAAATAATGCCTCAAAATATACACTGTAGTTAAATAAGACTCAGTCCAAAGTTGAAAACTTATTGTAAAAATAAAAGTTGAAATGGCCCCTTACCATAAGAACTGTTCATAAGTGGCACTATTTAGTGACCGTGTGATAAAGTTTAAAGGGGCAGAGACTGGACAGCGAAAGGCAGAAAAGTACTTGCGGCAAGAGTTGAAGGATGCAATCTTTTATACTATTATATTACTAGCAGCTATTGTTTGGAGACTCCACTAGTTCATAAGAATAAATAAGACAAGATTGTAAGAAACACGAATAGTAGAAACATCAACTTTTATTTTTGATTGCATAAATAACTTTCAATCCGAAATGTATTTTTCACATATAACGAAATCATACATAAATTGCGCAGTATTACATTTTTCTTGCGCCGTTTAAAAAAATATAAATAATAGCGATTTGTTTCAAACTTATTATAAGACGTTACAGGTAGGGCAGTATGTGTTTATAATGTTTATTCATGCAAAAACTAAATATATAACACTATAACAACTAAAGGTATTACAAATAAAGCTATTTCGCATAAATAATGTACACAAAATGCAATTATTGTAAGCTACCCATAAACTATATTCAGCACTTATTTATTGATCTCTCTCTATTCACATTGATTCGAGAACTTTACATATTACATTACACTTAAATTGGGAGATATATGTTTAAAAATCATTCAATATTACAAAAGCACCGCTTCAACACAGGGAGCTAAGTATTGGTATTTAAAAAAAGAGAGTGGTGAGAGCCCACAAACCTCCAGATTCTATTTGATATGCACTACAGATGCTGTGGTTTTTTAAAATCAGGAGATAGACGGTGGGCCAAGAGCTGGCCGTGTTACGGATGATGATGATGTACACGAGATATAATAATGCACAGATGCACTCTTTGTTCCGTCACTCTCACAATGCTATAGGATGGTTATCCAATGACCGTGACGATCGGGGAAGGATCAGGTGCAAGACCAACGGCTTTACCTGCTCTCCGAGGTATGGGATTTAAGACCCTACGTACCAAACTCTGGGCTGTTATTGAGTAACCAGAAAAACTGAATAACACTTTATATCCCAGCCTGGGTAACTTGATCGGCAGTCGCATACGTTAACCGCTGAACCAACGAGCCAGTTAGTTACAGCTTTTTACTACAACAGTTAAAATAAAACTTGTACAAACTATCACAATATTTATCAATACCAAATCACAGAGAGAAAAAAGTTCTAAAGCTAAGTTGCCAATGAAATTGCAGTAAAATTTTGTTTGTTAAAAGTCATTGCTATGTTAGCTTTGTGGCTGCGTTAATTGTAGCAATTAGGTAGATTAGGACCACAAGTTCAAAGTCACGTTTCTGTTTGCTTTAAGTTCTTTGAAGCACTTTTTTTACAAAAGTTTTTGACTAGTTTAAATTAGAAATGTGGACATAATGAATTAATTTTATTAAAAAGTTGCTAGCTGTGTTGAAACAGTGGAATTTTAATTCTCTATATTTTTCTGCTTTTACTAGATTTTATGGGGTAATATAAATTGGTACACATTTTGTATGTTTTACACATATTGTCTATTTTTTTTTGTGGCATGCTGATTCAAAGTGGTGGAATGATAAAACTAGGTACAAGTATTAAAATATAAGTGTCAGGGTACAATGAGTCTTGCGTGCATATTGACAGGAAAAATATTTTGATAAGCCAAACACTTTGTTCTGGATTTGTGACATTGTTACATTAAATATTGCTTTTTTTAGTAAAAACTCTTAAACAATTATAATTTAATTTCTTTTTTTTTGATTATAATAATATTTTAACTTAACATTTAAATAATATATTTGTAAAAATATATAAATAAGTGTATGTTAGATTTACTGGCCTGTTAGTTTGGTAGTTATTGACACTGATTGTTAAATCAGAAGTCATCTTGAAACATTTACAGGTTACATGAAAATTTTTTTTTTTCGTTTCTGGACTGTGATTATCATCAGTTTGAGCATGGGACCTTATATAGTCAATAGGCTTCAGCCAAGTGGAGCCCTGTCCACCTAATATGTATGTTTCTAAACAGATAGTTGGTTTGTTGTCATAATACAGATTCTGCCTAAGCTGAAATCAGACACCTGTGGTATGTGTAAAGCTATAATTATTAATAGTCACTTTTCTCAGGAGACATTGGTTCCTTATTCTACTGTATACTGTTTACTGTAGCAAACTCACGTATGTACCTAGTTTCATCACTAACACTCACTGATATGTATAAAATAGTTTTGGGATAACTCACTACTGTTTTAAAACACAAATTGTACAATTGTGGGTCAGACCCTCATATGAGAGACCATTTAAGCCTGAAGTCTCCTATACATTAATTTAGAATTTCATAAACAGAATACTGTCAAAATAAAGCATTTTAAAATTTAAAAAATATAAATATCTCATTGGGTTTTTACAATAATATATGACAATTCATGAATTGCCAGTGCTGTAGGTTTTAATGCAATTCAAATACAATTTTATGAAATTATTTTAAGTTTTGTGAGCTAAGCATAAATTCATAAATTAAGAATTAAATTACATGAATTACTTTTTATATCCGCATAATGTGGAAATCCTATGTGGTCGACTACGCGACATAGACGCGTGAGTATTTTAACACTGGAGTACTGGCCAGAGCGGCTGAAATCCACTAAGTTATGTAATATTTTTATATTAAAATCCACCCTTTAACCACAAATTGTACCTAGAACGTAAGTTTATAATACCTTTTATAAGAAATTGGTGTTCTCATTCAGTTTTATAATTATTTCAGCCTTCACTGACTTGATTACGCCAATGCATTAGCGTGTCGGATGAATCATGGACGTTAGAAGCTATATGCACTCATTGTGTCACCCATAATTCATTATTATTCAATGATTATCATTTAAAAAAAAATAATATTAATGGTATACTCCCGTACTCTAACATTCGTCCAACTTTGACTCCATCACAATAATTTTGATAATTAGATTACACTCATTCATTAACTAGGCATTCATAATATTCTAATAATTTTTGGAGTAAATAACCATATGTACATGCTCTTTAAATATGAGATTTTTCTGCCTAGCAAGTTGTTAGCAATGACTCATCCCCATACACACTAGCCCTCGACATTATACATTACATTAAAAAACTTTGCTCATGAGAAAAAACATTGTCTATGATACTTCTTAATTTTATTATTAATTTTTTTACTAGCATTCAATATTGGCATTTGGTGCAGTAGTTATTCGGAATATTATTTTAAAAATATATGTTTGGTTCATGTAAAATTAATACACCTTTGCTTAACATTTTGAAAATACAGACACGACTGAAAAAATGATAACGGGCGTAAACTAGAATATTAAATGCTGTATAAACACATTTGCATTAGCACTTAACAAAACGTAAAATTGCACTTTACTAACAATTTCCTTTGTTTGGGCTGCAAATTTTCAAGCTCCGTACAAGACAGATGTTACCACAGTCTACGATTGTAGTCTAACTTCTTAACCTGCTAGGCGGCTAATCTCTCCATATTTGAGCATAGAGAACATTGTCCGTGGCACAATGGCGTCACGCATACCACTAGCAACATTTCTTTTTAGTTTTGTGATTCTTCTTTAGGTGTACCGTGTCATTTGATGTCACATTTTGCCTCTCTTTCATTTCGAGTTTCGACTTTAGGACCTGAAATTTTTAAATGATATTTATAATTTTTTAAGGTAAAAGTAATGTGCCACTGCCTGGCTCTGGCCATTTGGCTAGGTATGGTAAGATTGGTCAGCTTATGGCTGTATCAACTACTGTTAATGTATGTATATGCAATATAATAATGCAATATTTTGGATATCTAACACACTACTATGGCTACTAGACAGCTGATATAGGAACATAAATACATTTTATTCGTAAATACATATACAGCGTGACTGGTGAGATACCTTCAATACTTATGGAGAGTACTCTGTACTCGATTCTCGTTAACTTGATATAAAAAAATAGGTGCTTATTTTTTATCGAAATGTCTCTAAAAAATAAGTGAAATTTGGATATTATACTCCCTAAGCTCGCCGCACTGTTTACGTTGATCTAGTCACGAGCGGCGCGGCAGCAGCCACCCCCGTCCTCCATCTCCCTACATAGGCAACAGCTGTACAGTGTAGGTACCTATGTATTCTGTGTTGATAGCGCGCTGCGCGACACGTGCGGCAGCGCGGTGTCCAAGTATTCCGCAGTTAAATACTGGGCTCTCGGTGTACCGTGTACGAAGTTTACTAAGAAGTTATTTAATATTTCGTTTTTATGTTATTTTATTTCATGATATACGAGTATGTTCGCATACTATCACATCCTCAAATATTGAAGGTATCTCACCAGTCAGTCTATATAATATAATAGAAAATATCCAAAGAGACCTTAAACACAGCAGTTACATACGCTACTACTGCACCACCAAGGCACTTATGTAAAATACCATACACAAAGGTATTTAGTTTGCTAGCCAAGCATCTGTCAGAAAATTATGCATTTGAGTTCCTCAAGTGTACTATGAGTTGATGACGAAATAATGAGTTGAAAATGCAATGAAATAAATATTTTCCTTGTTCTGATATGTAATGGGTGTAAACCCTTATTAGACAATCTGTAGAAGACTGTAGACAGTTACATTAATCTGTGAAACAACGACAAACCCCTATGATTACTGATAAAACAGTGATCACAAAAGAATTTATCATAATTAGCTACTTGTAACCTTCATTTGGGAATGTCATCAAAATAGTTCCATGAAAAGAAATCCATTAAGCGTTTGATATTTATAAATGTAAAGGACAGTTATTAAACTTCATTTAAACATTGGTTAGATGGATTAGAAAATGTACAGATAGCCTCCCTAACCATGTTGATATTCTACAAATGTAAACATTATTAGAAAAGTAACAAATATATGGAAATGAGACCTCTCAATGCCAAGCCACAACAAAATATCAATCAATAAGCGAAAAGAATGGAGACATTTGATTGTAAAAAAGAAACCAAAGAGAAAAACTTACACCTAGGCTAAAGAGTAGGTTTGTAATAACAATTCTGGGTAGGAAAGCATCTGATACGAAACAATCCAGATGTATCAGCACAAGTCCAAAATGATGACGAATACGTGCTGTCACCACCCCTATTCATCCCGTGAGTGTTGCAAAAGGTGACTAAGGGAACAAACTAAGCTAAACTAAATCACTGCAAAGAGGAAGGAAAACTTGAAACACACCCGTTTTTTTTTAACGTGTGGAAACTCCCTCGAGCCGTCACCCCACCGGGGTTTACGGCGGGGTGGTGTGTCGGATCGGACCGACTAAAACCACACGGTGTGCCACTCTGCGCCTGACATAGGAGGGATCCGGGAACAGCTGCTATTACGTCATCCAGATCCCTCCTAGCGCCTGCCCACTGCCGCGGGCACCATCTACGGGTAAACTCTCCATTTTTAGGCGACGTACGGCACACGCGGACGTCGCCTCCTCGCGGCTGGCCATTGTAGCGGATGGAGGGGAAAACCCGTCCCGTCCACCCGCGGCCACACTCAAGACGGCATGAGGCGCTGCTACGCGCGCCTCCGCCGCCCAGTTCGCCGGTGGCGAATTGGGTCCGAGTGGAGATCATCCTCCCGGGCCTTCTCCGCCGCCTCCTTCCGCGAAATTAGACTTGAAACACACCCTATTCCAACCCGTCTGGCCAGCGTGTGGTATAGTAGGCCAAAACATCCTTGCTAAAGAAAGGGCTATGTCCAGCAGTTAAAAAGACTGATAATGATGACGAAATGGATACTCTGTTCTTTTTTTAAAGTATTGAGAAATTGCAAAGTGATAAATATGTACAAACTGCAGCAGAGCAATCATCATGTCATGTCAACAATTTAACTTGACAAATTGAAGACAATAAATTTAACAGATGTGATGAGGCAGGACAAATCTTGAAATGACACTGGAGAATGTTTCTTTAAAACGAGTACTTTAATGTTCATTATTTGATAACGAGATATAACGGCTGGCAAAGTATGGCCTTTACAAGATGAGTAATCAAAAATAGAATGATGTAAACACTAGCATTTGCTCATGGCTCTGCCTGCGTTTATGTCTGTTATCAAGGTACATAGTAGCCTGTGTGTTATTCTAATGTATAAGCTATATTACTGTAAAGTATCATCTAAATCCGTTCAGTAGTTTTTGCATGAAAAAGTAACAAAAATCTATACAAACATTTGCACTTATAACATTAGTAGAATATATTTTATAACAATTTAGAGAATAATCATATAATAATTATACATAAAATGCTTAGTTACATTTTTAAACAGTGTTTTGTGTCTAATTTAAGCCAAAATATCATCTTATCCTATCAAAATATTTATTTATTTTTTTTGTCCCCTAATTCACTATTTATACTCTTCTTACAAGAAGCATTCATTGTATTTTTATATTACTCGCAGATCACATCAACCGTTTCTAATAGTCGATTGCTAGAAGGTAGTCTTTCCTTAAAAAAGGAAGTTTAGGCCTACTATACCACACTGGCCAGTCAGGTTGGTAAGGGTTTCTTTTTGCAAAGATATTATTCTGCAGTGTTTGTTCCTTACGTAGATGTAGATCTAGTATAAAGTTTGTAACCCTGACTCATTCAATATAACTTATAGAAAGAATATCTATAAAATATATTTACCATTTTAGTGATAGTTAGGAACATTTCCTCAACATTGATGTTCTCTTTTGCGCTTGTCTCAAACAATGGTATGTTCATCTGGTTAGCAAATCTCTGTGCATCTTCCGTGACAACTACCTTTCTTGACGGACAGTCATTTTTGTTACCAACTGGAAAAGAAATCATCACATCTGTTTGAATCACATAAATTAAAATTAGCAAACAGTATTTGCAATACTCTATGTATTTTAGTATGAATTTATATAGAGAAAACTTATTACCAAGTACCTAGGTACTTAAGATCAAGTAATTTTGGTTTTTTAATACGTTAATAAATAAACAACAGATTGTTTATTGATTGGTATAACTTCCTTTACATGACACATAAATTTTCTTTTCTTATTTGCCTCCTGTATTTTTATTTTTAAGACTGCCTGCATTAGGAATATTTCCAGTGTCGCAGGAGACTTTAGAAACATACAAGAAACAAACACAAAGAATACCCTGACTCGGAACAACAATTTGTAGATCTTACATAATGTTGTATTATGTCAAGTTTGAACTCATCACAGTACCATAGCGCAGAAGAGTGATGTGGTGGCCGCATAAACTAAGTCAATAATGAAAAATTAATTTAATAAGGTAAAAATTTTCTATATAAATGTATAATTTGTACTAAGCTGTAAAGGTAATTGTATATTGGTTTTTTTCATAGATATTATAGTTGTATGACAAAAAGTGGTGGACTAAGGAAAAATTATAATTTTTAGTAATTTATTTAATTTGTGGTTAATTCCATATTACACTACACATATACTTCTGTCATATACAGATAGATTTGCAAAATTCTTTTTTATTCAAAAAGGAACCATTTTGGAATAAGTTCCTACTTCAAAACATATATAAATTTCGTATAGATCTGGTAATGAGTTGCAGAAATAGACAATTGACAGTAAATCAGCAGTCAGGATAGGATACTCAAATTTTTTTTATTTTTCGAAGGAGATACTCAAATTTTACAGACCTGACTATATGTGTTAACTTGTTTCTCCAATTATACCAGTACCTACGTTTGGTAGTCTTTATCGCAAGTTTCTGAACAGCTGATGGATAGGTACTTGACCTTTATGAACTAGAAGATAACTCTTTAAATAATGCAATCATGTAAAAGCAATGATTTATTTTATCAAGGGATTTGTTAGATGTTTGTGTTGGGTTACAGAGATATGTGTAAGAGAAAATAATGAATGAGATAACAAAATATATACACAAAAAAAAAATTGTGAGATTATGAAAGGATTGTTGCTAAGCCAGGTCTAAGCTAAGGTCTAGCCAGGTCAGTTTATGGATCAGGGACCTTTCTTAACATATTAAGACCCCTCCGTGCTCTAAAGAGTATGCTAAGCCATTAATCCCAATTATCATATCAACATCTATGGTAATTGTTATGTGTAGTGGAATCCATTTACCTCGTACCACATTATAAATCAAAATTCCATGTTAAAACCGACCCCAGCTTATCTTGGGAAAAATGCTCTATTAAATTTAACTCTTTAGTTCCTATCAAATGTGAAGAAAGAATCATTCCTAATGGTGCATCAATCTATTCATTATAAATACATCTCCAAAACGTAAAATAATTTTTAAAAAAAATTACAATCAAACTAGAAGGTATCTATAGTTATTATAATGTTGCCTGTTATATGGAAGGTTGCACTTACTTCAGTTATTGTAATTTCTTATTAGTTTTTAGAGCTCATTGTTAGTAGTGTTTGAAGTCAGTTTCATCATTTTCCAAAAAGGATTTAATTTAGATTTAATTTTTTTTTTCTTTTTCTCAACAATTTTATATTTCATAAGATTTTATATCTATTTATAAAATTATATACATATTGAGCCTTCTTACAAGCAACCTTTATAAATAATGATCTTTTTTAACCTAATAATATGAAGGTGAGGTATTATAAGTGATAACACTTGCCTTCATGCTATTGAACCTGAATTCAGTGTGTTAATAGTATAGAAACAAGGGAACATTACTTAAAAAATATTTGAATAAATTAACTAAAGGAAATAAAATGTCAAATGTTATCATGGCCAGATTTACTTGGCCATTAGAAAGCTGATTGTTATGTAACCTTTACAAAGAATTAACTGTCTGTGCCATGGCAATTAGAGTGTAACAGAAAATTTACCTTTGTTGTCAAACATGTGTTTGTCATAATGTCAAAGAAAATACAAAGACATTATTTGTTTTTATTGTTTTCATCAATAGTTGGACCTTGGTAGCTAAGTGTGACCTCAACTTTTTATATACTTAAATAAACTTTACATAAGTTACTTTATTTTTGTATATTTTTAGGAGCAAAATATCCTTGTGTACTTACCTAAAACTTTATTGACAACATCACAATTCTGTTCGATCTCATGGAGCCACCTCTTGACATTGGCGAAGGACTCTCCATTCGTAACATCGTATACAACGATGACGCCGTGGGTACCTCGGTAATAAGTACTGGTAATCGTTCTGAACCTCTCCTGTCCCGCCGTATCCCATATCTGAAGCTTCACTCGTTCACCGTTTATTTCTAAAGTTCTTATTTTGAAATCGACGCCTATAGTAGTAATGTAACTACCGGAAAACGTGTTGTCGGCAAAACGCAGGAGAAGACAGCTCTTACCCACACCTAAAACATATCAACATCACACTGCTGACTAAGCTGCACAGATCCAAATATCGGTTATAAAGTTATAACATCACAGGCCTCGCCCACTCACCACTGTCACCGATTATCAGCAATTTGAAAAGGTGGTCGAACTCTCGTGACATGGTTTCAGAATAATATAACTATTACACTAATTGGTCATATATTCACTAGAATTGTTGAAAATGTATTTAGTACAACTTTAACTACAGAATTGTTAATAAAAATCATGCCGTTAATGATAAACTTCCATCACTTTACAATCGGTCGCCATCATTGTTTTCAATTACCAGTGCGAAAAAAATGACAAAGGAAAGTCATAATTTCTTGTTTATGGTTGACCTAACACAAACACAAGATAATATTTTTTATTACTTGTTTACATAACTACAATTATTGCTACATTTATTAAGGTTATTTAACTTTATATTTTAATTTGTTTATTGATTACAACTAGATATAATTTGCTGTCACATGAATTTGTAAATTATTTAGACACATTCAACATTTCAGTTTTTTTCAAAGATAAGGCCAAGTCTTAAAGAATCTTATAAGTTAAAGGTTTGACTAATGGTTTAATTTACAATTACAAATACGCCAATATCATTTAATTTTTTTTTCACAGACAGCTTATAACTAACTAAAAATCGTAAACTTTTATATAAATAGTGAAACATGTACGAGTCACCAATATTACATAAAATAAATTAAAAACAAAAAAAATATGAAAATAATAACTTTAATCTTATAAATATTATATAACATAAAATGAGATTTACTGCGACTGTAATGGGAACTATAACTTACGTTTATCTACATTTAATTTCTTAAATGCCTTGGTGGCGCAGTGGTGGTGAGTGTGATTGCTGGGCTTGAGGTTTCGGGTTCGATTCCCGGCTCATACCAAAGGTTTGTAGATCCGCAAATATTTGTTTCGAAGTTTGGGTATTTTCTATGTATAATATGTATGTATTTACAAAAAAAAACTAGAATATAAGTATTCTATCAGTCAGTCTAGTTATGATAGTACAAGCTCTGCTTAGTTTGAAGCTAGATGACGTTGTGTGTCCGGCATATTTATTTATTATTATTATTATTTATTTGCTTATTGTGTATATAGAAGTATTAAAACTTACTGTTAAAATCCATTAAAGAACGTGGGACGAGGAACATGGGCAGGGATATCGCCGCAAAAACAACAAACAAACAAAGGTAGGGCATAGCGCGATATTTTCCGCTCAAACATTAGAGCAGCCCGACTGGGGAAGGACCTCCGCCTTACAGAAGACCACAGCCAAATAGCACAGCGTTTTTCGGCAGTGCTGTGTTCCTGTGGTGAGTAAGGTATCCAGAGCTCTAGAGGATTCGCTGTTTTGACAACGGGGGACCAGTGGTGCTTATAATACTGCTACTGGCTCGTGTGGGCGCGGGATGTGGGCGCGGCGGTCAGGAAGACCCGCTGAAACGGTGGTCGCCGTCTTCATTTTTATGAAGACAGGGACCTGTCAGTAATGTGGGTGCGCGTAGACTACGGAGGTCAGACTCGTATCTATGCGTGCCTATACAGGTCTCATAGCGGCGACAGGGAGACTGGAGCACTCTTTGAGCACCTGCAAGTGACGACTGACAAAGTTCTTGAGCAGTACCCCCGTGCTGAGTTGATGATTTTAGGAGACTTTAATGCCCACCACTGTGAGTAGCTAAACTCTCGATCCACCGAGTTTGCGGGAAGGTCTACTCATGAATTTGCTCTGGCCCATGGCCTCTCACATCTGGTACATTCCCCAACAAGAATACCTGATATTGAGAGCCATGTGCACTCTTTGCTGGACCTTCTGCTGACGACGCGTCCGGACGACTACACTATCACAGTGGACGCACCTCTCGGCTCATCCGACCACTGCCTCGTCCGGACCGTAGTCCCATGCGCGCGGCATATTCCACCTCGCCCAGCCGATTTGCGCCGCATGTAGCAATATAAATCAGCAGACTGGGATAGATTGCGTGAATTCTACGCATCGTACCCGTGGAGGCAGCTTTGTTTCACGTCAGAAGACCCCGACCCCTGCGCAGCCGCTGTCACTGAGACGATCCTGGTGGGTATGGAGTATTTTATTCCTAACTCATCAGTAGCTGCGGGAAAACAAAAGCGACCGTGGTTTAACCGGCTCTGCAAGGAAGCCAGACTAGTCAAGCAGACTGCCTACAGGGCTTGGACCACGGCCCGTGCTAATAAGGATCCGAACATCTCTGATGTGAGACGCAAACTAAATGCTGCCTCGAGATCCTGCAAAAAGACAATTGCCAGAGCCAAATTCGATTTCATCGGCGGGATTGGTGAGCGACTTACGGGCTACCCCTCTGGGAGTCGTGCCTTTTGGTCTCTTGCTAAGGCGGCCGAGGGAAACTTTTGCCAGTCGTCTTTACCACCATTGCGAAATGCCGATGGTAACTTGGCCCACAGTGCCAAAGAGAAAGCTGACCTACTTGGGCAACTCTTTGCCTCAAACTCGACCATGAACGAGGATGGAAGTGCGGTACCGCCTACTAACCCGCCGTGCCAACACTCTTTACCGGAAATACACATTTCGCAAAGAGAAGTGCGGCGGGAACTAAACTGTCTAGACGTTCATAAGTCGAGTGGGCCAGACGGCATACCTGCAGTGGTGCTCAAGCAGTGTGCTCCTGAGTTGTGCCCTGTACTAACGCGACTTTTCGCGCTTTCCTACCGCAAAAGGCAAGTGCCGTCTTCGTGGAAGACTGCCCATGTGCATCCAGTGCCAAAAAAGGGTGATAGATCGGACTCATCGAATTACAGGCCTATAGCTATAACTTCCCTTCTCTCTAAGGTGATGGAGCGTGTAATCAACACACGGCTCCTCAGTTACCTAGAGGAGCACGATTTGATCAGCGACCGCCAGTATGGTTTCCGCCACGGTCGCTCGACTGGTGATCTTCTAATGTATCTCACTCACCGGTGGGCTTCAGCCATTGAGAGTCAAGGTGAGGCTTTGGCAGTTAGCCTGGATATAGCAAAGGCGTTCGATCGGGTCTGGCACAGGGGTCTTCTATCGAAGTTACCATCCTACGGCCTGCCCGAGGGTTTATGCAAGTGGGTGGCTAGCTTTTTGTCCGGCAGACGCATAAAAGCCGTCGTCGATGGTAGCTGTTCCGAAAGCATGGACATAAACGCTGGTGTCCCGCAAGGCTCCGTGCTATCTCCAACGCTGTTCTTGCTGCATATCAATGATATGCTGTCCACGGATGGTATCCATTGTTATGCGGATGACAGTACTGGAGATGCGTATTACACGGGCCGAGCTAACATCCCTCGTACCATTGTAGTAGAAAGTCGCGAACAACTTGTGTCTCAAATCGAGAGCACCTTACACAGAGTCTCCGATTGGGGTCGGGATAACCTGGTCCAATTTATTTATTTATTTATTTATTAAAGTTAGGAAAACCAACAGCTACAAAAAACCAATGGGCAGTTTTATACACAACATCAAGCCAATTATAGGTTTTCACGAGTAGTGACATTACAAGTTAATAGAGGTTCTGGAACACTAAATGACACAAAACTACAATCACATTTGTGCGACAATGAATGAAGGGAAACAAAAATAATAAACAAAGGCGAAAACAAAAAAAGAACTACCTACCCGATGAAAAAAAGATACAATTCATCAATCTCCTGACAGTGCCACCATTCACTGTATATGGATCGAATAGCAACTCCCTGCATAACTCGTTAAAGGATTTACTCGCTCGCAACACAAACGAATTCGATCTGTAATTCGCACGCGCCGCTGGTACAAAGATAGGTGGATTAAACCTTAAACTTCTTACAGGAACGCCAAACTTGAGCATGTGTAGGAGGTCAGGGCAGTCCACCTCATTAGACAAGATTTTAGAGAAAAATGTGCAATCCGCAAGACGACGGCGATAACTTAAGGGCTGAATATGAAATCGTTTACAAAGATCAAAGTACCTTTCAGAGTTATATGGTATGTGAAATCGGAAGCACAGAAACTTAATGAAACGCCTCTGGACGCCCTCAATCCGGTCCATGTACTTGCCGTATTGCGGATTCCATATCTGACATGCGTACTCAAGGTGACTCCTAACATATGTACAGTATAGTATTTTCAACGTTTTTGCTTTTTTGAAGCACCCTGAGACCCTCATCACAAAGCCAAGTGCCTTGGATGCTTTTGAGACAATTCTATCAATGTGATTATCAAAGAGAAGCTTTGAGTCGTGATAAATTCCCAAATCGCGAATGACATCACATTTTCGCAAAACTTGTCCCGATAGGTTGTAGGAAGAAGGAACAACATCACGCTTTCTAGTGTACGTCACTACTGAACATTTGAGTGGATTAAGGTCTAACTTGTTGATTTTACAGTAATCACTCAAACGTGATAGATCCTTTTGCAGAGAAATCACATCTGGGGTAGATCTAATAGACGAAAAGATTTTCATGTCGTCAGCGAAACAAAGCAGACTCGAGGTATGAAAGCAAGAATCGATGTCGTTTACATATATAATAAAAAGAAGCGGACCGATCAGGGAGCCCTGCGGGACGCCACTGGGCACTTGAATCCAACTAGAAATGTAGCTGCTCACCACTACTGCTTGAGATCTATTTTCAAGGTAAGAGCAGAACCATCGAAATAGATCCCCTCTAATTCCAATATTAAGAAGCTTCATTTTAAGCCTAAAGTGGTCGATACGGTCAAATGCTTTGCTGTAGTCAGTATAAACAACATCGACCTGTGCCCCCCGATCCATTTCGCTTGTTAAATAATCATTGAGAACAGCTAAATTAGTTACAGTAGACCTGTCTTTGAGAAAACCATGCTGCGAGTGACTAAATGAGTTCTGTAGTGCTGCATATACCTGATCATACACTATCCGTTCAAACACCTTAGCTATGATGCACAATTTGGATATAGGCCTGTAATTTACCACTTCAGTTTTAGAGCCTTTCTTGTGGATAGGTGTTATAAAGGCTGATTTCCAGATTGGCGGAACAGTAAATGAAGACAGTGACTTCTTGAATAACAAAGAGATCGGTAAAGCTAAAGTCTCGGCACATTTTACTAGAAACTGGGGTGTCAAGTGATCAGGTCCAGCTGATTTGGTCGTATCCAATCCAAGCAACAAGCCGTGCACTCTTTCAACGCTAATGTCGATACTGCTGATATCTGCTAGAGTAAGCGGCTGACAAATTTCCGGTTCACAAGATTGTGACTCATGGCTGGGCTCCGCAAAACTCGAGTAAAAGTACGTTGAAAAACCTTCACAGATGTCCGCGGGAGTAGATAAACTAACGTTCTCGTGATTGAGACAACTGGGAATCGCGCTTGATCTATATCTATGCTTCACGAAACTCTAGAACTGTTTAGGATTAAACTCGATAGCTGCTTCGGTGGTAGCTAAGTATGAGTCATAGCACTTAGATTCAAGTCTTTTACATTTATTTCGCAATAACTTAAATGTTTGTAAGTCAGAAATTCTGTTATATAATTTATATTTACGGTGATACTTACTCTTTTGTTTAATTAATAATTTAAGAAACGACGAGTACCAAATCGGATAGGCACTCGGTACTACCTTCTTAGTGGGAATATATTTAATTTGTAAGTCGGTTATAGTAGCGTAAAAATAGGTAACTGCGTCTGTGATTGATTTATTACCGATTGCACTAATCCAATCGATAGTGGACAATTCACTGTGAACCCAATGTGTAACCCATCTAAGACACAAGTCTGTGCGTTTACCGCTAAGAAAACCCCGTTCACTGTGGTTCCACAATTCCAGAATACACCCCTTACCATCTCACAGAGTATTGGAATCCTCGGTGTCGACATCTCCAGTGACGTCCAATTTCGAGCTCATTTGGAAGAGAAGGTCAAGCTGGCATCAAAAAAGCTTGGTGTTCTGAATAGAGCGAAGCGATACTTCACACCGGCACAAAGGCTACTACTTTACAAAACACAAGTCAAATCAAATCAAATCAAAATCATTTATTCATATAGATCACACTGTGACACTTATGCAGGTCAAAGAAAATGCCAAATGAGACGTCAGCCAATTTACCTACTACCAGTTCGCTGACTGAACAGACAACAGTAGGGCCTTGAGAAAAGAACTGGCAAGAAACTCAGGCCACTCTTTTTCATCGCCAGGTTTTTACAATTTCTCAGGTGTTACAATCTGTGATTGCATCGAGAGCGACGCCACCACATCATACACGAATAGAACTAACTGTTTCAAATTATTGTCTGATAGTAGCACTCAATCAGCCAGACGCACTCTAGCACTTTTAATGGTCAAAGTTCAGTTGTGGATGAGTGGTAGCTTCATCCTCCGTTGACAATTTCCAGTAATATAATATCAATAAAAATAATAAAGCAATCATAATAATAATTAAATAGATCAAATTTAAATTGAATTAAATGATTTCTGATCATTAAATAAATACGTAAACGTAAGCTGTGGAGCGAGCAGTTCATTGCCAAACCTTTTTATCATTCAAATAATCCGAAATAGTATAATACGCTTTTTTACAAAGTACATTTTTTATATAATTTTTGAATTTGCTTTCGGATAGGTTTCGAGTATTTATAGGTAACTTATTGTAAAACCTCACGCATTGCCCCATAAAAGAGTTATTAACTCTATGTAGGCGTGTAGTGTGTGCAGCAAGATTGTCTCTATTGCGAGTGTTTAAAGTATGCCTATCTGACAATTTAGTAAATTGCGACTCGTTTTTTTTAACATACATTAAATTAACAAAAATACGTTCGACCTCACATGGAGTATTGCTGTCATCTCTGGGCGGGAGCACCGAAGTACCAGCTTGAGCCTTTCGATTCAGTTCAGAGACGTGCTGTGTGAATAGTCGACGATCCTGATCTCACAGACGGTATCGAGCCACTAAGTCTTAGGAGAGACTTTGTCTCCTTGTGTGTGCTCTATCGTCTCTACAATGGGCTGTGTTCTGAAGAATTGTTTGATATGATGCCCACAGCCACTTTCTACCATCGCACCGCTCGCCATCGTCAGGGAGCTCATCCACATACATTAGAACCTAAATGGTCGCGCACAGTGCGGTTTCAGAGAAATTTTCTCCCGCGAACAATCCCATTATGGAATGAGCTCCCTGCCGAGATTTTCCCTGGAAACTACAGTATGGGGCTCTTCAAGAAGGGAGTAAATAGGTTTTTAAAGGGTCGGCAACGCGCACATGATGCCCCTGGTGCCGCAGGCGTTCATAGGCTGCGGTAACCGCTTACCATCAGGCGGGCCGTATGCTTGTTTGCCACCATCGTGGCATAAAAAAAAAAAAACCTGGCCTTGGGTTTTTTAAAAAATATGATTTTCACATTGTTTTACGAGCCTAGCTTAGCAAAACAGATCTACATATATTGTACTCGAAGCGTTTTACTATGCTGCTTCATTATGTAATATTATTACCTTTAGGTCTTTTTGTAAATTACCTACAGATTTTCAAAAATATACAAAAGGTACTTCTACTCCTTTCACCCAAAGTCAGCAAAAATAATTGAAAACTGACAACAAACATTAAATACATATTTCAATGACTAATATTCTTCAATTTCTATTTATGTAACAATATTAAATTTATTGTAATATAATAAAATCGTTGATGCTGTATTACTTGTCTTATGCAGTGCTTACTTCCTATCAAGTGTTCCAGTAACTCAAGTTGGTTCAATTCAAAACTTGGAAATGTCTATGGTTTCAGAATGAAATGTATGACAGATTACAGATTTATTAATGAGTAATCAAATGTATTTGTCAAGTTTGTCAGGATTTGTGTCAAATATTGTAGGTGTGGTACGGATAATTTAAAATATAATATAATCCTGTACAATGTCGGCTACGTTAAAGCCTTATTTAACTGCCGTTCGGCACACTCTAACAGCGGCTATGTGTCTGGAGCACTTTTCGTCGCAAGTCGTGGAGAGGTACAACAAACCGGAGGTCGAGGTTAAAACAAGCAAAGAGCTTCTGTTAAATCCAGTGATCATTTCTCGTAACGCCAACGAGAAAGTTTTGATCGAATCATCAATAAACTCTATCAGAGTGAGTATTATGATCAAACAGGCGGACGAAATCGAAAAAATCTTGTGTAAAAAGTTTATGCGTTTCATGATGATGAGAGCGGAAAACTTTATCGTACTGAGGCGGACGCCAGTGGACGGATATCATATCAGTTTTTTAATAACAAATTTCCACACGGAGCAGATGTATAAACATAAATTGGTAGATTTCGTTATATATTTTATGGAAGAAATCGACAAGGAAATTAGTGAAATGAAACTGGCCGTCAATGCACGCGCAAGAATTTGTTCAGAGGAATTTCTGAAAAGATTCTAATGTGATTTCTGCATTTTTAATGTGTGACTACGTTGCTTCAATTAAAAAAATAAAGTTATCAGTGATTTAGTGTCATTTCCCTTGTGACTGAAGCAGACACCTATGTAAAGGAGTCTTACTATTCTACTACATTAAATGAACCTGTACATTCACAAACATTACTTTTAAGTTTCTTATATTTTTAATTTCTTCTTAAGGAAAGATGTTTTTTAATTATAAGCAGTATTGAGTAAAAGTCTTTTGAGATGTCAAAGTCATTGCTAGATTAATAATATATTCTAGTTTTATTTGGTGGTCCCATTTATGAAGAGATTGCTTGTTAGTGAATTATAAGTTAGCAATAATGAAATTAATTCCAAAAAGTTTGAAAGGCATTTAATCACATTTGACAAATGATTGATTGTATTACAACATTTAATAAAGTATTTTTAATAAAATCTGATTTCATTGCTTTATCCTTGTATTCTGGTAGTTAGAAAATCATATAAATGGAATGAAAGAAAGGGGTTCAAAACTATAGAAATGATGAATTTATCAACAGCTTTTAACAGCCTTTGTTAGACTTAAACCTCTCGTTAAAAAAGAGGTTTTAGCCTACTATTCTATGGTGGCCAGAAAGGTTGATATAGGGTTTATTTCAAATTTTCTTTCTTTTTGCAGTGATGTCTTGCATGGTTTATTTCTATAGTCATCTCTTATAACACCTATGGGATGAATAGAAGTGGTGACACTGAATTCTTTATCTGTCATTATACAGACAATGATGAATTTGTTATTAATTTATTTATAAGCCTCTCCTTAGCAAGGAGGTTTTTGTCTGTTGTACTAGACTGACCCGACAGGTTGATACAGAGTTCCTTTCAACTTTTCCTTCTTTTTGCAGTGGTGTCCTGCAGTTTGTTTCTTTAGTTACCTCTTATGGCACCCATGGGATGAATAGGAGTGGTGACACTCTGTATTCTTAATCTGTCACCACAGACAATGATGAATTTGTCATTCATTTATTTATAAGCTTCTTCGCAAGTAGGTTTTCGCCAGCTATACCATGCTGGCCAGACAGGTTGGTATAAATTTGTTTCAAGTTTTTTTCTTGTAGAGATGTTGTCCTGCAGTTTCTCTTAGTTGGGATGGGATGAGTAGGAGTGCTGACACTCCGACATACTTAATCCAACACTACACAGAATATTTATTTTACACTTTATAAAAATTTGCTAACTGTACTGGACCACTGAAGAGTTTCTTTCTCTTTAGGGGATAAACTCAATGCAGTACATAGAATACCAATCTTTGATTTGCAGTGTAGGGATATAGGGTTGGGAACATTGTGTAAAGTAAAGACCAAATATATTTTATGTAATTTTATTTAAATTATTTAAATTTTGTATCATTATAATATTAGGATATCACAAAAAAATCATTTTCAGAAATTTTACCGTCAGCTGAGAAAATGTCAAAAACTACAGAGCATCTTTCTCTAGTTCCCAAAACTGACTAATATGTTACAAAGCATCTTTCTCTAGTTCCCAAAACCGACTAATATGTTACAATTATAAATTATTTTACCACACAAAGTAGTGTATCCATATTGTGAAACTTGCCTTCCATGGTATTATATATGGTATATTTTCTTATAGAATCAGCTGACGTTTAGTAATCATAGTTATAAATAAGAAAATCACAACAAAATATTTTAACTTAACTGTAATTTTTAGCAGCAACACTGCTACTTTTATTTGTGAATTTCTTTATAATAAACAAAAGGAAAGCCACAATTTCACTTGCTATTGTTAAGCACAGAACTCATTTTTTTTCTTTTTTATATTTCAAAATTAATTCCTGCCAACATGTTTTAGGGAACTAGTTTTTTAGAGATCACATTCATAATTGGCCATTCATCCTTCGTGTTTTAACCACACATATCACTTTGGGATAGTAATAAATAAACTTGACCAAGAATAAAGTAAAATAAACTGTGACACGAACTAAGCAGAAATTGGTGCTTTTAAATAGGTACTAATTGCAGTGCTTTGGGCAGTGAACATCTCTATGATGGATTTTCTGCTATAAATAGTCAAGGAAATTATTAGGTCTATGCTCAGAACAGTTCATAGTTGATTACAATCTACTTTAACTACGGTACTTTTGCGCTTAGCGAGGATTGTCTTACAAGCGTCCGTATAAAGAATCGTGATCCTATAGAATTTTCTTATATATTCAAAATGGTAGAGAAACATAAGTCTCACAATTTTCAGCGATTTCTGTTATTAAAAACTACATTGCTGACGACCACAGTGAATTGTCAAATCGCTAATAAAATAATGAAATTTGAATTCAGTATTAAGTGATTTAGTCTCTGGTAAGTAACCCAACTTACTCAGTGAAAACCAACAAAAGAATTGTTTCTGTTGATTTTCTGTGAGGACGTTGTATCACCAGATATAGTTGGCAGTCTATAACCAATGTAATCTATTTACTTAGGTAATCTTGTCTAGATAAAATTTGCGATAAAATGAGTTACAAAGAAGGATAATAATGTCACCTGAACATAGACTAATAAAACTATTTCATTTTTAAAAAACTCATTCTAACTGCATTGAGGTATATTGGAACGCCAAGCATTAATGCTCGTAATAGACAATCACAATGTTACAAAACATTCTCCATTATAGCTGCGTGGGTGAAGTAATGTTTATCTGCCTGGTTTGATAACAACTGTCACAATAAAATTGAATGCTATTAATTCGCGTATACTTTATCGGTTAGAGATTTCTCAATGTTGGGGGATGTATGATATTGACGTCTTGTACAGCTTTGGCAACTTTGAAATAGAAATAATGAGCATTAAGCTTGATTGAACTTTTAAAAATAGAATTGATTTAAATCCTTTTTTACTGTTTGTCTGGGAAATAAATGTTGTTCGAAATTTAATAATTTTATTTGATATTACTCGGAATATAAATGTGTGTATTTCTAGTTATTCTGATTAAAAGTTTAAATATTTGTTATGAATGTCTACGTTAAGATACCAGCTGAACGGCTAGGTTTTAATATAAATAAATGATTAGCGTTATCATATATTTTGTGACAATCAATGTAGAAAGTGTCTTATAATTGGTTATAATCCTTACTTCACCCACAAAACACATACTATGAATAAGTAAAAAATCTAACATTATCTAGTAGTATTATCAGTTCTTGGATTTGGCTGGTCGTAGAGTAAACCCTTCACCTTTGAAAGCTTCGAAGGGTACTTCAGAAGGCGTATCTTCCTTCGCACTAGCTGGACGAGAGTTTCTGATGAACCTGAGAGTTCCTATTACGTAGTCGTAGTCTGGAATACCTCGGACGTATGGCTATAACAAACATTTTATAACAAAATTAATCCATATTCTAGAAGAGAAGAGAATGGACCTAACAAATACAATGGATACACATTTGGCAATTCAAGTAACCACTTACTAGCTATTTAATAGCCAAGTATGTATCCATCATGAGAATTAACTGCATCGTTTTTGGATTTTAGAAATATCAAATTGCATTAAAAACATAATAACACATATTTAAAAATACATTATTTCGACCTACTCACGTTTGTTTGACTGGCAAGTGCCAAAAAGATTTACATAATAAAAAAAAAATATTTCTGTAACCTATCTAGGCCGTTTAAACGTATATTTAAATGAAAAATGTACAGATTTGTCATAAAGTAATTATCTAACTGTCACGTTTTTTCAGTTATACTGAAATTTCATACATTTATTATTTTGTTACAGCCTCCTTTTCCTGTTCTAATCAGGTACCATATTTGTATTAGAACACTTGCTGAATGAGCTCTTTAGTTGGAATTTTTGAAATCTTAAATTGGAGAAGGGATTAAGGGAAATGGGTACTTTTAGTTAAGTGGGAAAAAAACAAACCTGTCTGGACTGTGAAGCGCTTGGCTCACTTTCACTCTCACTGATCAACTTCTTCTTTTTCCCGTCTAACCGGTTTCCTTCTCCACTGAACGCGATGAAACCAGCCGGTTCAGGCATCATGGTCGACGGATCTTCGTCCATACCAACCCCAGCACCATCTTCTCCAGAACGACGAATGTGTTCATCTTCTTTGTAGCCTACTGGAGGTGCAAATTCCACCTAAGAAAAGATGTAAGAAGTATAAATACTTTCTGTTGAACACTAGTGATCGATTTTGGACTATAATAGGCAGGGTATAATAGGTGCATTTGCTCTCCATGTCAGAAAAAAAGTACATATTTTTAATCGACTACACCAGCAGGTGCGTAATGTCATTCGAGAGGCAGTACAAAATGCCTTTGAAAAATTTGCCTATCGTCCAGCTGATTTCTTCAAGATATATGAACTGCCAGTGTTTGCAAATATGCATGAATTATAGCTGCGTCCCACGGTGTTACCCAGAATTGTTGTGATAGAAATAACCTATATGCTGATCTGGACTATAAATCTATCTGTGTGCCAAATTTCATCCAGATCTGTTTAGCCGTTTTTACGTGAATGAGTAACAAACATCCATACAAACATGCACCCTTTTTTATTAGGTAATAATTTTATCAGAAAAACAAAAATGAATACGAAATAGAAGATATACGTACGTTCATATCACACTCTATTATAATGACTGCATTCCCTGGTTTAGTTTCCAACACACACAACTCGTACACCTTCGAGTTATACTTAATAGCAATGACATCACCAGTGGTTAAGCACGAAAAGTTGCGCAGACAGTTTTCCAATACTGAAATAAATATCATTTTGTTTATTACTCTTATCCAATTTCGGCCATGACGCAGGAGATATTATATTTCACAAGTGTGTGCGCCAACACAGGTGCACTCTCTGTTCCAACACTCAAGATCTGATGGGATGGTTACACGAAATGAGCGGGAGGGATCAAGCGCTGGACCAACAGCTTTACGTGGTCCCCTGAGGCACCCAAGACCAAGACCCCAACTTCTAAACTCCAGGTTGTTAAATATTTCTGTATATAGAAAAACTCAATAATATTTGTTTTATTTATAACTAGCTGACCCGTGCAACCTTTTCTGCGTCTCCTATTGCCCGTAGCGTGATGTTATACAGCAAGAAATTTTTTTTTTTGGGCGAGGTCTATGTCCGGCAGTGGACGTCTTGAGATGAGATGATGATAAAAAGGTTATACTGTCCCAACCTCATAAGATAGATATATGATGTCCTGGATTTTTAAAGGAGAACCATTAAAAAGAGCAGACAATCTTAGCCGTTTACGCAGTGCACACAATGAAAGCGCTCAAAATGAATAATTTTCACCCAGCTTTGCAACATTTCTCATTGATACTCCGTTCCTTTTGGTCGCAGCGTGATGATATATAAGCTTTCTCAATAACTAGACTGTCTAATGCTAAAAGAACTTTTCAAATAGGACCAGTGGTACCCGGGATTAGCATGTTGAAGTAAACAAACTCTTCAGTTTTGTAACATTAGTATAGTATAGAAAATAATTTTACAATTTGACTATTACTGTGTCGTGGACAAGCAAAGATCTCTATGTGACTGGAGCAACAGTTTGAAGTGTAAGTTTGTATGTGTATGCTAAAACAGTTATTCATTCCAGTTGGTTGTATTTTTTACAATTGCATTTCAAGTTGACACATACAACTGTTTATTAATTTCACAGGCACTACAATTTATGAAAGCTAATTATAAAAACAACATGATTGTTCAAGATGCAATAGGCTATGAGAAATTGCAAGTATGAGCAACTGAGTGTAAGGTTTTGTCCCTGTAATGAGTAATACAGTTTCGATGGAGCAGATATATAGTTTAGACCTTCAGGGAAGTTATATCAATTAGTATTTTAAAATACAAGTTTTAAAATTCCAATAGTAAAAAATTACCTGCTTTTGGGTTTGATATATCAAGAAAGTCTTCAGATAAAGGCTGGAACTTTGAGAATGTGGCAACAGGTAGCGATACACTTTCTATTTGTAACAATGTACCTTCCTCTAACACTAAGTTGGCCATCATCTGTAACAATGAAAGTACGAATATTACTTACTATAAGTGCCAATCCTGTGGATTGAGTATTGCATAAAGATGTCAACATTATGGCTAAGAGAATTGCTTGAAGGAACCCATTAAATTAAAAATGATCAATTACAACATTAATGTTGTATTATGATATACCAAAAACATTCAGTTTATCCTCATATTTCTTAACTTCAATGAGAAGGATAACTTGAAATAAACCTGACCCATCTGGTCTATGTGGTATAGTAAGCCTCCTTTCTAAGGAGAGGTCTATGTCCAGCAGTGGACTATGAAAGCCTGTTGATGATGATGAAGTGTCTTGTTTCAAGTTTTTAAGAACCATGTGATATGGATATTAAGACTGATATGGCAAGCTTAGGGTAAGCCTATGATATCTTACCCTAAATCTTTCCAAAGTGGACATTTTTTGGTTAAGATGATTAAGATATTGATTGCTATTAAAAGACACAGATCACTAAATCAATTGTCTTTTTTAACATAATAGAGGAAGCAGTGCAACTTCAACAATTTTGAATGTAGGTACCAGAATATTTCACATAAAAAAGATCAAAGTTACCCAATTTTTTTATTTTAAGAACCTGCCAAAGTGACTCTACTCTGCCTAAAGGAAAGCATGAATAGAATCCAAGAGTTGTGGTCACCATACTCATTGCGAATGCAGACAATGCAATATGGCAACACACACAATGGCGCCCTAGTGAGCTACTACTTCACGCCCCACTTGGGAACATAAAAGGCACTACAGTCATCATAGCATTGTAAAGCTTACACACTTACTATGACAACTGTCACCCCTGCATCAATGGGCCTCCAGTTTCACACTCACCAACGCAACAGGACAGCATGGATTCTGTTACTTTAGGTTAGTTTTCTGGGGGAGGGTAGTGGTGCCCTGGTTGAACCGGCAGGCACATGCTGAAATCGGCATGGCTCTACTATTTATAGATACTTACCCAATGTGGCAAGTAGACTCTTCCTTCATCAGCGACAAACTCCAACACACCGCAATGTGTGATTCTCTTAGTCTTTTTATTAGTGAGCTTGAAAATCATAGGGTACTCTATATTTAGTCTGGTTAGCTGTTCCAAGGCTGATGGTGGCATTATAACTGGAATAGAAAAGTGTACAGATAGTTAGTATTCTTTACTGAAATTTTAATTAGTGTGTTTCTTATATTTTGGTTATATAACATTTGGTCTATTAGCTTTTGAATGTTACATCATCAATCTTTTGGTTTAAACAATTATTATATAATACATAAACACTAAAGGGTATTCTAAAGCCTTGTACAGATTAAGCGCTCAATGTATGCAGAGTTGGTTATACATATACAAGAATGTTAGTCTGTGTGTGCTCAATTTGGTTAACAAACATGGTGAACATTTTCTCTACAACTTTTAATAATGAAAATTGCATCAAATTAATACAACTCTAGGAGTTTCATTGAATATTATGGTACCTGTACCTTAATCCGTACACGGCTTACACTATTGTAATATAGCCTGGTATGAATTATTATACCTTTAAGCAGAGACAACATATGGTACTTTTACCATTTAGCCTATGCTGATAATGAATTATAACAGATCTTCCATAAATTATGTCACACACATATATATATAATTAATCAAATATTACAAACAGCGCTCTTCATCCTTGTTGCAGGCTTGACTCCTACCTAACAGTTAGTGTGATATTTTGCCCAGTCTCTTTTTGATGAAGAAATTTATGTATTTCGAAGCATAGTTCATTCCTATGGTTTTTTAATTTTAAGAATTATTTTTTGTGTTTACGATTGTGGCTAACGATCATGAAAATTTTTGTTGCCATGCTGTCTAACAAAATAAAGAAAATGCTAACTCTGTTTAAAGAGTAGCTTATCTTACTTTTTCCTCCTCTTTCTACATCTTGCCGCTCATTCCCAGGTAGCATTGAAACTGAATAACACTTGTAGGTCATGTTAAAGGGCCTACTGATCTCGTGAAACATGTTGAAACCAAACTGAAACTAATAAAGTGTACATTAAGCAAATCAATTAAAATGTAAAGTATATCAATATATCTGTTCACAAAATTTACCATTTTGAATTATTTTTATTAATCTGTTTATTTGGAAAATAAATGCAACTCATGCAGTTCGCACGAAAACAATTCAAGTCAACCTTTTGTTGTGATTTGACAGGTTTGTCAAAATGTCAAATTCTCTGATACAAATTTTTGTATTAACAATGGGAAATCAAATTATGATTCTCAATGTGCGCGAAAGAGACAATATAACATTATGCTTCAAAGAATTAGTAATGGGTGGCTGAATAACAGCAACGACGTTTCGAGTTTCGATTAATACTTGACATTGTCATTGATCAGCTGCGTTCAAGTTCAATTTATAGTATTGTGCTTAAAATTTACATCAAACTTTAAGTAATATGCATAATGCATGCACAAAATAAATATGTGTAAGTTTTTAGTATTTTGTTACTCTTTGGGGAATACACTATTTTTAACAAGATGTTTTAAACTATTCAGAAAACTTTTTAAAGGTAACACAATAAAATTAGAATAAATCACAATTTAGTATAAAACTTATAATTAGTAAAGTTAATCTGGTTTCTAATTTCATTTTAATGATAAAATGTCTATGTTTTTACGAAATGTTATTATTAACGTGTCATAAGGTCTGCCTTATTTAATATTACTGTATATTTATGAATGAAATTGTAGACTTTATATTAATCCTGAACGCAGCATTAAAAGATATGCTATCTTCTTTTAGCATTATATGCCGTTTCATTCATTTGTATATGTGGCAGCTGCGGGTGTAGATTGTTCGTCATATTTCTCCGAAAAACCAATACTCATTAGCCCCCCAGTTTTTCTTCATGTAGTATCTAAAATAATGTGAGTAAATTCAGTTATAAGACACCATATAATTTATTTCGCCGCGTTCCGGTCATTGTCATTTTCTTTACGCTCATGAACGCCATGTTGATTGTCAAAAGTGTTTTCGGATGAGACAGCAGTGAATTGATTTGTGATTTTTTTCCAGAATTGGTGATTGCAAAGGGTCGTTTGATATTCATTTCGTTTAATTTGGGGCGTGGGTAAACGCAACAATGGCGCAAGTATTACCGATACGTTTTCAGGAGCACTTACAGGTGAGTACGCCCATCGGTTTATTGGATTTGCCGAAAGCGTTTCCTTTGAGGAAGCAATCTAGCTTATCTTGTTGAAGAGAATTCTCTGGGTTCTGTTGGTATATATTTTGCTATGCTTAGTATTTTAATAGCAGCTGTAAGGGCATTGCGCAATTACCGTAGGTGACAGTTGCCACCCCCTATTCACTGAACCTAAGGGACGAGCGGCCGGTATTGATTTGTCCCATATTCTCATCTGGATCATATGGCCCATAAAATAGTGCCAAATTTTTATTTATTCAGGTCAAAGAAACCTTAATATACATATGATAGTACATGTATATACTTTAACGAATTTTCTTTTCAATATTTTGTAAATGAAATTTCTACACAACAAAACATAATCCAATTAGAATCTGATTTGAGAAGCCCAAGGGCTGATATATAACAGAATCTAGTAGATTTTAATTTTATTACAAGGTTTAGACATCAAGTTATCTACTATGAGTCATATAAAACTACCTACAACATTTTAACAACATTGAATATAATAAAACAACACTAACTTATAAACAAAAGAAGAAAATTCAATAAGATATGTAAAATTTATTGCCAGCAATTTTTTTATGAAAGTTCAAATAGAGAAACAAAATAAATTTATGCATAGTAATCTCCTTGGCCTTATCTTTTATCAAACAAATGTCAAAGTACTGAATAATTCGGGTGTATGGACAAAACATTGAACTTGCCTAAAATAACAAAATATTTTTGTATCATAAGATAGCAGATATATAAAACCTCTTACACCAAAATCCTTTTTGGTCAATTACAAGTAAAAAAGATGCTTTCTCTGTCCCACACTAGTTTTATAATAGAGTAATACACTTTTCAATATTTTTTTTTTATAGTCAATAAGGTTTTACTCTCTAATGAGAGATTTATGTCCAGTAGTAGATTACTAAAGGCTAAAGATAATCTAAATTTGTTTTGCAGTTCCAATGTATTCTGAAATTAAAATTTTGTTGGTATAAAAGTTAAAGTATGAAGAAGCTTAAAGCTTGTTCCATACAATTTCCAATTTCCTTCATTTTGCAATTTTTAGCAGTACTGTAGCAGGCTTTAAAGGGATTTTCGCAATACCTGTTCTAGAGTTCTGAGAATCTATTATCATCAACAAACTGTAACAGCCCACTGGCGGACATAGACTTTTGATTTATTAACTATAGGAGTTGCTCACCATTCTACAGATCACTTTTAGACCAGGCACTGAAAAACTGTTTTCAGTTCCCAGAAGGGTCTTATTAGGTGCATGTCTAAAAAAAATTGCAATCTTTTGCAGCTCACAAATGTGGGTATTAATCCTGCCTCGATATCCTTCAACACTCTCACAATGGAATCAGACAAGTTCATCTGTGTTCGTGAGAAAGTAGGTGAGACAGCTGAAGTTGTGATCATCGACATGGCGGACCCCACCAGCCCTATCCGTCGACCCATCAGTGCAGATTCAGCCATCATGAACCCAGCCAGTAAAGTTATTGCATTAAAAGGAAAAGCAGGAGTTGAAGGTATGTCAATTCTAGTTTATTGCTAGTGTTAACTTTAGGGTAGTAAGGAGAAACTTCAAATCCTGAAGGAAAGAGTACTCCCTACTGTGATCTTAAAGGACAGCAATGCATATTTGACACGCGAGCCATAAACGTTCATAGGCGGCGGTAGTCAGTTTCCATGAGGTGTCTGCTTTTTTAAAAAAAAAATTACGAAATATTTTGGAGAAAAGTCACGTTTGTCTCGATTTCTGATTAAAATCCAAAAGAGTGTGGTTTGTTATTCTAGTGAAGAACTAGTGGAGAAATTATAGTAAAAATAAAAAAAATTAACGGTCCAATCCAATACGAAACATTCTGCTCGTATTTGTCAGTGGATACTCAAAAGAAGTGTACCTATTTATTTTAGTAATATTCTTCTGTGAATATTACATCCACGACTTAAGGGCAATAATAACTCGATAACTGACGTTTTTACAAATATTCAGTTTTTTAACATTTTGAATCCATCATTCTCACTTGTAAGATTATTTTGTTTCGAGACAATATTTAACTATAAATGTAGAAATTATTGCCACATAAATTAATCTTCATATTTTTTAACACACTAAATAAATACTACACTATCATAAAATGCATTTATGACGTAAAACAATTAAAATGTGCATTGTTATTAATTATATATAATAATCTTGATTTCGTCAGGTAGGCCTTACTGACACTTTCCCTTCGAAATGGTAATAGTATGTATATGTCTAGGTTAAATACCATTACCTATTACTTTTGCCGGCAATCTCAATAAAGGTACTGTTACATAGATTATCACATCATTTTTACACAATGTCAATTCACATCCGCCCCCTCTTCTGTCCACACCCGCCCATCGCCGCCATTAAAAAAAATTGACACCTACCTCCGTGTATTTAATCCTATTAACGTGTACCATAATATATTGTCAACGATAGTATTTATATTTGATACGTAAACCCATTTAAATAAATATAATTAATCTTTATCAATATTATCGATGGACCTGTTGGTCCAAGAGTACGGGGTTCGCATTTCTAAGTTCAATTCTCATTTGGATAAATACTTTTTGATGAATACAATCATTGATCAAAACGCTGGCGAAAAGTGGACGTTGAATAAGCCTCTACCTACCCCTCCAGGGAAACTGGCGTGATTTTATGATGATGATACTATCATTCGTTCTGCGTCTGGGCATAATTTGTCTATAACATGTAAATATGTATATACTTTTTTTGTTTGACATCTGTCACAAAGCCATTTAGTTTCAAATTAAGCCGAGCTTGTACTATGAAACCTAGACTGACTGATCGAATACATTTTCTGTAAATGTATACATAAAGAAAAACACTCAAACTCCGAAACGTTTGAAACGACCGAAACGACCAAATGTTTTCGTACAAACATTTGGTCTGACCCGGGAATCGCCCCGAAATCTAGGCACAGAAGACCGAATGGTCCACTGCGTCACCTAGGCAGTCACTAGATTCATTAGAAGTGTATGTTCACGCCGTGCCCCGATTACGTAACGTAGGTCTAAATGTCTGCAAAATGTGGACATTAATACGCCCACCTAATACGACTGTCTATATGTGTGTTAGATTCCTTTTACCGACGAATTTTGCGTGATTCTAAACGGTAGTGATTTAATAGTGGGCAAGATAATACAATTATACTATTGACTCTTAGTCACATTCAGCTTACAGTAACGACTGATAAGATAAATACTAAAAAACATAGAAACAGATTAGACCATAATGGCTTTTACAGCTTTCGTAATCAGTCAAGTACCGAAGTCGAAAAATTGACGTAGTGACTCGTATATTTTGACTTGTCGGGTTTTATATAGCAGGCTCCAACTGTATAACTTATCGAAGGAGAGCTAAGTTTTCAACATATGTGGACCGACTTACAGTACAGTGTTTACCAATTATTTCTTTATTTTGCACCGATTCGGTGTCGTGACGAATTAAGAATATAAAGTGTCACCATCTCTATTCATTTCGTGGCGTAAGAGGCTACTAAGGGACCAAACTGCACAGAACAACATTCTGTATCGACCCCAGTATCACGTAAGCGTGGCCTATGTCCAGCAGTGGGCAATTAAAGGCTGTTGATGATGATGAGTGACTGAAGTTACGATGCACCCGATGTTACCTTACTCACTCGACCTTCTTAATCGTGGGCACTGTAACAAGCTTCAAAGCACTTGTACTATTGAGTTGTAGGTGTCCATGGGCGGCGGTACTCACTTACCATCGAGTGATCTATCCACTCGTTTGTCCCTTATTCCATAAACAAGATATATCAATAACGTCTTTGTCCCAATTTGTAATTACAGAGAGTTCATTTGAGTTCAAATAAGACAAGTACAAATTTGGACGACTTAAAGATTTGTAATTACAATTAATGTTTTTGTAATTCATTACTTCTAGTTATGCAAATTTATTCAATAAAATGAATAGTTTACCATTGAATTTGTGCTATATTATCTTTGTGATATAAATAACACTAGCCGTCTTCGCTATAAATAGATCAATATCTCCCTAAGAAACATTCATTGTGTACAAACAAAGCATAAGTATTTGGTACATGTCCTTCTAAATATATTTAATGAAAGGGTTGCTCACAATGAATATTATCGTAATATGTACCCACTCATTGTTCTTAGTAGATATATCTTTAAGCACACGACGCTAAAAGTATCATTGTTTTGTATATTTATTTTAATTCTGTGATTTCTTACAACTTGAAATCTTGTTTTCTGAGTGCTGATTTTACTTGAAGCACAAATAAAACCCGAAAACAACTATTCTCTGGTCATTAGAACTTTTCAGGGTTCCGTACCCAAATGGCAAAAAACGGAACCCTTATAGATTCCGTCATGTCTGTCTGTCTGTCTGTCCGTCCGTCCGTCCGTCCGTCCGTCCGTCCGTATGTCACAGCCACTTTTTACCGAACTATGAGAACTATATTGTTGAAACTTGGTAAGTAGATGTATTTTGTGAACGGCATTAAGATTTTCCCAAACATAGAACAAAAAAAAATTTTGGGCGTCTCCCATACTTAGAACTGAAACTTTTTTTTTCACCAAACCCATACGTGTGGGATATCTATGGATAGGTCTTCAAAAATGATATTGAGGTTTCTAATATAATTTTTTCGAAACTTAATAGTTTGCGCGAGAGACACTTGCAAAGAGGTAGTATGTGTGCCTCCCCTGTAACTTCTAAAATAAGAGAATGATAAAATTAATAAAAATCTATGATGTACAGTACAATGTAAACTTCTACCGAAAGTTAGTTTGAACGAGATCTAGTGAGTAGTTTTTTTAATACATCATAAATCGCTGCTGCGAAACCCTTCATGGGCGAGTCCGACTCGCACTTAGCCACTATTATTTTTGTGGTCGAGATATTCAAAGGGTTATCGAGTAACGGTAAAAGTTAAACGAGAGAGGTTTACAATTAGTTAAGCAACTGATCGACGCTTCTCGTGACCAGGAGGCCGGCGTTGTCTTTTAACGTGGTAATACTGCCAGCCTTCTGTGAACATTACTAGTAGGCGATAATGCGACGAAATCTTTTTAATGTTTTTATCACCAAGTATTTTAATATTATTTAATAGAACAGGTAATTATAGATCAAAGGTTTCCATAATTACATTAAACTTATAACAATAAATAACAAAATTAATAAATATATGATATGTGTTACGGATACACACATGAAAATGCGTTGTTTTTATCAGTTTCAGATATAGCATAAGTGTATGGCACTCGGGATGTGTTTATACAACAATGATATATTTATTAAACTCTTTAGTTTTATTACAAAAAAAAATAGTGGCTAATTAATTAACAATTATTTCTTGTGTACAAAAATACAGAATAAATATTTACCCATTCGGCAAACATTATGTATCTTACAAAAAAAAAACTTACACAGGCACCTTTAAATTGACGAAGAGTTGATCGTCTCACTCAGTTGTACTGATGTTAAGAGATCAAGAAAATGCTTCAGAATTTGTTACAATTTGTTATTTGTTCAGAAAAAAACATTAATTTTCTCTTAAAATCCATAAAATATAACTGAGTAGAATCTCGACAAATATACACACCGCTTTGCCAATAGCATCATACACACTGAAAATGGCATTTACGTAACCTATACTTGTATAATATAGAAGTCTATACTTCGTTTTCATCCAGACTGCCGACTTACTGACCTTGGGCGCTGTGCCACATTTCTGACCCAAAAAAAGTGAATATCAATCTCGACCACGTAATTCCTTAAAATGAACCTAAGCAGATAAGAAAAACGCCTGAAACAAAAATGATTATACTACATGTCACGTAAAATTAATCTGTTATAAGAATACTGCGTCTGTCTGCATGTGTGTATTAAATTTATTCCATATATAGACACCTATTAACCCATAACATTTTACATACATATTAAAATAGCAGAGCCTGTTTTCATTTATTGATTACATCACGCATAGAGACGACCACTGTGTTAGCAGTGGCCATGACTCATTCTCATATAATGTATGTATGCGCCTTTATATTCTTGGCACAAAACACCGACGGAAGTGGCAATAACAAAATAATTTTATGAGCTATGGGAGTCGATGCACTCGTTTCTAAAAAGGCTGTTTATCAGATGAAATGATTGAAAATCCAACCTCTTTTGAACCATAAATATCTACGGCCAACAATAATAACATTTTAATTACTTGTTTATTGTTACATTTAAAAAATATTCAGTATCACATCCATATAAAAGAAATGTTACAGCACTCTCTCTCATATTATAGGTCTAACCGTAATCGGCTATTGGCGTATTCCAGTATTTCACTACAAACTGTTATAATAAAAATGTTTACTCTTATAAGGTGAAAATTTACAAAAGGTTGGATAAGAGAAAAGTGCTTTGAAAAGACGAAGTAGACGAAACCTTTTTCTTAATTAAAATGTCTCGCGTCTTTAATACGAATCCCAAAAAGTTGCGAAGTCGGCAATGACAATTATGGGATCAGAATGTGTGGTTCGGCTTCCTTCACGGAATTGATTTCGGTCAATGATGTAGTTTTTTCCTGTCTTCTCAAATACTTTATTTTAAGAATTTGAAGAAACTGTTATATAAGGATCTACTAGACGATATTTTGCCCGTGATAATTATCTTAGCTTCAATATGCCTACGTCATTTTGAATTCCCAAAAAACTGTACTCCTCTTACCTTATTACATACCCATTTGAATTAAAAAAAATCCAAATGGGCTTAAATATGTAGCAGTTCTGAGAAAGAAAACATAAAAAGTTGAGAATTTCCTGCTTTTGAAGTGTTTTAAAAATATCCTTGTTCTTAGTGATACATTATGAATCGATGGCAGAGTTCTTAGACCAACAAAATCGAAAGAATCGAATGACTGGCGAATAACGCATTTTCGGGAAGTCACGAGTCACGATGCTCGATTCCTTGACGGCCCCAAGAACCAAAAATCTACTTTCTTATTCATTTAGAAAGATTGATCGAACTCATAATAAATATCAGGAGGGTTTGCCGATTATTTTATAAACTGATTGATTTACGAGTTTTTTATCAGATACGAGTTTTATATTTCGAGATCCTCTTCTTTGTTCTGTCTATCTAAAGGGCATAGCTCTAACGCATCTAAATACTTTATCAAATAAATGACGTCATGAGTGACGTCGTCTATCGTTGACCTTTATTTGTCATTGATTTCTTAATTACGTACACAATCAGATATCGACAGTTATTCGATGATGTACTAAAAGTGAAAGTATATCTGATGATATTTTTTTTAATTATAATATATTACGTCATTTATGACGTGTTTTATTTAATATGGTGAAGTAGCAAACTAATTACACTGGTCACCTGATAGTAAAGCCGCTCTGAAACACCTGTGACTAAGAGAAACAAGTGCGTCACTGCCCTTTGGACCCTTTTACCATCCCCTCAGAAATAATATTTGGCCCTTTGGTAATTTTTTTTGTTAACGAGTAGGAAGTTCCTTATGGATGTACTGTGTGAGGGAGGGAATGAAAGGGTTTGTTGAACTCTTATCGACTAAAAACCACCCCGGTGTTCCTCTTCTTGTTAATACTATAGCTAGGGGAGTTAGAACGCCATTGTGTTCTTCCATCACCCCCAACAGACATTGATCCGTCTCACCCAAGACGGATCCTGTCACCCGTTGCGTTCATCACCTATCGGTTATTAGTGAGTATCAGTCACAGTTCTCTCAGGCCTGTATATGTTCATGCACTTTTGCTCCGGACCATGGATAAAACCAAAGTCGGAAGCGAGACATTACCCACAGAACTAGGTGTCGGGATGAAATCACGACTCTGGTTGGTCCAAACTGGGCATTTCACCAACATTTGAGCCAGTCTCAAGTTCATCATCGAACGCTCGATGGCTATGCGAACGCCTCTCACCACAATATGAGACCCTGAAGGTGGAGCCTACCGAAGCCTATGGAAGTAAACAGCCTTGGATTTGTGGAAAATACCTTTGCCTCTGGACACATCACTTACATTGTGAAACACCGGTTATCCGTGAGACCGTAGCGTGGCAGTTATATTTATCGCCTAAGTAATTTTTTCGTAGAGTTTTTTTACGTAATGTTGAAAAATCATGACTTATTTAATAACAATGGTTTTGTATAAATGCTCAATATTAAAGTATTGGCTGTAATAAATTCGTTCCCACGACCTTTGACGCTCGGTGGAGGTCGTTAACCTTTTGTTTGCCATAGATGTTGTGAACTCTTTCTATAAATATGTTCTAAATACATTTTTTAAACAGACAAACAAAAGAGAATGGAGTTCAATTTTAAGTATCTGGTTTATAAACGACTAATTCTTGCGAAACACGAAATGATGATCTACCGTATAAGCATTCATTCCTTATTTTACCTCCAGCATCAGCTGGCAATATGTCGAGTTTGTAACCCCATCGGGTTACTCTTTGTGTTGATGAATCAATCAGTCAGGCAAGTCATTTTGGTCGTGAAAGGAGAAATGAAATTTTGCTAGTCCAAACTCTACAACTCCTGTGCGATGAGCGATTTTTTTTTTCTTGTTGCATGTGTTTAAATATACTCTCAATCTTAGTTTATATTTAAGTTTAAAATATCATAACAACCAATAACTTTCATTTTTAACACATTATTTTACCGAAGATACGTTGTGAATGACTAATGAGAGAGTTGGTATATTGCCAAATTTGCTGATGAGACAAAGATAAAAACGATAACCTAGTCAGGTACACAATTTAGTTTCCGTATTTTCATGCTAGTGTGCCTGTCATTAGTAACATAACTTTAAATCTTAATATTATGAGATAACACGCGAAAGTAATAGATGCGTGCTTGCTTAGTAACTTATAAAAAGAGATTCCTCCATTGTGCAGATAACAGGGTTAGAACGAGATACTCATTAAATCTGATGGCATAACGGGACATATTATAGGCGGATGATATCACCTTGCAGTCCTTAAAACTGAACTTTGACATTTAGGTGCTGTCTGACCTATTTAACTGGCCTGATTTGAGCTGCCGATTTGTATTGGTCGATATTTCACTTGTGGAGAGTAATGCCAGACACACTTTATTTCTTCATTTGATTTTTTATGCTTCAGGACATCGTAAGATAGGTTAAATATACTTAGTATAACTTGGTTCTGTTATTTTTTTGTCTTGGTTCGACGGAACGAGGGTTCTGACAAGTCCTTCTAAAGTTCTTGCATAGCATCCAAAAACCTACCCGATATTGAAACAAAGGATGTTTTTTTTTATCTTCATAAGTAGGAGCTGTATTCCTAATAGCTGACATAATATACTTTATTACTAATAATTCCTTTCGGTATCCTTTTCACTTGAAGTCACAGCTCGGAACTTCGTCTGTCTTATGTTTCATACGTAGTGTTTTTTTTTTATCGTTTTAACAGTTGTTCCGCTATTCGACATGCAGACTAATCCAACGATCTTATACATTGGTCCAGCCACTATTGAGTTATAAATGGTGTAACCATATTTTGTTACAAATTGTAACACATGAATCGAGTTCCTATCACATTATAAATATTAATACTTAAAACAGCTAAGAAGGAGAGTATTACAAAGTTGTTTAGCGAATGTTTTCGATATCCAATACAGCACACATCTAGCTACGTCTTTCCATTGTATTACGTAAACATGCGGAACTTACATGCTCTCCAATTTACTGGCGCAGGCCCCGTAACACGATGTTATCTAGATCGTTTGTTGACACATCACCGTTCCAGTCTGCACATCTTTAAAGGTGAACGCTGAATAGTCTGAGAGCCCAGGGTGAGTTTATTTCATATCAAATCGCTGTCGACGGCGAACGCATTTTGTCGTTGTGATTGGTGAAGATTTCGTTGCGGGCCAATCGGTCACCGTGGCAATCGATTTGTTGTGAAATAAACTCTTGGCCCACTACTACTATGATTTCCATATCTAATTCATAGTTAATTAATTTCTAAATTGTACTTGAAATATATGTGAAGACAAGCACGACAGCAAGTCGTATGATGCTTATAGAAAGAAACATGATGTAATTACAAATTTATTACCTAAAAGGTACTTAGGTAGTTACATTAACAATATTTACCACATATCAATAACCGCACTTTTGTAGACACTGCCAGATTGAAATCGAGATGTGCAATTTTAACCTAGCAGTATTCTCTTCCACAATGTAATAATGTCGTCTAATTTTAAGCACAATAAAAAAAAAATCTTGACAGATCAGTTTAAAATGTACGAGTACTACTTACGTTACCATGACTTGGAATATTTTTAGAAAGGTAATCCGTGTGTTACACGATCTTTTTTAATTCAAAACAATACGGGTATTAAGCGACTGCGGGGGCGTTCGTGGGCGCACCTAAGTAAGGCGTGGAAATCACCAGTAAAGCCTCCCAGGATAGGTACCTACTTCTTTAGGCGAGTCATGCCTACGTTTTTTAATATAAATTTTTCGTTTATTCACCATTTTGTGGATATCTATCGTATTGAAGATTTTATCGTTTTACAGCTCAAATTTGTAATTAAATGATAGTTTATATAGGCGAGTCGGGCTAGCGAGTTAGAGTGTTCATATTTAATTGTTTGACTGGGACATGGGCTTGGTAAATATTAAGTATCTATTAATATTTTGTCCTAAAGTAACACGATTGAAACTTCTATCTCATTTAATACATATTCCTTTGAACCAAAAACAGTATTATCGATATTAGAACTAAATAGACTCGGTAATGGCTTATTCTGACGCGAAGCAAAAAGTAAAACTTAACATTGTTCACGTCTAACAACTGTTTTCTTTAATCTTGTTGCTATGCTACAAATGTAAGACACCGTTGTATGAAAAAACCGTAATATTTAACATCTATTTTATATTTGTATAAAACAGGCTAAAACAGCATTGGTAATTAGCAAATCGCACTCTAATGTTAATCTTATTTTAGATAGGCACAATGTGTTATTTTAATCAGAAATTTTTATTTATTTAGATATACATGATTATATTATGTTCTTTTATGGTATAGGGTGATGTGGATGTTTCATCAGTAAATCAAGGGTAACAAGTGAATTGCCTACCTTTTAGTCCAACTCCTCAGATATAAGGGGGAAGTTGAGGTTCCGATGATCTTACTCACTCACTCACTTTGCCGGTCAAGCCTGCCCTGTATACCAAAGCATCTGATCCCTTCTATCTTGGGCACAGAGTGGCACACCGTGTGGTTATAGTCGATCCGATTCCGATACACCATCCTGCCGCGAACCCCAGTGGGGTGACGGCCCGAGGGAGTTGCCACACGTTAAAAAAATATATATACTAAAGCATGTGTCTCCCATACTAACGTTAAAGTAATATAATTCTTCTACTTGTCGTAATAGACTCTAAACTATGACTGTTTGTTTCGCTAGCAGCTCAAAAGACCCTCCAGATCTTTAACATCGAAATGAAGTCGAAGATGAAAGCGCACACGATGACTGAAGACATTGTATTCTGGAAGTGGATCTCGTTAAACACCCTGGCGTTGGTAACTAAAATGTCTGTGTATCATTGGTCTATGGAGGGTGATTCGACACCGGTGAAGATGTTCGACAGGCACTCTTCGCTGGCTGATTGCCAGATTATCAACTACAGGACTGATCCTAAACAACAGTGGTTGTTATTAGTCGGTAAGTGGTACACGATAATATTTTTTTTTTTATTTCTCCAACAGAGCTCGTATACCGTTTGTATACTTTAACGTTTCCTCATAAATTAACTTGTAAAGTAAGGGTAAGATAGGGTGACATTATGTGTCAAGGAATTAGTCCTAAACTCTGTGACGTCGCATGACAGACGCCTAAGTACATATTAAACACAACATATATTTCATTCATGTTATAAAAAAATAAGTCAGATGTTTAAAACTATAAGAAAACATGTAACGTCATGCCAAGAAAATGAATAATGGTCATACATTATGAAATTTTAGTGACGTAATTTATGGAGGGTCCCTTAAAAATAACATCGCTATTACAGATACAATGGTAATGGTGATATCTCGCCAGCCATAGCAAAACTTTCCAATTGCTTGCATAACCAACTCTGGGAAAATTTTAATTTACTTAAAATGCAATACTGGACCATTTAATTAATTGATTCGTTCAATTGACTGACATGACACTGTAATTCCAACTTACATAACTTCTAAACGACAATGTCAGTGTGCTGTCCTGTGCAGTTTGCTCTCTTACTGCGTAGGACAACAGCACTGGCAAGAAGGAAAGCTTGAAACAAGCGCTATATCAACCCTTCTGACCAGCATGGTATGGTAGGCCAGTACCTTCCATCTTCCACAGTGGACTACTAAAGTGATTTTGACGATACTATAGATGATTCTTGATTGTTCTCAGGCATTTCAGCGCAGCAAAATCGTGTAGTAGGAGCCATGCAGCTCTATTCAGTAGAGCGCAAGTGCTCGCAGCCTATCGAAGGTCACGCGGCGTCCTTCGCCACTTTCAAGGCCGAGGGTAATGCTGAACCATCCACATTGTTCTGCTTTGCTGTCAGAACTGCTCAAGGGGGCAAACTGCATATTATTGGTAAGTTACACAAACATCCTAGACTGCCTCGTTGAACTAGGGGTTAGCGTATGCAACTGCTGATCTAGAAATCTTGGGTTCGATGCTGGAGTCAGGCCAGGAAGGGTTATTGAGTTTTTCTAATTATAGAAATGCCTAATAACAGACAGGAGTTTGCAAGTGGGACCTGAACCTCCATGCCTTGAAGAGCACGTAAAACCATCGGTCCTGCGCCTGATTTCATAATATCGATGTGCGAGAGTGAGGGAACAGATAGTGCACCCGTTTGTACACACACTTATCAAATATGCACACAATATCTACGTTCAGACTGACCACCGTAGCTGAAGTCGGCTAAGAAAATAGCATCATCCTTATGAACAGGATTGAATATAATTTGTAAAATAATGACAAAACCATATAGTTTAATTGTTAAATAATAAATCAAATCAGTAGGAAGGTTTTGTTTAATTTTGTCTGGTTTATTATATACCATGGAACACATGTTCCAAATGCCGTTAACTACCTTTGGAAAAGTGTGATATTAATTGTATTGGAACTATCAAATGTTATAAAAGTCAACCTTGGTAACGAGTAATTTTTTAAACGCTCGCCGGTAGAAAAAGCAATGTGATTCGTAGTTATCAAGTTTCTTTGTAGTAAATAATAATAATATTTGGGCAATTTGACATCGGCATCTAGCTTTAAACTAAACAGAGCTTGTGCTATGGCAGCTAGATTGACTGATACAATACTTATATACTTATTTTTTGGTAAAAACATACATATTGACATAGAAAATAGCCAAACTCTGAAACAAGTATTTGTAACTTATACAAACATTTGGTCCCACCCGAGAATCGAACCCGAGACCTCATGCACAGCAGTCGCATAAATAAAAAAGTAGACTGTCAGTCAGTCCAAAAGTAAAATAAAAGAAAATCTAACCTCTTTTATTATTATTATAATGTTATCAAGGATTAAAAAATCTCATCTACCAGACCGCACTAGGATAGCGTTGCCTTATCTCTTTCATACAGACAGAATGATTCAGGTCGAGAAGAAGAACATAAAATACACAGAAGCTGCAAAATTGTAAATAATTATTAATTACGTATTTTCTCCACAGAGGTAGGCCAAACTCCTGCAGGCAACCAACCATTCCCAAAGAAAGCGGTAGACGTATTCTTCCCGGCCGAAGCACAGAACGACTTCCCAGTGGCAATGCAGGTGTCGCCGAAATATGATGTCATTTACCTCATCACAAAGTACGGATACATCCACATGTACGATATCGAAACTGGCACATGCATCTATATGAACAGGATCTCGTCAGATACCATATTCGTCACAGCTCCCCATGAATCCACTGGAGGAATTATCGGTGAGCTTTCTTTTATAACGCACTAGCTGTAACCAATGGCTTTTTGAGTTTTTGAAACGTCCTTAGCTTACCATTTGTATATATTTAGATTGTATTAGAAGAACTTCTTGTTTTTGCAAACGGGAAGGTAATCGTATATTTGCATGGATAATTTATACTGTGGACCCTCGGTAATCCGGCCCCCGGCTAATCCGGACCCCCTCGTAATCCGACATCAATTAAACAATTTTCGCTAATGTATATCGTGCATGATTGAACAGGTTACAACTTGTGGTCGACGCATAGGTATTGTTTCAATTCCGATTGCTTAGTTTGAATTTGACTACGTGTGATAGCGGTGCAGCTTAGCGTTTATTCATTGTGTATTACATATACATACCTAGTAATGTCGTCACAAGCCCAAAAGACAACATATAGAATTTTATCATTTGTCTATAATTTGTCGGATTACAAGGTACTCTTTTGTAAAAAATCCGGGCTATAGAGGGTCTTAGGCAGTACTCTATAATCCGACAAATTCGATAGTCCGACACTACCCTGCAAAACGTTTGTCGAATTACCGGAGGTCCACTATATATATATACTCCTACACATAGTTTACTTGGGGCAAAACAACCAAAATTATAAATCAAAGGCATAATTTTTTTAAACGCCCACACTTGGATTATTCCCGTGTCGTGGTGGACTTCACAAACATGAATGAAATAGATAAAGAACACCTAGACTCACAACAACAATTTGTGGATCACACAAAGCGTTGTCCCGTGTGGGGTTTGAACCCTCAAAACTGAGCGCAGTAGAAAGTAGCGAGGTAACCATTTGAAACTACTACGCCATCCGTACAGTCGATTTTAATCGCAATTGTTGAAAATAGATAACAGAAGAACCGTATTTATGGTTTGTTAACCTTTATATAGAACAAATATGAGGTGAAATTGCCGAAAAATAATTAATTTTGACAAACACTTTGATAACGATTTGAATCATTTCAAGGTCACAAACCTTGCTTCTCTAACTTCGTCAAAATATTTAATTATTAACACTCTAGAGTATTTAATTTATAACTGTACACAAGAACTATTTGAGACAAAATCACGAGACAAAGGTTATCACCTTTCTCTATCTCGATACTGTCTGGCGTGCTTATCATAATAATGACGTATAAATACAATATTATTACGAGACTTATTTGCAAACAAATTGTTTAGTGAATCATGTAGGTCACTTTTTGTTTCCCACTCGTGATCTAAATACGGTACGCTCGTAAAATGCGCCATCTATTACTCCAAAACGTTCGACGATGTTTGTATACGTCTACGTAAGAGACTATCCAAGACGGGTACAACCTAGATATAATATTTTTTGTTCACGTCATCAAGTTTTCAAAACAATTTGAGATTTGTGGTTTACAAAAACGAAAGACAAATCTTGGCTAAAGCAATTATATAAATGCTTTTAAATCTTAATACCAAAACGGGATTGCGCCTCGTGTCATCCACTAGTCAAATGAGTTAGCAAACCAGGTGATAATTGTAAGGACGTAACTATAAGCACAATTAAATTAAGGTGCTTACCTCTCATCTAATTGAGCAGACTTCTTAACCCATATCTTCCCAGGTGTAGCACAATTTATCCGACTTTGGTCAAACCTATAATATAGCATTTTAATGTGTATGTTATCATAAATATATATTTAAATTCTTTTTATTTTTTTTATTTTTAGAATTACAGAACCGTTCGAAAAATCGAACAGTGGGAATATATCTACGAGCGTTGTACAAATGAAATATGTTAGCAAGTACAAAATAAAAGTATTTATTTATGCCAGTCTTATGTTTTTAGAAATAAATTATGTATTGTGAACTAAATTTTACTTTATACATACTGATGAAAACTATTTTGAATGAAATTTTACAGAACATTTTTGATGTTAAGCGACATTGCACTTTGAACATTTCATAAATGTGCTTTTCTGATACAATCCACATCGTGTCGGTTTATTTTGCTTGATGATGTAATGTCCCTTTTTATTTAGCCTCACAGAATGTGTAACACATTTTATAACAGCCAGCGATGACTTAGGCACCGGCACAGATAGTTTAGAAGAGGAGGATACGCTGACAGAACTTTCAAAAGAAAATATGTTGACACGATATACCGCGTAAATAATAAGATATCATGTGGACTGTTATCACGATTTTTTATTTTTGATGCTGGGGACATTTTATAAAATTGGAAGGCATTGCTCACACATATGTACATTGAGAGGGAGCATTAGTAATTGCCAGTACCATCTCTTCAGCCTAATAGAAACTCTGTAGCACCCCATATTTTGACCTAAGCGATCAACGCCGCCCATATATTTATTATAATTGATAAAACATCTAGGCTGGTCAACAGCCTTTTTTTGTTTATCACAGAAGCGTTTGATCTTCCCTACAGGCTGCACACCGCACTGCGTAGAAACAACAGTCACAACGTTGTTGTCATTGTAACAAACCAGGGAAATATTAGTCAATACGTCGGTATATTGATCATATGATCCTCTTGGGGTCTTCTTCATTATCTTTGTGTCTTTCAAAGGGCCTGTATAAATTGTCCACCACATCAATGCAAGATTCAGAAGCGACCGTAGCCCTAACTACAGCTTCCGCTAATAATTGTTGTCTCGATAAATTATTTACATGGGTATACTTTTGGTCACCACTATTTTCGTTACTTTTATCATAGTTATCCGGAGGTGTTATATAAATATCCGCCGCTAAAGCACTAGAGTCATCTTGATAATGTGAAATGATTTCATTTACTGACAAATTGAAACAAAACCAATGAAATAACTATGTGAAAGTCATCATACGAGTATATAATAGCACATAGGCATGTCATCCCACTGTTCGAAAAATCGAACAGTATGAAATTCATCCTCTATCCTATCCACACTCATATAATTTCCACTATAATATGTTATAATATATTGACAGACATTATGCTTTGTATAATACCGCAAAAATAAATACAATAATAATATAAAAAGTTAAAAATACTTACATTTTACGGTAAGACATATTTTTGCAGAAAAACATCGGTGAATAGTCTTCAATTATTTGCAAATTCGCGCGAATTATAAAACATCAAAAATACTATTTGGAAGTCATTAGTATGCGGCGTACCAACATAAAAAAACAAACAATAAATGCGTTCTCATTGTTTCAAAAAAAAATACGAAATGAAGCGTTCGAATACTCGAACACTGGGAAGATATGGGTTAAAGACTAGTCGATGTAAGTTAATCATTATCATCCTATATTAGTCAACTCTCCTTAGAAAGGAGGTTTTGGCCTATTATACCATGATGGCCAGGTTAATGTAGGGTTTGTATCAAGTTTTGCTTCTATATTTTCCTATGTATACTCCCGTAGATTCCTTCATTCGTATTTTTAATCAACAAGGGTAAGAAGAGAATATGGATAATTGATTTTATTTAGCACTAGCTGTGCCCGCGACTTCGTATGCATAGGATTTCAATTTTAAAATTTTATCTTAGAGACGTGGTTTTTGCTGCGTAAATCCGGATCCCGTGGGAAATCTTGGATAAAAAGTAGGCTATATGTTGTCCAGTAACCTCTATCTCCTAGTAATTAAAAGAGGTAGTTTGTTTTAGTATCGTTGTAAAGCAGTTAAGAAAATAGTTTTTTTTTTAAATTACAGACAGGCACTGCAATTTTATTTAAAAGTATTGATTAGATATAGATTTCCATGTCCTCGCTAGTTTACAATATTAGACGAAGCACTTATTGTGATAATTTCTGCATCCATGCACCGTCAGTTTTGTTTGATATATTTATTTTACTTTTTTTTAGGTGTAAACCGTAAGGGCCAGGTGCTTTCCGTCACAGTGGAAGAGGACTCGATAGTTCCTTACATCAACACGGTTCTCCAAAATCCTGAATTAGCGCTACGATTGGCTGTAAGAAATAACCTTGCGGGTGCTGAGGAGCTGTTCGTTAGGAAATTCAACATGCTTTTCACCAACGGACAGTATGGAGAAGCAGCTAAGGTATTATACTACTTACGTCACTTGACTTAAGATCCATAATACTATTCTCATGTAAAAGTAGAACTTTAATACCTTTAAAGGTACTATAATTACAACTGGACAAAACACTGGCAATTAGTAGTAGCGTTAGGCAGTAGCTCTCACAGAAGACCTACCTAAAGCGACAGCATCCATGCTGTCGTGTTTCGTTGGTGAGTGCAAGACTAGGGGCCCATTGGTACAGGGGTGACAATTATCATGGTAAGTGTGTGTAACTTACACTGCCAAAATACCTGTCACGCCTTTTACGTTCCCAACTGGGGCGTGAAAAAGTATCTTATTGGGCCGCCATTGTCTGCATCCGCAATAAGTATGACGATCGCAACTTTTGGGTTCTATTAATGCTTGCCATCAGACAGAGTAGTCACATCGGCAGGTTCTAAAAAAAAAAGTACCCAGCAGCAGTCTGTTTGACACTTTACGGTATTAAAATAGTCTAAGAACATATTTATTTTGTGAGATTAAGATTTATACCACCTCATATGAGTTATGAGTTGTCTTACTGATGACGTATGTATATATATATACGTCATCAGTAAGACAAAAAGTGTACAACAATATAATTTAAGATTAAATGTGTATTATATTTACACCATCAACAAAACTTTCACACTCAACAAGTACTACAAAAGTAACAATGCAACACAAACTGCTATGAATAAGTTTTTTAAAGTAAAGACTATTCATACGACGATGTAGTGAAATGTATGACTAATATAATTCAAATATTAATATCAGTTGGGTGGCGGTTTAATCGATATAATTACGTCATTTACATGTACTTAAGAATAAAAAAACACGCGTATTCCTTGGGGACTAGCAGGTGCCCGCTGCCTCGTCTGTCTAGAACATTTTTCGTACACACATTTATTATTTCACACCGAATTCTGCAAGGAATCCGTCACGCAATTTAGTAAAATGTACAAAAGTTTGGTATTGAGTCTCAAGAAGCCTTAATAATCGTTTACACCAACTGAACTTCACATATGTAAACTACTCAAAACAACTTAGGGCCCACTTGATTTTTTTCGGAACTTCGACCGTAATATTTTTATTGCCTGCTGATTTGTAAATTGAAGTGTGTAGACTCCAAGTGCATATGTTTACACATGGTCACACGTTTGGAATGTCACGTTTAGGGTGGTTCCTAAGTGGGTAGACGGAAAAAACTAAAAAATGGGTCAACTCAGCGTTTACGAACTTTTCTAATCACTTGTGTTCTGCATCTCATAACAAACACAAGTTGATATTGTATCGTTGTTTATCATTTGCTTCGGTGTTATTGCTTTGTTTAAAATAACAATGCCCGGATTTCAACGTCATATGGACCCGGAAACAGCTTCCAGAGCTGTAGTTTTGCTTCAAGAGGGCAATTCACAGAGATCGGTAGCTTCACGCCTCGGTGTGTCTAGGCATGCGATCCGAAATGTTTGGGAACGTTATCAGGAGACAGGTAGTGTTGCCAGGAGACGAGGTGGTGGTAGAAATCGGGCCACCACTTCCCAGGAAGATCGGTACGTTCGACTTACTGCACGTCGAGAGCGCACTGTGACAGCGCGTACCTTACAAAATCGCTTACGTGATGCTACTGGTACCCGTGTAAGCGATCAAACCATACGGAACAGACTTCATGAAGACCAACAAAGATCCAGAATGCGCGCTGTGCGAATAAAATTAACCAGGGCACATCGTGCAGCGCGTTTAAGGTTTGCACGTGAACATCTCGAATGGCCCATGGACAATTGGAGAACAGTGCTCTTTACAGATGAGTCTAAAGTTAAATTTTTCAGTGATGACAGACGGGTACGTGTCTGGAGAAAACCAGGGGAACGTTTTGAGGATCCTTGTATTCGAGAAACTGACCGTTTTGGTGGACCCAGTATTATGGTGTGGGGTGGAATCAGTCTACTGGGTAAAACTGAGCTGGTATTCTTGGATGAGGGCAACGTAAACGCCGCCAGCTACGTCCAACAGGTCATCCAACCTCATGTCATCCCATATTCACAGCGAGTTGGTCAGAATATACGGTTGGTCAGAGTACACGGGTACCAGTAGCATCACGTAAGCGATTTTGTAAGGTACGCGCTGTCACAGTGCGCTCTCGACGTGCAGTAAGTCGAATGTACCGATCTTCCTGGGAAGTGGTGGCCCGATTTCTACCACCACCTCGTCTCCTGGCAACACTACCTGTCTCCTGATAACGTTCCCAAACATTTCGGATCGCATGCCTAGACACACCGAGGCGTGAAGCTACCGATCTCTGTGAATTGCCCTCTTGAAGCAAAACTACAGCTCTGGAAGCTGTTTCCGGGTCCATATGACGTCGAAATCCGGGCATTGTTATTTTAAACAAAGCAATAACACCGAAGCAAATGATAAACAACGATACAATATCAACTTGTGTTTGTTATGAGATGCAGAACACAAGTGATTAGAAAAGTTCGTAAACGCTGAGTTGACCCATTTTTTAGTTTTTTCCGTCTACCCACTTAGGAACCACCCTAAACGTGACATTCCAAACGTGTGACCATGTGTAAACATATGCACTTGGAGTCTACACACTTCAATTTACAAATCAGCAGGCAATAAAAATATTACGGTCGAAGTTCCGAAAAAAATCAAGTGGGCCCTAAGTTGTTTTGAGTAGTTTATTTACTAGGGACATTGTAGTAAGTAAGCAGTTCGCTAAGTTACTTTTATATTTTTCTGTTGCTCTTAGGTAGCAGCAATGGCACCTAGAGGCATTCTTCGTACGCCCCAGACAATCCAAAGGTTCCAGCAGGTTCCTACACAACCGGGCCAGACGTCGCCGCTGCTTCAATATTTCGGAATTCTACTTGACCAAGCCCAACTTAATAAATTCGAGTCTTTGGAGCTATGCCGTCCTGTGCTTTTACAAGGTATCTTGAAAATTTCTACTCGAAACCTATGACCAAAATCAATAATTCAAGTCATTGTGTGTCAGTGTTCAGTCAATAATGATGACAATATAATCGATTGTACATCTCTATTTCATATTAATACTTGTAACCTGTTCCATGACCAAAGGTTTTTCAATGACTCAATGTTTCAGGTCGCAAGCAACTTCTAGAAAAGTGGTTAAAAGAAGAGAAATTAGAGTGTTCCGAAGAGCTTGGGGACCTGGTCAAGCAGGTTGACCCTACACTTGCTCTATCTGTATACCTACGTGCAAATGTTGCCAGCAAAGTAATACAATGCTTTGCCGAGACTGGACAGTTCCAGAAGATTGTTCTTTATGCTAAGAAAGTTAGTATGCTTTAAGAGTTATTCAGAATCAAATGCCATCTACCTTTCATCTAGCCAGTATCATGACTAATTCCTGTTTTGCCCCTGAAACAAAACAGATTAGGTATAATTCTTATACCAATATCCAAAATATATCTAAATAATTTACCTTGTTTTAGCAAAATAGTTTATATAAGTTTTACTATGCATCCCTAATTTTTTGAAAAATGAAACATAGCCTATGTCACTCGGGAATAGTGTAGCTTGCCAATGGTGAAAAATTTTTTTAAATCGGTCCTATAGTTTTGGAGCCTATTCATTTCAAACAGACAAGCAAAAAATCAAACCTTTCCACTTCATAATATTAGTACAGAAAAAAATGTTTATTGTGAAATAAGTATTGCTCTCAAAGATAGTTTAGTAATTTGGCACTAACACACACCTATTCAATGTTAGGAGAAATGGTACCATCATTTAATATTCTACTTGATACTACTCATTTGTATCTAGCAAGCCGTCACAACGTATCTCAGCCTCGAACATAGATTATCATACGTAAGTTTAAATCACTACCTAAGAAATGAATTATTACCCATTAGGTTGGCTACACCCCAGACTACATCTACCTCCTACGCTCAGTGATGCGAACAAACCCAGAGCAAGGTGCAGGCTTCGCAGGCATGTTGGTCGCTGAAGAACCTCCCTTAGCCGACATCAATCAGATCGTCGATGTATTTATGGAACAGAATATGGTCCAGCAATGTACTGCTTTCCTTCTAGACGCGCTCAAGAACAACAGGCCTGAGGAGGGACCTTTGCAGACTAGGTATGGTATATTAAACTTTCATTCATTAATATTGAAGAAGAAAATTATTTTCAATTTTTAACCCATAAGCCCTGTCCTCCTTTGGACATAATGGTCTTAATAAATTAGAATTGACATTTCAGTTTTTATCTTAGTCATAACTCTTAATCATTATCATCATCTCAGCCGTAGGACTTCAACTGCTGAACATATACATACTTTTAAATGTCCACTCATCTTTATCCCAGACTGTTTTTGATTTTTTCTTATTTATTACACCCATTGAAAAAATAATAATTAGAGTTCAGAATATTTTAATTTTAGACTAATAAGATTATTGTTTCTCACTTATATTTGGCCCTTGTTTATATCGGTTGTACACTATAATGTTATTGTTGTATTGTCAGGTTGTTAGAAATGAACTTGATGTCGGCCCCGCAAGTCGCGGACGCCATCCTGGGCAACGCCATGTTCACGCACTACGACCGCGCCCACGTTGCCCAGCTGTGCGAGAAGGCCGGCCTGCTGCAGCGCGCTCTCGAGCACTACACAGACCTCTACGACATCAAGCGCGCTGTCGTACGTACTAACTATCCATATTCTATCGTGTCACAGACTGATAACGCGGCCTCACAGAAACTTTCGTTGCTTTTCTCTAAATCAGTGAGGTTACCGGAGCCATCCCACTTCCCTTCCTCTTCTGATTATGGAGGGTTTGTGTACTTGTAACTCTTGAGTTGCAGGTGTCCACGGAAAACGCTAGCCGATATAAGACGACCCGTTTAATTATTTTACCCCCTAAAGCATAAGAAAAATCTTACCACAAGTAATTCATCTTTGTTTATCTTTGAATACAAGATTTCAAAAGAAAGGTACCACTTTTAATAATATTTAAGTTTTAACTCGACTAAAACGAAAATATTTTTCATCCAACAGGTGCACACCCATCTTCTTCCCGCCGACTGGTTGGTCACATACTTCGGAAGCCTATCCGTCGAGGACTCCTTGGAATGTCTGAAGGCTATGCTCCAGGCCAATATTCGTCAGAACCTTCAAATCTGCGTGCAAATCGCCACGAAATATCATGAGCAGTTGACCACGAAGTCTTTGATAGAGTTATTTGAAAGCTTCAAGACTTATGAAGGCTTGTTCTACTTCTTAGGATCTATTGTGAACTTCAGCCAAGATCCAGAAGTGCACTTTAAATATATACAGGTATGCTATAGTGCAAATCATATGTGGTAACTTATTATTATATGCGTCAACTCATTTAAAATTAAGTAGACTATTCTATTTTTAATTTTTTGTTATCATTAGACTCACTGGGTACATCTGAGTAAGGAGTGACTGACTCCTGAACTGACTGAATAAATGTATTTGGGGTTTAAAATGCATGATCAATCAATAGTCTATAGGTTGAGGCTCTCTTACTTAAAGAGAGCACGTTTATATAATTCCCTACCACACAGTATAACGTATTAAATATTCAGTATTAAAAAAACAATGATTTCACAAATAAGAAAAACTACCAATCCGCTTATTACCATAACAAACATTTTTATTCGTTGTTTTAGGCTGCCTGCAAGACTGGTCAAATCAAGGAAGTAGAACGCATTTGCCGAGAATCAAATTGCTACAACGCCGAGCGAGTAAAGAACTTCCTGAAGGAAGCCAAGTTACCTGACCAGCTGCCTCTGATTATCGTGTGCGACAGATTCGACTTCGTGCACGACTTAGTACTGTACCTTTACAGGAACAGTCTGCAAAAGTATATTGAAATTTATGTCCAGAAGGTATGTATTATAAGTTTTTAGACAAAAAGACTTGATTATGTAGTAATTATGTAAAAAGTTATCGAACATAAACTAAGAAACTCATGTCAAATAAAATATGTTAAAATAAAAACCTCAACGGTTTAACCATCTTGCAATGCCTGAATTCGTAATGAGTATGATGACCAGTATTTTTGAATTTTATTGACGATTTTCATGAGGCAGAGTAATCACTTCAGTAGGCCCAATAGTAAATATAGGTAGGCCCTGAATGAAAAAAAGCTTTGTTATTGTATAGTGCAACAATTTGACCAATAAAGGAAAAAATACTTACGTAATTGCTTTTTGGATTAGGTGAATCCATCTCGTTTGCCAGTGGTGGTAGGCGGCCTATTGGATGTTGATTGTACAGAAGATATCATCAAGAACCTAATTCTGGTGGTACGAGGACAATTCTCTACTGATGAGCTGGTAGCTGAGGTGGAGAAGAGAAACAGGTGCGTTGGCTAAGTTGAAAATGTACTTGAAAAATTAATTTAAGAGATTTATTAGAGAAATTAAGAGATTCAGAAATAATTAGAGAAAGATTAAAATCAAGAGCCAAAGTACATGTTTATCGATAGCAAAATTAATGAATATATAGTGAAATAAATTTTAAATTTTGTTTAATACAGAGGACCGGGCTTCCTTATGCCTGGCGAAAAATATACTGATGCTTAATGTTTGGAAATAAATATACTAATCAGTGCGAAAAACTTTAGTGCGCGTTTGATTTTCCGTAGTTACTACGTAGTTTACGCGGTGTTTCCTAGATGGCGCTGTAACAATTATTGCTATATAACATGTGTTTATCGTATAAAACTCTAAGCGATGTGATGTTTTCAGACTGAAACTGTTGCTCCCATGGTTGGAGACTCGCGTGCACGAGGGCAGCAACGAGCCCGCCACGCACAACGCACTCGCCAAGATATACATCGACTCTAACAACAACCCCGAGCGATTCCTCAAGGAGAACCAATGGTGAGATTAAAATAAGATATTAGTGGGGATTAAAGTATATCTATGATTAAAAAAAAATTCGATCTATATAATTGACTTCGTACTCGACGAAACGTTTAAAACGAATTTAAACACTAATAGGTAAAAAAACCGTCGTTCTATCTGGTGGATCGGTTCTGAGTAGTGTGACGTAAAGGATCTCGGCGCAGGTACGACTCGCGCGTGGTGGGGCGCTACTGCGAGAAGCGCGACCCGCACCTGGCGTGCGTGGCGTACGAGCGCGGCCAGTGCGACCGCGAGCTCATCGCCGTGTGCAACGACAACTCGCTGTTCAAGACGCAGGCGCGCTACCTCGTGCGCCGCCGCGACCCCGACCTGTGGCTCGACGTGCTCGCCGAGGCCAACCCCTTCAAGCGCCAGCTCATCGACCAGGTACCCCACCTCACCCTGCTAGACAGCGGTACCAGGACGAGAGAGCCAGAAATGCAAAAAATAACAAAAAAGGATGGAGCACGGTTAATAAATCAATTTATTAAGTAGTCTTCCAGCCTCCGACTGAAACTGATCGTAACTGAGAAGTTCGAATCCTCTATAAGATGCTAAATATTACATGTAATAAACTTAAAACGGTTACTCGTTTCCATAAAATATTTCTATATATTCCAACTTATAAAATATAATATTCCAGGTTGTCCAAACGGCGTTATCTGAAACTCAAGATCCAGAAGACATCTCCGTAACCGTGAAAGCGTTTATGACGGCCGACTTGCCGAATGAGCTCATTGAGCTATTGGAGAAGATCGTCCTGGACAACTCGGTGTTCTCTGACCACAGGAATCTGCAAAACTTGCTCATACTTACGGGTAAGGAAATTAAGTTGAAAACGACAACACCATACTCTGTTTTAATGCAGACCCAGTAACAGTCTCTTTTTTTTTAATAATTTCGTCAATTAACAATTTAGAAAAAGTAAGAAAACCTTTGTCTTTCTTTTGGTCTTTTTAGTTATTCTTTGGTTGGTCGTTGGTCTTTTTAGTTATTAAAGTTGGTCGTCAGAAACGTTGACATACAAATAAAAGCTCAACATTCTCAAATTCCATCTAATATATAAAATTCTCGTGTCACAGTTTTCGTTGCCATACTCCTCCGAAACGGCTTGACCGATTTTGATGAAATTTTTTGTGCTTATCCGGTATCTATGAGAATCGGCCAACATCTATTTTTCATCCCCCTAAATGTTAGGGGTCGGGCCGGGTCAGCTAGTATATTTATAAATATCTTTGAGATTTAACAATGTTTTTTATTTTCATTTATCAGTTTTGTGTTAATTTTGTAGCAATAAAGGCGGACCGTAGCCGTGTGATGGAATACATCAACCGGCTGGACAACTACGACGCTCCCGACATCGCTAACATCGCCATCAATAATGAGCTATACGAGGAGGCGTTTGCTATCTTCAAGAAGTTTGATGTCAACACTTCCGCTATACAGGTACCGGAAATAAGATAAATGTACAGTTTCGGAACAGAGCCTAAGATTTTAAAAATCGAAGACCCAAAGACAAATAATCTCTATATTTAGGTAGAGTTTTTGTCTATTGTTTTGTGAAGTAAAATATGGATAACATTGGCTAAGCAATAATAATATTAACTTTAGTTTTAAGACTTTAAACAAAGAAATTAATAAATAAACTTAAATTCACTTGTATTATACTCATTTTTTTAATCGAATATAAATAACGCATTCTTAAAAAGTTTGTGTAGTACTAAATTGAATTGTTACCTTCTCAGGTGCTAATAGAACAAGTTAAAGACCTGGAACGCGCGTACGAGTTCGCCGAGCGGTGCAACGAGCCCGGCGTGTGGTCTCAGCTGGCCAAGGCGCAGTTGCAGCAGGGCCTGGTCAAGGAGGCCATCGACTCCTACATCAAAGCGGATGACCCCTCGGCTTACATGGACGTTGTGGACACGGCCACCAAACGAGAGTCGTGGGAGGACCTTGTTAGGTATCTACAGGTTAGTACAATTTTTATTTACATTCTAAATGAAGTGTGACATAGATTCGTCAATCATACTTATTAGTAACATTCGTAATAAAGTAAATAAATATATTATATACCAATTGATACATTAAATTCACATTCTAAATTAAAAAATTAAACAAATCATTACTATACAGTTGCCTCTGCTGTTTTTCTGGTGTTCAGCTGAATCTTAGCAATGGTTGTGAGACCTGAAATCTAATTTCGTAACTCAAAGGAAAAGTATTGTACTATTTCTATGAATATGGTATAGCTGATTTTGTAAGATGAGTAACGATATAAGATCTGTCTGTCCGGTCGCAGATGGCTCGCAAGAAGGCGCGCGAGTCGTACATCGAGTCGGAGCTGATCTACGCGTACGCGCGCACGGGCCGCCTGGCCGACCTGGAGGAGTTCATCTCGGGGCCCAACCACGCCGACATACAGAAGATCGGCGACCGCTGCTTCGACGACCAGATGTACAACGCCGCCAAGCTCTTGTACAACAATGTCAGCAATTTCGCGAGGCTGGCCATCACGCTCGTGTATCTCAAGGAGTTCCAGGGTAACTAAACGTTATACTTATCCATCGCGTTCAATACAATTTTTCTCTTTTTCTTCTTCGGCTTGTTGCCGTTTACTATTATATGAAATTATTTACTATTTTAGTGACATATGACATTCTCTGTTTGAAGTCGTATAACTTAAAATATTAATATTTTTTAAAAAAAACTGAAACCGAATAGGAACCTATACCTAATTGTAGCAACTAATTATTGTAATATCCCATATTTTTTTCACGCGAAAGTTTATGACAACGAATATATCAAAGTTTGTCATTGACTCACGGCAGAATGAAAAAAAAAATTAATTAATCACACTTTTATAAACAATGGCCTTTAAATTTTGATCACTCAGCGAATGTCAAAAACGAATATTTGTTTAAGAATAACGCAATAAGTCGGTGAGGGTACGTACAATCATATCGATAACGTACAAGTGTGTGAACGTGACGTTCAGGTGCGGTGGACAGCGCGCGCAAGGCCAACTCGACGCGCACGTGGAAGGAGGTGTGCTTCGCGTGCGTGGACGCGGGCGAGTTCCGCCTCGCGCAGATGTGCGGCCTGCACATCGTCGTGCACGCCGACGAGCTCGAGGACCTCATCAACTACTACCAGGTACGAGCTCGACGACCTTCCTTCACAGCTACGGCGTAACTAAACGCATTACGAAGTACCGGTATAGGATACGATTTTACTTCATGTATATTTAGGAAGTATCCATCTTATCAACCATTTCTCTGCATATATTCAGCATACCTCAAGAGCCCGTTATTCGGCCCTATGAGAAATATTGCGTGACGGTTGGCGAGCCCGCCGCTTTGTGCTTCTCTGAGCATAGCCGTAGTAAGTGGAGATCCATTGTCTCTGCCTACCCCTCTGGGGAATTATATATTATGTATGTACAGATATTTGAGAATGCTCAACCACTTTTGGACCCTCCTGTTTTTTCCTCAAGCGGGTAGATGGTTACATTCAAGTTACTTTAAAGAGACTCAGTTTTTTTATCATCATCAACATCCTTTATTAATCCACTACTGCTGAACATAATCCTATCTTTGAAAAGGATGTTTTGATCCTCAAAACCCAGATGACCAGATGGCATGAACGACATTTTACCAATTTACGAATTACCTCTTTTTTCTCTTAACAGATTTTTTTTTCTCGTAGTAGAAAAGTGCCATCAATTAATTTACATAATATATAACTGTCAATTTCAATTTATTTACTTTCAAATTTTGTCTCCAGGACCGCGGCCACTTCGATGAGTTGATCAGTTTACTGGAAGCCGCCCTCGGCCTGGAAAGAGCTCACATGGGCATGTTTACAGAGTTAGCCATCCTTTACTCCAAGTACAAGCCTGCCAAGATGCGAGAGCACCTGGAACTGTTCTGGTCCAGAGTTAATATTCCTAAGGTCAGTATTATAAAGACAATTACTAAAGATAATACGCAACAAAAGTTTTTTAAACTTTGGATATCATAAATTTGTTGGATTATTTCTGTTGAAGTTGGTTTTTGTTTGACAGGAATTTTCTCACTAAAACAAACCATGTAATTGTGTTGTGTGTATTAATGTTCATTTGTTCTCGACTGTTTAAATCCAATTTGAATTGAAAGATTATATACTTGTTGACAGTTAAGTGATATGTCAATCCATTTGCTTGAAAGACATGATAAGTAATGCATAGATTCAAAATCTACTTAAACCATTTGGAATCGAAAACTTATATTTCTGATCTAATTTTAAGATATTGCCTACAAACATCAGGCGTTCCCTACTAACTTTCAGTTTCTCGAAAGTAAAGTGTGTTTAAATGTGAATTATACAAACACTTTACATTATTTACTCGAAAGTTAATATTTTAATTTGTGGTGCAGGTGCTCCGAGCGGCTGAACAAGCCCACTTGTGGTCGGAACTGGTGTTCCTGTACGACAAGTACGAGGAGTACGACAACGCGGCTCTCACCATGATGCAGCATCCCACTGAAGCGTGGCGCGAGGGACACTTCAAGGATATCATCACTAAGGTAATGTATCTTATACTTAACAAAATATCCTAAATATAAACATATTACTATAAATATTGTAGCAACTCTGAATTTCTGTTAGGTTCGCACCTACAGACACGAATCTATGTTGAAAGACGTAGGATATTTCTTATACATGCGTAGAACTTGAATTAGACAAAATTTTGTATAGAATCATCAAGAGCCTTTTACAGTCAACTACTGAACATAGGCCTCCCGTTAATAAGGAGGTTTTGGCCTACTATACCATGTGGCCAGACGGGTTGGAATAGGGTTTGTTTCAAGTTTTCCTTCTCTTTCTAATGTTGTCTTGCATACTTTGTTCCCTTAGTCGCCTTTTACGACACCCACGGGATGAATAGGGACGGTAGCACTATGTATTCTTAATCCGTTACCACTACACACACACACTACACATTTCATGTTACTTACGAGATTAAAAAAAAAGGTTAATGTGTAAACTAGTTCTTTCTTAGTGCAGTTTCACGCCTTAAAAAACTCCGAATGCATTTTCTAGGCGTGTATACTTGTTGTCATAGTTTGAATACAAGTAACTTGGTATTCAAAATACCAATTTAAACCCACCAAAAATGTAATGCACAAAACATGAAAAAAATATGCTTGTAAATATATTACAGATTAGACTGAATTTATTGGTTACACTTTCGTACATAAACTACTCAATTGATAATCATGTAATTAGCATATGTATTTAGCATGTATGTACATCGTCAGAGACACCGACAAATCTATATTCGGTTCATTATTTGTCAAGAAAACAGCAAAAATAACACTAATTACAATATCATATGTACAGGTGGCCAACATGGAATTATACTATAAAGCCATACAGTTCTACCTGGATTATAAGCCCCTTCTCCTGAACGACCTCCTGCTCGTACTGGCACCTCGCATGGACCACACGCGAGCTGTCACGTTCTTCACCAAGGTGGGACACCTGCAGCTGGTGAAGGCGTACCTGCGGTCGGTGCAGAGCCTCAACAATAAGGCTGTCAACGAGGCACTCAATTCGCTACTTATCGATGAGGAAGATTACCAGGTATTAAATTTTTTCAGTACCGCTTCTTTCTTTACTTTGGTACATTTTATATTTCTTTTTTCATAATCATAAATCTCCTAAAGTGCCTCTAAGGCGATCGCTTATAAGCAAAAGTTTTTACTACTCCTAAGCCAGGAGAACTCTGGATATGAATTTTTGCCCTGACTGAAAATAAGTATTCTCATTAACTACTCCCTGTCTTAGCGTGCTGATACACCACTGCCAATACTTTTTTTTGTAGTTATTATTTGGATGTATAATTTTAAACCGCAAATTACAGGGTCTGAGAACGTCGATAGACGCGTTCGACAACTTCGACACAATTGCGCTCGCGCAGCAGTTAGAGAAGCACGAACTCACAGAGTTTAGAAGGATCGCCGCTTACCTCTACAAAGGTATGTTTACTATACTTCTGGTTATTGAAGTGAAATCATTTACGAAATAAGCTATTAAGGTTTACGTTAACTACTTTAATTCATTATTTAAATATACTTGGCATTGTTATAAACACTCTTTGCTAAAAAATATTTGTGGTCATGCATTACAAAGCGAGCTAGTGTGCTATAAAAGTGAAATATCATTTAGTAGCACAGTTTTAATAATTAAAATGCAAAACACCTCAACGCGTGGACATTAAACTTCGGGAATGCATACATAATTAAGTATCAAGCAGACAGCATGACTATGTTTATATATGGGTCACTACTTGACTATGATTGTGCCAGTTACGGAGAGTGGTGCAAATATATAGTAAAAATGATTGATGCAGGGCTGACAGTTATCCTGGTAACTATATAAGCCTTACACTGTGACGATGACTGTCATGCCTGTTAAGTCCCCAAGCGAAGTGTGAAAAAGCATCTCACATGGCCACCATAGTGTGAATCACCATACTGCATTGTCTGCATTTGCAATGAGTATGGTGAACACAACTCTTGGATTCTATTCATGCTTTCCATCAGGCAGAGTAGAGTTACTTTGGCAGGCTCTTAATATATAAAAAAAATAGGTTTAAACACTAAGAAATGAAAACGTGTTGCTCAGCCCTCTGAACGATATTGTCGCCCCGCAGGTAACAACAGATGGAAGCAGTCGGTGGAGCTGTGCAAGAAGGACGCGCTGTACGCGGACGCGATGGAGTACGCGGCCGAGTCGCGCCAGCCCGACGTCGCCGAGGAGCTGCTCAACTGGTTCCTCGAGAGGGACAACTACGAGTGCTTCTCGGCTTGTCTCTATCAGGTATTATTGTAACGAACAACGCTAACGCTCGATTCATCTTTATGCTCACAAATACTTATTATTGAGTCCCGTTGTACTTCAAAAAAGATTTTTATCTTGATGACAAAGTGAGAAGACTAAATAGTCTATCGACTTTCAATTCGTTTTGTATTGTTAGTGCGATGTTTAGAATTGAGCCGGGGCCAATTTTCTCAAAAAAAGAACTAGAATTGCAGAGAAAGATAGATACACTCTGTAGAACGCGCTTTCCACAAATGAAACAGATTATTTTAAAATGATCAGTTATCCCAAAATAAGTCTAACCATATAATTGTTTGTCACCTTAATGATTTCGAAATCTTCATTTACAAAGATTTGGAAAAATTATAAATGCAGTTAGTATGGTTGACGTGTACCTTACGTTCTGCTAGTCCCTGAAGTGACTATTCTCAGTGGTCACAAATAAGCTCATGAGTTCAATGAGTTTAAGAATATTTATTTGTTACAGTGCTACGACCTCCTGAAACCCGACGTTGTAATTGAATTAGCATGGAGACATAACATCATGGACTTCGCGATGCCCTTCCTTATACAGGTAAGGAAAATGTAATTGGTAATTAAATTTCAGATCAGAAAGAAAACTATTAATGAACCGTTACTTTGCGATACTTCAAAAGGATCTTAAAGTTTGCCACGGCGTGCACAATGACCCTTGTTATGCACAGAACTAGCTAGTGCCTATCCTGAAAGTCACCTCTCTAATAATGACTATTATACCTAGTTTGTGGTTTGTTTAGAAGGTAATATTTACAACACAACACTCATACAACTTTGGGCCTTTGCTGGACGACGTGAATTGGTGGTTTGTCCTGCTATATATATGATACTAGTACCCTTTTTTTATTAAAAAAAAAACACATTAATTTTGTAGAGAACCACTTGCACAATTGTCAAATGTATTTTGTTCTTATTTGGTAACTTAACGTGCTAAGAGTGTGTGGTGTGTGAAATATATATCAAACTATGATAAATTTTGACTATTTTTCTACACTCTTTAATTATCAATTCATCATCTAGTTCCATTGTAGGGAATACTAAACGCATACATTTTTTCGCAGACTGTCCGAGAATTAACAACAAAGGTGGAAAAACTGGAGGAGGCTGACGCAAAGCGCAGTACAGAGAGCGCCGAACACGAAGCTAAACCCGCCATGATCATGGAGCCACAACTTATGCTCACTGCTGGTTAGTACATGTTACCCAAACTCTATAGTCATGTCATGTAGGTGTATGAGACGTCTCTCATCTGTTAACTATCCGATAACGAAAAAAAATTTAAATAATGAATTATAGAAATAAAAGTACGTCACATCACTTCAGTGGGAAAGCATATTAGTAAATCTTTATATAACAGTGATTTATATTAGCTTTATTATTATGAAAAAATATATCCTTTCACAACTTGCGCAACACTAAAACTCATTATATCATTATCCTCTAGACGTGAGCCTCTCTTAAGAAAGGAAGTTTTAGTCTACTATGTCACATTGGCTAGACGGATCGATACAGGGTTTGTGTCGAGCTTTCGTTCTCTTTGCAGCACTGTTATCCTGAGCAGTTTGCTCCTATAGTCACCTCTTATGGCACCCACAGGACGAATAGGGGTGGCGAAACTCGTATTCTTAATCCAACTACACCAAATATCACCAAATTCAAAGTAAAACAAAGTGATTTAGCCAGTAACTCACTATAACAAATTTCCAGGTCCATCGATGCAGTACCCAGGCGTAGTGCCCGGCGTGGTGCCCGGCGTGGCGGCGCAGGCGTCCCCCTACGCGTACGCGGCGCAAGCGCCCTCGCCCGCGCCCTACCACGGGTACGGCATGTAGGGCCGCCCCCGCCCGGGGCCCGACACGCACCCCACACGCCCCACACACGCTCGCACCCGTCTTATCAACTAGATTTAGTTTTCCCATGATTTTTCGCCGGGATTCATCACTTCGATTAGAGGATGCATCCCTAAGTCAGTGGGATGGGTATCTTTAACGTCTAGAATAAATGTGCAGACGTGGAGAATCCTTATTGTCAGATAAATCTTCGCTGATCTGAAAAGAATACGGATATAAAGTAAAATTGCCTATAAATTTTTTCAGTGTAATTATTGTGTGAAACGAGTTACAGATAAAGAATTTTTTAGGCATTTTACTCTTTTTCATTACATTACAAAATATTAGATACGTTACGCCCAATAATGTACGTCAAATAAATGCCGCTAACTTATCAAGAAACGAATGTTTTATAATGAAAATTGAAGTATTTCTTTAGAAACCGAGGCCTAATGTTTCTTTTCACGATCCATTGTAAAAAAAAAGTATTATCGGCGGTCGAGCGTGGCTCGAGGTACCCGCGGGGCCCACGCAATACTGAACTAAAATATTGTTAGCCTGTACAAATTATATTAATATATTTGATTGCTAAGTAGCTCTCATTACTACAAAGTGCTTTATTTTTAAATCGTGTATGAGAGTTATATAGAAGTTATGAAAAATTGTCGCTTACGTCGATAAAATTATCTACTTATTCGTGTAGTAACACTTACACATTAATATGTTATTGCGGTTATTAATCAATTTAAATGTTCAGCAATTGTGTATCTATTATAGGATTGTAATGAGAGCATCTACGGCAAAAGCCTGTACTATTGTTATTTGCTGTAGTTAATTACATTCTTGTTATGGAGTGTTTGGTAAAGATAGCTGAAATAAGCTGGCCTGTTTTGACTGTGTCGTTTGAGACGACATAGTCATCACTGTAAGAAGTATACACATATATATACACATCCAGTTTAATAAAAACTCATCTTCCCGACGCCCAGTGTAGACAATAGTCTAGTTTTGTTTTATAGGTAAATGAAAGTATTCATTTTATCGTATATTTTTACACGAATGAATCAAATTATTTGGATAAGACACACTCGTTACAATCCTATCTAAAACTATTGAGAAAATAATTGAATTGTAAGATACTTCATGTATGTATAGTAGCTGGTGTTATTGTAGCATGCAGAGTTGTGACCGAGAATAGTGTCTACTGCCACTTTCGCATATACATGTAATGTACTTTGGTTTGTGTATATAGCGGTCTCCTAAGACGACAGATTATTAAATTATGATATCAAGAGTACCTACCAAAAGAGAAAGTTACATTAGCAATAAAAGTGTATTTGCTATAATTTTATTTAAAATTATTTTAAAGTGAAATACTAAGAAAATTACTAATTTACTTTTGTACTAGAGTATATCTATAAAATAGACTGAACACAGCTTGATTCGCCCAACCCAGTTGTAGTGCAATATTCTCCAATAACTACACTTTTCTATTATATAAAATATTGTTATATGTATATAATGATTTACACATTGATACGAGCCAGTTGAAATTTGAAATATATTGCCGTGTGCGGTTTCTACGGTAAATGAATATCTAGATACGTTAGATTTAGTTTAGGCAGTAATAGTGTTATATTATTTTGTGTAATGTGTGCCTGAAGTGTGCGAACTACCGAGTGCTTAGTTTGGTTGTCATCTACACATCGATATGCCTTCACTAGTTAGTTAAGTGGTGCAGGCGCCCGGCGCGCGAGACATATTCTGTCATTCGATTGTAGAGAATATTTTTATGGATACTTGAAAGAGTAACGGCAGCCGGACAGCCTGCAGTGTAGCAGTTATTGTTGCGTCGTATAACACGGTTGCGCGTTGCAAATAATATAATCATTAACGTTAATATGATTCATTCAAATCATTCCTACCATTAGTCGATCCTAATCTATCGATGGTTGAATTACGTTTATTTTCATTCTTTCTTAATAATTTTTTTATTAACTTAAAATACAGAAAGAAAGTTCATTGTTTATTATTAGCATTGTATTTATTCATGTATGATACTGTTTCCCTGAATTTTATTATTGTAAGATTATATTATATGAATAAATGAAATTGAATTTGATTTATAAATGCCTGTTTTCCTAAGTCTCCCTTAAGGAAGGTCTCCCTATATTTGGAAGTTCTGTACGCGTCGATAGTCTGTCACTATTCTATTCTAATCTATTCGAAATAAAAAGAAAGTTAAAAACTGATACCCGACTACTAAAAGGGACGAAACAAGAAAATTATTCGGACAAACCAAAAAATGTATAGGTACAAAAATGTACACCTACTATGATTGTGGGAGTTTAATGGAGTGCAAGGACTAGCACTCCATTAAACAGACATGGTATGTATGATGTTAAAACAAGCAACCAACTTACAGGAGATATTAAAGCGTACAAGTGTGTGACCATGGATCTACCTTGACCATTTTTGTACCTATGCATTTCTGTATTTCTATCTGAATTATTTTTTTGTGTCGTACTTTTTAGACCCCCTTTAACCCATTCCACCCGGGGTAGTGATTTTTGACGAATTTCCGCTTTTCAACTTTATTATCATAATAAGGTAGGTAAAAGGAAACGCTCAGATTATTTTAAGATTTTTATTGTACCTAGAAGTATTATTTCCAAGACCTAGACTTAAAAGTACCGTTAGGAACTTTGTGTTATTACAATGTTAGGAACTATGATAGAAACTACAAAAATAGTGAGATCCAATATTTACTTAGTTATAATTAAATAAATAGGTTTTTAATTACAAATTGACCTCGTGGTATTCAGCAAAACAATTTTTCTTTTCATTTACACACAAAAACACGTTGCAATGAGAACATTTACTATGAGGTTTCGACTGAATCTTTTTCAAACTACAAACCTCACACCTTCCCCTATTTTCTACGAAAGTAGGCCAATGGATGCCTCTATTACCCAAGCGAACGTCTTTTATAGTAGAGTACTCAGATTTGCGTCTTTTGGAAGGGCCAGCTTTCGCAGTATTATCAGTAGAAGTCTTTCTTTTCTGACTAACATCTTTCATTGTCATCAAGCCTTGAGTAACAGAGCGTCGAAAATCTTTTACAGTGGTTTGTTTCATTATGAGTCCATGAATGACATATGAATTGACAAATGCGATGTCCAGAAGACCCCAAAACAACCTGTGCCACCATTGCGGAGATTTGCGATCTATACAGTAAAGGGCTCTCAAACGATCAGCTGTATCTACGCCGCCCATATAGCTATTATAATCTTTGACAGCCACAGGACATGTAATGGCAGACTTAGATCCATTTTTTTCTTTACGTAACACAGTTGCCGATTCATTACCATGAAAATTTGATACTAAATGAACCACTTTGTTATCCTTCCATTTCCAATATCCAATTAAATTTGAAAATCGATGATCACTGTCGCCCCTTTTCATTTGAGAATCAGCGATCATATTTCCGGCTAGTCCTTTTCTATTACTTCGGATAGTTCCACAGGCGTAGGTGTTCTCAGTTTTCAGTTTCTCAAGCAAAGCAACAGACGAGAAAAAATTATCAAAGTAAACTATCTTCCCTTTACCCCAATCTTGTTCCGTCAGCTCCAAAACCACTTTCTCTCCCAAGCCATAGCCGGTAAATTTAGAGTTCAGTTCTTCGTCCTTTCCTTAGTAAATTTGAAACTTCTTTATATAGCCTCTCTGGTCAGCTAGACACCACAACTTGTATCCCCTTTTTATGGGCTTCATAGGAAGATATTGTTTCAAGACAGACCTACCTTTAAATTTAATCATAGATTCATCTACACTCAGTTCGCGAGTACCATTATAAACCTCTTGAAATTTTTTATTGAGTGCATCAATCATCAATCTAATTTTATATAACTTATCTTTGCAGTCTCTAGGCTTTTGGGAGTTATCATTGCAATGCAGATGAGATAAAATAATAGCAAATCTGTCTCTGGGCATTGTTTTGCAGAGAAGTGCATTGTTGAGATCAGATGCCGAAGAGTAATGGTCTCTCCACGCCGGACGAGTATTGTAACCCATAAAAAAGTTCATACCTATAAATGTTAGAAGTTCCTCCTTTTTTAGGTTCAATACTTTGCCTCTCTGAGTAGCATAAAGGTTGCTTTGGTACACAATATTATCAATAATATCTTCAATCAATACTAAAAATATATCAGTCGGGGTGTTACAGTGAGCAAAGTAGTCTTCTATTACTCCAGTATCTAGAACGTATTCCGGTAAAATTGTATCTAGGTCCTTCTTTTTCCATTTACGGTTTGGTTCAGGTAATCGCTGATTAGTTCTGTGTGAGGACGTATTTGCAGACGGTAGATCAGTCTGAACACTAGATCCAGGTATTGGTGATGGTGGTACCTGATTTACAGGGCACTCCAGTTCAACTTGTTTTGAAGGCGATGATGGCGGATCTTCGGCTAAAGTATTTTCTAGAGCTCTTTCAAAAATCTCATCGAAGCCTATTGGTGAGGGTAGTTGAATATTTTCCACTTCATCATCGGACACACCTGCATCAGACTCTTCGTTACAGTCCGGAATCTCTTCTAATAGCAGGGCTTCAATTAGAGCAGTATTCTTAGTAATATCCATCTCAATGGCTAAAACAATAAAAAAATAGCTCAGAAAAAATAATAAAAAGAAAAAACAATAATGTTTGATAAACCAAAATACCTACTTCATCGAGTATGTGTATTATCAAAGTTCATGATTTTTTAGACTAAAACTACCTGACGGTACTTTTAAGTCCTCATCAGTTTTTATCAAATATTCTTATAAAATAAAGTGATAATATGTTATACCAGCTTTTATAAATGTACTCCGTGATATAAACAACGTAATTAGTAAAAAAAATAGTACTTACCTATGATATTCTATTTATAAACATTTTACAATTACACCGCACAGTAAAGTGAAAAAATGTCCGACCAGTTGTAACTCGCTGTTCAAATTTCTCGACAATGTCGCGCGGTAATACAAATAACGCGCTGTGGTTGGCTTACGGAAACGGTACTCTAAAGGAACGTCAGTTGTTGTTAACATAAAGTTATTTCGTACTTAAGTTATTAGACGAAAAATGTGGAGGTACTTCTAAGTACCGTAAGGAGGGAAAGGGTTAAGTAGTGAGTATAGAACAGATGATTAAAAAATAAAAATCCAAGAATTATATCGCTGTTTTTGTATTTGCAATATCGTTATTTCTGTCTCAAAATTTTGTAGAATAGAATTGACCGACCCTGCCAGTGCCTGAGCTCCAGTCAAATAGGTAGGTAACAAAAGATGGAAGCAGGCGGCAATAGATGCAAGTGTTAATAATTTTAATGTTAATTTACATTAGAGTAATTAAATTAATTTTTTACCAACCTTTTAAAAGTACCCTTTATATTAACTTTAGAAGGAATCAACATTGGGAAGAAAATAATACTGATTTTATTCAAAACACTACTTAACTAATTAAGAAAATATTTGTGACACGACAGAAAAATATAAATAACACCGAAAAACTGTGACTTTGATTAAAATTTGACATATAATAATAAACATTTTATTACTTTGTAATCTGGTAACCCTGTATATCGTTGTCATTATCATAGTGTGTTGACTGTTGTATTTTAGTAATTTTTCAACATGCCATACAAGCGGAAAAAGTATCATAATGGTGACACTCATCTTAAAAGAAGGTGGAGAGTGAGAAATAGAAAGAAGGACCTCGATCAAATTGATGAAGATCTCAAAGAAGGTAAGATTTATCTATAAACGAAGTGTAAATACACGCATGGCTCAAACTTTTTGTAGGTTATACCAATCATTTCCCGTTCATAGCGTAACATTTTAATCACGGGCTATGCTTACTTAAATAAACGGATTAATAGGTTACTTTAAATAGAATTGCCTATATACCATAAAAAATAATGTAAGATTTATGATAAAGGTAAATTTTTGTCTGACACGATTGTCTTATATATAAATATTTCTTTTTAGGTAACTCGGAGAAGTTATTGAATCAAGATACAGATTTAGATCTGCCCGGTGCAGCCCAACATTATTGTCTACATTGTGCAAGATATTTTGTAGACGAACAAGCATTAAATGAACATTTCAAAACAAAGGTTCACAAACGGAGACTGAAGGCTCTAGAATTAGAACCGTATAGCATTGAAGAGTCTGAACGCGCGGCAGGTCACGGCAACTTCAAGCAGGCTGTTAAAAGAAAAATAGTTACACAAAACACTGAGAAACCAATAGATGAAGATGGTGATGCATTAATAGATGAAGTTAGTCCAACTAAGAAGATAAAAACTGATGAAAATGATATGTAGTACAGTCAAAAAGGTATTGAGCAAGGTGTGGGACAGTAAGATCACATTAAAAAGACATTCAGCGTTATTTATAAATGGTACCAAAGCCACTGAACATTTTGTATATCTCACACCTTACATAGACTTTCCTGAAAGATTTCAACAAAAGGAGCAGTTGCAGAAAGAATTACTGCTAAGAAAATCTAATATTGTTTTAGAGAATGTTGAAAGTCTTTGGCAAGTGTATGAGGATCTTAACAACAAAAAAGCAGAGTATTCTAAGAGGAAAGAGGAAATATCCAGGGAGTTAGGTAAACTCATAAAAAATGAACCGGACAGTGACACTACGAAAAAGTTTAAAATTCAGAGTGACCTTATTAAAGACAATTTAAAAAAACTAAAAGCTCCTTTGTGGTCAGCTGAGGAAGCCGCTATGATTGAAGTGTTAAAATTACCAAACAATTTGCACTCTCGTACACCGAATGGAGAAAAGAAAACAATACATACTTACTTATCTAGACCTGACAATAACAAAGACCATCTAAGAATAGGAAGAGATTTAGATTTTATTGAATTTAAAAAAAATGAAAATTACTACCTAAAAGGAAACGCCGCTATTTTTGAACTGGGTGCAAAATTTTATTTCAGTAAAGTATTGAGGGAAAATAAGTTTGTACAGTTTTCGAATCCAGACTTTGTCAAAAGTTTGATCGTAGAAGGTTGTGGGCAAGACCACACCAGCGCAGACAAGACTTTCATCTTGCACCATGATGAAGATTCCAAAGTAAATATTGATAGCCGAATGCATTTGACTGGTGGTGGATCACTTTGTTCTTTTTTAGCATACCATGCCAAAAATGTTCTGTTCCCAAAAGCCTTGCCATTTAATTATTTTACAATGGGTAGACAGTATGTGCCAGCACCTTCAGATGAAGACAGCTTATTCCATGTTAGTCAGTCTTCAGTTATAGAAATGTTTGGTGCAACCAAAAGTGCTGAAGATCTTGATCAAACGCTTGATAGCTTGATAGAATTATTGAAAAATACATACAGTAAACTTGGATATCATTTTCGGTTGAGTTTAATCTCTGCTGATAAACTATTCATGTGGGAATCACATCGGGTGGCTCTAGAAATGTACTCCACTTCTTTGAAAGATTATGTTGAAGTAGCTAATGTTTCTCTAAGCGGAGATTTTATCAGCAAAAGACTTATGCTCACATATGTCGAGAATAAACAAAATAAATTTCCCCACGTAATATCTGGTACACTGTTGAACGTGCCTAAACTTTTAGGTTGTGTTTTAGAGCAGGATAATGATTTTTCGGTACCTGAACTGTTTCAAGTCGAGAATTGGACATTGTAAAGATGAATAGAGTTGATGTTGACTATTTTAAATAAATTATAAAGATATATTCAATATTGTGGATTTATTTGCTATTTATCATATTATTATTACAATTTTTGTGTACATTTACAATTGTCTTCATTCATTTTGAAATAGAACTCTGATCTATCCCATATTGGACTTGCTGGGTCGATAGGCATTCGTAGTGTAATCTCAATTATGCTTAGACATCCAGTCTTCTTAATCAGCACTATTGTGTGTGTCCTAAAAATTGAAATTCAGGTATTAATTACATCTTTAACGGCTTTATACCTTCACTTCAATATACATGTGCATTATTTACGTTAGTCAAGCTACATCTGCAAGATATACTTTCTGTCGACGTCTATAAAGTAAAAAAAGTTAATCCTAAGTTCCTGCACAGACGAGAGACACTGGCAGAGTTCGAGGCGCGCTTATTAGTAAAACAATAAGGTTGCACTTAAGCCGCGCAATACCTTCATGTGTTGCCAGCCGATATACGCAGTGAACTTAATGAGAGTACAATAAAAGTTCTTATTCGCGGGGTGTTTGTTCTGTGTTATGAATACAGAAACCGTTAATATGGAATGGTAATTTATTTCGGTTTTAGCGTATAGTTTCTAAGGTCTTAATAAGAAAAATTCAATTTCCTTGAAGGTATTGACTACGAAATTTTGAATTTTTCTTGCTTGGCAGTTTTTTTATTGCTCCTTTAATTTAAACTGATATTCAGCAGTGGCATTGGCTTTGCCTCTTAAAAATAGAAACGTGTTACTCAATCACAATTAAAAGATATACTATATGCATTGAGTGAAGCATGAACCATGGTGAAGGCGGCTTATATCAAAGCAAGAGTCCAATCACTTAAACAATGGCGATAGCATTAGAAAAAATCTTTAGGCGTAATTGTAATTAAAATGTTTTACTTTTTTATTAGTCTTAGCTTTTACAAAGGATAGCCAATATATTTTATTATCTGTAGCCGCGAATCTAGGCATTAGGTCGCAATTTTCAATCCACCAATAGTGAGAATGTGAATAAGTAGTTGCTAGGTAATAATAAGAGCACACCGCGGAGTCTGCGCACGGTCTATGTATGACTATGGTAATGTTATCCATCGGTATTCTATCTTCATACAAACAGTCCGAACGGGAATCGTATCTACTTGCGGTTCGGTATACATTCAGTACACATTTAATCGCGAATGCGACACAGTGACGAATGTGGTGGTTTTCTAAGCAGTAAACGTGCGATTTGTAAATATTTGATTGAAACAAGTTTACAAAAGGTGGCAATGAAGCTTTTCGTAAGTCTCAGTCAAGGCGTAAATATTTTTCAGTGTCAAATTTATAAAAGAGTTTTATTTTTTTTATTAAATCAAAAAACCATATTTTTATAACTATATATTGTTATATACTATATTTAGGTTGTTTTCACAGATCTAAGCCACAATTATGACTATGTCGTTAAGTAGTAGGTAAATGAAATTTAAATACTGTACTCAGCCAGCCTACCGCGTGAGGTAATTACTTCAAAAACCGACTCGAGTCACGAAAGTGGACACATACTCACACTCCCTCTCAATATGGATAGATAATTACCGTGGAATAACGAATTCCACTATCACCTCGGATATTTGAATATCATACCACATTAAACTAACCTTGTACCATATCTTCGATGCGGTATGCGAACATAAATCGAGCTTAGTTCTTCATATCTAGTAGGTCGCTTAGCCTCCAGCTGCGGGTCTGGTAAATGTCTACAAAATTTGTTAACTATTAAGGTAATAAATATTTGTCTAGATCTAGTGCAGTGATTATTCCAAAAAAGACACAGTGATGTGTTATGATGGTAGTGTAGTGGGTAGCGGTAATAATAAAATAAGCTAACGTAAGTTAGATAGAAGAGAAATTTTTAGGTCTGGAGTTCCTATAAAAAGCCCCACCATTACACAGTTCACATACGACAGTCTGGTCAATAGACCGCCGATAAACATTCCCTAATACTTCTGAATATATAAATATTACAGGTAAATTACACAAAGACAAAAAAACTTATTTATATATTTAAAGAATAAAATAACACTTTGCCCTAAAACGACATTTTAATCTTGTTTTTAAAGAAGTATTTCTTACTCTTTAGGTATGGTGAACAAACATACGAGATGAATTAAAAAAAACCTTTTAAAAATTCATCAATTTTATCTGGGTGGGAATCGAACTCACGATCTACGACGTAGCAGTTAGGGACATTAACCACTAGACCAACAGGTCTAAAAAAATTGAGATTAAAAACAAATAAATTATTTTATTAAATATTATGCCACAATCTTTTGTTCCAACTCCCAAACTCTTACCTCTGGTCAGATTTCAATAGTTGAATCAATTTTTCAACCAGTTCTTCCTCCATACTTTCTTTATTAAATTTACTGCAGATCTCGTCCAACTGGCTCCTACCAACTTCGACTTTTGTTAAAGGTGTCTCTGGCAGGTTATTACCAAAGCCATTGCAAGCCGTCTTATGTGAAAGTAGTTGATTATTGACATTATTGTACGAAAATATTGAGGGAGTGAGTTTACTGGAAAAATGTAGTTATTAGTCAATTTACAGCAGTAACTATATATTTCATAACAGCCGGTCTTGTGCCCTTGAGGGAGGTCTATGTCCAGCAGTGGACTATTAAAGGCTGTTGATAATAATGATATGCGTATTTTGGGATTAGAATGCATCACTTGCATAAATAAAGTCTTAGGTTCTGTAAAGTCGGGGGTTAAGACCTCCGTACTCCACGGTGACGCCGTGGCCATCTATAACTTAAAAGAGTTTTAGTTACGTCCTAGTTGTTGCTTACGCGAGTAGGTCAATCAATAAAATAAAAATGTACTGAGATCTGTTAAGAATGTTGATGTCGCCTCGCATCGGTTCGGCATGGATTTTATAATTTGTAAATGATTTTAAATCGTGTATTTAGTGTTTTAAGTTTATATTATAAAGTTGCGCGATCGGCTCCGTTCGTCTCTTGCCTTATCCGATCGTTTCCGATTCGATGCGATGCCAGCCGTTTGGCAGAAATTAGTTTTACGTTCTGAAGATATGCAGAATAGCAGCGCTACACAAAACAGAGTAAGACAGAAGTAAATACTTATAATATGGAAGGCAAATCGCGATTCCGCTGCACAAAATAGGAATTTAATTTAAATGGTGACTGAAAATTAAACTTACTCGAGCTCAATTGCAATCAGAACAAATTCATTACATTTATCGGTATAATTTTTTATGTTTTCTACATATTCTTGAACAGAATCTTTATTTTTAACATAATCTGTAACAATTTTTCCTCTGCCTAAAAAAAAAAATATTAGTGTAAGCATATTTTAGAAAACAACTGTCTTTTTTTGGATGTGTTACATGACCTAGAAAAATGAAACATGGAATACCACGTCCTCGTACGTTTAGTACTACTAAGTACAATGAATGCACGCTATCACGACAACATTCGAGTTTGCATTTTTCTAGGTCATGTAATACACGCTTTTTAAGTTCTTTAGGCTTACTTTTGGCATTTTCTATAGAAGTTCCCGGCAAATTAAGTAATACTCCTATTTTTTTATTTGTGGGAGATACTGCGAGCCACGTTCCACCCTCATCGACTTGCAAGTCACGACCTGAAAATTTTTTTTTTTTATAGTTTAAGTAGCAAAAATATCTCCTAGATAACGCTTCCTTGGCAGTCCTCTACCGCTTTTATCATGGAGTGTTTTGACGAGCTCTTGCAATTGGTACCGCGACTCACTAGACCGCCATTGCGTGGGATCGTGGCCAGGACTCTTGGATTCTACTCATGCTTTTCATAAGGCAGAGTGGAGTCATTTTTGCAGGTTAATAAGTTAAAAAATGTTTATGTAGTGTTAAATATAATGAGGTAGACTTCAAGAAAATAGTGACGCATCGATCGAACCCCACACTCAGATCAATTACGTTCCAAGCTTTCGTATAAAACGACAATTTTTGGAACCTGGTTGGTTGGAAGGTGGGATTTAATAGATGCCATCACTATTTTCTTAATGCGAATGGACTACACGCGGGTCTGACGGTAAGAAACTATGTGGAGGGTAGTGTGGACTCTAGATACATCGCTCACTTGTTGAAAAAAAAATCGAAAAAATTGTTTAACAGTGGTTTCCTGTGGCCAGTATTATCACTTCAGAAGAAACTCGAGAAGGTGCAAATATGCCAAAGTATGGTTTCTCATATGGCAGTCGTCTTTCTAACACTGCTCTGAATAATGATTAATGAAAATAAGATTTACAACCTCCAACGATAACAGGATCTTCACTCCAAATTATCATGTTCTGTGTAGGTCTGTCATAGTACTCATCTCTGTTTGATATTAATATCAAGCTGTAATCACTTTGGGGATCACCTGACCCATTGTATATGAATAAAATACACATTTCTTTTAGTTGAGTGTATCTGAAACGAACAGTTTTATATTTTTAAAAAATGTTATGGAACTGTTCTAATTGCTTTGCTTGGCTGTCACTTTGGTGTAGCGGTCAGCGTGTGCAACTGCCAATTAATTGACCCAGAAAAGTGTTATTGAGTTTTTGATTACAGAAATGCTTAGTAATTTAAATCTGTCAGATATACACCTGATTTCTCCCTGGTTATGTCGGATAGCATTTACATTTGATTATGAGGGTGAAGAAACAGATTGCCCAATTGTTTATACACACACCTGTGCACTATAATGTCTCCTACATAGGAGGTCTTAGGAGTCTCTGTTGAGACTGACAAAATTGTTTAGGAGTACATCAGTATCATCATGATTGCCTGCAGTTATCCCAATGATGTGAGCCACTCTTTTAAATTTTTTTAATATTGGGTGGTTTTATTATGAATCTTGGCGTTCATAATTGCACTCAATGTGTGAGTAGCTATCCCATGACTACCATCTACAATTATTTTTATATTTGAAATTATATTTTTTTTCTTCTATAGATTTTTCCTTGTATATTAGTATTATCAACAGCCTTTAATAGCCCATTGCTGGAGGTAGGCCTCTGTAGAAAAGAGGTTCTGCATGTGTATAAATATTTTAAGTTTAGTTCCTATCTAGGAAAAATAAAACCATAGTGCACTAAATCTACATTAGAGGGTAGGGTGTGCCGGTGTTCTAGAATAATTAGAAGCTCGCCTGATCAAGATATTATTTATCTTATCTAAGTGAAATAAATTTCTTGTGGTTGCTTTATTATTCGTCGTATAAATGTATAAGAACTTAGAGTTACAATTTATAGCAACATTTACCTTAAATCTTATAAATACCACACAATTTTTTATATTACCAATTCAATAAGATATAATTGAATAAACAGTTATGCGACGTATTTGACCTTTGGCTCAAAAATTGTTTGATTATGAAATCAATCAGATCAGCTGACTTTGACACTTGTTGAAAATAGGTAGATACGAATGCGTCAATGTATATTCCGTCTCATGAAAAAAGTCTCGCAGATTCAATATTGTAGTCTTGCGACGGCATGATGTCAGCCTATACTATTGGATTCCTCAAAAACCCCTAGTTAGCGGGTAGGTTTCTGAAAATATATATAAAATTTTTCACTACGTTCTTACGAGTTAACATAAAAGATCGAATAAATTTTAACGGTAAATATAATTTCACATTGTTAGTTAATATATCCTAATAAAATAATATCATCAATAGGATTTCCAGACATTCTATCACTGCCTGCTTTATAGTCATTCATTCTATTATCATCATCAGACTGTTTCACTATCACTTGCTGTAGACATTATATTATATTGCGTTCTATTACTGTAAGTCATCGTTTCTGAAATACTCATCTTTAAAATGCTTTACATGTTTACACTAAACACACCAATCTTCTGTCACGATAGGAAACACTTTCCGTTAACTTTAAAATTGTTCTCGGATCTTTTTTTTTATTTTTAGTTCATACAATATGGCTTTTGTCTAAATTAGTTTACAATAAACACCTTTTCATGCTACCATTGTTGCATTTTAGTTTTCAAACACAGTAGACACTTTAGAATTCTCAAAGCTGTCAATTAACTTTAGTTTCATCTTAATAGGTACGGAAAAATGAAAAAAATCTAAATAGTAGGAAATAAACGATAATGTGCCAAAGAAAATTATAAAATATTAACGAGAACGAAATTGTTTTAATTTTTAATGTTTATAAAATACAATTTTAAACACAATGAATTCACCCATGTCAAGTAAAACTGTCTTTAGTAAGTTGTTTTAGAATAAATTATCACTGTTAAAATGGATATTGTTTCGAAATAAAATTTAAAAAAATAGCAGATTTCTAGAGTCCTACACTATTAGTTAACACTTCGTAATGTCAAATTGTCAACGCAACACTGGCGCCAGGAGCCCATGACATATATACGACAGAAAGTGTCTATTTATATACTATTTCTTGATTGTTCGTAACTTTTTTAAAATATGTTATACTGTATTTTACAAGATGGATTCTAACTTAGCGTTTTTTAGTTTGCCAGTAAGTAACATTTTAACTATATGTAACAGCAGTATGTCCATAGTATATTCTATGAGTTTTGGCACAATGTTGTATGGCATCATATATATTTTCTTCGTCCGAATGGAGACAGATTAAGAATCGGAATGTAATTACCTTTATTCATTCCGTGGGTATCGTAAGAGTAAACCAAGGAACGAAACTATGCAGTACAACAACATTGCATAGCGAAGGAAAAACCTTTCTTTGGAGAGGCTTACGTCCAGTAGTAGACTATTAAAGGCTCTTAATCATCATGTATTATGTTATCAATAGCCATCTTCTATTTAACTTCATGTCACTTTCTATTATTAACACTTCACTTTCACATTGCACTTGTTGACCCTTGAGTTAAAACTGTCACATGTTTATTCCTTTCAGTTTGTAGATTCTGAAACAACCGATTTAGAATATAATAAGCTTAAGCCTCAGGACTCGGTGTATGATGTTCTAAATCCAGGTTTATTATCCCATAATGCCCTATTAGGGACAGATGATGTCCTAGCCCAGTTTCTATCTGGTGATGAGCCATTAGAAGAGCCAGACTTGAATGGACCAACTACATTGCACTGTGAAATATGTCGAAAACAGTTTGATAATGCCAAGAAGTATTATGGACACTTGAGAGTTCATTCTAAAGATAATCTATGGATTTGTGGTGAGTTTCTTTTGATGTTAGAGTTTAATATTGAAATATTGTTGATCTATTAATGCATGTCTAGGATTATTCAAGTCAGACTGAAAGGTCAAGAGGTTTTTGTGTTTAGACTAGTAAACAATACATCAAAACATAAATTTTCCATTTCTAAATACTTTTACATATGAATTGTAATACCTATTTAGTCATTGGTTTATTAAATTTTTATTTTGTTCAGCAAACCAAAAGCATAAGTAAATTTGACTGAATGGATGCATAGTAGGTTTAGCGGTAGCCATACCTATTTTAACTGCACCAAGTGTTGTAGGTTCGAACTCCTCATGTGACAACACAGTTTATATCACTACAGCGGATGTTGTCTTTTAAAAAATACTTAAAGTAAACTTTAGAACTGTGAAACCATATTTATATGTTCAGGTATGCAAATAGATTCAAAGTATGAGACAACAGTGATATGTATTAAACAACTCTACATTGTAACAATATGTATGTATTTTACAGACAAATGTCCAAACCAGAAGTTTTCCACAAAGCAACAGCTAATGAAACACAGCTTGACACACAAACCTTTGGAGCTAATCTGGAAGTGTCAACACTGCACCATGGCCTTTGAAGCCTTGTGGAAATTGCAGCAGCATTTGTTTCATAAACATTTAGACTACAGGTGAGAATGATGTGGTTTACTTAACTGTGTATCCCGCAGCACACATTCCCTACAGATCGTATCAACAAATAAAATAAACTTTCATAAACTGATTTAATAATAATAAGTGATTTAAAAAAAACTGTTTTCTGAGGTGTCAAATGATGGATATAAGTGTCCATTGTGACTTATGGAATTTTTTGTCTTTTAGTTTTTTTTTTGTGACAAGTGGCTGGGTCACATCAATCACTTGTCTTAGTAAATTAGTTAAAACTCTGTCCATCTGTAACATGTTGGCATCCACAATGCTACTGCCCTATTTCTAAACATAGTTTTTAGTATGGCATTCAATGTATTAAATAAAAAGTATATTTCTGATGTAATGAACATTAATACTGACTTGTCTTATTATTTACAGACCTTATAAATGCGATGAGTGTGAGAAAGCCTTCTATAAACCTTCAGACCTCAAGAAACACAAAGATCAACATAGTGGTGAGCATACTTCTAAAATAAACAAAATACTCATTGTATTGAAATTCATGTGTGTAACTAAAACACATTTAAAGGGCAGACCCACCAATATTTGTATTGTGTGAATGTAGATTTAGATCCAACATCAATATCAGTTCTATTTTAAAAAATAGAACATGATAACTGCATGGTTGGCCTAGTGGTTTAAGCGGTTGGGGTGCTGGGCTAGAAAACCTCCACGTGGTGCACCCTGGTAACGTTGGCAGCACCGCCAACGGCTAATATTCTAGCACGAAGAGGAAACCATTGTCTTCGGCAAATCGGCCGAGACTTGGTCCAACAGAGCGGGCGTGTCTGTCGGATCCTCTGTTGGCTCTTCGCTCTTCGGAGCATTGAGGAGGAAAACCTCGGTAAAAAATCACGATGGTGGGACCCTCTCTAGGGTCGGAGTTCCTCCGTTCAGCGGTTGGAAAGGTAGGACGGGCTCGGTGTGCACTTACACTGCCACCGAGCAGGCATCAGGAGACGCAGTCTCTCTGCCGCCGTCGGCATATCGTAGTCCCGAGTTGGAGTCTCGCGACTCCAATCGGGGGCGAGGGTCTTGCCTTAACCGCCCGGACTGCGAGGAAGAAAACCTCTCTAAAAAATTACCCCGAATCCCGTGTTCTGGTGCGTGACCAGGGGATGCATGGCTGATGGGTAGTTCAGTCGTAAGCGCACTCCCAGCCGGGGCACCTGCGGACCCCTCGGTTGGGCACAAATTTACGCTTGCCCGGGTATTGGGGATCTCTGCCCGGGTCGACCTTTATTCTCCCCATCTCGTGGGTTCAATTATGGAATATATATCAAACAAAACTTAAAAACTATGGAAGGAAAGCAGGAGATAGATGGTAGGAAGCAGAAAAGGTCGAACGACTTCTCTTCCAACGACGAGGAAGCATTGGTTGGGATGCCTACCTCGGTGGGGCTCCCAGAAGTTATTATGACTGCTGGGAGCCGAAGAACATCGGAGCGATTACGCTCCAGATCTACCGCGGGCGGAAGCTCCAATGCGAGAACGGACATGCTGGACTGCATGGAGACGGAGCTGTGTGACAGCCGAAAACGCGGCCGCTCCAGGGATGAGGAGAGCGATACATCCCAGGAGATGCTACCTCCTAAGGTAGCAAGCAGCCGCAGAGGGAGGTCACGAACCCCGATCTCGGCCCCGTCAGGCTCCGTCTTCTGTAAGGCGGAAGCCTATAGACGGGTCAGGGTAGACGGCGAAATCTTGGCGGAAGAGGAGATCGCGGATCTCCTGCTAAAAATAAAGGAGCCGATGGTGGGGGATTCAGTTCCTCAAACACCATCCTCCATGCAGGAGAGAGCGAATGCGGCGGTGGCCATCATCCACAAAGTGGCTACCAAGTCGAGTAACCTTAAGGGCTCTTTTGTGAAAGCCCTTAAGGACTCCTCTTCCGCTATTGCAGGAGTAGTGGATACCCTCATCGGGGACGTGGCTCGACTCCAGGCGGCCAACGATCGCCTGACGGGGCAAGTGGCTGAGCTCAGCGCTCAGTTTGCCCAATTCCGGGCGCATCGCCCGGCAGAGGGTCCGGTCACGTCCCCGTCTCAGCTTGCCCCCTCTTCCAACCTCGGTGGCATTGCTGATTCCCATCTGCGCCAAATAACGGATGCAGTATGGCGCATGATGGACGGGCGTCTGGCTGGCCTGGAGGCAAGGCTGCCACCGGCTCCTGTTGTCCGGCCGCCGCTCGCGGCGCATAAAGCGAAGCTGCGACCGGTCGCGTGTCCTATGCGGCGGCGGCAGCGGTCTCTGCTGCTCCTGCAACTGCTCCGAGGACACGGCAAGCGGCCAAGGCGACAGCCCGGACGCCTGCACTGAGGTTGGGGTCCAAAACAGCGGCAAAGGCTGGAGCGGAGTTCCCTCCGCTCCCCACTCCAACCGCTGTATCTGGCACCTCCACAAGTGCTCCCTCCACATCTGCCCCATCCACGGATGGTTGGCAGGTAGTCGGGGGAGCTAAGAAGTCCCGAAAGCGGGGTAAGAAGGCTGCACAAAAAGCAGCCTCTACCCCGCAGGCGCCATCGGCTGCAGTGACTGCCACAAAGACGCCGCGCAAACTACAGGCGCCTAAAAGTGCGGCTGTGGTAGTCACCGTGTCACCGGAGGCAGCTAGCGGCGGGTTGTCCTACGCGGCCATTTTCAGAAGGGCCCGGGACAGTCTCGCACGCGATTTCGGGACAGTAGGTGTCAGAATGCGCCTCGCCCAAACGGGAGCTCGAGTCCTCGAGTTCCCTGGGGCTGAAGGCGCAAAGACGGCGGACGTGTTTGCCGAGAAGTTGCGGGATATGTTCGAGGCCACGGATGGTGTAAAGATCGCCAGGCCAACTAAGTGCGTAGAACTGCGCATTTCGGGCCTGGACGACTCGGTGACATCTAAGGATGTCTGTACTGCAATTGCGGAGAAGACGGGCTGCAGTGCGGATAGCATCCGGGTCGGCACCATCCGCCCCGGTCCAGGTGGGCTTAGCGCTGTGTGGATCAAATGTCCAGTAGTGTCAGGCAAAGTCCTGGTCGACGCCGGAAAGTTGCTCATCGGTTTCGTGAACGCTAGGATCACAGTCCTGGCACCGAGACCAATGAGGTGTTATAAATGTCTGGCGTCGGGACACACACGCGCCAAGTGTGTTAGTTGTTTTGACTGCAGCGGACTATGTTTCCGCTGCGGTCGACCGGGGCACAAGGCGGCAGAGTGCTCTGCCGCCCCTCACTGCCCGGCGTGTGCGGCGGGTAACAAGCCCGCCAATCACCAGATTGGGCAGGGAGGCTGCAAACCTGCCCGTAATTCTCGGCAAGCGTCGGGGGCTAGCCAGTCGACCCAGGCTGCCTCTGACGTCGTTTCTGCTTCGATATCGTCGCCCATGGAGGAGGTTGTAGAGACGGTCGAGTAATGGCCCAAGTCTCCAACCTCCTAGTCCAGACGAACCTGAACCACTGTGCTGCGGCGCAGGACCTTTTCCTGCAAACCATGGCACAGTGGTCGATCGGTGTTGCCGTAGCCGCGGAACCCTATTACGTTCCTCCCCGTCCAAACTGGTTGGGTGACCGGGACGGTTCCGTGGCAGTCGTCGGCTCCACGGCGGCTCATTCCCCGCCCTTGTCGCTAAGGGACAAGGGTACTGGATATGTTGCTGCCGAGTGGGGGGGGATCACCATATATCGTGTTTACTTCTCCCCCAACCGGAGTTTGAGCGACTTCGAGGTTTTCCTTAACAACTTGGAAACCTCGATGCGGCGTCTAACGTCTGGGCACGTCTTAGTGCTGGGGGACTTCAACGCAAAGTCCATTGCGTGGGGCTCCCCCAGGACGGACGCTAGGGGCGAGGCCGTAGAGGAGTGGGCGGCCTCGGTGGGCCTCTGTTTACTAAACAGGGGCTCTACCAATACGTGCGTGCGACAGCAGGGAGGGTCGATAGTGGACCTTTCGTTCGCTACCCCTGCCCTCGCCGCACGAGTAAGGAACTGGCGCGTCCTGGAAGAGGTTGAGACGCTCTCGGATCACCTCTACATCCGATTTGAGCTCTCCCGGACCCAGGACCCCAGTAGGGGTCACGTGGCGCGGCGTTCTTCTCGGTTTCCGCGGTGGGCTTTAGCCAAATTAAATAGGGACCTACTAGAGGAGGCAGCCATCGTTCACTCTTGGCTGTCTCCGCAGGCCCCGACCGAGGAGGTCGACATGGGGGCTGGTCGCTTCCGCGATGCCATTGCGCAGATCTGTGATGCGGCCATGCCCCGCATCCGAGGTTGCCGGCCTCCACGGAAGGAGGTTTACTGGTGGTCCCAGGAGTTGGCGGACCTCCGCGCGGCCTGTACTCGTGCCCGGAGGTCCTACACCCGCAGTCGGCGGCGACACCGCGAAGAAGGCGGGGAGGACCAGCTTCATGAAGAGTACCGAGAGGCGCGGAAAACTCTGAAGCTGGCCATAAGCCGCGCCAAAGAAATTAAGAGAAAGGAGATGCTGGAGGGTCTCGATCGTGACCCCTGGGGTCGCCCTTATCGTGCGGCGCGGCAGAGGCTCCGCACGTCGGGCCCCCCCCTTACAGAGATACTCCAGCCCAGCTTCCTGCGGGAAGTGGTCGAGGGCCTTTTCCCGCAGCGGGTGGAACACACACCCCCGTCAATGACCTTCATGGTCGGAGACGACGGGGGGAACGAGGACGATGTTCCGCCCGTTAGGGAATCGGAGGTAGGGGCGGTTGTTCTACGGATCCGCTCTAAGAACACCGCCCCCGGGCCGGACGGGATACCTGCCCGAGTGCTGGCCCGAGCCCTCGAACACATGTCGGACCGCCTCAGGGAGGTCCTGGACGCTAGTTTGGCGTCCGGACGCTTCCCTGAGTGCTGGAAAAGCGGGAAGCTGGTCCTATTGAGGAAGCCGGGACGGCCAGCCGAATCGGTAGCAGCCTATAGGCCCATCGTGTTGCTGGACGAGGCGGGTAAACTGTTTGAGAGGATACTCTCTGCCCGCATCGTCCGGCACCTCTGCGAGGTGGGCCCCGATCTGTCGGACGCCCAATTTGGTTTTCGGGCGGGGCGTTCGACGGTCGATGCCGTGTTGCGCCTGAGGGCCGTTACCGAAGAGGCGGTGAGCTGTGGCGGCGTGCTGTTGGCGGTGTCGTTGGACATCGCCAACGCATTTAATAGTCTGCCATTTAGCTGCATCAGGGAAGCACTCCACTACCATGGGGTGCCAAAGTACCTGAGGCGGCTTGTGGCAGACTATCTTGAGGAGCGTACCGTCATGTACGAGGACCGAGACGGTGTTCTAAGGCGGCGGCTCATGTCGTGCGGTGTTCCACAGGGGTCTGTCCTCGGACCACTCCTGTGGAACATGGGATACGACTGGGCCCTTCGAGGTCGTCTTCCCCCCGGGCTGGGCGTAGTTTGTTACGCAGATGACACATTGGTCACGGCCCGGGGCATGAACTTTCAAGAGGCGGCGCGCCTGGCCACCACGGGTGTCTCTCTGGTGGTCGGGCGAATTGAGGCACTGGGTTTGCGGGTGGCCCTGGACAAGACGGAGGCCCTTTTGTTCCATGGGCCCCGTCGTGGTCCACCCTCCGGCGCCTCCATCGTGGTCAATTCGGTCCTCGTACCGGTTCAGGCCCAGATGAAGTATCTGGGCCTGATCCTCGACGGCAGGTGGCTCTTCGACGAGCACTTCCGACAGCTTTCTCCAAAGCTGGTCGGCGCTGCTTCTGCCCTTGGGCGACTTTTGCCCAATCTGGGTGGAGCTAGCGTCGCGACGAGACGGCTATACACGGGGGTTGTCCGGTCAATGGCGCTGTATGGTGCACCGGCGTGGGCGGCGGCTCTGACCGCCCAGAATAGGGCTCGCCTCTGGCGCCCTCAGAGGATATTGGCGGTTAGAGCCATACGCGGTTACCGCACCGTATCGACGGAGGCGGCGTGCGCCTTGGCCGGAACTCCCCCGTGGGATTTGGAGGCGGAAGTGCTCGCCGAAGTTTATAGGCGGACGGTTGACTTCCGGGCGGGTAGCGGCATACGGCCCCCGCCCGAAGAGATACGCGAGTGGCGAGAAACCACTCGTCGAGCCACAATGGCTCGTTGGTCGTCCCGGCTGGAGGCTCCACGTGCTGGCTTTGCCGCCGTGGAGGCTCTCCAGCCGGTCATCGCCGAGTGGGCAGGGCGGCAGCACGGGACCCTTTCCTTCCGACTGACGCAGGTCCTTTCCGGGCACGGTTGCTTCGGGAGGTATCTGCACTCGGTCGCCAGGAGGGAATTGAGTCCCGCCTGTCACCACTGCGACTGGAGTGAGGACTCGGCTCAGCACACGCTAGCGGTTTGTTCCGCCTGGGCGGCGCAGCGTGGGGTCCTCACTGCAGTTATTGGAGGAGATCTCTCGCTACCGGCCGTCATACGCTCCATGGCCGGTAGCGATAGTTGTTTTACCGCGGTCGCAACCTTCTGCGAAGACGTAATTTCGCGGAAGGAGGCGGCGGAGAGGGCCCGGGAGGACGATTTCCATTCGGACCCAATTCGCCGCCGGCGAACCGGGCGGCGGAGGCGCGCATATCAGCGCCTCATGCCGCCTTGAGTGTGGCCGCGGGTGGACGGGATGGGTTTTCCCCTCCATCCGCTACAATGGCCAGCCGCGAGGAGGCGACGTGCGTGTGTGCCGTACGTCGCCTGAATAGAGAGTTTGTCCGCAGATGGTGCCCGCGTTGGCGGGCAGGCCCTAGGAAGGATCTGGATGTCGTAATAGCAGCGGTTCCCGGATCCCTCCTATCTCAGGGGCAGAGTGGCACACCGTGTGGTTTTAGTCGGTCCGATTCCGACACACCACCTCGCCGTAAACCCCGGTGGGGTGACGGCTCGAGGGGGTTTCCACACGTTAAAAAAAAAAGAAAAAAAAAAGTGGTTTAAGCGGTTGCGCTAGGAGGGATCTGGATGTCGTAATAGCAGCTGTTCCCAGATCCCTCCTATGTCAGGCGCAGAGTGGCACACCGTGTGGTTTTAGTCGGTCCGATTCCGACACACCACCCCGCCGCAAACCCCGGTGGGGTGACGGCCCGAGGGGGTTTCCACACGTTAAAAAAAAAAAGTGGTTTAAGCGGTCGCCACTCTACTTTCTAATGTGCTGAGAGATGTGTGTTCAAGCCCCACATGAGTCAACGCTTTGTGTGATCTATAAATTGTTGTTCCGAGTCAGGGTGTTTGTTGTGTCCGTTTCATGTATGTTTGTGAAGTCCCCTGCAACATAGGATTTATTCTAAGTGCGGGCATTGTATTTAAAAAAAAAATCTAGGTGATCTGGAAGAGATTGCCATGAGTGCCATCTCCATCTATGTGAGTACAAAATTTATACTGTATTGTGGTATATAATGTAATTATAGTATTTTAAGGAATACATAATTATATTGAAGAGTATTTTTAGATTTCGTGAATGTAATCCAAGCAGTGTATACATAGATAAATCTTTGCATTGTTTTTAGATGTAAAAAAGTATGCATGCAGTGTCTGTGAGATGCGTTTCAAAGACAAGTCAAACATGCGACGGCACATGCTGATTCATAACAACGAGAAACCTTTCTGCTGTCCTGGTTGCAGGAACAGGTTCAAGCAGGTGTATACTTTATTTCACTTTAATACGATTAATATAAAACATAGTTTAAAGAAAAACTAAAATTAATGTAAGTTTGTGTATGTGTTGCCTTCAATTCTTCGTCTTTAAACTTTATCGGTGCTCTAGTACGTTCTTTATCTCCAAGGTTAACGTTTATTATTTTTAAGACCTAAACCGGTCTCTGCATGTCGTATTTGATAGAGCATTGTCACCATATGTTTCAACAAGAATTCTGTAACCTTCAGCTCCAGATTTCTTTTGAATAAAGCAGTGCAATAAAATTCACCGCAAAAACACTTTATTTGGTACAAAAGTAGACATTTTCGCAGTAGGTAAATAAACATGTGGTCGACATGGTATATATGTGGTAATAAACTATATCTACTAGAACTTGAGGCTACATATAACATTACTTAGCTGATGCCTTACCATACGAAATTCCATTCACAGAGTGCCGCTACGTCATCTTTTTGAAACAGCGAGAACTTATTTAAAGTTCTAAAACATATATTAATTTTTATAGAGCCGGCATATTTCGATGTAATTCAAAACTTGATTTGAAATTTTTATATTACATTCTGTTGTGTGTACAGGTTTTTCTTAAATCTCTTTAATACAATGAAGTTATACTTTAACTTTTTATAGGGGTATAACGAAGCGTATATTTTCAGTTAGCATCGATGAAGCGCCACGCCCAAAAGTGTCCTCTCAACAAGTTCCAGAATGAGCTCGTAGATAAAACCATCAGAAGACACCACTGCAGGGTCTGCGGTGTCAGTTTTCAGTACAAGAGTGCATTGTTAGAACATTGTGTTAGGTGAGTTTCGAAATTTTACTTTCAGAAGGTATTATACATAATGTTATGGTGTACGCACATTATTATGATGAAAGCAGATGTGTAAAACCAACCATGTTTAAATAACTCATATAAATATTTTTTCTTTTATGCCTATAGACAACACAGTAACAACGCTACAGAGACGTACAAAGAAGATAAATACCAAAACAGTGATGCGAATCGTATTGTCGACAACATCGTAGATGATATACTGTCCGCTGAAGATGACTACATGACAATGTCCACACAAAACGAAATATTGCACAACGTTTACAACCAAAACGAAATAGATAACACAGCTGACAATCTCATGCAAATCGAATTACTTAAAGAAATGAACACCTTCCAAATATTAGATGAAGAATTATTCTATAACGATATAGACTTTGACAGTATACAACCGAGCCACATTTTTAATACTAGTACCAATGACATGGACTACACACAAGACAAAAACGGCGAGATCCTTTTTGATTTTACCGACGGAAAAAGTATAGATCAAGATATTATGAACGCATTCTGTCATGTAAAAGCAGATTTACCAGACGAACTGCTCAATCCGGATGTTCTCATACCTAAAAATAGCGAAATAGAAAACCCCGTGTCAGTTAACGAATGCGCTACCATATTTGAAAGCGACGTTGACTTAGAAGCTAGTACTAATTTAGCGGCAAATTTGAATCAGCTGATTGGGGAAAATCGTGTCCAATACATATCTACGGAACATGATGATACGTTTATCATTAGTTTGAACAGCGAAATTGACGCTGAAAAGTTAACGGATATGTTAAATATTGGCGTCGAACTAGTAAATAATAAGGAAGATGTAAATGTAACACCTGAAGTTTACGACGAAGGTAAAGCAGCTGAAGCAAACGAGCCTGTAGTGTTGAAATTTGAAAAGCCAGAAGGTCCACTTATAGTGAAGATTGAGCAATCGGAAAGCAATGGTCAACCGAAAGCTGTAAACGTAGACCAAAAGGAGATCAAGGTGAAACTAAAGAACAGATTGAAGATATTTGTTTGTAGGACATGTAATAAGGTTTTCAATAAGAAATACAATTATAATTCTCATAGAGGTGAGTTTATAGATTTAATGTTTATTCGATTTGAGTATTGTTGCATTTTTATTTGATTCTCGGTTCATCATCTCTGAAATTTATTTTATTCAAATACATATTTCTCTATAGAATAAGTGTAATGACACACTTTCCAAGATTCTTGTTTGTTTTTTGAGTAACACTTTATCATTTTAATACGTAAATCGTTCTGTACTCGGGACAGATACGTCCGACATACATAATCACATATCACATCAACGGTCAAGCCTTTAATAATCCACTACCGGACAGAGGTCTCATCGGAAAGGCGGTATTGACTTCTATGGCACTCCGGTTAGACGGATCGGTGTAAGGCTCGCATCAAGTTTTCCTTCTTTTTTAGCGCTCTTTTCTTGCGTAGTTTGTCTCGTCAGTGGGTACTCGAGACGGCCATAAGCTAAAGCGCTGTGTCGCGTTGCAGCGCTGCACGAGCCGTCGCTGCGCGCGCACGCGTGCGGCGTGTGCGGCGCGCGCTTCGGCTACCGCTCCACGCTCAACAAGCACCGGCGCCTGCACGCGCCCGCCGTGCTGCCCGCGCACCGCTGCCACCTGTGCCGCAACACCTACTCCGCGCTCTGGCTGGTGAGTGCCGCGACCCCTCCCGTACACACATTTTTACCACGACCCCTCCCTTCGACACATTTTTACCACGACCTCTCCCTTCGACACATTTTTACCACTTTTTTTGCTTTCAATTGTAGAAGAATGGGGTAATTTCGCACTGATCGAGCTTTCAGACGTATTTTCATCTTCAAAGCCGGAAACGCAGTTAAAACTCTTGAATTCTGTACACTTGCCGCCTGGTGTCTTGTAATTTTGCCATAGTTACAAATGCGATAAATACCCTATAAGTATATATATTTATGATCGTATTGTCAAAGCTGGTTTAAAACGCTCGCAAGAATCGAGCATGTACGAAAAGTTTGGTAATGAAGTTGTAGTCTCCGCCGATCTTAAACAAGAATGGGTCGTGAATATACTTGCCTAAACGAAAAACAAACTGAATAAACTTCAATATCACAGTTATTTCAAAATTTTAAGGGCCGAAATCAAATAACATGGGTCTAATCGATGAGCCGTTTGTTACAGTTAAAGACGCATCTGTCTCGCGATCACGAAGGTCTGACCCCACACGTGTGTGATCACGCCGGCTGTGGCAAGAAATTCTACAAGAAGAGCGACCTCGTCGTGCATAAAAGGTAATCATATAGACGTTATGTTGTTTCAAAAATTTGTTACCCTAATTTATAATGTAATACAATGTATCCAAAACCAGATATTTACATAAATAGAACGACTCAATACTTGTTTTTTGGATTTTTTTCTTTACATGAATATTTTACTCAGAATTCATTGCATCATTATTATGGTCTATATCGGTACTACGAAAACGCATAGTACTCGTAAATCGGGAGACGCCTGCGTCCAGCGATGGCCCACGACGGACAGCGGTGGATGACGATGTCGAAACCTACAGACGAGCTCGTGTTGGATGTCGTTATATCGTATGATACAAGTATCGTCCTGCGCAGGTACCACTCGGGCGAGCGGCCCTTCGCGTGCGGTGCGTGCGCGCGCTCCTTCGTGCACGTGTCGCACCTGCGCCGCCACGCCCGCGCCGCCTGTTGCACCGCCTCCCGCCCCGCCCCCCGCCCCGCACCGTAAGCCCCACGACTTTCTTATCTTATGTTACTTGTTAAGTACGTTTAAGCCACCGGTGAAACGGTTCACGGCTAATGAGTGTCACGAGAGTGGGGTCGATGTGAGAACGCGACGTTACTATGATCGATGACCGTTTCGTCAGAGGGCCTAGTGCGAGTTTATTTAACTAAACGAATGAGCTCATACTAAACTAAAAATAAAATATGAATACCGTTATGAAGAGGATTTCTTTTAAATGACCGGCATTTATTGAAGCGATCCAAATGTGCTTTGCGATTGTGAGCATAAGAATATTTTGGTCAACGAATACGACGACGTACGATAACCGAGACCGGCAATTGAGATTCGTTTTGTTGTCAATTGTGAGACACACAGAGTCACAAACTTATAGATGCACTTTATTACTATTATTAAAACTGTATCTGGTCTTTCTCAGCGCTCCCAAATCGGAGGTGCGAGAGCCTGCCTTGCCGCGCAAAGTTCGTTCGAAGGAAATGAAGACTGACGCTGTGATATTAGCTATTAGTTAGTTTATTTTTACTATTACGTATAAATGTTAATTTTTCTGGCACTTTGTATGTATTATTGTTTATTTTGACACCAATATTGTAAAGAAAGTATTTTTATATTCTGTTGTCGATCGAGTGTTTAAGAATATGTATTCAACAGATTTCCTAGCAATTGTCCAGAATATGAAAATAGTTTCTGATGAGTATTTTTTTTTGTATTACGTTTACAAAAATCTTTTTACAAATAATAAGCTGGTTACGATCATAATCCAAATGCGTAAATATTATCTTTAGATATTATATTTCGCAACCATATAATTTTATCACTATTGGTTTACCACGAATTAGATAACGTTTGAAAAATCATATGAAAAAAACCATTTGATAACATAAAAAATGGTTACTTACAAGAAAACTAATTAATTGAAATTTATTTTTAAAAATTACATCGTTTAAATGACCACCGTTTCGACGTTTGCACTCTTCTAAGCGAGCATCTAAATTTTCGAATACTCGTCGGCAAAGAGACCGCGAGATCGCCGACATTTCCTCGCTAATTTTTTTTCTTTTAGTTGACGTAGTGTATTTGGCTTATTGATGTAGACACGGTTCTTCAAATAACCCATAAAAAGAAGTCTGCTGGGGAGAGATCTGGACTTCTGGGTGGCCATGGAATGCCGTCTCGTCTGGAAATCAGCTTTAACGAAAATACTTCTTTGACCACTGGCAGGGACTCATTGGATGTGACAAGGGGCGCCATCTTGTTGAAACCGTGTGTTACGATTGTAGCCAGCAAATTCCAGTAGCATCGGGATTTTAGATTCAAATGTTAACTAATTCTTGGCCTGCCCTATAGTTTAGTAAAATTTGAACTCATAGCGACTAATAGTGTTAATAAGCTTGTAATAATTGTAAATAAATTAATTGAATGTAAACTAATGCAAAACTTATACGTAAAGACATTTGTAACCATCGTCCTATACTTGGAATCTGAAGAAAAATCGTATACCAAGTTCATATCGTTACAAAAAAATATGCACGAAGGATGATAATTTATTGAAACCTATTGCCTGAAAAAAGACAGTCCTGGTACAGCTGATAAACAAGTGTTGTGTATTTCGATTTTAAAGTTCTGTAACTGCAGAAATCTACTTCACTTTATTAAAATCTGTAATGTCTTTTTGCTGAAATCTAATATACCTTGTATTCCGTTAAAATTAAATTTGCCTATATGATAATCATTTTAAGTTATACCAATCTATCTACAATTGTGTACTATCCACACAGTATCTACTATTATGGAAGGTAAACGTAAGAAGAATTATCAGATTTTGGTAGTCACCACCAAAATGTGAAATCATGGTAGCGCCACGGTAGCAAGTTCTTACAGTTGGTAACGCATGACACAGTTCACAGTAAATAAACTGTAGACTAATGTCGATATAAAATTAGTATAAATAATATATTAAATTAACTCGTCAAACTTCACTCCGTTTATTAAAAGTACAGCAAAACTACACTCCATCTTTGACTGCTGTTTTTATGTTCTTACCTTTGGCTACACTAGCGCTATTCACCATTTAGAACTATTATTTGCTAGTTTGTATATGAAACTTTCGATTTACCGTCCATATCCATATTCTACAATGTACACGGTGTAATAATGTAAGCCTAAGCATTTGACAAGTATATACACTGTGACTGGTGAGATACCTTCAATACTTATGGAGAGTACTCGGTACTCGATTCTCGTTAACTTGATATAAAAAAAAATAGGTGCTTATTTTTTATCGAAATGTCTCTAAAAAATAAGTCCGCGCGGTGTCCAAGTATTCCGCAGTTAAATACTGGGCTCTCGGTGTACTGTGTACGAAGTTTACAAACAAGTTATTTAATATTTCGTTTTTATGTTATTATATTTCATGATATATGTTCGCATACTATCACGTCCTCAAATATTGAAGGTATCTCACCAGTCAGTCTGTATATTTATTCATTTACAAACAATCTTCTGTTCTCTGTAAAGTTAAGGAAGCAGCTAGTTATAAATCCCTTAGCCAAGTTTACTTTCTATTAACGTAATCTTTGTTAGACTAAAACTAACCAACATATGGGAATGACGTCTCTTAATGCTAAGTCACGTGTTCTAAACAATTATTAGCCAATGATACAAGAGAAGTAGTGTTAGCGATTGTAGAAAGAGAATCGACGCGTAACACTTGCATCTTGGCTAGAAGGCTGAGAAGTTAAATTAATGTTTATTGTTGATTCTGTTCGTACACAATACGAAATATTGCATATACAGCGTGACTGGTGAGATACCTTCAATACTTATGGAGAGTACTCGGTACTCGATTCTCGTTAACTTGATATAAAAAAAATAGGTGCTTATTTTTTATCGAAATGTCTCTAAAAAATAAGTGAAATTTGGATATTATACTCCCTAAGCTCGCCGCACTGTTTACGTGGATCTAGTCACGAGCGGCGCGGCGGCACCCACCCCCGCCCTCCATCCCGCTACATAGGCAACAGCTGTACAGTGTAGGTACCTATGTATTCTGTGTTGATAGACACGTGCGGCCGCGCGGTGTCCAAATATTCCGCAGTTAAATACTGGGCTCTCGGTGTACTGTGTACGAACTTTACTAAGAAATTATTTAATATTTCGTTTTTATGTTATTTTATTTCATGATATATATTCGCATACTATCACGTCCTCAAATATTGAAGGTATCTCACCAGTCAGTCTGTATAAACCGATATACAATACATACCGATTGTTACAAAAGGCACTCGACTCCTTACCGTTTACTTAAATTAGTTGTAATTTACTTGATTAATCATATATAAATAATAAAAATACAAAAAAAAATACGTTTCCTTTTTTTGTTTTGTTATTTTCTATACTATATCCACAAATCTTTAGTTTGATCATTGTCTGCAGACGTGCTACCTAGGTAGTTGAAAGATAGTTCCTTAATCACCTGCCATACGGCTCGTGTATAAATTTTGCTAATATCATAAAACGAAAATATATATGTTTGTTACTCTTATGCGCAAAAACTGCTGAATAGATCTGTAGTCAGTCAATACAAGGCTACTTTTAGCAATGCAGCGTTGCTGTCTGTTGAGCAAGTACAAGCAGGACGTAGCCTAGTATTGTGTAATCAAGCGAACCGATGTGTATTTTTTGAGCCCGTTGTATATTAACTTTGCGTTACTACAAGATGTCCAGAAAGGGATTCGGGTATTTGTAAGTTCAATGAAACAAAAATTATTTGTACGCAATAAAAAAGTTTATTGTTTATTATTAGCATATGAATTGGAGAATTATTTGGAAAAGATGATGTTATCCAAATGATGACCGTTACGTTGCTGGCACTCTTCTAAACGGAAATGAAGATTGGTGATAACACGTTGACACATAACTATCGATATTGCTGCCATTTCTGACTTGATGTTTTGCTTTAACTGGGTTAGATTCGTCGGATTGTTTTGATAAACCTTACTTTTAAGGTATCCCCATGTAAAATAGTCAAGCGGGCTAAGGTCGGGGCTTCTGGGAGGCCAGTTGATGTTACCCCTTCGCGAAATGACTTTATTAGGGAATAATTCGTTAACAACTTCCATTGAGTCATTTGAGGTATGGCAAGTGGCCCCATCTTGCTTCAACCACGTTCTTGAGTTGAAACCTGCAAACTCCTGCAACTCTGGGATCAAAAAATTTCGCAACATATCGCAATAACGGTCACTATTCACATTAATTGCTCCGCCTCGTTGATCTTCGTGAAAATAAGGACCAATTATGCCTTTAGCAGATATAAATACCCGATACCCTTTTTGGACACCTTGTATAAGAGCGCTGCTAACTGTACGCGACTCTTCACATAATTGTGAGCTTGAAAAATTAAAATATAATATTTTTACCCAATCACAATTCTATTGGGAAACGATAGATTATCATAACTTATACATATATACAATATATATATATATATATATATTATATATATATATATATATATATATATATATATATATATAGATAAATAGTTTAACAACGTATGTACATAATTCCATGATTTGATTGCAGTTAAAAAAATAAAAAAAATATTAGTTTACATAAACGGATGTTATGCCTGTATAATATACATAAAGCATAGTTCAGCGCCATCTAGCGAGGAACGGTTGATCTACGTACTAAATACAGATTTTGCTTTACATAGTAAAAGTTCCTACGGCGATTAGTATATTACATATACGAATGCCAAATTGAAGGGATACCACCACCTATTGTGACTAAAATATAATTTTAGAATATTTCTAGTAGGTAAAGAATCTTAATTCACAGTTGTAAATAAACCCCATTATGTTAAAACAAAACATAAGACAAGATTAACATAATGATGTCACATTCCTTATATTACGTACGATGATAATTCATTAGACCAATTATTGCTATTAAAAAAAACCTCTCAATTTAACTTCAATCTTAAAACGTACCGCTATTTTGAATAAATGAAAAGTACTGTAACTATGGTAACACTAAAAATTAAACGATAAAAACATTAATAAATGTAACATTAATGCTAAGCACTTGAATTTTTTTACTTTTTATATTTTGTCATGATTTTTTGTTTTTATACAAAAAAATATTATATCAACTTAATTTGGCTAACATTTTTTCATATATTTTTAGAGAATAACAAGTAATAGTAGGTAATATTTCAAATCAGTTAAAACCTGGAACTCATTACCAGTGCACGTGTTTCCCTCCCAGTATGATCCCGAGTCGTTTAAACGGAGAAAATCATCTCACTAGGCCGCCATAGCGTGGGTCGCCATACTGCACTGTCGTCATTCGCAGTGAGTATAGCGACCAGCGCTTTTGGATTCTATTCATGCTTTCCATCAGACAGAATAGAGTCAATTTGGTAGGTTTCTATAAAATAAATAAATATGTATTTAAATAGTGATCATAGAATTATCCGAATAACACACACACCAAGAAGAGTAAAAGTATCAAACTTTAGGTTCAGATTCCAAGAATTGTATCGTATGAAAGCTTGGAACGTGATTAGTCATTCGAGGCTTGGTTTCGCCACTATTTTTTTAACGCGAATGTATTATTTACTTTTAGGTACAAAAAGTATTTTGTAACACAAAACAATATTTTCATAACGTTTTTTCTGTCAAACGCTTTGTTAACAAATATGTAAATAGTTTACATAGCTACAGGTTACCGGACTGCATCTAAATACATACATATTTTAGTTAAATTACACCCAGACAAAAGTCATTATAGTGCTTACAACACAAATTCGTTCCAAATTGGATCGAATTTACGACCTCGGCAGTCATGATCGCTAATCCCTAGACCAACAGTTCAGTCGATTTCCTTCTGTTGTAGACTAAAGATCACTTGATTTCTTGATCACCATCTCTTATTACATCGCTTGGTCGTCCATTTCATTAGATATTTTCATTTTGGTTACGAATTCGTCCAAACTGGATTCTAGAGTTTCATATGTATGATGGTTTGAGTTTAGCTGTGGAATACGTAAGAACGTTAATTTCCGATTTTTAATTTGGTTTGCCACCCTCATCCCATGACTTCTTGCGACTCTCACCAGGTCGTCTGACCTTGCCTTGGCAGCCAACCAACGCTGCGTTTTACAATATGTGGTCGTCACTCCAGAATTTTGTGGCCCACCGGCCATATGGATGCGGGTGGCATGGAATTGGTTGTTATGAGAAACTTGGGGGCAATCTATGTCTAGCAGTGAACGTCTTTTGGCTGATATGATGATGTTGATTTTAGTTTGAATCCATATCAGTTTGATCTCAAATTATGTAAAGCCTAAACCTGAATAGACTGCTGATAAATATCATCAACAGCTTTTAACAGTTCACTGCTGGACATAGACCTCTATTTAAAAAGAAGGTTTTAGTCTATTACATCACGCTTGTCAGAGGGGTTGGTATATGATTTGTGATAAGTTTTCTACAGGATTTAAAAACATACTTTTTAATAAATGTGACAAATGAAATTTATATTACAGTCTGTTAAAAAAGAACGTAACCGCCTTGGATAGTGGCGGTCACGTTCTTGTTAAACAGACTGTAGTTTTTATTAAATGCTTCAAATGAAATTTATGTTAATTATAGCCAGGTTTCAAGTAAGTAAATGATCAAAACAATACAAAATGTGTTTTCCTATACGAGAAAATGAGGAGAAAAATTAAAATTGAGCTTTCAAATACAGAAATTGGAGGTTAAACTTCAACACTTGCGTTTCAAGCGCCTAAAAACACTGAGTGGTTTTTCTTAAGGGAAGTCAAGTGCTTCTCTGTCACGTATAGTTGACAGTGGCGTACAGAAGTTAATACATAGATGTTCTGTAAAGTTGGACGCTGTTAAAGTTACGCTAAAGCTACTCACCATCGTCTGCACCCATTTAGAGAGATACTTGGTGAAGGAGGGCTTGGTGAAGCGCTGGTCGGCCAGCACCACGCCGCCCCAGTCCAGCTGGTGGCGGACGCAGCGCCCCACCGCCTGGTTCAACGCCCTGCACATACAACATTTACTTACGGTGTTTTAATTATTTTTGGATTCAGTTTTCATTACTGAGTGAGGATACCGGAATGCCCCTCTCTGTTATCCAACCTCTCTATAATTCTTGGACTCGCCTAACTCGATTTGTTATGTGACCGTCCATTAAGTGGTCTATGGTTCGACTCCAGAGTCGGATCAAAAATTGTTACTCAAAATTTCTGATTATAGAAATCGTTAACAACAGCCCTGAGTATGGAAGTTGGGGTATGAACTCCTGTGTATTCAAGAGTACGGAAAACCATTGGTCCTGCGCCTAATCTCTCTCCGGTTGTGTCGGATACCCGTCCTATCAAACTATAGGGTGGGCCAAGCATTTGTTAACATTTGAATCTAACATCCACCGCAAACATGTTACGGGAGTTTTTGGGACCGATGCCACTGGAATTTGCTGGCTACAATCGTAACACATGGTTTCAACAAGATAGAATCACTTGTCACATATCCAATGAGTCCCTGACGGTGGTCAAAGACGTTTCCGAAAAAGATGATTTTCGGACGAGGTGACATTCCATGGCCACCCAGACGTCCAGATCTATCTCCAGCAGACTTCTTTTTAAGGAGTTATTTGAAGAATCGTCACTACACCAATAAATCAAATACACTATGTCAACTAAAAAAAAAAATCAACGAAGAGATGTCGGCGATCTGGCGGTCTCTTTGCCGACGAGTATTCAAAAATTTCAGTGTTCACTTAGAATAGTGCAAACGTCGAAACGGTGGTCATTTAGACGATGTAATTTTTAAAAAATAAATTTCAACTAATTAGCTTTCTTGTAAATAAACAATATATCAAATTGTTTTAAATATACGGATTTTATTAAACGTTAACTAATTCGTGGCCCACCCTATATGAGAGTGAAGAAACAGTGAGTGCGCCTGTGTTTACGCACAAACTTGTGCACTATATCTCCCGAGTAGTTTGGCTGGTGTCCGCTGAGACTTGCCGTCGTGGCCGAAATCGGTCAGGAGTATATCGACGTCATCAATTCTTGAGGATGGAGAAAGGGCGATAACGCACTAGTATTTCTTGATTTAAATGTGTCCACGAACAGAGGAAGTCCGTTATCATCTGGTAACCCATCTCCTCGTTCGTTCTCTATCGCATAATATGGTTCTTAACGTATTACAGATATTTTTTTTTAAATCTTCATAATATCAAACCAAACTATGGTGTACTCGCATTGTTTTTATTTCATCGGAGTTAAAGAAAGACACCTCTGTAGTTTGTTTAGTTATTTCTTCAACAGGGAGTCTTAGGAAATACCGCCGCCTTCTAGTTTTAAAAATATCAATAAAAGATTTACTTACAAGAATAAATATCATTTATATTGTTTTGCTTTATGTCGTCTATCTAGGATTCCATTATACAAGCGACTTTTTCTTTTATTTTTCTGTACGGATACCACCTGCCGGTAGTAATGAACCGACCAAAAACTGTCACTGTATTAGTAGCTGGGGAACCAGGTGTACCTTAGAAAAGAAATCTCTGACACCCCTACACACTCACCCTTGTTCTTCAAAAATCATGTATAAAGGTTGCATACCTGTAAGCTTGTACCTGCAGCCAGTCGTCCCCAGAGAGTAACCCTCTAGCTTTATGCCTATTGTTATATATCATCTTGGCTTTCACTTCAATACCGCTTAAATTCGGGTAAGGTATGCCCACCTGTCGACAAAAAATAATTACATTAAAAATATAGTAACTAAATAATAATAATATTTCGTACTCTGACACACAACGCCATCTAGTTTCAAACTTAGCAGAGCTTATACTATGGGTACTAGACAACTAATGCAATATAAATATATAAATATACTAGCTGACCCGGCAAACGTAGCTTTGCCATATAAATTATTTCTAAGTAATTTGAACGGGATGAAAAATGATTAAATTACTAAAATGGCTATTAAAAAATAAGGGTTGATCGTAGAAGGGTGAAAATTGAGGATTGTATGTATTTTTGTATGTTGTATCATAAAAAAATAGAAATTAAAAATTTTGTCTAAAAAATAAAAAAAAAATTTAGGGTTGTACTACCCCTAACATTTAGGGGGATAAAAATTGATGTTGGCCGATTCTCATAGATACCGGATAAGCACAAAAAATTTCATCAAAATCGGTCAAGCCGTTTCGGAGGAGTATGGCAACGAAAACTGTGACACGAGAATTTTATATATTAGATAATGAATATTTTTACCGACCTACAAAGATTTGGTCGGAGCCAAGAATCGAACCCGCGACCTCCAGAAAAGTAGTCGCATACATATATAATAATAATATACAGCATACACATATTATACAGCTGACGACTGCTAATATATTGCTGCACGAATGGCATAGTGATTAAAGTAGTCACTTCAACGTTTCCTACTACACGTGTATTGTGGGTTTGATCCCCACACGGCACAACACCTTGTATGACACATAATTTTGAATCTGGATATTATTTGTGGCTGATACAAGAATAGCTAAGCAGACCTTGTACTATGGGTACTAGATAACTGCTACATATATATATATATATATATATATATATATATATATATATATATATATACTTTTTTTTGTAAATAGATACATAGAAAAGACAACCAAATTACGAAACAAATGTTTGGAGATCATAGAAATATTTGGTCCAACCCGGGTATCAAACTCGAGACTTCAATCTTTTTGACTTTTTAAAAGAAAAAAGAATCACGTAAACCTTGACCCTGCACCTGAATGTTTGTAAAAGTGCATAATCCTGGTGGGGGAACTGTCTACAGTAAAAATATTTGTATGTAGGGGGGTACTTACACATATGACAGCCCTCGCTTGGTGATCTTTGAAGTCCATCCCCTCCGACACCTTCCCTCGGTACACCGCGAACAGTAAGGCGCCTTTTTTCGTTGCCACACGTTCGTAGAAACTCTGCGCATGCACATACTTTATCACCTTTATGATTTGCAAAGTCAATTATAACTATTAAGTTCTTTTTGACAGATAGAGATAGAGATTGAGATTGAAAAGTAGTGCACGTTTGTTATCGCCCTTTAATATTGTAAGCGTGTCATACCTTCATCATTTCTTCGTGGTCATTAGAGTCACTTTTTTCGTAGAACACGTATTTTAAACGCTCCATTTCTGACCACATGTGTGTCTTCTTCCATCTGTCAAGTATAAGGCCTTGTGTCAGTTATCGTAAATAAATACCAATGTCCACTGCATTAAAAGTAATATCGCGAAACATCTCGGCAAATACAATTAACATAGCTTTTTGTTGTTATTAAGAATTTCAATCAAATATACAGTGAAATATATTGTTCAATTGAGTAGTCTACAACAGTGACGTCACAATTTGGTATTTAGTACATTTTTCATACAAAGTTGTCGTTTTGACAGATGATAAAAAGTAACAAATTTGGCTAAGGTGTTATCTAGCCTATTATACAATACAGTATTTTCATATGGATTAATTAATAGGTAGATTTTAATTATTGTTTATTTTGTATATAAAAAATAAGTATCTAAGTTTACTTTTTTTTTCTTTGGAGGTGTAACAACTCTGATATTTGAATGTTATTTTTTTGTCTTTTTTATATTTTTCGAAGCGAAGCGAAGAAATTTTTTTTTTGTAGCGAATGCGACTATTGTGCTTGAGGTCTCGGGTTCGTTTCCCGGGTCGGATCAAATGTTTGTATGATCTGTAAATATTTGTTTCGGAGCTTGAGTATTTTCTATATATAACATGTATCTATTTAAAAAAAAAGTATGTAGGTTAGGCTCCAAACATTTGTTTCATCAGTCAGTCTAGTTATCATAGTACAAGCTCTGCTTAGTTTGAACCTAGATGGCGTTGTGTCAAATGTCCGAAATATTTTTATTTATAAGAGAGGAGAAATAAAAGTTTATTATTATTATATAATTATTCAAATGGGTTGACAAAATATGAAGATATGGTCACATAAAGTTATGAATTTTTCCTTTTTCCTAATAATGGAGGGAGTCTTAGAGGGCGGTAAAATACTTGTGACTCTGAAGTTTCAGGTGTACATAGGTTGCAGTATTTACTTACCTTCAAGCGACCTAACTGAGATGGTACCGTCTCTATTTTTTTTATCGTTTTGTTTTAAATACGTGAATTAACATTGAGATGACGTCGTTCTCATACGTCGATTAGTTTTCTAATAACGTCTACGTTTGTAGAACGTCAACTTGGCTAGAGAACGAATACAATTTACCGATAAAAAATATTGTCATAAAATACATCGTAAATCCAAATACAAATGGCAATAGATTTGACGGTAGTAGGGTATGATGTTTAAAGTCGTCATTTCGTATAGGTTTGCAGTCCACCGTCGGCCATAGGCCTCTCCTTAAAAAATAGATTTAGTTTACGACGGCACGCGGTCAGACGGGTCGGCAGAGGATTTTTATCGAGATTCTCTTAGCGGCTATTAGAAAGAGAGAATCGCCTTTATCACGGAGAGCGTTTCTGATGAACTCTTCCAACCGATCTCATCCTCTCCGTTCCTCTACGGGACGACTCGTGCTGGCCTCGGCAGTCACCGTTTGAGACCGGTAGACATACGCTCCCGAACCGAACGGTTCGGCTCCTCCTTCCTGTGCAAATCGGTTAAAGCCTGGAATTAATTACCGGCGCACGCGTTTCCCTCTCACTACGATCCCGGGTCCTTTAAGCGGGGCGCGAAAAAGCATCTCACCGGGCCGCCATAGCGCGGGTCGCACTGCACTGCCTTCGTTCGCAGCGAGTACGGCGACCGGCGCTCTCGGATTCTATTCGTGCTTTCCATCAGGCAGAACGGAGGCACTTTGGAAGGTCGCTATAAAAAAAAAGTGGTGTAGGCGTGCGCCGCCGAAGGACGACTCACTCTTTTTGGAAGTTGTGGAGCGCGCCGTACGAGGGGAGGAAGCACAGCACGCCGTGCGGCACGAGCGCGCACACGCGCAGCACCAGCCGCGCCAGGCGCTGCGCCGCGAGCGGCTGCTGCAAGCCCCGATGCGAGTAGTCCTGCGCGCCCTGCGCGTCCCCCGTCACAACCCCTATCCACACCTACGTCGTTTACATATTACGCCAGATTAGTACTTCGTTTATCACTAACTAGCCGCGCCCGCGACTTCGTTCGCCTAGGTTCTGATTTTTTACCTTAGAGACGTGGTTTTTGTTGCGTAAGACTCGATCCCGTGGCATATTCGAGACAAAAAGTAGCCCGTCTGTCGCTTAGGCGCTTCCTCTATCTCCTAGTGAAAGTCCTATTAAAATTGTTGCAGCGGTTTGAGAGATCAGCCCGGACGGTTGGCCAGACAAAAATTTAAAAACTGTAGTTTATATTTTAGTATCGTGTAAAGAGCCTATAAACGCTTGAGAAAACAGTTTTCTTTTTATTTCACGCATCGATTTATTACTTTATGCCTAAATAGAGAATGAGTTCAAGTTTGACCTCTAATAACTTTGACCAAATTGGTTCATCGAAAAATGATTTCTTTGTAGGAGGTTCAATTCTCTACAATTTTTTTTTTTCTATATTAAGAGCCTGCCAAAGTGATTTTACTCTGCCTGATAGAAAGCATGAATAGTATTCAAGAGTTGTGGTCACCGTACACATTGCAAATGCAAACAATGCAGTATGGTGACCCACACTATGGCGGTCTTGTGAGATGCTTTTTCACACCCCGCTTGGGGACGCAAAAGGCATGACAGTCATCCTGACAGTGTAAGTCTTACACAGTTACCACGATAACTGTCACCCCTGCATCAATGGGCCTCCGGTCTCACACTCAACAACGAAACACGACAACACGGATGCTGGCGCTTTAGGTTGGGTATGGGAGGGTAGTACTGCCCCGGTCGAGCCGGCCCACTCGTGTTGAAATCAGCGTGGCTCTACTACCTAGCGTTTGATGGATATTGCAGTGTAAATAATCGTTCATTAATAGGGAATACGCATGTATTTTTTTTTTAATTTCTACTAGATATTACAATTCCAAAAATAAATATAACACGTCCAAAATATAAACCAAAAAGCTAAATCAATAAGATTAAAATTACTATAATTTTTGGACGATTTAAGCGTGACCATTTTGGCGCGCTTATTCTGTGACAACAGACTACACTCATGTCAACAACAAAGTATTCGATTCACAAATGCATCGAGTTATTATTTCTAACCAGCTTATTATCATGAAAGAGTAAAGAAATATAATGAACAGTAAATAATATAATAGTTGTGAAGATCTTTTGAACATAACAATAATTTTTACTTAGTTAACTCCATATAGTACTGTTTTTTTAAAAAAAATCGACGAAAATATAGTCTGCTTTACGAAAAAATCCGAGGGTAAATTGACGTCAAATTTTGTTCCACCAATAGTATTGCGTTTTATATATTTACCGATGAAGTTTTAAAAGAGACGACACTACTTGATTATGGAATGTCAGTAATAAATTTTTATATCTAAATTTAGTTAAGTAGTAGAGCCACCATGATTTCAGCACGAACGAGCTGGCTCAACCGGGGCAGTACTACCCTCCGTACAGAAGATCAACTGAAAGCGACATCAACCGTGCTGTCGTGTTGCGTTGGTGAGTGCAAGACCGGAGACCCATTGATGCAGGGGGTGACGGTTGTCGTGGTAAGTGTGTACAATACAATGCCACGATGACTGTCGTGCCTTTACGTCTCCAAATGGGGTGTGAAAAAGCATCTCACTATGCCGCCATAGTGTGGGTCATCATACTGCGTTGTCTGCATTGGCAATGAGTGTGACCACAAGTCTTGGATTCTATTCATGCTTTCCATCAGGCAGAGTAAAAAAAAAATGTAATAAATTTCAAAAATAATTGCATAGTTATGTTTTTTAGTTGGAAAGTTTAAAAGTAAAAATATTGTGTCCATTTTGGAGTCTTGTGCGTATACCCTATTACAAAAATCATAAGTTTATTTTTTTTCCTATGTTATTCTTATGAGAAATCAAAAAGTACGATTTGGCAAACTTTAATATTAATGGCATATTTGCCGAGACCTATTCTCTCATCTAAACGAAATTTTTGAGCGTGGTTCTGAGATTTATTTTTAATTTTTTCTGTTATGCATTTCGGAATGAATATTTTCCACTTACCCTATCGTCGGATATAATATGGTTCGGCGACACACACAAGGGGAAGGACGTCCCAAGTTCAGCGTGGATGTTGCCCATAGGGGTCATGGTCCCTGACGACAATATGATAGTCCGAGCGACGTGTAAGCTCTCCATCACTATGGCTGCGTTCATACAATATAGTTGCAGGGTCAAGGTTTCCGTATCGACCCACTGTAATGTTAAATTGTAGTAAATGGGATGTGGTGGTGATCATTTATTCTGTGTACAAAGCTACTTACGGGTTCCTATGAGGCATGAAATCAATAAAGAAATTATTGTCATATGTAATATTTATATTTTCACACTACAAAGTACATGCATATACGTGGTACATGAGGCGTATGGTGTTTTTATATTTCATACTAGACATGCCCGCAATTTCGTTCGCATAGGATTGAATTTTTAGCTTAGAGACGTGGTTTTTGTTTTGTAAACAACGATGGGAAATCATGGATAAAAGTAGCCTGTATGTTGCCTTGTAACCTCCTCTATCTTGTGGTGAAAGCCACATTAAAATCGGTTCAGCGGTTTCAGAGATTAGCCCGGACAAGCAAACAGACAGACAGACATAACTTAAAAAAAAGTTTGCACTAGAGAAAACATATTTTTATTTAAACTACAAAGTGTACATCTACACATACTATTAACTAATATAAAATATATAATTCTACTAGAGTAGATTCACACATGACATCGACTTTTTTAAGTGACAAATATGGGTTTCCTATGTATTTTCTTTTCTACCAGAGGGGGTGTAAGTGTACCCCCTTGCATCCCCTCCCGGCACCCATGAATGGCGGTTGTGAAGCTGTGACATTAAATGCTTTACCACAAAGTCACAAAGAACAGTGTCAGAGAAAAGTATTTCTTAAGTTATATTTATGAATGTGATGTGATTCTTACCTTTTTATAGTTAGATTTTCTCCACCCCTCGTTGGCAGACAAGGCACCGCTCTTGCTGGACACGTGTCTCTCTAGCACTGGCACGAAGTCGTCCAAATGTTGACATTGCTCTCGGTACACGTACCCTGGTGACGTAACACAATACGTTACCCGCATTCATTGCAATATTAAATATTTCGGACGTTTGACACACAACGTCATCTAGTTTCAAATTAAGCAGAGCTTGTGCTATGATAACTAGACTGACTGATAGAATACTTATATACTTTTATTTGTAAATACATATACAGACTGACTGGTGAGATACCTTCAATATTTAAGGACGTGATAGTATGCGAACATATATCATGAAATATAATAACATAAAAACGAAATATTAAATAACTTGTTAGTAAACTTCGTACACAGTACACCGAGAGCCCAGTATTTAACTGCGGAATACTTGGACACCGCGCGGACTTATTTTTTAGAGACATTTCGATAAAAAATAAGCACCTATTTTTTTTATATCAAGTTAACGAGAATCGAGTACCGAGTACTCTCCATAAGTATTGAAGGTATCTCACCAGTCACAGTGTATAATGTATGTACATAGAAAGCATCCAAACTTCGAAACAAATATTTGAAGATAATACAAACATTTGGTCCTACCCGGGAATCGAACCCGAGACCTCAAGCATAGCAGTCACATTCACTACTACTACACCACCGAGGTAGTCAATATTAATTATACCAGTGAAGGAAGAAGGAAAATATGTTCTTTTATTTTTAAAAAGATAACTTCTGTACGCAGTACAGGTATTGTCTGCGTCGCGGTGGACTTTATAAATATACACTGTGACTGGTGAGATACCTTCAATACTTATGGAGAGTACTCGGTACTCGATTCTCGTTAACTTGATATAAAAAAAAGGTGCTTATTTTTTATCGAAATGTCTCTAAAAAATAAGTCCGCGCGGTGTCCAAGTATTCCGCAGTTAAATACTGGGCTCTCGGTGTACTGTGTACGAAGATTACTAACAAGTTATTTAATATTTCGTTTTTATGTTATTTTATTTCATGATATATGTTCGCATACTATCACGTCCTCATATATTGAAGGTATCTCACCAGTCAGTCTGTATATGAAACGCGTACAACGAACACCCATACTTAGAAAAATATTTTTTGTTTAAAGTGTTGTCATCAAACCCATACTAATGAGCGCAGTACGAAGTGATGACCGCTTACACTACCCCGCCATCGGTCCAATCTAAGAATATTATTACACAAATTTCTTACCCATACTTTATTTAATCACAAAATATGGATAAATTTTATTTTAAAATGATGTCAAATGTTCTGTTTTGAAATTGGTTTTGGCAATAATTTGTCAAAATATATTAAAACAGAGAACAAAATACTTCATAAATTACAAACTTTTCTATTTATTTTGAAAAAATATGTATTACTTTTAACACTGTATACAAATTGTGTAATTTTTTTAATTTGGATTATGGCGTTATTTCTTTATATATTAAAGCACAAACAATATATTGTATTATGAAAAGTATCTCCATTTGATTTATGATAATTTTGTAGAATGTGTGTGTAAAGACTAATTAATGCCCAATTAAATATGCTAATGCAATTAATTGTGAATCGATAATTGACATAAATTAATATGTTTTCGAAATATCGTCGCCTCATTCGTTAACGCGTTACATTTGTACTAATTAATGTCATTATTTAAAGATTTGTAAAAATAATTTGTACCATGAAATTAGAGTAGTCTAAAACAGTGACGTCACAATTTGGTATTTAGTACATTTTTCATACAAAATTGTCGTTTTGACAGATGATAAAGAGTAACTAATTTGACTAAGGTGTCATCTAGCCTATTGTTTACAAAACCGATGCTACACAGCGATGTTTGATTTTATTTTTAATATAAATTATTTAAACAAAAATTGACAAATTATTTTTTTATAACAGAATTTATAAAACTCTTTTTTGTAGGGTGATTTGATTAAATTTTCATACGGTAGTTAACACTGGTCCCCTATTGGAATGTTTATACTTTGTCTTTGTCTAATCATGGTAATGGTGTGGTTCTTGTGACACGTGTAAGTGACACGCATGCTTTCTTTCAAATGTCTACTAGTTTCAAAGCTACGTCGTCACGAATCAAAAGTAGTTACACTTTTTTGACGTGTAGTAATGAAGTTTGCTTCTCTACACGTTTAACGCAACGCATACTATACAAATAAGTATACTATTTGGGTCTTTTTTAATGAATAATGTCTTTTTTGTTCAGAGTTACCAGAGACTTGTTAACCCAACTATCTCAGTTCAAATGTTTATTTAACAGCATGGTCTAGTCGTCGTACAACGGCTGATGTTCAAACCTACGTCCACTTTTTAAAAAATCTGACGCCAAGATCACATACCAAACACAGTTGCGAGTGACTCCAGGAGATTGCCTGTAGCCTGGGTGGCTCCATACAGCGTCCTAGGGTCTTCCCGCAGCCGCCGACAGAAAGTCTCACTGTTCACCTTGAAATCTGTTCATAAAATTCAATACGAAATAAATTGCAAGGACATTTTTATTTGTACCTTAAAATAAAGATAGATTACCGGAGGCTCAACTCTCTCCAGGTTAGGTTTTTAGTTATCTTACTTCAAGTAAGCCACAAATTAGCTAATATCGGTTTTTATATGAAGCTGTGGCATCACTTAACGTCACGTCGAGCCACGAAGCATGGCTCTTTTACACTTTATAACAACACTTTGCAAATAACTTTTTCTATGTATAATATGTATGTATTTACAAAAATGACCTGTTATTGTATGGATAGTCTATGCAATAATAGTTCCAGTTTTTTTTTCCTTCTTTTTTATTTCAAGAGCCTGCTTTAGTGACTTTGATGCCTTTGAGCCTGCTTTGATGGAATGCATGCGTAGAATCCAAGAGTTGCGGTCACCATACTCATTGCGAACGCAGACAATGCAGTATGATGATCCACACTATGGCGGCCTAGTAAGATGATTTTTAACGCCCTGCTTGGGCACGTAGAAACTTATAATGTTACGTATAGAGTTATATTAGACAATGAAATAAAGCAATATACCCAAGACTTATGAACTAAGGTCGGTTGAATGAAATGTAGTGACAGAAATACTGACCGTTAAATTGTTTGTAGCCAATATTATGGTTCTGGAGCGTGTTCACGAAGTCATTTGTTTCCCATTTGTATCTACTAATGTTGTTGTTCAAGGTCTGTGTCTGCATCAACGGTAGGTGGTTTTTGAACCTGGACATAAACACAACGTGATCATATACTCCAGCAGAGCTGAGGCTGATAATCATCATTTTCATCAACAACTTTTAGAGATCCACTGCTGTACATTGGCCTGTACTTAAAAAAGAGGTTTAGGTCTGCTTCATGTGTCAAGTTTGCTCTCGGGGTGGTGACAATCTGCATGCTTAACTCGTGACAACACGACTTTTTTTTATAAGACGACGCTCTCATAAGGAATGTATCCTGTGCCGCGGGGGACTTTACAAACATATGTGAAACGGACACAAAGAACACCCAGACTCAGAACAACAATTTGTGGATCACACAAAGTGTTCTCATGTGGGGCTTGAAATCACAGCACTCAGCGCATTAGAGAGCGGCGTGGCGACCGCTTAAATCACTACGCCATCCGTACAATCATGTGGATTGATAAATATTTATGAAATGTATTTGCGCCATATCATAAATGGTTCTTGAATATTATTTATGTCCAGAGATAACAACTTGAAGGCAAGAAGCATACAAATATCAGGTGACTGAATACTTAAAAAAAATTTCATTGGTGTAAATGAGTTCTGAAAGACGTACCAGCAAGTATACGTTTTGGAGGTGGAACGGGTTTTAATCATTGTCTTCGTAAGAAAGTTCTGGCGATAAGAGTGATTGAAATTAGACTACTGTGTGTATTGCCAAGATTGACTGCACGGTTGGCCTAGTGTTTTAAGCGATTGCCTCCACGGGAGTCTCTTTGGTGGTTGGGCGTACTGAGGCGCTGGGTTTACGGGTGGCCCTTTTGTTCCATGGGCCCCGTCGTGGTCCACTTCCCGGCGCCTCTATCGTAGTCAATTCGGTCCTCGTACCAGTTTAGGCCCAGATGAAGTACCTGGGCCTGATCCTCGACGGGAGGTGGCTACCGACAGCTTTCTCTAAAGCTGGTCAGCGCTGCCTCTGCACTTGGACGACTTTTGCCCAATTTGGATGGAGCCAGCGTCGCGACGAGACAGCTATACACGGGGGTTGTCCGGTCCATGGCGCTGTATGGTACGCCGGTGTGGGCGGCGGCTCTGACCGCTCAGAATAGGGCTCGACTCTGGCGCCGTCAGAGGATATTGGCGGTTAGAGCCATACGCGGTTACCGCACCGTATCGACGGAGACGGCGTGCGCCTTGTCCAGAACTCCCCCGTGGGATTTGGAGGTGGAAGTGCTCGCCGAAGTTTAACGGCGAACGGCTGACTTCCGGGCGGGCAGCGGTATACGGCCGCCGCCCGAAGAGATAAGCGAGTGGCGTGACACTGCTCGTCGAGCCACGATGGCTCGTTGGTCGTCCCGGCTGGAGGCCCCACGTGCTGGCTTTGCCACCATAGAGGCTCTTCAGCCGGTCCTTGCCGAGTGGGCAGGGCGACAGTATGGGACCCTTTCCTTCCGACTGACGCAGATTTTTTCCGGGCACGGTTGCTTCGGGAAGTATCTGCACTCGGTCGCTAGGAGGGAATTGAGTCCCACCCGTCACCACTGCGACTGCAGTGAGGACTCGGCTCAGCAAACGCTAGCGGTTTGTTCCCAGATCCCTTTTAGCGCCTGCCCGCTAAGCGGGCGCCGTAATAACAGCTGTTCCTGGATGCCTCCTACGTCAGGCGCAGAGTGGCACACCGTGTGGTTTTAGTCGGTCCGATTCCGACACACCACCCCGCCGTAAACCCCGGTGGGGTGACGGCTCGAGGGAGTTTCCACATGTTAAAAAAAAAGAAAAAAGTGGTTTAAGCGATCGCCACAACACTTTGTGTGATCCACAAATTGTTGTTCCGAGTCTGGGTGTTCTTTCTGTTCATCTGGTGTAGTTCTTATTTTTTTTTTAAATCAATTCTCATAAAGTTCATACATTAACAAACAACAACAATTACGTAACGTTCCTACTGAATTCATGTTTCATATGCAGTTTTGTAGGAAAGTACTCTTTAGGTTTAAGCAAAAGAGTGTGAGTTTGCAGACGCCAGTAATAGCAATAATAATTATCTAATCGATGAATTGGAATCGAGACTACATTCAAACTGTATGACAGCCATATTGTTAGTGAGTAGTTAATCATATTATATCATGACTGTGATGTATTCTTAGCCGATTTCAGCCACGGCAGTCGCAACGGAGACGGTCAACTACACAGGAGATTATTATATTACAGTACACAAGTGTGTACGCAAACACAGGTGCACTCTCTGTTCCCTCACACTATCTGATGCGACGGCTATCCGATACGACCAGGGATAGATTAGGCAGGTGCCCGAGATGTACCTCACTTGTGAGGTACGGCAGGGAGGACTCTAGAAGCCGCTAATGCGTTCCTAGAGCTCCTCCCAACTGCCGAGGTAGGTCGCCGTGTGGTTTAGTGGGTAGACCGGTTTTCCGGGAGTCCCACACACGCCCTTCGTCCCTCCGGAGGGTATGGTGCGAAAAGCAATCCCCGCGTTAAAAAAAAAAAAAAAAGGGATAGATTAGGCGCAGGAGCGACGGCTTTACACGCCCCCAAGGCACAGGTTAAGACTCCAATTTCTAAACTCCGGGTAGTTATTATTCATCTCTATAATCAGAAAAACTCTTCATTCTTGGTGCAGGGTATCCTTTCTCTGGAACGCGCTTCCCCTCGAAGTCAAGATGGCTAAGAGTCGCGACTTCTTTAAAAGTAAAGTGAAGAAGCTTTTACTGGCTGAATTAGCGACGTCTTAGTTCATCACCTGGTATTATTTTATTTTATAGTGGTAATATGTATGCACGGATACGTGTGAGTTATATGTATGTGTATTATATATGTATGTGTTATATATTTATGTGTTTATGTAAGTGTATTTGTTTATTTATGGTCAAATTAGTCTATATATACTAAGTACTCTGTCAATTCCTACTTATCCTTAAGTGCACCTACCTCATGTTTTCTCTGTATCGCCCAATCGGTTGACTATTAGAAAATGCCTCAGGCATTAAGTCCGCCGATGCATGTATTTGTGCATAAAGTTGTAAATAAATAAATAAAAAATAAAAAATCAAATAAAAGTTTTTCGGTCCGACCCAAGAATTGAACCCGAGACCTCTTGATAACCGCTAGATTAATGAGGCAGATATTATATAGTTACCAATCGCTCCAGTTCTGCAAGTAGATTACAAGTGCATCGACGTAAGTCAAAATGTCTTGGTTCGCCAACCGGTATTCGGCTACTTGACAAAGTTCCTTAAACAGAAGACACGGCCAGTTATTACTTAGACGGGGAACAACGTAATTCATTATACACTGAATTAATTAATAATATTCTCTGTAGGTAGTAGAGCCACTACCCAGTACTACCCTCTCACAGAAGACCAACCTAAAGTGACAGCGTCCAAGCTGTCGTGTTCCATTGGTGAGTGCGTGACTGGAGACCCATTGATGCAGGGGTGACAGTCATCGTGGTAACTGTGTGAGCCTTACACGGCCACAATGATTGTCATGCCTTTCACATCCCCAAGTGGGGCGTGAAAAAGCATCTCACTAGGAGGAGATAGTATGGATCATCATACTGCATTGTCTGCATTTGCAACGACTATAACTCTTGGATTCTATTCATGCTTTCCATCGGGCTGAGTAGTCACTTTGACAGGTTCTTAATATAGAAAAAAAAAAAACTAATTTCCATAGTAGTTGGTTCCATGCAAAGAGATAGACTTGCTACATATGGCCTATTTTGATGCAGAGGTGACAGTCATCGTGGTAACTGTGTGAGCCTTACACGGCCACAATGATTGTCATGCCTTTCACATCCCCAAGTGGGGCGTGAAAAAGCATCTCACTAGGAGGAGATAGTATGGATCATCATACTGCATTGTCTGCATTTGCAACGACTATAACTCTTGGATTCTATTCATGCTTTCCATCGGGCTGAGTAGTCACTTTGACAGGTTCTTAATATAGAAAAAAAAACTAATTTCCATAGTAGTTGGTTCCATGCAAAGAGATAGACTTGCCACTTATGGTGTTTGCAGTGCGCAAATTTATATCCTTAAAAAGGAGGTTTTGACCTACTATATTTAGCTGGCTAGACAGGTTGTATAATTTGTTTCCTTAGCCCGCTCTTACACCACTGACGGTTTGAACAGGTGGCAACACTGCCCATTCTTAATTGGTAACACATTCGACGGGCCTGTTGCTCTAGTTGTTAGCGCTCCCGATTACTAACCCAGAGGTAGTGGGTTCGATGCCCACCTAGGAGAATTATTTTGTTGATGATCACGATCATTTGCTGTGTCTGGGTGTAATGTAATTTATCTATAATATGTATGTTCTTAGAAGTATGTAAGTGTGTTTATCAGTAGTTTGGTTAGACTTTGTTTTGCTTAATTTGGGATCAGACTCTCAAATGTGAGATGTGTGAAAATATTATACTATAAAATGTTATTGTTGGTATGTATGCGCGTGTGGTCACACTGTGCGAGTCGATATTAGGTTTGTACATTGATGTCTTGAATATCAGACTTACCTTGAGCGCATCCTGCACCTGAATTTGAGTAATGCTGAGGGAAGCTGCGTCACGGCAGTTACTTTCTATGTTGTGAGCCTCGTCGATCACAATAATGGCGCCTCGAAGATCTATCTGCAACTGCATTTGAAATGGTTTCCTTTGAATAAATATTCTTTTAGACTTTGAAAACGATTTTTGAGGTTGGTTTAAAGTGTTACCACTTTTTTACGTAGTTAATTCTAATATGTTTTAGGGTAATAATTATCTTCATGATGATGATGGCGAATTGATCAAGACCTCTTTTCTGAGAAGAGGCATAAGTCCAACAGTAGACTGTGAGAAGATGGTGATGAGAAATGTATATCTTTTTTAATTTGTTTACTTTTAATTCTTTTAAGTATTGACTTGTTTTTACAGTTACAGTTTTTACAGCACCCAAAAGTTAAAATAGTAGAGAATGCTTGTGGTATTAAGTCTACCATTGGACAATTAAGTCGTTAAGTAAAACAAAAAATACGTACGCTATCCCTAATACTAGGGTCTATTAGATAGTTGTATGGACAAAAGATGATATCCGCAGTCTTGGCCATGTCCCGCGCGCCGTAGTATGGACAGGCGGACTTCCTCTGTCCAATCTGTATCAACTCCTCCAAGTCGAAAGCTGGAGGCATAGCTCCGTGTGAGAGGTCGCGACGATTGTCATAGTACATGCAGTGGGAGTCTTTCAATTTTTTTTTGTCTTTGTTTAATGATGACTGATTGTCGTTCTGAAATAGAACATATTCTGATTATATTTGAGTGTGAAAAGCCTGAACTATGGTAAATTCCAACATTTTCCAGTAAAGCCTAAGATTCCCCAATTACATATTAATGGTAAAAATGCAAATACTTCTATAATAATTGTTTATTTCGAAGTTTTACCACAATTCACTCAAAGACACGGTCAATGTTGAAATAAACACGTCACAAGATCATTGTTACTGTATCGTGTACATTAACACCGGATTAGTAACGATTTGTAAATTTTGGTTTTGGGAATAAACCAATGTTTTCACACTCATCTAATTAAAATGATTGAATAACAACAGACGGGAGCTAGTTTTAATAACCACTCGCCGCCATTTCTACATGGTCATTGAATGAATATAAATAAATATTGCAGACATTTGATACACAACGTCATCTAGTTTCAAACTAAGCAGAGCTTGTGCTATGACAACTAGACTGACTGATAGAATACTTATATACTTTTTTTGTAAATGCATACATATTACACATAGGGAACATCCAAACTTCGAAACAAACATTTGCAGATCATATAAACATTTGGTCCGACCCGGTAATCGAACCTGAGACCTCAAACAGAGCAGTCGCATTCACTACCACTGCGCCATCGAGTCAGTTGATTGTTGACGTTAAATTTACATGCTGGACTTAGAAAGGAGGTTTTAGTTTGCTATACGTACGCTGGTCAGACGGGTTGTTATATGGATTGTATCAAGTTTTTCTGCGTAATTTGGCCCCTTAGTCACCTCTTACGATACCCGTGGGATCAATTAGTGTGGTGACACACTGTATTCTCAATCCGTCACCATCGTATGTATGTAAATTGTACTAATTGGTGTACAATAAGCGCTCTCCTATTATGGTCTTTTTCTGTGGAAAATCTTAGAATTTACCGCAGTTTGGACTTTTACAGTAACATATGATGTACTCCTAGACGATTTTGGCCACGGCGGGCAGTTTTAACGGAGGCCAACTACGCAGGAGATATTGACACAAGAGTGTGTGCAAACACAGGTGCACTCTCTGTTCCCTCAGTCTCACAATTCGATGGGACAGGACAGGGAGAGAAGTGAGGCGTAGGATCGACGACTTTACGTGCTCTCCGAGGCAGAAAGGTTAAGGTCTCAACTTCCAAATTCCGTAACCGGAAAAAGTCAATAAAATTTTGATCCAACCCGGCAATTGAACCCGGGACCTCTCGACCTCGCAGCCACATACACTGATCCTTAAGCGAACGTGACAATTAATAGTAATAAAAAAACATTACAAAAATAAATCGTAAGTAAACTTTTAATGTATGATTTCTTTTACATATTCGGTGCCTTATGTAAATGATTCACAGACCTTCACAGAGATTCACACCGTCGCTGTTAGATATTAGATACACAAGAGCTGTCCAACTTAACCTATCAATTTGTCATTTTATTTTGCCAGGCGTACAGGAATGAGGTAGATGGCCCGAGGTTCGTTGGGATTCCAGGGATTTCCGTTCTAAGGTACACCTGGCTCCTTGGCTACCAGACAGCATGCGATTTTTGGTTTTTTATTTTTATTTTAATAGCCTGCCAAAGTGACTCTGCTCTGCTTGATGGAAAGCATGAATAGAATCCGAAAGTTGTAATCACCGTATGGTATGGTGACCAACACTATGGCCGCTTATTACGACGCAAGTCCGATATAACTACCAATAGTTGGTGTCCGGAGGAATTTCCGCAGACAAAAAAGAAACGTGCAGGAACGCAGTCTGCCAGGAAATAAGTTTTTTCGTAGTAGTAGAAGTTGCGTCCAAAAACTACTAAATTTGATAAGCAGAGAGATAGAAAAAGAAGATAATATATAACATTGAAACAGTCAGGACACTCGATATTCTGTGTGTCTCGATATTCGGTGTATATATTACACCAATACACGTTGAAAGAATATCGAGTGTCGAATCGAATATCTAGCTAGAATTATATTACGTACCTTAATGCAATCGTGACACATATCATTCTTTGTCCTCCATTGGTCCTTGTTGAACTCTCTGATACAACTTTTGTTTCTACTGGAAAGCAGGCTCATCTTAGCTTTTCCGCAATAAGAAGTTCTCCTGTACTCTTTGATAACCTGTTGTAGCTGCATATGCGTCCTAGCTCCGTAATAGATGGTGGGTACACTGGAATCAACAAGCATGGATGTGCGAAGTCGCAAGCTGTCAACCAGGTCGTACATTTTTCTGGAACCAATCATTTGTTTCATGCCGCTACTTTCTACACTACGATGCATCTATCTATTTATATACATAATTTATTAAATACTACAAAGCCAATATAAATTGTAAATATGTGTATAGGTACAGGGGTCGACGATTTATGAACTGACTTTAAGATAATTGTTTTTTTAAAAGAGTGCCAAAGTGACTCTACTCTGCCTGATGGAAAGTATGAATAAAATCTAAGAGTTGATGTTGATGTTTTTTCACGCCCCACATGGGGACTTGAAGTCATGAAAATCATCTAATACAAACTAATTTTATCTTATAGGTATGAGAACGCATAAAAGAAAATTAAATATAAATAATAATTTAATTTAAATAATAATTAATTAATTTTAATTGTAAGCATTTTTAAGAAAATTTCGTGGTTTGAAATTTAGACCAAGTAAAAAAAAATATTCCCAAGAAAACTAATTAGTTGGAATTAGTTTATAAAAAATATATCGTCTAAATGATCACAGTTTCGCCTTTGCGACGACTCTTCTAAGCGAACACCGAAATTTTCGAATACTCGTCGAGAACAAAACCGCGAGATCGTCGGCGTCTCTTCACTGATTTTTCTTTTAGCTGACATAGTGTATTTTGATTATTGGTGTAGACACAATTCTTCAAGAAGTCTGCTGGGGATAGATCTGGACTTCTGGGTGGTCATAGAATGTCGTCTCGTCTGGAAATCAATTTTTCCGGAAACATATTTTGGCAGGCACTCATTGGATGTGTGACAAGTTACGATTGTAGTCAGCAAATTCCAGTAGCATCGTCGCCAAGAAATCCCGTAACATGTTTGCGCAGGATGTTAGATTCAAATGTTAAAGAATTCTTAGCCCACCTTATAGTACAAGTGCAGAATATTATACTAAACAAAACGTGTAGCAAAAATAAAATTTAAATACTGCTTTATCAAGTACGCATTAAGGCGTCTTCTCACTTTAGAAATTTAAAAAAATCGATTTTTATTTTTTTTTAATTAAATTTTAATTAAATTTAATTTTTAAGAATAGGAAGGTCCATTGTATGGAGCAGGCATCGCTGATTAACCCGAGGTAAGGTTTTTTCATGATTTTTCTGCAACCAAAACTTTAAATGCGTTTATCTCAAAACAAGATTTTTCGGTGCCCTGTTGATGAAATTTCGGAAACTATCCGGTCGATTGTCATGAAATTTAAATGACATATTCTTCATAGTTATGGCTATAGCGCATATCATCAGATTTTTGAAATTTCGATTTAAAGAATTTTCTTTACAAAAAACTGCAAAAAAGCGCGTTTTTTTTTACTTTTTCGAAAAACGTGCGCTATTTTGTTATTTTCGCGAATATCAAAAATCTGATGATATGCGCTATAGCCACTGCCATACTGAATCTAAAACAGTTTTATTTTTTTGTTTCACATGACCCGTCTCGGAGATACCATCAACAAGCCACGACCATAACATTTTTAGACGGGTTTTTCGATGCTACTGTTGTATTATAATAATTGTTCAAAAAATAAAAATAAAATTTTTTCATGTACTTGAAAGATGTGTTTATTACATAGGATCCATTTTAGCCCATAATTTTAAGCAAAAACCCTCGAAAATAGCCTATTTTCGAGGCGCCTAAAGTGAGAAGACGCCTTAAGTACCTATTCATACATTATTCAAAAGCAAATACCAAACGAACTATACTATAAATACAAATACAAATTAATAATGTAATGCAATAAAAACAAACTACAGACATAATTGACTCCATTTACTCCGAATTCCCGTACAAAAAAAAAGCACTTCACTTGTCTCCAATGTTCTAATATCTAGTTCTTTCTTAAAACACTCTTCAAATGATCATGCACATTTTTTTTTCTTTTTTCTGTGCGGATATCCCCGTATACTACCTATTAGTTATGCCGGACTCGAACCGATCAAAAACCGCACGCCGTCTCAGGTACCAGTAGCCAGGGAACCAGGTGTACTCCTAAAAGGAAATCCCTGGAACCCCGACGTACCTCGAGCTATCTATCTACAACTTGCAGATGACCCCTTTTGTGTCCCCGAAAGGGCATGCGTGTTCCGTTGCACGTCGCGCTGCTACCCTGGCCTGCTTCTGCTAGGGTGACTGATGGCCTCACCTGTCACCCCCAGGCTTGCGCTTATGGAGGGCGAAGATCGCTCTGCGACTCGGGCATGCATCTAATTCAGTTTTATCTACAGCAGTCTCTAGTTCTCCTTTAAAATATCTGTCTTTTCTCCTATGTAAGTACAAAATAGTAACTTGCCCGAAGATTCAATGGTTAACATATTTGCAATCTTTGTTTGATTGACACAAAAAAGTTTATAAGTATTTAAGGAGCCAAAGAGTCTAACCAAGATACATGCCACTTTTCGTGCAGGTGCAAACGACCAAAGAACCCAGAAATCAATGTACGCATAGAACATAGCTCTCATGTCTAAAGTTTTCTACAGATAACAGTCAATATTTTTTTGAAATGGGGTTCTAAATTAACGAAGTTAATTTATGGCGCCTGACATAAATGGTGAAGTCAGGTCAATCAGTAAGACGGTTATCCGTAAAATACAAACGTGAGTAGAACCTTATCTTTTCCATATGTGTGATTAATTACGTTAACATTTATCCTAATATCTCACCAAGCACCGATAATAAATAATGTATTATGTTACATACCTGATGTGTTCTGGAGTTTCCTTTTCGTCATTCGAAATCTTCTTTGGAGGAGTAACTTGTGGAGTATGTGTGTTATTTGTGATGTCTTCCGTGTCCCAGGAACCTTTTCGAGGCCTCTTGTGTATGGTCACCAAACTGCTCGGTTCTGATACATATTTAGAAAAAATTTTAGCAGTTCAACTGATAATAGTAATATTTCGGCCTTCTGGCATACAACGCTATCTAGTCCCAAGGCAAGTAGAGCTTGTACTACGGGTACTTGAAACTGGTATTACATATACAATTTTTTTTGTATATACATACATAATCATATACATCCCGTTCACAAGTCAAACTTCGTGAACTTTTCGTTCTTTGTTCAGGCCTTACTACTCTGGATTGAATGTCTACAAGCCGTTTATATTCAAAAAGAAAGTACATAATCTCCTTCTTACCGAGATTTCAAAATCATCTAATCGATAGTTAGCTCAGCTTATATTCAAGTTGTTATAGTGTACGAATATAATTGAAATATGTGTGTATGTGTGTATTTACATACCCTACATCTCCCAAGGTTGACTTGAAGCCATGCCTCAGGCATTTAGTCCGCCGGTGTATAAAGTGCATAAATGTGTAAATAAATGAATAAGTTATACATAAAAAACACCCAAACTCCGAAACAAATATTTACAGATCATACAAACATTTGGTCTGACCCGGAAATCGAACCCAAGGGCTCGGCAGTCGCATACGCTATCACTGCGCCACCCAGGCAGTCAGTTTGCTTAGTTTGGAATAATAATAGTAATATGAAGTCCCTCGTGACACAGTATTTATTCCTATCGCGGGAGTTGTCTTTTTGAATTCATATTCAATAATTTGCAAAATATTCAACAAATCTCTCACATATAGAGTTGTTTTTTAAACATTCTCTGAACTAACATCAAACAAACTATTCTGATCTCTTACACAAATGCAGCTTTAATATTCTCAGTAATTGTGTTTTCCGTAATCATCAAATATCAATATGAATAATATATCGCAGTGCTGTGCGAGTAACTTAAAACTTTAATAAACTGAACAATCAACAGTCTTTTACAGTCCACAACTTGACATAGGCCTCTCTTTAGCAAGGAGGTTTTGGCCTACTATACCACGCTGGCCAGACGGGTTGGAATAGGGTTTGTTTCCAGTTTTCCTTCTCTTTGTAATGATGTTGTCTCGCATACTTTCCCTTAGTCGCGTTTTACGACACCCACGGCATGAATAGGGGTGGTAACACTATGTATTCTTAATCCGTTACCACACGGACAAATGGCTGTTATTTGATTCACAGTAAATAGTTGCATGAGAGAGCTGCCTCGATACTACATATGTTGGTGCCTGTGTAGTTCTGATTGCAATTTCTTATAGAAACGCCTCCATTTACCTAATATTGAAATAAACCTGTGGTAATTTTGAATAATGTACCTTTACAACGACGACAGAATGATTAAAATCAGTTCAGTGTTTATTAACACAGTGTTTGTATAAACAAATTTATATAATATTAGAAGTGTCATAACGTTAGTAGTGTAGTAAACAAATCTATGTAATTAGTGTGCGTATATATATATAATATACATGTATGTAGAATATAGAGCACTAACGGTTTGACAAACATTAATTTTCTTTATTACAAGCCTGCCAAAGCGAGTCTACTCTGCCTGACGAAAAGTATGAGTACAATCCAAGCGTTGTCCATCAGACTTATTGTGAATGGAGACAACGCAGTATGGCGACGTAAAAGGCGTAACATTCATCGTGGCAGGGTATAGTATAGGAGCTAGCAACGTTTTCGAGAAAGAATTTTAGGTCTGCTGATTTTGTGATATGTCGTCCTTCTAGCACTTTCGGTTAGAGTCTGGGCTATCTGGCTGGCGGTAGCGGTTGCGTTCATTAGTGCGCATCCTACCTGTCCAGGTAATAATCCTGGATTTTAAAAACATTTTAGAAGGCGTAATTTTTAATTTTTTGTTTTTAAATAAGTCTACCTGACATACTTTTTTTATTGCCAGACATTTTTGACATTGCTAACTATGTGCCATACGTAATTTTTTAATTTTTTTATATAAAAATTTCAAAGTATTTTATAATATCTGTAATTTTAATATCATGTTATTTAAGTATAAGAAAACTTAAAATAAATTTGCCAGACATTAATTCGATTGTTAAGTCTTGAATTAAAATTAAAAAGTTATGAAAAGTATTGCAGTATAGCTAGTAGTCCGAGAGAGACAGTTTTAAAATAAGTCGGGAATGATACAGAGAACCATTACGAAAGTAAATTACTTTTCACTGTGCATATAATAAAAAATAATAATAATATGTATCTAGGTTTTTCACAGTCCTTGGGAATATCAGAATCTGGCGCGAAACAAATGTTACAGGAACGTTTCTTTGGCCGCCTAGAAAAAGTACTTAAGAGTCTTTTATCGGGACCTACACGGGCCTGATATAGACTTTAAAGCGTCGTCGTCTTGGCTACGGTATGGTGATCTCTTCGGAGAAATCGCAGGTTGACATCTGTCGGGCGTGCCACCGTCCTGGAGAATCTATTAGGCATATTATTTCTGGTTGTTCTCGTCTTGCTAACGGTGAGTATTTGCACAGGTACAACCAAGTAGCCAGGATCATACACTAACAACTTGCCCTTAAATACCAACTTATCAATTTTGAAGTACCTTCTACAGGTATGTGCCCGACCCAGTTCTCGAGAACGGTCGTGCTACGTTATATTGGGATCGATCTATTATCACAGATAGGACTATTGTTGCCAATAAGCCTGATATTGTGGTGATAGATCGATTAGAGCGCCGCGCAATGATTGTCGATATCGCCGTTCCTCATGACGAGAATCTCGTGAAAGTTGAAAAAGAAAAACAATTGAAATATTTGGATCTGTCTCACGAGATTGCCGACGTGTGAAATGTGGATTCGGTGATTATTGTTCCGATAATCATATCTGTTCATGGATTGATAGCGAAGAGCCTCGACCAACACCTTAAGAGGATTACGTTAGAAGGTTGGATCAAGGGTCTGATGCAGAAGGCAGTCCTCCTTGACACGGCCCGTATTGTGAGGAGGTTCCTGTCTTTGGAGCCTTAACCACCGGTGTCTTGGTCCCTGTACCCGATGTCGGAGGTCTACTTCTATTTGTTATATTTTTAAATGTGTATTTTTTATTTTTTATATATTTAAAAATGTAATAAATATGTGTATATAATGAAATAAAGAAAATAATAATAATAAGCATTCTAGTCAGAGCAAGTTTCAAAAAAGTTTAAGTATAAAAAGGAATATAAAATCAGATTAAAATTTAAAAAACAACACTTTTTATTTAAATTGTTCTGATTACTAAATGTAAATTATAAATAATTAATATTAAGTTTTCAAGTTGTTTCAGCATTTTATATGAAAAGTATTATGTTATCGTTATGTGCTTTACAAAAAAACACATTTTATTTTATCACTGGCCATTGTAATCAAATTAAAAAATAAACATTAAAATCAAAACAAAAACAAACATGTGACATTAGACTGACGCTATCTTGCAAACTTGCCTGTCGCGCCACTGTCGTTGTCTATCTCTCTCGCGCCTTCAGCTGTCTCTCTCGGACTACAAGCGTCATACTGCAATACTTCATAACTTTTTAATTTTAATTCAAGACTTAACAATCGAATTAATGTCTGGCAAATTTATTTTAAGTTTTCTTATATTTAAATAACATAATATTAAAATTACAGACATTATAAAATACTTTGAAATTTTTATAAAAAAAATAAAAAAAATCACGTATGGCACATAGTTAGCAATGTCAAAAATGTCTGGCAATAAAAAAAGTATGTCAGGTAGACTTATTTAAAAACAAAAAATTAAAAATTACGCCTTCTAAAATGTTTTTAAAATCCAGGATTATTACCTGGACAGGTAGGATGCGCACTAATGAACGCAACCGCTACCGCCAGCCAGATAGCCCAGACTCTAACCGAAAGTGCTAGAAGGACGACATATCACAAAATCAGCTGACCTAAAATTCTTACTTTTCAAACGTTGCTAGCTCCCGTACCAGTAAGGCTCACACACTTACGACGATAACTGTAACCCTGATCATTATCTTACGCGCAAGCACTCAACATACAATCAAATCGTCCACTCTTTTCTTTTAATTGGGCTACAACATGAAATTCCCTAGTTAAAAAAGTACGCATAGGGTGTAAGTTAATTAAATGGTTGAGCACGCTCATAGACAAAGGAGAGCCGAGCCGATCTTGTCTAAAATGTACCAAAGTAAGTGTACTCGGTTCTAGCCTATAAACCATTATTATTAAGTAAAAGTGATTGTTACGTGCGAGTTTTAAAGAAACCGGTAAGACCCTAGATACACCGATACATATAGCATACGTTAGGCAAAGTAAATGAAAGTTTCTCAAGCCTCACACGTGATGGAATGTATACGTTAGCAGTAATCAGCCTTCATTAGTCAGCGAGACAACGCTCATTGTTTTAACAGAATTAAGCTCCAAGTATATTTAGCTTACGTTAAAGTATATTTTGTTATTATAAAGTAAGACGACGACGCAAAAAGAGAAAAAGATGTATCTTGATTTTTCTTCGGAATTATCTATATTTGAAATAGTTTTTGATCTCTGGTGTAAAGGTTAATACTTCAAGACTCAACATTATCATTTTCTGTCCTGCAAATGTGAACATTAGTTACAACGGAGAACAGATTGTATTAACTCTACTCAAATAAGCAAATACAATAGTATCAACTTCAAACATGCAATAGTCATTTAAATTATTTGCGCAATTTTTATGGATATAAGTGACATTCGAGTTATATCTCCTTAGCATTTTGTGTGATTAGTACTATTTTTTTATTATGAATTATTATGCTTAAAATTATTGTTATAAAAATGTTAGATGTCTCATTGTAGCCCGTGTAAGTGGCTCAAGGTGATTTTAGAGGCTCACCGAATATAGATGTGTAATAACAGAAATAATATTTTACCTACGAATATTATTTTGAGCGCAGCTTGTGTTGCAACAGAGCGTAAGCTCAACATGTAATACTTGCATATAATGCGTCGGCAAGACAAAGGACAGACGGATCGTGGAGTTATGTACTAGCTATGACATTTCCGGAATAATATTAGGGATGCCAGTGCGTTGCGACTTGCAGCCTATGCACCAGTTCTATCATTATGTACCTACTTAGGTCTCGTTAATCTACATATACTCGTATTATCTAGTAACAGAATAAGCTGAGTGGATTATGGTTCCATTGTTTGTTCACTTAAGCATGTTTATCTCCAGAATTATCAGTGGTATTCCAAAAAAAATATATATAGTATAGATAAAGCTGACTGCTAAGCCGGAAATCATGGGTTTCATTTCTACCCACAACAAACAATTGTGTGATGAGCACGATTATCTGTTCTGTATGTGTATTCAGAAATATATAAGTATGATTATCAGCATCGGGTGCATAGGGTTCCCATCAAGAAGTTAGGGCCTCAAGCCAACCTCACCTGCAAGTGGTGCACTTTCTGTTTGATGGGCGAGGCTCTGACAAAACAAAACATGGAACGAAAACATCGACAAAAAGTGGGCGTTTAATATGCCTCTGCTTACCTCTCTGGGGAAACAGGCGTGAATTTATCTGGTTAACATAGGACAGGCTCTGCATAATTTAGAACCAGACAGCCGTGTGTGAATTGTGTGGAGTTATTTTTACTTAAGACTTCTAACAATCATCTTAGTCGCAGCAAAATTGTGTTGTGTAAAATCACGAAGTAATAAAATTAGAATACGTAGATAAAACTGCTGGGCGATTATTTTCTATTTTATAATTATTTTTTGATGAAAAGATTTTAACGATTTGTAACAAAATAATGTTATATTTATTGCAACTTTAATGTGTTTTATGATTAATAGGTTAATATAATTAAGTCTGGTAATACCGGTTTAGTAAGTGGACCTACTTAAATAAACGACTAGTGAGACAGAAACGAAACTGTTGCGTGTCAAATGAGAAATTTGTTTAGGCATGGACTGTAATAGGTATTTTAATATAGCAGTTACATATGCTTACGTACCATCTTCCACATTTTCAGTATATGGTCCCGTTCGCTTCTTGGTAGAACACGACGGTTCTGGATTTTGGTAGATACTCTTCTCACCTAGAACATAAGATGTAGGGCTAGAAAATTGAGTCGTTATCTGCGATTGCACGGTTGGCCTAGTGGTTTAAGCGGTCGCCAAGCCGCTATCTACTACGATGAGTGTTGTGGGTTCTAACCCCACATGAGACAACACTTTGTGTGAACCACAAATTGTTGTTCAGAGTATGGGTGTTCTTTGTGTACATTTCTTGTATATTTGTAAAGACCCCGCGACACAGGATTTATTCTTAAGTAAAAGTTATGAGTAATTACCAATAGGTCCCATTATTCAATTAGTAAATAATAATAGCTAAGTTTCCATGTGCTCGTGCCGAAACAAATATGTGCAGATTATACAAATATTTGCGAACCAAATGTTTGTATGATTTACAATGAACCCGGGAATCGAACTCGAGACCTCAAGCTCAGCAGTCACATACGCTACCACTGTGTTACCGAAACTATAATAATATTCATAAAATTCTTTATTATACATTAAATACGATCCAAGCAGAAATATAACGTAGTTTACTGTGGTACAATTGGCGGACAAGTAATAATCTAAGCTAGGTAGCCTAAAGTTAGTAAGAAAACAATATATGTATTTCTTAAATAGATATTTGATTATATTTAAAAACTTCGATAACGCAGTTTAGAAGATAAGCTATCAGTCATGGGTACTAAATACTGATAAAGATACATAGATAAACTTATAGTACGGTGTAAGATGGACCAATTTTTGGGTAAAAATTACGTTCTGATAGACTCTGAGAACTTTGAGGATTATTTGGCATTTGTCGGTGAGTGTTGAACAGATCATAGAACTACGTTTATATTTCATTCATTCAATTGGGTAGATGACTGTAACGTAAATAAATACCAATGTCCACTTCATTAAAACTAATATCGCGAAACATCTCGGCAAATACAATTAACATAGCTTTTTATTATTATTACGAATTTCAATAAAATATACAGTGAAATATATTGTTCAATTGAGTAGCCTAAAACAGTGACGTCACAATTTTGTATTTAGTACATTTCTCATACAAAATTGTCGTTTTGACAGATGACAAAAAGTAACTAATTTGACTGAGGTGTCATCTAGCCTATTGTGTGGATAGTAGCGTGGTGATTGTGGTATGTGAGAACAAGGTGACTTCGCTGTGGAAGTGTCATGCTTAGGAATATAACAATATATGCCAGCTTGTGTAAGCCGAAGGCCTTTTTAACGAGTAGAAGTTACCAGAACCCTAGCGTTAGAGACTTATGTACATATAAGTCGTCGAGTACATGTCGGTTTTACGTGGTGATTCTTTGAACTAATATAACTTTTTTATTTGTTAACCGATTAAAATAAAGCAAACACTAAATGTGAAGGGAAGTTAACCACAGTACATAAGAGAAAACCGCATCCGAATCGGTTACGCCAATTATGATATTATTGCGCACAAGGACACCGAAATTTTTTTAAAAACTGTTGTGTTCAACTTTAGTAAAGACTCCTTTTGTTGGTTTTTTTTAATATTTCTAAAGTACAGATATCGAATTCTTTAGTAAACAGTTCAGTTATAATGTTATCATTGAATTCACTAAAGTTCTATACTGTTATTCATAGACATTGTTTCCTTTTTGTACCTCAACTTTATCTTCAATTTACGATAGGAACCACGTTTCGTTAATTAGAAAAGGAAAGTGATTCTTCAATGAAGATTAATTGATTTAGTACTTATCTGTTGGTAAATCGTTAAAATTCCATTAGATAACTAATGAGCCTATATCATACAGATTACAAACTCATTTATTCTACTGTAAATATTATTTTTAAGTGTTAGATATTTTCTTACAGTAAGAACTTAAAACTAAAAATTTAGAGTTGATCTTGAAGTAAAACATTAATGATATCACATATGGTCATTTGGATTGTTTTTTAATGGTAAATGAGCCAGAGGTGCAGTGTGACAAACACTATCATTTACCTATAATACGTACTTTGATATTTAATAATGCAAGTTTATTAGCAGTATGATATGATTATTACTTTAGGCGTTGTGTTATCTTGATCACCTGTCTGTGTAAAGTGGCTTAAGTTGTTATTATCATTACGATGGGTCTGTTACCCTGACTGTTAACCCAGAGGTCGTGGTTCGATCTCCATCCAAAGCAATTGTGTGATGTTTTGTGCGCAATTTATTTATAGGTATTAGAAAAATGTGTAAGTGTTTTTAGCAGCAGTCTGGTTACCACAGCACAGGCTCTGACCAGTTTGGGATCTAATGGATGGGGTACAGATCAAACCAGAGATGGTCTGGTGGTAAAAACTTGATTACAATTCAGTTATATTAGTTTTTGTTAGACATTCTGTGGATGGTTGCTCAATTCACTCGGTGAAAAGCAACGAGAACCGCTTAACATCAGTTTTTTGTAAGGACGAACAGGCTTGGTCATGCTGAGGTATGGCTATCTCATGATAACACTGTTAAACGCTTCTAGAGGGATGAATTTTCCAGGTGTGGGCTTCATTGCACGTAAAATAGCGTTAGCCCTAAAACAGACTGTCCGTTTGACCCGCAACGAGAATGGCAGTTACAAGTATCACTTCGTATCACCGCTCGCAAGTTCGGACTTCGATTTCACACCAGGAGAAGAGTTTGAAGAATCAAGACCAGATGGAGTTACGGTATGGTAGGAAAAAGATAATGCGCGTTAAGAGATATTATATTATGATAAGAATATAGTTAAACAAACGTATGTAGGCTATCATCAATAACTTTTAACAGTCCACTGCTGGACATGTCTTCTTCTTAGAAAGCAGGTTATGGCCTATTGGATTGGAACAGAGTTTGTTTTAAGTTTCCTTTCTTTGCAATGATATTGTCCTGCCTGGTTTGTTATTTTAGTCGTCTCTCACGACGCCCAAGGGATGAATAGAGGTGGTGACCCTCCGTATTCTTTATCCGTCAACACAAAGGCTATATTTGAGTAATTTCTTTTGCAGATGAAGTCGATTATAACTATACAGGATAACGTGATGACACACACGCACACAGATAACACCGGCAGAATATCTAAGCATGTGTTGGAGTTTTATACTGACAAGATGATCACGGTAAAGATAAAGACAAGCTGGAAGGAAAATACATTAAAATAGCTGATAGTGTCGTTTGCCAATAGTGACATAATCTGATATAGAAAAGGTTTTGCAATGAAAATGATTTAAGACTCTTTATTAATCATTTTCATCGATGCGCGGTTGGTCTAGTGGGCGTCATGCCACTCTCTCCTGCTCCGAGTGTTGTGGGTTTAAACTCCAAATGGGACAACACTTTGTGAGATCCACAAACTGTTGTTCTGAGTCTGGGTGTTCTTTGTGTCCGATTCTTGCACGAGTATGTTTGTAAAGTCCCCCGCGACACAGGATTTATTCCTAGCGGGCGTTGCCTTTTAATAAAAAAAAAAACAAAATATGGAGATAGAATGGGATACTGTTAACATTTCAGGAATAGTATGTAGGTACCTATTTAGATTACAAGAATCGTTTATAAGAAAAATAAGTATTAAAGTAAAATAAGGAAATAAATGTGTTATTATTTCACATAGGTACATTCGTTTGATTTATTTTATTTTTAAATTTCTACTGTTTCAGACTACAACTGGAGAAGGTTTAGATAAGATAGTGAAAAGATACTATGAAGCGAGATGACTATCGGCAAAATTGTAACATTAAATCAATATTTTTTCTACGATTTGTTTTTTTTTTTAAACAAAGAGCAGGCAAACGAGTAATCAGGTCACCTGATACAAAGTGACTACCGTTGCCCATGAACGTCTGCAATTCTTGTCACAAAGGAGTTGCAAGCGCGTTGCCGGCCTTTGAGAAAGAAGTACTTTTTTTCTTGATATGAAACAATTTATTTATTTAAAAACTTCGGGCAAATATAATACATGCCTATGCATTATATTTTCTCGAAAAAGGATTTAATGCACCAGAAATTCTCTATAAGTCAACCTTTGGATGATGTAGAAATTTTGTAAGTTACGTGCAACGAGGTTGAAATCAGATGTCATTATACTTTTATTTCAAAAAACATATGGAACTGTTATAAACTTACATATACAATTACACACACATGTGTAATAAACATGGATACATGCACACACTAATACATACAATTTACATTCGTACACTGTGAATTAGATTTCTAAAATAATCTTTTATATTATACATGTTTACTATTAGCAGTTTTTTAATAAAACAAGTGTTGTGTTGGACTTTATTTATGAGCCAGTTAGTCTAGTGGTTGGTGACCCTTAATACAAAGTTGGAGCATTAGGGACACACTTATTAAAACTTATAAAGGAATACATGATCTAATTCACAAGAGTATACCATTTCATTTGAAAACAAGCGTGATTCGGTAGGTAACCTTTGCTAAGATTGAGATCTATCGTATTTCCCCTTATAGGTCTCTGGTTTGTGAAAGAAACTATAGACAATTCCTACTTTTTAGAAAAATATCGAATAAAAATAGCATTTACTAAACCGAAGTTGGCAGAACGTTGAAAAGATTGTCTATATGTGGAATGTGGATTCGGTGGTCATTGTTCCGATAGTCGTATCTGCTCACGGTTTGATAGCCAAGAGCCTCGACCAACACCTTTGGAGGTTCAAGTTAGAAGACTAGATCAAGGGTCTGATGCAGAATCCGGATGGCTTAACAACAGCAGTTCCAGGAACCCTTCCATTCCAGACGCAGAGTGGCACACCGTGTGGTTTAAGTGGGTCCGATTCCGACACACCACCCGCCGTAAACCCTTGTAGGGTGCCTGCCCGAGGGGCTTCCACACTCACAAAAAAAGAGTCTGATGCAGAAGGCAGTCCTCTTTTACACGGCACGTATAGTGAGTACGTTCCTGCCTTTGGAGCCCTAACCACCGGTGTCCTGGTCCCTGTACCCGATGTCGGTGGTCTACTATTTATTATATTTTTAAATATATATTTTTGTTTTTCTTTTTTATGTATTTAAAAATGAATATGTTTCTAAATGAAATAAAGAGAATAACAATAAATTAATAATATCGGAGAATAATAATAATATCATCACACATCTCACACGTGGCCATCTGATCTCAAACCAGGCAAAGCACAGTGAAACCACAGTACAGACTATAGTAACCAGATTAACATATTTCAAAAAAAAATACAACCAGACACAAAACAAATAATTGTGTTTCACACAAAGATTTCTCCTGGGCGGACATCAAACCCCTGACCTTTGGCTGAGCATTCAAGATCACTTATCATTTAGTATTAGTTTGATAAACATCAAGTTTACTAATTATCCTAATTTAACTAATTAAACTAACTAGCTAATGTAATTAAATCGTTTTAATTGTTCTTAATTGATTTGAATCACGTTGATAGTATAATGTACTTTCAAGATGAGTCATTTCTATTCATAAGTATTAAAATTAAATAATAGACAAATAACTAAGTAACTATAATGTGACTAATTATCTAATTGTATTGTATGAGGATGATTAAGCAGAATGTATATAAATAGGATCACTTATTTTAGAAATCACAGTTCAAGCTTCGATTAGTTTGGGTCTACGTGTCTACAGCTAATTTATAATTTAAATCATTTGGAATAAGTTGCAATAAACGAATTTTTGTACTCTATTATATTAACTGTGTAGTGGTACAATTAAATATTGATAAGACTTGAAGTTGATAAGCTATCTATCACAGATATAGGTATCAGAACAGTCTCCGTACAGTATCTGGTTTATTTTAGTGAAATGGAGAAGTGTCTTGGAAAAAGTTATGTTCTCGTGGACTCGGAGAATTTGGAAGATTTCTTCATCTTCATTGGTGAGTTTGGATCTTTTATTTTAAATAAATATCATATTTAATATTATTTAATCATAATCATAAGTAGGAATCATAATCTCACATAAAGTTATTTTGCGCACCGTTGCTCGATATTTATATCGAGCATGAGTTAATCAACTTGGATAAAACAGGATTTTCTTCTTTATAATACTAAGGTAGCAGCAAAATAATCTAATATAAAACAGTTGCCGTGTCTTATTGAAGTTTGTATCACTTGTGTTGTGATTTATGCTACATAGTGTAAACATGTTTAAACTTAGCTTAAGTTATTAATTTAAGCTGGGCATGTAAAAGCATCTCACCAAGCCATCATAGCATTGGTTGCTATGCTACATTGTGTACATTCGCAATGAGGATAGTGATCACCACTTTTAGATTCCACTTATGCTTTCTATTAGGCTGAGAAAAGTCATTTCTGCAGGTCTTAAAATTCTTCTTTAATCTTTTAATCATAATTCCTAGGATTATTTTACGAATGATGGTTAAAAGAGAGACATTCACTTCTATATGTAGTTATGTACTTAGTGTTATGTTTTTTTTTATGTTTAGTGTATTTTAGAGATCTATCACAATATTTATCGGAATCCTATTTTTTTTTAGGTGTTGGTTATCTTGCACGTAAAGCAGCGGTAACCCTAAAGCAAACAGTCCGCTTAACCCGCAACGATGACGGCACTTACAAATTCGAATTTATATCACCGGTGAAAATTTCCCACTTCATATTTACGCCGGATGAAGAGTTTGAAGAAATCCGACCTGATGGAGTGAAGGTATGAAAAGTTTTTAAAGACGGTAGAATGCGTATGCGTGCCTGGAGACGTTAAATATGTCTAAATACATACAAGTTATAGGAAAATTACATACAGACACAGCAAATAATCGTGCTTATCACACAAATATTTGTTTTGGGTTGGAATCGAACCCACTATCTCTGGCTATACACTCAATATTTATTATTTATGCAAATGAGCAGACAGGCCACCTGATGGTAAATAACAATGGACTCTAAAAGAAGAGTCACAATTTTGTCTTTCTTTGAATTTCTCCATAAAACCAGAACCCTTAAAACTCTTAGAATCAAGGGGACGGGTGTTTGTTTGAGCTTCGGTAATCTCTGTTGTCAGTGAAAAGCAAATAGTTTAACTTTAGTTTTCTTTGGGTCGTGATACCACTTAAGTACATATAATAATTAAGTAATTATGTTTCAGATGACATCCGTGGCTACGGTAGAAGGAAACAGAATGATACATACTCAGACAGAACCTAACGGTAGAAAATGTATACACGTACGAGAATTTGATGGTGATAAAATGACAACGGTAAGTTAATATATTCACTTTAGTATTTATTTAAACTAAACTCTGAATATGAAGTATCAGTATTGTCACTAATTACCTGACTGCGTCAGAATGAGGGTTGCTTATGGATTTTGGAGCTTGAAGTGTGGTTAGATCCATCTTGTGAGAAAGACACGGGTTTCATGAACAATATAAAAAAAAAATTGGTCGTTTGTAAATTTTAAGTAGGTATATATTGTCACGTTGTCAAGTATTTGTGTTTATTTTTTAATAATATCCTATTTTTAACCGATTTCAAAAAGAAGGAGGTTCTATATTCCACTGTACGTATTTTCAATATTGATAATTTAGAGGACTAGGACTTATCGTTATACATTTAAAGTTAGTAAAAGTTTTTTCTTATATTTCATCAAATTAAAATCAATACACATCTACAATGAGGGCTTAAATCTTATCATAAGCTCAGTTTAAAATTTGTAATAATACCTATTTGAAGAATCATAAAAAAAAAAGTTAAAATTAGATAAAATCTGAATGTTTCCCTTCTACTTCCAAAAGAGTGCTCTAGGTGAACGCTTTACAAAATTGAAATTTGACTGTTTCAGACTACAACGGGATCAGGATTAAACAAAATAGTAAGAAGATACTACGAGGCACGATGACTGTCGCTGATACCGTCAAGCTACTCAATACTCTATTAAAATAAGATTTTTAGACGTAATGTACTTTTTATACGATATATTGTAAAAAAAAATATGTATATAATGACCCTACATCATTATTTATTTATAAGTGCTATGTTAATTGTATATGTTATTCAGAGAACTTTCGGTATTTAGAGGTTTCGAAACAAATGCACAAGGAAATGTATGTGACTCACAGATATTATCAATACATTTTTATAGTCAACTGTATTCAAAGACGTTTGTTGTAGATAGCATGTTTGTAATAAAAATTTATTATTAACTTACCTGGCCTTTTTACTAGTTTTTAAGAAACCGACACTCCTATTGCTGACTCAATACTAAATATGACAGTTAAAGGATCAAGGACAGCCTCTAAAGTCCACTGTTGGACATAGACTTCGTCTTTAAAATGGAGGTTGTGGTTTACTATACCACAATGACCAGACGGGTTGGTATAGTTTGTTTCAAGTTTACCTTTTCTTTGCAGTGATGTTGTCCTGAGTAATTTATGGACGGGTAGGATGAATAGGGGTGGCGATACTCTGTATTCTAAATCCGTCACCAATCTGACAGTTAAAGGGTATTCGTGATTAAAAATCGATTTCTTCTAAAGACTTACAATTAACGGCTTTGCATTTTGTAATATACATATATCCATATATATAAAACTATTATTTAACAAATTGAACGAATGGGACCAAGGAATCGATTTTTTTTTTGATTTTAATCGATTTTAATCGATTTCTACTATGGAGGGAAGAGATTAAATTATTCAATCAAGTTATATTTTCAATTATTCCGGTTAGAGACCTCTAATTACGCGCATTGCACTTGCAGCCTCTTCTTATCTTCATCTTCTCTTGTAATCTAACTTCGCCTTCCCTTTCAATACAATCTCAATTTTCTTCTCGAATTTCCAAATGCCCAGTTGACGGCAACAAGTTTTATTTACTTTCGTGGGACTAATTAGGACTGCCATTAAAAGAAATGGGACTATAATCTTTTAAATGTATTCACTTATATTTTTATTCTTTATGTGCTAGGTTTATCACAAAGGAAGCAATACATTGTAAATATAAAATGTCCATCAAAATATGCCTCGCAAGTTCTAAAATGACACTAGTGACAATTGTCACAGAGATCAAGCTATATTTTAAGGACTATAGTACATCTTGAAGAAAATTAGTGAATTGTAGCAATTGCATAAGTTTTTGTTATTTAGGTACTAGCAAAACATAAAATTGTTTAGATCATACTTTGATCGTAATTCGACCCGTTCGGATTATTCGAGTTCCATTATGAATCGAGTTAGTGATTTTATAAAACGAATATAAGATTAGTTCAAAATGTATGTGTGTTTGACGACACACGACGACGAAATCTGCAAATACACAAGTTTTTGTGACTACAGTAGGTATATCAATCTGCATTAAGTTAGTGTAGCGGATAGTCTTTTGATTCCTCTTATATTGAGGATTTCTAATACTTATAATACCGTCGGTGTCGTGTGCTAATCTCCCTCGCCAGTAGAAACAGATTTTATCTCAGTAAAATTAATAGGGTCCAAACACAAGAGAATATTTAACCATAAAGCCCAATTTATCAAGTATGAAACGAACGTTTGCATAATCAAATTTAAAGCAACTTAATCCTCATATCGACTTTCACTCAACATGGTTGGCGGCCCTTATCGTGAGCTAACAACCCAGAACATTCTCTCCGGGGCACTTTCCAAAACACGATTCCCTATTCCATTAGACCCTCTCAAGTTATCTCGCGTTATTTACATCGCCTGACCGTACTGTCTTATATAGTCGACCCCTTATGTGTCTAGTATATAAGTGAGCAATGGCTCGTATGTACTTGTTTATAAGAGTGGTTTTGGCTTGGTGTCGGCCGCATATGGGGTGGGTTGGGGTGGTGTAGGGTGTCGCGGTGTCGTCGCTATGGCAACGGCGCCCGGACGCCGGATCCCGACGCCCGCAGTGTCGGCCGCCGCGCCCGCGCCCTCCGCACAAGTGACACGCGCTGCGAAAAAGCACAACCACCCCGGCCGACTGGAGTATGCAACTTTTTGATTCGTTTAGGATATTCTCGTTTTCTAATATTTTTTTTTTATGTATTATGGTGGAGGGGGTAAATAAGGGTCACGCGATAATAAGGAATTGCTGTCGACCATAGACATTTGTAACTCAAGTGAGATCAGTGTGTTGCTGCAGTCTGAGAATTCAGAGTTCCTGAAGTTCAACTTCTTTACTATTTACCATTTTACCACCTATTTTGAAGGAGTCATAATGATGTGTGTTAAAGTAGAAATAAAAACAAAAGATTTTACGTTTCTACTAGAAGAAGCAAGCTCAAGTTTTGTTGTTACTAAAATGCGAGTTCCTCTTGATTACTCTAAAACCCTATGTTTTATGAAATACCGTATCCATATCGTAGAAGATTGAAAATTTAAGTTTATTTGTCACATATTTATATTAGATTTAGATATATTTAGATACTATGAAGGTATCTGGCAGTTTGCAAGTTTTTATTACAATGCGGGTGACAAAACTATACAGGGTGCTTAAAAAAGTTCTGTATCTTAAACTTTGGTAAAATTCTTCCAAGGACACCAAGAAGTTTATATCATGTTCAGTGTGTTGAGAAACAACCCAAAGAGCGATACTTGTGAAGCTTGACTTGTAGGTATTCATGAGCAGCGGTACGCACTTACAAACGAGTGACTCGTTATTTATTCTCTGAGGAGGACCACTAAAATAAATTTGAAATTATACAATTTTACACGAGCATAAATTAAAAAGCAACTATGGTCACCTTAGCAGCCACCCTTCGGTTCGGGTCGATGTGGCAGTGGGTGGGGGGGGGGGGGGGGGTATCGCACCTTTTGTTTAGGACCCCCCTGCGTCCCCTCGTTCATTTACTCGCGTCCCGGTCTCAATGCTGTTTGCAAACGGTTTAGGTGGCTAAATGTAGAAGGGAAATGTCACGTTTTCACTTTTTGTGTACCTTGTGTATATTATACTTGGTAGGTATGGATTTAGTACCTTAGAGTGGGATATTTTCTAACCACTTTTGCGTTTAATTGTACACATTTATCCGTTTAGAATTTTTGTTACTACGTTTTTTTTGTAGCATACCTGTACAGGTAATTGTAAAAAGAAAGTGCATAAAAAACGTCGAATGATGAAGGAGAATGTAAGAAGAAAATTCATTGCACCGACTCCATTGTATCTAGATATTGTCCAAATTAATTGGGGTCGGTGCAAAATAAATACTTACCAAGTATAATGTGCACAAAGTACATGAAAACGGAAGACGTCACATTCTATGCCATTATTTTTCTACGGGGATTCTGATAATAACATAATCATCAAAAGGGAACGCCTGAAAATTATGAAATCTTAGAATGCACTTGTTAAATTATACGAGATGATAATTAAACATTGGAACATTGGAACATTGTATTTTATCGTTAGAAATCTACTGTACTGAAAAAAAGAATAAGAAGGTTGGTCCGAACATATTTCAATTCGAATTACTTACGTATCACATGCCAGGGGTGAGACTTTCACTTTTCAAAGAACCAATCTATCTATCGAACCATCTAATTGTTCAGACCTCGGGCTCTTCTACAAAGAAATAAATAAATAAAATTTTGGTAGATATACACTTATATTCCCACGTAGCGTCTCTCAATTTTTTGAAAAGAAACATAGTGTTTTGTTTACTTTGTTCTTCACATACTATCTACATTATCGTTATTCAATGCTGAACGGGGGACTCTCTGAAAGAGCGTCAACTATTACGGACTTAATCATATAATATCTATATAAATTTTTTGGTTCTTACATTACTTTGTAATTAATGCTTATATGAACTTCATCAATCAATTTAAAACAAATTTATTGCAAAGAATAGTTGCAATTTGATAATTTTTTATCAAATATTTGCGAAAATATTTTTTTTTGTTATAATTTTCAGACTGAAGGCTGATCGCGTTTAAAAAAAATATTTTATGATGAGCATTGTTTATTTTATACACATAATGGACAAATTAAACTTACTCTTCTTGTTGTCATGATTAAAGAAAATGTTGACCACGGCCTGTGAGGCGTGAATATAAAAACACATGATTTGTGAAACTGATGTGAGTATTATCTCGGCAGAAACATTGCTAGAAACAAGACAGTGACGTCCACCATTACAGGGCATTCTATAAATATTTTTGTATACTGATAATAATTTAGAGCTTTATTAATTAGCTACTCTTAACATCCAAAAGCCATAAAATTCCTATATAATAGGAAAATTCTTGAACAACTAACTTTTTGTCGAACAAGTACAGAAAAGGTTAGGGAAAACAATAAACTTCTTTTTTAATTACTACGACAATAAATCTGTGTATCTCTTTTAAATGAATATAAGCATTCATCATCTTTGGAATACTTAATGTTTATATCTATGTAATAAATGCGCATAAACTGCCTCGTTGGTCTAGCGGTTAGTGGGTCTTAACCTTTAAGCCTTGGAGAGCACGTCAAGCCGTCGGTCCTGTGCCTGATCTCGCCTCGGTCGCGTCGGATAACCGTCTTATCGGATAGTTGAACCGTTGGCTGGTCTCCGTTAAGCTGACCACCACGGCCAAAATTGACTAAGAGCACATCATTGTGCATTAAATGAGCAGAAAGCTTAAATTTTTGAACATGTAAGTAATAAAATTAAAGATTATGTAATAAAGGCCACATAAAGCTATGGGATGGTACATATTTTAAGTTGTCATGGTACAAAAGTCAAATTGTAAAACGAAACACTCCAACGGGTCAAAATCCCACCACCAATCGATCTCTAGTATTAATTTATAATTGGAGAAATGCAGTTTCTGGTTTCTGCACACGAAAAATGTTAAACAATATTCTTATACATTTATCCTGTACGCAATAATTAATTACCTACTTGTCAAGTAGCATAATTTAAATAAGTTGCTGTGGCTCTATTAACACAAAGACAAGAGCAAACTGTAATAACGAATCTTAAAAATAAGATACTACTCATATATTATAACATAATACAACAAGAATGTTACATTCTATCGTTACTTACTGATACTAAAAAATAGTATATTTTTTCGTCAAGTCTCAAATAAAATCGATCGCATGGAAGTCGGAGCGTTGGTGTGAAGCCCCGCCCACAATTCACGCGAAAGGTGACGATTGGACGAAGCAATGCACACACACACTTATGTCAGCGGTGTGTATTCCTGTCACTGGCACGGCACACAGACGCGGTGACATTAAAATTAATGTGTACATAAATAAATAATTAATTTCAGTACATACGTAGGCCGTTTTGTAGATGTATTAACGAAGTGAGTATTACGAAGTTTTAATGAGTGAGTGGTAATTTAGAGTAAGAGAATTCACAGAATCTTAAAACCAGTCATTTACAACTTCACCAACCTGAATGTCAACACTCACTGGTGTATTATAGGGACGCGTTTTTCTCTATCTTCTTTATTGAATATCAATAAAGAATGAAATAAAAAGACTCTTGGAGAAGATGACTGACAGGTAAATCTTGACAAGATGAAGATATTTTAATGCACTATAACGTGCATCTAAAGTCGTGTATTAAAAAAACGCATTTCATGGAATAACGATTAATTTCCTATACAATATCTATTTTATAACTATAGTCAACAAAACTACAGGAACTATTTGTCATAGTAAAACCTTTTTAATTTTATTTCTATCCATAGACATTTTTTGAAAATATACTTATACTTACCTGATACACATACATAGTTCACTACAAATAAGTATAGAACATAGACGTGTATAAATTGTAATAAGCATACGTAAACTAAAAGTCCGTTATTTTGTGGTAGGTAATGTAAAAAGTATCTCAAATCTCTACATGAAATCTAACGCCGATTCCATACAATCGAGCAAGGGAGCATAGTGGCAGATGCACACTTATAACAAAGGTCTAACATTTGTACTCGTAATATTAAAACTTGTAATACGCATAATGGCGTTTTGTTAGCACCCTGATCGACAGATCTGATAATTTAAATATGGAAAAGCACTCGGGCAGAATGAGTTTGATGCCTTTGCGTATGATTGCGTTGTTATTTTTTCAGTTAGTTGTTAACCTGTGTATGCGGTAGTCGATGACTGTTGGAGCGTGTGAAAGATGTTCGAATTTACTTTTTGAATTAAAATAGTTTTTAAATTTTTGATTAAGTTCACAATACGAAAATAATTTTGATGAAATCATAATTAAGCTTTTGAGGAGTATACTTTTCTTTCTAGTTATGAGCTAAACGGTAAATACTTAGATAAAAATTAGTATGTATAAACAGAGTTCTTTAACATATAGAAAAAAGCCGGCAAAAAGTATAAACAACGAGTACAGCAGTTTTTGTTTCAACTTTTGCTTCCGAAAACTAGAGTTATCAAGACAAATTAAAAAAAAAACATTCATGCTTTTTATAGCAACTCGATTTGTTATAACTTAGCTTACAGTTTACTATTTTACGACGTTGGATCTTTTAGAAGAAGCCTCCTCTATCTATTGATCAATTGATGTAAATGTTTTACGAGTAAATATCGACAGATAATAAAATCTCCAGAAACATAAATACTGTTGGTAATCACCAATGAATTAATTCAAAATATTGAATTAATGAATATTATATAACAATCAGTAAAGATTTTCAAATAAAATTTGAAAAAATTACAAAAAGAAAAAATAAATAAATATCATTTTCGGCGTAGGAGAAACTTGGACAAGGCTTTTCTTTGCAACTATTTAAGTACAAGTTTTACATCTAGGCCAATATCTTGAGATACAACATTGCAGCTTCCTGCCATCAACTCCCGAAACGATAACTAGTAAAGCTTTATTCGCGTGTATAAACCACATTTACCTAAGTAGTATTCTATAGTCCACTTCTGGAAATAGGCTTATTCTTAGAAAGGAGGTCTTAACCTACTATACCACGCTGGCCAGACGGGTTGGAATTTGTATCAAATTTTCCTTCTCTTCACAATCCTGCGTAATTTGTTCCCTTAGTCGCCTCTTACCACACCCATGGAGTGGTGTCACTTTGTATTATTTATCCGTGACCACAAGTAAATAACAGTAATATTTTTTTCTAATAATAATAATATCAACTTAAGAAGCTCACGTTAGAAGGTTGGAGCAAAGATCTGACGCAAAAGGCAGTCCTCCTTAACACAGCACATATATTGAGAAGGTAAGGGTCTTTCGAACCCTAACCAAGGTGTCTTGGTCTCTGTACCCGAAGTCGGTGGTTTACTATTTTTTATATTTTTAATAGATATTTTTGTTGTTCTTTTCTTTTATTTAAAAATGTGATCAATATGTATATAAATGTAATAGAGATAATGATATTAGTGGGACACATTCTGATCTATACTGTGCGGCTATTGCAGTTTCTCAAGCGGCTGGTATTAAATTTGTAGAACATACGACTAGGACTCGGCCCAAACCTACTGTACCAATTTGGCTGTATAGAATTGAACGTTGTATTGCCGAGACCAGGACACTTAGTAAGTTTTTTTTATTTGACAACTTTTATTTCTTAAATCTATTTCTGTTATAAGTACTTAATTCTTTAGATATAAGATCGTTAAGATACTCATACGTAAGGTATTTTGGTTTTCCTTTACATGTACGAGTTTATAAATAAAATTAAGAGAATAATAATCATCTTATTTGTATATTAAGAGCCTGCCAAAGTGCCTCTACTCTGCCAGATGGAAAGCATGAATAGAATTCAAGAGTTCTGGTCACCACACTCTTTGCAAACGCAGACAATGCAGTGTGGTGATTTACACTATAGCGGCCTAGTGAGATCCTTTTTCACGCCCCGATTAGGGACGTAAAAGGCATGACAGTCGTCGTGGTAGTGTAAGGTTTACACAGTTACTACGATAACTGCTACCCCTGCATCAATGGGCCTCCGGTCTCACACTCACCAACGAAACACGACAGCACGGATCCTGTCGCTTTAGGTTGGTCTTCTGTGGGAGGGTAGTGCTGTCCCGGTCGAGTCGACTTGTTCGTGATGAAATCAGCGTGGCTCTACTACTGTGTTGGTAAGCACCTACACAGCACCCGACTAATGAAATATCTATATTTTTATTTAACATCTTTTATTTTCTGTGTCTGTTTCTGCTATAGTTACTTAGTTCATTAGATATAAGATCGTTTATTTACGCATAACATGAGCATGCATGATGTTTACAAAAATATTACGCATTTATTCAATGAAATTATTTAACGTTTAAATATACTTGTCAATAATCATTATAGTCTTGTGCTGTAATTATTGTGCTCTATATAAATTCACTGAATCTGAATTGGTCTGCGTGGTGACGGATTAAGAATGTAGACTTTTTTTTTTTTAACGTTTGGAATCGCCCTCGGGCCGTCACCCCACCGGGGTTTACGCCGAGGTGGTGTGTCGGAATCGGACCGACTAAAACCACACGGTGTGACATAGGAGGGATCCGGGAACAACCTTCCCATGGGTGTTGTAAGAGGCAACTAAGGTAAGTAAATATACAGGACAACACCACTACAAAGAGAAGGGAAACTTGAGATAAGTCCTATACTAACTTGTGTGGTCAGTGTGGTATATTGGGCCAAAACCTCCTGTCTAAGGAGAGGCCTATGATTATTACCAACTAATCTGCTCAGTGTGGTATATGGGGCCAAAGCCGCCTGTCTAAGGAGAGGCCTATGATTATTACCAACTAATCCGCTCAGTATGGTATATGGGGACAAAACCGCCTGTCTAAGAAGAAGCCTATGATTATTATCAACTAATCTGCTCAGTATGGTATATGGGGACAAAACCGCCTGTCTAAGAAGAAGCCTATGATTATTACCAACTAATCTGCTCAGTATGGTATATGGGGACAAAACCGCCTGTCTAAGAAGAAGCCTATGATTATTACCAACTAATCTGCTCAGTATGGTATATGAGGACAAAACCGCCTGTCTAAGAAGAAGCCTATGATTATTATCAACTAATCTGCTCAGTATGGTATATGGGGACAAAACCGCCTGTCTAAGAAGAAGCCTATGATTATTACCAACTAATCTGCTCAGTATGGTATATGGGGACAAAACCGCCTGTCTAAGAAGAAGCCTATGATTATTATCAACTAATCTGCTCAGTATGGTATATGGGGACAAAACCGCCTGTCTAAGAAGAAGCCTATGATTATTACCAACTAATCTGCTCAGTATGGTATATGAGGACAAAACCGCCTGTCTAAGAAGAAGCCTATGATTATTATCAACTAATCTGCTCAGTATGGTATATGGGGACAAAACCGCCTGTCTAAGAAGAAGCCTATGATTATTACCAACTAATCTGCTCAGTATGGTATATGAGGACAAAACCGCCTGTCTAAGAAGAAGCCTATGATTATTACCAACTAATCTGCTCAGTATGGTATATAGGGACAAAACCGCCTGTCTAAGAAGAAGCCTATGATTATTATCAACTAATCTGCTCAGTATGGTATATGAGGACAAAACCGCCTGTCTAAGAAGAAGCCTATGATTATTACCAACTAATCTGCTCAGTATGGTATATGAGGACAAAACCGCCTGTCTAAGAAGAAGCCTATGATTATTATCAACTAATCTGCTCAGTATGGTATATAGGGACAAAACCGCCTGTCTAAGAAGAAGCCTATGATTATTACCAACTAATCTGCTCAGTATGGTATATGGGGACAAAACCGCCTGTCTAAGAAGAAGCCTATGATTATTACCAACTAATCTGCTCAGTGTGGTATATGGGGCTAAAGCCGCCTGTCTAAGGAGAGGCCTATGATTATTACCAACTAATCCGCTCAGTATGGTATATGGGGACAAAACCGCCTGTCTAAGAAGAAGCCTATGATTATTATCAACTAATCTGCTCAGTATGGTATATGGGGACAAAACCGCCTGTCTAAGAAGAAGCCTATGATTATTACCAACTAATCTGCTCAGTATGGTATATGAGGACAAAACCGCCTGTCTAAGAAGAAGCCTATGATTATTATCAACTAATCTGCTCAGTATGGTATATGGGGACAAAACCGCCTGTCTAAGAAGAAGCCTATGATTATTACCAACTAATCTGCTCAGTATGGTATATGAGGACAAAACCGCCTGTCTAAGAAGAAGCCTATGATTATTACCAACTAATCTGCTCAGTATGGTATATGAGGACAAAACCGCCTGTCTAAGAAGAAGCCTATGATTATTATCAACTAATCTGCTCAGTATGGTATATAGGGACAAAACCGCCTGTCTAAGAAGAAGCCTATGATTATTACCAACTAATCTGCTCAGTATGGTATATGGGGACAAAACCGCCTGTCTAAGAAGAAGCCTATGATTATTACCAACTAATCTGCTCAGTGTGGTATATGGGGCTAAAGCCGCCTGTCTAAGGAGAGGCCTATGATTATTACCAACTAATCCGCTCAGTATGGTATATGGGGACAAAACCGCCTGTCTAAGAAGAAGCCTATGATTATTATCAACTAATCTGCTCAGTATGGTATATGGGGACAAAACCGCCTGTCTAAGAAGAAGCCTATGATTATTACCAACTAATCTGCTCAGTATGGTATATGAGGACAAAACCGCCTGTCTAAGAAGAAGCCTATGATTATTATCAACTAATCTGCTCAGTATGGTATATGGGGACAAAACCGCCTGTCTAAGAAGAAGCCTATGATTATTACCAACTAATCTGCTCAGTATGGTATATGAGGACAAAACCGCCTGTCTAAGAAGAAGCCTATGATTATTACCAACTAATCTGCTCAGTATGGTATATAGGGACAAAACCGCCTGTCTAAGAAGAAGCCTATGATTATTATCAACTAATCTGCTCAGTATGGTATATGGGGACAAAACCGCCTGTCTAAGAAGAAGCCTATGATTATTACCAACTAATCTGCTCAGTATGGTATATGAGGACAAAACCGCCTGTCTAAGAAGAAGCCTATGATTATTACCAACTAATCTGCTCAGTATGGTATATGGGGACAAAACCGCCTGTCTAAGAAGAAGCCTATGATTATTATCAACTAATCTGCTCAGTATGGTATATGGGGACAAAACCGCCTGTCTAAGAAGAAGCCTATGATTATTATCAACTAATCTGCTCAGTATGGTATATGGGGACAAAACCACCTGTCTAAGAAGAAGCCTATGATTATTACCAACTAATCTGCTCAGTATGGTATATGGGGACAAAACCGCCTGTCTAAGAAGAAGCCTATGATTATTATCAACTAATCTGCTCAGTATGGTATATGGGGACAAAACCACCTGTCTAAGAAGAAGCCTATGATTATTACCAACTAATCTGCTCAGTATGGTATATAGGGACAAAACCGCCTGTCTAAGGATAGGCCCATGATTATTACCAACAGTCTGCTCAATGTGTTATATTGGGCCAAAACCTCCTGTCTAAGGAGAGGCCTATGAATATAGGCTGTTGACGTGATGTGAATGTAAATTAAAGTAATAACATATGTCTATAGATGGATATTTCCAGGATATTGCCAGTCTATAGATGGATATGTCTGTTCAAAATTCATCAAACCTGTATTAAACTTTCTTAAATAAAGGACTTTTTAGTCTCATTTAAATTATCAGGTAGTAAGTGTGCACCACCTTCCATAGACACCTAAAGTTCAAGAAATAAAAGTACATTGCCGCAAAGTTAGAATTAGGGGTTCGGTCCTACTCACCAAATTGAGTTTTGCTGAAGAGCTTTTCAGGCGTGACATTAGTCTTCTCGGAGGATGGTGTGGCTATGTAGTCGATGACATCTTCCCTCTGCAATTCAGGACATTGATTGAAGTAGTTCTGTGTGTGAGTTTTTGATGTTGCCTGAGATATACGATCTGTAGACAAATATTAGGTTCTATAAGACCAGATGTTGAAGTATGCTCAATATTTGTATTTTTATCATCACCATTTTCATAATGAAAATGGTACGGTACAGATACTACTGTTACTACAATTTGATGTAACGTGTGTCTGATAACTGACGGAGTGTCACCAGAACTATTGATCCCATGGTGGTATCGTAAAAGCCGACTACGTAGACCAACAACGCTGCAAAGAGAAGGAAAACTTGAAAAAACTTATTGCCAACCCGTTCTCAGTAGCGTGGTGTAGTAGAAAAAAAACTCATTTCCAATGAGAGGGGAATGTACAGCACTGGAATATTACTGTTGATGACGATGGTTCATCTTACAGGGCTATTTTAGAAAACAAACATGTATTTTTAATGTAGTGGTGTATAAATCAGTATATTTCAATAATTTTCAATTGCCTTAGGAAAGTTAATAAAATTTAGTAGCAGAATATTTTTTTGTAAATATTTCATGGAATAGTTACAATACACAAGCATTAAGAAAACATTAAATTAATATATATTTATCATTATAATGTAAATATTACTTAGAACCCCATTTACACTAGATATTATGAAAGTTTTTTAAAGTTGTAGCTATGTAATCTATAAGTTCTAAAGTAGGTAGGTAAGTATCAACTTACATTTTCTGTAGGTTTAAATTTCGAACATTTGTTTGGAATACTGAGTAAGATTACTAGTATGCTTAGTTATGAATAACTTCTAGGAATGTCTCATTTATTTGTCAAATTAATAAATGAAAAGTTAAAACCATTGTCAAATGAAAATATAAAATAAGCGGGAAAATATTTAATACTTAAAGAAAACATCGAATGAGAATTAACAACTGAAAATTTAATACTTTCTAAAACATCGGACGGAAACCGCTAAACGCCCCCACCCTTCAGCGTGTCAACACAAAGAATTGTAAAATCCTTGCAATTTGTACCCTCTGGTTCTGGCCGGTACCACGTATATACTTATCGATTTATCGCAAACACGGTTCGTGTTTTAAAAAGTTAAATAAAACTGTGTCACGCCGTTCTCGAATCTGTACTCACAGGGCCATGGTTCAATTTTTGTTGAAACCAATTCTGTGTATAGGATCTGCCAGTTTGGCGGCAGTGTGTAAAAACGCCGTCTTGTCGTAGGCACGCCGCCCCTCCCTCGACGACATTTTTACAAGAGTGGAGGGAGAGGGGCCACCCGTGAACGCTCCCGTCATTTCGTTGTCATCCAGGGCTCCTTTTTGCACGACCACGGCGCGAGCTACGACCGCGACAATACTGTTCACAATTTTTATTCTTTTCGAAAAGAAAATGTAAAAAAAATATATATAGGCCTGCAGAGGAAAATGACGAACAATGCCGCCCTTCGTCGAGATTACCGCCATCAGAAAATGAATGCTTTGTTAGACCCAACGGATGTTTTCAGTTGTTACTTGTTACATTAGACTTGTCATTTCCATTACACAGCGCTGGCTAGACATTAAAAGTTTCCAATACAACGACTATTTATGTTTCAATTTTGGAAAACGTCGGGATCCTTTTTCAATGGTAACAAAGATTTCTACAGAAATTCGAAGGTACTCTGTATAAGTAGATCCTTCAATCTTTTTAGATAGCAAGTAGCGGTTTTAAATTATACGTAATCTAAATACGGACTTTACTAAACAATGCTGATATACTACAATTAGAGAAGACGACTAACAATATCGTCTTCTCTAAATGTAGTTCTGACTGCCAAGTAATTGCGTAAGTGAGTTTTAGCTACTTTTGATTTTTAATATTATAATAATCCTTGATCATGTAAAATACTTCAACTTTATTATATTGGTTTTTAGGATCTATTTTGCGTCGACAAAGGTGGAGTCTGGTTTAACAATGAAAATACTAAAATATATTTAACTGGAATGCATTCTATATACATTTCATACAAAGGGTATTATTTACACTAGTAACTGTAAACGAGTGTCTATCACTTTTTCTATTATGGTCAACATTTTAGAAATACTGGCTGCGCTAAGAGTTATCTACACTAGAGATGACACTTTAGTTGAATACCGAATATTCGGCGAGTCACTTGGCCAAGTGCCGAAAATTCGGTGACACAGTACCTTTCACGGATGGTAGGCTTAAATCTAAATCAGAAAGATGTAATGACGACGAGCGGTGGTCACTTTTGTTTTATTCGTGACTGGGCCGCGTCACAACACACTTTTTTATCAGTTATTTCTAATAATTGTTTGCCTTCTTCCGGTAGCACTGTGCACAGTGAACGGGTAATATCCGAAGCTGGTATAACGTGTAAAGAAAATAACAATACTTTAATTTTTATTTATTCAATCGTTCGAAAAAAAATTGTTGACACATTTTTTGTGGATTTTTATAATTCTTTTTTGTATATTTGGTAGATCTGAGAATAGAACGTAGGCTATTTTTTATGCTCTTAGTGTCAGTCGTCTCCAAAGTTTTCTGTTTTGGGACAAATTTTGTTTTTTTTTCTTTATGATTTGGTATCAAAAATGCTTACAATTCTAGGTTTTCACCCTGCGATAACCACATTTTATTTTTTAATGGCAATATTTGTATTTTCATTTTCAATCACACTGTTTACCAAAATATTAACAAGAAATAATTCGTAGGGCAAAACAACGGTTGCCGTGTCTGCTAATATACCGACAAAACTTTTAAATTCTTTGTGAGTAATATACACATTGCACATTTTTTTAAATGTATTTTATCATTGCATATTCGGCCGAATATTGCAAATTATTCGAAAAAAAACGTTACCGTAAAGCCGAACACCGAATATTCGTGGCATCTCTAATCTACATACAGTGGCCGAACAAAGAGTTAACATACTAATTAGTTAAAATAAACGACTTCGTGAAAATATTTACTTAAACAAACAGTTTTATTTTTATAATCTTTATATACTTCGAACGGCAAAATCCATCAAATGTTTAAAAGTTACGGAGTGTGCTTAAAACAACGTTGTCAGTGCAACGTCTACGAAAGAGGAAGCTGTCAAATTCATAGCTAGAAAGTAAGCTTATTAGTCTAACAATCATTTCTCTTCAATAACAACAGATGCTAACCAAAACGTAAATAAAAAAGAACCCTGATAAAATCACACCAAAGAAACTACAAGTGCGCCGACGTAAAAAGACGATTCAAATGTTTGAATATGACGGTGATATGATTGGCGGCGAAGTGCGGCGAAACCAAAGCTTTGCGGTTGCACCGATTTGTATGAGTATCGTGTTACACCACCTTTATATAGCACGCTTTCATATTTGAGAAAAGACCTAAACCCTACACTAGCCTTTAAGTTCGCCGCCCTGATTGGATCAAAAGGTTAGGATTATAGTTCAGTGTTTGGGTTTACTCAAAATAGTCTTAAATCTTAGATCTTAGAATCTTCACCACTTTGAATATTTTAATGGTAAGGATGAACTTTAGGTAGAAAGGTTAAAATCACCTAAAAATCTGTTAACATTCAAACTTAGAAAATAATATAGAGAAATATGATCTATATAGTACGACGCTAAGTTTCTATTGAGTCATGAAACCGATTGACAGAACCTATGATTGGACTAAGAGCCTGTCCAGATGAAGCGTTTTACGCGCGAGTCCACTCGCGCGTATCAATTTTACACTGCGTCCAGATACCGCGTTTTACGCGCGTTCTACTCTGGGAGGGACTCAGTTATAAACATGGACTCGGATACAGCGGTTGTGTTGTGGCTTGCATACCGTCGATGGAAACGTCGTAAACGAAGAGAAAATCGACGATTTAACGTGCATCCAATTCTACGTGACAGAATGACGCATAGTATGTTTATAACATTATACCCAAAGCTTAGAGAACACAGCGAAAAATTTTTTAATTACTTTCGGATGTCAATAACATCGTTCGATGATTTGCTAGAAATTATTAAAGAAGATTTGACTCCAAGTCAAAATTATGTGGTGCGGGATACTGTTTCTGCAGAAGAAAAACTCGTGATTACTTTGAGGTTAGTTTTAATATTATTACAATTTGAACCTTTTTAAACTATGAATAAAATTAACAAAAATTAAGAATTAAGAACAAAAATTAAAATTAAGAGTACAGATCCATCAAATCAGATTCTTGGGAATCGTGTGTGGATGCCGGTGATGGAGCAGTTGGGTTATTGTAGGCAGTTGATGCCGGTGATGGAGTAGTTGGGTTATTGTAGGCAGTTGATGGCGGTGATGGAGTAGTTGGGTTATTGTAGGCAGTTGATGGCGGTGATGGAGTAGTTGGGTTATTGTAGGCAGTTGATGGCGGTAATGGAGTAGTTGGGTTAGTGTAGGCAGTTGATGGGGTATTGCGTTGCACAGTGCAATAACCTCGATTGTAATTCGAGAAATTTGTTGCTGAAAACGAAGATGTCGAAGGTTCTATTGTATGATATCCTGCTTCTTCAAAATAATCTCTCTGTCCGCGTTGGTACTGATATTGTGGTGAGGGTCGGTAGGCAGCTGGGGGTTCGTAACATGGGGCTTGATGAGCTTGAAGCACTTTCATTAATTCTATTTTTGTTTCGAGTCTGTTTGCCTCTGGTACTTTAAGGAGCTCCTTGTGTAGAGACAAACAAAATAGTTTGTCATCATCTGGCTCCGTTTGGTTTGATGTCTGTCGCTGATTTCTAGGTGCTAAATTTGTTTTTATGATGTCCAGAAATTCTTCGTCGGCCGCATTAAGCTTTTTCTTCTTTTTCGCCTGACTAATTGGAGGTCTCATTACATCTTCCCCATCGCCAGAAAAGTCTTGTTCTTCAGCTGTAACAGGCGCGGGGTTGATGTTGCCGTCAGTTTTTTTATTCTGTGTCGATCGTTCAAGGAACATTAAACGTTCAAAAAAAATATATTTGGCTTTGCCGGAGGCTCCTGATCCAGACGGTGTGGTTTTCTTCCTCTTCATTTCTCTTACAAAGCTATCACGCAACCCTTTCCACTTCTTTTGCAATGAAATACCTGAAATCAATAAATGGATTGAATTGAAATACTACATTTAATTTATATACTGTATTTAATAACATAACTTTCTTTTCAGATATTTGGCCACAGGATGTTATTTTGCGGATCTGCATTATGCCTACAGATTGGGAAAATCTACAGTTGTCGAAATAGTACAGAAAACCTGTTACGTCATATGGCAAAAACTACAAAATATAGTAATGAGAGAACCTACGAAGGTTGAATGGGAAGAAATTTCTAAACAATTTACAAAATACACAAATTTTCCTAATTGCATCGGCGCCATTGATGGCAAACATATCCGTATTATAAAACCGAATGATTCTGGGTCTCTTTTTTATAACTATAAGAATTATTTTTCAACTGTTTTGTTGGCTGTGTGCGATGCAAATTATTGTTTTATTTCAGTAGATATCGGCGCATATGGAAAAAGTAATGACTCCTCAATTTTTAGAGACTCTGTATTATATAAAAAACTTGTCGAGAAAACTTTAGATATTCCAGACCCAAAGCCAATATCACATACAGACACTACACCCTTACCCCATGTGATAGTAGGAGATGAGGCGTTCAGTCTGTCAGAAAACATAATGCGCCCTTATTGCGGTAAATCTCTAACAACCACGAAAAGAATTTTCAACTATCGCTTATCCAGAGCCCGGCGTTACATTGAATGTTGCTTTGGGATCTTGGTAAATAAATGGAGAATATTTCATAGACCGTTGAATGTAGACATTGATTTTGCAGAAAACATCATTAAAGCGTGTTGTGTTCTTCATAATTACGTAAGGTTACGGGATGGCTATAGGTATGACCACACTCTGTACGAAACACATCTGCATAATTTTAACACTGAGATAGTAAGGCCGAATGCAAGATCGCGGAATACAAGAGACAGATTCGCTGATTATTTTGTTAACGAAGGCAAACTCCCTTGGCAAGATAAAATGATATAGTAGATATATATAATATATTACACGACTTTAGTTTAGGATTTGTCGTCATCGGGAATAGAAATAGGACACAGTAGATTTATGTATTACCTATGTAGTCTTAAATAAAGCATTCTTTACTTACCTAAAGCTTTTTTCTTTTCTTCGGAATCACCAGCTTCACAAAAAATTTCCACTATTTCCTCCCAGTTCCTACGTTTTGTTGTTCTATTGGAATATTCTGTTGATTCTAAATCCCATAAGGCTACTCTTTTTTCAATTTCATCAATAAACAGTTCGGTATTGAAGTTGTCACGCTCCATCATCGCAACTAAATACGTCCATACGCCACGCACTCGCGCGTAATACTGGACGCAGCAATGGCGCCCGAGTATCTCGACTCGCGCGCCGCTCGCGCGTACGACGCGCGAGTCGAGAGTCGCGGTTAACATCGTTCGATGATTTGCTAGAAATTATTAAAGAAGATTTGACTCCAAGTCAAAATTATGTGGTGCGGGATACTGTTTCTGCAGAAGAAAAACTCGTGATTACTTTGAGGTTAGTTTTAATATTATTACAATTTGAACCTTTTTAAACTATGAATAAAATTAACAAAAATTAAGAATTAAGAACAAAAATTAAAATTAAGAGTACAGATCCATCAAATCAGATTCTTGGGAATCGTGTGTGGATGCCGGTGATGGAGCAGTTGGGTTATTGTAGGCAGTTGATGCCGGTGATGGAGTAGTTGGGTTATTGTAGGCAGTTGATGGCGGTGATGGAGTAGTTGGGTTATTGTAGGCAGTTGATGGCGGTGATGGAGTAGTTGGGTTATTGTAGGCAGTTGATGGCGGTAATGGAGTAGTTGGGTTATTGTAGGCAGTTGATGGGGTATTGCGTTGCACAGTGCAATAACCTCGATTGTAATTCGAGAAATTTGTTGCTGAAAACGAAGATGTCGAAGGTTCTATTGTATGATATCCTGCTTCTTCAAAATAATCTCTCTGTCCGCGTTGGTACTGATATTGTGGTGAGGGTCGGTAGGCAGCTGGGGGTTCGTAACATGGGGCTTGATGAGCTTGAAGCACTTTCATTAATTCTATTTTTGTTTCGAGTCTGTTTGCCTCTGGTACTTTAAGGAGCTCCTTGTGTAGAGACAAACAAAATAGTTTGTCATCATCTGGCTCCGTTTGGTTTGATGTCTGTCGCTGATTTCTAGGTGCTAAATTTGTTTTTATGATGTCCAGAAATTCTTCGTCGGCCGCATTAAGCTTTTTCTTCTTTTTCGCCTGACTAATTGGAGGTCTCATTACATCTTCCCCATCGCCAGAAAAGTCTTGTTCTTCAGCTGTAACAGGCGCGGGGTTGATGTTGCCGTCAGTTTTTTTATTCTGTGTCGATCGTTCAAGGAACATTAAACGTTCAAAAAAAATATATTTGGCTTTGCCGGAGGCTCCTGATCCAGACGGTGTGGTTTTCTTCCTCTTCATTTCTCTTACAAAGCTATCACGCAACCCTTTCCACTTCTTTTGCAATGAAATACCTGAAATCAATAAATGGATTGAATTGAAATACTACATTTAATTTATATACTGTATTTAATAACATAACTTTCTTTTCAGATATTTGGCCACAGGATGTTATTTTGCGGATCTGCATTATGCCTACAGATTGGGAAAATCTACAGTTGTCGAAATAGTACAGAAAACCTGTTACGTCATATGGCAAAAACTACAAAATATAGTAATGAGAGAACCTACGAAGGTTGAATGGGAAGAAATTTCTAAACAATTTACAAAATACACAAATTTTCCTAATTGCATCGGCGCCATTGATGGCAAACATATCCGTATTATAAAACCGAATGATTCTGGGTCTCTTTTTTATAACTATAAGAATTATTTTTCAACTGTTTTGTTGGCTGTGTGCGATGCAAATTATTGTTTTATTTCAGTAGATATCGGCGCATATGGAAAAAGTAATGACTCCTCAATTTTTAGAGACTCTGTATTATATAAAAAACTTGTCGAGAAAACTTTAGATATTCCAGACCCAAAGCCAATATCACATACAGACACTACACCCTTACCCCATGTGATAGTAGGAGATGAGGCGTTCAGTCTGTCAGAAAACATAATGCGCCCTTATTGCGGTAAATCTCTAACAACCACGAAAAGAATTTTCAACTATCGCTTATCCAGAGCCCGGCGTTACATTGAATGTTGCTTTGGGATCTTGGTAAATAAATGGAGAATATTTCATAGACCGTTGAATGTAGACATTGATTTTGCAGAAAACATCATTAAAGCGTGTTGTGTTCTTCATAATTACGTAAGGTTACGGGATGGCTATAGGTATGACCACACTCTGTACGAAACACATCTGCATAATTTTAACACTGAGATAGTAAGGCCGAATGCAAGATCGCGGAATACAAGAGACAGATTCGCTGATTATTTTGTTAACGAAGGCAAACTCCCTTGGCAAGATAAAATGATATAGTAGATATATATAATATATTACACGACTTTAGTTTAGGATTTGTCGTCATCGGGAATAGAAATAGGACACAGTAGATTTATGTATTACCTATGTAGTCTTAAATAAAGCATTCTTTACTTACCTAAAGCTTTTTTCTTTTCTTCGGAATCACCAGCTTCACAAAAAATTTCCACTATTTCCTCCCAGTTCCTACGTTTTGTTGTTCTATTGGAATATTCTGTTGATTCTAAATCCCATAAGGCTACTCTTTTTTCAATTTCATCAATAAACAGTTCGGTATTGAAGTTGTCACGCTCCATCATCGCAACTAAATACGTCCATACGCCACGCACTCGCGCGTAATACTGGACGCAGCAATGGCGCCCGAGTATCTCGACTCGCGCGCCGCTCGCGCGTACGACGCGCGAGTCGAGAGTCGCGGTTATTGCACGCGTTTTACGCGCGAGTGATGACACGCGCAAAGTCTTCTGGACGGGATATATGTAGCTCTAGTACCTCAAGAACGTGCGAGTGTCTACGCGCGAGTGGACTCGCGCGTAAAACGCTTCATCTGGACAGGCTCTTAGAGTGTTACCTTAACGTAGTAGACTATCAAAGTTTCCATATCTTTATAGTCATCCAAAATAATTTTATACGTTTATTGAATAATAAATCGTTGTTTTTGAATTTAAAGGTGACTTGACTATGAGTTGGCAATCAGATATAAATTTAGTATTGATCGATGCCGTCAAAGGCCTTTGAAAAGTCGTAATATATTTTATTCGATTTTTATTTAGTGATGGCAGTTTTTTAAGAGCTCGAGTTTCCGTGCTCGATGTACGTTATCGGAAAGCGATCGTATCCGTTAGATTTCGTGTCGAGCGCGATACAACCCTTTATCTAGATCGGGGTAGGTAGTCCCGTCGCCGGTAAGCGCCGCTTCGCATTTCATTATCACAAAAATTATTCAATTATTCATTCCAACAGCCCGCTACAACTGATCATTGATTAAAAATTGCCTTCGCTTGGATTGATTTGGTTTACATTCGAATAGTAAAACCTCCATGAACTTAACCTTCAGATTTTTTTGTGCACGGTAATGAAATAGGTTTGTTTGTGCAAAGAATAATTTTCTTTCATCTATATTGAACAACATTAAATGTACGACCCAATATATGACCTGAACGGCAAACTTATTTTCGAGAACCTACAATGTGTAGGTTCTTTTGGTTGAATAATACTGTTTCATAAGTTCCAAGTATAATTTGGCATTAGGGTAATCTGTCTGCTTTATATGGTCTGTTTGCATTACATAACCATAGTGAGTGGATAAAAACAATATCATTAATTCAGTTCTATATGTAAACTTAAAGTAAATTGTTTGCTTACATGCGCTTAGAATTTGCTAAACTGAACTGGAATAACGCCCTCAGAATAATACATAGCTTCAAGAAAATTGATAACCCATAATTTTAGAACAATAATTCAAAGGAACAAAGGTAACACGTAACAGGGCACAAAGGTAAGGAAATAGCCAGTTTCAGTAACGTGGAATACAAAAGGAACAATATTAGGCGACCACAATGGAGCCCTGATGCCGGCAGCCGAATAAAAAACGGATGTGTCAATAATTAACTGAGTGATTCGGTAGCTAGTCGCCGGCGGCCATCGATTCTGTGCTTTACCGAGCCGGTTTATTGAAAAAAAAATATAACGAACGTGTATTGTGCTTGGACAAAGGGGCGAAACTTTCGCTCCGAGCCAAAACGGTATGTTTTTGTTGGGGTGAAAAATATTACACCCTCGGGCGTGTATGTGTTTGGGCGGTCGCACATAGCCATGCATGCGAACGTAAAAGGGCAGCTTGTAAGCTCTAATGGAAATGTGAATTGGCTATTAGTAGGTACCTATTAACATGTGATTAGCATTGTAAATTGCTAACAGTCCACGTTCAATGTAGAAGTGGTAGAAATGAATTATAACCAGTTTATCATGTATGTTTTTAAAGTGTTAAATTATATGTTATTTATAATGTCGTATATTTTACATTTCACCGTTCACATCCACGACTATTACCAAGGGCAAAGTACTTTCGTATCGGAGTGTTTTGTTTAAAACATATCGATATTTAAAGACGGAGCTTAAACTTTTACGTAACGATCTCCTACAAGGCAGACTGAGAGATAGAGAGGTATGCCTACAGATCTATCTGTAGAAATTTAATTTTTAAAAAAAAAAATTTGGCGCTAAATGCTTTACGCTCACATTAACTAAAATAGATTTATTCTCGTATTTATAGCAGTAATAACTATAAGGATTAAAGTATGTAAAAGCATTGAATTTAAATAGCTACAAATGAAATAGATTTCGTTGTCTTTAACTACATCTGGTTGAGGTATACTTGACCATACAAAAAGTTATTTAAGTTACATTATATTAAATGCTTGCGAATTATTTACTTTTTCTTCATATCGGGTTTTTATATTATATTTACATGTGTGCAAGTCATCTTTTTTTTTCCTTAAAAAGGCAACGCCCGACTAGGAATAAATCCTGTGTTGCGGGGGACTTTACAAACATACAAGAAACGGACACAAAGAACATTCAGACTCAGAACAACAATTTGTGGATCACACAAAGTGTTGTCCAATGTGGGGGTTTGAACCCACAACACTCAACGAAGTAGAGAGCGGCTTGGCGACCGCTTGAACCACTAGGCCAACCGTACAGTCAAATAAAATAAATCTATGTTTAAAATTAATTAAAAAAAGGCATTTTTGTAAAATTAAGTTGATAGCATTCATGATATATCAACAATGTCCTTGTAAAAGCCATTGCGTTAATTGCTATCATATAATTATGTAATTGCCATAGAACAATAATCGTTAACGGTAGCTTAGCGGCTCATATCTGCTCACTCAAGGTACTACGTTGATACGATATTCAGTAAGTCAAGTCGGAGCAAATAATTTTTGTATGTAGATTAGACACAAGTTTATGTGTTATATGGGGTATATTAATTATAATTATTATAGTAGAATTACAGTATACTGTTGAAACAATATGATTAAAAAATAAAGAAACTCGGTGATTTTAAATATTTCCAACCCATGTCGACCGAGTAAAAGTTTTAATCCACATCAAATATTTAATTATCATTTCGGCAACAAAAAACTCGTCACAATCGCTGAATAATCGCGACGCAATCGGGCCAAATCCGCATCAATAGTAGTAGGGGGGCACGCACAATTTGTACCCCTCGGGGATCAGGAAATTCATCTCACTAATCCACCGTCCGCAGTGAATAGTAAAAGTGATGGCTCTATTCATCCCGTAGGGGTCTCCGCCCCCTCGATGGAGAAGGGTGGTCGGAAAGCGCTAAAATTTAATAAAGCAAGCCTCGTCATGGGCAGCCCTAGCGATTAATTACGCACAAGAGGCTAGTAATGATACCTACGCAGGGTTCACGCTGTCGCTTCATCTATTATTCATAAACAGTGCTCCGTATAATTTTGTTTTGCGCATCGCTTTATGATTTTGATTTGTTTATGTTGTGTTCATTATTAATGGTGGATATCACCAGTTTTGTAAAGATCATAGAGTAACACAAGGTTCTTTGGTATAGGGATGACATATGTGATGACGTTGGCAGAAAATTATTTAAAACAGACTAGATCAAAGGATACTTTCTGAAATAGTGAAGTTTATGTGAAATACAAAATGTAAGCGAAATAGTAAATATAAGATAGAAAGATTCGGATAGAAGAAAGAGCTTGACAAAGGAGCTACATGAAGAGACATTACAATAATATCCGCGTAAACATCATGACACAGAAAATGAAACAATAACCTTTTTAAGTTTTAAAGTTTGGAAAATATCATAATAGTCAATTTCAGACATGATTGTCGTTGACGTTAAGGGTCGAACAAGAATATAAAATAAGGGAAAAATTAAAATACAACCTTAGGGATAGTCATACCTACAGTCTACAAGAAATAAACCGAGTAGGTTTCTTAGTCTGTCTGGATAGGTATCTAAATTTAATTTGGGTAGAAATTATACGGGATCTACTTCAAGTCTGTAGCTAATTTTGTTAGTGGACAACTCATCGTACTCACAGAAATTTCTTATTTGAGGCTTCTCTATTTTCTTAGTTCTACTAACTTTAAAAGAAGAGTGACTGAATTAAGCGTTTTATTAATGGATCGACTTGGTCGACTTTAGAATTTTAGCGAAACTCTACTTTCGACGTTTAAAGTGAACCGAAGACAACACATGCTTAACTAGATATATTTTCTCGTTAAGGATAATTATGCGACTAGAAAATATAGACAAAAAATAAATTAAACGTTTGGTCTAACTTTATTACTAATTTCACAGAATTCGTGTGTTCTGTAACCTAAGCATTATTTCAACAAACTTCAGATTAGAAAGTTACTAGAAACGACCACATTTCGTTACAGAATTTTTATTGTGTATTTAAAACAGCGAACTGCTGCAATATGCAGATAAAATTTTGCAGTATGTAGTTACGAGTGCGGGACGGAACGACCGGGGCAGTTCTACCCTCCCACAGAAGACCAACTTAAAGTGACAGCATCCAGGATGTCGTGTTTCGTTGGTGAGTGCAAGACTGGAGGCCCATTGATGCAAGGGTGACAGTTATTGTGGTAACTGTGTGAGCCTTACACTGCCACGATAACTGTCATGCCTTTTACATGCCCAAGCGGGGCGTGAAAAAGTATCTCACTAGGCCGTCATTGTGTGGGTCACCATACTGCATTGTCTGCATTTGCAATGAGTATGAAGACCAGAACTCTTGGATTCTATTCATGCTTACCATCAGGCAGAGTAGAGTCACTTCGGCAGGCTCTTAATATAGAAAAAAAAAGAATATTATAATACATTACGCATTACATAAGACTAATACATAAACACGTGAAGTATTTTTAAAGAGGGAACTCGAGTGGCACGCAGCGTGCTTACAGTCGTAAGCACTCGGCATAACGACATCTTTTGTCGAATTGTACTGTTAAAAGTGGCTTGCTCCCGCTACATAATCCGTGTTCAGTTCGAGTGTTTCACATTCGTTCGCTCTTCATTCCAACCCTCTAACTTAGCCTACGACTTAATACAAGGATTCAATGTGCCTTTATTTTCAACGGGGTGTTTAACTCTCCTTATATACCATATGTTTAAATACTAGAAATCCTGGCAGGTGGAGTGTAATCATAGTATTTATTCTGTTTTACTTTTAAAATCGCCGAATATCCGTCTTCAATGTGGCAGTTTTTATTTCTAATCTCATGTAACCCAAGGTGTTCTATGATATAATGCACCGATGTTTTCTTATTTTCTATAAAATCATGTCGCAAGTACGAGTATGTTATAATGCCGAAGAGGTCACAACCATAATGTTTCACACTTAATAATTTGTATAGGATGGGCCACGAATTCGTTAACATTTGAATCTAACACCCCGCGCAAACATGTTAAGGGAGTTCTTGGAACCGATGCTACTGGAATTTGCTGGCTACAAACGTAACATACAGTTTCAACACGATGGAGCCAGTTGTAACACATCCAATGAGTCCCTGCCGGTGTCAAAGACATGTTTCCGAAAAAGTTGATTTCCAGACGAGGCGACATTCCATGGCTACGCAGAAGGCCAGATTTTTCCCCAACAGACTTCTTTTTCTGGGGTTATTTGAAAAATTGAGTCTACATCAATAAATCAAATACACTACGTCAACTAGAAGAAAAAATCAGCAAAGAGATGTCGGCGATCTCGTGGTTTCTTTGCCGATGAATATTCGAAAATTTCGGTGCTCGCTTAGAGGAGTACAAACATCGAAACGGTCATCATTTAGACGATGTAATTTTTAAAAAATAAACTCCAACTAGTTAGCTTTCTTCTAAATAAACAATTTTTATAATATATCAAATAGTTTTTTTATACAATATTTCCAAATGTCAACTAATTTGAGGCCCACCATATACTTTTAAAGCTTGATGCTTGATTACGGGAGCTAATCGTAGAGAAATCGTGTCTTTTTTGAGACCGTGACTTGTTCAGTATTTATATTAATGAAAAGAACAAGTTTTATTTCTAATAAAAATACGTCTAATTGATATTATGACCTTCTTTGGTTGAACATATTACACACGTTATGACGATGATAAAACAGAAGCATATACCAAATTCATCATCATCAACAGCTTTTAACAGTCCACTGCTAGACATAGGCCTCTCGTCAGCAAGGATGTTTTGGCCTACTAAACCACGCTGGCCAGATGTTGTCCTGGATATTTTTCCCTTAGCCGCCTCTTACAACATCCATGTGAGGAACAGAGGTGGTGATACTCTGTATTCGTAGTCCGTCATCACACAGAAATTTATCTGATCCATTTAAATTTACATACACACTTCACAAATCGACGGACACTACAATCACAACCAAATGTACCAAATGCGAAAAGTATAAATCGTCGGATACGGCGCTATATATTGGCCGTGATAGATTTACTGTATTTATCAACCATTATGGACTTTCTATTAACAGTCTTCTTTATAGCGTCTATAACATAACTCAAAATTAAATAACTTCACATTTACACTTACATCGCAGTTATACTGACAACAAAAACACTTTCCAAAAGTTCAACCTTCATTACCAGCGACCTTACATCGTCTTAAATGAAGGAGCGATTCAATCGTGTACTTATTCATATAAGTATATTTTGTTCACTCACCTCTCCTCACGTTTGGCATCATTATTTTATATTATAAAGGCACAAAAGGCAAGACCTCACCGCGCATCGTTGGTATATCGTCGTCGTAATTGGTGCTCGAGTGGCAATTAGCGAGCTCTCAGCTCTGTCGCCACTCGGCCCGCGCTTCTGAACCCTGACTTACTTCTCTTGTTATACGACTCACCAAGTAGTGTTTCGTATTACAGGGACCAGAAGGCCAATTCTCGTAATTTTAAAACATCACAGACCGAAATGTGATTGTATGGAGACTTAGGGATTGTCTGAAAATAGGTAGGCACATCTTTATATAACCTCAGTTTGGCCACGCTATGAATTGTTAAAGTGTCACTTATTAAAGCTAGTTTTTTTTTCACATTCGATGACAATACCCTATCATCATAGCACGGTAAATGTTGGATTTATTACGAGAATAATATTCGTGAGATTGAAAGTGGATCGGAACTGAATTGAGGCTTTTATTACGAGAATCAGCCTTGGAGATTTTTGCCTAGACGCTTCTTCGGTGGTACGAGTGTCCATTTCACAGAATTACCTATCCATTCACTTGGTGCCGTGAAAATTATTATATTTAAGACTTTTGAGTTCTAAAATTTCTTCTTAATATTCAAATTTAAAAGGCCATTCAAATCGTCACTTAATTTGAATGCTCTTTTAAATGTGCATTTGGAGATACTCAAAACTTTAAACGAGCAATTCTTGTATATATATATATATACCAAATATATACCAAAGAAGAGTAGAGTCACTTTGGTAGGATTTTAATATAGAAAAAAAATACAGTGCTCCTATTCTTCTCGTGGTACGGCTCCTACGATTTTCATGAAATTCAGTATGTAGGTGGTTTCACTTGTAGAAAACGTTGTTTTATCCGTGTTTCAAGCAATAAAAACTGTTACAATGCAATTAGAATACGAAGGTAAATGCTGCGTTACCAACACAGCAACGTAAAAGCTAAATACTTCAGTAGATGGCGTTGTCTATTTTGACACTTATCTATGTGTCAAAATTAGGGATGGAAACAAAGAAAGTTGGTAAGTTACGAATCTGGTAGATTTACCAAAAAAATACCGACCAAAGCTCGCTTTCCAGGTACTATTACTTAATTAATGTAAACGCGTAACACCTACATAGTTTTGATTAGCACCTCGGCTGTCGTGACTACATCTACCATCAGATTGTACATTAAAATAACAGAGAGCCCAATGACTTGAAGCCGTCACACAATGCCGTTTCTTTCAATATTCTTTTATAAGCCTTTTTAAAACACGGAACTTGTACATTATTTTCTGGTCTAAAATTATTTCTTATGAGTACATAATCACTACATAGACTGCTCAGTAGTAGTCTGTGTGATGACAGAGTAGCAAGTGGTGGCAGATTAAAAATACAGAGTGTCACCACCTTGGTAAATCCCGTAGGTATCTAAGAGCTGATTAAAGCGAGTAAAATACGCGAGAGAGTAAAACTTCAAAGAGAAATAAAACTTAAAAGAAATCTTATACCAACCATTCTGGCTAGCGTGGTATATTAGGTACACTACTGCTACCTCGTTGGTCTAACGGTTAGCGTATGCGACTGCCGATCAAGATGTCTCGGGTTCGATTTTCGGGTCAGGTCAAAAAATGTTATTGAATTTTTCTGGTTATGGAGTTTGGAAGTGGGGATCTTAACCTCTGTGCCTCGGACAGTGAAGCCGTCGGTCCTACGTCTCACCTCTCCCCAGTCGCGTCGGATAACCGTCCCAACGAATTGTAAGAGTGAGGGAACAGGAAGTGCACCTGTATTTACGCACACACTTTTACACAATAATATCTCCTGCTTTGTTGGTTGGTCTTTGTTGAGATTGGCCACCGTGGCCGAAATCAGCTAGGAGTACATCATAGTCGGTCAAAATCTCTTTTTTATGAAGATTCGATTTCGTGTGTATTTATGTAGGTATATATTAGTCTTATCCAATGCTAGAACTAAACTGCTGAGCGCAGTGGACTATGAAAGGCTATTGATATGCGATGTCATATGAGTATGTAGTATTCTGAGATATAAACATACGTATGTATGTGTAAATCCTACCAACCCTACACGTACGTTATAGTTTAGGGATCATTCAAGATTAAATACTCAATAATTAATAAAAAACAGTATATCTAGCAACTAGTGTTGTCTCGCTTGTATAAGTCGTAGCCGCGTAGGTCCAACCAGAAAATGATTTGAAATGTTCATAGAACAGACGTACCTAAAATGTAAAAAATCTCATACCAACGATACTGTCCCATTTAAATTTTGATCCTGGTTTATTTACTACGAGTCTCGCGCTACGTAGATCAGCAAAGAGCTCCCCCGCCGAGGATAAGCGAAGTAGAGCCATAGCGGAGGCATCAATAATTGAATTCACCGAAGGGGGATCACTACGACCCTAAGCCCTCTATTAATTGCTGGAATTAATTCGTCCTCTGCGTAAGGGCGGATGAACAGTTAGGAACAGGCGTAAGTGAAATAGCGAGTGTATTTTATTTGCAGTCCAGTAAAGTTGTAACTTTGTATCTCTGTTGCTAAATACTTTAACTTGTCAAATTATTCACCAACAAGAAGAATCCGTTATATATGTTAACAAGTAGAGTAAAAAAACCCACAAGATTAGAGATAACTAAAACAAGCAAAGTTATCTTTGTGTAGAAATTATCTGTGAAATATACTTGTAGGTTTGCTATGTCTAAGTTGGAAAAAACTTAGGTACAATTAGGTACACTTACGACGATATCCGCAAGGATAGACAGAGAGATATTAGAAGCCTACGTATCAACCGGGCACATGTATTTCTAAATAGACATACCATAGATTTCTTAATATCTACACATACGGATCAAATGATCGCCTTACCCACGATCTCTGTTGGTAACCCATTAGACCGAGAGTTCCTTTCGTCAGTTCTCGACAATTGTTTAGTTGTAAAATCGCCGGCAACTTATTAAACTACCGAATTCGCTTTTTAAATAATTGGTAAGGAATTTTCGATGCTAAAAAGGCCTGTCATAATTCAGAAATAAATCATACATCGCACACTGTGGTGTATCTTACGTTACACTGCATTGTGCGAGTACCATTTACCCGTGAGGGTGAGCGAGGGTCTAATCGCAATCGATACAGACCCTGATGACTGTAGCAGAAGTATTTAATACTTTCGACGCCGGAATTTCTCGTTACTGCACGACTCTGGGGATACTTATTGGAATACCTCAGTCTGGTTTGACGTTTCATAGTTATTTGAACTCAAGTTTTGGAAAAAATAACTATTATCTTTCTTTTGTGTTTGAGTTAAAAAATATTTATCGTACTTATTTCTGTTGAACCATGTACAAAGTAATGTTATAAAAGACGTTATGAAAATTTATGCTTCGTCGTATTAATGTTCAAATATATCAGTAATGACTTATGTCCAGCAGTGGACTATTAAAGGCTGTTGATAATGATGAACGGCCAAAGATATTTTAAGTACTTCTTCAAAAGATTAAGTAAAAATTTTTAAAAATGATATCTGAAGAATTTCGTGATCTTTTGATTGAATTTCTCATCTTTGTTACTTTATGAAGGATAATATAATTTTACTTTCATATATGTTAATAGGTAGATGCAATAACTTAGAAAAAAAAAGTAAGTCCAGAATAAGTTGTCTCTCTATTTTTTTTTCCGTGTAGGCCATAGGTAGGTGTAAAATCTTTTTTCTCACTAATTCAGTCGTTTCTGCCAATTTTAAGTTAGTAAACCAAATCAATTATTAAACTTAAATTTGCCATGATAAACATCATAATCTACAATACAACAGTATATAAGGTTTTCGTTCGTTATGATCAATGATCAACAGCCTTTTACAGTCCACTGCTGGACATAGACCTCTCCTTAGCAAGGAGGTTTAATAATTTTTGTTTCGATCGTTATAGTACAGAAATATCTAGTCCAGTTTGCTTTAAGTATAAATCATGTTTAAACAGAGGGTAGGTGAGTATCATATCTTGGAAGTTTTCATATAAACAGTAACGATAACAAAACAGAACGAGAAGATGAAAGCAGTCACGTATGTATTTCTCAATCAAGTTTATGATTTTTAAAGTTTGAACTATTTTTAAGAAAACAGTCATTAGAGTTCTTAGGTATTTAAAGCATAAAACAAAAAATCTTAAAAAACCATTCAGCCATTAATATCACTTTCACATATCGTATTGCATATCCATTTCACATACGAGCTATTGCGTCGCACAACGCGACACCGAAGGGTGTTGCCCACACCCCTGTCCTGGCAACATACACCCTAAAGAGCAACTTGCGTTTAGAATCCAACCCCTACAAGGGATTTTTAACTCAGTGACCGAATCGTTAAAGTATACTTTGCGGTGTTGTGTACAAGTGAGAGGACAGTGTTGTGCGGTGCCTGTGTATATAGAGGGTGCTCCCTGTCGCCGAACAAACATGGCGTCTGCCAAAGAGGTTTTTGCGAGAGCTCGTGAGCGATTTCGCGCCTAATTTTGACGTAGTACTGGAGATGGGATTTTTTTTTGGTTAATTCTGTTGATGACGTAATTAGCATGACTTTCTTTTAAAGGGATTTCAGTTGATAGTTCTTTAAAAGTCTTATGGTAGTTACTAGTACATTTGTCAATACAATGTAAGACTACCATCGGTACCGTAACTAATTAGTTAACATGTAGGTTAATATAAAAACCTAAAGAATTTGAAGATAGTAAAGTGGCAATCTTGTTGTGTAGATACTTTAGAGTTATTTAAATAAGGATTCTGTACATATTCCATTTGAATGTCTTGGAAATTTTGTATCCAAAATTCTTCGATGAAAGGTGACTACAACGAACACACACGAACTTTTTATTTGTCGTCCGTAATTCAAGAAATTTGTTAACATTCATTTTGTATCATCTTAAATAAAAAACCCTTTTATTTACTGTTTTCGTTACAATATTGTTAAAACTGTAACAACACATAGTTTGAAAAGCCAAATTTTGAAAGAATGCACAAAAATCGTGACTGACCCACAATAAACCTCAAATGTCATAACCTGTTTAGACTAAGAGTGTGCCAAAGAAACAAAACTCTTCGGCTGACGAAGTCTAGTAAAAACGGAGTACTATGAAAAGTTATCTATTGAAATCTTAAATTAACATCGCTTGAACGATGCAGTGGTTTAAGAAGTGCGTCAGCTACAGCTGCAATGGATAATATACTCATACTGTCAGTAAATGTTATTATATTTTTGTTACTATCATCTATAAACATCATCAGCAGTTTTTAACAGGTCACTGCTAGACATAAGTCTATCCTTCGACCGGAGGTTTCGGTCTACTATACCACACTTGTCCGTGTGGTGACGGATTAAGAAAACATAGTGTTACCACACCTATTCATCCCGTGGGTGTCGTAAAAGGCGACTAAGGGAACAAAGTATGTAAGACAACATCATTACAAAGAGAAGGAAAACTTGGAACAAACCCTATTCCAACCCGTCTTGCTAGCGTGGTATAGTAGGCCAAAACCTCCTTACTGAGGAGTGGCCTATGTCCGAGGAGGAGTGGATTGTAAAAGGCTGTTGATGATACCACGCTGACCAGACAGGTTGGCACAGAATGTCTTTCAAGTATTACGTCTTTTGACTGTGATGTTTTCCTATGTAATTTGTTCTCTTAGTCGCCTCTTACGACATCATGTGATGAATGGGTGTATTGACACTCCGTATTCTTAATCCGTCACCCCATAGAACTCATCTATAAATGCCACCGTCATTATAAATTCAAACTAATATTATAAATCTGAATGTGAGTTTGTTTATTTGTATTCTACTTTCACGCCTAAACTATTAAACTGATTGTAAAATTTTACCACCAATAGAAAGCTATATTATCACCTAACATAGGCCACTTTTTACTGCGATAACCTAAATAAAAGCCGGTGGAGTCGTGGTCACACCTAGTACTTTCATATTCAGAGTTTCGAATGACGTCAAAGTACCATCAACTTCATCTGTCGTCTAGCGTCTTTCACTTAACTCTTGATAATCTTCGAATTAACATAAGCTCGTATTTTTTTTATTAATTTTTCAAGGCTTAACTTCATTGTATTACAAATCTGTACAAAAGTTACCCATACATAGGAGTGAGTACATATCTATAACACTCGTACATATACTCTAACGCTAACATTCAATGTTTTCCGCCTACAGTAAAAGGTTTTCACATTACTCCAGTATCCTGCAACTGACAGATCAAATAACTCACTTATCAATTCAATAGTTATACTGTTTGTAACTGACATGCTTTTTATACAAAACTTGTGTGATTCTCTTCTTAGAAACAGAGGATATAGACAGTTCTATATTCATGATAGATATTCACCTATACACCTAAAGTACTGTACTTTATGTGAACAACATTACGCGCTATTGTTAAAGAAAAAATGCAAGTTGTACAAGTGAATGTGTCATGTAACAAAACTTACAAACTTGTTTTGTTAACAATGTAAGGTTAAATAACAAACCTAAATAGATCACGGTAGGTATATTATAAACATTTATCAAGAAGGATCTTATGGCAGTCGAGTATTTATTCTCATTTATAATCTATTAGCTTTTGCCCGTGGCTTCAATTTGATCTGCCACATTAGGTTTTGTAACAGATCATTTTTAATAAATAAATATATTTTTATGTTACTTCTAATACCTCCAAGAACATGTGTACAAAATTTCATGATGATCGGTTGAGTAGTTTTCGCGTGCATCCGTAACAAACAAACTTACATTTGCATGTATAATATTACTAGAGATGTATTTAAGAAATGCTGGCGAGCTTGACCAGGGGTGTTCTAGTTTGCTGTTATTTGTAGCCGAGATGAAGAGTTGCGAAGTCCCAATTACAATAGGTACTTCACACGCAGGTCGATAAAAGAAGCAATCAAAGAGAAATAAGTACACAAGTCATATACCAAAAAAATTGAAATACTTGAGATTTCTACTTAAAGTGGGATCAAAAACAAATGGTAAGAGTCAATCTGTAATAATCAGAAAGAAGTTTCAACATTTTATGATACAGTAGATACTTTATACTCATTTATTTTTGTATATTACGTCCATTTTAGACGTACCCATTTGCGTTTGTTTTGATTTCTCTAGTAATAGTTTATTTAAATAACAAATAGTAGGAAGTAGTAACCTGACCAGGTATTTTGTTTGCTTTGTGCATTTAAACGAGTATTTCTAAGTTAGAATGACACTTAAATAAGTTTGAAAAAATTATTCGTATTCTGTTTAATTTGCCTTAATTTTTTTTTTTAAATATTTTATGAGTTTACTAAAGTGATTCTCTGAAAGCATGAATAAAATCCAAGGTTTGTGGTCGCTATACTCATTCTAAATGCAGACAATACTGTATGGGGACCTACACTATGGCGGCCTAGAGAGATGGTGTTTCACAACCTGCTTGTGGACGTAAAACTATCCTTACTGCTGTAAAATAGACAAAAAAACAGGTATATTGTACTTTAATCAGCCAAAATTATCAGCAAACCTGCCTACAGATTGTTTTGTTAATTTAGGTCGAAAAAAATTTACTCATTAGTTTAGACTAGCAGTAATTGCAATGTAACGCTGTATTATTATGGTTTTCACAGAAAAAGAACACCCACTTACATGTCTACTATATAATTTATAAGACAAGTTTTGTTAACATTATGTTAGAAAGCCGTATTTTTTTTTCTATATTAAGAGCCTGCCACAGTGACTCTACTCTGCCTGATGGTAAACATGAATAGAATCCAAGAGTTGTGGTCACCATACTCATTGCAAACGCAAACATAATGGCGGTCTAGTGTAATGCTTATTCACGCCCCACTTGGGGACGTAAAAGGGATGACAGTCATCGTAACAGTGTAAGGCTCACACAGTTACCAAGATAACTGTCACCCCTGCATCAATGGGCCTCCGGTCCCGCACTCACCAACGAAACACGACAAAATGGATGCTGTCGCTTTAGGTTGATCTTTTGTGGGAGGGTAGTACTGTCCCGGTCGAGCAGGCCGACTCGTACTGAAATCAGTGTGGTTCTACTACCTAGCAAGTGATGGATTAGGAATACAAATTCGCATCACCCCTTTTCATACCATAGGTGTCATGAAAAGCGGCCAAAGGAATAAACTATGCAGCACAAAATCGCTGCAAAAAGAAAGAAAACTTAAAACAAACCCAATACTAACTCGTCTAGCCTGCGTGGTAAAGTAGGCCAAAACCTCTTTACAAAGGAGGGGCTATGTCCAGCAGCGGACTATTTAAAGTTATCGATGACGATGTTATTACAATACTGGATATTGGGTTTACGGCTTCATTTCGACTATTTTGATCAACGATCGGAAGGTATAACTTGACCTGCCAAATAACTACATTGTATCGACTGTGTTGACATATTAAAATTAATTCTAAACCTCCATAGATTTATGTAACCGCTTTACATATTTTTGATATTATAGCTATTATAATAATTAATATACACAGCGTTTATTAGTTAAACTTGTTTTTATTATCTAGGAATTTCACTTAGCATTCATCCATATTTAAACAGAGAGAAAAAAAAGCAGTGTTGCCAATATAAATGTACAATATACCAATAATAGCAATGCAATTATAACACATTTTGCTTACTACACTTCTTTTACATGTAATAATTAAGTATTTAAAATTTGGTATGCTTCCATGCGGGACATTTGTTTAAAAAATATAGAGTATAGCTACCCGTCTACAAGAGTAAACTGACAGACGTTGCATGGAGTATAGAGGGATAATTTTGTTGCGGTGACGCCTCGAACTCGGTCACAACTGAGACATCTTATCCCAAATAACTAAAATGGCGGATTAGCCATACGATCTGTATTATTTAACTCTTTAGTCGATTTAGTAACTATAAAAATAAACAACTGGAAATCAAATTTTGACCAGATAGTACTCTATCTGGTCAAAGTTTGATTTGCAGTTGCATATTTTACATACTATACATTGGAGAAGTTATAGGCTGTAACATCATGTAACGATATCTAGAAGAAGAGTATTGGGCATAACTTTATCTTTAGAATTTTGTTTAATCGATCTATTTTTTGAAACTATATTAATAAATGTATATACGGGCCTCACATTAGTGCCTGGTTCAATTTCAATCATCATATTCGTAGTGAAATAGAAGTCAATAAAAAAGACAATTGGGAAGCCCTCGGATTCAAGATTTCTTGAGTTTAAAATAATCTGTCTTGAAACTACGAAAATAAATATGATCTGTTGTAAGTTGGGTTATATAGTTATATTTCGACATAGTCCGAGGGGAGCCGATGGATGCAGTTGGCGTCCAGTCGTACGGCGTGGCGTTCAAGTGAGGAGGCCTATGTTCAGCAGTGGACGTCTTCCGGCTGATGATGACGATGATGATGATAAATTGGATGTTATTGATTTCAGCAATGACTATCGGTACTGAGTGTAGACCGTGGTGTAGATCAATGTGATTATTTGGTAGTCAAGTCACAAATAAAGCTAAAATTTGAATGCAACACGTGTGTCACATACGTTTTTTGGTACTCATCTAATTTTAAGTGTAACTGATGCTTACTATCATGGTTGGTGTCCAAATATGTTAACAAGTCACAGGGCAAGACGTTATCATATTATATCGACTTTACTGACAAATAATATAACGATTACTTGTATGTCGAATTTTCTTGGTTTATTGAACTCAGTGCTATTATGCCAATTTATTCAATTTAACTAAAATTTGATACAGTTGTACGGTTGATGGTTTTTCGAAATTTTACAATAGGCTAGATGACACCTTAGTCAAATTAGTTACTTTTTATCGTCTGTCAAAACGACAATTTTGTACGCAAAATGTACTAAATACCAATTTGTGACGTCACTGTTTTAGATTACTCAATTGAACAATATATTTCACTGTATATTTGATTAAAACTCGTAATCAAAGTAAAAAGTTATATTAATTGTATTTTCCGAAATGTTTCGCGATATTAGTTTTAATGAAGTGGACATTGGTATTTATTTACGTTACAGTTATCTACCCAATTGGACTTTTATTTTGACGACTTTTATACATTGACGAACAAACTTTTTTCAACGTCTTTCCATTGACTAACTATATTATAATAATATTTACAGATACAAACAGTTTTAATACGAACTATTAATCGGATTATTAATCTTGTTGAAAGTTGGCGTGCTCGGCTGATAAGAATTTATGATAGTGAAAAAACCTCAATGTCTTGTTTAATTAAAATATAAAAAGATGAGAGCGAATTCAGTGAATATTTTGCTTGTAGTAGTGTTACGTAACTGTTGTGTCGTGTTTTTTTTTGTTGACGGTATGGCAAATATTAATCAATTTCTAAAAAAATACGAGAATGTTGATAATTATTTAAACAATACAATTGCAACATATACTTGTTTATTAAAACTGTAATCATTTTCTTAAATTTACAATTATAGGTTTTTTTTTGGTTGCGTAATCTTGTCTTGGGCATTAATTAGGTCCACCGATGTACAAAGTGCATAAAGTGTAAATAAATATTAGTTTCGATTATTTTATAAAAAGGCATTAATGAATGTAGTAAATAAAATAAAATGAACAATATTTTTAATATAATTATGCTAGTAGTAGTTAGTCGGCGAAATGGTTCTTTAAACTTTGACATTTGTCAAACTACAGATAAATAAGAAAGTTGGCATCATGAACGAGCTAGAGATAAATTAATAAGTCGGCATCATGCACCGAACTAGAGATAAATTAATAAGACGGCATCATGCACCGAACTAGACATTAATAGAAAAGTCGGCATCACGCATCAAACTAGAGATAAATTTATAAGTCGGCATCATGTACCAAACCAGAGATTAATTAAAAAGTAGGCATCATGTACCCGTTTTTCTCAGAACACATAATTAAAACAAGCGCACTAGTAAATACTTAATTTATAAAAGTAGAGTATAAAACCGAGAAGGACATAGGGTTAAAATACATAATGGTCTTGTAAAAACTGAACAACAAAACCCAAACAGATCAGTACAACTCCAAACAATACGTCGAAAGGCCAAGCACCAAGAATCTCGTGCAATTGTGTTCAAAGATTTTTAATAACAAAAACGAACTTACTAAACGGAAGACGCTGTTAACATTGTACCAGTATAAATTGAACTTAAACGAAACGAATGAACCACCAAAAAGTTCAAACGACGAAGACAGGCACGGTGTAAAGAAGATCAGGATAAAATGGCCGACGGGACAAATAAAATCGACGGAGAGGTTTGTTAAAAGAGCATTGGGTTCTAACAAAACGTTATTAAATCTTATTTTTGGATTAAAGATATTTTCAACTGAGTTGTATTGTTGTGCTTTGGCGCCTTTTCATTGGGGTTATTATATTGATTATTTATTTGTACTCCAACTACTTTTTTGTATTGATTTGTCTGCACCTGGTTAGGTTAAAGTAAATGTAAGCTTAAGATGAAGCAACTTTAATATTTATTTGTAACTTTGGTTGTTGAGGTTCATATCTTTTTTTTTGCGAGCCTATATTTTAGGAATCAGCAAAGTGGCCGTACCAAAAGTATTGTGTACTGAGTGTAAGTGAGTGGCAGCCCAAAAGTGTAGTTATTGCTGATATTTGAAAATTTGTCAGTCTAATATCTTATTCTTCTCATAGTTTTACTAGTTTTTTGAGGTCAGAATGTTGAGTCTATATTTCTTTTTTATATAGAAGACAACACCCGTATTAGGAATAGATCCTGTGTCGCGGGTGACTTTACAAACATACATGAAACGGACACAAAGAATACACAGACTCAGAACAACAATTTGTGGATCACATAAACTGTTGTCCCATGTGGGGTTTGAAGACATAACACTCAGCACAGTATAGAGCGGCGTGGCGACCGCCTAAACCACTAAACCAATCGTGCAGCAGTGTAACAACTTTATCCATTCAAAATTATTTCTAAAATGTTGAATCAAGACAGCCTTGTTGGATTGGCGTAAGTCAACGTAACAATGAAAAACAAAATGTTTAAAATATATTACAACTAACACTCTCTAAAGATTTTGTTCCTCCTTTTGCTATTAAATAAGTCAGTTCATATTAAGCGATACCAGTAAAAATCATTTAATAGTACAAGCATACCAATTACTTCACGTTCATTGGCAGCTTCATGGCAAGAGAACAAAAGTACACAACATTATTAAAGGTCTGATTTATAGGTATTAATATTTTGCTGCCGACGTACTGATCAAGAGGTCTCGAAGCCGATCTCCGGGTCAGGGCAGTAAAGTGCTCTTAAGTTTTTCTGAATATAGAAATGCTTAATAAAATCTTGGAGTTTGGAAGTTGAGGTCTCAACCCGCGTGGCTCGTACACCGTACGCACGTAAAGCCGTCGATTCTATGAGTGATCTCTCGCTGGTTGCGTCTGTTAACCGTCCCATCGGGTTGTGATAGTAAGAGAACAGAGAGTGCATCTGTGTTTGCGCACACACTTGTGCACTTAATGACTCCTATATAGTGGACTGGTCGCCGTGAAGACTGGCAGTCGTTGCCGAAATCGACTGGGAGTACATCAATGTTTTGCCGGATATCTGCTTCAGACTGCTGGTATTTAAGAGTTAAAATGAACAATGTTTAGTTCAACTAGTTATGACAAGTTACAAAAATGATCCCTATGTTAAGAGAATTTGGATAGAACGCACATATAAAGAAGTTTATTACTATTCGTACATTTTCAATGACATCTGTGACATTTTCAATGCTTTTACGTTTCTTTTGTTATATATAACATCCATATTTGTATCTTTTGAAGATTAATGCAGTACCACAATGTTTCAAGAGGAAAAATTGGCTTGTTCGAAAAATTCTGCTTGCCATTGTAATATTGATGTGACATTTTATTGTAAACAATCAAATTGTGTAAAGATAAGATAATATTGTTTCTGTTTACTGTTGAAATAGGTACATTTGAAGATATCAGTTTGACAATTTACGCAGGCAGTACTGACCGTGGTTAGCATCCTGTCTTTTCTTTTTTAAACTTGCCGAAGTGACTACTCCATCTGATGAAAGCACGAATAGAATCCAAGAGTTGTGGTCACCATATTCATTGCATAACGAACGCAGACAATGTAGTGTAGTGACCGTATGACAGCCTAATGAGATGCTCCTTCACGCCCCACTTGGGGACGTAAAAGGCGTGACAGTCATCGTGGCAGTGTGAAACTCATACATTTACCACGATAACTGTCACTTCTGTATCAATGAGCCTCTGGTCTCGCAGTCACCAATGAAACACAACAGCACGGATGCTGACGCTTTAGATTGGTTTTCTGTAAGAGGCTAGTACTGCCCCGGTTGAGCCGGCTCGTTTGAGCTGAAATCAGTGTAATTAAAAGGCCCAGACTGGTCAAATTGTGAAACAATTATTACGTATTTATAATATGTTACAAAAAGCGAAAGTTTGCAGGTTATACCTGATTTAATTTAACCTAACAAGTATTAAACTAAAATTATACGACAACAAAATATAAAAAAGCTATAAGTTTCTGGAACTGATATTTAAACACATTACACAACAAAGCATTCAATTGAACAACGCCGCATTGTCGTTTCAAACGATTAGCCTCCGGCGGTGACAATGCACCAAAATGGGATGAAAATGTCAAAATACTATCTGTGACAAGTATCTAAAACTGTATATTTATGTAAAAGGTTACAGAATTATGCGAAAATAAACTCTGCTGCCTCGGAACAAAGGCTAACTCAATAGCAAAAAGTACTTGAAGAGCAATACAATTGCCTTGAACACAACAATAAGACCGTATCAAGTAACACTAGAACTTGTGCCGATATAATTTGCCATTTTTTTGTCACTGCATCTAATCGTGCAGTTCCCGATAACAATGAATGAGCGATTGAACTAAGGAGTTGTTAGGAAAGATGGAAGACATTTTTGTTGTTTCTCGCGACTTGGACGACAGAAAACCGTGGATCATTTTTCTGTAGTAACTTTTTGCTTTTTATTCTGCAATTAAGTTAATTTTAATTGCCGTAAAATTTTCAGTTTACGGCTTAATAACACTGTCAAATACTCAAGTGCAATATTAAGAGTTTGTTTATAAATGTTGTCCAACATATTCTGTTGGAAAAGAACCGTGGAAGTGTGCGTTTTTTTATTTAATCTATATCGAGGTGGTCTTCTGACAGTGAGACGTCAGATGTTATACACCATATGTGACCACGAAAAGGCTTTTAGTTTTAATTTTTTTTTGTATAGATGAAAGCCATTGAAAAATATTACATTAACTTTCTTAACTTTTTTAGTAGTTATTATCATCATTGTCAAATGTTTCAATTTGCTCATTCCCGGACATAGGCCAATCCTCAGAAAGAAAGTTTTAGCCTACTATGTTGGGTTTGTTTTAAATATTATCATAATATTGGTCAAGTAAACTTTTTAAATTACCTATTTTTAGCTATTTATTGATACTCCAGCGATCCTGTTCTAAACGCGTCGTTGAAGGAGCGTCTTACCCACAAATAATTGGCCTACAACATCCACTTGCCCCGGGGAGATTTTCGGATTAAAGTTTATTACATTTCGAAAAAATACGACAACTCGTCGACTATTGTGCTCGCGTCGGCTTTTGTGACAATTCAATATTTGTTAGATTTCGCAATCATTCTAATGTAATATTTACGGGACTAAGTTACTTTTGACGACCAAAACACATTTTCTTCTTTATAATCACGTTTATATTCCCTTGGGGGTAGACAGAGACTAATTAGCCTTTTGCTGATTATAATTTTAGTCCCGTTATATGTCTTACGTATTACCGTCAGTCTGTCTCTACAGTGCAGAACTCATCGCTGAGTTATAGGAAAGGAAACCCGTGAATATACATAATTATGTATATACCTACGGCATTTGTTCTGAAGTGGTTCAATCGAAGTCGTATTTGTAGTACATGTACTTTTCTTGGTACATACATAAGTGAATCTGAGAGCGCGTCAAGTAGCCCTATACGAAGATGGAGTAGGAAATTGATTCACTTCACAGCACTCGATGTCACTCACACTCAGAGGGGACAGAGGACTTGCAATCAATGGCATGACGTCTCTTTCAAGGGGGTACCTACGTACGGATTTATTATAAAATTTTAATTGGAATGTGAGGCTAGAGACATTAGATTTTTTTTAAATTTGATGAAAATAAAAACATGGAAAAATATTACGGTTATAATAATAATTACAGCAGTAGGTCATTTTCTTTAAACGATATTTAGAAGTGGAGTAGTAGTAGTTTTTCGCTATTCATCCATTTTTTTGGTATAACCTAAATATTAACGATCTAAGTTGATTGTGTTTTTTTTACCCCAAAAAGGAGTGGTGTAGTCTGTGTATCTGTTAATCCATGTCACACATTACTTCAAGAAGTCCTGAATGGTTGTCCGTTCGTTTTTACCAGTGGCAACAATTAATAAAAAGGTTTTAATTAATTTTCTTAAAAGAGGACAGATTATTAAAGAGATTAGTGCCAAAACTTTGACAGAGGTTTTGTGCGTAGTTCAATACTTGTTTTTTAAAATAATTCTCTGTAGTCACAGTCAATCAATAAAGACAACCTAAGAGCAAATCCCTGATATGACGCAAATGTAATTTCAAAAAAATAAATTAGTTTAAATTCACATTTTCTCTCACGTCAACAATAGTATGCAGATGTATATACGAGTATGCTTAACACTTCAACATTATACTAAGATATTACATAAGCACATGTTTTCAAAAACTACAAAGGGGATCATTTATACAGTCCCAAAGCACTCGTAAATATCATTGTCCCCTTGATGTGGATCACAATATACAACGCCCTCTGTCGTCTGTACTAAATAAATAGTCCACACGGTCCTACCCATTCTATTTCATCTGAAACTTCAAAGACATATGAGGTTGACACTAAGCGCTTTTCGTGTCACATTCCCCCTTTTTGTCCCTATTATAATATCTTAATTCACACCCCTAGCGATTTGATACAGCCAAGCTATAACGAACCTTAGACCGTATGAAATACAGTTAAAATTTGACTGGTACCACATGTTCTTTTACATTTAAATTCGATAAAGAGCTTCATTCAAGTTTAAATTTTGTGCCGTACAAATAAAGTTCATAGTCTTGTGTATTATCGGGTCGTTTATCAGGGGTGTGCGTACTTTAAACCAACGTTAAGCAGGGTTGTCGGTCCGCTTTGTAATTAATACATAGCCTGGCGCCATTGATATGCCAAATTGCCAATTGTGTGCCAACAAAGGATTTTTTTATTTGATAGGGGTGCGTGTTATTATTCAAACCATTGAATTGGAGTCGGTAGATATAATTTTGAATTGATATTTCTGTTTAAAAGTTTTAGATAAAAATATCTAAACTGTAACGATGTCTTCTTAAAATAAGAAATGATAAACTATGTTAAAGTTGCTGAATGGTGTTTGATTTAGTCTTTCTTTTATCGGCACTATGGTATCTGTACTAACTTGCACTAAACAGCGTAAAAAACCAAGTGAAAAATTTCTACTCCATTAAGCAGAAGACTACAGGTATTCGAGCTGTCGATCTGCACGCTGAAGTCGGGACTACAACTTTTAGTTCACTTATAAACTGTACAACTGTCAGTTAACCAATGTGCTGGTCGCCAATAATACCCTTCCTCACTAGTCACTTGTAAGAAACAAGCGGTGAATGTTCGAATACGACTTCTTTCATCCATGGTAGCTTCATTCATTCATTAATTGTTTTATTTTCAGATTATCTATTCCGCCTCGGTAGTGCAGTTGTTGCGTATGCGACTGCTGTGCTAGAGGTCTTGAGTTCTATTCCCAGGTCGGACAAAATGTTTGTAAGACATCTATTTCGAAGTTTGGGCTTTTCTCTATTTATGATATGTAATAAGTCGAGTTATCATAGTACAAGCTCTGCTTAGTTTGAAAATAGATAGTGTTGTGTGTCAAATGTCCGAAATATTTATTTATTTATCTCAATAAATATTTTTGGGTTGTAATTTATTAGTTTGATGGCTATTTATTCCGGTATGGCTTGCTCGATGTGGCTAATGTTGGTATAAACTTTGGCTGAAATACACGAAGAAGTCCACTAAAATTCGAGAAAAATAGTGAAAGCAAACATTTTTTTTCAAATAAACATTTGATGCCGTCATCAATGCGACAAACTCTGATCTCTTTAAATTAAAGAATAGTTTTTCAAAGGTTTTCGAATGGACAATATAACATATAAACAAAATATTCAATTTATCGCGTAATTTGATTAAAAAATGCAAATAACAATTGTCACTATGATAAAGGATCGATGTATCTGTTGGTTGTCCAATATTTATGCGTTCAGAAATTTACTTTACTTAGCCTTTTGCTGCATAAAACCAGTTTGTGTTTAGTTTATAGTTGGCAAAGGAAGTTGTGCGGGTCAGTTTACTAGTAGCTAAGTATTTGTTACTACAAATATAATTGTGATTAATATAATCATTTTAAAATGAAACTGTTATTAGTACATTTTATTAAATACAGTTAATAATGTAATAACTACATCTCTAGAACTACTTAGAAAGCAGTGTACTCGTACAATTTAAAATTGTACAAAAACGTACCAATATAGCAATTCCGCTATATTCACACGATACCAATATTCGTATGACTTAAAAAAATCATTGAGGGTAAATACTAAGTAGGAGCTGTACAACAATTTTTAAAAAACGGTCCACAATTGACATACACATATTATATACAAAAAAAATACATAAATAAATAAATATTTCAGACATTTGACACACAACGTCATCTAGTTTCAAACTAAGCAGAGTTTGTGCTATGATAATTAGACTGACTGATAGAATACCTATATACTTTTTTTGTAAATACATACATATAAAATAGAAAACACCTAAACTTCGAAACAAATATTTGCAGATCATACAAAAATTTGGTCCGACCCGAGTACCAAACCTGAGACTTCAAGCACAGCAGTTGCATTCACTACCGCTGCGCCACCGAGGCATAGAACATAGAACCTCCTCTTTCTTCGAAGTCAGTTAATAAAAATAGCAATGTTTATATTGTAAATGTAATTATTTGATTCCTATGAAAATATATTTTTCAATCAGAATTGAAAAGTAATTCAAAATGCCAAAAATTAGATAGTTTCAATAACATATTACATAGCGTGGGCCAAGAATTTGTTAACATTTGAATCTAACATCCCGCGCAAACATGTTATGGGAGTTCTTAGAACCGAAGCTACTGGAGTTTGCTGGCTACTAACACATGGTTTCAACAAGATAGAACCATTTGTCACACATCCAATGAGTCCTCGCCGGTGGTCAAAGACATGTTCCCGGTAAAGCTGATTTTCAGACGAGTAACATCCCATGACCACCCAGCAGCCCAGATCCATCTCCAGCAGACTTCTTTTTATGGGTTTATTTAAAGAATCGTGAATAAACCATTTGGTTTATTCATGTAGACACTATATTAGATAGTGTATTTACACTACATCAACTAGAAGAAATTAGTGAAGTGATGTCGGCGACCTCGCGGTCTTTTGCCGACGAGTATTTGAAAATTTCGGTGCTCGCTTAGACAAGTGCAAACGTCGAAACTGTATTCATTTAGACGATGTAATTTTTAAATAACAATGCCAACTAATTAGCTTTCTTGTAAATAAACAATTTTTATAATATATCAAATAGTTTTTGTAGCACGATTTTTGCAAATGTAACTAATTCGTGGCCCACACTATACCCATAAATACGTAATAATAACATTTTTTCAGCCTGAAATGACAGTCATTAACATTAACAATTAAATAGCTAAATTGTTAATTTTATTTTACCTTTGTAAAACTGATCCAAGTTGTCGTGAACAATTAGAAGTATGTAAATAAGTTATAAAAACAAAGGACGACAGTTAAGCTAGTGTTACCTTATTAAAAATACAACGATTCTGGTAATAATCACAACTACTGCAAAAAAAAACTAATTTTAAACTATAAGAAGGTAAGCATTTATTCTAATAGAATTTGAATATTTAATCTTTAATTCTGTCACGATTGGAAATAGTCAATGGCGAATTAACTGTTATAACTTATTTACGCCAACAGCTACTATTTAAAATTTTATCGTAGAAGAGCCTTGCTTTGGAACCATAGCTGTGTGTGGGGTAACCCACACACAGCTACAAAATTTTACGGCACAGGAAGTCATTTACAATATATTTTTAAATTGCAAATACCTCGTTGTGCCTACGGATCACAAACTTTGACGATACTGATGTCGTGATTTTTAGCGTAAGCTTATTAGCCAGCTATAGTAATTATGTGTGGTGCACGTTTGTGGCCCTATATGCGGAAGCTATAAAGGGGGTAATCTGTGTTTGGAACATATGCCATGCTCTGATAGAGAAACAGTCTCAAGCAATTTTTTTGTTAGGTACTTTTTCGACGAGTGATTGAAAATATCAGAAGACGGAGATATTTTTTTTTCTAAAAGTCGTAACAGTTGATAACAAAGTTTAATTCACGCTCTGAAATATCGCTACTTTAAAATATTTTTAACCATTATCAGAGAGTTAAATATGTTCGAATTAAATTTTCTTAATAATGGTTAAAAGACTCCGCGTGGTGACGGATTAAGAATAGTGTCATCACTTCTATTCAGCCCGTGGGTGTCGTAGAAAGCGATTAAGGAAACACTACGCCGAACAACATCACTGCAAAGAGAAGGAAAAATTGATACAAATCCTATACCAATCCGCCTGGCCAGCGTGGAATAGTAGGCCAAACCCTTGGTAAGAAGAGCGCTATGTTCTACAGTGGGCTTTTAAAAGCTGTTGATGCGATGTGGTGTGATGTGATGTGATGTGACGTGATGTGATGTGATGTGATGTGATGTGATCTGATGTGATATGATGTGATGAGATGTGAAAGATTAAAAACACTCGTTTCAGAGTTCTATTTTAAACAAAAAGCTTGGATTTAGGTTTTAATTTATGCTGCTATAGGCAGATACGCAAATCCACATGTAAAACTCAAAATTACCCTTCGATTTGCCTCAGGAGTTAAAAAGACAAAAAAAACGAGAAAAAGGTGATATATTTATAACTAAAATTACTACAGTTACCAACTTAATTAATTAAAGAATTATTTACTTTTAAATTAGAGGTGCCAACGTGTAAATTGTAAGAATTACGTGACCTTTTATTTGCTTACTTCGGCCAGGTTACTCATGTATGGATACTAATACTACATAGTTCAAACAATTAAACATAGATGGCGACTACTGCAATTCCACAAACTCGGAGTTATTTAGTTTTGTATTAGTTCCAAGTTTTGCTAAAAGATGGCAGCGTAACCAGTTTATAACGTGTTCCATTGTTTTTTGTAGATAAATTCATATATATCAATAAAATTATACGATTTTACAAAGATACATGTTATGTATATACGTATGTGTGGTCTATTTTATTTAAATTTTTCGATTACTTATTATTTTTTCCCTATGACTTTCAATTGTTATGTAAAACAAAGTTTCAAACATACGATAGCTTCTTTGGTTTACTTTTGCTTTAAGTTACCCATGGAAACTCAATTATTCGTCTGGCCACAGAGAATAGACCAAAAGCTCCTTGCCGAGAAGACACCTATGTCCAGCAGCGATCTACTAAAGCTAGTTGATGATGATTACGAACTTACCACCGGGTTATCTCGTAATTTTTTGAAGCATGGGTAAGTAAAAATACGCAGACCCGAAATACGTTGAAACAATAGTTCACCGTATGTTGAAGAATCTGTAGAAGGGACTTCTAAATAAGTAACAATAATATTGATTCTGTGAGTTATATGATCCGGTATTGGTAGGCGTTTCTTGTAGCTCGTAATGGCTCGTCATCGTTCCTTGCAGATGTGTACATCCTATATCGTGTTAAGTTTCAATATCACCTATGCCTACACTCAAATTAGTTTTGAAGCCAATGTTAATTTCTGTCAATTATCGCCAGCGTAAAGTTCGCGTCGAGACGTCTCACACTGTTCAACCGGCACACATACCAAACAATTTTGACAAACGATGGCAATATGAATTCTGTTTGACAACCGCTAGCGTTCAGGTAAGTTGATTGGATCCTATTTCATCACCTAAACAATGCTCTAAACGAATATTTATCCTCAGAAAATGACGATCACTATTTGATGGGCTAACGGCAGTGAATCACAACGTCACACAATCTGACCTCTTCACATCAGAGCTTCTTACCAATCAGGATCAGCATCACTGTAGATGAATACTGTGAAGAACTCAACATAACGATGGAGAAACTCGCACTTTTCGAATTAATTTGGTCAATCGCTCGTTTCCGCTGCTTCTAGATGATAGCAACCTCATACTGCACAGAAGACGGTGTCCAAGTTACAAGAGCTGAGGTTAGAAACTCTCTATCATCTGCCGTACTTATCAGACCTTACCTTTACAAATTTCCACTTTTTCCACAGTTTACACAACCTAAATACTCGAAAAAAATTCATTTGAAGAATTTGTTGCTCGTACAGCTGATTTCGGTACAATTAAACTGGCGCTGCGTAGGCAAAGTTGCATTGATTGCATGGGTGATTATTAATATACCTAGTCTTGCCATAAATATTGTAATAAAGAAAAAAGAAAATTGTTAACTGCAAATAACATTTATTACTTTTACAGTGTGTCAGTTTAATACATAAATATAAAACAATTAAAAATATAAAAAGCTTATTCGAAGTGGTCTCCATTGGCTGCAATACAGTCCTTTAAACGATGAGGCCAGTTATCAATAGAAGCACGCACTCTTTCCATGGGAAAATTCTTCACTGCCAATCGTATAGATTGTTTTAGGGACTCCAAATTATCATGGCGTTTAGAGCAAGCTGTACTCTCTAAAACTGACCACAAATCATAATCCAGCGGATTAAGATCGGGACTAGACGACGGCCAGTCTTCAGCTCTGATGAAGTCCGAAACGTTCGATTCCAACCAAGACTGCGTGGACCGAGCTTTATGACCCGGCGCCGAGTCTTGCTGGAAGGACCATACTTGGTTATTGAACATGGTGATGTTAAGGGGCTTAACTACCTTCTCAAGAATGGTATCTTGATACACTTGTGCCGATGTTTTGATACCTTTTTCACAAAAATATGGCTCAGTCACTCCTTCATAGCTAACACCCCACCAAACCATCACTGAAGTCGGATAATGTCCACGTTGCACTCTGTCGACTAATTGGGAAGCTTCCTTAGAGCTTTGAGCATAAATACGGTCATTTTGTTTGTTAAAATGTTGCTCAATTGTAAAAATTTTCTCATCCGTAAACAAAATTTTTCTGTGACCTCCCTTTGCGTACCGCTTCAGTAGTTGTTTCGATTTTACCACCCTATTCTTCTTTAAATTATCAGTTAAGAAATGGCCAGTGCGTCTCTTATAGGCTGCAAGTCCTAAGTCATCTTTTAAAATACGCGACATGGTTCTAGGTGCTATCTTCATTTCCCGAGATAAAATCTTTTGCTTTCGGACAGGATTTCTTCGAATTCTTTCCCTTACTGCTTTGACCACCTTTTTCGTACGAACACTACGTGGACGGCCAGATCTTTTTCTGTCACAAACAGAGGAGGTCTCATTGTACCTATTAATAGCCCGGTACACAAACATTTTACTAATACCAAGTGTATGGAGAGTTTTAAAAATTGCATTTGGCTCCATACCTACTTTGTGTAATGCTATCACAGCGATTCGGTTCTCTTTATCACCCCACACCATTTTAATATCGCAAAATATTTTACAATGTATTGGCGCCAAAATGAGAAAACACAATGAACAATCGTATAAAAATGACAGATTCGAAATTCAAATGTAATATTTTTTTATAATTAAGTGTAACAGTATTTATGGCCAGACTAAGTATATAAAATGATTAGAAAAAAGTACGCTAACTTACTTACTTCACAAAAACTTTAAATTGCACTAATCAAAATGTAGCATATTCTTGAAAGATAATTAAGTAGGTACATTAATTTTCTTGAGTGAAATACAAAAGTAAAAATGATTTGTTTCAGAAGTACTTTTTTATTTTTTAATATTTGAATATTTTTATGTTCCTGTTACTTGATATTTTTTGAAATATTTGCAATTTTTTTTTATTATTTTTTTACATTCTCTTTACAATATATAATCATTTGTTACTTTCATGAAAAAGGTAACATCATATATAATAAAATAATAATTAGTGTAGTGAGGAGGTTCCTGCTTTGGAGCCCTAACCACTGTATCTTGGTCTCTCTACCCCAAGACGGTGGTCTGCTATTATTAGTTATGTATTTAAATATATATTTTTATTTGTATTTAAAAATGTAATTTATATGTATTTTCAGTTATATAAATAGAATAATAATAATATTTCGGACATCTGACACCCAACGTCATACTAGATATGTGATACAAATACATATACACTTTTTGTCCGTAAATACATTCATATTATATACAGAAAACACACAAACTCCTCAACAAATGTCATACAAACATTTGGTCCGACATGGAAATCGAACCCGAGACCTCAAACATAGCAGTCGCACACGCTACCACTGCGCCACTGAAGTAATCGAAATACGAAAGTCGTTATACCTAACTAAAACAATAATAATATTGGTTTTAGTTTCAGTAAAAGTATAATATGATAATATACTAGGTAGTAGTAGAGCCACGCTGATTTCAGCACGAGCGGGCCGGCTCGACCGGGGCAGTACTACCCTCCACAGAAGACCAACCTAAAGCGGCAGCATCCGTGTTGTCGTGTTTCGTTGGTGTGTGTGAGACCGTAGGCCGATTGATGCAGGGAGTGATAGTTACCGTGATAACTATGTAAGCCTTATATTGTCACGATGACTGTCATGCCTTTTACGTCCCCAAGCGGTGTGTGAAAAGGCATCTCATTAGGCCGCCATAGTGTGGGTCACCATATTGCATTGTCTGTATTTGCAATAAGTACGGTGGAAAATATATATATATATATATGTATATATATATATTGTATTTATAACACAGAAACAATCTAGGTTTAAACATAAATACCTACGTGGAGAAAATTCTTTGTACTCTTTACCCAAACCATAAACCTAGTAAAAAATTATACAATAATGTCTCCGGTAAACTGTAGTGGCTGGCACAAAAGCCAAATGACAGGTCAAGTAATACCGGTCAATGTATTCAAACAAGACATTCAAAATGGTCGAATTTCAATCGTTATGCGGTTCTAGTATTTACATAATATTTAAAAAAATAATATTCCCTTTGTTTCTTGGAGTTTAAATATGTTAGAAGTGCAGAAAGCTAAAAGAGGAATGACAATCATATATGGATGCTACAGTATAGCGATCAAATGACCCGTCATGTACGAGTGGTTAACAGACGGACGTATCAGATTAGAGTGGCTAATAGCAAGTCAAAAGGCGACAACTAAGCCACAAAAAATACTAGAAAATTATAACTAGACACATATATGGTTGTTACAATAATTATTAATTACTTGCCGTGGGGTAAGGACCCGCTGATCTGTAATACAGGTTACGATAGACAGCTCCTCGGAGACGCTTGACTTGTGAAAATACATATTTCTATTCTGTTATGTCTTGTTTTGTTGTAAGTTTTTTATGGTATAAGAAGGTAACGTGTGGTGACGGATTAAGAAGACGGTGTGCCACCACCCCTAGTCGTCCAATGGATGTTGTAAGAGGCGACTAACCTACACAGGATAATGTCACTGCAAAGAGTCGGGCAACTTGAAATAAACTCTATACCAACCCGACTGAAAAGCGTGGTATAGTGTGTTTAAACCTCCTTGCACTGTTAAAGGTTCAAACTTCTGCAGAAATTTCAGTGGCTCCTGAACCCACGTCAGGTCTTCGATCTCACACAATGTGGGCCAGGACCTGGGTGAGTTTTTTAAACTTTTTTAATACTGCACCAAACCCAAATATCCTCTAATTTTTAATACTCCTCAGGAAAAAAGTAATTGATAACAAAATTACTTCTGGTACCAATTTCAAAATTGATGTTTCTTATATTTTTTAAAAACTAGCGCAAGGATATGTTGACATATTATTAAACCATTTACTAACACCTATATTGCAGTCAAATCCAGCTTAATTTAAAAGTTACTGTTAAGTTTGATTTCCTTTTTTTTAAAGGCTGTTGATGATATAGGGCAAACGAGCAGACGACGACCTGTTGGTAAGTGACTGCCGTCGCCTGTAACGCAAGAATCACAAGTGCTTTTTGCCGTTTTAGGAGTCTCTTTCCCTAGAGTTTAGGGAAGGTAGGATTTGATCTCTGGTAACCGCCTCACTCGGTGAAAAGTACCGAAATGTTGTTTAACGTCGGTTTTCTGTGAGGTCATGGTATCACTTCCATCGAGCCTAAACTATTTCCTGGCCTAAGTGTTATTATTGTATGTCGTTAAGTCAAAAAACGAATTAAGGAAATTACCGGTGTCAAATGTCAATAAATTCCGAATAATTCAAATAACTACTATGGTATATATTGAGTTAAGACGCATAATATTTAAAAATAGTTAATAAAGGCTATTGTTATTATTATTACAGTATGTCAAACCATTTTTATAACAGCTCGTTCTCAGCTGTTTTTTTCTGGTCTGTTCGTAACAATTGGAAAACGTCAAATTCATTTTTTTTTCAAATGCTCATGTCAAAGGCATAGCCATAACGAACACAAATTCACTGACTCTCTGATCGTACTCTGTACGCATGATTTTTGTGTACATACGTGTGTATGTGATAAATGATTTCTAAACGGTTGGACATATTTTGATGATGGTAGGATTCACGATTCACTTGGAAGTGATCTAACACCGCCTGCATGACGACTGTGCTCTTGGATCCTTTAATTTTCTGATAATTTATTTTAGAATAGAAATTATAACTTTAAGTAATCATATTTATTTACATGTGTCATCGTTAGTAGATATTAATTAAAATATGTTATTATAAGATAATTTTTTTTGCAGCAAATTCTTCCGTATAACATTACTCACACAGCTTCAATTTATTTGGAGTGTTTATTTGTGATGTGTAAAATGTTTAGTGTCGCTACTTGACACTAGATGGCGCTAGTTTAACCACATTTTCATTGAAACAAAGCCTTATAGATGTTTATGTATGTTAATCCTGTGGCATAACGTATTTTAATCAATTTAATGAATTATATAATTTAGTTATGTGTAGTTATTAATATTATATTTTAATTTTACAGATGATTGATTTAAAGTGTGAGTATTTGACGACGCAATGCAACTAGCATAGATTTTCACAATTCATCATAAAATTTGCCTATTTACCATATAGGAGAGGTTACTGCTACATAGCGATCAATTAGTATATGCATCAGTACATATATATATGTATTTATGTACTCCTAACCTATTTCGACCACGGCTGCCAGTCCCAACGGTGAGTAGCCAATCATGCAAGAGATATCATAGTGCACAGTGTGTGCGAAAACACAAGTGTACTCTCTGTTCCCTCACTCTTATAATCTGATGAGACGGTTATTCGATACGACCGGGAATACATCAGGCGCAGAACCGACGGACTTTACGCGCTCTCCAAGACACGAGGGTTAAGACCGCAACTTCTTGGGTTGTTATTAAGTATTTATATAACTAGAAAAACTCCGTAACACTTATTGACTCGACCCGGGAATCGAACCCGAGACCTTTTGATCGGCAGTTGCATACGTTAACCACTAGACCAACAAAGCATTTATATGTTAGAGTATAATATAGAAAATAATAACTATACAGTATAGTATGGTAATAGTAGTAAGCAAGTGATCATTACTGGAGAGTAAGGGAAAAATGGTGGGTTTCGTAAGAGGCGACTAAGGGAACAAGCTGTTCAGGAAACTATCACTACAAAGAGAATGAAAACTGGAAACAAACCCTATTCCAACCCATCTGGCCCGCGTGGTATAGCAGGTCAAAAGCTTCTTTCTAAGGAGAGGCCTATGTCCAGCAGTGGACTGGAATTGTAATTTTTTATTCAAAAATGAAAATTTTGATGTAAAAATGTTAATTTGTTATGGTTATTCTTTTAGAGTTAGAAAACTCTCGTTTAACTGTATTTCTGTCATCCTTCCTTCTCAAAGCTAGACAAGTTAGGGAAGGTCCAACTCATCTGCTCTAAAAAGGTTGACTTTCATGTTTCCGCAACCTATTATCGATATTATTGATATTCTAAAATGGTGGCGTATGTTATTTCACTGTTTAATTTCGAAGATTATGTTGGCTTATCGAGTAAGGTAGAAGAAACTCATCGCTTAGGGCAATTTCTTCTAGGCAACCTTTGGACGGACTGGTTCCTTCTTAAACTTGTGGTAGGTACATAAAAGTTCTTGTAACGAATAATTTGTTAACCTATGAAATTTAATATTCTAAATTAATTTAATACCTTCAAATAAACATTAAAACTTAGTACTTCTTTATATAAAAATGTTTAGAACCTACTGTGATGACGTATACAAAAAAAAAGTGACAGGCTCTACCCAACTCTATAGATTATGGTCACTACTTGTGACTCAGCATGGTATAGTGTTGCGCAATCATACTGCAGCGTATACTAAAATCACCAATAGTTCTAATGCATAGAGCACCCGTTGCTCTAACGATATAAAAAAATATAACAGTTTTAAAAATCGAATCAGAACTACGACCGTTTAAAAATCGAACTATAGAACTCAGAATTATATGCATTTAAATAACACAAAAACTATAAAAGTCACCCCTGATATAAATCAACCATCAAAAAGGTACCGCAAAACAAGTAGAATTTACATTAACTGGTTATATCGGGACATTTTTTTTAAAGGGACAGACAATACTAATTCTATATTTAAGCCAAGTCACGAAAGGACTAATGCCAAGCCATCACATTAATAGATTGACGTGTTCGAAACTGTAAAATTACCATTCCGAATGCGATTCGAGAAAGAAAACGCTTTAAAAATATGTCCGCGGCTGTTCCATGTCTCGTTGGGTTCTGTGGATTGCGGTGGATTAAAACTGTTGTACAAAAAGTAGTATTTGTTACAAAATGCAAGGTCCAAAGTATGTTGGTCTCACGTATGCCTATGTATTTGTTTACACCATATTATCAACGTGGGTAGTCAGTGATGGTAGAGCTCAATGTTCATTTTGAGCTTCTTCTACATTCAAGCCTTACATACAACAGTTTAATCATTTTTGTAGTTCTTCAACACTTTCGATGAGTCAATTCAGTCCCTCGTCCGTCGAGCTATACGATTCCACTTATAAACAGAAACACAATATTTCTGCAGTGTTATTCAACCGACGTTCGAATTGGAAACAGTGGATTTCAAGACATATTTATGTGGGGCGTGAAAAAGCATCTCATTATTCCGCCATAGTGTGGGTCACCATAAGGTATTGTCTGCATTCGCAATGAGTATGGTGTTTACTACTTTTGGACTCTATTCACAGAGAAGAGTCACTTTGGCAGATGTTAAAAGAAAAAAAAGGTTCTATATTATCATTCTTCTTAAGAACTACAGTAAAACTTATTTAGTTATTAAGGCTATGCTATTTATTTATAGCTTTAGGTGTAATGATGATAATAAAGAATTTGAAATTCGCAGTGCAGATCGAATTTCGAACACTTTTTACGTGTACCATAGACACCTCTCCCATATTTCTTTTTTTGTTATTTGATGTCTTCGTCATTTTTAAAATTACAAACAATTAATAGTGTGTGAGTAGAGCAGGTCCAGCGGTGACCTGTGTTACTTTATAGGTGTGTGTTACCACTATCTGTGAGAGAATAAAAAACTAAGTTATTCATTTATCCTTGTCCTATTATACCTTATTTAAATGGAAATGTTGGATTAACCAATGAGTGAAGATATGCTCTAAGTGGATGAGCCTCTAAGAAGTATAATATTAAACTTTTGGTGTTGTATCTATGGAGTATGATTTGTCTTATGGCAATGGAGACTTAAAAACATACAAAATCAACACGGTATGACATCAATGTTTTAAAATATACAAGTAATAAAGACGAGAGAAGTGGAAAATTTTATTGTCTGAGTATTTAAAGGTCGATCATTATTCAGTCTCGTTCCGTACAATCTTGTGTAAGTGTTCAATGTGATCGTAAGTAACCCTAAAAAAATAAATAGATTCGTGAAATGAACGATTAGTGGCAAAAGCGCCACCGCTCACGGAACGACCGCTTGGCTACATAACTTTAATGAGTTGTCAACGGCAATAGATATACAATCACGTTCGAATACAACATTAGTTTGATTTTAAACTCGATCGGAAAGTTTTTTAACTTGACTTTGTTACAAAATTATGAAACTGAAACTGAATTACTCTATAGGCTTACCTACTGAATAGTTTGAAACAATAACCAAAGTTTACCTTTGACTTATGAGCTATGACTAATTATGTCGACCTTGGTTACTTTTTCAATATAATTTTACTAGCTCGTTGGTTCCGTAAAAATGGTGAGCATATGTCCGTAGAACGCGAAGATCAAGTTTTTCCTTACAACTTCTGACTGGTTTAATAAAGTGCGAGGAATTCCTTTGTTGCTAAATGTATTTTTTTTAATAAAGCTTTGGCTAAATAACATTCTGGGCTATAACATATAACTGTTTTTATGGTAACTCTTATGGAAACTATCATAATCATCATCAACGACAGCCTTTAACAGCCTACAGTTGGGCATAGGCCTCTCCTTATTATCATATCATCATCAACCTCTAATAGTTCACTGCTGGACATAGGCCTCCCTTTAGAAAAGAGGTTTTGGCCTACTATACCACGCTGGCCAGACATTGAGGTTTGTATCAAGTTTCCGTTCTCTTTGCAGTGGCGTTGTCCTGCGTACTTGCTTCCTTAGTCGCCTCTTACAACACCCACGGGATGAATAGGGGTGGAGACACTATGTGCTCTTAATCCGTCACAAATTACCTTACTATCGTAACAGTGTAAAAAGTATAATTTTGTAATTTATACATTGTGGCAAAATTTAAACTGGATATCAGAGGGAAAAAATTATGTGGTAACACAATAAATTACATTGATATTGCAAGAGTATGACTTTTTCTCTACAAAGTACACGTCAACGAAGCTTTTGAAATACGCCAAGACAAAAATTATTACACTTTTTATCAAAACCCATAAACAATCTCAATGAATATAAAAACAAATTAACATTCATGATTTGAAACGATAAACTGTATTATTCTGTAAAAATTCACTCGACTCTCAATCACGCTACACTCCGTGGCTAAAAGACACAGAAATTGTGACTTTAAAACATATTTAACGTTCATCGGCGTTTGTATAACGAGTAGCAACACGCGATTATTGTCTATCGAATTTATTCAAATACATAAATTATGTGATAATTGTGTATGCAGCAGCTTTGGTGGTTTAGAAACGGAGATTTTGTTAAGCTATTTATACGAGTTTCTTAGTGATAGCTAATACGAGGTATAATTGTAACGTGTCGATGATCGAACGGAAGGACTCCATTCTGATGTAGTTAGAATGAAAGTTTAGTAACAATATGTACATTAAAATTAGAAAGAAATAACTTTCAACGCCTTGCTCCGGTTCACACCTCCGGTTCAGTTCATATTAAAGAAGGTTTGTATCACCAACCAGACTACTGGTAAGCATACTTTGTTATAAAGAAATGTTGTGATAAAGAACTAATGAATGGTAGGTCAAATCCACGACTCCCAGGATCACTAACCGCTAGTCTAAAAACCTCAGGGTGATCGTACACTGAACAATATAACGAATACAGTTTAGTAGTGGTGATACATATATTTCTCCCAATCCGTGTTAACACCAGTCGTTTTAGAAAAACTTAATACCAATAATTGTAACACATGTAATCGCATAGTCTGTAGTGCCAACACACTAATACAAACCACATTCTGTTGCAGTGAGTTTCAAGAACTCCATGTCTCTTTAAGGTTCGTTGCATCTAGCATATTAGACTTAGTACTAGATATCATCACAGATTGTTAAATATATGAATAAATATTAATTTATTTATTTATATATGAACCCAAAAACTAACGAAAAATATCACAAAATTGCGCATCACTTTCTAAAACAAGACTACCTTGGCTTTTAGAGAACATAATTGATGATGCTGAAGAAAAGCGACTTGAAGTGCAGTTTTAAATATTTCAGAATGTAACACATGTGTTGTTTTGATAAAAAAAAACAAAGTCAACAAAATAAGTGACTTTTTTAGCAAATCTTACAGTTTTCTTAATTTATTTATTTATTATAATTATTTATTTTAGCCCTAAAATGTACACACAAAGTAGGTATAGCATACGCATACAGAGATCGAACTGCAAAGATTACGTTTTACAGCTACCGATAAATCGGAAAGGGAGTCGAAGTAAATTTATAACGGATGCTACGTAAAATATTGTCCACGTTACAATCGGTTCGTAATCAGGCGATTTTTATTTTTTATTCTACGGTTCACAAAGTAAATGACTGTTTAAATATTCAAAATTTGCCTACCCCTTTTATTGTCACGGCACTGGCTGACTTCCGTGAGTGATAAAACTATGCATCAGTCATACGACTGACAAAGGTGTGCGATTTGATTTACTTTTTTTTTCTATATTAAGAGCCTGCCAAAGTGACTCTATTCGGCCTGATGGAAAGTATAAATAGAATTCAAGAATTGTGGTCACCATATTCATTGCAAATGCAGACAATGCAGTATGGTGACCCACACTATGGTGGCCTAGGGTGATGCTTTTTAACGACCCGCTTGGGGACGTAAAAGGTATGACAGTCATCGTGGCAGTGTACCACGATAACTACCACACCTGCCTCAATGGGCCTCCGGTCTCACACTTACCAACGAAACACGACAACACGAATGCTGGCGCTTTAGGTTGATCTTCTGTGGGAGGGTAATACTGACTCTTATGAACTGATTGTTATGAAAAAAAGCTGTTTTTCTTGATAGATTCAAAATTTCATGGATCGTATGATGTATATGCTGTATGGTAATAAAAATTGAAATGAATATGCAAGTAGGTAGCCAGGTGTGTAGTATCGTGTAGGTATATATTAAAACGAAACGAGCTGTTGTGTTGTGCAAAATTAATGTCTAAGAATCACAAAATAACACTCCAAATAGAATGAATAATCATTACCAGTGCTATATCAGGTTTAGGCTCCAAGCAGTAATCTGAGCCTGCAAATGACATTTGTGGTAGACTACAGCTGGTATAGAAACTGAAAAAAACATCGTTGTAACTCTTATAGGCATTATGATTAAAAGTACCCGAATTTGCTGAAAATAGTAATCGGTGCACTAAGATGTCGCGCGTTGCTCATCAGGTTATTTATCGGTAGGACATGATACGGCTTGGGTTGGAAAAATGCTATGTTTCGACATCCACCATTAGCATACGGGCCAACGCCGGCATTACAGTAATGGGATGTTACAAGCTCGTATATTTTGCTCTATACGTAGTTCTTTCGTATCTTGAAATTGTGGGAAAACCTCAGTCCAGTGTGTGTAGTGCGCTTCTGTATAAGGCCTTACTTAGATAATAGTTACATTATATTGCACTTCTAATAAGAGGCATAATTTTGAATTGACGTTTTTCTTAGTTATTTTTATTTTAAGAGGTTGCCAAAGAAACTCTACTTCGCCTGATGGAAAGCATTAATAGAATTCAAGAGTGGTAGCAGAGAAATAATGCAGAGAATGCAGTATGTTGGACCACACTAGTGAGATGCTTTTTCACGCCCCGCTTGGGGACGTAAATGACATGGCAGTCAACGTGGCAGTGTAAGACTCACACACTTATTACAATAACTGTCAATCAATAGGCCTCCGGTCTCGCTCTCACCAACGAAAGATGACAGCACGGATGCGGTCGTTAGTCTTCTGTGAGGAGTAGTACTGACCCGGCCGAGCCTTATCGTTCGTGCTGAAGTCAGCGTAGCTCTACTACCTACCAAGTTTAAAGACATTGTCTCGCAAGCTGGCGCATAGTGAATTTATGTTAATTTGGACGAATATTTGAATGGCTGTTGGTCTAGTTGTTAGTGATCATGACTACTAAACCAGTTGTGATGGGTTGTCCCTTGAATCCTTGTCTGGTCGGTTTCTTTTGTTGTTCATTATTTCATTGGTTCTAATTTGATTCTCGTGTAACCTTATTACTTTCTAAAATTAAAGTAGCCTAAGTCTTATTAAATCAGCTATCTCGCAATGAAAGTCCCGTCAAATTCGGTACAGTCGTTATAGGCACTAGCTGGAATAAACAAAGTGACCGATAGACGAACAAATTGATTTTTTGATGAAGCTATATACTTTCATATGCATTTAGTGAGAAACTTTTAATTTGAAATTATAAACAGATATTGTAATTTTGTTGATTAGTTGAGATAAAACACTTTTGCATTGTCAATCAATATAGCGAAGACAAGCAACCGATCACCCCTGTCGAAGTACTTCGCCGACGGATACGTACAAATCGCGGTGAATGATAATCAGCAGAACCGAGTATTTTCTATGCAAATGAACCGTCGAAGAGCTACGTAGCGGCAATAATCGGCCGGGGGCGCCGTAAACACAGCTCACGATACGACGACATCGGTGGCAACTCTTGCAGAGAATTAACGCGTCGCGGGAGGTAACCGATGCTGGCTGTGATAAACACCGGGGATGTGGGGTTCAACCCACGCGATTTATTAACGACTCTACACAAAATTCACTTAAACAAGTTTTTGATAAGTTTTTTGGAGTATTTGGGTATATCACCCAAATTATCTAATTAATTCAGTCAAATATATATTATAGACACGTGTTAAAAGCTTGAGAATAAGTGATATAATTGAAATTACCTACCATAACTAAGTAACTAACGCCGCCAAAGGAAGCTTATAACTCAGAATGCGTTGTCGGAACCATGAAGAGAAGAGGTGTGGCTCCGGTAACTCGATGAAAAACAAGACAATAATTGCTTAACATGAATTTTCTGTTTGTTTTGTGAGTGCGATTTTAATACCTTAATTATAGAAAGAAGTATTTATGTTTAATTCTTACAAGTTTGTGAATGCATATTTAACACGATTATGCGTCATAACATAACTCAATATTAGAAAGGTGGTAGATATATACCAATAATAAATTATCTAGTATTATTCAATGAAGGATTAAATACTTAATATCTGCTTAGCTTCTTTCTTTTTTTTTTCTTTTCTTTTTATAAAAAGACAACGCCCGCACTAGGAATAAATCCTGTGTCGCGGGGGACTTTACAAACATACAAGAAACGGACACAAAGAACACCCAGACTCAGAACAACAATTTATGGATCACACAAAGTGTGTCCTATGTGAGATTTGAACCCACAACACTCAGCGCAGTAGAGAGCGGCGTGGCGACCGCGTAAACCACTAGGCCAACCGTGCAGTCGGTTTTTCTCTCACATACTCACTTTTACAGAAATACTCTTGTCTCTGTCATTCATATAAACAAGTATGACAGGTCTAAGTATGGGTTTGTGATAGATAATAAAAGTAGTAGAAATAAGTTAGAAGAGCCACGTTCATTTCAGCACGAACGGGCCGGCTCGACCAGGCCAGTACTACTCTCTAACAGAAGATCAACCTAAAGCGACAGCATCCGTGCTGTCGTGTTTCGTTGGTGAGTGCGACACCGGAGGCACATTGATGCAGGGGTGACAGTTATCGTGGTACACTGCAACGATGACTGTCATGCCTTTTACGTCCCCAAGCGGTGCGTGAAAAAGCATCTCACTAGGCCGCCATAGTGTTGGTCACCATATAGCACTACATATGCAATGAGTATGATGACCATAGCTTTTGGCTTCTATTCATGCTTTCCATCAGGCAGAGTAGTCACTTTGGTGAGCTCTTAATATATAAACAAAACAAAAGTTAGTAAGAAATTGACTGTACGAGTGGCGTAGTGGTCTAAGCGGTCGCCTTGCGGCTTTCTACTGCGCCGAGTGTTGTGGGTTCAAATTCCACATAGAACGACACTTTGTGTTTTCTAAGTTTGGATATTCTTTGCGTACATTTCATGTATGTTTGTAAAGTAAACATTCCTAGAGCGGGAGTTGTCTTCAAAAAAATAAAAATTAAAAGCATAAGAAGTCATTTACGCATGAATTCATTTGATTTTCTTTTAACAGAATATTTTAATAGATTATAAAATATAAAATGAAAGTAAGTTCGTATGGTTGCTTCTTTAAACTAATTCGTCATTTGTTATTTTTTTGTTACGGCACAGAGGCGCAAACTAGTAGATGGTGTTATCAGGGTGGACTGGGGTTTATTGGGTTCTAGTAACGATACCTCCAGCTCAAGTGGTCATTTACGCTGTAGACATGGTGCTTCTAACTTATATTGATGATATTCACATAACAACACTGCGTTACTCAATTTCTATTAGTGTTAAGTGTTTTTACTACGCTATACTCTCTTCTACAAATATAACAAGTATGAGATTTGATGGCATTTTTAAGTCGACATAATTTATAAATGTATTCTATCAGATTATGTTAATTGACACTTCTAGACTTGTGTCGGAATAGAGCGAGCTCTGTTACCGATCGCACGAGGCATTAAGATTAAGATCAAGTAACGATTAATTCGCGACGTTTACCTCAAGCGAATCGTCTGAAATTATACCACCTTATATTTTAAATGCGGTGTGAGTTCGATTGTTTGTTAAACTTTACACCTAAATCAGTAAACCGATTTAAAAAATTCTTTCAAAAATTCAAAGCTACATTATGAGTGTGTAACATGGGCTACTTTCTATCGCAATACAATGACATCTTCGCGGATGGAACCGCGGTCAAAAACTGGTGTTAAAGTAATCTTGTTGTTTTTTGATAAAAGAAATAGTCTATTGATATCTTCAATAAATCATATTTTTAGTTTCCAATATTTTGTACTTCACGCTTGGTTCTTAAAAATCGTAGCGTGATCTTATATGCGCTATGGCCTCCTTGACAGTATTATCTATAGCTTGAAAATATTATTATCGCGTTTAAACAAACAATCAAAGAAAAAACCTCGAATTTTACTAGTTATAGACAGACAAAGTAAATATAAGGTAACTTTGGCGAATTAGTTGTGTAGGTATGTTGTGAAATGTGAGTTGGATTCTAAAACCCTTACGAGTTATGCTCACTTTTGGTTTAGTAGGTACGGGTTCCTGAAACAGAAACTTTCACTCGATACGTGCTTTATTGAAAGGTATTGCTTTGTGTATATAATTACATTTGCTTTCTCTTTTTTATAACGATCCTCGCACTAGGAACAATTACTATTTGGATGTCGTAATAGCAGCTGTTCCCGGATCCCTCCTATGTCAGACGCAGAGGTGCACACCGTGTGGTTTTAGTCGGTCCGATTCCGACACACCAGCCCGCTGTAAACACCGGTGGGGTGACGGCCCGAGGGGGTTTCCACACGTTAAAAAAAAAGGAACAATTACTATAACGGACACAAAGAATACCTAGCTTCAGAACAACAATAGTGGTAAGTCAGTTTCAGGTTAGTAGTAATCGCACGCGGGGATCGTATCCACAACACTCAACGCAGTAGGAAGCGGCAAAGCCACCGCTTAAATCACTACGCCATCCGTGCAATCAATTATTACATCTGTTTTGCAGCATTATAGCAGCTTGATAACGTTGAAACTTAAACGCGTAACAACAGTCGTGTACGCGTTGTGGGTTCCAAATTCGATTTAGCAAAAGGGTTGCCAGTTACGCGGAAACAAAAAATGCGGGAAAAGGAAAGCAGTCGGCAGTCATCGTTGAGGGGTAAGTAGAAATTCAAAGACATGTCTAAGGGCGGTGTCGTGTCACGACGCGGAGGTAATTGATGCGTTCTGGATTAAGATAGCTTTTTAGGTGTCATCGAGTGAATGCGATAGGGGTGGGTGGTACAGTTTCGTTGGTACTGTAAACATCGGCGTGATGGATGACGTACAAAATAAACGAGTAGTTAAGACGTATAGATGTGATTTGTTTTACCAACAAAAACAATGCAAATAAAACGTGCATTTTTTTTAGATCTTATGTCCCTGGTTGCGTCTGTCTGTTTTCTTTTTATTTTAAGAGCCTGCTAAAGTGACTCTACTCTACCTGATGCAAAGCATGAATAGAAACCAAGACTTGTGATCACGGTACTCATTGCGAATGCAGACAATGCAGTATGGTAGGGTGACCCACACTACGGCGGTTTAGTGAAATGCTTTTTCACGGCTCGCTCGAAGATGTAAAAGGTATGGCAGTCATCGTGGTAGGGTAAGGTTCACACACTTACCACGATAACTGTCACCCCTGCACCAATGGGTCTCCGGTCTCGCACTTACCAACGAAACACGACAGCACGGATACTGTAGCTTTAGGTTGGTCTTCTGTGAGAGAACTGCCTCAGTCGAGCCAGCCCAGTCGTGTACAAATTAACATGGATTTACTACCTACTGCGTCTGTGCTTAGTATAGGGTGGCCTACGAATTAATTAACATTTGAAAAATCGTATATTATAAAAATTGTTTATTTACAAGAAAGTTAATTAGTTATAATTTATTTTTTAAAAATTACATTGTCTAAATGACCACCGTTTCGACGTTTGCATTCTTCTAAGCGAGCACCGAAATTTTCAAAATACTTGTCGGCAAAGAGACCGCTAGATCGCCGTCTCTCTTCGCTGATTTTTTCTTTTAGGTGCTTAGTGTATTTGATTTATTAATTTAGAAACGATTCTTCACATAACCCCATAAAAAGAAGTCTACTGGGGATAAATCTTGACTTCTGGGTGAAAATGGAATGTCGTCTGGTCTGAAAATCAAGTTTTCCGGAAACATGTCTTTGAACACCGGCAGGGACTCATTGGATGTGTGACAAGTGGCTCCATCTTGTTGAAATCATGTGTTACGATTGTAGCCAGCAAATTTCAGTAGCATCGGTCTCAAGAACTGTCGTGGTATATTTGCGCGGGATGTTAGATTCAAATGTTAACGAATTCTTGGCCCACCCTATAGATAGGTAAGACGTGACGATAATAAGCCTATTTGGCTTATCTGTTATTATCCTTAAGAGTCCTAATGTACTCGTATAGTTTTTATCATGTGCCTAATAGCAGGATAACAAGATTATGCATATTCTTATCGATATGATAATTGTCTGAAATAAATACATAGTAACAACGGCTGTAGTGTAAGTATTCTAATGACTTAATTTTTTTTTTGCAATTTTTCGTAATTGCAAAAAAAAAAATTAATTTAGTCAAGTAAAATAAAGTCTACCTGTTTAAAAACAAAAAAAAAAAAAAAATATTTCGGACATTTAACACACAACGTCATCTAGTTTCAAACTAAGCAAAGCTTGTGCTATGATAACTAGACTGACTGATAGAATACTTCTATACTTTTTTTTTTGTAAATACATACATATTATATCTAGAAAACACCCAAACTTCGAAACAAACATATGCAGATCATACAAACATTTGGTCCGACCCGGGAATCGAACCTGAGACCTCAAGCACAGCAGTCGCATCTACTACCGCTGCGCCACCGAGGCAGTTAGAGATTAGTCTCTTATTTTGTTTTTAAACACCAAGACTTTGAAGTGATATTGGTTTTCTGTTTGCGATTGTGTAATAATGGTTGTGTGATAATGTCTATCATAGAGCAAGAGCCCGTGAGTGCCAGACCTTCGTCATTTTATAAAAGCTGAAAGTTCTTCTATGTGTGTCCCTAGTACAGGTAAGAATGATCCCAAACATGAAGCTGAGGCAGCGGTGGCTTTGGCAGATAACAGGCAACAAAGGTGGGTAAAATTCCATCCCAAATTCGTCATGATATAAAACTTGATTTTTTTATATTTGATTCATAATAATATCAAAACTCGTGTTGCTCATTGCCAGACAGTTAGTATGGTTCCAACCCTCTGCCGGATACCCCTAAACTATTATAATTTATAATTATACTTACGTTATATTATAAAACCTAAGTTTTATATATAATTTTTTGGGAGCCTATTAAACTATGTTTACATAGTAGCCGGACAGTTTCGAAGGTTCTATCGTCTTGCCAGACGCATTCAAAGTGAGCAATAATCGGGAGAGCAAGGAGCGTATACAGTAACTAAAGGTTATATTATAAAACCTAAGTTTCATTTATAATTTTTTGGGAGCCTATTAAACTATGTTTACATAGTAGCCGGACAGTTTCGAAGATTCTATCATCTTACCAGACGCATTCAAAGGCTGCGGTCCGAATTGTGCTCACAGCACTTACGACGTTTAAACTGCTAACGTGTGGACCGATTTAGTGAGCGCGCGATAACGATGAAAATGATGAAAATATTTAGATTTAATTAAAATAAATTAATTTCTCTGTAAATTTCTTATCTTAAAAAAATGTGTCCTTTGGTATAATAAACACTAAAATTTGATTTACTTTGTTTTATTGGCTTTATAATTTTAATAGCATTGACAATAATAAACTTCTTAAAAATGAAAAATAATATCAATTAAATTATTAGATTTTCGACATGATTGACATTGTATGAGAAAAATTTTACTCAGTATTATTTTAAATATTTGTTATTGAAATTGTAAAAATTAATTAATTAAATTTCTGGATTAAGAAAAAAATAAACTGCACAATTTGAAATTAATAACAATGGATGCGCAGTGAAATCCCGCAATAGACCAAGCGCTCTGTTTCATTCGCACTGTATACGCTCCTTGCTCTCCTGATTACTGCTGACTTTGAATGCGTCTGACAAGATGATAGAACCTTCGAAACTGTCCGGCTACTATATATACATAGTTTAATAGGCTCCCAAAAAATTAAATATGAAACTTAGGTTTTATAATATAACCTTTAGTTACTATATACGCTCCTTGCTCTTCCGATTATTGCTCACTTTGAATGCGTCTGGCAAGATGATAGAACCTTCGAAACTGTCCGGCTACTATATAAACATAGTTTAATAGGCTCCCAAAAAATTATATATAAAATTTAGGTTTTATAATATAACGTTTAGTTACTGTATTCGCTCCTTGCTCTTCCGATTATTGCTCACTTTGAATGCGTCTGGCAAGATGATAGAACCTTCGAAACTGTCCGGCTACTATATAAACATAGTTTAATAGGCTCCCAAAAAATTATATATAAAATTTAGGTTTTATAATATAACGTTTAGTTACTGTATTCGCTCCTTGCTCTCCCGATTACTGCTCACTTTGAATGCGTCTGGCAAGATGATAGAACCTTCGAAACTGTCCGGCTACTATATAAACATAGTTTAATAGGCTCCCAAAAAATTATATATAAAATTTAGGTTTTATAATATAACGTTTAGTTACTGTATTCGCTCCTTGCTCTTCCGATTATTGCTCACTTTGAATGCGTCTGGCAAGATGATAGAACCTTCGAAACTGTCCGGCTACTATATAAACATAGTTTAATAGGCTCCCAAAAAATTATATATAAAATTTAGGTTTTATAATATAACGTTTAGTTACTGTATTCGCTCCTTGCTCTCCCGATTACTGCTCACTTTGAATGCGTCTGGCAAGATGATAGAACCTTCGAAACTGTCCGGCTACTATATAAACATAGTTTAATAGGCTCCCAAAAAATTATATATGAAACTTAGGTTTTATAATATAACCTTTAGTTACTGTATACGCTCCTTGCTCACTTTGAATGCGTCTGGCAAGATGATAGAACCTTCGAAACTGTCCGGCTACTATGTAAACATAGTTTAATAGGCTCCTAAAAAATTATATATAAAACTTAGGTTTTATAATATAACGTAAGTATAATTATAAATTATAATAGTTTAGGGGTGTCCGGCAGAAGGTTGGAACCATACTAACTGTCTGGCAATGAGCAACGCGAGTTTTGATATTATTATGAATCAAATATAAAAAAATCAAGTTTTATATCATGACGAATTTGAGATGGAATTTTACACACCTTTGTTGCCTGTTATCTGCCAAAGCCACCGCTGCCTCAGCTTCATGTTTGGGATCATTCTTACCTGTACTAGGGACACACATAGAAGAACTTTCAGCTTTTATAAAATGACGAAGGTCTGGCACTCACGGGCTCTTGGACTATAAGACTTCCCTAAGAGTAGAAAATTAAAAGGTACTTCATTAAATAATATAATGCAAATAAAGCTTTAACGCATGTAGTGATGTTTCTTATTTAGCGTAGTGGTTTGTTATAAAGAGGCAAAAAGAAACTATAATATTTTTTCTTCAATGATTTACGGTTGAAGTAGAATTCATTCAAATCTTTTGGGCATAATCGTCCAAATTTTTAGAAGTGTGTGTTAAGTTTCTAACTGAATGCCAACATCGAATACAACACTAGGTTAAAGTAGTTTTTATGCAGAATAAAAAAAAACAAAAAATTATAATTATGATTCTAAATAGACACTATCTAGAAAAGATAAAAATAAACCCATCAGTTACGCAATCTTTCTTTTATTACTTCTTATAAATTGGCCTAAAGGGATTAACGTTATAAAAGAAACACGATGAAAAATGGTACTTTCTGGGAGAAGATCTGAAAGCCTAAGGAGTGATTTGCACGTGTTAACTTACCACTCGTTTACCCTCATATATCATAAAAACACTTCTACTCAATAATGCATCTGAAACTTGAACCGAAACGTTTAAATATTACGTTTGCCTAAGTATCAAAACGAGTAGGTACGTACACACCTAAGTTTTGACCTGCAAGCACAATTTTAGACCACAAATGAGGTAGTCCACAAAAAAAGAAACCTCGTAGAAACACGCAAAGCAAAGCATACAGTCATAAGTAGATATAAGTCTTGCGGTACGGGTGTCATGTCCCTCCGACGCAAAGGAAGAATCCTCCGAACAGGTGAGGTGATCATACCTGGCGGGTCGCGGCCTAACAGTTAATGTTGCGATGTTGTATATATGCTAATCGCCACGAGAATCTCTATTTCGCAATTCAGGATTAGTAGTTGCTTCGTAGTTCATTATACTCCGTAGGTTGACGTTTCTTCGCTAGATGGCGCTGTAGTATGTTTTTATATTTGTGTTGTATGTGGAAGTCGCCACACAAGGACAAAAGATTTGAAACAACACTTATTCTTATCGTTATCGCTTCCTGTCGAAGTCAGAACTTTGTAACCATTTTGTTTTACGGTATTGATAACAATAAAGTATGCGATAAGTCTCGTGGTATTAGTAAGCCATATTTCAAATTTACAAGTGCATCATGATTTAGTTTAGGAACCTTTATGGCATACCTAATTCATTTCGTTGTCACAGTACAGCAGGTATCCGAATTTAGGGTGCTGTCAAAACTTTTCTTTAGACTTTCGTGTTCCAGACGTAGCTCGCGATTGAGCCGTCAAAAGAGCTGACACGAAGAAAATTGGGCGCGAAATTTTCGTGACCAAAAATGGTAGCGGCTGTCTCCCGCCAAAACCATATGGCGCGGTCGGCCGTTTCTCACCAAATGTCTGCAGTCATTTAATACGTCAAATTCTTTCCAACTTTTCTAGTTTTGTCGTAAATATTCTAATATTTGTGTGATTCTAAGTATTTTATCAAATAATTCGATATATCTGTAGTTCGAAATACAGAAATTCTTTCCTGCTATTGCATTATTATTTTTTATCTACCATTCCATCTTTCCATTATAATTAGTACCTGAAAACTCAGCTTTGCTCGGTATTGTTGTGTGATAGTCGATTCGCAATTTACCAATTTCTTTTGTTCCCATCTCTAATTTTGTCACATAGATAAGTTTTAAAATGGGCTTATTAGAGGAACACTTCATTACTTGAAAACACTAATAAAATAACTATTTCTAAAAATGAAATCTAGCTAGATCAATCGTCCGTGTGGTGACGGATTTAGAATATATAGTGTTACCATCCCTATTCATCCCGTGGGTATGGTAAAAGGCGACTAAGGGAAAAACTATTCAGAAAAATATGGACAGCGTGGTATAGGCTAAAACCTCCTTGTTAAGGAGAGCCCTATGTCCAGCAGTGGACTGTTGATGGCTGTTGATGAAAAATGAAATGATGATAGATCAATTTATCACCCCCGAAATCCCCTGCATACTAAATTTCATGAAAATCATTGAAGCCGTTTCCGAGATTCAGCTTATATATATATATACAAGAATTACTCGTTTAAAGGTATTAGATTAAGATGGGTTGACGACAACAACCTGTCCCTTGTCACGCGTGATTACAATTATAGTCTATATTTACGTCTGGGACTATATGTAGTTACATACTAAGGTGGGAAACAAACATACCGATAGACGGTAAACTGGTACACTAGTCAGTCGCCTATAAAAGATTCAATATGGACAGATTTTTTATAATCATAGCACCAGAGGTAATTTCTATCAAAAGACTTCGATTTTTTTTATTTTATTTTTCTTTAAAAGACAACGCTCGCACTAGGAATAAATCCTGTGTCGCGGAGGACTTTACAAACATATAAGAAACGGACACAAATAGCACTCAGACTCAGAACAACAATTTGTAGATCACATAAAGTGTTGTCCCATGTGGGGTTTGAACCCAACAGTCAGCGCAGTGGAGAGCGGCGTGGCGACCGTTTAAACCCCTTTTTTTTAACGTGTGGAAACACCCTCGGGCCGTCACCCTATCGTGGTTTACGGCGGGGTGGTGTGTCGGAATCGGACCGTCTAAAACCACACGGTGTATCACCCTGCACCTGAGATAGAAGGGATCCGGGACCAGCTGCTATTACGACATCCAGATCCCTCCTAGCGCGACCGCTTAAACCCCTAGGCCAATCGTGCAGTCAAGTGCAAATGTTATGTAGGTACTGATGTTTAGCCAAGAACTGTTCGGAAACATTAAAAAAAAACTGACGACTAAATGAAAACTTTTCCATTTATTGTCTCTGCTTGTATGTATCGATATATGGATGCAGTAACAATGTTATCTGTAATGCGAAGACATTTTCTTATTTTTTATTTATTATCATTTAGAGCCAAAATAATAATAAGTTGAGCATAAAATAAGCGAGTTATATAATAGCCGTTTATGATATGTAACATTTGACAAGGTAAAGTATCTGTCTCGTTGGTCTAGTGACTGGCGTATGTGGCTGCCAATCAAGAGGTCTTGAGTACGATCTTGGATCGGGTTAAAATGTTAAAAACTTTTTCAGATTACAGAAATTCTTAAAAGCAGCTTGGAGTTTGGAAGTTGTGGTCTTAACTCCCGTGCTTCGGAGAGCACGAAAAGCCTTCGGTTCTGCGCCTGATAGCCGTCGTATCGGATTGTAAGAGTGATGGAACAGATAATACACTTGTGTTTGCACACATACTTCTACGCTATAATATCTTTTGCGTAGTGGACTGAACGCCTTGGTCGAAATCGTATATCGAAGAAGTATTAATATAACATTCTGGCAAAATATTCAGGTACTCTTTAAAGGCAGGATTTTTCGTAACAAAGAACAATTATTTACAATGGAAAATTTATTTTACTTAATTAACATTGGAAGCTCTGACAGCCAACTTTAGTATCACGCCCTCATTGGTTAAAACAAACAGAGCACTGTCAAGGAACAAACAAGCAAGCTTATGATAACTGATTACCACCACCAATATACACTTGCAACTCAAGTCAGTTCTTAGTCTATCCAGAATTAGGAGGGTGTGGTTGGACCTGCGATAATCTCACTGCGGAAGGAACGGAGGAATTGGGTAGATGACCGTATCGTAAATAAATACCAATGTCCACTTCATTAAAACCAATATCGCGAAACATCTCCGCGAATACAATTAACATAGCTTTTTATTATTATTACGAATTTGAATCAAATATACAGTGAAATATATTGTTCAACTGAGTAGTCTAAAACAGTGATGTCACAATTTGGTATTTAGTACATTTTTCATACAAAATTGTCGTTTTGACAGATGATAAAGAGTAACTAATTTGACTAAGGTGTCATCTAGCCTATTTCTTGAACATCGACATTTTATGAGGTGGCTCCATGTGTGCCGAAGCATACTGACCCGGTAGTTTAGTTATTTCGGTTACAACTTCCAGATCTTCGCGAAAATCCACGTCGCCAATTTCCCCGAAAACATATTTTTAAAACTTTCTGTGTTCTATACTTTCTTATGTCCGAATCGGATATTTCAATATCCAGTTGACGCAATTCGTCTCCAAGAAACGGTAACACAATGAACAGAGAACAACCGATCAACCAAATCAAAAACAATGTCGTGATAACTTATACATTAATAAGGCAACCCCCTTACAAATGTTTCTCAATACTTTACGCAATACTTTTTACGTAATGACCAATAATAAGTCTGGTAAATTTCCTTGTGTAAGCTTTCTTTTATATCACCAAGTACAGTCGTATAATGATGGTGAAAACGGGGTAGGTAGAATTGTACGTATTATACAATCTAGTTATTGTTTAGATTCCGTGTTAGAATTTCAAACATAATAAAAAAATAAATATATATTTCGGACATTTGACACACAACGTCATCTAGTTTTAAACTAAGCAGAGCTTGTGCTATGATCTAGACTGACTGATAGAATACTTATTCACTTTTTTTTATAAATACATACGAGTACATATTACATATAGAAAACATTCAAACTTCGAAACAAATATTTGCAGATCATACAAACATTTGGTCCGACCGGGGAATCGAACCCGAGACCTCAAGCTCAGTAGTCACATTCGCTACTGCTGCGCCACGGAGGCAGTTTAAGATTCCGTGTTAGAATTTCAAACATCTAAAAAAATGTGACACTTGTCTATTCAATAGTTTTTCGTTACGGGGTTCGAAGTCAGGACCTTTCAATGGCAAGGAAGTTAGTAACTTGAACAAAATCTTCCAGTAGAATGACTCACTTGCAAATTATGTACAATATACATATATCATATGCTGCATACATGAGAGCACGGATGGCTTATCACGATGACTCGTTATTGGAGTTCACTAGCGGTTTCTCTGTAATATTTCGAAAAGTTTACTTTTTGAAGTGAAAACTTCTTTAGGCGCGTTGAGCGTTTTGGTAAAGGGTAAAATCCTCGGTTCGCGTCACCGACATGCTAATGATAATAGTATATCTATAGCTATGGAGAATATGATATTATATATTATATATGAAATTTATTATTATTATATATTATATATGATATTATATATTATATATAGCTACACTGCCGGCCAAAAGTTTGAGACCACTAGTACAAATCGTTGTTATTTATAAAATGTGTCAAAAATACATATGATAAACAATTATTTTAAACACCTGCATATACTATAGATATTTAAGTATTATTATAAGTCATGTTTTCTATTTTTTTTTACGTTACCATTGTATAAAGGTCTTTTGTCTAAAAACATCAATGAGCGCCGCGCGCGGACCGCGCGTTACGCTCATTGTAAAAAAAATATTACCTTACCATTATTCATTAATTAGGCTTTGTTTTGTGTTAACCGCATTCTAGGAAATTTTAACTACTTAAAAAAGTGTCAACACCTGAGTTTTCATGGTGTTAATCTTTTTCAATCTGGGTTAGTCTGAGCTCGTCCTCGTTACAGTAAAGACATCTCATTATGGGAAAAGTACGCCAAATTAGCAGTGAAACACGTGCTGTCATCGTTGCTCTACACAACGAAGGCAAATCAGAACGTGCGATTGCTACTCAACTGAAGTTGTCGAAGACTTGTGTTCATAATACAATAACCCGATACAAGGAGACTGGCAGTAATCGAGATCGTTCGCGGTCGGGAAGGCCGAGAGCTACCACTTCCAGCGAGGATAACTTCATCGTGCGTACAAGCAAGCGGAATAGACGCCTAACAGCACCAGAAATCCGCGCTGAAGTCAACAAATCCCGGTCTACACCTGTATCATTGACTACAGTGAAAAGAAGACTAAGAGACGCTAATTTATTTGGTCACGTGGCCGTTCGAAAACCTCTCTTAAGGCCACAAAACAAAAAGAAGAGATTGCAGTGGGCTCTTACCCATCGAGACTGGAGTGAAGAAGATTTCAAAACAGTTCTTTGGACAGATGAATCCAAATTTGAAGTGTTTGGGAGCAAACGGCGTATTTTTGTTCGGCGGAGTGCCGAAGAAAAGATGATGCCAGACTGGTAAAAAAAGTGATCCAATGCAAGGGAGGATTTTTTGACGAAAAATCAGTTTAGCTGTTTAGCAGTTTATAAACATGTAATAAATATTATTTCTTTAAATAATTAATGATTTTTATTTTTATATTAATCCCCGCTTTCCACTTAATAAATATCACAATAACAGTGAAGCATGGCGGTGGTTCCGTTATGGTTTGGGGTTGTTTCTCGAGCCGTGGAACCGGAGATTTGGTACGAGTCGAAGGCATTATGAAAAAGGAGCAGTACAAACAAATATTGGAGCGCAATGCTGTACCATCGGGACTTCGAATAATAGGAGATGGATTTATTTTCCAACAAGACAACGACCCTAAACATAGCTCCAAATTATGTCGGGGTTATTTAGATAAAAAAGAGGCAGAAGGGGTTTTAAAAAACATAGTGTGGCCCCCTCAGAGCCCCGACCTTAACCCAATAGAGCTTTTGTGGGAAGAGCTTGACAGAAACGTGCGCAGTTGTTGTCCCAGCTCACAAGAAGACCTAGAGCCTTACAAGAAAGCTGGAATAATATTTCACAGGAAACAATCGACAAATTGATTGCGCGCATGCCTAGACTGGTAAAAAAAGTGATCCAATGCAAGGGAGGATTTTTTGACGAAAAATCAGTTTAGCTGTTTAGCAGTTTATAAACATGTAATAAATATTATTTCTTTAAATAATTAATGATTTTTATTTTTATATTAATCCCCGCTTTCCACTTAATAAATATCACAATAAATCATTTCATATTTTGCTTTTATTTATGAGTTATACATCATTTTCCAACTTTGATGTAAGTGGTCTCAAACTTTTGGCCGGCAGTGTATATATGAAACATAAAAAATTTCATATAATTTTTGCATATAGTTTTAATTACTCTCAACTTAATAGTTCCGTTTTCACTTCTATCGGCAGTCCCACGACTGCTACTGTTTTTTTTTTTTTAGAAACCTACCAGAATAACTCTATTCTGCCTGATGGAAAACATGAATAGAATCTAAGAACGGTGGTCGCCATAATCACTGCACATGAAGACAGTGCAGTATGGCGACCCACGCTATGGTGGCCTAGTGAGATGCTTTTTTACGCCCCGCTTAAAGGACCCGAGATCGTAGTGGGAGGGAGACACGTGCGCCGGCAACGAGTTCCAGGCTTTAACTGATTTGCACAGGAATGAAGAGCCGAACCGTTTAGTTCTGGAGCGTATGTCTACCATTCTGAAACGGTGACTTCCAAGGCCAGCACAAGTTATCCTGTAGAGGAACGGAGAGGATGGGATCAGTTGGAAGAGTTCGTCAGAACATTCTCCATGATAAAGGCGATAGAGGACTGCCATAGAGGTGACATCTCTTAGCAACTGCAGACACTCAAGGGATTCAGTGACTTTGGGGTTATTGATAATAAAACTCTCAAACTATTATTATCTTCTAATAACTCGCCAATAAAGAGTACGAATCAAATAGCTAGGTATGAGTTCGTGAGCGATAAGTGAGTATTGCCTGTTTAAAATTCCTTAGAAAGTGGTTAAAGGGGTAACTTATCAACTTCATCATATTCGTGGTGTAATATTTTAGTGTAGCGGCAAATTTCAAGTGTGCACAGGTTTCGGTGTAAAACTGCATTAAAATGGCATTCTGATTGTAGGTTGCGGAAAACTGTGTAAGCGAACAGCTGGGACTTTTGACGTTTAAAAGTATAAAATAGCTAAGAATAGCCAAGTGTGACTTGAACTCCTATTGTGGTACGTACTGCTATGTAATCTAATGATTGACTGTACGGACGGCGTAGTGATTTAATTGTGAGCTCAAACCCCACATGGGACACAAATGGTTGTTCTGAGTCCGTTTCTTGTGTTGCAAAGTTCCCCGCGACACAGGATATATTCCTAATACGCGTTTTCGTAGGATGTATTCTTCAAAATAAAAAAAATAGAAAAATTCAGATCATAAAAATCAATATTGAGTGGCCAATTTTTATTTTGATAGAGAAAACAAATTGGCCATTTTCACGAGGCTCGGCTGGAGCTTGATGTGTTGATGAATAATTTTACTAAGGAACAACAGCTGTCACACACTCTAACATCTTAATTGATATTACGGATGCGAATAGGAGTTTTTGTTTATTCATAATGCCCGAACTACTCACCGATAATTGTATAATAATCACCGATAATTTGACCTATACATTAACGGCGATACGAAATAAACTAAATCAACATTTGTGTTTTTCTAAGTTACTAATTTCAAAAAAATATCAGCACTTTATGATGAATTGTAACAAACAGTTTTCTGTATTCCTTAGTTTCTAACTTGGGAGTATTAGCTTTTCTAAACTTCAATAAAAAAAAATAAAAATAGGTCTATATGTAAATTGTAAAGTTCAGAGGTAACAAAGATTTAAACAAAAAACAAGCCAATAGAGAAACTCCTCTTTTAAAATAACTTTAAGAATTTTTATTTTAAGTACCTAGAAACCGAGTTTTGCTCGGTATTTTTTTGATAAATTGTGTTTTTAGATAACCACAGACAAAACAACGTTTTCAAGAAATGAAACTAGATCTACGACAAGCTAGATCGATTTAACGCCCCCGAAACACGTTGCATACTAAATTTCATGAAAATCGTTGGAGCCAATTCTGAGAGTCAAATAAAAACACAATTCTTGTATATATATACAAGAATTCTTCGTTCAAAGGTGTTAAATAGATAGATAGATAACCAACGAATTATCAGTTACCCGCTTATTACTTAAGAATAAAAGGCGATTGCATGCAACAAATGCATTTGGTATTGGTAAAGCGCAATTTTCGTGTTAGGCTGTTGGCGATTGTGGTGTGACAGAGTTCTATGATTTATGTGCACCGAGCCTACAAGACGCCTAGACACGCAAACACTTGTGATCAATTGTCGCTTTTTAGTTTTCAAACGGAAATATTTGATGGTTTTCGTCGTTTCAGGAGACAAACGGATGACAGAAATGAATAAGTTTACAAAATGACATTTGCTACGTTGTGGATAGAAATGTGATACATTTATTTGAGTTCTTTTTTTATATAATAAACTCCGGCATTAAGAATTTATCCTCTGTGGCGGGTGACTTTACAAACATACAGGAAACAGATATAAAAAAAAACACCCAGACTTAGAACACCAACTTGCGGATCACACACAATGTTGTCGTATGTGGGCATCGAACCCACAACATTCAGTGCAGTTGGCAGCTGTGAGGTGATCGCTTAAACCACCACACAACCCGTATAGTACTTTTGCACATAGCCATACAATATTTTTTTTTAGTCAAAGAACATTTAACCGATCCTAATAAAAGAGACCATTTTTCAGTTTTTTAAGTTTGTTACCAGACTCGACATGTATTTTTATGGTAATGGTGCAATGGTTAATGCGATCACTACCGTCGTTAAAGGGATTCGAAACAAATAGTGCACACAACGACCATTTATACATGGAGAAGGGTGGGTAGGTGATTATTCGATAATTTATTCCAATGTCTTTAGACCTAAAATAAGCTTTTTAAATATCTAATATGTAATTGATGCAGGGGTGACAGTTGTCATGGTGTGTGAGCCTTACACTGCCACGATGACTGTTACATATGTGTACTACACAGCATCATCTCACTAGGGTGCCATATTGCATTGTCTGCATTCGCAATGAGTATGGTGACCGCAACTCTTGGATTGTATTCATGCTTTCCATCAGGCAGAGTAGAGTCACTTTGGTAGAATCTCAAAATAAAAAAAAAATCTCTTGTCTGCCTTCGTAGAAAAAATTACGTAATACTATAGAGGTCTCGTGTGTGTAGATCAGTCACGGTACCCAAGTCTCTACAAAGGCAGTTCAAGTTGACCGAAAACAATATGTTTATAATCTAACCGCTTGACGATTTCATTTTATTTATTTATTTGTTCACCTACAAATGATACATACACAAAATAAATAAATATTTCGTACATTTGACACACAACGTCATCTAGTTTCAAACTAAGCAGAGCTTGTGCTATGATCTAGACTGACTGATAGAATACTTATATACTTTTTTTTGTAAATGCATACATATTACACATAGGAAACACCCAAACTCCGGAACAAATATTTGCAGGTTATACAAACATTTGATCCGATCCGGGTATCGAACCTGAGACCTCAAGCACAGCAGCCGCTTTCGTTATCGCTAGGCCATTAAGGCAGTCAATATATATCTAATATAAATACAAAATACATATATTGTAGTCATTTAATTATAGACAGCTAAAACAATATTTAGTCGATGTAAATGTGCAATTATCTTCAGTTATAAAATGATAATAATAAAAATATTACCTTGCATATGTGACAACTGTTTATCATATATTAATTAGGTATTGTCATCATATACTTTATCAATCATTTATATCCGTTTTACTAAATAAGTATGACTAAGCATACCTAATTATTGTATAGATTCTCTTTAGTACATAAGACTTTGTTCTAAAGATTCTCCAGTGTCAACTCCGTCACCTACATTCTTAATGAGAACTTTAAAGGCTGGTCACACACTTGGTCTCTAGAGGCACCGGTAGTCACCGTACGCCATAAAATAGCTATTTTACTACTAATGTACTCTCCGCTACGTTAGGCAGCTTCAACGAAGACCAACCAACTACGCAGGGCATGTTATAGCGCTAAAGTCTGTGTGGCAACACTCTCTGTTCCCGCATTCTCACAATCCCATGCAACAGCTATCCGACATGAATGGGAAAAACTCAACAACACTCTTTGGTCTGAGTAGGGAATCGAAACTGAGACACTGAGAAATAATATCTACTTAAGCTATTAATCCTAAAACGAAAGATTATTTACCATTTCCAACCATGATAAGTATTGGTATAATGTACACAATAATTTATTATGTCTGGGTGTAATTAATCTATAATATGTATTTAGACATATTTAAGTATGTTTACTGGCTGTCTGAGTGCCACAGTACAGGCTCTGCCTAGTTTAACATCAGCAGCTAGATGTGTAAGGTAGTGTGGTTGACCCAAACGATACATAAAACCTACCATTTAAAAGTCTTTACAGAATATTAATTGTCGTCCAAGTAGTTATAAGTGCATACAATATTTAAACAAATGAAATTATAAAAAAAAAAACAAAAAGAATTTAAATAAGCACTTACTGTATTCAGACTGTTGCCAGGCTAGAACACCGCACAAAAGAGCTAATGTTTTGCCAGAACCTGTTGGACTTTCCAAGATGCAGTTCTTTGACTCCTTGATGCCTTTGATGATCTACAATATACATTGCTTATCAGTAAATTACTGAACAGGAAACTTTGAATCAGATAATGGAATTCTATTCTCCATGAAGAGTAAAAGTGGCAGTCTGGCACTTGTGTGTGAGGTATAAAGGAGCTAACAAACAAAAGTGATCGCTACCCAAGGACACTTGCAATTAGTAGAGACACAAGTGTATTGACATCTTTTGAATCTTAATGACCTTTTCAGACGTTTAATACTAAGTAACATGTTTGTCAGACTCTACCTGACTACAATGAACCCAAAAGAAAGGGTAATAGTTTTGGCAGTCTATATATGTTTGTAAGTTCTACTGTAGCGCCTAAACTACTAAATCAGTTTAAATGAATGGGGGAGTCAATAGATTTGTAATGATGACCCAGGTTTATGTCAGCCGGCTATCAATTTTATCAAGCATTTTTACATATATATTCAGTTTAATAGTCAAGACTCAAAAAACAAACTCACATCATCATTTATAATATTAATTAGAATTACCTTAGACACTAATGCCTTTTGGCTGCCATAAGGACAGACTGGAAATGAAACTTCAACACCTCCAAACCATAAAGGTTGATATTGGACTGCAGGCGGTGCGCTAGTCTTCACATCTTTCGTTTGGCTACTAGGAGGAAACAAAACTTTTACACCTGGTTTCTTCTCCTGTCCTCTATTTTCTTCATTCGAATCTTTCGTAGGAAATAGATTAGTGATAGCATTATTTTTCTGAGCAATCATTATTTCTGGCAGTTCATCCTCAATATTTTCATCACAGGAAGTATTAGAAATATGGGAGGTTGAGTGCTCCTCATCACTACTGATAAATATCGCTTCATAATCATTATCCTCCGCTTTAGAGCACTGAGGATCAGTGAAACTTTCATCATCATCGGATATTTCGTATGGAGAATTCATTTAAATACCCGTAAGTGATAATATTAAAAATAAGACGAACGTTTTATTTAGTCAATTGAATTACTTTTGTTCGTGATAAAACAAGTGACGTTCCCGCGCTTTCCGAATGGCCTATATTTTCAGTTTTGTAGATGTTTTTCACAGTATAATCAGTTTAAATATGCATATATACTTGTTTAGGAGTTTACTTACAGTCGTCAAAGAATAAACTATGTAAATAATAACTCCTTTTTGAGACCAAACAACTATCAGCTGAAGAGCCGATACCGTCAGTCTGACAGATTTAAATTTTATCAAAAATCATACCGGCGTTCCAGATTGAGCAAAATCTATATTTGAAACCTAATGATATTATGGACAAAACAATAAAAAATCGCTTTTAAATATGCTTTGTATTCCTGTTACGCAAGATATTTACACCAGGAACAGGTTTTTTAATAAAAATAAAAACAATAACTACAAACAAATTTGGAACAAAAATAGGGTATGTTTTCTGGGAGATACAATAAAAGAGAAGTTAAAGATCACACACACATTTTAATATTTCCAATGTCACAAATATTCACACGACGATACGAAAATGTATACAACTATAAATGTGTAGTGTAAACCCATTTTTTAAAAAATTTTGGAGATACAGAATGTTCTTGATTGCCATAAGATGATGTCTTTTATCTAAAAAAAAGAGTAAAAATTTAAATGAAAAATATATCTTTTATTTTCTAAAACTATTGTTCAATCTACTCAAGTGGAGAACACAAGGGTTTAACAGTTGATATCAAGTTTTTGATAGACTTTGTGACTAAGTAATGTTAATTTAGCATTAACTAGACGCAAAAAACAACATATTTTTTTAGGATACGTACTTATCAGCGCAGAGAATTATTTGGGTAAATTATTTAACATATTAAGTAATAGTATTGTTATCTTCTACGCTTTAGCTATTTTTCATCCTCTTCTTGGCTGTTAGGATCCTCCGCTTTCTTATTTTGGTGGTGCCGGCATATTGAATATGTATGACATCATAGAAAACGCTACTGCCCAACCCAACCAACACATTTTATTTTATAAATTTTATATATATTTTAATATTCTTCAAACATTTGTCTCTTAGTTTAAAGTATAATAGACTATAGACTATGGTTCAATAAGTGACAAATTAGTAAATTTTTTTTATTTTCTAATAAGTTTGATTACATGTAGTTTATCTGTACATTATTAAAAAATCTAATTAAATAAAAATAAAAAACAGCAAGCTACTGAAAAGCTTAATCCAATTGTAAAAATTATGCATATAAAAATGTCTGTACCAATAAGAAATACTACATTTTCCTAGGATATTTTTTACATTTACATGTCACCAATGGAGTGGCAAAGCATAATAAGTTAGACTTCATTATAAATACTCGTAGTAGTCTAGAAGTGTTCCCGGGACAAGAATATCAGTGTCCAAGCTTTTAAAGACTCGAATACAGCAATTACAAGAAACTTTCGCCTTTTTTCGTAGAAATTTCTTTCTTACGAATATGAACGTCTTTAGAAAAGAAAATATATATCTGTGAAATAATTGCTAGTACAATTTCGGTGATATATTTTTCTCTTCTTCTAAAGTTATTTTTTTGTTAAGGAAAAAGATTTCCTAGCAAAAGGTCCCTGTGAACTAAAAGTTCCTAGTCTCCAAAACACCACAGATTGAGGCATATGATGGCGAATTGTTACCGGTTCTTATGTTTTTACTGATGCTGATAATTACAGTGTCATTATGGAAATTACACTGCTTATAACAGACCAAAGGCTCATTGGAACACTTGTTGCTAAACAAACGGCCTAGATTTGTCACAACTACTGGAACTACTTCTCTACTATACATATTACATTCACGTATTATTCAAACGTCATATATGTGACTAAACATCACATTTTAATTAGTTCAAGTAGAAAACCCATTTCTTTTTACACTAATATATTGTCAGTTTGCCGAAAAAAAGTAACGAGAGTAAGCCTATACATGAAAACAAAATGACGCACTGCTCTAAAAAGCCATATTGATATTACCCATCAACTTGTTATAGATATTCGTTGGAACGTTAATAAAAATGCATTAAAGTATTTTATTGTTCATCCGCCATTAACGCTTTCGGTATTAGTTAAAATGTTTGGCTGTATCGAGTGTTGCTGTTGCGCCGCAGACTAGTCCCGCCAAAATTTCGGCGCCATTACACGAGTGAGTTGTCAACGAATGTTATGGTGCGTTATAATTTGGTTTATAACCTGACACTACGCTGTTTGAGCAATTAGTAAATATGTCATGTTTCTTTCGATGTTTATGGGAACAAGTAACATTGCAAGCCAAGCGTTCGTAAAATAATTCTATATAAGTATATCATGAAGTACATGTAGAAATATATTTAGTAGCAAAGAATATCTATGTGCCTAGTTGGATAAATCTGTTTTTTTTTTGTTTCATAACTCTTAAAGCTGTTTTAATAATGTTTGCAACAATAACTTGATTTTAAGTACTTACCGTCCAATCTGGTGGACAAAGCTAGGGACATCGCGCACTACCACGACCGGAATAACTAAAGAGATGGTCTTAGTTGGATCGTTTAGTCCCTTAATTTGTAGAGTCCCGGAGAGCTTTTGACATAGCTGGTAAGCAGGTACTTATCTACATTATATAACTTAGTAGATATGTATATATGCAGAGGAATTATTCCTCATAAATACATGTTTCGAAAAACCTCGCTTGTATTCCTAATAGATACACTTTTTTAAATCTGGAAGTGGTGTTCCTTTTTGATATCATTGTTTATAGTCGTATACTAAATAATTTTCATCCAGATATGTTTATAATAGCCCCCATCATCATCATCTCAGCCGAAAGCCGCTGGATAAAGGTTTCCCCCAAGGCTCTCTACCCGTATCCAACGGCTTCCTACGACTTTCACTAGGTCGGCAGATAAACTTGTAGGAGAGCCAATTCACACTTAGTCTTAAGGTACGTGGTCACTACTCCAGAACTTGTTGGTTACATTGGTCATCTTTTCTACGAGCAATGACACTTTTGTATTTTGCTGTATTAGACAAAAGTGTATCTACGAGGAAAGTGTTTCTGTGAGAAATAATGCCATCGGAGATAATTATTTACTACGAAACAGAATGTTCCTAAACACAAAAATATTCTTCAGTTATATAAAGTAAAATAAAAAGATCAGATTTAAATCGAGAAGAGCAATAAAATAATAAACGCATAAACAATGTTAAACTGAATGGTCGTGTTAGGGATGGCACCCCGTCACCCCATTTTTCGGGCCATTCAACAGTTTACGTCCGCGTTTTAATACGATTCCTACAAATTGGTAGATGTCATAAATTACAGTGTGAAGACGCAGAACTCGCTCCCCTCGCTTCGAGTTCGTGGGACGTTCAGATTGTGATACTATTTTGTCTTTATCCTTTCTAATTTTGTTATTTTAGCTTATTTTTTAGAGAATATAAATATTTTTTAGAGTATAAAAACGTAACTTTATTTTGAAATCGTTTTTGAATGGAACTATTGAAAACTATTCTATCTATAAGATCAGAGGGTAGATTCATGTAAAATACCTGTGATATGTCTGACAGGGAACATATCGCTATTGTTCACATGATTTTAAATATTTGATCTTACTTATTTTGAATACGATTTACTGTAAATCAGTTAATGCTTGCAAGACTTTAATAGAATGTCATTGACAAAAAATATAAGTGATGGCATGATTACCAGTTATGTTATCCTCAAATAAGCGACCAACCGGTATAAAAGAAAGCAGCCGAAACTATTTGCAATGCTATAGAATTCGCCGTCTTCAAACATTATGCGGAAAAAGGCGGCAATGTTATGATGATTATGAAAATTATAAATATGAAATAATAGTGTAATTAATTTATAAAAATAAAACAAGTCAACAATTGGAAACGTGTAGAATTCTCGCGACCGAAAACTGGTGCGTCCCCCCCAATTATTGACATGCTTTACTGCCGCACTATCTGAGGCGCGCTTTTATCAGCGTATGTCACATCCATCGATACTGCTGCCGATTGTGACCTTACAAATAATCAACTCAAAATGTACCTTCTTCCCTTGTAATACGAGCTTTAAGAAAAACTATTGTAGTACTTTGTTATTTATAGTTAATTTGATGGCAAAACTTTTGGTATCGAGCTCATTTATACTTCTAAACATTATCAGTGAGGGTTCACGCGGATTCGATGGCCAATGAGCCCTCAAGATTTATATCTTAAAGTAAACATATCACTGTCTCCATTTGTTTACGTTTTATGGAATTTGGAAGACGATATGTCGACTTTGTTAATTTGATCGTTAATCTACTGTGTTGGGAATTAAAAGCACTATTAAACTGATACGAATTACTTATTTACAGCTTATTTGAGTTGTTATGGTTTGCAGGAACTGTTATTGCTGTTTGTGAATTTACAATGTCGCCCTCAATGAATTTATATTGCTTTAAATAATTTGTTTAGTTTCCACTAAATAGAATATTTAAAGAAATCAATACCCGATATACTATTCTCAATGTTCGTAACTGTTTTTATGGAAAATTATACACGTTTTTTTTTATTTTCATTGTATAAAATAATATAACAACACCGTAGGATCTGAAAAACGGGTTTAAACCTGTACGATGGCATGTGGAAAAAACTAATCTACAATATTAGTCAAACATATAATCTTGAAGTTATCTCTTATTGTTCTTTTTTCAAATATCTACTGAAATTAGCAGTATTCGATCACAGGATTGGCTGTGTGTGACCGCGCTCGTCCGTTGTTATTCAGTTCACCAATCACTCGATTCAGTTTGCGCGGCCGTGCGTTATAAATCGACTAAACTACCCTAAGTCCGATCGTTACTGTACCGTAAACTTGACTAATTTCTTTGTTGTTAGGCACACGCATCACGTTAGTAATCAGTAACTTCTTTGTCACATATGTTTTATCAAACAAGAAGAATTTATTTTCGTTAAAATTTCACAATGTTTTTCTTTTGTGTTGAGTATATTATGACATTATATGTATTAATTTGACGTGTGCTCAGTATAAAATTAAACTAAGTTGGCTTTTCTTGTTCACTCTTCCCTCTTTCTTCCTTACCCCTCTTTCCTAAAAAAATTCCACCTAATAGTTACTTACGAGTAGATAATCCGAGAAACAAAGACCTAGTTCGTTATTATACATATTTCTTATAGTACTACGTTATGAATATAGATCTAAAGTTAGCACTATGAACTCTGAAATCACATAAGGTGACAGTTTTATATAGAATAATCTGATATTTACTTAAGTGAAACTATATTTTTTATTGCAACTTTTTTCAAAATTCTTTCTAGGAATAATTGTCTACTTGCTTAAGAATAACTCAAGTATTTTGTCATTAACATTCTATTCAAGTAAATTATTACTATAGCACAGCTTATAAATAAATAGAATACGAAATGACACTGCTGTGATCTATCACCACCAGCTTGACCAGCCTTCGTTGACTTCACCTCTAACTGTAACGTCTCTTACGATTAGGTAGTCACTGTTAGTACGTCCTCTTCTAAACTAGCAAGTATTCAGTGATATCCATAAAGTTCTCTGGTATACAATTTACTAGACAAATACCACACGTTATTTGGTGGGTAATGCTGTTGTAGACTACACTTTGGTTATTTACAATATGCTAGTCTTTACTGTGTTGAGCCCTACTTAGTAATGCCATACTATGGTTATATAAGTTTCAGAATTAAAAATGTTGTTATGCAAGAGTCTCAGGTCTCTAGTTTAAATACAAGCGTTGAAGTGTCACCTACATGTATCGTAGTAAGAAGTAAAATTACTGATATTCGGTGAACCCCAACGGTTATTGCTCACAGCATGTGTCGGGGACAGAGGCGGTCGTTCGAAGGGGAGGCCGACTGTAGACGCGACATGGTTACTTGACACGAGCTACTTAAGGACACACAAGTTTTGCTTATTTCTTATTTAGAGAAGCTGGTAACGGCGATTTATAAGTAAGAATACCTATTTGACAGAATGTACTTTGTATGGGACACGTCTATTGCTGGGTACTTTGGGAGTTAGAAATTAAGGGAAGGAAAGAAGAAAAGAAGAGAAAGAAACGGTAGAAAATGGAGTTATTTTCCTTTTGTTGAGTGTGCAAAAAGTGTCTTCGAACTAATAGAACCCTTACCAGTCCTTTATCAGAGTATTGGCTTAAGATAGAGGTTCACTGTCTCACTGGCGAATAACAAACAGCTGACAACACTCTTTTAAAGCTTCGTTTAGTTTAGAGTTTATGAAGCGCGGTTTGGATAGACTCATTATGTACATTTTGCCATGCATTCACGATCAGGTGTGTAGATTCCTCTTGGATAGGTGTACTATCGTGATCTTTATCGCGACTTTTTATCAGATGAGTTGGAATACAAACGTCTTTTTAATTAATCAATTAAAAAAACTGTCACAATATAAAATAATAGCCGTAGGCTCACTAGAATAGTTTCTTTAATCTACTCCTTTGTTATTCTTCTTATAACATTCTTGACACTTGACACACAGCACCATCTAATTTCATATTAATTAGAGCTTGTACTATGACAACAAGACTAACTGATAGGATAGTAATTATAATAATATAATATTAACACACATCTCACATACGGCCGTCTGATCCCAAACTAGGTAGAGCCTGTATGATAACCAGACCTTTGATAAACATACTTATATATTTCTAAGTAAGTACACCCAGATACAGAACAATTGAACGTTTTCATCACGCAAAGATTTTGCCTGGGTGGGAACCGAACCTATGACTTAGTAGTTAGTATCACTTACTACTAAACCAACAGGTTACTTACATACTTTTTTTGTGTTATAAATATATACATATTACATTATACTACTTCGATTTCCCATTTAATCTACTTTTAAATACACTTTACACTACCCTATACGTTTTCCCAATCACGTTTTCTCTCCATCCCATGGCTGCCTGTAAGAGATTGCTTCCGAGCGATAAGTACTCTTAAGTCCAACCAACCAAGTACTTTTAAGTCCCTTCTGTAATTAACTGATATACAATAAAGTTGTTATTATTATATTAAATACAGAAAACAAATTTTGTAAACAAAAATTAGAAGATCAAATTTGATCCAAGCTGGGTACCGAACTCGCGTCCTCAGCACAACGAACGCATACGCGATCGCTGCGCCACGAAGTGTAGAACACAACTTGATATTAAATAAATAATGTCTCATACATGAAAATTTACAGACACATACGTCGCCTACGGATTGAATATAATACCGGATTATATGAATTACTCGGTAGATGATGATGATGTATTCGTAGCGGTATTCAGCCACAGCGGCCTTAACAGAGACCCACATTATAGTGCACAAGTGTGTACGGAAACACAAGTACACTTTCTGTCCCCTCATTCTCATAATCCCAACCGACGGCTATCCAACACAACCGGAGAGAAATCAGACGCAGGAGCAACAGTTTTACGAGTAAGGCACGGGGGTTAAGACCTTAACTTTGAAACTCCGAGCGGTTATTAAGTATTTTTATAATCATCGATGCAGGGGTGACTGTTATCGTGGTAACTGTGTAAGCCTTACACTGTCACAATGACTGTCATGCCTTTTACGTCATACAAGGCCGCCATAGTGTGGGTCACCATACTGCGTTGTCAGCATTTGCAATGAGTATGGTGACCACAACTCTTGGATTCTATTCTTGTTTTCCATTAGGCAGAGTAGAGTCACTTTGTTAGGCTCTTAAGATAGAAAAAAAAAACTCGATAACACTTTGATTAGCCCAAACTTGGAATCGAATCCGAGATATCTTGATCGGAAGTCTCATACGATAACTGCTACACCGAGAAGGTAGTTTAGATATACAACCTATAATATAGTAATCTGTAAAGTACATATTATACAGACTTGCTTATCTGGTATTTCAAAGTTGAAGTCGAGTTGTAGCGAGCGACATTGTGGTCTCAAACCGTAATCACTTTGTTTTTAACCATGTTCTCACTAAGAAACTATTTAAAAGATTTAACAGTTATCGCCTACAACTGGTATAATATACCGCGGGAAAAGAATTGGCAAAAAGTGGTAGAGCGACCACATTGCATTGAACAGAGTTCCTAGTAGTGCTAATATAATGGAACTATGCTACCGAGGCTCGAAATATGTTGTACACTGACATGGTAAGGCTTCTGTCCAACTGATAGCAGAGTAGCACGAATGAATTAACCAATTCTATAAGTATAATATATGACAAATGGTGTAAAATTCAATCATCATTATTACCAGCCTTTAATAACTAATTACTGGAAACAAGCCTCTCCTTAGAAAGGGGGTTTTAGCGTACTATATGCTGCCAAAACAAAAAATGCGTAATGTTACATAATCTTGTATTTACAATTATTTTTATTTAGCCAAGTAAATACGACAATACATATAGTAATAATAATATGATAATACCTGAATTATGAAATCAATGACAAATACACAGCTTTACATCTCTCCCAAAATGTCGGGGCACTTCGACCCACCCATGTCATTATTGTGCAACATGCTGACACCGAATCACCTGACCGATCCAAAAATAACAATGGTAGATATAATTTTTAATTTTTACTGCATTTTTTGTTTTAAAATATTTTTAGAGCTGCCACGAATAGTGATTTGGCCGAATACCGAATAACCGAAGGTCGAAGCGTCCAACTTTCAGTAGCTGAACATTTGGTGACACTTAGTACTTTTCACAGATGACAGATTTTAAGTTGGTAAAATGATGAAGACGTGCCGTGTCCTTTTTGTTTCATCCGCAATTGGATCGTGTCACAACACATTTCAAATGATTTTTTTTTAAAGATTTTTTCAATTCATTCTACGAGCCTTTTTCCCCAACTATGTTAAGAGCGGTTTTAAGTCTACTGCAATACGTCTGAATTGGGTTTTTTAAGTGAAAGTCCACAACTCAAGTACTAGACGAAATCGAAGTTCAATGGACAGACTGTTGTCGGACTTTTTAGGGCTCCAAGTACACGTAATGATAGCTAAAGATGTTCGTATGTCAATCGGGATCGACGGACTAATGTATCCAGCGAGGTACGGAGGGATTTCAACATGTTAAGAAGGGTTTCCCATCCATGGACTGACCAGACTAAGATTGTTTAACTTTGCAACATGTTAACCTACGTGGTTCACGAGCCTCCACAATTTTATCTTCTAATATGTAAATATTTCGTGTCCACAGTGTTTGTTATCAAACGTCTCCGAAACGACTGGACCAGTTTTATGAAATTTTTTGTGTATATTTGGTGGGTCTGGGAAAAGGTCGTAGGTTATTTCTTATAATTTGTACACTTATTTTTTTTGTATTTTTATGATTTTGTATAAAAAATACTTACAACCCTAAATATTCACACTTCTAAAACCAATCCCTATTTTACTGCATATACGTACCTACCTACAAACTCTTTAAAATTCTTAGTGAGTGTCTTCTTGTTCGCTTGTTTTTTTACATTTACTATGAATAACCAGGCCGTATACTGAATAGCTGCCTAATATTAGTGGCATCTCTAAATATTTATGGTTTAAAGCTTTTTTTAAAATTTTACTTATATTAATTCAAATTTTTATGTTTCTTTAAACAATCAGTAGTTATAGCCCGCTAACAGTGAACCAAATACCTTAGCGAGGTGGTTGCACCTGCTCTCGACCCTGTAGGTCGGCGATACCGATCCTTACAGATAACATTCCTTTTATTGCTGTTATAATTATTTTCATTTGGTCAACTCAACGCATCATAACGTTCGAAAAAACTTCGTTCTTCGGTACAAATGTGTCCGTTTGAGTGTTTTATTACGACGTGGTAATAGTCTTGATGATATTGCAATAGTCGACGGCATGGCATTTTTTAATATTAGTTAATTATAATGCTCAAATTGGATATAAGAACGATAATTATTAAATAATTTATGCACGTAATTATCCAAGGGATTGCGAGAGTCAGTTTTTTTAAACTCGGAATTTGAGTAGTTTTTTTTAATGTGGAACCGTTTCGGTGGCACAGTATTTACGTACTATTGTAGTAAAATTCTTTTGTTTAATTTAATTTTACACGCGATAGTGTTGCTCTTTATGCAATATTTTTTTTATAATTACCGGTTTTTTGCGTCTGGATATCAACCGGTGTTAATGGTAGATATCATCAACAGCCTTTAACAGTCCGCTGCCAGACGCAAGCCTCTCCTTGGCAAGTAGATTTGGTTTACTATATCATGTTGGCCAGACGGGTTGATATGCGGTTTATATCTTTTTATTCATTTTTTACTTTAAAAAAGACAACGCCCGCATTAGGAAGAAATTCTGTATCGCGAGGGACTTTACAGACATACAAGAAACGGACACAAAGAACACCCAGACTCAGAACAACAATTTGTGGATCACACAAAGTGTTGTCCCATGTGGGATTTGAGCTCACAACACTCAGCGGAGTTAAGAACGGCGTGACAACCATTTAAACCACTAGTTCAACCGTGCAGCCATTTTGATTTTATCCTGCTGTGTAGTTTGTTCCCTTAGTCGCCTTTTACGACAGCCACGTGATGATTAGGGGTACTGACACTCTGTATTCTCAATCAGTCATCACACAGGCATTGGTTGATATGGAATTTTGGAATCAAAGTTATCATAACCAGTCGATGATCTGGTCGTTACCCCTGGTAGGTGTAATCTTAAAACGAATTCTAGCTTTAGCTAACAAACCAAGATGAGTATCGGTTCCAGATGAAGGGCCTCATACTACCTCAAACAATTTTGCTTCTCACCTTTAGGAGGTGTAATACAGGTAAACTCCAAGCAAATACACAGTAAATATAGACAGACAGTTTTTTTTTTTAAAGATCACGTAGTAATAAATTCTGTGTCGCGCGGGACTTTACAAACATACAAGAAACGGACACAAGGAACACCCAGACTCGGAACAACGATTGGGTAGATGACTGTATCGTAAATAAATACCAATGTCCACTTCATTTAAACTAATATCGCGAAACATCTCGTAAATTCACTAATCACAGGGTTTTTTGTTGTCATTATGAATTTCAATCAAATATACAGTGAAATATATTGTTCAATTGAGTAGTCTAAAACAGTGACGTCACATTTAGTATTTAGTACATTTTTCATACAAAATTGTCGTTTTGACAGATGATAAAAAGTAACTAATTTGACTAAGGTGTCATCTAACCTATTTGTGGATCACACTCAACTTAGAAGAGATATGTAACAGACATATACAAATACAGATATAAACAGTATATGTTACAGAAAGATGTCTTTAGAACAAAAAATGATTTTTAATAGGTCACTATTTAAACTGACAAACTGAATTCAAAACTAGAGCTGTGAGGTATTTGTTTAACCCCTTCGTTCCTGGTGTCCATCTCAATGGACCTAACTTTATATTTAATATAATTTGCGATGTTGTTAACAAAAGCAATATCTAAACGTTGTAAATTACGCAGAATTTATCTAAAAACGTCGGTATAAACAAAACACAGTTGCCTTTTATGTGGGTAGATCATAATATTCAGTCAAGTAATGACATTCGCCATGGATCAGCGCAAGGCAGGTAAGTGTTCAGATTTTATTATTATTTTTGATGGAAATTAGGCATATTGCTCAATATATATTTTTCTTCTTGTAGAATAGGTACTTATTGTGGATATAATTTACATGTAAACACAATTGACTAACATATAATATTACAAATCCAATTACTTGTTGTGTCCATTTCAATGGACATCAGGTCTCAAGCGTTGTCAAGCTGTAAAGTATTGTTATTCAGTTGTTATTGATAATAATGTTGTATTTATACTTTGTTTTAGGTTTTAATCTTACAAGAAGTCAAGATGTTAACTCATTACTTGACGTATTAGAAAACAGTTTGATATCAGATATTGAAGAGCAAAGCGACGACGAAGTTATAACAAGTATGGCTACTCCGCAAAACCTAGTGCGTGTGGGTAGTGATGATGTACCTCCAAACGAAGCTACTACAATTATTGATTATTTTGACGAAGAAGAAATTCAGGAAGAGGAACCTGTTGCTGAACCTGATACAAGTAATAAAAAACCAAGTAACATCATATGGAGAAAACATATAGAACTGGATATACCGAAATTTACCCTGTCATTCCCACCGCTTTCTGAAATTGATAAACCACTTACACCAATTGAATATTTTTCTAAATATATAACAGAGTTCATAGTCCAAGACTTGGTTTTCAATACAAATTTATATGCCACTAGAAAAGAAGCCCGTAATTTCAAGTCCTGTACTGATATTGAAATAAAAATAATGTTAGGTCTTCACATCATAATGGGAAATTTTGTAATTTCCTCGCATACGGCTATATTGGAATTCTGGTTTGGGTATAAAACTGTTTTTGGATAACATGGCCAGAGATCGTTTTATTCAGCTAAGGAATAATTTACATGTTATAGACAATGATGCAATGCCTGCAGATAACACTGATCGCCTTATAAAAGTTCGGCCGATTTACGATGCAATTCGAAAAAGATGCTTGGAATTGAATTTGGAACAAATACTGAGCGTTGACGAACAGATTGTACCATTTCGCGGCAAATTAGAAATCAAACAATATATCAAAGGAAAACCTGAGCCATGGGGCGTAAAGATATTTATGATTTGTGGTAAAAGCGGAATTGTTTATGATTTTATAATTTATCAAGGTGCTACCACAAACCTATAAAAAAGGGACGTCTTGAAGTACGGCGCATCAGCTGCTTACGTGAATCTGCTATCTAGAAGAATAACCAAATCTGGTCATTACTTGTTTTTCGACAATTATTTTTCTAATTATCAATTATTGAGGGATCTACGAGAACGAGAGATATACGCTGGTGGAACGATCAGAGTAAATAGATTTGGAAAGTTGCCACTTGTAACAGACCGAGAAGGAGCCAAAAAAGAAAGAGGGTTATACAGATCATGTAACGAACAATACCAGAGATGTGGTTGTAATAAAGTGGATGGACAACAAGGGTGTCGTGCTTGCTTCAAATTTTGCTGGAATAGGAGAACAAGATGAGGTAAGAAGATGGAATAAATTGTCCAAGCAATATATAACAATTCCACGCCCTGAACTTGTGCGTTTGTATAACCATGGAATGGGGGGAGTAGATAAAACTAACCACCTTATTAGTTTGTACCGCATCTTCATTAGATCTAAAAAATGGACATTACGGATGATATTCCACGCCGTTGACTTGGCATTGAGTAATAGTTGACTTGAATATCAAGAGGATTGTAAAACTTGCAACATTCCAAAGACGGATATCCTAGATTTGTTGCACTTCAGACAGCGAGTTGCTGAGGCTCTTATAAAACTTGAACAGCCATTAATTATAAGAAAACGAGGACGGCCTTCATCTGGTCCCAGCAGTCCAGTAAATACGCCAACCAGTACACCATAGCGACGTCCTCGAGCAGGTGCTGAAATTAGGCCTGCGACTGAAATTCAACATGATACTGTAGACCATTTGCCCGATTATGATAAGAAAAAAGAAGCTACACGGTGCAAGAGACCGGGGTGTAAAGGTAAAACATATGTGTTCTGCTTGAAATGCGAAATCCATTTGTGTTTTATTGGTGAGCGCAATTGTTTTCGAGATTTCCCTAAAAATTAGTTTTTTTTTGTTTCATAAAGGTATAGAAGCTGTTACCAAGAATCATAGATATTTGTATTTGATTAAAAAGCTGAAATAATCACTAATAAGCCTTTAATTTCGTGATTTTAGTAAAAAAATATAAATATGAAGGTGATCAAAAATAATCCGTTCGACAACACTGGAGACCTGCTGTCCATGTGGATGGACATACAATTCCCAAAAAATCTAAAAAGGAAAAATATTTTTTTTATATCAGAAATTATTACTTACTATACTAATGATAAGAAAATCCGGTTAAAACATTTTTCCATCTCATTATGTAAAATCAGGTTCGAAGGGGTTAATGATTAAAATGTATGCATATAATCAATAGGAGAGGCTTATGTCTAGCAGTGGACTGTGATTAGGCTGGTGATGACATAATCATGCATGTTCCAACTTTATATTAAAAAAATCGATGGCATACACGACTTTTTCTTATATATCTAAATAATATATATATATATATATATATATATGTATATATATATATATATGTATATATGTATATATATATGTAATAAAATTATAAGAGGTCGATCTCTGTACATTAAATTTATTCAAGAAAAAATATCGAAGGGGGTGTTTATTAAAGTATCAGAACCTAAAACAACAGTTGTACATTTTATATGTTTTTTTGTGTGTTTGTGTGCGTTAATCGCAGAAGTGGTTTAACCGATTTGGATATCGTTTCCTCTTATGTATCGTGGTAAACTTCTCCGATTCTTTTATTTCAATCGGTTGACGAATAAAAAAGTTACATCAGCTTAAATTATCAACCGCCATATATACTAGCAGAGTCGCCGGCAAAAGCTAGCGAAAAATAAAATGTTAATTTTTTTTCTTTGGAAATGAACACGTATGCTTATTAAGGGAAGTATTTTTTGTTCGTACTTTTTTACTTCATTTGTCGTACTTCTGTAACTGCTTAAATCATACATATTCCGATATGTTATTTACTCTCTTTGCTTAACATCCACAAACCTGTTTTAAAACTCCTGTCAAAATAGTTTCGTGCACGAAAATATCGTCCCTCACATTAGTATAATAGCTGATGCGTTTGCCTCATTTAAAAAAAAACAAAGTGACACTGACAGACACAGCTCGTTAGGTGGTGACACGATAATTTTCATTTTTCACTAACTTTCTCTGTTTTGAATGATTAAAGCTTTTTTTCAAATTTATAAGGCTGTGGACATTGAATTTCAAAGTATCGATTAATCAATGTGCTTTAGACGTTAGTTTTGATATGATATGTACCTAAGACCGAAAGTTATTTTGCTTAGGGTCTTTGTCAGTCATGAGGACTGCCGACAGGAGACTTTAAATTAAAATTATTAACATTCATCTAATTTTCACATTTATCAGCATTCCGAGCAAGAAGTAGACGCGCGTTAACTGTGTTTAAAGTATACCTATAGCCCTATCGTACTTCTACAACCAACTACTAATTCTTTAAACATTAGTACGTTGCTGACGCGAAATCATAAGATTTTCAGTCACCAAAAGTCGTCTAACATCGCTATAGAGTTTATTACTTCAAACAATATATTTAAAAACATTTATAACAAACTGAGTTGATCAAAATAAACATCGACAATCGATAAACTGGTAAACTGACAACAATGAGCCTCAAACGTCAAATGAACAGCGCCCCCTGCTGGTAGATAATCACATCGCCATTACGCGTGCACACACGCGAACTCCCAAACTTCCGAATTATCAGTTGTTTCGGGAAAGTTCATCATGTGTTGTTTATAGCTTCTATTAGTAAACTTTGTTTTTTTTGTTCTCTTTAATCTATATCACTTTGTTTTCTTTTCACAGAAGTAATATTCTCGACACGAATTTATGTTTTATGCAGGTAATTTCAATGTGTGTACTTAGAAACTATACCGTTAAACAACAACGTATCAGACTTGATTTTGCAGGCTCTACGATTTGTATACCTTGGTCATCGGTAATAGTATATCTGTACAAATATTATAATACTCAAGTGTATGTTTGGATAAACGAGTTTCAGGAACTACTGTTTCGAATTAAAAAATCTTTTAGTGTTGCATAGCTCATATATTGAGATTAGCTTATCGGCTATAACACGCTATGATCATTAGTGATAATGTATCTACGAAAAGTGTTGCAAAAACAGTTCAACGAACTGCGGATCAGCTAGCTTTTTTGAATCAACTACTTCGTAAAAATCTATTCCAAATGGTTAACCTATTCATTTATAGTAATGACGGCGGGGATTGTTTTTAGGCAGCTGTTGTTCATAAACACAACATTTACACACCACGGTTATCTTAATTTTTCTCTCACTGTGTTGGTAATCAAGCATAAAATTCGTTAGTCATTGGTAACCATAGGGACACCACACTTACGACATATGAGAGTGATTGTCACTGTCACACTGAAATCTTTAGCGATCATAACGCCAATCGCGTTAACCGTCGGAAGTGAGTTGATGTGAAATATATCTTGTTATAGTCTTGTGTACGAGTATAATCTTGTCTTACTGACAATTCTAAGAAAGGCAGTAATGAGACATTTAGTGTGGACAGAACTTCAGTGAATAATAACCTTGTTGAGTTTCCATTGTAGTCTTAACCATAAGTTACCTGTAACACAGGATAACTTTTTTTTTATCTATATTAGGCACCGGTCTTTCACAAAAGTAGAATGTGGAAACAAAACTACTATTATACTATTTTTTCTTTAGGCATACATTTGTGAAAAGAGAATAAAGTTTTATTTATTATTAAAATATATTATTAGTAAATAAGTTATATTTAATTTTCGTTTTTTTTTAATAATTTATTTTTCTTCATAATTTTGTACCTAAGTAGAATTTATTATCAAATATTTTAATAATGTTGTAATGAACTTGTCTATTTTTCACATTAATACTTCGTCACCAGCCTTTAACAGTCCACTGCTGGACATAGGCCGCTCCTTATCAGGGAGGTATAGGGTTTGTTTTAAGTTTGCCTTCAAGAGAAGGACACTGCAATACAAGACACTGCATACAAGACAAGGTCACTGCAAAGATGCAGTGACAAACAAAATTTAAAAAGGGTAGTTTATGTTTTAGTACTGTGTAAAGAGTCACCTCTTTACACGGTACTAAAACATAAACACGGACTTGAGAAAACAGTTTTTTTTTAAATCACAGACAGAGACTTATTTCTTTTATTTTTTTTTAAAAAGACAACACCCGCCCTACGAATAAATCTTATGTCACGGGGGACTTTACAAACATACACATAAACAGACACAATGAACACCAAGACTCAGAACAACAATTTGTGGATAATACACTGTGTTGTCTCATGTGGGATTTGAACCCACAACACTCAACGTAGTAGAGGGCGGCGTGGCGACTGCTTAAACCACTAGGCCAACCGTGCAGTCAAGTGTTCATATGTACCGATTTAATTGCAGTGATGTCCGGTTTGGCAGTTTCAGAGTGAAGACCAGAGACAAGCGCACTTTAAAAACTCCCGTAGAAAGATAATAATAAATAAAATAATAATCAATATCACTGAAAACTTTAGTAATTCTATCACTGAAAACTTTAGTAATTCTATCAAAATGGAATTTGGTGTAGACAAGTGTGCAGTTATGTATGTAAAGAAGGGCGTGATTGTAGAATCTGAAGGAATAGAACTTTCAGATTCAACAAAACTCAGATCTCTGTCTGCCACCGAAACTTACAAGTATCTGGGTTTTTCACAGTCCTTGGGAATACCAGAATCTGGCGTGAAACAAATGTTACGGGAACGCTTCTTTGGCCGCCTAAAAAAAGTACTTAAAAGTCTTTTATCAGGCGGTAACAAGATGCGAGCCTATAACAGTTGGGTCATACCGGTTCTGATGTATTCCTTTGGTGTACTTAGATGGACTCAGACCGAATTAGATGCCCTTGACAGGAGAGTCCGTACATTGCTTACGGCATTCCGCATGCACCACCCACGTTCATCGGTTATGAGATTGTATATTCCGCGAAAGTTTGGAGGTCGTGGTCTATTAAATATCAAGACTCTACACAATCGCGAGATATACAATCTCAGAGAATATTTTCTACAGACGAATGTGGGAGTGCATCGTAATGTAGTTGCAGTGGATACTGGTTTCACCCCGCTCGCTCTGGCTAAAGAGAATTGGAGCAAACCTGTAGTACTTAGTACTACTGATCGCAAGGAAGTATGGAAGGGTAAAGAACGTCATGGTCGATTTTATCGGGCCCTACACGGGTCTGATATAGACTTTAAAGCGTCGACATCTTGGCTACGGTATGGTGATCTCTTCGGAGAAACCGAAGGTTTTGTTTGTGCAATTATGGACGAAGTTATCATGACGAATAACTACTGGAAATATATCCTGAAAGATAGTACAGTTGACATCTGTCGGGCGTGCCACCGTCCTGGAGAATCTATTAGGCATATTATTTCCGGTTGTTCTCGTCTTGCTAACGGTGAGTATTTGCACAGGCACAACCAAGTAGCCAGGATCGTACACCAACAACTTGCCCTTAAATACCACCTTGTCAATTTCGAAGTACCTAACTACAGGTATGTGCCCGACCCAGTTCTCGAGAACGGTCGTGCTACGTTATATTGGGATCGATCTATTATCACAGATAGGACTATTGTTGCCAATAAGCCTGATATTGTGGTGATAGATCGATTAGAGCGCCGCGCAATGATTGTCGATATCGCCGTTCCTCATGACGAGAATCTTGTGAAAGTTGAAAAAGAAAAACAATTGAAGTATTTGGATCTGTCTCACGAGATTGCCGACATGTGGAATGTGGATTCTTGCTAACGGTGAGTATTTGCACAGGCACAACCAAGTAGCCAGGATCGTACACCAACAACTTGCCCTTAAATACCAACTTGTCAATTTCGAAGTACCTAACTACAGGTATGTGCCCGACCCAGTTCTCGAGAACGGTCGTGCTACGTTATATTGGGATCGATCTATTATCACAGATAGGACTATTGTTGCCAATAAGCCTGATATTGTGGTGATAGATCGATTAGAGCGCCGCGCAATGATTGTCGATATCGCCGTTCCTCATGACGAGAATCTTGTGAAAGTTGAGAAAGAAAAACAATTGAAGTATTTGGATCTGTCTCACGAGATTGCCGACATGTGGAATGTGGATTCGGTGATTATTGTTCCGATAATCATATCTGTTCATGGATTGATAGCGAAGAGCCTCGACCAACACCTTAAGAGGCTCACGTTAGAAGGTTGGATCAAGGGTCTGATGCAGAATCCCCCAGGACGGACGCTAGGGGCGAGGCCGTAGAGGAGTGGGCGGCCTCGGTGGGCCTCTGTTTACTAAACAGGGGCTCCACCAACACGTGTGTGCGACAGCAGGGAGGGTCGATAGTGGACCTTTCGTTCGCTACCCCTGCCCTCGCCGCACGAGTAAGGAACTGGCGTGTCCTGGAAGAGGTTGAGACGCTCTCGGACCATCTCTATATCCGATTTGAGCTCTCCCGGTCCCAGGACGCCAGTAGGGGTCACGCGGCGCGGCGTTCTTCTCGCTTTCCGCGGTGGGCTGTAGCCAAATTAAATAGGGACCTACTAGAGGAGGCGGCCATTATTCACTCTTGGCTGTCTCCGCAGGCCCCGACCGAGGACGTCGACATGGGGGCTGGTCGCTTCTGCGATGCCATTGCGCAGATCTGTGATGCGGCCATGCCCCGCATCCGAGGTTGCCGGCCTCCACGGAAGGAGGTTTACTGGTGGTCCCAGGAGTTGGCGGACCTCCGTGCGGCCTGTACTCGTGCCCGGAGGTCCTACACCCGTAGTCGGCGGCGACACCGCGAAGAAGGCGGGGAGGACCAGCTTCATGAGGAGTACCGAGAGGCGTGGAAAACTCTGAAGCTGGCCATCAGCCGCGCCAAAGAAATTAAGAGAAAGGAAATGCTGGAGGGTCTCGATCGTGACCCCTGGGGTCGCCCTTATCGTGCGGCGCGACAAAAGCTCCGCACGTCGGGCCCCCTCCTTACAGAGACACTCCAGCCCAGCTTCCTGCGGGAAGTGGTCGAGGGCCTTTTCCCGCAGCGGGTGGAGCATACACCCCCGTCGATGGCCTTCATGGTCGGAGACGACGGGGAGAACGAGGACAATATTCCGCCCGTCAGGGAATCGGAGGTAGGGGCGGTTGTTCTACGGATCCGCTTTAAGAACACCGCCCCTGGGCCAGATGGGATACCTGCCCGTGTGCTGGCCCGTGCCCTCAAACACATGTCGGACCGCCTCAGGGAGGTCCTGGACGGTAGCTTGGCGTCCGGACGCTTTCCTGAGTGCTGGAAAAGCGGGAAGCTGGTCCTATTGAGGAAGCCGGGACGGCCAGCCGAATCGGTAGCGGCCTATAGGCCCATCGTGTTGCTGGACGAGGCGGGTAAACTGTTTGAGAGGATACTCTCTGCCCGCATCGTCCGGCACCTCCGCGAGGTGGGCCCCGATCTGTCGGACGCCCAATTTGGTTTTCGGGTGGGGCGTTCGACGGTCGATGCCGTGCTGCGCCTGAGGGCCGTTACCGAAGAGGCGGTGAGCTGTGGCGGCGTGCTGTTGGCGGTGTCGTTGGACATCGCTAACGCATTTAATAGTCTGCCATTTAGCTGCATCAGGGAAGCACTCCACTACCACGGGGTGCCAAAGTACCTGAGGCGGCTTGTGGCAGACTATCTTGAGGAGCGTACCGTCATGTACGAGGACCGAGACGGTGTTCTACGGCGGCGGCTCATGTCGTGCGGTGTTCCACAAGGGTCTGTCCTCGGACCACTCCTGTGGAACATGGGATACGACTGGGCCCTTCGAGGTCGTCTTCCCCCCGGGCTGGGCGTACTTTGTTACGCAGATGACACATTGATCACGGCCCGGGGGATGAACTTTCAAGAGGCGGCGCGCCTGGCCACCACGGGTGTCTCTCTGGTGGTCGGACGAATTGAGGCGCTGGGTTTGCGGGTGGCCCTGGATAAGACGGAGGCCCTTTTGTTCCATGGGCCTCGTCGTGGTCCACCCTCCGGCGCCTCCATCGTGGTCAATTCGGTCCTCGTACCGGTTCAGGCCCAGATGAAGTATCTGGGCCTGATCCTCGACGGCAGGTGGCTCTTCGACGAGCACTTCCGACAGCTTTCTACAAAGCTGGTCGGCGCTGCTTCTGCCCTTGGGCGACTTTTGCCCAATCTGGGTGGAGCTAGCGTCGCGACGAGACGGCTATACACGGGGGTTGTCCGGTCAATGGCGCTGTATGGTGCACCGGTGTGGGCGGCGGCTCTGACCGCCCAGAATAGGGCTCGCCTCTGGCGCCCTCAGAGGATATTGGCGGTTAGAGCCATACGCGGTTACCGCACCGTATCGACGGAGGCGGCGTGCGCCTTGGCCGGAACTCCCCCGTGGGATTTGGAGGCGGAAGTGCTCGCCGAAGTTTATCAGCAGACGGCTGACTTCCGGGCGCGTAGCGGCATACGGCCCCCGCCCGAAGAGATACGCGAGTGGCGAGAGGCCGCTCGTCGAGCCACAATGGCCCGTTGGTCGTCCCGGCTTGAGGCTCCACGTGCTGGTTTTGCCGCCGTGGAGGCTCTCCAGCCGGTCATCGCTGAGTGGGCCTTCCGACTGACGCAGGTCCTTTCCGGGCACGGTTGCTTCGGGAAGTATCTGCACTCGGTCGCCAGGAGGGAATTGAGTCCCGCCTGTCACCACTGCGACTGCAGTGAGGACTCGGCTCAGCACACGCTAGCGGTTTGTTCCTCTTGGGCGGCGCAGCGTGGGGTCCTCACTGCAGTTATTGGAGGAGATCTCTCGCTACCGGCCGTCATACGCTCCATGGTCGGTAGCGACAGTTGTTTTACCACGGTCGCAACCTTCTGCGAAGACGTAATTTCGCGGAAGGAGGCGGCGGAGAAGGCCCGGGAGGACGATATCCACTCGGACCCAATTCGCCGTCGGTAAGCCGGGCGGCGGAGGCACGCATACCAGCGCCTCATGCCGCCTTGAGTGTGGCCGCGGATGGACGGGACGGGTTTTCCCCTCCATCCGCTATAGTGGCCAGCCGCGTCCGGAGGCGACGTCCGCGTGTGCCGTACGTCCCCTAAAATAGAGAGTTCATCATCGCAGATGGTGCCCGTGGTAGCGGGCAGGCGCTAGGAGGGATTAGGATGTCGTAATAACAGCTGTTCCCGGATCCCTCCTCTCTCAGGCGCAGAGTGGCACACCGTGTGGTTTTAGTCGGTCCGATTCCGACACACCGCCCCGCCGTAAACCCTGGTGGGGTGACGGCCCGTGGGGGTTTCCACACAAAAAAAAAAAAAAAAAAAAGGGTCTGATGCAGAAGGCAGTCCTCCTTGACACGGCCCGTATTGTGAGGAGGTTCCTGTCTTTGGAGCCCTAACCACCGGTGTCTTGGTCCCTGTACCCGATGTCGGTGGTCTACTACTATTTTTTATATTTTTAAATGTGTATTTTTTGTTTTTTTTTTTAAATTTAAAAATGTAACAGGTATGTGTATATCACGGAATAAAATAATAATAAATAAAAATTTGGGCCACTTGACACAACGTTATCTAGTTTCAAACTAAGCAGAGCTTGTGCTATGATAACTAGACTGACTGATAGAGTACTTATATACTGTTTTTTGTGAATATAATACACATAGAAAACATCCAAACTTCGAAACTAATATTTGCAGATCATACAAACATTTGGTCCGACTCGACCGAAACCTCAAACACTGGAGTCGCATTCACTACCGCTGTGTTACCGAGGCAGTTAAATAAATGTGGAGATGAAATGATAATAATGACGAAATATTGATAATTTATGTAACTAATAAATACCAATAAATTAAGTATTTCAAGTACTTATATAAATAAGTACTTATGGTTGATTGGATAGTTTATAGACCATCACTTACTATTCTTTGTGCTCACTCTTTGTAAAGGACACAGATTAAAATCGTACATATGTATTTACAAACAATGGCCTACCGTTCAAACATAAATCGATATAAATTATACGATAATCGATAGAATTCGGACATTAACTGAACGGGTATCGAATGGTTATTGCGCCCACCGTATTATTGTACACAATTGCGTTGGACAATGCATGGTGGACAATTTAATGAGTCGAGAGGCGCCAAACAATATCACGGTGACCGTAAGGTGGTCTGATGCCATTTAGAATGAAAGATGAGGGTGACCAACATTCAAATTTAAGTGAGATTATTCTTTCAAATAAAAAAATTTTAAATCGCTGTTACAAGGTATTTGCGTGATTGAAACCCACACAGTCACAATTCATTAACATTAACAGCCTTTTACAGTCCACTGCTGGACATAGGCCTCTCCTTAACAAGGAGGGTTTTGCTTACTATACCACGCTGGCCAGACAAGTTGGAATAGGGTTTATTTCAAGTCTCCCGCCTGTTACCACTGCGACTGCAGTGAGGACTCGGCTCAGCACACGCTAGCGGTTTGTTCCGCCTGGGCGACGCAGCGTGGGGTCCTAACTGCAGTTATTGGAGGAGATCTCTCGCTACCGGAAGTCATACGCTCCATGGCCGGTAGCGACGGTTGTTTTATCGCGGTCGCAACCTTCTGCGAAGACGTAATTTCGCGGAAGGAGGCGGCGGAGAAGGCCCGGGAGGACGATATCCACTTGGACCCAATTCGCCGCCGGCGAACCGGGCGTCGGAGTCGCGCATACCAGCGCCTCATGCCGCCTTGAGTGTGGTCGCGGGTGGACGGGACGGGTTTTCCCCTTCACCCGCTATAATGGCCAGCCGCGAGGAGGCGACGTCCGTGTGTGCCGTACGTCGCCTAAAATAGAGAATTTACCCATAGATGGTGCCCGCGGTAGCGGGCAGGCGCTAGGAGGGATCTGGATGTCGTAATAGCAGCGGGTCCCGGATCCCTCCTATCTCAGGCGCAGAGTGGCACACCGTGTGGTTTTAGTCGGTCCGATTCCGACACACCACCCCGCCGTAAACCCCGGTGGGGTGACGGCCCGAGGGGGTTTCCACACGTTAAAAAAAAAAGGATTTGTTTCAAGTTTTCCTTCTCTTTGTAATGATATTTTCCTGAATAGTTTGTTGCCTTAGTCGCCTCTTACGACACCCACGGGATGAATACGGGTGGTAACACTATGTATTAAATCACAATATTAAGCTCGAATTTAGAGAATAACTTTAAATCATATGAATAAGAATCACCTTATTCTGTCGTTTATAAAAACATAAATACCTTCGCTTAATAAACTCACCTAAGAATGTAACAAGTACTAAGACCTCGATAATAGACACATTTGCAGCTATGTGACCTAGCTTACATTCTCTGATCTGTACTAACTCTCTCTCTTGCCTCTCTCTCTCATTTTCTTTTCATCTTCTCGTCTTTTCAATTATAATAAACTTACTCCCGCCTAAACTCTAATCAGAATTACCCGTTCGGGGGTAAAGGTGTGAGTATATGTAGGTACTACTAAGTAAATATTTAACATATTGAATTATTTTTCATTTATTTGACATTTATTAACTGTATGTGTAACTGTAAGTCACAACGTCCTGTCTAAGGAGAGGACTTTTTTTTTGTCTGGGTGGAAAATTCCTTCGGATCTCCGGTTCTTCGGGAACGCAGGAGCCAGGAGTATGTGGCGTTGCCACTAAAAACCACACTGGTGGCCGGTCTCAGGCAGCCTTTCCTGAAGGGGACCCAGACCATATTATTTCAGCTCCCCTCGAGAATCAACTCCGCGCCTAGTCAAACTCTATCTTGGAGAGGCCACAAAAGTTTCCCCTCCTATCAATCCGTTTGTCATAATTTGTTACGACCCGATCTCATTTTTGCGACCAGGCCGCAACAAATTATCCAGGAGCCAGGAGTATGTGGCGTTTCCACTAAAATTCACACCGGCAGCCGGTCTCAGGCATCCTTTCTTGAAGGGGACCCGAACCATATTATTTCAGCTCCCCTCGAGAATCAACTCCGCGCCTAGTCAAACACTATCTTGGAGAGGCCACAAAAATTTCCCCTCCTATCAATCCGTTTGTCATAATTTGTTGCGACCCGATCTCATTTTTGCGACCAGGCCGCAACAAATTATCCTATCGCCGACCGCAGCGTCCCAGCTTTCCTCACCCACCAGCATGGCAGCAACGATTGCTGACGGGGACAGGTCTTATCCTATTTCATTGACTAGGACTCCGCGTTCAGATGCCCACGCAGGGCAGACCTCCAGCGAACGCTGAGCGGGGTCCCAGTCGGTTGCACAATGGTGACAGTGTGCCGTCTCCTCACGTCCGATCTTATTCAGATACTCATCTGCGTCAGTCGGTAGGTGACGCCACCTCCTTCCCTACTTACCCAAGCTTCGAGGTTGGGTAGAACGGCACTGACAGCGTTGGCGCGCATTTTGTGGCTCTGCTGTCGGTGAGCGCTCCGCCGCATTTCGAGCTCGTCCTGGTATTCCCTGCTCTCATCCCGGCCGATAGCGCGAATACGGTAAAGACCCTCGCATCCATATCCACAAGAATGTCAAAAGGCGGGAAACGTGCCAGGACTTTTGTCGCCTCGGACGAGATGGTGCGGTATCCTCGCACGATCCGAATGGCCGCTACCCGCTGCACTCGATTGAGTTCTAAGAAGAGGCCTACTCGTATGTTTAGTGGTCTATTAAAGGTTGTAGATCATAATGGCGATGATGAAAAGTATATGATTGTGAAGAATAGTCCTACAATATCACAAAACATGGTTATGTGATATTGTAGGACTATAAAGTAGATCCCTATGAGTGTGTATCCGTGACAATGGCGTCTGTCCGTCACGGCGCTGTTATAGCGCGCAGTCACGGCACATCGATGCGTGTCACTTAGCTTAATAAAAGGGGACCAACTGCAAACTGACCAATTTTCTAAATAGTCAACACATGATTTTCGCTAAACCTGACACTGGTTTCTAAGATTTTTTTTTTGTTTCAAAGGAAACTGCGCTAGAAATATATTCTGTGTCACGTGGGACTTTACAACGTACATGTAACGGTCACAAAGATAACTTTTTTTTTCTATGAGCTTGCCAAAGTGACTCTTCTCTGCCTAATGATTCCAAGAGTGGTAGCCACCATACGCATTGCGAATGCTGAAAATGCAGTATGGTGACCCACACGATGCCGGCCTAGTAAGATACTTCGTCATGCCTCGTTTGAGGACACAAAAGGCATGACGGTCATCGTGGCATTGTATTGCACACACTACGACAACCGTCACCTCTGCATCAATGGGCCTCCGGACTTAGAACAACTATTTTATCGATCATACAGTGTTGTTCCATGTGGGATCGGAACCACAACATTTTGGTGCAACCGGAAACGGCGTGGCGACCGCTTTAACCACCATGCCATCCCTGCAGTATGTCTTTTAATTGTACTCTTATAGTTAGTTGAGTAGTCTTTTAACTTCTCATATGCATTTTTTACTTTGAATATCATTTTTAAATGGTTGCCCATTACGTACTAATATCATCGACTAATCATCAACAGCCTTTTACAGTCCACTACTGGACATAGGCCTCTCCTTAGCAAGTTGTTGTTGTTGTGGAGGTTTTGGCCTGCTATACCAGGCTGGCCAGACGTTTTTTTTCTCTTTGTAATGATGTTGTCTTGCATACTTTGTTCCCTAAGTCACCTTGGGACTGATGTTCATTCTTAAATACATAGCCGACAAATGGCTTTTAATACACTTCTGCTGAACTCTTGGGGAATGTATACATAATGATGTATGTACTAGCTTGTTCGCCCAACTTCGTCTACGTCCCCATTGATTATGAATGATGTTGTACAGCGGAAACAAATTTGTTAATCGTGAAAAGGCTATAGTGAGTTGACCTTTATAAATGTTGACCTTAGAACAAATGGAAGACCTGAAAAGAAATAATTTTCCCGTCGTATAAATATCTATTATTCAAAGCGACTGTTAGTGCGAAGTCTTAATTTTCAAACATAATATCAGGCAATTAAATATTTTTTAAATAGTTTTTTTTTCATAGAGGACGAGTCCGTTCCAAGTTTGAACTAAATATTTAAAATTCCACTTTCAAAAGATGTAGAAAATATCTGATCAATAATGGAATTCAAAAATGCTGCTAGTATGTGAGTAAGTACTAATATAAAGATAAAATTTACAAGGCACATTGTTAAATGGTATTCAACGAGGCCGACATATGTTATCTGTGGCAATAATTTCGACTTCACGTCAGTGCAAAATATATCACTTCCCTTTTTAATATGAAATCGACAGCATTTGAACGGAAGAGCATTAGTATCAAAATCGCATTACTCTTCGAGCAGTGCTGGACGACTCATAAAATATTTAACGACCAAAATACTTTGAACTTCACATTTGGGCGACCTGCCCCCTGTTTGACCGAGGTTGTTAGTTTGATCAGGGGAGCGGGAGTGCAAATTATGTTGGATGCTGACAGTCAATGTTCAATTGATATTAATGGCGTCACAACACCTGGTCACTGCTGATCACACAAGGTTTACATGGTAAATTGAGCCGTTTTTCTTACCACTACAATCATAAAGGTTATATCGTTTGTGTAAAGTTTAAATTTGAATTTATAGCTTGAATAATTTGAATTTATACATATGGTAGAGTTCTTAAGTGGAATGGTGAATGTTTTACGCTTCAAATATAAATTCATTTAGACTTTCCGTACTTGGACAAGTCAGTACTTATTTTAAATTTTGTATCACTCACAAGTGTTAAAAAAAATACGATAAAATAAATATATAAATATCTTAATCTATAATGTTATACGTAATGTAATATACGAGTGTGTATAATATGCTATAAAATCTCAAAAAACGTAGGAAGAAAGTTTATAATGTGAAATGAAATGAAAGTTATATAAGATTTAACTGTTTGAAACCTTTTTATTGAATATAGTTAAGAACAACCATCATTTTACGTTGACTAAGATAAGCTCTTGTGCATTTTTCTCCTAAAAAGAGGAGCATGTAACCAGTACCTAGTAAAGTGCTACAAATAGATGAGTATTGCCATTACATTAATGGTGTGCTAACAGTTTCGTGACAGATGTGCCTCTGCTGGCCCCTTAGAACCACTTAATCAATTATTAAACACTTTTCGTATAAATAAGTGTCGTGAATAGAAATCTTCTCACTCTTAATTTTTTTTTTACATAACAGATGAAAACAATAATCTTTCACATGGTAAGATTTGACACTTTGTTTGATGGATCTGTCAACGTCAGTATGACGTTGACAGATGTCAGTTGTATCATCGTACGTACCTTTTTTTATGGCAGGAAAAAAAGTAATTTGTCGACTTCCTAGTTTTAGTAAAAAGAATCTTGTTGCGTCCGATAGTAGTTTACAGTAAATATTTTTCAATAAAATGAAAAGGTTTCTTGTAAGGGTCTATCCACGCTAATATGCAATTAAATTAAATAAATAACATATACGCGAGTGTGAATTTGTTTATTTCTTTAGTTTTCATATCTGATCTCTTTAGTCGACCATAACGAAACTTTGTATATACCTAACGCAAAAACTATAAGTAATATTCCAAATCTTTTCTTTTAAAAGTACTCTGGGAGCACTTTGAATTAATTATATTATAATCGTATAAGAAATAGGTACCTTAGATGTGTTAACAATAAAGTAGCTAAGTTGGTAGCAATAAATATATCAATTAGGGCAATATGCATCGCCAAACACACACCGAACAGAGTCCATCGCTTACGTCTGTCACTAGCAAGAGATTTGGTCGCCATTGTTTGTTCCAAGCCACTTATTTTTCTGCAATGCTTCAAGTTTCATGAAAAAGAACCATTTCTTTAATTTTTTTTAAAGAATAAATTCAAAATTGATTATAAATGGCTTATTAAGGAGATATTGTGTGTTTGCACACTTATACACTACAATATCTTTTTTTTTTTTTTTTTCTTAAAAAAGACAACGCCCGCATTAGGAATAAATCCTGTGTCGCAGGGGACTTTACAAACATACAAGAAACGGACACAAAGAACACCCAAACTCAGAACAACAATTTGTGGATCACACAAAGTGTTGTCCCATGTAGGATTTGAACCCACAACACTCAGCGAAGTGGAGAGCGGCGTGGCGACCGCTTAAACCACTAGGCCAATCGTGCAGTCAAATCTCTTATCTCTTGCGTATTTGACTGGTTTCCTTTGAAACCGGCAACTGTGGACACAGTAGGCTAGGAGTAATAATGCACTATCAGATAATAATATCCCGTGATGCAAAAATAAAATAAAATTTTTTCGATTTTGTCAATTCTGATCTATTCTCGATCTCATACTTTCGTAGTATATGATTAGTCTTACCAAGAGAAGTAAATTACTTATTTAACTCTCGATCATAATACGAAACAATCACATTACAGTGCACGTTTGCATGTTTGATTCTTTACTACGAAAATATCTTTTACGAAATTTGTGAGATCGAGAGTTGATCAGAATTGTTATTGAGAGAATTGGCCTTCAAATGTCATTTAAAGTGAGCATTCGCATGGTCAACTCCAAGTTACTCGCTCCGTCACTTGCGTCGTATCGCATACGACGCACATTTGCGCTATGGGTTGCCAGCATTTTGATTTATTCTATGCAATTTTTTTCTAATACACTCTATAAATGGTATAGATATAGAAATTTACGCGATGTAGCTATTCAATTTAGTTACCTTTTTCTTTTTTTTTGGTATATCTTAAAATAAAAGTATGTATGTAAGTGCAGTTGGTACAGGAAGCCTTTTAATATACGAAACTTGTAACTATATTCTATAATAAGTATTGCTAGGAGGGCTATTCTAGAATCATGTTGTGTTACATACAGTAATTTCTAAGATACTTGTTCTAAACTATCAAACACTGAAAATATAAACTACTAGTTTACTACATTACCCATGAGTTGGTTCTTTAAAAGCAAAAGTGCCTACACTATGGTCTTTTCTGTAGTCCTGACAATGTGCACATACAAATACTATGTGAAGAGTACAATAAATTTGTCTGTGTCTGGATATAATTTAGTAAATAAGTACAATCAGTTGGACTGGTCGATCCTCAGGTCTAACTTGATCGTCAAGGCTCAAATAAATTACGTTTTTCGGCTTTTGACTAACGAATTTTCGTCAAATCTAGAAGAGACAAATTTGACTAGGTTAGGTTTGACTAAAAATACTTCAGTCAATGGATGACATTGAAATGATTTCGGGAGTGGTCTAAAGGTTTTGGCCAAAACTAGGATAAACCAGTCTTGCAGCAAAGAGACTGCATCGAACTTTGACTATAACATAGGTATATATGAACCTCTTTTGTGAATTTTCGTTCCTATTTTTTTATTTATTATAGATCTCTGCTAAGGAATACACCTTACATACAAGTTTTATAACAAGAAAATTTTAAGTTTTGTTTTTCCTTAATTAGGAAATACCACAACTTGGTTACTACAAAATCAATTAAGTACAAACTTTCCATAAAAAGCCAATCTACATGAAGGCAAAAGTGTCAGAAGTAGGAAATCAGTGGTAGTCACGTACACACGTACACACAAAGATATATGTATACATACGTACACGCATTTATACGCATCCATACACACACATGCGTGAAAATGTGAGCGTAGTACACCTTTATCTCCCTCTTTAGGGGTAAAGGACTCATGGTGTCTCCTTTTAATGGGATTATTTTTTTTCTGAACGAAAGTTAAATTGGTAATCTGCCTCTCTTGGTAATACTTTAATAATTTTCTAGAAGAAGATGAGATCGAGAGTAGATTGGAACTGATAAATAAACTATATTATTACTCCTAGCCCATTGCGGCCACGGCGACCAATTTCAAAGAGATCAGCTAAATACGCAGAAGATATCGTGTTGCTGGAGAGTGCACTCTCTGTTCCTTCACTCTCTCAATCCGATGGAACGGCGCAGACGCAGGACCGTCAGCTTTGCGTGCTCTCCGAGACACGGGGGTTAAGACCCCAGCTTCCTTCCTTCCGTCCTTCGTCCTTCAGACATTTCTATAATCAACAACTCACCAACTCTTTTTGACTCGAACTTGTGATTCGAACTCGGAGACTTTATGATCGGTAGACATATACACTAAATGTTCATATAGAACAGTATATAAGATAACTTTATTCAATAAACTATCGGTAAATTTAATTAACTTACAATTTTATTCGTTCAGCAATGGACGGTAATAGGTTGATTTGATGTTATTGTAATTTATAAATTCACAACAACTAATTTCAACGCCATGTACGTAATAGGATAGCAACACCAAAATGTGTCACAGACACATGCGGCGAGTAGCGAACCGAAAGAGTCAATAAGGGCGGGAAATGAACGAGGGTCTATTTGACCGACCCCAAGTCGGCCAGTGCGACGCAATTATATTAAGATTACATATTTATCTCTTGAGACAGACCGATTTCTTATAGGGGCCGAGTGGTTCATCTAGAGTGGGTAATACCTGAACCGGAGCGGTAACCGACATGCATGTTTACCGGCATATATTAACTGGAACAAAGATCATCAAACGTCATGTTGTATTGACAATAACTTTTTGAAATTAATTTATTTATTATAGCACTTATTATGAATGGGAAAATTCGAATAAATACTAGTAATTCAATCACGCCACTACGGCTGAACGGCTGAGTAGATCTGTATAAAGTTTGGTATAGAGATAGGTCATGGAAGTGGTCAGTATTACACACATTAACCCACATTGCTGATTATCTACCGTATAATAATCTATAGGATTTTGTTTTTTAAAGTGTTTACTGATTTTTGCCTTTTATCACAATCATCCGTAGAAAGTTGAGAAATATTTCAACGAATTAGGTGATTTCACAGCTCTATAGACATAAAAGCAAATTCGTTTGATCCCTAATATTGATTGGTGGGCCGGTAGTTCTGGATCTTATCATTGTTTTAAATGTACCCTCCGAGATACTGACCTTTCGTTACGGGGATCATGAGTTCGATCACGTGGTGCACAGCATCCACAGGAGATTGCCTAACATACCAATAATAAAGAGATTTAAGTGTACAGGCGATCGGTCAACGGATAGCGCATGAGGTTCTCGTGTGACATTTAGAATAGATTCTATTGCGTTTTATATTAGCTATGGTTTTGATCGTAACTATATGTTGTCGTTTAATGACTACGACTAGTGTTATCTGGTCAAAAAGCAGACAATTTACAGTCATTATGTAATTAAGCGTGTTAATTTCCGTTAATTAGTAATAATTATCGTATAACAGAAAGCAACACTTTAAAAGTTAATAAGAAATCGTATTACGTGACTATCTGAAATAAATATTTCACATTTTCAACAAAGTCTGACGACTTAAGTATTTTGTTTGTGTGTTTTCCTTTTGCTTCAAAAGTTTTGGAGAATTACGAAAACAATTAAAGGAATCAAACTGTTGTGTTGTTTTAACTTCGAAAAAAAAAATGTAACATGAAGTTAAACTGCAAATCATGACGAAACCGCTACAAAGAGTTTCAAACTTTTATGAAAGATGATTGAATAACGCCAATAATTGCCACAGTTGAAAAGTTTACACATAATTCTGTCTGCCATACTTACCTAGATTTCTTTAGATTTAAGCGACAATTATTTCATACAATTTAATCCTACTTTGAAAATTAAATGAAACGGTGATGACATTTACGAGTATAATGAGTTCTGAATTCAAACGTAACAGCCGCCATAAATTCCATTTCAGTATATCGATAAGTATTACTCGCTTTACAACTCCTATCGATTCGTAATCGATTCCCACGACTGACTGAGGTGGCGAGGTAATATTTTGTCGCGAAGTGCGCGGTCAATTGGAACGGATTGAACGTTTTGAATGTTCAAATTAGGAATGTAAATGTTTTGAATTTATAACAATAAGTCGTTAGTATACTTTGTTGTAGTTTAAGACCAAATATATTTGTTTTGCTAACTTGCCCTGGTAACTTCAAATACATCCAATCTTTCGAATGGTCTTTTGGTCGAGTCCTGTTGAAATTGCTAAAATCGTTTGTTTAGTAATAATTCTTTTTATGGTAGCTCATGCACTATAAAATACACAGATGGACAAGATTTATGTAGCATTTGGTCGTATTGTGAATGACTAATATTAGATGCTTAGAGTGGCGTGCCCGCAGCTCCGGTTTCAACTCGATAGACAAATAAATACAATAAATAAATAAATATATCGGACCTTTGACACCCAACACTATCTTCTCACTCAAAATCGAGCTTGTACACGATAACTAGACTGACTGATAGAATAATTATATACTTTGTTTTTTGTAAATACATAGATATTACATAAAGAAAACACCTTAACTCAGAAACAAATATTTGCAGATCACACAAACATTTGGTCCAAGCGGGTATCGAACCTGAGACCTCAAGCTCAGCAGTCGCATACGTTTCCACTGTACCACCGAGGCAGTCGAATATATGTAGTTATAGCTAGTATATATGGCAAACTAAGCTGTGCGAATCCATTGTCTCACCGTACACTTAAATATGACAGTAAGTGGCAACATCGGTCATGGTGTGTACCCTGCGGTATCCAATCTGTAATTACCACGACGCTTATCGACGGTAACTGCGCCACTTACACACCCGCAAATTATATGTTATTTTACAAAAAGTGGTTAATTAGAATTAACCTTCGCTATTTCGCTCCACTCCTGTCGAGTCGGCCTATTTGCGAGGGAGAACGGTTCACTCTCTACTCTTTTTTTGTTTATGCTATTGTTGCGAAAAGAGGAACTACCATTCCATTTTGATTTCTTTTAGTCAGTGTTGCCATTCCTTGCTATGTTCACTATAGTGTTATGTATATAATGTTCTAAAAATACATAGTTGACCCAATAGTTCACTCTCATACTCTCCAATTTTTCGTTTTATTAACACGCTTTTATTAGCTTCACCTGTATGTTTGTTTGTAACCTGTTTCTCTGAGCGTGTTTTTTAGTTTTTTAAGCTATATATACAATATACTATATCTATACTTAGTCTGGCCATAAATACTGTTACACTTAATTATAAAAAAATATTACATTTGAATTTCGAATCTGTCATTTTTATACGATTGTTCATTGTGTTTTCTCATTTTGGCGCCAATACATTGTAAAATATTTTGCGATATTAAAATGGTGTGGGGTGATAAAGAGAACCGAATCGCTGTGATAGCATTACACAAAGTAGGTATGGAGCCAAATGCAATTTTTAAAACTCTCCATACACTTGGTATTAGTAAAATGTTTGTGTACCGGGCTATTAATAGGTACAATGAGACCTCCTCTGTTTGTGACAGAAAAAGATCTGGCCGTCCACGTAGTGTTCGTACGAAAAAGGTGGTCAAAGCAGTAAGGGAAAGAATTCGAAGAAATCCTGTCCGAAAGCAAAAGATTTTATCTCGGGAAATGAAGATAGCACCTAGAACCATGTCGCGTATTTTAAAAGATGACTTAGGACTTGCAGCCTATAAGAGACGCACTGGCCATTTCTTAACTGATAATTTAAAGAAGAATAGGGTGGTAAAATCGAAACAACTACTGAAGCGGTACGCAAAGGGAGGTCACAGAAAAATTTTGTTTACGGATGAGAAAATTTTTACAATTGAGCAACATTTTAACAAACAAAATGACCGTATTTATGCTCAAAGCTCTAAGGAAGCTTCCCAATTAGTCGACAGAGTGCAACGTGGACATTATCCGACTTCAGTGATGGTTTGGTGGGGTGTTAGCTATGAAGGAGTGACTGAGCCATATTTTTGTGAAAAAGGTATCAAAACATCGGCACAAGTGTATCAAGATACCATTCTTGAGAAGGTAGTTAAGCCCCTTAACATCACCATGTTCAATAACCAAGTATGGTCCTTCCAGCAAGACTCGGCGCCGGGTCATAAAGCTCGGTCCACGCAGTCTTGGTTGGAATCGAACGTTTCGGACTTCATCAGAGCTGAAGACTGGCCGTCGTCTAGTCCCGATCTTAATCCGCTGGATTATGATTTGTGGTCAGTTTTAGAGAGTACAGCTTGCTCTAAACGCCATGATAATTTGGAGTCCCTAAAACAATCTATACGATTGGCAGTGAAGAATTTTCCCATGGAAAGAGTGCGTGCTTCTATTGATAACTGGCCTCATCGTTTAAAGGACTGTATTGCAGCCAATGGAGACCACTTCGAATAAGCTTTTTATATTTTTAATTGTTTTATATTTATGTATTAAACTGACACACTGTAAAAGTAATAAATGTTATTTGCAGTTAACAATTTTCTTTTTTCTTTATTACAATATTTATGGCAAGACTAGGTATATATGAATGAGCGTCTGTCTGTCTGTATGTCCTTCATAGAACTGTACACTATGCATTTGATCATGTGCTTATCTTAAGCAAAGTTGTTGTGCATGACCTCACAAGGGTTTCTAAGTTGGTATGAATATTTTTTTTATATTGGGTACAGCTGAGATACTAAATATGCTATAGGGTGGGCCAAGAATTCGTTAACATTTGAATCTAACATTCCGCGCAAACATGTTACGGGGGTTCTTGGGACCGATGCTACCGCAATTTGCTGGCTACAATCGTAACATATAATTTCAACACGATGGAGGCACTTATCACACATCCAATAAGTCGGGTGGTCAAAGACATGTTTCCGGAAGAGGTGATTTCCAGACGAGGCGACATTCTATGGCCACCGACGAGTTATCGAAAATTTCGGTGCTCGCTTAGAAGAGTGCAAACGTCGAAACATTGTTCACATAGACGATGTTTTTTTTTTAAAAAATAAACTCCAAAAATGTTTGCAATATATCAAATGGTTTTTATACGATTTTTTTCAAACAGCATGTCATTTCATGCATTTTTCTAAATATTTATGTGTTTGTGATCTTGTAACACTGGGATGGAATTAATTTTTTTAGCAAGTACATGACAATAATAGCGTGAAAATATGCAATAACATTATGCAGTTGGCACTCTCACATTGAACGAATAAAACTCTTAGTTAGGATTCGATATGTGTGATAGAGATTCTTTTTTTCTAAATTAAGAACCTACCAAAGTGACTCTACTCTGCCTGATGGAAAGCATGCATAGTATCAAAGAGTTGTGGTGACGATACTCATTGCAAATGCAGACAATGAAGTATGGTGACCCACACTATGGCGGCCTAGTGAGATGCTTTTTCACGCCACGCTTGGGGACGTAAAAGGCATGACAGTCGTCGTGACAGTGTAAGGATCACACAGTTATCACGGTAACTGTCAGCCCTGCATCAATGGGTTGTGTCTCAAAGCGTGCTATGCTGGTAAAGAACATGTTAAAGAACCTTCTTTAACATGTTCTTTACCTTAATTAAGGTTAATTAAGAGTAGTTTTTGTGATCTTCGTGATTGTATTTGTAGTTTAAAGCACGGACGTAAGTTTGGTTTCGTTATTTCTTATTACATGACTCAAACATTCGGATACCTGTAATTATAAATAAGTAAACAACTCCACACATCTCACACACGGCTGTTGATTCTAAATTAGACAAAGCCTGTATGTGATAACCAGATCACTGAAAATATACATAAATGTTTCTAGATACATATACCTAGTCTTGCCATAAATATTGTAATAAAGAAAAAAGAAAATTGTTAACTGCAAATAACATTTATTACTTTTACAGTGTGTCAGTTTAATACATAAATATAAAACAATTAAAAATATAAAAAGCTTATTCGAAGTGGTCTCCATTGGCTGCAATACAGTCCTTTAAACGATGAGGCCAGTTATCAATAGAAGCACGCACTCTTTCCATGGGAAAATTCTTCACTGCCAATCGTATAGATTGTTTTAGGGACTCCAAATTATCATGGCGTTTAGAGCAAGCTGTACTCTCTAAAACTGACCACAAATCATAATCCAGCGGATTAAGATCGGGACTAGACGACGGCCAGTCTTCAGCTCTGATGAAGTCCGAAACGTTCGATTCCAACCAAGACTGCGTGGACCGAGCTTTATGACCCGGCGCCGAGTCTTGCTGGAAGGACCATACTTGGTTATTGAACATGGTGATGTTAAGGGGCTTAACTACCTTCTCAAGAATGGTATCTTGATACACTTGTGCCGATGTTTTGATACCTTTTTCACAAAAATATGGCTCAGTCACTCCTTCATAGCTAACACCCCACCAAACCATCACTGAAGTCGGATAATGTCCACGTTGCACTCTGTCGACTAATTGGGAAGCTTCCTTAGAGCTTTGAGCATAAATACGGTCATTTTGTTTGTTAAAATGTTGCTCAATTGTAAAAATTTTCTCATCCGTAAACAAAATTTTTCTGTGACCTCCCTTTGCGTACCGCTTCAGTAGTTGTTTCGATTTTACCACCCTATTCTTCTTTAAATTATCAGTTAAGAAATGGCCAGTGCGTCTCTTATAGGCTGCAAGTCCTAAGTCATCTTTTAAAATACGCGACATGGTTCTAGGTGCTATCTTCATTTCCCGAGATAAAATCTTTTGCTTTCGGACAGGATTTCTTCGAATTCTTTCCCTTACTGCTTTGACCACCTTTTTCGTACGAACACTACGTGGACGGCCAGATCTTTTTCTGTCACAAACAGAGGAGGTCTCATTGTACCTATTAATAGCCCGGTACACAAACATTTTACTAATACCAAGTGTATGGAGAGTTTTAAAAATTGCATTTGGCTCCATACCTACTTTGTGTAATGCTATCACAGCGATTCGGTTCTCTTTATCACCCCACACCATTTTAATATCGCAAAATATTTTACAATGTATTGGCGCCAAAATGAGAAAACACAATGAACAATCGTATAAAAATGACAGATTCGAAATTCAAATGTAATATTTTTTTATAATTAAGTGTAACAGTATTTATGGCCAGACTAAGTATATCATAGATAAATTACACCCAGATACAGAATAAACAATCCTGCTCATCACACAAATATTTAATCTGGGTGGGAATTGAACCCATGACCTCCAGTTTAGCAGTCAGGGTATCAAAACTTTATATATCCACACAAAAGATACGGTATTAACTGTTTGATCATTTTAGCTGTTATTGCGGTAAGTCAGTTTCTTTACTTTTCAATTGAATGGTCAATTTTTTTTGTTTAATTTCTCTTTTTTATAATTATTATTTTGTAAAATGGGTGATATTAAATTTAGATTTGACTTCTTACATTGCGAAGACAATGTCCAACAGGGAGCTAGAAGCAGTTTAAACATTTAGGAAACATGGAATTTTTTTCTATTGCTGTATTCCTAGAAATATGGAACCGTACGGTGATAAAAACTGCGAACCCACGCAATGGAGTACATCGTTAATATCCATTTTTACCTCATAATAACGTATTAAATACAATTCCTGTGTAAATTCAATTATTCATTGCGTTAACATGGCAAATTGCTTCACAATCTATCCGTTGATCAGACATTTTCACATGGTTTAGTTATATTAATTTAAACCTATTATGACACTTCAGACCAAGGGAAACGATCGTTTTTATCGTGAAAAAAAATATAGCGTTCCTTTTTTGCAAGTAAAATAGTATGGTATGCGTAAATTGTGTCAGAAAGTGACACATGTGAACGTCACTGTGACGTACGTTATAATTATATGTAGAATTTATTACGTCATTTAAGATAAATAATATTATGAGTCTAGATGTACTTTGTGTTTATTAATTTAAGTTATTTTTATAAGTTCTTATTTTTTTTTAATAAAATTCGGCCAATACACATCGGCCTTACTAATAGCAGCCGGTCATAAGTGCCAAATAGACGTTAGAAATTCAATACGTCAATAATTTTGTACAATTATTTTTATTGAACTGGATATATTATAAAAGAAACCAAAGTGTAATTATAAGTTATGAATTTATTGAATTCATTGAGCTGATTGAAGTAAGACAATTTAAACCGTATTTGTCGTATAACGGCAACTTTCAGAAAAAAATTTTTTTTGGATGGCTTTTTTTAAATTTTAGCACAAGAAAAACATTGTTTTTTACTATTTTGATTTGATTTTTAACTTCTTTTGCTTTTAATTGTAAATTACATGTATTTTGTACATGCGTCTCATCGCCCGTAATACCATTTATTTATTTTGTTACAGTTTTAATATATGAATTTAATGAACCATAGTCAAATGTGTTATTAAATTCATAACAAGAATAGTTATGGTGCTCCATTACAACAAATAACACACAATGAAAAATTTCCATAATTAAAAAAAAAATAACGACTCCATGATATTCTCTGTTCCTAGCAATGCAATAAATAGCGTACAATTATAGGTTATAAAACGTGCTCTCCTGTTAGCGTTAAATGAGAATTGACAAACACTGTTGTGTCAGAGTTAATGACGATACGGAAAAAAATATATAGAGTTTCATTAAATTTTATTAATATCAGGAAAAGGGCGGACTAATTTATTTGTTTTTAGAGCTACGTTTGTATTAATTTTAAATTGATGTAGAAATATTATAAATACCAATTTTCGGCCTAAAAAAATAAGTAAATCATATTTCTTTCATATTTTGAATTGAAATTATTAAATATTATTTTTATCACCGCGACGCTTAAGTTTTCTAATTCTTGTAATCGTTGACAGTTGATTGTAAAAACCAATTTAAATAATTTTACTTACACGCTAATTAACCTATCAATACACTCAAAGCCATTTTATTTTTATACAGATTTTCACATTTAGGTAATTCCCGAAATGCCCGGTTAACGGGTAAAGCTTCTTCCAAATAATTAAGTGCCACTAAGTTATATTGAGCATGCGACTCCTGTTGGAGTGAGTTTATAAACGTAAGTAATTTTAAGCATTCATTCTCTTCTTAACAACCTTTTTCTTTGCACCATAAACAAACTCGATTGTAATCTTTATAAATGTTAAATATTTAAAAATATTGTGTTCTCTTTACTCCCATATGAGTGGAATAAATAACGGCTGGTTCACATTGGGCGCGGATGGCGACAGATCGCACCAATTTGAATATTAATAGTAGCAGCCACGCGTGAAAACTGACTACACACGGACGACCATAGACAACGCTCATGAACTTTTATTTGGTACCTTTTTTAGGAGAATTCAGAAAACAACAAAGCAAATTAGCTCTTGAATATGTTTTTATCAAATGCAATCTAAGCAGACTATTCCGTGTGGTGAAGGATTAAGAATACAGATTATCATCAGCCTTATACATCCAACGGACGTCGTCAGAGGCAACTAAGGAACCAATAACTACAGAATTCTTTTATGAATGATTTATGATACTGAGAGTAGGAGGTAAATTAATTGAATGAATGAATGAAAATTTCGTACATTTGACACACATCGTCATCTAGTTTCAAACTGAGCTTGTGCTATGATAACTAGACTGACTGATAGAATACTTATATACTTTTTTTTGTAAATACATACATATTATACATAGAAAACACACAAACTTTGCAACAAATATTTGCAGATCATACGAACATTTTGGTCCTACCCAGGAGTCGAACCCGAGATCTCAAGCACAGCAGTCGCGTTCACTACCGCTGCGCCACCGAGGTAGTTAATCGAGAAGGTAAGTTAATTGAATGTATATAGAATTGTACTGCGAGATTTATTCGTGATATACTTATTTTTTTTTAAAGACAACTTCAGCACTAGAAGTAAATCCTGCATCACGAGGGACTTTATAAACATACATGAAATGGGCGTTTTGGTAGAGGGTAAAATCCTCGGTTCGCGTCACCGACATGCTAATGATAATAGTATATCTATAGCTATGGAGAATATGATATTATATATTATATATGAAATTTATTATTATTATATATTATATATAGCTATATATGAAACATAAAAAATTTCATATAATTTTTGCATATAGTTTTAATTACTCTCAACTTAATAGTTCCGTTTTCACTTCTATCGGCAGTCCCACGACTGCTACTGTTTTTTTTTAAATAATTATTCCTGACGTTTCGAACAGGTATCACCGCTCGTGGTCACGGGTAGACCGGTGTGAGCTTAGCGACGCCTCCGTGTTGCGCGAGGTGTGGCTACCGTCACTGGGTCTGATGTAACACTACACTTACAATATCTGCACACTTTGTTTCGTCACTACGTCTCTTTTAAAATTTCAAAATCTCAATTAAAATAAAGAAGAACAAGAAATATAAACAGACAAAAAGACACTTTCACACCATCCGACCAGCCGTGTGTCCACGAAACAAGCGGAGCGTATAGACCGCGCCTTATATTGACGATGCATAAATCAAACGCTAATAAATATGGCTACGTTTCCTGCGTTCCACCACACTGTGCACACACTGTGATCTCTCTAAGTGTTTCACGACCAGTAAAATTGACGCCCACTGTGCCGTGACATCATTACTACCTAGGAAATGGGTGTTTACGCCTTTAATATTTCATTTTATAAAATTATATGCTTTGATTGTGGACAATGTCTTTATATTTTTAGGGCGGAAATCACTTCAGTTCCCTGTAGTTTAAAATACTAAATATAGTAAGTACAGGAAATTAAATATTTTAACAACCATTGATACCAACTAACCCGCCTGGTCAGCGTGATATAGTGTGTCAATACCTCTTTTATTTATTTATACATCATGCACTTTATGTACATAGGCGGCCTTAATGCCTAAGGCATTCTCTACCAGTCGACCTTTGAGTGATGCAGAGAAAATAGGAAGTAGGTGCGTTCCAGGTGATGTTGATTTGTAATAAATGAAGTACACATATACAAACTTATCATATACTAAAATTTATACAAATTACCTAGTCTTGCCATAAATATTGTAATAAAGAAAAAAGAAAATTGTTAACTGCAAATAACATTTATTACTTTTACAGTGTGTCAGTTTAATACATAAATATAAAACAATTAAAAATATAAAAAGCTTATTCGAAGTGGTCTCCATTGGCTGCAATACAGTCCTTTAAACGATGAGGCCAGTTATCAATAGAAGCACGCACTCTTTCCATGGGAAAATTCTTCACTGCCAATCGTATAGATTGTTTTAGGGACTCCAAATTATCATGGCGTTTAGAGCAAGCTGTACTCTCTAAAACTGACCACAAATCATAATCCAGCGGATTAAGATCGGGACTAGACGACGGCCAGTCTTCAGCTCTGATGAAGTCCGAAACGTTCGATTCCAACCAAGACTGCGTGGACCGAGCTTTATGACCCGGCGCCGAGTCTTGCTGGAAGGACCATACTTGGTTATTGAACATGGTGATGTTAAGGGGCTTAACTACCTTCTCAAGAATGGTATCTTGATACACTTGTGCCGATGTTTTGATACCTTTTTCACAAAAATATGGCTCAGTCACTCCTTCATAGCTAACACCCCACCAAACCATCACTGAAGTCGGATAATGTCCACGTTGCACTCTGTCGACTAATTGGGAAGCTTCCTTAGAGCTTTGAGCATAAATACGGTCATTTTGTTTGTTAAAATGTTGCTCAATTGTAAAAATTTTCTCATCCGTAAACAAAATTTTTCTGTGACCTCCCTTTGCGTACCGCTTCAGTAGTTGTTTCGATTTTACCACCCTATTCTTCTTTAAATTATCAGTTAAGAAATGGCCAGTGCGTCTCTTATAGGCTGCAAGTCCTAAGTCATCTTTTAAAATACGCGACATGGTTCTAGGTGCTATCTTCATTTCCCGAGATAAAATCTTTTGCTTTCGGACAGGATTTCTTCGAATTCTTTCCCTTACTGCTTTGACCACCTTTTTCGTACGAACACTACGTGGACGGCCAGATCTTTTTCTGTCACAAACAGAGGAGGTCTCATTGTACCTATTAATAGCCCGGTACACAAACATTTTACTAATACCAAGTGTATGGAGAGTTTTAAAAATTGCATTTGGCTCCATACCTACTTTGTGTAATGCTATCACAGCGATTCGGTTCTCTTTATCACCCCACACCATTTTAATATCGCAAAATATTTTACAATGTATTGGCGCCAAAATGAGAAAACACAATGAACAATCGTATAAAAATGACAGATTCGAAATTCAAATGTAATATTTTTTTATAATTAAGTGTAACAGTATTTATGGCCAGACTAAGTATACATAAATACATACATATACTTAAGTAGATATATCTCTTGCTAATTATAAATCCATTTCTATTAGTGGACTGTCAAAAACTGTGATGTGTGATGATGTGATGTTAACTCTCTGCTTGTGTGTTGCCTATAAAACAAAAACCATTCGCAGTATATTTTCTATCAAATATGAACAAACATATGTGTAGAATTTGCATGTTTGAATTTCATGAATAACGAGTTTGGAAAAAGCCAATTATAAGTTAAAATATAAAATTTGATTTGATAACTAACCTATTGCATTTTATATATATGAATATTCACTGATTCAGTTATTTGTAAGCTTTATGCACAACTACGTAGGCGAACCACATTTTTTGTGTTTATTCGATGTAATGATATAATGTCTCAAATTCTGATTAGACCATAGACTACTTCAAGAAATAGTTGTATTAATAACATGGTAAATGTTTGATAAGATATCAATTAATGTTTGACCATTTTTTGATTGTGAGGTAGGGAAGCGTTTAGTCATTCTTTTTTCTATACTAAGAGCCTGCCAAAGTGACTCTACTCTGCCTGATGGAAAGCATAAATAGAATCCAAGAGTTGTGGTCACCACATTCATTGCAAATGCAGGCAATGCAGTGTGGTGACCCACACTATGGCGGTCTAGTGAGATGCTTTTTCACGCCCCGCTTGAGGCCGAAAAAGCATGACAGTCATCGTGGAAGTGTAAGGCTGACACAGTTACCACGATAACTGTCGCCCTGCATCAATGGGCCTCCAGTCTCGCACTCACCAACGAAACAAGACATCACAGATGCTGTCACTTTAGGTTGATCTTCTGTGGGTGTGTAGTACTATCCGTACTGCCCCGGTTGAGACGGTCCGTTCATGCTGAAATCAGCGTGGTTCTACTTCCTAATAAATTCTATTTCATTTTAATTCATTTTGTCAAACGTCCTATTTTCAAGTTAGTCACTGACCGAATGTTGAAATACGAATACTTCATGGAATAGTCGCGTACCTACATCACGAAGTGATCTATACTGTAACTTAACGTTCATTACTGTACTAGGTTTTTTATTATTCTCTCTGACATTATTTATGATGCATTTTATTTGCATCAATATAATTAATAGTTGATCTAGTGACTGTATTATCATGGCAATGCGCCTGCGACAATTGCCGTGAGTACACAATACGCGAAGTGTTCGCGGTGCGTCATTAGGTCGCGTCGGTGGCGCGTGAATATTGTCGCATTGTCGCTCCGCGTGTGCCGTGACGACTGTGTGGCCGCGCCTTGCGGCCGATCAGCGGTGCCTCACACAATGCTATTATTATCACTAGAGTTCTCATTTTAGTACTTTTCCATCGATTCTGGAGCCCCAAATTCTTACCTACATTTCAATGGTTTCCCATCCCATCAACTTTTTTTTTATATCTAACTGCCCACTTCCCATCGAATTTCTATAGTATGGGGTTGATAGAAGTAGAACATAAATGTGAATAAAATTATATTTGTCAAAACGTGAGCATTTCGGTAATGTTCGGGGAGGCCTATGTCCAGCAATGGACGTCTTTTAGTTAAGATCATGATGATAATGTGAGTATTTAATGCGGTTCTGCACATTTCTTTGGGGATGTAAGCTATGGAAAAACGCGTGTTATTTCTTCTTTCATGTTATTATTTCTTCATTTTCCTACGGAGCCACTGGTATCGGACCTCCACAATCCTGAAGGCGAACTGAGTTCGAAGGTTGAACTTTAAGAGTACTGACTGCCCAATAACGATTGCAACAGATGTACTCATACATGACAAACGGGACCGACAGCTTAACGTACTTTCTATGGCTTGGACATGAAATACCACTAGTCTTCTATATACTTTTGTCCCGACTCGGGAATCGAACCCAATACCTCTTGATCAGCAATCTCAGGCAGAGTTTTTATAATTGGTAATGTCCGTGTGGTGACGGATTAAGAATACATAGTTTTACCACCCCTATTCAACCTGTGGGTGTCGTAAAAGACGACTAAGGGACCAAGTATACAAGACAACATCATTACAAAGAGGAGGAAAAGTTGAAACAAACCCTATTCCAACCTGTCTGGCCAGCTTTGTATAGTAGGCCGAAACCTCCTTGCTAAGGAGAGGCCTATGTCCAGCAGTGGACTATAAAAGACTGTTGATGATTGATGAGTTTTTATAATTGTATAGGGAATAAACGAGTAGACAGGTTACCTGTTTGTAAGTGACTACCGTCGCCCAAAAAAACCTCCAATTCAAGAGTCACAGACTGTATTGCTTTTGAATCCTCTTCTCCGGGTTTGGCGGAGAAGGGAGTTTGTTCTCCGCCAACCTCACTCACTCGACGAAAACAAAGAAATATTCCTTTTACAATAGTTAAAGAAACAAATCCGAGTAACATCCGTATAAAATTAAGGCCACTTATATCAATAAAAGAATCTCTTCAATCTTATGTTTAATTAAACAAGTGTCAATACCAATAACCACAACAATAAAAGACATTCTTCCGCGAATATTTCCCCTAGGCAGATATTTAATTTTGATATGAAAGCCACCATGACGGGCTCGTGTCGAATAAATCTTATCCATACTATCTCCTGGCCAATATCGTCCCACAATATTAGCCGTTGCGAATTCTATCATAAGGATTTCTTCCAAACCATTCTCAATCCATTTTAAACTTTATTCTCAGAAAAATAGAGTTTGACTTTGATTGGAAGTAATTTGAATAGTCTAGGAGACGTTGTTATTCAAAATTATGTCTCGTTATCAGAAAAGGTAAGTTTGAAATTCGAACGGTCATTCTAACGGCTAGTATGAATTATTACTTGGAAAGGATATGATAATAGTCTCTATTTGAGTGTAGTAAAGTTAATTTTGCATTGTCAAGAAATTTGACCGGTCTCTAGGGATCTTAAAGGCATTTAGTCACGGTTTTATTTGAATGGACCAAATGCTCAGCGACAAATATTTAGACATTTATTGTGGTACAGTGTTGAATACAAAACGGTTATATTTGATGTACCATAGACTACGATTGGTCATGGCCGATTGTGGTCACTGGGGGTGGTAGCTATTAGATTGCCTCTCGTGAAATAAAATCACCGATTTTAAGATGGAATTATTTGTTCATGGAATGTGGTTAGGGGGAATTCGCGTAGACTTAAGTATGTGAATATGATATATTGAAGTTTTATTTGAAGAGAAAAATTATATGAGTTTTTTTCTTTACCTTTAAAGTTTCTTTTGTTTAAAAAAGTTTAATTTCCATACATGGTGCATGGAGTTCTCAACAAGAACTTAGGGATCTAAGTCAACCTAATCTGCAAGTAGTCACCTACAATCGCCAGCTGGTTACCAAACAAGGTCCTAGCCAACAAAACATCACGATTAGCGGCAATAGGCTCGCCACCTATTACGTGGACCAAAACACTGGTGAAAAGTGGACGTTTAATACACCTCTGCCTGCCCCTCCAGAAACCAGGCGTGATTGTTAAATTTCTCAAATGTAAGTTGAAACTTATGCAGTCGGTCCTCAATTGGTGCAAATATGTACATCGCAAATTAATTGCTTTTAACAGATAAAGTTGTCCCTACGGAATAATAGAAGTCACATATCACGTCACGAGGATGTACAGGGATGAGGACATTCCATATTCTGATTCATTCACCATACCAATCGACTGCACAGATGGCATAGTGGTTTAAGCGGTCGCCACGCCGCTCTCTACTATACCGAGTGTTGTGGGTTCAAACCTCACACGGGACTACACTTTGTGTGATTCAGAAAATTGTTGTTCTGAGTTTGGGTGTTCTTTTCGTCCATTTCTTGTATGTTTGTAAAGTCCCCCGCGACACACGATTTATTCCTAGTGCGGGAGTTGTCTTTAAAACAAAAGTAAACTGAGACGATTAAACATCATTCTCCTACTAGTGTGTTCAAGAAAACAGTTTGTTAGATACATACTTATCTACTTTATTTATTTTATTAATGATCGCCAAAAATCATATTAAATAAATAAACAAATAAATGAATATTTCGGACATTTGACACACAACGTCATTTAGTTTCAAACTAAGCAGCGCTTGTGTTATGATAACTAGACTGACTGATAGAATACTTAAATACCTTTTTTTTTTGTAAATACGTAAATATTATACATAGAAACACACAAAATTCGAAACAAATATTTGCAGATCATACGAACATTTTGGTCCTACCCGGGCATCGAACCCGAGACCTCAAGCACAGCAGTCGCATTCACTACAGCTGCGCCACCGAGGCAGTTATATTAGATATGTGGTATATGGCTAAGCAGGTTTAAATCCCTCCTACTCTCATTACTGTTATTTGACAATTCTTTAAAATGTATACCTAAACAAAACACTGTTCGACGTCATTTATATATACAGGTAATACTTATTTGTATCTACATGCCATTATACAGATATATGTACACAAGAATTTTTTAAGCTTCTTTCTAGTCACCATACAAGACAAAGAAAGGTCGAGTTACGCTACATTGCAGACATTAGCTGACGACCAAAACAAAACGTCTTAAGCGAAACAAAATCTCAATAAAATTGGATGCAGAGGCAGTAGACAGTGGAGCGTGACAATTTTATCGCCGCGTCGTCGCTGCCGCGTCAGGACGCCGCCAAAAAATAAAGCAAAGAAGTGACAATTGGTGCATATCCCCGACGAATTATCCCCATTCGGCGCCTTTGTCCAATTGAAGCCTTTATTTCGCCATTTTTGCCGTTTTTCCATTCTCATTTGGTTATTTATCTGGTCTTTTTAAGCGAGGACAATGAGAAAGCCTCATTATACCCTCCCGAGTTAGCACGCGACCCGATACTAAATCTCTTGGTGGAATTTTAGCGAATTACGCGCTTACACCGACCGTTTTTTCCAAGTGATTGATTTGAGTAAAAATTATCTACTTTTTGTTTTTTTTCGGACACTCGACACTGTTGCGATCGATTTATTTACGTACTTGTGACGGATTGCATTAATGCAGCGGCGGTGGTTTAAGTACGATTTGTATTGACTGCGGCCTGTGCATGCATTGCTTTTTAATTTTATTGCAAGTTATTGCCCAAAAGTCTCAGCTTTATGTTCGATATTAACGGGAACTATTGAAATATATGTAATATTTTTAGTATATTATTTGTTTTGATGTTTAATATATTTTCTCTCGCTGTACTCTGTTTGCTAGTTTTGCGTGAAGGGATGGAGTTGCGTTACAAAAAAACAGAGGAAGTGCGCGCTCTCTTTGTTTTGACCAAAAAGCACTTGGTTGTAAATAGCAGGTATTTCATATGTAATAACATCATATGGTCTAAAGCTGAAGAACAGCAAAGAGATGTGTTTAGCAGTGGTTCTTAACGCATGAATACTTGGCAAGATATAGTTGCGAAGCCAAGTACATTCCATGGGAGACTTTATAATCTATGTGAGATTAGATTTCAGATCTGGAGATAAATGTTTCCACGAATAATCTTAGTACGATTAACATAGCATTTATAAAAACTAAACAGCCGAACTGGTGCAATATAATTTGCACTTTGTCTACAACAGCTCTGAAAATAGAAAGCAATCATTTTGTTTTATTAGACTTTTATATTATCTTAAATTCTTTTCGCCCCAATTGATGTTGCATCAGATTAGGGAAAGTGAGAGATAGGATCTGAACCGATACTATACGATAAGAGATCTTAACACGCATTAACATACAGAAACAAGTATCGAGGTCGCGGGGCCATTAATTAAGCTTATCTCTTGATCTGATCGAGCTCGGGAGCGCTCGGCAATTCTCGCTAACTGTCGGCAATAGATCGGGCCACCCATCGTCGGCGCACGTGAATTGACTACTCTAACTAGTCAATGGTTTGGCTTGTGGGAAACATTGTTATTAAAATGTAAACAGTTGCAACTTTTTGCTAAATAATCTAACGTGGACACGAAGATAATATAGGGGCGGGGTTACATGGTGAAGCATGCAATACAAGGCAGGTCTGGATAGTCTCTAGATGACATTGGAATCATACCTTGTTCAATTATTAGTCTACTACTACATACTATTTGATTGGAAAAGTTATTGGAGAGATACTATAAATAAATATTAGTAAATAATATTTTAATATATTTACTTGGCTGGTCTGTTATTCTAGTAGTTAGCAATCTTGGCTATTAAGACGGATGTCATTGGTTTGATTGCCTCGAGATGAGTTAGACTTATATATCTAAACTTTACAAGGAAGTACAGTTAATCATCAACTTCAACTGTAGGACTATTTATATAAGACCCGTTGATGCAGGGGTGACAGTTATTGTGGTAAGCCTTTTACGTCCTCAAACGTGAAGGAGCGTGAAGAAGTATTTCACTAGACCGCCATAGTGTGAGTCACCATACTGTATTGTCTGCATTCGCAATGAGTATGATGATCACAACTCTTGAACTCTTGAATTCTATTCATGTTTTCCATCAGATGGAGCAGTCACTTTGGCAGGTTCTTAAAATAAAAAAAGACCTCAGTTTTTAATAGGTCTTTTTAAATTGACTAATAGATTTTATTACCCTACGAGATCGCCATTAATATTATTTAGTTATCTCGTACATTTCCAAAAATGACATCCATTATGCATGAGTACGAGAGTATTGAGAACTGCGCAGGATGTCTATCTAAATTACAGCCCGATTAGTTTCTTAGTAAAGTTGGTTTGTATGCAGACCCCGCCATCTTGGTCAGACACAATTGTCCCACAAAAAGTGGGATGCAATAAATTAATGCATTGTTAGTAAGACGATTTGGCAAACACAATTTGAGTTGAAACAATGTTGTTTTGGCTAATGTAGGATGTGTTCCAGACAGGTGGTCTGTGGCTTTCGTGGAGTCAAGTTCTATTAGTGACATTTGAAAAACTTTCGTGACTCATATTATATGTAATATGTATATTGTATATACTTTATTTACAACATGTATTTATTTGGTCCGTTTATCGGTAGATCAACATAGTAGTGGTAGTCCTGTCTAGTTTGGGGTCAATCGTATGAGGGGTGCCCTCAAAGTTTTTATATTAATAATTATACGTCTCACACACGATCTGATTCTGAACCAAGGAGAGCGCATACTATGGTAACCACACTGCTAATAAACGTAATGGTATATTTCTAAATATATACATATTTAAAAAGAAACCGATCGTACTCATCACACAATTATTTGTCCTGAATGAGATTTGAATCCACGACCTCCAGTTTAGCAGTCAGGGTCACTAGTCTCTAGGCCAACGACCTGTCAATTCAACTGGACCAAATATCGGATCGCTAGCTCCTTACGTAAGATAGTGCAACACAGACACACAAGGCATATGTAACGCCATACGCCGGTACGCCATCTCACGTTGTACAAATATGAGTGTTCGGAGAGATGTGTCACGGTGTATCGTGAGCGTTCTCTGGCGACACATCACGACTCCGGAACGTGCCGATTCCGTACGTTTTGTTTAATTCCCTATCAGAATATCATTCATGACAACGGCGTGATATTTTTAACGTGTTTTTAATGTGTTTACCGTTACAGCCTTCGAAGAACTCAAACATTAGTAGAGACGTTGCTGACGCGCACCCATAGGATTTGCCCCTACCAGAAATCATATACGCGTTCTTAGAAGTTTTCATTTTAAAAATAAAAAGGTCTATTCAAAATCTTAAAAAAAATCTGTACCTATATCCATTTGCTTTGGGTCTAATTTCTCTTTCAGATTTCTGCAGATCTACTTTTAAAATCACACACGCTTTATTTATATCTTTATAATCATTCAATCAACCTATCGCCGTCCACTGCTGAACGAAGCTCTCCCCCAAGGAACGCCAACGATCCCGGTCTTGGACCACCTTCTTCAAGCCGTCGGTCCCTCGCGCCGCAGGGCGACCTATACTACGTTTGCCCAATCGTGGTATCCACTCTAGTACACTTCGGCTCCAGCGACCATCGGTTATAATCATTCAAAAGAAGTTATTATCTGATCATAATTAAAGATCAAATTTGATTGTTGATAATCACCCATGGTTATAAAGCAATTGTGTTATATATTATGAATACAGAATCAATCAGCGTCGTCCGACAAATTGAGTTTAAGTGTTCTTGTCATTATATCAATTAAGTTGCAAATCGTAACATAGTGCTCGTCGACTATTTATTATTTAGGCCTTAATCACGGCTTAACTCGTAATGGTGGGTAATCGGTTAATTTCAAAAGAATTACTGCAATCTTAAGGCTTTTATTACAACCTATGGATACTTAATCTATGAAATTAGGTCGATTGGAGTATCATATCTCTAGTAAAATATCCTTTTTAGTCGTGATACTTGAAACTTCATTCCAATTATTGCTACCGGTAGGGATACGTGGAAATTTCTACTCCATAAATCGCTACCAATCAAATTGGTAGGAATAATTGGCAATATTTTTATATTTATGTCTATCAGTAGAGATAAAAAGCTTCAGAGATTTTTTTTTAAGATTAATCAGAAATTGCTAAATTAGACTTGTGATAACAAATATTAAATCAGTGAAATATCAAAATTATTTAACATCTATAAAGAGTTTCCCTATCACAAATAATTCAAGGACATCTAATTAATCATAAAACGAAAACAATGATTTTTTTTATCTCTACTTATAGGGATAAACACGAAAAGATATTCAATTATTCCTACCAAATGCGATCAATAGCTTTCGCTCGTAAAAGTTCCATGTATCCCTGCCGGTAGCAATAATTGAAATAAAGCTTCATTTATCCGCAGTAGGGATATTTTGGAAGGGATGTAACTAGGTATGGAACTGGCGGGTAGACGTTCTTTTCTTTTTTGGATTGTGTAGACAGGTACCCTAACAGTAAGTAACGATAAACTACGAATGTCTGCAAGAGACACGAGCAGGTTGCTGTTCTTTGTGTGTCCTCTTTTGTTAGAATTAAAATGCATAAGGCAGGAGGATAACAAACCGTCACGAATAAATAACGAGAATATCGTTGAGCACCAGTTTTCTGAGAGGCTGTGGAAACACTCAGATCGAGTCAGCCTCAAATAAGTTTTGAGATTATTTAATCATAATGATACAGATTTCTTACATGCTTCGGAACAGAAATCTCGCGAAATACGTGAGAAACAGTCACTTTTATAAAACAATTTGCAGCTGATATGAAAGTATTTAAAGGATTCTTTTTGGATTGATGTTGAGCCCTTAATGGTGATAAATAGAGGCAGGGTTAGTGGCACTGGTGAAGCCTCAGGATTAATTGCTGTGCTGCGGCGGAAATCGCAAGCCTTTGAGCGTGCTTAGATTAGGCTGTGATTGGATATGGAAGGATATATGAATATGCACTCAGAAATAGTAGATATGCGTAATATTAGGCATGTATAGCATTGTCCAAAAGGTTTCCACCAAGAACATGTGTAAACCCTCACGGCCGTCACCCCACCGGTGTTTACGACGGGACGGTGTGTTGAAATCGGACCGACTAAAACCACACGGTGTGCTCTGCGCCTGAGAGAGGAGGAATCCGGGAACAGCTATTATTATGACCTCCAGAAGAGCTTAGGGTCCCAAGGCAACCTCACCTGCTAATGGTGAACATGCTAACCGACGGACGAGGCTCTAGCAAACAAAATAACCCGTTTAGCAGCAATAGACTTGCCACCCATTACGTGGGACCAAAACACTGGCGAAAAGTGAGCGTTTAATGTGCCTCTGCCTATCCCTCCGGGGAAACAGGCGTGTTTTATGTATGTAGTTTAGGTGATCGTAAAATCATTTTTAGTAGTCTTTTTATGTGTTTCCAATTACTTAGAAAAATATTTTTAATTTTAAAAGACAAGATCCGCACTAGGAATAAAGCCTGTGTCACGGGGGATTTGACAAAAACGGACACAAAGAACACCCAGACTCAGAACAACAATTTGCAGATTATACAAAGTGTTTTCCCATGTGGGGTTTGAACCCACAACACTCAGCGCAGTAGAGCGGCGTGACGACCGCTTAAACCACTAGGCCAACCGTGCAATTAAATGATGATGACGGATCATCATAGATAAATATTTCCTTTCTTGTAATTATAAAAATAAGATTAAACTTAGCTTTGAGGAAATCTTAAATGCTTAATATGTTTTGTTATAATTTCTCACTGATATCAATTGTTGCATTTGGACAGTTTTTTTTTCTTTTATACAATTTGTAAATTATGTAACTCCTACTACATTTAAATAAAGTAAAAATCGTTAAATAATTGTTATAACATACAAATGTAAACTTACTAAATATATGAAATTAAATTAGTGATAATTTTGCACCACTTATTTCAGCTCGATCATTTCAAAGACTATCCAGAACCTTTTAAATCTTCGATCCCACAAACGCCTGTCCTTTCATTGTCTCAAGTGATTTGTGGCAACACTTGATCCAGAAGTGAGTGAGACAAAAATACATGTATCTCCTACGAAAGACAAAGACGCACCGCCAAATAACCGTAACAGTTAATTATAATGGACCACTCTAGCTTGTTAGAAGTATTTTTTCGATTTATGTTGCGGTAGAAATTGAAATACCGTAAATACCTGTTCACGCCGAATTTATAATTGACATCTGAGTTAAGAAAAGATTTGCCTTGTTTAAATAAATTAGTGTTGGAGGAATTCTCGGTCTCTTAGATAATTTAATGTTTGTTCTTCTAAGTCTGGCTAAAATACAAAATTATAGCACGTCTCTCACCGGCTAGGTTTGCTGAAGACTTCCTTCCTAGAGCGAACCCAGTCTCTTGTAATTCACTCACATATCACGTAACAACGGAAAGTTTTCGGGTTTCGAATATACTTCCATTCATTTCTTTCATTTTATATCTATGGTTATAAAAAGCACGACTCTCATAGTAGAATGTCATAAATATTGAAAACAAGTATTTAAGCGAGAAACAGTCACATAACACTTAAATTAGTGTTAAACTGTTTGTATATGAAGGAAGTAATCAGTCTAGTTTTCCGTATTTAGCAAATAAATGATATATTTTTTTCTGATTTCGTGATTATGTAGGACACGAATCGACCAAAAACCACACGACGTCTCAAGTAGTAGTAGTATGGGAACCCGGTGTACCTTATAAAAGAAATCCTTGGAGCCTCGCCTATGACTTACAGATGACCCCCTCCTGAGTGAGAACCTAAATGTGCCGTTTTCTGTCCCAAAAAATGCACGTGCTCCGTAGCGCGTCATGCTGCCTACTTGATCTGCTTCTGCTAAAATGACAAATTGTCTCACCCGCCATCCCCAGGCTACATGATACTATCTTAATGTGATTTTAATTTATATACATCCATCTATATTACAGGTAAAACAGCCATTAAATTATTGTACGTATTGTTTATTAGATTGGTAGTAAAATAAAATTGATTGATTGATTTTACGCTGATTTCAGCACTAGCGTGCCGGCTCGAACAGGACAGTACTGCCCTCCCACAGAAGACCAACTTAAAGTGACAGCATCCGTGTTTTCGTATTTCGTTGGTGAGTGCGAGACCGGAGGCCCATTGATGCAGAAGTAACTCTGTGAGCCTTACACTGTTACGATGACTGTCATATCTTTTACGTCCTCAAGCGGGGTGTGAAAAAGCAGCTCACTAGGTCGACATAGTGTGGGTCACCATACTGCATTGTCTGCATTTGCAATGAGTATGGTGACCCCAACTCTTGGATTCTATTTATGCTTTCCATCAGGCAGAGTAGAGTCACTTTGGCAGGCTCTTAATATAGAAAAAAAAGGTAACAATTGTAAATAATGCACAGATTGAAACTGAAAAATCCTTGTGGCGACGGATTTAAGATACGAATAGAGAGTGTCAAAGAGAGAAGGAAACTAGAAACTCGTCTGGCCAGGATACTATAATAGACCTCCTGTAAAAGAATACCTAAGTCCAGCAGCGGACTGTTAACGGCTGTTAATGTTGATATTATCCATTTACGTCGCTTTAGAAAGCTGATCACGTGGCTCGAAAGATTAACCCGAAGTAAAATTCACCCTACACGCGTAAATATTAATAAGTGCAAACGACAATTGCCTTTTTGTAGGCCATTTACTTGAATAATATTGTGCTGTGGAGTAGATTGTAGTTGCAAATGCCAAGTGCAGCAAAAATGTTCTTTTTTTTCATTGTTTATGTCCGAACACCTTGGGAATAACAAATGAATATACACACTTAACATTCCCATTCCGTTTAGATTATCACAACGCCTTGCAGTCTAAACTCACTCGTCTAATGTTGAGTGTACCTTAAAAGCTGGCGTGTTTCTTTTTTTTAATTCATTTGTCCATAAAAATTTAAAAAAACCCAATTCTTGGGCAAGCTACACAGGGTTTTGGCGAAATGTGCTCATTAACAATTTTATATCCATTATTTAAAAAAACAAATTTCCAGCCAAGCTATACAACTTATTGCCGAGATTGCTCGTATACATTTTTATATCTATTATTAACAACTTAAAATTATACTCAATTCTAACACAAACTATAAATATATCGAGTGTACCGCGTGAATCGACCTCACTAACAAGTTTTTGTTCTTGCAAATATTACCTAGTTACGAGTCTTTTAATTTCACTTTCAATGTTTAAAAACATATGTTATGGACAGTCTTTAGGTCTGTAGATGGTCCTAGGTACGTCGGGGTTCCAGGAATTTCCTTACTAGGGTACACTTGGTTCTCCATCTACTGGTACCTGAGACGGCGTACGGTTTTTGGTCGGTTCGAGTCCGACATAACCACCAGTGAGTGGAATCAAGGGGGATTTCCGCACAGTAAAAAAAACAGGTCTACTGTGGATATTTTGAATTCATTCATATTGTAAATCTATCTGTCCTATAGTATTATCACATACCATTTAGCGCATAACAATCTTTTCAAGTCACGATACTGTAACTTTTGTGACTTCTTTCAAAATTATGATAAGATCTTGAATGTTTTAATTGTACTGATGAAAAACTTGATTTTCAGTAAGTTTGTTAAAGTTTATAGTGGATTGAACATCACCCTAAGGGCTTTAGGAGCCGTGTAGTGACGATAAACGCTAGTAAGAAAACAGGTAAGCCTAAGATAGCTTATTTCACTTAACAATTGTCGGTAGGACATTTAATATATGAACATTTCTTTTGTTGATAGATAGAAAACTTTTCATTTGTACAAAGTATTACACACTTATAAGAGGGTACATACAATGTCAGAGGTATAGTGTACAAAGGGCCTTATTGCAAAAGCAATTTCTACCTGAAAACCATAGACTTCGATCCTTACTTATTGAAAATAAAAAACATTTCGACTTGCATATTTGCAAGCTATCTTGACCGCTAAGCAAGAAGTCATGTGTTCCCTTCCCATCTAGGACTAATATGGTGTTATGAGTGATTTGTTTTGTATCTTAGTGTTTAATTTCATTTTATAAGATCTAAATATACTAATCATTTGTCAACCATCCGTATACAGGACATAGGATGTCCATGTAAGTGGGTAATCAAGGTCTGGAGTCTCAGTCCCGTTTCCTATTCGAGACTAGCAGTACCCTTTATTGTAAGTTACTTCTTCTATTCATTTTCGACGTCAAAGGCAGGCGACCGATCAACCGAGTCTTCAATGAGATGGAGTATCAGGCCATGATGATTTTGAATTTGCTACGTTATCACTCCGAAGAATTTCTATCCTCAATAAAGTAAAGGCAATCTGAATAAAAATACGATAACAGCACGTCGCGTGCTATAAACTAAATCACAAATGTTAAGAGTGGGACCGCGGCCGCGCCAATATACGTGCGGAGTACTATCTGCCATCGGCACGTGACTGTTCTTTGCAGGTGTCATAAAATGTTGCCAGTGAAATTTAAACATCACTGGTTTATGTTAAAGGTGTGTCAGCTCTGCATTCCAGTGGACATGCTCACACATTTATTTGATTTTTGTATCTAAGTTCTAGCGCCATTTAAAATCTCTTATGACCGATGAGGTGAATATTTGAGTTCTAATTATTTTTATTTTTTGTAAATTTTATGTAAATATTTGCCATCTAAATTCCAGATAATTGTAGTGTATTTTATGATACAATGCATCATCAAGTATGTATGTACATTATCAAGCATTAAGCACAAGAAATTATAAATGCGTACTTATAGATATGTTAAACCATACCATACGAGTATATATTGATGACAAAATCGGTAAAAGATTGTATGAGTTTTCAACATTATTGAATTCAGATTGAGTTAAATGACGAGAAACTGTGACCGGTGTAAGTTGAATTCTTGGGGTCACTTCTCCCACCTCCACTATCGTAAAGAATGTGGCTGAATTTAAAAACATCTTAGTAAGTTGCCTGTATATGTATTGATATTGATTATCCGTGGAGTGGTGGAATAAGAGTATAGAGTGTCATGACCCCTATTCGTCCCGTGGGTGTCGTAAGAGGTGACTAAGTAAGCTACGCAAAACAACATCACTGCAAAGAAAAGGAAAACTAGAAAAAAACTAACGCGTCTGGTCTGCGTAGTATAGTAGGCCAAAAGAGAGGCCTATGTCCTGCACTGTTACAGGATGTTGATGATATTTATTGAATGTGGAGTCGTCATACCGCTATAAGTAATTTTTGTGTTGATTGCCACGAAGTGAGTCAGATAACTAACTCCCGAATTCCCCTCCTATTTTTAATGGACAGGGACAGGTGCACAAAGTACACGAAGACTAGTTTCTGTCTCTTGTTATGTTCGATTCTTTGCATTCCAACTATATAACCCATAATCTTCCTTTCTGTGTCAATCAGTCAAAGCCTGTAACTCACTACCAGTGTACGTGTTTCCCTCCCACTATGATCCCGGGTCCTTTAAGGGAGTTAAAAGCATCCCACTAGGCTGCTATAGTGGGGGCAACATACTGCATTGTCTGCATTTGCAATGAGTATGGTACGATTCTTGGATCCTACTCATGTTTTAGATCAGGTAGAGTAGTCATCTAGCCAAGTTCTAATATAAAAAAAAACCTACAAAGCCTACATTAACATCACAACCATCATCTTCCAAGCATGAATGGGTATCGCCAAAACAAGTGTGTAATCTCTCTCGTTTATCTATCTGCTGGGTCCTTACTGTTATCATAAGTACATCGGTGAGGCGTTTTGCGTTGCACCTCATTCAACCGAAACTAGTTGAGCATACAGAATACGTAGTGGGCGAATAATCTGATAGTAAGGCAATTACGTACGTGACACCTCTGGGACAGCGGTGCTCAAAGAATTGGAAATCTTTTCGTTTTAGGTCCAAAACATCCCTTCCCCAAAATGTTTACTGATGAACGAGTGTCCACTTCATAGAATGTACCGTTCCTTCGCTAGAATGTGGAGTCATTCTTGGTTTTATACAGTCGTTTCTTTTTTGGTTAAACGAAATCTATCGACGCATTTTTATTGTATTATTTGGTTGCAAAGATACGGTAATAAAATATATAGTGTGTATATGAATATTACGTAAGACAATACACATACACAGATGAAATTGACGTTTTTATGAAATGAGTTAACGTATTTTTTGTGTATTAAATCTATTAATTAAAGTTTCATATTCTTTCTGACTAACTAACTCGGGTAACATTAATTGTAGCAACAAAGCTAGTGTTGTCGAGTAAAAAATATATATTTTTCTATTTATTTTGCCCTTCCACCATCAGACAATTATATATATATACCTATACTATACTATATCTATTGTATCAATTCATTTGGATAAGCAATCATAACTATTGCATAGACAATTAAGCTACACTTTATTAACGTATCTAACCTTAAAAAGTTTATCATCTCCAAAAACTTTGAGAAATGCATCCATAAAGATCACATCTAGCGTCGCAGCAGAGTGTTGGGAGAACCACCAATTACTCCGCCGTGATACCTACCTTGTTATAGTGTAATTGTGTAAAATAACTTTACGGCGACACTTAAGATCGTAGATTCCACTTTTCATAGTCGTGTGTATTATTGCGACGTGGCTTCGGCTTCGCTATTGTCATAACTTTGTTTTAAAGTAAAAGTGTAAGTTGACAGATCACAGATTACACGCATGGCCATATCCCAAACTAGACAAAGTCTATGGTATAGCAATCAGACTGCTGATGTCTTTCTAAATACGCAATATCATATATAAATTAAACCTAGACATAGAACAAGTTATTGTACTCTAAGACAATTATTTTTTCTCTGTTGAAATCGAATGACTGCACGGTTGGTCGAGTGGTTTAAGCACTCGCCACGCCGCTCTTTACTACGCCGAGTGTTGTGGGCTCAAATCCCACCATGAGACAACACTTTGTGTGATCCACAAATTGTTGTTCTGAGTCTGGGTGTTCTTTGTGTCCGTTTCTTGTACGTTTGTAAAGTCCCCCGCGAGGCTGGATTTATACCTAGTGAGGGAGTTGTCTTTTTAAAAAAAATAGTTGCAGTTTCGATCGAACCCACCATTCGATTCCCAATCTCGACAAAACGTTGTGTGATAAGCACGATTTCATTTGGGGGTATTGTAATTTATCTTTTCTATATATGTATTTAAAAATATACAATTATGATTTTCAGTAGTTTGGTTACCATAGCACAGACTTTGCCCGAGTTGGGATCCGACCGTGCGTAAATTGTGTTAGTCACGAACGGGATTCACTCTCAGTCTCAGGAATAGTTGAAAAGAAACAATTATATTTTGTCAATAGATTTATCTATATATTTTAATGAATAATTTTTAATTACAACTGTTGCAGAGGATCGTCTTCGTCCTTGTCACAAAGCTTATTAGTTTTTTTTTTGTAGATAAATGGCAAAAACAATTCTTGTTGCAATCAAATCACTGGTTACTTAAACGTGTAAGTAAAAAATAACTTGTACAACTATTACCAAATGTTTGTGGTTTTATCAACAGCCTTTCACAGTCCACTGCTGGACATAGGCCTCTCCTTAGTAAGGAGGTTTTAGCTGATTCTATTTTGGTTTGCGGCTTAAGTGTTATGAATTCCATGAAAAATTATATCGTCATTTTTATAATTATAATTATATATTTTGTATTTTTAACTACAATATTTATTAACTATATATTACAAATTTTAACTTAGAGTTAGATTTATCAATCGTTATTTGCGTGGGTCTAATTGTTGCTTTCACAGAAACTTCAATTGATATAAAATTATACAATTCTATATCAATTGAAGATAAGTTTTGCAATACCAATATATGAAGTTTTTATACTTCAATTACAAGTTTATCAACGAAAGCAGTAACAAGACCCGCGCTATCTCACAGCACAATTGATAAAACATATTTTCCAAATATGCCTATTAGTAAACACGTAAATATACCTTACAAATTGTATTTACAAAATAAAGTAATATTATTAATTGTATTTTAATTATATTCGAAGTGGATAATGAAATTAATATTTCTGAAACGACTATTTGCAGCGGTGACGTCTTTTATAAACATATCTCAATTATAAACATTTCTAATAATATAAAATAATTTAGAATAATAATTTTACAATATCTTTTTATCCTTAACATTTATAAGACAAGAATTTAATGACATTATAAGCAAAACAAGAAAACAGAGAAGAGAGGGGCGTCCGAAAACAGTATGGAGTGAAGATATTCGCCTAACCCCGGAACTATATGGACCGTAGTTCAATGGAGAGAGGTAGCCAGAGGCATGCCGAATTGCAAGATATATGATAAGAAATAAAATTCATAAATCCAAAATTGTAAAATTTCATAGTTCGACATAAATTGTCAGTTTGGCTTTTATAAAAAAAAACGGCTTTACTATTACTACTAAACAAAACAAGAAAGCTTATTTTATAGCTGAAATAGTTTCAGTACCAAATTAAAGGTTATGGTATCAAATAGTTAGATAAAGTTTGCGTTAAATTGACCCGGAGTTACTATACTGTCATAACCTTTTTTTTGTGTTTTCCATACCCGAATGAATATTTAAAAAATAAAATAATTAAAATGTTTGTTTATGGCAAGACTTTATGATGTAAAAGCTGGTTACCCCTTAGATATCACTTTAAATATACTAGCATTGTTTCCTATTGACAGTTAAAAAGACGTTTTGACTCCTGGGAGCTATTTTTCAGTTTAGTCATAGTTTACCTTGAACAATAAGTTCATAATAAAATTATTTAATTAAAAATTGAAATCTTTAAAGAGCGAATACCGTAAAAAGGTGAGCGGTGGCTACACTATCTCTGGCACATTCACGGTTAAATAGAAACAAAGTCGTCACAGCTACAACGTACTACACGAAAACAGAGCATTAATTTAAAACTATTGCTATTGCAGTGTTGCTATGATTTACTAACGTGATGGTTGCGTGGTCGGAACGGCATCGCCACGATATCTACTATGACAGAGATATCATATCAGAGACTTGAAAACAATTTGTAACTTAGAAAAGTATATCCAAATGACGTAATAACATGTGTTTACAAAACGCTTAATTTATTGATGAAAACGGAAATAGTATTAGTTTAAGTAAGACATGTAAGTATGTAGTAATGAGAGTTCAATTGAGGAAGGAGGTCAAGAAAAGAAGTCCCGCTGAGAAGGTTACGTGGCGATGCTGTTCGTCCACTGCCAACCTGACATCTCGTGAATGATTCTAATGTAAGCTTAAGTATTTACAATCAGTATACGAATATCGACCCGAATAGAACTCGAAAGAAAAACAAAATAGGAACGATATAAAACGTCGCCCGAGGCGAGGGGGCGGGGAGCCACCAGTTAAATACACGGTATGTACATCGCGGGAGGAGTCAGTCCTGGGTTTCGACGTCTAGCCCGTTCACCATACGCTCGATGCTCTTCAAGTCCGAGGCTGGAGGAGTGGCGGGGGTCGTAGAGCTGGGCTCTGGCGGAGGGTCTGCTGACGCAGCTCGCGTCGGTGGTGACCCGGGGCGCGCTCGCGCTGGCGACGAGCTCAGCGAGCGAGCCCGCGGCGCCACCTGCTCGAACGCCGAGCCCAGCCCGGGCAGCGCGTAAGGAGCGAACCGGTGCGTCTTGCCGAGTGACGCGTGTATTCCGGGAGTAGGAGGTGGTGGCGGCAAGGAATACTGCTGCAGTAACGGGTGCAAGTTAAACAGCAGACCCGGTGGCATCTGATGCGGCGGGAAGAACGGCGGCGGGTACAGACTCGGTGGATATAAATACGGCAGGAGAGGAGGTTGTACCGGTGGGCCGAGGGAGACATCCGGCGCAGGGGAGGGGCGCGACGGTCCAGGAGGAGGGGAGGGTGCTCTCGCTCCGCCTGAGCACGAGGAGTCTGATCCGGCTTCTATGCATTCTTCGGCTCCTGAGTCTCCACCGGCACCGCTAGAGCTAAACCACGCTGAAAGAGAAAACTTTGTTAGCAACTCCTTGACATTCAAATAAAGTTTGATGTAGCAGAGACCTGACTTTTAATTCAGATGGAATTTCGTTATACGCACGGCATGTTATAATTATTTTCTTCTGGAATACCTAATTAATAATGATAATTTTATTTGTTCAATAATTGTGCACAACAGACTGTATCTCAAGAGTAAGTGCCCTCCTTAGTATTACATTTTGAATACAAAATAATCGTATACGAACGCAACAGCTAGGTAAATAATTCAACAGTTAAAAAAAATAAAATAACATTTTGAAGTTATCTCAGACTACATTAAACAATGTGGAAATGGAGAAAAGATAATTTGTACTAAGAGTAAACCAATACAATGCAAGATAGATTTCTAATATACTTACAAGTAGTGTTGTGTTGCGTCGTAGACGACGGAGGAGGTGGACTGGACGGTCCGCCGACGTCAAGGGGCCGTTCGTCATCATCGTCCCGTGCATCCGACCGCGCAGTCAGCAGCGCCTGCCTGCGGTACACCGACAGACTACTCGTGTTATCATCTTATCATCACAACATTTACATAGCGACTAGTGTCTTGACCATCATCATTCTTATCGTGGTGATTACTCTTACATACATCTATCAGATCTGTTTTGTCAATAGGATTGTTTTGCATATTTCAGTATTGGGTATAACATATTTCTGTGTGGTGACGGATTAAGAATACGTAGAGTCGCCACCCACGTACATCCTGTGGGTGTCGTAAGAGGAGACTAAGCAAATTATGCAAACACAAGCACTGTGAAGTGAACTTGACACAAACCCTATACACACCCGTCTAGCCAGCGTGGTATAGTGAACCAAAACTTCTTTTCTGAAGAGAGGCCTATGTCCAGCAGTGGCCAGTAAAAGGCTTTTGATCATGATGACAACATAACTTACATTACTACGTACAGAAGGCTCACTGTGCGATGATTTTAAGTAAAATACAACTGTAACTTCTATGAAATACGGTCCTATTTGCTTCAAAACACTGCGTGTTCGTTTAACTTGTACAGTTTGTTTGTACGCAAACTTGTCTCTCATCCGGACTCGAAAGGGTATTTTTAGGCGTTACATTTAAACCTGGTGAGTTTTGATTTTTTTTTTACATCTGTAATGGAATAGGCGTTTGTCCTCTATCTCACCTGATGGAAAGTGCAGATGAAGACGAAGGTGGTACACGCCCATCCAAAAGATACCTGTTCACTCTACTCTTAAAGGCTTCAGAGTTCAAGTCATCAGGAAAAATAGACCCAGGCAGGTCGTTCCAAGTCTTGGCGACTCTTACCAAAAAAGAGCTGTCAAACCGTTTAGTTCGACTTTTGGGTATGTCAACAACGTGTGGATGAAATTTTTGCCTGCGTTAGTAGTCCGATAAAGGAGAGAATGGAGATGGCTCAATCAGTTCGAAGAGAGCCTTCGAGCACTCTCCAAAGTGTATCCTATAAAATACCGACAAGCTGGCAACACGACGACGATAAGCATTGAAGGTCAGTTTTGATTTGTTCTGATATGTTGCTCGTTCATCATTAAGCGTACAAAGTACGTGGCACTTTTAATTATTAAACCTAAATGGCTTTTAAACCTGACCAAAAAAGAAAAACTGTAATTATATATCATTTTATTAATAAAATTGAAATATTTATGGCATTTCAATTGAACATTTTATACAGGGCAAAGTTCAAGAAAAATAATTTTAAAATGACAACGGTGGGGTGTGAATCGTCTGGCATTTGAGGTAATGGCGCGACTCGACCCTCGTTCATCGCTAAAGGTTAATCATCTTCTAATGATGGTGAAATTCGAGACACCATCCCCTATGGTGTTTTATCTAATAAGTTTTAAAGGTGATCGAATTTTCCATGAGTAATTTTCCTATATTTTGTCACGGTGAAAGAATAATTATACGAGTTGTTAGTAGAAGGCTATTTTTTCTGGTTGTTAAGTAATTCGTTTAGAAAATATACATTTTGATTGTTTTCGAAAGTGACAGTTTAAAATACAAAATTAAAAAATAAATAACTTGTTGAATATTGCTTTTTTACGGTACACACCGTACACAATAGGTTTAGTGGAAACATCACATACAGGAGTATGTGATGTTTCCACTAAAAACTATTCTGACAGCCGGCCTCAGGCGTCCTTCTCTGAAGGGAACTCTGACCATATTAGTAGAGGTCCCCTCCAGAATCAACACCGCGCTTAGTTAGGCCTTATTTTTGGGGTAACCACAGAGGTTTCCTCACCGATCTGGTTCTTGTAGATTGTTGCAGCCCGAACGCTGCGTTCGATACCTACACGAGGTATAAAATTGTACAGTCTAGGATAACAGAAGTAAATTGATATTTCTATAAATTAAGGTAAATGGGGCTGCCATACCCTATTAGGGAAAAAGTCAAAATATAGAGAGAAAAAACACGACGAGAAACTTAATCACGAACTGCCATTTTATTACCTTCTTTTTAACACGCTTTCTTTAGCTTAACCTGATAGTATCATTCCCACATTCAGAGTGATAAAAAAGACTTGCTACTCTGCCTAATGAAAAGTATGAATAAAATCCAAGCTTTGTGGTAGCAGTGCAGTATGGTTATCCACATTATGGGAGCCTAGAGAAGAGCTTTTTCACGCCCCGCTTGGAAACGTAAAAAGGCTAGGTTTACAAATTTACTACGATAACTGTTACCCGTGCATCAATGGGCCTCCGGTCTCACACTCACCAACGAAAGACGACAGTACGGATACTGTCGCTTGAGGTTGGTCTTCTGTGAGAGGATAGTACTGTCCCGATCGAACCGCCCCTTTCTTGCTAAATTAAGCGTGGTTCTGCTACCTAAATTTTATCTTTTAAGAAGAGAATGCACCAAAACATATGAAACATGATGGTCACTTTCTAAATATGCTGTAGTCGTTTAAAAACAATTCTCTTACTAAATTCTTCTAAATAAATTTCTAACTAACAAATAAACCATTCACTGTTGTATTTCTTATGTAAATAAATTAAGGTACTTATAAAAACATATATATAACCTTTTTGAATAGATATAAGCTATATTTTAGTCTATTACACATGACTTTGTCTCTGAGCACAAAGTAAATGAAAATATTTCGTTTCATCTGATGTCAACCACAGACAACACAATCAATTTTGTTCAGTAAAACGGGTACAATATTTAAACCACAACAAAAAAATATAAAAAGCGTCAACCCGAACGTTAAACTCACCCTAAAATGTACAAAAAGGAGAGCAATTATTTGCCTTCTGTCGTCCAGAACAAATAACTCTTTATCATTGCATTGTTTTACTGATCCCTAAATATGGCCGACCCGTCTTTAAGCAGAGGGTTCTGCACTGAATTCATTTTATTAACTCGTCTCATTGTCAACTGATAGAATTTAATTTGTGCCACCCCTTGGGTTTCAGGGGTGTCGAAAATTATTTAGTTAAAATTTTGAATAAGATCTAGTCATTTGCTTTGTTAATCAATTAGTAGATAGACTAGTATAGGTTTTTTAGTAGCAGAATTGCGACCTTTCTGATAGAAAGCGATTACCACGCTCTTTAAGTTAGTAGGTATGCTTACTTTGGTACACTTATAAAATTATAAATCGTGACCCAGTCTGAGTAGTGTATAAATCCAGTTGTCAGTGATCTTGACTGATAAGTCAGGGTCTTGGGTACGATTACCAGTCAAGACAAAATACTGTGTGATTACGATGTTCGTTTGTTTTGTATCTTGGTATAATCAAAACACTAATATGTCCAGCAGTTGTCTGGTTTTCAGAGATACGAGATCAGTCCAAGTATCTACGTAATTATAAATCTTTGTAAAATATATATTTACGACTTCAAAATAAAAAAATAAAAAGATTTTAAACTTAATTTAACATTTTTCACGATATACCAGCCCTAAGTTAAACTGTTCGCATTAGGGCGCTCACGTTACATTGTAAACTCGCTGCAGGGGTGGCTTGCCTTGTAATTTCGCCAAATTTTTATCCCTTAAAACGATGCGGTTAGTTTGGGGTCACGAGGGGACATGAGCTTTCCGATTGCTATTCTTGCGACGGCGGTATATTAAGTAGGTGTCTTGATTGTTGTCGATTCTAACTTGATGTCTTTATCCTTCTCTCCTGTTTTTTTATTTTATTTTACTGTGCCGAATAACACTACACTAGCAAACAACCAACATCTTTTTTTATGGCATAGACTCTGTCGTCTCTGGCATCCTTAATCAAGAGGGAGAATAGGTGAGACTCGAAAGGTATTTCTTTAGTTGCCAGTGTCCAGGGGTGTTGGTGGTCACTTACCATCAAGTAACCCGACTACCTATAATTTTTCAATACTTTTCTAAAATAGAAAGACAAATAAAATTTTATATTTCTCAGTACTAACATAAGTATACCTAATATTTTTATAATGTATAATTACAGAGCATACACTACACACATTTAGAATTGACCTTAAAACATACCGCATCATAATTAGTACCCAGATACATAAAAGGGCATTCTCACACTACGTTGCGTGGTATCAAAGGACCACCTTATAAAGGTATAGACACACTGGAGGTATGGCAAGAACGGTCGTTTGTACTGACTGCGAAATATTAGGGTCGGTAATGTTTTTTAAGGTTTAATTAGCATGATAATTAATTTAAATTTATAAGGATTGCAAAAAAGTTATTATTTTATATCACAAAACGATTGCATTCTTTAACAAATAGACAGCTTCTCTCTTCTTTCACATGGGCTATCGTTTTGTCACGAGAACTGTAATTGTTACAGAAGTTCGTTTCATATTATGTAAGATGAACGACTTTATTTCTAAAGATTGATGTCTGGCAGGCAGGTGGCCAAAAAGAACAGTCAAAAGCAATTGTCAAAGAAATGAAGGAGTGCGTGAAAGAGTAAATCTAGTAATAGAGTTAGTTAGAAGAAAACTTGCGTCGATCCCAAATAAGCTGGTGTTAAGCTGTTTACCGTAACGTTTCAACATTTCTATAAACTCAAAAATTACTTAAACATTAACAAACTAGCTACTTGGGAATCATCAAACAAACCCAATGGTCTGTATTTTATATGTATTTAAAATTTTACATGGTTCCATTAATAATCAAAATAAAAAAAAAATGAATTTCTATGATTCCTTTCCTTTCTAAACCTCTTCCTTGGCTGATATCCCCTACTTATAACTATCTATTTGACCTATAACTACGACAAACGTTTCATTTAGAATCAATAAAATATTCATTGATGTTTCCTGACAGCCCTATAACAGGACGTGACGTATGCGCGGCATGTGTTCGCACCGTCGGGTTTTCCGAGCGCGGCGTTTGTCAAAACGCTCACGCTTCCGCCACTTCCGCCCGCCATTTTGTGAAGATTCGTCCGCAGCGTCCGGTGCCCGTTGCCGTCCGGTCCGGACGGACTTTCCGACAATGTGTAAGCATTTAAGATAGCTTCCGTTGCCGGATCGTCATCGATTCAACTGCGGTTTTCAGTTAGAATTTTTAGGTAGCTTGTGTGTGCAGCTTGGTTTGATTTTGGTAAAAGCAAAAGCTGTAATATATTCAGACGATATGATACAAATTCATATTAAAATTAGGGATTTTTTTACACCTTCTACCCTATTTATCAATAAAAACATTTCCATAGACAACTCTTTTCTAGTAAGAAACAATTATCATCACTTAATACTCTCTAACTGCTTAAAAAAAGACAATTACCGAATGTATGTAACCTCATGACTACACTTGTTTGACTAATTTACAATTATTGTTTGTAATTGAAACGTAAAGACTTGTTCGCAAAAAGATTTTGGGCAAATTTAACGAAACAGTGAAAAGTTTATGTAAAAGACATCCATCAAAAAGTGTCTGATTGAACGAGTAATATAGAAAACATCTTCAAAAAATCTCATTTTTGTTCAATTTCTCTCATTAATTTGATCACTTTGTGAAAAAAAAATGCATAATATAAGCCGAAGTAGGACGTTCACTCTATTATAATCTCTTGTTTCAATTCAGTTCAGTTCAGTTGAAGTCAAATTATGGCTAAATATTAATATTTACAAAATAAAAAACTAAAAAATCAATTGCACCAACAATATGGCGTATTTCTAGAACTAATTCACTTAACGATGCACCAAACAGATTCGTATCAACAACTAATTGAGTTCTTGTTCGAATTTCAAGTAAGTTAGCGGAACAACCAACCCACAGTCGGCGGCAAATTATACAGGGAAAAAAAAACCTAAAGCTGATTTTATCGCGGAAATCCAATTTTCTCCCTTGCACGCCAAAGACGCTAGAAAAAAGCGGCAAGAATGACTTCACCATTTTAGCCGTTACCCACCATGTTTAAACTCCGAACACGAATAAGGAGGCGCCCGATTGGTTTAATTTGAATTTGGAACGGCGCCGGGACTACTACCGTCCTAATTAATTCTGAAGATCCACAGATACCTACTATAATTCAGTTAGCTTTTAACTTTACTTAAATAGTCCCAGTTTGCGCCGCCATTAATCTTTTGACCACCTACCTAGTGGAGTTTAAAAACGATTTTTTACCGTTGCTAGTTTACAAGGCAATAAATTAAGCAATTAAGTATTAAAATTTCGGAAAGGGTCTATTATAGAAGTAACGAACGTCTATTTTGTCGGTACAATATTTTTAAGGGCCCCTTATAAAATATTGATTGATAATATTTATATACCTACCTTATAATTATAACGTGGCTCTGACTCGACTTGTTTAATACTTTTTTTAAAACCGTATCGAAAATGGAGGAAGGCCACTCTAGATTTTGAAAAAGGAACTGCCTAGGTATAGAAAGTGTCAGAAGACATTTTTATATATCAAAATGGCTGACTTTACACCTCAATATTTTACATTTCTTAGCGAATTTTAGAGTAGAGAATAATCAATTGTGATTCGCTTTCATTGGCTATTTATTTACTTTTTTTCTTACTTACAATAAGAATTATTTTGTATTTCTTTGAAAGTTCTCCGCGTATAAATCAATAATTTATTAAGTACATGTATAACTATATAAGTTACTGAGTATAAGCACCATGTAGTTCTAGAATTGATTTCTGACAAACGTCGAGTTTCTAAATTTCCTTTGGTTTTAGCAAATACTCAGTACATAGGAACTATTCGAACTGTAAGTACGGTACAGTAATTGTAACTCTAATTCCAGCAGAAATTTGTTAAAGTTACATTTATTTACATCTCATACAACGCTGTCTAATTTCAAACGAGGCAGAGCTCTTCAGGGTCTCAGAAACCAGGAGTATGTAATTTTTACCCTAAGAAATACCTGGACAGCCGGTCTTAGGCGCTCTGTTCTGAGGAGGACCGGAATCATATTATTTTAAGTCCCCCTCCCCCGATCGACGTCGCGCCCAGCCAGGCTTTATACTGTTGGTCTAGTGGTTACTGATAATGACTGCTAAGTCAGCTTGTTGTCGTGACTTGACGTGATAGTGTGATGAGTACGAGCTTTCGAGAGTTCTATCATCATCATCATGAGCCTATTGTAGTCCACAGCTCGACATAGGCCTCTTCCACTGCACGCCACACTGATCGATTTATCGATGAGTTCTATAACAGAGTGCAATTTATCTATATGTATATTTTTAGAAATATATACGAGTAGGTTTATCCGTAGTCTACTTGGTGTGATGCTGGTGATGGTCGTGTGTGAGATGAGTGAGGTTATTAGTTATAAAGAGGATGTTATAGAATGATGATGGCTGACACTAGGTTTTGATATAATTTTGAGATTGGTTTTAAAATTTAAAAATGGTCAAGGGTTAGGTACTTACTTCTTTTCTCGTTTGCCAGCTCCGGTGTCCCGGAAACCTTTCGCAAACGGATTGTTGTCAATCTTTAATTGAGTTATCTGTTGGCAAAAGAAATAATGCCTAATTAAATTTGTTACAAACATACGGGTGAAGGTAAGAAAAACAGAAAATAAAACAAAAACTTAAATCTGACTGCCAATTATTGTCAATGAAAAAGCCTGTTGTCATAAAAGTAACTATTGATCGATTGTGAAGGTAGAAACCAAGAAGGTATACTGTTTGTACATGCTTATTCATGGTCGGCAGAGACGGTAGAACACCATTTAAATTTTAATTTTACCATTTTATTCTCGATTAGTGTTACCAGCTATAGAAATATTGAGTCACTTACTTTTTCATTCTGGTACGCGGTGACCGCGATAAACTCCGTCTCCTTGAAGACGTACGTCCTGAAGGTCGAGTAGGGCAGCTTCAAGATGTCGTTGGCCCGCACCAGGTGGAAACGAGGCTGGTACTTGTGCATCGAGTTCAGGATCGTCTGTGTAACACACTTCAGATAGCTTAGGGAATGGTCGTACAACGAAAACGGCTAATATGCATAGATAGGTTTCCACATTTGCGTTTTTGATCTTACACAGTGCGAGGTAAGGTAACATGTTCTAACGCCATCTAGCAAAACTTAAAATGCTTAGGAGCTAAGGTTTCTACATTACGCAATTAAAATTCTTGCCAGTTGCCGGCTGGCACTTTTTTTTTATTCTTGGCCTACCTTAATAATTCTACTCTGCCTGATGGAAAGCCTGAACAGAATTCAAGAGTGGAGGTCCCCATACTCTTTGTGAAAGCAGATAATTCAGTATGACAACCCACACTATGGTGGTCTAGAAATGCCTACTGGTGGAATGTCATCTCCTTTCTTAGGAGAGGTCTATGGTACACAATGGCGGCCTAGAAATGCCGTATGGTGGTATGTGATCTCCTGTCTTAGGAGAGGTCTATGGTACACTATGGCGGCCCAGAAATGCCGACTGGTGGTATGTGATCTCCTTTCTTGGAAGAGGTCTATGGTACACTATGGCGGCCTAGAAATGCCTACTGGTGGTATGTGATCTCCTTTCTCAGGAGAGCTCTATGTTCAGTTGTGAACTAATAAAAACCGTTGGTGATATTGACGAAACCTTCGGATTATGAACTGCATGGTAAGGTATATAATAAATGAGAACCGTTTCTTTACAATACTATTAATATAATATTATTGTTTCATTGAAAATGTACGTAGAAATAAACGTACGTTGTCTGTATTTGAGAGATTCTCGTGAAAAATTAAGCTCTGTAAAATTATTTAAGCTGTAGAATAATAAAGATTATTGTGTTCGTTTTTATTTCGGAGATTTAACTCGTATTTTGTTTGTTTTCAATCGAAGTTGAATTGATTTTATATTTATAAACGAAGAACGAACGAACGAATATTAATCGAACTCTTAAATATTTGTAGTTTCTATACTTTTTCATTATCAACAACAGCCTTTTGTGGTCTACTGCTGGATATAGGCCTCTCCTTAGCAAGGAAGTTTTGGCCTTCTATACCACGCTGGCCAGACGGGTTTAAATACGGTTTGTTTCAAGTTTTCCTGTATCTATACATATTTATTATAGACTTATAGACTCTTGGTTTCTAATAAACTCATAAACAGTAGCATTTTCTTTAAAAAAACCTCATGTATTGTACTAAAAATAAATAGTAGCCTACTGATATTTTGTAAATGATCAGTTCTGTAGGTTAACTCCTCGTCAAAACTCAACTTTCTGAAGTAGCCCAATCTTTTACAAATAAAATTTACAATACTGTTTTAGTTATCACCAATAGCCTTTAACAGTCCACTGCTGAACATAGGCCTCTCCTTAAAAAAGTAAGTTTTGGCCTACTATACCATGCTGGCCAGACGGGTTGGTATAGTGTTTGTATCGAGTTTTCCTTCTCTTTGCAACAAACTTCAAATAATTGTGTGATGAGCACGAAGATTTATTGTGTCTGGGACTCTGAGTGTAACCATCATCATCATCATCATCAACAGCCTTTACAGTCCACTGCTGGACATAGACCTCTCCTTAAGAAAGGAGCTTTTGGCCTACTATACCATGCTGGCCAGTTGGGTTTGTATGATATTTGTTTCAAATTTTCCTTTTCTTTGCAGTGATGTCGTCCTGTGTAATTTGCCTCTTTTAGTCGCCTCTTACGTCATCCATGGGATGAATAGAGGTGGTGACACTCAGTATTCGTAATCCATCACCACACGTGTTTGTTAACGTTTTTAATACTGTCTATAGACTATTCGACTCAAAATTCGCTTTCAGGAGATCCCTTACAAAACCTACCGTAGCTTAATCATTTGCAATAAGAACTGCACTATTCATGGGTTCTGAACTCTTAAAACTTTAAACCTTAGGCATAGTCAATTATAAAACCTAATTTTAAATAAATCACGATCAATCTCCTTGATAATGTTTTTAATATTTGAAATGTAATATAAGGTTATGAAACAAAAAGTAATCTAATAAACGTCATTGCAGGCAGGCAAAATTACACGCATTACTTTTAATCAGCATTTAGCGTAGCACAGACATCGAACTGACTATTTTCACAATAATAACCTGTCTTTAATACTGGCAGCAATTCACCCCATGTCATTAAATGTCATTATTGCCTGCGCCTATGAATGATGCATGAACGCACAGCGATCTTACCGCCCCGATCGTGGTTAAAGGAAATGAACCTTAAATTGCAACGATAATTGTGCGATCGATGCCAATTGTTGGCATTCGCTACGGTTGTATTAGAATTGTTATGTTTTTATATTTGCACTTGAGTCTGTCTGGGTTTTATCTTCATTTCTAGTCAGTATGAGCGTACATCTCGGTTCTAAGATCAGCTAGATATGATGGAATACTAAATGCCCTTGCTGCGGATATTCAAAGGGAATGACCTCCAACGAGAAAACATATTAAAGAATTACTATGAATGAATTGTGGAACGGAATTCGTTAACCGTCATTTATCAATAGCAAGGTATGACGTCATGATACATTATTTCGTAGTGTTTCATGACTAGAAATTGATTTGAATTGATAAATACTGCGCTATTGTAAGAACCAGTGATAACAAATGTATGAAACGAGTTTAAGGTGTTATTTTGAACAAAAAGACCTGCATTTAATAAAATTAAATTTAAACAAAGCTTACATTAACACATGCACCTAACTTTTTATATGTATCATCATCTTGGTAATTGAATAGTCCACTGCTGGACATAGGGTTCTCCTTAGATACAAAATTTTAGCCTACTATACCACGCTAGCCAGACGGGTTGGTAGGCGTACCGGGCGGTGGAGGCGCGCTTACCAGTGCCATATGCCGCCCTAAGTGTGGCCGCGGATGAACAGGACGAGTTTTCGCTTCCAACTACTATAGTGGCCAGTCGTGAGAAGGTCGCCTAAATAGAGTTTACCCGTAGATAGTGGCATCAGAGCGGGCGGGCGCTGGGCGAAGTTCGGGTGGCTCAATAACAGCAGTGCCCGGATCCCTTCCATTCCAGGTGCAGGGTGGCTAACCGTGTGGTTTTAGTCGGTCCGATTCCGGTATACCACTCCACCCAAAAAGGTGTGTTGTGTCAAGTTTGCCGTCTCTTTACAATGTTGTTGTCCTGCATAGTTTGCTGCCTTAGCCTCATACGATGCTTTTACTTAGCTCGCCTCTTACGATGCCCACAGGATGAATAAGGGTATTCCCCGCGTAAAAAAAAGAAAACAAAAAAAGGATGATGTTGAAGAAGGATTCTTAATCCGTCACTTGTTTACATGTATAATTATTTTTACAATTTTATCCACACTAATCTATTTTTGTACATGACTTGTGTAATTGCACCTAATAGTAATCAGATTGGTATTTTTTTTTTATATTATTAAGATAAAGAGTAAGGGTTCAAACTTTCCGCCAACAGTCAGCGAGAGAAATAGTTATTTGACAAATTCTCGAACAGTTGCTAGTAGTTTCGTATGAATATTTATATTTATCATACATTGCACTCTATTTGTGATTACACTGGCATGTTACGAATGAAAATATTGGTGATACAAAATAAACTTGCTTGTTAAAGTTACTTTGTCAGGTTCATAATCATCTGTCACAGAGATCAAGTTATATTTTAAGGACTGCAATTAAACCATAACATACCGACTCGAGTAAAAACCATCGACAATTTTGTTTTACAGTAGGAATGAAGTTCCATTACGTGGCAACACAGATGCTACCATTGGTCATGAGTATTTAAACGTGACGTACCTAACTTTAACGTTTAACTGTGATACCAAAACGGTTTAATGTTTCAAGAATGTTTTTAAACGTACAAGTTTGGACAAATTATATGATAGCCACCATCAGTTGTAAAAAACTTGGTCACGGACTGCCACGCCTCGTATTAATATTAGAGAAGACACGAGCCTCGTACGATATTCAAGCGAAGTGAACTGCATACATGTTGAAACACTCGGATCCACCCATGAATTACGGTATGAAATATTACTTAACACGGTACCCCTCGGTTGTTTAGGGTTGTCGGAGGTTTTTTTTATTTCATTTACATTAAATTATAGTACGTTTGCTAGTACTATATGTATATTGGATATACTCCGTTGAATGTATTTCTTTTTCTGCACACTAATTAATATTTTATTATACATAGGTCATACTATAACACCGTAAAACAAAGACGGAGTTGATATGTCAGTAATAAGACCAGTAGTGTTAGGAATGAGCACAATTTAGCTGGTTAGAGAGCGTGTTTAGAATAAAATGCTGTCTCAAACTTGATAGTTATAATTTCTAAACTACACTGAAATTATTGAAACTCTGAATGCCAGTAATCTGATCTGCAAATTTAAAGTCACATTTGGCAAGCTCTAGTCTAGCTACTTCCAGTCTACGTTTATTACAGATCGAAACTGAATTTTTTTTGATAGAAGTATAAATCAAGGAAATGCCCTTCACAATCCGTGTTAACATGTCGCTGGACAAACTGTGAAAGTTATTTTAAAGCACAAAGTCAATAAGATTGACACTCAACAAAATTCACGATCAAATTAAAACTGCATATCGGAAGAGGTAACATTAAGACTTCTTCCTAAGGAGGTAGCAATGACATTACAAGTTTTAAATACAATATCTAATGTGTCAAGCTCCCACATACGTCACCTACACAGCTATTACAGTTCTTAATTTAAAAAACTAAAAACCAAAAATAAAAGTAAAAATAATTAGTTTCATGCGAGTGGCAACCCTGGAATAATAAATAGACAGTAACTATCCGGTGGTCACCAAATTACACGGTGTGATGTCACCCTAAGATGGTCCCATGCATAATTGTGAATGTGTGGTCTCATTTGTTCTATAAGACCGCACTGTGGAACTTTTTATTCGTGTCTTTTTTTCAAATGTTGTTATTTATTTATGTATAAGGAATATTGGATTGGTATTTGAATATTGCTATACTTAGGTAATAAATTTCTTAAATAATTAGACTTTAATACATTAGTACAATAAAAAGTGACTAGGAAAAATATGAACTCTATGGGGAACAAAACTTATAAATAAAGCTGTCATTCATAGTAAGACATGCCGCTATAAATAAAAGTTGCCATAGTCTATGGTTCAATTGGTGTTATGATTTTTTTTTTACTAGACAATGATAGCTATTAGTTAAATGTCATTATTCTGACAGTTTAAAAACTTTATAATCAATAAACGAATTTAACAATATATAAGTTACTAATTATTTTAAATTGAATTGCGTTTCTAATTTCATTTGAGGCTAAACCTTTTTAATTGTTCAAAGCATAGATAAGTAAGAAGACGACAGCACGCAATTCATATTACGTTCACATACCATCTAGATATGCGCCATTGTTGTTTCTAGTTGTATTGAAAAATACGTATTTGTATGCAAAACCGACATTAGTATTCCGAAACGGGCTTGCACATAAATCAATATTCATGTTTATATTTGTATTTTGCTGTAGTTTTCTGTATTATTTTAATGAAACAATATGAATGAGATATGCTGAGATATCTATTCATTAAAATCTTCGGCTAGGAAAGTTTCTCTAGGTAGTGGAGCCATGCTGATTTCAGCATGAGCGCGCCGGCTCGACCGGGGCAGTACTACACTCCCACAGAAGATCAACCTAAAGCGCCAGCATTCGTGTTGTCGTGTTTCGTTGGTAAGTGTGAGACCGGAGGCCCATTGATGCAGGGGTGTCGGTTATCGTCGTAACTTTGTAAGCCTTACACTGTCAGAATAACTGTCATGCCTTTTACGTCCCCAAACAGGGTGTGAAAAAGCATCACACAAGGCCGTCATAGTGTGAGTCACCATACTGCATTGTCTGTATTTGCAATGAGTATGGTAACCACAACTTTTGGATTCTATTCGTGCTTTTCATCAGGCAGAGTAGAGTCACTTTGGCAGGCTCTTAATATAGAAAAAAAAACTATTTTGTACCAAATACGGATCATTATATTTACACATAGATATTCAGATCTAAGTTTTAAATTTTTTAATTTTTTTGGCAGGAGGTTATATTGTAGGTAAAGGTATAAAGATTAGTGCTATTTATTATTACAATTTAGTATAGGGTTGGCCACAAGCTAGTTAATATTTGAAAAAATTATACAACAAACTATTTGATATATTATAAAAATTGTATATTTACAAGAAAGCTAATTAGTTACAATTTATTTTTTAAAAATGTGACTATGTGTGTTATTTTTCCATCTTGTTGAACTGCAATCGTAACATATGGTATGTTATGATTGCAGTTAGTAAATTCCAGCAGCATCGGTCTCAAGAACTCCCGTAACATGTTTGCGCGGGATGTTAGATTCAAATTTTAACAAATTCTTGGCCCGCCCTACATATTTCATTAATTATTTTTGACAATTAGATACGTTTGAAGTAAAATTTGTATCCTTAAAACACCAAAGAATGATTATCAAATAACATACTACAGTAGAGACTTCTTAATAACTATTTCTTATAACAAAATTACAATTTACTTTTACCTTTTTTATTTTTCATTTATTCATAATTTAGAAACCTCTGCACTGGAAATGAGACTATAGCAGGCATGTACCGGACTGTTGTACCGCCTTGCGCTTCTCATTCTTATATTCTTATTTTTGTATTTATTTTGCTGGTAATATCATCGACATTAATTATTTAGAACTCTGCATTAAAAAATATTACAGTTCGTAGCTTAAAGCATAATATATAGGTGAGACACTAGTCACCCATGACAAGTGACTGTCGCAAATGAGTTGTCATAGATGTCAACAAGTTGACGTAGTACTATAATTTTAAAGTCAAAATCATTTCGTCTGTCAATAAAATGTTGGTCTGCAAAATTACTTTCTTCACATACTAAGAAATGTAACTAATAATCTTTACAGTTACACTTCTTAAAATTTTTGATTTAAATAGATTATTTCTGTATTACTTCATTTAATCTGTACAGTAAACATTAGGAATAAAAAAATGAGTTTTTTCTAACTGCTTAATACACTAGTGAGCTCATTCTGAAATATTAATAAAAATATTATCATACTCGTAAATATTGTAAATAAATATAAATATTTTCAGACATCTGACATATTACGCCACCTAGTTGCTAACTTAGCAGATGGAATGTGTCGTAGACAATGTAGGAATGTGTTTTGTTGACAACACGAACGTATAGTTATTGCAGTCGTAACGACTTTTTGACAAGATTGTAAGTTTTTTAAACAAAGTTCTGAAAATATCATCATCACATGAAAATACTTAGAATGACTCACTTTCTAAACGGCACAAAACTCATAACCAACCTGTCGTTCTTAATTAACATCATAGGAATTAAACACTCAATTGTCAATCTTTTAGACTTAGATTCAACAAAATGAAGTCAAAGTATTGCCCGATTAATTTATTGCCACAGAAACCTAATAAACAAAATATATCGACCCATTAGATAGATCGACAATCACTTTTCCTTGAACTATGTCATTGTAATCAAGAGAGATTGATTTATTATTTAATAGTTCCACTTAATGGCTCTCTCCTTGATTATTATTGCCCCGTACTCTAATTAGACATGCCTCACCAAGTTCTGAATATAATTCTCTTACAGATTATAAGTAAACATCAATTTGTCTATAGTAGGCAGAAAGTATAGCTATTATTCGATTTGTTTGTAATTAATATACTAAATCATATTTTTGTGTCTATGGTGATCAGTCAAAATGACACATACGAATGTTGGGATAAAAAGAATATCACTTATTCAATGTAACACAACCATTGCACATAAACAATTCTTAATTTATGGTAAATTTTGGAGAATCTAAAAAAAAGAAAAGAACTTAGCAATTAACTTAATATTTTAAAGGAGATCAGTAAAAATTTATGAATATTGAACAAGGAGGTACCTACAACGTAAAATTTTTTAAAACAAAAAAAAAATGAAAGCAAAACCTAAAGATACCCGCCCCATCAGTTTAGTTTATGGTTTTTTCTGTGCTCTTGTTTGTGTTACAAACGTTTTTATTAACTAATTGTGCTCCCCTACAGTTCGCGTCTGTACATTAAGGCAATTGATTTAATTTGATTCAAGCAATTGATTATGACAACATCCGGTCACTCAGATTACTGTTTGTTTGTGGGACATAATCTCAGAAACCTCTGCGTTGATTTGAAATATTTAAGCTTATGATGCGAGACAGATTATCTCGTAGGTATAAAAATTAATGAGGCGGTTGATTAAGTGGTCATCAAGAGCCACTTCCTCCAGTGTCGTAATTTTACTTCCCACTTATTAAACACGACGACTGAACGATGTTTCCCAAGACACAGACTGGCCATTTATATACACAATGTACCTCTTTTTAAGTATCATGTTCGTATCAAATCAACTTTTTTTTTTTAATTTAGAGTAGTTTCAAACAGCTTTTATGAGACGTGGTTTAGTTGATAGAGGGGCAGATTAGAACTCAGAGGATACTTATCTAACTTCTGGCACTTACTTGACTAATTCTATTTGATCTAATATGCTTCTCTAACCTGAAGCACTGAGTTTAGAAGCGAAATTCCATAGAAATTATTTATATAGACATGTCCTATTACTAAATATTTTTTTAAATTCAATAACTATTACAGTGCAAAATTTATAGCTTCATATTATTTTTGTTAAGAATACAATCTACTATTAGTCGATTATAAAAAGACAGTCGAAGCTTAATCGATTTAAATTAGTATGTTTTAAATTCCTCTCACTAAACAAACATCAATAGAGAGACCCCGTGTTGTCGATTTGTATTTTATTGCCTATGACCATCTGGATGCCGTATGTTACGACCAATTAGGCGGAAAATTAATTTTGTAACCTTTTTGAAATATGGTTCACGCAAATAAACATTTATATTTGCGTGTCTTTTTTATTTCTGTGTAAAGGTATAATAAAAAAGGAGTTAATTTTTAATAAAGAACATATTAAACCATTTTTTTATATATAAGTTAAATAGTGGAGTATGGTTAGGAGAGATTTTGATGTGAATATTTTAGTTTTGAAAAGAACCTAAAATTTTGGAGCGCATACTCTTTCTTCAATTAGTGAAACCCGAATCTAAAAAAAAACAAAAATGAAATTTTGAGGTTAAGTTGTCAAATTCTTCAAGTAGAATACAATAAAATAAATAGTTGAAGAATCTTTTTTGACGCAGTGACAACCTCATCAGTACTCAACGAAAGCATTAACAACCTATTTTTCTTAAACTAACGAACGACGAGGCCATTCCAACAGCGATAACATTAAAATAAAATTATAGTTGTAAGTTGCGTCCAGTTTAATTACCGGTCTTTTATTCGTTCGACCAATTTCTTTATTTTACGGTTGGACAACAAATTTATATGTAAATCGAAGGCGCGGTGGTCCGGCGCCATATCGATGCATCGAGAACGTACCGATTAAAAGTAATTACTCCCCTCTAGGATAAGTGACGACATCTCTGGTTATTATTCCATATTTGAATGAATGGGATTATTCAGTTCGAATTTTGAATTTTTGCAAAGTTGTTTATGAGTGTTTTTATTTTATTACATACCTAATTAAAATAACACTATGGTTTTAACAGACTTTCAATTTGCTGTTTGCTTTTATTTTTCTAATATTTTTTACTTTAAAATGTACAGTAGTAATACTAATAATATGAAAACAGTTGCCACGTGCCTACATATATTCCCACGTACAATATCGATTTTACTCCAATATATTCGTAAGAATATGTACTTAGATTTGTTGCCGACAAGACATAATATATGTTTCATGAGATACGTTTATTGGTAAATTAGATAAGTGACGTCAATTGTGGTCTATAAATATCTACGTCGTTGATAGGTGAGTATATGCCGGTAGGTTTTCAACCATTCTTTTAACAGTAAGGTCTATACATATTAGTGCTACCTTTCTTTATTAAAATAACATTTTTTATAAAGATGTTTGTTTAAAAATGGTAAAAATTTATGTATGTGAGTTTCCATTTTGGAATTTTGTGATTACGCTACTCTCCACTAGATGGCGTTACTCGAGCTTGATAGTTTTTAGTAAGACCATAGTTTTAATTAAGATTCGTAAGTGATTAGTAGTGTCAAGCTGTGCAAGTATAATTTATACAATTCCAGTTTTATACATAAAAATAAATAAATTCATATATATATTTTTTTTTTAAGTTTCAAACTCGTATTAAAACTTTACAACTATACTACTTATTTAATTACAATATCTTATCAAAGTAAAATAAATGCGACCCATACAGAAACTTCAAGGCTCTAATAACGTTATCGTATTTTAAAACCACTCGTCTCCGCCACTCGGTCGCCCCACACGCCCGCGTCAAATGGCTAATTCGCGCGGCAAACATACGCGCCATAACTCATATCAACTAACCAATCGCCGGTGGAGCGCACACACATACACCCTTCTCCCTCTAACCTACCACAAGCGAACCTTGTTTGTTTTTCCTTTTACTTCCTTTGAAATCTTATTTTGAATTTTATCCCTGCAGGGGCGTGGATGTACTGCACATTACTGCTCTCTCCAATGATCGGAGCGTGACTGCCGTCTCCGTCTAGCTTTTTGTAATTTTAATTCGCAGAACGCTGTCGAAACGTGATTCGAGTCGATAGAAACTTTTTATTGCCAATATTCGGTATTCGATGGGGCAAAGACGAGATTTCGGTAAAACTAATGCAGTATTGATCGAATTGGAACGATGCAACATGTTTTCGTCCGCAGTGGCATATGATATAGGTGTAGCGCCACTTCTGAATGCGAAGCGACATTCCGAACACAATTCCACCAGAGATGTAAGGAGATAAAAACAGTCCTAACCATCTTAAGACGAACTCAAACTAAGTATCTCCTACTAGGTATTATAAATGCGAAAGTTTGTGAGTATGGATGTTTGTTGATGATGAAACTTAACAGTAACATAGGTTATACATCGGAATAACACATAGGCTACAAATGGCAATGATTTTAGGTAAGTTTGGTCGTAGTATAACGATAGGTACATGTCAATTAAGTTGGCAAAAGAATTTGGCCTCTGAGAGTTATCTTGGCGTACGTTTTTTTTTTTTAACGTGTTGAAACCCCCTCGCGCCGTCACTCCACCGGGGTTTACGGCGAGGTGGTGTGTCGGAATCGGACCGATTAAAGCTACACGGTGTGCAACTCTGCGCTTGATATAGGAGAGATCCGGGAACCGCTGCTATTACGACATCCAGATATCTTGGTGTACGCTGCCTTAACCATTGAAGTTACACAAAGGTGATGTTGCTTGTATGCTAAAAAAATATATTTATTTAAAATGATCTGTTACAAAACTTAATGTGGCAAACCAAACGCGAGAGAAGCCCCGGGCAAAAGCTAGTTATACATACAAATACATTTTTAAATATTATAAACGATGTACCTCACTACAAAGTATTTCAGCTCTGTTATCTTCAAAATTTTTGATGTTACTACGACTGAAAATGTCATAATTGATAAAAACGTCAAGTGATTATCTTAAATTCTGAATTGGCCGTCTGAGATTCGTGGTTCTTTGTGAGAATTTTTCCAACAATAACTAGTTAGTTAAGGATATGTAGACATCGCCAGAATTATTGCCAGGTGGCCTTGTGAGAAGCTTTTTGTTGGTCTTCTGTGGGAGGGTAGTACTGCCCCGGTCGAGCCGGCCCGTTCGTGCTGAAATCAGCGTGGCTCTACTACCTAGGGAGTACTTAGGGATTTACCTATGACATCGAATTTTTTATGAAATAAGTTAAAACTATGTATTTTCTTTTCTACTACGAGGGTAAAAGTAAGTAAGCCCATGTAGGGATATAACACATCGCACCAACCAGACTAGGTACTTGGGCAGGTTTAGAAATGTTTCTAAACCAAGATCTGTGACTAGTTTTCTAGCAGTCTTTATAAAACTTACCCTTATTACAACTGTGGGATTAGGGTTTTCCCTTGTAGTACCTACTCTTAGTATGTAATAATAACAACTTACAAAAAAGCGATTAAAATAACGCTAGAAGTGTATAGTAATACAATACTCGTACAAGCTCACGATATAAATTACTTATAAGCTTAAGTCGTAAATAGAGTGCTTCTTAGAAAACAAGACTAAAATATAATAAAGTAAATGTCAGAAACATAAATGTACTTAAACGTGACGCGCGAAAGCAGCGGCACGACACCTGATCCTGCGCTCCACCGACAAAAGCCAAGACAAACCAGAGATTACGCTTCAGAGGAGCCGACGACCAATATTTGCGCCTAACTGTTGACAAGCAAACCGACTTAGTACCGAACAAATAAAAGGGTTTCACTAATGCCCTGCTTGCCACAAAAAGCATAAGCAAATATTGGATCAAATGCAGCAGCTAAGTGTTTGGTTAAAGGACGATTTATGGAGCAATATCAATCAGCGGTTAGAGTGTGAAGCTTTACGATAAACCTTTTTAAATTATTTAAGATGCTAAAGTGGAAATTAGAGAGGGAGACATAGAGTTGAAGTTAGTTTTTAAAATTTTTCTTTTAAGATTCTTAGTAGCATACTTCGAAGTACTGTCCATTGCCCAGCCCAAATCAAACTTTGTGAACATGTATGATGACATGACGTGACCGATAAACATGTTATAATTAAATATCTTGCAGCTAATCTGATGATGGAACCAAGAAGGGAACTATTATTTTTTTCTTGATGGAAACTTTTCTTGATTGGAACTCTGTCTGATGGAAAGTATGAATAGAAACCAAGAGTGGTGGTCGCCATACTTATTGCGAATGCAGAAAATGAAGTATGACGATTCACACTATGGTGCCCTTTTTTTCTTGACGGGGTGGAAAATCCCTTCGGATCTCCGGCTCCTCAGGGACGCAGGAGCCAGGAGTATGTGGTGTTTCCACTAAAAATCAACCGCAGCGGACCCGGACCATGTTATTTCAGGTCCCCTCCAGGATCAACGCCGTACCTGGTCAGACCCTCTGCTAGGGGACGCCCTAGAATTAAGGCTAGTGTTTTTTTTTTAAAAGATCATAAAATGAGGCTTGTGTTGCATTTGGATTTGGATTTCAATTGACGTAGTTTTCATACGTGAGTAACAATCGTAAATTAATAAGAGCTGTCATCAGACGAATGGCTCATAACCTTTTTTATTTTCTTTATTTTATAGCTTGCCAAAGTAACTCTACTCTGACTGATGGAAAACATGAATAAAAACTGAGAATTGTCGTCATCATACTCATTACGAATGCAGTATGGTGACCCACCCACACTATGGCGGACTAGGCAGATGCTTTTTCACTCCCCGCTTGGGGGGACGTAAAAAACATGACAGTCATCGTGACAGTGTAAGATTCACACACCACGATAACTGTCACCTCTGCATCAATGTGCCTCCGGTCTCGCACTAACTAACGAAACACGACAGCATGAATGCTGTCGCTTTAGGTTGGTCTTCTGTAAGTGCGTAGTACTGCACCGGTCGATCCGGACCGTTCGTGCTGAAATATGCGTAGCTCTGCTACCTAATCTTTCCATAGACAATAGAATAAGAAAGTACAAACTGTCTATATGAACGAACAAATTATCGACCGAATGAGGGAGGTAAAATAGACAGGGGCAATCTCATTAAGCTGCAAGAATGTAGAAACTAAATCTATGATGTCTTAAGAACAGTTGTGTTGTAGCTGAGAATAAAGAATCGACTGAAAACACGTAAAGTGACAGTGAAGCATAATGAACGTCCGTCCGTCATGTCAGCCAGGTATGAATTAGCTTTACTCTAGTGATTTAAAATTAAATGAAGCAAAAGCAATCAAGTATCAATGTGCAAAGAGTATAGTAATAGGTAAATATTTATTAAAAAAAAAACTTTACAAGTAAGTATAAGCTATTGACTTTGTGGATACACCAGACGATATTCATATAAAAATACTCAAATTATGTAAACTACGAAATATAGAATTTATGTTGATGCTTTTAATTATGTGAAAAAACGAATCGTAATTTTTGACCTTAAAGATGTGGTTTTTGCTGCGTAAATTTCGATCTCGTGGGTAATCCAGGATAAGGAGTAGCCTATATGTTGCCCAGTAACTTCATTTAGCTCCTAGTGAAAGTCCCATCAAAATCGGTACAGTGGTTGCAGAGTTTAGCCCGATGAAGCAAGACAGACAGATTAACAAACATTTAAAAAACGTTAGTTTATGTTTTCGTATCGTGTAAAGAGCTGTAAGCACTTCAGAAAACACATTTTTTTAAAATCACAGACAGACACTTTAATTTTATTTATAGGTATTGGTTAGAAATAGTCAATTTATAAGAAATTGCACGTCAATAAAATTATGAGTTAAGATTAAGGGAATATAAAACATACATGTTCGTTCATGCATTTTATTTCTAATTACCCGCGCGTTTCAAGTCTCTTATAAATTATTATTGGTGTAAAAAGTATATATTAACTGTTTATCTAGCTACTTACTCCGTTTTTTTTTAAATTATATGTACTATATCGACGTAAACTTCAACTATTTTCATGCCATAATCAACTGCCATAAATTCCCTTTGTGAAGTGTTCTAGATCGATGGTTTTAGCGTAACAACCAACCCGAGTTATTTTCAAGACTACAACATTAAAAGGTCACAAACAATTGCCATAAACACACAAGGAAAAATTACAATATTAAAAATCCCAAACAAATATTTGACCTCTTTAAAATGAACTGTCAAAATATTAATTCCAACAAGAAATGTAAGAAGAACCAAACAATTAATCTATGGCAAATTAAATACCAAATTCATACGCGCCATGGTCTTCGGGAGCCAATCCATTAGCGATTAACGACCGATCGTCGGCGAGCACTAAATTAAAATAAATATTTGCCGGCAGCGCCCGCGCACAAAGCGATGCCGCTTTCATCTCGCCGACACAGGTGCCGCCCAAGACATGTACTGGCGCGCACTTCGTTCAACAATTATATTTGTTATTGGATTCTTGGTGGACGTTCAGCTTTACACTTCGATCGATTCTGATTGTTCGGAGTTTGCTTAAGAATTAAAACCTTTTTTGGTAGAGTTGCTAGTAGAAATATAATTTAAATTCTTTAAGATCTGTGAGAAAGAAAAATATTTCTAATGGGGCAATATCTAATTAAAAACTTATTTTTTTTAAAATATCATCTGCTTCAATGCACCTAATTCGTGATACTATGTATCACTCACTTTTATTTCTTAACTTTTCACACTAAGGGTCGGTATTCCACCACCAAATTTCAATGAGACCAACAAGAAAATATACCCACCCGATTTAAGGGAAACTTTCTAAATCAAATAAAAAATGTCGGAGTTGTGCCACTATAAACGTATTACCTCATCTCTTTAAGAGATAAAACTATAAACGGTGTGCTGACGGATTACGAATACGTGGTGTTACCACCCCTACACATCCCATGGCTGTTTTAAAAGGCGACTAAGGTAACAAACTACGCAATACAATATCACTGCAAAGAGAACGAAAACATGAAACAAACGCTATGCCAACCCGTTTGGCCAGCGTGGTAACTTCCTTTCTGAAGAAAGACCTATGCCCAGTAGTGGGGCCGTTCAAGTATTACGTAAGCAGATTTATTGCAATTATTTACCCCCCCATCCCCCTTGTCAGCAAAAGTAAGCAAAGCTCTTACCCCCTCCCCCCATGCTTACGTAAACATTTGTCAATTAATGTATTGTTTTTTTAATTTTATAATGTTATAATTATAATTTGAAAAATAAGAAAATAGATTTAGGATAGAGATTATATTTTACTGAAACGGTATTCAACATAGAGTAAAGGACAAAAATATTATATCTTACTAACATAACAAACTTATTTTAAATTTTTGGTACATATATTAAATTCAAATTAACAGTCTTCAGTCCATGAAACCCGAATCCATGATTCTAAGTTTTCGATGACATTGGATTGCTTTGATTGCTGCTCAGTGTTGTGAGTCTGCTCGCTTTCATCCGATTTTGGAATGTCTACGTCATTCTCATCGAGCCATTCAACATCATGGTGCTCTAAATTTTGAATAATGCACATCAGTTCATTAGCACGACGAGCAGCGACTCTTACAGGTCTAACTTTCCTATCAGTGTGCGTGTTTACTTTCTTATGGATCTTTTCGATGTGACGATTTAGTGACTTGACGGAAGCATGATAAAGACCACACGTTTTGCATGTTCGACTTGATAGCCTCAATTGTACCGTCGGACAAAAATAATCGTATGGCATTTGCAGGAAATCTTTGAGTGAAGCACTTAAGCGTAGAGCTAAATTGACTGGAAGATTAAGAAATTGCCCTCCTTCATCTAAAACCAAGTCATCAACTGTTTGTTTTACTTTTACAGGTGGTGGAAGAAACCTGTTGTCTAGTAATCTAAATAGTCCACTTCTTGGACGACAGCATTCTGTATTTCTACATTTTACAATTTGGAGCAAGTATTGGCTTTCACGCACATGTTCTGAATACCATTTAATGTCTGGAAAATCAGGAAGATCTTGTTCACCTGCCCCAACATATTTTGCATTAACATTATAGCCATCAATTTCCATTGAACTCCATACTTCAGCTAATACTTTTCCTGCAAATTCGAAATTAGATCTTTCTAAATGTTCATCAATTGTAACACCACGTTCATCCAAATGAGACCCAAAATGGTCATGAGGCAATATTAAACCAGCCAGTTCCCGACTAAGAGGAGCCATTCTGCGCTCTACTCTGTTATACGCACTTCTTCCGGGAGCATTGGTAGCTAAAAACAATGCATCGAGATCATGTCGCTTAAAGTGTTGTATAGCAAACCCTATGACTTTTTGATAACGCGGATTTTCATCTGGCCCTCCATCAACCGTCATGATTACCACTGGTTTTACTAGTCCATGGTCAGTTTTAGCTAATGGTCGAAACTCTTCAAGTTCGAGAAGCGTCTCGAAATCCTGAGCATGAGTATTAGCAGTAGATGAACTATGCTTTCCACTTCGAATAGCGATGTATGTTGGTCCAGAATATCCAACGGCTTGCGGTTGTCCTAGCATATTGGAAGTGATTTTGATACCAGCATAAACAGATGGTATTAATTTATGACGCTCAGCGATTACCCAATCGTGATCAGGCAATTTGATTCTATATTCCATGTGCATTAGAAGAGGTGCTTGCTTATTTGCCGCAGTTACGCCAATAGGGACTCGAGCTTTATCATCTTGAGATATGAAAAATACTTGATCTGGTCCTAGTATGGATGCTATGTTCTCTAAATAATGGATTGATGTTTCAGCGAACTTGCTATCTAAGTGGCTCTTGTGGTGATCAGTTTGAGCCCGAATGAGCTTAACAGGGACTGTCGATACATGTCTTCGTCCCTCTGCAGAATTAGATTTTCTGGGAATCAAACGAAGATATGTCCCACTGCGACTAATGTCAAATCCCATTTTACGTAATTCTTGTGTGAGTTCATCAAGAGTTTTTACGCTGCGAATTGATTCCGTTCGTCTTCTATCATCTGCTGCACTTCCAAATAAAGCTATATCCGCGATTGTTTTCAATAGTAAAGGTTGATTGCTTTCAAGATTAGGACGTCCCACTGAATCCCTCAGAGATAGTCTTTTTTTCATTTCTGGATTTTCATGACAAATATCTTCTAACTTTCTTTTCATACCATCCCTGTGTTTCTTCTGGGCAACTGCGTTTTGAACCTTCCTGTTTAAAGACTGTTTTGCTGTTTTTATTTCCTCGCGCAACTTAATGATCTGTTTATCAACTTCAGCACGGATTGACATAGTATCTCTGGCAGAATACAAAGCATTCAAATTTTTTTCGAGTAGAGCAATCTTATTTTTCATAGCCTCCTGAGAAGGTTTTGGTCTCTGTTTATCTGTATTTTTATTAATTTCGCATTGCTGTTGTGATTCATTACCGGTTTTTATTTTATCTTCTTCCTGTTTTTTAATATTTGAAGCTGGCTGTGTAATTTGTGTTTTTTCTGCAGGTTTACAGGTTGCCTAAAAATAAAAACTTTCTATGGGTTCTGCTAAAGATTCTCTTATTAAGCTACATAAATACAAAGTATGGCAATAAATATGGTAAATACAAAACCCTATGGCTTTAAATCTAATATCTTTAAACGAGCAAATCGTTCCGGTCACAAAATACAGGGTGTTATAGTCTATTCAAGTAGGTATTTAAAAGAATATAAACAATCTTGATATGTCTTTTTATTGAAATATGCAATTATAAAATCAGATATCTGTAAAGGTGCGTACAGACATCGCGAGGCTTGCGCCGCGAATGGTTCGTCTCGAATACATCAACCTGAGGCATGCTACGGCACATGTATACGTGCGAACCATTCGCGGCGCACGCCTCACGATGTTTGTACGCACCTTTATGTACTTACAGAAAAGCAATTTTTTAATATTGGTTGAGTTTTTAAATGAATCACAACAGATTTTACACAGTTTACAATTTTAAACCACATATTTCAATAAAAGACATATAAAGATTGTTTACATTCTGTTAAATACCTATTTGAATAGAGTATAGTTTTCTGTAGGTATATATATATATATATATATGTATAAAACTGGCATCCTGTATTTTGTGACCAATTGACGGAATCAATTATAAGAAATAAATCTATATAATGAATATTACCTCTATACTTTAAGATAGGCCATAATATTTTCTAATTAGCAAAGAGAAACTTTTTGGCGATTTCTAATATTTCTAGTAGGTACTCATAGGTACCTAAAATGATTTCGTCACTCACCTTAGAAAAAAAATGTAGTAAATTGGATTTATTCTTAGTCGCTGCTTGCAATTCTTCTTCGATTCTCTTAGATACAATAATATCTAGTTCCTTGTCGGATTTTGCTTGTAATTTATAATTTCGCCACACTTCGTTAACTAACTTTTGTACATTTTGTACTTTCGTACTTGTATGAGATTTTTTAAAACTTTCAAACAATTTTTGGTATAACTTAGATTTGTCTATTTGAAATGACATCTTATTTAAACATTAAACTTTGGATAATGGAATGAATGGTAACACAAATGTTAACTTGCTTTACTATGCTTACAATACGTCTACTCGCTATAGCAGCCAAACGAAACAATACACTGATAGAGGAAATTTAGACAAGTGAACAGCGCGCGGTAATTCCCTTACTCGGTTCTAAAGCGAGTAGGGGAATTACCGCGCACTGTTCACTAAATGTATGTATTACTTGCGGGAATCCCCGAAAATGCTTTTCGTTTTCAAGCAAAGACAATGTGTGGGTTGCCATTCGTGTAAAGAAGAAAATAACTACCGATGACGTAATCATCATCTAGACTCCCCTACCCCCCATGTCATCCAAAATAAGCAAAGCAAAGACCCCCCCGCCCCCCCATAGTGCTTATGTAATAATTGAACGGCCCCAGTGGACTGTTAAAGGCTGTTGAAGATGATGAAAACTACAAAAGATTATTCCAAAAACAAAAGAAAATCTAAAAGTAAATAACACATTAAGGAAATAAAATCCAATCTAGTCTAGATCCAAATAGGAATGAGGTATAAAGAGGTATCAAAATCTTTACCCAAATCACTTCTCTTCCTTACAGTACAGGTATGATTACACAGGGATATTCTAACTTACATCGTATATATACACTCTCAGTATGTACGATGCAAAACTTGTTACATATCTTCTTGCTTATTTAACTTAAGGACAGAATCTTGAGTAAGAATTTTTACATTTTATGGGTCCTAATAATAACTGTTTCGACATATAGAGCTACTTTGATCTTGTAGAGTTTGTCAATTAATAGGAGTATAATTAATTGTGAAATTAATAGAGGTTTGATTGAGTTACAAACGCAGGATAAAAGTCCACTGTTTTTTTTACGTATCATCAACATCAACAGAATTTAACAGTCCACAGCTGGACATAGAGCTCTTTCTTAGCAAGGCTTGGTCTTTGGCCAGACGGGTTTGCGTTTGTTTCAAGTTTTTCTTCTCTTTGCTCTGATGTTCTCCTATGTAGTTCGTTCTCTTAGTCGCTTCTTACGACACCCACGAGATGAGTAAGGGGTGTGACACTCTGTATTCGTAATCCGTAACCGTACAGCGATTTTTATGTATGTATTTTGAATTTATTTTACTCTTTCTATTTGTAAGGGTATACTCTCGAGGTGGTCCCATTATCACCGTGTCAGAATCTGATGATAGGATCCCAACGAACTTTGTAGGCATAGTCTTTCATTTATTCTTGAATGACAAAGGCTGGAATATAAAGCTAAGCTCATAGTTCGAAGCTTATCTTGTCAAATATAGCATATTTTTGTTCAAATATTACTAATATTTTCAACTAAAAAACAAAATTACTTCATAATCTTGCCTATGTACATTTTAACTCTTTCTTTTGTGCTAGTTGAGGGATGTTTTCTGAGCCGACTACTCCAACATCCAGTCTAAAACACAGATATCTATGATTTGAAAAGCACCTTGTAATTAGATATTCTCTTCAACTAAAACTTCTAAGATCATTAAAAGTTATATGTATGCCGAGACACTATTTATTAGCAATTTCAGCTACAATAAGTTCGAGCTGAAACTATGCGATCTTAACTTACCCACTCTAGATATTGATCAGGTACATTCTCCAATCTATCTGTATTAATATAAACTTCGTGACTTTGTGCTTCACTTTCGCATTTTTGATTCCCAAAATGTCTATTTGATAGCAATATACTACTTTTGCTATGCATACTCTTAGATTAGATCAGAGTTCAAACTTAGAACTTCAGTGTAAATTAATTAAGACCAACCAAAAGCACCAGCATCCGTGTTGCCGTGTTTCGTTGATGAGTGTGAGACCGGAGGCCCATTGATGCAGGGGTGACAGTTATCATGGTAACTGTGTAAGCCTTACACTGTCACGATGACTGTCATGCCTTTTATGTCCCCAAGCGTGAAAAAGCATCTCACAAGGCCGCCATAGTGTGGGTCACCATACTGCATTGTCTGCATTTGCAATGAGTATGGTGATTCTATTCATGCTTTCCATCAGGCAGATTAGAGTCACTTTGGCAGGCTCTTAAACAAGAAAAAAAAATTCTGCTTTTCACGAGTGAGTTCATCGGAAAAAAATTCGGAGTAGCGACACGTTTGTATATCTAAGTTGTTGTAGGTTGTGTCTATAGACGGGGCTTCCCATTTACCATCGAGCGCTCACTGCATCCCGAACCATAAACAAAACTATTAGCAAAATGTCTGTGCCAAACCGTTTCCGTTATTTCTAAGTCTAAATCATCATTTAATTTACTACGAGACTAGGGAGCCGTAAGTAGCCTTGACTTGAAAAGACCCGAATTCATTGAACAAATATTTGTATAATCTCTTTGTTTTCCGGTCATACGATACCTCCGAAGTCAAAGATTAATGGTGTCAGTATTTGTGGACACCGGTGTACGATATCTAGCCGTATTTAATTATATTGTTTTGACTTGCTTGGAGAAAGTCTCAGTGTAATAAATATACAATATGTTCATCAACAGCCTTTTTCAATCCACTGCTGGACATAAGCCTCTCCTTAGCTAGGAGATTTGGCCTACTATTCCACGTTGGCCAGACGTATTGGAATAGGGTTTGTTCCAAGTTTTCTTCTTTTTGTAATGATGTTGTCTTGTATACTTTGTTCCCTTAGTCGCCTTTTACCACACCCACGGGATGAATAGGGGTGGTAACACTATGTATTCTTAATCCGTCACCACACGGATAAAATGTTATTGGACTTATAGTAACCGGGTGATAGTAAACGCACAGAATTTTTACACATAATATACATACATACCTATACTTTTAACATATTACATTTATTTTTTTAAAAATAAAATACAATCGAGAATGTAAGTCATATAATGCCAAGCCACAATCGCCTCTGGACACCTTCAATCTCAATTTAGTTATTAACCTATAAGAGTACCTTCCGGTAACACAAGAGAGACAATTTATTTAGTAAATTTTGTTTTAAAAAGCAAATAAAATCCTTTGGCCAAAACCCGCAAAGTACTCTGCCTCATAAAATAAATGAGTTTTCTAATTTGTCAGTCGTTTGCAAACTAAGTCCCTTAGTCTCTACTAACTCTAGTCCCATCTATTTACATGACTTTGTACGCCTACTTTTGATGTTCACTCTTAATCTTCCTGAATGTCTGGCGTCGGGCTCCTTCTGTTTGAATTAAGAATGTACTATGACCACTATCTTCTGTAACAGTATTCTGTTATTTCAAAAAACCGGAATCGGAAACATAAAATGTTTTTATTTTTAAAGAAACGCACCAGTTATAAATTAAAAAGAAACTACTTCATTAGTTAAGAATTACTTTTAACAGCTGACGGACCACTTACAACACAATTATTATCACATTGTACTTAATTAATAAACAGAAACAAAGTACCAACCTACTACAGACCAATTACTGAAATAACTCCTCAATTGATTTATAACACGTTAATTAATAGATCGATACCATAGATAAAACGATTTTAAAATGTGATAGCGCCTTTATTTAAAAACTTAAAACTTACATTAGCATAGAAAAGTAATTATCACTCTTACCACTTAAAAGATAAAGAATAACTTCGAATGCAAATGAGATGTTTTACAATTACTTACGTTCGCGCGTCGATCGCATAGTTATCTTTTTCGCCGGCAGGTGGCGTTGTACAAGTGACCATATAATTTTATAAGCATTGAGTTTTTTTATTTAAGTCATAAATAATTATAAACTGACATTTGTTTTGTGTATAAGCGTTGTTTGAATTTGTAATTGTATTTTTATGTACGTGTGAATTTTAATATTCAGTTACACATAATACATATTTTATTATCTGTGTACTTACACTATAATCTATGCAAACATGGTTGAGACACAATGTTATCAAATTTTAGGGCTATTTTCTATGATACTTAAGCATTTTGTATATTCGAAAGTATTAATGATGAAATAGAGATATATTATTCTCTATTTATTCTTCATTATTATATTATTCTTCATTGTTTGACGAACAAACTAAAAAAATGAACTTGTATGTTACAGTTAATAGACAGAGAAAAGTACAAGTTGTCTTAAACAAGAGTTGAATATGTGTATCTATCAGATATTCTTAATATTCTAAAGATACCTCATCAATCAATCATCATCAATAGCGTTTAACAGTTCACTGCTAGACATAGACCTCTCCTTAACAAGGAGGCTTTGGTCCACGCTGGCTAGACGAGTTATTTCCTTCGATTTGTAGTGATGATATTGTCTTGTATATTTTGAGATACCTAGTTCTTGAGAAACAAAATGCCAAAGACGTCGTAGGGTTTTTTTTTTAATATTTTTTTTTCAAGATTTATTAGTCTTAGTTTATTTGTAAACAACAATGTGTTTACGTACGTGCCTAGGTTTTATTTAATGTAAGCTTTGCCCGCAGCTCCGCTCGTGTGTATGTACCGTAGTATAGTAGCCTATGTACCTATTCAATTTTCAAAGGATCATCTTCGTAAATTTGATGAAAATGGGTACAGTTCTTTAGCAATCAAAGAGTAACCGACGGACAGAATTATTTTTGCATCCATACTAACATTAAACATTGCCTAGATTGCCCCTCTATTCCCGCGCCGCGCTCTGTCAAAATAGCTGCTTTATGGCGCTTTATTCAGTTCAATCTTATTGAGATTACTTTTAAACTATTTTTCTAAATTACTTAGTGCATAAGGTAAAGTTCATCTACATTAAATATTGAAAGCTACAAATGTGTAAGTTTTGTACATTGTAAAAAGTATACAATTTAATCGTGTTCATGGTTTTATGAATGATTTTAAGGAATTTTATTTAAAACAATTTATGGCAAACGATTCCATCGTGTATTATTGTCGTGTAACTCTAACGATCTAGGCAGCGCACGTCTAGATAGTTCTCGGACGGCAGGCATTTCTTCGTCTTAGGTACTTGATAATTATTGTTATATTGTGGTCATGTTACACAATATCATAATTAATTGTAACTCATGTGTTATACTGATATATAAGCTATATTACTATGGAGATTCATCCAAATCTGTCCAGTAATTTTTGTGTGAAAGAGTAACAAACTTTCACACATTCATCCTCACAGACTTTCGCATTTATGACATATGTAAGTAAGTATGGTAGGATAAAATCAACTTACAGCATCTTCGACCTTAATTATTTTCTCCCGCTTTTCTCTGTCTTTCATCACAGTAGTTATTTAAAACTTTCAAAGACTACAGACTATGATCTATAAGGTAGAACACACACACACACACACATTTTTGTTACCGTAATGGCATAAAATGTAACGATTCCATTAACTACACATTTCGCATTAAAATGTGGATCAGCAATAGCACCTTGCAATTATTGTTCTACAACCATTATTTCGAGACCCTTTTCGTTCTCAACTACATTCGGCTGAACAGCTCCTCTTGAAATAGATACTATAACCCAGTATGAGTAGAGCTCACTTTTCATGGAAACTTTTGTGTACCAGAGCTCTTCTGTAAATGGAGGTTTAATCATTTTATACTTCACTTAGTTGAAAGCTTTTTTATTGTACGCTTAGAGTTAAGAGTATGACTGTTTAATGTCAGAGAGAATCTAAGTAAATTTTTAAATCATAGAGAAATGATGATAAATGGCGCGGATAAAGGCTGTTTCTAGTTTGTATTAAGGGGAGTTACATCACCATATGATGGATGTAGCAGTTTAATGACATTATATTTGCGTATAAGGTTGAATATCCATTTTCCATCTTTTGTTTTTAGTTACGACGGTTTAAAAATTAACAACTGAAATTGCTATAATTTTAATACAGGTCTTCGTTTTATACAAGATAAAGGAGGTACTCCACTAAATTAAAAAAAAGAAGAAAGTCCTTGCTAAGGTATATGTCTAGATTTCTCTTAGTAAATAAATTGATGATGTTTTCAATTTTTATGCTTAATTAAATAAATTAATATTTCGGACATTTGACACCCACCGTCACCCAGTTTCAAACTAAGCGGAGCTTATGCTATGATAACTAGACTGACTGATAGAATACTTGCACTTTTTTTTATAAATAGATACATATTATACATAGAAAAATTTGCTGGTTAGTTACCAGATTTTAGTTCATTTCTGTTTAGTCGGATAAATTTTTTGCAAGACAATTTATATATCATTCATAACATTATTAATCTAACGCAACATTAAACCAGTTCCACGTTATCTACATTATCACACTATTTAGATAACAAAGAAAGATAATAGTTAATATTTGAATATAATGTATCTAGTGATAACAACCTAATTATTACAAGACAAGGGCAATACAAAAGTTGTTAAGTTGCCATAAAAACCGAACAAGTTAAATACACATTCAACCTCATTGGCAGAATTACCATAGATTATACACCCAATTATCTATGATACAACAAAGCCATTAAGCACATGTCATTTAAATAAAAAAGAAAAACAAACAGCTGTCGAAGAACACAATATAACTATTTATTACTAATCCTTAGTTAGTTTTGTTTCTAACTAACCAGTAATCATTTCATTATAACCTCGTTTTTACGCCAATTCTACGCAACCATTTTTTTAACACATTAAATATCCCAATGCTAGGTGATTTTCTACTTTATACCTTTCTAAATAAGTGGTGAATTGCTTGTATTTACACTATTAACAAGATAAATTAAACTTAACCTGAAATGAACTTTATTTCAGGGTGTAATAAGGTTTGTTTTTTTGATTGAAAAGGTTTTATTTAACAAATATTTGTGTTGGAAAATGTTCCAGTCCATATAATTAGGTTGCAGACACCTCAGCGTGATGATGACTGGCGCCTCAGGCCGGTAGAGTGGCCATGACCGATTTATATGTCCTTAGGATAAAACTTGCTTATTATTCGTCTTTTTAAATTGATTTTTGGGTATATCAGTGTTTTTCCAGAGAAACACAATGACGTGAGCTTGGATCAAACAGACACAAGACACAATAGATACACTTTCATTCATCTCATCATCATCAAAGGGTTTATAGTTGTTCGACAGTGGTTTACTTAAGCGGTTTCCTAACCCCGCTTGGGAACTGAACTCGCAACACTCCAACACTCAGTGCATTAGGGATAAGTATTGTAGGTTCGGTGTCTACATGGAACAACACATTGTATGATCCAAAAACCTTTTTTTCTCTGAATCTGGTTGTTCTTTGTTTTCATTTCCGTTCACTTCCGATCCGTGTATATACCTAAGGGTCTAATACGCATATCTAAACTCAAATTGACTTCTACAGAATAGCTATTTACTTAGATAAATCCACATAGTAATCGCTTATATGGTCTTCCTACAAATAAATTAGTATGTGATCGCCTGATCGCAATCAGAAGTTTAGTAACGATCTGCGATCTGAAATGTACCCTGAAATTACCTTTAATTATTTATAGCCACGGGTAAGATATCTCATGTACCTCATTACCGGAACTCAGTCAAATTATTTCGTGATAAATGATATTTATTTCTGCAAGTAATTCTTTTATAGATACCCGAGTCAAAAAACAAGTTCCATTTTTGACCTCAAAATCTTCAATTCCTTTGATCTTTTATTTGCCGCACAAAAAGTAACTCTATTTTAACACTCAAAAACCCTCATTGAAGGCTATGAGATTTAAATATGGATTACCCATAGATTTGAAATCTTAACTTTACCCTCAAAACACTCATACATCGGAATGTCAAAAGAGAAAAAATAAAAAATAAAAATTTTGAACTATCTGATTTGGTATGGAATACTCCTCTACATAAAAGGAGTGGGGGTAAATTTAATGGGAGGTTACATCATATGAGGTTTTTGAGGTTCAAAGCCGTATAGGATAATTTTTATATGGTTTGAGGTTTTTGAGGGTCAAATGTTGATTCTATAGTTCTGATTTTACCCTCAAAGTTGTAAAACCGTCCGTAAGTAGGATTTTGAGATAAAAACTGAGACTATCTAAATCCAATCTAAAACAAATCAAGCTGACCCTCGAAAACCTCATTGAAGATTTTGAGGGTAAAATATGAATTTACTTTTTGACTCGGGTATTTTAAATGTGTGTGTGCGGGTGTTAAGTTGGAGAAACACATGGATAATGTTAAAAACTAGATGGTGTGGTGACGGATTAAGAATACTGAGTGTCGCATGAGACGACTGAGGAAGAGCCACGCTGGACAACATCATTATAATGAGAAGGAAAAACTGAAGCCAACTATATAGCAACTTGTTTGGCCAACGAGTTGTCTATAGTAGGCCCTTTACAGAAGACCAACCTAAAGCGACAGCATCCTTGTCCATGAGTGCGAGACCGAAAGCCCATTGATGCAGGAATGACAATTATCGTGGTAAGTAAGCCTTATACAGCCACGGATGACTGTCATGCCTTTTACATCCCCAAGTGGGGCCTGAAAGCATCTCACTAGGCCGCCATAGTGTGTGTCAACATACTGCATTGTCTGCATTCGCAATGAATATGGTGACCACAACTCTTGAATTCTATTCATGCTTTACATCAGACGGAGTAGAGTCACTTTGAAAGGCTATTAAAATAAAAAAGGGCTATAATCTCCTTCCTTAGTGGACTAAGGAGCCAGTAAAAGCTATTGACGATGATTACTTTTTAAAATATCAGATGAAAAGACGCTGTGGGAACTTGATATTTAAGCACTAGATAAAAAATACACCTGCGTGTTTAAGATAGACTGTGTTTTTTTTTCTCAGACTGTGAAGACACGGAACGGCAGAGACGGTATAGACACGTATAGTATAAAGTAATTAGGTTTTAGTTTATGGTATAGAGGTAAAGGCGCAGACAGATCACCTTAATTGAAAATATATAACTGTGTTGCTGCCTTCTACCTAAGTGTTCAGCCCAGAGTTAAGGGATAGGCTTCCATAAACTTATTTACTCGGTAAAATGTAAGCTCTGTACCGGTTGCCTGTGAATCATAGAGAAATGCCTCTTAGTTCAATAAATAGTCAATAAAAAACAATATAATGGATTTGCATAAACACGCGTGCCACACAATCGATAAAAAAAGAAAAATAGGTCAAACAGACCTATACTAATAGATTACGTTCGGAAATTAAAAAATAACCGTCAAAACATATTTTCTAGTTACACCCATCCGCTTAAAGTAGTTAAGCTAAGTATTTTGGCGGCAAAAAACTAATGCTCGTCATAACGGCAGATGGTAATGATTCTATTATTTATGGTAGGGACCATAGACAGACCCTACATAAAAAACAAACAAACTATTTACACGTAGACCTGCTGTGTAAAGGTTTTATAGCGTAAAAAACAAATAGTAAGTTAAAATTTGAAAAGTATAAATTTGAAGTCACGGCAAAATAATTTCAGTTTGTCATAATGGTTGTAGATTAATTGAATAAAGATTTTGGTAAGTGGTAATATTTCAATATTTTGGGGTAACTGGCTAGCTTTGGACCCATCGGGGGTTGTTTAAGGGGTTTCTAAGAGCTACCGTCCTATAATGTAAGTGAAAGATGCCAAATTGAGCTGACGTGTTCCTAATGATTTGTGTTACGTATGTATACTCGATCTATACACGCACGTAATATTGTATTTCTGTAATTAAAATGGACATGGATTTGTGTTAAGTCTCCCTTAGCAGTGCTCCGATGATGAGATATATAAGGTTCCTAATCCATCACTATTCGTTAAGAAAGAGGAAAAGATTTAAGAAATTGATTGTTGTTTTTTTTAATTTCTTTTAACTAACATTACTACCTTTTGATAACCCCGTTCGCTAAATTTTAAAATTAGAACAGGTATTTATTTTTAAAATGGCTTTGTGAGTTGTTTGGCCCGAGGCGTGTGCGTGTTACGTAATTGGGCATTTATCCTTAACATAATTGGACAATGACTTCATACTCGTCATGTGTCACGTTAAAAAAAATTGGTAATTATTAAAAAATAAAATATGACACATTCGTTTATATTGGTGTCTAGGGTATATACAAAAGAGAATCTTATATAAAAAAGTGTCTGAGTAAAAAAACATTGAATGTTGAATGATTCATTTGTCATTCATTTTTTCTTTTAAATAAAATTAAAATGTCTACTAACCAAGTGATCTGAATGGGGTTCTCTGGGTGCACTAGGAGCCGGGTTTGGCCACAGCAACTTTGACAACATCCGTTGACTTTGGCAATAGATGAGCTCCTACGAAGGAGAAAAACTTTCTTTAGTGTGTGAAGAATAAAGGCATTAATCGCCTGACTTAGAGATCCTGTTCAACCGGACGCGCTATGCCTAGACTATAAGCAAGGATTATTTAAAAAGGTTAAGTTTCATCAATTAGAAAAAAAAATACAAAATAGTTTTATTACTAATTAAAATAATGATGACATATATCTATCATTCGAATTTTCACATAACTTCCGTGTCTATGGATTTGTCGCCACTCATGGGAATAACTTTTAAATGTCGAACACGTAACATTAGAAATGGCGGGACATTAGCAACTTTTGACAGTTAATAGGCTGTCATTAAAGCAAATGTTTAAAAAATAATAAATCTAAGAACTTGGAGACAGAGTGTAAATACTGTAGTGACAATGGTCTGGTACGCGTATTTCTTCCAATACCATATTAGATTGTCCATATTATTTAATAGTTTTTATCTACCACTTTTACAATAACTATAACATACATTCTTTAAGGAAACACAGCCAAAATATAAATCTTAATAAACAAATTTCATATCAAAGTTAAAATAAGCGGTTTTTGCCATTTTAAACAGCCTAGTAAACGCAGATCCAGCCAATAAGTCAAAAAGCACGAAGGCATACGCGACAACGCGGAGGGTCGTCCAAAATGTTTCTTGGAAACAGTTCATAGCTTAAACACGCAGGTCGAGTGTTCTCAATGAACGATATTATTAATAATAACAACACGTTTTTACGGAGCTGCGCCCGCGCCGACGGCGATCGCAGTTAATGTTGTTACATAGGTACTCAACGTGTGGTCGGACTTCATAAAATTGATTTATTAGAACCAGCTCACGGGCTTATTGAGAATGTTGATTATTTTAATAAGTACCTAGTAAATAATACAGGTTTACTTCTTATTATACAAGAATAAAAACTTTTGGGTGTGCTTAAATTTGAAAGTTTTTTTAATTAGTGTCGTTATAACAATTATTAAATTTAAAATATTAGCCAGAAAGAACCCTGTAAAAAAAACAAACATTGTTGTCTGTTTTTTTTTAAATTTGTTACAAATACCAACAACTCCTTCATCGACACAAACATACTTAGAATACAAAATTTAAACGATTAACCAAACACGCCACGAAAACACAGACTGCTTACGTCGGTATAAACAGCATAAAACTTATAACTTACAATTTAATTTTTAATATTTCTTCATAAGCCCAAAGGTTGGCGTCCGCTGGACGTTAAAAAGTATAACGAGATGGTAATAATAGGTCGTGTTGAGTTCTCGCCTGCAAAACAAACACTGGACAGAGCAGTGGTGCAGAGTGCTAAATTACTTTAATTATAGGGAAACAACTTGGCCGTCGGTTTTGATTTACGTGCCTACTTCGTTTTTTGAATTTTGATGATGTTATACGGGTCGTAGTGTAGATGTGGTTTGTTTTTTTTTTAAATAAAATACTATATTGTTTGTGGAATTTAATAATCGTGTCCTTTAGCATTTTTTTATGATCGTGTCTTATTGACCGTCTAATTTATTTTAAAAATGGTATTTAAAGCGCCGTCATTAAATTGTTTAATGTTTGAGTGTGGTTTATTCATAATATGAAGTTATTTATGAAGTTATGTTATTTGTAAATATAATGTACTATAAGTATGTCCATCAGTTGTCTTGTTATCATAGTATAGGTAGGCAATGCAGTTTAGGATTACATTCCCATGCGTTAAATGTTTCAAGTTATAATCATATTTTAATAAGAATTATATCAGCCTTTTACAGTCCACTGCTGGACTTAGGCCTCGTCTTAACAAGGAGGTTTTGGCCTACTATACCACGCTGGTCAGACGGGTTGGAATATAGTTTGTTTCAAGTTTTCCGTCTTGTTTTAGTAAGAATACAGAGAAGTTAAAACAATTATAATTTTTGAGGATATTAAATATCATTAAACTGTTTCAATATGTCATTACCGAAGTGTGTTAAAAATAATTGTTTTTAACTAACCTTATGAATATTCACATGTGGGTGCCAGCAACCACATCCTACATGGCTCCAATAACTTTTAACTTGTATCTAAATTAAATGTAGTGTTGTGTGCGAGGGCGTTTATTAACGGACGTATAGATCTATATCTACTTGATACAGCCGTCAGGTGTAAGAACTTACCTTACACTTCTACCGATTACGTTCATGCCCAAATATATCGCAATTAATCTTGGCATACAAGTATTGAAATCAGTAATAAAATGTAACGGAGTTTAACACGTGGATATTCTAGTTTGGAATAATCAATAATATAAGGGTAATAATGTTTTAAAATCGTCTTTTGTCTACTACGGTTTTATGGCAAACGTTTGATACTTATTGCTACAGTTTTATTTCGAAAAAAATGAATACACTCTTTAGGGACATGTGTTTTATTGGTTTAAAAAGTAATTAAATTATAAAAATTAATGTAAATTATTGCTTCCTATTAAAGAATGTTAGCTAAGCTTCATGCATAGTGTATAGTTCATAATGAAGGCTGTCACAAGGGTTGACTCTAGGCCCTTTATTTTCTTGTTTTATAATACTACACTGCAAAATATACTTTTTACTGTTATTTTTTTTAATTTGATTAAACTGAGAAATATGAAACTTTAAATAAAATTGCACTTCATAAACACTAATTGCTTCTCCCGGGTATCCCATCAGAATAATTGGACCACTATACCGGTGTAGTATCTCGCAATACTTACGTAAACACGGTTCACAATTTAATTCTACGACATCGGAACTTAATTTGCTGTTCTAGGAGTAGTGTTTATGCGAAATTGCTGGCTTAGAAAGCGATCTTACGCTTATTTCCAGTAGCCCACAGTCAGCGGATGTAACAGTATTTTACGTTTATATCACAGAGATAAAACGGACAAACGGTTGACAAAAACCATATCATTAAAACATAAATAATTTGATGTTAAGAACTTAATCAGCAGCCGATCGGCGCGAGAGTCGAGAATCCGAAGGCTGTAATTAGAGGCCAGTTGTAGGGAATATGAATGGAGGCGTCTGCATACCTGGACACGACACACCGCCGCTAGCACCACTAAATATGTCCAGACCTACAATCCTATACATGGATCATTTCAAAGACAATAAAAAGGTATATTATTCATGAGACAACAATAAGGTCCCTGTAATGATATACTTTTTTATTCATCTCAGCACGACATCTTGTTGAAGTATCTACGATGTCATCGAAAGATATTGGCCAATAAAGGCAGAGCAAAGACATATATAGTCAGCCCTCCACGGCGACGAGACGCCGACAGAGCGAAAGATCAACGCTAATTAAGCGCCATAAAACCGAATATCGTTCTCATACCATCGTTACCTTTCACCGCGGCCGACAACGAATTCTATCAAAGACGAGCTAAGGAAAAAAACGAGGAATTACCTCACATACACGAGCGCACAGTACCAGTCTCGTAATAGATTAATGATATAGCCTGCGAGCTCTGTATTTAAACGAAAATCGTGCGGGGTCTGGGATGTGTGGGGAGTGGAGGTGCGCGCGCGCCGCCACCCGCGCGCCGGCCGACGGGCCCGCAATGTACGAGCGAGACGAACTGCACAGGCGCCGGAGGCCGGTCCTCCCCGCGCCTCGTCCGGCCCCACGCGCTCCTGCTACACACCTCTTATTGAGAAATTCCCGAGATGATGCATAACTCTCGTTTTGGTTATTTTATCCCTTGTTAACAACATTACCGATTCGGTGACCAGACAGACCCTTATTTTGTCTGAGCCTGCCTTAACTGTTTGACTTGATTTATCATTATAGTAAGCTTTTTGATGTTGGCGGATTATTCTTTAGTGATTTCGAGTTGATATAAGACTTATATCTATGTCTAAAATAAGTATTGAATAGGTACATAATACCCTTCGTACGTAAACAACTCACCTAACATTTTTTTTTAAATCCAAGCCATGTAACTAAGAATTTAATCAAAAAAAAAAAACATTAAAAGCGCATGCAAAAAGTTACTATTCTTATAAGAACATTACGTCAACTTATTCCGTAAGCTGGTAAAACACCAATTTCTTATCGACCAGTTATGCTAATAAGACATGCTAATTCTCAAAACCAACAAACAGGGAACGAAAAAAAAGAAGTTATAAGCTTGAGGTCAAAAAAGGAACACGAAAGCAGACAGGCGCCAGCCAGCAATTACGGGCCACAGTGGCCCAAACCCGCTGAGGAATGCCACAGCCTTTCTAGCTAGAACTTTTTACTGTCTAGATTATTCGACGAATACTTTGTTTGTCAGAGTGACAGTAGATACTTGTTCCTTGTTTAAAAAAAGTTATGTTTAGAAATATTAAAGAATAGGATACCTAACCAGGTCGGTATTGTTTCAAAAGTAGTTATAATCTAAAAAGTTCTAAAAATTAGTTTAAATTTATTTATGGTATTATGTTTAAAATTATAAATAGTGTATCGATATAATTTTTTCATAAATAAAATAATTAAGTTTTAATTTTCAGAATTTATATCACACATAATGATATAAATTCTATTTATGCAAATCGCTAACAACTGTGATCATAATTAGACATCTATTTTTGAAAATTGGCATACTCATTAAAACTACTATGTCTAACGCTATACTCTAAATCCACTTATTATTAAAGTAGGGTTGTTCCGCAATCTTTTTGAACGAGTATCGATCCGAATTACGATAATGGGTATGTAAATTGTTCTTAGAATATTTACAGGTAGTGAGTGGGTGAATTGGCAACTTCCGAGCAAACACTGGGGTATTATTCTGTTTGTTGCCAGTAAATAAACAAGAAATTGGATTATTTATGCCACATTATATATAATTATACCTCTAGTGAAGGATAAATAAGGTTTTCAAGTACCTAATGTTTATTATTCCATTAATGAACCAATTGAAAGAAATTGTCTTTGATCACTTTATATTTATTATTAGCATTAAAGTGAGTACCTACTTATTTTTGTAAATAGAGATATTACACCTTTAGATTGGTATCGCATTCGATTGATAGTTTAAAAATAAAATACTCTTTTCCCAAAGTCGAGTATAGTTTTGCAACTGGTTTACAAACGGCCAGTGCTAGACATTGTAATCCGGTAATTTAAGCGTAGGTAGGCGGGACCGGACAGCCCGTGACGTCACGCGAACCGACCAATCCCAGAACACTGATAATCTGATTGTCACCCCTGTCAATAGACTAATAGAAGCACTTGGGTGCAGCAGTTCGAATTTTAAATGAGTTATGAGAACGTTTTTTTTATTTTCTTAAAATGAAATGTTCCCAATACTCTATACGTAGTTACAATAAGCGAGTAGATATATGTGTTGTCTATTAAACCGTTGTCCATAGGTGCCTAAAAAGTCTAATCAGAATAATTTACTAACTAAAATTCACAAGGAGAATAAATCTCACGGAAGATCTGAAATTATTTATAACGTAAAGAAAAGATATGATCAATATATGAAAAGATAAAACTCAATCTTTCTTTCTACGAAATACTTACCAAACTATATACTACTACTATATATATGTTCGTGCAAAAAAAAAACAGACTTTACGTATTATTTTATTTAATGGTATTGTTTAATACAATTTAAAATATCATATCAAAATTTCTGTTTTAGCTTAAATTAAACTTAAATAGATTTGACTTACATTGACAAACTATTTTAAAATCCACGTGTCTTAGAATGCAAACTTTGGTTAAAATGCTTTTAAAAATTCTCTTTAAGTACGTATTAACATATAGATTATAGACGCGTATCAATGAATATCTTAAAAAATCAACACAATTCCGTGTTAAAAAGTGAACGAACTCATAAAAATACATTTAAACTACGATTCGAATTATTTGTCTATGACCCTAGTTTGTGAAAAAACAAATTTAATTCTCTACTAAAGTATAACGTGCCACACAAAATAGACTTTATCACACTGTAATAAGACTCTAAAGCAAAATTTCACCACAATTTTAAAACTGCAAAATTAAGTTTAAAAAGTAGGGTGATATAATAGGGAGGTGACACAATAGGTGCAAGGATTAATCTTATGCTATTACGTCATAGTAATGGCGAATATTATTAATAATAATAATTGTGTTATTCTTCACTTAAGTGTGATCATAAACTGCTAGGCGATTGGTTAGTTTTGATTGGGGTGTAAGGGGATTTAAGATGGAGATATGATGGGGATTTCGATCGCCTGCACGGTTGGCCTCTCTCTACTGCGCTGAGTGTTGTGGATTCAATCCGTGATGTGGTCTGTTTCTTGTATATTTGTAAAGTCCCCCGCGACACAGGACATAGATTCCTAATGCGGGCGTTGTCTTTTCAAAAAATATTCGGTTTCCGGGACAAATAATTGTTGGATAAACATGATCATTTGTTGCGTGCCGTGGCGCAATTTATATGTAATTAGAAACTTATTAGTGTTAATCAGTGGTCTGGTTACCATAGTATAGACTCTCGAGTTTAGTATCAGACTTTTTTAAGCTCTTACGGTCAGACTATCCATTTCAGGTCAGGCATACATTTAGGTTGTCAATTAGTTATCACTTTCTCCACGTTGCTTTTAAAGTTTAACACTAAAACGGTAGTTTAACGATAACAATACCATAAAGTAAAACATTCTCGAATTGAATTTTAAATTTCGAATAAACCAATCAAGTTTTCTTCCATTCCAAACTGTTTCGTGTTATCAGTTGTCACTCGTAAACCGTCGTAATCTCGGCAACTTTCGGAAGCGCTTCAATTAACATTAAAACGTGTTCAAAACCCGCCTATTAAGCAGATAACGGTGCGATTCTGGTGGTCTTTTCATAAAAAACCGACACTACTAACTTTTTTTCATACCAATGATGTAACAAATAAGTATACGGCTCGCTGGATAGAGTTTTTCTTCTCTGTTTTATATGAGGTTAGAATTGTTTATAAAGTGCTGTTATCTAATCTTTCCATTACACAGATTATACCGTGGAAAGATATCAATCGAAATAACCTGAGAGATTTGAAGATTATGAGGCCTTATGAAGGAACGTGGTTCCCGCCAAATTGGACCGTTGGGAAAAATCAGTGAATGTTTTAAAAGTAATGACACCATTTAAAAAGCGGTTGGCTTTGACGTTCTAAATTTGAATTTTGATGACGTTTCCGATTTCTTAACTACTGAACTGGGTATCAGTGCTATCACATCTTTGTCTATCTAATCTATGGTGCCTTTAAGATAAAGGTTCAAGTTGTCCAAAATGGGTATTGAACTTGGTATCTTATTATTTTCTAACGAGAGTTAAACGGTGGGTAATAAGGTAGCAAAATATTGAAATCCCTTTAATTACTACTTCAAGTCAATCCTCTTATTGATAGTGTAATTAGACTCTGGTGCCTACTTATCATTAAACAAGAACTGATAGCAATCTATTGGGGTCTCTTCCTAAAGTTTTACTAGCCCTTTAGCGCGTTCGTACATAAAATGGTTTGTAGGGGTTTTATGGGAAACTAAAAGTATCAAATCTTTTTGTTAATTTAAGGCAAGCACAAAAGGATCAACTCAACCGTTGCAATACCGTTGCCTCACCGAGTGAATGAAGTTACCAGAAGCTCAAACCCTCACTTTACTTCTCAATCCTTTAACTCAAAGAGCGGTAACACACTTATGACTGTTCTTGTATGTGGATATATGTACATCTTTAACAGTTTACCATTGGACATAGTTTTGCTTTGACCTACTATACCACGCTGGCCAGACGGGTTGATATTGGATTTGTTACAAGTGATGTTGTCTTATGTCATTAACTTCCTTAGTCGCCTACGACACCCATGAGCTGAATGGAGATGGTTACACTTTGTACCGGATACCGTTGCCCCCTATGTCATAAAATAAATAAATATACCTCGTTATGTTCGCAGTTGCACTTGATAGTGAAATTGTTAACATAATACAGTGCTGAAAATTGACCCCATAATGACCTCATTTATTACTAATAAATCTATAAACACATATCATAATTATTATGTGCTTATCCACAAGTACTAACTGTTTAATTTTTTTGAAAATAATACGTATTTATGCACGTTTTGTGCTGCATGCGGGCTTCAAGGGCCACGGAACCATGCGGGCTATACGATTACTGCCAAAGAATAAAATATTGGCAAACGCTGTATGGATGGGTGAGAACATTTTCTATTCGTGAAAGAGTCATCATAAAAATTGGTACGAAAAACATTAATTGTTAGAACTGGTTCTTTATTTTAAAAGACAATGCCCGTAATAGAAATAAATCCTGTGTCGCGGGGACTTTACAAACAAACAAGAAACGGACCGAACACCCAGACTCAGAACAACAATTTGCGAAACACACAAAGTGTTGTCCCATGTGAGGTATGAACCCTCAACACTCAGCACAGTAGAGAGCGGTGTGGCGATCGCTTTAACCACTAGGCCAACCGTGCAGTCACATAGGCAGTTTTGCACTGTGCCAGTGTTGTTCTGTAAATTCTTGTTTGCATTTTGGACACATTACTTTTTATAATATCTTATAAACTCGTATCAGATCCTTCTAATCAGATGTCCATTCATCGTACTAGAGGTCTATCTTTAGCCCTCGAATCAAAAGTAAAGACAATTGTTACAGGAGTCACCACATGATATACCAAAAATTGAATCTAGCTATTTTAATTCAAAGTCATTTAAAGGTGCTTAGTACTCATTACAGCACAGCCTTTATTCTCATTGACATAACTATTTACCATAGACAGAGATTCTTCGAACTGATAACCTTTACTGTGGATGTGACGTTTCTTTTTTTTTTTTTTCTCACACGCAGTTATCTGATTCCAAATTAGGTAGAGCCTGTGCTATGGTAATCAGACTGCTCATAAACATACCTAAATTTCATACTTAAATACATAGATAAATTACATCCAGACACAGAGATAATAGTGCTCAACAAACAAATATTTGTGCTAGATGGGAATCGAACCCACGGCCTCTGTTTCAGCAGTCAGGTTCACTTACCACTAGAGAAAAAGATCCGTCAATTTTTTAAAATCTTTCTATAGTACGTAATCACAAAACCCTTTTTGATTCTGCTCATAACATGTATGTACATATAACATTGCCTCGATAGAGCAATGGTAGCGTACACAACTGCTGTACTGGAGTTTGCACGGATATGCACATATTTGTGCCGGAATTTGGAGATTTTCCAAGTATAATTTGTATGTTTTTACTAGAAAAAAAACTGTACCTGTCACAGCTCTGCTTAAGAGATGTCCGAGAAAATGTTTAATATTTAAGTCTAGTTTGGCGTAGTCTCTAGTCTCGGCGAAAAGCTAATTAAACATACAACTTTATTAAAGGTATTACAAAATAAAGTAACATATTACACTTCTAGAGCTATCTGAAGTAATATTATAGCTTTGAACAGTTACTTTACGAACACTGCGGTAAGACAAAACGATCCTTAAAATGAAAGCTGCAAACGGACCGCAAAATGTCGACCATTTTTCATTGATTTTATTGTAGTAACCGTATCAAAGAGTATGAAGTTGTGGATCAGAGGTGTCACTGATTTTATTTATTCTAAAAGTGACTTGAAAATACCTATGTTATAATTTAGATTTGTGGTAGTTTTGGTGTTGTCTTAAGTCTAGATATTGATGAGTTTAAAAAGTATGAGTGTATACTTACTTCTACTACAGTAAGTGACTATTAATCTAATCGCTTATTGATCAAAGATAAATATAACAAAAAATAAATTACTAAGATTTATTAGAGGCATCTGTATACTTGATTGCTTATCAAGGAACATAGTTCTAAGATCAAGAACAAAAAGTCTAAACAATTTAATTTTCTAATAAAAAAATCACTCCATTGTCTATTATACCCGTAAAAATATAAACGTTACTACTTAAATCTTAGTCGATTTAAGGTAACCGTTCGACTCGACTAATACCTACCAATACCTCGCTCGCAGACTAATTACCACATCTACAAACTTCCAACTCATTGATGTCATTCAACGAATAAAATCAGCCACATATAAGTTCGGCTCATTTGTTCGTTCAAAGGAGGCCGATTTGTTTAGTATAAAGACCTCTTTATAGCTGTGTATCGGCCTCATGTGAATTTATTATTGCGATTCAATTATGGTACAATGTTCGGTCAGGTTTCGCTCCTCTATAGAGTGCCGCTTCTGTATTATGAGGCGTTTTAATATATGGTCTCAGTGTGTCTAGTCTGATAGACACGGTGGTAGTATGAATGAAAATATTCTTTACTCTTAAATTTGATAATAATTGGAGATAAGGAAACTCTATTTCTTGAAAAAAACATACAATATGGCTTTAATATTCTAATGTTAAAGCTTTCATTTTGAAAATGTCGTTTCAGCCTGTTGAGTCTCGTTTTGGTTCGTTGTATCTTGATGGTTAGTCTCGGGTCATCTAATGACCGATAAAGTACTCACTAGAACTTATCTATTGCGTACTTTTTTTAAAAAAAATCGTATGTTGCGATACAAATTCTTAAGTATAGGTAGTGAAACGGCGTAAACTTGACAGTGACATCTGTCATTGTCAAAATTAAGAACCTATTCACATATACTAAATAGTAAGGCATTTTGAACAATGTAATCGGTGAAAGTGTTATTATTTATGAAAATGCCAGTTTTGAATTGGTATCTATGTTAAGTACTAGTTCTTACTTTAACATTGTCTTGATATACCATGGTCTCATGTTACTCTACAGCTAGAACGATTTTTTGGCGCGTAGCCAAAGTCATAACTAAGACGGCTTCAGAGTTGCCAGGTATCCTTGATCGCATTTTACCTTATCACCATTAGTATTAGTATTTTAACTTCGCTGAGAATGCTCAGCGAAGTTAAAATACTAATACAAACATTCACATCTTTTCTTCCTTGAAGAATTAGTAAAAAGCGTATTAAATACTAATTTGGAAAGCAATCAGATAAAATTAAACATTGTAATTGATGAAAGGGGATAAATTATTCATATACCGATGTTACTAGTTCAAAATTTTGCAGGGAATTCTGCAAAACTTAGTAAATCAGTCTTCATTATCACAAATTGAAAATATAGCACAATTCGCGTACGTACGCATTTCGTAAAGAACAGTAAAAAAATAATAATTATAGCGTTTAATTTCAAAATATCGGACTTCACTCTTTTATAAGTAAGCACATAAAAGAGAATATTATTGTTCCCCGTAATATCGTACAATAAAAGCACCGAAAAAGGTCGAATAAAAATTAAGTGGCTGCAAACTGCACTTTGCAAGTATTAAGCTTTTTTAAATAAAAAAAAAATGTATTTTTTGATCTCATAAGGTTGCCATCAAACGGCTACCGGTATTCGCGCTTTAATGACCGACACAGTTTAAATCTGTGCTTTATAAAAAAGTAAGCATTTATGGTTTATCGCTTTATTCTATCACTGAAAGTATTTTGTTTAAATCGTTATAAAATATATTAGAAATATCTTGTCGTCAGGACTCCATTTTTCTGTATTAAGAGCCTGCTAAAATGACTCTACTTTGCCTGATAGAAAACATGAATAGAATTCAAGAGTTGTGGTCACCATACTCATTGCAAATGCTGTCTGCATGCCATGCAGTATGGTGACCCATACTATGGCGGTTTTACGAGATGCTTTTTCAAACCCCGGTTGGGGACGTAAAAGGCATGACAGTCATCGTGACAGTGTAAATCTTACACAGCTACCACGATAACTGTCACCCCTGAATCAATGGGCCTCCGGTCATCACTCCATGCCATCATCAAAGCTTTCAACAGTGCACTGATAAATATAACATCTCCCTAGATAGAAGATTTTGGCCTACTATATGGCGCTGGCCAGAGAGTTTGATATAGGATTATGTATGTCAATTTTATGGGTAGTTTGTTTCCTTAGTTGGCTCTTACGATACTCACGCGATGATTAAAGGTGATAACACTCCGTATTCTTAACGTGTCTTCTCACGGAGTACACCTTAGTCATCATGATGTCGAAATATGTCTATTAAACCACCATTGGTCTACGATCGATTCTGACTCATAACTACCAGCCGTAAATTTTAATTATGCTAGGGAATTGTCCTTAACCTTCACGAGGCATGTGTTGTAACTTTTCTTGACGAAGATGCTATTGCATTTCCTTGACTTATAAAGGTATTGTCATTCGTAAAGCTGAAATAAATCCCGTAGGAGAAAAAGAAACAGCTTAAATGGAAAAGATTTAGCGTTTCTCTATGGCAAAGTATTTTACATTGTTTTGGTTACCAAAATTTAGGTAATTCGTATCATATTCTGCTAAATTTTATCTTTTTTTATACAATTTACTTAAACTCTGCAAAAGTGACTACTCAGCCTTGTGGAAGACATAAATAGAATCCAGGAGCTGTGGTCATCATACTCATTACGAAAGCAGACAATGCAGTATGGTGACCCACACCATCATACTCATATCATATCATTATAGTGCTTAAACACGTGCGCTGGTAGTGAGTTCCAAAATTTGTTTAAATTGCACGGGATGGAGCCGAAATTTTTAGGTCGAAGGCGTATATCTACCATTCTAAAACGCTGACTTCCAAGGCCAGTACATATACTGTGGAACAAGGGAGAAGGTGGAACCAGTTATAAGAACTGGTCGGAATACTCCATGATAAAGGCGATAGAGGATTGCAATAGAGGTGAGGAACTACAGAAGCTCAAAAGACTCAGTGGTAAATACACAAGTGTTTATTTTGATATGGAAATAATTAGTAGTAGTAAATAGAAACATTCGCGAACTATTCGTATAAACTCATCACTATTATAGTACGAGTAAATAATTTAAATTACAAACACAAACACTAAGTTATAAATAAGAGATAGGTATAATGTCAAGAATGTTCGTAAATAGTTGTTCGTACTTAATTATGGGTGAAGTAATGGGTGAAATCTGTAGTGTAGTTGGCAACACAGCGTCCAAGAATTTATGTTAACAATGTTCGTACGCATGCGCAATTACTCCATTGGGTTGCCTGTTAAATTTTATTAGTCATTTTGCGGATATTTTCTGTTAATATTTGCACTTTTTTTTAGATGATCTTAATTTATTGATATTTCAAGTTATTAATACAGTAATACAAGTTTCTGTTGTATAGTGTCTGAAGTGAGTAAAAATATATTATTATTATTAAAAAGGCTTCTATTATAAGTTTAAAAAGTTGTTAAACGAAGATATGAAACAAAATGGTTAAGGTAATAACTGTTTTAGAACTTTGTGATCACGAGCGGTGTAACCCCTTTGAAACGTCTAGAAATAGAAGGTTTCGTACCTTTTTAAATAATTTTGCCGCCAAGAAGTCTCGCTGAACAACGAAACTGTGTTTATGGATAAGACAAGATGTGAATAAGATTATAATTGTTGTAGTTTGTAAGGTTATTATTGTAATAGTGGCAGTAGAGTTGTTTCAGTTGTTCGTAAAGACCGATGTGGGCACATATTCTGTTACAAACACGAAATCAGAAGAAGATATGTGTAAAACCTGAATAAGTTTATGACAGTCAAATCTTTCAACGTAAATAAAGTCTTTCCACTCTTTTTTTGTATAAAAACCTACCAAAGAGACTCTATTCTGCCTGAGGAAAAGCATGAATAGAATCCAAGAATGGTGGTCGCCATACTCACTGCGAATGAAGACATTGCAGTATGGCGAACCACGCCATGGCGGCCTAGTGAGATGCTTTTTCGCGCCCCGCTTAAAGGACCCGAGATCGTAGTGGGAGCGAAACACTTGTGCTGAGTTCCAGGCACAGGAAAGCACAGGAAGGACAAGCCGAACCGTTTTTGTAGCTATTAACATCTATTAATCAACCAATATTAATTACTATTATATTATATTTATGTTCTAAAATATACTTAATTGCCCTGCCCTAATATAATATCGAATATTTCAAGTTCGTAGCCATCTTTTAACTATATATTTAAAAAATACACCTTTCGCATAAATTAAGGTTTAATTAAATGCCTTCTTATGTAATAACCAAAGAAGAAAATGATAGATTATACGTCTTTTACAAGTGTTTTAAGTATTAAACATCAAGTGCCGCATCGACCCATCAAACAATCTGTATTCGTACATCAGGCCGCATTAGCCATCGGGTGACAAAACAAATGAGTGTTTTAGCGGTATCTTGGCCTTTTCATCTCGCCGCGGTAGCAGGACGATATACCTCTTTTATTGTTCACTAATGGGTTGATAGGACTTACGAGGTGGTCTCCTTGGCTCTTTACTTACTTTTTTTATGTTTTGATATTGTTTTGAGTAGGTAAGTGAGCTTTGACAGATAGATGATGGCGGGAATTTAATATGTTATTTTTATTTAGTATTGGTCAAAATGGTCAGACTTCAAGGCCAATATTGCACAATCAATCTGTATACATATTTCTTTTTCATAACATTGCTTTGCCATATTATCTACCTTTTATTTAAATATTTTCTCAATTTGCCCATTTGAACCCTAAAGTACCCGGTTGTAAAATTAGCCTATTAAGTAGTAAGTAATTATTTTAGAGTATAAAATTGAGTTGTAATTATTTAATTTTGTCAGATATTTTTTTTTCAGATATTAGCACATGAAATTGACCAACAAATTATATAAAGTTTTGAGAAAAACAAAGCTATCTGCAGTATATTAAAAAGTAACTTAATATTTGTGTGCCGATGAATTTTGTAATTATTTAGAAAATATGCGTTTTAAAATCTGGTTATAAAACTCAATTCAAAAAACTGTATTAGTATCAAATACAATGTCATAAAAGAAAAAATATAATATTATATTATTAACAGCTCTACGGTTTCCACAGTGCGACACACTCGACCACCAATAGGCCGCGATACGCGATAACTTGTTTGAATCCAACTTTTTATTGAGCCTTATCATCTTCTTCAAGCTTACTCACTCACACATACAAATGTAGTTTTATTTCTTTTCCCCTAACTTTGTTCATTACACCCACACATAGATACGTAAAACAATTTGCAGTTTCTTAGTTAAATTACATTCCACTTTGAATCTTACGCCTTTGTGGTAAGAGTGTTAAGGTTGTGTTTGGAGTGTATAAAAGAATTTGTAAAAGTATTTGGGGAAATTTTTAAGATGTTTTCTCAAAAGTGATGGTTAATTTGTTTGCCGATTGATATCACTTAATGTACAGGTGTTTTTGGTGCTGCAATCTTTGGCGTCCCATTTCCTTTTAAATTATTTACGAGATAATGACGTATTATTATTAAAATTTAATTACATAGATAAGTAGATGTAGATATTTCAGTGTTTAAATGCTAATGAACTACAGTCATATTAATATGATAATTTATTATATTTAAATCTTTTTAAAAAGACGAAATGGTTCTTCTGTAGTTATAGATGTGTGTTTTTGTTTTAATTTTTGTTTATATTTATTTTATGTTTATTTTTATTTATTTTTCGATCACCTCAAGAAAGTGGTCTTACCGTCTTTTTAGCTATAAGTATAATTAAAATTTTGTAGAAATAAAGGTATGAAGAATATAACTCGTTTTACGCACATTAAAGTCAAGTATTTAAAAAAAAATGACGTATTTCTATATCGTTCTGAAAGAGTAGTCAATATTCGAAAGATTTAAAAATTGAATTTCAATTTAAAAACGGATCCGCATTCGAATAATTGAAATATCAAAATAAGAATTATTGTATAACGCGTCGGCGGGACCACCAAAGAACTTAGCAGATGACATCCAACCAATGAGTTTCAATACCTTGGATCATTTTATGGTGTACGTGCTTACATGGAATGTCACTTCGTTCGATACTTTTAGTCGATTATTTATCTTAAAGGGATTAAAGAGCTACCGGTCTTAGGCGATATCGAGTTGTCGACTCGATTATTGATTGTGCTAATGGAAACACGTGGTACATGGAAATTTGTTACGTTTTAGTGCCGTGGGAGATTTTTTTATAGAATATCTAATATCTTTTAATTAATAGGTGTGATCTCAACGTATGGTGTGGATTTTAATTTTTATTTTTTAAATATTTTCTAACAGAGTAGTAGCTATACCTAGTCGATTTTAGTCGATCAAAATTATCATATTACTAAGGAACTATAAATTTTTATGTATATAAATCTAAACAGGTCTTTCAGTTAATATTTTTTAATGTAATAAAGCTAATATTGTGATATTATAATATTATTCTGAGTGAAAACGAAGAATCAAACTAATAATATACAAAATGAGGAAACCTTTTAATCTATTAAATCACCTTTCTATCTTTGTTTTTTAATTTTATTTTAACTTATTTTTGCGTCAAAATGTTCAACACAGTAAGTAATTGTTGATAACATTTATCTTAATAAATTCTGGGTAGAGGTGACCTGCTCCTCCTAGATGCCCTGACCGCTATCCATCTCCCGCCCACGCGTCGTTAGCTGGGCGCCGCCCTACACCCGCCCTACGATGACAAAGAGCCTTTCACCAAGAGTTATATCGGACAAGGGATTAGGTGGAACATTATATTATATTTGACATGTGACAATGACTATTTACCATAATGATTTTTGTTATAGTATGGACTATTAGGGACTTCATTGGTACTAAAATAGATCAAAATTGCGCTTAAGTATATATTAATTATCGTGATTTTATAAAATCATATGTATTTTCGAGACCTAAATGTGTAATAATTATTGTATCCCAATGTATAATTTATTGGTCATTTTGTTTTTAGAACATGAATACACATACACAGGAATACACACATATTTATATAAATACACATACATATATATTTGTGTAAAATAACAAGATGTGTTTAATATAAAAGAATATAAATTTTATATGTGATGTTGGGATATTGGGTATATGTTAATCGTCATCAGTATTTCTATATCGCGATACAGGATTAATAGTTGTTCCGTAGTTCATTACTCCATAGTTCGACGTGTCTTCGGTAGATGGCGTTAAAACATGTATTTTGTTTGCGCTGTATATAGAAGTCGCCACAAATGCATACTCTTAAATAAGCGGTACACAGGTTTTAAAAGTACCAAGTTGTTTTTATGTAATGACAACCCTAAATTTAAAAGGTCATTGACCTTACTACATGAATAATCGTAATTGTCAGTCGTTATTGTCGTACTGTATTTCTCCATGGGGAGGGGTTGGAAAGATTCATATGTTGAAATTGGAAAGACTCAAGTGTGTAGTGCTTAAGTTACCTATAATCTCCCGGTTTTCACCCAACCTCCAACTATATGCGAAGTTTAAGGCTTTCGGTTAGACATATTCAACACATAGTTTTACGCAAACACTCGCCTCAAATATATGATCTGCATATGAGTTCTCACAAGCGTAACAAATCTAAAGTTTGCATTAAGAAACCGCTTGCCTGGTTTTAAGTGACAATTTAAATAACAAGACTAATGCCATTTTATCTATATACCCTATGACGAAATGCAAGAAAGGCGGTCATGAAATAGTAGGTTAAACATGAACATATAATAACACACAAACACACACACGTACACACTTACACACATGCACACTAACACACACATGTCAATACACAATAATCTATAAAATATTTGTTGTTCCTTCCTAAACATGTTCTATAATAGCTTGTTACAATGTGTTAGTAAAATATTGTTACTGTGTGTGGCAATTAGGATAGAAGTTCTATCCTATCCTGGTAACCTTTGTGTCAGGGACACCCAGTACGGAACCAGTCTCCCACAAAGCACTTACATTTTTTTTAAGTTTTAATGTTAAGTAGAAGGGAAATATACGTTTATTATTAAACTAGCTGTGCCCGTGACCTTCGTTCGCGTAGGATTTCCATGTTGAATCATTATCTTAGAGAAATATCTCAGAGAAGTGTTCTTCTATTTCCTAATGGAACTTTTATGCAAATCTATTCAGCGGTTTTTGAGATTAACCCGGCAATGCAAACATACAGGCAGACAGACAGAAACTTTAAAAAGGTAGCTTGTTTTAGTGTCGTGTAAATAACTATAGGCACTTGAGAAAACAGTTGTTTTTTTTAAATCTCACAGTCACACTTCACTTTTATTTATACGTATTGATATCACTATTATTGTTGAGCTATGAAACTGTAATCTTTTGAAACGAGGATTACTCATATTTGAAATAAATGGATACCTAATAAAATTAAAATTATAAAACTCTTCAAAACAACAATCCGAAAAAGAATTTTTCTAAAGTAATTCTACTTGATATTATAAATGCGAAAGTTTGTGAGTATGGATGTTTGTTACCCTTTCAGGAAAAAACTACTGGACGGCTTTGAATTATTAAGTAATATAGGTTATACATCAGAATAACATATAAGATACAATTTGTAATGATTTTATGTAATTTTAATGACAGTTAAGTCGGAAAAACTGGCCCTCAAAGAGCTATCTTTGCGTTCGCTGTCTAAACCATTGGAGTTACACAAAGATGATGTACCGTAGAATTGTTTCTCTTGAATAGTACCTACTAGTACTAAATAAAAGTCCGCAATAGCAGATATCTACCTTTTATGTAGAAGCCAATATGACTAAAATTGTGAAACTTAATGTGGCAGACCAAATACCGAATATACCAAATAAGTGAAGCCGTGAGCAAAAGCTGGTAGTTACGAGTACATATTTAGAATACAAAAAGTATTTTATGTTAGAATCTGGTAGGTATACCTAAACATTTGTGTGAAATAACGCAATAAAATTCACTCGATTGATATAAAACAAAACGTGTCCCAAGTTCCCGACACTCAGAATAAGTAAAATATACAAAATATTCGCGCTCTTTCATATTATTCGCAAGTGTCGCGAAATATTTCTTTTTGACTTTTACGCGTTGATTTTTGTACTTAGGGTTGGCACTCGCGAGTTAAATATTTAACCAACTCTATTTTTAATCAATGAGAATATCAAATTTGTTAAATCTAGGTAAATCATATGATACTTCAGAATCCATAAACAATAATCTAATAGAGATCGGTGACAGTCGAAGAATATTTAGTAGTTTGAAGTATATAACATGCGTTTATGAAGAAACTCAGTTCCACTGACTACTAATCGTATCCTCAATACCTGTTTACAAACCATTCGTCAAAAATTAGGAAACAGCCGTTAAAAATTGCCACTTATAAATATGTATTTTATAGAAATCAGTTACTGAATCTTAGTATTACAAAATGTCTTAAATAAAGTAGCAGTTATGACTTATTAAGAGCCTCAGAATGTTTTCTTTGCTGTTAAGAGATATAGTGTCGTGGGATAACCATGTTTTAGTGCATATCGGTCAGCTCCACGGATGTAATTTCACACCACGTCACGCCACTGCCGTGACCTGACAGAGAACCTGTGCTAAGCAATTCGCTTGTTGTTTTTCACAAGTGAGAGAGATTAAAGCAACACTCCCTTTCTTTTCTCTTGTGATTCTCTGGAAACGGACTTAAAAGATGACAGCACATTTGTGCCAATTGAGTGTCAAGTGTACATACGTGGCAGCAGACTTAACTTTAGGTGTCCCGTTAGCACTTTTACCTCATATTACATAAAAAAAACTCTACAAATTGAAAAAAATATCTCAATTAACATAATAAACTGATAAAAGAAATGTGACAACCCTAGAGCCAAACAGTGAATATCAAATACACTCGCCAGTAAAGTATGCGAGAAATGTAAAATTGACGTTTTCACGTCTCGGCAGGCAGGTGTGAGGGCAGCTCAATAGAAATAGATGCGATACAAACAAACATTTTCAAATATAAAAGGAATTTACGAGAAAATAACGGAATTCCTCACATGGTAACGAGGAGGCGGGCTCGGAATAGAAGACGACATGAACCGGAGTTAACTTTCACACATACGTATTGTATAATGTTATGGTGTAAGGTTTTGAAATCATTATAAAATCGCATAGACTGTGAATTTATCCTTTATGGTATAGGAGTGTAAACGATCTCACAACACACACAGAACATACAGGTACTGACACTCAAGAGTTATTAGTGTGATGCTGTTTGGATCCCCTCCCTTGAATCAGGTGGAGAATGTGTTTGGGCTCTGGTAACCTTACTTAATCGGTGAAAAGCAATAAGAAAACTCGTCTGGCCGATCCAACCCATTTGTGGTGTAGCATGGCTAATAATACTATCCTTACACATCTCAGACACGGCTATCTGATTCCAAACTAGGCAAAGCCTGTACTATGATAATCAAAATGCTGATAGACATACTTTTATATTTCTAGATACATATATGTATATTATAGATAAATTACACCTTGACGCCAAACATATGATCCTGTACATCACACGAAGATTTGTTTTGCGTAGAAATCGAACTTGCGGCCTCTGGCTTAGCAGTCAGGATCTCTAACCGCTAGACCAAGAGGCCTGTCAATTACATATAGATAAACCTAACTGTAAGTTCAAATCAACTTTTTCGTGTAGTCTGTCCAGTTTGTTAAATTACTGTATAAACTATCTAATAAGCTATTGTTGGTGGTAATCTTGTATTATCTGTGGCCTTGGCTAGGCTAAATTACATCTAAAGAGTATCCAATATCATTAGAAAATAAAAAGGGGTATTTATGATATTGTTTCATGATCTGTATTATTATTATTATATGTTTAAGAATTACTTGTTTAAATTTATTAGATAATTCATAATCTTCATTAATAAACGGGTTCTAACGTAAACAAGAAACGGGCCGGTAGATATAATACGATGATTAGTTTTAATGTTACTAGTTATAGCACATAATAAATTTGTGTATGCATTAAATACTCTTTATAGTAGTAGAATTTATTATACAACTATCATCTAAATTCTCTATGAATTAGTTTTTTAATTGGTATTATTTTGATTTGAATTTCGAACACCGAAGTAGGTGATGGATTTTTTCACGAAAGCCTTATAATAGCAAATATCTTGCGATGTTACCAAATGGCGAATCGTTCGTAAAAAAAATAATTATAAAAGTATCTTCTGTCCATGTTGCTTTGTGTCTTTCGTGTTTTTGGTAATTCAATTCTATCTACTGTTGAAATATTTTGCCGTAAATTTTAAAGAAGGTACATGATAGTTTCTATAGAGTGATATGGGCATGCCTATTTGGAATAGTGATAAGCTCTGATACTAATTAATTTGAACTGTCATTACAAGTGACATTTACACATATACCAAGTTTATATTTCGAATATTGGTAAAAAAATAATTCTGCAAAGACAACATCAAGTAGGCAAGACCATAAAGAACTGCTGCTACTGTCAATAGACAACCAATAAAATTTCTATAATACCACCAAAAACAATAGCCAATCAATCGCCATGAAAAATTGTGTCATATTTATGACAGTAGTGATTAATGAGTGTCATTAAAACGAGACCTTCACGTGACGTGGTAGTTGCCGATATCTTGGACCATGAATCGAAGTGACGGATATATCCGTCGATACCAGGGTCATGTCAGGAGGAACGCGGTGTGTCAAATGGGACAGCTTTATGGTGGTTTCATGCAAATGATGTGGGAATTGATGGTGCGACGCCTCTTGTCATATTTTATGAAGTCTCATTTCGTGGCGTACAAGGTTATTGTTAAGTTATGGTATGCCATTTTTATGTAAGCAATTTTGTAAGAAATGTTTCTATGTAATAAAAAAGTAAGGGTCATAAAAAAGTGTTGATTTTCTCTATGTTATACTTCTTTACACATGTTTATTGACCATCGACACACAACTGTAATGAATAAAAAAAATACAAAATCCAAATAGTTGTTGTTCTGGCAATTAAGGAATTTTATTATTTCCAATGTAAATTGTTAGATATAAGGCACTTTAAAGGAACACAAGTACAACTTTCTTTATTTATTCATTTTTAAATAATGTGATCGATAAAAAAATATTTGTTGTAGTTTCAATGACGTTATATGAGCAAGGGCCAGTAAGAAACTAACAATAATTTATAAACAATAAAAAAAAAACAAATTTTGATGTGTGCAAAAAAACTCTTTGATTTTCAATATGGCGGCCTAGTTTTCGGGATTCAAATACAAAATTCATGGGATGCCACAAGTTTGAATATTCGAGGAGCTTGTCTAGTTTCTGTATCATTTCCCTGTCGAGCGTCCCCCGCCGTCCCTAGCGGTACACTCACTCTAATATTTACGACGACTCTTGACGTCAAATTTATTTTGGTGAACATTTTGAGTAGAAGGAACATATCTGGTGTGTTTTCTGTTCAGTTCAGTTGGAGGCCATTTGTAAATTGACATGATGATTCAAAGAGTTTGTTACCTTGATCTCGTTCTTATAAACCTTGTAAAATTACTTTACTTTGATCTTTCCACAAAAAAAAAAGAAAAGAAAACTATTTAATTACATATTTAATGAAACTATAATTGTGAATAACGATAATTACAGTTATTTATTAATCTTAATCGATACAATAAAGAATAGAGTTGATTTCTTTGTATAAAATAAGTTATCAGACAATTTCTAATTATAAATTATGGTAGGTACATAATTTGTCTATTTAGAAACTCTTACACTATACTCAGGTGAACAATATCAACTGGGAGTAAAAAAAACCTTTGTATTTTTTCATATCAATACATTTTTATTTTAATTTGAGAGGCAGTCTCAAAAATTAAAGAATTTAAAAAAATAATTAATGAATAAAAAACTGCCACATTAAGTTTCGTAACAGATAATATTCTTTTTTTTTAATATAAAGTATCCTACTTCTAATAAATCCAAGAACATGTGTACAAAATTTCATGATGATCGGTTGAGTAGTTTTCGAGTGAAACAGTAACAAATAAATCTACATTCGCATTTATAGTATTAGTAGGGATTTCAGTTCACTTCTCTTTAAACACATCAGTTGTTATTGTATGAAAACCTCTTTACTTGTTACAAGTAAACTGTATACACTTTTACACCTAAATTACACCATCAGGCCTCGCTATTCAAACGGAACACGTAAAAAGGCCCAACACGTAAAGCGTTAGTTTGGCACCCCCCTTAATGATAGGTGATTTGGCCTCCCCTAGCCCACATATAGACAACGACAAGCGTATTATGGCCATTATACTGTGAACTCTACATGGTAAAGATATGGGAGTGTTTTCGTAAGCTTTTGAGGGTAGGGCAGGTCTTTGTTTATTGGTGATTTGGGGGTAGATGCGTGCTTTGGAGCCATCTTGGAGGTTTGAGTCTAATGCCACTTGTATTGGACATTTTATTGTCACACGCTGCTACTTTTCCGTGAGTTGTGAACCTCGAATTTTAGGAAGTATGTTCTCGCTGACGTTTTTATTGGCACTAAACGTAAAATAAAAGTGAACTTTGAGTGTTTTCTAAGTTTTGCGGTTTTTTGTTTCGCCTTTTTATATGGTTGAGGTACGGTTGAGGTGTTGAAGTCAGAATTTTTCAATAAATTTTATCCCTGGTAAAGTAGTATTTATGTTGAGTGTTCCATGTTTCAAGTGTTAGGACTTTCTTTGGAGACGGCTTATTTTTGTTTAGATAACTTTTAACACATGCATGTATTTTTAATTTAATCAATTTTCTAATGGAAGTTTATCATGACCCTTAGTTTAAATAGTTCACTGATCGCTATCTATTAAATACTTTCCCAAGTATGCTTATGACCAAAACTTAAAGAATCCGACCCAACGAAGAATACAAACTTACAAACCGAACCACAAGAATTTAATAGACACATCAAACTGGAAACTTTGGCGCTCGCAATAAAATCTCCTTCATTACGAAGCAACGAAAATCATTCGGAGTATTTCCGAATAATTTTGTTGTTTTATTTTTTAATGCTTCCGCAGCGTGGCCGTTTGCATAAATTTCGTGTGAGTTTATTAGACTTTGTGGTACATAGAAGTGTCGTTTTCTCAATTTCGCCGCCAATTTTTGTGTAACAAGATGGCGGCTCACGCACGAAGCTCACGCGATACGCGCCGTGCTCCCTTTGTTGAATTATTTATACGTTTTCAATACCTTTGATACTACTAATAAAACGGTTAGTATCTTTGTCGGACATAATACAATACGCTGTACTCCGGATGTAAATGGTGTTTACGATTTTCTTGAATGTTTCAGAAAAGATATTGCATGAGACAACTGTAGATGTTTACACATGTTTTGACAATATTTTAGTTAATTGTTTTAAAGTTTAGCGTTCAAATGTCGCGTATTGTATTTACCATGAGGTTTAAAATTCTAAATTTTAAGCCTTTAGTTCAAGATTGTTCTAAGCTACCAGGGACATCTTGCCAAGAGAGCTACCGAAAATCCCTAGTCCTCTTGATAAAATAGGTATTGATATCAGGTTGTCGTAGTCTGTAGAGGTTAAGGGGACCTAATCACTCTCCAGGAAAGCCAAGTTTAAGGTTAACCCAACCCATTATCCCTAGGCCCTCCATCAAATAATCTAGTCATGCCTACTTGCATATAAGATTAAAAAACATCACGTATTCCCTTTGACCATTTTATCCTAAAATAAATACAGTAATTAATTTTTTCATACCATTAATATACAAATTCGTGGGTAGTTTTATAATATAGTGTTATTTCGTCACTCGACGTGAACAGGAGTAATGAATAGGTGTTGGCTGAAATACAAACAGTCACGCGACTGGTAACACTGGAATGTTTCAAATAAGAATTAAACTGATAATGGGGCTAATTCTGTTGTGTCACTAAACTAAAATTTCCCTAAAATGATCTTCTATTCTCTTATTTTAGTGAAATGATTGCCCAGATGCTATTTTTTATGTATGTATTTAAAAAACGTCTATTTTTAGTTGTGACATATCTAGTTTTAGTTAATATTTGACATTTAGAACGTCGTTTGACAAGACAAATGTCATTTTAGTGAATTTTAAGCTAGTTTAGTGAGTTTATGAACAACAGAATTAACTCCAATGTACCGTGTACTTACATTCCTAATCAAATAAGTTTTAGCGCCTAGACAACCTTGAAAATTTAAGTTTTAATGATGTCTAAATAATAGGCTAGATTAGTAAGTTTGAATTAAATTATTTTGTATGGGTAAGGTAAAGTATAATAACATTTCAAAATACTGAAAGTATTCTATGCCGTTTTTAGTTTACTGTGTGATGTTATATCCATTAATTTAAGCAAATACTGACCAAACTATTACGCACACATTAAAAAAAAACCTTTTTGTTTTAAGAACAAAATTGACTTTCGTCATGTGACATTCAATATGTCATTTATAATTTGAAAGAACATCACTATGTTGTATGAACGTAATCGAACCTCATTTATATTCATTTGTTTTCTTTTATTCATCAACACCACTCATAATGCACTAGTAAAAAAAGGATGACCATAAATAATACAAAATTAAAAAGAAAATCATTTTTATACACACATTTTATAGTGGTAACATTACCGTCCTTCAGTATTCACTCTTGGTAAATTTTCTTAGTAAAAAAGTAATAAATAACATTATAGGAAGACGACATTAAAAGAAACAAGTCAACAAAACTCTTTATAGACATAAGAATAGTCATCAACAGTCTTTAACAGTCCATTGCAGGACATCGGCCTCTCCTTAGCAAGGAAGTTTTGGCCTGCTATATCACGTTGGCCAGACGGATTGGTAAAGGGTTCTTATGTTTTTCGGATGGCTTTATAACAGTAGTTCTCGGATCCTTTGTATTCCAGACTCCAAGGGCGAAGAATCCGTACTTATTGGATCATTAACACCATTTAACACGCGACGAGTTGGTAAAGGGTTTGGTTCCAATTTTGCCGTCTCTTTGCAGTGATGTTGTCTTGGATATTTTGTTCCCTTAGACGCCTCTTACCTATGTGAAGTGTCAGCGTGGTGACGCTCTGCTTACTTAATCCGTCACCACACGGAGAAGAAACTCTGCGCTCTTTTCGTTTTCTTTGTCCGTGACAGATTCTTTGTTCGTGTGGTGACGGATTAAGAATATATAGTGTACCCTTTTCATCCCGTGTCGTAAAAGGCGACTATGGGACCAAAGTATGCAAGAGATCATTACAAAGAGAAGGAAAACTTGGAACAAACCCTATTCCAACCCGTCTGGCCTACGAGGTATAGTAGGCCAAAACCTTCTTGCTAAGGAGAGGCCTATGTCCAGCAGTGGATTATAAAAGGCTGTTGATCTGGTGGTTCAGGTGGCTCTCTTGCATCGAGTGGTTGTATTATTATACTATTCAATCTCTAACTGTTAAACTACCCTCATATACTGTATTGATTTATCAGAAATCTTTCCCCCATAACGAAAAGTAGTCAAGTGCGAAACTCAAATATTTGCACCGTTAGTTTGGTGAAAACGGAGCTACGTATCAATTGCCGGTTTTTGTAACAAGAAGGGTCCACGGTAAATACTGGCCTGCAAATAGATTAGCTGTACTATAGTAACTCGATAATAAAGTGGTGTGGTTTCGTGATTTGAACTTTTAGAAGGGTATGGAGAAAGAATAGAAAAAAAGGTATTTAATATATTGAAAGAAAGTTCCATTATAACGCTTTATTTAACGCATAAAGTAATTATTTGTACACAATAAAAAACTAAAATGTTGACTTGCTTATTTCATGGCGACGGTGCGCGCGCGCATCGTTAATATTATAAAAAAGAACTTCAAATCATCTTAACCATATTTTAAATTAAATTTATGACATTCAATAGCTCACAAATTATTTGATGACTTAGAGATAGAGTATAATGATATCATTTTCTTATAGTACCCAGTAACAAACGACCAGTACTTGATGTAAGTGACTGTCGTCGCTCACTGAGATCCTGCAACTCAAGAGATATCATTTTGGGTAAGTCCAGAAGATACCAAATTTTATGTTACTTTATACGTCGAGGTTAATGACTTATATTATATAAAAATAATGATTTAGATGCATATTAAACGTCTAAATTTCGCCGACTGTAATCTTAGTCTCGGGTGAGATCGAATCCACCACCTCTGATTAGCAGACTGGATCGGTAACTACTATACCAACAGGCCAGTCATTAATATCTTATATTAGTTTTAATTTACATATATTTTATCCTACTCCCGTGAAGTGTAACTTGGATTAGGCGCCATCGAATATCAAGTGAGTTACATTAGTTGGCGTACAGTGGAGTGCCGAAACAATGTATTTAATCCGACTGATCCAGTGCAAACATTGGTTCAGTATACTATTCGGTGGGAACTGCACACGTTGGTATAACCTTCACCAATTTTTTATACAAAACATTTGAAGTGGTGACAATATTTCCAAGCCAAATTCAAAAGTTGGTAGATATTTGTGTTGTTGGTTACCAACAAATGCGTTTATATTTCGCTGGAAGTATATTACGAGTTATATGAAGAAACTATTACTGTTAACTAAAAATGTATCATTAATAAGAGTTTTAAATTTAGGAAAACAATGCCTCATTAATTTTTCTACCTATTAATTCCTAATTTGCCGTGTTACCATCAGAAGGTTTACACTTTTACGAGATTCAGGCCAAAGTATAAACAGAAAAATGTAGATGTATGACACTTTTGTTCGTAATGGAATAGGCGTTTGTCTTCCCTCTCACCCGATGGAAACTGTAGATCAAGACGAACGTGGTACACGCCCATCCAGAAGAAATCTGTTCACTCTACTCTTAAAGGCTCCAGAGTTTAACTCATCACGAAAAATAGACCTAGGCAGGTCGTTCTATATCTTGGCGACTGTCACCATAAACGAGCTGTCAAACCGTATAGGTCGACGTTTGGGTATTGGCTACACTTGTGTTACTTATTAGGTCAATTTGTTTTACGGCAAATGATATAATCATTATTCCGAATGTCTGACAACCCTACACAAGTGATTGAGTCGTAAGCCATCGCATTGGTCACAATAACCACTATTTGTGACATCCCTACAATCACTCCTGTCAAAACCACTCAATTTTTATGTCAACGCATAAAACCAGTTGTTTTTTAAACTAATGTAACACATGAAAGTATGACCGCAGCGTCCCGTCATGGCGGGATTATGCCACTAGACTATCGGTTACGAAGCGAAGCCCTAATCCCAACCGATGAACGCTAGGGTTGGCAATGGAGTGGTTTTATTATAGATTTTATGTAAATGTGTTTGTAAAATCACTTTTTTTTGTGTAAGTGCAGTTTCATATAGGGATTAGACGTTATGTTTTTCATTATAATTGGTATAATTTCCTATATTCAGTTTACATACTGTACATTAAGTTTTAATTTTTCTTATGATTAGATTAGAAAATTTAGACGACAAGTTTGCAAAATGTATGAAGTGGATTTGATGGTAGTAGTTCCTGATTCGTGAAGAACATAACGTTTTTAAACAAATAATATGCACTTATTTATTACAAACAAATAAATATATATTTCGGACATTCAACACACAACGCCACCTAGTTTCAAACTAAGTAGAGCTTGTACTATGATAACTAGACTGATTGATAGAATACTTATATACTTTTTTTTAAACATACATATTATACATAGAAAACATCCAAACTTCGAAACAAATATTTGAAGCCGACCCGGGAATGGAACCCGAGACCTCAAGCACAGCAGTCGCTTTCGCTTACTATGCCATCGAGGCAGTCGGTTTTATTTTGTGTTATATTTCGTTACTTGTACGAAAACAGTACAGACGAAACATTTGGAAGCCGTCAACCCTTCAATTCTGTGCTTATAATATGTTTTTCGAATTCTTCTATTTCAAAAAACATACTGTTATTAATTGTCCTTAACATCTACGAGTATTTCGACTTTTATATTAATTTATAAAAAAACTATAGTATTAAAACTGCCTACTGACAACCCTGAAACTAGTAAAACATTAGGGCGTGTACACACGTATCGTTTGAAAAACGGCTGTGTTTACAATGTCGCGTATGACCCCAAACAGGGGTCAGGTGACAAATGGACAGCTATGTAGTAAGACAATATCGTTACAATATATAATATATTTGTTTTACTAAATGTCAAGTGTTCAAGTTTCGTTATTAAACATCTATAATAGTAATACAATGTACTATATTTTTATCCCATAATAAACCCGTATTAATTTCTAGAAATTTAATACAGTTGTGTGAAATGAAGTTTGATCCAAGGTTTGCCACTCAGCCTTTTATTTGTTTAGGATTGCGTACATCGAAATGTAAAACGCATAACGAACTAGTGTTGGAAGTGTATGTTATGAGTCAAAAAATCTAAATAATCGTATTCATGATCACATAAATCTAATCATCATAAATCTCCAATTGTCCACTGCTGGACATAGGTCTCTCTATAGATAGGGAGGTTTAGGCCTACTATACCACACAGCCAGACGAGTTGGTATCGGGTCTCCTTCTCTTTGTATTGTTGTCGTTCTGTGTAGTCTGTTCCCATAACCGGCTTTTACACTCTTTCTGTATTCTTTCATCACCACACGGACCGTATTAAATAGTACAAAAAAGATTTCTATGGACTTGAAGTAGGTATACCAATAAATATTAATGCTTCCCCCTTCCCAATTTGGCGGGGGAGGGGGTGTTTAAAGTGCGATGATAGTTTCATATCGTCCGGTGACCAGTCTCTTATTGACCTTCTATTCCGTTCAAATAATAATTTTAAAAAATTTCCCTGTGATATTCAATTTAAACTGTCCCATCTACTATTAAGGCTATAGCGGCCGCCATTACAATACCCATATCATAATAAAAGTGACATTACCCAACATACTATAAGTCATTTGAACATAAAAACATAATATTAAGTGCAATCAAATCATCTAAAGGTTTTTATACAGTGTTTTCAAATTTTATGATTTTTAATCAAGTTAAAACTGTTTAAGATGGCGCCAACCGCAATCAACTCGGCGTTTCGCAAGAGATTATGGCACTCTTGAAATAAGTGGTACAGATTAAAAAGTACTATTGTGTAAGTTTTTTTAAGAATGCGAAACTTTTCAAAAAGGTTGGATTAGAAGGGATTAATTTGTATAGCTGAATAAATCTATGACTGGTGCAAAAAGATTGGTTTAAAAATAGAACAGAAAAAGCTTGTAAGCCTTTTAGAACTTATAACTTTTTACTTTGTGAATGTGTGTGTTGTCAACTTATGTAGTCGCTTCTATAAGTTTAACTTGGCCGGAGTGAGCAAATACTGTCGAGATTTAACTAGATTGCTTTGCTGCAAGAAGGCTAATATATTTTAAATATTTGAAAACCGGAAAAAACAAACAGCGATCTATATGAGGAAAAAAGAAATCATGTAAGTAGTTTGCATCGAAAATTAGAAACTTAAATAAGAAGTTTTATTTGGGATATAGTTTATAGTATATGTTTTTAGATTTTAGATTTTATCCATAATTTGTAGATTCTATCCGTGTGGAGACGGATTATGAAGTGTCACCAACACTATTCATCGCTTGAGTGTCGTAGGTAGTAAATTATATAGGACAACAGTATTATAAAGAGAACAAAAACTAGAAACAAACCCTGTAGTAGGCCAGAACCTCCTTTTTAAGGAGAGGCTTTTGTCCAATAGTGAACTGCTAAAGGCGGTATAGGTGGATGATGATTACACGAACCTATAATGCCTTGAAACTGTATATGCTAATTGGAATAATAAAAAGCGACTTTAAACGAAATTATTGACTTAAACAACTGACTTCCATTTACTAAAAGTTAGTAATTTTCTTCCTTGCTTTTAAGCTACTCTTTTCTTTACTTTTAAGCTAATAGATTCGTAGAATGAGTCTGCAAATCTTCTAAACAGTATTTACTACAGAATTGTTATAAACGACAGTCCAGTGCATTAATTTCCATAAACAAAACCACAACACTACATACTACACCTACAACGCCAAAACCACTCACAAAAGGATACCTATTCTCAAAACCGCCAATAATTAATCTACTAGAACCCTATCGGAGCGTTAAGAAGATAGCCCCTCAGAAGATTTTATCGCCCTTATAGCGAACAATTCGGCGGCCCTGTGATATCGCCTCGATGACTGCCAAAGGACACCTTTTGATCAATAACTGTATATAAATTACGGAGCATATGCCCTTTGCTGCTCCAATGAGCATCGGTCGCTTTGTACACTGGCTAGACGTACGTTTGTTTATATTGGTAGAGTTGAAGCCTTTAGAATCATTGCACCAGTTTATTGAATAAAATGATGTTTTACACTTTCAAGCTTTAGTTCAGATATGAGAACTTTAGAATTTTAGAACAAATATTCCATGAGTCCAAGAGTCTTTTTTCAGTGTAAACAAGCAGAAGAGTCAACTGATCAGAAGTAATTACCGCTGCCTATTCACACCTGTAACTCGAGAGTCATAGGTGAATTCTAATTGAGTTTTAAATATTGAATGATCCCTTTTTTGTTTGTGCGGAAATCAGTACTACTCTCCTACAGAAGACCAACCTAAAGCGGCAGCATCCGTACTGTCGTGTTTCGTTGGTGAGTGTGAGACCGGAGGCCGATTGATGCAGGGATGACAGGTATCGTGGTAAGTGTTACACAGCCACGATGACCGTCATGCCTTTAACGTCCCCAAGTGGGGTATGAAAATACATCGCAATAGGCCATCATAGGGTTGATCACCATACTACATTGTCTAAATTCGCAATGGGTATGGTGACCACAACTCTTAGATTCTATTGATGCTTTCCGTGAGTTACTCCATCAGTAGTGACTTTGGTAGGCTCTTAAAATAAAATAATATACTCCCGGCTGGTAGTTATGTCGGATTTGAATCGACCAAAAACCATACGCGTACTAGTATCTAGGAAACCAGATGCACCCTAGAAAGGAAATCCTTATATCCCTAAAGTACCTCGGGCCACCTACAGCTTGTAGATGATACCCTACTGTATGGAAACACTGATGTAACCTTTTTTGCCTTCAAAATAGCGGGTGCGTTCCGTAACACTTGTGCCGCTACCCGGCTGCTTCTACTAAGGTGTCAGATGGACTATTAAATGACTCGGTCTTCGTATTGCCATAGAAATAACAGAAATAAAACAGAAAATTGTTATGTACTATCACATCTTCAATATCTTTATACCTATCGTATTTTATTTCTACATCATCTGAAAGTCGACTGGGATAGAACGCCTCATAGCACTAAGTCCGTCTTTGTTCACGAAGTACAATAGGTTTAAATAAATTGCCAGATAAAAGTAAGATGAAAAATACCAACAATTGGTGTTGCAAACACAAAAATCGTATTTTTACACTCACAAAAATCGTTCATCAATTTGGTGATTAAAAATAAAACCAGACAGCCGGTTTGAGCTCTTGGATATAATTATACCGACTTAACTTACAGTGTTAGGTCACAACATCAAGAATGTTTTGTAAGAAGTCATTAAAGAAAGAAAGATCACATTCGGCATATACAAATCTATCTATACCAAAACAGCCAACCTCTATCTTCATTTTGTTACTACCTATTTACAACCCGTGTAGATTTTCAACAAAAGGAGTCCTCTTGAAATTTAGGAAAAAAAGACCGTTCGACATAATATCTACCGCACATCTGTCCTAACAAGCGCTACTTGAAGCAAATTTAATGCTCGAGAAAACACATACAAAAATTACAAGCAAGAAATCCACCGCTTTACATTGACGTATTAAAACTACCTACAGTGATATTTATTTGTCGATCGACAAAGGTGTTTAGAATAATCCCCCTGTTGAACGGTTGTGTCTGTTGTTCGGAATCAAGATGTTTTGATGTTATTAGTAGATGATACGTCTTTTATTGGAGGGAGAAATCTCGTTTGAGATGTACTGGAGGTAGAGATCTTACTTCTTTATGATTGAAGCGTCAACGTCCTTTGATAGTCCCCAACTGGACATAGGTTTCTTCTTACAAAGGAGGTGAAACTCAAACTAGATTTTTTTAATTAATTCGTTATTTAGATTCTGTTATTTCTATATGTACTATACTACTTCTAATAATGTCTAAATGTAAATGTATTTTTTTTATTTTCAGAAAAGCCAAAATACTACACTGTCTGAGAAAAATCATGTATGAAATTCAAGAGTTATGGTCACTGTTTTCGTTGTGAGTGCAGACAATGCACTATGGTGACCCACACTATAGTAGCCTAGTGAGATGCTTTTTTACATCCAGCTTGGGGACGTAAAAGGCATGACGACCGTCGCAGCGTAAGGCTCCTACTCTGACCACGACAACTGTCACCCCTGCCTCAAAAGGCCTCCAGTTTCGTGCTCACCAACGAAACACGACAGCACGGATGCTGTCACTTTTGGTTGGTCTTCTGTGAGAGGATAGTGTTGATTTGTTTCTATGTTTTGCGACTTATAAACGACGCTAACCCATTAGATTTTTTTCTCACTTATACACTAGTGTAATATAAAACTGATGAGTTTGTATGAGCACGATAATCTCAGAACGTACTGTTCCAAGTTGACAATTTTCTCTTTATTGGATATCTCATTTATAAAATTATAATGGATTTTCCTGAATGACTCAAGCACTGCTATTTAAGCAATAAAAATGGCATTTTTAAAACATTACAGACAACTAAACAATATATCTCTGGTCGCGGTCATCAGATTGATACGTTTATTGGTATAATTAATGACCACAATATACATTAAACCAAAATGATTGATAAAAGGCATCGCCAATAATACAATTAAACGGTTTTTTTGCGACTTAAAGTCGACGACGTCGCCATGTCAATCTCGCTATTAACAATCCTATAAAATGTAACAACATAAGGGTTTATGCAGACAAGGCGGTGATGGTAATTTTCAACTATCGAATTATATTAAATTAGCCAGAGCTTGGAATGATATTTTCAGAATAGAAACGGATACTTTCAATTATAATTTATCGCTGTGTTTTATCTAAATCCAACTATCATTTATTCAGACTTTTTCTTTCAATTGAAACTTATTAGTAAAAAAAAATTCCTTAACTCAATCTTTTTGTTTCCTTTGCATAAGCAGCACAATAGGCTATAAAAAAAATTGTTTTTAATAGCATAATCTGTATCTTGTGATAGCTGGATGCTGATACTATAGCAATACTGTCATTTAGATCCAATAAGAGTATATAAAGTTTATTAGCAATTAAGGACAGTAATTGGTTTTAAACAATAAGAGATTTTTTTTCTTCCCTTGTACTCGCTGGTACTCACGAAACAATTATATTTGAGTTAGACGCTTGCTTAGAACAGTTATATCGGGGTTAAACTAACAACTTTGTTCTGGAACAAACTAGAAAACTAAAGCTCTAAATACTACGACAAACCTTGCCTCAAGTAGAGCCTTTTTCTAACTTTGTTCAATATTGACTTTTGAATAAAGCGAATATCGTCCAAAAAGAATTCGATCTAGATATAAGGGATCATACTTTTTACTAAAGATGAACTTTAGAATTTCATAATAATTAAACTAAATCACATTAATATATAACTTATAAACTGATCACAGTTACCAAACAAAAATCGCAAACAACAATCGCCGCCATCAAAACTTACCGCGTTGTGAAGACGCTATAAAATTAAGAGTGTTGTAAATAACCTCTATTGCCGCCAATATATCCAACTGGCTCTTTGATTCACGACCTCGGCCTCACCGTTTGTTTTTAATTTTTAATGGCGTCTAGAGATACGATCTGTCAAATGATGGTTAATTAATTATAAATGATTTTACGTAAAAGTTTTAATTTTTTATTACCGTAAATAGGTTTGATTTGGTAAAACTTGTAAAAGTCATATTAAAAGTGTCTGATTGACGAGTGTTTGACAAGTTTTGTCTATGAAAACATGCCTCATCGTACGGATCAGTTTGTTTACACTGTTTTTATTAAACAATACTAGACCCATTTAGGCACTAAAAGGCGCGCAAAAAATCAATCCCGATGAGTGACATCGCAAATATTTTGACATATACTCTAACCTCTTCTCATTGCCGACATATGGGTGTAGGTCAAAAATCGGAACTAGAAGTCAAATGACAATTGGTGGTCTTGGATTGGAACTTGTTAGTAATTCAACAATTTAAATTATATAAATATTATTATTTGTAATAATATATTCACTACAATACATTCTAAAATGAATTTTGGATGCTACCAAAAAATAATTTAGAGATTTAGGACCATTTTTACCAGTTCTTGGTAGTTTCAGATAGTTATTTGCCATTACTGGCGCTGACAATGTCAAATTTCAAATCATTTTTTCAAAAATAATTCGAAATTTAATTAAAACGTTCTATATTTAAATGTCTTCGTTTATGTCATAAACAATAATCAAAAGTTTAATTGACGACCAATAATAACTGAATCTAAATTAGATAATAATAAATACATCAATTATTTCTACACACAATTTGTAGCAAGCTCGGATAATTTAAAATTATTAAGTTATCAACACAATTTACTTACGAAGGCTAACCTGTTATTATAGATATTATTTTATAGATTACAAGGCTTTTATAGAATATCATATTTGCTTGACTATGTAAAATTCCAGATAAATCGGATTTAGCTCTATCTGTTCATTATAATCTAATATTTAATCCTTTTGACTTTAGATTCAAAGTAAAGTGAGCTACGATTTGGAGTTATCACTTTATGACATTACGCTTATATCTATTAGTTTGACTTTCTATAACCTTTAATCGAAGAAGTATTATTTAATATTGAAAGTTCTTTGCTAAAGAGAACAAAAACAATTCCACAAACTTCGAATTTAAGAAACTATAAATAAATAGTAAAATATTACTTGAAGAAGGTGGCTGACGGCGGATGGAGGCAGATTGCCCAAGACCGGGATGGTTTCGGCTCCTTGAGAGAGACCTTCGTTCAGCAGTGGACAGCGATAGGTTGACTTGATTTGATATAAGATAACATACAATAATGTAGCTAGAATACTCGAATACCAAAACAATTGTGCAGCCGTATACACTTGTCATATTTTTTGTTTGTAGCGCGCCAATTTGCTGCATGTTTGTTGCATGTTAATCACTTAGTATTCTACTACCTACACAATAAGTATATATTAGCATTGAAGAAGTTTATTTAACCTAATTTTATTTCGTAACAGTTTATTTTATTAATATAATTTTTGTTAATTTGTTAAGCTTGATAATATAATAACGTTTTTTAAAAAACTCTCTACTAAAATTGATAGTTAAGAGTGATTGTTGCCTACCTATTTAGAAGTTCTCATAAATGTATTTAGACGAAGTTGTTACTTGTTTAAAATTGGTTATTAATGTTCTATGCAACCCCTTAAAGAGCGTGGCTGTAACGCAATTTGCAGGTTTTTATTAGTCATAAACTGATCTATTCCTGATTTAGTATTTATCTACACAGGCACTTAGGACCACTAAAGTCGATTTAGCAAGTCATGAATGTTTTTTTTTTTAAATTCGTACAATCATAAATAACTTTAAGGCATGTGTACTAAGTAGCAATATTTTTACCTTTTGTTCATAATATTTTTTCAAATGAAAACTGTACTAATTCAAAAATTAAATAATTATTTAATAACAAATTTAATATTTTAAATTAATAGTTACGCATCGTTATCGATGGTATCGGTATGAAATATCGATGTTCATCCTAAAATCGGCAGTCCCGTCAGGGTGAGGGCAAAAAACATAAAAAAAGTTAAAACAAAACACATCCATCTTGTCATGCTGTGTTACAATGTTTTTTATAGTGACAGTTTTGTTTTAGCTAAAGGATATCATTATGAAGATGTTTTATATTATATTTATAGGTTTTATGAAAAATATATTCCTTGTTAACATTTTATCACTAAAATAAATAATTATACTACTTTTTGATTGAAAAATATCATTATATTATAATACAAAAAAATTAAAATACGGGCATTATGCTTGTTTGTAGACAATATAAAATGACATTATTCTAAAAGTAAATATTATTTCGCTTCGTACGTATTCGTAACCGACAGATGAAAAATACTATCCAAAAGTATACATCATCCGTATCGTAGTCAGCTGTTGTCAAAATTCTACACATACCACTCCGCGACCGTCGTTATTTCAATTACCCTGATCCCTCGTCAAAGACAAAGGGACTGGCATCAAAAAAATGAAAAGAAAAAATAAGCGCCCATCGAGTGAATTAAAAAAACAGTTGCGTTATCTATGATTGGATCGCGGTCGTGTAAACGGTCAAGTGTAAGTTACTAAAGACTCCCGCCTTTTTTGACAGTAGCGTTTTCTATAATGCCATTTTTTTTTCAGTAATTCTTAAGTGAGTTTTGGGTGGCTTTAATTTTGGAAATAGTATAAATGAATCACCTCGAAATCCAATTGAAATGATGGACAGTTTTAAAATATAATTAAAAAAGTGTTACAAGTTATTATAAAGTCACAAAGGAAAGTTTAAACGACATATAAACTGTGTGTAAGTAAATTTCAAAGTTAGTTAAGCACTTAGTGCAAACGTACTAAATAATAAAAAGTAAAACCACCAAATAATTAGAGGCTCTCACACACACAAGAACCTATCAACACATAATAAAATAAAACATATTTTCTTAAACATTCGAAGCGTTGATCGTAAGGGGCCTTACAAACGAGCGATAATCTATTGAACTAAAGCAAGATGATGGGCACCCAATGTAAATAGCCGTAATAACCGTAACACGGACAAAAGACCCCCGCAGACACCCTCAGGGGGCCAACCCAACCTCACTTTAATTATAATATCACCCACATTATATCTTTTTTGTTAAAGAATTAAAAAAAATGGCCGCTGCTACTTTTCGGATGCAATATTAATGCTATTGTTGGTAACAATTTTCGTGTGTAATTGATTGTTCGTTTGGATCAAAAGACGCATAACGTGGAAACTATCGTAAGAAGGAACAGTGAAGAATGAAGCAGAACCTTTTGAGATTACACGCAGGATTTGATGTTTACATCTAACAGAGCATGTTTTTGTGATGTTCGAGTATTCCAAATATACGAGTAACATGTCGGAGTTTTATTATTCAAGTAATTAACGATTATAAATCGCGCAACAGCCGTCATAAAACTCTTCATCAATTTGAGTAATCACCATTTATTTGTATAACATTATCGATCTACAAAACGTTCCGCCAAAAGAGTTTTGCTTAAACCTTCACGTTCCCTGGATATAAAAAAAGTTGATACTCACGAAACCGTGCTTGTCACTAATGTTGTTCGTCAGCTTCAACTTGTGGAAGGAGACAACCTTCTGCATCCATTGCTCACCCGTCGAAGGTGAGTCCGGGTGAATGTACATTCTCTTCGGCATTTCAGGGTCCGCCTTCCCGGCAACCATCCACCGGCTCCGAAAACAAACGACGTAGGTAAAGAAACATTCTAATTGATATAATAGCCCAATTATACCAATCAAAAAATTCTTCAATTACAAAGTAAGAAAGTAGAACTGCCTTTGACATGATTCTTTAATGGTTCATTAAATAGAAACTGTATTTAAATTTTATAATAATTGATTGATTATTGGTATAAGAAAATCCTCAGTAAATTATGACGTAATACATTTTATTGAAGCAATCATGTCTCATCCGATTAGAAAGCGTTTAACATGCACTAATATACAAAATGGTGGTGGATTCCATGCTATTATGATAAGCTTACAAATCTACAGACAACAACACAATGTGAATGGAAAGATCTGCGTGCAGTGTTGCGTGCCGACAGCATAACATGAAGATTAATAAATATATGTACCATAAGGTGTAAAATTAAAACAGGACTTTAGAACTTAGACTCCTTGATCAGAATTTTGTATTGTCTATGGTGTAACAGAAACGTATCCCTATTCTGTGCAACGCAGATCCTTAGTGTCACATAATTGCATCCATACGCATGCTTCTTGCCTCTCATTTAAATAAACGAATTACATTAAAATAAGATCATCTATCCTGTCCTGTCTACTATTTTCTTATTTTAATTTAATTCCATCTCTTTATACCTGTTGTGGAATTTGTATCTGCAATCGTCGGCAGCTACGATGTCCATTAGCAAAATGTACTTTGCTTTTTTATCAAGACCAGAAACGCGAACTTTGTAGGCAGGAAACATACGTCTGCAAGCAATACGAGAGAAAAACATGGGTTGGGACTCGTTCTTTGCGACAACGATTTGACATCACGTCGATTGTAAGACATCTCGTTCAACTAGTTTCACTTTTTATGCACACACATACGAACAAACGAACCTTTTAGCTTGTGATCTTGCACCGCGTTATTGCAACCCATTTATTTGCTGTTAATTGTGTATTGTCATCTAATCTATTGTATATCACGTTGTAGTATCGTCTGTCTAACGCAATGCGAGTTATATTTAGCGTAAGACATGACGTAAGACAGTTTTTGCTTATTTTCGTTCGTACGGTTTCTAGTGTGGAGGACCATTACAGTAAAGACAACCCTATAGCAAGCGATTAAAAGTCAGTAAAATGCAACTATGTATCTAAATAGTATTGTAAATATTGTTCTAATCATTATTATACAGAGGTGTCACAAAGTCTGCCCGCGATCCGAAAAGGCCTTGTTTCCGCAACGACTGGCCACAAATGGTTCGGTACGCGTCCATTGTGCGGTTTTGCACTGTCGCGAGAATCGTGACCGTCGCACGTGATCAAATGCGTTGTTATTCGAGAATTTAACACGCATACATGAGTGACCAAATAAAAAATAGTTTAAACACATCTTTTGTAATTGGAAAGTAATTTATACACAAGAGATTTGTAATAATTAATTACCATATTACGGCGCTAGGTGGTTGCCTTTGTCGGCGTCTGTATCGGTTTACAGCTGACTCACAGTCACATTTTCGGCCGGAATGTTCGGGTCGTATTAATTAACGGATATTAAATCGAAGTTTATCGGCATCATCTCGACGTTGCCAAACTTGCGGCTGTTTGATATCGAATGCGATCGACATAAGCCGGAGGAACGAACCTTATCGCCGCTTGTCATCGTGAATCAAACAATGTATGATCAAATACGATGATTATCGATTTCAAATGCACCGGTGAGGGATGAGCACGACACCCGGAACACAACTCATGTTTTTTGCTCCCGAGATCTCCCGAAGAGATTGTTACCGCGAGTTTAGTCCCAATTTTGGTTAATTTAGAAAGACAGTATGAGTCGCGTCGGTATTTTTCACCTCTGGTGTCGGCACTGCTTTTTACATTATAGCCGCGGGTTTTGAGACAAAGATATTTTAATGATATTACCCATTGGATGTGACTTGAATCCTTAAACGTCGGCAGATTGTCGGTGTCCAGTTGTCGCGATGTCATTGCCCTTAAATTGAGCGTGTTTGGTACAAATTGTGGGCTGTAATTAACGAACGCATCGAAAACGTTTTGTGATGGGAACTAGTGCACTGCGTGGGGAGAATCACAAGCTAAATGAAAACAGGCGTGTAACGGAACGTTATGGAATGAGCATCTCCAATCAACGGTGATATCTATAAAGGTTCCGACAATTTGGCGTCAGCATGAGGCCAAGTTGTCGGTGGTACATTGAAAAGCTTATTCGTGAAGACGAGGATGGTGTTGGAGTCCAGCAGGCAATGAATATGCGTCTACCTGTTATGGAATTTATATCTGTAGTCGTCTGCGGCGACGATGTCCAGGAGGAGGATGTACTTTGCCTTCGCGTCCAAACCAGAGACGCGGAACTTCATTTGTGGAAACATTTGTCTGAAAGTGAAGTTTGGCTATAGCATGGTAGGATTTCTTCTTAGTACCTAAAGAACGGGTATGAACACAGAATAAATGCAAATAATTAAATCAAAATAATACCTGATCAGAATAATTAATAAAATAGCAGCTGTCATAATACTAAGTATCTACTTATATTATCCCGAAAATCAATTGTTACTACTCTGTTTTAAACTTTATGTGAAGTTTATATCTGACTATGACAATACTTTAACAAAGTACATACTCAAAATAGTTAACTTTTCGATTCAATTAATTGAAATGTAGTATGAAAACGTCAACAGTCCTCATAAACAGTGTTGTCAGTACTAAAAAATACTCTTTACGGCAAGTTCTTAATTTTTCTGGTCAGGTAGTAATCTTAAATTTTAATGTCACTCGGCACTGATCGCCGTTTTTCAATGTTGCCAATGTTATAAATTATTATGATGAGTGTGTGATATAATCCTTTAATTGCGAGGACGGAAGAGAGCTTAAAATTTCGAACCCGACTATTCAATTAAGTTGGAAAACAAACGACTTTTATCTTTAAAAATAAACATTTTAAACTAAGAACGTAATGCAAAGTTGCCATTACAATTTTATAATTACGTAATTATAGGTTTTTGAATGAATAAATTTGAAAGTTGCTTTTTTGTTAGGATTCAGTACCTTACGAGTATACATATTTATATATTACATAAGCTTTCTATTCTCGGATTTTCATCATTAAACAGCTTAAATACTCAAAATTTAGCTTGTTCGAATCATCCTGACTCATTAACTAATAATTGCACTTCACGATGTCTGTATGTTACCTACCTATTACTTTGGGATAGTACAGTCAAGCGGCTACAAATCGATAGCTAAGATACCGATACAATGAGACCAGCGAGTCTTAGATGATAGCACACAAGTGTGTACCCAAACCCAGGTGCACTTTTTGTTCCCTCACTCTCACAATCCGGTGGGACGCCTATCTGACACGACCGGGGAGAGATCAGGACCAATGGCTTTACGTGCTCTCCAAGGCACGGGGTTAAGACCCCAACTTCTAAGCGCCGGCTTAATATTAAATATTTCTGTAACCAGAAAAACTCAATATCACTTTTTAACCCGACCCGGGAATCGAACCTGAGACCTCTTGGCTGGCAGTCGCATACGCTAACCGATACACCAACGAGGCAGATGACATACAATACAAATGCAATGCAAATACAAATATGTAAATGGTGAATAAATGTAGAGTATTTAATTTCCCAACCAACAATCAATTTAAAAAAATATTATTCCACATAGTACGAAACTGAAGGAAACTTGAAACAAATCCTATACCAACACGTCTGGCCTGCTGCGTTGTATAGTCGACCTGAACCTCCTTATTTAAAAGATACTTATGCCCAGCAGTGGACTGTCAAAGGATGATGAAAGATGATAGAATGAATAGGTGTAAAGGTAACCTTGTGAGATCATCATTAAAACTGTATCCAGGAAACTCAGAGCTTTCCTTATCGAACGAGGATAATCAGTCTCATTAGGTTCTTATTTATATACGAACGTGACAAACACTCCAATGGCCATAGCGTGATGGATGTTCTTACGTCCAAATAACTGACCAGCATACAGATCTTGCGTGAACACAAATTGTTTTGCTTCCCTCTCATATATGTGGAAAAAGAGAGGGAGGTATAATGTTTTCACCGTTTTATCTGGCTCTAAGCACAACCCGGTGTGAATTTTGAAATCTGCGTACATCCGCTTACGGTGTATTAGCTTTTTTTTGTTTTGTTTTCGTTTAATTGTGATTCTTTTATTTTGGTTTCGATTCTATACGTTTTAGATTAGCACCACTAAATTTACATCAATTTCTACTCTTTTCTAGTTCGACTCTAGGAATACATAATTCCATTAATAATTATATTCTGAGATCTAAATGTACTGTGTGTCCACTGATAACAAGAAACCCCCATAATACTGCAATCAAGTCAAATTAGGTTTTATTATTATAAATTATCAAAATGTTACTTATTTATAGCACAAAGTATCAGTTTGGGATATCATATCTATTACATATATTATAAATAACCTCACACAATCAGACACCGCTGTCTCATTTCGAATTAGACCGAGTCTGTGCTACGGTAACCAGTCTGCTGTTAAACATACTTAAATATCTATAAATATAAACATACAATCAGACAGACACAGAAAAAATAATCGTGCTTATCACACAGTTTTTATCCTGGGTAGGGATTGAGTTCACGACCTCCGGGCTCAGAAGTTAGAGCTACTAGCAGCTAGACTAACAGGCCGTCGATAAAAAAGAATCAATTTTTTTTTTAAAGTTTCGTACAATATTTTTCTGAGACTTGGTAAATTAGTCTAGTATTCCCTTAAAATACATTATGAATCACATTAAGTTGTTATATATAATTGTTATAACTTTTAATTCCAATCTAATTTTAATAAATGAGAATTTATACATAATTAGCTACATCAATTGGCTTTTTATCGATGAACAGTGAACATGGTGACAGGCGAGACAGAATATATCTATGGTAAAAGTGTAGAACAGGTTTGTCTATAAATACTTTATAATTTATAGTTCCTTTGACTTTTGATTTGATTAATCAAAGCAATAAAATTTATTTCGCAGTTTTCGTTTTAGTTGTTACTGTCGAATAGTTTGTACTTATTATGATGACACGCGGTTTAAAAGATCACCATCTTTTAAACCGCGTGTCATCATAATAATTACTACTATCTATCTATCTATCGACTATTGTTTTGAAGAATAGAAAAATGTTATGACATGTGTATTTGTTTATTTATTTATTTATTAAGTCTTTATGCACTTTGTACATAGTCGGACTTAATGCCCAAGGCATTCTCTTCCAGTCAACCTTAGGGTGGTATAGAAATATTGTAAGGGAGGTGCACAGAGGTGACATTGATAATGCAAATATATCATGCATGAGTACATATACATTCAAGAATACATACAATACATTCGTCATAAATACACATATAAACATACACATATATACATAAATATACACATACACACACATTTAGATTATAGTCGTACACTACAACAACTTGACAATAAGCTGAGCCAACTATCGATTAGACGATTCTTCAATCTCGTAAAGGAGATTATATACATTCTTTTTGAATGTAAAACGGTTTGTGGACATCCTGACTTCGAGCGGTAGCGCATTACCGAGTAGTACTGCCTGAACAAAGAACGAAGAGTTCACGAAATGAGAATTGTGAGAGGGACATAAGAGAAGCAAATTATTTTCTGAGCGAGAGTTTCTGCGTGATTAGAGGATAGATAATGGAGGTACGGAGTAAGATATGTAGGTGAAAACGGTGAGTTGAAAAATGACAATAAGGCAGTTAGTGCTCGCAGATTGCGGCGCTGGCGAATAGGTAACCTTTAAACGACATGTAAATATCTAAACATACTTTTGAAATTGATCTATTTTGATAAACTTTTTTTTTTCTTTTCTCGATTATTTTAGGAGCCTGCCAAAGTATACCACTGCCTGATACAAAGTATGAAGAGAATCCAAGAGTTGCGGTCACCATACAAATGTAGATAATGTATTATATTACAATTCGAATATAAATAAATGTAGGTACATCCAAATTTGGTTTTAAATTTAAATTTTTAGCTTTAATGTAGGTTTAGTGTTTGCATTAAGAAAAAAAATTATTCCTTTCATTAAAATTGTTAATATTACGCTTATTTGGAACCATAGTCCTTATTATTGTACAAATTTAAACTCTAATTTAATTTTTTTATCCATTAAATAAGCTTTACTATCATTACAGGTAAACCTAATGCAATAGAGAGGCTAACATATAACACCTATTTTAATACATCTGTCTGTTGTTCAAAAACGGACATAGAAATGAATGTAACTAATTGAAAAATCAATATAAATAACAATTCATTGGAGCTTAAAACAAAAATTTAACACGAAAAAATGACAAGTTCTTGGTGAAATTTAATAAAATAAGAATAATTTGCGCAAAGGGTACTTCCTCAAGTCATTTTGTCCTGGCTACTGGCCAGCCATTGTAACATTGATATTATGATTATCTCATTAACAACAAAAACATTCGTAAACAACCTTATAACTAACCTTATGTTTGTGATAAAAAGGCATAAAAAAATCAGCCACTATAATTTATAAATACAAGTCTTTTAGCTATCAACATTAATTAAAAACATTGTCTTTCGTTTTGTATAAAAACAAAATTGACTATAAAAGCCTCGCAGCGTCTTAGTTGATATTTCTAATATAAAATCATCATACACGCAAAATGTTGCCACAAAATGCCTATTTAGCGTAATAACTGGCAACATTGAGACATCGATGGTTATACCACGAGGGTTGAAATTACAGGAGACGTCAATCAAACAGACTGAGCGAGCTTCGCACTTCAATACTACCCTTATATAAAGAATTTTATGAGAATCAATTGTCAGTAATGTTGATAGCTTTATTGTGATTTGATTGCGGGTTATACCTGATTATAACAGAGTATTATTCAGTTAAAAGAAAGGTTTTCTGTTTCAACTCTAGCCTAGAGCAAATGTGGGGCAATTTAAAAAATGACGTTTACTTCGTAATTTTATGTTGTTAAAGTCGTGTTATATTCTTAGTTATATTAGGTTTAGTTGTGTGTGACTTGGTTAGGTTTAAAACTGGGTATCGAGAAGCTCTTTTTGCTTTTCATCGATAATTTATGTGAAAGGAGGTAAATAGAACGTACTATCTATATCCATCTGTTGTTCCGTCTATTGTCTACGTCACTTATTAGGATATAAGCAGGTATGACAGTAGTTATTTACTCAACTTGAGTAATTCGTGAGCTTTCATGTCTAATGTCAAAATTAAACTAGGTGCAGTAAATAATATTAGGTTTATTACAAAAATACCACCGGATACTGTCTCTTAAAATTTATAGCTTGTACTTGTCAAAAGAACCAGTATTACTTGATAGTCAAAATGGCTACTTGTTATTAAAATTGTATAATTGTTTTAAAAATGTATTCACCCTACGCGTTCAACGGCCGCCATTTGTCATTTCTGACACATGTCACATTCGCGCCTTTAACAACGGTAATTAATTAAATATTAACGAATTAACATGAATTTCGTTAATTTTGTGCAATGAAAATTCACTTTTATGTGTATAAAGAGAAAATAAACAAGCTTTGTTAAGTTATGTTTGTTTTTCTTTTGACAGGTGGCTTTTCGAAGTCGAAAATATTAGTAAGATTAATTTAGTCGATTAAAACTGATAAAAGTTCTAATCAACATTCATTCGGTAAAATGTTTTAGTAATTTACTAAAATTTCTAAGTTGTTACAATATTATAAATATTGTAGACTACAAAATAACATAGCACTACGATAGGAACCAAGTATAATTCAAAAATGTCGCAAAAACGGGCAAAAATTACTCCTTTTGAAAAACACAGACAAAGTTACGCGGGTCAGTTAATCATATATTTGAAAAGCATTCATAAAAGTTAGAAAAACCTTTAACAATATCAATTCTTACACTATAAAGGTTTAAACAACAAGTATGGTTATAAAATACATGCACAATAGTAACGGCACAGGTGACGCTATTAAAAAAAAATGGCGTCACATTAACATACAAGGTGGTTCTAACACATGTAAGTGTATTAAATATTATAAACTAGTGACCAAATTAAAATGCCGAAACAAAATGTATTTGTGACGCGTAATGTCCGCTGCGAAGATATACGTAAAGAAATGGAAGGGCTACGTACTTAAACGGGACTGACACTCTTTACTCACTTCAATAAGGTCTCTGAAGTTAGTCGGATTTTGCCAAATACACGCGTGTGTAATACCGTGTGATTAAATAAATTTAACAGCAGATTTTTAATTTGGTAAAGTCAATAATTAATAACAATGTCCAGAAACTAAAGTTGATAATAATTTGTCACATCTTACACACAGCCAAGCCGTTTTATTTCAAACCAGACAATCTGTACTATGGTAGCCAGACTGTTGATAAATATAGTTATATATTTCTAAATGCATAGATGATATAGACGAATTACATCCAAGCACAATAAATGATAATGTTCATTATACAACTATTTGTTCTGGATGTGAATCGAACCTACGACCTTCAGCTTAGCAGTGAGAGGCAGTAATGACTACACCAATTGACTCGTCAAATTTTTTACACCTGTGATAGGTTATCAACTACGTCACCAACTTCGTCACTTCCCGTGTCGTCTACTATGTAACATGTTTGAAACCACGCTCGCCAATGGCGCTTCTAGTAATGTTCTTTGTTCCCACCATGTGAGGTACCGCGGGTACATCCTACGCCTAAAACAGCGATCGACTATAAAGATAAAACGAATTGCCACCGAACGCCATCTGACTACGGCCTAATTAATAAAAAATAATTAAGGAATTTATACGCTAACATACAATTCTTACACGTTCTTAAAAAATGATTTGAGATACATATATATTGTTCGTTTGAGTACTAGTAACTTGAAAACTTCTGAATCAGTTTTGTTAAAAGTAGTTGAGTAAAGTGGGAAAAAAGTTTTACTTCCATTTTAATAGTTTTATAAAAATATTGGAATGCTTTTGCATTTACAGTTGATGTTGCAAAGCAAAAAAAAGATGTCTTGAGCGGTAAATTAATTTTTATTTGGTTACAAGACTTACATATTTGTTTGTTTCGTATACAATTATCTGCAACTATATCAATGGATAATTGTTATACAACTTTTGTTTTATCTCAAAAGCAAATATTCTACCCCAAAAGCCTGTTACCCAATAAAAAGTAAAATTAAAAAATACTAAAAAAAAACTAAATTCCATTTCACATACTAAAAGAAGATTTTGTGATTTGAGGCCGAATAACTTTTGTCATTGCCTACGGCATCAGAATAAAAAAAGACAACAACAGTAAAATTGCCGCCTAAACTAAAGGTGTCCCATAAAAGCTAAGCATCATATTAAAGTCGGACACGTAATGGCATTTGATTTAAGACAAAAGTCGGTATAGTTAGAATAAAAAAGGCCGTAAATAATGGTTAACAAAAAGCGGTGTCATCTCTTTCTTTTATCCGTTTATCGAGACGGTAGCTTTGATGAACGTGGGAAATGCGTAGAGACGCCATGTACTACATTTATTTTATTTTATTTCAACGATTGTTTTTTTATGTGATAATTCTGAATCAATCGTAATTAATCTTACTAAATTAAAGTATTTATATTTGAGGTATTAGAACAAGTCGTTTAAGTTGAAATGAAAATAATAAAAATACTGTTAACAATGTTATAATACCTAATATTCATAATAAGAAAAAAAAAATTGAAGTGATTTTATCAACAGCGTTTCTCTTTAAATTATTTATTTAAAAGACAACTGTTTTATTTACATTCAATGTTATCTTAACGAACACTTATCTTTAAGACAATGTTTAACAACTAGGTTGAACAAATTGAACAACTACAAATCACAAAAACATATTCAACATTTTTTTTAAAAAGATATAATCGCGCGACTCCATTGCCGTGAGATGTAGATAAACGCTTGTAGTTTGTAACGATGCGGCGATGGCGCCACCTACCGGGTGGGCCGCTGTGTACTATTCTATTAATGAAGTACTTACATCCAGATAGGAATTTGAATTTGGAATACATTCTCATACTATCATATATGTCAGAGCGGAGGTTTTCTTTCTACCATAGACAGTAACATCAAGCGCGTTACGTGTCTAATGTAACTGTTGTGTTGCCAACATAAATAAATAAATTCTTTTTTGTTACATTACTTAAATCGTATAAAAGTAAGTTTCATCAAAGTTTTATGTCAAAATTCTCAAAGTTTCGATTTCAAAGTTCAGATTTCGTAAGATCACGGCAAACACTTTTTAATTATGTGGTAACACTTGCCGCGTGTTGTCCTATTTATGGCAAACTTACTTAAATTTTCTTTTAATTATTCTTTTTCTCTTCTGGTAAGATACGAAATTCATGTGGCAATATATACTTTCAATTTTTTTTGTTAGTCAAAAAAAGTAAAGTCCTTTACATAGTTTTCAATCGCCACTTCTTACCACAAGCAGATGTGAACAGCCTTCGTGTACCTTCAGGAAGTTGAGGGCATTCCAACCAAACCAAATCCAAAGATCCATTTCATTCCATATTCCAAGGTGTGCTATCTAATACTAAGCTTCAACTATCCTTGTACGTATCAATAGGTTGTATCTCATTTAATGGGTAAACAATGTTTGCGGAATATGTTTCAAAATAAAATAAAAGTAACAATTAAAGACGCCTTTAATACTAAACCTTAATTCAATAAAAATAAGTATACTATTGCCACGAGCAGAAAAAAAAAAAAACTTAGTGACTCCTTACGAGGAAATGTAGCCTCTCATACTATATTGTAAAGTCTAGTCCAAATATACTAATCGAATCGAATCGAATAAAAGACGTTATAACCATCAATATGTTGCAATCGATTTAAAATCTGTAATATGAAACCTTTCTCATTTCTATATTATAAACGTAATTTCCCACTAATACTTGATTCTCTGTTACAATTCAGAACATGTTAAGTAAGTCTCGAAAGCTTAACCGTATCCTGTAGCGCTACTTACCCCGTTACCAAAACAAGAACATAAAATAAGTTTAATTACACCAGCTTAATTAATATAAGGGACGTGCACCGGCCGGACCTCACAAAAACACCGGTGTGCACCTGCGTTTAGTTGAAATAAAGCCTCGGCCAATGTCGGACGACGTGACCAATGTGTCTATGGTTCATATATTTATGATTGTCTTTCGATTTTGGCGCCAAACTAGGCCGAGCGCATTGTTATTCTATTAAACAATATTGACAGATAAAAAAGTTTTTGCGTTTATTTTGGTTCTGTCGTCGTTATTTTGCATCAATTCTTGTTAGTTGCTAGCTAGACCTTGTATCATGTTGGTAATAAATACTTTGATATTTCGTTTAGGTCATATCTTCACAACTTTTGTTTTCATAAAAAAAAAACAAAAGTAGATACTAGCACTTTGAATAGTTCAATATTATATGAAAAAGTTAAGCCCTGTCAAAACGCATTAACCGTTTTAGCAAAGTGGACAAGCGTTAAAATTAAAAAAAAACAAAGAATACGATACACCGAACAAGATTTAAATTCAAAACAACAACAATAACGCGTCAACATCATTTGTTTTTATTTTGTAAAAAAAAGAAAGCTTAAAGCGGGCCTTTGATCGGCGACAAGTGACGATTAGTCGCTGCGACAAAAAATCGACATGTCCCCGTCATGTCGCAGTCGCAGAGGCGTTTTCCAGATTGTCTGATAACAGATGAGTAATGATATTCTTGAAATGGATTATTATAAAGTTTTGAGATATTTATTTTTAAAATAGGGGTATGTATTTGTAACTTCAGATAACATTTTTTGATAAATGTTTTTTAAAAATATTTGTGTTTAAACACTCTTATTTTGGACGGTGCGGTATTCAGAGGTAATGGATTCATTTTTGTACAGTTATGAGAAGTGATCTGCATCTGTAAAGGTAAACGTTTACACAAGTTTTTTTTTTAATTTTAGGATACTGTAGTCCTCACTGGAAAACCTTATAATTTCGCCAATATCTAAAAATGATCGTCTGTCTACCTTTTGTCTGACTTTATCTTGTGTATTTTAGAAACGACTGAAGACTTACTTTACTATTTAGTGATCCGAGAGTAGACAAAAATTATTGCATCTCTTGACGTATAGATGTTTACAGATTGGGGTTAAATTATTTAAAACGAATCATTGTTTCCAATAAGAAGCTACACTAACCTCAAAATTATTAAGCAAGTGTCCAATAATTAACCTGTATGCGTGACAAAATTACAAAATAATTAATAGAGATCGATATCGATTCAACTTTCAAACTATATCGATTAAACTAAATCCTCACACGCAGCTCTAATAGCACTGCGTAACAATCATGTTGTAATTAATTAGAAGTAGCAATTAGCCGAACTCACACATTGTACGATCTATTTACGTGATCTGTTTCACTTATAAACTTATGGTGAGAACGGAGAAGACGTGACGGCTTTACGAATTTAATACATGTATTAAGACTTACGGAATTACGACTCTGTTCGCTTTGACATTATTAGAGTAAGCGCACTGATTTGTGGTTTCTTACAAAACAAACGAGACGTGTCTATGTAAGTTTAGCGTTTATGGCCGTGGGTACGATGACTTGAAGCGGATTTTGTTTTCGTTTGCGTAGAAAAAATTATAGTACGAGGATGTAGTAACACGACGTGGACTGAATTTCAAATAGGTTAAATGATTTTTAAATTTTAATCAGATGTCATTTGCGTAAACTTACCGTAGAAGCAAAATCAATATAAAATACGTTAGATAGCGTATGTGGCAGTATAAGTAGCAGTGAATGTGAAATTTAAATTGAGAACATCAAATAAGAACGCAAGCATCCTAGTTCCATGGAATTAAATAAAACAAATCGCATCGCGAGCCAAAGTTTTATAAAAAAAAAAATACCAAGATGGCGGTTTGCTTACGACGAAATGCCGAGAATGTGTCCACGTGGAACCGTATTCAGGGCCGAATGTAAACGCTCCCGTTCTATATGCTTTATTTTGGATGTCTCCCATTTGTTATACATAATACATGTAGGGATCGTATCGCGGGATCGCGGCCGTCAGAGAATTTTCGACGGCGCCATCCAGACGCGAATACAGGCTGATGTCGTTTAGGGCCCGATACAATAGCGCCTCGGAGATAAAAAGAGAAAGTAATATGATAAAAAGAGATGATAAAAGTGTACAAAATGGTGCGTAAAATAGTTTTATGAATAACAACGATAGTGTGTGCCAAATCAATCGTCGTTCAATGAAATTTGGCTATGATCAATGTCTAAGTCTTTTATAGATGAAAAAAAAACTCAAAACCGTTGCATTTTTATCTAATTTAGAAGAATGAGCGTACAATATGACAATAAATCGGTCTGTTTACAGTCTAAAAACCTTGTTTTCAGAGTAGTATAAATATCTAATTAGTCTCGCTTCAACGACAAATATCGCACCTATCACGTTATCGTCTGATTTATGTGAAGTTTGCATGTTATTAGATATACTATTATAACACGTTACATAACACAAGATGGAGGGCTGGTAGAAGCGGCTGCATATGTAACTTACGGGCAACAACTGAACTATATTCGATAATTGAAATTAAAAATATAACATCTAAAATAAAAAAAGTCGTAAAAGTATGCCTCAATTCCTTTTTTTTCTCTTATAAGATAGGTCATTACGGCTAATTGCGAATTAGTTTACCTAATAAAACCAGAAAACTGACCTAAATGACTCTATCTTGTCCAGGACCTAGCGGCAGAATTAGATGTTTGCAAAAAAGTAACACATTTTTTTAATAAAAGAAATATAAAGTGGTTGAGAATTAAGGGAAAGTACATCCAGACTATTTTTAGATCGGATCTAATTGGAACAGGAGGAAATGGAGGTGAGGTGTTATAGGTACCGCTTAGTTTTTTATCAGGCTATTATAAAAGACCTAGTATTTACTTAATATGAAAGAAATTGTAAGTAAGTAGAGCCACGAATGGGCAGACTCGACCGGGACAGTACCATCCTCTCATAGAATATCAACCCAAAGCGACAGGATTTGCGCTAGCGTGTTTCATTGGTAAGTACGAGACCAGAGGCCCATTGATTGGCAGTTATCGTAGTAATCTTTGTGACTTATATACTGCCTTTTACGTCCCCAAACGGAACATGAAAACGCGTCTCATCAGACCACCATAATATGGGCGTAAAACTACAATGTCTGTATTCGTAATAAGTATGGTGACCACGACTTTTAGATTCTATTCATGCTTTCCATCACACAGAGTAGTCATTACGACAGGCTCTTTATAAAAAAAAACAATGTAAAAGTCTAGGATGGTTTTCAATTTCAACTTTTATATTGTAATAGACATTGATATTAATTTATTCAAGACCACCCAGAAACCCTTATACTTAATATCAACCAAGTTATTAGTACTTTGTAACTACTAAAAAACTATAGACAATTGCGAGACAAACGATTCTGAAGTTGTCTATGCTTTCTTGCACATAGGTCTTTTGGCATCACCCTATAATCATGAGATTGGCGAAGAAGAAAGGGACACGACACGAACTTATGAGTTAAGTTAAGCCAGACAATACTTTTTGTTGAGCGTCCGACGCAGAAAATTAGCTATGAGAATAAATAATGAGTTTACTTTTAAAAAATATGTGTCAAGCGCGTGGCAAACGTCAGTTGTAAAGGACCCCGTACACAGATTAATGTTATACCATCATATGATAGAGTGGCGTGAGTGGGTGTTTTATAATATATACTGTTATGTAGTTTATTAATTTATTTACTCTTTTATTACATAACAGTAACATGTGAAACTAGAAAATGACGTTTTCTAGTTGTTATCACTTGCATGTCAACACAGACCTTCCTCAACGCTATTTCGTTAACTAAAATACAACATAACGGTGTTTAGTTGGTTTTCTCTAAGAAATACAAGTTCCTACTGCTACTTCAGTGCAGTAAAGGTACTCTAGTAGGGTTACTTCTGTCGATGGGTGTGCAAAAATCAACATTTAAACAATTAATTCGTTATTTGTTAATGGTTTTATCCGTTAACATACAGACAATATCAAGTTTCGAAACTGTTTATCTTGGACCAAGACAGTAGAACTAACTTCGATGAGAGGTTTTCTTAAAAATAGATAATTTCTCAGTGTATATTGTTATTGGTTTCTTCTTGAAAATTTTTACTACAGTACAAGCAGTAATATCAGTGTAAACTAGCTATTAAGATTTATAAAGTTGTGATAAATATTATGTAAATATAGATAAGAACGCCTCTCGCTAACAAGACCGACAGCTTGGTGAGTATTTAACATATTGTCCTTATACAAAAAAAGGTGTTGACTAAATAAAAAAAAATCAAATATCTATGGTATACAATAATACAAATAGGTTGTATTGCCAGTTCTATATTCAAACTTATAAAATACTCAACAGTAAGTTCGTTGAAAAACAATTAAATAATTCTGTTTCGTTTTACGAGAAATCCTTGAGATTCTAATAATTTAAACGCAGAAGTTCCGTTTCTCAAAATTAGTAACGTTTCATTCCACGTAAAACAACGAGATGGGAAACTGGGGGAGTATGCTTTGAATACAGATTGACCAGGTAGTGTATGAGAAAAATACAGAAAAGGTCACAAATTCTGATCGCGCGTGTAACGCTGTGAATATGGAAAATTAGCCACTTGGGTGATGGACTCGCTAATTTATTTGTTTAGAGCGAGCGAACCTCTTCTGTTTTGATGACGATTTTCATAAAGCAAGTGGTTCGAGTTCATTACTGGAATGGTATCTTCCGTGTGGTGTTGAATTAGGAATACGGTGTGTCACTACCCCTATTCATCCTATGGGTATCGTAAGAGGCGACTAAGGGAGGAAACTACGCAGTACAACATCACTGCAAAGTAAGGGAAAACTAGAAGCAAAGCCGCGTGGTATAGTAGGCCAAAATCTCCTTTCGAAAGACATGCTTAAGTACAGTAGTAGACTATTACAGTTTGTTGTAAGTGGAATTTTATAGAGCTGATAGAACCAATATCCGTGATGATCCGTAATTGTTCGTGTGGTGACGGATTAAGAATACATAGTGTTACCACCCTATTCATCCCGTGAGTGTCGTAAAAGGCGACTAAGGGAACTAAGTATACAAGACAACATCATTACAAAGAGAAGAAAAACTTGAAACAAACCCTATTCCAACCCGTCTGGCCAGCGTGGTATAGTAGGGCAAAACCTCCTTGCTAAGGAGAGGCTTATGTCCAGCAGTGGATTGTAAAAGGCTGTTGATGATAATAGAACCAAATTAAATAATTAAATAAGCCAGTTAAAACATATTAATTGGTTATCATTGCAATTGAGTAGAATATTAACATACCAATTAAGTAAAAAGTTACTAAATTCATAGAATTTATGATAGAATGAATACCCTTTTAAATATCTTAAACATATATGCTTGCCATAAATTATTTAGAATTCCTTATGAAATGAAGTCTTACAATTTCAGACCTCATCCTAATTAAAATACGGTTTATGTCCTTTAACTGTACGATATTTACGAACACGTTCAGTAAAGTCTTTAACTAAAGGAAATGGGACCTCTTTAGTGGTGTCAACTACTCGTACAGTACATAGGTTTAAGTGAAAATTAATTATATAATTACATATTTGCATTTGTAATTGTACAATTTCTATCGTAAATGTAATTTCGAAATAGCCTTTTAGCTACAGCTTATTTAACTGAAACGTAATTTACAAAACGCTAGACCCGTTTACGACTTCATCTGCGTCTTGCAAAAGTAGTATTTTCTGTATTTTTGTAGTATTTTTCATTGATATTATTGTGATCAATGACGCTATTACTAGCGTGATGTTATGTGTTCGCTGGAGCCGAAGTGTGCTTGAGTGGAGACCACAATTGTGCAAACGTAGTGCAGAGCGCGGCGCGATGGACCGACGATTTGAAAAAGGTTGGCAGCGGATAGATGCGAATTGCCCAAGACCGAGATGGTTGGCGCTCCTTAGGGGAGACCTTCGTTCAGCAGTGGACCAAGATCTGTTGATTTGATAGTTATATTTTCTGAGTTTATAGTTTCTGAGTTTTTTTAATTTAAATTAGTAGTGCTTGATACAAGCGCGTTTAACAAAACAATCTTTTCACTTTTATGTGTTACTTCAGTTTAAAAGTAAAAAAAACTATTACAGAAAGTAAAAATGTATCATCCTAGATATGATTCCACAAGTACACACATATAAGTTGTCCCCTAAATAGGTTAAACAGATATATTTTTTCTCACAATAAGCATTAATATGCAATTCAAATGTGCTACATTTGCATCATGGTGTTTTCCGTCTCTTTATATCTTTTTTTTGTGTGTTCTGCTTAATATGCACCGTGAAGGTACATGCTTAACTCTTAATTTATTTAATTGTTAAAATATGAAAAGTTTGAATTGTAGGCTTTTGAGGTCCTATTGGTTGTTTTTTAATTACAATATTTATCTTTTAAATTTATTTTAACATCGTAAGTAATGATAGTATTAAAACACACACGGTAGGGTTGTCAGACCTATTTAAAAAATGTGTTTCACAGTAATTTATAGAAATGTAATTCTAAGCTTGTAGGAGAGCCATGCTCAAGTACATACGAACTAGGCTCGACCGGAGTGATATCATGGTCTCGAAGAAAACAGTTCTTTCGTCACCTTTCATATGTCATTCGTGAGGTTAATATATAATAAAAAATCTTACCTCAACTTTTATGCTTGCCACACTAAAACAATTTCCTTACATTGTAAAATGCTGTGAGAGTATGTAAACTGTTTTCAAATATTGAACGGTGTGTTTAAAAACGTTATAGCAGTTGACTCGATAAAGCGCACGCGTAGAACGGAACAAACGAATTTTATGTTGCAAGTGCAAAAAATTTAAATGTGACAGGGGCCGCCATTTTCAATTGTTGTGCGGAATTATGTTTTGTAGGAGTTTATCTATTAACCTATCATGTATAAAGGTAAGAATTAAGAACAAACTGAGTCGTACATATTTAACCTATACAGTGTAGAATTTCGTAAATAAATTCATATATATATATGAATGTGTGAAACAGCACCTGAAGCAGTGTGAGACCGGAGGTCCGTTGATACAGGGGTGACAGTTATCGTGGTAAGCGGTGTGAGCCTTACACTGCCACTGTGACTGTCATGCCTTTTACGTCTCCAAGCGGAGCGTGAAAGAGCATCTTACTAAGCCGCCATAGCGTGAGTCACCATATTCCATTGTCTACATTCGCAATAAGTATGGTGACCACAACTCTTGGTTTCTGTTCATGTTATTCATCAGGCAGAGTAATCACTTTGTTAAGCTCTTAAAATAAGAAATAAACTTTTGAGATAAGCAGTATTTATTTTTTACACGGGCTCGTTGGTCTAGCGGTTATTCTATGTGACTGACGATCAAGAGTTCGATGTCGAGGTCGGGCCAGAAAAATGTAATTGAGATTATCTGATTATGAAAACGCTTAATAACAACCCAGAATTTGGGAGTTGGAGCCTTAACCTCCGTGCCTCAAACAGTACGTGAAGCTGATCTCGCTCTGGTCATGTGAGATAGCCGTCCCATCGGATTGTGAGAGGGAGGGAACAGAGAGTGTACCTGTGTTTGCGCACACACTTGTGCCCGCCGTGTGTTGAGTCTGGCCGCCGTGGTCGAAATCGTTTTAGAGAAGACCATCATTTATTTTTCACCATATGTAATGGTATTATTATGCTTTACACAGATTTTCTGCAAATAAATATTAAAATCCGCGTGAAATGCAAACTGGAATATTTATTGCATTAATCGGTCATAAAAAAAAACCGTGCAATAAATCGTTATTGAAAGTTTATGGCAAATATTATAACAAATCTATAAGTGAATTAATATTGCTTAGATGACTTGAAGCGTCCATCTTTCGAGCTAAGTCCGGGTCGGCACAATTGTTCCAAAATAAAGTAAAAATCAAGTCACGCGCTTCTAATGTTCGACAATCGACGCCTCGTCTATCTTAGCCGACTTATTTCGGACAACACCGTTCGTAACCAACCACTATACGTTTGATGAATATTTAATTTTATCGAATTATCATAGACTTCCTAGTTCATTTGCAATTGTTAGCAGTTCTCGGAGACGTAATGTCTGCGGTGTTATTTATGATTCTAAGATTTTTACTTTACATTGTAGATTCGTTTGAAAATAAGCCTTTGAGATCGAGTAAAATGTGCCCTTCATTTTTTTTACAAGTCTAAGGAGGAACTGGTGTCATATTCCTCCAATACAGTGGAAGAATCTTGTGACCAGACGAGATGATCATGCCTAGCGGACCGTGGCCTAACTGTTGAGGTTAGGATGTTATATATATTCTAATCAGCGCGAGAACTTCTATACCGTGATACAGGATTTGTAGTTACTTCGTAGTTCGCTGTAATTCGTCAGTAGATGACGCTGTAGTATGTCTTTGTTTGTAGCTGTATGTGGACGTCACCACAAGTCCAAGATTAGTATGTTTATTATAAAAGTTTAGGAAATAAGTGACCGGCAATAAGTGCGTGGGTGGGCCCATGTTATATTTGGTATAACGTGGGTGTTTTATACCCTATCGGGGGTACAGTTGAATGTATATCTGCACTGAGTCATTTAATGATGTAAACAAAAACTAAGAACTTGTTTTTTAAATAGATATATAAAGTTAAAAGTTTGTCAAGATTCTGATGTCTTGGACTCGTAGATGTCGCCGTTTCGCCAAAAACCTTTCTAGATATTGCCCATCTAGTTTCACATCGGATCAAGCATCATATTTTATGTATACCTTCCTAGAGTTTGCGTATCTCCTCATTCGAAACACGTAGTTCATACTTCGATGCACCTGACTCTGTTATATCCATGTATGGGTATGTATGTGTGCTCCATTTGGTGTGTAGGTACGACACGTTTATTTGAGGTGGTTGTTGCGTCAACGAACTAGAATCACAGTAATTCTATAAAGTTTGTGAATGCGTGTGTTTGTATGTTTGTTACTTCTTCGCGATCAAACGTCTCGACCAGCTTTGATGACATTTAATAAAAAGGTGACTGACACCTTGAACTAATGCGTAGACTACTATCTATCCAAAAAAAAAAGGTGGTGGTCTAGTGAGACGAGCAAACAATTTATATATATATTTGATAAACTGCGGTGCTATCGGCACCGCAGATCGTAGTTTATAGTACATTAAATTTTCATTTAGATATGGCTTTCAAAATGATGATGATGATGATGTACTCCTAGACAACTCTAACCAGGGCGTTCAGTCTTAACGAAGACTACGCAGCAGATATTAAAGTGCACAAGTGTGTGCGCAAATACAGGTGCACTCGCTGTTCCTTCACTCTTACAATCCGTTGGGACGGTTATCGAATACGATCGAGGAGAGATTAGGAGCAGAACCGACGGCTTTACATATTCTCCGAGGCATGGTATATAAGATTTCAACATCCAAACTCCTTAATAACACTGTTTGACCTGACAGCTAAACCAATGAACCAGTTGATATCCAAAAAACTCTACTAGAAATGTACTGCCCAATACCCTACAACTCATCATAAGTTAACTGAAATGTTACCAACAAAGCAACAAGTCACGGTACTTGAGGTTAAGTTGTTTGAGTAGGGAAAATAAACACTTAAGCAGATAGGTAATTGCAAAAAAATGTAAATCTAATGATAGGAGTATGTTAAATTAAACGAGGTTCAATATGTAAAACAAAATGCGTAACCTAAAAAATGTACTTAACAAAATGGTGACTAATTCAAAGAGTTTCAATTATTTAAAGTAAATTAAAAAAAAAAACTGTGATCGTGACATTTCGCTGATTTAAATCGAGTTCTTTTTTTTGGAGGGAAATCTGAAGTAAACATTTTAAATTGCCAATTTATAAAACTACAACTTTGTATTAAAAATGGTATTAGTTTCACGAAAAGAGATCATATAAAAAGGTTATTGTGGACTTTGTTTCAAATCAAATTTAACGGTACTAAACTAATAAAGTCAAAATGAGGACGAGATTCTCGTCATAAAACTGCAACACCATAAATTGATGTCGTCTTAGGTTTTTTGATTTCGGAGAACACAACACAGAATAAATATATAAATTGCTTTAAGTTAACTAATTTTATAACATGTTTTATTTGGCACTATTAATTTGGAAAAATTTGAATTTAACGTACATTGTGGCCCGAATGCGATTCTTAAACTAGTCTGGAGATGGTAATAAGAAGGCTTTTTCGAAAAAATTGATAATTTCTCTACATCAAAGGTTCATACTAAGACATATAAGTATCTTCTATAGATAGCCACTTCACCAAAGTATAGACAATCTAAGTACGTATATTCATAGATTAGAGAAGTTTTCGTTCAAAAACAAGCATCTCTTCATCGTCCAAACGCCACTATAAACATTAAAATTACATACTTAAACCTTATCTTGAAATAAATCATATAACTTAACCGCACTTTAAGAGTCATTATCTTACTGATTAGGATACAAAGATTCTTCTTCGCAGATCATGAAAGGACCCATTCTTGCGACCTTCGGGTCACAAGATAGGCAGAAAGACTCCATTGATAAAATTATATTACTTTACTCGGGTCATGGCGGTAAATCGTATTGGTTATCTGTGAACGTTCTTTTTTTAAACAATCAAGTGTTGTCTTTGGTAGGTATGGAACGCCGCGGATTGTTTGTTCCTCGAGACTAATTTACACTAAGATGGTTTCTTGGAACGCGACTTATAACAAAAAAAAAATTATAATGGATTTTATATTAAATGTTATTTTGAGTTGTCCATACACAGTGGGTTTTTGAATTGTAATCGTACCATTGTTGTACGGTAAGCAGTTTTACGTACTTATAGGCATCAAGGAATCTTCTCAACACCAGAAAAGAACTACGATTTCTTTGCTTGCTAGTAAATTTTATCAGCTTTCAAAATCAGACGGCATCGATTCGAGCAGAAATCTCCCACAAGCTACCTCCTTCAAAAAATGGTAATAATTTCATTTAATTAACCAAATTAAATTGAACCTTCCAATAGTAATTGGTAGATACTATCACGAGGTGATGTTTTTAATTAAAAAATGTTACAAATGCTAATTTGCCTACTAAAATTACATACGTCAAAGACCTTCACTTTTAGATTAACTTTAGTCTACTTGTTAAAACATGTTGAATGCGTCAACCATATAATAACCATTGATATCTATTTATTTTAACTGACAGTTATAATGCCACAAACTTTCGCCACAATCAAAGTGGAAGTCAAGTATCGCAAAAGGAGGGCCAATCTTACTGGTCGAATTACTGCCAACAATGACAGTCAAATCAAGTAGCTGAAAGAGGTCCACAGCTGGACATAGGCCTCTCTCAAGGGCTCATCTTCCAGCGACCACACCAGGTCAGACCACCTTGCAGTCGATGTATTTCGGCTGAGATGATGGTGGTGAAATGAAATAGTATGCAAGTGAAACTGTGTAAAAAGAAGTCGGGGAAGACCCCGACATACTTTCACGTTACCGTTACCACAAATTGCATGAAAAAAAAAATTTTTGTCTATTCTAAAAATATCTATTACGTTTTACTCTAAGGTTTTTTTAAAAAAAGACTTGACATAGACAAGCGGGTTTCATCAGATATAGAGTAATCTGTTTAAGAGGATTATTTGAATCCATTTCGCGGATTACGAGACTGCTACACCGACCAGCCCTCTGTTCTTTAAGGGTATCATGATAAATACCCCTTAGGGTTACACCATGATATTCCCATAAGACTTTGCCCTAGATTTTTATATAGCCGTATGCTTGTTTATAACAGTGTGTTTAAATAAATACATTTGAATGATAACTTTTGTAGATACGACCAACCGTAACGTGTATCGACCTATAGATCGAATACGTAGCGATTAATATGATCTACCTAGGTACATTAATAAATAATACTCTACCACACTCACACAACGCAATCTAATAAGTAAATCTACTAAGCAGAGCTTGTACTGTGCATACGAGACGACTGATATAAATACGTTTTTTTTTCTCAATACAAACATATTATACATAAAAAACACTCAAACTTCGAAAGAAATATTTGCAGATCATACAAACATTTGGTCCGACCCCGGCCATCGAATGCCAAACCTCAGTAGATTAGTCACACACACAATCATTGCGCCACCGACGCAGTCACTAATAAAAAATAAGATATTTACCTATGTATGCCTACACATATTTGTTTAATTTATATAGGTACTCGTGTAGTGTGCCTAGCTGTTAAACAGGTTGCCTATAAGCAAGTAACTACCACCTATTGACACTTAAAACTCTCGAGAACATCTTTCTTCTAGAGAAAGGAAGGGGCAGGTAATACTCAGTTGCTTAAAAGTAACGAAGGAATCCTTTCACACAGGTTTGAGTGAAATCATGTCATCAATGCGGAGTCACATCCCATCATCACATCAACAGCCTTTAACAGTCCACTGCTGGACACAGGCCTCTCTTTAGAAAGGAGGTTTTGGTCTACTATACCATGCTGGCCAGATGGAATGGTATCAAGTGATCTGGATGTCGGAACAACAGCTGTTCCCGATGCCCTCCTATCTCAAGCGCAGAGTGGCACACCGTGTGGTTTTAGTCGGCCCGATTCCGACACACCACCTCGCCGTAAACCCCGGTGGGGTGACGCCCGAGAGGGTTTTCACTTGTAAAAAAAAGGGTTTGTTTCAAGTATTCCTTCTCTATAATAATAATATAATAAATAATTCTTCATTCAAAAAAAACAATCTTAAATACAATTTTACTTATAATAAACAGCAAACATTCAAGTAGTTGGTAGTTGAAATCTGGCATCCATGATAAGATTTAACTTGTGTTTCTACTGTGTTCTATACAGTGCTGTTGTCTTGTATAATTTGCTCCCTTAGTCGCCTCTTACGACACCTATGGCAGGAATAGGGATGGTAACACTCTATATCATTAAACCGTCACCACACGGACGAGTCAAGCTGTGCCGAATCATGACTCCCATGTTTGCAACTGACGAAAAATAAACACGTAGGTATGTATGATATTGCATTTTTATATGTTTTTAGTGAAAGGTTGCCAGTATCAAGTTTTTATCGTATGGAATCCAAGGATTAGTATCCTTTTTATCGTTACCAGATCCAAACCGGGAACACATATGGTCTGGTACATTCTATTTTAACTTGACGTACGCTGCGTACGTGCAAATAAGGATGTCAACAGGTTATGCTGCACGTTTATGATAATAGACAAAAACACGTAATAAATTACAAATATGTCTTCCATAATTAAATATTCACATCCTCACACCTGAAAGGATAGACAGCCTACACTTAAGCCTATTCCGGTCCAAGGAAGACTACCAGAAATTAAGAAATATGAAAAGAAATTTAAATAAGAAGGGGACCATTGGAAAAGTAACCTTATATTCAAACAACAGAGTAATTTAATAAATCTATTAAACCATATGACACATTTAGAAAATTAATCCAATAAAATAAAAAATAATAATAGAAATGTTTTTTAATTATTTACTCAAATCAATAGATTTGTAAGCAAACACGCTGTAATGCAAATTCATAAATTCCAACTGAATGTCATATAGACAGACTGTAGAAGTAAAACAGTAAAAAAAACTTCCTTTTTTATTATGCCAATTATCTTAAATGTTTGACACAGTGTCCAATGTGAGCATTGTGGGCATTGTGAGCAATGCGTGATAATATTCCTCCTATTGTTTAGACACCTTGAAATTGCAATGGTTTGTTATGGGTCTTATTGTAACTAAAAGTAAATTAACAAGCTTGAACCTGTCTGGCTTCTTGAAAGTAAAAAATAAGTGGCATTTGCCGGTTCCTCTGAGGGAATAAATGGAGGAAGGAAGTAGAGGGAGGCAATGAAACTTCGATGTGTAAGATATAGAGTGAAAGTAAGACAAAAAGGGCTCCTATCAAGCTAAGAAAGCTTGTAGAGGTAAAAGAGAACATAAGATAATAAGAGATGATACAAAGAGAAGGTTTTTTATGACGTGATTGACGATTACTATGTAGTTCAGCCTGAATTCCTTAGATGGTGTTGGCCATCTTTAAACAGATAACTCTTGTATGGCTGTTATTAACTAAAAAGTATTTCATCAAATAATTACTACCATAAACAAACTACCACTACGTCTATATGCACGATTCTTAATTCAAAATATAAAACAGATAATAAAATCTTAATTTAATTTTTAATCAAACTCCGTAGGTTAAAGTTTTAAATTTCGAAGCTAAGCCACGTTCCAATAGTGACTGACATTCTCGGTATCCTTTAAATTGGCGTCACATGTCGTTGGGACGTAGCTCACCCTTAAACATTGATTGACGAGCCCCTTTAGTTTTACGACGCCACTAATTAGACCTACGCCAATACAAAACGAGTCTGCTAATGGAACTCACCTTTAAGATTTATTTTAGGTTTTTACCGTATAGTGCAGAATGTATAAAGATCCCTTAAGTAAGGTTTAGTGCTTTTTCAATTTAATATCTATTATAATATGTACTGTCAGCTATACATACCATAGAGGTATAGCCCATTAAATAAATTTTAGACAAAGGTTTCATAAACCTGACAGAGTAAAGAGTTTATAAGTTTTATTTAATAATATATTTTATTCTAGGATTTAAAGTTTCATAATTCATAGTAAAATTTTAAATATAAAAGATGTTCTCTGGTAAAAAAAGAACTAAAAAAAGAAAAATGACTTTTGAGAAATCAGATCCATAGACATATTTTTTTGGCTTGACACTGTACAAGAACAACAATAAACTTAATAGTAATATTATACAATAAACTTCAAGATAATCATTTGCTCTTCCAAGTTACCGTAACCGATAATAGCCCCAAAGTGATTTAAAAAGTAAAAGAATTTAAGTCCCTTCGAGGGTGTTCCCCGAAAATTTGGGCACTTTAGAGGCGGAACCGCAGGGGCTGGATAGATCATTGACTCCGTCGAGAACACTTCACAATTATTATCACAATATTTTTTAACGTTTTGAAATGTATCGGTGACATTTTATTGGTGGCGATTGACATAGATACTTCATTTGAATATCTTTATCTGTTTATTGTTTAAGTTATTCCAACATTGGTATAATTCTTTTAAAACTATTTTATCATGAAATTTGATATCGCTATTGTCTTTGGTATAGAACCTCGGAAAACATCAAAAACGGACCTACAGGCTAACGTTAGTTTTAAAATAAATCACTCAAAACAACTATACCATAGCCTATAGAACGTAAGTACCTATAAAACTAAAAAAAAACGCAATTAATATTTTAAGGAGCGCGCGAGCGTTTTAACTTTGGCAAGTGAGGCACGTCTCAATAAAATAGTCGCCATCATTGTTTTGCAACAAAGTATTGCCAGCCTAATAAAAACAAAATAAGTGTAACCACAACAAGAAGTGTAATTAAGAGAATTAAGAACTCGTATGTTTTGGTATTCCATCAGCGTCTAGTTCAGCCATTTTGAGTTTTTATAGCCTAGCTCTTAACTATAAAGTGTCGCTTTGTAATGGTGTCTGGCTATGGTGTCCACCATTAAAGATCGCAACATATTCTACGGTAGTGATAATTTATTAATGATTGTATCAACAGTACAGTAATTAAATGGCATTGACACTGAGATGCTTCTAGCCTAAGTCATTGACTTTATGGGTTTTTAGTGGTTTTTTTTGCATGGATTTAATAATAGATAGGTTTATTATTTGACTGGCATTTTAACTTAACATTGTAAATGTGAAGAATGTGAGTTTTATTCAACTGCTTCATAGAATTTTGATGGAAGTTGTTACGAGTGGAGAGCCATTGTACACCTTTTACGGTGAATATGTCACGTAATGATACCTCAAGGTATTAAGAAAAACTATTAAAAATATATTATTTCTTATGTTTTTTTTTAAATTCTTTATTTACTACAATCTGCCTCCTTCGTGGGACATTCAGAAGTATGTTGGTTGGTGCTATCGCTGACTCGTTCAGTATTTCTTATGTTACTTTGAAAAATTATCAATTAGAAATAGGCATACCAGATTGCCAGCGGCTTCACTTGCCTAAAAACCCGTTTCTATTTTCTATTCTTTCAAATATTTTTTATTAATTAAAGACAATTTAAGTAAAAGTTGCTGACAAATTTGATTGTTACTTAAAAATACATGTAAAAAGTTTACGTCTAAATAACAGTTCAGGACAAATTTTTAAAGGTTTAACTAAATATCTATTAATGGGCACAGATTTCCGCGACGGTAATTAAGGAAAGAGCCCCGTATCATCGCGTCCCCTAATCGTGGTTTCGGTTCCCTCTCTGAAACATAGTGGGACCACGCGATCTTTTTTATTTATGGATAACTTAAAAAAGAAAGATTTTACTTTATGATATAAGAATAAGTGTTTGTTATGAAACTCCTGTGTCTGTGTACTTGTGCGACTGTCTGAGACGTTGTAGCTAACGTAGGAATTAAACTGAATTTAGATTTTATATTTTCATTGTATACTGATTCCTTTTTTTAAAACTTGTTCGAAAGTTTAATTAATTTGCATGAGTTAGAAACATTTTTTTAAGTAAATTTCGATGTTTTGGTAACCTAAAAAAATTGTTGAATCAACTTCACTGTAGTATATAATCCAAACGCAGGGAAGTTTGAAAATAAGTTTGCTCTGACATACGAGAGTAATGGTGTACATTTATCAATAAGAAACTAAATTTGTTTACTATGTTTTTAATGTAAAACTGTACTCGTACTTACATGATAACTATGAAATTTGGCTACCAAATTATCAGGGGTTTATATAAAGCTATAAGGCAAAGACAGTAATTATTGTCAAAATTTTAATATGCGCTCAAAATCTCCAGCAAAGTCAAGCAGGTATAAAGTGACAAATAAAGAAACTACTACTACTTACGTATTTGAGGTGTATTATAATTAAATTGATACCACTTGCACAAGAAACTAATAAAATCATACAGTCATCCGTAACTGGACTTATTTGACCTCAAAGTGTGGTAACCCTGTAGAGGATTGAGGGCGCGGCAGAAACTTTGCCGTTTCACTTATCTATGCCAATGGGGAATTTTAATGCGAATAATCATGTTAAATGTAATTGATTTTCAGAAACACTCTAATGTACAGACAGAACCATGGAATGGATCACGTATTAGGCGTTAAAGGACGAAGGTGGGGTAACTTTGACTCGTTTCAAAGTTAGCCTTCTAAAACATAATGTATGTATATTGGTCTGAAATAAAGAAAACTCAATGTGAATAGTGTTGTTATAGTAATCAAGCTTCTGTCCGACATTTTGGTTCGGTTATCCTTGAGAACATTCCTTTTTTTCGACAAAATATATCTGGCGATCAAGACATTAAACTATAAGACATAGACAAAAAACACTCGCATTTAATGTTATAAAAATTTTTAATTCTACTTCAAAATTTTTAACATCTCCTTTTTAGGTATTCTTTTGTAATTAACTTCTAGAAAAAATAATTAAACATAAATTGTTCACATTTGTCATGACACAAGTTCTTAAATAAAAATAACACCTTGTCTATGTTATTGATGTTATTGAAAAAATAAAACAACATTACAACTCGATCTTACATTATTATTTTATGTTCTATCGATAATGGAGCATAATAAGGCATTCAATAATTTCATTAAGTCTAACTATCGCATTCTGCAATATAATAAACATTTTAAAGTGACAACTAGTACATTGGTAAGTTGTAAAAACCAAGTGACATTTTATGTCATGACGTTGGTAGCGTCACGTGGTCGGAATACATCGCCAATTCGTATTTTTTTATATTGGCGGCAATTAAAGGTGGGTTTTTATTCATGCAACTTTTTATTTGTTAAGTCTATTTTGGTTTTAATTAAAAAAGAATGCAATGATTAATTTCGAATAATTACTGATATTTACATTTTATGAAACGAATATTTGAATTTGAAGAGGCTTCTTTACTCAAATTTATGTTAAATATATGCTGATGGTAATATATTTCTAACAATCACACAAAATGTATCATTTCTTGTATTAAGTTTTTCTAGTTGTTAGTGTACGAAATGTGAAGAGCATAAAATAATTAAATATATTTTCTGAGTATCTATCTGTAGTGATAAACAAGAACACAATAATTTTAATAATCAGTTAACAAGCTCACAAGAACTTAAACACATTCCATTTTATAATCATAGATAAAAAAAGCATTATTCACGCGTAATTTTAATTTTTTAAATTAATATTACCGAAAATTTTATTACATCGTTACGGAATAAGCACACGCTATCGTAATTTTTAATAGCACATTTCATTTACGGAAATGATTTAACCACAAAATCCCGTAAAAGCGATAAGATAAAAAGGCATTATATCAACGTTTAGTTAATCCACGTAGTGTTACAAGCGAAAAAAGTTTACCAACTAAACGTGGTTCTGAAACTTTTTCACCGTTTGCAAAATTGACTGCCCTTAATGAAGAGCAGTCGGTGTTACTAGTGCTAATAAATATTGACAGCTTGAATACTGGTTTCACGCCAGATGAGAATTAATGTGGTTTAAAAAATGAGTATGAAGCTTACAGAGAATACTGTCTGTTATATAATGTGTTCAATTTTTACGGTTTTTGTACAGAGATGATTCAATTTCATACTATCACAACCATTACTGTGTTTTAAAATAAATGTACTTATTAATATTATTAATTTGAAGTAAGATTGATGAGTGCTTGAACTGTTATAAATTTTACGTTTGGTTTTGCATCTAACGTAAAATTTTCGGTTTTCAAAACGACTGATTTCTTTGAGTTTTAATTCTATTTCCACAAGTGATAAAAAAGTTTTAGTAGTAAATATGTACTAGCACTCCTTGGGGGAGGCCTTCATTCAGAAGCGGATGGTAATAGGTCGATTTGAAAAAAAAATTAGGTACCTAAGCACTATAAGTAAATGTTCGAATGCACGGTTGGCCTAGTGGTTTAAGCGGTCGCCACGCCGCTCTCTACTGCGCTGATTGATGTGGGTTCAAATACCAAATGGGACAACACTGTGTGATCCACAAATTGTTGTTCCGAGACTGGATGTTCTTTGTGTCCGTTTTTTGTATGTTTGTAAAGTCCCCCGCGGCACATTTACGAATTTATTCTTAGTGCACGAGTTCCTTTTTAAAAAAAAAAAAGAAAAAATGTAGATAAGTTGCCTGTGTAACATTTCAGAATTTGTTATAAGTCTATATTTTAACTATATGTTAACTAGTTAGAAATTACAGACTTCAACCAAGTTAATATCATAATTTAAAAAAAAAACCAGTGTTTTTTTTGCATTTGTTTTTAAAACACCTGGCAGCTAGAGGTTACTATGCTAGCTTTAAAAACGCATCGCACCAAATGAATCTACTGTTTAGCAAAGCCGTTTATGAAGGCAGCTAATATTTTACCTTACGAATTAAATGCATTTCGAAAACTACTAATAAATATACATACCTACACATAGTAAGTATATACCAATTTCTACGTATATTTTCTAAGTGTAGCTTATGTAAAATATTGTAGAATTAATAATTCCTCCAACATTTCTGACACATCCTCTACTATCAAAAGTGGAGTGTCCGTGTGGTGACGGATTTAGAATACAAAGTGTTACCACTCCTATTCATCCCGTGGGTGTTGTAAAAGGCGACTAAGGGAACAAAGTATGCAAGACAACATCATTACAAAGAGAAGGAAAACTTGAAACAAACCCTATTCCAACCCGTCTGGCCAGCATGATAGGCCAAAACCTCCTTGCTAAGGAGAGGCCTATGTCCAGCAGAGGACTGTAAAAGGCTGTTGATGAATGATGAATGATGATGAAAAAGTGGAGTGGGAAATTTAGTCTTTGGTAAGCTAATGAACTCACGCTCTCGAACTTAACTTAAATTCACTATCAGTGTACGTGTTCCCCTCCTACTTTGTTCCCGGGTGTTTTCAACGTAGTGTGAAAAAGCAGCTGACTAGGCCGCCATAGTGTTAGTCACTACGCTGTATTATCCGCATTCACAATAAGGATGGTGACCACTACTTTTGGTTTCCACTTATGCTTTCCAGCAGGCAGAGTAGAGTCATTTCTGCGGCGTTTCTTTGTTCTAAATTGGTATCTTAAGCCCTAGACTGTATCAGCTAAGCTCGACTTACACTACAATGTAGGTATAATACAATAACATGTCGATAAAAAAGGATATGTACAATAGACGACCCTGCTATAAGCGATCTCTTACAGGCAACCTTTGGATTGATTCATTAACAGTACATACCTTATACAGTTCGTTATTATTATCATCTCAACATTATACAGTTGCTAACTAAAATTAATCAATTTTAACAAACAGTGTTGCCACTTAAAAAACATATATCCAATCATAACATTCGTATAATCGAAGTTGTGGTAACACCTAGTTACAATTTTCTCAGTTATACGCCTCACAATGTCATATATTTTTGTATGTTCCAATATTTATTGCTATTCTGTTGCTTACAGCATCGCTCGTGTGATGAGGTCTTGTTTTGTTTTTAACTTTGAAAGTGACGAACTGCCGTACGCGTTTGTCCATTATTTTACCGTGTTAGGAGTGAAATTTCCAAACTCTTTTTAGCGGTGTCAACGTTTAATCAACACTTCAAGTTTATTGCTCCAATGGTCTAGGCTCTGTTCTGATTAATCAGTTATTCAGACAAGACAAGATATTTTAAAGGTTTAAATTAAAGTACAGTACGGTAATTTGGTGACGTTAAAAACACATTTTAGGAGCAACTTTGAACAAAAGTTGTATTGAGAATTTCTTGACGTGCGTTGCACAGACGTCTGTTTTTACTAATACGTTACGATGACACAGCGAAATCGCATTTTATGTGTGAAGCAGCCTTTATATGAAAACGGGGCATGCCACAACTCATCAATTAGACATTACTTAAGCATCGAGTGTGAATATCGCGTGAATACTACAATTGTAATGTTCCAACCTCTGAGTATGAAAGAAAGTCTAGTTTTTAAGAAGTTATTGTCGTTACTTGCCATGGTAAGGGTGCGATCAGATTGATGTGGGAATAGCCGTAGATTTTGAGTTGATTAGAAAATGTAGCACAAGCATTTGATTTTTTGAAATTTACCCTGCCTGATGGAAAGCATGAATACTATTCAAGAGTTGTGGTCATCATACTCATTGTGAATACTGACAATGTAGTATGGTGACCCACATTATAGTGACCTGGAGAGATGCTTCTTCACGCATCGCTTGGAAACGTAAAAGGCATGACAGCCATCGTGGCATTGTAAGGCTCACACACTTACAACGATAACTGTCTCCCCTGTCAATAGGACCCCGGTCTCGCACTCACCAACGAAACACGACAGCACGGATACTGTCGCTTCAGATTAGTCGTCTGTGGGAGGGCAGTACTGCCCTGATCGAGCCGGCCCGGCTGAAATCAGCGTGGTTCTACATACGTTGTTCATATCAGCTTGTTTCTGCACATATTACTTTTCGTAATTAGAACTATCTAGTTAGTTTACTAACTAGTAATAATAATGTAAAAGAAATCTGTCCACCCGTTCAAAAATAAAAAAACAGCCAATTTTGTTTTAAAATTAATTCTTGCATACACTATTTACAGATTAGATTTAAAGCCAACCATCAGATTTCTAAAGCGCTTTTAAATCTGCTGGATATATAGATACTACTTTATTTATAGGTTTGGTTGAAAGTTCTCTGTTAAATATACGAGTATTGTAAGCGACTTAACACAACGTTGTAAAGTATAAACCACCATGTGTTTACAACTTGTATTTATATATCTCTAGTGCCTTGATAGCCATCTTCTCTCACCGTCTTTGTATAGAGCTAAGCCAGTAATAAAAAATAATAACAAATGATTGCCATGTGCAAGTAAACAGGTTTGATAGGTAGTAGAGCCACGCTAATTTCAGCCTGAACGGGCCGGCTCGACCAGGGTAGTACAACACAGAAGATCAACCTAAAGTGACAACATCCGTGCTGTCGTGTTTCGTTGGTGAGTGCGAGACCGGAGGCCCATTGATGCAGAGGTGACAGTTGTAGTAAGTATGTGCAATACAATGCTACAATGACTGTCATGCCTTTTACGTCCCCAAGTGAGGCGTAAAAAAGCATCTTAATAGGCCGCCATAGTGTGGGCCACCATACTACATTGTCAGCATTCGCAATGACTATGGCGACTACAACTTTTGGATTCTATTCATGCTTTCCATCAGGCAGAGCAGTCACATTAGCATTCTCTCAAATAAAAAAAAACGCCTTTTAAAAAAAGGCCTATATCCAGCAATGGGCTATCAAAGACTGTTAATTATAACGATTATGATATGTGAATAATATTTCAATAAATACTTACTAAATAGGATTCAAAAAAGTGGTTTGAAAACACTAAAATAACACGCTTACTCAAGTCGGTTACAAACGAACAAACATGCAGGTGAAGATAAGCAGAGCATGTTAATGGTTTTTTTTAAAGACTAGGGTAGGTTTTCAATTTGGCACTGCGATGAGTGTTGTAAGTTTAAAAACTAGATTTGACAGTTACTTCACAGGTAAGGGATTGCTTTTGTTAACTTGAACAAATAATATGTGTGTGTTTGGACGTGCAATCATAAAATTTCACCACTTTTGGCGGTAGAACTGTTTTTTATTTATTTTTATTTTAAGAGCCTGCTAAAGAAACTCTCTTTTACCTGATAGAAAACATGAATAGCATCCAACAGCTGTGGTCACCATACTCATTGTTAATACAAAGTAGTATGGTGACCCACACTGTGGCGGTCTAGTAAGGTAATTTTCACGCCCCGCTTGGGGACGTAAAAGTCGTAACAGTCATCATGGCAGTGTAACACTTACTACGATAACTGTCAACTTTGCATCAATGGGCCTCCGGTCTTACACTCACCAAAGAAACACGACACCACGGATGCTGCCACTTTAGGTTAGACTGTGAGAGGGTATAACTGTCCCGGTCGAGTCGACCCGTTTGTGCTGAAATCAGCGCGGCTCTATTACCTTGTTTTGCGAGACTTTAGTGTTTTGCGAGTTGTATTTTAAATGAGATGAGATTTGCAGAATACAATTGCTCTAAGTCTAGGTATAATTTGTATTTGGTTATTGCTTTTGTTAGGGCATTTACAAGATATTATTATTTTATTCCTACTATTTCAGAAATACAAAAATTAAAAAATTACTTTAGTAGGTAAAAACTAAATTTAATGAAAAAATGACTGTACTACATTTGAAATAATAATGATTCTCACAATTATGGTAAGAAATTACCAAAAAATACAGTTAAATAAATTAAATATAAACATATATACATAAATATACATAAATATAACGACAGTTCTGAGATCAAGTACTATATAATCTTTTATACACATCTCTAATTAAAACAGTCCACTAATTTGCCAAACACCTGGTCACCGTACTTCGGTTGTAGGTAATTAATTAGTCACACTAGGCTTCAAACGATACGCTGAACAAGTTGTAGCTCCTTCTCACTTACTCATAACGCATCTTCTATTGTAGCAAAAGTGACAGCGAATAGAAATCTTATGTTTTTTTTTCCTACGTAACTGATATTAATGGTCATTTCGAAGTAATTGTTATAAAAACCAAGTAATTTTACTACAGTGTCAGTATAATTAGTATTGTTTATTGAATAGACATGGAGGTCTTGTGAAACTGACTTTAAAAAAAAACGCAGTTATGTTTTATTGGGTCATTTAAAGGGTGCATTTACATTAGTGTCCAATTTGATCACAAAATACGTTGTAACAGGAGCTTAATAAAGTAAAATTACGTCTTCTTTTAAATTATTAGAAAGTTCTATCTTTATGCAACGTTAATTTTACCCTATAATAGAGGTGGAAATATATCTCACAGAAAGGTAGGTAAAGTAAAATTTGGGTTAGTAATATATTTTCATTTATTTCAGAACGAAACGTCACCTTATTTCAGAACACTGGCAAACATTTTAGATATTCCAACTTTCTTTTGCATGTAAATATTTTAGACTCAATAAAAATTGCAGTTTCTTAAATTATTATATTTTATATTATACTATATAATATATATACTTTCCTATTTTTTTTTTTTAAGAAAAGGTCTGCGTTATTCAGACCGCGGTCTCACTTACATGATTCGTGAGCGGTCCATCATAACTGATAACCGCGAACATTTAAACGTTTCTTTGGTCTAACAGTTTAATTTAAGTGTACCATGATGAATGTATGCTTATATTATTTAAGGGAATTAACGTTATTTAGGAACTGGAAATAAATTATTTGATATTTTGACTAGGTTGGGCTGTTGTGGTAACACATTGACTTGTGGTCCGACTGTGATCACTAAGGTCGTACGAAAATGTCATACACAAGCTTAAGTAAATATTTGTAAGTGTCATCATCTGTATTATTATATTTATATAGTGTTGCATGTGTTCGTAAATGTGTAACAATAATCCATTCTCATACATAGAAACCATTATGTTTATAATGAGTCTCATTGTTTACAAACGGCGTGTAAACAAAAATTTTTTTTTGTAAGTGTAAATTATATTATAACGGTATATCGTAATGGCCATTTAATTTACATAATTGTGTTATAATATGGAATCCATTATCTTGTATGTATGTATAACGAACCTCATTTTTAAAGTTGTCAATTGATTAGATAGATAATCATTACAAATAAAATATAATTTTACATCTGTCCCATTGGCGTAGTAGTTGTCGTATGACTACCGGTCAAGAGTTCTTAGGTTCGATTCTTGGGTCGAGTCAAAAGTGTTGTTGGTTTTTTTTTGCAAGAAATTCTTAATAAAAACCTGGAGTACGTTAAGCTGTCGTTTCCAGAAGTCAGTATCATCAAATATACTGACAACTTTCTTTTGAATTCAGATCGCCGTCAGGGTTGCGGAGGTTCGATACCAGTTGCTCCACGGAAAAACTGATATTCCGGAAAAAAAATTTGAACTTGAACTTGCTCCTAAATAATCTTGGTAGTAATCAAGGCTCGGAATACAGTCATTGCAAGTAAGATAGTTAAGAAAAAAAAAATTTTTGGTCTTCTATTTATTATCAAAGTAACGACTCCTCATAATCTATCTTCCCGGTTTATATTCACTGCTACTCCTCTTATGTCGTACAATGACGTTCTGTAAACGAAGCTATTCCTCAATAATTGAACTATCTACTACTACTATTACTACTATTTTAACGCATGATCTTGACCGCTAAGCCAGAAGTGGTAAGTACGATTTCCACTCGGGACAAATAATATTATGTGATGAGCGTGATCATTTGTACCCTGGGGGACATAGGGACATAGAAAAATATGAGTTTGTTTATCCACAGTCTTATTACTATAATACAGGTTCTACCTAGTTTGGGACCAAAAGTATGTAAGATATTAGGGGAAAACGACTGTTACTTCTACTCAAGAGAAAAAGTAGGATTCATGTATTGGAACAAGCAACGAGCCTCACGGTTGACTCAATCTGATTGATGCATACGTCAAAAATACCTTAAAATAATTTAACTTGAGTATTATCTACGCGTTAAATCAGAAAAAAAACAATGCTATTCAAATTTCAGCTCTTCCTTCCTGTGCAAATCGGTTAAAGCCTAGAATTCATTTCCAGCGCACGTGTTTCCCTCCCACTACGATCCCGGGTCCTTTAAACGGGGCGTGAAAAATCATCTCACTAGGCCGCCATAGCGTGGGTCGCCATACTACACTGTCTTCATTCGCAGTGAGTACGGTGACCACCGCTCTTGGATTCTATTCATGCTTTCCATCAGGCAGAATAGAGTCACTTTGGTAGATTTCTTATTTAAAAAAAAAAAAACTAATGTTTTAATAAACTTATCAATCACAAACTATTGACCAACAGATTCTAGTTAAAAAGTAAAGTCTCGCTTTCTTTATATCTTATGGTGAACCTACTCAACGTCAAGAATGCGAATACCATGCAAGTTGTGTGGGAATCTGTACCGTATGGTATAGTGCAATTACGGCATATATCTGAGTGTAAAACATTACTCATCACTTTCATAATCATAATACACGTACACGCATCAAGTTATATTGGCCCGAGAAATAAAAAAACACCTTCAAAATTACATCAGCGTTATCATCAGCTTTCATGAGACCACTGCTGGACATAGGCCTCTCCTTAAAAAGAAGGTTTTGGTCAACTTTACTACGTGGTACAAAGGTTTGCGTAAAGTTTTCCTTCTCTTGTGTCTCAGTGTTGTTGTTCTGCGTATTTTGCTCCCTTAGCTACTTACGGGGACTACCCTTATTCGCCCATGGAATGAATAAGGATGGTGGTAGTCCGTGCTCTTAAACGTCACCACACAGAACTGTCAAACATGATAACAATAGACACTTGTCTATGTCTACGTCTCGTGCCTGGTGTTGTCCTAGTTTTTAAATTTGGCGGTAATTTCATATAATATTTAAGTTGTATAATAGGAAAAACTCTGTACAATACGTATTCGAGATAATACAATGTCGATAGAGAATAATCTATAAATAAACTTAACAACATAGACAATATTTAATTGTTTTGTGTATACATGGGTGTATATTTTGTAATCATTGGCGCCTATTTATCAGCAAGAAGGTTATAAACTGATGCCATAAATTGCCCTCTAATTAATAAATCTTCACTTCAACTATAAATAATTCCTCAATTGTCTATGCCACATGTAATTGACGTGTCGCCATTTTAATTGATTGTCACAAGTAGTAACATTGATTATTGACTGTTGAAATAATAGAAGTGGATGGTACTTAAGCTACGACAAAAATAATTTACTATTATATATATTCATATTAAGTAAGTATTTATTGAAGCGAACTTGAGTGGACTGTAAAAAGGTTTTGTATGACTGTATTTGTAAAATCCAGCTATTTTATTATTTAAATTATAATGAGTGAATTCTGAAGGCATATCTATTCAAGAATACACAACTTAGTTACGTAGGTTAAAAAATATAAAAAAAAATCGAGAACAAACAAATGACTAGTAAAAAAGGCATAATATCGTCGCGTTCACACCAAGCGATGGACATGTTATTACTAAAATTGGATAATTTTATTAGTACAGACAGAGTAATTTGAACGCAGCCTATACTTTAGTTCAATTTGAAATATCGTTTATGACTACGAACGAATGCTACTTTGAATTTAGAACTTTAATCTTTTTTAAAAAGAACTGTTATCGAGCACAGGAATCAAGTTCTATTTGTTTTTTTTTTATTTTGTAAATTTTATATTATAATGTAGCTAATGTAAAACATAATAAGTATAGAATATTATTAATTATAATTAATTCTAATGTCTGTCTGAGAAGCGCATGGCTGCAACTAATTTAGTGTGAGAAAAAATACTAAAAATAATACAATTGGTGTAAAAATAAATTATACACATCCATAGAGAAGAAGGTGTTTGCTATAAGTATTAACATTATTACGCAGTTATAGACACAATATGTTAACATATTGCGGTCTCTTTCTTTCATTACATCAGTGCCATAAATAGAGAAGAGATTGGTTAACCACTACATAGACTATTCATTTTACACAATATTTTTCATTCTAACGAATCAATGTTTTTTTTACTCTTACTTGGTCGAAAGACTTTTGGCTTCTTGCTGTAAGCGAAACAATAATAATGATTTGGGATAAGACGACATATGATGGAGTTACCTGCTCTAGACTGTCAAATCTTAAACTAGGGTAAGTCTGTGTCATAGTAACCAGATTGCTGACAAACATAAACAGTTATAAATACATATTATGTTACAGATAATACGCACACACAACAAGTTATAGCAATTATAATATTTTTATTTGTCTTTGGTGGATTGACCATTTATGGATTCGATCCACCCAGCACCCACCAGGTGGCAGGATTTTTAGTTACCGAGCAAGTATATTGCTAAACATACTAACTTACGTCATGATGATAATGTGCTCCTAGCCGATGTTGGTCACAGTTGCCAGTCTCAACGGAGATCAGTCAACTGCGTTGAAAATATCATAGTGCATAAGTGTGTACGTAAACACAGGTGCGCTTTCAGTTCTCTCACTCTCACAATCTGATGGCACGGCTATCCGACATGACTGGGAATAGATTAGACGCAGGACCGACGGCTTTATATGCTCTCCGAGACAAGAAGTTAAGATCCCAATTTGTTAATTCTAGGCTGTTATTGGTCATTTTTATAATCAGAAAAACTCAATAACACTTTGTGGCCTGATCGGAGAATCGAACCCAAGACCTCTTAATCGGTAATCGCATACACTAGCCGCTAGACCAATGAGTTTAAATATCGTTTCATATGATCGATAATTTACAATCAGACACAAAACAAATAATCGTGCTCATCACAAAATATTTGCCCCTGGTGGATTTGAACCACCTTTGCTCAGTAGTCGGAAACACTAACCACCAGAGTCACGAGACCAACAAAGTAGTGTTAAAACAATACATTATCTAATAAAGTCCAATTCGGTCTGATAATATGGCGTGCAGTTTTTATAATTATAGTTCATATACAAATGTAGTCACTTGGGAATCCATACTTGCGATTGTGCGATAATATTTCAATGCAACAATGACATGCGAATGTTTGAATAATGAATAACTACTTACACTATTACTATATCTAAATCATCATCATCATCATCACCAACGGCCTTTAATACCTACGCCTCCATTTAGCAAGGAGGTTTTGGCCTACTATACCAAGCAAGCCAGAAGGGTTGGTATAGAGATTGTTTTAAGGTTTCCTTCCCTTTGCAGTAAAGTTGTCTTGCGAAATTTGTTTCCTTAATCGCCGTTTACAACACCCATGGGAGGAGTAGGTTTGGTGACACCATATTTTTAATCTAATCTATTTACTATTTGTATATCTGTGCCCTAATACTTCCATTTGTCCCATAGATGTCTTAGAGTCGACTAAGGGCGCAATCTACGCAGAACAACATCACTTCAAACAGGAGGAAAACTTAAAACAGACACTATATAAACCCCTTTGGCCAGTGTGGCATAGTAAACCAAAACCTCCTTATTTATTTACGTGTTATATATACATAAACCACATCCAGGCGTAGAGCAACCAACCCGTCTGGCAGTGTGATATAGTAAGCGAACATCTGCTTATTTATTTTCATATTATAGATAAGTCACATCCAGACGTAGAACAACCAACGCGTCTGGCCAGTGTGGTATAATAGACCAATTTCTACTTATTTACTTTCATATTATAGATAAGGTACATCCAGACGTAGAACAACCAACCCGTCTGGCCAGCGTGGTATAGTAGGCGAACATCTGCTTATTTATTTACGTGTTATACATAAACCACATCCAGGCGTAGAGCAACCAACCCGTCTCGCAGTGTGATATAGTAAGCGAACATCTGCTTATTTATTTTCATATTATAGATAAGTCACATCCAGACGTAGAAGAACCGACCCGTCTGGCCATCGTGGTATAATAGGCCAACTTTTGCTTATTTATTTTCATATTATAGATAAGCTACATCCAGACGTAGAACAACCAACCCGTCTGGCCAGCGTGGTATAATAGGCTAACATCTGCTTATTTATTTACGTGTTATACATAAACCACATCCAGGGGTAGAGCAACCAATCCGTCTGGCAGTGTGATATAGTAAGCGAACATCTGCTTATTTATTTTCATATTATAGATAAGTCACATCCAGACGTAGAACAACCGACCCGTCTGGCCATCGTGGTATAATAGGCCAACTTTTGCTTATTTATTTTCATATTATAGATAAGGTACATCAGACGTAGAACAACCAACCCGTCTGGCCAGCGTGGTATAATAGGCCAACGTCTGTTTATTTATTTACGTGTTATAGATAAGTTACATCCAGACGTAGAACAACCAACTCGTCTGACCAGCGTGGTATAATAGGCCTAAACCTCCTTATTTATTTACATGTTATTGGTAAGCTACATTCAGGCGCTGACAATGATCCAACTCATATAATTATTTTGAGTCTATCTTTAGTGAATAGAGTTATAGCTTTATTTGACTAATTATAGGCTTAGTGAGTTTACACTTTAAATGTGATTAAATAATTAAATGAGTTTAGTTCAGAATATTTATGATCAGTTGTGGTGTCGATAATAACTTATAGCAATTGGAAAAAAAATATAATCACAGGTCTATATTTTTTGTTGTAGGGAACTGCCTCGTTGATCTAAGCGTTAGTGTATGCGACTTCCGATCAGAGGTCTTGAGTTTGAATCGGGTCATTGAGTTTATTGTAGAAATGCTTAATAGCAGCACGCAGTTTGGATGTTGGGGTCTTAACCTCCGTGCCTCAGAGAGCACGTAAAGTCGTCGTTCTTGCGCCTGATCTCTGCCCGATCTTATCGGATAACCGTTCAGTTCCGCACAGAGTGCATCTGTGCTTGCGCATACACTCGTGCGCTATAATATCTATTGCGTAGGTAGTTGGTCGCCGTTGAGGTTTGCCGCCGTGGGCGAAATCGGTTAGGAGTCATCATCGCCGGCAGGTATCTGCTTGTTGCCATATTAACTGATATTTAAAATGTTGAAGTTAGTTCTATTTCGTTTTAGCTTCTTTAAACATAATCTTGTTGTTCCATTAGTTAGTTACCCTAACTGCAAAGCCAGAGGGTGTAGGTTCGATTCTCATCCAAGAAAAATATTTAAATGTGTAATGACCAGGATCATTTATTCTGTCTGGATGTAATTTTTCTAAAAGTGTGTATTAGATGTTTATGTGTATATCCTTCAACGATTAGAAAAGAACTGATTCTGTTCAGCTGGAAGAACTGATTTTTTTTAATCGTAGTACAAAGAGATCTTCGTCTATTCACCAAAAAAAAGTCCAATCTAAATCGAACCATCCGTTAAGGAGTTGTGAAGTACAAAAAGCATAGTATGGCAGCACCTACACACTTATTACTTTTTGCCTAAAGTTTGTTAGTAACAGGTATAGGTACTCCATTATTGATATCCTTGCTAACCCCTCGAAGGCTGAATACCTGTGTGCAGTGTGGGTTCATAGCGGCAGTGCACTGGATAGGTTTCGTGCCCGGAACTTTGCTGAGACAAGTCTCACGCCTGAGCTATTAGTTACACTTTCTTGTCCATTGTTAAAGAACACATGTTTAATTTTCATTTAAAATTTTAATATACGTCGATCATAGAAAATCTAAACTAAAGTATAGATTGTGTGTTCGATGGTCACTCAAGATAAATATTTTTGTTATGATACAGTCATTTGTTGTGTCTGGGTCTAATTTATCTGTAACGTGGATAAGTTTAGAAATACTCGTAAGTCAGTATTTTTATTAGCAATCTGGTCATCATAGCAACTATACTATATTTTGTTTTGTGAGCTGGAATTTTTATTTTTTTATTCTATTGCCTATTATAGTGACTATGAATGCAACACATGAATGCAAGAGCGGTGGTCGCCATATTCATTGCGAATGCAGATTATGGAGTATGTCACACTATGGAGGTCTAGTGAGATGTTTTTTCACACCGCACTTGGGGACGTAAAAGGCATGACAAACTTTCCATATTTTAATAGATTACATATTTGTATTAAATAGACTTAAAGAAAAACACTGTTTGATTCAAAAAGGGTCCAAAAAAATTCAACTGTTAAAAAAATGGTTTACAACTGTTTTGTAATTCTATTTATACGTACATACATACATAAAATCACGCCTGTTTTCCCGAAGGAATAGGCAGAGGCATATTAAACGTCTATTTTTCGACAGTGTTTTGGTCTCAGGAGCGAGCGAGCCTATTCCCGCTAATTGGGATGTTTTGTTTACCAGAACCTCGTCCGTCAATCAGCAGGTTGCACCACTTCCAGGTGACGTTGCCTTCGGGCGCTAAATTCTTGGTTGGAAGACTATGCACTCTATATTTTACATCTATTTATATTATCACCAATAACATCATCATCATCATTATCAACCTATCACAGTCCACAGCTGGAAATAGACCTCTCTAATTAAGCACCACTTGGATCGATCTCCGGTTTATTTATATATGAATAACACATGAGTATGTTTGTTAATATTTATTAGTGTTCTAGAAGATGTAACATAAACTACGCTAAATTTAGGTCTAGATAACAATGTGTAGTGTGTTGCAGAATTATATTATTAAAGTCTAACGCACACTGGGTAGGTATGTAGACTAGAAGATAACACGGTCTAAACTTTTGAAATTGGCCGTAGATTCAACCGAACATAACTCACGACTAACCTTAGGGGAAAAGTGGGGGAGTAATTAAGCAATCTTAGAACTTCAAGACTAATTTAAAATAAGACACTTCATTATTATCAATTCTCCTTAGATAAGATGTTTTGGTCAACTATATCGCACTGGCCTGATGGGTTGGTCTTGAGTTTGTTTCAAGTTTTGCAGTGATGTTGTCTTGAGTAGTATACTCTCTTAATCTGCTCTTAAGACCCCCATGAAAAAATACGGTGACAACCTCAGTATTCTTAGTTATTCTTAGTTCACCACACGGAAAACTTGCTTATTAAATTTCAATCTGGTGGGTTTTTGTCTAGCGTAAAAAACAAGTTAACACGCAAAATATAAGTTAAAATTAAGTAAAAATAGAAAATTTCAGTAAAAAGTTATAGGTAATCTAAAAAAGGGTTCCTAAGTAAGCCAAAGCGTGTGATCGTAATGTCTCTGTAAACTTAAGCTACGTTTATTAATGTAAATTATATCACTATGATTGATAAAAATGCGATAAATATTAAGGAGAAAATGAATTTCGCAAGCACAAAAAAAAATAATTAAAAATAGAATGGTCTTAAAAAGTGAAGTTTAAAAACATTCTTTAGGTAAATAAACATTATAGTATCCCGTACCCACTCGTATTTTGACAAATCACAATTATTCCATGTCATAAGCACTTACTTAAACACACCAAAACGTATTGTGTGCACGCACTTCAGTCATTTCAAAGAGCAAAATAACTTAAAAAAATATTGCTGCTTAATTAAAAATACCAACTATCCGTGTCAAAAACCGCCATGTCTAACCATAGAGCAAAAAAAACACGTCATCTAATCAAATATTTGTCTATGACCGTACCGTGTCATTTTTTAACATGACAGGCGACTTGTAATGGCATTGCACACACGATAACGGCTACTTTGTATGTCGATACTAATTGTATGTGCTTGAGAGCTGTTTCGTCAGCTTCTGGTATTTTAATTTTACTTTTGATTTGACACTGACATCTAGTAAGTTTTATTTCCATAGAGTAGCGAACGAATTTTTAAACTAAATGTAAGGAATGTTGTTGTCTTTTGTTTTTTTACACTAGTAAATTGACTATAATGACATAGTTCTTATTATTGCCAAAATTACCGATTATTATTTATGTGATGTATTAATCCATTTGATGGTATTAAAAATTTTATTTTAAGTACAGAAAATTCTAGGCATAGCAATTGATTTTATTGTGTGTTGTTTATTAGTTCAAGTAAATTACTTTCATCTAGATTATAATTAAAAATCGGTAAAGACTGCTTTTAGTAAGACACCTTTATATAAACTTACTTATATAACTTTACTTATATAATTTTTAAGGATTAGGTATCTATTAGGGTTAAGTCGTGTAAATTTATATTGTTGTGTTGTGTTGTATTATCAGCGACATAGTACCAAAATATTAAATGTTAAAAAAGCGACAATCACAGCAAAACCCCCTCGTATGGTTTAGGAGTTACCACAGATGTATCACGTAATGCTAAACTTAAGTTAAGATTTAAGAAAATTATTACCAAACTATTGGGTATTAGGCAGTTGAAAAGGTTTATCAGACTTTACAATAACTGGAGAGACTTTACAATAATAATCAGTGTAAAATTTAATTTAATCCAATTCAGTTTTGACATTGTCCTATAAATGTTTCCAAAGCAAAGGTTCAGCAAGCCGATATTTCAGAAACTTGTGCCCCTTTTTAAAAAAAATGTCCCCCTGAGCCCTCAGAGAGACTTCTTTGCAATATTTTTTACTTTGAAAGGTTTGGGGAGAGGCGCCTGTAAAAAAAATGTTCGTCACTTTGCGCACCCGAAATTCGGGGACTTTTCTCAGATGTATTTTTGTCCTTTGATGTTCTAAGTGTTACCCTTTCCTAACTCTTTCCATTTTCCTTTTTGCGATTCCCACGTCTCGTTGTCATTTTTTGTAAGAGTTATTGTCTCTAACTTTTAAGAAAAATCACGAACACTTTGTTTGTTTTTTTTAAATGAATTGATGAAATATCAATATTTTGATCATTCGTAGTTATGAATAGCTTATTTATTCAGAAAATATTTAAATGTGTTATCAAATAGATAAGTGGTATGGTGTATTGACCTACATCACGCTTAAACGTCAAAGGTGATAAAATATGAACTTCAAAGAGCATTATAAGTTTTTTTTTTATTCAAAGAACCTGCCAAAGTGACTCTACTCTGCCTGATGGAAAGCAGAAACAGAACCCAAGAGTTATGGTCATCATACTCATTGCGAATGCAGACAAATCAGCCTGGTGACCCAAACTATGGCGGCCTAGTGAGATGCTTTTTCACGTCTCGTTTGGCATGACAGTCATCATGGCATTGTATTGTACACGCTTACCACGACAACTGTCACCGCTGCATCAATGGGCCTCCAGTCTCACACTTACCAACGAAAAACGACAGCACAGATGTTGTCGCTTTAGGCTGATCTTTTGTAGGAGGGTAGTACTGTCCCGGTCGAGGTGGCCCGTTCGTGCTAAAATCAGCTATACTATGTATATATAAAAGTATTAATATTTAAGGGTAGTAGCTAGAATTGGTTAATACTACCTCGGTGGTGCAGTGGTAATGAATGTGACTGCTGTGGTTGAGGTGTTGGGTTCGACTACCGGGTCGGACCAAATGTTTGTATTATCTTCAAATATTTGTTTCGAAGTTTGGGTGTTTTTATATATAATATGTATGTATTTACAAAAAAAAAGTATGTAAGTACTCTATCAGTCAGTCTAGTTATCATAGCACAAGCTCTGCTTAGTTTGAAACTAGATGACGTTGTGTGTCAAATGTCCGAAATATTTATTTATTATTTTTATACAATAAACTAAGGGTTCATTTAGACAAAAACGTAATTATTTACAGGTAAGTAGGTTTAATAGTGTCACAAGTTTCATTAAAATATAATTACTCATCGTATTATTTAATAACTAAGTGTATTTGTGAATTAATTATTTGAGAAGGTATATTTTTATTTAACATTTCGTTTACAACTAAACGAAATGTTAAATAAGAATATAAGATAAGCCAGAATAAGATTTATTTTCTTTCTTTGGACCATAGAGTAAATATAACATTTTTAAAATAATTTGTCTTTGGTTTGAAAATAATCTCTTCATTTAAACTGTTTTAATTATTACTACACTGCACACTGTTATAATTAAATTTAAATTTAGATATGTTTTTAGTTCTTATTTTACATCAAAAGAGTTCAACCGATTGGTATTAAAATTACTTATAATTTTTCAAGTGAATAAACAGAACGTATTGGAGAAAAGCGAAAATTTCTTATTAATATGTAGAAAAACAAAATTAACTCGAGTGAATTCAAACTTAAGCTACTTTATACTAATATAATAAAGTTTAATAGTTTGTTTGAAGGTGTCAATCTTAGGAATTGCTGGTTCGCATAAAAAATATTTTAATGTTGGATAGCCCAATTATCGAGAAGGCTATATAACATCACGCTGCCACCAATAGGAGCTGAGTATCAATAAAAATGTTGCCTAAACGGCAAAAATGTATTTTTCTTTTTTTTTATGAAATAAATATTGCCCATGAGAGATTTTTATATGTATTTATGCTCTTATGTAGATAAGCTTACCCATGTGTTGCTAGATTAAGAATAAGGAGTGTCACCACCCTCCTTCATCTTATGGGTTATGAGTTATCTCTTATGAAAGAAGCGACTAAGGGAGAAAACTTGAAACAAACCCTCTAAGAACCCCATCTGGCCAGGGAAAGAGGTTTTGGACTACTATACCAATAGTAATCCAAAACATCTTTTCCAAAAAGAGTCCTATGACCAGAAGTGGACTGTGAAGGCTGACGATATTAGCATCTTTTTTCTATGATAAGAGCCTGCCAAAGCGACTCTACTCTGCCTGATGGAAAGCATGAACAGAGTCCAAGAGTTGTGGTCACCATACTCATTGCAAAAATAGTATAAATATTTCGTACATTTAAAACCAACATCGTCTAGTTTCAAACTAAGCAGAGCTTGTGCTATGATAACTAGACTGACTGATACAATACATATATATACATTTGTTTGTAAATACATACATATTATACATAGAAAACACCTAAACTTCGAAACAAATACTTGCAGATCATACAAACATTTGGTCCGACCCGGGAATCGGACCCGAGACCTCATGCATAGCAGTCGCATTCATTACCACTGCACCACCGAGGCAGTTGAAGCAGTAGTCTTAGAAGAGATATTTCTTAGAAATAATTTTAATGGCGTAAGAAATTAATTGCGCATGCGCTCAAAGTGACATGATAGGTTTTTATACAGTGTTTATTTAAACACATATTGCAAAATCATTCTTAAACATGGCAATTAAAACAAGAATTTATGTACAATTTGAAAGAGCAATTAATAGCTGTCCTCAATAATATTACTGTATTCAGTTTATTGCTTTTGTGAATAATTCTTTAAAATCGTGAAATTGAACAATATTTTATTGTAAGATGTTGGTCTAATGGTTAGTGATTCTGACTGTTGGTTGGTGAATTGTTGCGTATCTGTGTGTCATTATCTACAATGTACATGTGTTAAAGAATATAAGTTGTTCATCATCAGTGTGGTGACGGATTAAAAATTAAGAGTAACCACCCTTATTTATAAAAGGTGACTAAGGGAATAAAATTAGCAGGACATCATCATTACAAAGAGAAGGAAAACTTGAAACAAACCCTATTCCAACCCGTCTGGCCAACGTGATATAGTAGGCCAAAACCTCCTCGCTAAGGAGAAGCATATGTCCAGCAGTGGACTGTTAAAGGCTGTTGATGATGTTCACCAGCACTCTGGTTGTTATAAGATAGGTTCCATGCAGTTTGAAAGTCTCCAGTTGTTAATAATAAAACTGTAAGGGTTTATGAGCGCTTTTATCCATATTTTTTGAAGTGAAGTATTGATTTCACCCATCAGCCAATTTCGGTCACAGCAACCAGTCTCAATGCAGACCAACCGACTAAGCTGGAGATATTATAGTGCACAAACACAGGTGCACTCTCTGTTCCCTCACTCTCACAATCCGATGGGACCAGTTATCCGATATGACCGTAGAGAGATCAAGCTCAAGACCGACGGCTTTTAGACGAGCGTTAAGACCCCAGCTTCGAAACTAAGGGCTGTTATTATAAAATATTTCTGTAGCTTGGAAAATTCAAAAACACTATGTGATCCGACCTGGGAATTGAGCCCGAGACCTCTTGTTCAGCAGTCGCATACGCTAACCGCTAGACCAACGAGACAATTATTATTATTAGTGAATTTAAATACTCTATTTAGTTTAACTACGTAATTTGTCAAAAATATAATTTGAAATTCAAAAAGTAAGTATGTAGAGGTTTGTAAGCTATTTATTTAGTAAAGTAACTTTGTAACACAACAATTGATATAGCTGTCAATAATACCCAAAACGAAATGGCGTCTGACGCGTTTCGTTATAACAAATTTTTACGGTAAATCATTCCGATTGGTCATATGTAATCATGTTCTTGTTGAGACCGACTGTGATTAAAATATAATAAAAATGAAATTGAAATGATCGCGTGCTTCGAGCGCCGGTCATTTTGTTTTATTTATTTCTTTGTATCGGATTCGTTTAGTTAAGACACAAGACGTATTGTTAATGTTTAATGTTTGTAAGTCAATCTTTGAACGGTATCTTGTATGTATGAGTTTTTATTTTTTATTAAGATAATAGGCTAGATGACACCTTAGTCAAATTAGTTACTTTTTATCATCTGTCAAAACGACAATTTTGTATGAAAAATGTATTAAATACCAAATTATGACGTCACTATTTTAGACTTCTCAATTGAACAAAATATTTTACAGTATATTTGATTGAAATTCGTAATAATAACAAAAAGCTATGTTAGTTGTATTTTCCGAGATGTTTCGCTATATTAGTTTTAATGAATTGGACATTAGTATTTATTTACGATACAGTCATCTACCCAATTCTTAGTTTCCACGTGGTGATGAATTAAGAATAGGGAATGTCATCAACTCTATTTCTCTCATGGGTGTCGTAAGAGGCGACTAAGGGCTAGTAGGCAGGATAACATCTCTGCGAAGAAAAGGAAAACTTGAAACAAACTCTACACCAACTTGTCTGGTCTGCAGTTTATAGTAGACCAAAACCACCTTTTTAAAGAGAGGTCTATGTCCAGCAGTGGACTGCTCACTGCTTTTATGTTGACGATATTAAGATTTTTGTTTTTCTTTTTTTTATTATAATAATTAATAAATCTTACCACATCACTATTAGGTTGGTGTTAGTACTTAGTTTAAATTAACTTTTTGTTAAATATCTTCTACTAACACAATTGTTTCTTTATTTTTTAACTTTATAATAGTAATTATGTTGGCCTCCTATTAAATTAAAGTTAAAACTTTAATGGTTTCCAGTAACTTATAGATAAAAAGAAAAAATACTAAATTAAATATTTTATCAAAAATGAAATTTTAAAATATTATCAAATTAAATTCGAGTTTTATTTACTCATAACCAGTGTTGTGTTCGCGTGTCAGTGTTTATGTCAAATAAATTTATCAGGTAGTGATGTGCGTGTCACCCTGTTTTATTACATGTTAGATTCGAAACATACCTATGTAGGTATAAGTTAGTTCATAACACTTCACGCACTATTCAAGTAGAACTACACTACAATTGGTTGGATACATGTCAAAACGCCATAATTGTTGCCCACAGTAAGAATAAATTATTCATAGTACTTGAAATAACATAAAGATAAAGAAATAATTATCTTATAATTAAAGGCAAAATTAAATGTAAAGGGATTTGACGACAGCAGAATGTGACGTCAATGTTGTTCAACTTTTTTGACGTTTGATAAAGTACTTAACTGATTTGACTTTATAGTCTATGAACAATTTTTTTTTTAAGGTGGTTTTTTTATTATAGACTGTGTGGTTTTAAAGTTTGACCATAAAACAAGTAGATTTAATAAAAAACTCTTATATAAATGTCGTTTGGCGTAATTATTTGTACAAATAAATGTGTGGGTTTAAATTTTCATTTAAATGAAGTTTGCATTTAAAAAAAAATGAGTGCTAAGTATGCGAATTTACCTATCTGTGTTTTAAAATCTAACAATAAGCTTGTTAGGCACTAGACAGTGCTATTTAAAATGTCAAATAACATTATTTTCTTAACAAGTTACTGAACCTAGGCATATGGATCGAATCAAAATGAAAAAAAAAAATCTACTAAGTAGCTACCATAAAGTTATGAGTTAAAACATATGATATTGACATAAGAGTTCACACAACCATTTAAATAGTACCTACTTGTAATTTTATTTGCATATTCATAGTTCATTGGCTGTTAAATGCATTTTATTCAAGTGTTAATCAAAATAAACATTGACGTGAACGTAAATAAATTATAGCTTCGACGCTTAATATTCAAATTTGGAATAAAAAATGACAAATATCAATTTTATAATTTAAAACACGTGCAGAAAGGTTTATTTTTGTCAATTTCTAGTCTAAGGAGTTATTTATCTAAGATAAAATTTGTCATAATAGGAATGCTCTAATTTCTGAATCTACTGCTTTTTTCTTCCTTATTACTATTATTTATTTATTTTTTTATGAAACAACAGTTATACAGTAAAACTAAAGTGTTTATGATTTTTTCTGTCAAAAACTGAGGTATAAAAAAGAAAAATCTAACACGGATAAATCCCAACATGTCAGAACAAGCGATTTTAGTTCCAGGGGCTAATTAATGCGACAACACGTACCGACGGGTGTTAGTTTTTGCGAAAAAATACGCCTATCTCATGTCAACCCTTGCTCCGTGATCATGAAGTATTACGGAGTTTGAAAAAGTTAGAAAATATTCCAAAGTATACAATGCTTCTAAAACATTTAGGTTGTGTTTAACAAAGTTATTTCGTTAACTTCATAATTAACGTCCAAGTGATTGGACACACGCCGAGTGGTTACATTATCGAAAAAACAAAAATCTTATTAATTAAGCACATCAAAATTCTAGTTGCCTTCGGTGGCAATTGTTTGAGCAATGTGACGTAATAGCGTGACTCGTAACCCGGACTCGCTTTAATAACGGACGCATACTTTCAACGTATTTCGCTCTCATTACTCTGATATTCCAGATTTTTCGTTTCACCCTAGAATGCCTCACTCATTATTTACCGTTCATTAGTACATTAGGCATGACAGATCGTTAAGCGAGCGCGCCTACAAAAAGGCCTAACTAGGTAATGTTTTGGTAAACAAGCCCATGTGACTGCCGCTCCGGCAGAGTCAGCGAGTCTTACCGGCGGAGATGGGGCCTCGGCGGTCTCATCACTTACCCTCGGACACGTGCTAGATACTGGCGGTTCATATCACACACAACACACATTGGCACGGCACCACGACACAGGCGTCGGCGGCGAGCGACGGCGGCGCGTCTCCGTACTGACCTGCCACTCTTGGTGATCACCATCTCGGTGCCCAGCTTGTGGAACTTCTCCCAGAGGTCCTTGCCCTCGAGCGTAACTTTAGGATCGTCGACGACACCGTCGTCGTCGGGCGGCAGGGGCGCATACGGCGGCGGAGGAGGCTTCAGCAGCGGGCACGGCGCGGACAGGGCAGCGGCCAGCGCGGCCGGCAGGTAGGGGGGCGGCGGCAGCGCGCCCGCCGTCAGCAGCGCCGACACCGAGAAGTCGCTCGGCCGCGGCACCAGCAGCGGGTGGAACGCGACGGCGTCGCGCCGCTCCGCGCCCTCGAAGCGCATGCCCGCGCCGCCCGGGGCCCACGGCGCGCGCTCCACGGCCGGCGGGACCGTCGGCTCCAGCGGCGCGAGCGCCCGCTCATGCAACGTCCATAAGCGCCGGCCGGCGGCTCGACACTCGTTCTTCCCGTGGCGACACCCGCTCGCGCGGCAGGCGTCAAACGACTGGCCGCCGGCGGCGCCGCGCGCGACACCCCTCCCGCCGCGCGCCGCCCAATGGCGGAGCGAGGGGCGCGCGCCCCGCTCGACTCCGCCCCGGCGAGGCGCCGCGTTGTTTTTTGGTCGCGGGCGAGGTGTCCGCCGCCGCCACACCTCGCGCGCTCCGCTCCGCTAATCTGGTTAATGCGGCGCGCGGGGGCCACTCGCGCCCGCGCCCGCCGCCTCCTTCTAATTGGACACGTTTCCGTTCGTTCATCAATTGAACTCGTTACGCGCGTATCTTTTGTGCGGCCGCCGCTCGAGATGGCCCCGCGCGACACCGCGCCGCTCGTCCCCACAGAGCGACTAGCTCGTTCTAGTTTTGTTGCTCGGTTGCCGACTTCTGTTTCAACTGAGTCTACAACTAATTTAACTTCGTTTAATCCAGCCGAGCGCGCTGACTTAAGAATCTTGGAAACGTGTCAAAACCGCAACAAACCCTCCTTTAAGCTCTTGGAAGTATAAACCGCTTTAAGTAAGGCGCTACTTAATGGTTTAAATCTTTGAAGAGCTCAGTCGACATTTTATATTCTGTGTTAAATTTCTTCAGTTTTTTGTCAACTATGAATGTCAATTTCACAAATCTATTTACACCTAGGCACGGTGTTCTCTGCTCTAAAAATGTATGGCACGAGTCAGCGTGAAGATTAGCTGCAGAAAAAATAGATAGCTATCAGAAATATATGTCGTTAATATTTAATTTGTGATGATACTGGTTCTCAGTATATAGTTCACGCTCACGTTTGGGCATCAGGACTTATGTACGTCTAAATCGTGAAATGTAATTTATTGCAAAAAAATAAATATTGTGATAGGTATGTAATTTAGATGGCAATACTATAATTTAGTATGTAAGAGTTGCTCTGACAATGGAACCAGAAGGTAAATACATAAACTTCAGCTACTAATAAGCCCTGAGGCTCATGTAATATCACCAGAATTGTTTTAGCAATTTTGATCTGATGACAGCGGAACTCTTTTTCTATTTTAAATTTTTCTTACTTTCAAATCGTAAATTATTTTTATTTTTCTAATCTAAATTAAAATTCATGGTTCCTTGTTACAAAATAATAGTCCCTAAGACTATAAAACACCTTTTTTTAATAACCTGCCAGAGTGACTCTACTCTGCCTGATGGAAAGTATGAATAGAGTCCAAGGGTTGTGGTCACCACGCTCATTGCAGTCTGGTGACCCACACTATGGCGGCCCAGTGAGATGATTTTTCACGTTCCTCTTGGAGACGTAAAAGGGATGTCAGTCCTGGTGGCAGTGTAAGGCTCATACACTTACCACGATAACTGTCGACCTTGCATCAATGGGCCTCCGGTCTCGCAACGAAACACGACAGCGCAGATCAAGTCGCTTAGGTTGGTCTTCTGTGAGAGGAAAGCACAACCCCGGTCGAGCCAATCTGCTCACACTGAAATCATCGTGGCTCTGTACTGTGGCTGAAATTATGTATCTTTTTTTATATTCTTGGACTACCAAAGTGACTCTACTCTGATGGAAAGCATTAATAAAAATCACAGAATGCCGATAATTCAGTATTTCAATTTAGTTTCACGCCTCGCTTAAGTACCTGTACCACGTATCTACGATATTATGTACCATAACTTCGTAGATAGGTACTTCTCAGAATGCCCTTAATTTTATAGTCTACTTTAATAGTTAACGACGAAAGAACTTACTATTGAGACAAACTCTATTATATTGGCTATAAAATATTATCTTCGGGTAACCTGTCATATATTAGACCAGATTTAGATATATGTTTCAATTAACGAAAATATAAAGAGGTGTATTAACACTCATTTCGAAATTCGATATTTTCTAATTTTTCTATCAAATGTTCTTAGAACGCAAAAATAAATAAGTATTAAATAAATCCTTCCTAGGGTCTTTCCGTGTGGTGACGGATTAAGAAACGTAGAGTCACCACCCCTGTTCATCCCGTGGGTGTCGTAAGAGGTGACTAAGGGAACAAACTATGGTAGGTAAACCTGTCAAGTAGCCCGTCTGGTTAGTGTGATATAGTAGGCCAAAACCTCCTTTCTAAGGAGAGGTCTATGTCCAAAAGTAGACTGTTAAAGGTTGTTGATGTGAAATACCTACTAGAGTCCGTTTGCAAGATAAAAGAATACATCCATCCATCCATTTTTGGATTTCAATTTTCAGACAAATTTATGAATGCTAACATTTGAAAATAGAATTCGTGATCATGTTGCAGTTTTTAACTTTTTTTTGATCTTGAAACACGCATAGATATTTACCAAAGTGTTGGTAGCCAGATGCATTATTGCACACGTTAATAAATGCTAGTTTAAACTTGGAATTATTTACCAATCCGTGGTAACATTTGAATCAATCGAATTTGATTTGTTTTTAAGAAGTTTTAAAATATCAAGAGGATTAAATTTTCCATTCCATTGATTAATACCAAATAGATTACCGTTTCTCTATCTCTTAATCTCTTTTAAAAGTCACTTAAAAGTATCTTGTCTTTTTTTCAAAACAATTTATTACATAAAATTTCAGATGGAACCATAAACAAAAGTTTTGTTGCTACGTTTAATATCTATGCCGATGCAGCACGCGTGTATGCTTGGAGTATCAAGGTGTCTTTTTAATAAATATATTGTTAAAACTGTAATACAAAATTTATAACACATAAAACTTGAGCAAGATGAATTTTTAAAAAACTAAATAAGTAAACATTGAAGCGCCATCTGCCGGCGAGTAGTTGTCCACCATTAAGTACTTTTTAGACTTTTTTCTTGTCTATTGTTGTAACTATATGTTATTCGGTTATTTGAACAATAGCTAGCTTCGGGTAAATATTGCATATATAATCACCAATCATCAACAGCCCTTAACGGTCCACTGCTGGACATGGTCTCGTCTTATCAAGAAGGTTTTGGTTTTCCTTCTTTTCTAGTGATGTTGTCTTGCATATTTTGTTACCTTAGTCGCCTCTTACAATACCCACGTGAAGAGTAGTGACAGTGACACTCGGTATAATAGCTGATGCATGTACTAATTTCTTATTAAATGTAATGTTCTACGCGAAAGTGTGTGTTTGTGTGCGACTTTCAGAAAGTTAACCACAGAACCAATACACCCTGCGCGTATGTAATGGTAACTTTAGTTCTTAAGCTAATTTTCTGAGTTTCAAACAAACTTGAGGTCGTTTTTATATCTACTATAACTCGACTTAACTTCCATTTTTTACGTGAAGCGACTGCTATCAGACATAATAAGTACTGTATAATATTGAAGTGTTTTTTTACGTGTTTACTCAAGCCGTCACCCCACTGGGGATTGTAGCGGGATGGTGTGTCGACATCGGATCGACTAAAACCACACGGTGTGCCACTCTGCGCCTGGAACGGGAGGGGTCTGAGTACTACTGTTATTAAGCCATCCGCAAAAAAAACCCTGTACCAACCTGACTGGCTAGTATGGTGTAATAGGCCAGAACATTGTTGCTAAGGTACCGGATATGACGCCAATAGGGACTGCGAATAAGCCGTCGTCCCTGTCGCTGGTCGCTCGGAATTAGACCTCCCCAGGTGTCGCCTGGGGTTTCATCTGGCTCGGGTTGACCGCCGGGGTGTCGTGACGAGCGCAACAGTCCCACCGTGCAACACAACGACGACCTCCACGGCCCCAAGACCTGTCCCTTTTCATGGGTAGCGATAAAGACATCTCTGGTAGGGGGCAAATCACTGTGGTCCAGCCTCCACGCGTCCCTCACGGGACGATGTAAAGACTACGCAGTGCTAAGGAGGGTCCTATGTCCAGCAGTTGACTGTTAAAGCCTGCTAATGATGATGACACATAGAGAGATTGGCGTTGAGCTTTTATGGCTCCAACTAGCCGTCATGATTGCTTAAGATGTTGGTATGGTAACCAGCACCAGCGGCTTAACGTGTTCCTCGAGGCAGAAAGACGTCTCAATGTGTTATAAATGATCACTCATCCATACACTGACGTGACGGCTAGGGTTACTTAACTTTGCAATTTTTAATCTACTCGACCACCACTTAACCACGAACGCCTCTTAATCAGAGACCTAATAAGGTATTATTATATGAAGTGGTCTCGTCCATTAGCGAATACACCAAAACCACCACCCAAAAATATCGTTACCCTATAAAGAAAAACCGCAAATCAATTTATAAACCGCAAGAGAATAAGACAAAAGTTCAAGAACATTGGCAAACCGAAAGGAGATAAGAGAGATTGAAACGATTCGCCCTGAGAGGGAAATATTCAATAACACGGCCCTCAGGCGCCGCGTCACACCTAATGACGTCACGGATTTAGGTATTTTAAATATCGACAAGCGTGAACTGTGAAAGGGTATGGTTCTGTACATTTATTTTACACTTTGTCTAAAAAGAAGTTTGAAAAAGGTAAGAATTTAGATATGCTTTTTTTTTTAAGTTATACGTCTTTTGGCACGTTAAGGAAAAAATATGAGAGTAAATTTTTACGATGCGCGCGCACATCGTCACGAAAAACCGACACCAGGAAATTAGCCAGTCAACATTTTATTTTAATTATATACATATAATTATGTAATATTTATTTGAATAGATGATGCGTTATAATAACACTTTCTTTCAATGTATTAAATACTTTTATTTTCTATTATTAGTGTCGTTTTCTCTACAAACATAGGATAACGCGAAAGGTAAAATTTTTGGAAAGATTTTTGTCTTGTTACACCAAAGAGGTATGACTTCTTACGTGCGTACTACACACGGATTTTGTAATGTAATTTAAACGAACACAACTAATTTTATGTCCAGTATTAGACTGTGATAAGTATATGACGGTAAATTATTTTTGATACATATGTCAAGTAACAATGAGAAAAAGTCGACACGATCTACTTCTGATTTTAATTTTGTCACAGATAAAGTAACTGTGTGAAGCGCGTCTCTTGTGATAAGTAGTGTCTTAACACTTTTTAACCCGACCCGGGAAACCGACCCGAGACCTTTTGATCGGCAACCGCTAAATCAACGAGGCAGCAACGCATATGGTCATTTAGACGATGTAATTTTTAAAAAATAAGACCCATGAATTAGCGTTCTTTTAAATAAACAATTTTTATAATATATCAAATGGTTTTTTATACAATTTTTCCAAATGTTGAGTGCGTGTTCATCAGCAATCTGGGAACCATAATACAGGCTCTGCCTAATTTTGAATCTGACGTAAAAGTTAAATACTCATTTTCATTTAACTGCCTCGGTGGCGCAGTGGTACCGTATGCGACTACTGTGCTTCAGGTCTTGAGTTCGATTACCGATTTGGACCAAATGTTTGTATGATCAGCAAATATTTGTTTCGGAGTTTGAGTGTTTCTTATGTATAATAAGTATGTACTCATATGTATTTCCAAAATCAGTATGTGTGTTATGTGAGTTGTCTAGTACCCATCGTACAGTCTCTGCTTAGTTTAGTACTAGATGACGTTGTGTGTCTGATGTCTAAAAATATTATTTGTTTGTAAACCTATTGCTCCCTGACTTGGAGATATCCATTGATTACATAAAGTAAAAGTTTACTCTCATAGCACTTAGTGTAATGTGTCCAAACGGCTATACGTAGATGTCCCATCGGCTTCACACTTGATAAGTTTTTCTGGTATAGAAGTACTTAATAACAACCCCGAGATATTAAGCTGGAGTCTTAACGTTCGTGCTTCGGAGTGCACGTAAAGTCGCCGGTCCTGTGTCTCCCTAGTTGTATCGAATAACCATCCTATCGGTTTGTGACAGTGAAGGAACAGAAAGTACACCTGCGTTTGCGCACACACTAATGCACCATTACATCTCCTGTGTAGATGGCTGGTCTCCGTTGAGACTAACCGCTGTAGCTTCAATCAACCAGGAGTACAACATCATAATGTTTCACATAAACCACTCGTAACAAATGATCTGCTTGGCAATCCACATCGTCTAAAAATAATGTCCTGGTATGTATTTTTCTATGGAACCTGTTAGATATCTATCTATTTCGTATTACCATGGGCTATGTGTTTAATGCCTACTAAATTCTCATTTATTTCCACTTCAAACAATTTGAAATAAGCATAATTAATAGAATTAAAGATTTTGTATTTACGGATTTAAATATATTGTAAGCTCATTTAACGCCAAAATTCTCTCGAATATTTTTGCTTACTGAACCCTTAATCACATAGAATTTTGTCAAACTCAACTTTTAGCTTCTTTTTACGTTTACCGCGAATAATATCTCACAAATTTACTGTGACAGGGTTGCGTAATAGCAAGAGGGGTGATGAAATAAGTGTTTTCGTGAAATCGAGATAATTCGGTTACAAGATTTGAGATGAGGGGACTTCGGTTTTAATTTAAAACGTATTTCGGTTACAATAAGTATTGTCGGTTGAAATTTCTCAGAAAATATATTAAGAAATTTTTGAAAGGTGTTCAGTAAGAATACTTAGTAGAAGAGATATAGATTAATGTAACCATACCATAGTTACCTTTTTCTAAGAACCTGCCAAAGTGACTCTACACTGCCCGATGAAATGAATATTATCCAAGAGTTGTGGTCACCATACTCATTGATAAGACTATCCATGACCCACACTATGGCGGCCTTTTTTGTTTTTTTTTAACGCAGGGATTACTTTTCGCACCATACCCTCCGGAGGGACGCAGGGCGTGTGTGGGACTCCCGGAAAACCGGTATACCCACTAAACCCCGCGGCGGCCTACCTCGGCAGTCGGGAAGAGCTCTAGGAACCGCTGGCGAGTGGTGAGGGATGGGAAGCCGCGGTCTCCTTTTGTGAACACTATGGCGGCCTAGTGAGATGATTTTCCACGCCCCGGAAACGTAAAAGGCACGCTAGTCATTGTGGCAGTCTAAGCCTCATACACTTACCACGACAACTATCACTCCTGTATCAATAGGCCTCTGGTCTCGCACTCACCAACGAAACACGACAGCAAAGATGCTGTCGCTTTAGGTCGGTCCTCTGTGAGAGGGTAGTAATACCTCGGCCATGTCGATCCGTTCGTGCTAAAATCAGCGTTATACGTCGCACATACATTTAAAGGTACGTGGAAGTACATACGTAAAAATATATCTAACAATATTCAATTGCACTGCCAGCGCAGTGGTTTAAGTGTCGCCACTGCATTGAGTGTTATGGGTTCAAGCACCACATAGAACTATGTTTTGTGTGGTCCACTATGGATGTCCCACGACACAGGATACGACACATACTTATATCTAAACGCGGGAGTCTTAATTAATATGAAAAAGAAATTGAAAGAGTATCTATGTATAGATTATTTCATAGTGATATTACGATTAAAGTATCCATTTGAAAAGTCTAGAAGCATTTTTAATTGATATAACGATATCGATTAGAAAATATTGATGAAGCCATTTTGTTGTAAACGTGACTAGAAGTGGGGATTAATAGTTTTTTATTGGCTTGACTTTATGATGTTTAATTTAAGATTGACGGATCTGTATGTCTAGTGATTAGTGACCCAGACTGCTAAGTCGTAGGTCGTGGGTGCGAGCCCCCCAGGACAAATAATTGTGGTGACCACGATCATTTGTTTTGTGTAGGGTGTAATTTATCGAAATGTATTTTGAAATATATATGTATGTTTATCAGCAGTTTGATTAGTTTTCTAGTTTGGAATCAGACAGCCGTATGTGAGATATGTGAAGTTATTACTCTTGAAGTAATTGAAACCTTGGTTTTCAGTCGATTGAAAGAGAATCACAAAGACAAAGGAAGTGTTAAAACTACTTTCCAACACTCGTTTTAGGTTTCTGTTTTGTGGGTTTTAACTGTAATTTTCACTTACATATTAGTAAGTGTATTCAAGTTAAATTTTTAGATACTCATTCTCTTTGTTTACCTTAAATCCTGTTGTCATGTGAATGAACTACGACAAGTACATTGCTATCCAGCAGATGGAATACGTCACACAAAAACATTCAGATTGTTCCAGAGAGTTCGTGTGACTTTATCACTTTTAAAACATGTTTGGAATACTATCTTAAATATTGTAATAGATTATCTACCTCATTTCAGATATAATGTTCTGCAGAAATACAATGTAATTACCCCTTGGCACATAAACAGACTTCAACATCGTCAGTTCAGCCGGAGAACGTCCAATGCTGGGATTAGACGTCCTCCAAGGGTCTCCACAATAGACTTAATTATTTACGTTAAAAACTTAAAACTTGGTGATTTCTTTTTTCTTTTTTTTTCTTTAAATAAGAACGCCCGCACTAGGAATAAATTCTGTGTCGCGGGAGACTTTACAAAGATACAAGAAACGAACACAAAGAACACCCAGACTCAGAACAACAATGTGTGGATCACACAACGTGTAGTTCCGTGTGGGGTTTGAACCCACAACACAGCGTAGTAGAGACCAGCGTGGCGACCGCTCAAACCCGTACCAACTGTGCAGTCAAGTTGAATACTTTATGTCATAATCAATATTAAAACAGTATTCTAAATGAATGTGTTTTACGCCCTATTTGAAAGGGGAACACATTAAAAGTATTAAGTTCTACGCTGACACCTACGAGGCATACGGGTACTTCTATTAACATAGTATGGTGGTGTATATTATGTAAAGCTTAATTCGCACCTGCAAGAATTATCAATACAAGAATGACACAAGGGAGTGCGAATACAAATAATAATATAATAAATGTATAATAATATTATTTTAAAACATCTTATACACGCCTGTTTTATCTCAAACTAGGTGCACTCGAATTCGTACGAGTGGCTTTTTTATAATTCCAAAATTCTCAAATGTAAATAACCTAAGTTTTTCCCTGTAACATCAGCTATCTGTCAGTGAAAGTCCTGTCGAAATCGAGATTAGTCGTAACAAACAAACAAACAGACAAAAATTGTAAAAAATGTTATTTTGGTGTATATACCGTATGTATATATGAATATGTATATTCATATGAATGTAGTAAAGAGCGGTTATTTCAATGATAGGTATAGATAAATATATGTATAAACAAGGATACGGTAACCGGACTGCTGTAACATATTTATACCTCTCTGAATACACAGACACAACTCAAATATCGTAATCATCATACGATTATTTGTTCTGAGTGGGAATCAAATTCACGAACATCAGAGTTCAAAGTAAATAATAAATATTCAGGACATTTGACACACAACGTCATCTAGTTTCAAACTAAGCAGAGCTTGTGCTACGATAACAAGACGGACTGATAGCATACTTGTATACTTTTTTTTTTGTAAATACACACATATTATACATAGAAAACATCCAAACTTCGAAATAATATTTGCAGATCATACAAACATTTAGTCCGACTCGGGAATCGAACCCGAGACCTCAAGCACAGCAATCGCATTCACTACCGTTACGCCACCGAGACAGTTAAAGTTCGTACTTACTTCTTTTTTATTAGATTTTTAAAAAGACCCATAAAAAGCTGTAATAAACTTACACCCTAAAAACTGTTATGCTATGTGATCTTCTGGGTTTTGGAGACCCTTAACAGCCGAGTGAATACTAATGTACCCTTTCTGTGCCTTCTGATAAAGTTTATTATACAAATATACCTATATGAACATTTCTTTTTTTCTCTTAGTTTAATTTGGGTTTTTGGTACAGTAAGGACATGCCAACCCCATCGTACCTATATCATAGTAACACAAATACTAATTAACACTAATACTAAAATACTAATTTAAATTACAATATTTTGATACGTTGTATTTTTGCTGAACCACTGCATTATTGACTAGCTGCTTCTGAACTTGGACAACTCATTATGCTGTGCATCAAACCTACTTTGAATGAACTTACTCTGAGTTCTCTAAGCAGAGCCGCACGTTCCATATTATTTCTGTCAGATTCCATCAGCAAATATCGCACATCTTCTATTTTATCACATCTTGGAGAGTCAGGTGAGTCAGTCTTCTTTATTAAAAATGCAAATTTTGCTGATGGATTGTCATCAAATCTAATTTCAAGCGCTAATTTTAACCTGTAGAAACTTAGTTACTGAAATGTTTAATATTTTTGATAATCTAATGTAGATAACAATCTTCTAAGTTTTGCTCTCATTTAAAGTAAAACAAAAGGCCTTTTTCTTTGTTTTTCAGTAAATGAGTGATGTTACTGGAGATCAGACATAATCCTATCGTCACCAGAAATAAGGGAGGGGGCAACACTAAATCTGAAGGGTAGAGGAAGAAAATTCAAACTGCGAAAATGTAATTGTTTGTCTATCTTACTCATTGGTACTGTGAGACAAGGCTTACCTCAATACCATAAACTAAGTTACATCTATGGTCCTTAAAATATAGCTTAATCTTTATGACAGCTGTCACTAGTGTCATTTTAGAACTTGCGAGACATATTTTAGGTGTGATTTTTTAAATCTTACAGGTAAGTAAAGGTGATACAAAATGAAATTGCTTGCTCAAATTAACTTCTTTGGTTTCATGGCCACCTGTCATAATTATTTGTGAGTGAATCTTTAACAAACCCTCATCTATTTTTTACAAAAGACGTTGCATATGCTTTGAAACATTGTAAGCTATTTTTTATTGGCAACATTAACATAGCAACTGGTAATATTATCGTTAATTCACACTTAGATGTTATTGTGAAATTAAATATTGTAGTACCCACATTACTTAAACCGTCTGGGCTATGTTTTTAGTTATCTTTTAGTATCGAGTGAAATTGTTTGAATGTGTTTCTTTTAGTAATAAAAAACAGCATTCGTAGCGTTGGCTAGATCTTAGACATGTCGTGCGGGTACTTACAAACGCGACAGTTGAATAATACAATGTATGATGATAAATATTTGGTATAATGTAGTGAAATTATTATTCAATTCCAAAAGTAGAAACAATTTTATTCGAATAAAACTACCAAGAAACCTGAAAAGTCGTTTTATTTATGAAAGGATTCATGTTCCTAGTGACGTACTTGGGACTAGAACTCGTCAATATGGTCTTCAACAAAAACCATTTAAGCTGAAGACCATTAGTAAAGATGTGTATCTTTCTTTATGATGGAGTGGAAAAAACACCCTGACGGCGGGTCTCAGGCGTCCAAACCTACCAATATTAACCATAACTACGATGACTGTAATACCTTTTACGTCCCCAAGCAGGTCGTGAAGAAGTATCTCACTAAGCCACCATAGTGTGAGTCACTATGTTGTATTGTATGCATTTGCAATGGTGATCACAACTCTTGGATTCTATTGGTGCTCTCCATCAGGCAGAATAGAGTCACTTTGGCAGACATTTTAATAAAAAAAAACGTTTAAATTTGTTAATTTATTTAAAAGACATCCATGGCTCTAAAAATACACTCTGAATCGCGTCGGAACTTTACGAACATATACGAAACAGACTCAAAGAACACCCACACTCAGAATCATTGTAGATCACACAAAGTATCGTCTCACGAGGGATCTGAACTCACAACACTCAATGGAGTAGAAGTGGCGTGGTGTGCTGCGCCATCCATCGCTACTGCAGTGTCTCGGAGGTTGAAGAAACTATGTAGCAGACATAGCGTTACCATAGTACAATGATTACAGATGTTGGTGTAATACCGAGCATGCTAAGATCACATTCAAGTGCAATGATGGCTATTAATGCATATGCCGTCATGCAGTCATGCACGGCTCGTTGTTATTACTGTAACTGTTAAACATTGTACTGTGTTGTGTTAACTGCAAACCATAGTAGAATTAAGTTCAATATATAACCATCTCATATCAATAATCAACAGCCCTTAACAGTCCACTTTAGGGTATAGACCTCTTCTTAAAAAGGAGTTTTTAGCCTAGTATAGGGTGGTCCAAGAATTCGTTGACATTTGAATCTAACATCCCGCGTAAACATGTTACGGGAGTTCTTGGGACCGATGCTACGGAAATTTGGTGGTAACAATTGTAACACAGGGTTATAACAAGATGGAGCCACTTGTTACACATCCAATGAGTCCTTACCGGTGATCAAAGACGTGTTTCCGGAAAAGCTGATTTCCAGACTAGGCGACATTCTATTGCCACCCAGAGGTCCAGATTTATCTACAGCAGACATCTTTTTATTGGATTATTTGAAGAATTGTGTCTACATCAATAAACCACTGCGTCGTCTGAAAGAAAAAATCAGCGAAGAGATGTCGGTGATCTCGCGGTCTCTTTGCCGACGAGTATTCGAAACTTTCGGCGCTCACTTAGAAGAGTGCAAACGTCGAAAAGGTAGACATTTAGACGACGAAATTTTGTAAAAAATGAATTATAACTAATTAACTTTCTTATAAATAAACAATTTTTATAACATATCAAATGGTTTTTTTATACGATTTTTTTCAATGTTAACCAATTCGCGACCCACCCTGTATATCACATTAGCAGATTACTTAATAGGTTAACCTTCTGTTGTTTGCTTCTTCAGTTGCTTCTTACGAGACCCATGGGATGAAAAAGCATGATACTCTATAGTCTTAATCTGTCACCACACGGATCAGCAAACATACCCACCTGTATAAATATATAATTAGAAATATTCATGTTCTAACTTGAACACAAGTAATAATAATAATAAAATAATATTTCGAACATTTGACACACAACGTCATCTAGTTTCAAACTAAGCAGAGCTTGTGTTATTATAACTAGACTGACTGATACTGATACTTATACACTTTTTTCTTGTAAACACATACATATTATACATAGAAAACACTCAAACTTCGAAACAAATATTTGCAGATCATACAAACGTTTAGTCCGGCCCGGGAATCGAACCCAACACCTCAAGCACAGCAGTCGCAGTCAATACCACTGCGCCACCGAGGCAGTTAAAAGTGCAAATCGTATCGCCATTAAATACTGGAATCAGACTGTTTGGGATTTATCGAAGTTGCGGTAAATACGTACCTATTGAAATACGGGTTTCTGTAGAATTAATTGCTTTTTTTCTTTGTTATTACATTTTTATAATTTTATTTATGTATCATTACAGTAGATAACACAAATCTGTGGGTGTGATTGTTACGATTTTACTCAAGTGTGTTGTCATGGCAGTGAGAATTTACTCTTTGTGACTGATCGATTGGTTTTGAACCAGTTTTTTCGAGGGGTAGAATCACAGATCTAGGGCCAGATTAACCATTTGCTGATAAAGTTCCTGATAGACTATTCGGCAATAATCTGACAAATAACTACAGATGTCAGTTTAATAAGTCTTATATGTCAGATTAATTTTAATCTGTTAGTGTTATATGACAGATAGTTATGCTGAAAGTGGTTCTAAATATTTTTCTTTAATAAATATAAAAATAGTACTCTCAAATGTTCTAATAAGTTTCTTTATTTTTAGAGTTTATCCACATTTTAGGTTAGATTCTATTGTTATTGGTTTATTTTTATTTTATTTTTATATAATAAGACGAAGTCTACAGTAACGAAATTAATACCAAAACAACATTCGTTCAATAAAATATTTTTCATACGTAATTTCAAAAGCATGTACTTTAAAAATACACATTTTTATTGTTACCACACAAAAAAATATATCACATCATCAGACTAGACTCATTATAATTGACCTCTTTGTAGTCAGAAGACGTTTAATAAATATGTCTTATGATTGGCTAGAGAGACGTGAACGATCTGATGCTTAAGAGGCGGTCGTTCTTTATGACCATGAGTAAAGAAATAAACGTGTTTGTAAGAGTGTCTGTTGATTACATACGAGGCTGTAATACTTTTTTCTTAAATATATTGGCGGTCGACTTGGTGATAAATAGGAACCAGTATATGTGATATATATTAATAATATTATTACTAGTACTTGGATAATTAGCAGTTTTGAGTCATTTTTAGAATCAATTACTTCGTTCTACCAATTTGTGGAATGAATTAGGTATTGCTTGTGATATCTTCAGAGTATGACCTTCAAAAAAAGACCTTAAAGGTCGGCCAGGTACTTTAACCACTGAAAAAAATCAGTAGTAGGTTTCTACCCCTTGGGTGTCAGCTATGGTGACCCTACTAAATACTAAACGCTATTGAATGTACTAATCTGTTATAGAATCAGAGATTTTAAACGTGCTTAGATATTAATTTAGTTACTATTCTGATACTCACACTATTACATAACTATGTGAAGTTACTAAATGATGGAAAAATGTCTGCTTTTATTAATTACCGACCTCAAATTTCTTTTCTTAAATATTAAATGCTAAAGAAACAGGCCGTAATAGGCAATCGAATCAAGTCTTAGGATTAACAATCCCAATTGGTAAGGGGTCCTCTTTATAAGCAACCATTATAATCCACCTTCAGAATGTTGCACGGATGGCGGAGTGGTTTGAGCGGGTGTCACGCCGCTCTGCTGTTCTGAGTGTTGTGGGTTCAAGCCTAACAAGGAATAAAACTTTAATGTGATCTACAACTTGTTGTTTTGAGTTTGGGTGTTCTTTGTGTCCCTTTCGTATATGTTAATCCAAGTGTTGGCTTTTAAAAGAAAATTAAAAAGAATTCATCATCTGATCGGCGCAGAGAAGGCAAACTAGATATCGTACCTATTATTATCCAAACTACATAGGTATACCTACGCACAAAGTTTCCTTTTGAAACGACAATTGAAAGTAGGTTAAATAAATTTCCTACATTTGTTCACCAAGTCAAGTCAGTTCTAATTTAACAAAACCCAGTAAATGAAAGGGTCCAAAACGCAAACGCAAAAGTTTGAAACTATAATTTTACAAAGAAGCTGTGAGTATGCTTGACAATCTCGGTCAAGTCTCATAATAAAAATGCATTCACAATTCAGTTCTGATTGTTGATGTTGCGAGTCTTAAAACAAATTTGGTAGACAGTAGAGTTACGCTAATTTCAGCACGAGCGGGCCGGCTCGACAGAGGCAGTACTACCCTCCCACAGAAGACCAACCTAAAGCTACAGTATCCGTGTAGTCGTATTTCGTTGGTGAGTGCGAGACCGGAGGCCCATTGATGCAGGAGTGACTGCTATCGTGGTAAGTGTGTGAGCCTTACCGTACCACGATGACTGTCATGCCTATTACGTCCCCAAGCTGAGTGCGAAAAAGCATCTCACTAGGCCACCGTAGTGTGGATCACCATACTATATTGTCTGGATTCGCAAAGAGTATAGTGACCACAACTGTTGAATTCTATTCAAGCTTTCCATCAGGCTGAGTAGAGTCACTTTGACAGGCTCTTAAAGTAAAAAAAAACATATTAATATAAATTATTGCCAAGACTAACAAAATCAAATTACCATCATCGTTAGATGTGTAATTCTTTATTACAAGTTTACCTTTGAGCTTATTTCGACATTTAACAATGCAAAAATGACGTACTATGAACAGATATACATTAAATGGTGTCTTACACACACCTCTAAAAGGAGTTAGGCCTCCCCAGTCTTCATAGAGAGCTCCCTCGCCTCTTGAATCCCATACGAGGCTATCAGTGCGTGCCAGAGCCACATTCTGAGGAGCTGGAGTACTCTTTATATGCTCGATGCCTTTATTCCAAGCGTCTCTTTGACTGAGAGCTACTTAGTATATAGTCTTTGACTTGTGATCGTAAGTAAAATTAAAATTTATAGAGTCGAGTTTCTCTATGGTTTGAAAAAAAAACAAAAAGTTTTAGGTAACAATAATTGAGTTTTGTTTTTTTTATCGCTTTTAATGACACCAGTCCTAGGTGAAGGCTACTTATGATTTAAATTTAGATAAACTATATTGTATGGGAGCCTACTTTACTTAGTAATCTTTATTAAGTGTGCATGTTTCCATTAATTCACATAAAATTTTATCAGTGTTTACAAAAAAAAATTATAAGCTGTTATATTGCCGAATCGATAGATAAGTGTATTTCATACCACGCAGGGTTTTGCACCTTACCGGTCAGTTCAACAGTTCTGTTACAAGTTTTCAACAAAAGATACAAAACTGTATACACTCAGGTTAACTAATAAAGCTAACGAAGTCTTTAAATAAAATTATAACACTCTTAACTCGTTAATTCAAAACTTTTAATTACCTTCTCCGGTTGTTTAGCATCGCACTTGCTAAACAAGAATTCATTTAAATTTTTCTTAACGCCATCTATCGGCGAGTAGGGTTAAACTAAATTAAAAACTGATATTTGATATTAGCATTTGATATTCAATGTACATATATTGTATCTAAAGATGAAATATATTTTTATGCCAATTATATAAATAGGAATCACAATAAACTATTTCTTTGCTATTTTAATTAACTTAATAGTACCTAGTAACTACATAGTCAACTATTTTAACTAAATATGGACTGAGAGTACGTCACTAACTATTTGTTACTTATTAGGTATTTACATAACATTAAATAACTAAAGGAAATCTTATACTCATACACATATACATATCTATAAATACTTCCACTAGACTTCCAAACGCATTTTTTCACCTTTGTTACACCCACCTATTGAAATAAACCAGTCCAGCCTTTCTCGTTACCAAACTCACAACAAAATTCTCAAAATAATCTAATTTGCACATTTCAGATCGAAATCCATCAGAATTCCACGACACTGTCAACTTTATCAACCAACAAAAACCTCAAGTTTGACTCTCAAAAAGACTTTTCGCCGACTTAAACTTACTTTCAAATTAAACATTTGAAAAGAGTACAAAAAAATATTATATCCACCACAAATATCGCACAGGCGGGTACGTTCAAATAAAACCATACGAAAACCGTATTTTTCTGAAGAAGTCTCGCATTGTGACGTCTGCGCTGCGTCTGCGCATAAAAGAAACAAAACTCGAGACGCCTGACGACACTTGTCGGAAAGAGATAGAAGCATGTCTTAGAATGTGAGTGAGAGAGGTAGACGTGTAATGGGCGTTTCTACGTCAACTTTTGTGGCCAATTAATGGTCAGTGGGCTTCAATGAAGGCGGGGCGACTTCGATCCAGGCTAATAGGGATCGAGCTAAAATGATCTATAGATCTCTGTGCGGCGCTGCACATTGTATTGTTATCGTTAATATCATGGATTATTTATTTTATATCTACGTTTTATAGTTGAATAAATTTCCGTGTGCCATTTTTTTTATGGACTTTTGGCACAGGGAGGTCTTGGCGGGTCAACGGTTTATTGTCGGAGCTGTTGATTTAATTATGGATCATAAATTATATTTTATTGGTTTTAATGAAAATGTGGAAACTTTTAATTTGATGATTGTTTAGGGTGAGGTTATATTCCCACCTGGGGGTATAAAATGACGTTCAGCGGTTACCGGTAGAAATAAATACCTGTTTATATATTGTTAACTTTATAGAAATTATTCAAGAACTCTGGTTTTGAAGGAACATAACCTTTCTTTAAGGTGAAAATTTTCAGCTTTGTTCTAGACTAGGGTTTTATAGATTTTGATTTTTCAAAGATTATTAAATAGTAGTTATATATCCCCAGTAATTGAGTAGATGACTGTATCGTAAATAAATACCAATGTCCACTTCATTAAAACTAATATCACGAAACATCTCGGCAAATACAATTAACATAGCTTTTTATTATTATTACGAATTTCAGTCAAATATACAGTGAAATATATTGTTCAATTGGGTAGTCTACAACAGTGACGTCACAATTTGGTATTTAGTACATTGTTCATACAAAGTTGTCGTTTTGACAGATGATAAAAATTAACTAATTTGACTTAAGTGTCATATAGGCTAAACTCTGTCTGTCCGTCCTAAATTAAACTTAAAGAGCTAGTACAAACTTGATGATATTGACATATTCATACCTAGTAAGGTAATATAATATTAAATAAATAAGCTCACATAACTCACACATGGCTGTCTGATTCCAAATTAATCAAAGCCTGTGCTGTGGTAATCAGGCTGCTGATGAACATATTTCAATATTTCTAAATACATACATATTATAGATACATTGCACCCAGACACAGAATAAATAACTTTGTGTTCATTACAATAATATTTGTCCTTGGTGGGAATCGAACCCTCAACCTCCGACTTAGTAGTCAGGGCCACAAACCATTAGGCCAACATACCCGCTAGGTTGCTTCGTTTATATATAGCATAAAGATGCCTTATTATGCCACATTTAAACAAAAAATTGTTTTACAACCTCCTTTCCAAGGTGAGGCCTATGTCCAACAGTGGATTATTAAAGGTGTGACGTCATGCATATATTACTATAAAAATAAAGTACTTTATTAAGGTGTTGATAGGAAAGAAATTGTTATAGGTACATAGTTACGTATATTAACTATCCCCTGCCACGCACCATCAACGTAATGAGCCTTCCGTAGTCCACTGCTGGACGTAGACTACATTTTTGAGTTTTTGAAACACAAATCAACTTAACACTTTTATATATGTTACTCATTTCTTCATCATTTAAAGAGTAAATAGAAACGTAACACCCACCAAGGGCATCTAATGATAACTATCTACTATTAATGTAAGTACATATGTTAGTAAAATTATTTAGAGAATCTTTTTTTTTAATTTTAATAGCAATTAATATGAGTTAATTATTGGTGTTACTTAAAAATATATGTTACAAATATTTTTTGTAATAAAAAGTCTGGTTAGATACCAACAGGAACATTCTTACTGAGAAAAACACAGAATGTCTTTTATCACAGAAAATATGTTCCAAGGTAGGTTATTATTTTTCATTTAATACTATAAAATTAAACATGCTCATCTGTTTAGTTTGTTGATTTTAGTTGAGTATTCAAGCCCTATAATTTTAAACCAACCATTAAATGAAACCAGTAAATTTCATCACCACAATGGCGATTAATTTAGAACAAATTTTCTAACTGTAAGTAATTACAAATTACATGTGAAACTCAAACAAAACAATTATCAAGAAATCTTAACATAACTCTCCGAAAAAATATGCAAATTGTGAAATATAATAGACATCCAAAGAAGGCCTCTCATCAAATTCCATTCCACACTGTATTTAAGCGTAATTCTAAAAAAAAATAATTCAATTGTCGATGGCAGCCGGCGTCCGTTCCGGTCCCTCGCTTGGTAGATAATTAGGGGTAATTTGACACTTCGGTGTGGCAACCCAGCGGAAACGCAACCGCCATTGAAACAGATAGGCGTTTGTGAATAGCTGTGTGAAGAAATCAGAGCGTTAGAAATATATTGTAGTATATACTTATAGCTATATATCTATATATCTCCAGGTAACAGAATAATGTTATTTATATGTTTACACTTATTTACACTGATATTGAGAAGTAAGAAAGTAAATAAGCGTAGTTATACACTTTAGTAGATATACGTTAAGGAAACGTGTATTATTATAAAACTGTTGACTTGCTCCTCGCCGAATTCGGCCACAATCAGCATACTATATTTTAAGGTAGTAGAGAGACGCTGATTTCAGCACGAACGGGCCGGCTCGACCGGGACAGTACTACTCTCTAACAGAAGATTAACCTAAAGCAGCATCCGTGCTGTCGTGTCTCGTTGGTGAGTGTGAGACCGGAGGCCCATTGATGCAGGGGTGACAGTTATCGTGATAACTATGTGAGGCTTACACTGCCACGATGACTGCCATGCTTTTTACGTCCCCAAGCGTGGCGTGAAAAAGCATCTCACTAGGCCGCCATAGCGTGGGTTACCACACTGTATTGTCTGCATTTGCAATAAGTATGGTAACCACAACTCTTTGGATTATATTCATGCTTTTCATCAGGCAGAGTAGAGTCACTTTGGCAGGCTCTTCATATAGAAAAAAAAAAAACTACGCCGAAGATATTTAGTACACAAGGGTGAGCGTAAACACAGATGCATTCTGTTCCCTCACTCTCATAATCGGATCGGCTATCCGACACGACCGGAGAGAGATCAGGCGCAGGGCCGACGGCTCTCTGAGACACGAGGGTTAAGACCTCAACTACCAAACTTCGGGCTGCCATAGAGTATTTCTGTACCTAGAAAAACTCATTTTGCTCAACCCAAGACCTCTTGATCGGTAGTCGTGAACGCTAAACGCTTAACCAACGAGACAGTTATAAAATTGCCTCGTTGAGTTTTATAACTACCTCATTTGTTCATACAAATGATTTTATTGTAAGTATAACGGGACTTATTTGTGATTAAAAATAGGTTAGGATTAAAAAGTAAAAGACTAATGTTTCGAATAATGTTTAAATAAATTATACTTGACGTCCTTGTATTTCCTCAAAGTTAATTTTATTTAATCATTAATATTCAAATTAAATTACATAATTAAAATACGTTGTACCTAGGTAATAAGTAGACGTTATATTTAATACTCATTATCATAAGTTTTATGTAATTGCCGTGGTGCTAATTTCCTGGATGTATCACACAATGTTGTGAGAAAAGGGAAGATATAATACCTATGTATTAAATTTAAATAGATGCGTCTTTTAAATATTTATGCTTTAACAGATTATCAATAAATTGCGCATAGGTATTGTCTTGGGCTTAAAAATAATCTTGTTTTTATAATATTAGTATAGTTAAAATTGTATCAAAATGATGATATTAGATAATACTCGGTGGCGCAGCGATAGTGAATGCGACTGCTGGGCTTGAGGTCTCGGGTTCGATTCTTGGGTCGTCCCAAACATTTGTATAATCTGCAAATATTTATTATGCAAATATTTACAAAAAAAAATTATATAAGTACTCTATCAGTCAGTCTAGTTATCATAGCACAAGCTCTGCTTAGTTTGAAACTAGATGATGTTGTGTATCAAATGTCCGAAATATTTATTGTTATTTATTTATTTAATAGGTATGTTGTAATATGATTTTACGAATGATGTAGTGGTTTAAGTAGTTGCTATGCCGCTCAGAGTGTTGTGGGTTCAACCCCGACTTTATGTAATCCACAAATCGTTGTTTCTAGTCTGGGTATTCTTTGTATCCGTTTCTTTTATATTTGTAAAGTCCACCGCGACACAGGACATAAAACTAATATATATAGAACCTTGGTAAGCTTATGTCCAGCAGTGGACGTCTTATGGCTGTGATGATGATGATACCTATATGTGTACCTATATATTCAAGCCATAAGATTTTTAATAATTGGTTTGCAAAGTTTTAGCACATTATTTAGAAAATAAGCCTACATACCTTGTCTATGGATTTAATTTCAAGTATTTAATTGAAATTTGTTGCCAAAGTCTTGAACAAAGTCGATGGAACTAAGTACGTGTTCTTAAATAAGTAGTAATAATAAGTAAGTTATAATAATAATCAATTATGACAAAAAGGTAGAAAGTAGCTTGTCATTACCAAGGTATTATTAGTACCATAAAGTGCTTGTCACTGACAAGAACAACCTTTCTACATATTTTCAAAGTTAAGTGTTGCCATAACAGTGATACGGAAAATAAATATTTTTGAGAATTTTATGTATCAATGGGAGATGAGATGTGATGATGTAATCAATTGTAATAAAGTTAGATCCAAATATTTAAAAAAAAACTAATGGCTTCTACTGGACCATAGTTTCGAGCCTAGCTTAGTAAAGCGTTCGAGTTAGGCACATTACAAAATAGTTTAGTTTTAATCTGTGCACTGTTTTTGTTTTCCGGCATTCTTACATTATTTTTCAATACTTGTAAATATAGACTTAAATTCTCTAATAACTAATTTAAGCGAAATCTACTGCATTTAATGAATTTAATCATTTGTCTGAAAAGGGAAAGTATCAAGTTCCGACTGTGTCCTTACGTAGGTATGATTTATTACCTATTTTAATGGCCGTGCCGTGGCCGTAATCAATGAGATTAAATAACTCTAATTCCGTTTATAAGGTATGTCATTTTACTAATATCAGTAAAAAAATTCTTAAAGAAATCAATTTCTCAACAAACATAAATATTAAAATAAAATAAATGCTATGAAAACTGCTGTCAACAGTCTATTTGTTATCCTTTTCAACAGATTGATAATAAATGACATTATAAACCACACGACACCATCTGCATTTACATAAATGTACGTAATAATGTGGTTTGTCAACAGTATACATAGATTTAAATATAATAATACCTCAACAGTCTTAGTCCCACATGACGAACCTACCACCCTATTATTACGTTTTTTCTACATTGGCAACACAGATTTCGAAAATTGAATTTGGAATTCACCATCTGCTGTCACTCAATACCGTTGTATTGTCCAACTTTTTTTTTAATGACAATAGTATTCAATGCATTATTCTTACATTATATTATGTGTTTCACGGGTGTGTATTTCCTTTATTATACTTCATCAGCTCAATAAATTTGTATAATTTCGCTTACTAAGTAGTATCCAACTATTTTAAGCATCTCTATATACACTTATGTATGTCTAAATACACACACAATTCATTCAATTATTTGTCCTCCGCAATTGAGTCGAGCCTCTGTGTTTTGCAGCCAGGATTATAAACCTTTTAACTAAAGGACCAGTGTAACAATTCAACACCGTGTAAAGATTCAAGCACCACACTTCAACAGCTAAGGTAACATATACAGGATTACACCAATAGGCTTCAGTTTAGTATTACTTTACATGGTCATCATAATATCGAATAACGCGCCCTCCACCTCTAAATATGTCCACTTTTACCTCGCTACCCACAAATTATTACCTATTTGTTACTCTGTTAGTTTTATAAGTAATTTTATTTACAGTCCTTAGAATATTGCTTGATCTCAATGACAGATGGCTACATAACCGACGTAGTAACTTTGAACAAGCAATGTTATTTTGTATCATTAATATCTTCATATTTTACGTGCCAGTTTTATTACAAATAAAGTGAAGTTTGACTATAAAAATTCATACTAAAATATATCTCGTAAGTTCTAAATTGACACTAGTGACAACTGTCATAGACATTAAACTATAGTTTATGGACGCAAACCCGCAGACTAGTAGAGGTGTCATCATTTATTATTTTCAAGATTATATTATAACAACCAGTCTGGCTTGCGTGGTAGATCAAAACCTCCTTTGTATGGAGAGACTTATGTCCAGCAGTGGACTGTTGATGATGTTGTAAAACCTCACTAGCTCAGTAGAAGCGATCGGAATGATTAATTAACGCCAGTTGACTGTGTGACCACCGCATTAATAAGGACGAGATAGCCTGCTTGTGGTGTATTGCTCTTACGTAAAACTATTTGTGTCGTAATCGAACGCTCTGTAAGAAAAACTATTAGTAATCATTTTATTACAGTGATTAAATAACCAATAATGAAAAACTAAAGGTTCATAGAAGTAAAAACAAACTGATTTTAACACTACTGAAGTTTTTTATTACGCGCGTAAACTCAAAATAGTTCGCAAACAAGAAGAAAGTATCTCAATATTTTTTATTGGACCTATTTTTTTGCGGTACAGTTTTGTTTTTCTTGAATTGACGCCTGTCTGTCTATGTAAGCAGAGAAGTTTGATGCCTGTAGTAGATTTAAAGGTGAATACGTAAACGGAGACAGTCGTGGCCAATGTATCCTGGTTGAAATGTCAGGCAATTGTACGAGTTAGTATGTAATATCTGTGCGAATCATAGAACGCGTAAGTTTATACGTCGTCTGGGTGTGTTTTTGTGTGCTTTTCAACTGTACTTTGATGGTTAAAAAGGAGGTAAGTGATCTGGTGATTTATATTTCGAATGACATTAAAAAGTACGAATTACAAATGTCAAAACAAGTATAAAAAGAACTTAAAATCCTAAGATTCGTACGTAGTATAAGATGTGTCGTTAAATTATTAAGAATCTGTGAGAACAGCTCTAAACAACAAAACGATAACTTTAAAAAGATAATTGCTTCTTTCTTTTACGGTGTTAATCGTTTTAGTAGCGAATTAATTGGGAAACAACTTGATGTTATGCTGTTCTTGTCACTAAACAATTCTAAACGACAATAAAAATACAGCGCGGACGATTTCTCATTAAATGTAAAAGGTTCCGTATCGAAACAAAATAAGAATTAAAGCATAAATTAATAAATAGAAACCAAAATAACAGAAAAGTAGCCATACTATAGATAATTACAGAACATTACTCAGTAAAAACCTTTAATAATCCACTACTGGATTTAGACCACTTCTTAGAAAGGAGATTTTAGCTTGCTAGGCACGTTGGCCAGACGTGACCCTTTCAGTGCTGTGGTCCTGCATACTATTGCTTACTTAGTCATATAGAATATGGGTGGTGGCATTGACCATCTGTCATCCTAGCAGAAGTGGGCCGCAGTGGCGATGCGAGCGCTACGGACTGCACTCGCCCTTTTGGGGGCAGGAAGAAAAGGGAACATCGAGGTTGCCACACGGGCGGAACGTAGTCGTAGGTGGCTCGAGGTACGTCGGGGTTCCAGGGATATCCTTACTAGGTTGTACCTGGTTCCCCAACTACTGGTACCTGAGACGGCGTGCGGTTTTGGTCTGTTCGATTCCGACAAAACCATCTTTCGGCGATATCTGGGGGGATTTCCGCACAGAAAAAAAAAAAATTAAAAAAGGGGTGGTATTACTCCGTATCCTCGATCATAAACTAAGGATACTTAGTCATTATTGGGTTAAAATACTTTCATCACGAAAGTCCATAGCCACGTCAACCACCATCTGAATAGAGAGGTCCTCACGTTACTTTGATGAAGGCAATAGTGCCCGCTTCAAGTTCAAAGGGTCGCCACCCTAGTTTGATGTTAATTAAAGGTATCATAGATAGAGAGAAGCGACGGTAGATCAGGTAATAGTAGTGGATTTGCATATTACAAATTGCGGTCTCGAATCTATTTTATACTACGGATGTGTATTTATTCCCATTTATTATGAGAGTACTAAATACTTAAGAACCTGCCTCTTGAGGCAGTGACTTTCCAGTCATCTTTCTCAATTGGACAAGTGTAATAAAACAATTGCTCTGCAACATTTTCTATTCAAGTTATTCAAGTTGATCAGCTTATTAGACACACATGCCTAATTAGTTGGGCTCTCAAGCTTATTAAGCATGTGTGTCTAATAAGCTAGGCTATATACCTAATGAACTGGGCTCTGAAGGTTATTAAGAATCCGTGTTTAAAAAGCTAGGCTTTTAAACTTATTAGGCATGTATGTCATTTCACAGGCATAACTTCCCCCGCTGTAGCGTAGCTATCCTACCATTTGTGGGTTTCGAATATTAAGGAAAAGGGTAATTTTAGATAAAGCAATTACTTAATTGTAACGGGTATCAAAAAAAAAAATTTATTAAACAAAATCACAAAATATAGTTACTCCATTTACGAAGCGTGAAAATTTAAAATATAAGACATGGATCTGTATGTTAACTTTACCATTATAATTTAGCTTTTACAACGTTTCATATAACTTGATACTTGGATAGCAAAATGTCACCAAACTTTCAGTGACGTCATTATACACTATTACAAATAAAGCAAGTACGATTGAGTTGCCACCTCGGCCCAGGAAACTGGACCGTACCTTTTTCTTTTAGTCATTATATTGCCACTGCTTCTTTTTCATAATATGGTTCAAAAACGCCAAATACAGAAAGAAGATGCAATCTAGATCGTTAAGGTCAATCCGTCCAATCCGAACCCAAGGAAAGCAGAAAACAAAATATAACCAAGCAAATCAATATTTAAAAATAGTTGGTATTTCTTTCTTATGAGAACTTGCTTGAGTTGTTTATAAGATGTTTATATTAATTTATGGATTCGTTATAGCTTCACACGAGCTCACCAGGAACCACCAGAGGTTAATAAACTATGAATCTAAATTAAACTTTGGATATTTCAATTGCTGGTGACCGCTTACTATCAACCGTAACTGAAATGATTTTGCCTTTATCAGATTAAGTTTCGATGTAAATACTATTAGTCAAAGTTAGAAGTTTTCATCAGGTTGAAAATATTGAAGAAAATGGCTTCGTAAATATGTAAAGGAAACTGAATACTTTAAAGTACCTAAACATATGAATGAGATAGGATTCAAGAGTCCAGCTGCATAATTAAAAAATTACTTACTATAAATACTAGTTGCTATGTTAAAAAAAAACACGTCGACGTTATGACACAAAAAAAAAGAAAATAGCATGTTATACCTACATGACTTGTTCCAAATTCAAATCCAAATCAACTAACGCTGCCAACAGATGCGATGCAACACATTACAAATATGGCGTAAAATTGTTTGGTAATCATTTCGTAACAGTAATTATTAAATGGGAGCATGTTCACTTAGTTCCAGACAATTGACACTACAGTGGTTTTCCATTAATTACTACTAAAACGTTTTTTGTAAGGCTTTGTCGATTTTATCTATGGCAACTGTTTGATAGCCGTAGCAATTAATGCGACATGTTAATACGCAATGTGGATTTATACTTAAGAAAGTACGCATATTTTACTAGACAAGAGCTGATGTACCCACCTCATAAAAAGTTTTTCTAACAATTTTTTATGGTACTTTACTTACCATAAGCTATACTATAGATATACATAAACTTTTTTCTTCTCATTTAAATTTAATGTTATAATAACAGTTAAAATACAATAACATTATTCGAAGGTACCTAATTGCAAGGTAGTAGAGACATTGTATTCAGTAAGAACGGGCCGGCTCGACCGGGACAGTACCACCCTCTTACAGAAGATTAACCTAAAGTGACGTTGGTGTGTGCGAGATCGGAGACCCATTGATACAGGGTTGACAGTCATCGTGGTAAGTGTGTGAGTTTTAAACTATCACGATGACTGTTATGCCTTTTACGTATTCAAGAGGGGCGTGAAAGATCATCTCACTAGGCCACCATAGTGTAGATCACCATACAGCCTTGTCTGCATTCACAATGAGAATGGTGACCTCAACCCTTACTTTCCATCAGGCAGAACAGTTAGGTACTCCTAAATAAAAAAAGGGAAAATAAAAAAAAAGTAAAAAAAGAAGTTTAAATAGTCTATAGTTCGTTATTAGTTTCGTTTTTGGTTTTGTAAACATTTTTAGTACAACAGTAGTTAGCTTCCTTCACGATAAATATTTAATATTATATAGGGATATCATGTGGGACAGAATCTCATTTTTATAAATTTCTATTATCACATACGAAAGACAAAGACAACAAAAGAAAGTATTGGTACAAAGCAACATTGGCAATTTACGTACAAAGTCGTTACATAATGTTACAGAACTATAATAGTAGTATTTTTAACAATGATTTTCTAATAGAAAGTAATATAGGTAAATGTATAATGTCTTTCTAATTAATGTTGAAGATCGTGAGAAGCCGTTGGATGAGGGTACCACAGGATCGCTGGTTGTGGTGAACCTTTAGAGAGGCCTACGTCCTTCAGTGAACGTCTACCGGCTGAAATGATGATAAATGTCTTGCTCTCCTCCCATGATAAAAACATAATTCAATTTCAAACACTTTTTTTTTCGCCTGCACAGACAACCCCTCATTTTCATCAAACAATACCACCAAAAAAGTCGAAGAGTATCAATTCTTACCCAAGGGAATAAGACAAAAAATTAATTTCACAATAAAAAAAAATCGCCTACCGACCGCAACTGTCAAAATATCGAAATCGATTAAAATGCGAGTACTCGATGCATCCTGTCAGATAGTCGGAATCGAGGACGAACAATAGGGAAGGAAGTGGTGACCGCAAGTGGGAATTATGTCTGCGTCCCTAATTATACGATTTTACTATAATTTTGCGGCCGGGAGTTAAAGAGACCATACTTAGGGTATAGGGTTGTACGTCACTTTAAAATGTTTGTTTGACATCTAAAGACGTTTACTTTGTAGGGATTTGTTGTCAATACTTATTTTAAATAAAAATAATACTATTTATTAGGATACTAATATTTCTGTTGTAAATTCTATTGTAAAGCACCTTCCTTTTTATAGAAATTTTAATACGTCGAATAGCTTAAAAAGGGGTTAAACTGTTAGAAATAAATAAATGTTAATAAAAAAAATACATTTCTACTTTGCTGTTTATTATTTTTACTATCTTTTGATATTATTTTTGAAGAAATTATTTGTTTTATACATAGAAACCTACCAAAGTGACTCTATTCTGCCTGATGGAAAGCATGAATAGAATCCAAGAGCGGTGGTCGCCGCTCACTGTGAATGAAGACAGTGCAGTATGGTGATCCACGCTATGGTGGCCTAGTAAGATGCTTTTTCACGCCCCACGTAATGGGCCCGGGATCGTAGTGGGAGGGAAACACGTGCGCTAGTAATGAGTTCCAGGTTTTAACTGATTTGCACAGGAAGGAAGGGCCGAACCGTTTAGTTCGGCAGCGTATGTCTACAATTCTGAAACAGTGACTTCCAAGGTCAGCACGATTTCTCCTTTAGAGTATTAATAAAGTGAATAACAGTGAATTAAAAAGCAGATACAAAGTTTAGGTATTTTTTATTAGTAAATTAATTAAGCAGTAATTAGAAACAAGGATTAAGAGTTATTTACAGTTTAAGGAACTTAAAAGGTAGTATTAATATTTGAGTCTCTTTTATAAATATAAAAACAATGAACGTTAACTTGGCAACCCTAATTTACTCGAAATCGTCACTACAATTGTGACGGTAGGCAACTCCAAATCAAATAACCTTAACGTCTATTTAAGTCTTTTGTGTTGCTATTGTAAAAAGCCGTTTCTTGCCGTATTTAAAACACCGTCAATTATCGGTTAAATTACCGGTGGTGGACACTTGGTGGCTAAGAGTAACGGTTTTTTGACTTGTATGTAAATGTTTTGTTGAATAACATCGTTGGGAGATACAAGATGGGTTTGTACTGTACTTAGTTAAGAGAAATTTGTGGTAAATAAATTTTAAAGAGTTATTGAAACTGTGTTTTCCTTGAAATTGTTTTTGAAATTATGTTCATTGAAGATGGCAACGTTTTGAGTAGGGAATAAGTTCAATCAACCTATCGCCGTCCACTGCTGAACGAAGGTCTTCCCCGAGGAACGCCAACCATCTCGGTCTTGGGCAATTTGCATCCATTCCCCATACACCCCCCCTATTCTATAGCGAATGAGTGCATGGGAGTAAATTAATTACAGAATGACCTTCGAAAGAGTGATTGAACAGGCTAGAAATTCATAGATCTCAATGAACGTACCCAGATTCGTTTGTTTATATGAAGTGGTTTAGATTCTGCATATTAGAATATTTTGGCCATGTTTCTGAATAGAATAACAACTCCATAGAGCAATTGGTTAACGCAGGGAAAGGAAAGACCAGCCCTCAGATAGTTTTTGGTCCTGGGTGGTATGTGCATCCACGAGGTTCAACAGACAAGGTCACCAACAAAGCTATCATAACGACGATGGTAATATCTAATAATGTCTACCAGAAGATATCAATATCTAAGGACACAAGGATTTTTTTTGGGGTGACAGTTGTCGTGACAAGTGTGTACAATACAATGCCACGATGACTGTTATGCCTTTTACGTCCCCAAACGAGACGTGAAAAAGCATCTTACTAGGCCACCATAGTTTGTGTTACTATACTGCATTATCTGCATTCACAATGAGTATGGTGACCACAACTCTTGGATTCTATTCATGCTTTCCATCAGACCGAGTAGTCACTTTGGCAGGCTCGTAAAAAAACAAAAACAAAAACCAAAGACTATGATATCGATCTGTCATATTTAAAATAACATTACTAAAATGAAATGTTGCCATGTTTGCCGTGGGTGGCGGGAGGTGCGCGAGGGCGGCGAGGAGCGCAGGGAGTGTTGAGGTTAGTCGATCGACAATTAATATTAAGTTGGAATCTGTGGGATTCCGCGCCGCTGTCCGAATTTTATAGAGGACGGCGCCACCCAAGCCGCGGGGCACGATGGTAGAGCTGTCATTGTGTTTATATTTTTTTAGGAAACGTCTCTTAACTTATTTATAAAGGATAAAATCAACTTTTTTAAGGGGTCACATTAGTACCATTGAAGCGAAGACATTTTTTTATTGGCAGAAAGTTCAGTATTATGGAAGAGAAAAGATTGTTGGTCCTTTTTCCCATTTTTTAGCATCTTTTAATAAACATACTAGCTTTATGGTTATATCAATAAACGTAAAAATTAAAAATGTGGGAGGTAAATAAATAGTTCCTAAGCCCTTGTTAGTCTTGGTGACGTGTCGTGAGGCATCTTGAAATCACAGGGTCCGGGGCTACCCCAGATTAGGACGTCTAGACAAACCTTTGAGTAGGTTTTTCTAAAATCTGTTAAACACCGGTTGTCTGCGACAACCTTACAATTTATTGTACAACAACAAAGCTAGACGTAAAAGATTCTAGTAGTAACAGCGACTCCATGGTTGTGTGGAGCGCGCGGCGCCTAGACCACAGCAAGCGGCGCGTCCCAACCGCGGTACATTATTTATTTGAGACGTACCAACTCTGTTATACACACTACTATCACGTGCTTACATAGGTATATGTATACCTTCAGACTAATTTATATCTCAGTTTTATATATTTTTAGGCCAGAACCATCTTTAGAAGAAGTCTTGTGGTAAAATAAAATTGGGAAGTAGACCCTATGTATCAGAGGCCTATGTTATTAATATCAATCAAGAGTGTGTTAGCTATTTCATTTAAACACACCTCTTCATTAATAACCATTAACAGTCCACTCCTGGACATAGGCCTCTTCTCAGCGAAGGGGTTTAAACAACACACCTACTAATAGATGTAAAATGGAACGCGATATTTTAAAAGTTAATACGAAGAAGCTTAGATATTTTTTATAAAGTTATTTACATCGATTATTGCTCCACAACTAGCATAGATAGCATAGAGCTTTATTCAAAATTGTGGTTATCAAATCCTAAAAGAATAGTACAAATTCTTTTTTAACCTAGCAACTAACGTAAGGTAAGAAATTAAAAAAACTATTTTAGCATAGACAATACTTACCTGCATAGAATGCGATCTTAATATAACGTCATATTTCGAACGCACTCAAAACGTTTGACAAATAGAGGTATCCATTTTTATAGTCGGTTTTCTGATGATGTAAATGCGCACCTCTCTTCTCTGATATCTGATTACATTTTTATTAATTTACGAAGTTAAGGAAATATAACTATAATTAAAGATTTATCGTTAGATGCGGTCGGAGTTTTAAAGTTATTTTTTAAAAATAAACTACTCTTACGTTAAATTTAACTTTGTAAGATTTTTTTACATTTTAATAATTTCTGAAGGTATTTAGAGGTATTTAACAGCTGCCCATGATAAATAGTTACACAAATTTATAAAAATAAAATAAATATCACCATATGTAATTTATAAAAGAGCACACTCACTCGATCTGAGTAGACAACAATGGCGGGAATCTACGGATTAAAATTAGGTATGTCGTAATACGATTAAAAAAAAAGATTTTAGACAAAACACACACGACTTCGGTCGGGAATAAAAACAACAATTAAGAAGTTTTAAACATATTCTGTGATGAAATCTTTATTCAGTATTAAATACGGATTTTAGGCATAAATATTTCTTACTAAGTTTGATATTACCACAAGACATGTTTATAAGTATACTTAATCGTTCAATAGATATAAATATCACCTATGATCTAAGGATATATATCCGAGCACAAAAAAGATCAATAGATAGATATAATAGTTTAAACAAAAACCCAATCATATTTTTAAAGCCGTTCTGAAATTAATACGTTACACCCCACGTCATAAATTGACGATGTAAAACGATAGGAAATAGACATGTGATGCCACCATAACGCCATGTTGTGGGAAAATTAAAAAAAACAGATGTCCGATGGCGCGGAATGATGTGGCGGGAAAACTGACGTAGGTCGGTCAATAATATTGGCAACTCGCGTTATTGTCATTCGAATTTTAAATTTAATTTTAGTTTTTTTTTAATTTTGTTTATTTTGAAATAAGACATCAATTGAGATCCTTTCTAGTGTATTGTTATTTAAAATAAGTACTAGATAGATAAGTTTTTACTTTTTACAAATATGCGTTCATTAATTAGATTACTGGAACCTACCACATATTACGAGTGTATATTTATAATCTAATAAACTCACGTAAAGTGTAGATATTTTTTAAGTATACCAATATATAAGACATATAACAATGAATCACATTCAAGTCTATCTGGCTGCACATAAGTTTAAAAATAATAGTACCGACACGTTCATGGATTATCTATAGTTCCCATATTTCCCTTGGCCGACCAATAACAAACTGTTGTTGAATCCACAAATAGATCTCTAGGTGTTAAATTTAACACCTACAAATCCAACCTAAATTCGACCTTACGAAATTCACAAAGGACATAAATTAAAACACAACAGATGTATCCCTTGAACAATACAGCAAACATTTCACGGGAAACTCGGCTTTAACGTTATTGAGATAGAGTTCTCGGAACACCAGATTATAGTTTGGGTAAAGGCGTCAATTTTCACACCTAATAACTCCTTGCAATTTCGACCTTAACTTTTGGGTCATACCGTCTAACTATAAATAAAATAATTTTAGTACTTAGGATATTGTTCAAATATGTTCGAAAAAGGTGTCGAGTTTCGCGCCTTCGGCGTGAAGGGTCGCTATGGTGCTGGTTGATTGGTGGACAGTCCCGTACCACTCGCTTGGTGTAGATTACCATAGATAACGTACCTGTCGAATGGCATAAGTATACGTCTATTGTGTTCTTGTTATAAATACGTAAGTATAGACAATAGGTTAGATGACACCTTAGTCAAATTAGTTACTTTTTATCATCTGTCAAAACGACAATTTTGTATGAAAAATGTACTAAATACAAATTTGTGACGTCACTGTTTTAGACTACTCAATTGTACAATACATTTCACTGTATATTTGATTTAAATTCGTAATAATAATAAAAAGCTATGTTACCTGTATTTTTCGAGATGTTTTGTGATATTTGTTATAATGAAGTTGACATTAGTATTTATTTACGATACAGTCGTAATTTAAATGATGATCTGCTGATGACAAAGCAAATTCTTATTCTCACGTACTTACGTGTCTATGCTTTTCTACCGGTAAATAGGCAAGATAAACAGAAAATTTCGTAATTACTTGGATACTACTCCCATGAAAATTGATATTTAGGAGAAAAAGGGTCTCGTCAATGTATACTTTTCCAAGTTTTTTAATTACAGACTCGTAAAAGTTGTAACTAAATTATTACTGTATCTAAAGATACATATACCATTGGCCATACCGAATTGTCTGCATTCGCAATAAGTATGGCGACCACCACTTTTGCATGCTATCCATGCTTTCCATTAGGCAGAATAGAGTCACTTTGGTACGACCAAAAAAAAAAAAGATACCTAACTGGTAATTTAGTCATCTTTATCTTAGAAAAAACGACGAATTTTGTAATTTTTCTTTTTTTTAAATTTGTGATGATATAATTAGAGATAACGTTGTGAAAGTTTTATGGAAGTACAATCTGATAGATTTATTCCTGACTGTACCTTTTTGCGGACAAGCGATTGTGACCAGCGTCCCATAGTAGACCAGTCCACGATGCTATCATACTCTGAAGCCTTTCTATTCTAACACACCATTTCTAAAGCCGACACAAATAGCGTGGCATTCCACGAAGTCGCGACTGCGATTTATCTCAGTCGCACGTATCGCGGTTCATATCTGTCGTGTCGTGTCTCGCGTTACGCGGAACACTCTAAATAGGCGAGATGATGATCGCTAGGGGTGCTACAATAGAATGTTAATATTCATTATTTAGTTGAACCTGAACTTACATTACCATTGCGCGTTGCTTCTAAAAGATTCTGGCAGTGTACTAGCATTAGAAAAGCAATCTCAGAGTAATAATTAGATTTTTATATATATGTAATAGTCAAAGTTCGATGCACAGTCTTTTTGCGGAAGGAGTGGTTTATCTTAGGTTTGGCTAAAGCCTTCAGGTGATCCCTGAAATATATGTCAATTTCGGCCTTTTACTGAAGTACTTTTAGTCAAATCTAACCTAACCAAATTTGTCTGTTCTAGGTTTGACGAAAATTCCTTAGTCAAAGGCCGAGAATGTAATTTACTTGAACTTTGACTAAGTCATTAAGTCAGAATTGACCAGTCCAACCTAGGAGCGCCGGAGCTTCGAAGCTTGCCTTTAACAAATAAATCTCTAATTTTGAACAAAATTAGCTAATTATGATGGTAAATTTGAATTCGAGATTCTTGATTCTCTAAATTGACACTTGAAATGGGTTTACCTAAATACGTTTTTGTAAAAAGGTTGAACATGAAAAATGAGAAGAAGAGCAATTACAGCTTTAGCAATGTAAGTTAGCCGTAGCGTGGAATAGAACATTAAAAAAAACCTAACTATAGTTATTATAAGGTGTCTTCAATCTTAATTTCTATCTCACATAACCGAAGCATACATATACTTTCACTCATCGTTATAGAACACTAACAAAGACACAATGTATCGCTTTATTATATTAGACTTCACTAGCCAACCACCTTCCCTAACTAATATCAACAAAATAAGATACAATTTTCAAACAAAATTTTGATCAACAAACACACACTTTATAGTAGCGGTAGTTAGCGAGGTGAGCGCTTAAATTACAGAGTTTATCAAGCAATTCTAAATAGTGTTTCTAAATATGACGCAGGCTCGGTGCGATCTGAGGCGGAACTTCGCCGCGTCCGACTCTTAGATAAATGTCTGAGATACGGTACAGATCGTGCGATTACTGGCGGCTGTCGTGCCACAACTCGTCGTGTGACAAGACTGCGGGAATATGAAATGTCCTGGAGCGTTCTAAATAGATGGACAGTCTTGTCGTTCGATTTTTGAAAATTGGATTTACTTTTTAAATTTATTTAAAAAAGGTTTAATTTTTTAAATTAGTTTTTAATTTAACATACCGCCCAAAAACATGTCATACTTGGAAAATTTCATGTTTATATGTAGAAGATGAGTAGAAAATTGAAATTCTCTGCTATGAGACAAAAATATGTAAAAACATCTATGAACCTGTATTAATCTAAATCTCTCTAGTATTTAAAACAACCACTTTGGTGCAGAAGTCTATACAATGACAGTTCAAATTATACTGGTCAATGAAATAATACAATACATTCGATTTCGTTGTAAGCCTTTTGTTATTAACAGTCGTTGCAACCAAATTAAGAAATGATTGTTCTCATTGAATAATATTTGTCCAAGGTGGGAACGGACCCAAGACCTCTGTCTCGGCAATCAGGATCGCTAACCACGAAACTTTAAGACTATTAGTAAAGATGTTTAATTAGAAATCATAGTTAAAAGTTTAATATGAAAAATATAATTTCAGATCATTTTCTAGGTAAATAATGTATGTAAGTACATACATATCTTAACTTAATACACAAATACTGAAGTATCAAACTCACAAAACACTTCCACAAAAACAAAAGGTCAACAAACAAAGGCACATACTTCGCGTGAAAATGCACACTTCCCCCTCACACACACAACCTCCCACAGCCACACACACAACCTCACACGTCAACCAAAGCCTACCACATAACGACACTGAAGTCCACTAAGGCGATTACAGTCCCCCCCCACCCTGAAATTGATCTCCCGGGACCCACCCCGGCTTTGTGATGGCCCTTTATCCTGGACTATTGATGACTTACGGTACACTGTTGGAATTTTAGGACGTACCATTATTTTGGTGGTTTTTGGGGTAAGTCAGAAATTGCGTTTAGTTATGAAAAATTATACGGTTTTGGGTGTTCTTTACGTATTTTTTTTTTAATAATATTGAGGCTATTACATTACTATTGTATAGACCCTTTGATGTATATTAAACACGTTTTACTTTAGATAACAAGCGATGTTTAAATGAAAATAATATCACTCATCTCACACGGCCCTCTGATCCCATCGCAAAGCAAAGTCTAACCAAACTACTGATAACCATTAATATTTCTTAATTCATATATATTATAGATAAATTACACCCAGCCACAGAACAGACGATCGCGTCATCATATAAAGATTTATCCTGGGTGGGGATCAAACCCACGACCTCTGGCTTAGCAGTCAGAATCACTAACCACCAGAACAATACATCCGTCCAATAACCACATGAATGATTATTTAAAATAAAGTCGTCATTAATAAAGGTTATTATACACACATACGTATTTATACACACACATGCTTATTTCCCTAAAGGTATAGGTAAGCTTACATTTGTAAAAGCGGTGTATTCTAAATGCAAATTTTGCCGATTAGTGCCGCTTACGTCATAACAATACACTACGCTATACGAGGCATAAAGAATAGCGTCATAGACAACTTACAAAGTTTTATAAATGTAATTTCATAGTGTAGGACAATTGTTATACCCAGATATGTTAAACTAAATATAAAAATATTTATTACGATTCAATGATATATTGTGTACAGAAAACGTTAAACTCGATACTTATTTTAGATTAAAATGGCGGACAACTTTGTCTTGAGTTAAAAGTGCAGCATGATAACCGAAGTGAGTATATATACTTACTTCTAAAACTGAAAAGTTTCGTTGCATCACTAATTTAAAGAGGTAGGTACTATTTCAGTTAGATTTACTTATTAAGGAGATCATGTAAAGATAAAGGTAGGTTAATAACAATACGACACAAAAATGTTACAAAAACGGGTAAATTTAATATTTTTGAGAGACGCAGACGATAAAACTTCCATTAAAAATAAATTCATCACTTAAAACATGCATGTTTTGAAAACCATGGACATTATACAACTTCTATGGCTAGCATTTTTCGGAATATAGAAAACACTCAGCTCAATGAATGTTACTTTGTAACGTAAGTTAATATTTATTTTTCCACGACCTAATGGAGGAAGTTCACCATAAAGCCTGATTATATTTACCTATTTTCACATTAAAGGTGATATACCTTCGCTCTAGAAAAAAAAACAAGGAATTTGAAATTCGAATAAGTAGTTCAAATCATTGACAAAATGAATCGAAACTATTTGAAAATGGAATTAAAAAAAATATCAACCATTTTTAAAAACAAAATGTATTAAATTTTCTTCTGCCGCCTTTTTTAATAGTCATAGTCTTTTTGTTTTTTTTTTCAGTAACCGACAAGTTCAGTTATATCAATATTGACATAAAGCCTACCGGGCCGTATCTCGAATGTTCTGTAACATTGGCCATGAAAAGTATTTTAGTTGTAGGTAAGTATGTATTTATATAATATACAGGTCAAAAAGTTAATAGGATTATACTAATAACTTAAGCGTAGCCATTTAAATCATGAAGCATACTTAAACGTTGGTAATATGATAGGTGAGTCATAAGAGGTTATGTTACGACGTATCTAGGCGAGGAAGACATTTTTTTTTGTTATCCCATTAAAGTAGAGAAGTTTTATATTTTATTTCGAAGATTGGGCTATAAGTTTTCCTTGTTTCAATCAACACAAGTAAGTTATTACGTGATAATTATTACCTACATTAGTATATGTTATTCCTCTTTATAGATCTAGTAATAAAAAAGTAAATCTGATTACAAAAGCAATTGAAAAATACAAAATATCATCTCACTAATTATAAAATTTTGTTAACAGTATTAATGAATGCATTATGGATATATAGAATTATTATTATTTTTCAACTTTGTGTGTCATTGTCTTTTTTATTGCCAGCGTTAAAAATTACAGAATGAAAGAATACTTACCTTCGTACAAAGAATGAATGTGTTAGAACTTCTCCCGAATAATCTGATATTTATTGAGTATTTTTTTAAATGTACGAAGAGATGGCAATAGAAATTGATTCATATGAAATTCAAACTGAAAACAAATAACTAAACTTGAGTTCAACGATTCAAAATGTGTGTAAATGATTTAAAGTAACAGTAGAAGTATGACTACGAAGAATCTGTCTAGCGTGGGTATGCTTAATTTTCAAAAAAAGTTATGTTTTAAAATTCTACAAAAAAATAAATTATCTATGGTTAACTTGTGTGAAATTGGTAGGTAATAATTAAGTATTTTTATAGGTAAAGAAACAACGAAAGGTAACAGATATGCGTGCGAAGTCTTTATATTTTGTCATTGTCATCAAATATTTAAAAAAAAACATACAGACAGAAGAATGTTTAAAATAGACTTTACGTTTAGTTTAACTTCAACCCATTGTCAGTAATTTAAGGCCAACACGTCGGTACTGTCGCGTGCTAAAGCCGCAAGCGCGGAGGAATTTAATGGTGTGGGGTGGGGGCTCTCCCTGTCTTCCCACCCTTTCGGCCCTCTCCTACTGCCCTCGCGCGACGTCCTGTCACTGACAAATGGCCCGGAGGAGAACTCGACCCCAGCACCCTCTTGAGGCTCGCGGTAACGTACTGCAGTCGCGCTGAAAATTGTTTTTGAAGTTTAGTTTGGCTTCTAACTATTTCTCTAAAAGTAAAAAAAAAGAATTCAAAAGAAGTCTACATTAAGTCCACTTTATCAGTTATTCTATGGGTAATTTCTTTTAATAATAAGATTTTCTAGATTGAAATGCTTTCGTAATCAAGTTTTTAGAAATGACTTTTGACAGTTACAAATTCAGAATTTCTCGAAGTTCTAATACTTAAAAAAAAAAACTATTTCTATTAAAATTGATACATAACATTATTGGCAAATTATTAAACTTTACGGCAGTTTCACGTCATTTAAGTATATTTAATCGAATTAAAGAAAGTCGAAATGACTTCTCGATTAATAATATAGAGCTCCTTTCACTCTCCAAAGACATTACTATTTAACCGCTCAATTTAACTACAGCTTTATTAACTCTAATCAAGAAACACATAGACACAAGATCCACCATCTTACCTTTTCGTTCAAAAACAAACCATTTTGCTCCCGTACTTCACCATTCTCCTAGCTAAGGGGTGCTATAATTTGTTGGGTCGGGCGTCGGCGGCGCTTATCTCTGGCGCTGGCTGCAGGCGCCTTGAGCAGCGCCTCTGCCTCCACTCTATTGTATCGGCAACTTTCGATAAACCACATTCCTAGTGTTGTTATGTACCATGAAATATTCCGGGAGTTTTGTTTTGGGTGGCCTTTAACAAAATATTATTACAAACAATGGTTCGTAACTGAGGAATTTCTGAAGAAATATTTACCTTGCTTTTTAATTTGTGAGTTTCATGTGAGAGAGAAAGAGATGAATGTACATAGTGGTATCGTACAGACTTATAATTATAACAGATTTTGGCCTAGTATTTAAATTGTAGTTTATTTAAATGAAAATTCATCTATGTATGCGTTGAATTATATCAACGGTAAACTAGACGGGATGATATTTTGCACAATACTTATAAATTTTAAATATGTGTAGATGAGAGTTATAAAGTATGATGATGCACTCCAATATATAACGTCTACATAAACACATCTTACCCACATTAAATAGGAATTAAATAACTTTATTATGAACTTCAACTGTCCGTGTGGTGACGGATTAAGAATACATAGTGTTACCACCCCTATTCATCCCGTGGGTATCGTAAAAGGCGACTAAGGGAACAAAGTGTGCAACACAACATCATTACAAAGAGAAGGCAAACTTGAAACAAACTCTATTCCAACCCGTCTGGCCAGCGTGGTATAGTAGGCCAAAACCTCCTTGCTAAGCAGAGGGCTATATCTAGCAGTGGACTGTAAAAGGATGTTGATGATGACGACGATGATTATGAACTTCGAACCTGGTTGAAACATATACAGTTAGCTTATGTATCAGAACGTTGTTAAGACGTAGCAAAGTAGAATATGTGCGACTATATCTCGTCTTTTATCTACAGTATATACCTATACTTACGAAAATACTTACAACAAGAGTTGAACATTTCGGTGTCGTGGTTTGGCCACAGACGGGAGTACCTCACCGTCGGTCCAAACATTAATTACCCACAGCCCGTAGTGCGCGACTGTACGTCGGTGTGCGCGAGACATTGACTAATGTCACTGTGTTGTTCTACTCTATGGTGTCTACGTGTGTAGGTTTACTTCAGAATTCAGTAAACCTATTTATTAGATACTATTGGTTAAATTAGACTGCTCAGAAAGACCTTGTTCTAAACTTGGATCCAGAAAATATGTTGATATAAGTTGTTTATTATGACAGTTAAAAGCGTAATAACCACAAAACAGTGGCGTTGCGTCACTAAATTAAATTTTCTCTACAATTCTCTTATTTTAGAGCTGCGATTTCTCAATAACTATTTTTATATGTATTTAAATAACGTCTGTTTTGAGCGTAACATATCTAATTTTAGTTAATCTTTAGAATTAGTCTAGAATTAGCACTGATTACAGTACGACGATTACATACTAATAGGTAGCTAGATAAAGTTGTACAAAAGTGATACCAAACATAGCTGATCAAATTTGAAGTTAATTGTCTATGGTATTGATCGGAACTTGAGGAGTAAAAACTTTTCTTTAAACAATTTGTAAACTCTTAAAAATATATTAGAAATATGTTTATTTTAAAAATATAATTGATAGATAGTTTTAAATGTAATTTGAGTTTCAACGACGTAGTTTATGTAAAATTACGTCACTAAAACACAATATTGATTTTACGGCACAAATTTTTGTACCACGTGGAAGCACATGCGGACTGTTTTATAGAAAACTCTTTAGGAAATGGGTTAATCGGAGTACCAAACCCCGCTCTCCAATTCTGAGGATATGGGCATTAAAAGAATGTCAATGCACTTGTACCTCTTAGGTTACACGCAATGCACTTGTATTATCATCATCATCAACACCCTTTATCAATCCACTGCTGGACATAGACCTCTCTTTAGAAAAGAGGTCCAGGTGTACTATACCACTCTGGTCAGACGAGTTGGTACAGAGTTTATTTCCAGTTTTCCTTCTCTTTGCAGTGATGTTGTTCTGAGCAGTTCTCTCCCTTAGCCTCTTACGCCACCTACGGTATGAATAGGAGTGGTGACTCTTCGTATTCTTTACTCGTTACCACACTGACGTATACCTCTTGAGTTATATATGTCCATCGGAGACGTTGTCCGTGTGGTGACGGATTAAGAATACATAGTGTTACCACCCCTATTCATCCCGTGGGTCTCATAAAAGGCGACTAAGAGAACAAAGTATGCAAGACAACATCATTACAAAGAGAAGGAAAACTTGAAACAAATCTTATTCCAACCCGTCTGGCCAGCGTGGTATAGTAGGCCAAAACCTCCTTGCTAAGGAGAGGCCTATGTCCAGCAGTGGACTGTAAAAGGCTGTCGATGATGAATCGGAGACGTTAATCACACTTGTTTGGTTCCAAAAACCACAGCAATTTAATCAACTGATAGCACTTCAAGCTGAGTCATGCCCAAATAATATTAAATAAGTTTTTTACGAAGCAATATCGTAATCTTAAGAGTATCACATAAAAACTATAAAGATCCCGATATAGCTGATTTGGAATATCATGCACAGTTATTGGTGATACTCGTATAATCCTGAAACGCTGACACATATAAAAATATTGGAATTATATCTGGACTAATCAGCCCTGTGACTTTGCTTGAATGTCTCAAAAAGTACAGAGGAATAGAGAAATAGGAACTTTTTTGTAAGAGGTCCTTTGAACAATAAATCGTTGAAAAGTAAATGGGAGCGTCATGGATAAGCTTGATTGGTTATATCATGAAAACTTACGTGTTAAAGAACTCAGCGTTTGCCACATATAGTGCGATAAAAATATACTAAGCTCCTATCTACCAAAGACACACCTAACCACGGAGTAACTGCCTCGTAACTAATCTACTAATCCTGTATCACGATAGAGAAGTTCTCGCACCGATTGGTATGTAAAACTTTTCTTGGCTGCTAGACATCCTCGCCTTGCGTTGGAGAGACAAGACATTCGTTCCACCATAGATACGAAGAACGTCAACGCACTTATGACTCTCAACTGAAGGTGTCCGCATGTGGAGATTCACTTTGTCTACACGTTTGCCCCTTTATACCATAAAATATGAATACAGTTGTAATTAGAAAAAGGTAGAGCAGGTAGCGGATTAAGAATTCAGAATGTCACCATCACTATTCATCTTATGGCCGTCATGCGACTTATGAAGAAAATTACCCAGGACAACATCTATGTAAAGCGAAGAAAAACTTGAAATAAACTCTATACCAACCTGCTGTAGTATCCCAAAACTTTCTTTCTAATGAGGCCTTTGTCCAACAGTGGACTGTTATAGGCTATTAATATGATGTGAGGGATTACATAGTTCAATTCAAGTGTGTTAACTTGAAAACTAATACTGACACCTTGAAAGAGGTGCTTTTAAGTTTTTTTTTTATTCAATTTACTGACAATTAATTTATTTAAAACAAAAGGGGGTAGCTCAAATAATAGTGCATCATCAGTATTAGCATAATAGTATTATTCTTTTAGTAAATTGTAGAACATTTAGACACATTATGTCAAATTTGATAGATGTCAAAATCTGCTTTAAAAATGGCGGCAATTCTCGAAGTACACGTTCTCTGCTTACGCAGTTATGAAGGAAAGAGGCGTGAAAGATGTATTTTGTGTAGAAGAAAGGAGAAACAAACACACATCACGTTTATAATATTAAGGATAGAATGCCCCAAGTCTAGTCGGCGTTGTAAAAATACAGGATTATATAAATAAAAATATAAAATAAGATATGGTATGAAAGTGGCGTGGGGCGCAAGAAACTCGTGATCCTTTTGAATGTGTACTGTGTGGGACAGAAATGATATGGAGCCGCCATTGACTTTCATATCTTATTTTATTTTATAACCCAATAAATAAAATTATTGGAGTTTACAGAGAATATCTAATTGTCAATATTGTGAGTCCTTTATTGATCTTTTTAGGTGTAATTTAGATAAATGGTAAGGGATGACCTTCGAATAAGGAAAGTTCAGGTTTAGTCCTTGAAGAGTTCAAGAGAATCTAATAGTATGAATTACAATATTAGCGAGGTCCTTTTACTTCGCAATAAAAATTGATTGCTTTGACAGAAACTTAAGAGTATTATTGGTTATTTGTTGATGTCTTTTGTTGATATTTCACTACAAACAATGTGGATTAGCCACATTTAAGACCTTACTGTTTGAAATTTTTATAGTATGCCCCAATTGAAGTGCTTAAGAGCTTACTCAAGTCTTTTCGTCAAGTTTTTTTACCGAAATAGGTTGAGGTTGGGTTTAAATCTATCTACAGTATGGGTGAACTTCGATTTTTAGTCGGAGTTACTGATAACAGATCTCTACAACCCTAGTACTTGGCGATATAGAAGTTCTGTAGAAAGACTTATTGGGTTTTTTAGACCTTTAGCAACCTGTAATCTTTGCCGAAGATCTTTGACAAACTTTCTCAGTCAAGTAACTTTTCAAATAACAAAATAAATTTAATAGAAATTCTGAAGACAACTCTACACCTCTGTTCTCAGGGAGTGTTTCTTTGGCCGTAACAATCTGAGGCGGCGCCACGGGTCAGCGAAGACCCCCCAACCTCCTCGCCCCCTCAGTGTGAGTATGAGCGTATATATGTGTGTATACATGTCATAGATACGTGAGAGGCAGAAAATTTGCCATTTTGTGCCAGAGTATATGGATTGGGGAAGGTATAGAGTATTCTACTTATGTGTTATTGTAGTGTGTATATTGATGGAGGAGTAAGGTGAGAAGTGGGTTTGATGAGGAGTTTAATTTTAACAATAATGAAACACCCGTCTGGGCAGCGTGATATAGTAAGCCAAAAGTTCCTTACTAAGGAGAGGCCTATGTCCAGCAGTGGACTGTTAAACGATGATGGTGATGAGGAACCTATTATAGTTTACATGGTCAGATAATCGGATGTTTCACAAAAAGTGAACACGACTCAATCATGGGTTATCAATTTATTTTTACTTTTGCTGGATTTCTTTTGGTGATGTAAAAATTCTGTAATTGTGATAAGTTTTTTCCTTCATACTCCGTAATAATACTCTTAAAATATTGTGTAAGTTACTGAATTTAACTTATTCAAAAAACTTTAATTTGTATGTTAATTATTTTTATTAATATAACAACATTAAAAAGATTTCAAAAAATCACAGCAGCGATTGACACATTCTCTATCTTGACATAACAGATGACAGTTTTGACATGACAGTTACATGTGAATTTTTTTTTTTGGAATTTTAAATTTTGATAAATCTGTTGAAAAATGTAAAATATAATAACAATTACCAGTAAGTAATGGAAAATTAATAATAAAATAAATTAAAGTACAAAATAAAATAAGTATCATAGCTCATTGATCATGTATGACTCAAGAAGAATTAAAGCTTATCTACCACATGTGTTGTTAATCAAAAATGTGTCGTATCTACTTCGCTACTGAGCTGGTTAATCTCTGGCTCAGAAACGTGCATCCTTTGTTCGTTATCGGTTTTCGAGGGTGGTCAAGTTATTGAGGCTGTCGCTGTGGAACTATCACATTTTGCAGCGATTTCTCGTTAAGACATATTCTGTATTTTTACCCGCTATTTAATAAAAAAAGGAAAATTTTCAATCATTTTATAAACGTGTCAAAAAAGGGTGAAACAAAAAAATTATTTAAAAACAAACCGACCGACAAGTCTTTCTGGACGGCACTTGTTTTTTTCTCATTTTTTTTTAAGTTAGTAGTTACTTATTTTTTACGCAGTCGGGTTTTTTAATGACATTTTTTTTTGTTATGGACAACTCACGTACTAGGAGTATATGGTGAGTCACGGGTGACTACAGATATACATGAGACGGACTATCCTAGTAATGACAGATTAAAATACGGAGTATTACCACCCCTATTCATCCCATGTGTATCGTAAGAGGTGACTAAGAGAGTAAATTACGCAGAGCAGCAAAGAGAAGGAAAGCTTGACACAAACCCTCCACCAACTCGTCTGGCCAGCTTGGTATAGTAGGCCAAAATTTCTTTTCTACGAAAACACTTATGTCCAGCTGTGGACTAGTGACTGTTTATGATGGTAATGATAACGAAACCTACACAACGTACGTACTTAGTTGAGACCGGAGGCCCATTGATGCAGGGGTGACAGTTATCGTGGTAACTGTGTAAGCCTTACATTGTCACGATGACTGTCATGCCTTTTACGTCCCCAAGCGGAGTGTAAAAAATCATCTCACAAGGCCGCCATAGTGTGGGTCACCATACTGCATTGTCTGCATTTGCAATGAGTGTGGTGACCACAACTTTTGGATCCTATTCGTGCTTTCCATCAGGCAGAGTAGAGTCACTTTGGCAGGCTCTTAATATATATATAAAAAAAAAACGAAGAGTATCCAGATTCAGAACAATAATTTAAATTTCACACAAAGTTTTCTGATTCTTTAAAAATACGCTAATCAATTTCCGTTTTTCATAATTACTGTAGAGCGAAAAAAGACGCAAAATTGGAATCGTACTTCATCTATATTTCTTCAGTAAACTATATCCAGTCTCACCATTAACACATTATAGAGAATTTCCCCGAAAACCGCCGTCCAACACTTAACATCGCGGAAGTAGAACCGGCAAAACTTTTGTTAAAACAGAAGGGGAACAAACTTAGAGGGTGGAAGTAGCAATTAAGATGATGGTCACTCATTTAACTCTTCATAACTTTGCGGAAAAGTAAGATCTGTGCCTCTTTTATATGGCAACTATTAACTGTATTAATAGATTTCTAATTTGGAGGTTAGATACTCATCCAGATCTTTTTTTGTCTCTGTGAAATTTATCTAGAATATGTATGTATTTAAAAATATATAAGTATGTTGATTAGCTGTCTATTTGCTTAGTTTAGGATCAGACAGCCCAGAAGAAGATATGTGGAGTTATTAAGTAGAATCAGAACAAGACTTGACCTCATGTTGAATTTTTTTAATATTGAGCCTACCAAAGTGACTCTACTTTACCTTTTTTTTATTTTTGTTCTGTGCAAAAATCGCCACGGATACCACCGAAGGGTGGTTGTGTCGGACTTGAACCGACCAGAAACCACACGTCGTCTCAGGTACTGATAGCCACAGGTCCAGGTGCACCCTAGTAAGAAAATTTCTGGAACCCCGACGTACCGCGGGCCTAAAACATAACAAGAATATTAAACTTAAACGCAGACAATGCAGGTTGGTGATTCACCCATTACCGCCTAGTGAGATGCTTTTTCACGCCCCGCTTATAGCAACCTGGACATTCTTCATAAATAATCATATTTTAAATCAACTTACTCAAAACAATATCGACGATTAGCGCCGACAATATGCACAGATATATACATGAGGCTAAAATGTGTTTTCAGTCTTTTGGAATTGTTGAAAAGTTGGAACCAACACTGCTCTTTCTGCCTGTGCATTTGCTCTTACTTATCATAAACAAAGAGCAAAAACGAAAAAAAAACTCATCTTAAGAGCAGAAACACTTCTTAAATCGAGATCGAGCGCCAAATCAAGATTAAGTTTTAATTTATCATCAATCAACACATAAGCCAATTCGCCTCCTTAACAGTTTAAACAATAAAATAACCTCCAAAAACCAGCGAATACAATATATCACAAGTAAATCCAGTTTTACTTAACGCGTTACCCTTTCAGCTGCACGGTTAAGAGGAATTATCTCTTCACCTTCACAGTTCGACCCCTCTATACCCCATACCCCAGCGCTCCCCCATTTGACCCCACTTCCAAGATAGCGCCTGCAGGTACTGTCTTGGATGAAGTTTCCTTTCGGAAGAATTTCGCACTTGGTTGATTAAGAACTTTAGATTCTGTTTTGTATTTTAGATAAGTTTAAATATGCTGACGACGTACGACTATTTTTTTTTTTAAATACCTTAAAGCAGCAGCAGAAATTGGTTGTCAGTGATTCGGACTGGTAAACCAGGTCGTGGGTTCGATTTCCACCCAGGACGAATCTGTTTATGATGAGCATGATCATTTGTTTTGCGTCTGGATGTTGTTTGTTGTTATTGTTGTTGTTTGTTCTGTGTTTATCAGCAGTCTGTTACAGGCTTTGCCTAGTTTGTGATGAGATGGCCGTGTGTGCGATGAGATTTTTGATTTTGATTTGATTTAACAATATAGTAATAATATTCCACCATATTCACATAACGCCATCTAGTCCCAAACTAAGCAAACGCTGTGGATAATAATAATAGCCTCTATTAACAATCTTGAAACATGTTTTGTATCTTAACTCAATATTGACTACAATATTCTTTGAAATATCCAGAAGTAATAGTTGTGGAGAGGCTTAGGAGCGCCTATGTCCAGCCGTGGACGTCTTTCGGATGATGAGGAATTTAAGTTTAACACTGATAATTTATTTTGACTGCACGGTTAGCCTAGTGGTTTAAGCGGTCGGCACGCCGCTCTCCACTACGCTGAGCGTTGTGGGTTCAAACCCCACATGGGATAACACTTTGTGTGGTCCAAAAACTGTTGTTCTGAGTCTGGGAGTTCTTTGTGTCCGTTTCTTGTATGTTTGTAAAGCCCGCCGTGACACAGTTATTCCAAGTGCGGACGTCGTCTTTTTTTTTTTTAAAAAAAAGAAAATGCATATATTATTTTTATTAAAAATACATAGACATTATTCGTATAACACACAAACTCTTACAAAAATCATGTAAATATTTGATCCGACTCGGGAATCGAACCCGAGACCTCAAACACAACAGTCGCAAACTACCTCTGCACCCCCGAGGCAGTTTATCTTCTAAAATCTAAGCGTGTAGTCGTGTATCTAGTAGTATAGAAAACTGTTAAAATTGAAGAAATGTCACTGACGCTATTGGTGTTTGTTGAATTGTTAAAGTGGCGCAATAAACACTTGTACTACACACACACTAGCATTATAAAGCTGGTCAATTTGTGTCAGTCGTAAACAAAACGACAAACACAAATTGACACTTCATCTAGGTATCTTAACATAAATGATCTAAGATTGAATTTGGTCAATAAGAATTAGTTAACACTGAGAAATTTAGAAATATGAGTCATAAGCGTATGTGAAAGGTTTTTTTATTTTTTTTTATGACAACTCTCGCATTAGGAATATTACTCTGTTGTGGGAGACTTATAAACATACATCTAAAAGGATGAAATCGTATGAAACGAAATGACACATTTTAAACTGACAACACTAGAAAAACGAAGGAATGCAACTGACTCCATATTTTTATACAAGCTTCTGAGACACAAGATAGATTGTCCACAACTTTTAAGCAAAATAAAGTTCCATGCTCCAACTAGATATCCTCGTTCTCCTATCACCCCCTACATCCCCCGTTTTGCAGTGTCCTCGGTGCTAACTCTACTATTCCAAGACTTTGCAAGCTGCTTAATGGTTGCAGCTCCCTGGTAGATTTACACACTGATTCGCTTACCAAACTCCGCAATAGCATACAAAATATTGAATAAAAACTACTTTATTTGCTTCTTATCTGTTCTCACCCAAGTTTGTATTGTATTTTTAGCATAAGCATATATCAATTTTTTGTTTACAGTGCACGTGGTGCTTACCTATAAGTAATTGTAACACTATGCCATTTCATACTTTTATAAAATGTCTTTTAACTATTAAACAGTGTATACAATTGTTAGTGAGCCAAATAAATAAAATAAAATAAAAAATACATAAAATGTACACAACAAACACCCAGACTCCGAAATTTGTGGATCACACCAAATGCAGTGCAGTAGAATACAGCGAGGTGGCCGCTTAAGCAATAAGCTATCAGAACACACGTTTAATCATCGTGAAAAGAACCATAATTTCCATTCAGAGGCTCGTAATTACAAATTAGAAACACAATTATGTAAAGTTTTTGAAATATTTAAATGAACCGAGTTCTTCATGACGTTTTGACGTGACTATGATCTCGTGAGGCTAAGAACCAATAAGTTAAAAAATTTGTTGATAATTATTCGAATCATTATCAAATCGATTAAATTCAATCCATTTTGACTGCCTCGGTGGCGCGGTGGTGGCGAAAGCGACGGTTGTGTTTGAGGTCTCGGGTTCGATTCCCGGGTCAGACCAAATGTTTGTAGGATGTGTATATTTGTTTCGGAGTTTGGTGTTTCCTATGTATAATATGGACGTATTTACAATATAAAAAGTACATAAGTAACATATTTTATCAGTCAGTCTAGTACAAGCTTTGCTTGCTTTGAAACTAGATGGCGTTTTTTTTATTAATACTCAACTACTTTTGGTCGTAGTATGATATTTTATAACTTATATCTTTCCCCCATGAGAGGGCTATCTAACATTAAAGGGGTTTTCACTTCGTACCAGTGGTACTTGAGATTACCTCGAACATATAAACTTACAAATTTAAGCTCTTTCATATCTTGGTTCTTAGTTATGTTAATTTCTAACATTGTAGTGCATACTGTGATCTGCTATAATTGAGAAGTGCAGCAGCCAAAAACTTGTTGACAAAGTAATTGTTACATTTTCTGTTTAGGTCCTTAACAATAAACAAAAAAATGTAATATAAAACCTTACTTGAAGAAAAAAACAAACATAATTTTCTATACTATACGAGGCACAGGCGTTCTACATACAACCTAGTTCACTCAAACCTCTTTGACCGCCTTACCCCCAGTAAGGGGGTTATTACACCTACACGGTGCGTATCCCGGCTATTTTCCGGATAATTTCCCACACAGCCAGGGACCGTGTTAAAAGGCCCCCGTTGACGTCAAACAGATAGTACGTACACTGTGTTCTAGTTTAACTTGTTCTATTTTGTAAAGAATTGTAATGTTTGCGTCAAAATACGTCAAAATAGTAAGTTTTTTTTTTTTTATAAAACAAAATGTCATGACAATGTTATACTCTTTATACTCAACCACTCGGTGACGTACAATGATCGAATTACTTCCGTTTTAGCAAAGAAAAACGTTTTTCTGAACAGAAATGCTTGCACTGAACCCGTTGAGACTGCAGTTGCGAAGAGATGTCGCTTTATGGCAGTCCTCTATCGCCTGTAAATGAAGGGAGAAGGTACACATGCTGACCTTGAAAGTCCCCCTTTTAGAATAGTAACTCAATGATTTGGCTTTTCCTTTCTGTGCAAATCAGTCAAAACCTGAAACTCATTGCCATTTACAACATACGTGTTTCTCTTCCACTATGATCACGGGTCCTTTTTGAGGCATGAAAAGCATCTCACTAGGCCACCATAGTGTAAGTCACCACACTACATTGTCAACGTTCGCAATGAGTGCGTTGACAACCTTCATTCTTATCATGCTTTCCATCGGGCTGATAAAGTTACTTTGGCAGGCCCTAAATAAAAAATGAACAATATCAAAGATATATTAAAAGAGTATTGACAGGATTATCATCATCACCATCATCGACAACCTCTACTAATCACCTGCTGCACATAGACCTCTCTTTAGTAAGGAAGTTTTGGCCTACTATACCACGCTGGCCAGGCGAGTTGGTGATACGAGAAGAGTTCGTTCCAAGTGTCCAGTTTTCTTTCAGTGTTTCCTTCCCTTTGCAGTCCTGTTGTCCTGCGACGTTTGCTCCTTTAATCGGCTCTTATGACATTTACAGAATGAATAAAATAAAAAGTAAAAAATCGGACATTTGACACACAACGTCATCTAGTTTCAAACTAAGCAGAGCTTGTGCTATGATAACTAGACTGACTGATAGAGTACTTATGTATATTTTTTTGTAAATACATACATATTATACATAGACAGCATTCAAAATTCGAAACAAATATTTGCAGATCATACAAACATTTGGTTCGACCCGTGAATCGAACCCGAGACCTCAAACACGACGCACTCACTACCACTGCGCCATCGATGCACTTAATATGAAGAGTACACCCTGTACCGTTAACCCGTCACCGGTCATAACAAATACTAATTTATACATGAAACTTTGCTCTAAAGCTGTGGTAGATCCATTCATTATCGGTTTCATCTCGTATTCATTGTGTAAAGTTTAAAGTACAGTTTCGATGAAATTCGGCACCAAAATTGAACATAATTGGCATCGCTACTCTAGGAAACTACGATAAAGGTGCGTTCAGATTACTAATGTTATTATTAAGAAGTGTTTCATTTTTAATATCTAATATCTAATATCTAATAATATCTTTTTAATATCTCTTATCATTAACTAGATTGGTTGATCTAGTGGTTAGCAATCTCGCCTCCGGTAGCGCGGATCAAGAAAACGAAGCCACTGAAACTACAGCCGCCTATAACTGCGGCTGTGGTAATTACAGTATCACCGGAGGCGGCAAATGGGGGACTGTCCTATGCGGCTGTTTTCAAGAGGGCCCGGGACAGCCTCGCCACAAATAACTTTGCGACAGTAGGAGTCAGAATGCGCCTCGCCCAGACGGGAGCTCGAGTCCTCGAGTTCCCTGGGGCTGAAGGCGCAAAGACGGTGGACACATTTGCCGAGAAACTGCGGGGCATATTCGAGGCCACGGATGGTGTAAAGATCGCCAGGCCTACGAAGTGCGTAGAACTGCGCATTTCGGGCCTGGACGACTCTGTGACGTCCGAGGATGTCCTCGCTGCAATTGAGGAGAAGACGGGATGCAGCGCGAACAGCATCCGGGTCGGCACCATCCGCCCCGGTCCAGGTGGGCTTGGTGCGGTGTGGGTCAAATGTCCAGTAGTGTCGGGCAAAGTCCTGGGCGACGCCGGAAAGTTGCTCATCGATTTCGTGAACGCTAGGATCATGGTCCTGGCGCCGAGACCGATGAGGTGTTATAAATGTCTGGCGTCGGGACACACACGCGCCAAGTGTGGTAGTTGTTTTGACTGCAGCGGACTATGTTTGCGCTGCGGTAGACCGGGGCACAAGGCGGCAGAGTGCTCTGCCGCCCCTCACTGCCCGGCGTGTGCAGCGGGTAATAAACCCGCCAAACACCAGATTGGGCAGGGAGGCTGCAAGCCTTCCCGCAATTCTCGGCAGACGTCAGGGACTAGTCAATCGACCCAGGCTGCCTCTGACGTCGTTCGTGCGTCGACATCGTCGCCCATGGAGGAGGCTGTAGAGACAGTCCAGTAATGGACCAAGTCTCCAGTCTTCTAGTCCAGATGAACCTGAACCACTGTACTGCGGCGCAGGACCTCTTCCTGCAAACCATGGCACAGTGGTCGATCGGTGTTACCGTAGCCGCGGAGCCCTATTACGTTCCTCCCCGTTCAAACTGGTTGGGTGACCGGGACGGTTCCGTGGCAGTCGTCGGCTCCACGGCGGCTCATTCCCCGCTCTTGTCGCTTAGAGACAAGGGCACTGGATATGTTGCTGCCGAGTGGGGGGGGATCACCATATATGGTGTCTACTTCTCCCCCAACCGGAGTTTCAGCGACTTCGAGGTTTTCCTTAACAACTTGGAAACCTCGATGCGGCGGCTAACGTCTGGGCACGTCCTAGTGCTGGGGGACTTCAATGCAAAATCCATAGCGTGGGGTTCCCCCACAACGGACGCAAGGGGCGATGCCGTAGAGGAGTGGGCGGCCTCGGTGGGCCTCAGTTTATTAAACAGAGGCTCCACCAACACGTGCATGCGACAGCAGGGAGGGTCGATAGTGGACCTTTCGTTCGCTACCCCTGCCCTCGCCGCACGAGTAAGGAACTGGCGCGTCCTGGAAGAGGTTGAGACGCTCTCGGATCACCTCTACATCCGATTTGAGCTCTCCCGGACCCAGGAACCCAGTAAGGGTCACGCGGCGCGGCGTTCTTCTCGCTTTCCGCGGTGGGCTGTAGCCAAACTGAATAGGGACCTACTAGAGGAGGCAGCCATTATTCACTCCTGGCTGTCTCCGCAGGCTCCGACCGAAGAGGTCGACATGGGGGCTGGTCGTTTCCGCGATGCGATTACGCAGATCTGCGATGCGGCCATGCCCCGTATCAGAGCTTGTCGGCCTCCACGGAAGGAGGTTTACTGGTGGTCCCAGGAGTTGGCGGACCTCCGCGCGGCCTGTACTCGTGCCCGGAGGTCCTACACCCGTAGTCGGCGGCGATACCGCGTAGACGGCAAGGAGGACCAGCTTCATGAGGAGTACCGAGAGGCACGGAAAACTCTGAAGCTGGCCATTAGACGTGCTAAAGAAGTGAAGAGGAAGGAGATGCTAGGGGGTCTCGATCTCGACCCCTGGGGTCGCCCTTATCGTGCGGTGCGACAAAAGCTCCGCACGTCGGGCCCCCCTCTTACAGAGACACTCCAGCCCAGCTTCCTGCGGGAAGTGGTCGAGGGTCTTTTCCCGCAGCGGGCGGAGCACACACCCCCGTCGATGGCCTTTATGGTCGAAGACGACGGGGGACAGAACAAGGATAATGTTCCGCCCGTCAGGGAATCGGAGATAGGGGCGGTCGTTCTACGGATTCGCTCTAATAACACCGCCCCTGGGCCAGATGGGATACCTGCCCGAGTGTTGGCGCGAACCCTCGACCACATGTCGGATCGCCTCGGGGAAGTCCTAAACGCCAGCTTGGCGTCCGGGCGTTTTCCTGAGGGCTGGAAGAGCGGGAAGCTGGTCCTACTACAGAAGCCGGGACGGCCGGCCGATTCGGTCGCGGCTTATAGGCCCATCGTATTGCTGGACGAGGCGGGTAAATTGTTTGAGAGGATACTCTCTGCCCGCATCGTCCGGCACATCTGCGAGGTGGGCCCCGATCTGTCGGACGCTCAATACGGGTTTCGAGCCGGGCGTTCGACAGTCGATGCTGTGTTGCGCCTGAGGGCCGTGACCGAAGAGGCGGTGAGCTGTGGCGGCGTGCTGCTGGCGGTGTCGTTGGACATCGCCAACGCATTTAATAGTCTGCCATTTAGCTGCATCAGGGAAGCACTCCACTACCACGGGGTGCCAGAGTACCTAAGGCGGCTTGTGGCAGACTATCTTGAGGAGCGTACCGTCATGTACGAGGACCGAGATGGTATTCTGAGGCGGCGGCCCATGTCGTGCGGTGTTCCACAGGGGTCTGTCCTCGGACCACTCCTGTGGAATATGGGATACGACTGGGCCCTTCGAGGTCGTCTTCCCCCCGGGCTGGGCGTAATTTGTTACGCCGATGACACATTGGTCACGGCCCGGGGGGCTAACTTTTAAGAGGCGGCGCGCCTGGCCACCGTGGGAGTCTCTTTGGTGGTCGGGCGCATTGAGGCGCTGGGTTTACGGGTGGCCCTAGATAAGACGGAGGCCCTTTTGTTTCATGGATCCCGTCGTGGTCCACCCCCCGGCGCCTCTATCGTTGTCAATTCGGTCCTCGTACCGATTAAGGCCCAGATGAAGTATCTGGGCCTGATCCTAGACGGCAGGTGGCTCTTCGACGAGCTCTTCCGACAGCTTACTCCAAAGCTGGTCGGCGCTGCTTCTGCCCTTGGGCGACTTTTGCCCAATTTGGGTGGAGCCAGCGTCGCGACGAGACGGCTATACACGGGGGTTGTCCGGTCAATGGCACTGTATGGTGTACCGGTGTGGGCGGCGGCTTTGACCGTCCAGAATAGGGCTCGCCTCTGGCGCCCCCAGAGGATATTGGCGGTTAGAGCCATACGTGGTTACCGCACCGTATCGACGGAGGCGGCGTGCGCCTTGGCCGGAACTCCCCTGTGAGATTTAGAGGCGGCAGTGCTCGCCGAAGTTTACCGGCGAACGGCTGACTTCCGGGCGGATAGTGGCATATGGCCCCCGCCGGAAGAGATACGCGAGTGGCGAGAAACCGCTCGTCGAGCCACGATGGCTCGTTGGTCGTCCCGGCTGGAGGCTCCACGTGCTGGCTTTGCCGCCGTGGAGGCTTTCCAGCTGGTCATCGCCGAGTGGGCGGGGCGGCAGCACGGGACCCTTTCCTTCCGACTGACGCAGGTCCTTTCCGGGCACGGTCGCTTCGGGAAGTATCTGCACTCGGTCGTCAGGAGGGAATTGAGTCCCGCCTGTCACCACTGCGACTGTAGTGAGGACTCGGCTCAGCACACGCTAGCAGTTTGTTCCGCTTGGGTGGCGCAGCGTGGAGTCCTCACTGCAGTTATTGGAGGTGATCTCTCGCTACCGGCCGTCATACGCTCCATGGCCGGTAGCGACAGTTGTTTTACCGCGGTCGCAACCTTCTGCGAAGACGTAATTTCGCGGAAGGAGGCGGCGGAGAAGGCCCGGGAGGACGATATCCACTCGGACCCAATTCGTTGCCGGCGAGCCGGGCGGCAGAGGCGCGCATATCAGCGCCTCATGCCGCCTTGAGTGTGGCCGCGGGTGGACGGGACGGGTTTTCCCCTCCATCCGCTTTAGTGGCCAGCCGCGAGGAGGTGATGTGCACGTGTGCCGTACGTCGCCTAAATAGATAGTTTATCCGCAGATGGTGCCCACTTTAGCGTGCAGGCGCAGGGAGGGATCTGGATGTCGTAACAGCAGCGGTTCCCGGATCCCTCCTATCTCAGGCGCAGAGTGGCACACCGTGTGGTTTTAGTCGGTCCGATTCCGACACACCACCCCGCCGTAAACCCCGGTGGGGTGACGGCCCGAGGGGGTTTCCACACGTTAAAAAAAAAAAAGTGGTTAGCAATCCTAACGGCTAAGTCCGAGGTCGTAGATTCGATGCCCATCCTTGACAAATATTTTATGAAAAACAGGATCATTTGTACTGTGTCTGAGTGTAATTTGTCTATAATATATATGTATTTCCACCGTTTCGACGTTTGCACTCTTCTTAGCTAGTACCGAAATTTTCGAATACTCGTCCACAAAGAGACCGCGATGTCGCCGACATTTCTTCGCTGATTTTTTCTGTTAGTTAACGTAGTGTATTTGGTTTATTGATGTAGACACAATTCTTCAAATAACCTCGTAAATCCAATCCAAACCCAAGCGGTCTGCTTGGGGACGTAAAAGGCATGACAGTCATCGTGGTGGTGCAAGACTCACACACTCATCACGATAACTATCACCCCTGCGTCAATGGGTCTCCTGTTTCGTACTCACCAATGAAAGAGGAGCTTTTTTACACCTGATAGCTATATTAAGAGCCTGCCAAAGTGACTCTACTCTGCCTGGTGGAAAGCATGAATAGAATCCAAGAGGTCACCATGCTCATTGCAAATGCAGACAATGCAGTATGGTGACCCACACTATGGTAGCCTTGGGAGATGTTTTATCACACCCCACTTGGGGACGTAAAAGGCATGACAGTCATCGTGGCTGTGTAAGGCTTACATAGTTATCAAGATAACTGTCACCCCTGCATCATACTAGGTAGTAGAGCCATGCTGATTTCAGCACGGGCGGGCTGATTCGACCGGGGCAGTACTACCCTCCCACAGAAGACCAACCTAAAGCGCCAGCATCCGTGTTGTCGTGTTTCGTTGGTGAGTGTGAGGCCGGAGGGCCATTGATGCAGCGGTGACCTGATAGCTTCTAGTAAATTTTCTAATGAGTTGTACATTTATTACGTCCAGAGTCCCTATTCATATATGAACTGTGCTGGACGTTGAAAACGGCAATATTATTAAATGTATCCATAGTTATGTGACTCCACTATAACACCATTCATAATCATATTAGAAGAACATGATAATCTAGCCATAGATAAGTAGACACTATATTAGTTTTAAGAAAAAACTACAACAGTTTCTAACGAAGTTTGAAAATATTTCTATTCACACAGTAAAAATATACAGACAAATTAATAGTAATTTTTTTTAAACCGCCGGTAACAGTTCTTTTAAATTGAATAAAACTATTTGACATAGTCACATCTCTTTCAAATGACAAAACGTATTAACATCTAACATTGTACCCGTAATTCAAGATGGCCGTCGCTTTACAAACTACCGAAATGTCACTTCAATTCGATTCGGCCTGTTGACTACGGGAACATTGAAAAAAAATATCGGCACGACTTTCGAGAGATTAATTCGTCATTTGGAACGCAACTAGTTTCAGAGCGCGATGGCGTTGATTTGTCGTTATATCTCTTGATATAGATCTTTGAAAGCAGCAATAATTGAGATACTATAACTATAATTACATGTAACTACTTGTTATACGTATACGGGCACCAGAACCTTGTGGAAGGTCTATGTCTAATAATGATAAAAGTATCATATATGAGTACAGTAATATAATGAATCTAAAGAATTTGTAGTTTCAATAAAAGGGTTTTTTATGTGATAACCCAATACTTATGGATGTTTAGAGATTAATGTGGAAAGATTTTATACTCACACTTTCCAAATATAGTTCGCTCGAGTCCAAGGTGTATTTAAACAGCTACTCATACATTTAACATAGGAATTCATTCAATAAAAAAATACAAAGAGAGCTCAAGTAAGTCACCAAAACCATTTAAACTTAAAAACACTTCATTTAATCTGTTACATGTTTCTAAATTGTCGTTTAATTTTAATCCTGCGTTGACCATTTGTAATTTCGCTACCTGAAGAAATTGCATAGGCGCACACAAAACGCATGACAGATTAACCAACGGTGCAGAAACTAAGCGCAAAATTAAAGATGCCGCTTCATTATGTTGTATTGGATTTTACTAATCCTAGCAAAAAATTGCTCATGACATTTTGCTGTTCGACAATTTATTTTAACGTTTTTAAACTTGGAATTGTTCGTGTGTAATTGACAAAGATATCCGTCTAGGCGGGTAACATTGTTCAGGGAAGATGTTTCAAATAAAGCATTGTAAAAAGTATGAAGAGCAATGAGGTGTGTTCCATTTCATTTGTTGCGTCATGGGCTTAGGAGTAATAAATATAAATGTGGGCGCACTAACGGTAATACGGTTGGGTCAGTCAAGTAAAAGGGCTTAGATAATTACCACCTGTACAGCCTTTTATAGTTTCAGAGTGGAAATGCACATTTGGAGCATGCGTAGACGAGCGACGGTGAATTCTCTGCTTGTGTGTCCGACGATAAGTATATTTGGAAAGTCACTAGAAAAACAGCTTCTAAAATTAAATACCTGATACCTAAGCTGAAATTGGGCGCCAAAAAATTAAAAAAATCCACTTTATTAACTAAGTAATTCATTTGATACACTTATCTATTATTACAATCGGACTTATGGCAATCTTAATATTAGTAAAAAGATGTTTGTAAACCTCTTTATGGAGATATAATAGCAACATCCAATATTGTTTATCCAATGATGCTATTTTGTAGCAAAATATATTTTTGCAGTGTTATTTTAAACGTCATTTTCTTACATTGAGCACAAAATGAACAATTTTCAACTAGGAAACCAATTCGATAATTCAAGTTTTGATGGATTCCAACCCGTCATGTAATACAATCAGAGATGGTATGGTGCGTCAATATATTTTTATTGGCCAAAGTAAAATATTGGATTTATCTTTCTGACCGCGACCGCTGTAACTGGTATCCTGATGTCATAGTGGCGCCCAGGGAATGGGAGATACTTCTTTCGTTTTATTCGATATTTTCATTCGATATTTAGTCGATTTTACCTACGGTCGTTTAACATATCCTCTGTTAAATTTCTGCATTTTGTTAATTTGTGGCAAACAAAACTATGAAGTGAAATGATTTTCTTATTTTTGTCACATTGTTTTTTAATCGACAACGCTGAAGCCAAAAGGAAGGGTAATCATTTTCGCAGTCTATGTATATTCGTATGTTTCATCGTAGTTCCTAAACTACTGAATCAATTTTTAATAAATGAGGTGTCAATAGATTCGTAACAGTCCAGGTAACATAGACTATATTAATTTTGTCAAAAGTTTTTACACAGTCTGGTTATGGTTTTTTAAAAGCTTTCTTACTTAATTTCTTGTTTGATCTTTCAAGACAGATGTATTACGTTATGCAAACCAAATAATTTGATCTGAATGTAACAAAGTTTTCTAACAAGCTCTTATAGAAAATGGAATGAATGAGAAAGAAAAAATATTAAGCAAAAACAGAAAAATATTAATCAAAACAAGAAGTAATTATAATGCCTACAATTAAATCGGTACCGTAATATAATATTATAACTGCAACATGTGTGGTTAAGCAATTTTGCCTTTGATTTTGTTTTGATTTGGTAAAATATCTACAAATAGAGTATTATTTATTAAGAAATATGTTTGTTTTTTTTTTAAATTCGGTGCCTACCAAAGTGCTAATACTCTGCCTAATGGAAAGCATGAATAGAATTTAAGAGTAGTAGTCATCATACTCATTGCGAATGCAGATTATGTGCTATGGTGACCCACTCTGTGGCGACCTAGATTATATTTTTACTTGAATTTAGTAGAATCAGCACAGTTGTAGGACAAACCTTATAAAATATTTAGAATGTCAAAAAACTACCTTAAAAATAAGACAATAGGATTACAAACATAAAAATAGTTGAAAAACACAAAACAATCGGACATGACAAAATGTCGAAACAGCAAGAAGCGAACGCGAACACGCGAGAACATTCCATTTTTAAAAAATAAAAAAAAAGATGAGCTCAAAGAACGGCAGACATTCAAATAAAGAGCATCGCGGCGAGTTGGCGCCAACGTTCCGCCGTTTATTTTTTTTAAAGGACCACGATTCAATTTGCTGAGCGCTGAGGTCACATGTCAGTGCCTCCCGCTAATTAACTAGACCGCGACGTTACAGTAAGAAAAACATTTTTAAAAATTATTAAGTCTTTATACCAATAAAATAAGTTTGATCGATAAATGGTGATAATTCACTGTATCATTAAAAATGTGCTTTTACAAGTTTACGCTGGCTATTTTTTGTATAGGAGTAAATACATACTTATACTAACTTTTGTCCGCGGTTCCATCCGCTTTTATGTTACCCTATGTGTTATTCTGACGTATAAGCTATATTAATGTAAAGTTTCATCTGAATCCGTTAAGTAGGGTTTGAGTGAAAGAGTAACAAACCTTCATATATCCTCACAAACTTTAGCATTTGTAATATTAGCAGACTAGGATTGAGATACTAAATATTTATCATCCTTTATTAGGTGTACTCTATGTGTACCTATGTATTATTTCAGGGCTCGACCACCAGTTAAGTTGTGTTTCACTTTTCAATCCATAATTATAAGCTATATCGGTATTTTCTACTTCCCTTTCGAAATTTTTCCCAATCTTGAATCCCAACAGTTGAGGATTTAATAAATGCATACATTCATATATACATATATTATATACGAAAACAAAACGTTATTTTTTTATACGTCTGTGCCTAAACCCTTCAAGAACCCAGGCCCAATTGTCTATCTTACTCAGCTCCTGAGATTTCTTTGTAAGTTCATCCATTTATCCACACATCTAACGAGAATATATTCCGTGGCTTCATACACACACACTCATACCCTCGCTACATACTCGTACATATGTACATGCATTCCACAAAGGGATTATAGATGAAGGTATGTAATTCAATTACATTCTCATAAAGGGGTAATTTCTGAAATACTTTCGATTTCACCAGATACCGTCGACAAGGCGGCGTATGAGTTATTTTATAGTGAAGTTCGTATGCGCGGCGGGGTGTCCCGCGGCACGTCTCAGTGCCGGACCACCCGACTTTGCAGGGTTGCCAACACAAAATACACATTCGATAAAGAAAGAGGTTTGTATCTATTTTTTTTATTTTTTGTTTTGTTATTGTGTGTAAATGTAGTATTCAATTTATACACTAGGGTTGATTTTTAAGCCCAGTTGAATGATTTTGTTTAACTAAACAATGATTGGACGGGTATCGTTATTAAGACAAAAGAAAAAACAGCTGTGTACGTCCTAAATGACTAGTGATTAGAATATCAATTGTTAAAGGATTCTCTCTTTAATCTTGACTGGGGGACTTGATATGATGGGTTCAGAAATTGTACCTAAAAAGAGATTTGTATGAAAGTAGAAGGTTCTAGAGTATAAAAATCAATTCTTGTGATTCTGAGTTACTCGAGTTATTCTTTACACAGTCGATTTCGGTTCTCTTTCAGGTAATATTGCATTCCTACTACTGCCTTCCCGTCTCTTTAACTCACTCCCAATTTTCACATCGGCAACAGTCTTGTCCTGTCTTGTTATTACGTAACTGCGACAAATATTGCTGTATGTAAAAATATTGACTTGAGTGTACCAGCAGAAAACAAATTCATAGCTAGACTTCCTTTTATACAATTACACAAAACTGGACTAATTTTCAGACAAACAGATTAAAATCTCAGAAGATAGTTAAACAAGATCTATTAACAGCTGGAAATATTAGCAAGTGGTGCACTCTACCAAGTGACTGGTCACAACTAACAGAGAGAGATGACTGACAGTATGAAATGGAGTCACGATCCTAAGAGGTGAGGAAAACATTAGCCGAGGATCTAATTTTGGTCGTTTAAAAGTTAACTGCACTCTGACTCTTTTATGCAGGTTTGTGTGTGTGTATATATATGTAGTAAATTGTTGTTAATTACACTCAGTTTTAATTCTCATTGGTAGTCTTGACTTCCACTAATTACGACCTTATGCTGCCTTCAAGGTGCGTGTTTACGGTGACACACCATATAAGATATAATACCTTGTCGATGTGAATGCTTTGAGCCTGACTAACTATCATGCAGAACAATATAAAACATTTTTAAGGAAACTGGTAAATTAGGTTCTTTATTTTCAGTACATTTTTCAGCACTTCTGCTTACCCTTTGGTGTTATGAGTACATATACATGAGTTTGTGCTGCATACCTTCAATCCTTTTAACTATGCTAAATAATGATTAAAACCTTGGCACGACAGACTTTGTGATGTATTTGTGGCATAAAAGTAAATGAGCAGAAGTGTTACCTGATGTTAAATGTCTACCTTTGAGTGACCCAGGTTGAAATGTAATGGACAGACTTCAAATGCGTATCCACGATCACAAATTACTTGGGCCTTACTCAATCGCTGATTAATTGAAATTCGCTGCTCGAAATTGATTGGAAATGATCACGACGACAAATTGGTGGTTTAAGTGGTCACCATACCGTTTTCTGCTGCACTGAGTATTGTTTGTCCGATTTAAACATGGGACAGCACTTTACCGCCATCTAGGTCGTCATAGTGTGGGTCGCTATACTAAATTATCTGCATTCGCAATGAGTATGGTGACCACCACTCTTGGATTATGCTTTCCACCAAGTAGAGTAGAGACACTTTGGTAGGCCCAGAATAAAAAAACGTATTTTTTTTTCATTCTAAGTGTTCTTTACGTCGTTTTTATAAATATTTGTTAGGTTCTCTACAAAGAGCTGTCCCTCAAAAGAACAAAAATACAAAAATTTTTGACATCCCTAACTCGCTAAGTAGCTATCCTAAAATCATAAAATTTTATAGATAATAAGATTAAACGTAATTAAAAACTATCTAAACGAGCGTGCCGATAAATTTTATGTTCAAAATTAAATTACTGATTGAAGTTCCCGGAGTGGCGCCACTAGCATATCGGTGATGGTAATCGGTCAACTTGCGGTGATATGCATTTTATATCACAGCTATCATCACTAGGACGCAGTTAAGAACATATCTCTCATTTCCGAGATATAGATTAAGATATACATACCTCGGATGATAGAACTTATATTAATTATACAATACAGGTTGAAATTTGATCCCTGTGTACGTTATTTTTTATGGGTGAGGAGGTAAAGATGCGGCAGGATCAGATAAATGGCTGACACTGTCTAATGATACCCGCGACTTAACAGTCATAAGTCCATTGCCATATTAAAATCAGAAAACATCAAAGGTAGGATAAAATTTCATCAGATAGTAGATCCACGCTGATTTCAGTACTACCCTCTCACAGAAGACCAATCTAAAGTGACAGCATCCGTGCTGTCGTGTTTCGTTGGTGAGTGCGAGACCGGAGGCCCATTGATGCAGGGGTGACAGTCATCGCGGTAACCGTGCGAGCCTCACACTGCCACAATGACTGTCATGCCGTTCACGTCCTCAAGCGGGGTGTGAAAAAGCATCTCACTAGGCCGCCATAGTGTGGATCACCATACTACATTTACAATGTGTATGGTGATCACAGCTCTTAGATTTTGTTCAGGATTTCCATCAGGAAGAGTGGAATCACTTGGACAGGTTCTTTATATAGAAAAAAAAATTATTATATTAACTGAGTCCAATGAGTATATAGATTTCTAAGTCTTTTTAACATCTATAAGTTCAAGCAAGTAAAAAATCTTTTCGTTTCATCATCAATAGACCATAGACATCAATAGAGTAAGGCGAAAATTATAGTATATCAATAGAACTTTTACCGAGTACATTTTATACAAGAGAGAGGTCATAATGAATTATTCTAAAAAAATGTAAAAAAACACAATTTATTTAATACAGACAGACAACATACTAAAACTTGCACCAACACTGAATTCCTATTTCAGGTATCACAGTAAAGGTTGGGGCAGAGAACCAGTTCTCCATTCGGGCGGGGCGTTCGACGGTCGATGCCGTGCTGCGCCTGAGGGCCGTTACCGAAGAGGCAGTGAGCTGTGGCGGCGTGCTGTTGGCGGTGTCGTTGGACATCGCCAACGCATTTAATAGTCTGCCATTTAGCTGCATCAGGGAAGCACTCCACTACCACGGGGTGCCAAAGTACCTGAGGCGGCTTGTGGCAGACTATCTTGAGGAGCGTACCGTCATGTACGAGGACCGAGACGGTGTTCTAAGGCGGCGGCTCATGTCGTGCGGTGTTCCGCAGGGGTCTGTACTCGGACCACTCCTGTGGAACATGGGATACGACTGGGCCCTTCGAGGTCGTCTTCCCCCCGGGCTGGGCGTACTTTGTTACGCAGATGACACATTGGTCACGGCCCGGGGGATGAACTTTCAAGAGGCGGCGCGCCTGGCCACCACCGGTGTCTCACTGGTGGTCGGGCGAATTGAGGCGCTGGGTTTGCGGGTGGCCCTGGACAAGACGGAAGCCCTTTTGTTCCATGGGCCCCGTCGTGGTCCACCCTCCGGCGCCTCCATCGTGGTCAATTCGGTCCTCGTACCGGTTCAGGCCCAGATGAAGTATCTGGGCCTGATCCTCGACGGCAGGTGGCTCTTCGACGAGCACTTCCGACAGCTTTCTCCAAAGCTGGTCGGCGCTGCTTCTGCCCTTGGGCGACTTTTGCCCAATCTGGGTGGAGCTAGCGTCGCGACGAGACGGCTATACACGGGGGTTGTCCGGTCAATGGCGCTGTATGGTGCACCGGTGTGGGCGGCGGCTCTGACCGCCCAGAATAGGGCTCGCCTCTGGCGCCCTCAGAGGATATTGGCGGTTAGAGCCATACGTGGTTACCGCACCGTATCGACGGAGGCGGCGTACGCCTTGGCCGGAACTCCCCCGTGGGATTTGGAGGCGGAAGTGCTCGCCGAAGTTTATCGGCGGACGGCTGACTTCCGGGCGCGTAGCGGCATACGGCCCCCGCCCGAAGAGATACGCGAGTGGCGAGAGGCCGCTCGTCGAGCCACAATGGCTCGTTGGTCGTCCCCGCTGGAGGCTCCACGTGCTGGTTTTGCCGCCGTGGAGGCTCTCCAGCCGGTCATCGCCGAGTGGGCAGGGCGGCAGCACGGGACCCTTTCCTTCCGACTGACGCAGGTCCTTTCCGGGCACGGTTGCTTCGGCAAGTATCTGCACTCGGTCGCCAGGAGGGAATTGAGTCCCGCCTGTCACCACTGCAACTGCAGTGAGGACTCGGCTCAGCACACGCTAGCGGTTTGTTCCGCTTGGGCGGCGCAGCGTGGGGTCCTCACTGCAGTTATTGGAGGAGATCTCTCGCTACCGGCCGTCATACGCTCCATGGCCGGTAGCGACAGTTGTTTTACCGCGGTCGCAACCTTCTGCGAAGACGTAATTTCGCGGAAGGAGGCGGCGGAGAAGGCCCGGGAGGACGATATCCACTCGGACCCAATTCGCCGCCGGCGAGCCGGGCGGCGGAGACGCGCATACCAGCGCCTCATGCCGCCTTGAGTGTGGCCGCGGATGGACGGGACGGGTTTTCCCCTCCATCCGCTATAGTGGCCAGCCGCGAGGAGGTGACGTGTGCGTGTGCCGGACGTCACCTAAATGGAGAGTTTATCCGCAGATGGCGCCCACGAAAGCGGGCAGGCGCTAGGAGGGATTAGGATGTCGTAATAACAGCTGTTCCCGAATCCCTCCTCTCTCAGGCGCAGAGTGGCACACCGTGTGGTTTTAGTCGGTCCGATTCCGACACACCACCCCGCCGTAAACCCCGGTGGGGTGACGGCCCGTGGGGGTTTCCACACGTTAAAAAAAAAAAAAAAAAAAAAAAAAAGAGAACCAGTTCTCCATCTAAATATGGGCACGAGTGCGTTTAGTTAACTCATAAATTTACATGAAATATGACGTGTCTGTTTGTTTATTAGAAACATTTGTACAACCTTAATACGGAACTCAATATTTTAAATATCAAAAAAACTGTTGCTTAGATAAAAATTTAGCTAAAGGTACAGTATATTTCAGTTTTAAATTGAGCTGTCGGACCAAATAAAAACAGAAATAAGAACAGTACCTCCAAACCTTGGAAAACAATTTAGGTGTCATAATATGGATCTGGACAGTATCCTTCATCCCGAGATTAAATAGTTATAGGTTATAGTTTTACTTGAGTTACAAAATGTGGGAACAGCATCCAGAATGCAAAGGCATACTGTTGCTGATGATGGCACTGTGAAGTGATGGTAACCGCTTTCCTTCAATCATATGCAAACCACCACTTACAAATCCAAAAAAGTAATATATTCTATTTAGCGTCATCTGCTACACGCGATCTCAAAACCGCCTACCACCCGTTCCTCATTTGGAAGAAGTTTATCAGGAACTCTGCACTCTTCCCTACTTCCAGTCTCGTTCTTGGTATACGGAGTATCGCCACGTGTTCTCCCACGGGCAACAGCGGCATCTTTGTCGGTGCATCAAACGACACGCGTCGCCGCGTGTGCCACAGTACCACTGCGCCGGCGCAGCATGGCGCGCAAGTTACAAGTGAAGAATTAAATTCATTATATTTTTAAGTAATTGTTGACATCGCCGTTGATGTTAATGGTTATTAGAATTTAATGATATTTAATTTACGATTAGTTAAAAAGAGGTAGAATAGTGTTTAAATTACATCATCTCATCTTCAAGCTTAATTATTCCTAAGATTATTTGAGGTCTTACAATTCCTTACAAGCAATTCTTTGTAAAAGCCAATAACACTTTCGAATCCGAGATCTCTTAATTGGCATTGGCATACGCTGAACTCTAGACCAACGAAGCAGTTTGAATTACATCATCTGTGTTTCCAAAGATCTAGATTATTCGAGAGTACAGAAAAGTGGAAATATAATATTTTTAAGTAACAAATTACTGTATATTATACTGAAATAATTTAAAAAATCAGGCTACATGTGTCCAGTAGCCATGAAGACCTTTTGCAGTACAAATACCTATAAAATTAAATTTGAACTGAAATTGGTTTTGGATCTCTGTTAATCTCACTTACTCATTAAAAAATAAGTAAACAGTTAAATAAATAAAAAGTAAAGTAAAAGCAACAAAAGGGCTATTTGTGAGGGATATCACTTCTGCCGAGCCGGAACATTTGTGTCGAAGCATGACTCTCCTATGATTTTGATCTATAATTTAGACTAAGCATTACCGTGTATAATACAGCTGGCATCAGATCATGCTAGTAGTAAAACGGACATCTAAAAATTGTAACAGTTATTTTACTGTAACAGGAAATAAACAGAGAAATAGATTGAAATATCTTCGAGTACTAGGACAACAGAAAAATATGAGTACTATTCAAACGCTTCACTTCTCTTTTGGACTCCACGTATCGGTATTAACAAGAATGGAATGCGATGTCATACGGTATGGGTGAGCTCGCTCGTAGGTTTATAAGCAGAAGCACGACCTCTTTGTTTTTATGTTGCCCTGGTAGAAAGTCGTAGGGTCCACACTATACTGACTTAAAATCTTTTAAAACCTTTTTGAAATAAGACTTGTTTGTTGTTTTTTTAAATACAGAAGGTAAGAATTTTGTTTTTCTTAAGGTCGTCTTTTGTCGTCTACGTCTTTCGGCTAAGATGACGATGAATACCTTAAAGATGGCGGAATAAAATTGCTACATGTGTTTTATAAATATGTTGATGGAATATTTATGGACTAATTAATATTATCTGTTAAATAAGAATTATCACTATACTAACCATACCTCAATTGAGAAGTATCAGTCAGTATTAGATTACGGAAGAAAGTCAATTATAAGAATTGTGTCATGAAAACAAAATGCATGAAAATCTGAATGTTTCAATAAACATTGACGAACCCGAGATCTTTTGATCAGCAATCGCATATGTGACCAACGAGGTTCTCATACCATGCCATACTAGTGTCGTAGCGTCAACATAGTACCTAGGGTAAAATATTTATGGGGTCTATATGAAACCAACCTCAACAAATCGATCTGTCTTCCCTTTGTGTATCATCATCATGTACCCGCTACTTCCATTTCTTAACTTTTGGAGGTCGTTTTTTTGCTGTATAGACATTCATTCTATTGTTTATAGAATCACTTTCATTCGTTTAAATACTAATTAAATTGAATAGAACTGAATATATCTTTCACTGTACCCTTACATATTAAATCTGATCTTCAAATACTGCGAACGATATGGCCAATTAACGTCGGCCACACATGCGTATCGACGCGATCACAGAATCGACTCCCGCGCATGCGAATTACACGCGTCATGCGAAGATAAAGTGGTGTGATTTACTTTGATGTAAATTGTAGATAACGTTGATTTGTTTTGGGGATCATTTATGTCTTAAAGCTTGGACAAATTAGAGATAAAAAGTAATGTAGCAAAGACGTCTATGGCGCAGATTGAGAGAAACCTATGGTAGATTGCCATAGACTGATAGTTTTTTGGTGATTTGTGCTAGCGACTGTCTCGTTGATCTAGCCGTTAACATATCTGACTACCGACTAAAGAATCTCAGGTTTGATATCCGGATCGAGGAAAGAAATTCTTAACAATAGCCCCATAGTATGAAAGTTTGACAGTGTTTCACGTGCGTGCCTCGGAAAGCAAGTTACTGTCGGTCCCGATTGTTTTGAATACCTAAGGCAATTGTAATTGAGAAGTCATCCCTCAAGTATACTGACAACTAATCCAACCTTCGAACTCAGCTCGTCCTTAAGGTAGTGGAAGTTTGACGGCACTTGTTCCGTGGAAAAAATGATATTCAGGTTAAACCGGTTGAACTGGTAGTCGGACCCAAATAATCTTGGAATAATAAAGGTTAGGAAAATGTTAGTACTAGAGACTTTGTCTATATTCATGAGTTATTAAGTTTTTAAGTGATATAAAACTTACAATGTAATCGAATTTTGGTTAAATTATTTAATTTGACTAAGACCAATTTTTCCATAAAAAAATCTACTGGTTAGTAGGATTGTCTTCTTCTTCTTACACATTCATAAATTTATTTACATACGTTATATAATAATAAATAATATTAATAAATATTTCAAATTAAGCAGAGATTGTGCTATGATAACTAGACTGACTATTATTATACTTTATTTTGCAAATACATACATATTATACATAGAAAACACCCAAACTCCGAAACGAGTATTTGCAGATTATACACACATTTGGTCTGACCCGAGAATCGAACCCGAGACCTCAAGCACAGCAGTCGCATTGACTACCGCTGTGCCACCGAGGTACTTGAAAATTTGAAACAAACGGTCCTACCCGTCCGGTCAGCGTGGTATAGCAGGAAAAATCTCCTTAGAAAGGAGAAGCCTATGTCATATATTATATTATATATAGGTATGACATATTTCGACGATTTCGGATTCTATGAACGTAATATAGGCACGCCTATGGACGTCCAAAAGTGATCATAAAAAAAAATAAAAAAAATACTGAGAGACAAGTAAAGCTGGAACAGCTCTCAGAATCAAAATCAGAATAACAGTAGTAGCTATTGCCGGAAGGTCAGAATACAGCAGCCAACCTTACTTTCACAGAAGAGGAATCAGAAACTGCTAGTGGCATCATAAGAATGACCCAAGTTCGTGTAAAGAACGGCTTATCAAACGAATCGTTATCTACAATCTTAGTGGTGTTTTGTGTTCACAAAATACCAATCCCAAATGACCAGTATAAGGCAGGTGCACCAAGCGGTTTTGAAAGCGTGTAACTTTAATTATAGTAAGGAATGAACCTAAATATGAAACGTATTTAAAGCCAACTTTATACCACGCACGTCAAAAGCACGCCAAAATTCAAACAGTTTTTTTTTATTACAATCTCATTTACACACATAGATTTTTTTTTTATATGAAAAGCCTGTGGCCCTACTCTGCCTGATGGAAAGCATGAATAGAATCCAAAGAATTGTGGTCACCATACTCATTGCAAATGCAGACAATGCAGTGTGGTGACCCACACTATGGCGGCCTAGTGAGATGCTATTTCACGCCACACTTGGGGACGTAAAAGGCATGACAGTCATCGTGGCAGTGTAAGCCTCACATAGTTATCACGATAACTGTCACCCCTGCATCAAAATATATATCAAATGTACTCGATTTACATCTACTAGATGTGAATCTTCTATGCATTTTTTACTATAAAACTATAGCTAACACAAACATATTTGATAATTTAAGAAAGACACATTGTGCAACATCCAAAAATCATATAAAATAAAAAAAAACAAAATAGACCAAAAAACAATAAAAAAAACAAATATATTATTTTTAGTCATAGGAACTGAAATCGAACCCTGTGACCAGCGTATACCTGAAATGACTGAAAAGGTGTCCACGCATACACTTACGAGATCTTATCAAAAAATTAAACTAATCAGGGGTATATTAAATGCCCACATTTTTCTGACTATGTCAATAACTGTGGGTGTAATCACTTTGGAATTAGATGGGAAAATTGGCAGTTCGAAATGGAAAAATGGGAACATACGAAAGGAAAAATAGATACTTTTTATCTCCATTTCAAATTGGAAAATAGAAAACACAATAGTTTGGAAAGAGATATTGCTTTTATGTTTAAACACATCGATGTTACCACTTGAATACCGCATTCTCATACTATTGATGTTCTTGGATAAAACTTGGTAAATTATTGCCAAATACAGTTTATAGAAGTAGTTACCTGTAATGGTTGTCTATATTGACTTGTGTTTTCGAATTTTGTTATTACTTACTTAAGCATTAAGTCGAATTGTTTTTCGATCAGAGTACATATTTATAGTCGCATGTTCGATACGTTGTTACCATTATACCTTTAACAGTCCACAACTGGACATAGGCTTCTCCTTTGCAAGGAGATTTTTGACTGCTTTACTTGAACGTGCGAGTTGAAGTGTTTGTTTCAAGCCTTGCACTGCCACGATGACTGTCATGCCTCTTACGTCCCCAAGCGTGGCGTGAAAAAGCGTCTCACTAGCACACCACACTGCATTGTCTGCCTTTGCAATGAGTGTGGTGACTACAACTCTTTGGGTTCTATTTATGCTTTCCATCAGGCAGAGTAGAGTCACTTTGGCAGGCTATCAAGATAGAAAAAAAACAGTTTGCCTTCTCTTTGCAGAGATATTGTCTTGCATAATTTGTTCCTTTAGTCGCTTTGTTCTCAAACCATATATTCGATACATTTAATTTAATTTTTTTTACAAAAACCACTAGTAATTTTTTGAAAGAAAAATTTACAAATTATTTTCAACAAATGGAGCCTGTATCAAATACGTAATAAACATCACTACGTAAATATCTTTGGCATTCAAATGGCAAACATAAATAAATATATTTTATACTCGATTCAATATTACTAAGGAAATTAAGCATACTTTCTTTATACTGACAGTTACCGATGCTTTAACTACCGAAGATCATGACACAACCCATGTCAAGTTAAATTGAACAGACCATTCATCGTATTGAACCCGTAATATCTAATATTGGCACATGTAACCTGCATACAAAAATGAATTAATACATAAATAAAACAAGGTATAAATAAATACATACAAGTGGAGGCTACTGGCGCCACTCGGCGCGGCCATTCCTCTTATTACCCAATATGTGGAGAAAAGTGTAATGCAGTAGTTATTGTTTATAAATATTTTGGAAACGTATTCTATGGTAAACTTTTGAAAATTATCAGAAATTTTAAAGTGCCTGTGTCAATGGAAATTCTAATAAAACTGTTTAACAGGTATCAATTATTTAGTATAGTGTTATTTTTTCTTTAAATTTGAACGCACTTAATCGTAGAATATACATACTATTTCAAATATTTTCGGGATTGATTTGCAAAAGAAGTGCTTCGACATAAAAAACTACAAATGAGCCTTGAAAAATATTTTTTGAAGTTTGTAAATAAGAGGATACATTAATGTTAGTAAGAAACTTTTATTTTTCAGCATCGTTAAACTAACATCCGTATTTATCATCATTGCGTGTTAATGTTAAAAAGATTTGTTTTTGTTCCGCTTCGAATAATACAAAAGTATTAAAATTGAACAAAAATATATGTATATCTAGTCAATTTTCTTTAGAATATCTTATCATTTTTTTTCCAAATTGTCATTGAATTTCCGCCCCAAACATAATAATATATCTCTTTATTGTACACCAGATTAAATTTATAAGTGACTTAAAACTAAAGAAGTACAAGTGGCGGCCTTATCGCCCATTGGCAATCTCTTACAGGCAACCATGGGATTTAAAGAAAGGCATGAGGTAAGAAAAGTATAAGGTAGTGCCTGGTGTATTAGAAGTATACAGAAAAAGGAAATGAAAGTAGTACATATAAACTATATTAAGTAACAGTAACACGTAGTGTGAATTTATAAATAAATATATACAAGAAAAACAGCTTAAACTTATAGACATTACATACATACTTAAGGGGTACATCTTTACTGGTAGGGCGTTCCACAGTCGAACCGCTTGGACAGAAAAGGAGTGGTCTAGAAGTTTAGTAGTGTGCCCTGGCATTTTTAATTTTAAGTTCTCTGACGATCTCAACACTTTGGGATGTGTGTCATGTAAGAAGTTAAAAACATACAAAAATATATTTCAATGTTCCCCAGCCTCTCCACCGCACTCTCTGTACAGTAGGCTTATCCGATTTATAAACGCAATATTGTATTTGTATAAAACAATGGCCTTATTATAGGTGGTTCAGCCGTGGTCACATTTTGTTTTTATTTCTACCCGACGATGTTCGCCTTCGCCAAAATATACGTTTGCTACATTCTGTTATTAATATTTGATGTATTTTATGTTATTGGAACTGTGGTGGATTTGGTTGGATTTATACTTGTCTGAAATCAGCACATGGGTAAAAGAAAAAATAAAAATTGAGGAACACTTTTACAAGAAAGTATTTTAGGTGGAACAATAATTTCTTTAGTTTTTTTACTAAATTATAAAGCCAACGTTATCATGATCAGTGACTGCTGACCATAGACAGCCCTTAGAAAAGAGGTTTTAGCATACTACTAGTAAAACGCTGACCATAGAGGTTAGAGAGTTTAGACCATAGAGTTTATTTCAAGTTATCCTTCTTTCTTTCTACAGTATAGTAAATTACGACATATGAATTGTATGAAATATACACCTATGTACGTTAGAATTTTCTAGTGACAGTCTCCAAACCAAGCCTTATGGCAGACATATCAACTAGCAACTTCCAGGCAGGATTTACACTACATATCATGTCTACACGATAGAAACTACTATTAATCGCGATAACCATCTTAGAGAGTGCCACGAGCGAAAACTAGTATTGATACATCATCAACATACAAGATATCTCCATATTCATTTCTGTCTACATAACAGTGTTTGCTGTAACCATATATTATTGTTCTAAATGGTGGTCGGTATGAAGTTATTAAAGAGTGGTGGTCCGTATTTACGAGTAACGATACCTCAAATCAATTTAACCATACGTACAGCAACATTAAATATATTAACGATAATTAACACAATCATCAATGATTACTTGCGCACATGACGCTTCTTTGATCCACCGCTAGCATCTGATTGGACAGAGCTAGTGCTGGTTTGTTCGTATTGGATCGTTTGAATTTGGAACAATGGCCGTGACTGATTGAGTAGTGAGATTGAGTGATTACATTCTCTGTTAATTCTGATCGTTTAATAGTGTTTTTTTGTGCATAGCTATAACAAGTACTAAAATATATTTATTCGCCAAACGTTGTCCAGTCAAAATTTCTTTAAATTTCTTTCAATTTTATGGTAAGAAATATTTATTATTTTCTTTGAAATTTTTAATTGTTTCATGAGAGAGTAAATTAACTGTAAGGACAGTAATTTTCCTCACTACTACACTCACGAAATAATTACTCTTTACCAGTTTTCCGTGAGAGTGTCGTAGTGATAACAGCGGTCGGACCGGCCTGTATGTGTTCAAGCGTGGCTCTCCCACGGCTACTAACAGATCTCTTATTTTTTTATTTATTATTGAACATTTTATAACAAAAATCACGATAGATTAACAGCAGATATGTATGTCATACTAACCTGCAGTATTACCTGCATTTACTTTCTTTCTTTCTGATAAAGTTTACAAGAAAACAAAATGTGGACTTCTTAATTAGAAGGGGTTTTTTTTAACGTCTTGTTTAAACCATATGCAAACCATATTTATGTGACAATGGCTGCCCTATAGTCACACAATTGTGAAACTGTTTAGTTTTACAATAGGAATAACTGGGGTTCCCCGATTCCCAAAATATTTTTCATTTTCATTTCATACTGTCCATGAATAATGGAGACGAATAGGGGAACTTGGGGAGTAATAATTATTTGGGGAACAATATGCTTTATTTATCTCCACAAATTATACTAGTTTTAGTATATAAGTTGACAAAAAGATTTTGTTTAATTAGCAATTTGTAGGAAATCTGGAGTTCAAACTAAGCCTAGGTGTGTATTTAAGAGTTCTAGGCAATGATTTTTGCTTTTACGTTAAGTCGTTAGGAGAATTAAACAAAAAACCATTTCACAATTAATTGAAAGCGTGCTTTAAAGTACCTGTACCGATTCTAAATAAATTTAGGAAAAGGACAAGTGATGACGAGAATGGATTTGTGGTAAGCGAGGTAATATTATTTGATTCACAAGTTTATTTCAGTTTTTGTTGTAGACAATTTCAGCGTGTCATGTTTAAGTTGCCTTTAGAGATAATTGTAGAAAATCTAGATATAATTTTTGCCTCTTAATTGAGAATTCGTTAGTTCAGTCCATTTCTGCCCTAGAACAACTAAAGTAGTAAAGCAATCTACCAAGACCACGAAACTTTCAAAGTTTTTCTTTAAATTTTAGATTGTTGACCTATTTTCAGTCTTCGTGTTTCAGTTAAACGCCACATGTTAAAAACTCTGAGGGAAAAAACGTCAGAAAAGCAAATAGTTGTTAAAAAAAAATACCACACCGTATAATTTGAGGCAAGTATGCCCAGCCATTTCCCTATTAATAATAAAACGAGTCCATTCTTAAAATACACCACTTGACTGAACCCTTCATACATTATTCCACAATCCGTTAGGGCGTCAATGTCACGCCTTCGCGACTTATTTTAGAACAACAAAACTAACTATCAACGGCAAATCACATTACAAAACAAACCTTAAAATGAACGATAAAGGTCCATTATCGATAAACAGCAAACGTATTTGTGAACGGGGTAATATGGCACACTAGTTAGAAGAATAAGACTTGAAGGTGCTAAACAGTATTTTTATTTGAATCTACTTGTACTTTATAGACATTAAAATAAAGTTAAATTTTGTTTGACAGAACTGTTTGGGTAACTTTGTGAGAAAATAGGTGACAATTCCGCCGCCATATTGGTTTAGTGGCAAGAGGGGGGTAGGTATAGGGTGACTAATAGGAGGTTTATGGAACTTTAATTGGGTCCTCGAGTAGTATATTGATACGACAAATACGGACAAATCAATAGCTTTTGTGTGTTATTCAGAACGTTGTTGAAAATTCAACGGAATAATATGTGATCTGGTGGTTTTACTGCAGTCATTTCTTATCATTACTGAAATTGTAGCTTAAGACAATTACTATATGTACTTGAAAAAGTTCTAATACAAAGCTTTGTGTCAAATGGATTCGATTACAAAGTTTAGAACAGAATTAATGAAAAGTTGAACAAAGACTCGGGTACAGAAACCCTTCGGGAAAATCCACACTTTTTTTGAGACTAAGAGAACAAAATTCGATAGTCGAAAGGACAATAGGTAACTCATAAAACTTTATAATAATGTACATTTAGTTGTTATGAGGAGGAAAACACACACACATGACAAAGAAAAGTGTAAGCGACAATATTTAGCGAAACAAAAAAAAACAATTGCTTTGTTTTTAAAGATATCGTTGTTGCTTAAAAAAATAAGTTTCAATTTGACATTTTTAATAGACATAGAGAAGAAGCATGATTGTTTATGGTCAGTATTAAAACTTTATAATTTATTAATACTTATTTGCTGAATAAACAAAAGGTTACTGATAGACTCTTCCTCTGGACTAAAAGTCATTTTAAGAATCATGATTAATTTATTTTATTTCACCCATTTATGCAAAGTGACAGTTATCGTGGTAAGTGTGTGAGCCTTACACTACCACGATGCCTTTTACGTCCCCAAGCGGAGCGTGAAAAAGCATCTCACTATGCCGCCATAGTGTGGGTCACCACACTGCATTGTCTGCATTCGCAATGAGTGTGTGACCACAACTTTTGGATTCTATTCATTCTTTTTATCCAGCAGAGTAGGGTCACTTTGGCAGGCTGTTAAAATTAAAAAAAAGTGTACTAACATTCGTACCTATATACGGTTATCATACAATATACATCCGTAGGCTTATTTTTGTAATATATGTTAATTTAATTTGTTTGTAAAGTACACCTGCCACACACAGCTATGTATCACCTAAAGGTTGGCTGAAAAAAATGCCCACGGCGTTGAGTTCGCTTTGTATAACAATACACAAGTTCAAATAAATTTGAGCACAAGAGACAAATTTACATCAAGGTATCCCAAACGTAAGTTAACTTTTAATGTGGTACCTACCAAAGCTTGACGATACCGTGTAACTAATCTAAGAAAATACTGTTGTTTTTGAAAATTTATATTCACTTCAGTTACGATAATAATAATGATTATTTTCTCATTTATTACATTTTATTGGTTATATAAAAGTCTCTTTACGCAAATCTGGTGTTAGAATGTATCCAATATTATCTACCTATTTATTTAAAAAACAAACCGAATTCTTATCACATCAACTTGGAGATAAGCGTCTCCTAAGAAAGGAGGTTTTGGCCTACTATATGAGTTGATATAGGATTTATATCAAGGTTTCCTTCTCTTTGCAGTGATGTTGTCCTATTTTTATCATCACCATCATCATCTCAGCCAAAAGACGTCCACAGCTGTACGTAGGTCTCCCTCAAGATTCTCCACAACAGGCAGTCCCGTGCCACCCGCATCCAGCGACTTCCCACGACCTTCACAAGTACAAGCACCCAATTCACCTAAATGTATAAATTACTTCAGTTATACATCTTCTGTTATTTTATGATACATAATACCTATTAGGAGTTTTAATAAAGAAACGCATTTGAACCTTTCCACGGCACTACTACTTCCAATTAGTCTAAATTTGTTGGCTAATCACGGAAACGCATAAACCGATTCCGAGAGGGTTAATATTGTTATAAGTAACTTAGATTCCGTTACTTTAGAGCGAAGAGTAGACTCCAAAGGTGACTCTTTGAGTAGACTTCGGTTGAACAGAAGACAGCAATGGGTTAAAGAAAAAGTGCTTGTAGAGCAAAAATATAATGAAACAAACAAAGTAAATTATGGTTTCTTACGTTTGTGTACGCGAGATGAATGACAATTATGTAATACGACGAAAGTGGCATATAGTAGATTAGTAGTATTAGATGTCCGTTATACAGTATATTGAAGCTAGCAAATTTACGTTTATTATATCTACTAGCCATGGCGAGCACAGCCGCTAGTAACCAAAAGGCTTTATTACCATGTCGTGTACTGAAATATAAAATAAAGATAGACATAACTATGTAATCATTATTCGTATCATTAATAAGATTCAGTAACAAATAGCCATAAAATTTGAAGAGTTGACGTCGGTCGACACAGGTTCTCAGGAGGCAGTTTAGTTGGCAGATATTACGACGACAATAAATCACAACATCATAAAAAGTGTCTTAAGTGATTTTTTTCTTTGTTTTTCTTTTGTTTTGAGACGCTTACCAAAGTGACTCTATTCTGCCTGATGGAAAGCATAAATAGAATCCAAGAGTGGTGGTCGCCATACTCACTGCGAACGAAGACAACGCAGCATGGCAACCCACGCAGGAACGGAACTGGTGCCCAAATTCCCTTCTTCTAATTCCATGATTTAAGGAGAAGGGTTCCCAAAGGCGATAATACTCTTTTTTTGTTATCTTCTCTGTTGTCTGTATTAAGTTGCGGTTGCATGGATGGTGGATGATCCACTGACATATCAACTCGTTTGCCTCCCACACTACAATAGAATAAGAAATAAAATTAGAGGGATTAGATTGCCACGCATGAAATATTTTCTAAACACCATCGGCTTACCCTTTCATTACTGTCCTTGAAATATGGTTTGATCGCTGTAACAGATGGCAAATCCAACTTTGAACCAGTGTTTGTATTTTGTATCACCCAAATTATAATTTGTTACGTGCCAGTCTTACCACAAATGAAGTCTAATACATTATAAATATAAAAAATCACACCTAAAATGTACCTCGAAGTTCTTAAGTGACACTAATGACAACTATCACAAAGACCAAGCTATGTTTTAAGGACTATAGTACATCTGGAAAAAAATTAATGCAGTCTGTACTTTATAATTCTGAGTTGTACCACTGGTCTATGAAAGTCCAAGGTATAAATCAACAAAGAGACCTTCAAAACGAGGGACAAAGAAACACAAGTATTTCATATCGTGGACTCGAGAATTTCAAGTGCTAATTTTGGCCTCTCCAGATCTCAAGTTGGGTTAGCACTTAAGGCAATCGGGGCATGGCTGAGAACGGCCTTAGAGGCTCCGTTAGTACCTTGTGATAGAGGGGTCTGCACAGTGAGCGTCTCCATGACACCTTTAGATGTCCGCTCGAGGCCTTACTATTGGTCTCATTCGAGTTTTTGGTGAGAGCCAATTTGTTTGACAAAAGATTTTTTTTGACAGAAAATGTCAACGTCAGCAAGTGAGGTGTTCGTATCTCGCAAATTAGCCTAAATATGTAAACTACTTATTTCGCGTTAAAAAATATTGACACATTGATCAAGCTCCGTACCATGATCTATTAACCCTCTTAGCCCGAGTGCAAGTGTTTTGTGTCGATTCTCTTTCCACAATCACACGTTGAGTGACGTCAATACCGTTTATTATTTAGTTTTCTAATAATGTTCACATTTGTTGAATGTCAACTTGGCTAGGGAGGCAGCTTCCAAGTTTCTGTACGAAACGATAATTTTTACTCATCGATAAGATATCATGAATAGGAAAAAAGTTGAAAAAAAAAATGATATGGTGTTCTAATTAGTCTATATTTTCAAAATTATAAATAATCAAGTATTTCAGACATCTGACACACAACGCCATCTAGTCGCAAATTAAGCAGAGCTTGTACTATGGGTACTAGACAACTGATATACTCGTAAATACATAAGTACTTTTTTTTGTAAATACATACATATTATATATAGAAAACACCCAAACTCCGATGCAGATCATGCAAACATTTGGTTCGACCATACGCTATCATATCATATCATATCATATCATATCATATTGCATACGCTACGACTGCGCCACCGAGACAGTCAAATATTTAGTTTTAAAATTATAGAGGAAAAAACTTTACGAATTACAAAATTTTTGTAATAATTTGTAGTTTCTGTAAATAAAAAACTTATTATTAAAAGAAACAGTAGGTAACATAAAGTTTATTGTATTTATATCAATAATTAAAGGAAATGATATTGATTTAAAATCATATTTAATATAAGTTTAAAGAAAGACGACTTACGCGATCGAATTTCGTTAGTACCATATCTTTAGAGACGGTCAGTGGGGTGGGTGCCCCAAGCGACGTGGACACCAGAGGGGGACAATGTTCGCCATTGGCTTTTGACAGGCCGCATTGCTACGAACCCGGAATGTTCAGTTACATTACTGGAATACTATTGCTGAAGCTTCGTTACTGATTGATATCAAGGTTGGACAATTTTGTGTGCTGCAATTATGTGCAGAGAGACTTAAGGTAACCACATAGGCACTAAGACGAAAAACATGTATATATGTATGTTTCGTTTTATGATTATTTGCTTTACTACACTGTGCTGGAGAACCAAACATGGAAAGATGAAAAATGGGAGAAAATGAACTTGTCTATTCGTGTAACAATTTCGTAGTATAATAGTGTAGTTCTGAATCGAGAGACTGTTAGGTACTATTTCATATGAACTTGTTCTTTTCCAACGTGTGGAAACGCCCTCGGACCGTCACCCCACCGGAGGTTACGGCGAGGTGGTGTGTAGGAATCAGATCGACTAAAACCACACGGTGTGCCACTCTGCGCCTGACATAGGAGGGATCCGGGAACAGCTTACTTGAGGTCACCTATCGTGGAGTAGTAACCATATTTCATCTTGCAAACATTAGATTGGTTAAATATATAATAAGTATGAAATGATTGGGTACTTTTTAACTATTCACTCTGATTTTAGAATGAAATTTCCTAAATAGTGCTTGCTCTTCGGGTAGACTTCGGTTGAAGAGAGAACGGCAATGGGTTGAAGAAAAAGTGCTTGTAGAGCAAAAATATAATGAAACAAACAAAGTGAATTATGATTTTTTACGTTTGTGTACGCGAGATGAATGACAATTATGTAATACGACGAAAGTGTCATATTTTTCAAAAGCAGCCTTCGCATTAACAAAGATCGCTGTCTTCCTGAAACAAGAATGAAATTAATTTCTAGCGAGTACGTTAAGACTTTTACTAAAAGAATTTATATTTTTATAGGTTATTCAGAAAGCTGGTTTTCCAAACATAGGTGGTAATAGTGACAGACTATAATATTCATCTTCACTACATTTTTCAATAAGACCTTTTTTCTACTTCTTTCTCTTCTCGACGGGGCGCTGGTTTTTTTTTTTTATTCGGGGCTGGTTTATTCCTTTGAGAACATTGCAACGCGCCCAAGTAACATTGTATTATTGTGTTTGATAGTAATATAAGTGGCAAATATATTGTAGGTTGGTATTTAACGTTAATTTAACTAAAAAGAACCGATCGTGATGGTTTTAAAAGAAGATACGGTGGGTTAACCGATTCTGTATATATACATTGTTAATGTTGCTGTTAATGTACCTTAAAATAAATCAATATATTTCCTGACTGTGTTGTAGTACATTTTGTTTGCATTAATAAGAAATGATTAATAAAAGCAATGTGAAAAATGTTTAAAAACAATCTCCGGAGGGGTACGCAATTTGTTGCAAATCTTATTTTAATTGCACCAAAAGTGGAACTAAATCGGTTCAAAATTATATTTCAGTAAGTTAGTAGAACCACGCTGATTTCAGAACGAATGGGCCGGCTCGACCGGGGCAGTATTACCCTCTCACAGAAGACCAACATAAAGTGACACAACGTGCTGTCGTGTTTCGTAGATAAGTTCGAGCTTGGAAGCCCATTGCTGCAGAGGTGACAGTTATCATGGTAAGTGTGTGAGTCTTTCACTACTGCGATGACTGTCATGCCTTTTACGTACCCAATCGGGGCGTAAAAAAGCATCTCACTAGGCAGCCATGGTGTAGATCACCATACTGCATTGGCTACATTCACAATGAGTATAATGATCACAACTCTTGGATTCTATTCATGTTTTCCATCAGGCAGAGTAAAGCCGTTTTAGCAGACGATTAAAATTAAAAAGAAAAGCAAAAATACTCGTTGGAAGTACAGCTCATGTTGATAATGACATTTTATCAATGTTTTTCTAACCGTATCTCGTTCCTCGTACCTTGCTTATTAAACTGTTGTTATATATTTTATATTTTTACGCTTTTCACTCTCTCTGTACTCTTATAGAAAGCTGTAGATACTCATATCGTTTAAAACAATGATTTTGCGACATTCTAATTTCATGCTTTACATCAAGCAAAGTGAGGCAGAAACGCTTAGGCCGTCTCTTAAAAATACTATTTAGAAGATGGAAAGTCTTTTGTCTATAGTTTTCACTGGCATACTTATAAGGAGTTATTATGACAGTGTGTTTATTCTCACGGAACACTACGATATAAGGGTGACGAGTGTACATGATAATGGTGTGTTTAGTTACCAGATAATGACAGGATAAATGTACCTACTTGACTCCACGGTGGGAACTGGCAGCTGATTCATGTGTTTACTTTTCAGCTGATAAATTGTACAGTAGATAAACCAATAAAATATAGATAAAATAAAATTATTCAATAGATAATTTAACTAAAAAATAAAACTTTAGACGCTGTATGTGGAAGTCGCCACATATCTATGTATCGCGACTCGCGTAACTCATAATTAGGCACTAATTCTGTATCGCGATATAGAAGTTCTAGCGTCGATTAGCATATATACCTATAACTTTACAATGTCAACCAATGGACCGTGGTCCGTAAGCATGATCACCTCGTTTGGTCGGAGGATCCTCTCTTTGTTTGGAGAGACATGACACCCGTTCTTCGACAGAAACATACATCGTCACATCTTCACTTAAAACTTAATAATATTCAACAACAGATACCGTTGTTGTTGATTGGTTAGATTGACACTCGGAGATCTGAATGACTTTTTAATCGTCACCATAAAAAGGTCAGCAAAATGCTCAAATAAAAGCAATTGTATAAAAGTACACTAAAACTTTATGGCAATTAGTAAAAATGTAATGTAACTACTTTGAGTCTAGTGTAATATGGTTTGTACTACGGGACCCAAGTTAGTTTTCGATAGGCCTGTTGGTCTTGTGGTTAGTGACCCTCATTGCTAAGTCGAAGGTCATGGGTTCACTTCCCACCGAGGACAAATATTTGTACGATGAGCATAACCGTTTGTTCCAGGACTCTATGTGGGTGTAATTTATCTGAAATGTGTGTATTTTTAGAAATATTTGTGTGTTTATCAGCTGTTTCGTTACTACAGTGCAGGTCAGCCTAATTAGGTATCAGACAGCCGTGTGTGACAGATATATGGGGTTATTTATTTGTTTATTATTATTTATATAGCCAAAAATGTCCACACTCAACGCTATCAACACCAAAGTAAAGATATATGTACACTTTATTACAAGTAGGAAAATCCTTTAATAAATAATCTTATATATCTCACAAACTGCAGTCTGATCCCAAACAAGACAGAGCCAGTGCCCTGTTAATCAGATGATGATGATGATGATGACGATGAGGATGATGATGATGATGTTGATGATGATGATGATGATGAACATACTCCAATATTTCTAAACAAATTAAATAGTCATTTACAGTCCACTGCTGCACTTAGAGCTCTCCTTAGCAAGGAGGTTAGAATATTATCGATATATTACACTTAGAGTCTAGAGTCTACACTAGACTCTTAGAGAATTATTTGAAAAACAGATGAATAGAACTCACAATCTCTGATTGCCAGCCAGCTCGTCGAAACGAGAAAGAAGTGTCAAAAAAATCACCAATTGAAAAGTGTAGTAAAAATGATAATTGTCTGCCACTCCTTCTGGTTATTGTCGGAAAAACCACACTTTCTGCCTTCACCCTCATTACTGTATGAGCTGTTTCATACAAGCTATTGCATGCTTCATTAAGTAAAATGAAAATATGTAAAAAAGTTATTAAAATGGAAATGAGTTCTACAATAATGAAACTCTACGAATTTAATTTATATATCGAGGTTGTGTTGTAACTTGCATGTTATATTCTGTATTTATTAATTTAATATTTAATTTAAATACGATAGATATAATAATTATGAAAATATGTTATCATTACATCACTATTTTCTCTGTTTAAAGTTGTTTAAGTCAATTTTTAAATAATTTTTAATGATATTTTAAGCATATTATAGTAGGTAATATTAATATGATCGGTTTTTCCGGTAATCTATTATAAATTAACTTATAAATTGGTGTTTACAAAATTAATAAACATTAATAGACATATGTTGATATATATTTGTATATACATATGTGTATACACTTTTTCATTAGCGGTATCGAGCGTTCCAATTTTTGAGTGTTGCATACGTAAAAATTTGTTGTTAAAATTCGATAGATTTTGCTTTTTTCCTTAATGGCACTTAAAACAAAAAAAAGCCATAGACAAACTATGACATACCAATGAATGTTTAGAATGAAACCATTAGACATTTACTGTATATTTCATAAACACGCTGCTTACAACTGCATTTGGGCACGATATAGCTTGGGTCATTAGTGCGAACGCCGATTTGACATCTACATTATTTACGACCAAAGTTGCTACAGCAAATAATTTTGTGTTTTTTTAATTACTATCTATTAAGCGACACCTGCGACCTCCTATGTATGTCATCCGAAAGCCATTATAATCTTTATCGCCCTATATCAATAAAAGGCCGTGTAATATTTTTTAAATAAGCAATAAAGTATATGAAGTTATATGTAGACGTTCATATTAACATAACAACGTCTGTTTATATCACTAATTGTCTCTGTCAACTAGTAATTGACCTTATAGCTTCCTATTTAGCGGACCACCCATGTTTGCTGCATCCGTGGCTCAAGATAAACTGGTTGCTTTAAAAATAGTTCATTGTTGACCCATATCTGGCGTTGATACTTAATTTTACTTTGTATATGACAAAGTAAGTTTGTTCTTTCCAGTATTTTATTCTATTTATTTCTTCATATGAAAATGTCACAACGATGATTACAGTATTGATGCAATTATAACCTCATTCGAGGTCAGCGATTCACAATAAACAAGTTATAAATTACATCTTCCTACAGTAACATTACATAAACGTGTATTCTCGGTAAATGCTAAACGATTCACGTTACTTTTATTGGCACAGACAACGCCCTGTCTACGCTGTCTGTTTTTTTTTTTTTTTTTTTTTTTTTTAAAAAGACAACGCCCGCATTAGGAATAAATCCTGTGTCGCGGGGGACTTTACAAACATACAAGAAACGGACACAAAGAACATCCAGACTCAGAACAACAATTTATGGATCACATAAAGTGTTGTCCCATGTAGGATTTGAACCCACAACACTCAGCGTATTGGAGAGCGGCATGGCGACCGCTTAAACCACTAGGCCAATCGTGCAGTCTGCACTTTTTCTTTAATATCACGGCTTCATGTATGAGGGTGCCAGTATGAAAAAATACTGCAATACAGACTGTTGCATGGTTTTGAAAAGTTTGTATATATCATATTAATTATCTTTTTAGTGTGTCTTTCTGAATTAATTTTAATAATAATTTAAAAAGTATTATTTTGTTAGGAATGCAGAAAACTTGATTTGATCCAGTATAAGTATTTATATACTTTGTAGTAAATATTAATAGTTAATATATGTATTTGAATTGCTTGACGTTTCGAACCAAGCATAAATGATTGTGGTAAGCTCAAGTGTGTAATACTTATTAAGTGTGTGTTATTATGAAACGCGGAAGATTGGAAATGAGTAGTAGAAAAATAACCATAGTTACTTTGAAAATAAAAAAGAATATATCGCAAACATTCTTCATAATTAAACGGGCTCAAAAACTAACAAATTTAAGCAAAAGCAATTTATTTTCACATTGTAATATAATACTTATAAAATCTTAATAAGCTGTGTCGATCACATTTCTTTTCCTAGCCGTTCGGCTTTTAATCAAGAAAGTACTTGTATCCATTTCACCACCCATCACATCCAATTGGTTTCCGAACGATAACGCATCATGATACTTTTAAAAACATGACGTTTTACATCATCTATGGTCTATATTTTTTTTGAACTTGTCAATTCAACTTTTTTAAACATTCCTTTTTTAAATAGCTCTTTTTTTCTTATCTTGTCAAGTCAATGAGCGTTAATGTAATGGTAGCCGAACATAAAAGATCTATGTTTTTTAACAGTTCAGTTAATCTTGTTATCTCAAAATGGCGGTGGTTTATAAACGATGAGGAGGCGCCGTCTTTCAAACGCAACTTCCGTTACTCAAACTTTTTTGAATAAAGAATTTTATTTATTAGTATACTTTTTATTGTTAATCAAAACTCAATTATCAGGACCGTAATTACTAATTGGCTTTTAGTTTGCGCTTTGGGGCACGGATGCGTTTAATAGTCAGGTTATGACGGCGGTGAAATGAAATTGATATTTTAGTGATAACTTTATTGTTGTTACTAACGGTACTTTAAATGGGTTTTTGCGATATTGCAAATTAATACGATAAACAGATAGTATTAGTAAATCTTTGTCAGAATTAGTGTACTAAATAATGAATCAGTTGAAATTGTCACGTTTTCCGTTTGCCGTTTTCTAGGCCTATTTTTTTACATAGAACGGTTTACACCGTGTTACCTGGTGATTAGCAATTACCGCTGCCTATTGATATATGGTGCTCAAGACTCAGGACACGCTCTTTGAGTCCATGTTTATAAGGAGTGCGGCTCGATCTTTAGTAACCTCAATCAGTCGGCTACAAGCAACGAAAAGGTTTCTTAACCCGGGTGTTTTTGTGAAGTCGTAGTATTACTTCAAATGACCGGACCTATCTGTTTCAAACATGTTTAAAGAATATTTAAAAACAAGTTTAAAGTTTAAGTTATCATTTTCCTTTCTTGTTATAAATAAATACGTTGACTGGTCTGTTGGGCAAGTAGTTAGTGACGTTGACGTTCGATTCCCGTTCATTACAAATAATTATGTATGTAATGAGTATAATTATTTGTTTTGTAGTATTGTATGTGGTGTAATTTATTCGTAATATCTCTTCGACCAGAAGGCCTACATATGTCGAAGTTTGACACTTTGCGGAAAGTAATATTACATAGGTAATGTATATATAGTAAAAAAATCAGCAAAGAAAAAATAACAGTAGTGACTAGGTATATACAACCAACAGGTGATCTAATGACCCCGTACCCTTCTATATTTAGAAACTTTGAGCAGCGCGTGCGCCTAAACAAGATCAAAGGTCTGAGATAGTCTGCGACATCGATTCCACTCGATTTAGAACTCAAAATAAACTAAAAGCCGAAGGTTGTAACAGTTTGAATTCCTTTAAAACAGTCTTTGATTGTCTAACAAATTCATTAGAAAACATTCAACACAAATTTGTCAAAAGAATTTTTAAAATAGGGATGTTTCGTATATAGTATATATTTCGGTATCGAATATTTTTACGGATATTAAATTAATTTATATTATTTGAGAAATGAATGGTTCAAATTTGATTTACAGTTTGAAGCGTCTAGAATACAAGGTCTTTATTTTCTATACTTAGGTAGTTTTATCATTTTTACGATTTTTAATAGATGTTTTCTTTGAAAATAAGATTTTAATAAACGACATAATACATAATAATAGAATTCATTCAGTTTAACATTTTTATGTAAATCTTAGAAACTTATCACAAATTTAACACCGCCCCTATCCGTAAGTATCCGAAACTTTTTATCAAATACGGCCATGGTTGTGGATATTTATTATTCCGGGAATGCGATAGTTTCGGTTACGACATACCATCCCTGTTTAAAGTATTCCATGACGGTGTAATGGCTTTATAGAATTTCAACCCTTTTTGGTTTCGTCTTCCAATTTGGTACTAAATCAATTTAGTACAAGCATACCAAATTAAATAAAATAAACGAGTAAGTAAATATTTCGGACATTTAACATACAACGCCATCTAGTTTCAAACTAAGCAGAGCTTGTACTATGATAACTAGACTGACTGATAAAATACTTATATATTTTCTTTTTTTTGTATGTAAATAGGAAACACTAAAACTCCAAAACCAATTTTTGCAAATCATACAAACATTTGGTCCGACCCGGGCATCGAACCCGAGACCTCAAGCACAGCAGTCGCTATCACTACCGCTACGCCATCGAGGCAGTCAAAATTATTATTATGATTAAATTATTTTGATTTGACCATAAAAATAAGTAGTAATTCTTTGACTTATAGTCTAGCAATTGAAGATAATTGAAGTACACAAATAAAGCCTATTTTACCAGCGTCATTAAGAGGCGAAAACCTTCTTTCTAAGGAAAGGCCTATGTCCAGGAGTGGACGGTAGAGGCAAAAGAAAAATCTTTTATTTTCGTGAATCACTTGTAAAACAATTCAAAAATATAGATTTAAAATTTCAAATCAAGTTGAAAAGTTATTTCAATTAGTTTAACACTACTTTACGCTAACTTTTCGTAAACTTTTTTCAAATGAATTTTTTTTGAAACAACTTTTTTCGAAACCGTGTACACTCTATCTTAAATAGTTTTTAATCAATCATCTTGCAATGTGGTTAACAATTTCTTTATACAATTGAGCTGTATACGAACCTCCATCAGAAGTCATATTTTATTTAAACTTTTTTTTTATAATTAACAGTATTGAAAAAATGGCAAAGAGTCACGATTTATTTTAAGAGCCCTTTTTTCTGTGCGGCAATCTCCCCGGATACCACCTACTGGTGGTTACATCGTACTCGAACCGACCAAAAACCACACGCCGTCTCAGGTACTAGTAGCAGGGGAACCAGGTGTACCCTAGAAAGGAAATCCCCGGAACCTCTCCGTACCTCGGGCCATCTACCTACGGCTTGCAGGTGACCCCTTTTCTGCCCCAAAAGAGCGTGTGCTCCGTAGCACGTCCCGCTGCCATCCTGGCCTGCTTCAGCTAGGGTGACGGATGGCCTCACCTGTCATCCCCAGACTTGCATATATGGGCTATATATAATGTTAATTATTATTTTTTTGAATTCAGGTTCTTAAAAAAAAAATTCAGTGCCATTGATATCAAACAAAATTGTGGCTGCCATCGTGTATACTAGCTGCTTAGTCAGTTGGCAACCTACGATGTATACCAGTTGATATCTCTGCAACTTTTAAGTTATATTGTTTTGTTGTTTATTTGTATAAAATAACCTGATAGTGTCAATAAATGATATTAATTTTATACATCTTAAAAATATATAATAGCGAAAACCAGCATGAAAACGTCCTTCTACACGTATTTACCCCCTGAAGGGTTCAATGAATAAGATCAATGAAAACTTCTGTAATTTTTATTTATAGATTTTGAACTCTAGTCTAGTCATTGTCGTTAAATAATTAAAAATGAGAGTATTAAATTAAACGGCAACTCTTCTCATAACTCTAGGTACTTTCCCTAATTGTTACAATAATTACCTCTTTTTTTATTTATGACATCTCTTTATACACTTAAAACAAAAAATGTGTAACTTACAATAATACTTACTTAAGTAAGTTGTATGTATGTATGTAATAAATTACTGAAAAAGGGGAACGACCACTTTAGGTGATCGCTGTGATTCAAGTTTGAGATTTTAACAATATCTGTTTACATTTAATATAACAATAATTAACCTGATAATAAAAAATCATTAAAACGATACGCAAAGCCAAGTGTATTTCAAATTCTATTTAATTTTTCTTCAGTTTCCATTTTCTACAATAGTGTTTAAAATACGAGTAAATTTTAGATATATCAGTTGCAATATTTTGAAAAAAAATTCTACATAAGTATCGATCATCATCATCATAGGCCTCTCCTTAGCAAGGAGGTTTTGGCCTACTATACCACGCGGGCCAGACGGGTTGGTATACCCCACCGTAAACCCCTGTGGGGTGACGGTTCGAGGGGGTTTCCACACGTTAAAAAAAAAGGGTTCTTTTCAAGTTTTACGAGTACCTCTCTTTGCAGTGATTTGTCTTGCATATTTTGATTCCTTAGTTTAAACACTCATGGGAAAAATAGAAGTGGTGACACTCTGTGTTCTTTATCCCTCACCACACGGAGATCGTTTAAGTAATGAAACTAAAATTTAATTTTTGAATTCCTCTATATTTTTCCGATCCTGATCAAACCATAATTCAAAATTAATGTTTAAATTTTTCTAGTGCAAAGGTTGGCCATTGCCGTACAACGTCGCAATTCTTAATGATAATAGGCACCTTTCCACCGGAGATGATCAGGGATGAGTTAATTTAGCTGTAGTTATGTTACGCCAGTATTCACTTCTTAGATCCACTTAGTACAAATGTTAATTTAAATTATTATAATTTTAAAACTTAAATAACTTTATGAGCGAACTAGATAATTGATATTTGACAGGACACGACTCCATTGTTAGTACTATGTAAACAAGAGTGTGTAGGAAGTACCTATATCAGTATATATTTTACTTTAAAAGTAATTGTGAGACACGACTCCACGCCCATAAAATGGAATCATTTATTTCTTATATGTTTACTGTCCGATCCGACTGCGAATTACGTTGACAATCATTGTTAGACATAACTAATGTGACGTTTAACACTCTGGCTACTTGGATCTCGCTGTCACCGATTATCAAAAATAAACAAGTCATCGTATAGGTTTAATTTGATAAATACAAGGCCAAACATATGTTTTTAGTAATTATGCTAAAAGTTCAACACACTATGTATTAATTAAGTTTTTATAATCAATAATATGTTGTTTGACTTCTAAACCTTCGAATTTTATTCACGATTTCTCACGAAATACGTCGAGTTATGAAATATGCGCTTAGTTTTCTTAAACGTGCCCATTAATGGCATCATATTATAGTGACTTCTTTTGATATAAAGATCTTTGTAGTGATACTAAGTTCCATAGTTGCTTGTAAATTCCCCTTTTGACATATTCATTAAATGACATTTGTATTAAAAAAAATACCTTTAATTCAAAACCATAAACTTAAAGAGTTCCTATTTCAAAAATAGTAGAATTAAAAAAGAGGTCCGTTATAATTACACGTTTAGGCCAATTCTATACAGGTGACGTCATCTTGTAACTTTACAATCGGAAACCAATGAGGAAACAGCTGTCATCGCAAATTGGACCAAACATAACATGGTGCAATAAACCACTTACAACCCGCGTCACGAAGACTAACTTTCTTCGCTGCCCATAACCACTTACTAAAACGAGACAGCTGATATTTTTCACAAGTTAAAAAAGGAGAGGCAATCTTAAATCCGGTTTAGAAAAAGTAGACGAAGATGGGCTTATGACTTTTACCGTGGGAGTGAAGGGTATGAAAAATGTCTTGGGTGGTCACCCCCCACGGTTGGTCGATGACCATAAAAATGAGTATAAAATTGAAACATCAATATAATAAGCAATCAACGGTCTGACCAGACCTAATTATACAGGGCGAGGGTATGCTATAAATTATTTCTTGACTACACATACAGATGGTTTCAAAATTGTTTATGGTTTGAGTAATCTAGCCATTGGGTTTTGGGAAATCAAAAGAAAGTGTTATTTAAAATTGTTTCAGCTTTCATCCTTTTTGTCATTGATACAGAAAGCAGTGTTGCTTTGTAAGGGTTTCGTTTAGCCTCTTAATCTATGATATTCTTGGTTCCGCTTCTCCTGCCTCAACTGATAGAAACTATCGCTGCCTGTGGGCATTGTTGTAAATTTTAAATAAGTTTATATTTTCAAGGAGAATGTGACACGTACGAAGGTGAAGTCATCAATGTGTTCTGGTTTGTTTATTGTAACATTTTTAACATGCGTACGTCTTTGTTAACATAGTTAGATAGGTTCCTGGTTTTAGATTTCTACATTTCTATAATTGAACCTCGTATCTCGGAGATCAGGTAATGCCGTCGGCCTGCGCCTGATTCCTCTACGGTTGTATCGGATAGCCGTCTAATCCGATTGTGAGAGTGAGGGAACAGAAAGTGCACTTTTGCACACACACTTGTGCACTATAATATCTTTTGCGAAGTTGTCTGGTCATCATTGACATTGACCACTATGGTCGAAATCACCATCACTTATGTAAGTCTTACGTAAACCGTGATTTTATTGATTTACTGCAATATTCGAATAGGTATACCAATACTAAGGAATCATCATCACCACATCATTGTTATATACTCGTAGATTTAGGTACAGATAAGAAAACACTTCTTCATCCCCTTAAAGTTCGACCTCGCTGAGCACAGGTGATGGTACAGAACAAGACCCGGGCGTAATTAGCGAGTTGATCACTATGCGAGGGTTAGACACCGTTGGCTACGCAAAGTGACACTACCAGAACTACCCACGTTCTCACCCGGGTCCCATCCGCCTATTGTGGCAAGTCGTGCGGTAAACTTGGACAGGCCGTAGACTGGGTAGATACCAGAAGAAGGGTCTCGATGTAACTCGGTATCTCGTGATTCTACAATAGAATAAGAACCATGAGAGAAAAATTTATTAGTTGTAATTATTAGTGTCATTAATGTGATACTTCAAAAAGATTATGTAAAACTTGCACTTCCGAAGCCATAATATATAATGCGATTACAGATTGTCATTTAAATGTCACAGTGACAGTTGACAGTTGACAGTTGTCAATTTTGAAAAGAAAAATAGTAAATAAACGTTCTGTTTTGTGAACATACTATAAGATGGAGTGTCTGTCATAACTATATAATATGTGTGATTAAATTTCGGCTCCCCGAGGCAGCTCCGTGATATTGTTTGTTGGTTTTTCAACCTGTTGTTTTTTTGGGCCCGTTTTGCTTTCTGCATGGCTAGTGTGGATATTCCTAAGATTAAGAAGTTATGTTTCCATTTTTAAAATGTCTTTACATTTTTTTTTAATTTAAATTTGTTGTTTTACAAACTGCTGACTTTTGGATTGAATCATGAAGTTGAATCAAATTACAAAAAAATTTTTAGTTATAAATTGATAATCATGTTAAATTTTAAAATGTTAGATAATAGATTTTTGAATACATATGTATACACAATTACACACAGTATGTTGCTAAAATATTTTGTCTGGTCAATCCTACTGTCTGTTTATTTATTTCTCAAAACAACTGGAGCAATTGCTCTTTACACCATCTACTTTTCAATAGGTTTCTTCTATTGAGGGGAAAGAGTTAGGTTTAATCGTATAAAATGAATATACAGGGCTCATTTTGTATACCGCAGTAGTGAATTTATTGCTATTCTAAATCCTCGACGGTCGCATTACTCTAGTAGCTTACGTCGGTTCGATTTCCAGATAGGGTCAAAAAGTGTTATTAATTTTTCTGATTATAAAAATGCCTGATAACATCCCGAAGTTTGGAAATTGGAGTCCAAGACCTCAAAAAGTTGTTTCGTGTTGAGAAGTACGAGACGTCAAACGGTACTTCTTAGATTAGATAATCAGTATTTATCTTTTGTTTTCTAGAATTATATCTGATTGATATCTTCTGTCAAAATTAATATGAACATATAAAAAGTACTGAAATATAATTTGAATTCGACACATCCTTATTAAGCTATCGTGACAAAGCAACACATTTAGCAGTCGCCTCAATCTTGAATTCCCATAATTTACAAGCACCATTGGTGATAATTATGGTTTAAACTAACAGCAGTTGTAGACATAATGTGGGTGGCACCATTGGTGTTGCTACATTTTATATTTATAGGGTTAAGATGCTTGTTATGGAACAGGGACCGCCTAGATAGATGGTAGTTACTCCAGCTGCATTTGGAAAACCCTCTAAGTTTTGACTTTGGTGGGTTTCTTCGAGTAAGTGCTTGGTATAGTACAGAAGAGTATAGTTTCTGCGTGAAGAGAAGGAAAACTTGATGAAAACCAAACACGATCCCGTCTGACCAGCTCTGTGTAGTAGGCCAAAACCTCCTTTCTCAGAAGACGCCTATGTCCAGCAGTGAACTATTCAAAGTTGTGGATGTGATGATATGATAGTGTAAATTATATCTGGGAGAGCTATGCTTTGACTTATTTGGATCATCTCGACCGATGACACGGCCATTCAGAAAAAAAGGGTTGCGCAATTTCTTGATGGCTTCTCCCCAAGTGAGGTTATGAAGTTAAAATCTCGCTTTACCACTTTTTTTGGAAGCAAATGGCGCCAACACACTTGTGCGGCTGAAGTTGCAGGTACGAATGGTATGAGTAGCAGTAGTTACTTAACCTGAAGTCACCTGTGTGCTTATTTGCCCCTATAATATAAATAAATATCACATCAAATCAACAACCTTTAATATTCGAACAGTTTAATAGTTTAATATAATATACATGAGCAAATGCACACAAGGTAAATTTTAATAAAAAATAAAAAACAAAATTCTATGATAAGTAGGTAACTAAGTACCAGTTGAACCCTCATCTAATCCAATTAATTCAACGCCAACAAAGGATCTGGATCATCTATTGCCACTGTTCTTTTTTTTTAACCTACCTTCATCTCACCGGTGACTGCTCGAGAAGGAGTCAGCATCGGACCGAATAAAACCACACGGTGTGCTACTCTGCGCCTGAGACAGGAGAGATTCAAGAACAGCTGCTATCACGACATCCAGACCATGGTCACTATTTTTTTTTTTTTTTTTTTTTTTTTAACGTGTGGAAACCCCCTCGGGCCGTCACCCCACCGGGGTTTACGGCGGGGTGGTGTGTCGGAATCGGACCGACTAAAACCACACGGTATGCCACTCTGCGCCTGAGACAGGAGGGATCCGGGAACCGCTGCTATTACGACATCCAGATCCCTCCTAGCGCCTGCCCTCCAAAGCGGGCACCATCTGCGGATAAACTCTCTATATAGGCGACGTACGGCACACGCGGACGTCGCCTCCTCGCGGCTGGCCATTATAGCGGGTGGAGGGGAAAACCCGTCCCGTCCACCCGCGGCCACACTCAAGGCGGCATGAGGCGCTGGTATGCGCGCCTCCGCCGCCCGGCTCGCCGGCGGCGAATTGGGTCCGAGTGGATATCGTCCTCCCGGGCCTTCTCCGCCACCTCCTTCCGCGAAATTACGTCTTCGCAGAAGGTTGCGACCGCGGTAAAACAACTGTCGCTACCGGCCATGGAGCGTATGACGGCCGGTAGCGAGAGATCTCCTCCAATAACTGCAGTGAGGACCCCACGCTGCGCCGCCCAGGCGGAACAAACCGCTAGCGTGTGCTGAGCCGAGTCCTCACTGCAGTCGCAGTGGTAACAGGCGGGACTCAATTCCCTCCTGGCGACCAAGTGCAGATACTTTCCGAAGCAACCATGCCCGGAAAGGACCTGCGTCAGTCGGAAGGAAAGGGTCCCGTGCTGCCGCCCTGCCCACTCGGTGATGACCGGCTGGAGAGCCTCCACGAGGGCAAAGCCAGCACGTGGAGTCTCCAACCGGAACGACCAACGAGCCATCGTGGCTCGACGAGCGGCCTCACGCCACTCGCGCATCTCCTCGGGCGGGGGCCGTATGCCGCTACCCGCCCGGAAGTCAGCCGTCCGCCGATAAACTTCGGCGAACACTTCCGCCTCCAAATCCCACGGGGGAGTTCCGGCCAGGGCGCACGCCGCCTCCGTCGATACGGTGCGGTAACCGCGTATGGCTCTAACCGCCAATATCCTCTGAGGGCGCCAGAGGCGAGCTCTATTCTGGGCGGTCAGAGCCGCCGCCCACACCGGTGCACCATACAGCGCCATTGACCGAACAACCCCCGTGTATAACCGTCTCGTCGCGACGCTGGCTCCACCCAAATTGGGCAAAAGTCGCCCAAGAGCAGAAGCAGCGCCGACCAGCTTTGGAGTAAGCTGTCGGAAGTGCTCGTCGAAGAGCCACCTGCCGTCGAGGATTAGGCCCAGATACTTCATCTGGGCCTTAATCGGTACGAGGTCCGAATTGACAACGATAGAGGCACCGGGGGGTGGACCGCGACGGGGCCCATGAAACAAAAGGGCTTCCGTCTTATCTAGGGCCACCCGTAAACCCAGCGCCTCAATGCGCCCGACCACCAAAGAGACTCCCACGGTGGCCAGACGCGCCGCCTCTTGAAAGTTCGCCCCCCGGGCCGTGACCAATGTGTCATCTGCGTAACAAATTACGCCCAGCCCGGGGGGAAGACGACCTCGAAGGGCCCAGTCGTATCCCATATTCCACAGGAGTGGTCCGAGGACGGACCCCTGTGGAACACCGCACGACATGGGCCGCCGCCTCAGATGGTCACTATTCTAACCTAACCTACATAACTCAATAACAACCTCTATCTGACATACATAAGGAGACGAAGAGAACACAATAAAATATTCGTTATTGTTACCGCGAAAATGGCAATTCTAATAAATTTTGCAAAAATGTACAAAATAAAGTAAACGATTTTAAATTATATTAAAAGATACAAAAATATCGAATCATATAAACAATATTTCGCCAATTCTTACTAACAACTGTTAATAATATCTGCGTTTAAGCGTCAGTAAATAGTTTTTAAAAGCAACTGTGAGTATGGTCGGCCATCTTGATGTTATCTAGGTTAATAGACTGTTTTGGCGTAAGTGGATAATGTTCATAGACAAGATGGACGCTGAGAAAGCTCAGTACTCATATTTGGGTGATAATTACTTGTAACCTGGTGGGGACCAACAGCGTTGTTCCGTCTGTGGGTGGCTACAATAGGGTAGCCACATGTTTTTTTGTGATAAGGAAATTGTCATGTCTAGTAAGCGAAGGAGTCAAATATATGGATTTTTTAGATACATTCATTTCTCATCTTATTCTCGGCGCCACTTGTGTTTTTTTTTAGTCCTTAACATCAGCGCAAATTTGGTGATGGTCAGTTTGGCAGTTAAGGCGTTATAAACAGTTATATAGACTTACTTCGTAATTTGGTGATTACTGTCGTAAAAAGGTGATGGTTACCTGAGTACTGGCTGTTCGATTTTGAGTCACAGTCAGGATCGACCTGCTAAAACCCAAACGAAACCAAAACTCAAATATGTGAATGTGTAGTGAGCATGGACGTTTATTCTGATGTGGCTGTATTTCAGCTGTATTTATAAATTATTTAATTATTTATACAAATTTTCATTAAAAATACCCCCAACTACGGCAATAGATTTGGTTTCTGTTAGGTAATCGAGCCTAAAAGTATAATCCGTAATATGTCGCCATTTAATATGTTCCTGTTCGACCCTTCGGAGATGAAATATATTAACTTATGTATGTTTATGTGTTTTACTGTTTTATTCGTTTATCATAGGTATTACTATAGGAATTTGAAAAATAATCTTGATAACTAAATTCTTGGGAAAGCAAGGCTTTTGCAGCATCACGCTGCGCTATGAGTATTGGATTAGCACTAAACTAAGACACTGTCCCAAAGTATCCGTAAAGTGTTACCCCCCTACTTTATATCTATTGATTGGCATCAAATTGCTCGCTCGTGACTGCTTTCGTCCGGCTAATGCTTCTAATGTCTCTTTTTACGTAACCCCGTCGAGATTTTAATGCCATTAGTAATTCGCCATAGTATGATGGCTATTACAATTACACCGTAACTAGATTTTGAAGACTTTTTTTTAACAGGGTCATTGAGGTTAAATGACCATCGTGGGGGACCTATGAGAGTTTTGTAAATCACCAAAGAAACACGTAATGGGTGGAATCTGCACGCACACATACATACCATAGACCTCTCCTCCTCTCTTAAAAAGAAGTTAACACAAATAGATCGTATTTATTTTTAATAATACATTCAATTAACTAAATATAATTCCATTATAGAATGCCATTACATCTGAGGCCGTATATCAAAATTATACGGTAACCTATAGACACATACTATAGAAACTACTGGCCCTTTTCTTTTTTTTGACGTCTGAAAACCCCCTCGGGCCGTCACCCCACCGGGGCTTACGGCGGGGTGGTGTGTCGGAATCGGACCGACTAAAACCACACGGTGTGCCACTCTGCGCCTGACATAGGAGGGATCCGGGAACAGCTGTTATTACGACTTCCAGAAAACCACTGGTCCTGACTGGCTGCTGTATCAACGCAGAGCCTAAACTGATGAGGTTATTTTTCTTTATTTCAAGAACCTGCCAAAGTGACTGTACTCTGCCTGATAGAAAGCATGCATAGAATCCTAGGGTGGTGGCAATCATACTCTTTGCGCATGTAGACAATGCAGTATGGTGATCCACACTATGTAACTGTCATCCCTGCATCAATCAATCGTATTTACCAACGAAACACGACAAGACAGATAGTAGAACCATGCTGATTTCGGCACGAACGGGTCGGCTACACCGGGCAGTACTACCCTCCCACGGAAGACCAACCTAAAGCGACACTATCCGTGCTGTTGTTTCGTTGGCGAGTTCATGCGTTCTATCAGGCAGAGTAGAGTCACTTTGGCAGGCAAAAAAAGACATCCATTCTCTATACGTGGCTTAATTACGTGGCAAAATGGCTTCTAAAACGGTTTAATTGTTTCATAATTCATTTTTTTTTAAAAATAAGAAGGCAAGCTAGCGGACGAGTCACTGATCCTCACTGAATATCACTCATTGCTTCAATTCATATCTATATTGAATTATTTTCCTAGTGGCACCTAATAAGCAAAAGGAAAAATATTGTGAAAAAAAAGCTGAAAAAAAGAACTTTAAATTTAAAAAAAACACAATAGTTTCAGCAAACGTAGTGTAGGACGCTCACAGGCCAGGTGGAGTAACAATTTGTGCAATATTACTGGTAGAAGTTGGCTACAAGTATACCAAAATCGATCACACCCACGTGTAATAGGAGACTTATGTATGTCCAGCAGTGGATTACAATGTGCTGATTATGACTATCAAAATAGTTCAAATACGGCCTTTTAGGGGTATAACGTTATATTTAACAATCGGAAACAAAGTACATAGGGGTGGTCCGAAAATATTACACCAAGGGTGATTTATTGTAAAACCATTCACCTAACACTGGATTTAACCTGTCGCCACCCAGAGCGTTCTGTAATCTCTATATTTAACCCTAATCATGGCAGAGCTATGATTACACGTCAATTTGCGTCCACCATCATTATTTATATTTTTTAAACGAGCAACCAACTCGATAATGAGGTTTCGTATCACGAACCTGAGTTTTACGCGCAGGAATAAAACAATAGATGCGCTAATCATTTTTTTTTATGTAATTGTTTTAATAAGATAGAGGACGCTAAATAAAAAGAAGCAAGTCAAGTATATTTTACGTACGAAAGTGTTATTTACGCTAACAACTACAAAACCTTTGTGATTTGAAGACACTGGAAATATTTATAAGGTCATCAATTAGTTTGAAGAAGCTCAACCTTGGCAACACATCATTTTAACATAAATTTCTCGGAGCCTATTACTCAAAATAAGTTGAGGTCGGCTTTAAATCTACTATGATATGGCGGAAATTCGATTTTTGACGTCAAGCGACTGCCGTCAGACCTCCACAACTCAAGTAAGAGACGACACCGACGTCCTATACACAGACTAGCTTACTTTTTTAAATTTCTTACTACAGGTAATGATTGCCACGGATGTTTGTACGTCAACCGCAACCTACGACGGCTTAACGTACTCTTATGTTGTGTTAATAATTTACCATAACTGTAAATGCCAAATGAAGCTTTAAATTTCTAACTGGGGACTATTAAGGTCATGTCCAAAATTGGGACAGTGTGATACAGGATTGGTTGGAAGTGCAGTTTATGTTAACGATAATATTTTATCAACGTTAACCTTATCTAGTTCCTCGTACCTTGGCTACTAAATTATTTTCCAATAACAATATTTTTACCCTCTTCACTCTCTTGTTTCTCAATCAAAAAACTATAGATACTCATACCATTTAAAACAAAGATTTCGCGATATTCTGATGATAAATGTGTTCCTGGAAAAAAAATTACTTTAAGGCAGCTCCACTCATATCTCTACGCCACAGACAGGTGATAATGTGGCACAGTTAGCTGCAGCCACCGCCGGCTACGCGGTTATCGTATCACTCACTGCCCACACGACACTACGACTTAATACACTGCTCTCACTCATGTAGAGCTGATCGTAATTTTAAATTGAAACTCAAACTCAAAACTAACAGTATATATGAGTAACGGTATCATTAATAGTAGATAATCACTTCATTTTGTGCTGATCAGACTAATCACACATTTATGTTGGTTTAGTGAATAGTGACTGTGATTGCTAAGCCGCAGGTCGTGGGTTCCATTTCCACTTATTTTGTGACCGGAATTAATATTTCAGACATTTGACACACAACGTTATCTAGTCCCAAACTAAGCAGAGCTTGTACTACGGGTACCAGACAACTGATATGAGCACATATATTTTTTTTTATAAATACATACATATTATACATAGATAATCCCCAAACTCCGAAATAAATTGAACCCGAGACCTCAAGCACAGCAGTCCACTGCTCCACAGCGGAAGTTTTTTTTCATTTTAGGCAACGCCCGCACTAGGAATAAATCCTGAGTCGCGGAAGACTTTACAAGCGCACAAGAAACGGACACAAAGAACACAACAACAGAACAACAACACAATTTGTGGCTCGCATAAGATGTTGTCCTATATGGGGTTTGAACCCACAACACTCAACGCAGTAGAGAGCGGCGTGGTGACCGCTTTAACCGCTACGCCATCTGTGCAGTCACCGATTTCTGCATCGCGCTATGATAATTCTCTTCTCTAATAAGTACATTTAGAACTACACACTTACAGAATACTTTACAATTCATTTGTTTACAATATTTAGATGGACAATTATCTAAATATATACAGTGTAAGGAGGAAGACAAAAAACTACCTTAGAAAACTTCTTTATCAATTATTATATCGATAGTAATCTTATATTAATAATAAATAAATAACCTCGTGTTACAGATCAATTACATCCAAATACAGAACGAATAATCGAGCTTGTCACATAAGTACTCGTATTTGTTCCGGGTGGGTATCGAACCCATGACTTCTGGCTTAGCAGTCAAAGCCAATAACCACTAAACTAATAGTCCCGTTAAAAAAAATTGCAGCAAAATAACAAAAACTTAATAAACAGTAAAATAAATCAAAACCTTCACTTTCTCACTAGAATAAGTCAACCAAAGCAAACTGAAACTTAAAACTTACTAGTTTTAAGTATTAAATTGAATGTCTACTTTGAGAAGTTATCACTATTCAAGAATTGAAAGTAAAAATATGTCAAACTTGGTTTACGTAAGAGCAGATGCTCAAAAGACTTCAGCCGTCAGCCATGACTGTCTTTGGTTAGTCTTGTACACAAAAGATGAGTGAGTCCGATGTCCAGAGGGTAGTACGTATTGTGTGACCGCCATGCACCGTGACCATACATTAGAGTACAGTCGGCAACACAGAAATCTTTGATTTTTATAGGCATAAAAATAATTTCTTGTTTTAGAAACTACTAGATCATGCATTCAAATCTCACACAGAGCAGACACTGCGTGATGAACACGATCATATGTTCTGCGTGTAAGTAATTTTTCTATGATTTAAATGTATTTTGGAGTACTATATAAGTACCTACGTATATTTAGACCAATATTCATGGCTGATAACGAAAGCTTTGAAGACAGGCTAAGATTAATTCGAGTTACAATGGTCCTAGAGTGTTATTCTGACTTAAAGAGTCACGAAAAGGAATTTTTGAACTTTCTGGAAGTACAGAAGTAAGATAAAAGCTTAAAGATAGTCATAACGATTCGGTATTAATGCTTTTGCACAAGAACATTAAAAATTTGAACTTTGAATATACAGAGAGAGTGTATGTTCAAAAACACAGTCCTACATAAGGTAAGATCTATAAAAATATGAGTAGTTTATTTGTTTATTTATTAGTTACATGGATAACTTACAGCTAGAAATATCAAAAAAATTACAACAGATTAGTTATCTGACAACTAATTAAAAGTTTTTACTTTCAGTTTTTGGGCTAATTCAAAATACCGAACATGGTAACTTAGTGAACGTCAGTAGCAATTGTCGGTCGTCAGTAGAATTATGGAATGTTTTTTTTTTTTTTTAAAAAGACAACGCCCGCATTAGGAATAAATCCTGTGTCGCGGCGGACTTTACAAACATACAAGAAACGGACACAAAGAACACCCAGACTCAGAACAACAATTTGTGGATCACACAAAGTGTTGTCCCATGTAGGATTTGAACCCACAACACAGCGAAGCGGAGAGCGGCGTGGCGACTGCTTAAACCACTAGGCCAATCGTGCAGTCGAGTCGACATTTGGTTCCAATAATACACTTATTCCAACGTTTTCGACGATTTGAGAAACATCAATTATTGTTTTTACAATAGTCATTATTAAAACTATATGTAACATACAAATTTAGTTCCAATTTTCATTTTATATGTCCCAATTCAAAAGTGATAGATATTTACATTACTAAAAATTATACTCTTAAAAAATTTTAGACTTTTCTGTTGACGGTATGTAACAATCACCGCTTATTTTCACTTACATTAGTTTAGTGAAGGATAGTATCAATGAATTATGTGCACTCGCGTGATGTCTTCTTCCCCTGGAGGGAGGGAGGAACACGGACCCCTCTCCCTCTACTATACTTAGGTGATTGGATTTTTTATAAGAATACTTCTTTGCACCGCTGCAGGTTTCTTTGATGTGAGTGAGTGTGTGTATTTGAGATGCAGAGATTTGATGTGTGTGAGTTTAAGTGACAATGAATATGAAGTACGTATGAAAGAGAATTTCCGCCAATAGTGTTGCGGCATTTTAATTCAAGTAGGAAAGTGTTGTGGGGAAGAAGAATTTATTTGATATGTTTCACTACTACTACTGTTGACTTAAGAGAAATAGTTTGTTGACGTACAGAGCCCTCAATGGAGAAATTTGTTTAGAATTGTTTTGCCAGTTCAGTTATTATTTTCATTATTTATAATATTACTTTTTGAGTAATTAATTCACTGACCCTACATATAAAAATTATTAATGTGCCATTAAAAACGATTTCTTTTCTACTTTGACATTTGTAAGTACCTAAATCTTTTTAATTTTCTTTCACATGAAAATATTGTTTAAAAGGACGAACATTTTGTCAGCTATTCAATTCTTAGTGATTATCTCCTTGCTAACGAACAATATTTGATTTATTTACATTCAATTACCGAAATATATTAAGACAAAACATCTAAATTGACATGGAAAATAATCATTTTGTGGAGGAATGGGTATCATGCCCCTCCAACACAAAGGGAGAATCCTCCGACCAGGTGAGGTAATAAGGCCTATTGGGCCGTGCCCCAACGTTTGATGTATGGAAGTTGTATACATACTAATTAGCATGAGAAAATTTTATATCGTAATACAGGATTAGCCTTTACTCCGTAGTTCGGTGTATCTTCGGTAGATGGTGTTGTGCTGTATGTGGAATTAGCGACAATTGTTTATCAAATTCTTCTTCTAAAAAAATTCTTATTTAGGAACTTACCCTTCTAAAACAAAATGCTCTAAGGGATCGCGGACGTCAATTTAACAACCAAATCTTCGAACCACAAATCAAGTAATACCACCACGTCGTAAATAGTCACCAATTATATTCGTAAATTGCATTGTAAAAGGATTTCGGCACAAATTCTAATATTTATAACGATACAAGCAAAACGACGAACTTGCAAAAGGGTGTTCGAGACACGTGGCGGAGGGGAACACGTAACCAATTCTACATGACCCTCTTTAGAATTCTTTTGCCGAATAAAATAAATACCTAAGGGGATATTATAACCATAGTCAAGGGTTAACGTATAGTGGTCAACGGTCAAAAGACATTATATTTAATACATTTAAAATTTATTGCAACGTTTGTTTGTTTGTTGAACAAAACAGTTATGGGTACGAAGTGGTTTTTTATGATGCCATCAACAAATTTTACGATACCTGCGGTGATTATTATTGAATTATCATTGTGGCAATAAATTAACTTAATATAGACATGCGTGGGAATGACCTAAGGTAATTATAAGTAAATCAGTAATTTTATGATGGTCCCAAAGAGGTTTTAAGGCAATGGTACGACTTTTTGCTAATGCTTTTATCTTTACTCCACGCAAATTTGGCTAATGGTCCTTTGGATGAAGGATTTTTTAAAAGGTAATAAATACTTAAAAATAAATTGTTAATTTTACTGGTCCTCGGTTAAGAACAGCTTTATCAATAATTATATGCAACACACATTCTAGGAAATCAGCATGAGATCCTTCAAAGAGCAGAATGTATAAATTACAAACGCGATTAAAAAAAGTAAGAAATGTTTGAGCTATGTCGTCTCTACAAATAATTTGGACTTTATTTTCCTCACGGCACTTTTATAATATTTAATATAATGTAATACTACACTCTTCATTTTACTCTAACGACTACGATGTCATCTTTTTTTCGGCAATGAAAGGTCGTAGATGTGACATCGTCGTTTCTCTTGTAACATAGAAATGAAAGTTTCTTTCTTTGACTTTGCTACTTAGTTACAACTAATGTAAAATCTAGGAGTCATAGGTTATCAAATCAAAGTTAATCTACCATGAAGACCAGCAAAAAATATTAAAGCAAAAACTATTGTACTCCCCTAGCAAGGGGAGAAGAGACAAATTATTATTTTCCATAATATCATCACCCGAACATTACACATTGCAAGTGATGCGTAACCGAAAATTATTAGCCTATTCTGCGTTTTTTCGCACGTCCGCTCTCTAGCGCGGTCGGGGAGAGAATGATCAAAACGGAAGTTGTAAAGTAGTGATTTGTAACGCACGCGCCGCGACGCCTGACGTCGCTTCCGGTGAGGCTGTAATGACGTTGCAGTAAGATACATCTAAATATCTTGTGAGTTTCTCCCCTCGATTTCCACCCCTTATGGTTTTATTGTTGCTTTTACTTTTATGCTCTGTTTAGCTAAATTTCTCTTTCCATTTAATTACACTGGGAGTTGTAATGTGTTTGGCAGATGACATGGCCCTAAATGACTCGTATAAACGCGTTTCTGGACTGTCCATTTCTATCAATGTGTGGGTTAACCTCTATATTTTTTATAATATACCTAATTTTTTTTTAATATCAGTCTTGTATATGAACAGTTTCATTGCTTGGTAAGTTTTTCTTGTAATTATCTATACCTATGAAGAATTCTGATCTGTGCGACTAAATATAATAGTTCTAAAACGATACAACTATTAAGCCCTTAAGATATGTCAATGAACGTGTTATTGTCGAGTTGGAGATGTTCTTGGGCGCTTGTAATTACTAACGAAAAGGTGACAGTATACAAAGTAGACTGTGTGTTACTGCACTAAGTTTAAAAAGTGTTAATAGTTTGTACCAGGTTACCACTTAATTATTTAAGACTTAGATCATCATTATCATAATTTTCTCAAAAGTATACTCGGGTTTAGTACTGTCATCTTTCTTTAGTGTTACCAGTGAGAAAAACAAACGTTCGAACTCGTTTTTCAATTGGCAACAAGTATCTTAATAAAAAAAAGTTTTTATACAAACGTTCAATTGATGTAGAGTGATGGATTGAGCATTGATATTGAAGAAATTACTACTACGTTTACTATATTTTCAGTCTTGGACTGTACAATTTGAATTGAAGATTACCTGAGCTATTAGACTCGAGGTAGATCGTTACTAAAACGATAGCGGGCTTATAAGTTTTAAGTATCCTATATTATAACCGTCTGATCTTCTAGACAAAGCAAGCTGTAATAAAAGACGAAGTTGTTTTTTATTTGCCTATAAAAAGCGTGACATTATTTTTGTAGACTAATTTTATATTCCATTAGGTCTTGGGAGTTTTATTTATTAGAAGACACCTTTTAAATAAATTGATTATGCTATTAATGTCCAAAACGCACACAATTTTCTTTTTTTTTGTGTTAAGAACCTATCAAAGTGACTCTACTCTGCCTGATGGAACACATGAATAGAATCCAAGAGTTGTAGTCACAGTACCCATTACAAATGCGTACAATGCGGTATGGTGATTCAGACTATGGCGGCCTAGTGAGATGCTTTTTCCCGCCCTATTTGGTAAACGCATGACAGTCATTGTGATAGTGTAAGGCTCACACGGTTACCACGATGACTGTCACCCCTGCACCACGATTTTGCACTGACCAAGGAAGCAAGACAGTATGGATGCTGTTGCTTTAGGTTGGTCTTCTGTGAGGGCAGTACTGCCGCGGTCGAGCCGACCCGTTTGTGCTGAAATCAACGTGACTCTACTACCTGAGAAATTCAAAGTAATATTTCTAAAGGTTCCTTTCAATGTCGTTTGTGTATTAGAATGGTAATGTAACATTAAAAATAGGTTTTAATTGATTAATTTTATAGAATCTAAATCCATTTATATTGGCCTATAAGCCTATAGGTTTTATAGAAAAAAAATTACACTACATCCATTCATTTAAATACTTTTAATACCTGTGCAATAAAATGAAAATTATATATTATTTTACCAACTTAAATGTTTACACGAGCGAGACGTTGGCGGAGCCATCCATTTGTTTAGAAATATCTCAGGCGAAAATAACGTTTGTGACAAGAGGGGTGACAGTGGCAATAACCACCCTTGAGGGTTAGGGAGCGGTGGAAGTTTAATATAACACATATTTTTATGCCAAGATATTAGACGGCGTATGTTTGATTTCAAGCGGATACTTTGAGTAGTGTAATATTTTGTTATACTGATTTTAGCGCTATTCGAGAGGGTGTGTTAAAATACGAGTTAAAGAAATATTTAGCTACATAACAAGTAGTAGAATTATGAAGCTCCATTTTTTTCCATTGCTAATATCCATACGGATACTACCGTAAGGTGGTTATGTCGGACTCGAACCGGCCAAAACCGCCAGGTACCAGTAGCCGGGAAACAAGGTGCACCGTAGTAAGGAAATCTCTGAAACCCCGATGTACCTCGGGCGACCTACGGCTGTAGATGGCCCCCTCACGACTGGAAACCTCGTGAAAGCGCTCGCAACGCCACACCAGTCTATTTCTGCTATGCTATGTTAATTATGAAGCTGAAAACTTTATAAAAACTGTTTAGAAATATTAATTGATAAAGTCTTGAGAGTCTCGTTAGCCCGCTGAAGATAAGATGGAAGATAAGTATGGTTTTCTAACATAGGATAATTTTTCCTTATATGTTGTTAAACAATTAAAAAAGTTTTCTCAAACCGCTACCACTGTGTCCTCGCCCCACTCGTCCGTCTCGTACAATCAAACGGTCTCAATTCCTGAATTATAACGCTCATTGTGTAGCTAAGCTATCACCAGGATCACGATTTATAGTGGCTACTAAAAGACTTTACGGCCACTCCGCGTTAAATCTAAGTATTTATATACAACCATATTTAAATACATATATACTTAACCTACCTACATTTATGCTGTTCAGGTTTTGTGAATATTTACTGAAATCTGATTTATAACTAACATTTGTGTAACCCAAAAAGTGGTGTCCCGTATAGCGGATCGAATCCATTATACAGCGATGTAGGAAGCGGCGAATCTCTTCGAACTTAAACTCTTTAAGAAGGTACGAACGGGGAAAGGCAGAAAGCAGCTATAAGTCAACAGAAAACATAAGAGATTTAGAGCCAACTTTGTTCCTTCGGTATAGATTTTAGTTTTATTTGAAAAGAATGTCTGCGCACACGCATCAATCTGTACAATTACGTCGGCGCTCCGATCGTCGCCGGCGCATCCCGAGTTCCTGCCGTTCGCCGATGAATGCCGACCCTTCTCGACAACCCGCCAAGCCGTCATTGATTATGCGACTCTCTTCAACTTTATTACTCTTACTACCCATGAATTTACTCTTCAAGTGTAGCGGAATGTTATCGCAGACAGACTTTTAGATCTTTCTCTTAGTTGTGGTTACTAGGCTACAATGACTCTAGGGTGCAATTTAAACGGTAAGGAGTTTCGTTGGATTTTATTATCACAATTGTTAGTTGCAATGATATTTTATATAGTAAGGGACAACCAAATAGACGCTAAATAGCTATCTTATGGTAAGTGACCACCATCACCTATGGACACGTGAACTCAAGATTGGCTGCACAGATGGTGTAGCGGCCGCTTTTTACTGCGCTGAGTGTTGTGAGTTCAAAACCCACATGGGACAACACTGTGTGATCCACAAATTGTTGTTCTGAGTCTGGATGTTTTTTGTGTCCATTTCATGTATATTTGTAATGTCTTAGAGTTGTAAAGTGAGAGAGTGCACCTGTATTAACGCACACACTCGTGCACTGTCGAATTGAACTTGGTTAGGAGTACATCATCACATGAAACATAGAATCGGTTCATGATTCTTACGTAGTGGAAATGTATTGGCAATAGACGTCGCCACACTAATGAACTATCATGAAATTAGCATGACCACAATTGTCAGATAAACTTAAAATTAAATTACCTACTAGTTTCTGAACGATGTCCAGTCAGGGCTAACAAACAACAGATAACAAACTGACAGTATTTGTTTGCCCAGTTAGTGGTCAAACACTAAAATGTACGTAACGAACCCGTAATCCGATTCCAAGTGGTCAGTTTTGTAAAGTTTCGATCGACAATCAACTGTGTCAACAGATCTATTTCGTGTGTAAACATGCTGGGGGCAACCCTAGCTTCATATCTAAGTGTGAGTAGATATAGATACGTGGGCGAATGTGTACATGTGTGCTGTTATTGACAATGCGTGTTGGTGAATTCTGATTTCAAAATCTTGACAAGATATTTTCTTTTTATAGCGGTGTGTCTATTTCACATTGGATTATAAATGGGTTTATCATCGTATTCGAAAATGTCGTAAATAGGTAACAATTTCTAGTATATTAACTTCCCATTCATGCTGTTAGATTAAGTTGCAGACTTTTTTTTATGAGAATCCTGCCAAAGTGACTCTACTCTGCCTGATGGAAAGCATGAATAGAATCCAAACAGTTGTGGTCACCATACTCATTGCAAATGCAGACAATGCAGTGTGGTGACCCACACTATGGCGGCCTAGTGAGATGCTTTTTCACGCCACGCTTGGGGACGTAAAAGGCATGACAGTCATCGTGGCAGTGTAAACCTCACATAGCTATCATGATAACTGTTACCCCTGCATCAATGGGTCTCTGGTCTCGCACTCACTAACGAAACACGATAGCACGGATGTTGGCGCTTTAGGTTGGTCTTCTGTGGGAGTTCATAAGTACTGCCCGGTCGAGCTGGCCCGTTCGTGCTGAAATCAGCGTGGCTCTACTACCTTCTAAGATGTTCTAAACTGTCTGGTAAATGTAGTACCCCGCTATATTTACTTTAGAAAATTCTTGGCCGACACTGGCACTATAGATGCTAATATAACACATTCAAAACAAATCTTTAAATTAATTACAATTCGAATTTAAATTCAAACATAACTATAAATTTGATAACATTAAAAAAGAGAACACTAAAACACAATTTAAACACAAAAACTTTACAAACAAAACCGACCGATATCCTTTAAACGGAGCAATTAATTTCAACAAACAACCACCTAAAAAGTGACGTACATATCCCGAAAGTAAAATCGTAAGATCGACTAACAAGTACATCACTATTCATCGGTCTCATCAAAAAGAGCTTAATCACACAAAAACAGGAGATTGATATATCCGTCTAATTTGACTACGCATTGGGAGTTTCAATAAATCTGTCATATCATATTGCCTGAGGTCCATTGTGAAAACAGCCAACCTAAAAAGTTCTTTGAGGCCGAATGGTGTGTTTCCTGTGCATAAAATGGAGTACTAAGATCCTGCCAATTAAAGGGTTTGAGTGATGTGGGTATACAGTTCCTTAAATCAGTTTAGTCGATTTTAATTATGGTAATCAGGATGTCCTTCTCAATGTTGTTTTTAATAGTATTGTTAAATGAATGAGCCGCAATTGAGATTCATAATTGAGGGTATGTTAATTGAATTTTGTGGTTAGTATAATTGTCTTTTTATTTTATTGTCAATTGTAATGCAGCTAGGAATAGATAACAATAAACTAGATTTGTTTTCCTTAAAATATAACTTGATCTCCGTGATAAGTGGCACTAGTATCATTTTAAAACTTACGAAGTGCACTTTAGGTGTGAATTTTTATATTTATAATTTATTGCTCTTCGTTTATTATAAAACTGGCACGTAAAATATGAAAATAAAGGTGATAAATAAATAAAATATTTCAGACATTTGATACACAACGTCATCTAGTTTCAAACTAAGCAGAGCTTGTGCTATGATAACTAGACTGACTGATAGAATACTTATATACATTTTTTTTGTAACTTCAAACAAACATAGTCCCTTTTTGTCAGTAAAAATGCAAACATGTAACGCTGTAAGTATACACCTACGTAATTGTTTCACGGTTGGTACCTTCGAGATGTAATTAATTGTATATTTGTACTAACGCAATGTATTAGGCTGTCATTATAACGCTATTAGCGGTAATTTTATTCTTTTTTTATTTTGGGTTCTGTTGGTGGATGGTCTTTTGTTTTTAATCCAAAAACAAAAGACGATCGTCTTACTATTAATTGAAGTCACTACGACATCCATTCCACGGGTGTCGGAAGAGCCAATTAAGGGAACAAAGTCCGTAGAATAATATCACTGGAAACAGAAGGAAAAAATTTTAAACCGTCCCGTCTAGCTAGCGTGGTATAGAAGACCACAACCATCTTTCTAAGGGGAGATCTATGCCCAGCTTTGGACTATCAGTACGAAAGTGACAGAAGGGTGTTGTAGTAATCCAAAGATCTCTGGTCAGATATCACTAATCTTTTTAAACACATAAGTAATTTAGCAAATGTACAAGACAAGTTCTTAGCCTTCTGTGCTGCGTTAAGCGATGTAAGAGTACATAGATAAGTCGTGTTGTCATGTTATTATAACGCAGTAAACTTATCAATTTTCTGCATGAAGTAGATGGATATTCACAGCGAAAAAATTACACAGTTTGTAAAAAAATGTAAATAAACGAGCATTTTAGAAAAACAAACTTTATTTCAAATCGATTAAATATAATGTGGTAGACGGAACCCATAAACAGTCTCTCACATTCTCAGTATAGTGTTGAGTTTTCCCGCGTAACCATGCTCTGTGTTCCGTAACTAATATATCTCTAGATTATAATACTTCCACTGGTATTGTTTCACGAACAAACGTCTCTAATTCAAAATGACATTAAACGTCATATTAATGACATATTAATTTTATTGAATATAGCAACACTGGAAGTGTTATTAAGTTGATTATGTTTTTCGTTGGTTAAAAATTGTCACGAATACCACTTATTACTGTTCTTAAGTATAAAAAGCTGTTTTTCAATCAACTCATGTCTAGTCCTGAACATAAGTAATCGCCAAATAAATGCACGAAATTCGCAACACTCGATCGCCAAATGTCGCTACGCAACACCCGGCGCAGTAGAGAGCTACTGCGCTGAGTATTTCTCCTACATGGTTCTCCACAACAGCCGAAACTAAATTGAAGTGGCAGGGGGCGGGCACATTACGCGTAGAAGCGATGGCCGATGGTGCCATAAAGTTTTGGAGTGACGACCGCATACTGGGAAACGCAGCGTTGGTAGGTCCTATACAAAGTGGTCTGACGACCTGACGAAGGTCATGGGAAGCTGCTGGCTGCGGGTGGCACAAGACCGGCTGTTCTGGAGGACCAGCTTAGCCGCAACACTCATCGCAGTAGCTCTCTACTGCGCTGAGTGTTGCGGGTTCAAACCCCATAAGGGACAACACTTTGTGTGATCCACAAATTATTAGAGTCTAGGTGTAATTTGTGTCTGTTTCTCGTATATTTGTAAACTCTCCCATGACACAGGATACACTCCTAATGAGAACGTTGTCTTTCAATGAATTAGAAAAAATATTTGAAAATATGTATAGACATTTAAGTCGTAAGATTTTCTAGTAACTGATTTACAGAGTTTTAGCATACCATTCAGAAAACAAACCTTCATAACTTGTCTATTTATTAAATTTTAAGTAATTATTTCAGCTTTGTTGCAGAAGTCTTAAGAAAAAACCTGAGACCGTTTGAAAGCGGCTGACACCCATCGTCAATTTGCAGTCTTTACAAAGTCTACCTCTTTCTGGGTAAAATTTGAAGAGTGCAGCATATCTATTAAAATTTATCATGTTTTTGACAACACTAATTTAAGCATGAAGTTAGTCAGATTTTTGTTTTTAAACTTTATAGGACGGTAAAAGGTGAAATTGACGTTATTTTAGACTACTATAATAGTATATTAAAAAAAATGCTAAGACACAGCATACAAACTAAAATGTAATTTTCGAAGCACAATGCAAAAAAAAAACAATCATTTCTGAGGCTGTTGACACAAAATTTGACAATGTCAATGTCAAATGTCAAAGATGACGTATGCTAAGTTTGCTGTTTTTTTATGAGAAGCTCACACAATAAAGTATATTATAACTTATTCATATACCTTTAACATAACAAATTAAACCCCAAAGATAGAATACTGAATAGTTATGTGAGCGAGGATTGTGCGTCATGTTTGTGTCACAAAATTGGTGGACTCTCAGCGTGCCATGCGACCCATCCCAGTGTGAAAGCCTCTCACACCAGATACAAGGCAGTATGATCCCAAACTAGACAGAGTCCAGTACTAATGTAACCGAACTGCTGATTAGCATATTTATATATTACATAATTTAGCTTTATAACTATTATTCAAACGTTTAGTTTATTTAACAAAAACCGTGCGAAATAGTGAACTGTGGCATAATCACCCAATAGATTGTCCCACCCGACAGTGATAGGGCAAATCTAAATAATCTCCTTGTCCCAGCATCCCTAAACCATAATTTATAACATTCGCAAGCTCCCGGCACCCTCCGTGTCACTTCCGCTTCTAACCGGAAACAGGCGGCCGCCATTTTGGCTAGCACGCGGCAGGAAGCTCGGCGCACGCGCATCGCCGTAGTCACTTCCGTTTACTCTATGACTTTAGGATTTTAGAGAAAATATTTTGAAAAATAAACGGTCAGTTAGCTGTTGAAATTTATAGTTCTTCGTTTTGTTGAATTATTTATTTATATAAATGAAGAATCGTTTGTCATTTATTAAACATTTCTATAATTAGAAAAACTTAACACTTTTTTAACCCGACCTGAGAATCGAATCCGAAACCTCTTGATTGGCAGTCGCACTTAATCAACCTAGATCAACAAGGCAGTTGTAAATAAGTTCATATAAAATTTCTTAAAGGACAATTGAATAAAAATGTATTTACGGCCTCCTCTTCGTGCTAGAATATTAACCTTTGGCGGTGATACCAACGTTTCCAGGGTGCACCACGTGGAGATTTTCTAGCCCGGCACCCCTTAATTCAAACCCTACGACTACCTTAGTCAAGGTGCGGCACACACTCTAGTAAGTTACCATAACAAAATTAAAATAATTGAGATCACAATCAAACCACTGTATTATTAAATACTTCTTCAACATTTTTTCCTTTAGCCGTGTAAGGGAAATCACGGAGTTGTCAAACCCAACAAAAAGGTTTAAAAATGCCTCGAAATAGATACAAATTTATTAATCAGAGATCTTCCCTTTTAAGATTGTACTTAATCAAGATCATTGCTGTTATTACTGTAATAGCGTCTAGTTTTTCAAGTTCTTCAAGTGAAATCATATAAGGCTGGTAACACCGAAGCCTTTATGGCTGGTGTCCATAGTAATGTGTAGAGAAGTATTAATTATCAAGACACCATATTTAGAGTTTAAACAACATGGGTCTTGACATTAAATTACACCTGTGCGATGTATTAGGGACCGCTTACATTTGTTTTTTAATTGCAAAAAACACTTTATACTTACAAATATATATACATAAACATATGTATTTGCATCAGTTGTCTACCACTCATAGCACAAGCTCTGCTTAGTTTGGGACTAGATAACATTGTGTATCAGATGTCCAAAACATTATTATTATTATATTACGTAGTTTTAACGTAGTACCTTGTTGATCTCTATGTACTTCTTAATTATTGAAATAACATTTTTTTACATTGGCCTATACCCATTAGAAAATATAAAATGAAGTTAAATATCAAGTCAGTTACATAATGAAATAGATCGAAACAGAAAAGCGAACAAAAAGTGGAATTTATAGTTTTATTGTTATTATTAAATCCATGTACGAGCGGATGCGCACAACGAATGACAGATGACGCAGGCGAAAGGTATAAATTAATATAAGTCCAGTGTTACTAGGATAAGAAAAAAATACAGAATTTGAAAGTAGTAGTAGATAGAAAGTAGTTGTAGTTTATGAAAACATTTTCATAAGTTTTTTTGACCTTTTTTTTGATGTGCGAAATGCTTTTCGCACCATACCCTCCGGAGGTACGAAGGGCATGTGTGGGACCCACTAAACCCGGCGGCGGCCTACCTCGCCAGTCGGAAGGAGCTCCAGGAACGCATTAGCGGCTTCTGGAGTCCTCCTTGCTGTACCTCACAATTGTGGTACATCCCGGGCACCTCACGCCTCAGCGTTGCACCTCTCACCGTTCTACACAGTAAGAGGTGGAACAGCGCCCAACCCCAGACGACAACCCCCGGCCGCACCGGAGTAGTCTTCCCTACTGCATTAGATTATTTATTTATGTGACAACACGCAAAATCTTACGCAAATCATTTTTAATGATGAATTTATTAAATATTTACAAAGAACTATTTATAACTTATGTTATTACAAATTGGCTGTTCAGGTGTCCTTTAAAATCAGATATTTTAATATCATAATTCTGAAGGATATTTTTCTAATTTTATATCATATTAATGATACTTATTTAAAACATCAAAACAATATCGTTTTGCATTATACCAATCTGCCCAGCGTGGTATAGTAGTGAGATCTATGTCCAGTTATGGCCTATTGGCTGTTGACGAAAGAACAATACACAGGTGAAGGTATGATAAATGTCATAAATGACATTCTCGTAGCATATTCGTAGCAAAGTATTACTAAGACTCGCAAAATACCAATTCAACGTTCGGTCACATACGATGTAATCGTAGTAGGTACAATCAATGTTATATATTTACTACTTTAGTACAAGATTTTTTTTTATGACGTATTTTAAGAGATCAGATTTTCACTACCAGAATTGACCTTCTGGTGTACACGGTCTTTAGCAACAGTTGAACAATATTTCTTGTTGCTAGATAAAAATATCAAGTTCTGACGTCCAGATATTTGAAATTGTAATTTATTGATTTGTTATTAATAATAAATTGTTACTATAACAGTATAACAATTTAAACTTTTCAATCTAAGGTAAGGCATTCAACAAGTTATTTAAAAGGACTATACGCCGTGGTTGAGGCCGCAATTATAATTGTGGCCTCAACTGCTAAACATTGTTTTTCTAGTTACTAGAGTTCCTACCGTATCTTGACTAACTAAGACGTAGAGTTTGGATTAAAAAAAATAAGAGTAAAAATAATAAATACCTTTTTAGACTAATTTTTACATTAATTGTCCTATTAAGAGATTTTTACAAGAACCAGTAATATAGTCTTTTTTTTTAATGTGTGGAAGCCCCCTCGGGCTGTCACCCCAGCGATGTTTACGGCGGGGTGGTGTGTCGGAATCGGACCGTCTAAAACCACACGGTATGCCACTCTCACATAGGCGAGATCCGGGAACAGCTGTTATTACGACGTCTAGATCCCTCCTAGCGCCTGCCCGCGGCTGACCACTATAGCGGATGGAGGGGAAAACCCGTCCCGTCCACCCGCGGCGACAATCAAGGCGGCATGAGGCGCTGGTACGCGCGCCTCCGCCGCCCAGTTTGCCGGCGGCGAATTGAGTCCGAGTAGAGGTCGTCCTCCCGGGCCTTCTCCACCGCCTCCTTCCGCGAAACCACGTCTTCGCAGAAGGTTGCGACCGCGGTAAAATAACTGTCGCTATGGAGCCTATAACGGCCGGTAGCGAGAGATCTCCTCCAATAACTGCAGTGAGGACCCCACGCTGCGCCGCCCAGGCGGAATAAACCGCTAGCGTGTGCTGAGCCAAGTCCTCACTGCAGTCGAACCAGTAATACAGTTATGACAGCCTTGTTAGGCTAGGTTGGTTAGGTGTGACTGTCGAGTCCCCACCAGCGATCGTTGGTCTCCACCAGCAATCGTTGCTGCCATGTTGGCGGGTGAGGAGGGCTAGTATGCTGTGGTCTCTTTCTACGAAGCTGCTCTGCTCCTGAAAGATATCGTTGAACGGGTTCGGGAGAAGGCCGATCCTGATAGAAGAAGACGTGGGTGGCGTTACAAATCGCCGATAGGACCTGAGGGGAAGAAGCATTTTTCCCCCAGGATAGGGTTTATGGAAGGACCTGAAATCATACGGTCCGGGTCCTCCTAAAGTAGGGTGCTAAAGGTCGGTCGTCGCTGTGCTTTTTAGTGGAAATACTACATACTCCTGAGTCCTAGACCGCAAGGAGTAGGAGATCTGAAGGGATTTCCCACCCTGTCAACAAAAAAAAAGATGTGGCTGATAAAAGAGGTCTCTGGTTCAATTCTCAAGTCGGGTCAGAAAAGTGTTATTGAGGTTCTCTGATATAGATTTATGAGAGTGAATGAACAGAGAGTGCACCAGGCTCATACACGTGCACTATATTATCTTCAACGTGCTTGCCTGGTTTTTGGACTGGCTGCCGTGGCCAATATCGACTAGAAGTGTATCATCTTTATAAGCATTGGGGCGACTTAGTACGTTAACGAAATTGACTTAGGTTTAGTGCTAAGCCCTGTGTCTAAGGCTAGTGTATCCTCGTGGAATTCACTATCCTCTCTTAGTCTAACACATCAAGTGGTTTAGTCCAAGACACTAAAAGATTTTTGTTTTGATGTAAATAAGACCAAAAACTAACCAGAATTATCACATTACTTAAAAAGAACCTCCCGTGTGATTACGGATTAAGAAAAGGCGTGTCGTAAGAGGCGACTAAGAGAACAAACTATACACGACAACATCACTGTAAGAAGGAAACCTTACTATAAACCCTATAGCAACCCGTCTGGCCTGTGCTATATCATCATCATTATCATCATCACCTCAGCCAAAAGACGTCCACTGCTGGTCATAGGCCTCCCGTAAGGTTCTCCACAACAGCCGAAACTAAACTTAAGTGGCAGTTGGCAGGCACATTACACGCAGAAACGGGCCATAAAGTTCTGGAGTGACGACTGCGTACTGAGAAACGCAACGTTGCAAAGTGGTGTGACGAACTGGTGAAGGTCAAGCCACTGGATGCAGGTGACAAGAGACCGGCTGTTGTGGAGGACCAGCATGATATAGTAGGCCGAAATCTCCTTTCTAAAGAGAGGTCTGTGTCCAGCAGTGGACCGTTAAAGAACTCTAATGATGATGATTAAAATAATCTTTCAGGTCTTGTACTTGTTTTGATACGTTCATAGTATTATTTTTTATAAAAGAACCTAGCTTCCTTATTAAAACTATATACTTATTTACTGTGTTCACGTCTGTTAGCCACTGTTAGTCAACCAATAACCACACGATCGTAACTCCCACGGCTAAGAAGAAACATGATTACCGCTTAACTTGTCATTATGACACGAAACTATATAAAACTATATAAAACTGTATATTTATTTACAGTGTTCACGTCTGTTAGTCACTGTTAGTCAACCAATAACCACACGATCGTAACTCCCACGGCTAAGAATAAACATGATTACCGCTTAACTTGTCATTATGACACGAAACTATATAAGACTATATAAAACTGTATACTTATTTACTGTGTTCACGTCTGTTAGTCACTGTTAGTCAACCAATAACCACACGATCGTAACTCCTACGGCTAAGAAGAAACATGATTACCGCTTAACTTGTCATTATGACACGATATCAAGAGCCAAAAAAAGCCAAAGAAAATTAAGAAGTAATCACTCAACGTTGGTTTACACAAATAACTAAATAATCGTCAATTCATAGCGAATAACGCACTGGTCATCATGAAGATTGACGGCCACTGTAGTGACGGGAACCCATCAATTCTGACCGATTAATGTGACCACGAGTTATGTTTTTAGTAGATAGTAAGATAATCAACTAAGATTTCTTCACGATTTATACATGTTTTAATAGATTTATTCAGTATAATAGTTTTTTTCTTAATAAAAGAACCTTATTTAGACTTGTAATAATTTCATAAATTCGATTAAAATTTTTGACAGTTACATACCTGCTAATAATATAAATGTGTAATTTTCTGTCTGTAACGCTGTCACGGTTAAACTACTAAACCGATTTTAATGAAATTCAGCATGAAGATACTTAGATTATTAAGGAAGAGCTACAGACAAAAACTGTTTCGTGTTCCTGCTGTTTAAATTATGAAATGGATTTTTTTCTGTTGATGAAAAAAAAGTAAGTCTTCAATTGAATATTTAAATATACAGTCACGATCTCGCGCCAATTATCTTGTCAATTAAATACAATTTCAATATGGTAATTATTGACATCCTATCTTCGAGGCGAGTTATTAAAGTCAATTTAAATTAAGAATGAGGAAAGTGATATTTTACCTTATTAGGCTTAACTTTGCGTTTCCTTAGTTTTTTTCTTTTTGTATTGTTCGTTTTTTTTTGCAGTGTTTTGTGTAAACACTTGCATTTTGAAAAAAGAAACTGTTACAAATATGTTAATTTTATAAAAAAAAACATGAAGCTATCAAAGATAGTGCTGTCATCAAATTAAAGAACACGCCTACAATGATAAAAACATTTGCCGCCAACATACTTTAAAAAAAAACTTAAATGGTCTTCTTTTGTCTTTAGACCATTCAAAGCCCATTTTTTCAAAATATACTTCTATTGGTAGTCTAAAACCGTCGGTTTTCTGCATTAGTCGTGTCGGAGAGCCGTACCATCAGATAGAGAGTGATGATGAGATAGAGTGAATGATCAGAGTACTTCTGTGTAGTATTCTAGCCTTCGCTGAGGCTGGTCACCGTGGCCTAAAGCGGCTAGAAATACATCATAATACATCAGTCTATTGTCTATTAAAACCTTTATAATCTTTGAAGGATGATATTATTATTATCAAAGTAATATTAGTTTGAGAGTTAAAACTTCTCCTTAACAGTCACTTCGAGGTATGCAAACCTGATTGGTGAGTTGCACTTCGAGCTTACACTTCCCAATCCATCTGTATTAACAAAATTTTCACCCTATCATTAAATCTTCTTATTATTTAAAGTTTCTTAGCAATTTACTTATAATTTTCATATCTTGAATTTCTAAAATCCTACCAAAGGAGACTCATCCCTATTACGAAATTGGAGCCAAATTATTGTTAGTAAAGTGTGGATGTATGCCTCTTCGAATTCGAATTTATAGTATGTATAATAATAATAACTAGACATAGTGTCACACATGCACGCCTGATCCCAAACTAGAAATACCTTCAACTTTCACACTTTGATAAATAATTAGACTGTTGATAAACATACATGTTTCTAACTATACATTTCTATACTGATATAAAGCTGAAGAGTTTGTTTGTTTGTGTGTTTGTTTGTTAGGTTAGTTGAACGCCCAAATCTCAGGAACAACTGGTCTGATTTGAAAAATTCTTTCAGTGTTAGTTAGCCAAGTTATTAAGGAAGGACTGTATATCAACACGCTACAACCAAAAGGAGCGGAGCATTAAAGAAACATGTTTCAAAAGCGGGTTAAAATATTCCTTTTGAGCCTCTATTGAATGCGCTGCGTAAACGGTTAAAGTTTCGTAAAATAATGATAATTGTTTGTAAAAGTTCTAAAAAAAGTCGACAACAGCATGTGTTTATCTTTAAAAGTTGACTCATTGTTAACTTTTTCTCTGTTCACGCTCCATAACATCACGCTACGTGCAATAAGAGACACAGACAAGGTTGTGTAAGTCAGCTAGTTATAGAAAAATTACATCCTGAACAAAATTAAATTATCGTGCTCTTCATAATAGTTCATAATCGAACCTGCGATACTTTATGATTTTAACATCGATTGGTGAACTATAAGATACCATGGCCACCCTACCCATAAGACTTAAATTATGCTGGTTGTATTAGATTACAGCATAAATGGAGTTCTCTTGCTTAATGTGGTCTAACATATGGTAATGTTATATTACTGGTCATTGGTCGATACTCGATACTTCGACGCATCAGCTTTTTTGTTGAAGCTATCAATTGGAGGTAATGAAGTCATGTTATTATTGAGATATAAATGTAGATATACTGTTTAATTCGGTAGCTATGTTATGAAGAAAGGAAGGCCCATTAATACAGGGGTGACAGTTATCGTGGTAACTGTGTAAGCCTTACACTGTCACGATGACTGTCATGCCTTTTACGTCCCCAAGTGTGGTGTGATAAAGCATCTCACAAGGATGCCATGGTGTGGGTCGCCGTGCTGCGTTGTCTGCATTTGCAGCGAGTATGGTGGCCACAACTTTTGGATTCCATTCATGTTTTCCATCAGGCAGATTAGAGTCACTTTGGCAGACTCTTAAAATAGAAAAAAAGGAGTGTTGAACGAAGATTTAGAGAAAACAATTAATATGTGTACCTTTTTCTTTTTTTAACGTGTGGAAACGCCCTCGGGCCGTCACACCCACGTTACGGCGGGGTGGTGTGTCGGAATCGGACCGACTAAAACCACACGGTGTGCCACTCTGCGCCTGACATAGGAAGGATCCGGGAACAGCTGTTATCACGACATCCAGATCAAGTAATATGTGTACCTATACCTACAATGTATACATACAAAAACTGCCTCATTGGTCTAGCGATATCGTATACGACTGACGTTTAAAAGGTCTTGGGTTTGATGCCCGGGTCAGGTCAAAAAGAGTTTTTCTGGTTATAGGAATACTTAATAACAGCCGGTAGTTTGAAAAATAGTTTAACCCCTGTACCTCGGAGACTGTGTAAAGGCATCGGTTCTGCGTCTGATCTCTTCCCGGTCGTACCGGATAATCAGCCCATCCGATCGCGAGAGTAAGGGAACAGAGAGTGCACCTGTGTTCACGCACACACTTGTGCTCTTCAATATCTCCTGCATGGTTAACTGGTCTCCGTTGAGACTGGCTGTCGTGGTCGAAACCGGAGTACATCATCGTTATACACACACATGTATGTCTATTAATACCTATATATATATTATGTATTCAACAATTTAGTAAATTAATTTGTGTATAATTTATGTATGTCCGTGTGGTGATAGATTAAGAATACATAGTGTTACCACCCCTATGCATCCCGTGGGTGTCGTAGAAGGTGATTAAGGGACCAAGTATACAAGACAACATAATTACAAAGAGAAGAAAAACTTGAAACAAACCCTATTCCAACCCGTCTGGTCAGCGTGGTATAGTAGGCCAAAACCTCCTTGCTAAGGAGAGACCTATGCCTAGCAGAGGACTGTAAAAGTATAGTTCATTCATCATCTAATTGACCGGCAACGACTTTTAATCTCTCATGTAATCTAATTGTATAACAAAAGCCGTTAAAATTCACTGTAAAATAAATAAAAATAAAGTAATTAAAACTGCTGAATAAATCTAAAACACGGTGTTTAAAAATCTTTTTAAAATAAATGGCGATATAGACATAGAGACTTTCGAGACCAATAGCAGCATAGTGTGATCAAAGTCAAATTCAAAATATTAGTTATCTTTACGTTCCCTAGATGGAGCTGTTACAAACTTAGATCGCACTATCGTTGTGTGACACGCGTTAATATATAAAGCCTACAAGCATTTTATGCGAAAGAACAAACCTGATGTTTAGTACAAGGCAACAGTCAATAAAACCGTGGAGTCTTACGAACCCATAGTATGGTGCACAGTGGTTTTATTAAAATTCCTACGAGTGTCACACATCCCAGGATATCATGCTTGGTGTCAAAAAGACTTTCTCGAAAAGTCGAAAACAATGTCTTCTTTTTTTTAAATCAGCTTAACGTGGCACTAGCTTTAGCCGTACGTGAGGTGAAGCGATCTAAATAAAACAACTTTATTTGCTTACTAATGTTTACACAGTGAAATTTATGAAAAGGAAAATTTAGGGTATTTTTTTAATTAGGTGGTGGTACATAGATATGTATCATAGTGAATGATAGAATGCGGTCACCATAGCCTCGTTGTACCCGCTAGTAAAAAGGTTAAAACAGAATATTGTGGCCTTATGAAACGTTTAATTTATACTAATTGCAATTTATTTCCGTCCCAAATAGTAAAATTATGTAAAAGCCCTTGATTTTTAATCTGACCGATTATAATAGCGTGGTTGGTCGCCATAACAATCCCATGGCGTCCGATAATCGTAATAACGTTTAATCTAGGTAATGCAACCATAAAGCAAGGATTTAGGACGCTTTGCTATAAATTATCGTTTAATAAGGCCATAGACACACTAGATGAGTTAGTTCGTTATTTAAACAGTCTATTCCAAATTTAAAAGTCTAACTTGGTTTTGCAAGAATTTATTGTCCATGTAATATCTACAGATTAGATAGACTACAAATTCTTAACTGCCAGCGTTACCTTAAAAAGTTACGATGACATTCTAAATTCAAATGTTACTGGAAATGGAATTCTTAGTCTATGGTTTTAAATCCCAAGTCAACTGGATTATTTTCTTTGTTGAATGGTTTTAGCTATCCAAATTTAGTTTCAGTTTTCCTATCCAAACAAAATGAAATCCTTAGAATAAAGTATCACTTAAGAACCTCTATCAAAGTTCTATATTGAATTAATTAGAAAAGAAAAATTACAGACAATTGTTCTTTAACCTGTGACTTCTAAACTAAAACAGTCAATCAATGGCTCAACCGTAAAAAATGCTGCGTAAAACGTCCTGTCAGTTGGCGCCAAATTAAACTGGGAACTCTATGGTATCGCGCTTTGATCTCAGGCCAAGGAGTGTTTGCATACAGCCGTCTGTCTGTTTGTCCTGTAAGCGTTGAAAAGACCCCGTGAATAGCGACGAGGCTTCTTTCAATAGAAGATTTATATCGAGGCAACAACTATAGCGCCGCAATTTGTGGGTTGAAGATACTCTGATAAACTAGAATGCGAGGAATGGTTGAGGGCGAATGAGGGGACTGTTTTGGTGTGAAGCGACGCTATGGTGCGCTAGTAAGAGTAAATATTTAGAATTTTTCACGAATGTCGCTGCCACGTAAAGTTCAATTTGAGAAAATGTATGTTATGTTATTCTGGCTGGTAATTGGGCAAAGTATTTTTACAGAAGTACTTGCCACTTTTGAATTGCAGACACAAAGCTGCAGTAGTCACAAGCCATTGGATGACTCGTCTACTCTATATCCATACGAAGAAAATTGTTTATAATTTCAAATATAGTACTTACATGTAAAAATTAAATTTAAGGTTTTTGTTTGTTTGTTTATTTCGGCTAATCTCTGTAACGGCTGGATTGATTTTTACGGGACTTTAACTGGGAGATAGCTGATGCTATAAGAAGTAACTTGGGTTATTTTTATTTTAGAAAAAATATGGTTAGACGAAAATAAAATTAAAACTAATGAAATAGTGAACAGTATTGAATTCAAAAGTTGCAAAATTCGTGGGTATTATTTAGAAATATATTATACTACTTTTGATTTTCATTTTAATCCACATTTTACAAATCAAAGATAAATATTCTAGATGCACTTCAATATTTAGAACATTGTCTATTGCAGGTATTTGCCGTCAGAAGCAAGCGAGGGTGGATCTCGCGAAGTGTTTATGAGTTTTGATTATTCATACGTGGGGTGCGAAGTGCTGACTTAAGGCTATACTCAAGGCTTCAAGCTGATGAGTAAAGGTATGAAGGACTTGTCGTATTTTATCTGAATTATTTGTACTTATTTTTAACAAGAAATCTGGCTGTAACTTTTGACTGAGGTTTTTATTTACGACTTAATGTAATCTAACCACTACGAAAAAGGATGTAGTGACAAGGATTAGGGTTAGTAGGATTAGGATTAGTAGGGAGGATGGATGGATATGTGTGAAAGTTTCTGAAGAGGTCGTCCACCATTTAGCGACCAAACTGGTGATGCTTTGAAGATGAGTCATGTGAAAACAGTGCCAGTTTTAGCACTACTAGCGCCCTGAGCGAGATTTCTTCGGCGCCCCCTAACTACAATTCAATTACATATACATTTAATAGGTAGTAGAGCCATGCTGATTTCAGCACAAGCTGGCCGGCTCGACCGGGATAGTACTACCCTCTCACAGAAGACCAACCTAAAGCGACAGCATCTGAGTTGTCGTGTTTCGTTGATGAATGTGAGACCGGAGTCACATTGATGCAGGGGTGACAGTTATTGTGGTAACTGTGTAAGCCTTACACTGTCATGCCTTTTACGTCCCCAAGCGTGGTGTGAAAAAGCATCTCATAAGGCCGCCATAGTGAGGGTCACCATACTGCATTGTCTGTATTTGCAATGAGTATAGTGACCACAACTTCTGGATTCTATTCATGCTTTCCATCAGGCAGAGTAGAGTCACTTTGGCAGGCTCTTAATATAGAAAAAAATATATGAAATAACCCTCCAATTTTAAAAAAAAAACATTTATTTAAAAAACTAATAAAATTTCACCTTTCTAGCTTTTCTCTCGATGAACTCTTTTATTAGACATGCAAAGTCTATGTTTCCTGCAATTACACTTTCGATTGACAAAGTTGATAAGTTTGTTGATCGAGATTGAGAGATTGTCCAACCACGCCTTACCCTAACGCCGCTACTGTGTGAAAAGTACCAGGAACTTACGAGCGTTCAGCGATTGATGAATGTGGACGAAGCAAAAGAAGTTTCAGTATCGTAGTAAGTGGAGATCAATTATCTCTACCTATCTCTGGGAATTAGGCGTGATTTTAATACTAAAAACCGAAGTAATAAAAGTATAATGATCAATTCACTTAAAAAAAGTTGTTTTTAGTTTTCATATCTCAATTCCAATTAATATTATGAATGCGACAGTTTTTTAAAATGGATATTTGGATGTTAGTTACTCAATCGTGTTAGAACTGAACAAGAGATCTATATAGATACACTCACAGCAATAGATTATAGGCTGGTATTCTGACCACGGGTAAAAGACACGTAAAAATCTCTTTTATTTTTAGGAAAACACATTGTTTATGCAAGCGAAACTATTTCTGAATTGGTTAATAAATAAATATTCCAGATATCAGACACACAACGTCATCTAGTTTCAAACTAAGCAGAGCTTGTACTATGACAACTAGACTGACTGATAGAATACTTATAAACTTTTTTTTGTAAACACATGCGTATTATGCGTAGAAAAAACTCAAACTTCGAAACAAATATTTGCAGATCATAAAAGCATTTGATCTGACCCGAAATCGAACTCGAGACCTCAAGTGCAGCAGTCACATTCACTACCACTGTGCCACCGAGGCAGTTAAATAAATAAATACCTCAACTTTTTCAAATAAGTCAAACCAACCTATATTTTTCTCTGTTTAAACGTTTTTCAAAAGAAAACATATACAAAGAATGCGATCTAATACAACTATAAAGTTCTTCAGTTTAAAGTAACGACAGTAAATATAATACAAACGAAACAAACAGTTCTACGGTGGCGATGAATAATTCAGGTCGCCAGACACTTGGCGTGGGGTGTCGTCTAGACCCGTACTTGTATACACAGTATCAATGTATACAGTTTTGCGTGTAATTGCTACTGTAAGATAACTTTATGTTATAAAAGCTTATGAATTCATGACGCTCCACCCCGCTCTGAAAATAGTGGGGAAGAGTTACTTCTCTGGTAATCTCACACACTTGGTGAAAAGCAACCTTGGTATTGTTCAACTCCCGTTTTCGGCGAGGCCGATATAATACTCTACTTAACACCTACCTTTTTCATTCCAATCCAAATGTACCGAAACATGACCTTTTGTATAAATATCGTGTATTTGTGCAAGTTTTTATAAAATTAGTTTAAAAATATATTTAATTTAAAATGGCGATACCCTACCCTACACATTTCACAATTAAATTAGAAAACTTCGTTTGTCTTCCAACGTGTCTCTCAACATAATTGTTTTGGAATTTATAGTTAATAAATCTTTAATTAAAACCAAAGAATATTCACATCTACCTTTCAAACTTAAGTTTTTTATTTGACAACACTAACACATTCAACTAATTAGTTAAAAATATCAGCTATTATGAGAGGCCAATCGCGTCGAAGAAGGAGGTCGTAAAGAAAGCGCTATTAAACCTTTTTAGTCAATTTATTAGCCTTTAATGAAGATAATTTTTAACGATTGAAATGTTACCATTTATGGGACTTGAACATCAGTGCCAAAAGAATATGCGGTTATACGCACATATGGTGACAATTTATATACGAGAAAACGACATATTCATAAATAATTAATGTAATTCTCGAAGTTTGTCAAATGTAAAGTTGTTTTTTATAGAAATTTGTCAAAGTTACTACTCTGCCTGTTGGAAAGCATGAGTAGAATGTAAGAGTGGTGGTCGCTATACACATTGCGAATGCAGAAAATGCAGACCCACGCTATGACGGCCTAGAAAATGTTGTGTTGTGACAGTCACCATGAATGTCTGAATTTAGCACCTTCTTAGATTTTTTATTCATATTTTTAAGGTACGGTAATCCTAACAATGCACTCTTATAGGAAGTTTCCCTTACCCGCATATGTCAGAGTTTTCTTTTGTAGTACCTAGTTGATAGTGTGTTCCATTTGGTTTTTTTTAACCATTTGTTAATAGGAAACGTTTATTTTTTTGAACACATTATACCTGCTTCGGAAAATAGCCGTCTACTGTACACACCGCTTCTGGATGATCAAAAATTGAACAAAACTAGTCGCGGCGCGTCGTCACCACATCGTTCTAATGGTTCCTGAAAGATACTAAGTGTTATCGAATATTCGGCTGCCGAACCGAAAAGACTCACCGAATGCTCACATAACATCTCTAACATGTTTTGTAATCGTCATAGACTATTTTATGTTTGTTTTTATGGCGTGTTTAATTGTGAGTATGGATACGTGTATTTATAAGTATATATAATATCTACCTAACCACCCGAAGGTTGACTGGAAGAGAATGCCCTGGGCATTAAGTCCGCCGATGTATAAATGTAGTCCATAAACTTTATAAATAAAATAAAATAAATGCGGCACCTGCAAAAACTAAAAAAATTATAAACAACTCTATATACTAGCTAGCGCATACTTCTACCCAAGCGCATATTTTCATAAACTCTTTTTCATACGCCATTTTTATCCATTAAATGCGTCCAATGCGTTTCTAGAAACTAAACTAGTAACATTAAAATACTTTCGTGCAATACTAATAATTTTCTTTATCGCTACCTCGACTTGCCATCGACAAGTTTCGCTTCATAAAACCAATTAACATGACCTCCTCGCTTACCATGAACAAAGTACCTTTCCACATAGTAATTTGAACTTAATTTGTCACAGAATAAGGTATATTGTAGAGTAATGTCAGAATCGTATGAAACGCCCACCCAGTAATGAACCCCGTGGTGCAAGTTTTTGCACTACTTCAATGGTGTGACAATGGTGGACGTTGTGAAAACTTATAAGGGGGTGGGTTCCCCCCAGATCTTATGGTGATATTGTACGAACTAATATCAGGAGGAGAATATTCTTCTTAATTGTTTTCTGTTGTAATTTCATTACGTATTAACGATGTAAAGATTTTTAAAGAGTGTTTTTGAGGACACATTTTAAGCGAAGTATCGAATCGAAATCGAATATCGAATAGCTTAACAATAGATCCAAAATTTTTTTTTTATGATATTTGGGATTCCCCTTGGCCCGTCATCCCACCGGGGTTTACGGCGAGGTGGTGTGTCGGAATCGAACCGACTAAAACTACACGGTGTGCCACTCTGCGCCTGACGTAGGAGGGATTCGGGAACAGCTGTTATTACGACATCCAGAACAGATCCAAACATAAATCAACCATTTTTTTAGCTCTGCCACTGACAAACAGTCTTTTACACACAATGTTTGGAGATGCTTACAGCTATTATAAAATTAATTGAGCTTTATTTGTGGATCTAGTGATCCACAGGCGAGTCAAAATCGACCTGCTAATTATAACAGTCATCAGGAAGAGTGACGATGTCTTCATACTCATGTAAACCTGTGCCGTGTTTTTATACTTTGTACTTTGTGAATCGTTTAGTTGGGGAGCGTATGTCTACCATTCTGAAACGTGACTTCCAAGGCCAGCACGAGTTGTCCTATAGAGGAATGGAGAGGATGGGATCAGTTGGAAGAGCTCATCAGAACACTCTCCATGATAAAGACGATAGAGGACTACCATAGAGGTGACATCTCTTCGCAACTGCAGAGACTCAAGGGATTCAGTGACTTTCGGGTTATTGATGATCTGGACTGCTCGCCGCTGTAACCGATCCAAAGCGTCCAGCAAATACTGCGCGGATCCATCGTAAAGGTGAGAACAGTACTCCACGCAGGAGCGTACCTGGGTCTTATACAGAAGACGTAGATGCTCAGGTGCAAAGAAGCGTCTCACTCTGTTCAGTATACCCAGCTTCCGCGAGGCCGCCTTAGTAACACTTTCAATATATTCTCGCGGATTGAGGTGCCGGCCAATATTCATACCCAGGATACTGAGATTGTCCTGCAGTGGCAGTTGAGTGTTCTGAAAGATGGGGAGGGGAAGGAATGGAGACTTTTTGGCAGAGAACGCGCCCACCTGTGTTTTCTTGGTGTTGAACTTGACCAGATTCTCATGAACCCATTGAGAAATGCGACCCAGGACCCGGTCGAGCTCAGTGACAAGCTTTTGAAGCTTTTGCCCAACGTCCGCTGATTTGGCTGTAGGGTGACCATAGTAACGTCCATGAACCGTACTGTCGTCTGCATAGTAATGTATATCGCCAAGGGTCAACATGTCATTGATATGCAGATAAAACAGTGTAGGTGACAGGACGGAACCTTGAGGTACACCAGCATTAACCTGCTGAAAATTGGAGGTGGCGCCGTCTCCTCGCGGCTGTCCACTATAGTGGATGAAGGGGAAAACTCAACCTGTCCACCCGCGACCACACTCAGGGCAACATGTGGGACTTGTAAGTGCACCTACGCCGGGCATATTTAATTTGTTTTTTTTTTTTTTTTGCATATTCTTCTATAAAATAAGCTTACTTGTTTGACCTGTAATTAAATCAATTTTTATTTTTTAACAAAACTGAGATAATATCAGAATTTACAAGTGTCTGACTTTTTTGTTGTCCTAAGAAAATAAATTAATAGAAATAAATGTAACATTATCCTACCTAACTTTGTAATGTATAGGGTGGGCCACGAATTAGTTAACATTTGAAAAAAACGTATAAAAGAAATCATTTTACATGTTATAAAATTTCTTTATTTACAAGAAAGTTAACTAGTTGAAATTTATTTTTAAAAAATTATATCGTCTAAATGACCACCGTTCTGACTTTTGCACTCTTTTAAGCGAGCATTGAAATTTTCGAAAACTCGTCGGCAAACAGACCGCGAGATCTGCGACATCTCTTCTCTGATTATTTCTTTTAGTTGTCGTAGTGATTTTCATTTATGGATATAGACACAATTCTTCAAATAACCCCATACAAAGAAGTCTGCTAGGGATAGATCTGGACTTCTGGGTGGCCATGGAATGTCCTCGTCTGAAAATCAACTTTTCCGGAAACATGTCTTTGACTATCGATAGGGACTCGTTGAATGTGTGAAAAGTAACATCATCTTGTTGAAGCCATGTGATACGATTGTAACCAGCAAAATCCAGTAGCATCGGTTCCAAGAACTCCCATAAGATGTTTGCGCGGGATGTTAGATTCAAATGTTAACGAATTCTTGGCCCACCCTATATTATTACAAGTTCGAATAATATAAGCTAGAATTTTTTGAAATTTTTAATCAATGCGTTATTTTTAACTAAACTTTGATAATATCAAAATGTATTAGTGTGTGATTTGTTGATTGTCCTAATGAAATAAATAAAATAAATAAAAAAAAAAGTAATATTTTCCACGTAACGTTAAGCACGTAAGCAATCCAATTAAACCTCTAAACATATGATATATTAAGTTTGAAATTTATTATTACAAGTGGAAATAACTTAGGATATGATTTTTTTAAACTCTTGATAAATCCGTTAGTCTTACAAGTTGAGCGTGTCCACACGCAAGAAAAACATTACAAGCCGCGAATTATTCTTCAAATAATAACCAAAATGTAATCCAAAAATTGTACACCCAATCAGTGCTTTTCCTGTCACGTAACTGCCCCGCGGGGGTTGATTGCAATCAGTCGAATCAGCCCTTATTGAATTGTGAACGAAGCCGGGACATACACACTGTATTTGTATATTTGTTCGCGGGATAACCGAACTGTTTGTTTGGGCTATTAAGGGAACATGGCAACAAAGATGTTCAATAGTTTACTGGAAGAGATCTTATATTTTGATATGTTTTTTTACTACCGACTACTACTATCTACAATTACTGCTAAATTATCGTAACAGCTACTAACCGTATATTACAGTTATAGAGGTTCTTATATCTATTGATATTGAAATCTCTCGATTCGAATCTGAATCGCGCAATAGAAAAAAAATCATTATTTAATAAAAACCGGTCCACAATTTACTTATTACAATAATTTTATTTGTATATTAGTTTTTTTTTATTTCAAGAGCCTACCAAAGTGATTCTACTCTGCCTGATGGCAAGTAGAATCCAAAAGTTGTAGTCACCATACTCATTGCAAATGCAGTATGGTGAACCACATTATGACGGCCTATTAAGATGCTTTTTACGCCTAACTTGGGAACGTAAAAGGCATGACAGTCATCGTAGCATTGTATTGCATACACTTATCACGACAACTGTCACCCCTCAATCAAGGCATCAATGGGCCTCCGGACTCGGTAAATCCGGAAAATCGGAAAATCCGGTAAGGAGGGTCTGTGATTAAGTAAATATTGTTAAGAGTTTTTCATAAATTAATTTCTTACGCAACGACTTCTCCGCCAGACAAAATATCTCAGGAGGTTTAAGGACTAAGTATTACAGGCAACTTTGCTTCTGTGGTAAGGCTGATGACTTTACATGGAATCAAAATGCTTTATCGGATAAACTGATACATAACTCTTTCCTAACTTCGACAAATACCCAAGTTTTTAAACTTTGAATAGTTCTGTTTCAAAATGGACATTAAATAATTATATGATTATTAAGTGTACGTGGTGGAGCTCATCATTTTATGAATATAATAATAAAAAGTTATATGGTCATGTTAATGAATGAGCACTTCCTTTAAAGCCCTTGCAATAGCTTGATAACAACGAATCACCTTCGGACGTCTGAACAAATTTTCTTGAATTAACTAAAACCCATAAATCAAGCCACCTTTAAAACATTAAAAAGCAAATCAGTATCAATCAATCAATTTTATCCATTCATAACACGGTCATTACTTAAAGTTTAACTGCATCATCATCAACAGTCCACTGCTGGACATAAGTCTCTCCTTAGCAACCACGTTTTGGTCTACGCTACCACGCTGGTCAGATTGGTAAAACCGCATATCACCTCCTTTCGCTATACGGAATCTCGAGTGATATTTTAAACTCAACTTCAGCGTTTTTTTTTTCTATATTAAGAGCCTGCCAAAGTGACTTTGCTCTGCCTGATGGAAAGCATGAATAGAATGTTTGAATTGAATGTTTCTCATCCAGTTACATACATCTAATCCGTGTTAAGACGATCTAAATTATTTTTATCAGATAATTTATCAGTATTTATTTACTCGGCAGCATCGATATGTCTGTATTACAATTTGTATGATTTGTCGTAAGGAGGAGTAAAACGACACAAAAATGTATGTTTTTGTATTTGTTTTGTATTTTTTTTAAAAAAGCGAAAACTTTGTAAACGTACAACAAACAGATACAAAGAACACCCAGACTCAGAGTATGAGTCACATAAAGTGTTGTCCCATGTTTGGTTTGAACCTACAATACTCAGCGTTGTAGAGATTGGCATGGTGACGACTTAAACCACTGCGCCATCCGAGCAGTAGTTCACATGGGTGTTGGCTTCTTCTTCTTCAAAAAAAGATAGCTTATTTAATTTTTTTGTAAAAATGTTTCAAGAAGACTATGGCTCAATAGAACACAATTTATTATCAACACTTTAATCATATCAAGCGCGTCTAACAGTCCACTGGACTGTACTGTACAAAGACTTCTTTAAAAACAAGGTATTATTGGCCTAATATACCACGCAGATCATACGGGTTGGAATAGTCTTTTTATCTCAGGCACAGAGTGGCACACCGTGTGGTTTTAGTCGGTCCGATTCCGATACACCACTCCGCGTAAACCCCGGTTGGTCGATGGCCTGAGAGGGTTTCCACACGTTAAAAAAAGGATTTGTGCCAAGCTCTGCCAAGGTTCTTTGTTCCACATTTTTAACAAATCCACAACACGAATAAGAGTTGAGACACTCCGGATTATTAATCCGTTATCACACCTACTTTAAACAAAGTATTAATCACCAATATTCGCTCTAGAAGTCCTTTTCTCTAACATTTAAGAGTAGAGTGAAATAGTTTCTCTTGTTTATGTGTATGTGGGATTTGGAAGACCTTCAAGCAATCACAACCTTTGATAAAAGTGCGTACTTTGACCTCCAAAGTCGACGCGGCGCTTGAGATCTTGAGCTGCAGGCTTTCATGAGCTGAGGAAATTACTTTCTGTTATAAAAAAAGATTAGATACACCATGACATCAACAGTATTTTAAACTCCACAGTGGGTCACACACACACACAGTTGGTCTCTTTCAAAAGGAGGTTTAGGCCTATTATACCATGCTGGCCAGACGGATTGATATATGGTTTGTTTCCAGTTTTCTTTCTTTTATCAGGGATGTTATCTCACGTAGTTTGTTTCCTTAGTAGCCTCTTACAACTACCATTGGATGAATAGGAGTAGTGACACTGTATTCTTAATCCGTCACCACATCGATACACTGTAGTACTAGGAAAACAAGTTTAGGCTGATAACACGCAATCAATTTCCATGAAGGAAAAATCTTCGTTTTCCTTGCCTATCAGAATTGTTAGTTTTGTAAATATTTACTACAGCGCCATCAAGCGAAGACACATCGAACTACGGAGTAATGGTACGGAACGAAACCTGAATCGCGATATAGAAATTCTCGTGATGATTAGCATACATACGACATTCCAATAGCAACACTTGGGTAGCGGTCCGCCAAGCATGATCACTTCGTCTGGTCAGAGGATCCCCCTTTTATGTTGGAGAGACATGACACATGTCCCTCTACTGTTTTACTTTAGGATTAAAAAGATATTAAGTGTAGGTTTATTTCTTCAGTCAGTATTCTAAATATGCTCTTGTAAGAAAAAACATTTAATTATGTTTAGTGAATGCCTCGGTGGTACAATGGTAGCGTATGGTATACTTGAGATCTCAGGCTCGATTCCCGAGTCGGAATAAAGTTTATATGAACTGCATTCATTTTGCAGTTTGGGTACTTTCTATATATTATACAATACGTACGATTATACAAAAAAAGTATATAATACAAATATTCTACCTGTCCGCTTTCCTTGGTTTGTAACTAGATTTGTGTGCCAGATGTACGAAATATTTGTTAATTGAATTATTATGAGTTTATGAGCTTATATATAGCTCTAAATACGTACCTAAAACCTTCACCTAATGGTGTTAACACCATCAACCATCAGCCGCAGATACCCAGCAGATACAAATACACAACCGATACTGTGATTTCACCAAACAAATTGTACCAAATCGAATCACTATAACGAACATCAGTAACCGGCCATAATTCGTTTTGTAAATCAGTCTATTAAACCCCTAGGATATTCCCAATCAGTTGAAGTATTTTGAACCATATCCCTATTACAATAAAGGCTATACTGCTTGGTATCAAAAGATTATTGAGTAACCGATCCGACTTGATTACCGGAAAAATCATGATTTATTTCATCTGCATGTTTGATATTAATTTGTTCCAGTTTGCCTATAAATTATATGAGGATTGCGATGTCTTTTAAATTGTAAAACCATGTTTCTAGTCCGTTCAACCATTGATTACTTGTGTAGTTTATATTTCCTCATAGATTATAATGATAATTTTTGAAGCATTAGTTTCGTATTGTCATCGTATATTCGTATGTATCTAGTGTTATCTGTTGCAGGTAAGTCCAAACGTCGTGGAACTCCGCTGCTTCCTGCGAGGAAATGGCGGAGTGGGGTTGGCAGAGGTTTAGATATCTCCCGGTTCACCAAGCTCGGGAACGAGCCCGTTACCGCAGATGACTTGGGCGTCGTTTGCAGAGTGATCTCCGTCTTTCATAAATGCAAGCCTAGCAGAAGCAAGCAAGGATGGCAGCGTAACACGCTACAAAGTACGTGCGTTTGTTGGGGGCAGAAAAGGGCTCTCAGTCAGGAGGGGGTCATCTGCAAGTCGTAGGTAGATGGCCTGAGATACGAAGTTCTAGGGATTTTTTGTCTAGGGTACACCAGGCTCACCAGGCTACTAGAACCTGAGATGGCATACGGTTTTTGGTTGGTTCGAGTCCGACATAGCCATCAATAGTTGGTATCGGAGGAATTTCCGCACAGAAAAAAAAAGAAAGTTGAATTCAAACTTTATACCTAACATATTATATTATTATTTCTAAACCATATATGATCGTGTTTGTTCGTAATAATATGTTTTTTTTTAAAAATCAATTTCATGTCGTAGGGAGAACCTGAAACCGGGTCCTCTCAGAGTAATGTGCATGAGGCTGGCCATCGGGGTAGTTTTTAGTGAAATCACCACATTCTCTTGGTTCCAATATCCCCAAGGAGTAGAAGAGCCAAGGAAGTTTCCAACTCATCAACATTAAAAAGTTAATTATACGGCATACATTGAGAACGACAAAAAATATTTACCTAAATTTAGTTTTAATTAACAATGTAAATTTGATTTAACATTGTACTATAACACATTTTACACTATTTTTACAATAAACCTACTAATACTTAAAATACAATAATTGCAAAGTATATTAACTAAGTAACTATTATATGATACTTAACTAATGTTACTTGAAATATACTTGCAGACTTAAACTAAAAAAAACCCTACATTAAACAAACTACAATTAAACACATGTTTACTCATCATTAAAAAAGAATATTAAATTTCATAATACGTTAACTACTGCACACCTGTAATTATATCCGCCTCCAATAGGCCTTGGATTCATGTCGATTGCACTAAGTCGGACTCTGTCTGCAATTATGTATGCGACAGGTGTTGATCACCATCGTATGCAGGCCATTTGCCAACTGATGTTGACAATGGCGATTGAGTGAATGGAATAGGCGTTGGTCTTCCATCTCACCTGATGGAAAGTGTAGATGAAGACGAAAGTAGTACACGCCCATCCCAACGAAAACTGTACTCTTAAAGTTCCAGAGTTCAACTCATCAGGAAAAATAGACCCAGGCAGGTCGTTCCAAATCTTGGCGACTCTTACCAAAAACGAGCTGTCAAACCGTTTAGTTCGATTTTGGGTACGTCAACAACGTATGAAACTTTTGCCTGCGCCTCGTAGTCCGATAAAGCAATGGAGATGGTTCAATCAGTTCGAAAACAGCCTTCGAACACTCTCCAAAGTTCTCTATGGTTCTTGAATGTGTAAGCCAAGGATCTCAGTTGGAAGTAAGTTATGTTAAATTCATTATAATGTACTTCTGGCCGATTTCGGCAATGGCGGCCAGTCTCAAAATAGACTAGTTAACTACGCACGAAATATTATAGTACACTAGTGTGTGCAAAAACACAAATGCACTCTCTATTTCTTCACCTCACAATCCGATTGGACGGTAATCAGACACGACCAAGTGCAGGACTGACGACTGTACATGCTCTGCGAGGTACAAGGGTTAAGACCCCAACCTCTAAACTCCGGGCTGATATTAAGTATAATAACTAGAAAAATTTAATAAAATTTTTTGGCTTATAAGTCATTTTTGAAAATTTATTTTAGGAGCATAATAATAAATAATTGATTTTCATTTTTTTTCATTTGTATTCTGTATTAAGTGATTCTCTTTACCTCCATCTCCCCTACTACTTTTCAAAGTTTGACTGGACCGGTTCAAACCATAATATAACCCGTTCTCTCAGGTCACAAAAACATGTTCGACACGCCATGTTTAAGAGAAGTAGCTTCTGTCCAGTAGGTGTCTTCGGCTAATAAGATTTTTAATGGCATTCTCAAAAAACTTTTAATCTGTTTATATTTTAATATAACTTACGGATGTGTGTTTGGTTATATGTATAGTTGTGTGGTGACGGATTAAGAATACAGAATGTCAGCACCCCTGCTCATCCATGGTTGTCGTAAAAGGCGTCTAAGGAACAAACTACGCAAGACAACATCACTGCAAAGAGAGGGAAAATTTAAAGCAAATCCTATACAAACCCGATTTGCCAGCGTGATACAGTAGGCTAAAACCTCCTTGCTAAGGTGATAAATGTATGTCCAACAGTGGATTTTAAAAGCTTGTTAGTGATGGTGATGATGACCACTAACTAGCTAAAACTTCCACTATACATATAACTATATTAATATAATAATCATTGTCGCAAGCATTTTCAAAAGACGACTCGTAACTAATTGTGTAAAGTGAATGCGTTGTGCTTTATGCACTAATACGGTCTTCCAAACAAAGTGAATGCCTTTTGGGGTGGCCGTGTTGAGCTTTATCATCAGTTCAAATCCTAGCTTCAAAATTACTTATAGTTTCGAGTCGAAACTACATGTATGTTTACACAACTAATATTAGCAATAAGTTGACATTGGAATCTACGATTTGTTTACAAAGTAAGCGACAATTCACTTGTCACCTACCTTGTAAACTCATCTTTCAAAGTCTATTAATAAAAATTGTAGGTACATATAGCAATTGCAACGATTGCAAAAATTGTACCTTATCGTAATATAAAATATTTGATTACTTTAAAGTAAAATTTCTAAAATATTACATCCTTTGCACACACTACTAGTCTTCTTGGCTTTAGTACTAAAAAACAATTCATTTTACTCATTTTCGTTGTTAATAACTTCGATTTCAAAATGTGTAAATCAGATAATAGGAAATTATTTAAAGCATAATTTTAATAAAGCAGAAAAAGTTTAGTGAGATTAGATCTGGAACTCTGGAACTCACTACCAGTGCATGCGTTTCCCTTCCAATATGATTCCAGTTCCTTTAAACGGGACATGAAAAAGCATCTCACTAGTTCACAATAGCGTGAGTCACTGTACTGCATTGTCTGCATTCGCAATAAGTATAGTGACCACCACTCTTGAAGTCACCTCATTCTTTCCATCATGTAGATTTGAGTCACAGCAGGCAATGGATAAGAAAAAGATGGATATTAATTGAGATTACTGTGTCATGATTTAGCACAAGTCCTTAGAGTGAACTCGACCGGAGTGTTACCATGTCTTCAGGAAAAACTAGTATTAAGTAATATTTTCGCTGCTTTTTTTTCCACCGAGTGACTGAGATTAATGATGCTTAAAACCATCCTCTGGTGGAGGAAAGACTGCTCCTCTGAATTAGGATAGACCTAGAAGACGAAAATGTACTTGAGACTGTTGCAGGTTGCAAGTGTTAACTCTAGTCATCCTGGGATGTACCTCAGTCGCGGGGTATGGCAGGAGAGATTCCAAAAGCCGCCAATATGTTCTTAAAGCTCCTGCCGACTACCGACGGCCCGGGTTTAGTTTGTAGACCAGTTTTCATACACCCCTCTTGTCTTCGTACGAGGGTACGTTGCCATTCCACACATTAAAAAGGTTGCAAGTGTTCATTAGTGGAGATAGTTACTTGCCATTAGGTAACCCAACTTCTCTGTCTGTCCCTCTATACTAAAAAAGATGAGTGTATTATAACATAGAAAGTTAACTTATCTACAAATTTTCACAATCTTTGGTAAAAAAGCGAGGAAATATCATCTCCAGAACGGTCATCAGCGGTAACCATCCATTGTTAGTCGAAGACAGCAAACTTGAACCGTTAGACACCATATGTTGCCGCAAAACCGCAATTTGTACCAACATGCGTATGCGCAGGCTTACCTCACACTACGTGCCAATTACTAATTATACCGACAAAAACATCACCCCACAACTGTTTTTTTTTGTATAAAAATGAGATCGCGTGCAGTTATTTTTTTTAAATTTGAATATTTTTTGTCATAAGCCGGATGCATTAGTGGCGGTCTTTCTGTAGATTATTTGTGTAATCTGTGGTAGTTTTGATACTTGACACTATAATTTGGCTGTCAATAAATAAAATAAAAGTATAATGATTTATTTCCTATGGTTATCCTATAACCTTGAATTTGTATATCTAGTCTTACTATTTAAAAAAATATGAGTGGTATGGTGGGTACTTGTAGCGGTAATGCTGGCTCTAGCTGCTAGCGGTGCCAAGAGGTCCTCACTAATCTTCTTAACGAGAAGCGTATCTCTCTCGAGCGCTTTACACCCTGAATCTTGTTGCAGAGGAAACTGAAATATACTTTATTGTTCACTGAGGGCTTTTTGTTATTTCATGTTTTGGCGACCTCATTTTTTTTTGTCGAGGTGGCAAATCCTTTCGGATTTCCAGCTCCACGGGGACGCAGAAGCCAGGAGTATGTGGTGTTTACACTAAAAACTACCCCAGATCATATTATTTCAGGTCTCCAGAATCAACGCCGCGCCTAGTCAGACCTTATCTTGGGGAGACCACAAATATGTATACATGTTTTGGCGACCTAGAACGTCGAATTAGTTGGTCAATTATAAATTACTCGTAAAGAGTGTGGCCATCGGACGAACAGATGGTTGCCATTTCGAGTTTGACTGTGAAGCCCCAAAAAGAGGCACATGAAGTTTTTATAGTTTATAAAGAAAACACATTTTTTTGGTCAACAACAAAATCCATTGAGCCGCTCGAACGCCATTAAATCTTTGTTCGTTACACTATTTTGTTTTATTATTTTATACTACCAGTATAATAGCATTATTGGTAAACCACACATCTTTAAAATTCAGATTTTGTCTCCAATCGAACAATCTTTTCTTTGTCTTCTATCAATTATAAAATTATCTTTTATTGAATTCAAAACAAAACAATGCTATATTGTTAGCCATATTGGAGACAGTTGCAGAAACCATTATGTATGTTATACAAAATTAAATTGCTTAAAAGAATTAATAGGCCATTGTAAATGACAGTTGACAAATGTCAAGTTTTTTATTGCGATTAAGTTTGTATTATGAGCTAATGATAGATGCGGTATAAATGAATATAGGGTATTCAGCTGATATAACTTTTAAATGTAGCAAGTTGACAAATAAGCATACGCCTTGTGTAAAAAACTGGTGGTAGATACTATAATCACATTTTAAGTTTTTCCTATTTGAAGAACCTACCAAAGTGACTCTACTCTGCCTGATGGAAAGTATGAATAGAATCCAAGAGTTGTGGTCACCATACTCATTGCAAATGCAGACAATCCACACTATGGCGGCCTAATGAGATGCTTTTTCACGCCCTGCTTGAGCACGTGAAAGGCATGACAGTCATTTTGACAGTGTAAGGATCACATGATTACCACGGTGTCTGTCACCCCTGCATCAATGGGCCTCCGGTCTCGCACTCACTAACGAAACACGACAGCATGGATGCTGTCACTTTAGGTTGGTCTTCTGTAAGAGGGTAGTACTGCCCCGGTCGAGCCGGCCCGTTTGTGCCGAAAGCAGCGTAGCTCTACTACTTACTTGTATTGTTTTAAAACATTCATCATCATTATCAATAGCCTTTAACAGTCCACTTCTAGGCATAGGCCTTTCCTTAGCAAAGAGGTTTTAGCCTACTATACCACGTTGGCCAGACAGTATAGAATTTGTTTCAAGTTCTCCTTCTCTTTGCAGTGATGTTTTCCTGCATAATTTGCTCCTCAGTCGCCTCTTACGACACCTTTGGGATGAATAGGGGTGGGACACTTCGTGTTCTTCATTCATCACCACACGGACATTTATTTATTTATTTTAAAAGACTACATCAGAATTACTATGAAATTGACGTGAAATTTCATAACCAATGGAAAGACAACACTTACTATTTATACGTATTTCGGCTGCTGTATTTTTTATAAGGATACTTTATTATCCGACTGCAACCGAAGAAAGAACATGTTTTTAGAGTATATGTTGAGTTTTTAGGGAAAGAGATGTACCCATATTACCTTGGTACATTCTGTAATCAAAACAGTTTCATGGATTCCAGAATTTGCGATGTTTTTAAATTTGTCTTAATTGTTTCTTACTATATTCTTGTAACTTCCTGTAGGTAGGTAAATTTAGTGCTGTCGAATTTTTTTAAAGCAACAAAAATAAATATTTACGCCTGTTTTCTGTTAGATGATGGTATTGCTCTGGTCGATTCTGGGCGTTCTGATCGTCATTTTTACCGAAATAACTCTCCCGTAAAAGAAGACTGTGAAGGTCCTCTGCCCTTTACACCGTCAAGGGGACATGCAAGTAAATCATACCTCTTATGCAGGTGCAATGCATTTCACTTGATTTTTAAGCCACAAAATTACGTTATCAAAACATGAAGAAAAATTTAAACAAGTCAAAAGACCTCCGAAACTTTACCAACCAAAAATAAACGAAACGCCTCGAACTTCCAACATCACGAATAAATAAACTAAACGCAATGAGTAGCCGAAAATCTATTCATCATATGTTTTTGCTCTGAATAAAGACAAGACGGTTGTCTCCGACAATACGGTCGGTAGTCCCCATAAATCCAGGAACAGGTGATCTTGCGGCGACATCAAAGACGGCGGCTGCCTTTGTAATCCACCGTTGTCAATATTTGCATACCAAGCATATATACGTGAGTGTAATGTGTTGATTGAGTTGTAGGGACTGTTTTAGTTTTACTGGTTTTTGAGTTTCTGTTGGTGGTAGTTTAATTTTTTAGAGCGATATGCTTCACTATTTAACGAAATAACACACGCGTGAGACAGCGCCTGCTGTAGAAACATATCCTGTGTCGTGGAAGACTTTACGAACACTCCAGAAACGAATACAAAGAACACGCAGACTTAGAGCAACAATTTGTGGATCAACTGATGTGGGATTCGGGGATCAAACCTATATTAGTTATTACTGAAAAAATATAGCATAATCTATAAGTAATTAGGAGCGCTAATATTGTTTTGTTCTTGATAAATGACCAGTTTGTTGGTTTAGTGGTTATCTATCTGTCAGTCACCTCGCCAGTGTATTGGACTAACATTGTGTGATACACAAATTATTACTCTCGTCTTTGTCTCCATTTTATGTATGTTTCGTGAAGTATCTCGTGATCCAGAAATATTTCTAGTGTTTGAAATGTCTTTTTATAAAACAAATCAAATTATCTAGTGTTATACAGCGTGTTTCACATTGAAATATTGTAAACTACAACATCTGTATAACAAGTAACGTCAAATGATAAAGGTGACTCCCGACATTGCGTGCTTGCTTTAACTTTTGCACAATGATGACACCCTAATCACAAGTCTTCAATCACACCACATCCTTCCAAAACCTCTAATGAGACGATCATTGACAAAAACTACCTTTTAAAAATATTTTTCGGCCAATTTGTAACTGTAAACAGATTTGACTGTCGAATTGAACAGTGCAAGGGATATTCGACCTTATTTTGTAGCCAATACATCTGTTTCGACGGTTTTAATCATTCATAAATAAATATGATCTATATTTTCGTATAGGGTTGTCGAACTACAGTTTGGTGCGAATTTGAACCTTATTTTAAGGGCGTTAGGAAATTCGTTATTATTTTTATCAGTAATGTTATATTGGTTATTTTAAAAGGATTAAATCTGTAAGCTCTCGTTTGCAACATGTCGTTGTGGGAGATAAATAAAGGGTTCGTGGTTTCAATTCGTTTCGTTTACGTGTATTATAAAGGTACAGGTGTTTTTTAAAAGTACTTTCTACTTAAATGAGTACTCAATGGTTGTCCCCTATCAGTCATCTTACAGTTCTGCTCTTCCACTGTCCACTAATAGATATATATTTCTATGAAATAGTACCTAGCCGGTCTCGGCAACGGCGGTCAGTCTTAAGACCAACTTACACATTAGATTTATAGTGTATAAGTATGTGCGAACACAGGTGCACTCTCTGTTCCCTTACTTTCACAATCCGATGGGACGGTTATCCGACACGACCGGGAGGGGTCTGGTGCAGGACCGACGGCTTTGATCTGGATGTCGTAATAGCAGCTGTTCTCGGATCCCTCCTATTTCAGGCGTAGAGTGGTATACCGTGTCGTTTTAGACATCGGTGGGATGACGGACCGAGGGAGTTACCACAAGTTAAAAAAAAAAAGACCAATGGCTAATATGCTCTCCAAGGCACGAGGATCAATACCCCAACTTTCTAACTGGCTGTTGTAAGCATTACCATAATCAGAAAAACTAAATAACACTTTTTGGCCCGACCCAGGATCGAATCCAAGACCAAAGAGGCATGCGGATTATAGATACGAACATCAAGAAATAGAACATATAATCGTGCCCATCACAAAATACTTATCTTGGTTGAATCCACGATCTCTGGCTTAGCAGTCAGGATTATTAACCAATAAAGCAATGGGTACATCGAATCAAAAAGGAGGTTCATAAAATTAGGTACTACCAAGATACAAGATAGATAACACAAAAATAATTAAAAACATTAAAAATATAAAAAAGAGTACATTATATAAAATTGTTATAGTTATTCAAGGCCAATTAAAATATAATAGTATTCAAATAAAACAAGTGGCAGTACCTAAATAGATCCCATCAGAGCGTGGTGTAACGGGTTATATTGGGTGTTTGAACCTAAGAATGTAGTAACGATCGTAAAAACTTTTATTGCCTAGTGCAGAATTATTTACGAAGTAGTTAAAAAAAATATTCATATAAAACTATAAAGTAATGAAATAAAATTGAATATTTTTGCCCCTCTTCAAAACCTCGTCTAATTCAGTAGCATACGAATTACCATTTAATTTAACATTACATGTTTGAGAATGTGTACCTTACTTGCCATATGCCTAAATTAAACTTGCATATCACTATAACTCACGTACACCAGGATCACGGACCCGGACCGCGGCATACGGCGAAGTTTAACATTTTCAAGAGAGTATTTTTAAAAGCTTGCCAAAGTTACTCCAACATGCCTGATGGAAAGCATCAATAGAATCCGAAAGTTGTGGTCACCATACTCGTTTTTTTAAGAAAGACAACGCTCGCACTAGGAGTAAATCCTGTGACGCGGGGGACTTTACAAACAAACAAGAAACGGACACAAAGAACACCCAGACTCAGAACAACAATTTATGGATCACAAAGTGTTGTCCCATGTGGGGTTTTAACCCACAACCCTCAGTGCAGTAGAGAGCGGCGTGGCGCTGCTTAAACCACTTTTTTTTTTTTTTTAACGTGTGGAAACCCCCTCGGGCCGTCACCCCACCGGGGTTTACGGCGAGGCGGTGTGTCGGAATCGGACCGACTAAAATCACACGGTGTGCCACTCTGCGCCTAACATAGGAGGGATCCGGGAACCGCTGCTATTACGACATCCAGATCCTTCCTAGCGCCTGCCCACTAAAGCGGGCACCATCTGCGGATAAACTCTCTATTTCGGCGACGTACGGTACACGCGCACGTCACCTCCTCGCGGCTGGCCACTATAGCGGATGGAGGGGAAAACCCGTCCCGTCCACTCGCGGCCACACTCAAGACGGCATGAGGCGCTGGTATGCGCTGCTTAAACCACTAGGTCAACCGTGCAGTCATCCCCTCATTGTGAATGCAGATAACGTAGTATGGTGACCCACACTATGGGGACCTAGTGAGATCCTTTTTCACGTCTCGTTTGGGGATGTAATGACAGTCATCGTGGCAGTGAAAGGTTCACACACTTACCACGATGACTACATCAATGGGCCTCCGGTCACGTGCTCTCCAACGAAACACAACAGCACAGACACTGTTGCTTTTGGTTGATCTTCTGTAAGAGGATGGTATTGCCCCTGTCGAGCCGGCTGAAATCAGCGTGCCTTTGCCAGTTAATGTCTCTAAATAAAACAACTAAAATCAAGTACTCAAAACATTCCCGTCACAAACAAATTATACTCATAGTATAATTGTTGCAGGATATATTCAATTGTCATCATTTTGGGGCTCCAACCACTTATACGAAATTGTTTGGACCACGGACAAATATTTTCAAAACAGGGGACGTGGTCCATTGTCAAATTGACCGAATGATTAGGGACCGAATGTATGAATGGAAATGTATTGTTGGATTAAAGTATTATAGGGGACCGGAGACTTCAATTCATTGTGATGTGCTTTATTTTTATTTGAATTTCTGTATTACTCTTGATGAAAATACCGAAATTACGGAAACATGGTTTTGTACAACAACATATAATAATTTTGAAGGTACTTTTGCACTGATTTTCATTTTATAGCTTCTTGGAAAAGATAAATTAAAAAAAACGTTTTAAAGTGTTTTAAACTGACCTATTCGTTTAATTATAATTAGTGACCTTGGTTACTAGCTAGAGGTTGTGGGTTCAATTCCTACCCAGGACAAATGATGTGGCGGTGCACGACTATTTGTTCTGTGGCTGAGGGAAATTTTTGAATGCTACCAATGCTTAGATTACATAAGGTTTACATAAGTGAGTTTATTTAAAAGTAGTGTCGAATGGACGGCAATACATTTATCGTCTATTAGTACATGACACTATAATGTAGCCGTCAAAGTATGCCAAGTTTGATACGCCTCTGTCAATAATGTGTACTAAGAAGATCTGCAACAAGCAATAGAAAAAGCCAATTACACATGCAATTGAAAGGTACTTAGCGCAGTTATTATTAATACTTACGTATACAATCTAAAATCCTTAGGTTTATTTTGTATTTTACAATTGATTTTACTCGTAACAAGTAAATATTTTAATACATAGGTAAATAAATCACTCAACATACTAAAGAGCAATAAGAGGGTCTCGTGTCAGTTTATTTCACATCAACTAGGTCTCGACGGCGAGAATGTCAAGTGTCGCGATAAATGAAGTTTTCACAGTGACCTAACTACCACTAATGATGTGAAATAAACTCACACTAGTCCTTCTGACAGCATCGAACCCGCTCACTGGTCAAATCAAATAACGTGCGCTTTCCTGGTTTCATGTTTCGTCTCATTCACTGTCGCCTACTAGAAAGTGGAAAGATGAAAGATGTCATTCATTAAAAATCAAAGTCATAAGATATCAGATGAAGATATTTTATTGTTATTTTTTGTATAATACTATTCCTTCCCCCACCACTATGTACATACATACTACACATATCGAGACATGACACTCAGGAGTCCCAGCAAGAATTAAATTGTCTTGTACCCCGTAAGAAATTAATCCGAAGACAATTGGAGGACTTAGAAATGTAATAAATCTACTTTCCCTTAACAGGAGACATAAGAAAGTATAAATTGGCGTATTCGTCCTTTTAAACAATGAAGACCTAAGTGATATGTATGGTAGAATAGCCCAAACGCACAGAAATTTATCCCAAATAACACAAAATTCTCATAGTAGGTAACCACCCCAGATATTATATTAATAGTAATATGTTAAGTTTGTATATTTATATAGATAACAAAAGCGAACGTCCCTACCATCGTGATTCCCTCACGCTTTCCTCCTGCTCCACAGTACCAACGCACCTCCGTAATGTCACGTCACTGTCACGACTTGACCCCGATGACCCACGCTGATACGGCCCTTATTACAGAGACGTAAGCACCACAATTGGATGTAAAAAATGTGTGATCGTGACGCACCTTTTGGGAGACGGACGACAATATCTTAGATGCTTTGTTATGATAGAATTTTACTGTATTCGTATCTAGTAGCCGTAGTACATAGATTTAAAATTATACTATTTTAACTCTACAGTAATATTTAGTACTTAAAAAATACTAATAGAAAATTAAAATCGTTTTATAAATGCAACTTTTTTTCAGTTGCTTGTGGCAATTTTAAAAGTAAGTAATGCCTCTCTCTAGCAAGGAGGTTTTGGCCTATTATACCACGCTGGCTAAACGGCTTGTTTACGGTATGTTTTTCAAGTTTACCGACTCGTTGCAGAGGTGTTGTCTTGCATATTTTGTTCCCTTAGTGGTTACGACATCCATGGGAAAAAATAGAGGTGGTAACACTCTATATTCTTAATCTGACACCACACATTGTAATTGCATGAATGCGTGAAAAGAAATAAAGACAGCATCTAAAGAAGGTTGTATATCCAGCTACCTATCATGTTGAAATTTGAGCTTAATTAGTGTGGAACAAAGTAACTTTCTATGTATATAAATATCAACTATTGAATAAACTGACAAGTCCCAAATAATAAAAATAAAATATTTATTTCGGTTGAGTGTCGATCTGTTGGTAACAGAATATTTAAATGTAATATCCTTTTTTTTTTATTGACAGGTGCAAAATCTCTTCAGATCTCCGGCGCCTCGGGGACGCAGGAACTAGGAGTATATGGTGTTTCCACTAAAAACCACCCGGCGACCGGTCTCAGGCGTCCTTCTCTGAAGGGCACCCCCGGACCATATTATTTCAGGTCTCCGCTAGATGTAATAACCTATTAATTGTATCTATTGAACTTCTTGAAACTAAGTCACAATTATCTGAAGAGAGAATATAGGAAAATACTACTTTCAGTGAACCATGTGTATCATCGCAGAAAAATGTTTTACAAGGCAGTAGACCACGCTGATTGCCGCACGAACGGGCCGGTTCGAACGCGGCAGTACTAGCCTCTCACAGAAGACCAACCTAAAGTGTTAGATAGTTTATGCTGCAGTAACATTTGAAACGTTTCCCTTTTTCTTTTTTATTTTTCTGTGCGGAAATCCCCCGGATACCACCTACTGGTGGTTATTTCGGACTCGAACCGACAAAAAACCGCACGCCGTCTTAGGTACTAGTAGCCGGGGAACCAGGTGTACCCTAGAAAGGAAATCCCTGAAACCCCGACGTACCTCGGGCCATCTACCTACGGCTTGCAGATGATCCCCTTTCAGCTCCAAAAGAGCGTGTGCTCCGTAGCACGTCCCGCTGCCATCCTGGCCTGCTTCTGCTAGGGTGACAGATGACCTCACCTGTCATCCCCAGATTTGCGCTTATATCGTTCCACGATCTTCGGCGCACGAGCCGTCTGTGATACCGGACCCGTTCCCGGGCCTGGCGGACCGCGAGAGTTCCGATGAAACGTTTACCTGACAAAAATCATTAAGTAGTTTTTGTTAAGTATTAAACGTTAGTGAACAGTAGAATTTGTATGCGCAAATTCTTAAATTATTAAAGATTTTGTTGCGGTAACGTTTTGGGATTGCCCAGACCTTGAAACTTGCTCAACGCAGAAGTTTGAAAAAAATACTAATGAGAGACTTTAATTTGCTTAAATTTACTTGTACATTAATTTTCTATTTGTTTTATGAACACTAATATGATGACGCAGGGGTGACAGTTATCGTGGTAACTGTGTAAGCCTTCCACTGTCACGATGACTGTCATGCCTTTTACGTCCCCAAATGGGGTGTGAAAGAATATCTCACTAGGTCGCCATAGTGTGGGATTCCATACTGCATTGTCTGCATTTGCAATGAGTGTGGTGGCCAAAACTCTTGGATTTTATTCATGCATTCCATCTGGTAGAGTAGAGTCACTTTGGCAGGCTCTTAACATAGAAAAAACAAAATATAATTAAATGGTTTCCAAAATTATACAGAACCGAATTTGCCAGTAAACCAGTACACTTACATCAAATAAAAAGGTATAACGAGTAGCCTTTTTTTTTGTTGACGAGGCGGAAAATCCCTGCTCCTTGGGGTGAAGGAGTCAGGAGTATGTGGTGCTCCCACTAAAAACCGATCCGACAGTCGGCCTCTGGCACTCTACTCTGGAGGGAGACCCGGACCATATGACTTCAGGTCTCCCCTCAAATTGACACCATGCCCCGTTAGACCTTATCCCGGGGAAAAAATATTTCTTCCCCAGAGATAACGTGTAACCTAGGCTCACCCTTATAACGAATTTAAATTAAGATTTAACGTAACACAAAGATAAAAATGAATATAATGAAATCTTACAGTGTCTTTTTAAGTTGTTGAATACACAGTTGCCACAAAACAAGGAAACAGTCTGTCACTACTTTAAAGCTCAATTTTTATAAACATTTTACTAGAGTAACGCATATCAGTGAACTCTAGCTTTAGGGCAACGCGACGCTTTGAAAGCCAATCACAATAGATTGAACCACCATCGTAAATACAGACATGCATCCATGTACGCGTTAGTGTAGGATTCAAAAAACTCTTAAGCCTTGGACCCTGTGATAAATATAACAACATTTAATAATTGTACTTTAACCAATACACTGTGACAGTTTGAAGTAAAATTCACGGTACTTATACGAAGCTTGAATCTAAAATGATTCTAGAATACTAAAAAATATGTAAATATTAATAAAAGTAACAAAGGTGTAATTTAAGAGAAGGAAAATTATCAATAAAACACCTTGTGTTTCGAAGCACTAACATTTTACTCAAGAAAAATTCAAGCCATTGAGATATAGATGGCGCTGTACAATCAAAACGTTCTTTCTTAGTATTGTAAGGACATCTATTGTGAAGTAGGTATAAGCTATGTGCTCAAAGTAAGTATAAAATGCAACAAAGTTACTTAACGACGCGTTTCTGAATAAAGTAATAGAGTGTTAGTAACAACTATTTATTGGATTTTAAATTGAGATTTGCTGTACAAAAGCGTTAATAAATTATTCCAGCAGCCAATAAATATCTTGTTATGATAATCCTCATACCGTAATATTTGTCATAGAATTATTATTAATCGCAATAAACTTACTAATAATGTGTTTACATTATATTTATTTGTTTAAATAACACTTAAGCCTCTTGTTTGATGAACTTTAAAAGAATTAGCACCTGTATCATCCTTTACGAAACGCTGATATAGACCAAGCACCTATCGGCTTCCTCCCGCTGCTGAGCTAAGCTTAACCGAGCGTTTGATATCCTGGCAAACACGGGCACGAGAGTTTATGATCAAACCCGCGCCTTTCGTCGCGGTGAGAACGAGGAAGACCAGAACGAGCTCGAAGTGCGGCGAAACACTCACCGACAGACCGTGACACAATGGTGCGTGCGGCTGGAACAGCCACAAAATGCACACTAACGCGCTGTCGATGCTGTTCTCCCTAACATCCCTAACATCAACCTTGGATAGGTAAGGAGAACGGTGGCGTCACCTATCAACTGATGTTCACCGGGCATGATTGCTTTGGTAAGAATCTGAATAAGATTGGACGCGAGTAGACGGCAGAATGTCACCACTGCGCAGCCGATTGGGACTCCGCCCAGCAGGCATTGGAGGACTGCCCCGTATGGATGTCTGAACACCAAGTCCTAGCTGATCAAATCGGAAGTGACCTGTCCACCACCACCAGTAATAATTGCTGCCATGCTGGTGGATGAGGAGGGTTAGGGCGCCGTCGCCTCATTCTATGAAGCTGTAATCCTCTAGAAAGGGACTGCTAAACGGGCTCGGGAGAAAGCTGATCCTGAGCGTAGAGAACGTCGGCGGCAACACCAGCCATTGACGGGCAGTAAGCTGCCAAGGAGTGGGGACCTATGGACGCATATTAATCGCTGTGGTCTGCGATAGGAGGATAACAAGTTTCAATTACCGGACCAGTAGGCGGGGAAGCCTCTGTGGCTTCCCCTACGATAGGGCTAGCTGACTAGGCACAGCGTAAATCCTGCAGGGGACCTGAAATGATGTGGTTCGGGTCCTCTTCAGAGTAGGATCCTTGAGACCGGCGGTCAGGGTGGCTCTTAGTGGAAACACCACATACACCTAGCTCCTGCGTCCCGGAGGAGACGGAGATCCGAAAAGATTTTCCATCTCGTCAACAAAAAGTAAAAGGCCAGGATTTATGTTACGCCATTTTATGTTCTATTAGGAAAATGTTCTCCATGATTTCTTTTTGTTGGATAATATGTTTGTACTTACCTAATTTAATTATGTATACCATATAAGTAAAGTTACCGTAATTACTCATACATTGCATCAGCTCATGATGTCATCACCTCTCTGGTATTTAGGACAGTTGGATGAACCCTGTATTTACAGATATAGTCACGTAAAATAAACATTACTACTTATATTGTACTTGTAACTATTAGATATGGGCAGTCGGTACTGAACCGTCATAACGAACAGTGCAGCAATAAAATCGTCACTTCACTCCATCTGCGTTTACCTTGAACCTCCCAAAACCGACCTTACACGGAGCAAGAACTCCACACGGCACAAGCTGTCAAATGTTCACATAGCAATCGTAGCACGTAGCATCAGGTATGATAAATACTGAAACCATCTAGTTACCTTTGTTAGAATTATTTTAATATCCTTTAACATAACTCGTTATTGTTAGTATGACTTTAATCATGTATTAGACTTCGTACCGACTTACATGGATACCAACCCTTAAGCTATGGATATAATGGCGTATTAGTATTTTGGTGGAGTTTCTGAATGATCAGATACCATTTTCTCTAAATCTGTAACGGTTCACACACTCTCTACGATAACTGTCACCCCAGCATCAATAGGTCTCCGGTCTCGCACTCACGAACGAGTCACGAAACCGCAGATGCTGTCGCTTTAGGTTAGTCTTCTGCGAGAGGGTTGTACTGGCACAGTCGAGCAGGCCCGTTCGTGTTGAAATCACCTTTTAGTTCTACTACTTAAACATTCCTAAGTTTCCTCAAGAACCAAAGGATATCCATTACAAATTGCATTAAAATGGTGCAGCCGTTTAGGAGTGAAAGAATGACAGACTGACAGAATTACTTTTGCATCCATACTAACAATAAACATAACATAGACTGTCCCTTCACCCCTCCGTCGCGCTCAATAGCTGGTAGGCGCTTATTGGTGCTTCATTTAATTTAATCTTGTCGTGATAACTATTCGTCTAAATTACTTCATGTGAAAAATAAAGTTTGTCCACATTAAGCAGAGAAATGATTAAAATTTTGATTAGAATTTTATAAATACTCAAAAATGAGTTTGGAAACACAAAAATTGTAAAAAAGCCATAAGGGGTGTCAAGGGACACCCGGATGGAACGAAGTTCCTTTCGATTAATTAGTGAAGGAATTGTAATAATTTTTTTTATTATTAACAAATGTAATGTAATATAAACTTAATCAGTAGGCTCAATTTTAGTAATAATTAAAATAATTGGTTTGCTTTTTATGAGAGAGAGAGACAGACAGAGAAACATGTGCACGCCGAACGGCTTACAAAAAGTGTCGTGACAACATTTCGTCTGATTTTTTTCCGTCTAGCCTCCTTCGCAACGCGCGATAAGGAACTTCACTCCAAAAAGTTACACATTTAGCTATGTTTATAGTTCACTATTTAGACTGGCTATACTGGTTTCCATATAAAATGGAAATATATTGTCGTTCACTTTTATTTAGAAATATTTAAGACAAACAATCTCTTAATATATTATTGTCGTGTAACTCCAACGGTTTCGACAGTGCACACCAAGATAGTTCTCAAACGGCAGGCATTTTTCCAACTTACTTGATACTTATAGTTTTATTAGAACCAAATAACACAAATTCTTAATAAATTGTAGGCCATGTACTAGTCCGATATACAAGCTATATTACTGAAAAATTTCATCCAAATTTATGTCGTAGTTTTTGCTTAAAAGAGTCACAAGCATCCTTACATCCATCCTCACAAACTTTCACATTTATAATATCGGTAATCTATCTATAACACACATGAACAAAGTAATAATCGCGCTTATCACATAACATATTTGTAATTGGTAAGATTGAACCTACGGACCTTCCGCTTAGCAATCACATCAACAGACCACCCTAATTTCACGTAAAGATAACGACATCTTGTTACATGAAGAAAAACATCGTCTGACCGCTGACAGTTGTCTCTGCAAGTTGCCAAGAGGGCGCTGTCAAACTTTCGGACATTACAAATATTACGTTTCAAGTACTGTCCAGTTGTAAGAGTAATAATAATGTATTGAGTACTGGATATGACCGCTAGATGGTGCTGTTACTAAATCAAGCATACAATTTTACAAGGGCGAGGTCGAAAAATCGAAAACAATGACTTTTCTGACCGAATTTGATAAGAGGAGGTTCTTAATTCTGTTATATTCGTCATGTTCGACTAAATATAAAATTGAAAAAAATCATAAACCAAAGATATAAGTTGGGAATGAAAAAACAATTTGTTACAATTCATCATAATAGAGGCGTATTAACCCGTCTGGCCAGCGTGGTGACCAAAACCTCCTTGCCAAGGGAGAGGCCTATGTCCAGCAGTGGACTGTTAAAGGCTGTTGATGAGAGGCGTGTTAAACCGCTAACAAGTATTGCAGAATTGCATAAAAAATATAGGTATTGTACTGGATGATGAGTAAAGAAGTTAAGAAACGTGACCGCTAAGCCGAAGGTCATGAGTTCAATTCTTAATAAGGACAAACAGTTGTACGACTATCATAATCATTTGTTCTGTGACTTCCGTGTCTAAGTAAAGGAGAATGGCAGATCCTGTACCGCTAGCAACATGTAATGTAGGGTTAAGGCTAAGGTCCTAAATGTGCTCACAGCACTTACGACATTTAAACTGCTAACGTGTGGTCCGATTTAGTGAGCATGCCAACGTCTGTTAGCAGTATTAATAATTCGGACCACTTGTGAGTGTGTTTACAAATTCAAAAAGTTGAACATAACCTAACAGCATTTTTTGAGATAAACATGAGTGGAGTATGTGGTGTAGGCGATGCTTGTATTTCAAGCATTGTCCGCAATCGAGGCAAGTCAGTTCAAATAAATCGCGCAAAATAACGTCAATGCTCACGATGCTAACGATCCGACCCGTCAGTACTGTAAGCACTAGATAGTGACGTCACATGTGACGTCATAGCATCCACAACGCTAACGGTGAGCGTGAAAAGCACAATTAGGACCGCACGTTGGTACGCTATGAGCGTTGTGAGCGTGATTCGGATCACGGCCTAAGAGATTTATATATTACAGTGTATAAGGTGAATTTTCCTTACTATAATATTTTTAAAACTTTGCGAAAATAATTTCAATTATTCTCAAAAGTTGTTCCAACTGCAATAACAAAACGTATTAACATAATTTTTAAAGGGGTCAAGCTTAAAATTTCTTCAGATGAAAACCACATGGCGTTGAGTGTCAGATTTCCAAAAATATTTTTAAACAACTTATACTTAACTTACGTAAAAAACTATAAAATATTTAAATTGATGTTTATGGATGAGGTTACTAGTGTATTTAGCACCAGAGTAACGTTTTATGGACGGATCAACAAAATAATTTTTAGTTTAAAAATACTTTAATCGCCATCTTGTTAACAACTATGACAGCTTATTTGTATGAGCGTTGATTACCAGCTGTCATATCTGTCGTACTTTAGTACAGCCTATGAATTACATTGTAAACTACATATTGAAAAAACTTTTTGATGTCTTTCCCACTATGACTCCAGGATCTCTACGCGGGGCGCGAAAAAGCATCTCACTAGGCCACCATAGTGCGAGTCACCATACTGAATTGTCTGCATTTGCAATGAGTATGGCGATCACCGCTCTTGGATTCTATTCATGCTTTCCAGCAGGCGGGGTAGAGTCACTTTGGCAGGCTCTTAATATAGAAAAAAAATATATTTTTCAATTTATGTATATGTATGTATAGCGTCACTGCAGCTATTAATTGTTTTACATAATCTTGCGTAAGGTGAGTTGACTCCTAACACTGTTTTCTCTGTGGTAGGCAAAGCGGAGTAACAGCATTTGTGAACATTTTGGCAAGGGTACGAAAGTTGAATAAGGCAAGAACACGCGAAGTCAATTTTATATTTTAAAATTTTAATCACAAACATTGCGTCCTGCATCTGTCTGTGATTTTTTAGGAACAACTTATTAAAGTATTCTAATCCTGTATTATAAGTCCGAATCTGTGGATACAAACTGTTAGAATATCTCAATTGCCAAAGACGACGTTGGGTTGGCCAAGAATGAAAGAAATAAAAAAACGCAAGGTATTAAAAGTCTGGTTATTTAAAATGTTATTATTGATGGTATAACCAACTAAATAAATATAATCCCTACCATAAGATACACAAGGTGGTACAAAAGTTCCTTCCTTACCCGCCATTATCCTTTATAAAAAATAATTAAAATATCTATCTCTGTGCATTAAAGATATGGAAGAAAAACTAATGAAGGAAATCTTCATTGAAGTAAAAGAACTCGAAACAACAGTTTTTAGAACCCTTTTCTGTTTGTCTGTGTGTTTATGCGCGCTAATCTCATAAGTGGTTGAACCTATTCGAATGCGGTTTTCTTTATGTGTTGTGGTAAGCTTTACTTAACCTTAAGTGTTTATTTATTTCAAGTTGAAAAACAAAAAAGTTTTATCAATTTAAAGAATCACCGCGATAGCCGATATATACGCGGGCGGTAACGCAGGCAAAAGTCAGTTTATAATAACTTCATATACATTTACAAATATATAAGTATGTGTATTAGTAGTCTCGCTACCATAGTAGGTACAGGCTCTGTCATATGTGAATTGTGTATAGTATTATTATTATAATAATATTGTAATACAAGTAATTCACTACGTAAAAATAAATTAACACCTATTCAATAAACGTACTTGACCGTAAAACACGCTGAGAACTGAACACCAAGAACAAAAAAGTATGTCTTTGAACCCAAATAACTTCACATTTCTCGACGTAAACATTACTTAACTACTCACCTTGAGGTATCACAGTCTCTTTGTTGCGTTTAACAGAATTGATCGACAGCCCATAGAACAAGGCTCTAGAAGTTTCTGAAAGAACATAGGTAGTAAACATTACTACTACCTCCCTACAAATTTTTTAAGTTTAAAATAGCTTACAAGAAAAAATTACCAAGAAGTCCTCTTCTTCTATGTCCTATGAATAGGGCAGGGGGTATCCAAAGTAAGTCTTCATCTCGAGCGGTTAAGAGCCCTGTGTTGAACTTCGCTCCACGTCTTGGCGACGTTCGTCGCCTGATCTGCTACTGTTCGTCGCCAAGCTTATCTTGGACTATCACACTTCTGTGTTTAATGGGGATGCCAGTTCAGAATCTGCTTGAGAATGTAATCGGAGTCTCTTTGGAGAGCATGGCCAATTTGGTTTAGGGTTAGATCGTTAAATTTATTAAAAATATTGTTAAAGATTTCGAATTGCATTGACCATATGCGGCGGTACGTATCATACTCTAATCAGGAAGTACCTACGTGGTACCTACCTGTCTATTTTACTTTTCTCTTCATTTTACACAATATATTTTTTCCTATATTAGCCGCTGATAATGAACTTTGTTAATAATAAAATCTGTTTAGAAATTTAGACGTCAAAGCGTTATAAACAAACTCACATTTGCTATGTATTGGTTAGAGTTGTTACATAATCAAATATAGCAGAAATTGTAACATACGTTGATGTTACATAACTTGAAAGTCTTATCAGACGATAATTACTTCAAGACTATCTTGAATCTAGAAAATTAATATCTCCTAACCTTAGATAAATATACTTCAACAAATCAACACATTAGATATTACGTTACGTATTATTAGTTTAATATAAATATTTCTAACCCCTCCAATATTCTTCTGATTAATATCGTTACGGGTTACAAAGCACCTTGTTCTTTCTCGGGACTTCCCCAGTGTAATAACTTGGTATGTTAGCAGTTAGCTGTTGATCCTTTTATATAGGAGTTAAAGTAGAGACAGGTAAGATTAGTCTCACAAAGAATGGTTCATACATTACAACTCTGAGTCTGAATGTGCTTTCCATAATGATGAACAGTCATACGTAGATAAGAAGGTGGGTAGTCTCAACGGCATTATACAATTTGTGTTGTTTCTAGAAATTTTCGTGGTTTTTTTATGTTAAATATCACGTGGTGGTACCGAAACCACATATATGTATGTATATCGACATCCTATAGTCTCTTCATATGTTACCTTGTGTTTTTCCTTTTTTTTTATAATACAACGCCCGCACTAGGAATAAACCTTGTGTCGCGGGGCACTTTACAAACACACCAGAAATGGCACCCAGACTCAAAACAACAATTGGATCACACAAAGTGTTGCCCTATGTGGGGTTTGAACCCCACTAGGGCCAACCGTGCAGTCAAATGAGTGTATAGTAAAGTCTAGTTTTTGATTCGCATCGACTGCTAGGGCAGTCAATGTCGATCACTTATCATTACTTGTTATCATGTTTCAACACCATGACTCATTACTAGGTCATTCGAATCAAATCATATTCGTTATTTACAAAATAAATCCAATACGATATATTTAAGGTGGTTTTTAGCAGTAATGTTCCGTATATATTGAACTAGTTAAGACTATCTAAGAAGGCAATAATATCTTAAATCAAAGGCAGCCGACAAGAGAATGCAGTGCCCCCAAAGTACTGTCTATCCATAGTTTGTAAGCATATATCTCATTTCATTTCAAAGTCCTCTAGTGTACATATAACACAAAACATATAAAATTAAATTTATGCAGTAAATATTTCTGGTAAAGGTGCAAAATGTAAAAAATGATAGAAAAATATTCACACAAAACATTTCAATTATGTATTAAAACTCATCCAATTATGAGTAAACGTTCGAAACATATAAATTGTATTAACTTTTTTATGACAATTCTCACAATTCATAACTAAAGCATTCCCATAAAATTATTGTAAACAGTTTTAGTGTTCAACGAACTATGTCGTCTGAAATTTGGTTGCAAAACACTTGGCAGAAAAAAATTCATGATTGTCGCAATTATGTTACTAACGTGACAAATTCAAACTATTGATAACACAAAAAATCTTCAGACAAAGAGATTTTAAAGCAAGATTTTTCAAAACTTCAAAATGTGTTCATAAAGGGCTGACTAAAAGTCCGTTACGCGCACTATTAACTGTTTCAAAGCCCTCCTTATTATTCCAAACTCGTTTTTATCATCAACAGCCATTAATAGTTCACTGCTGGACATAGGCCTCTCCTTAAAAAAAAGTTTTGACCTACTACATCACGTGAGACAGAAGTGTTAGTGTTAAATTTTCCTTTTCTTTGCACTGCTGTTGTCATGTGTAATTTAGTCCCTTAGTTAGCTCTTACGACACCAACAGGGTGAGTAAGGGTGTTGTCAGTCTGTTTTCTTAATCCATTGCCAAACGTTTCATAAACTTAAATATTAGATGGAAAAGCGATCTGCATACACGATCAGTGTTACCATTACGATCAGTGTAATATAAGACCTTCAGCGTAGCTTGTAATTTATCACCTATAATTTTTTTTATAAGAGAAGTTTGTCCACAATTGCTGTGCTTGAAGTCCCGGGTTCGATTCCCGGGTCGGACCAAATGTTTGTTTCGAAGGTTGAGTGTTTTCTATGTATAATATGCATATATTTACAAAAAAAAGTATATAAGTATTCTATCAGCCAGTCTAGTTATCATAGCACAAGCTCTGCTTAGTTTGAAACTAGATGACGTTGCGTGTCAAATGTCCGAAATATTTATTATTATTATTATTTAAAGTCTGAGCCTTCTCAGTGTTATATGCATAAATATTTGTACTCGTATATATACATATCTATTTCACAATAATTAGGCAAGCATTGTATATCCATATGCAGTAGTGTGAATATTGTTGAGTGTGTATGTGTATTTGGAACGAAAAAAATCTATGGACGTTTATATGTGGTGCAGAACTCGTAGAATAAAGTTTGGCTAGCTTGGGCCTAGATATGCAATATCTTTCTCCATCACTAGAATAATTAGCACTCCATCACGATGCCGATTTCTAATTACTTTTGCCTCGAGTATTTGAAATTTTCGCTTGCAGTATTTGTTTGGCGGATGAACGCCAAATCTGTAACCTGTCATGACCTTCAAATCTTTAAGAAAAAAGCATAATCATACCTGAATGATCGGTAACACACGTATGACTTGTGAACTCAACTGGGTGGTATCCGTGCATAAGGTGAAAAAGTACATACTTATATGACTAAACTAAAGCAAATTGATAAACAGTATTACTCCGTAATGCGTTAGTCGAATATTTCCATTGGGGATTTTTCTTATAAGAAATTACTTTTATTTACTAGGTATCAACAAGAAGGCTTACTAAGAACTAGATAATGAGAGTAGATAAAAAGGGAGTGAATAATTGTTTGTTTGACTTGTAGTACGTGTTACAGACGATAGTACATGAAATTATTAAAATAGCTTGATGATAAATATTTCATGTAAGACTTCAAAAAACTTTCAAGGCTGAAAGTGCTAACATTTCATACGTACATCACGTCTAAAACTCAATAGTGGTTAGCAGAGTAGATGGAATAATATTGCTACAATCCCAATGGACACACTGTGTCTTTTTTTGAAGAGTAACTCGCGCGTTTGGAGTATGTCTTATTTTATGGAGTACTTTACAGACATTTAAAAGGGGCACAAAGAAAACCCAGACTCAGAATAACAATTTGTATATCACACAGTGTTGTCCGATCTAACCCATATCACTCAGTAGTAGGAAGTGGCGAGTCTTAAGCCACTACGTATCGGTGCAGCCGTGTCTTCTACATTCATCATGTCTTTCAAACTCCCTCATCGATAACCACTAGTTTTGAAGAGACTTTACTTCAGTATACTACTGATCTCGACAACGGGGCCTACAACAATCCGCTCACCCGCTTATGACAGTCTCATACCTAATCTCTTTTAGTCAATTGCTCTCTGGTCATCCTTCTATTGTGTCCAAACCATACTAGCGTCCCTTTCTCTACTCTCTACACTCTTCTTTCAAACTATACTGTTTTCTTATCATTTGTCACGCTCTCAGTCAATCTTACATAACATTTTCTGCTCTACTAAATAATCAACTTCACGGTTGCATTTTAAAAAGAACTATGCAAACACATACAAACATCAGTTTTGTTCAGCAGTTGAGACGTTCACCGTTTTATATTCCTTCCACTTTTCAAATTGACAATATCCGTCATGGAACGATCTCAATCAAAGAGCCAATTGAACTACATTCGCAAGTCTGGAATCTTTTTTAATCTTTTCACGTTAGAAAAGAATAATATTTTGCTCTGTATTTTACATAATTTTAAGTTCTATACTGTAAAAAAGCAATTTTATGCTCAAACAATTTAGTTTTGCTTGTTTTAATGCTAAAATTCAAGTGATTTTATTAAATTTTCTACATTTTACGACATCCTATCAATATTCTACATTTCTCATGCAAATAAATATTATATCGAATTCATTGAACTGTTAGATAACATTATCGCTGGCAGTGTTGAGGAGACGTGATTTAAGTACACAATGGAAGAACACAGTTCGACACTACAAACACTGTTTTTGTTTAGAAAAATTAAAAGACTGTTGTTTTGTTGTTGGTTGTCAGAGAAATAAATTTTACGCCACAATAAAAATGTTTTCAAGCGTATGTTTCCATCTCGATTTTAAGATATTTGTGCATCGAAATGTCATTTCATTATAAAGTATCGAGCAAGCATTGTAACATGTAATCTTTTCATTATTACTGCAACCCATTTAAACCACCATTGCATATAAACATACATATAACTTCAGTCCCAGGCGAATATAATATATATCGGAATGTCTCATAGCACGGTTTAGTGTCAAACAAGTCGCGGTCACAGACAGACTCTTGATAAACATGTATACCCTGACAGTTTACGGTGTCGTACTCACAATTATCAACATCGACGGCCACATTATACCAGATAGTTACGTGAAACAACGGAACGCACTTCTCGATGAAGAAAAACACACGGCGGTCGGTGGAAAAATACATCTCACAGAAGATGAGCTCCTCGCAAACGAAATCCTCATGAAATGGAAGCACAAAGAGCTGGATGATTCATTAAAAAACCCACAGTATTTCAACTTTTCAAAACACTATTTTACATACAAGAAAGATATAGATAAATCAAATGTTTATCAGATTATAAGGAGTATGCCAAAAGGGGCAGCGTTACATGTCCACAGTTCCCTCATGTGTGATCCCAGCGTGTTAGTGAAACTCACGTATATGGAGCGTCTGTACGCATGCTTCGCAGATGAAGATTTGAGTTTACACTTCTCTGAGTCAATCCCGGCCCGACCTTGCAAAACTAATTGGGCACTTGTCCGTGATCTCAGAAGATTATCCGGTAACGCGTTGCTTTTTGACGATGAATTGAAGAACCATTTTACTCTTTATAAAGGCGACGATGAAGATTACAGTAAGGTTGATATTAACACAGTGTGGAAGAGATTTAATAAAGTGTATCAAGCCATCAAGTCTCTTATAAATTACAGACCAGCGAGAGAAAAATATTGGTACGAAACTTTGAAGCAATTTTACGAAGATAACGTTATGTACATAGAAGTACGCACGGGTCTGTCCAGTGTCTATGAACTAGATGGGTCGAAACACCCTAAGAAATATATGGTGGAACTTTACCAACGAGTTACAAAAGCCTTCATGGATGAGTATCCTGAATTTGTAGGCATTAAGTTGATAGTAACAAGGCATAGAACTCAAACTGTGGATCAAGTTCTTGAATCTCTTAATTTAACCAGAAAACTGAAAGCAGAAATGCCTGAAATGATTGCAGGGTTTGATTTAGTGGGACAGGAAGATTTAGGGAGACCTTTGACCGATTTTCTTCCCATACTGTCTGAAGCAAAGAAAGATATAGATTACTATCTACATGCAGGTGAAACTTCTTGGTTGGGGACTTCAACTGATGAGAACTTGGTTGATGCTATATTACTCGGATCGAAGAGGATTGGACATGGTTACGCGTTGACGAAGCACCCGACTTTGCTGGATGTCGTCATCAAAAGGAATATTGCTTTAGAAGTTAATGTGATATCAAATGTAGTGTTATCTTTAGTGACCGACGTAAGAAACCATCCTTTAGCTTTTTATTTAGCTATGGGTCTACCAGTCGTGTTATCAAGTGATGACCCTGGGGCATGGAGTTCCAAGCCATTATCTGAAGACTTCTTTGTGGCTTTCATGGGTGTTGCAAGTAAAAGAGCAGATCTGAGGATGCTGAAACAGTTGGCGCTTAATTCTATCGTTTATAGCGCATTAGATGAAGGAGGTAAGATTACACTATTAAAGATTTTCGAAAAGCAATGGCTACATTTTATTAAAGGTGTTATTTCAAATGAAACGTTAATATGGGAAAGTTATGTATGAAATACTTGAGCTAAGTTTATTTTGTAAGTTTTTAGTTGTTGAAATCAAACTGAGTTGTCATCAGATGATGCCACATTGTACATAGATAGTGTATTGTAGTATATTTTTCTAAGAAACTTGCTTGATAAGATATACGGTCATAGAATTTAGAAAAAACTAAACTAGCATAAAAAGTGTATTATTTTATCCGTATGTAAAAATAATATCAGCAATCTGTTTTATAGATTCAAAGTGATGTTTGCCGATTTTAAGTATATTTTAACCTTTTGAATAATAAGTATTTTCTTCTGTAACCAATAGAGTTATTAGTATAAAGATTAAGTATCGCTCAATAAGAATACTTTTACATAGAAACGTCATGTTTTTTTTTTTAAATGTATTTATAAAATTGTTTTCAGTTGCTACAAAAAAAAACTCTTTGCTTTACTTGCGTAGGTTTGATAGGTACAATTTTTAATAATTTGTATTTCAATCTTTATACATCAATCATTTATATACATATATTTCAGATTTATAATACAAAAATTCTGTTTTATCAAACTTGATTGACCATGTTATAGATTTGTAACACTTTTTGCGTGAAGCAAAACTATCAGTAAAAATGACTAAATAGCATGTCAAAAAAATTGTAATTTTTTCATAATATTCAAAGTAAAATTCTATCCAAAAAATACTTTTTGCAAGGAAAATAAAATACAACTAAGTTAAAACTTGAAATTTGTAAAAAAATTGATTAAAAGCCTAAAAACAATTTATATATTGTGTAAAAAATTATGATAAAACATAAACACTAAACATTGGTGTTTATGATATTTTATCATCATCATCATGATGTTTTTATTTACTTTTTAAGAGCTTCAATACACTCAAAATCTTTTTGTAAACAACATTCAGTTTTTTTTTAATTCCAACTTTTTAAAGTATACTGTGTTTATAAATAATTGTAACCAAAACTTTTTATATTATATTTGAGAACAGACATATATTTTGACACAAATGCCATAAGAGTATTTTAAGTTTAAAATAGTTTAATTCGTAGAATATCTGACTGGAAAATTCGTCGCCTCAGTCTCAATTCCTTTGTACTTGTCAGACATAATGCCGTCAAAATGACTGTTGACATAAGTGACATTATTGGCCGTTTATTTTTGAAAACGTCAGATACAATTATTGTATACTACTATGAACGTATGTTTAAGTGTTGAAATGAGAAACTCTTAAAGCTGTACAAGGGTATGAGACGAATGACCCAATCGGGTTAAAACTACTGATGTGGAAACATTTGCGATTGTTTTGCTTCCCAAAACACTCACGTCTAACGATTGATAAATGTTTTGCAAACATGAAATGCGGTTACATTGTCAACTTCCGTTAAAAATTTATTTGTATAAAGTGCTTACGTAAGTAAATATTAATTTTGAGTTGCTCTCGTCTTGATAATACGTACATACGTACCTACATACAATAACAACCAGAGTTCAAATAACAATTTGTCGATTACACAAAATGTTGTCCCATGACGGGTCTGTTGGTCTTTGGTTAGTAGCTGACTGTTAAACCGGAGATCGTGGGTTCGATTCTCAATCAGGAAAAATATTTTTGTGTTATTTGTTGTGTCTGGGTGTAATTTATCTATAATATGTATGTATTTAGGTATATTAAAGTATGTTTATCGGCAGTCTAGTAATCATAGCACAGACTCTGCTTATTTGGGGTCAGACCGCCGTGTATGAGATGTGGAGATCGTACCCACAATACTTAGCGCAGTAGCAGGTGGTGAGGTGACCGCTTAAACAGCTCCACCATCCGTGCAACCAAGTCAATTCTTTTCATCTGTAGATAATTATTCTGAGGTTGAAATAATTTGTACTAACATCATTATATATCTTGTTTTATAAAATATAATTTAAGCTTCGTAATATTCTTTTAAAAGCGCAATATGACAGTATTGATATAGCCTCCTGTTCTCAATAACGAACATGAACTGAAGGTCGGATATCAGTTGAGCAATCGATTAAAATTACTGCTCTGTTTCATCAATACAGAGCCCTAACCATTGGTGCAATAAACTTAGCACCCACTCGAAAAGAAAGATAAGATAAGAGTAGAATAAGGTAAGATAAGGGATGAATGGTTGTGTGAAAGTTATAAACACAAAATTGACTGCCTCGGTGGCGCAGCGGTAATGAATGTGACTGCTATGCTTGAGAGTTCTGATTCGACTGGTCAGACCAAATTTTTGTATGAGCCACTAATATTTATTTCAGAGTTTGGGTGTTTACTTTGTATAATGAAAAAAAGAAAAATAAGTATTCTATTAGTTAGTCTAGTTATCATAGTACAAACTCAGCTTACTTTGAAACAAGATGGCGTTGTGTGTCAAATGTCAAAAATAAGAAGTAACAAGCGAAGTCGTGGTTAGTCGCAAGATTTTAATAAATATGGAACAGTGCACTATCTGAGACATAATAACCTTATACAAGGGTTCAATGCAGTTCAAATAACTTCATTGTTGCTATTGTTAATTATGACACAGTAGCGGTAATGACACAGCCTATTACTGATAGCATACGACTCAACAATAGAACGCCTTTAGATAACTTGCAATTTTACGCAAGCTATGTTGAATTTTGCGGTTGGTTATCGACAGCCTTTTACAATCCACTGCTGGACATAGGCCTCTCTTTAGCAAGGAGGTTTTGGCCTACTATACCACGCTGGCCAGACGGGTTGAAATAGGGTTTGTTTCAAGTTTTCCTTCTCTTTGTAATGATGTTGTCTTGTGTTCCCTTAGTCGCCACGGACATTATTGCGGTATTGTGGTAGGTACAATATTGTTATTCTGACAGTAATTTTTATCCATTATAGACAGTTTTTAACGGTCCACCGCTGGACATAAACCTCTCCTTAGAAAAGTAAGTTTGGCCTACTATAACAAGCTCACCAGATGGGTTGGTATTTGTCCCGTGTAGTTTGTTCTTATAGTCACCTCTTCCAACGCCCATGGGATGACTAGAAGTGGTGACATTTTGTATACTTAATCCGTCGCCACAGGGACATCCAATTTTTATGAAGTGCAACTGTTTTTGTAGTTATGTGATAACGTCATGACTAACTAATATACGAGTATATCATGGCTAATTTGATACACATTTATATGTAAGTGTAAAGGAAAGAAGAGAGTATTTTACACTTAGTGTTTTTATTATCTGTTACTCGAATTTTTACTCGTTTATACCTAACACCAGTTTATAAATAAAATTAGTCCATCCAAAGGTTACCTTTCAATTGCTATAAGCAATAAGACCGCCCTTTGTACATCACAATTGTTGTTAGTTTTATTACTATATAATGTTTGTAAACCCTGGTGTGTAAGTAGACTAATCTCTACTTATCTATCTATCACAAGGGTAAAATGTAAACTAACAAAAGCCATAAAGCATTGGTCAAAAGAACGATATTTTTTTTTTTTTTTTAATATCATTTAGTTATAATCGTTTTAAAATGTATAGTGTGTTTGACAGCTTAGAACAAGCATGTCCATTAGGGTGTCCCTTAAATTTCAAGTTCGATATTTTTTTACGCATACCTTCTTAAAAGTTTCGTAATAACCCTATATTGTCTAGAAAAAAATATTAGTTCGATATATAAGTATAAACGATAACCCGTGCCGACTTGCTATTTAAACTTGTCGATACAAGTTGCTTAAGTACTGCCCAGTGACCTGTTACGACATGTTTTATTTGCCATTTCGTACGTGATTTTTGAGACTATTAGTGCTTCATTGTTTAGTGCGTAAACATGTCGGTGGAATTACGGAGTGATAAACAAAATATTTTTCTTATCGGATTGACTAGCTACCAAATAAATGGTGCAAAATTACCATCTAATCGACAAGTTCTCTCAGTCCTATTTTACAATATTCGTGAGGTTAAATTGACTGTTAGTGAAAGTGCAAATCTTGTGATTAGGGAGTGCATCATATATTGGGCAAAAGCAAGAATTCCAACAAGGGCATTTCCTAACTGCGTGAAGAAACTTATTGATTTATATCATGTTTGGAGAGAGTTGCAAAAAAATTGTAAGAAAACTCAGATTACGTTTAAGAGTCGTGAGAACAATTTTATAATTAATCTTGATAATTTGTTTGATATTGCACATGCTGATGCTTTTGAGAGAATGAAAATAGAGGAAGATAAATTATTTTTAATGAAACAGAGAGAGCCAGGTCGACCGGGATGCTTAGGTGGTGTAGATAAAAAATTGGCGGAAAAAGAACAAAGATCTAGACAACGACGATTGGAAGAAGAGGAAAGGATTGTAAGACAAAGAGAATCACTAGCTGTTGCATCTACTTCCACCACAAATAACTTAGACAGTGTAGAAGATTCAGACGAAGAACAGATCTTGAATTCTGAACTCAGCTTGCCGGACGTTCCCTGCCATGAATAAAGTTCAAAAAGAGGTAGAAAGAATCTTATAACACCTAAACTAGTTGCAGCTTTAGATCGATGCCAGTTAAGCATTAGAGATACCGTTTACATTCTTAATGCGGTGGTAGAAGCGCTTGGTCTGAGCAGCGATGATTTCTGTATTAACAAATCCTCGATTCAGCGAATTCGTACCGAAACTAGAAAATCAAGGGCAGAAGCAATAAAATCTAACTTCCAAAACAATGTACCCGACATAGTCACAGTCCATTGGGATGGAAAACTATTACCGGGGTTGGATGTACGGAGTTCAAAAGAAGAACGCTTGCCAGTTATAGCTTCATTTGACGATAGAGAGCAGCTTCTTGCAGTGCCGAAACTAGAAAGTTCTTCTGGAAAACATCAAGCGAAGGCTGTATCAGCAGCTCTCTTTGACTGTGCGTAATATTTTTAGGAGGAGACACAGAGGAAAAATTAAAACTAAGGCCCCCCGGAGCTCGAATGTACAGTGGCGACCAAAGCACCTAATCAAGATTTGCGCTTCTTGAAGATGTTAAAAAAGTATGAAAAAGTTGACGCAACAATTTCTAAAGCTTCTATAAGCAAGTTCAGCCATCACTTGTGGTATTTATGTGAAGAGACAGTCATTCTATCACTATTTGATGATGAAGTTGACAACCAAACTAAGAAGAAGATGATTGCCAACTTCAACAGGGACAAAATCTCGGATTTTAGCAAACGCTATGACCCGTCGAAGGAAGAACTGACTCAAAAGTTGTTTGGTAAGTTAAATTGACTTTTTGTTGGATTTCAATTTCAATGTCCAATACTTATTTATTTATTTTCAAAATTGTTGTTGATTTTTATTTGTTATTTAACTTATTTTTCTTTTTTTTTAGACAAAGCACTGGATGATTTCGTATCGGAAAAGAGCAAACAATTTTTATCACGACTGCAGATCGACGACAGTTTTCTAAAGGAAGATGTATCTTCTTGGAATAACAATGCTGCTTTTCTGGAGGCTAAAAGAAGAATAAGTTATTTGAGAGTTGTAAATGATACTGCTGAAAGGGCTGTTAAATTAATGCAAGATTTTAACGGACTTATCACGGCTGAAGAAGAACAAAAACAGTTCTTGCTGCGCTGTGTCCAGGAACATCTAAAATTGTATCCAGACTGTAAAAAAACTACTCTAAAAAGAAGTTACCCTGAATGATTCTTATTTCTTTATGTTTTTAATTAAAGATTAATGTTCATCTAATTTATTATTTAATTTTATTCACTTAATTCATTGCATTTATAGTGAAATTATAGCAGACTGAAATTTTAGGACAAAACACGTTTTTTACTAAACTTTGAAGCTCGGTCGGCACTGGTTGCAATTATGCTAGATTGATAAAATTTTATATTTAAGTATCTTATAGCATTTGTAAAAATTATAGAGGGTAGGCATTTCGAAATTCGAAAAAAAATTTTTTTTTGTCATATAAGGGACACCCTAAATTGTCCATGTTAGGCAAAAATCACTTGATCGGATACAAAATCTTAGGCCTTGTAGTAGAAATATTTTTTTAAGTATTAACTTTCGTGACAGTGTTTTTACTGTTTCAAAATTGAAGTCCTGTTAGCTTGACGTAGCAATGAGCGTTTGTTAACTAATTCATTGAAAATCACGCCTATCGTTTAATTATTTTTTAAATTGTAGAAGTTGTAGGTTGCTTAAATAATAAAACGGTGGTAATCAATTATCACTAATTTTTTGCGTGGATCAAAGTTAGTTTATAAAGGAGTGAGAGAGCACACATGATCACCGTTAATCGTAAACGTGTACTAATTTGTAGAAAAAGGTAAAAATACTTACTGGGCAATAGTGTATGGTTGCATCGTACATATGTAATTGCATTTTAGTTGTGGTCTTGTGGTTAGTTATGCTGCTGAATCTAGAGTCGTGAGTTAAGTGCCTACCTAGGACAAATAATCGTTGACTGAGCACGATTTTTATTTGTTCTGTCATTATCATCATGATCAACCATTGAGCCATCTCCATTCCTTTATCGGACTACTAGGCGCAGGCAAAAGTTTCATCGATACGTTGTTGACATACCCAAAAGTCGAACTAAACGGTTTGACAGCTCGTTTTTGGTGAGAGTCGCCAAGATTCGGAACGACCAGCCTGGGTCTATTTTTCCTGATAACTTGAACTCTGGAGCCTTTAAGAGTAGATTGAACAAGTTTCTTCTGGATGGGCGTGTACCACCTTCGTCTTTATCTACACTTTCCATCAGGTGAGATGGAAGACAAACGCCTATTCCATTACAAATATAAAAAAATAAAAAACCTCTAACAGACTACTGCTGGAAATAGGCCTCTCCTTAGCAAGGAGGTTTTGGCCTACTATACTTCGCTGGCCAGACGGGTTGGAATAGGGTTTGTATCAAGTTTTCTTTCTCTTTCTGGTGATGTTTTCCTGCGTAGTTTGTTCTCTTAGTCGCCTTTTACGACACCCACACGGGATGAATCGGGGTGGTAACACTATGTATTCCAATCCATCACCACACGGAAAGTGTTTATTCGGTATTTGCTCTGTCTGGATGAAATTTATCTATATTCTATGTATTTTGCAATGTAAGTATGTTTATCAGCAGTGTGATTACATTTAGATGGGCTCAGGCCAAATTTGTGACCCTTCCAGTCCTGTGTTGTGTAAGATAAACTAAGTTATTACATTACTAACCTTAGATTAAATGTTTATTGTAAATCAATCAATTTGTATAATTTGTACATATTATGTAGATTTAAGAATAAGTAATATCTAAATAAACTTTTTTTAATTATGATTTTCGTTTTCCATTTTTAACATTTAGTTGTTTTCAAACACAATTACCACATTAAGAATAAATCCTATATCACGGCGACCTTCACAAACAAACATGAAGCAGACCCAAAGAAGATTCAGAACATATTTGTGAAGCACATGGTGTTTTCACGTGTAGAATTTGAACCCATAACACTCAGCAATGTAGAAAATGACGTGGCAACTCCTCAAACCACTACGCTATCCGTATAGTCAAATTGTGCCTGTGCGGATAACGCTATCAGTTCTGACAAGCGCATTTCATTTACGAGTCTCCTGTAAGAAGTAAGCATAAATAGCCCCCAATTTTTACTAAAATAACTTAATTTGTTCACTCATTTTTTCTCTGGATAGAAATAGAACCTATGTATAAAACGCCACAACCGTCTTGCATATTTATATATTTGAACTTTCTGCAAATACATTGTAGGAGTTGGACTTAATGTCACCAGTATATTCTTCCAGGCGTAGATTTTGTTTAGTTATGTAATATACTTCTACGTCCGAAAAATACCGTATAGCGTTCATGTGGCAACACTATTTTTGACGACACCACTTTTTATACACAGAGTTGGGTACACAAAAAATGTTAAGTGGCCACTCTGATTAACAAAAGCGTAATTCAAGCTCTTGGAAACAAAATACTGTGAATATTGGTATCACCTGAACAGTAAATTCATATTAAGTATATTTTGTGTTTAATTTGACCATTCAAGTGGTAGATGCATCAGATAAAAATATATTGTGGAGTAACTCAAACATAGTAACTCCAAACACGTAACTAAGAAAGACGTACGTACTCTCGTTTTATCTTGTGTTTTCTCTATTTACGCAAGATGTGCACTTATCAATATTGTTTACAACGGAGTCAGCTATTGGGTCATGTGTCACAATAAACGCAGCTTACAGCGATGTAGTAATTTTGAAATAAAGGGCTTGAGACGAATTGAGACGAATGTATTCCTTTACTTAATATGTGATTTATTCATTCGAGCATTTATATCAATTACTTCTTAAGCTTATATCATGATTATGGCTGCTTCATAAATTATATTCCATAACCAATTTGATTGAAACCTCAAATCAAATCTCAAAGGTGTGATATTTTTAATCTACGCAGTTCACCAGTCATCACCTTTTCAAGACCATCTGGGTCTATTTACACATACATTCTTATATATATATTAATAAAGGACTAAATACCCACACAATTACATGTCTCATAGAAGTAATTTCGCACAAGTTATGAATGTTGCTGATTCACAAATTGTTGCTAAATATTTTTCTTAGGCGCCATTTTTTCATACCACCAAATAAGAAAGCAGTTACGGATACTTGAGTTATAAGTTTAATCAAATTATTTTCGTATTATTTGAGAGTGATTCTATTACATATTAGTATAATAGATAGAATCTTCATTTTCGTCATAATGTTAAGTCTAGGACGTCCACTGTTAAACACACCTCTATCAATCGCTTTCAAGAGGTCGTTTTGAAAACAGTCTTTATCTGAATTGTTTTTTTAACATTTTGCTTCTGGCAACCCTAAAACTACACATCTATGCACTTACTAAGTACTGCTAGCAAATGGTTTCTACTAAAATATTAGTAGTTTTATGTGTGGAGACAGAATTAAATGAGTTTTATTATTTTAATCTTTCTTTTTGTGTTATCCTTCTTTAAATAGGTTAAAACGCAAGATTGTGTTTCTTGTGTGGTCTAAATATATCGGTAGTAAATCTTTATGCCTACTTGACACCAATTAGTGTGAGCTGTAATGGGTACGGACAGAAATGATCCGAGACGGCGTTATGTGTGAACTAAGCTCAATTATATTTATCACCTAGTGGGAAAGACGTATAAGACAAATCTATACACTTTTGAGTATTTCTTTTGTGTAGTTATATACTTTATTGACTTCTCGTATGCTAAACTCCTAGTTTAGCTAGACTCACTTGTCATGAAAGATAATTTTATCATCGGTCCGTTGACTGCTTCGACGATGCAGTAGTAATCTACGTGACTGTTGTTGTTGAGGTCTGAGGTTCTATTCCAACGATATGTTTATATGGCCTACATATAATTATTTTCGTAGACAGAAAATTCGTCAAACCCTTATCCAGACAGCCCCTTGATTTAAAAGCATAAAAATACTTAAAACCTTTTTGTTGCTTCTATTGCAACTAATAGCTAAAAACTACGTGACCCTTTTAGTAGCGCAATACACGAATTGTTACTTGCAACACCGAATATTAATAGGGGCCTTTAGTACAGTGAAAACGTACCGTTACTTGCAGTCATGTGGCCGTGGGTTCAATAAAAACCTCTTACTTGAATACATTACATTATAATCATGAGTTATGAGTTTATTTGTACTTGTGTTGAAATATTCACGGGCCCTTAATACTAGTGACGTGTTATGGTGAAGCACAGGGTGGGCCACGAATTAGATAACATTTGACAAAATCGTATAAATAAATCATTTGATATATTATAATAATTGTTTATTTGCAAGAAACTTAATTAGTTGAAATTTATTTTTTAAAAACTACATGGTCTAAATGACCACCGGTTTCGACGTTTGCACTCTTCTAATCGAACACCGAAATTTTCGAATACTCGTCGACAAAGAGACCATAAAATGGCCGACATCTATTCACTGATTTTTCTTTTAGTTGATGTACTGTATTTGGTTTATTGATGTAGACACGATTCTTCAAATAAACTCATAAAAAAAATCTGCTAGGGATAAATCTGGACTTCTGGATGGCCATGGAATGTCGCCTCGTTTAGAAATCAGCTTCTCCGGTAACATGTCTTTATGTTAGATTCAAATGTTAACGAATTCTTGGCCCACTCTATGGTGTGTCAACACTGAATAAAATCTCATCACAGTTTAAACTCAAGCATTCTAAGCTAACACAAATGTCATCTACCCGATTTAAGTCAACGAAATAACAACACAACACTAGTTATTACACGCAACAGTATTACACTGGGTGACCTGGCCCGTCAATGTCATCAATGTGCTAGGCTTTGCCACGTTTAAATGGCGGTTGAATTTAATAATAAAAATAAGAGATTTATTTCTTCAAATACATTATAAGTAGACATGTCTACAAAGTTGCTTTACCCACTGTATATGTTTATCAAAATAAAAACTTATTAGCCTATAACTGAACCACCGTAAACTTGGCTCTTTGCGGGACGCGGGGCGGGCAATGCGATCGGTTACACACTACACGATTTTAAAACTCGATATCTGCAGATTTACTTGTAATGTACTCTAAACATGATGCATTGAGTATATTATTTATTTGTAGATATTATTACAGTTTATTGTAAGTGTTACGATTAATTGTGAAATATTTATACTTTATTATTATTTAATTACTAAGTAGATAATTTTGATAAAGTCACTGTATCTTAATCATATATATTGTATTCAGACACAATTTTATTATGGAGTAATTATGAAATATTTCTTACTTGAACGTCATACAGCAATAATCTCCAGGTTTCCAGTACATTGTAAAGAAAAAGTTAATTAAAAAATGACAATTCAATCCGAATGTCCTTCGTTATTGGAAAATTTTCGTCTGGAGATGCCGATGATAGGACTTCCAATATGTTAATAATAAACGATAGATACGTCGTCATAGTTTTTGTATTTTAAATTATCTCTTTGTAAATTGTATATATAATATACAAACATAGTGCAAGAAATATATATATATACATATACATATATACAGCACTTTCATCAAATGTTCAAGACACTTGGCCTATTAAGCTTGTACGTAGGCGGCAAATATATGTTTCAGGTTTTCTCCTTTTGCGTCAAATTGGTCAAAAGCTCTGATGACGCCAAAGGGTCTTTTACGTGGCCCCATACCAACTAAACAGGATTCAAGTCCACATGATACAGCGGTAGCCGTAATACTTCGTGATCATGACTTAAACTTTAGTTGGACTTCAGAATTTCATCAATCACTTTTATTTTGTTTTTCAGCGGCGCCTACACATCGACACCTTTTAGTAGTTCACTGCTGGATATAAGCCTCGCCTTTGAAAAGAGGTTTTGTCCTACCACTCTGGTCAACCTTTAATAAAAAATATACAACATATAATATATTTAAAAGAATACCATATGTTTTCTCGTTAAGTGCGCTCTTAAGCGAAAATGACACATGCAGCCCTTTTTTTACGTCAGTCACTACCGTTCGACACCGACAAATTAGCTGATTAGTTGAACGTACCAACGCCCCTCGTCTCGCAAACCATCTAGAAGACTAATTGGTTAGTGATCCTGTTTACTAAGTGAGAATTCATGAATTTGATTTCCACCCAATAATATGGTGAGCATGATCATTCAGTATATTTTTTCTGGACCTGGGTGTAATTTGTCTACAATGATGACGAAGTGTGCTAGATTGGATACCACGATTGGACAAACGTAGTGTAGGGCGCCCTGCGGCGCGATGGTCCGACGACTTGAAGAAGGTGACTGGCAGCGGATGGATGCGAATTGCCCAAGACTGGGATCATTGGTGTTCCTTGGGGGAGACCTTCGTTCAGCAGTGGACGGCGATAGGTTGATTGATTGATGACGATAATGTACTTCTAGATAATTTTGGCCAAGGCGGCCAGTCTCAGCGAAGCCCAGCTAACTACGCAGGAGATATAGTGTACAAGAGTGTGTACAAACACAATGGCACTCTGTTTCTCTGCGATATGTATATATACAAGAGTACATTAATATGTTTATCAGCAGCTTGATTGCTTTGTAGTGGTGGCCTAGTATAGAACCAGACCGCTATTTGTAAAAAGTATGAGGTTATCGTCATTATGCATAAAAAAATAATTATTAAACTTGCAACATTTTGCCTCCGAGTCACTAATTAGTAGGTCGACAGAAGAGCAATAGGGCGCAACTGCGAACATTCACGCTGTCATTACCGGCGCCCTTCGGTATGAGGTGCATTCATTCGAATCGTTACCGTATCTAATTGTTCTCTATTTAGATACTGTCTGTCAACACTTGTAACTTAGAACACATTCAATATATTAAGAAAACTTGTAAATTTATAAAACAAAGTATAAAATCGTATTTGTTATTTGTGACCTCTTCGCAACATTTTGGAAACGAAAGGACATAAAAGGACGTATGCAAATTACTAATCTAATAATAGAGATAATTATTTACGCTCTCTCTCTCTCTTAACATACGATAATGATTTTTGTCATGCAACTGCCACATTCCCAAACATCGTTCATTAACAACGCTTGTTTTTACTAAATAATACCCCACGTAACCTCTTATTAATAAAACTATTGTGAACTCCTGACATCTCGCAACCAACAATAACAAGATGAAATATCACTTTACATGAGAACAATACAGTTTATCGACCGTCAGAGGTCGCCTAGTCCCCAGTCTCTGCTCGTCACTAGACGGAGCACCACGCAACATGCGTTACATAATACTCACAGTACTATTTGTTTACACAAAATGTGACGATTACTATACAAAACGAGCCGAAATACTACAACTTGAGAGCAACTTAAGCCTCGGAGGGAATACGACACTCACATTGAAGGAAGGAATCGTCAACAAATGTTTGATGTTACAAAAGCTAAGAGAGGCCGATTATGCATTTGAACATCCGGAAACTTATAACTTCTCACGGCATTTCTTCTACTATAAGAACATAATACCAACATCAAAAGTTTACAAGATCATCAAAGCAATGCCTAAAGGAGCTGTGTTACATATTCACGATATGGCGATTTTGGGACCAGACTATATGTTGAATATCACGTATATGGACCACTTATATGTTTGTTTTGGAAAGCGAATACAGTTCTTGTTTTCAAAAACAGTTCCTAAAACATTATGTGATGTAGACTGGCAACTTATGAGTCACGCCAGACATGCAGCAAAGAATATCACTGAGTTTGATTTAAGCATCAGAAAGCATTTTACACTTGTTGTGGACAATCCTGACGTTGTGTACCCAACAATCAAAGAAAGTTGGGGTACATTTATGCACTATTTTGGGACAGTGCTAGGTTTGATTACGTATGTACCAGTGTGGCAACAATATTTTTATGATGCTCTGGATGCTTTAAGAAAAGATAACGTTATGTACGTAGAAGTAAGAAGTGTTTTGCCAAAACTTTATGAACTAGATGGTACTTATTACAACCAAAATGTGACTGCAATAGCTTATAGGAAAACTATTAGAAAATTTGTTAAAGAACATCCCGATTTCATTGGAGCAAAACTTATTTTTGCACCCTCAAGGAAAGTAGACACCAAAACTGTTGAAGAATATATAAAATTAGCAAGAGAATTAAAGAATGAAATACCAGATGTATTTGCTGGCTTTGACTTAGTTGGACCAGAAGACCTTGGCAATCCTCTGATACAGTTCGCATCAATACTGAATGACGCAAAGGATTTGAATTTCTTTTTTCATGCTGGAGAAACCGATTGGTATGGAAGTTCAACGGATATGAATCTTATAGATGCGGTACTGCTTGGAGCTAAGCGTATTGGTCATGCGTATGCGCTGACGAAGCATCCTGTAGTTATGAAATATGTGATTGAGCAGAAAATTGGATTAGAGATTAATGTGGTCTCAAATGCCGTACTATCATTGGTTAGAGATGTCCGAAATCATCCTTTAAGTGTTTTTCTAAGTCATAATTTACCAGTTGTTTTGTCAAGTGACGATCCAGGAGCTTGGGAAGCTGATCCTTTATCAGATGACTTTTACGTAGCTTTCGTTGGTGTTGCCAGCAAGTTTTCAGATTTAAGAATGTTAAAAACTTTGGCTCTGAATTCTATAAAGTATAGTGCGTTAGACACTGTCGAAAAACAAAGAGCTTACCGGGCGTTCCAATGTAAGTGGGATGAGTTTGTGGAAAATTTTGACTGTTCGAAGTATTAGATAATGTTAATAAATAAGCAGTTAATGTGGTGCATAATTTTCATTGTGTACGTTAGTTTTGGCAGAACTTATCTGTTTATTAGTATAAGTTTCTGCCTTCTCAGTGACATATCAATTGAATGATAATGATTCTAATGCTCTCGCTACATCTGTCTGTTACTGTTTTAACTCTTTATAACAAAAAAACCTTTTTATAATAATAACCGTTACATATTTGAATTTTTTTTTTATATTAAGAGCCTGCCAAAGTGTCTCTACTCTGCCTAGTGGAAAGCATGAATATAATCCAAGAGTTGTGATCACCATACTCATTGCAAATGCAGACAACGCAACATGGCGACCCACAACACGGCGGCGCGAGACACCTTGTCACGACCCGCTTGGGGACCTGAAGAGCATGACAGTCATCGTGACATTGTAAGGCTTACACAGTTACCACGATAGCTGTCACCCCTGCATCAATGGGCCTCGGGCCATAAATAATTTACTACTTTAATTAATTTTGAGGTGGTGGTCTATAAACCATTTAATAACTTAACTTAACTTAAATAACTTTGACTGGCACCACTGTTCCGCTCCTTAGGAAGACGCGGCAAGGTGGCGACTGAAGAGTAAACACCATGAGTTCATTCGAGTCAGCTCTTTGCGAACATGTTGTAGAGGGAATCATTCGTTCTACTGCACTGACTGAGTTGAAACTTGATACATATAGCAGATCATATATCATAATAGTAATATGGTGACCTTGACCTGATGCTGCAGGCAAGATAGTCTGTAGAGTACCTAAATTCTCGACACCTAACAGCAAATATATCGTGTTTAACCTCATTGAGCTCGATGAGTGAATAAACGTACTGTTAGTGACAAAGACCGAGCTACATAGAGGCCTGATGCTGCAGCAAAGATAATATAATCTAATACAGTCTAAAAAGAGTAAAATTAAAATTAAATCAAAAATAAACAAAAACAGGTATCGTCGTCACATCAGCCGTGAAGGCAGTCAACTTAGGTTTGTCTAAGTATGGCGGGCGAGAGGGTAGGCAGCCCCATCCCCCCCTCCCCCCGACGTGACGACGATACCTGGATATAAATGTTACTAATTTAAACTATAAAGACTAACACGTATTTATTGTTTACTTTTTAGAAGTGTTATATTGTGTCGGGGTTTTTTTAATTTTAATTTAATTATTTACAACTGTCTATTCGTTTACCTAGCTGTGAACTTATTAGTGATTAGCCGTCACACTCTCTACAAGGTGTCAGTTGCTTCGTTGCTATTTAAAAAAAAATATTTATTTTAAGAACGTTACCAGTATTTAATGTTATCAACAATAAGTGCTATTGTATTCAAACAAAGCAGATAAAACAGAGAACTATGTCACTGAATTTGAAAAATTTCATATACATAGATTAGCACAGAAGCACGTAGGTAATAGCGACAACTTATCGTCGTGGCAGCCGTTTACTGATTTCCTTATAAAATTTAAAATAGAACAAACAGGTTCATTATGTTAAAGGAAAATGTTATATAGCACTTGATTGCACATTACTCCACGTATTTTAGGGCATTATCCTACAACATAATAACAGTTACTGGAAATCCATATTGTGAAGGTAGGTACAACGTTTCTAATAAAAAAATATTTAATATTGGAGTAACAGTAATTATTAATAAATAAAATAAAATGAGTGTTTATTACAACACATAGCCAGCGGAAGCCGCAAGCCATGATAAGATACGGAACAAGTACATCAGAGTATTTTCAAAGTCGCACCCACAGTTGATAGGATGGTGGAAAGTCGGATATGTGATGAGACGGGACGAATGTAACGCCGTAAAAGTTGCCCTGGCAATCCTAATCCAAAAGGGTAGACGAAGACCACAGGCCACGTGGTGGACAACCGTTACCAACGACTTAGCGCTGGAAAACTTAATTATAGGGACAATCCAAGATCGTCTGTCTTCGTTGACACCAAATAAAGAAAAAGAAGGGTACAGAAGAAGAAGATTACAATATATAGGTATGTTATATATACATACACTCACGCCTATTTCCTCGACTTTGGGATACCATGTAGTAGAAAGTCCACATTTCGCAAGTTTAATTTCAGTACCGTTTACCTACGTCATAAAGTGCAAGTGTATGGCTGTGACTTCTAGATGTGAAAAGATAATTAGGAGTACGCGTAAAACAAATGGATAACATGAGAGTGTATTATTAGGAAAGGGTTATAGGAACGACTGTAATAGAGGAATAAAATAAAATGTATGAAAAAGCTCGCGTTTCATTTTATTCTATGCATGCTATATTCAGTCTATTCTGCCTGATGAAACTTCAAACTTATCCATCCGTGTTGTCGTGTTTCGTTGGTGAGTGTGAGACCGGAGGCCCGTTGATGCAGGATGACAGTTATCGTGGTAACTGTGTAAGCCTTACACTGTCACGATGACTGTCATGCCTATTGCGTCCCCAAGCAGGGTGGGAAAAAGCATCTCACAAGGCCGCCATAGTGTGGGTCACCATACTGCATTGTCTGCATTTGCAATGAGTATGGTGACCACAATATTTTGGATTCTATTCATGCTTTCCATCAAGCAGAGTAGAGTCACTTCGGCAGGCTCTTAGTATAGAAAAAAAAATGAAAAGGATGAAGAGAATCCAGGAATGTAGGTCGCTATACTCATGGCGAATGCAGACAATGTATTATGGCAGCCTACTGAGATACTTTCCACGCCCTGCTTAGAGGACCCAGGATCATAGTGGGAAGGCAACACGTATATTTCAGAGTCGTCATTGTCAACAGTCTGTACCAGTCCACTGCTGGACATATGTCTTACCGTAGAAAGGAGTCGCCTTTTACGACACTCATGAGATGAATAGGAGTACTGCTTTGAAGCCGGTGGGTGTAACCTACCCGTAATTTGCATTGAACATTGCTATAAAATCTTAACCTTTTAACAGATAATTAGCATTTTAATTATTTTTAATACTGGAACTGTTATTATTCCAGCCAATTAAAGTTATCGTGCAGGTCATTATTTTAAATTGCCGTAGAATTTCAATCTAATTGAACTTCTAAAACTATTGAACTGAATTGAACTGCTGAAATATGGCATATTCCAGAACTTTATAAGAGGTCGTACGAGCTGTTGTTTAATGGTAGAACGGGTCGACTGATGGTGTGAGACTTACGGCACCCATGACGGACACATGCAACTGAGAGAGTGGTGCATTGCCACTTGTCATCTTTTGAGCGCCCTTTCACCGAAGAATGGAGAAAAGAGAAAGGTTTAAGCTGCGATTACCATTTTATTAGACTTATATCGTTATGTTTACTGAACACGTACAATATTATCTAAAGCTATTACGTCATCTATTAATAAAAACAATAATATTGAAGTTAATGGTTGTACTTTTAAATAGCACAAAGATAACAAAATGTACGTTTATCAATGTGTTAGCGAGTTTAAAATTTAACGAACTCTAATGAGTAGGTAGGTTTTCTTTACACTAGTTGTTCCGTGTCCTGAAATGCAATTAACACAATGAATAGTCGTTCAAATTCGAACTACGCTCGATTTCACAGATGTCATTGACGATATTCTCTTAGTAATATATAATACCTAACTGCCTCGGTGGTGCAGCGTTAGTGAGTGCAACAATGTTAGCAAGCACAGCATGCTTGTGGTCTCGGTTTCGATTTACGGGTTGGACCAAATGTTTGTATGATCTGTAAATATTTATTTCGAAGTTTGGGTGTTTTCTATGTATAATATGTATGTTTTTAAAAAATATTTATTTATAAATTTATTATTATTCTCTTTATTACATTTATATATACATACATATTGATTACATTTTTAAATACATACAAAATAAATACCAAAAATATACATATTTAAAAATATAAAAAATAGCAGACCTCCGACATCGGATACAGGGACCCAGACACCGGTGGTTAGGGCTCCAAAGACAGGAACCTCCTCATTATACGGGCCGTGTCAAGGAGGACTGCTTTCTGCATCAGAGCCTTGATCCACGACCACGACCTTCTAACGTGAGCCTTTTAAGGTGTTGGTCGAGGCTCTTGGCTGTCAATTCGTGAACAGATATGATTATCAGAACAATGATCACCGAATCCACATTCCACATATCGGCAATCTCGTGAGACAGATCCAAATTCTTCAATTGTTTTCCTTTTTCAACTTTCATGATGCTGACAATCATTATCATTGCGCGGCGCTCTAATCGATCTATCACCAAAAAATCAGGCTTATTAGCAACAATAGTCTTATCTGTGATAATAGATCGATCCCAATATAACGTAGCACGACCGTTCTCGAGAACTGGGTCGGACACATACCTGTAGTAAGGCACTTCAAAATTGACAAGTTGGTATTTAAGGGCAAGTTGTTGGTGTAAGATCCTGGCTATTTAGTCGTGCCTGTGCAAATACTCACCGTTAGCAAGATGCGAACAACCAGAAATAGTATGCCTAATAAATTCTCCAGGACGGTGGCACGCCCGACAGATGTCAACCGTACTATCTTTCAGGTTATATTTCCAGTAGTTATTCGTTATATTTTTTTACATTATTAATATTTTTATTTTATTATTATTCTTATTTATTGTTGTTGTTAGGCCAATGTGTGATGATGAAAGCGTTAAACATCCAAGGTTGACTGTAATGTGACAATACCTTAGTATTGTGTTGTGACCGAAATTTGAATCGGAATTCTAATAGTCTTCATAATACTTACTTTACTACAAGTACTTAGGACATCTGTGACATAGAGAGTAAATCGGAACGGAATTATGTACAAATTTTTATTGTGAGACTCGGCCTTCTCAGTGATACTACAGACGAAACGGCCAAGTATAGTGTTATAACTATTTTAATATTACATTTATTGAAAGGAAGTATTGTCATTCAGACCCTTATATACTAAAATTGAACGAAAAACATTTTATTTGCAAAAAATATAATATAACTAACAGTAACACACGATATGCACACACGTGCACGAAGGCATGTTCGCACGCACGTAAATCAACATGGCTTCCACTATTAATCAATTATTCCTGTTTATATGCGTAGTAACAAGATATACGCACGGGTGTTACCTTTTACATGTATATTACTAAATCCACATAGATAAGTGTAACATAACTTGGAGTTATTTTATAACCGCCAATATTAATATTGACTATTATCTTTGATTTATAAATGCTGTAAAAAAGTAATGAAAATATATCTACATAAAGAACCGTCATTGATTACTATTTTTATTATTAGGTAGGTATATTATGTCATCATCTATGCTAATAGCCCACTGCTGGACATAGCCCTTTTCATAGAATGGAGTTTTCACCATGCTGGCCAGACAGGTTGGTATAGGATTTGTGCCAAGTCCGGATGTCGTAATAACAGCTGTTCCCGGATCCCTCCTATGTTAGGCGCAGAGTGGCACACCGTGTGGTTTTAGTCGGTCCGATTCCGACACACTACCTCGCCGTAAACCCCGGTGGGGTGACGGCCCGAAGGGGTTTCCACACGTTAAAAAAAATAAAGTATTTGTGCCAAGTTTTTCTTCGCATTTAATATTTTGAATACACTATCTACAACCATGAGCTTAATTTTATTATTGAAAAATTTTCTGCAAAACAATACCTAACATTTTTTATAGAAAAGCGTGAAAGAAAAAAAGAAAATTCTTGTTATGACGTTGAGAGTCAAACAACAACGGGAACCCATGACAGTAAGTAACTTAAGCAACAGATGGCGCCCAGCAACGGTATCTGCATACTTATTAAAATTTAGTGTTTCACTAGATATTATAATTATCGAATTATATCGCTATACATAAAATACAACCGAATAATAGTACCTATCTTATCTCATAAATATACTATCAGTGCCCAGCAAGGAACTAATACTAATGTCACAGGTTTTCTTATATGACTAAATCGGTTTAACTACTTATAATCACAACATAAAATAATTTAGTTTTTGTTTTGTATCTAACCTTTTTGTATGAATGTATTTTTGTATGACTGCACGGTTGGCATAGTGGTTTAAGCGGTTGCCACGCCGCACTCCACTACGCTGAGTGTTGTGGATTTAAATTCCACACAGGACAACACTTTGTGCGATTCAAAAACTGTTGTTCTGATTCAGGTGTTCCTAGGGCGGGTGTTGTCTTTTTAAAAAAACAAAATAAAAATTTAAATATTGAGGGCTATTAAAAAAAAAATTGACGTACACTGCTAAACATGATGTGTTCATAAACGCACAGACTTATGCACCGCCGCATATACTTAAGCGCGTAAATTTGTGCAAGTTTACGTCATCGAATCATACTTACACTTAGGTACACACGTAAGTGCACTTGCTAATGGAACAAACAGACTTATAGAACAGATTATAAAAAAAATACTACTCACAGCAGATAAAGTATATCCTGGAAAAAAGATATGGTACCTACTTACTTATCTACTCTTTCCGGATGATTGTTGTTTTTGAAAATGAATTTCAATGTCATTGCCATTTAAGTTCATTTTTCACGATTATTTTTATCTTGCGTAGCGCGCGACCACGTGGTTGCAACTCAGCGTAAGTTGTTAGCGTGCTTATGTGTGTTTATGTTAAAAAAAGAACATCACAAGGAATTTTTTTTCAAACTTGAATACGACAGGAACAATTTGACGTAACAGGAAAAAAAACATAAACCTAAATAAATTTATGAGTGACCGAGTTTTGATTGTCAAATTAGAACTCAAATACACATAAAACTACGTTTTTTTAACTGTTTTTAAAAATACTATTATATTACTTTCTCTTTTAAAACGATTGGACGTAGTTATTTCCTCGAAAGAAACTTATAACAGTCGTCTGAAGAAAATGGCGCCTCGAAATGTAATTAAAATAGATATCACTGGGATTTGGATATAGATTGTGGTAATAAATGATTTTTATCTGTTAATTTTGTTAATTAAAGCAATATTATGAAATCTTTTTCACACTTGAAACTGTAGAGATACGGACGGAATTTGATTTTTTTATGACTGTGACTAAGGGACTATCTCCGCAGGAGAACAGTGTGGCATAGTAGACCAAAACCTCCTTGCTAGGTAGGTGATGATGATATTAACTATACGTAGGAATAATCAGATATAGTATACGTAAATCTCTTAACACCCTTCATTACCGCATGAAAATTAGGTTTTTTCAAAGTATTTGTATAGTAATTTTTATTTCATTTCTATTTCTTATTTTATTTATGCAACTTCATTGCACGCCACTACAGGACAAATTTTGCACAGATGTATGTGGAGATCTGCATTTGATATTACAAAAGGTAGACTTATCGCTCACGAAGATCTCTTCCAGACAATTTTTATGTTTCCTTCTATTTTGTTGACAGAAACTGATAGTATTAATGCTAAGCTTTAAATAATACATAAGAAGTATCACAGGTTAAATTAAAATTTAGTCAGAAAACAGGTTTACATTCTCGCCAATGAATGCCAATAACCGGATCGACTTGTTTTCGATTTACTTTTAAATTTTGCTCTTATTTTTTTATCATCATCATCTGCGGTCTTAACTACTGGCAGGGCTCTCCTTAGAAATAATACTTTGGCATGTAATACTACGCTGCTTTTCTGACGCGTTGGTATAACGTTTGTTTCAAGTTCATCTTCTCTTTGCGATGTTGTTGCCTTGTGTAGTCTGTTCCCTTAACCCTTAAGACGGCTATCTTAAGAACTTAGGAAACATATGAGACGAATGGAATTGGTGACACTCTGCATTTTGATTTCATCTCTACACGGCCATGCTCCTCATAGGTCTGATTTATTTGCTATTGTCGAATCTCAAATACATTACAATTGACATACTTTTATTGCATGGATGGTTAATTTTCAGCTAGCAAAGATCGTAATTATAAGATTTTTGTCATTTGTGAAATCTTCTGTCACTTGAGCAGACAGACAGAGAAATGACAAAATGTTGACGTCATTATTTTATTTCTTTTTTCAAAATAGTTACTTCTAATTGCGCTCTACATAAAAATGAAGTTACTATTAGTAGATTAAATAGTAAATAATTTTAAAAATAATCACTAGATATTGATAACGTAATCGTAAATTATAAGATAAGATAATCTGCTGATTTAGAGTCAATGAATTGGTATGATTAGTAGACAATATTTAGGTATACATTGAGTCCTCATAACCACGTGTTGTTAAGTTTAACGCGCATTACAAGATTTTGTCACACCACAAACAACCAAATTTTCTTAACACAACGATTATATGCCGAGTGCCATTATACCTATAGAAATTTTCTTTTATTTTTATTCTCAATTTTATTGTCAAAACGTCTCTACTCTGTCTGATGGAAAGTATAAAGAGAATCCAAGAGTGGTAGTCACCATACTCATTACGAATGTAGATAATGCGGTATGATAGCCCACGCTATAGCCCAGTAAGATGCTTTTTCACGCCCTACTTAAAGAATCCAGGATCATAGTGGGAGGGACACACGAAAAAAGAGCCGAACTGTTTAGTTCGGGAGCGCATATCTGTCATTCTAAAACTTTGACATCCAAGGCCAGCATATGTTGTCCTGTAGGGGAAGGGAGAAAGTGAGACTAGTTGGAAGAGCTCGTCAGAATACTTCATGAGAAGGCGATGGAAGACTGCTGTAGAGGCGACATCTCTCCAGAACTATTGAGGTTCAAGGGGTTCAGTAGGTAGGTAAACTGGTGATAGTTGATAGTGTAGACTGCTTGACGATATAACCGATTGAGAGCGTACAGTTAATATTGCGTGGATTCCTCATAAAAATGAGAATAGCACTCTGTGCAGGAGTGAACCTGGGTCTTATAAAGACAACGCAGATGCTTGCAAGCAACAAGTGAATTGCGAACTCACCAAACGCAGTAAAAGCTATAGAACAAACAGGAGGTTCGGTATGTTGTCAAGAGGGTACTGGCAGTGATGATGAATCAATTGAATAATACTATTATCACCGTTATTAATAGAAAATTAGAACCGACCAAGACTGATATCAGGGCCTTAACCGAATTGCTGTATTTCCACACCAATGAGTTTGACAAACTTCAACTAGAGAATAGGCGTTAAAAAATAATATAGTAGTTTTAGAGAAGGAAAATGATGAATTAAAAACCACAGTGTTAAACATCAAACAGTGATTCAGTTATCTTGATAAGCAAGCTCGCTCATCTTGAAATACCAGAGAATAAAAATTAGAACCTAGTGATGCAATGAATAGTCAAATATTTAGGTTCAGTTGTTGGACGCTTGATGGATGATAATGACATGATGAAATGCACACACATAGCTAAACTCCAAGCCACAAGTACCCGTCCTCTTTCTGTTGTGGTTTAGAATTAGAGATTGGTAGGCAGTGCGATGAAATTGCGACTCCCAGTTATAATAATTATGTTAATACAATTGAAAAAGATATTATAGAAAAGCAGAAGACCTTTGGGACACTTGATGGATCTACGAAGACTTCAGACGTAACTAAGGTCTACTACTTTTTTTGCTGCTTCTCATCTGTTTATAGCCCTAATCAAATTGACAATCAACCCAGGGCACCTTTTTATTCTGATTTCTTGAAGAGTTTATATGATATCAGCCTAAGCCCAGCCCTTTGTAAGTTACAAATGATCCTGTTAGCTAGTTATGTATTTATACAATTTGAAATCTTACTTAGTAAATTAAAGAACCTAGATTGCAGAAAGGGTGCAGGTCCAAACGAAATACCGCCTATATTGTAGTCGTTATGTAACGGGTTATTGCCGTCTAAATGGAAATTACTAAAGTGGTTCCAATTTTAAAGTCGTCAGACAAAAATATAGTAACAAACTACAGACCCTCTCAATTTTGTGTGTTTTGCAAAAGCTTTTGAATCACATGTTTGTCCATATTTTTACATACAGAAACATTTACAACTCTACTTAAGCAATCATCAGCATGAATTTGCACAATCAAGATCAACATTCTCTGACTTCCTTAAACAGAGTTATTATCGAGGGCCATTGACTTGAACGACAGGCTTTTGTTGTTTATACTAATTTTAGTAAGGCCTTCGATGAAATCTCTCACATTAAACTGGTGAGTAAGTTCCATGCATATGGAATTACTGGTTCAGTTTTGGAATGATTGTGGTCATACCTTATGAAAAAAAACTTGTTCTGGTAATTAATAACTTTCATCCAAAGTCGTATAGCATGTCATCGGGTGTGCCACAGGCATATTTCTTATTAATGACATTCCCCAATGTTTTTTGTGTTTGGACCCCCATTTGAATCCTAATAAATGTTATCATGAAAGTTTTAGAGAGAAAGTTATACATTACAATCTTATTACTATGTAAGTACACATAAATTTGATAAAGTCAACACTATTCGTGATCTTGGAATATTGTATGATTCAAAATTAAGATTCACCTCGCATATTATTAATATAGTCAAAGTTTCTGCAAAATTGTTAGGTTTTGTTGTAATAAACTGTAAACCTCGTAGAAATAGTAAGTCGAAAATAATTCTGAATAACAGTCTTTTTCAATACAATACAATACATACACACGTAAATACACACATAGATACAAACATTTCATCATCTATCACTTAAGTATTTGTTTAACTTTTTCCTTGTTTTATGTATACACAATTAGGCATAATGTGTTTACATAAAACAAAGAAAACACATGAATATGTTTTACGTGAATGCAATATGTTTTTGTTTTAATGTAAACAAATGTTGATGAACCCTTTTTTTGTTTTTACGCGGGCAATGCTTCTCACACCATGCCCTCCATGGGGAGACAAAGCGTGTGTGAGACTCCTGGAGAACCGGTCTATGCACTAAACTAACTAACTACTAACTACCGCGGCAGTCGGAAGGATATCCAGGAATGCATAAGCGGCTTCCGGTGTCCTCCTTGCCGTACTTCCCGGTTGAGGTATAACCCGGGTACCTCATGCCCCAGGGCAGGACGCTATCACACCACTTACTGTTCTACACAGTAAGAAGCAGAACAGCGCCCTACTCCGAACAACTCCCCCCAGCCGCATTGGAGTGTCGCCTGTCTCGGGTCACTTGCAGCGATCACATCACCCCAAAATGAGGCTGCAACGACCCTTCGGCGATCCCGCTCTGCAGACTCCTCCTGGAGCATAACATCCTCACAGAAATAGATTGCGGTTTCCCATTCTTCACCACTCGCCAGCATTGTCGCGATCAATGTTGACGGTGACAGATTTCATCCGATCCGTTCGAACTGGACTCGACGCTCGGAATTCCACGCAGGGTAGTCCTCCAGCGTGTGCTGGGCGGAGTCCCGTTCGGACCCGCAGTGTGGCATTGTACCATAGCCTTCCATCCTATTCGATTCAGATACTTCCCGAAGCATTAGTATGTAGTATAAAAAGGTACAAAGAGAGGAATTTTTAATAGAATACGAGTATTTACAGTTACAACAAAAGAGTTATCTATTAGTGAACTTATGTTATTGTGCCTCTACCTAGCCCCTATTTCTAACTGGCAGGGGACTTATATGGGTTCAAGGTAGTCTAGAGAAGTCAAAACTGAATGAGCAACAGAAACACCCAATAGTTATCCCGACACACCTCTCATTTATTCGCCGCATGATAGAAAAATCTTCACATGGTGGGCTTCAAATGATGTTTTATTATTTGAGAATTGCTTACTTGGCCATAGGAGTAAGAAACCTAGTGAAGCAATGTGAAAGAAAATGTATAACTCGCATTAGACAAAGAGTTACATTAAAAAACGTTAATGAATTTCCTCCCTTCTGTTCGCTGTTCGCCTGCAAGACCATTTTCGAATAGCGGCGTCGATCATGTCGGCTCAATAAACATAAGAACAATAAAAGGTCGAGGTTATCGTTCCTGTAAGAGTTAGATATGTTTATTTGTGTGAATGTTCACCCGTGTAGTACTCCTGGAAGTGGTTAGTGATATAAGTACGCAGGAAGTTATGGTTGTTTTTAGGGGATTTGTGTTCAGACGAGGTCACTGTACTAAGTTGTTGGGGTTTCAAAAGAATTGCGTTTGATAAATACTCTATCGTTTATTACAGCTTACTTAGAAGCAAATGAAAAATTAGGATATATGTGAAACGGGAGTAAAAGCCACAAAGTTTCACCTTAAGCGTGCTATTAGCAAGTCGACCCTTCCGTATGAGGAATTTAGTGCCTTTCTTACTCAGGTGGAAGCTTGTTTAAACTCAATACTGATCAGTTTCATGAACGTAAATGAGCCTAGGGAGCCATCTCGTTAACTCCAGGTCATTTCTTGAATGTTGAACCTTCAACATCGGTTCTTGATTACAATCGTAAAAATTTATCCGTGAGATCTTTGACCAGATGACCGTTTCATTCCAAGCGTGATACAGATATTTTGGAGACGTTGATCTCAAGAGTATCTGGCTAACATTATGAATAAATGAGCTCCTAGAACATCTGAGACAAAAATAAGCAACGTTGTTCAAAGAGGATGAACTTCCACCTAATCATTGGCTCTTAGATTGTAATTTAGAATAACATGCGGTAAATGATGGCGACACTCGAGTGATCACGTTGCGCACCAAATCATCTACGATTCAGATATGTATGAATCAATAAGCTTTCTTTCTTATCAGTTACAGATTAATGAGACATTTTATTTAAATGTTTATTGATATTAATCAATTTTTAGTAATTAGTAATGTGTTTTTATTTACAACTTGCCAACCTAGTCATTGTTACAATATTTAAAAAGAACATTCCGTTACTGAATGTCCTTGGTGGTCAGTATTTTTACGACCAACAAACAATTGTACTCAATTAGTTCTAAAATTATGTGGAACCTTACTAAGTACTTGAGAGATGGCGTGCATGTCAACTTACATCACGATATAGTTTGGTTCAACACAGTAGGATTTAAGCTGATGAAATTTGTAAAACATGAAGTCAGTAAACCAGAGTTAGATCAGATTACAGATAGTGATTATATTATCTAACAAATCCTCTAATAAATCTTATTAGGGCAGGAGTTCATCTTTAGCTTAGTTAGTTAATATTTAAAAGAAATAACAATCGGTGTTACTAATCAGCGTTAATAAATGACCTAATACCTATACGTAGTAAGTTGCGATGACGATGACCATTATTTTTTAAAAATCCACAAAGATTACAATTAAATGTTAAAAAAAAATCTATTTATATATTATTAAGCTGAAGAGTTAGTTTGTTCGATTCCTCAAATATTACTGGTTTAATTTTTTTTTTCTAGTACCAGTCCATTCTAGGAAGGATATATAACATCACATTAAAATTGATAGGAACGCAGCATCAATAGAAAGTGATATAAAAATGTTGCTGCCGGGATCAACTAGTAACATAATTAAACCTTTTTAAACTTACGAAAGATCTTGTTAAAATCACTCGTAACCAGCGAGCACGTATATACGACTCAGTGGATTAAGAAAAAGTGCAGGTTGTTATTTTAGGATCAACATAAATGGCACTCTGCCGACTCTGAATGCCCTGGATGGGATAAAGATATGAGGGTAAGTATATAAGTATGTGAATGTTACAACAAGTGACAAGACTTTATTTCAATTCTTCAAAAGAAAGTAACTATAGAGTAATGAGAGGTTTCAATTTTTAACCATTTCAAGTAAAGTAGCATTTGTATTTATTACTTATTTTGTACATTGTGGTAATATAAGCTTTAATATAAGGCGGTAAATAAAAGAAACGAAATAAATTAAATAAAAAATGTAATCCATTCATCTTCAAATTTTAATTACACGGATTATTGTATTTGAGATTCAAAATCACCACTTATCCCTGACAACAGAATCAATAAACTTGGTCCAACGAATCTCAAAATCATGCACTATCTTGTCTTTATCTGGATACGTACTGTAATACAAGGAATTCAATGCTAACTTCTTTAACACTCTCAAGTCTGCGTGCCTACTAGCAACACCTACAAACGCTACGTAAAAGTCGTGGCTCAAAGGCTCTGCTTCCCAAACCCCAGGATCATCACTAGATAGAACTACTGGCAGATCTAGTGCCAGAAAAACAGCTAAAGGATGGTTCCTAACATCTGCAACTAGTTTTAAAACAGCATTTGATATCACATTAACTTCCAAAGCAATATTTCTTTGCTTCACTTCCTTCATCAATACTGGATGCTTCACTATACCAAAACCATGACCTATACGTTTTGTACCTAAAACCACGGCATCAAATAAATTTTCATCAGAAGTCAATCCATTCCAATTAGTTTCACCGGCGTGCAGGAACAAATCAAACTCCTTACCAGCTTTTATAAGCTTAGGTAAAAATAACTTCAAGGGCTTTCCTAAATCTTCTTGGCCAACCAAATCAAATCCTGCTAAGAAATCCGGCATTCTTCTTTTAATTTCACGAGCAGTTTCAATATATTCATCTATTGCTTCTTCTTGCACAAGTCTCATTGGAGCATATATGAGTTTCGCTCCGTAAAAATCAGGATAATCAATTTTGAATTGTGTCTCGACTTTTTTGTAGGACTCAGCCGTCTCAACAGAATTATAAATTCTGCCTTCTAAATCATATAACTGTGGTAGCACACTTCTTACTTCGAAGTACATGATTCCATCTTCTCTTAACGCTTTAAGAGTATCATAGAAGTACTGCTCCCAGACAGGTTTGTAACATAACAAAGGTCCAGAGGCCATGAAATATTTTTGAAATCTTTCCCATACAGTATTGATATCGGTGTACATTTTATCAGGATTATCGACCACAATTGTAAAATATTTTCTTAGACTTCTGTCGAATTTTTCAACATTTCCTGAAGAATATCTCGCATCTCTCATGAGCTGCCATGCTGTCTCACATGTAGCATCAGGCACGACTTTGGAAAAAAGAAATTTTACACTGTCTTCAGTAAAACAAACGTAAAGATCGTTCCAGTAGGTTAGTCCTACCATGTAATCTGGTCCCAATATGGCCGTATCATGAGCATGAAGAATCGCTCCTTTCGGCATTTTCTTAATCAACTGGTACAATTTAGTTTCCTTTACAGCATCTTTATACTCAAAGAAATGTTTTGCGAATGTGAAATTCTTTGGATGTTGGAAACCGTGTTCTAATACTTCTAGTTTAAGGTCCATAATTATTTCATTTGCTTTTATTTCACTGTCACTGAGTTGAATTTCATTACCGAGCATCATTTCTAGCCCTTCATTAAAGAGTTTGTTTCTTTCATTTTGCACAGTATCCATGTTGCCCGATGTAAGTATTATGTTCGACAATATAAATATAATCAGTCGCATGGTATTTGTATGAAACCTACGGCAATACTGAATGTGTTATCACAAGATTGGTTATACTATCTAACATCAAAATGATACCGTTTAAGATAAATATACGTACGTTGAAATTAAAATACGTGTTCTCAACTGATTTTGTAACAGATAACTGAGAACGTGCCCTGTGTTATTAAGGTTATGGCAGCACTCTTTACCTGAACGCAACTGGTAGTGCATATAAAAAAGAATATAGAGAAATCATTGTAATTGAGTTCGCGATTTCGCCTTTGAAGGTCGGTCTTTTGTTGATTTTTTCTTAGCCAACTTGTTAAGAATGCATACATATTTTTTTCAAAAGAAATATGTTCCGATTGCCAAGAAATTGAGTTGCTATTAAAGTCTTAAGCAGTAAATCAACTCTTTACACAGTCATTTAAGCACAATAAGATAAGTTTGATGACACATCAAACATTTATTTACACGTCCTTCATTCCCAAAAGAGTAGATAAGCGTAATAAACGGTCATGTTTTGACGGCTATACGTTTTATCGAACTTACGTAATGAAGGTAAACCTTCAGTAATTAACCTGTCACTTTAGGAATTAGATCGGGAAAACTGAGAGTATAATATGAAAGGGAAAATTTGTTAGATGGGAAGGCAACGTTTGAAAAGAGAAATAGCTTAAATGGATGGATTTGGCGTTGTGAACAATAGCCAATATTTAACTAAAACTGAAAATTGACGTGATATTTGGGCACTCTAAACGGTGATCAAGTTTCCCATGTAATTCTCGTATAATTTATATCACAGGATATTAAATTTGAAATTGTTGAAATTGTGTAAATGAACAAGTCTAATCTAGAAATAAAAGATTCACATTTGCCAAAGTAACAATCTGACTGCTCGGATGGTGTAGTGATTAAAGCGGTCGCCATGTCGCTCTCTATTGCACCGAGTGTTGTGGATTCAAACCCTACACTTCGTGTGATCCACAAAGTTTTGTTCCGAGTCTGGGTGTTCTTTGTGTGTTTGTAAAGTATGCCGCGACACAGGATATATTCCTAACGCGGGTGTTATCTTTAATAAAAAATAATAAAAAAATAATTCATCCATCACTACAAATTAAATCAATTTCAGGTCATTTGTACTTTGATAAGAATATTTAGAAACAATTATTTTATATGTGTGTCGAATCCTTTAGTGTCGAATGCTAAGGAAACGATGGCATATCAGACACGAGGACCCGTATGACTAGTGTTAACCGACCCTGAATACCAAACTAGATGTCGGTTCGAATAGTCCTAACTAGGACAAATGTATGATCAGCACGTATATTTGTTCTATATCTATAATATATATGTATTTTGTAGATAAATTGCACTTCGTCTGGTTACCATTGTACAGGTTCTAAATAATAATTTTGTTTATAATATTGTTGTAGGTTTACACAATTCTTTCCTTGTCTTGCGAGTTAGAGCACAATGTTTTTTCTTAATTTCATATTGGATATGCTTAAGTAATTATAGTTATGTATATGTCCTTCTGTTTTTTCATGTAAAGAGCCTACCAAAGTGACTCTACTCTGCCTGATCGAAAACATGAATAGAATCCAAAGAGTTGTGGTCACCGTACTCATTGCAAATGCAGACAATACAGTGTGGTGACCCATACTATGGCGGCCTAGTGAGATGCTTTTTCACGCCACGCTTGGGGACGTAAAAGGCATGACAGTCATCGTGACAGTGTAAGGCTCACATAGTTATCACGATCTTGTGGTATGTTTAAGCGGGTGCATCTGTTTATATAATTAGGTATGTGTATGTTATAATGTATAAATTTGTCGACGTATGTATCTAATTATACCTAATTATTAGTAGTTAAATTTTCACTAAACTGATACTAAAACTGATACATCCTCAGGTTGCTTGCTTGGCTTGTACATTATATTTGATATTTGTAAAATGGTGGTCAAATAAAGATTTTTCTATCTACTCTTTTATAACATTTTGACCGAATGTTCTTCTGTCAATTAATTATTATATTTTGAAAAATTGTTTAACATTCCTCTTACTAATGTTATAAATGTTAATTTTTTACTTATTACTCCTTTAAGAATTTAAACAAATTTACAAAGGTTTAATAAAAACTGTAAAAGTGATTAAATTACCCGAGATTTTGATTACGCGAGAAATTTATTACCGACGGCCATGGATACCTGCAACTCAGGAACCACAATTGCATCAACATCTTTTAAGTCAACTCCCAGAATTAGAAGGAAGAGGGCTTTAGGCTTCTGTAACTTCACTCACTTACTGAAATGTAACGAATGAACTGCGTAAAACTGATTTCTGCGAGGACTTTGTACCTATTTCATATCATATCATTGAGTGTCCAATAACAAGCCGTACTCTCTTTCCATATCATTCTCTAGAAACGCCTGAATCAGTTAAAATCTAAATGCCTTCTCTTAGTAAAATTTCCATTTTAATGAAACCAATTAATACGTTCACAAAATGATACACTTTTTTCCTATTCTGTAAAAGTAAGGGACTTTGAAAATTTACAGACAGAATAAAATTAAAAATATGAATCGAGCAAAGGTACCTATTTTTTTATTTGGAATACTTAGAAAATATTGTACAGCCACTATTACTTTAAATCCTTTCACAAAAACCCGTGCCTACATTTAGTGAAGTTTTGTGCTTTCAAATCAACACCGTCTCGTTGCAATTAGAAGATTAAAGTACTAGGTGACGTACAGTTCTCGTCTCAATCATATATGGCGGCCATTTTTTTTTTCCGCAGGGCGGTACTTTAAAGTGCCACTTAATGCATCCCCAACCCTTGAAAACCAGTATGGCGGCCCCATATTTCTTTTTTTAAGTTTCGAACGTACGTAGACGCTTTGAAAACGAAACCCTTTTAAGCACCGCAAAACTGTAATTTAAACCGTTCCATTTTTAAATTCACATACTTTTTTTTGTATACTTTTTTTGAAATCCTTTATGGAGTTTCTTCGTCTTTTTAGCAAACTGCTCTTTTAGTTCTTGAGAAGTGCGCAAGTGAATTCTTTGCTGTGTAATTGATATGATTTTGAGATTTAACTCGTTTCACGGGTTAATACATAGACATTCACATAAATTTAGTTAAGAAACTTATTATCAATTATTACTATGTTCTTCACGATCTGAGATATTTTATTCTTTTTTTATTTTAAGAGTCTGCCAAAGTGATTTTACTCTGTCTGATGACAAGCATGAATAGAATCCAAGAGTTGTGGTAACTATACTCATTGTTAATGCAGACAATAAAGTATGGCAACCCACACTATGGTGGCCTAGTGAAATGCTTCTTTACGTCCCGTTTGGAGACGTAAACGTTAACGTTTACGTGGCAGAGTAATGCTCACACATTTACCACGACAACTGTCAATGAGCCTCCAATCTTATTTATTATTATGTAGGTTTCTTGAAAGATTTTCGTAAGAATTTAATCTTAAAAATAAATGATTTCACCAGTAATTTGTCCGTTATTTTCATCATCTAAATACAAGACTTCATAAACTTAGTGAATTATAATGTGAGTAATATTGACTCATCCGTTGACTCTTAAAAACAAACAATTAATCTTACGGATTAGACAATACCACAACCACATACACACTCATTCACACATTTGCATACTCCCACACGCACACACTTTTAAATGTATTTTTATTGCATAGTTTGATATAACAAAAGGGGTGAAGATACTGTCTCCTGTAACACAGGTTGTTACCTACCACAGGAAACAGAGTGCCATTGTATCTTAATAATGCTTATACCTACAAATAAAGAAATTATTATTATAAAAAAATAAATAAATAAATAATAATATTTACACTATGTACGATCACTATTGGTTCGGCTTTATATTTTTATTTATATATATTCTTTTGTATATTTAAGCTTCAAATACCAATAAACTATTCTCGATACTATTGACATTTGCAAATAATATTAGCTCTTCATCTTAATTATTATAGAGCATAGATATGTTAAGTTTTTTTTTAATATTTACTTTGTCGAGAACTTCAAATAAAAGAAAGAAATTGTCGAATTGGTTCATAAACAACAAAATTCTATAAAAAGTTCATAAAAACCCACACATATTTTTTTAAGTCAGCGTAAAGTAATTTACAACAAAGATGACATCATACATGCATCATCATTACCAGCCTTTAACACTCCGTTGCTGGACATAAGCCTCTACTTAGCAGCGAGGTTTATGCCTACTATAGCACACTGGTCAAAAATGTTCCTTCTCTTTGCAATGATGTTGTCTTGCATCTTTTGTTCCCTTAGTCGCTTCGTACAACACCAATGTAAGAAATGGTGATTGCACTCAGTATTCTTAATCCGTCACCACACAAAGACACATCATGTATTATGATTGTGCTAAACGTTTCTTGTAAAACAAAAAAAACATATGCTATGCTACTAAGCACTTTAAAAGTGTTTATAGGTCTAAGTGTTTGCGGAAACGCATCGGTTGTAGGCTTAGGTAATAACAATCATTAATTTCTGTCAACGATGAATTTGATTTTTGTTTTTATTTAGAGCTTGAATCTAATGTGCCTGATGGTAAGCATGAATGGAATCCAACAGTTATAGTCACCATACACATTACGAAGATAGTACAGTATGGTAACCCGAACTTTGGCGTCCTAGTGAGATACTTTTTCCCGCCGCGCTTAAAATACTTGGAATCATAGTGAGAGAGAATCACGTGCGCTAATAGCGAGTTTCAGGAGAGAAGACGGCAGCTAACTGCAGGTTTGGCCTAGTGGTTTAAGCGGTCGCCACGCCACTCTCCACTTCGTTGAGTATTGTAGGTTCAAACCCCACATGGGACAACACTTTGTGTGATCCATAAATTGTTGTTCTGAGTCTGGGTGTTCTTTGTGTCCATTTCTTGCATGTTTGTAAAAGCCATTCGGGCGGCATTATTTAAAAAAAAAGAATCGGACTCTTTACTCACAGAGCGAGCGAGCGTATGTCTGCCATTCTAAAACACTTTTTGACTGAGACCTCTGGTAGAGATCGACAGTCACATGCGCTAGCCGCTAGACCAATGAGGCAATCTCTATACAATTGTTTAAAACGTTATTGCTGATTGGAATAACCCAACATAATCAAAACAATCTAAATACGACCACCAATCGATGATTTCTACTGCCTAAAGTTTAATAAGGTAATATAATTGAGAACAGAAATCATAATAATTAACGCGCTTTATTTTAGCTTAGTATATATTTATGTAATGGCATCTTTGAACGTGATTTTCACGCCGTTTAAAACGATTGATGATTTGAAACTTTGAACACTTGTCAGAGACCGATGACAATACAGTAATTTGTGTAGTTTGTTGTATGTTAATGTTTTTTTTTTCATATCTGAAAGATGAAATCTTTGTTTTGTGCTTTTGCCCGTATGTCACAAAGATAATTGACAGTTCAAATAAAACACACTTTTGAAGATAATCAGACTAAAAAGTAGACAATAAATAATAGTTTAAATATTAAATATAATTAAAATTAAAATTTTATTGTAAAAAGCGTGCGATGTTTTTAAGCCATTTTCAAAATGACTAATTCTACCAATATTTATCAAAAAAATATTTGTAACAATTGGCTTTAAGCACTCCATGCTTTTTTAATTTTTTTTTTTAATTTCAAACTTATAAGCTATACGAACAAATGGCCGTGAATCTTTAACTGTTTTTCTTATTTACTTTCCACAATTACCCACAATACGATGCGTCACGTCATGTGTAATGATGTGACTTCTCTTCCGATATTAATACAATATTGAACTGTCAGGAGTTTAGTTGCCTTCTGCCATCAAACGGAATCACACGTTTGTACACAATGCAGGTTATAATAGCTTTAATAGTATTCATTTATACAGTAAACAGTGATGATTATTATAAAAAACGCGCCAAAATCCTTGAGCTCGAATCCAAACTCATGTTAGGCGGAAACATGACGCTCAATTATAAAGAATCTATTGTGAATCAGTGTCTTATGAATCATAAATATGCTGAAGTGGATTATGGTTTTCAACACCCGCAGTATTACAACTTTTCACAGCATTTCTTTAAATACAAAGACAAGATGAAGGAGTCTAAAGTGTACCAGATTATTAAGGCGATGCCTAAGGGGGCAGTGTTGCATATTCACGATACGGCCATCTTAGGGCCCGATTACATGTTGAATATAACCTACATGGATAACTTGTACGTATGTTTTGGACAGAAAACTAAATTCTTGTTTTCTAATACAACTCCCAATACACCGTGTGACGTTCACTGGCAACTTATGAAAAATGTAAGATATGCCGCAAAGAGTATTACAGAGTTTGATTTAGAAATCAGGAAACTGTTTACTATGGTAGTGGACAACCCTGATATTGTTTACCCGACCATACATGAAACATGGCAAAGATTTTTAAAACACTTTACAACTGTCTATGATTTATTGTCTTTCAGACCAGTTTTAGAGCAGTATATCTATGATGTACTAACAGCCTTTCGAAACGATAACATCATGTATGCAGAATTGAGATCTGGTTTTAATAAACTTTACGATTTAAATGGGACTATATATGACAAAATAACATTTGCTAAACTATATAAATCAATAATCGATAAATTTAATAAAGATCATCCAGATTTCTATGGTGTTAAAGTTATTTTTGCTTCGTCAAGAAAAATAGACAAGCAATCGCTCGTAAGAGATATAAAAACAGTAAGAGAAATAGATAAAGAAGTGCCAGAATTAATAGCTGGTTTCGATTTAATTGGGCAAGAAGATTCGAAACCCTTAATTGACTTCGCAGATGTGTTAGATACAATAAATGATCTAAATTTCTTCTTCCACGCAGGTGAAACCAATTGGTTTGGAACTAGAACAGATGAGAATCTTATTGATGCAGTTTTACTTGGAGCTAAACGAATAGGCCATGCATACGCTCTCACAAAGCATCCAGTAGTTATGAAGTATGTAGTTGAAAAGGATATTGGCTTAGAAGTGAATCTGCTATCGAATGCTGTATTATCTTTGGTCAGGGATGTTCATAACCATCCTTTAAGTGTATTCTTAAGCCTTAATTTACCAGTTATATTATCGAGCGATGATCCTGGGGTATGGGAAGCGGAACCTTTATCTGACGACTTTTACGTGACTTTCGTCGGTGTAGCTAGCCGGTCTTCAGATTTGAGGTTGTTGAAGACTTTAGCGCTCAATTCTTTGAAGTACAGTGCATTAGATCATATGAATAAGGAAAATGCTTTTCACACTTTTAATGTGCAGTGGTATCACTTCATAAATAACTTTGATTGTTCTTTGTATTGATGTTAATTTTCAGTAAAATTTTAATAGAATTGGAGCGTTGTACTTGCAAATAATTACTTGGATTTGAACCCTGGAAATGATTATCTATTGAAATTGTATCATAAGCTAATAACACAAATACAGGTTCGAGGTCAATTAGCGAACAATAACTAACCTAGCGTAAACGTTTGTACCGATTGTGTTAGAAGATCAAACAATGGTGGTCTTAACTACTATTACGAGGCCCCAGAATAGTAGATTATTGCGAGGCCCTTGTCTTTGTGGAATAAGTTTTAATGATGGTGTTTGACACGAAAAAATACAATGCTTGTTTATTGTTCCTCGAACATAAAAACGTAAACCGACGACAGTCGCCATTAGTAGCATGTCAAAATGACAGACAAAATATGAAAAACGGGACATCCCCTAACATAAATCTAGTGCGTGTAGCGTGACGTGACTTTTACAATGACATAATTTAGCTGTAATTTCCAATACTTAACAAGCTGTTAATTTAAATACTTAAACATATTTTTCTAACGGTTATTGTCCGAGTGCATAAGCTCTTTCCTGAGCGAGACCTTGGATGATTACCAAGGTTTAGCTAAAACTCCATCTCTTACTAATGCTGGGATAGAGGAGGATTCAAAGGACGGCAATGTACTTGTAACTGTTAATATGAACGTCCATAGACAGCAGTAGTTTTCTACAATCAGGTCAATCGTCAGCGCTCCTAATAATTGCTATGCCCATAAGTTACAAAAAAAATATGACAACATCTACATTCCCGTGAAAAAGACATTGTAAAAAATCATGCTAGCTATATTTTCACCCTGTTTAATTGATAACTGCTTACCTATCCTTCGAGAAAATACGATATCAACCTATCGTATTATCAAGAGTCAACAAATTGGATTGCATTGTTCTATCTGTGACATTTGAACCTCGTGCTGTAAAGAGCACAACAGCAGTACTAGACGATCGTAATTGGGTTCTGTATCTCTCTAACACTCAATTTCATCCTATCCATTTTCACACCGTTGTGTAATTAGGTCTTTTTTTAATTTATTACTAATAAAATTAGACAAAAACTATCTTTAAAACGCATTGTATATAGTGTCAATCGATTAAGGAATTATTGAATTTTTGTAACGTTCATAATACAATTTAACATTTTTAAGTAAATATGTATAGTATACTCGTATGAATCTATTCTTTCTCATCTAAGTTTTAAGGACTTTAATTACTTATGTATAATGGTTTTAGTGTATGATAGGTTTATATACATGTATTTGATACATTACAAAACTAATTCGAACCAAAATGCACGTACTTTCAATTTGCACTGCATCATCTAAAGGCTGACTTGTAGAGAATGTCTTAGATTAATCAATACATCAAAAGTGCACGATGTATTATGACTAAAATAAAAAAAAATAATAGATTTGATACAATAGGGTGTAAAAAGTGACAGAAAAGTACCAGCGCAATAGACAGGAAGCCTGTCTTCGATAATAATGAACACTACAAATACATGTTACAAAACAATGGTTCATTGCAATCAATATCAACACGTTCGAGGACATATGTAGGGTATTCTCATAGCTATTTTATTGAATCACGGACTTACAACCAGATTTAGGTTAGGTTAGGTTTTTAGTAAATACCTTTTTGTTAAGAACCTACTAAAGTGACTACTCTCTCTGATGGAAAGCATGAATAAAATCCAAGAGTTATTGTCATCATACTCATTGCAAACAATGAAGTATGGTGATCTACACTGTGGAGGCCTAGTAATATGGTTATTCATATACAATTTGGGGACGTCAAAGGCATGACAGTCATCGTGGCAGTATAAGGCTCACACACTTACCGCGACAACTGTCACTCCTACATCAATGGATCTGCAGTCTCACTTCTACCAACGAAAGACGACAGTATGGCTGCTGTCGCTTTAGGTTGGTCTTCTGTGAGAGGGTAGTACTATCCCGGTCGAGCCGGCCCGTTCGTGCGTGGCTCTACTACCTAGTAAAAGTTTTTTAAAGCATATAAATAGGAGAAAAAGATAAATATTTACTTTTTCTATTCTCAGTTCCCATACAAAGTAGAGATATTATTACTGCCAGTTTAACTAGTTACTGATAAAGTTTCAGTTATCTGACATATTTATCTTTATTCGACACTTGTGAAACCAAAATCTGTAGTTATCTAGTAGAGTAATTCCAAATAGTATATTAGGGACTTTATCCATAAGTGGTGAAAGTGGTCTTAATATGTGGGTATTGCGATAAGGAAATATGGTCGATAAAGAAACTTAAACCTTATAGACTCCACGACTGAAGACGTTCTTCATTGGAATAACCTGGCCAGTATATCTAGCAAAATTATGATAGAATCATATACATACACTGGTTTACTTTTTGAGCTAGACACACATTCATCATCATAATCATCAACTGCCTTTGATACGGTCTCTTTAGAAAGGAGATTGGCCTACTATACCACGCTGGTCAAACAGATCGTTATAGGCTTTGTAACAAATTTTCTTTATCCTGGCAGCGCTGTTGTCCTGGTATGTATGCTCCCTTGATCAGCTATTATGACGCCCACACAATGAACAGGAGTTGTAACAAATCTGTCCTGTTTTGAATCCGTTACCACACGGCCAAAATCTGTCACCACACGGACATAACCATTTGACAGGTAGCAGAGTCACGCTGATTTCAGCATGAACGGGCCGGCTCGAACGGGACAGTACTAACTTCCCACAGAAGATCAACCTAAAGCGACAACATCCGTGCTGTCGTGTTTCGTTGATGAGTGCGAGACCGGAGGCCCATTGATGCAGGGGTGTCAGTTGTCTTAGTAAGTGTGTGCAATACAATGCTACGATGACTGTCATGCCTTTTACGTCCCCAAGTGAGGCGTAAAAAAGCGTCTTAATAGACGCTATAGTGTGGGTCACCATACTACATTGTCAGCATTCGCAATGACTATGGTGACTACAACTTTTGGATTCTATTCATGCTTTCCATCAGGCAGAGTAGAGTCACTTTAGCAGGCTCTCAAATAAAAAAAAAACACAGCGATATATAATAAAAATAAACAATTATATAAGTAGCACAGTAGAAAAAAAAAGTGCAAAAAAAACAGTCAGTCGTATGTTTACCAAATCACACATTTAATCCACAAATATGATAAAAAAGAACCACATGCTAAGCCAGATGGATGCGTGTAGATAGCTGTTATCAATGATACACGTCTGAATCAGTGCACTGATTTTATGGAATAAAATATTTTACTGTGTAAGTAACTGTGTAAATACATGTACAGTATGTGATGACAGATTTAGAATACGGAGTATAACTACCTCTATTCATCCCGTTGCGTAAGAGTCGGCTAAGAGAGCAAAACAGCAGAAGAACAGCAGTGTAAGAAGACGGAAAGTTTGCCACAAACCCAATATCATGGTATAGTAGACCAAATAATCCTTTCCAAAAAGAAGCCTATGCCCAGCAGTGGACTACTAAAGACTGTTGATGATGACATACACAGGAATTCACGCATTCACTTTACGTTTACTTTTGAATTGTCACACGTTTTGACCAGATTGCAAGGAGCCTGTCAAAGTCTATTACATGAACTCATTTGTTTTTGAGTTCGTACTATATCTCTCACATGACAGTCTCATCCCAAACTAAGCAGAGTCGGTGTATTGGTAACCAGACAGCTGACAATCATCTCCTTTCTAAGGCAAGATGAGTCCAAGAGTGGACTGTTATAGGCTGTCAATGATGATAACTTTAAAGAAATACACAATTCGATTTACAGTTATGGATCTGTTACTCTATTCATAATAGCAATATTCTTTCACTTTTCACTCACCTTTCCGTTATTATCCAAAAATCTTGGCTTCAACTTAACCGTGAGAGTCAACTCGGCTGGAGTCAAACCACAATTTTACAGAAAATCGACCTCAAGTAATTCTTTCGTTGTTTTTATCTGACTATGTGAGGTTAGCAGAGCCCAAGCCTCTCTTTCCCTACTTAGAGGAGGAGGGAGTCCCAGAATGGGAACGCACTTGTAACTCTTGAATTCCAAGTGTCCATGAGCGATGTAAGTTACTTGCCATCAGGCGACCAGACTGCTCGTTTTCCCTACTCATTATCATTAACAATAACTGCTGGTCATAGGCCTGTCCTTAAGTTTTGGCGTACTATACCACGGTGACCGACAGGTTAGTATAAGATTTGTGTCAAGTTTTATTCTCTTTGTAGTGATGTTGTCCTGCATAGTTTATTCCTATAGACGCCTTTTACTAAACCCACGGCATGGGTTAGGATGGTGTGTCACCACGTGTATGACCATTTACATAAAAAAAAAAATCTTAATCTGTTACCGTACAGAGAATTATACTATCATCATCATCATCAACAGCCTCTCACAGTCCACTGTTGGACATAGGCCTCTCTTTAGCAAGGAGGTTTTGGTCTATTGTACCACGCTGGCTAGACGGGGTGGAATAGAGTATGTTTCAAGTTTTCCTTGTCTTGGTAATGATGTTGTCTTGCATACTTTGTTCCCTTAGTCACCTTTTACGACAGCCACGGGATGAATAGGGGTGATAACACTATGTATTCTTAATCCATCACCACATAGACAAATTATACAACAATTGTACCATAAAAATATAGAAAACTTTTTGAAAAAAAATCCAAGTAGGTACTTTGGTGCTTGATAAGTCTATGGTATATGTATGTATTAAAACTTTATACGATAGTAGCGAAAGAGATGGAACGCAGACAATGAGTTCGTTAGCTGTGAGCACCCTCTTTTTGAGGGCGTCACTCCAAGTCTGTGATGGAAAATACAGCAGATGTGACAACAGTCAACTTATTACTACAGACTCTTATGTCTAAGGACTTAAAGTCCAATTTATAATTCAATATCGTTGTTCGACTGTACTTTAGTTTTAGGTTTGCATGTATAACATATAGTGCATCTCTGCCTAGAAGAGCTTATCTACCTCCTTTTGATATGGAAATGTTGAAAAATATAATGAAAGTAGGTTTATTTTCATCTATTCTAATACTTATTACCCGACTATGCATTCAATAGAACAGTAGGTCTTATCAAGTACCAAAATTGTTTATGCTTTGACCTTTGAACAAAAATAACAGTGTGTTTTCATCAGTTCAAAATAATAACCAAAAGACCTTACAAATAATTTCAGTACATACTCAATAATTCACACTAAGTAATATTATAAATGTAAAAGTAACTCTGTTTATCTGTTAGCTTTTACAACTAAACTGCTGGATCGCTTTTTAATTAAATTTTTGCATTAAGATACTTTGATTCTCGAGGAAGAAAATAGGTTTCTTTTCACTACGATAACTGACATACTCGTATACCTAGGCGAGGCGAGCTGGAGTTAGTTATTACGAGTACTAAAGTTGTTAGAAAACGGAGCTAAAAATTATATTTATAGTTCGTTATATAAAACCTCAAATGATAAAAACATTACTAATTTAATATAACGTTCGCCTTTCTATATTCATTTCCTAGTTGCGCGTATTGTAGTCAAATTTTATTATTCAAAAAGGATTATACGCAAAAAGTTTATAGAAGTTTGCTTTAATTTCATTTTTGTTAGATAATCCATGGGTATGTTTTTATTTTAGTTTATTTTAAGCTTATTTAAACTTAAGCTGTTAAAAACGCACCTATCTTTTTATTAGTTGTTAAGTACCTATGTACTTTTTTCCGTTTCTTTATATATGATAAGTTCAGTGCGTGAAGACAATTTAGTTTTCAACAGGTCTATTTCTTAGATATAAAATTTTAAAGTGTTTTTATAATCAGGGGCGGATCACTATTCGTGCCATCTCTAGTTAACATACTGCATTATGTATATTAGTATATATAACGCTTTTAAATTTCCTTTATTCTAATACTTTCCAAGGTTGGTTTGTCTGTGTTCAATCAAACCAGACACATGTTTATGAATCGGTACAGGGTAATTATATATTTCCTAGAGTTTCAATCCAAGAACCTAGAAGGTTCACAGATTCTCTCTGTGTTCCAACCGACATGTCTTTTGGACAAGACGGCGTAACTCTTTGAAAGAGTTTTTAAATATCTAAATAAAATGTATCTCCTGTCGAAGTCAAAAGAAATTGCTTGTTTGTTGGTTGGATTAGCGTTACTCCTTACAGAGGCTGTTGCCTAATGTACGGAATCCACGGTGGGAAGTTAATCGCACCTACTATGTAGTCGTACTGTATATGGCTAGAGCGTGGATACAATACATAGGTATATTGAGCCAACAGACAAGGGAAGCCTGCATCTTGCGACGGGACAGAGCTTGGTTAGATACGGTGTCGAACTGGGCGAGACCTAAAATCACATGATCCCGGTCCACCCAGACTAATAGAGAAGGGAACGTGAGACCGGTCATCAGGGTTGTCTTGGTAGGAATAACTGTTTCTTAGCCCCTGCATTTCTAAGGCGCTAAAATCCAATTTTCCACAATGGCACTAACGATTTAAAATGATATCTGTGCTATTTTTACTTTGCGCCGAATGAATGTTACTTAAACAAAATCAAAAGGCGGCAGAGCGCTTCGTATCTCTTGAGTTGCAATCGTCCTTGAGCAGTGGTAGTTACTTACCCTCCGGTGATTCATCTTATGTAAAATATATAAAAAACTGTCAAGAAAAATGTCCATAGATAGTACTAGCTCAGGGCCCCACAAATTCCCGATTTGCCCCTGTTTATAATCCAACCAAGACATTTATCTAAGTAACATTTTAATTGTATATCCGTCTAGTATCTACCAGACGGTAATAAAATTTTATTACCGTCTATTATACAGTAGTACTAGTAGATACTAGACGCTACTCAAATTTACAACAATTACTATTGCAGTTTTAAAACTAATCAGTATTTGCAAAACAGGTGAAGCTGATAATTAGGTAGATATTTTTTTTACATATTTTTGTCAATAAACCAAGAGTAAGTTTCCTTATAATAACATTTGTTTCACAGTAAATGAGTATCACGAAGGCAAATCTCATCGCGATAAAAGAAAGAAAATTTGACAGAATCCCTATACCTACTAATCAGGTCAGGTTTATACGCAAAAATGGACGGTTAAATGATGTTGATATAATGATTAAATGTATACTTTTTTCCTGTTATATTATTTATAAAATTCAGTATAATTGTTTACATCATAGATATAGCGAACCCGAACACATAATCTTCAGTCAACAATTTCAGAAACGTTCAAAGTACCAAGACCTTGCAATAGAACTAAAAACCCAATGGAAAGCTCACACAGTACACATAGTTCCAATAATTCTATCATCAACAGACATAGTACCTAAAACTCTCACTCAAAATCTTACATTACTTCACATGCCTTCACATTCCTTATATCTGCTCCAAAAAGCCACCATACTCAATACTTGCCGAATTACTCGTAAATTTCCAACATCTTCATCTATATCATCTATCTACTCTATCTAACGTACCATGCTTGTTTGAGGCCCGCATGACTCGTATATTATCCCTCTAAACAGGGAGACAAATCAAAGTGAAATAATAATAATAATAATTTATTTTTCACATCACAAATGTATGCAGTACAGTGTAGACGTGTAATCTAAATTACATTGTAGAAGAATAGGTGTCATGTCCCTGCGACACAAAGGGAGAATCCTCCAACCAGGTAAGGTGATCATGCCTGGCGGGCCGCGGTCCGACGCTTGATGTTGGGATGTCGTATACATGCTCATCGTCGCGAGAAGTTTTATTTAACGATACAGGATTAGTAGTGGCTCCATAGTTCATTATACTCTATAGTTCGATGTATCTTCGCTAGATAGCGCTGTTGCATATTTTTATTTGTACTGTATGTGGAAATTGCCACAACGTTACAACATTACAACATACATTTGTGAGAGACTGATGCCCGAGATAGATATTAGAATACCTGTGTTACGGGTCACCAGGCCCTCAACATCATTAAAGAGCAGACACATTATTAGATCAAGTGTAATGACTAATTAGATATATTTTAGGGTGACTATAAGACATAAGAGTACATTTAAATCATGTGTGTGTATGTATGGAAATTGCTAGACATTTGTTTTAAAGGCACATTACCATTAACAAGTAAGTTTGCTTTAACCACTGTTGTAATGACGAAAAAGTAATGTGGGAAGAGTTTTTAGTTAATTATTTAATAATTTCATGCTTAAATTGTTTAATGGCGGACTTAATGCCACAGGTATTCTCTACCAGTCTACCGTTGGGTGACTCCGGGTGGGAATTTAAAATTCATTTCATTATCACATACTGTCGATTAGGTTACAACAGTTTTATGATGTTTACTGTTGCCGTAATGTCAAATTAAAAAATATTCTTCTATACATTGTAGTTCGGTAATCTGATGATCAATTACCAAAGGAGACCATGTCAAATTAAAGCTTCCTCCGTAATTCGGGTAGTAGAGCCACGCTGATTTCAGCACGAACGAGCCGGTTCGACCGGGGCAGTACTACCCTCTCACAGAAGACCAACCTAAAGCGCGACCATCCGTGTTGTCGTGTTTCGTTGGTGAGAGCGAGACCGGACGCCCATTGATGCAGGAGTGACAGTTAACCAGAACTTTAATTTTGTATTCACTTTAGCAATGTGTTTTATTTATTGGTAATCTAAATGAACAAAATAAAAAAAAAAACTACAACTAAGCTTAAATAAAACACCAAATCATAACTTAACAGTACTTTATTAAATATGCTTACAATATTGCGACAGCTATAATATCTTAAACATCTTTTACAATTAAATAAAGAAATAATAAAATTTGTTTCTTCATGATAGACATGTAGACGCGTGTTCTAAGTTGACCGATCTGAAGTGAGTTGCGAACGGTAGCCCATGACGTTACAGAGAGACAGAGAAAGAAACCTTAGAAATGAACGACCTTATAAAAGTAGCGGGCAGATTGGATATTGTGCACCTTGGAAGGGGCCTCTGTTCAGTAGTGAACCGCAGCGTGATTGAAAGATGACTTAAAGACTCCTGAAGACATTCCTATTAACTGTTATACATTTATTTAACCCATTAACTCCATTAAAAAAATCTTCAGCTTTCTGTGCGATCGTAAAATCACTGGTCGAATCAAAGCATTGCTCTTAAACTGACCTGTATTGTGATTTATTATAACTATCGTAAATATTTATTAGTTGAAGAAACATGACATTAACACTACAAACGCTACTTTTGTTGATAAAAACTACTAGTTTTGAATGTTAAATAATCAAAAAAACAATTCTGCCTTAGGTTCGTTACCACCTAGTCATTTTATTCTTATAACATGAAAGACAAACCAGACGCCCATCGCTGCAAGTGGTGGTGATCAAGGTGACAGTTATCGTGGTAACTGTGTAAGCCTTATACTGTCACGATGACTGTCATGCCTTTTACGTCCCCAAGCGGGGTGTGAAAAGGCAGCTCGCAGGGCCGCCATAGTGTGGGTCACCATACTGCATTGTCTACATTTGCAATGAGTATGGTGACCACAACTCTTGGATTCTATTCATGCTTTCCATCAGACAGAGTAGTCACTTTGGTAGGCTTCTAATATAAAAAAAAAAGTGAGTAAGTATTAAATAACAACTGCAGACTATGCAGTGTCATATGTGTTATGTGACCGCTACAGTGTGTGTCACCATACTGCATTGTCTGCACTCGCAATGGGTGTGTTGACCACCAATCTAGGATTTTACTTATGCTTTCCGTCAGGCTGAGTAGTCCCTGTGATAGTAACAGAAAAAAAATGGTGACTGCTATACTTCTAAAGCACACAGCTTAACCTATACATAGTCTAAAAGGTTAAAACTTGCAGCGGAACCACTTCATAATATCGCATTAGCTTCGTAATATTTATAGTTTTACATTTACTCTTTTGAATATATTATTAATCTTCTCCAGCCGGAACAGCATCTTCTAACCTCTTGATGTATTTCACTCGGAGTTCGGTAACCGCATCACCCTTTAATTGGTCCTGAAATTATACCATTTTATGAAGAAAACTTCGGTACAACTTACATGTAGTAATATTTAAATCTTAAATCCTAATTATTTATAGTGATGCCATCTATGTTTTTTATGCAGTACTAATCCTAAATACGACGTGGTAGATACATGTATTTCTACTAGTTCACTTAAATATCACTAGATGGCGTTATTGTTAACCTTTAAAAAAATATCCATTTTTTAAAATTAGGACTTAGTCCATGCTTGGAGAATGTCTATCAGTTGCATTACGACCACAATTTATAACATTTTAAGCCTTTTTATACATTAAACTATGCTATAAACTTTTTGTATAATTTGAATGATTATTGCAGACTTTCTATACATAACAGTTTTGCATGTTTTATGTATTCCGGATTCCTGTAGTTTTTTGTTACAATTTTGAGGTATTTCTTTAGATTTATAACATTTTGTTTTGTTCAATAAACAATTTTATGCATATTTTTAGAGCATAAACTTTTACACATATGACAACATAAATTATATGCACAAAATTTGCTACAAAAACTGCACAAACAGCTTTCTCCAAGTTTTTAAGCACACTACCTAATAGCATAATAATACATTGCATATTTATGTATTTAATTTAATTTAATTTTAAATAAAAAAAATAAATTATGTAACATAATCATCAAGTTATTTATTTTATTATATTATTTGTTATTTATTTTAATTAGCAGTGCACTCTCTTTAAAAATAATAAATGCCTATAAAATCATAAATATTTTTAACAACTTATTTCTTTAAACTGTTTTCATACCTGCACAAACCAACACTGAACATCCAACTGCACCATCTGTAGAGCACCCCTAATAGCTCCGGGTATCAGAGCGCAGTACTTAAGCCCATTACTGGGCATCTCCACCCACTCGCTAAGGGGGCATTGGTCCCAGACAAGGGAAAATTCATCACCAGCACTACTCCAGCTTGTCACTGTGGGTTGCATGTTGAGATATAGCCTGTAAATGCCGATTAAAATATCATGAATCTTCTGCCTTTCAAATATAGAGTTCACTATGGCTATACAAGTCTTGTTTCATCAAGTTACTGTTGAGATGTGTCTCCTGTGTCATTTTATTGTATATGGTAAGTATACCACAATAATAACTGGACACTTCTTACAGACTACCACCAGATCTCAAACTAGGTAGGGCTAGTACTATGGTAATCTGATTACTGATAAACATATTTCATCAACAGCCTTTTACAGTCCACTGCTGGACATAGGCCTCTCCTTAGCAAGGTTTTGGTCTACTATACAACACTGGTCAGACGGATTGGAATAGGGTTTGTTTCAAGTTTTCCTTCTCTTTGTAATGATGTTGTATTGCATACTTTGTATATGTATATATTTCTAAATAGGTACATACTATAGATGAATTACACCCAAACACAGAACAAATGATTATTACATAAACACATAGGATGTTAAAGTAGTTCTTTTCATCTTTAGATATAAATTAATGTTCTCTCATATTAATAGCTAGACCATGTCAATTTATCTACATATATTTGAATATTAAATCGTGAAAATTATAGTCTCTCTCAATTTGTATAACTTATTTCAGTCAAATAATATAATATTTTTGAAAGGAATTGTTCAGTCTAGTTTATACGAAATACCTGAAAGCTTGCTGTATTTTATCAGCAGTTTCTCTCATTTCCAAGCACCTTGTAGATGTAGTACGTGCCAAGAAATCTTCAATGAGACGTACGCCCATATTATAGCCTATTCTTTCCAATTGTTTGTTGACATCCTCCGAATTTTCAGTCTCTTTCAGCAGTTGAGATACTAGTGCTCCATATGTAAGTGTCAAAAGCTCAGAATTCTAAAAATAAAATAATAAATTTTTATTCAATATCATTCATACGTGGATGAATTTTTCGTAAACTAACTTTTTACTTACGACTTTTTTTGCGTCAAGCCTGGATGTTTGTCTCGACATTTTGAAACTGTTAGATTATACTTTAATCTATTTGAGTGTATGCACAGAGGGATCTATATTATTAAAATGTTAAAAAGATATACGAAGATCTTAAGGTAAAGCTCCCAATTATTCCTAATTAAAAGCAGACTTGAAGTTTTTACGAATAGGCGAATACTGTTTCCTGTCAAAACTGTCAAAACCGTAGTAGTGTTACCGTTTATTGAATTTGACTCAAGATTTTTATTTGTAGCAACGATAATTCAATAGCAATTAACACCATGCAAGTCAATTGGCCACTATGTGAATCGAGGAGAAATTTAAAAAATGTGCTGACTGAGAGATACGAAGTAATTATTTAAGCAACCCAGGAAGAAAATCACTAAAATACTTCTGCAATTGTAAGTTAAACGTCTACTCAAGTATTTACACACTTAAATATTTTTTCTTTTTTTAGGTAATATACGACAAGTCTTGTTTTTGACAGTCACGCTCTTTTTAAATTATATAACTGAGAGAATTATATAACATAACGGTTTTAACAGAAAATTTAAAAGAAAAGAGATCAAAGGTTAAAGAACCTAAAACTAAATAGTCATGAATAAAAGTTAAATTTGTTTTATATGCTTGTTTTTTTCTTTAGATGCCACAAGGTGGTCCTTCTACATGACAAACAATTGCGAGAAGCTACTAGAAGCACACAGCTCATGCCCTGTTGGTGTGATAAACTTTGAGTGGCTTCTTTCAGCTGATATAATATGATGTTTTTAAATCTAGTTTTCTTAATGTTAGTAGTTTAAATACATTCGTCATATTTCAAGTGTTCTTTTTGTTAAACATGAGCGTAAAAAATATGTTTAAATTTAACTGACGAAAAGGCCTAGATTCAACCTTAGATGTTCGCGTTTAAAAATTTAGACTATTCCCATTGTTTTGTTTATTTTTGGAAAACGTCAAGCCAGCAAACATTTGAAAAATTACATATTTCAAAGCCGTTACACGGTAATCAATCAACATGTTCTAACATTTAGTTAGGCTTATTATGGATAGCCATGAAGAAAATGATATAAACGCTACGGGTACGTTCACAAACGAAATTGATGATCAATGTGCTGTTAACTCATTAATACTCGATTACTACAAAAAGTTTGGTAGAAAACGGGACTTGGAACAGTTCTTTTCGTTATCGACAGCACAAGGGGAAGTTCGGGATACGAGTGGTTTATTCTGGAGGAAAATGAAAAGTGCAAACGATTCGTCTGATTCTGGCGGCGGGAAGAGTGATTCGAATGCGCAGGAACTTTGTCGAATTTCTATTCGATGTTCAATGCCTGAAGGTTCCAGCTCACAGGTCAGTGCTCTATGTTTCGTTATTTACGTAAAAAAATAATTATTATCATCTCAACCCAAGGACATCAACTGTCGGACTTAGGCTTGCCCCAAGGCTCTTCACAACAACCTTTTCTGTGCTGCTCTCAAGCAACGGCTACCCACGACCTTCGCCAGGTTGTCAGACTACCTTTAGGGGTTATACCCACGCTCAAAAAAACAATCACTGTATTATAAAGTTCAAAACCTAAAAGTTATGCATCATGATTCAACATCTACAACTGTACAATGGCAGTTCAAGTTACACTGGTCGACATGACAATACATTGGAAACTTAAGTTATTGATAAAAGTTGAAACTTTACTGAACTGACGTATCTAACAAGTTTAGTTTTGTATATTTGATATTAATATGTTAATATAGTGCTTAAGAGAGGTAGTTTACAAATTGTTTGATTGTTTTGATGCACAAGTAGTGTGGTGTATTGTATATAAAAAAAACTGAGAGATGTCCAGTTGTGGACGTGGACCATAAAAGGCATGATGTCACATAAGAAGAGTAGAATCTCAATCTTTATTTAGTATTTTGACCTTTTCAAGAATTCTATTTGAACTAATGAACCATTTGATATCTATCTATGTATATAAAAATGGTCTATCTTCTATATATATAAAAATGAAACCCGTTTTTCTTGGTTACGGCATCACGCGTGAATGGCTGGACCGATTTCACTAATTCTTTTTTTGCTATATTTGTTATTATTAGAAGAAGGTTCTTACAGAGAAAAATATATTTATAATCATCATCAATCATTTTTATAATCGTGCATCATTGCTACGCTAAGGCGGTACGAAGTTCACCGGGTCAGCTAGTAATTACTAAAAGACAACTAGGATTTAGTATTTTATAAAAGAATATTTTCCTCTATGCTATAAAAAAATGGTGTACAACAAAAGTATGTCTACAATATATGTTTATACTGAATATTGTATTAGTTTTCCAACCTTTGAGGTTGTATATTCTTTGAAAAGAATCGGCTGGGTACAAGTGTTTCCTCAAGTTTTTTTCCTAAGGTATATTGGAGTAGGCTTCAAGTCTACTATGACGCGATGTAGAGTGATTGGAACAAACCTGCACAAACCAAATACCAGACAAGATTGAACTTCGGTAGAAAGCCTGTGTCTAAAAAGTCCAATGATTATTTTATGCTCCAACTACATATAACGATTATGGTAAATGGGACCAATGGCTTAACATACTCTCCAAGGCATGGAGCTATCTCAATATGTTAAGAATGGTCACCCATCTAAAGATTTGAATAAGATTGCTCAATTTGCAATTTGTTAACGTATGTGGTTACTGCTGAACCAGGGGCTGGCAATTTAAAAAAAGTATTGATTTGATTTATAGACAGTAGAAGTCTTTTATAGTATACATACAAGAAAATTGTTATTTCAAAGCTATTCTTAAAATTGGTTAAAAAATAATTTGTACTGTAAAAGGTAATATTTTAGTATGTTCTTGCTATAGATGCCACAGTTGTTTTCTTGTTTCAAAACTACCATAAAAGTTTTAATTTATTTCATTACTGTTTGTAAACTTCACAGTTTGTTACATAATGGCTTCAGAGTTGCTATGAGCTTTTTAGTCTTTGTTCAGAACTGTTTTCTAATGAATGTTTTTAAAATTACTTTTATATAACACAATTTCATTTTTAAGAAATTAAAATATTTAGATAATGAATGATTTGTAAGTGAAAGTGTGGGCCTACATTTTGGATGTAAGCTGTGCTTTTTTTCTTTCCATATTTCGTTCTTCAACCTTTGACCCTATCGATTTTTCCTCCTATTTATTTTCTTTTTTTGTCTTGTCTAAAAAAGATGACATTAGAAGGTTGGCTTCAGGTTGTAGGCCTACCATAAAAGCAAGAAGCTAAAATCAGCATTTCAAAGGGTTTAGTCCCTAAATAAAGCCCAGAAAATGATAATGAAAGATGTAACTTCATTGAATAAAATTTTCTTCTTCTTTTAGTCTGATGACCCAAAAACGAAAACTGAATCACCGCACACACATTCGCCTCCAATTATCACTGATGAAGCACCAGTTGACATATCGAGACAGACTGATGATGACTCTCTTAAGTCTGACGATAATCATTCACAAAAATGTAAGTATGTCAGTGGCATTTTTAATTTAGTGCAAAACCTGCCAAATACAATCTGGAGTTGAATCCAATATAAGTTGGTTTGTAGAGTGGCTAAGACTATTGTTGATAATAGTTTTATTGTAGGCAAATAAAAACAAACAAAAAAGTATAAAGAAAAAAATCATAGTAATTATTTGCAGTAAAACCCTTTGCAGTTAAATTCTCTGTTAGTTCAACAACCGCTTATATCAACATCAATTGTATTTCCTTCCTAAAATGAGTGCAAGGTCCGATGTCTTAATAATTTTCTTTTGTGAATAAATCCTATTGATAATATAATACCATTATACTGATTTAGATCAAATACTGTATTGTTTGAATTGCACAATTTCATTTTCAGCGTTCGATCCTTTATTAGATTTGTCAACTCAAAAGCCTCTTTCACCTACAAGTAGTATTACATCACAACGTAAATTAGAATGGGACTCTCTTGCTGACGTAGGCTACGCGAATGAAACTGATCGTAAAACATCAGCTTCGAGTCTAAGCACTTTAGAAAGACTTGCTTTAAAACAACAATACTCAAACAATGACACTAATCAAGATATTGGACAACCAACATGTCATTCTACTCCTGTAGAAGAAAATGAAACTAAATCCAAAATGAAGAAAAATGTTGGAAGAAAAATGACAAAAATTACCAAAAAGGATGTTGATTTCGTTGAAGTTAATTTACCACATACCAAAGACACAAATCCAAACCAGTCTATTAATGTTAATCTAACTAAACATATTTCTTTTAATGTAGAGAAAGATGGCGGAATCTCATTTGATAATATTCGAAAAAATGTTAACATTTCGCCAGAAAAAGCAGATAATAAGATTTCACATGTACCAATAGATAAAGAAATTCAGACGTCATTACCAAAGACTAAAGATAAGTCCTGCAATTCTGTGGAAGATCGAAAACCTATTGATCGAAATAACCAAAAGATACCTATTATGATTAGTTTGAATACGTTACGAAAGCGATTGAGGATGAAAAAATCTAGAGCTATCAGAAGAAGAACAAGAGCTAAAAAGAAAATGTGTGTGACTAGCGGTCTTAGACCTCAAGAAAAAAGCGGTGAGCAATTGTCTGAAGCAGAAAGCTTTGAATACATGCCGGGACATATATATAACCAAAATCAAATGAAAGTTAACGAAGATAACGAACCAGATCGGGAACATAATAATCCTGTAGGCAATAAATCCAGCTTAGAATCCAGCTGTGGCCTAACAACTGATTCTAGTAAAGGATCCAAACATTCACTAACTCAAGATTTAGAAAAGTGTATCAATGTACTGAGAGTTACTTTAAAAAAGCGTTATGATGACAGTGAAACAAAAAAGAAGTTAATCAAAGATATAGTACAACGATTGCTTAGCTCGAAGTATAGAGACGATGATACTAGTACAGAGTTCTTATCTAGGCTTAGTTTTAATAGCAATAAATTAGATTTAAAGAGAAGTAACACTACAAGTACTTCTGATGCAAGCAATACTGACGATGCTAAAGAAAAAGGGCCCAGGAAGTCTATTTTGCGAATGGAAAAGTTTGATTCGAATATAGTAGCTTCCACATCCCAAAGTGCCCCAAACTTGTATATTGCAACAGATGTCGAAAAAACACATGCGAATAAAAAGAAAGTATCAACATCTTACACGGAGTCTGATGTATCTAGTAAGGGTAAAACATCGTCGGATAATGCTCTCCCGAAAACTTCATCCGAACAATTTTACTTGAAGTATTTAGAAGCTCTAAAACGTGAAGAGTCCTATAAAAGACATTTAAGAGACAAAGAAATGTTTCTTAAACAAAAATTGGGTCATTCTCTTACTACGTTTAAGGCTCCGAACCCTCAGGAAGCAAAAGTAAATAATAGAATTAAAGACCTGATGAAAGATCTTACTAGAAATAATTATGACGATGGATCCGGGGATGCCAGTAAGTTAGAAGGTGGATCTACTTCTGAGAGGAATTATGATACCTTTAACAGAGAAGCTAGAAGCCAAAGAAGTCATTCAGTATTTACTCTCTCTTCAAGCCACTCTGATTGCCCTAAAAAACCAAATTTGAAAAAAAAATTACTAGTTGATAGAGAATTAGAAGCCAGTACAAGTAAAAAGCATTATTGTTGCTGCCCACATCATTTTACAGACTCTAAAGTCACATATGCTGATAGTTCTGTACAAGTGAATATAAATTATCAACATGTTAGTGATGAAAATGAAAAAATAAATCCAGACCCTGGAACTAAGTGTCCATGTTATGAAAAATATGAATATTCTAATAAACATGATGAATGTTCATGTACTAATAAGCCTAAACTAAGTCCACGAGACATTGGCACTGGTTTTCCTAAATGTGGCAAACCTTCAAAGAATATAGTACATGACTATAATGCTAATATACCATGTGAGAAATATCCTAGATCACCCAGAACCAATGCAAAAATGGTTCCTAGTAAAATTTACGATATGAAAAATATTTGTGTTTGTAATGAAAATCAAGTAGCAGTTTGTACCACTGATTACCCAATATATCAGCGTTCTAAGTCACCTAATCGTGGTATTCGTTTCGGGCATTCTTCCAATGTACTGAGTGCTCATGCATCATGCAGGTCTTCTGATTCAGATGGTATAGAGTTTGTTAGGGCACCTGTTAAAATAGACCTTACCACTGAAAGTTCCAAATCTGACAGAAGTTCTAAAGCAAGAAAATGTTCTCAGTCTTCTCAAACTGATATGCAAGTCAAAATAACCGAAAAGAGTTCCAATTATAAAATCGTAGACTCGAGTTCGAAAAATCTGTGCTTAGAAATGAGAAAAAAACCAGTGATTATTCACGAAGCAACTAGATGCATTCAGACTGAAATCAGTATCAACCCCCAAATCGCGGATCCTACTTTATCGGCTATTGTTATTGTAAATAACTGCGCAGAATTGATTGAAGAACAACAGAGAGAAGTAAATATGAGTATAACACAAAATTCAGATCAAAGAACATTCAGTGATGTGTGTACAAGTAGTGAATCAGGAAAATTTCTTTTGAAACCCGGACACTGTTTGTTCGATCCAGAAGTGAAAGAATCGATTAACATTACTGAATGTAAAGATTGTTTAATAGAACCATGTAAAAAGCCCCCTAATGATTACACGATACCTATTGAAGGTACGAACATGACTCTTGTAGTTAGTTTAGCTTCCAATGATATAAAAGGGAAAACTGACCAGATGGATCAAGCAATAGGCACGGAAAAGTCTCCTATTGCAGACCATGGCACATGTATAGCCGTAGAATGCGCGAAATCTGCGCAATGTCAACCTAGTATTACTGCAAATAGTTCAAGAAATATCTGCTGTTCTTCGGACCTTAGTAGTAAGAATAGCTCTAGGTGCGGAAGACCTGCCTTGAAAAAATCTTTTTTACCAAAACCATCCCCGAAAGTTTCACCTCAACGAAACACGTTTCCAAAAGAGTCGCAGGTAAAAGATAAAAGACCGTTACGTCGTTGTAATACTGACATTGAAAAATTAGAAACTCGTTGTGGTGGCTGTCAAACAGAGCCTCTTAACAGCGTTAATCTTTCTGACAGTAATAAAGTGAAAACCTCTGAACATTCTTGTCAAGTATCAGTCGTTTCCCATGACAAAATGTTGATACGCAGCGGTAGTCAGGATGAAGAGCTTATTGAGAAAACAGAAATAGGTATCCAAAAAGACTTATCAAAAAGTGTAATATTTGAGAAAAAAACTGCTTCTGAAATGGTATCTAAAAGTGTCGGCAGTAATTTAGAAATTGCACTGATAAATAACAAAGCAGGAAACGAAAATACTTTAGGAAACAACAGTTGTAAAAAAGCATGCACGAATTGTGGAGGTGACAATAACGGTGAATGTGAATGTAGAAAGATTCTCGAAAGTAACGATGAGAAAACCAAATGCCGAAAGTGTGGAAATGATAATAAGTGCAGTTGTAATAATTCCACCAATAAAAATCTGAAAGGATCCGAATCTGAAGTATTTGGACATGAAGACGTACGTGGACGTACTTGCCATGGCAGAGAAACTCGAATGCCTAGCTGTAGGAATACTCAGCTTAGAGCCTGTGGATGCGATGATATTAATGACTGCCAACATAAGAATCATCAAGAAAATTACAGCGAAAAAACCAAATGTACTGTCTGTGTGGGTGATACTTGCAACTGTAATGAAAAAGAAATACAGCAAACAGATGTTTCTATTAAGAAATCTTGTGCGAAATGCGGGTATTTAGATCCATGTCAATGTGATTCAGATAGCAATAGTGTTAAAGATCCTATTATGGACATAATTAAAGATATTACAAAACGTTATAGTAAAAATGATATGAAAAAAATTAAGAAGAAGAAATGCTTTACGGATATAATAACTGTTCTCAATTATTTACTAGAAACTGATGAGAGTACTGACCAAGAACCAAGGCGTGTATGCACTACTCCAGAGTTCAGTGATAACTGTGGCAAAAACTCTCTAAGGACCAAGTCACCAACACCAGATAAGAGGTGTGCTAAAACGAATTCACAATCATATAAAATGTTGTTTGATAAAAATGCAAATGAACGTTTCTGCCAATCATCAAAAGCGTCACCTACCCCTGATAATATTCACAAGAAACCAGTGCTAACAAAGTCTTCTAGATGTTGTGATAATACGACAGACCCTGCAAAATCATTAGAAAGTAAATGTCTGTGCAAGCATGGCAATCGTGGTCAACCGTTTTCAAAGTGTACAAGTAAAGATTGTTTTGAGTCGTCAGATATGCCCTGTTCGACAGAATTACCATCTACTTCAGATTCCACCGCTTGCAAAATTTTAAAGAAAATAAAGAAAGAATGTGAGAAATATCATCTAAGACGTAATAAGTGTGGACGAAAGTGCGAAATTTCTAGTAGCACTTCTATAAACTGTGACCAGTGTAAGAAGACCCACTATTGCGGTTGCAGACACAAATGCAAAAGATCTAAAACTTTTGACAAAGTACAAAAGAAATGTGTTGCTTACAATTTAATTTTACAAACATCAGAAAGCATGTTGAGTGAAAATACCATCGGCGACAAATGCTGCCCACCTCTTAAAAACGTTGTTGTTAAAGTGCCGAAAGGTAAAGATAAGTTTCGAATGGAGATGTGTAAAGAGACTGTCCATAAGGTCGAGAGAGATAAAGGAAGATCTCACTATAGTCCTCGTGGTCAAAGGTCAAGGAGTTGTCCGAAAGAGAGTGAACTGTCAAGTACCGATGACTTCATTCGGCGAACTCACCACTACACTGTTAGAGAATATTTGGAGAAGAATAGACCTGATTTTATTGAGAAGTGTGCCCAACGACAAACTTGTTTGAAATACGTCAATGAAATGAGGTGAGTGGTTAAATTATTTTATGTTTGATGTGATATGTGTTAGAGACAAAGACAAATATTGGTAGCCCCTATCTTTCTTTCATTTGGCTGCAATAATTTTAAAATTAATACTTTTCCAAGGTTATTTTGGACAGATAAAACATAGAGCTCACCTTTCTCGCTCCAGACCTCAAGACTCGACTTCACCACATCTGAATATGATTGTCGTACACCAACCGAGCTGCTCGGGATCTTTGAAAAAAAATCCATGTTGGTATCTTTGAGATTCTCGTATTCAAGATTATAACGATAGTAGATAGTTCTACTTTGAGTTGGCATCTTGTAGAGTCAAATTAGACTAAATCATAATCATCCTAGATAGGATAGTAGGCTACTTTGATACATCAGACAGTAGATTCTGTAGAATCGTCTATGGAATAGGGACATGTGAGTCATAAGTTGCTATACACTATTGTAGTCCCTTACCGTAGTTCAAACAATAATGCCACGGTGAACAGTTTTTTGACAATTTACACGTTTACAACTGAAACTACTACTACTGTTTATAGGTGTACCCTTATGCTACAATCCTTGTGACTCGATGACTCCATGTAATCCAGATCATTGTACCCAATGTGATTCTTATAACCTCCATACCATAAACGAAGTGATGAGAATTGGTGAGTTCTATGTTTTGTTAGATAAACTATGATACGCTATTAAAAGAAATCGAAGTTCGCAACTCATTTTGAACAGTAAGCGGTTACCGGTATTTTTCAGGCCAAAAACAATGAATTTCTATCATAGACCAAATTGTTAATATTTTATGTGTCAATAAATTATTATTATTTTTAATTATTCTATCAGTCAACCTAAATTTCATAATACAAGCTTTGTTTAGTAGAAACTAGATGACATGGCGTGTCAAACGTCAAAAACTTTTGACTTTTTAATTTTACCGTGAACAACGTACCATTTTCAATATTTACCCTTCTATTAGCAATGACACTGGAGATCTCGTAGCCTTAGACCATTTGGCAGACGTCGAAGAAGTTAAACTTGACATCGTTATTTCAGATGGGCCAAGGCTTATTTTAGGATTATTTATTCACAAACCTTTGTGTTCAGTGATTATTTGGTATGTGTAAGATGCAGGGGATAGTGGTTTTTAGCAATGTCTTTAACATTACAGAGCAAACGAACGGGCAGCCAGCCGTGACTTGCTGTCACTGTACTTGCACAGGGAACCGGACCTGACGACCCTCAGTTCTGAACAGCTTCGAGAACTTGCGCAACAGATTGGCTTAGATATTAGACGAAAGAAAAGTAAGTATAGACTTACAATTACAAAATTAGGCCATCAAAGAAGTAACAAGAGTTGAAACGCGAATTTAAAAAGTGACGTCATATATTTATTCCTGCAATTCGTGTAATATTAAGTTCACATAATGTTCGAAACCGTAGTCTATTGGTCTTTAGGAAAGAAATTCGTAACGATAAAGCCTGACCAATAACGTTCCAAGTTTTCATACGGAACGATAGTTCCTTGAAACCCGATTGGTCAGGGGGCGGTGCTTAGTCAGCGTGTTACTAATTTCTTGAGACGAATGGACTTAGCGTCTTCTGACATTTCTAGATGATCATGTATAAAATATACAAGTCGGTGTTGAGTCTCAGTTCCAATTTGCTTTAATTCTTTCATTGGGAGTGCTGTCTCTCTAATACAGTTTAGATAAGTGTTTCATATATAGTACAGAGTGGGCCAAGAATTTGTTAACATTTGAATCTAACGTCCGTGCAAACAAATGATGCGCAGGACGTGAGGAGGGGTCTGACCACCAACACGTTTCTCGGAAATTTTGTCACAATGGATCATTGTACGGGGCCGCTGTGTGTAACAATGTTATTTAAACAACAGTCTACTTATTATTGTGAGACGCTTATTTCGATTATAACGATTTAATCATGTGTCCGAGTGCTCCTTTAATAAAGAAGTAAGAGTAAGAGAAACTGATAAAAGACGATATATGAAGAGTACGTTTTAATTGCTTGTACGTCGAAGACATTTGACATGACTGCACGTTTGGTCCAGTAGTTTAAGCGATCACCACGCCACTCTCTACTGCGCTTGGTGTTGTGGGTTCAAACCCATATGGGACAACACTGTGTGTTCCACAAATTGTTGCTCTGAGTCTGGATGTACTTTTTGTCCGTTTCTTGTATGTTTGTAAAGTCCACCGCGACACAGGATTTATTCCTAGTACAAGGGTTGTCTTTTTTAAAACAATTTTAAATATTTTTTTATTGTTTTAGCGGCACCAAAATTCATAAGTGAACATGAAATGAAGAAACACTCCAAAAAGATTTACAAAACTTTGCCAGAAGTTGTTCAGAAGAAAGAGGAGAAGAAAAAAGAAAATATTAAGAAGACCAATTTGTTGATGGCTAATATATTTAAAAAGGTAACTTTTTTAATATGTTCTATGTTTTCATCCCTGCTTCTGTTTTAATTTCGTGTTCAAAATTCCCATATGATGAAGTTTTCTGACCCACCATACTGCCAACTATAGGAATTTTGAACATAAATTTAAAATTGATTTTAATGTGAGCAAAGTTATAAATTACATGTTTGTTTGCTGACTTTGCACGTTTGTGTATACATTGTTTGAGTGTTAAAATAATAGTAATAAAAAAATCAATATAAAACATAGGTGTTTATGAAATCGACTTTTGTTATGAAGTTAACATACGTTAAAAATATGTATTTGTCCATGTGTTTTCTATTCTGATGCTGAAACAAAGGACCAGAGAGTGCACTTGTTTTTGCGTACAGATTTGTGCACTATAATATGTCCTACGTAGCTAGCTGTTCTCCAGTGAGTCTAGCCGTCGTGGCGAAAGTGGCTAGGAGTACATCTTATTAAGATGTTATGAAAAATAGTGTTGGGTCTCAAATCAACCTTTCACCATCCACTGCTGAACGCCAACCATCTAGGTCTTGGGCAATTCGCATCCGTCCGCTGCCAGCCACTTTCTTCAAGTCGTCGGTCCATCACGCCGCAGGGCGTCCTACACTACGTTTGCCTAATCGTGGTGTCCACTCCAGCCCACTTCGGCTCCAGCGACCATCGGTTCGTCTGGAGACATGACCGGCCCACTTCCAGTTTAGCGTATTGATTCTCTGTGCGATGTCAATTACTCTCGTAACGTCGTTATGAATTTTATCAGTCAGAGAAAGTGTTGGGTAACAATGAAGAAAAGGGGCCAAGGGATGGTCGTATATAATGAGATCATTATTGTAAACCAGTTATAATTACCTCACACATTTCAAACTGCCTGAGTCCTGACTTAAAATGACGCCTGAGTCTTTACTATGGTAAACAGACTGCTGATCTAAACATAATTACATATATATGTAATTTGTAAAACATACAACAGGTGTAATTTATTGTCAATATGTATTTGTTTACATACGTATGTAAACACATACATATTAGATGAAAAACACCTAGACACAGAACAAACAAACATGCTTCATGCGATCAAGTTGCCAACTGAACACTTGACCGACGGGGTAGTCAATGACAGTGATGATAATATTAAAGCAAAATTTGTATATTTTTGTTACAGAATCTCCAGAAAAATACACTTCGTGGTACGGTGAATTTGTCGAATTACAACACTGTTATAAAAATATGACGTTTATAAGTACATGTGACATATTATAAAATTAGTTGTGTATCCCTTGTTCTATTGTTGAGTATTGACGTTGTATTTCAAAGTTTATGAGGGTGAAAACCCTGTTTTTAATTATTAGATATTATTATAAATACATTTGTATATTTATGTATTGAGGATCTTTTATTTTCAAAACGAGTCTCTAGCTACTGTCTGGCGCCGAATGTTAAGGAATTTCATTTTTTTCGGGACAAAAATTACTAATACAGAAATATTTGTCTCGAGTCTGCAAGACTATACAGAAGAACTTAGCTAATATTAAAAACTTTACCATAAGTATGAGAATGCATAGGGTTCCCACTAGGAATTTATGGCCCCTTTTTTTTAACGCGTGGAAACCCCCTAGGGCCGTCACCCCACCGGGGTCTACGGCGGGGTAGAGTGTCGGAATCGGACCAACTGAAACCACACGGTGTGCCACTCTGCATCTGACATAGAAGGGATCCGGAAACGGCTACTATTACGACATCCAGATCCCTCCTAGCACCTGCCCGCTCCCGCGGGCACCATCTGCGGGCAAACCCTCTATTTTAGGCGACGTACGGCACAGACGTCGCCTCCTCGTGGCTGGCCATTGTAGCGGATGGACCGGAAAACCCGTTCCGTCCACCCGCAGCCACACGCAAGGCGGCATTAGGCGCTGGTACGCGCGTCTCCACCGCCCGGTTAAGCACTTAGGGCCTCAAGTCAACCTTACCTGCACTTGCAGATCGGTGGAGAAGGCTCTGACAAACAAAACATCCCGATTAGTCGTCGATAACTAGCCTTCTAACCAAAACACTGGCAAAAAGTGGACGTTTAGTAGGCTTCTGTTTGCCCTACCGGGGAAACAGGGGTGATTTTATGTATGTATATTAAAAGTATATTGCTAAATGCCAACAGGTATCGTGTAGAATTCATCTTGAACATACTTTTATACACTAGTTTCGACAGCAGTGACCCACGAACACACCAAGTTATGACAACTGAACTGCAGTAACTTTGAAGATATTTTACCCTTGTAACCTTTTTTTTTGGCGGTAGGTGCTAAAAAAGTAGACACATACTTAAAAATCAAAAACTTTATTTTAATTTTAATTTCTACATTTCCTGCAAAAATATTGCAAATACAAGTAAAATACGGTTTAACTGTACACAATTCACGTTTGCAACAGTGTATGTGGTAAATTATTGGACTTAACATCACCACCTACCAGCACCCTTCACTACAGTGAAAATGCCGCAACTTTTGAACATTGAGGCAGCACAAAAGACCCTGGAGGAGTGCTTTGCCCGGAGGATGGAAGAACTGGAAGCACAACTTCATTCAGCGGGGACTGCAAAGGACACCGTCGCCAAGGTAGCAGAGGAGTTCAGTACATTCAAAGAGCTAATTTATAACATGCTGGGACTTCTTCGCAAGCAAATCAATGAGTGCTCCAAGGCTGTTGATGCTATTGAAACTAGGCATCGACGCAAAGCTCTTCTCTTTATGGGGGTCCCCGAAGCTGAAGGTGAAGAAAGCAGCAAAACCATAGCAGACATTATCCAAAAGAAGCTGCAATTGAAGCACCTCCCTGAGGAATCATTTACCATCTGCCACAGGCTCGGAGCCCCCAACACTGAACATCACAGACCCATCCTGGTAAGGTTCCGTAGCGCGGATCTGCGGACCTCTGTTTGGAGAGCGAAGACTGCATTCAAGGGTTCGTCGGTTTCAATACGAGAGTTTTTAACTAAAGTTAGGCAGTCAACGTTAACCAAGGCTAGGCTTCATTTTGGTGCTCATGCATGTTGGACACAGGACGGCGTTATAATAATTAAAGCACCTGATGGTGATCGTCACAAAATTAAATCTTTGGAAGAACTAATGCCCTTAATTGCCAAGTATCCCGGTGCTCCTAACGTAGCGGCGTTCTAGGCACGGAGTGGAGCCAAAAAGACTGCCTCGTCTGGACCACATAAGAACATAGTGGGCAGAGTTTAATTTGTTCGGCGTCCTGAAACCTGTGTCATCCAACAAAATCAAAACCTTGGGTTCGCGTAGCCCGCTAGACGGTAGTCACTAGTATTGAGGTAAACACATCTTTTCTTCTCGCTCCGTTTTCTTTTTGCTTAGTAAGTTACCCACAAACAGTGTTTAATTCGCCTCACATTTCATATTGTTGATGTTACTTGTAAACAAATGTGACACTTCTCAAGTGACATTTAGTCTGGCGAGTTGCGTTCGGATACACACATGTAACGTTCCGTTTCACGTTTTTTATTTTTTTTTGTTTTGTTATCTTAACCTATGTTTCCTCTGTGTTTGCGATCATTGTTCTTATATTATGTAGTGTGTGCTGGTGGGTGGTGCAGAGAATTTTTCTTACCTATTCATTGGGTGGGTTTAAATAGCACTATCTACTATCTTTAGGGATTATAGTGCATATAGTTATATTTATATATCATTAATTCGCTGTACATTCTTATAAAATATATAGTTTAAATTGTTTTAAAACCGATGACTTCTGGTAACGACGACTCTTGTAGTTCTGTCTATGAGCCTGTATTCTCCACTGATGAAGACAGTTTCGCTTCTTTACCTGAGACTGGGCGATCGCTTGCGAAACACACTTAACCTGCAATCGAAACATTTACTAAATGTGTGTCACATTAATTCACAGAGTATTCCAAGCCACTTTGGGGACTTGACAGAAGCTTTCACTGACACAAATGTCCATGCCGTTCTGATCTCTGAGAGTTGGCTCAAACCTAACCACGCCTCCACATCTTATTCTCTCCCTGGTTACATTCTGGTACGCAACGACCGAATTGATAGGAGAGGTGGTGGGGTAGCTATTTATATCCACAGTTCTCTACCACACAAAATTCTAGCTTCTTCTCCTGCCTCCTACTCTGCTGATTCTGAATACCTTTTCCTAGAGGTGAATGTCAAGGAAACTAAGATGGTCCTGGGTGTCGTTTATTGTCCTCCCTCTGTCGATTATTTCTCCAGCCTGAAAACAGTGCTGGAATCTTTAGGGTCAGATTATACACATCATGTCATCATGGGAGATTTTAATACTGATCTTACCCACCAATCCTCACGTTCTTGTAAACTCCTACAGATAATCGAATCAGCCGGCATGCAAGTCTTACCTCTTCAACCGACTCACCACAATAATCCGGGGAAAGATACATTGCGTGATTTGATCGTCACATCTAACCCAACACTCGCCCGTAAACACGGTCAACTTCCTGCATCCGGTTTTTCAAACCATGACCTCATTTTCCTTTCGTATACCCTGAAACCTCCTAAACATCCTCCCAGAGTATTGCACCGGCGTTGTTTTGGTCGCTTGGATGTGGACAGGCTACGTGGTGATGCTTCAGGTCTCAACTGGGATAAATTTAATGCGGCTTCCACCTTGGACGATAAAGTTGAAGCTTTCAATAACGCGGTCAGTAGCTTATACCAGACACATGCACATATAAAAAAAATCAAGCTCAAGAGACCACCTGCACCCTGGATGACAAGGGACATTCTTTTAGCTATGAGGCGAAGGGATAGGGCTTTCTGTAGATATAGGAGGGATCGCACAGATGAAAAATGGAATCTGTACAAAGGAGCAAGGAACCGATGTAACCAGACGATACGCAACGCTAAACGCCGCTTTATTTTAGACAACCTTGCCTATTTCTCCCCTGCCGATACCTGGAAATTCCTTGGAAGCCTGGGTATTGGTAAGCAGACATGTACTCACCAACCGATGATAGTTAGTTTGAACGACATTAATTTACATTTCTCTACTTCTACTTATTTGGATCCCCTAACTAAGCATCGTACTGTCAATTACCTGGCGAGGTTAAATTCTCCTACTATTAACTCTTTTCAGTTTGTTCCAGTTACGCAGGATGAGATCAAAAAGATAATCCTTTCCATCAAATCCAACGCTGTGGGTTACGATCAAATTAGCAGACGTATGATCATAAATATACTTGACCAACTTCTCCCCGCCATTACCCACATCATTAATCATTCCTTACATTCTGGCACTTTCCCCTCACTTTGGCGTAAAGCTTACATCATTCCTCTACCTAAGATCACAAATCCTGTTCTGCCCAATCACTTCAGACCGATATCCATCCTTCCATTCCTCTCCAAAGTTCTTGAAACCTGTGTGCATAAGCAGCTCTCTGACTTCATTTACAAAAATGATTTATTAAGCCCATTTCAATCCGGTTTTAGGCCTGGCTAAAGCACCGCCACTGCCTTACTCAAAGTGACTGGTGATATCAGAGCGGCTTTGGAGGATAAAAAAGTGACGGTCTTAGTTTTGGTTGATTACTCAAACGGCTTTAACACCGTCAGTCACGATATTCTCTTATCCATCCTCTCCTATCTAGCGATCTCGCCCGAAGCACTGGAATGGTTCTCATCTTATCTTCAGGGACGCCAGCAGTACGTTCATGTGGATGATCTCTCCTCTGATTGGTGCGATGTCGACTCTGGTGTACCTCAAGGCGGCATACTCTCTCCTCTGCTTTTCTCTTTGTTTATTAACCTCTTAACTCTTGAACTTCGTAGTGCGTATCATCTGTATGCTGACGACTTGCAACTGTACGCTCAAGCCAGCGTTGAAGACATAGCAACAGCAATCGATTTCATTAACACAGATCTTAAAGCTATGCAAAACTGGTCGGAGAGGTTTGGATTATCTGTGAACCCGACAAAGTGTCAGGCAATAATTATCGGCAGCAGCCGTTTGATGACCCGAGTCAACCTTGAGGTGCTGCCCAAGATTACTTTAAATGGTGCCACTATACCCATTTGTGCAACAGTGAAAGACTTAGGCTTACAACTTGATTGTACACTGAACTGGCGTGATCAAGTTACATACGTGTGCCAGAGGGTTACTGGAATCCTGAGAACAATATACCGCCTGAAAAACTTCCTTCCCGTGAAAACTAAGGCAACGCTCGTGCAATCTCTAATCTTCCCTCTGATCGACTATGGTGACGTGTGCTATTACGACCTGAATGCAGATCTCCTCAACAAGCTAGAACGTCTTCTCAATAACTGCATTCGATTCACCTTTAACCTTCGTAAGTATGATCATATCTCCAGTTTCCGGACCCAGCTCACATGGCTACCTATTCGTCAACGCAGAAAATTGCGTCCACTGTCATTACTATATTCTTTTCTCAATTCCCCATCCCCTCCCACTTATTTAACATCACAAATTCAATTATTGAGCAACAACCATAACAGAAATCTACGTTCGGCTAATTATCTCCTTCTACTCTGTCCTTCTCACTCCACTGAGTTTGTCGGTTCTTCGTTCTTCGTGCAGGTTATCCTTTCTTGGAACGCGCTTCCCCTCGAAGTGAGGATGGCTAAAAGTCGCGACTCGTTTAGGGTTCGGGTGAAGAAGCTTTTGCTGGCTGAAATGGCGAAGTCTTAGTTCACCACCTGGTATTATTATATCTTATAGTGGTAATATGTATGCACGTATGTATATGAGTTGTGTGTATGTATATTATATATGTATTTATGATTGTGTTATATATTTATGTGTTTATGTAAGTATATTTACTTATTTATGGTCTATCTGGTCTATATATACTTATCTGGCAATTACTTTTTATCCTTAAGTGCACCTTTTTTTTTTTTTTTATCGTTTGGAAACCCCCTCGAGCCGTCACCCCAACGGGATTTACAGCGGGGTGGTGTGTCGGAATCGGACCGGCTAAAACCACACGGTGTGCCTCTCTGCGCCTGACATAAGAGGGATCCGGGAACAGCTGCTATTACGTCATCCAAATCCCTCCTAGCGCCTGCCCGCTGCCGCGGGCACCTTCTACGGATAAACTCTCCATTTAGGCGACGTACGGCACACGCGGGCGTCGCCTCCTCGCGGCTGGCCACTATAGCGGATGGAGGGGAAAACCCGTCCCGTCCACCTGCAGCCACACTCAAGGCGGCATGAGGCGCTGGTATGCACGCCTCCGCCGCCCGGCTCGCCGGCGGCGAATTGGGTCCGAGTGGATATCGTCCTCCAGGGCCTTCTCCGCCGCCTCTTTCCGCGAAATTACGTCTTCGCAGAAGGTTGCGACCGCGGTAAAACAATTGTCGCTACCGGCCATGGAGCTATGACGGCCGGTAGCGAGAGATCTCCTCCAATAACTGCAGTGAGGACCCCACGCTGCGCCGCCCATGCGGAACAAACCGCCAGCGTGTGCTGAGCCGAGTCCTCACTGCAGTCGCAGTGGTGACAGGCGGGACTCAATTCCCTCTTGGCAACCGAGTGCAGATACTTCCCGAAGCAACCGTGCCCGGAAAGAATCTGCGTCAGTCGGAAGGTAAGGGTCCCGTGCTGTCGCCCTGCCCACTCGGCGATGACCGGTCGGAGAGCCTCCATGGTGGCAAAGCCAGCACGTGGAGTCTCCAGCCGGGACGACCAACGAGCCATCGTGGCTCGACGAGCGGCCTCTCGCCACTCGCGTATCTCTTCGGGCGGGGGACGTATGCCGCTACCCGCCCGAAAATCGGCCGTTCGCCGATAAACTTCGGCGAGCACTTCCGCCTCCAAATCCCACGGTGGACTTCTAGCCAAGGCGCACGCCGCCTCCGTTGATATGGTGCGGTAACCGCGTATGGCTCTAACCGCCAATATCCTCTGAGGGCGCCAGAGACGAGCCCTATTCTGGGCGGTCAGAGCCGCCGCCCACACCGGTGCACCATACAGTGCCATTGACCGGACAACTCTCGTGTATAGCTGTCTCGTCGCGATGCTGGCTCCACCCAAATTGGGCAAAAGTCGCCCCAGGGCAGAAGCAGCGCCGACCAGCTTTGGAGAAAGTTGCCGGAAGTGCTCGTCGAAGAGCCACCTGCCGTCGAGGATCAGGCCCAAATATTTCATCTGGGCTCGAATCAGTACGAGGACCGAATTGACTACGATGGAGGCGCCGGAGGGTGAACCACGACGGGGCCCATGGAACAAAAGGGCCTCCGTCTTGTCCAGGGCCACCCGCAAACACAGCGCCTCAATACGCGCGACCACTAGAGATACACCCGTGGTGGCCAGGCGTGCCGCCTCTTGCATATGATTGCTTACGCTTCAACATATCTGATGACAAGGAATAAAACCGGCTCCCTGTCAGCACCGGCCCACGTTGTAGCTACGGACCTCCCATCCTTAAGTGCACCTATCTCATATTTTCTCTGCATCACCCAATCGGTTGACTGGCAGAAAATGCCTTAGGCATTAAGTCCCCCGATGCATGTATTTGTGCATAAAGTTATAAATAAATAAAATAAATAAGATATGTTGAAATAAATAGGTAATTTTCTATATACAGGTTTGGGTGAACAGTTTTTTAAAATAAAACTCATTTTACAGACAATTTTCATATAATCGCAATATCATTACCTCAGAAGGTAAATTTGTTAGTATTTTTGAAAAAACAATACGGAAGTATGACGTCGTCCACCTTATCACTAAAATAAATATTTCGGACATCTGACGCACAACGCTGTCTAGTTTCAAATTGGCAGAGCTTGTACTATGACAGCTAGATTGACTGATGGAATATTAATATACTTTTTTGTAATCACGTAAATATTACACACAGAAAACACACAAATATTTGCAGATCGTACAAATATTTGATGCGCCCCGGGAATCGAACCCGAGACCACAACACAACAGTCGCGTACACTACCACTGAGCCACTGAATAGGCAATAAGAGGGAGCGGATTTAATCTTGCTGCAAATCCAGTTCATTTATCCTTTCCATGACAATTTCTTTTATCTTCCTTCGGTGTACTTTTGTAGAAGGAGTCAAAGGTAGTTCACTCAAGAATATGACACCGCCTCTCAACTGCTTGCTATCAGATAACTTTTCTGAAAAATGGGTAAATAAGTACAATTTTAGTGGTAATTCAGTGATAACAAAGCTGAAGATTTTGTGTTTTAATTTAGTTTAACTTGCTAATATTAGGAACGATTGGTTGGAATCCTAAACTTCTTTTACGTGTTGGTGGAGCCCCTGTTTAATAAACAGAGGTCTACCGAGGCCGCCCATTTCTCTACGGTTTCACCTCGCGTCCATCCTGGCGGAAAACCACGTAATGAACTTTGTGTTGAAGTACCCAGGCGAAAGGACGTGCCCAGACGTTAGTCATCGTATCGTGGTCTACAAGCTGTTGAGGAAAGCTCGACGTCGTTCAAACTCAGGTTGGGGGAGAAGTATATATCGTATGCGGTGTTCCCCCACTCAGCAGCAACATATCCAGTACCCTTGGCTTTTAACGACGAAGGTCAATGAGCCAGTTCACCCAATCAGTTCGGACGGGAAGAATGTAATAGGGCTCCGTGGCTACGGCAACACCAATCGACCATTACTGGATCGTCTCTAAGGCCTCCTCCATAGGCGACGACGTTGACGCACGAACTACCTCAGAGGCAGCCTGGGTCGAATGGCTAGCCCCTGATGTTTACCGACAATTGCGGAAAGGCTTGCAGCTCCCTGGTCTCATTTGGTGATTGGGAGGCCTATTGATTAGAACTCAAGCTCCCGTTTGTGGAAGAAACAGCGCCACCACCAAAGTTACCAGGGTGCACCACGCGAAGGTTTATTAGCCAAGTACCCCAAATACAATTTACCGAACGCAACCAAACATCCATATTTAAGCTATTGCTTACAAATAACAAAAAAAAATTACGTATCTTACATACACAATGCATTAATGGCTAGATATAATTAATTTATATGTTAACATTGATAAGATAAACTTGATAATGCTTTTTACTCAACACAATCCAACTACAAAAGATTTAAGTATAATGATTCAAGGACAGGCTGTAAAAGAAATAAAAATTATAAAATTGCCGGGATTGATAAAAGATAAAATCTAAAGCGGGAGCCGCAATTATGCAAAAAGTAAGCAAAATTGCTTTTGCATTATATGAAATAGTACAGCATGCCTTTGTAACTGCATATCATGGTTTGGGAGCGTTGAACCTCAGTTCTTCACAATCACCTTTAGGGGTAACTCAACAAATAAAATTACTCTATGTTAAGCACAGAAACGCTGCATATAAGCAATGCTCTCATTAAAAACAATTGGCATTTAAGAACTATAATATTTGAATTTGCTCTCGTTCTATATATATCGACCGACCCAGGAATCGAACCCGTCACCTCAAGCACAGTAGACGCACACGTGACCACTACACCACCGAGGCAGTTAAAATTTAATAAACTTGAAACAATGAAAACCACTTGTGAGAAAAAATCAACAATATTTTTTGGCCCGACCAGGGAATCGAAGTCGAGATCTTTTGATGGCGAGCCACGAGGCAGTTTAAGCACTCACATCAGTAGGTGTGTAGAAAATATTCTCTAAGATTGTACATCTCTTGATTATTATATTATTATAGTATCAAGGCGTATATGTACCTTTGACGAGTTCTTTAATCTCGTTGGCTGTAGTTTTGTATCCAGATCGTAATACAACACATGCCACCGGTAGCTCATTACATCCAGAAACTACTACTCCTGTGACTATTACGTCCAGAACACTTGGATGCTGACGAATTACTGTTTCGACTTCTACTGGCGAGATCTGAGAAATAATATATTTGTGTTAATATTTCGGTGGTTAATTTGCTTTTAGAAGATTTACAAATACACAAAATTACACTCAATCTAAGGAGGGTCGGGAGTGGTCTTGGCTTATGTCTGTAGAGGACAAATTAAACTTCCACTTTATGCCTAACGAATAATACCGTCACCTGAGGACTGTAGGAATTAGAGGCGATGTTATTGAGTATGAATGGAACAATAGATAGGAAGAAACGATAATAGGAAAGAATGAGATTGGTTATTCTACAATATACGCAATAGCTCGACCGGTCAAGGTAGATCAACACAAGGCTTTCCATGGGCACCGTCGTGGTTCGTCCTCTGGCGCCTCTGCCGTAGTCGATTCGGTCCCAGGCTCAGGTGAAGTATCTGGGCCTGATCTCCGACGAAACGTGGCTGTTCGACGAGCACTTCCAACAGCTTGCTCCAAAGCTGGTCAGTGCTGCCTCTGCTTTTGGACGTCTTTTGACCAACTTGGATGGAGTCAACGTCGCGACAAGACGACTAGGGTACGGAATAGGGTGATGGTTCTGGTCACCCAGGATAGGGCATACCTCTGGTACCCTCAGAGAACATTGGTGGTTAGAAATACTTATATACGCGGTTACCGCACCGTGTCGACCAAGGCGGTGTGCGTATTGGCTGGAACTTCGTCATGGTATTTCGAGGCGCAAGTGTTCACCGAAGTATATCGGCGGACGGCCGAGTTTTGGGCGTGTAGTGGCTTTCAGCCCCCACCTGAATAGGTACGCGAATGGTGTGAGGTTGCTCGTGAATCCACGATGGCTTGTTGGTCGTCCCGGCTGGAAGCGCCACGTGCTGGTTTTACCGCCATAGATGAACTCCAACCAGTTAGCGTCGACTAGTCAAGTCGGTAGCATGGAACCCTTTCCTTATGAGTTACAGGGATCCTTTCCGGGCACGGTTGCTTCAGGAAATTTCTGTAGTTGGTAGCTGGGCTGGAATTGCTCGTTGCTGGTTGGTCGCTAGCGTGGGGCCCTCATTGCAGTTATTGGGGGAGATCTCGCACTACCGGCCTTCATACGCTACATAGCCAGTAGTGACAGTTATTTTATCGTTGTCGTAACCTTCTGTGAAGGCGTTATTTTACAGAAGCAGGCGGCAAAAGGAGGCGCGGGAGGACGATCTCCACTCGAACCGGGCGGTGGAGACTCACTTACCAGCGCCTCGTGCCGCTCTGAGTGTGGCCGCGGGTGGACAGGATGGATTTTTCCCTCCATCTGTTACAATGACCAGCCGTGAGAGGGTGACATCCGCGTGTACTGTACGCTGCCTGAATAGAGAGTTAATTCGAAAGTGCTACCCGTGCTAGCGGGTAGGCGTAATAGCAGCTTTTCTTGGATCTTTCCTATCTTAGGCACAGAGTGGCACACCGTGTGGTTTTAGTCGGTCCAAACGCTAAACCTTAGTGACGTCAGGACCCAATGGGATTTCCACACGTCATAAAAAACAGGTTTTCCCGACTTTTCGGCGTCAGACAGTCATAGTTACATGTAAACATACCTATATTATATTTCTGATCAGGGAAAACGTTCCATTTAATGAGTTACGGCCAAACTAGATATTTAGTTTGAGTTACTTGGTATCCTTTATACTTGAACATCGCCTTAATTCTGTCCACAAAGTAGTAATTCCAATTTTCGTCTCTGTACATCAGGTCACCTGTCTTGAACCAGCAGTCTTCGGTAAACACCTTGTTTGTTGCTTCTGGATTATTGTAATATCCCTGGAATATATCCATATTAATAATGATACAGATATATAAAATCGCCAGTCACAAATGTGGCAAATATGTGTGAGCTCGACCAAAGTTAACCAATTCTTTCGTTGCATTCCATTACAGACAGTACCACTTGCAGTTAAGTTGCAGCTATCTTAATATGGTAATCATTAAGTGACTATGACGTGATATATTTGCTCATTTGCTCTCTAAAGCATGAAAACAATAGCCATTTAGGACAAAATAAGTTTCTGGTTTTAAACTTCTTCAAAATGATTTAGGGGGGCATTTGATGTTTGTTACCTTACATCGTCGAATTTGAATTTGAATGTAAATTTTTCAGTATCTGTCCCGACGTGAAAATTATTTAACTATCTCTCAGCTAAGGTACATTTTATTTAAGTGACCCCTTTTATAATCCAGTATTCTCTTTGACTACATGTATGCGAAAGTCTTTGTTATGCGTCAAGTTGCTCAGACCTACATGGTACACTATGTACACTGCCAATTTGACTTTCGATTGACTTCATGTTTATATAAACTGTAAATTGACAATCTACACCATCAGAAAAAAAATCCACTTGTATAAAACTAAACGAGGTCCTCAGTGGGGTGTTGTATCTCAACTTATTGTAAAATTTTATGGAAGAATTAGAATACCTTGAAAATACTAGGGCCTTTCAACCACAGTTCTTCAGTTCGGTTGGGTTCCTCTATATTTTCTTGAGTATCCACATCAACAAGCTATGAACGAAAATACACGTGCCAATAAATTTATTTATAAGTAAACGGATTATGTAGTGAAAAAGGCATTTTCAACCGAAATGAAAAAATATGGAGAGTTTCTCCATATTTTATAAAAAAATGTCTTTAATTTTTTTTTACATTAAGAACCTATCAAAGTGACTCTACTCTGCCTGATGGAAAGCATGAATAAAAGCCTAGAGTTGTGGTCACCATACTCATTGCAAATGCAGACAATGTAGTATGGTGATTCACACTATGACGGCCTAGTGAGATGCTTCTTCAAGACCCGCTTGGGGACGTGAAAGGCATGATAGTCATTTTGGTAGTGTCAGGCTTACACAATTACCACGATGACTCTCACACCAGCATCAATGGGCTTCCGACCTCGCACTAACCATCGAAACACGAAAGCATGGATGCTGTCGCTTTAGGTTAGTCTTTTGTGTGAGGGTAGTACTGCCCCGGTCGAGCCGGCCCTTTCATGCTGATACCAACGTGGATCTACTACTTACTAGACTTGCATGTTACACTGGCAGTTTATGATACATATATATATATACGAGGGGGCGTTTTTAAGTTCGCGGAATGGAGGGTATTGAGTAATAATAAAAACACAAAATTATTTTTCTTTTTCTATATATTCCCCTGCAACACGAATACATTTTTCAGATCTTTCAATTAGTTTTTTTATTCCCTCGTAAAAAAAAGTTTTATCTTTGTCTGAAAAATACGCCGAAACTGCCTCCTTAACCTCCTCATCAGTTGAAAATTTCTTACCACGTAATTCTTTTTTCATTTTTGGAAAGAGATAATAATCACTCGGAGCCAAATCTGGACTGTAGGGTGGGTGATTCAAAATATCGAAGCCCACCTTATGCAGGGCAGCCAGTGCGACTCGGCTCTTGTGAACGGGAGCATTGTCATGCAATAGCAGGACACCTTTCGTTAATTTTCCCCGTCTTTTTTCTTTGATGGCTTCTTTTAACTGTTCTAAGATTGAAGCGTAGCATTCCCCCGTTATAGAAATGCCTTTATCTTTATAATCTATCAATAATATTCCTTCTGAGTCCCAAAAAACCGTTGCCATGAGTTTCCCAGCCGACTGTGAAACCTTAAATTTCTTGGGTGGTGCTGTGCCCTTTTTGTGCCACTGCATGGAGTCTTGTTTGGACTCGGGTTCATAATGATGAACCCAAGTTTCATTCCCAGTAACAATTTGATTCAATACGCCATCCTTGTCTTCATTGCAGAGGTCCAAAAACGCACGTGAACATTCCACGCGCTGTTGTTTTTGCAATGGCGTTAGCATTCTCGGCACCCACCGTGCGCTAACCTTAGTCATGCCAAGATGATCGTGTAAAATTTTAAAAATTGTTGTATCCGATACTCCAACCATTTCTGCGAGTTGTTTCTTTTTTAGTCGAGCATCTTCCAATACAATTTTTTCTACTTTTGCAATAACTTCTGGCGTAGTCACCTCAACGGAGCGCCCCGGCCTCGGGTCGTCTTCAAGTGATTCCCTGCCTTGTTTAAATAAACTATGCCACTTGTAGACCATTGTTTTTCCTGGGCAAGAATCCCCGTAAACCGATGACATCTCATTGAGTATGGTTTGAACAGACTTTCCTTGCTTAGTAAGGAACTTTATCACCGCACGGAATTCAATTTTCTCCATTTTTTTCACTTCGTTTCCGATTAAAATACTTGGTCAACGATAGTTTAATAACTAATGATCCAATCACAACAAATTTTACTATGCAGACTAATTATGAGTCACTGAATACGGTAGGCATCAAAAGAGCGCGTTTACCCGCCTTTTTCACTGTCATTCCGCGAACTTAAAAACTTACCCTCGTATATACTACCATAGTCACCAACATGTAAATATTTTTTGATTTCATTCCTGGACAAATATATTGATAAAGGCGCCTTCACATTTTCGTGCTAATTGTATGAGATTGTACCTTGTATTTTAATGTTATTATTGGTTATAGTAACATCTTCAGCCACAGAACTTCTATTCTGGGTATAGAATGCTACGTATCCAGCAATGATTTCCGGAAAGACCGGTAAGAGGACAGCGTTTAGCGGTTATCCGTGAGGTCATCTCTCATGCTTGTTAGTAGATGTGTCCCATCTGTGTTGTAGGTATATTAATTTCCTCTGTATTACTACTTGCCGCCCTGAAAACCTTTCTGTCCATTGCCAATTAGTCGTACCACTATATCTGATCGTGTCCAGGCCATTTGATAAAATTCAAAGGCGCTGAACTCCCGTTTAAACAAGATGCTTTTTCAGAAGATTTTCCTCATCTTGAGTTCCAACTAAAAGTGGCCGGGCTATGGTTATCTACACAAGAGCCTAAACACAACACACCTAATTTCTCTAGCAAAGGTGCCAATGTCTGGAATGTGTGAAAGGCTACATACCCGATATTGTATATGACCGAGTTGTTTCCCACACGATCCCGGTGGAGCTCCAACGCAGTGAAACACGAAGGCTCCCACCTCGCTCAAGCCGTATGTATCGTGTGCTATGATGTTTGGAGATACTGTCTATAAAATAGAAAGCTTTTTTTAAATGATAGAAACGTAGAAGTAGTGTACCTAATTTTCAGCAAATGTGTTTCTGGTCATAACTATCGGTTAGTTTTATATACTGTGTCCGTGTGTCGACGGATTATTTCGTAGATGTCATAAGAGCATTATTTGTACAAAAAATAAAATTAATATTGAATATACCTGTAAGTATTGAACGAAAATACATGGCAAATGTTAAATGGCAATGGAATCAACTTCACAAGTCCAGTAATCGCACGAATTCTGTCTTTTTTATGGGACATATTAATGTTCAAGGTGTTACAGCTACTTAATTTTTACTGTCTATTATTAGTTTAAAATATCTCCTAATATTAGCAGCTACAAGAGCTGTCTACCTTGCCCGTGTAGGGATGAATTTGAAATATGGAGTGTCAGTACCCTTTTTTTTTTTTTTTTTTTAACCTGTGGAAACCCCCTCGGGCCGTCATCCCACCGGGGTTTACGGCGGGGTGGTGTGTCGGAATCGGACCGACTAAAACCACACGGTGTGTCACTCTGCGCCTAACATAGGAGGGATCCGGGAACCGCTGCTATTATGACATCCAGATCCCTCCTAGCGCCTGCCCGCTAAAGCGGGCACCATCTGCGGATAAACTCTCTATTTAGGCGACGTACGGCACACGCGCACGTCACCTCCTCGCGACTGGCCACTATAGCGGATGGAGGGGAAAACCCGTCCCGTCCACCCGCGGCCACACTCAAGGCGGCATGAGGCCGCCGCCTCCTTCCGCAAAATTACGTCCTCGCAGAAGGTTGCGACCGCGGTAAAACAACTGTCGCTACCGGCCATGGAGCGTATGACGGCCGGTAGCGAGAGATCTCCTCCAATAACTGCAGTGAGGACCCCACGCTGCGCCGCCCAGGCGGAACAAACCGCCAGCGTGTGCTGAGCCGAGTCCTCACTGCAGTCACAGTGGTGACAGGCGGGACTCAATTCCCTCCTGGCGACCGAGTGCAGATACTTCCCGAAGCAACCGTGCCCGGAAAGAATCTGCGTCAGTCGGAAGGAAATGGTCCCGTGCTGCCGCCCTGCCCACTCGACGATGACCGGCTGGAGAGCCTCTACGGCGGCAAAGCCAGCACGTGGAGCCTCCAGCCGGGACGACCAACGAACCATCGTGGCTCGACGAGCGGCCTCTCGCCACTCGCGTATCTCTTCGGGTCGGGGCCGAATGCCGGTACCCACCCGGAAGTCTGCTGTTCGCCGATAAACTTCGGCGAGCACTTCCGCCTCCAAATCCCACGGGGGAGTTCCGGCTAAGGCACACGCCGCCTCCGTCGATACAGTGCGGTAACCGCGTATGGCTCTAACCGCCAATATCCTCTGAGGACGCCAGAGGCGAGCCCTATTGTGGACGGTCAGAGCTTCCGCCCACACCGGTGCACCATACAGCGCCATTGACCGGACAACCCCCGTGTATAGGCGTCTCGTCGCGACGCTGGCTCCACCCAAATTGGGCAAAAGTCGCCCAAGGGCAGAAGCAGCGCCGACCAGCTTTGGAGAAAGCTGTCGGAAGTGCTCGTCGAAGAGCCACCTGCCGTCAAGGATCAGGCCCAGATACTTCATCTGGGCCTGAACCGGTACGAGGACCGAATTGACTACAATGGAGGCGCCAGAGGGTGGACCACGACGGGGCCCATGGAACAAAAGGGCCTCCGTCTTGTCCAGGGCTACCCGTAAGCCCAGCGCCTCAATACGCCCGACCACCAGAGAAACTCCCACGGTGGCTAGGCGCGCCACCTCTTGAAAGTTCGCTCCCCGGGCCGTGACCAATGTGTCATCGACGTAACAAATTACGCCCAGCCCGGGGGCGAGGCAACCTCGAAGGGCCCAGTCGTATCCCATGTTCCACAGGAGTGGTCCGAGGACAGACCCCTGCGGAACACCGCACGACATGAGCCGCCGCCTCAGAACACCGTCTCGGTCCTCGTGCATGACGGTACGCTCCTCAAGATAGTCTGCCACAAGCCGCCTCAGGTACTCTGGCACCCCGTGGTAGTAGAGTGCTTCCCTGATGCAGCTGAATGGCAGACTGTTAAATGCGTTGGCGATGTCCGACGACACCGCCAACAGCACGCCGCCACAGCTCACCGCCTCTTCGGTAACAGCCCTCAGGCGCAGCACGGCATCGACCGTCGAACGCCCCGCCCGAAAACCAAATTGGGCGTCCGATAGATCGGGGCCCACCTCGCAGAGGTGCCGGACGATGCGGGCAGAGAGTATCCTCTCAAACAGTTTACCCGCCTCGTCCAGCAACACGATGGGCCTATAGGCCGCTACCGAATCGGCAGGCCGTCCCGGCTTCCGTAATAGGACCAGCTTCCCACTTTTCCAGCACTCAGGGAAGCGTCCTGACGCCAAGCTAGCGTCCAGGACCTCCCTGAGGCGGTCCGACATGTGCTCGAGGGCTCGGGCCAGCACTCGGACAGGTATCCCGTCTGGCCCGGGGGCGGTGTTCTTAGAGCGGATCCGTAGAACAACCGCCCCTACCTCCGATTTCCCTGACGGGTGGTACATTTTCCTCGTTGTTCCCCCCGTCGTCTCTGACCATGAAGGCCATCGACGGGGGTGTGTGTTCCACCCGCTGCAGGAAAAGGCCCTCGACCACTTCCCGCAGGAAGCTGGGCTGGAGAGTCTGTGTAAGGGGGGGCCCCGACATGCGGAGCTTTTGTCGCGCCGCACGATAAGGGCGACCCCAGGGGTCACGATCGAGACCCTCCAGCATCTCCTTACGCTTAATTTCTTTGGCGCGGCTGATGGCCAGCTTCAGAGTTTTCCGGGCCTCTCGGTACTCCTCATGAAGCTGGTCCTCTTCGCCTTCTTAGCGGTGTCGCCGCCGACTACGGGTGTAGGACCTCCGGGCACGAGTACAGGCCGCACGGAGGTCTGCCAACTCCTGGGACCACCAGTAAACCTCCTTCCGTGGAGGCCGACAACTTCGTATGCGGGGCATGGCCGCATCGCAGATCTGCGTAACCGCATCGCGGAAGCGACCAGCCCCCATGTCAACCTCCTCGGCCGGGGCCTGCGGAGACAGCCAAGAGTGAATAATGGCCGCCTCCTCTAGTAGGTCCCTATTTAGTTTGGCTACAGCCCACCGCGGAAAGCGAGAAGAACGCCGCGCCGCGTGACCCCTACTGGAGTCCTGGGTCCGGGAGAGTTCAAATCGGATGTAGAGGTGATCCGAGAGCGTCTCAACCTCTTCCAGGACGCGCCAGTTCCTTACTCGTGCGGCGAGGGCAGGGGTAGCGAATGAAAGGTCCACTATCGACCCTCCCTGCTGTCGCACGCACGTGTTGGTGGAGCCTCTGTTTAATAAACAGAGGCCCACCGAGGCCGCCCACTCTTCTACGGCCTCGCCCCTGGCATCCGTCCTGGGGGAACCCCACGCAATGGATTTTGCGTTCAAGTCCCCCAGCACTAAGACGTGCCCAGACGTTAGTCGCCGCATCGAGGTTTCCAAGTTGTTAAGGAAAACCTCGAAGTCGCTCAAACTCCGGTTGGGGGAGAAGTATACACCGTATACGGTGATCCCCCCCCACTCAGCAGCAACATATCCAGTGCCCTTGTCTCTTAGCGACAAGGGCGGGGAATGAGTCGCCGTGGAGCCGACGACTGCCACAGAACCGTCCTGGTCACCCAACCAATTTGGACGGGGAGGAACATAATAAGGCTCCGCGGCTACGGCAACGTCGATCGACCACTGTGCCATGGTTTGCAGGAAGAGGTCCTGTGCCGCGGCACAGTGGTTCAGGTTCGTCTGGACAAGGAGGTTGGAGACTTGGTCCATTACTGAACCGTCTCTACAACCTCCTCCATGGGCGACGATGCTGACGTGCGAACAGTATCGGAGGCAGCCTGGGTCGACTGGCTAGCCCCCGACACTTGTTGAGAATCGCGGGGAGGTTTGCACCCCACCTGCCCCATCTGGTGATTGGCGGGCTTGTTACCCGCCGCACACACTGGGCAGTGAGGGGCGGCAGAACACACTGCCGCCTTATGCCCCGGTCGACCGCAGCGGAAGCATAGTCCGCTGCAGTCAAAACGACTTACGCACTTGGCGCGTGTGTGCCCCGATGTCTGACATTTATAGCATCTCATCGGTCTCACCGCCAGGACTGTGATCCTAGCGCTCACGAAACCGATGAGCAGTCTACCGGCGTCGCCCAAAATTTTGGCCGACGCTACGGGACAGCTGACCCACACTGCGCCAAGCCCTCCTGGACCGGGACGGATGGTGCCGACCCTAATGTTGTCCGCGTTGCACCCTGTTTTCTCTCTTACTGCAACGCGGACATCCTCGGCCGTTATGGAGTCGTCCAGGCCCGAGATGCGCAACTCTGCACATTTGGTAGGCCTGGCGATCTTCACAACATCCGTGGCTGCAAACATGCCCCGCAACTTCTCGGCAAAGGCATCTGCCGTTTTTGCGCCTTCGGGTCCAGGGAACTCGAGCACTCGAGCTCCTGTCTGAGTAAGACGCAACCTGACTCCTTCCGTCCCCGTGTCACCGGCGAGGCCAGCCCGGGCCCTCTGAAATATGGCCGCGTAGGACAGTCCACCGCTAGCCGTCTCCGGTGACACCGTGACCACCACCGCCGCGGTTTTGGGCACCTGCAGCTTGCGCGGCTTCTTTGTAGGGGCCACTACCACCGATGACGACTGCGGGGTAGAGGCTGCTTTATGAGCTGCCTTTTTACCCCGCTTTCGGGACTTAGCCCCGCCGACTATCTGCCAACCATCTTTGGATGAGGCAGACGCGGAGGGGGCAGGTGTAGTTGTGCCAGGTATACCTGTTGGAGTGGGGAGCGGAGGATATTCTGCTCCAGCCTTTACCACTTTTTTAGGCCCAGATTTCGATGCAGCCGTCTTGGTTATTACCCCGACCGCCTGTCGTGCCCTCGGAATGGCTACAGGAGCAGCCGACAGCGACGTCGCCGCCGCATAGGACACACGACCGCCCACAACTGGCAGCGATGTTGGCACTGATGTGACCTTTGGTCTCATCACATCGATTTGGTCACATCAGTGCCAACAGCGGCGGCCGGACAACAGGGGCCGGAGGCAGTCTTGCCTCTAGGCCAGCAAGACGGCCGTCCATCATGCACCACACAGCGTCGGTAATAATAATATAATATTGGGAGACGGAGCAGGCTGAGACGGGGACGAGGCCGGATCCTCTGCCGGACGATGCGCCCTGAATTGGGCGAACTGAGCGCTAAGCTCAGCCACTTGCCCGGCCAGGCGGTCGTTGGCTGCCTGGAGACGAGCTGCGTCCCCCATGAGGTCTTCCACGACTCCAGCAATGGCAGAGGAGGAGTCCTTAAGAGCTCTTACGAAAGAACTCTTAAGGTTCCTGGATTTGGTGGCCACTTTTTGGATTATGGCCACCCCCATATTTACTCTCTCCTGCAAAGACACCGGTGTTTGGGAGACAGAATCCCTTTCCACCGGTCCTCGTATTTTTTGCAGGAGATCAGCTATCTCCTCCTCCGCCGCGCTTTCACCCTCCGCTCGGACCCTTCTATAAACTTCTGCCTTGGAGAAGACAGAGCCTGATGGGGTCGAGATTGGAGTACGTGACCAACCTCTGCGGCTGCTACCCACTTTAGGGGGCAGCATCTCCTGGGACGTATCACTCTCCTCGTCCCTGGAGTGTCCGCGCTTTCGACTTTCGCAGCAGAGCTCCATCCTTGTCGACTCCAGTGCGTCTATAGTTACACTGGAGTTACCTCCGTCCGACGGAATTGCGGATTTGGAACGTAGCCGTTCCGAAGTTCTTCGGCTCCCAGCAGCCAAGATGACTTCTGGGAGCCGCTCCGAGATAGGCGTTCCCTCCAATAGGTCCTCTTCGTTCGAAGAGCAGTTATCCGCTCTTATACTCTCCTTCATTTGACTCTTAGTCGCCTTCTTTCTTTCTTGTGTTTGGTTTTTTTCAATAAATTTTTCCATATCTAATCCCACGATTGGGGGAGAAATAGTGGTCGACCCGGGCAGAGATCCCCCAATACCCGGGCAAGCGTAAATTTATGCCCAACCGAGGGGTCCGCAGGTGCCTCGGCTGGGAGTGCGCTTGCGACTGAACTACCCATCAGCCATGCATCCCCTGGTCACGCACCAGAACACGGGATTCGGGGTAATTTTTTATAGAGGTTTTCTTCCTCGCAGTCCGGGCGGTTAAGCCAAGACCCTCACCCCCGATTGGAGTCGCGAGACTCCAACTCGAGACTACGATATGTCGACGGCGGCAGGGAGATTACGTCTCCTGATGCCTGCTCAGTGGCAGTGTAAGTGCACACCGAGCCCGTCCTACCTTTTCCACCGCTGAGCAGAGGAACTCCGACCTTGGAAAGGGTCCCACCATCGTGATTTTTTACCGAGGTTTTCATCCTCATTGCTCCAAAGAGTGAAGAACCAACAGAGGATCCGACAGACACGCCCGCTCTGTTGAACCAAGTCTCGGCCGAATTGCCGAAGAAAATGGCTTCCTCTTCGTGCTAGAATATTAGCCGTTGGCAGTGATGAACAACACCATCGCCAACGTTTCCAGGGTGCACCACGTGGAGGTTTTCTAGCCAAGCACCCCCTGCATCAGACCCCTGATCCAACCTTTTAACGTGAGCCTCTTAAGGTGTTGGTCGAGGCTCTTGGCTATCAATCCGTGAACAGATATGATTATCGGAACAATGATCACCATATCCACATTCCACATATCGACAATCTCGTGAGACAGATCCAAATACTTCAATTGTTTTTCTTTTTCAACTTTCACGAGATTCTCGTCATGAGGAACGGCGATATCGACAATCATTGCGCGGCGCTCTAATCGATCTATCACCACAATATCAGGCTTATTGGCAACAATAGTCCTATCTGTGATAATAGATCGATCCCAATATAACGTAGCACGACCGTTCTCGAGAACTGGGTCGGGCACATACCTGTAGTAAGGCACTTCAAAATTGACAAGTTGGTATTTAAGGGCAAGTTGTTGGTGTACAATCCTGGCTACTTGATTGTGCCTGTGCAAATACTCACCATTAGCAAGACGAGAACAACCAGAAATAATATGCCTAATAGATTCTCCAGGACGGTGGCACGCCCGACAAATGTCAACCGTACTATCTTTCAGGATATATTTCCGGTAGTTATTCGTCATGATAACTTCGTCGATAATTGCACAAACAAAACCTTCGGTTTCTCCGAAGAGATCACCATACCGTAGCCAAGACGTCGACGCTTTAAAGTCTATATCAGACCCGTGTAGGGCCCGATAAAATCGACCATGAAGTTCTTTACCCTTCCATACTTCCTTGCGATCAGTAGTACTAAGTACTACAGGTTTGCGCCAATTCTCTTTAGCCAGAGCGAGCCGGGTGAAACCAGTATCCACTGCAACTACATTGCGATGCAGTCCCACATTCGTCTGTAGAAAATATTATTATTATTGTAAATTTATATTTTCTCAGCTTTCACTGGTAGTATTTTAGTGACACTTACGGACTCGGTCAAGTAAGAGCCACAGTCTTTTTTTGTGATAGATCAATTAAGTCTGTACTTCTATTGCATTGTGTGAGTGTTCATCTAATTGCAGAAACTTTCGGACAATTCTGCAAATGTTCAGTATAGCAGCTTTTTTAAAGGAGTATGTAGGTATTGGGTTTCAAATCAAGGAGTTTCAAGCTGTGGTGCATGTGTTTCGGAATTACACCAGTGGTGGACAATACTATAGGGACAATGTAAACCTTTCGTTGTTTCCAGATTTTCAGAATTTCGTCCTTAAGATCTGTGTACTTATGTACTTTCTCTGCTATTGTCTTCTGTAAGTTGTGAGTGTTTGGTATAGATATATCTATTAGGTAAGTGGTTTTATTGAATTTATCTTGAACGGTTATATCAGGGCGGTTGTAGTGTATAGTCCTATCGGTCAGTATTGCACGGTCATAGTAAATTTTATGGGTATTGCTTTCTAAAACTGCTTTAGGGGTATATTGATAGTATGGAGTGTGTGTATCCTGGATAAGCTTATATTTGAGAGCTAGTCTTTGGTGTATGATATTTGCAATTTGATTGTGTCTCTGTGTGTAGTCGGTTTGTGCAAGGTTAGGGCATGCTCCTGTGATATGTTGTATGGTTTCTGACATGTTACGACATTTTCTACATCTATCGTCTGTTACTGTAGGATCCTTGATAATGTGTTTTCTGTGATTTTTTGTATTTATGATTTGATCTTGGATTGCTATGATGAAGCCTTCAGTTTCCGGAAATAAGGATCCTACCGTAAGCCATTTATTTGAAGCTAATTTGTCTACATGTGGTTGTTCAAGATCTTGGGGATGTCGACCGTGGAGTGCTTTCTTTTTCCATTGTTCTATTTTACATATTTCAAAGTTATTTTCTATGTTGTCTATTTCTATCTCTTGGTTTAGGTTTAGTGGTGTGTAGTTGAGATCATTTTTAACTACTGCTTTATGAATTTGACTACTGTTAGATTTTTTGAAGAAAAAAGATTTTAACTTAGAAATTTGTGTAGTCCATAGGACAAATATGTCGATAAGGCCCCTACCTCCATCCTGCCTCATGATTGTTACTCTTTCTACTGCAGATTTTGGGTGTAGACAATTATGTTTAGTGAGAGTCGTTCTTGTTGCTATTTGTATATTATTGATATCTGTTTTAGTCCATTTTATAATACCAAAGGAGTAGGTTAATACAGGTATAGCATAAGTGTTTATTGCTTTAATTAAGTTTTTGCCAGCTAAATTACTTTTACTTAAAATATTTACCCTATGTTTATACTCATCTTTTAAAGTTATTTTCAATTTACTATGGTCTATTCCTTTCGATTACTGGTATCCTAAATATTTGTACAATTCATTTGGTTCCATGGCTTTGATTGTTTCGTCACAAGATACTACATAATCACCTGGCTGGATTTTACCTTTTAATATATGAATATTTTTACATTTATCTAATCCAAATTGCATGCTGATATCTTTGCTAAATTTTGATGTAGCGTCTATTAGTGCTTTCATTTCATTTGCTGTTTTTGAATATAACTTTATGTCATCCATGTAAATTAAATGTGATATACTAGTTTCAATTCTGTTACACTTTAATCGATATCCAGCTTTGCAATTCTGCAGTATCTGTGATATAGGATTTAGAGCGAGACAAAACCATAGAGGACTCAGGGAGTCACCTTGGTATATACCTTTTTTAATTGCTATTTCCCTACTAGTGATGTTGTTTAGATGAAGTGTAGTTTTCCAGAGGGACATTATGTTTCTTTATTATTATTATTATTGTTTTTACTTTGTTAATCTCCCAGAACGGGGTAAAATTTTCTGATTCCACGGGCCATAGCCAAGTGTAATTAGAGTTTAAGTGATGGTGTATGTGGATGAAAGTGAAGATGTGGTGAGAAATTTCCGAGTAAGTCTACAAGTGCTTAATAAAACTGCTTTCTGAAGCAGGTGTAAAGCATGTTGTGGCATTTCTAAAATATCTAAACTACGTTGAAGGCTTTTAGATATTATTCCTGTTGAAGCTATTACTATGGGGACTATATGGATATTGACTGCTTGCCACTGCCTTTTCAATTCTATTGCCAGATCTTGATACTTGTTAAGTTTTTCAGATATTGAAGATTGAACATTATGGGTGTTTGGCACTGCTATATCTATAAGATATATAGTTTTATTTACTTTGTCGTGAAGTGTGATGTCTGGTCTATTGAAATGAATAGTCTTATCCGTTATGATAGTTCTGTCCCAGTATATTTTGAGGTTATTGTTTTCTAGTACTGACTCCGGCTTGTATTTGTAATAGGGGATATTTTTGTCTATAAAGTTATGTTTGTGGGCAAGATGTTGGTTACCTATAGCAGCTACTTGGTCATGTCGATGTTTGTAGTCAGTTTGAACTAGAGATTTACAGGCTGAAGTTATATGTTGAATGGTTTCGGGACAGGCATGGCAGCGTCTGCAGGAGTCTGAAGGGAGATTTTGTGCGCGTATTATGTGCTTTTGGTAGTTTCGGGTGTCGATGACTTGATCTTGGATTGCAATCATGAATGCTTCTGTCTCAGGAAACAGGTCTCCACGTCGTAACCATTCGTTCGACGTAACTTTGTCGACGTGGGGTTGCTGCAGTTCTTGACGATATCTGCCATGTAGAGATTTTCGCTGCCATTCGGCAATCTTTTCTTTTAACTGGATAGTATATTCATTGCATTGTGAGTTTTGGTTTGCTAAATTAAGTGGGGTAAGGCGTCTATCTGCAAATGTAATAATTTCATGCAGTGTTGAGTGTTGTAATCGTTGCTGAAAGTAATGTTTGAGTGATGTGATTTGTTTGTTATGTAGATTAGAGACATCTATTATGCCTCGTCCACCTTCTTCACGCGGAAGTGTCAAGCGTTGTACGCAAGATCTAGGATGATGTTTTCTGTGAGCTGTTAAGGTTGTGTTTATTGTGCGTTGTAAGTTAGTGAGTTCAGTTTTGGACCATTTTATTATACCGAAAGAGTAGATTAGAACCGGAATTGCATAGCTATTAATTGCTTTAACTAAATTTCGGGAAGTGAGTTGTGAACGGAGTATTATATTAAGCCTATGTTTGAATTTCTGTTTAAGTGTATCTTTTATTTCTTTTTGATGAATTTGTCTACTTTGCTGTAATCCTAAATATTTGTATGAATTGTGAGGTTCTAGAGGTATATAAGATTTAATAAGTAAGTAAGTATAATTTTATGTCATCCATGTACATGAGATGTGTAAGGTTTGTTTTTTTGCGTGATGTAGTGATAGTGTAACCTAGACGAGACTGATTCAACATATGAGAGAGAGGATTGAGAGCTAGGCAAAACCATAACGGGCTTAGTGCATCCCCTTGGAAAATTCCTCGTCGTATCGGGATTTTAGATATTTCTGTATTGGTTTGATATTTAATTTCGTAGTCCAGTGTTGCATCGAATTTCGTAAAAAGTCAATTATTTTTGGATGGATTTTATAGAATTGTAAGACGTGAAGTAACCAGCTATGTGGAACAGAATCAAAGGCTTTCTGGTAGTCTATGTACATGGTGCTAATATTTTTCTTTTTCGAAATTGCTAGTTTCATAGCCACTGAGTCTATTAATAACTGTTCTTTGCAGCCTTGGCTTCTCTTACAGCATCCTTTCTGTTCTTCTGCAAGTATGTTATTTTCGGCGACATGTTGATGAATTATTTCTGCAATGCATGCTGTAAGTATTTTATAAATCGTTTGCAAACATGTAATAGGACGGTATTTAGCTGGATTCTGTAAATCTGTATCTTTTGGTATCATGTAGGTGAGGCCTTCAGTAATATACTTTGGCATTATATCTGGTGTCTGAATGACAATGTTGATGTGTTTGTGTAGCAAAGGGTGGACAGACGTGAATTTTTTATACCAGTAGTTATGAATGCGATCTGGTGCCTTCCAGTTGTGCAGTTTTTTCAATATGTTTACAAATGTTTCTCCAGTAATTTGTTCAAAATCCATGGGTGTAATAGCATCTGGTAAGGAAGTGTTAGTCTGAAGCCATTCAGCTTGTGAATTATGAAGAACAGATTTTGACCAAATATTAGACCAAAAGCTATGTAGTTCATCAACCGATGCCATTACTGGATTTTGTGTGTTTTTATTTGTGTATTGTGTTGTGTTTGAGGCTAATTGTCTGTAAAACTGTTTTTCATTGTTATTGAACTGGCTATTTTGAGTTTTCCTAAGTGTACAATTAATATATCTTTTTAATCTACTCGTAGCTGCGTTGAGTTTTTGTTTGAGAGTATCGAAGAACTGTTCATTATTTAAATTAGGTTCTTCATGATGTGAATGAATTTGGTGTTTATCTTTAATTTTTTCAACAAATCTTCTAACTCTTTCACTGCTATTGCCTCTAATATGTCATCCTTCCAATGTCTTTCCTTAAATTTTGTATCTTGTTTTGTAACCTTTTCTGCCAAGGCGGTATTTTTACTTGGTTTTGAATGACAGTTGTAATATTATCTTTAATTTTAGATCCATTACAGATAGCAGCCGTGTAGGCAGCGCAGTAAATAATGGTCTGAGTCAGTAAAAATTCTTGATCAAGTGATACATGGTTGGGCAGTATTTCGGTGTCAATGAAATGGACTATTTTCATTAGTTTTGAAGATGTTTTCTGTTTTGGTATGTATGGTCGAGTCGTTGGGTCACTGTATCTGAACTTAAGTATTGCAGTTTTAAATTTTTCTTCAATTTTATTAGGCTCTAAAACTGAATTGAATTGCAATTGATAATTTCGAGTTAACAGTGGTTCGGTGAGTGAATCAGTCGGTGGGCTGTGTATTTCTGGTAGTAATTCAGCTCTTGATGTCATGCATTGTGTTTGTGTGGTACAGTCTTCCTGATTAATATTTTGTAGATTAATGGTACTTGATATCTCGTTACATATTTCTTCCTGTCGTTGATCACTAATCAATTTGTTGTTTAGTATTACCCGGAGTTGATCAGATATCCTCTGTTCGCTAACTTCTGACAAATTAGGGTGTTCTGCAACAACTGCTTGATAAAGTGCTTTACGATAGGCTGTCCGATTTGATCCTAATTGTGTAATTTTATAGTAATTTTTGAGTATTGATTCGTTATATTCTGTTGTCCATCTTCTTCTCTGTGTTTGTATAGTTGTACTAAGTGTCATTTGTGTATTTTGTGTTAGTTGTAGGTAAGAGCATACTTCATCTTTTATACTGTCTAATGTCTGCTGAGAGAGAAGATTGTTTCTGATTATAGCTCGGCATTGGTCTCCTAATCTTTGTTTAGATGCCTGCATTTGTGGATAATTTTGTGTGAATTCGTGGTGCAAGTGATTAAGATATACTTTACTAGTGTTTAATTTTGTAGCTATGAGATACGTACGCCAGATGAATTCGTTAATTTCTTGTGACCATCTCTTTCGCGTACGGTTTGTGTCTGAAGTGGGTGTAGGCGTAATGGCATGTGCCCGCTGCACAACATCCTCAGACAAAACAGATTCAGTAATTGATGGCATTGAAGATGCAAATGATAATGGGGATGAAGAAGGTGATTCGAGTGAAAGAAATAGTGATGGAGTCAATGAAATATCGCTTAATTTATCAGAGTCCTTATGAATAACTGTAGTCGTTTGACGAGTTTTTCTTCCCACCCGGAGATTCTTCGCACCCCTGGGCTCAGTCTCAGTCTGGCTGTCGTCATCGCCATGACTAGTACTGGGCCCGCCGGGCACTTGGGGCCGTTTCGTACTGCTTCTTGTTAAGACCATGTTTCTTCTTCTAGGTTTGGGACCGTTAGTTAGAAAGGGTTAAGCCAAGATGTTTTTAGCTATTTGTAATATTTTTTTAGTTTTTGTGCCTCCTGTAACAGGGTATAGTCGAGTTCTTAGTGACGATATAATAAGTTCATGCCTTTCCGTAAGCCCCCCCAACACGTCAAGGTGGTCCCCCGGGGGGGTTATTATTATTATTATTCTCTTTATTACATATAAATACACATATTGATTACATTTTTAAATATATAAAAAATAAAAAATACATATTTAAAAATATAAAAAATAGTAGACCACCGACATCGGGTACAGGGACCAAGATACCGGTGGTTAGGGCTCCAGAGACAGGAACCTCCTCACAATACGTGCCGTGTCAAGGAGGACTGCCTTCTGCATCAGACCCTTGATCCAACCTTCTAACGTGAGCCTCTTAAGGTGTTGGTCGAGGCTCTTCGCTATCAATCCATGAACAGATATAATTATCGGAACAATAATCACCGAATCCACATTCTACATGTCGGCAATCTCGTGAGACAGATCCAAATACTTCAATTGTTTTTCTTTTTCAACTTTCACGAGATTCTCGTCATGAGGAACGGCGATATCGACAATCATTGCGCGGCGCTCTAATCGATCTATCACCACAATATCAGGCTTATTGGCAACAATAGTCCTATCTGTGATAATAGATCGATCCCAATATAACGTAGCACGACCGTTTTCGAGAACTGGGTCGGGCACATACCTGTAGTAAGGCACTTCGAAATCGACAAGTTGGTATTTAAGAGCAAGTTGTTGGTGTACAATCCTGGCTACTTGATTGTGCCTGTGCAAATACTTACCATTAGCAAGACGAGAACAACCAGAAATAATATGCCTAATAGATTCTCCAGGACGGTGGCACGCCCGACAAATGTCAACCGTACTATCTTTCAGGATATATTTCCGGTAGTTATTCGTCATGATAACTTCGTCCATAATTGCACAAAGAAAACCTTCGGTTTCTCCGAAGAGATCACCATACCGTAGCCAAGACGTCGACGCTTTAAAGTCTATATCAGACCCGTGTAGGGCTCGATAAAATCGACCATGAAGTTCTTTACCCTTCCATACTTCCTTGCGATCAGTAGTACTAAGTACTACAGGTTTGCGCCAATTCTCTTTAGCCAGAGCGAGCGGGGTAAAACCAGTATCCACTGCAACTACATTACGATGCACTCCCAAATTAGTCTGTAGAAAATATTCTCTGAGATTGTATATCTCGCGATTGTATAGAGTCTTGATATTTAATAGACCACGACCTCCAAACTTTCGCGGAATATACAATCTCATAACCGATGAACGTGGGTGGTGCATACGGAATGCAGTCAGCAATGTACGGACTCTCCTGTCAAGGGCATCTAATTCGGTCTGAGTCCATCTAAGTACACCAAAGGAATACATCAGAACCGGCATGACCCAACTGTTATAGGCTCGCACCTTGTTACCGCCCGATAAAAGACTTTTAAGTACTTTTTTTAGGCGGCCAAAGAAACGTTCCTGTAACATTTGTTTCACGCCAGATTCTGATATTCCCAAGGACTGTGAAAAACCTAGATACTTGTAAGTTTCGGTGGCAGACAGAGATCTGAGTTTTGTTGAATCTGAAAGTTCTATTCCTTCAGATTCTACAATCACGCCCTTCTTTACATACATGACTGCACACTTGTCTACACCAAATTCCATTTTGATAGAATTACTAAAGTTTTCAGTGACCCTTAATAACGCCATCAATTGTAATTTTGTGGAGGCCAGTAATTTCAAATCATCCATATAAAGAAGGTGAGATATAACTTGATCATCTTTCTGCAACCGATAGCCTAACCCTGAACCCTCTAACAGAGTACTGAGAGGGTTCAAAGCTAGACAAAACCACAAGGGACTCAGACTGTCACCTTGAAATATACCTCGCTCTATCTTTATAAGTATGTCATTTATCGCAGTCTGCCGACATCCTGGATAGCGAAATGTTGTGCTCCATTGACTCATACACGACTTTAAGAAAGTGCACAGAGTTGCATCAATTTTATACAACTCTAGCACTTTCAAAAGCCATGTGTGTGGAACTGAGTCATAAGCCTTCTTATAATCTATCCAACATGTCGCCAGACTCTTACGATTACGACGTACCTGTTGGCTAATGGTCCTGTCAATGATAAGGAGCTCTTTAGTGCCACGGTCCCCACTTCTACATCGATTTTGAGAAATAGAGAGTACCGAATTATTAATTATATGTGTAGTAATTTTGAGTCTCAAAATAGATGTTAGAAGTTTATATGTAGTTGGTAAACAAGTAATGGGTCTAAAATTTTTGGGATCCATGGCACTACCATGGGTTACACCAGTGGTTAAAAATTGTGGTAATGAACCAGAATCCAAAGCTGCTTGGAATTGTGATGCCAAACACGCATGTGAGCTTCGGAACCACTTAAGCCAAAAGTTGTGTAGTCCGTCTGGACCAGGTGATTTCCAATTCGGTAATGAACGGACTGCACAACTTACATCATCTTTATTAATAACAATGGGTTCCATAGCTGTTATAGACTCACACGAGCGTTTGACATCCTCCAACCAATCACCCTCTGTATGAGTGACAGGCACTGACCAGATGTTACGCCAAAATGAATTTGTGGTATTTTCATCTGGAAAATGCCCGTCACTCACACATGGATTCGGTTCCTCCCATTTCCGGTAAACCCATTTCTCATTCCTTTGGAACATTCGATTCTGATTATACCGATCAACTCGTTTTCTATAACGTCTTATCCTATTTGCCCATGCATAAACTTTCTGCTTTAGAAAGTCTATGCGCTCTGTGACACAGGACATGTACTGTTGAGGACTAATGGAAGTTCCCAAGAATGCCTGTTTCACAAAGCGCATGACTCTCGGCCGTGTATTACCACTTTTTTATTATTATTATTATTCTCTTTATTTCGTGATATACACATATTTTTTACATTTTTAAATATATATAAAAAACAAAAAATACACATTTAAAAATATAAAAAATAGTAGTAGACCACCGACATCGGGTACAGGGACCAAGACACCGGTAGTTAGGGCTCCAAAGACAGGAACCTCCTCACAATACGGGCCGTGTCAAGGAGGACTGCCTTCTGCATCAGACCCTTGATCCAACCTTCTAACGTGAGCCTCTTAAGGTGTTGGTCGAGGCTCTTCGCTATCAATCCATGAGCAGATGTGATTATCGGAACAATAATCACCGAATCCACATTCCACATGTTGGCAATCTCGTGAGACAGATCCAAATACTTCAATTGTTTTTCTTTTTCAACTTTCACGAGATTCTCGTCATGAGGAACGGCGATATCGACAATCATTGCGCGGCGCTCTAATCGATCTACTACCACAATATCAGGCTTATTGGCAACAATAGTCCTATCTGTGATAATAGATCGATCCCAATATAACGTAGCACGACCGTTCTCGAGAACTGGGTCGGGCACATACCTGTAGTAAGGTACTTCGAAATTGATAAGTTGGTATTTAAGGGCAAGTTGTTGGTGTACGATCCTGGCTACTTGGTTGTGCCTGTGCAAATACTCACCGTTAGCAAGACGAGAGCAACCGGAAATAATATGCCTAATAGATTCTCCAGGACGGTGGCACGCCCGACAGATGTCAGCCGTACTATCTTTCAGGATATATTTCCGGTAGTTATTCGTCATGATAACTTCGTCCATAATTGCACAAACAAAACCTTCAGTTTCTCCGAAGAGGTCACCAAACCGTAGCCAAGACGTCGACGCTTTAAAGTCTATATCAGACCCGTGTAGGGCCCGATAAAATCGACCATGAAGTTCTTTACCCTTCCATACTTCCTTGCGATCAGTAGTACTAAGTACTACAGGTTTGCGCCAATTCTCTTTAGCCAGAGCGAGCGGGGTAAAACCAGTATCTACTGCAACTACATTGCGATGCACTCCCACATTAGTCTGTAGAAACAGTTAATTGGGGTGAACAAACACTTTATTTTTAGTGAAAAAAAAATTATGGTTTAAAAATCAAACAATGTTATTGTTTTTAATTTTTCTTCAATATATGACCCACACTAGGCATACATTCTGTGTGGCAGGAGGGTTTTACAATCATACATGTAACACCCAATCTCAGAACCAATTCCCCAATTTTTTTTTGTATCTAGAAACATATCTCTACATGCGTATTTTATAATGAGTATATGGGGCTTGTTATGATCAAAACAGTTAGAACTGTTTAATTTGAACTACACCACTAAAATGGAGTTAGACGAGTTGATACCACCTTTAATCTAATACTGAATCGAGTATGTATTCACTCATATTACATTTTGATTCCTGTATGGGTTTACTTAGGTTTCATTCTAGTTTTATTATGTATTCATTCTGATTCCACTATGTATTCGCTTTGGTTTTACTCTGGATACATGATGGACAAATGTAACAAACACACTCTGGAAACGCTCTGGAATCAGCATGGTTATAGAAACTTCCCAGAATGTTTACATACTGTTTCCAGAATGAACCTAAAGTCACGAGGGATCACCAGGGAATTGCTGTTCAGAAAACACCAATACAAACGAATGATCATGGATACTCATGTCGGTACAATCATTAACGCTCTTCAGCTATCCACGGAGCATCAGCTCATAGAAGTTGTAGAATTAATGAAACTTAGTCACGACAAATACACTTCGGAGATTGGGGTTTCCAGTATCGGAATGGTAATTTTTACTTTTACATGTAATGTTAAATAAATTTCCCATGAGCGTGAGGACCCGCTTTGAACAGATGCACGGTGGCAACTTAACGTTGAATATTCCCACCTTTGACACATTTGTGGGTTTTTGTAAAGTGTTAACGTAAGTTAACACGATATCTTTTTAAATAATTTAAACTAGTTTTACGTTTTGCGGTGTTTTGTGGCGGGATGATGTGTCGGAATCGGACCGACTAAAGTCTCGTGTTGCACTCTGCACCTGAGGTAGGAAAGATTCGGGAACAGCTGTCATTTCAACATCCAGACCCCTCCTAGTGTCTGACCACTCACGTGAGCACCACCTTCGGATTAATTCTTTATTTAGGCGACGTACAGCGCACGTGGGCGTCTGCCTCCGTTAGCCTGCTTGCCGGCGTTGAATTGGGTCTGTGGCGACTTTCACATACAGCGCAAACAAAAATACATACCACAGAGCCATTAGTCAAGACACGTTGAACTATGGAGTAATGAACTACGTAGCAAGTATTAATCTTCAGTCATAATACAGAAATGTTCGCGGCGATTAGCATATACGCAACGTCCCAACATCAACCGTCGGGTCGCGGTCCGCCAGGCATGATCACCTCATTTGGTTTTAGGATCCTCCTTTTGTGTCGGAGCGACATCACTCCTCTGAATTGCGATGGTGATAAGTAACGCTGAAGCGATTTGCCAAAATTAAAGTAGTTTTAACCAGTTGGCGGTCCACCGCAATTTAATGCCTTGCAAAGACTCGTACATTCTAAATGGAAACCTCGGGAAACCATTTTTAGCCTAATTAGTTTTAATCTTTTTAATTCTTTCTGTGTGTAAAAATGTAAGTTTAGTTTACGAAGGTCATCTGCGGCCAATTGTCTTATAAACTATAAAGCTATCATATAGACGATAGTATGACTCAGTATTTTCACAGTTGCTTTCGAGAATCGAAAAGAATAGGTTCTCAATTTAAACATTTGTATTTTTATTTATTCGTCTACCAGCGATAAAAAATGGCGATTAAGCCGGGTGACGATTCAATACATATGTATTTAAGTGATGTGTCTTCGCGTTTGGTTGCTAAGACTGGAATACCATCAGACAAATATCACCTCGGTAAAATTATACTGCAATGTTTTCAAGATGATCCAGATTTCGTTTCGCAGGTACATTTCTTTTATATGAAAATACTGACAAAGCAGTCTGCTAAATTACAATAATTTTACAGAATATTAACTATCTCCTTCAAAGAAACTTAAATACCCAAAAGTAGTTGTATGATTTTTCAGAGTTTGTGTATTTTATTTATTTTATAAAAAAGATTAATGAAATTTCATGCGCAAGCCAATTTCATCAATTTTTCTCAGCTATTCCAAGTAACGAATATTAATATTTATTATTGTACATAAAATAAATGTACCTGGGCAGGCAGACGACGACGTTTTTTCATCATTTTGCACTCTTCGATCATACATGAATTTTATAAATGCAATTAGAGATTATTTCGTTGAGTATAAGGCGAAGCATTTAATTAGATTTTAAATTATGTTATTATTTTCACATCTTAAATGTTATGTTCAGAATTTTAAGGATCAAGAAGCGCTCTTTTAATGAGCAGTAAAGACAAATTTAATACTTCACCAGATTGATGGAGCACAAGACATATCAGAAACGGTTGCTTCAGTAATAAACAGGACAGTTCGATGTGCAATTGCGCTAAAGAAGTTAGGTCTTCAAAAGGGAGATGTCATGGTTTTGACAGGACTCAATCACCTAGATCTCTGTATCCCGCATTATGCCGCATTGTACCTTGGAGTCATAGTTGCTGGAATAGATCAAAGTTTTGGCGTCAGTATGTAACTCTGAACTACTTTCATATACGAATTCCTTAATGAATTTTTGAAAGCTGTCACGCTACTTCATATTTTGAAATTTGACCATAGTGCAGCAGCCACAATGGGGCATCGTTGTATTGAAGGGTTAAAGGTTTTTACTTTGGTATGTCGATGATATTACCGTCAAGGGATTTCGGTAAGTATTTCTGTAAACTTGTTGTCTTACAAAGATATGTACTCGTACGTGTCATAACGGATTAAGAATACAAAGTGCCACCATCCCGATGTTTTGCATGAGTATCGTAAGACCAGTCTAAGGAAACAAACTATCCAGGACAACAGCGTTGCAAAAAGAGGCTTGAAACAAACGCGGCTGGTCATCAGTGTAGAGAAGGCTAAAATCTCTCTTCTAGAGAGACTTTTATGTATCTTTCTAAGGAGTGGGCTACTAAGGGCTGTTGACAATAAAAAATATATGGTGCTAGTTCCTCTGTCCCAAATTTCGTGTTTGTCAAAAGATTAAGATATCTTCATTTAAACTCCTTTTTCTCGATTCTGTTGTATCCATTTAAATATTTAGTTCAGTATCTTAAAACCATTGTCATCAACTATCAATATAACAATAATATATAATAGGTGAAATGCTTAAAATTAAGTTTGTTGTAGTGGGGAATGTTGACCCCACTAATGTCCTAAAATGAAAATATTATGATTACCTAATTACTTATGCGCAAACTGACTTTCTGTGTGCAAAAATGCTAATTTATGAAGGCCATCTGCGGCTAATCGTCTTATAAGCTACAAAACTACCATATAGACAATAGTATGACTCAGTATTTTCACAGTTGCTTTCGAGAACCGAAAAGAACAGGTCCTCAATTTTAATTTGAACATTTGTATTTTTATTTATTTTTCTACCAGGGATTAAAAAATGGCTATTAAGCCGGGTTACGATTCAATACATATGTATTTAAGTGATGTGACTTCGCGTTTGGTTGCTAAGACTGGAATATCATCAGACAGATATCACCTCGGTAAAATTATACTGCAATGTTTTCAAGATGATCCAGATTTCGTTTCGCAGGTACATTTCTTTTATATGAAAATGCTGACAAGGCAGTCTGCTAAATTACAATAATTTTACAGAATATTAACTATCTCCTTCAAAGAAACTTAAATACCCAAAAGTAGTTGTATGATTTTTCAGAGTTTGTGTATTTTATTTATTTTATAAAAAAGATTAATGAAATTTCATGCGCAAGCCAATTTCATCAATTTTTCTCAGCTATTCCAAGTAACGAATATTAATATTTATTATTGTACATAAAATAAATGTACCTGGGCAGGCAGACGACGACGTTTTTTCATCATTTTACACTCTTCGATCATACATGAATTTTATAAATGCAATTAGAGATTATTTCGTTGAGTATAAGGCGAAGCATTTAATTAGATTTTAAATTATGTTATTATTTTCACATCTTAAATGTTATGTTCAGAATTTTAAGGATCAAGAAGCGCTCTTTTAATGAGCAGTAAAGACAAATTTAATACTTCACCAGATTGATGGAGCACAAGACATATCAGAAACGGCTGCTTCAATAATAAACAGGACAGTTCGATGTGCAATTGCGCTTAAGAAGTTAGGCCTTCAAAAGGGAGATGTCATGGTTTTGACAGGACTCAATCACCTAGATCTCTGTATCCCGCATTATGCCGCATTGTACCTTGGAGTCATAGTTGCTGGAATAGATCCAAGTTTTGGCGTCAGTATGTAACTCTGAACTATTTTCATGGTTAAATTGGCAATATACTATTTCTTTAATGAATTTTTGAAAGCTGTCAAGCTACTTCATATTTTGAAATTTGACCATAGTGTGGCAACCACAACGAGGCATCGTTGTATTGAAAGGTCAAAGGTTTTTACTTTAGTAGGGTTATGAATACATTTCTAGAACTAAACTCACTTACACATTTGGTATCTGATATAAACATAGTCAACGTTTAACTTATATTTGCACTAACAATTTAGGTCTTTGAATAAACTCTAATTCAATTTAAATTACAAATTGCTATGTCTCTCTACAGGCCAAAACCTTTTTTTAAGGAGAGACTTATGCTCAGCAATAGATTATTAAAGGTTATTTACAATTGGATGTCTATATGTAAAAGTATTCCAGAAATATTGTTGATAATAAAAATTATATGGTGTTAGTTCCTCTCATTATGTCCTATGGTTTATTGCTTTGGGGCAGTGCCTCTGATATTGATTCAATCTTTGTGCTCCAGAAACGAGCTATTAGGGCTATCTATAAGATGGGCCCTCGTGAGTCACTAAGAAACACATTCAAAGAAATTAACATTCTCACACTACACTCACAATACATTTACGAGAATCTTTTGTATGTTCATAAAAATCTGTGTAAATTTAAGAAAAATAGTGATCTCCATCAATTTAATTTAAGAAATAAAAATAAACTTGCCTTGCACACTACTAGGCTCCATAAAATATCGAATTCGTTTGTGGGTCAATGTATACAATTTTATAACAAATTACCAAACAACATAGTATTATTATCTATTAGTAAATTTAAGAAATTTGTTAAGCTGAGGTTGTCCAAAAAGGCTTATTACTCAGTTTCAGACTATGTCACAGATTTAGATGTTTGGAAATGAATTGCTCTTTTTTTAAGACCTATGATTGTGAATATAACTGCTGTTTTAATATTTAAAAGATTTTGAGTTAAAAGAGTGGTGGTGAGTTTCTTTCCTGGGTTCTTTTCTCACCACTCTACCATGAACAATCTGTGAACCCAGCTAGCTGTAATTTTAATCGACAGATTGTTCATCTTTCATCTTTTATTGTTTTTTTTTATGACGTTCATAAGTGTCTTCTGTGACCTAAATGAATAAACGAATTTGACTTTGACTTTTGACTTTGACTTTGACTGTTCCAAATTTTCTGTTTGTCAAAAGATTAAGAAATCTTCATTTAAACTCTCTTTCTCGATTCTGTTGTATCCATTTAAATATTTAATACTGTTTCTTGACACCATTGTGATCAAGTTTAATGTTAAATCAGTCAACTTCTTAAAAGATATCAGTTTCAGACCCACAGATTTTGATACCGAAGATACTCCAGCATACTTGACATCCACGAGTGGGACCACCGGTTTGCCTAAAGCTGCAGTTTTAACTCACAAAAACCTGTTAACTGGCATATCTTACATATGGTATCTAATGTTCTTGATTATTCTTGGCTATGTCTTTATGAGACGTTGTATTTATGTCTTAATGACTTCAAACCAACTTGGCTTCTTCATGCTTGGCTGTGGTTAAAAGTGTAAGAATCGATTCGGCAATCTTACACAATTATTAAATCTATCGACTGTCATGACTGAGTATTTAAAAATTGTCTAAAATGTGTAATAATTATCGAAAATAATTTGCTGAAATATTATTTTAACACAAAAATTAGTTAAATCTAACGAACTGAAAGAAACGTAAATAGGAATTAACTTTTTAACTTGAATCAAAATTTTATTAAAATTTCTTTTATTTTACTTTATAAATACATCTTTGTCAGTTTGCTCATAGATAATTAAGTAATCACAATATTTTAATTTTAGGACATTAGTGGGATCTAAATTCCCCATTCCAACGAATCTAATTTTAACCGTTTCACCTATTCAATGGCTTGCGGCTGGGTTTGTTAACTTGTTTACTCCAATATTGAAGGTTACACGGCTTCAATCATCAGAAATAATGAATCCTAAACTATTTGTGTACCTAGTTAACAAGTATAAGGTGAGTCTGAATTAAAAATTATTAATTATTTACGATTAACAAAATATATTTGTTTTTAAATGACATGTAAAGTTCAATTTGAAAAAAAAGGATCAGATATTTTAAATTTAAGTTTTTGTACTTTTTTTTTGTATATGATTACTTAGAGATTTAAGTTTTTTGTAAGTAGGTGTTTTAAAAAACAATAGAATAATTGAAACTATTATGAGACAGAAATCGTTTCATTAAACGCTAAATAAATGTAATCGCACCAACAAACGAAAAATAATAGTCTTAAACTTGGTTGTGCATTTAATTAGCTATCGTAATAATAAAGTGACAATACTGTGAACTAATGAGTTAGATGTTATTGTTACGGGGCCATCTTTGATAAAAATGAAACCCAAATGATACGGTTACATTTTTAAACTAAACTCAACAATTCTAAATTATGTATAGTAGATATTTGCAAATGTTATATTTGTTGTAGCCTACCTCTATCGTGACTAGCCCTTTGACGTTTCAAAATGTGTTGGAACTTAATGAGGAATGTGACTTCACATGCTTTGAGAGCATCCTGATAGGAGGCTCTACCGTGGCTTCTGATCTCGTTGAGAAATTAAAAGTAGGTATTTTTCAAGTTCCCATAACCTAATTATCATTTCATTATCATAAAAGACCATAATTATCATCATACTTTAATTTTTTTCCAAAATTTATTTGGAGCCGTTGCGGCGGCGCATTTAAAACTTTTTCTGCCATTTTCTGCTATTGATTATCGCTTCAATCAGGTGGAAAGCTATTTGAAAATACGAGTACTTATATAGGATGAAAAATACCCAATGTCTTTTTCAAAAGGCTTGACCACTTGAATGTGAAAATGTCATGAGTCTTACAAAACGGCAAACAAACTCAGAGATGAATAACTTCAAGTATTTATTCTTTTAACAGAAACTAGCTCAGACAGAATATGTGCATGCAATTTACGGAATGAGTGAAATTAGTGGTATAGCATTCACACACGATTTTCCAGCAATCAATGGTTCATGTGGTCACACAACAGGACATTTAGAATATCGGGTAAGTGTTAAAAGTCAGTGTACGTGTGGTTTTCAGAATACGGAGTGTTAGATCCCCATATTCATCCAGTGGGTTTCGTAAGAGTTACCTAAGAGGAAACTACACAGAATCATTAATATTTTCATCATCGACAGCCTTTAACGGTCCACTGCTGGATATAGGCCTCCTTAGCAAAAAGGTTTAGACCTATTATACCACACTGGCCATGCTGGTATCGAGATTGTCTCAAGTTTAACTTGCGTATTTAGTTTCTTTAGCCATGTATCTTACATGTGGTGGTGACACTCGTGACTTCTTAATTCATCATGACATGTAAAATCATAACACTGTAAAGAATAAACTTTAGCACAATACAATCAACGCGCTCTAGCAATATTTTTATGACATAGCGGTAGACCCACATTTAAACACTTATGCCATTGAATCAGAATGTCGTATTGATGTAGTTTTTGTTTCAGCTTGTGGATCCAGACACAAAAGAAGATGTTATTTTTAAAAGTAACACACCTGGAGAATTATGGCTCAGAGGACCCTCAACTTTCAAAGTAAATAATGTCATCTTCATCATCATTATATCCGAAAAAGATGTGCACTGCTGGACAAAGGCCGCTCCCAAGGTTCTCCACAACAGTCGGTCCTGTGCCATCCGTGGCCTTCACCAGGTCGTCGGGCCACTTTGTGGGGGGCCCACTAACGCTGGGTTTCTTCTGCCAATTTATGTGTTTACCTATAAAGTATTCTAGAGAACTTCAATATTATTTCAATGTCCTTAAATATTTTGTGCTAGATCTTTGTCCTGTATGACTTGCACTTTGATTGTTTAGACTTTCCATATAAGGTCAAATCGACTAAAATGATCGAAAAAAATAAATTCTCTTTTTTAACATTCCTGCTTTGCGCTTTGCATCAAAAGAGATACAAAAATTTCGCCCGACGTATTACTTTATTGATTACGATTGTGAAAACTTAGAAGAGGTTTCGTTAATCGACCGATAGTGTCTTAATAATGCTTTCCAATAAATTATACACTGCCTTCTATTACATGTTGTTAACTTGCCTTTTTTGCTCTTGGTTAACATTTGGCGTAGTTAAATAACAGTATTATGAATATTTTATACATGTATTTAACTAAAGCTGTTTTAGACAGAACTTGCAAAATTTTATAATATTCTCTATAATCTAAAATAATGTTTTTTGTTTGTTTGGTGAAACACACTAATTGAATCGGATCTGAAACTACTACACGAACTGATAACAAAAATTTCTGATTCGGGAAGAAAATTTATCGACGTTAGTTACTAGCTAACTTTAGGAAAGGGGTGGTAACTAATATTAAATACGACATAATAATTTTAGGGGTACTACAACAACCCTGAAATGACAGCAAACACGATGACTGAAGACGGCTGGTTCATGACTGGTGATATACTCGTATTGTACAGTAATGATTATTGGCATTTCTTCTTCGTAGACCGATTGAAGTCTTTATTGAAGTACAAGAGCTATCAGGTTAGTTCATTCATAAGATGTTTGTTTACTATGTAATTCATCGTTGACTGCATCTCCGCCGGTGAGAATGTCCGAGAATGTCCGTTACAAATTCTGGCCTTAATTGTGTCTCTACTTCGTATGTGAACCAGGAATAAAAAAAGTAAATAGCATTTTTCTTCCATTGCATGTTTAAAAAAAAATTTCACAAGGTGGTAGAGCCACGCTGATTTCAGCACGAGCGGTCTGGCTCAACCGGTTCAGTACTACTCTCTCACAGAAGATCAACCTAAAGCGACGGCATCCGTGCTGTCTTGTTTCGTTGGTGAGTGCGAGACTAGAGGCTTATTGATGCAGGGGTGATAGTTATCGTGATTAATGTGGGAGCCTTACAGTTGTTATAGTGAGTGTGTGAGCCTTACACTGCCACGATGACTGTCATGTGTTTTGCGTCCCCAAGCGTGGCAGTGAAAAAGCATCTGATCAGGCCGGCATGGTATGGGTCATCATACTGCATTGTCTGCACTCACAATGAGTGGACCATAATTTTGGATTTATTTATGTTTTCATCAAGCAGAGTGGATTAAAAAAATTAGCCGTTAAACCTATATAATTGTGTAAGAAGCAAACATTTCCACACCAAATTTCATTTAGTCAGTATCAATGAATTAATCACCAATATTTATAAACCTCTTCCGTCACTGAGTGACTGACTGACTGACATAACGCATAGCCAAAACTACTAGCTGTCATAACCTGCAATTTAGCATGTGTGTTCCTTAAAGACTATAGGCGTGAAATAAGAGAGGGTTTTTGTCATTCCCTTCCCCCTAAGGAGGTGAAAACTTCAGAATTTGTACAAAATATTTTATTTCTTCAATGAATCTACTAGAAGCTTTGTATATAGGTTACTCAAGTGATATAAGTCAGTATAGAGAAAAAAAAATATAGAAACTACTCTCCTGAAGGTGCAAAAAAACGGGTCGGAGTTTGTAGTTAACCTTTTATTTCTTAAATGAATTTGCTTGATGACACGTAGGTTCCGCTTACCCCTGCTTAGCAGAGCAAAGAAAGGTTCTTTCAACTAATCATACCATAAATTCGAAAGTTTGTGAAGATCGATATTTGTTACTAGATGAAACTTCACAGTAATATTGTTTATACACTTGGCGGAGTCGCTGCCAAATGCTGGTTGAAATATAAAAGTACGCTTATCGTGCTGTTCCTAGTCTGTGATCAGACGGCCGTGTGTGAGATGTGTCAAGCCATTATTGTTAAAATAAATTCTACATCTAATACTATAGGTATCACCAGCAGAGGTAGAGGCTGTGATCAAGAAACACCCTGGTGTGTTACATGTCTGTGTCACGGGAATACCTGACGAGAGTTGTGGGGATCTTGTAGTGGCTTGTGTCGTGCCGAAACCTGGTTGCAGTCCATCAGCTCAAGAGATCAAGGATATTGTGAAAGGTATCGTGGCAATAACGACAATATACAAACAAATAACAATCTAAAATATATGCCCAGCCTAGTTTGTAATTTTAATTTACGCAAAAAATTTAGTTTTTATTATTATGACTGCACGGTTGGCCTAGTGTTTTAAGCGGTCGCCACACTATACTACGCTAAGTGTTGTTAGGTTCAAAGTGTCCCAGTGGGGACTGGGACAACATTTTGTGTGATCCACAAATTGTTATTCTAAATCTGAGTGTTTATTGTGTTCATTCCATGTACGATTGTAAAGTTCCCCGCGACGCAGGATTTGTTCCTAGTGCGGGCGTTTTGTTTTTTAAAGAAAGAAAGATATTCTATTAACAAATTAATTTGTTTAAAAAGTTATTATTTTCTTTGTTTTAACACTAACATTTTAAATTGTCTAATCTGTTTTGTTTCTCTTATAGAATCACTGTCAGACTCGAAGCAGCTAAGAGGTGGTGTTATATTTTTCAAGGAGTTTCCTATTTTCAGCAATTTAAAGATTAGTAGAAAAAAAATACAAGAAATGGCACTTACAATGGATAGAGAATGAAAGTACACTTTTTATCGATGATGCAAGAAATATGTATTATATTATATTTTATAAAGTCTGAGTAGAGAAAAAACAAAACCGTCAAAATTTAAATTCCTTTGGACTATACTCATAGGAAAACGACTTGAATCATCTCATTTGCGAAATATATTTCAGATCAAAACAGTGTGATAATAATTCGTTCACAATTATCTAGTTCCGATCCACTTTCGGTCTCACAACCGTCATTAAAGGTGTTTTCATAGTAAAATATTAACATCAAACGTTGACTGTAACATGTTTACATCGTATTGTAAACTACTGTTGAATCGGTTATCTATCCAGACTTGGTAATAGTATGAGAACGAAAGAAAATCCAAATCGAATTGTGACCGAATTGTCAGTAAGAAAATTAACTTTTTGTTTGATTTCATCCGCTCAAGCCAAGTTGACTTTCAGCAAACGTGAACGTTATTAGAAAACTAACAAATGTATAGGAATGACGTCAGCGTTGTCACGTGGCTAAAATAAGAAACATACAAAAAAAAGAACCGTTAACGATTGTAGAAAGAGAATTGACTCGAAATGCTTGTATTTTGGGAAAGGGGGCAACCGTTGTAAGATGTGGCTTCACTCTGCATTTTATACCTAGTGTTGTGGGGAGTGCACCGGAAAAGTATTCGGACTTATATTGGGCATATGTAACTTGTACAATAAAAATTAAAACATATCGATATATTTTTTTATTTTTAATGATATAAGCCTTCAAACAAAGTTGTAAGAGAAATCAAGTACTTAATTATAATAGTTTTTGTCTACTTATTTCGTTTATTTTTGAAAAAAATACGACGTTAATTTATAAAGTACAACAAACTTGTAAAAGATATGATAGATAATTGAAAAACGACTGCACGGTTGACATAGAAGTTTAAGCGGTCGCCACACCGCTCTGAGTGTTGTGGATTCAAACCCTACATGGGATAACTTTGTGTGATCCATAAATTGTTGTTCTGAGTCTGAGTGTTCTGTGTGTTTGTTTCTTGTGTGTTTGTAAAGTCCCCCGCGACACAAAATTAATTCCAAGCGCGAGCATTTTCTTTAAAAAATATAAAATAAAAAACAATAACAATGTTTTTGTTACATAGTTATTTCAACATTTACCGTGTCTGTGAAGCAAGTGTAAGATTTACCAAGTGAATGCCGTCAAAGTTCGAAATAAACAATTATCATAGAACGATTCGGACTTTTGATCATAAGTGTTAGTAGATCTTGGGTTTTACTAGCAAATCTTACAATTTACCGTAGTTTGGAGTATTACAGTAACATATATATGTGTATTTTTGTATGTAATTGCATATGTTAGTTTATGTTTTACGAGTATAACCGCTTTGCACCTACCTTGTTAAATGTCTATCACTAATAAAGTTGGCTGGTAGATAATATTAAGCCTACAAATGTATATTAGTGCTTAAAGTTATTAATAATAAATATACATATTTAAAACAAATAATAAATGTGAACGTAATTATTTTAATCCATTTTTTAATTCAGTTAAAAAAAAGTTTGATGTGTCTTTGACAGCTCTGCTCTTCGTCCGTGTTTAGTTTCATACACAGACAAAATTAAAAAATAAGAATAAATTTTTAAAAATGAAAAGTGATTGATTAAAAAAAATGATTTTCGGTACAATTTTCTTGAATTAGTTCTTGTCTGTGTGGGGGTGGATTAAGAATATGGAATCTAACCTCTATTCATCGCACATATATCGTTAGAGCCGAATAAGTGAGCCAACTACGGCGGACAATAGCTCTACAAGAGGAGATTATTAGATCATCATTACAAAAATTAAAATGTAATAAACCAAGAAATAAAATCTCATAATTTCAATCATTAAAATGCTATTATTTCTGTGTTCAATGTACAACCAATTTAACTATTCGTACTGCATGTCTTGTAATGAGGCAAAGATCTGTCAACTTATGATGCTGATGAGTGCTGATGCTCAACGGAGACCAGCCTACAACGCATGAGACATTATAGAGCACAAGTGTGTGTACAAACACAGTTGCAGTCTCTGTTTTCTCACTCGCACAATCTGATGGGACGGTTATCAGACACGACCGGGGAGAGATCAGACGCAACTCCGACGGCTTTATATCAAGATGACATAACTTATAACTGGCTATATTATATATCACTTTACTGCTAATCGGAATAATAAATAAATGTTTTTGAACATTTGACACACGACGCCAGCTAGTTTCAAACTAACCAGAGCTTGTACTATGATAACTAGACCGACTGATAGAATATTTTTATACTTTTTTTTTGTTGTAAATACTTAAATATCGTACATAGAAAACACCTGAGACCTCAAACGCAGCAGTCGCATGCCCTACCGCTGCACCACGGAGGCAGCCGGAATAATAGTATTATTGAATGGCAGGCAAATGTAACTCATTAATTGTAGCAAATATTTGTAGAATTCATTATGAATCCATAGTCTTTACTTCAAGCACTAATGAGTATACTTAAGTGCAAAGGTCTATTATACATATATCTTCAAATAAATATCAGTTTGCGAGTGGTAGGACGAAAGTAGATGATTATAATCATCGACAGGAAATTCATGACATGGGCTTGGCACTATATCTTTATGGCTTGCCGTAAAAGTAATCCTTACGCGTAGATGGTAATAATGTTTATCATACTTTAACTAATTTATCAGAAGATATTATAGAATATCTAAATGATTTTGCAAGTTTTTCAAGTGGTAACGTAAAATTGAGTTAAGTACTACTCTGAATTCTTTTATTTTTTATTTATTTTATTTTTTGTGCATCCTAAATTACATTTGCGTGAGGTGGACTTAATGTCATATGTATTCTCTACCAGTCAACCTTTAGATGATCCAGTACAGTGACATGGCAGATGTACGTGTCTGTAAGAGAAGCAATAAATTAATATGTATAAAACAATGCATACAAAGATGAAAACACAAACAAATATTTAAAAAACATACAGAACAAAATATAGTATATTAAATGATTAGACTATGAGGGAATCGCTGCCAGCCGTCTCTTGTAAAATTCTCTGACCTTCATATTACGATTAATTGTTTTCCTGTTTTCCTGTGTTTAATAGATTGAACAGCAAAACAAGAATGAACAAGAGAATAAATATGTGTTGGACATAACAGTAGAAGATTATTAGTGGAGCTAAATTCTCTGTCATGATTAGAACATAGTAATTTAAGCTGTGAAGTAAGATAAGTTGGTGCTGTAAAATTAATAAGCAGAGAATGGAGGATGGTCAGGGCCCGTAAGATACGACGCTGATGTATAAGTAACCACAACAGCTGGGTTCGACACGAAAAAAAAAAATTAGATAGATAGATTAGATTAGATATGGTTGCAGAAGTTGAAGGTGAACCGAATGCAGCTGTTGAAGAGTCGGTCAAGTTTGTTGAGTAGATCTACATTCAGGTCCAGGTATCGAGGTCATACACAACGATTAGAGCCTATACAAGCATTAACTTGGTAGGAAGAACGCAAGGTTCCAATACGTTTAAGGTTACAATCACGTTCTCAATGTGTGGTTTCCTGGTGAAGTTGGAATCAATCCATAAGCCCAGATCCTTGACTAACAGACCGATCGGTATAATGAATCCGTTATAAGTAATCAGCAGTTTTAATATATCGAATCTGCTTATCAGTCTAGGGCTACCCACGATTATTGACTGATACTTGGCGAGGTTAACACTCACACTGAACCGCTTCAACCAGTTTTTGATTGCTATGAATAGTTTCTACTAAATGTTCGAGGCTGGTCTGTAAGTAAATTTGAAAGTCATCAGCATACAAATAATATGCATACCGAAGATCTAGAGTGACGAGGTTGATAAACATCGTAAATAAGAGAGAAGATAAAATTTTAAATTCATTTGTCATGTGAAATTTTCCATTACATACATTATTAAGTAATTCCGTAATTCGTACGTGTAGTGACATATGATATGAGCACAGGTAGTGTTACCACCCCTATCCATTTTGTGGAGAGACGAGGGTTTCATATCCCTCCGACACAAAGGGAGGATCCTCCGACCAGGCGAGGTGATCATGCCTGGCGGGCTACGGCCCAATGGTTGATATTCAGCTCTGTTTCGCGATACAGGATAGTAGTTGCTTAGTAGTTCATCATATTACGTAGTTCAATGTATCTTCACGAGATGGCGTTGTTATATTTTTATTTGTGCTATAATGTGGGCTATAATGTACCTAATGTGTGCTATAATAAGTCAAACTACGGGAGCAAGCTTCGTTGGATAACAGGATTATAAAGAGAACGAGAACTCCAAACAAATCCTATCCTCGTCTGGCTAGCGTGGTATAGTAGGCCAAAACCTCCTTTCTGAGGAGAGGCCTATATCCAGCAGTGAACTGTCTAATATTGAAAGTTGTCGTTGATGAAGTTATTTTACAGTGATCTGTCAAATTCGAAGCAGCTTCTATCAATCGGCGGTATGACACGATTGGGTCTCTTACAAAGGTTCGATGTGTATTCGAGAAAAGAAGACTCGAGAAACCATTTCTACCGAATAATCTTGTTTTTCTTTTTGAATAAGCTTAAAATAAGTGACTATGCGATTATTATATATATTGTAAGTGTATTATAAGTTTATGAAAGTCATCTTCATTCAGCCTTTTTTCTAAGATAAATATACCGTGCGTGTGACTATTTTGATATTATTTCTGTGACTCGTTACCATCTCAGTTGTCTTCGAGAATCGAAGTCGATAGGCTCCCATTTTAAAAACTTTAATATCTTTTTATTATATTTCTAATAAGAGTTAAAGAATGGCGTATAGAGCGGGTTACGATGCAATACATTTGTATTTAAGTGATGTCACTTCGCGTTTGGTTGCTAAAACTGGAATACCATCAGACAGATATCATCTCGGCAAAGTTATATTGCATTGTTTACAAGATGATCCAGATTTCGTTACGCAGGTACAGTTCTTTATTTTCTGCTTTTTTTTTATTTTAAGTGGCTACCAAAGCGACAATTCTGCCTGATGGAAAGCACGAATTGAAACCAAGAGTTGTGATCACTATACTTACTGCGAATGCTGACAATGCAGTATGGTGACCCACATTATGGCGGCCTAGTGAGATGCTTTTTCACGCCTCCCTTGGACACGTAAAATGCATGACAATCATTGTGACATTGTATTGCACACACGTACCACGACAACTGTCATCCCTGCATCAATAGGCCTTCAGTCTCGCACTCAACAACGAAACACGACAGCACAAATACTGTCACTTTAGGTTGATCTTCTGTAGTAGTAGAGGGAGGGAGGGTAGTACTGCCCGTTCGTACTGCAATCAACGTGACTCTGCTACCTATAAAAATGTAATATTGATTACATATTAATTTTACTGTCAAACTATGACTTATAGAACGTGGTCTATCTTCTTCGATGACTCTTAAATAGCTCAAAGTAGTTGTATGGGTTCCTATGGTTACTCGTATACGAATCGTATATGGTGGACTCGTATACGAAAAATGGTTATTATTCGTATACGAGTATAGTTTTAATAAAATTTGGAGATTCTATAAAATTGTGTAATCAAACTCTATATTGTGACAATGTTTTTATCAGTTTATTTTAAATATAATAGGCAGGAGATGTCGGTATTGATCTCAAATTGCACGAATAAGGAGTACTTATAATGTGTAAAGTGTACAGGCAGACGGTGGATTTTTTTTTGTGGGGGTTTCCTGCGTATTTAAATTTTGAGGTTTTGATTTGGTTTTAATTTATAATTTGTAAAAGTAGCCACTCAAAAATTACAATCGGTCAAAGGTCAAAGTCGTAACTGATAGGCATCCATATCTAGTAAGCTACCTATGATTTACAACTGCTGTAAATTTGTAAAAGATATGTATCTCTTTGTAAAAGATATGTTATACTAATTTACTTAATATTAACTTTTTTCTAAAACTAGCATGCAGACTAGACAGACAGACTAGTTATAAAAATAACTAGCATGCAGAAGGTTGTTCCATAAGCGATCACCACAAGTTTAATTTGGGTGGCGATCACAATACAATTTAGAATTTTCGTGTAAATCTAACGTTAGTAAAAGAATGTGAATCAACGAATTGCAAATTTCAGAAATTCAAATGAATGTGATTGCAAAATCAACTCCTGGTTTGTTAAAAAAAACTTTCAAAAAGTTTCAATCCATTAAAGGATTATTCAACTGAAACATTTATTATCAAAAAACATCAATTTACATAGCGTTCGGTAGTTAAATAAACCAATGCTACAGTCTTCTTCAACAAACCAGATGTTGAATTTAGAATCCTTCAAATTCTTTTATTAACGCTAAAATTATGCAAAAATTCCAAACTGAACTAATGATGACCATTTGAGTGACCACTTTCTGCATACAAGTTCTTTTAATACAGCGAGCGCAAAAGTTTGATCTATTACTAAGAGTAATTATTTATTTAAAAAGTTATCTAATGTCAGTCACGACAAAGATCACCTTTGACCAATATAATATAAGTTGTAAAAATAGCCACTCAAAAGCTATAGCTTTTGAGTGGCTATTTTTACAACTTATAGGCTAAAGTTATTATTTTTTGAGAATTTTGCTAAAGGTAATTATTCAGAAGCTCAAAATTTAAATACTTTCCTTCAATGGGAATGCAGGCTTAAAATAAGTAAGCACATAAATTTTTTTGAATGCAAGTAGACATTAATTTTTTAACTATGGATAAATTTAATGAGATTTTAAATTGTGTTTTATTTGCACATCCTGTTACGTTTAGAGAAATTATTTGAAAATACTGTTGAAATTGTAGCTAATAACCCTGATATTGAAATACCAAAACTTCACCTATGAACTTCTCATGTATTTACAAAAAAAAATATATGTATTCTACCAGTCAGTCGAGTTATCATAGCACAAACTCTGCTTAATTTGAAACTAGGCGATGTTGGTTTTAAATGTCCGAAATATTTATTAAACACATATTTTATATCTCAACAGATTGATGGAATAACAGATATATCAGAAACGGCTGGTTCAGTACTAAACAGGACTGTTCGATGTGCAATTGCGCTAAAGAAACTAGGCCTAGAAAAAGGAGATGTCATGGTTTTGTCAGGACTCAATCACCTAGATCTCTGTATCCCGCAATATGCTGCGTTGTACCTTGGAGTCATAGTTGCAGGAGTTGATCCAACCTTTGGCGTCAGTAAGTAATCATTCGTCAGTCATTTTGAAGATTAAATTGACACTATACTAGTTCTTTAATGATTTTTTGGAAGCTATTATGCTGCTTTACATTTTGAAATGGAACTATAGAGCGGCAAACACGATGAAGCATCATTGTCTCAAAGGTTAAATACATCGGGTCAAAATGTAGTTGCCTCTTTGGATTTTAATTTTTGAAGACATTTCGATCACTGTTTATACACTCATTTAGGCACTTAGTGTTTCTACAAAATATTTATTTACGTCTTTGATCCAATACAATTCAAATTTTAATATATTACATCTTTCTATAGATTTATTCTATAGATTCTGGCTTATAAGCCAAAATCTTTTTTCGGCAGTGGACTATTAAATATAATTATTAAAAATCGTCTTTCTGCACGCGTAGAGTCTATATACCTATTTAGGACACTAAAAATTCACATGTTATTGAGGACTGTTGTCAACATTTATCAACATGTCAGTGAAGTATTAAATGAGCGCTCTTTTTTCTAATTCTTTTTTAAAAAAAATTTGTTTATATAGTTGCCTATATATTCAAAGTGATAATAATAATGTTAATGATAATTTAATCTGCATGCGTCCATGTTTATATATTTTGCAGATGAATTTAGGGACGCTTTCACAATCACAAAGCCGAAAATAATATTCTGTGAGGGCAACAAAAGTAATGTCACAAAAAATGCTTTGAAATGTGCTGAATTAGAGGCGAAAATAGTAGTTTTCAGCGAGGATGGTGAGCATCAAACCCTACCAAAATTGATCATGAACATTGATGAAAATGCAGTGCAAGAATTTCGGTAAGTTATTCAGTAATTTTTATTCAACAAAAATGCTAGTTCCTCTCATGCTTCTTCCATGTTTAAAGAGCAAGAAATCTTCATATTCTTGAAGGTAGTAGAAGCACACTGATTTCTGCATGAACGCACTGGCTTGACTGGGGCTGTACTACGCCCTCTCAGATGACCGACCTAAAGCGACGGCATCCGTGCTTTGTTGGTGAGTGCGAGATCGGAGCTCCATTGACACAGGGGTGACAGTTGTGGTGGTAAGTATGTAAGCCTTACACTGCCACGATCACTGTCGTGCCTTTTACGTACCCAAGGCAAATTCTCTTTCTTTCGTCTGTTTTATACACTCATATTTTTTCGGCTCAGCTAATTCCTCAAATGATTCATTTATTTATTAACTTTATACTCGTTGTACATAGAGTGTACACATGGCATACTCTTCTAGTTGACCTTGGGGTAATGGAGTAAATGGTACAAGACAGGTGCCAAATGTATCGGGGGCACCTTTGAAGCGTCCTCCAGGAGAGGGTCTGACCAGGCACGGCGTTGATCCTGGAGGGGACCTGAAATAAGACAGTCCGGGCCCCTCCAGAGTAGGACGCCTGAGACCGGCCGCCGAGGTAGTTTTTAGTGGAAACACCACATACTCCTGGCTCCTGCGTCTCTGAGGAGCCGGAGATCCGGAGGGATTTTCCACCCCGCCAATAAAAATAAAAAAAAGAAAGTTGCCAAATGTATATCACCGATTGGTAGAGCATTAATTAAATATTTACCTTTACATGTCATCATTATTTACATTTTAATTAACTAATTTAAAGTTCATTTCTTAAAACACATTTTGGTATCTTTATTGTGTTTCTGTTCCATTTTCTTTAATTAGAATATTAAAACGACTGTACAAAATAAAAAGTAAAAATGTAGTTGAAATAGCTACAAAACAAATTTTAGTTCTATACAACAGTATTGGATGTAATCTACAATGATAACATATGGTATAATAATAAATAAAAAAATTAATAAAAGTATAGTAAGCGGTTATGGTATTTCATTCTTGTCGAGCTGACAGTGATATGCTGAAGCATGACTCTGCTACTGTAAAATAATATATAAGCTTTTACACGTATATTGCTTAACTTGCATAAAAATTCCAATACCCAATTAGTTGCAAATTCGTTTTATTATCAAAATAGCAACATTTTCCATAAGTCACTACTTTGCCTGATGGAAAGCTTGAATAGTATCTACGAGTTGTGGTCACCAAAATCATTGTGAATGGAGACAATGTGGTATGGTGAACCACACTAGGGCGGCCTAGTGAGATGCTTTTTCATGCCACGCTCGAAGACGTAAAAGGCATGACAGTCATCGTAGCAGTGTAAGACTCTCATACTTACCACGATAACTGTTACTCCTGCATCAATGGGTCTCTGATCTCCTACTCACCAACGAAATAACAGCACAGAATGCTGACGGACAACGGATGCTGTCGCTTTCAGTTGGTCTTTTGTCAGAAGGTAATTCTGCTCCGATCACCACTTTGCTTGCAGCAATTGCTTTTAGCGATAAGACCGCCATTTGTACATGGTCATCAGACTGATATGCTCTTGTATATAATCTGTTAAAAGTATATTATATTTTATTCTATTCTACAATATATCATTGTCAGACCCTCAGATTTCGATCCAGAAGAAACTCCAGCATACTTGACATCCACGAGTGGAACCACCGGTGTTCCTAAAGCAGCAATGCTAACTCACAAGAATTTGTTCATTGGGATATCTTATTCATGGTATGTAATGTTCTTAGTCATTCTTAGTGATTGTTTCATGAGCTTGCTTTCTCCCTCTCTCTATAATATCTCTATCTTTCATTTTGGAATCTACTAATAATGTTTCTTTAAAGTTAGCAACCAGTAACATTGTTATTGAACCCTTGCGTACGGAGAACAGAGAGTTTTTTTTTACGTGTGGAAACCCACCCGGGTCGTCACCCACCCTGGTTCACGGCGGGGTGGTGTGTCGGAATCGGACCGATGAAAACCACACGGTGTGCTACTCTGCGCCTGAAATAGGAGGGATCCGGGTACAGCTGGTATTACGACATCCAGGAGAATAGAGAGTGTCACAACCCCTATTGATTCCGTGCGTCTTAAGAGTAAAAAACTGCACAGTCTACTAACTCATCTGGCCAGTATAGTGTACTATTTCAAACCTTAGAGTTTAAATCTTTTGTGTATTTTGCTTTAAATTTTTTGTTAAAGTAATTATTGAATTCTCGTTTTAGGTCACAAGTGGGATGTAAATTTCCCACTCCAACAAATATGATTTTTTGCATTTCACCTATTCAATGGTTGTCATCTGGATGTTGTAGTTTGTTTAGTCCAATCTTGAAGGTTACACGACTTCAGTCAACAGAAGTGGTCAATCCTAAACTATTTGTGCATCTTGTTAATAAGTACAGGGTAAGTCTGACTTCGTCATCATCATCTTAATCCTATGCAAGATCTAGTTAAAAAAAGACCATGGTATAAATTTTTTAATTTAAGTTTAAACACAATGTTTTCAAGTATGATTACTTAAGAATTCAAACTATGTGTTATGTTAATTTCAACGATAATATTTAAAAAAAACAATAGTCAAATACATAAACGAAACGAAAATAATCGTACTAAAGTTATCTATGCATTTAATTAGCCATCGTAAGAAAAACAATGCACGCTTACGTAAGCTCAGACCATATTCGGTCACTGCGACTTGGCACTCGCTAATGAGAAATTTACTGATGTGTTGACTTACGTACCAGAGACGTACCGAACGATGCACTCTTAACGACTACGAAGTATAAAAAATTTGAAATTATATATCTAAATAATGTCACAGTATTTTTTTTCAATAAATTTTTTTACGGATTAATAGTTAAAAATGTTATTTACAAAAAAGGTTTAAAAAATTTAGAAAAAAAATAGTAATCTGGTGTCCTAAAAATATGACAGTGGGACGTAATGGATTAATGAGTGCTTTAGTCCTACATAATATCCATATATAACTTCATCATATTTGGAAAAATAAGTTCGTTCTATTTGCTACGAATTTTAATTCCATGATGAATATACTAAGAAACTTGGGAAATTCTTTTAAAAAACAAGTTTTGTTTAACACGCTAAAAAGAATAAAATAATCTTCACCATGAAAAACAGTAGTATAATTAAAACTATTTTTACTATCAACTTACGAGGGGGCGTTTTTAAGTTCGCGGAATGGAGGGTATTGAGTAATAATAAAAACACAAAATTATTTTTCTTTTTCTATATATTCCCCTGCAACACGAATACATTTTTCAGATCTTTCAGTTAGTTTTTTTATTCCCTCGTAAAAAAAAGTTTTATCTTTGTCTGAAAAATACGCCGAAACCGCCTCCTTAACCTCCTCATCAGTTGAAAATTTCTTACCACGTAATTCTTTTTTCATTTTTGGAAAGAGATAATAATCACTCGGAGCCAAATCTGGGCTGTAGGGTGGGTGATTCAAAATATCGAAGCCCACCTTATGCAGGGCAGCCAGTGCGACTCGGCTCTTGTGAACGGGAGCATTGTCATGCAATAGCAGGACACCTTTCGTTAATTTTCCCCGTCTTTTTTCTTTGATGGCTTCTTTTAACTGTTCTAAGATTGAAGCGTAGTATTCCCCCGTTATAGAAATGCCTTTATCTTTATAATCTATCAATAATATTCCTTCTGAGTCCCAAAAAATCGTTGCCATGAGTTTCCCAGCCGACTGTGAAACCTTAAATTTCTTGGGTGGTGCTGTGCCCTTTTTGTGCCACTGCATGGAGTCTTGTTTGGACTCGGGTTCATAATGATGAACCCAAGTTTCATCCCCAGTAACAATTTGATTCAATACGCCATCTTTGTCTTCATTGCAGAGGTCCAAAAACGCACGTGAACATTCCACGCGCTGTTGTTTTTGCAATGGCGTGAGCATTCTCGGCACCCACCGTGCGCTAACCTTAGTCATGCCAAGATGATCGTGTAAAATTTTAAAAATTGTTGTATCCGATACTCCAACCATTTCTGCGAGTTGTTTCTTTTTTAGTCGAGCATCTTCCAATACAATTTTTTCTACTTTTGCAATAACTTCTGGCGTAGTCACCTCAACGGAGCGCCCCGGCCTCGGGTCGTCTTCAAGTGATTCCCTGCCTTGTTTAAATAAACTATGCCACTTGTAGACCATTGTTTTTCCTGGGCAAGAATCCCCGTAAACCGATGACATCTCATTGAGTATGGTTTGAACAGACTTTCCTTGCTTAGTAAGGAACTTTATCACCGCACGGAATTCAATTTTCTCCATTTTTTTCACTTCGTTCCCGATTAAAATACTTGGTCAACGATAGTTTAATAACTAATGATCCAATCACAACAAATTTTACTATGCAGACTAATTATGAGTCACTTAATACGGTAGGCATCAAAAGAGCGCGTTTACCCGCCTTTTTCACTGTCATTCCGCGAACTTAAAAACTTACCCTCGTACAATGTTCTCTATACTTGTCACAAGATTTACCTGTGTATTTAAATTAGTCAATTAAATAAATAGATCTGATTCATTTCAATTTAAAAAAAATAAAACTAAGTAAATATGAGTTTTTAAACCTCGAGACTGGTTTTTATTTTACATAAATTGTGTAATAACATTAGAAATTCATTTTATTCTTTTCAGCGCGTTCAAATAAAAGGTTGTATATAAAACAGTTTCTTACTTTAAATTTGTTTAAAAACGATTTGATTAATCCCAAATTAATTATAGTAGACATTTATTTGCAATTGTTATATCTTTTTGTAGCCCACCGCCGTAATGACGAGCCCTTTGACGTTCGAAAATGTGTTGGCACTTAATGAGAAATGTGACTTGACATGTTTTGAGAGTATCCTGCTAGGAGGCTCTACAGTCGATTCTGATCTCGTTGATAAATTAAAAGTAAGTATCTTTCGGGCTCTTCTAATTCAATTATTATTTAATTATTAAAAATAGCATTATCAGTTGTTAATCTTGACTAATACTGCTTAAGTGACACGATGGCTGAGGCTCGTATGCTCTCTGTATGATTAAACTGACTGAAAACTATGATTTTTTTTCTATATTAAGAGCCTGCCAAAGTGACTCTACTCTGCCTGATGGGAAGCATGAATAGAATCCAAGAGTTGTGGTCACCATACTCATTGCAAATGCAGACAATGCAGTATGATTTAAGTTGGTCTTCTATGGGAGGGTAGTACTGCCCCTGTCGAGCCGGCCCACTCGTGCTGAAATCAGCGTGCCTTCTTCTTTTTTCAAAAGGCCAACCCAGATCCTATACTGTACTCGCTTAGTTTTTATTTCATCTATATTCACAGACTTAAAAAGGACGCTTCCATAATTTATTTCGGCACGTCTTCGTAAAGTGAGTCTTAGAAAATGCAGACGCCTTTTAGCTGTAAAGTCCAACGTGTAAAAATATCTGTGAAAAATTTACTTGCAGAAATAAATATCATTTATCATTTATTATCATCATCTTCTTAACATTCGCATTGATGGCTCATTGATGCAGGGGGGATAATATCTTGGTAAATGTGTGAGCCTTACACTGACTCGCATGGCTTTTATGTCCCCAAGCGACGCGTGATAAAGCATCTCACTAGGCCGCCATACTGTTGGTCACCATACTGCATTTTTTGTACGTGCAGTGTGTATGGTGACCATAACTCTTGGGTTCTATTTACGCTTTCCATCAGGCAGAGTAAAGTCACTTTGGCAGGTTCTCAATATAGAAAACAAAATCTTTTTGCAAAGTATACTTGAGGCTGGCACATTCGTCTATTGGTTATCGCTTCAATCAGGTGGATGAACATTTGGCAATACTTATTTGAATGTGAAAATCTCAGCTAAGGTTTACAAACAAGTAAACAAACCCAAAAATGAATTATTACAGATTATTTTTTTTATTTTTTGTTTTTCTGAATAGGAACTGGCTCAAACAGAACACGTGTATATAGGACATGGAATGAGTGAAATTAGTGGTGTAGCATTCATACATGTTTTTCAAGCAGTTAAAGGTTCAATTGGGCGCACAGCAGGACATTTAGAATATCGGGTATGTACTAGAAATGGTTTAAGAATTAAGAATCTAGTATCTTGACCTCTATTCATCTCATGGATCACGATCAATCACAGCACTTCAGAAGAAAAACTTCAAATAAATCCTAGAATCCTAATTCATTCAATAATAAAATTAATTTAGCTAAAATCTCCTAAGGAGAGGCACTTGTCTAGCTAATTCCTTATATGTTATTCATTTAAAAGAAATTCAATGTACTTTAATTTAGCACAATATAATCCACGAGTTTTCCATGACATGACGATAAGTCTAAATATTTATTCCATTGTATCAGAATATTATATGGATTTACTTCTGTTTCAGCTCGTAGATCCAGACACCAAAGAGGATGTTATTTCTAAAGCGAATACACCTGGAGAGTTATGGGTTCGAGGACCTTCAGTATTCAAAGTAAATTTCGTGTTTTATCATCAGCTTGCCACAGTTCGCTGCTGGACTTTGGCCTCTCAAATTGCTCAATTATGTGTTTACGTATTTTTGTAGAGAACTTTTAACAGATGAATGTCAGCCTTATTTTTCGATTTTTGTCTAGTATGATTTTCATTGTATAGATGAGTATAAATCAATCGACATATGTATATACTGGCCCCTGTACATATCGAATGTTGGTGTTATTTTTAGCACAGGTTGCTCTAACCAACATGTTAACATAAGTTTTCAAATTGTAACCACATCGTTTAAATTAAAACAACAAACTAGACTTAAATTAAATATAGAGTGGCCCACTAATTAGTTAACAGAAAAAGTCGTGTAAAAAAATCATTTGACATATTATAAAAATTATTTATTTACAAGAATGCTAATTAGTTAGAACTTATTTTTTAAAAATTACACCCTCTAAATGACAAGCGAGTACCGAGATTTTTGAATACTCATCGGCAAATAGCCCGTGAGATCGCCAATATCTCTTCGCTGTTTTTTCCTTTTAGTTGACGTAGTGTATTTGGTTTCGTGGACAACATTAGGGTCGGCACCATCCGCCCCGGTCCAGGAGGGCTTGGCGCGGTGTGGGTCAGCTGTCCCGTAGCGTCAGCCAAAATTTTAGGCGACGCCGGTAGATTGCTCATCGGTCTCGTCAGCGCTAGGATCACAGTCCTGGCGGCGAGACCGATGAGGTGTTTTAAGTGTCTGGCATCGGGACACACACGCGCCAAGTGTGTTAGCTGTTTCGACTGTAGCGGACTATGTTTCCGCTGCGGTCGACCGGGGCACAAGGCGGCAGAATGCTCTGCCGCCCCACACTGCCCAGCGTGTGCGGCGGGTAACAAGCCCGCCGATCATCAGATTGGGCAGAGAGGCTGTAAACCTCCCTACAATTCTCGGCAAGCGTCGGGGGCTAGCCAATCGACCCAGGCTGCCTCTGATGTCGTTCGCATGTCGGCATCGTTGCCCATGGAGGAGGTTGTAGAGACGGTCGAGTAATGGCCCAAGTCTCCAACCTCCTGGTCCAGACGAACCTGAACCACTGTGCCGCGGCGCAGGACCTTTTCCTGCAAACCATGGCACAGTGGTCGATCGGTGTTGCCGTAGCCGCGGAACCCTATTATGTTCCTCCCCGTCCAAACTGGTTGGGTGACCGGGACGGTTCCGTGGCAGTCGTCGGCTCCACGGCGGCTCATTCCCCGCCCTTGTCGCTAAGAGACAAGGGCACTGGATATGTTGCTGCCGAGTGGGGGGGGATCACTGTGTATGGTGTATACTTCTCCCCCAACCGGAGTTTGAACGACTTCGAGGTTTTCCTTAACAACTTGGAAACCTCGATGCGGCGTCTAACGTCTGGGCACGTCTTAGTGCTGGGGGACTTCAACGCAAAGTCCATTGCGTGGGGTTCCCCCAGGACGGACGCTAGGGGCGAGGCCGTAGAGGAGTGGGCGGCCTCGGTGGGCCTCTGTTTACTAAACAGGGGCTCAACCAACACGTGCGTGCGACAGCAGGGAGGGTCGATAGTGGACCTTTCGTTCGCTACCCCTGCCCTCGCCGCACGAGTAAGGAACTGGCGTGTCCTGGAAGAGGTTGAGACGCTCTCGGACCATCTTTATATCCGATTTGAGCTCTCCCGATCCCAGGACGCCAGTAGGGGTCACGCGGCGCGGCGTTCTTCTCGCTTTCCGCGGTGGGCTGTAGCCAAATTAAATAGGGACTTACTAGAGGAGGCGGCCATTATTCACTCTTGGCTGTCTCCGCAGGCCCCGACCGAGGAGGTCGACATGGGGGCTGGTCGCTTCTGCGAAGAGATTACACAAATCTGTGATGCGGCCATGCCCCGCATCCGAGGTTGCCGGCCTCCACGGAAGGAGGTTTACTGGTGGTCCCAGGAGTTGGCGGACCTCCGTGCGGCCTGTACTCGTGCCCGGAGGTCCTACACCCGTAGTCGGCGGCGACACCGCGAAGAAGGCGGGGAGGACCAGCTTCATGAGGAGTACCGAGAGGCGCGGAAAACTCTGAAGCTGGCCATAAGCCGCGCCAAAGAAATTAAGAGAAAGGAGATGCTGGAGGGTCTCGATCGTGATCCCTGGGGTCGCCCTTATCGTGCGGCGCGACAGAAGCTCCGCACGTCGGGCCCCCCCCTTACAGAGACACTCCAGCCCAGCTTCCTGCGGGAAGTGGTCGAGGGCCTTTTCCCGCAGCGGGTGGAGCACACACCCCCGTCGATGGCCTTCATGGTCGGAGACGACGGGGGGAACGAGGACGATGTTCCGCCCGTCAGGGAATCGGAGGTAGGGGCGGTTGTTCTACGGATCCGCTCCAAAAACACCGCCCCCGGGCCGGACGGGATACCTGCCCGAGTGCTGGCCCGAGCCCTCGAACACATGTCGGACCGCCTCAGGGAGGTCCTGAACGCTAGCTTGGCGTCCGGACGCTTCCCTGAGTGCTGGAAAAGCGGGAAGCTGGTCCTATTGAGGAAGCCGGGACGGCCAGCCGAATCGGTAGCGGCCTATAGGCCCATCGTGCTGCTGGACGAGGCGGGTAAACTGTTTGAGAGGATACTCTCTGCCCGCATCGTCCGGCACCTCCGCGAGGTGGGCCCCGATCTGTCGGACGCCCAATTTGGTTTTCGGGCGGGGCGTTCGACGGTCGATGCCGTGCTGCGCCTGAGGGCCGTTACCGAAGAGGCAGTGAGCTGTGGCGGCGTGCTGTTGGCGGTGTCGTTGGACATCGCCAACGCATTTAATAGTCTGCCATTTAGCTGCATCAGGGAAGCACTCCACTACCACGGGGTGCCAAAGTACCTGAGGCGGCTTGTGGCAGACTATCTTGAGGAGCGTACCGTCATGTACGAGGACCGAGACGGTGTTCTAAGGCGGCGGCTCATGTCGTGCGGTGTTCCGCAGGGGTCTGTACTCGGACCACTCCTGTGGAACATGGGATACGACTGGGCCCTTCGAGGTCGTCTTCCCCCCGGGCTGGGCGTACTTTGTTACGCAGATGATACATTGGTCATGGCCCGGGGGATGAACTTTCAAGAGGCGGCGCGCCTGGCCACCACCGGTGTCTCACTGGTGGTCGGGCGAATTGAGGCGCTGGGTTTGCGGGTGGCCCTGGACAAGACGGAAGCCCTTTTGTTCCATGGGCCCCGTCGTGGTCCACCCTCCGGCGCCTCCATCGTGGTCAATTCGGTCCTCGTACCGGTTCAGGCCCAGATGAAGTATCTGAGCCTGATCCTCGACGGCAGGTGGCTCTTCGACGAGCACTTCCGACAGCTTTCTCCAAAGCTGGTCGGCGCTGCTTCTGCCCTTGGGCGACTTTTGCCCAATCTGGGTGGAGCTAGCGTCGCGACGAGACGGCTATACACGGGGGTTGTCCGGTCAATGGCGCTGTATGGTGCACCGGTGTGGGCGGCGGCTCTGACCGCCCAGAATAGGGCTCGCCTCTGGCGCCCTCAGAGGATATTGGCGGTTAGAGCCATACGTGGTTACCGCACCGTATCGACGGAGGCGGCGTGCGCCTTGGCCGGAACTCCCCCGTGGGATTTGGAGGCGGAAGTGCTCGCCGAAGTTTATCGGCGGACGGCTGACTTCCGGGCGCGTAGCGGCATACGGCCCCCGCCCGAAGAGATACGCGAGTGGCGAGAGGCCGCTCGTCGAGCCACAATGGCTCGTTGGTCGTCCCGGCTGGAGGCTCCACGTGCTGGTTTTGCCGCCGTGGAGGCTCTCCAGCCGGTCATCGCCGAGTGGGCAGGGCGGCAGCACGGGACCCTTTCCTTCCGACTGACGCAGGTCCTTTCCGGGCACGGTTGCTTCGGCAAGTATCTGCACTCGGTCGCCAGGAGGAAATTGAGTCCCGCCTGTCACCACTGCGACTGCAGTGAGGACTCGGCTCAGCACACGCTAGCGGTTTGTTCCGCTTGGGCGGCGCAGCGTGGGGTCCTCACTGCAGTTATTGGAGGAGATCTCTCGCTACCGGCCGTCATACGCTCCATGGCCGGTAGCGACAGTTGTTTTACCGCGGTCGCAACCTTCTGCGAAGACGTAATTTCGCGGAAGGAGGCGGCGGAGAAGGCCCGGGAGGACGATATCCACTCGGACCCAATTCGCCGCCGGCGAGCCGGGCGGCGGAGACGCGCATACCAGCGCCTCATGCCGCCTTGAGTGTGGCCGCGGATGGACGGGACGGGTTTTCCCCTCCATCCGCTATAGTGGCCAGCCGCGAGGAGGTGACGGTGCGTGTGCCGGACGTCACCTAAATGGAGAGTTTATCCGCAGATGGCGCCCACGAAAGCGGGCAGGCGCTAGGAGGGATTAGGATGTCGTAATAACAGCTGTTCCCGAATCCCTCCTCTCTCAGGCGCAGAGTGGCACACCGTGTGGTTTTAGTCGGTCCGATTCCGACACACCGCCCTGCCGTAAACCCCGGTGGGGTGACGGCCCGTGGGGGTTTCCACACGTTAAAAAAAAAAAAAAAAAAAAAATGTATTTGGTTTATTGATGTAGACACGATTCTTCAAATAACGTCATAAAAGGCAGTCTGCTGGCGATAGATCTGAACTTCTGGCCACCGATGGAATGTTGCCTCGTCTGGAAATCAACTTTCAGCATCAGCATCAGTCCCAAGAACTCCCATAACATGTTTGAGTGGGATCATAGATTCAAAAGTTAACGAATTCTTGGTTCATCTCTATATATTTATTTTTAATCCAAATCTTTTTAAGATATGCTTGGCAAAGTAATATTCTCATCTATGCTACATTTTTTTACATTTTTTAGTTAATTACTTTTTTCTTACTCTTATTGTTTAGTTTATACGTTATTCTCTGCCACAATCAATAGCACATTACAAAGATTTTTGAATTAGACCATATTGGTGTGCATTATAACTTACTTTAAGAGCAGAATAAAGAGTGTAAAGTTTACTAGTCTTACATTTGAGTTAATAATTTTAGGGATACTACGATAACCCCGAAGCGACAGCAAATACCTTGACTGAAGACGGCTGGATCATGAGTGGAGATATCTTTTATAGAGATGATTATTGGCATTTCTACTTTTTAGATCGATTGAAATCTTTATTGAAATACAAGAGCTATCAGGTGAGTTCATTAGTCCTCGTCAACAGGCTTTACCAGCGCCTCAAGCACCTGAGTGTGATCGCGGGCGGTCGTATCAAATCTTTCCCTCCCTTCGCTGCCGTTAGAAAGTAGGGCCCGCGTGTGCCGTGCGTCCCCTAAATAGAGACTTTATCCGTAGATTGTGATTGTGTTAGTGCGGGTCAGCACAGGGAGGAATGTCTGGATGTCTTAATAGCAACAGTTCCCGGATCCATCCTATTTCAGGCTCACAGTGACACCGTGTAGTTTTACTCCGTCCGATTCCGACTCACTACTTCGCCGGATACCCTTGTAGAGTGACAACCCAAGGAGATTTCAAAACATTTAAAGAAAGCTTTTATTTCAAATTTTCCTTCTCTTTACACAGAGTGCATTCATAAGACGTTTATTCAATGTATAATAAATTAAGTAAGTACGTTAATAAGCACCGTGTTACTTAAGTTTTATATGTATGTATTTAGACATACATACATATATTTCTTTAAAGTTCCATAAAGTTCTGGAGTGGCGACCGCGTGCTGGGAAATGCAGCGTTGGTAGGCTCCCCACAAGGTGGTCCGACGACCTATCGAAGGTCGCAGGAAGCTTCTAGATGCGGGCGGCACGGTACCGGCTGTTGTGGAGAACCTTGGAGGAGACCCATGTCCAACAGTGAACGTCTTTTGGCTGATATGATGATGATGATGATATTTCTTTATCAACTGCTTGTTTACCAGTGCAGGCTCTGCCTACGTTGAGATCAAACGCCCGAGTGTTAGATGTGTAAAAATATTATTATTATAAAATATATATACCCTGATTTATTGATACAAATGTCATGTACTAAATTGTAAATTAACATCGTATCGTGTTGTATTTCGATAAAATTACAGACTATTTAAATCCCATTTTTTTCTTACATTCAATGTAAAATAAACTCTAGATGTAATTTTATAGGTATCACCAGCAGAGGTAGAGACTGTGATCAAGAAACACCCTGGTGTATTACATGTCTGTGTCACGGGAATACCGGATAAGAGTTGTGGGGATCTTGTAGTGGCTTGTGTCGTACCGAAACCTGATTGCTCTCCTTCAGCTCAAGAGATCAAGGATATTGTGAAAGGTATGGACTAAATATCGATTTTTCTTGAGACATTCCTGGATTTGTAAGTAGGCAATTAATAGGTACAATAACACATCGTGGAGATAACAGGTTGACTTAGATGTAACATTTTTCTTCAACTAGTCATCGTCGAGTAGGTAGGGTGGCAGCACGGGACCCTTTCCTTCCGACTGACGCAGGTCCTTTCCGGGCACGGTTGCTTCGGAAAGTATCTGCAATCGGTCGCTAGGAGGAAATTGAGTCGCACCTGTTATTACTACTGTCACCACTGCGATTGCAGTGAGGACTAGGCTTAATACATCATGCTGGTGGTTTGTTCCACCTGGCAGGCGTTAGGAGGGGTCTGGAGGTCTATCTATCTATCTCAGGCGCAGAATGGCACATTGTGTGGTTTCAGTCGATCCGATTCCGACACACCATCCCTAAAACCCGCAAACCCCAGTGGGATGATGCCCGAGGGGGTTGCCACACGTAAAAAAAATAAATATAACATTATTCATAATGAAGTTTAATAAGACATTTTCTTTTTCTTCATTTTAATTCCAACAATAACAATTTAAATTCCCAAATACTTATCTGTTTTGTTTTTTTTATAGAATCACTATCGGACTCGAAGCAACTTAGAGGTGGCGTTATATTTTTCAAGGAATTCCCTATCAACAACAATTCAAAGATTAATAGAAATAAAATAAAAGAGATGGTAGTTACAATGGATAGAGAATGATAAGACGTATACATACACACGCTATTTATTATTGGTGATAGTAAAAATACAATTATGTTTTAGAAGGCCTAATAACAGTTTATTTCTCGTCTATCGTCACGCTGATCGTGATGGTCGCGTTGCAATTGGTTTGCATTTAAATCGTCACCAGTCGCAACGCTGAACGCGCTCGTTGTCAAGAATGAATTGATGGGAAATAAACTCGCACTAAGGCCTCAGATCGATTTGACCTCACTCATTGTGTAGAGATGTGGCTTTACTCTGCAATCATAATGGATAGTATTACGAGGAGTGTTTGGACTTATACTGGGCGCATGTAGCATACACAATAAATGATGTATACCATCATATATGTATTAGATGAAGAAGATAGAAGTTTAAAATAAATTTAGTTAAGTAAATAAAGTACTTAACTCCTTTTTTTTAAATTACTTTATTATTTTTTTTTGATAAAAAGCCGTTGTCAATTCATTAACTTGTAAAAGAAAATTCAAAAAACGTCAATATAAATGATACAAATGAACACAAGGTTGTTTATTGTGTAGCTATGTTATTATTCTTTTATTTTTTAATAAAATTTTACAAATAAAAGAATTCTTTGTTTTATTCAAGGGACAAATTAAACAAATTCTTTTTAAGCTTGTTTATTAACAGAATATTACATAACACAACACATATACAACATGACGACAGTGTCCCTGCATTGGAATGAACTGACATTTTCGTCACGAAACCCGGTGATTTAAAACTTTGTTTATACATATTAGCGATGTGCGTATTGAGGTCAGACGGGAGCCCAGAGTTAGACTTAAGTTGTATACTTCTGTGATCCGCTCCAATGGAACACTCGATAATTTATAACTGTGGGTATATGGAGACCGAGATCAAGTAAATGTCATCGTTGTACATTAAAATCTAACCGGTTGTGTTCACCCCAGGCAACAACACCATCGATTTCCTACTGGAGCGCTTCACAGTCGTCTGGGTTACTGATTTCCAAGAACAGCTTCAGATTGTCTGCAAATATCAGACCCTAGGCTGATCTAACTATATCAGGCAAGTCACTGATCATTGCTAGGAATTGTGTAGGTCCTAAAATACTGCCTTGACTCACACCTGAACGAGTGTCATATGCGTCCTGATAGTTACCCAACTGTGCATACTGGCTACGATGAAAAATAGCTGGCAAATAATTTTAATAAATTCCAAGTAAACCCAAAGGCTGGCATTTTTTTTAAAAGTACTTCATTATCGACATGGTTGAATGTTTTTTGAAGTCAAGATATGTTATATCTACTTGCCTGCGATCATCTTTTTCAGAGACACAGTTGTTGACAAAGTTAACAAGATTAGTTGAGATAGATTTACCGGTTCTAAATGGTTGTCTGGTTGTGTGATTGTTTAAAATGTATTCAAAGACTGCAGTTAGTGATTTAAGATCTGGAGCCACCCTGAGGTATAGGTGTAACTCGCGAGACTTTCCATGAATCAGGGTAGGTGGTAATTTGAATCACTACGTTTAAAATTTGTAACAAAGATTTCTGTAGTATACTAATACAATCATTTATAAAGTAGGCAGGCATACTATCAGGCCCAACTGATGATTGAAATTTTAACTACTAAATTCGTTTGTTGTGTAATTAGATGACTGATACTACATTTTCTGCATTTGCAATGAGTATGGTGACCACAACTCTTGGATTCTATTCATGCTTTCCATCAGGCAGAGTAGAGCTACTTTGGCAGGTTCTTAATATAAAAAAAGAAAATAAAAAAAAATGACAAGTTCAACGGGTCTGTTAAAAAAGTCAGTTCAAAGTATGTTGCAAAAGTATCTGCAGCATGAAGTCCAGAGTCCAATTAATAGCTTTTTGTTTTACCATTTACCAGTACGTTTGTATATTCTTTAAATCAATCTATTTTCATTGTATAAAATTTCACTGTATGTGGAAAAGCCACTATAAATAATTTCAAAGTTAACAAGGTTACAGAATTACCACCCGTTTCAAATCGACGTCCTTCAAAGATAATGTATAGTTGAAACAAGTAACAATTTCACCTCATAAAATATGCGTAATTGGACGTTTCATGACGATTCGTTTTCTTGCTACCGTTTATAAAGAAGGTAGTGTACTGTTGCCAGACAAAAATTTTATTTGTATGTAATGGTCATGAACTTCTAGCCAATTTCGGTCACGGTGGCCAGTCTTAACGGAGGTCAACCAACACAGGAGATATTTTAGTGCATAAGTGTGTATGCAATCACAGGAGCACTCTCTGTTCCCTCACTTTCAAAATCCGATGAGACGTCTATTTGACACGACCGGGGTGAGATCAGAGAGATCAGAACGTACCTTCCGAGACACAAGGGTTAAGACACCAAGTTTCAAACACTAAGTTATTAAGAATTTCTATAATCAGACAAACTTTGTATACATTTAAAATAGTTTGAACTGAAATAAAAAAAAAAATAAAAAAAAAAGATAATTGCGTGTAGATTAATATGTTAAAACTACAGTGTATCCAAAGTAAGGTTACAAAACTTCGCTTTTGACTATATTATGAATATTCACACAGTATTTACCCAAGAAAACATTATTTAATTCTCCAAAAAATTGCTAATTTCGTATTATGTCTAGACACTAACAACATTTTAATTATGAGAATACACAGTGCAATATATGAGCTACAGGAATATTGCGATATAATAAAAAACCGTTTTCCAGTGTTCGCCAATAAAGGTTCTATCGACGCGATCGAGTTTTCTGGAATTCATAACCCATCAGTTTTTATTGTAGGAGTTATTTCTGGTGTCTGGGTTCAAGGGACTCCCTTACTAGGGTGCATCAGGTGCCCCAGCTACTGGCACCTGAGACGGTGTACGGTTTTTGGTTGGTTACAGTCCTATGTAACCACCTGTCCGTGGTAACCGTGGGGATTGCTGCACAGAAAAAAAATATAAAAGGAGTTATTTCTAGTGTTCAAAGCTTCATTATATACTTCATTGCTTAGTAATAAATTATAGATATAGATTTAGTGATGGCAGTTTGGTCTATGTTAGATCTTGCAATGGGGATATGAATGTATTTATGTGATTTTCGATGTTTCATCTTTATTGTTCTAGTGGAGCGGAAAGATAAAGTTGAAAAGTGGTCATAGGATATCCATAATACAAGGACGTAATCGACTCTAGTTTGGGCTCTTTTGGTTCCTCTTGATAAATAATTTGAATTTAGATAATATCCATATGCAACCCTATCAGATTTAATTAGAAAAAGCATTCTATTTTTATGAATGTGAATGCTATTTGATTAGATGGATGACTCAATGCCTTGGTGAACACGTACCGAGGCCTACATGATTAGATTGTGTATAAACATGTCATATCACTAAAGTTCCGCCATAATATGTCACGGCGAACCCTATGGTACTTAAGCCCTAATCCCCTACAATTTACCTCTGGAGGACGGAAAACGAAGTCATCGCACTACAGAATGACAAATTACATAATGTAGGGCTTGAACACAAAATGCAGGGTAGTACCGTCGACCTTGCCCATACCTGTGCTTGAAGCTCTTCGCTGCTCTTCAAGCATACATGAACGTGTGGTAAAAAGTATTGAATTGTTTAAAATTAACCGGTATACGACTCTGCAATAATGATGCGTTGAATGAGATGAACAAACTAAGAAACCTGTCAAGTGATAATTAAAAATCAATTGAAAATTTCGATTTCGGTCAGATTCGTCCAATAAATTTATCTTCGACCTTAGTTTTGGTTTCGGCCAAACTTCGGCCGCGCTGAAACTCGAGCTGAAACTCGACTGTATATTCACAAACTCTAATCTTCTACCGACTATTTTTGTGTTGAAATCTTACATAACAGATCACATGCCATCAGAATATTATGTTTAATATCAATTCGGCAATACTACAGTACAAAAACAACCGTGGACCATTTAGAAACAATGGCCGAGTTTGAAAAAAGTCTTTTAAATTATTTTGTGAGTGATGCAAATTTAGCTGCGAATAAACTCGTGTCTACGATATTGTCTGTTTTAATCAAACACAGTCATACAATCGTGTAGAAAAAAAATAGAATGTTAAAACCCTGGATATCTGCAGGCTTACTGCAATACGCTAGAAACTAAGACAGGCACATGAAATCAAAGAAAACTCCAGAAAATACTATATTTAAAACCGCTTAAACACGATATAGGAATTTTTATAATGGAGTTTTACGCAAGCTGAAAACTGGTATTGATAACAAGGTACAATGAAGGTCAATTAAAAGAAAAACAAATATACTTAGTCTGGCCATAAATACTGTTACACTTAATTATAAAAAAATATTACATTTGAATTTCGAATCTGTCATTTTTATACGATTGTTCATTGTGTTTTCTCATTTTGGCGCCAATACATTGTAAAATATTTTGCGATATTAAAATGGTGTGGGGTGATAAAGAGAACCGAATCGCTGTGATAGCATTACACAAAGTAGGTATGGAGCCAAATGCAATTTTTAAAACTCTCCATACACTTGGTATTAGTAAAATGTTTGTGTACCGGGCTATTAATAGGTACAATGAGACCTCCTCTGTTTGTGACAGAAAAAGATCTGGCCGTCCACGTAGTGTTCGTACGAAAAAGGTGGTCAAAGCAGTAAGGGAAAGAATTCGAAGAAATCCTGTCCGAAAGCAAAAGATTTTATCTCGGGAAATGAAGATAGCACCTAGAACCATGTCGCGTATTTTAAAAGATGACTTAGGACTTGCAGCCTATAAGAGACGCACTGGCCATTTCTTAACTGATAATTTAAAGAAGAATAGGGTGGTAAAATCGAAACAACTACTGAAGCGGTACGCAAAGGGAGGTCACAGAAAAATTTTGTTTACGGATGAGAAAATTTTTACAATTGAGCAACATTTTAACAAACAAAATGACCGTATTTATGCTCAAAGCTCTAAGGAAGCTTCCCAATTAGTCGACAGAGTGCAACGTGGACATTATCCGACTTCAGTGATGGTTTGGTGGGGTGTTAGCTATGAAGGAGTGACTGAGCCATATTTTTGTGAAAAAGGTATCAAAACATCGGCACAAGTGTATCAAGATACCATTCTTGAGAAGGTAGTTAAGCCCCTTAACATCACCATGTTCAATAACCAAGTATGGTCCTTCCAGCAAGACTCGGCGCCGGGTCATAAAGCTCGGTCCACGCAGTCTTGGTTGGAATCGAACGTTTCGGACTTCATCAGAGCTGAAGACTGGCCGTCGTCTAGTCCCGATCTTAATCCGCTGGATTATGATTTGTGGTCAGTTTTAGAGAGTACAGCTTGCTCTAAACGCCATGATAATTTGGAGTCCCTAAAACAATCTATACGATTGGCAGTGAAGAATTTTCCCATGGAAAGAGTGCGTGCTTCTATTGATAACTGGCCTCATCGTTTAAAGGACTGTATTGCAGCCAATGGAGACCACTTCGAATAAGCTTTTTATATTTTTAATTGTTTTATATTTATGTATTAAACTGACACACTGTAAAAGTAATAAATGTTATTTGCAGTTAACAATTTTCTTTTTTCTTTATTACAATATTTATGGCAAGACTAGGTAGATAATCTGACAACAATAATCTCTATTACGCATAGTTTCTTGAATTCGATAGTAGTTGGCTATAAAAGTTTCAGAGTAGGAAGTTGATAATATTATCCTTCAACCTCGACTCGATTGTGTATTGGGGTGGAATGATATCTCGTCTCTGGTTCTGACGTAATTGCCGCAGATGTTAGTCCCTCCTTGTGACACATGTCTACAATTTAACGCTATCCACTGAGGTCTTTCCTGTGGCTTTTAATCATTTTGTATTTATAAGAACGGGAACAGAGACTGTGTCGGTAGCTATAGATTGAGTGCCATACTATCAGCCCTGTTGAAGATACTTCAAAAGATACTAAACAATGACCTAAAAATACCTAAATAGCTTCGATATTTTAGTTACTAATCTGCATGGTTTTCGATTAGGCATCTCAACCGAAGACGCGATACTCGATCTGAAATAGTAAGCAAATATTTTGACCTAAAAAGCTGGTACTTATGCATGTTTACAGATCTCTGTATAGCTTTTGACACGGTCCCTCTCTCTATTCTTCTAGCTAAGTTAGAAAATAATAGTGTACATGTTTCACCGTTTAAAACGTTTACAAGTTACCAGAATAACAGAAATAGGGAATTATGTAAGTCAGGAAGTAATAGTTTCCTATGGTGTTCCACAAGGAAGTGTGCTGGGCCCTACACTCTTGCAAATTCACACTAATGATCTATGTACTATCCGCCGATGATAATGCAATCCTAATCTCAATAGAGAAGTTGAGAAACAGTAAGGGAACGAGCAGAATTCATAAATTCCTTTCTCTATAAGAAAAAATAATAACTCTCCTAAAAAATTCTCCATCAAAGCTCACGTTTCTTCATCTCAATGTACGTGTACCTTCTTTGGACTCATTAGAACCTAATCTACTGAATATTTTGGAGTGGAAGTAGATAGTGGGCTAAGGTGAGATAAACACATAAGTTTGACGACAACGCGTGTAAGACATCTAATACACCTACGTACTCGTAAGTCACTTAAAGATACAATACCATTTGATAAGTTAAAATGAGTGTACTTGGCGCTTGAAGAATTTGTCGTCCAATACTGCATTACAGTATTGGGGAAAGAGACGACCATAACATATCTCATAAGCCTAGAGAAGGCACAAAGAGCCGTGTTTAAAGTTTTTAATTGGTCAGTCCTTGGCCCTTAGCCACAGTAAATCACTGTATGATTTGTTCTATTATGTATCCTTGTAGATGCGTTTATGATGAATTCAACAGTCAAATTGATATGTAATTTTTTTAATCTTATTGTGTTTGTAAAATGGGGATGATTTGAACAAATATTAATGTGGGCTCAAAACTTCACATTGTTACATAGTAGCTTGTGTTGTGTAATGTGAGTGAAACTGAATTCATCATTAGTCTTTTAGTTTTATTGGGTTACCGGAATCAACATTGATAATGCCGCAAATGACGTTTACAGCCCGCGGAATAATTTTTCATATATTCAGTTGTGAAGCTGATTGTGCTCTGCCTGATGTATAAGCATAAGTGAAGTCTAAGAGTGATTATCACTATCCTCTACCAGTTTAATGATAATTTAGAGGCTTAATTTACGGTTAACGCTATCAAAACATGTAAGGGTGGGACAAATATTATGAGACAACCAAAGTACCTATTTTTCAAAGAGTGATAAATACTGCCGGATCCAAAGTTAGCCGAGTATTTCCGAAAATAATACGCGAAGAAAAATATATGTAATGAATTTACTTAAAAATAAATGTTTCTTATCAGCACTAAGAATGTACAGTTCACCGGCTCGTCGCGAGGGCGACGTTTCAACCCATTACTTCCTAACTATCGAAAAATTTAGAATTTTCTGTTCAAATCACAAAATATATTTGTTAAAATAGTAAGAAAAATAATGTGAAGCAAAAAACGAAAAAAAATATATTCTAGGGTCCGAATCAGCCTGTTCGACAGGTGTGATCATATGTTAAGAAAAAAATGTATTATTCCGATTTTATTGGTTATTTTCACGTTTAGTAAAGATTGCCCAATAATTTTAGGTAATTTGAAATATATAATTACCTTTATTTACATAGCTATAATTAGTTTTATAAAACAAACAACAATGCACTCTTAACGGCTACGAAATATATAGACTTTAAAATTTTATATCTAAATAATGTCACTGTATTTTTTATCAAAATATTCTCTTAACGGAAAAATAGTTAAAAATGTTTACTACATATTTACAAAAAAGTTTTAAAAAATCGTAAAGCCAGTTTTAGAAAAAAAATGGCAATTTGGTCTCCTAAAAATATCACAGTGGTAAGTAATGGGTTAATGTCGTCGACATTATGATGGATGTTTACATGAGTCATCGACAGTTCAATGACTCATGTAAACAACGCTGTTCTAATTCGAAATTATTTTACTGTTTTTATTTTAGTTTTATTTGCATTTTCATATTTTAGTCTTATTTTTGTTTAAATATTTATAACCGACTTAAACTGAACCATCTTATCTACTATGTAAAGTTTCGTTATAAGTATAGTGACACTTTTATAATGTAACAGAACATATTTATTTCGTTTATATTCATGAATTACAAAATAAAAATAAGAAATGCTACGTAATTTAATGTTTGTCATCTTTTTATTATATTTAATACTGTTTAACTGTCAGTATACAACAGGAATTATAAATAGGTTTGACTAAGTTTCGGTTTCGGCTAGAAAATAAATTTCGGTCGTACTTAACTAAAAAGTAAAAAAAAATTAGTTAAAATTAAAAAAAAAGACTTATCGAAAACAGAGCTTTTATTCAATGATGCTTAAAGTAAAGTAAACTATATCTTGAAAGCGGTCAATTTCAACCTATGTTTTATTTTTATGAAAGTTTGTCGTAAGATTTACCTGCAAAAACATACAAGAAAAATAAAAAATATAACATATTAATGATATAAACAAGTAAATTAAACTTTTAAACTAATTATATACGAGTATTTACATCTTTTGTTATGCTTTTGTATCATATAAATTATTACCATTACACATGGCGTTATAATTTGGTTTAAAAAGTATTAAGTGATTTTTTTATTTTTCTTTTTGCGCATTTCAATTTAAGATTGTATTTAAATTTTATTTATTTTTATTTTTAATTAATTGAAACTCATTATTATTTACGTATAAACTGACTTTTGAAGTTGCACAGCGGCAAGACATACTCGGTAAAAGGATATGTGAGTTAATTTTAAAGGGCACTCGGTTTAAGGGTAATTAAGGAAACATTGCACAGCTAAGCAACCCTAGCCCAGTCACTTTTTGGATGGATGGCATTCTTAACACATTGAGACCCCCTTCGGAGAGCACGTTAAGCTGTCACACTCGGTTGCCATACGAACATCTATGGTAATCGTTACGCATAATTGAAGCCCTAAAGTCTTTTTACAAAGCTTCAATTTTCTATATTAAAAACCTGCCAAAGTGACTCTACTCTGTCTGATGGAAAGTATGAATAGAATCCAAGAGTAATGGTAATGGTCACCATACTCATTGCAAATGCAGACAATGAAGTGTGCTGATGACACTATGCTGGCTAGTCTGATGCTCTTTCATGCCCCGCTTGGTGACGTAAAAGGCATGACAGGCATTGTGGTAGTGTAAGGCTCACACGGTTACCACAATGACTGTCACCACTGCGTCAATGGGTCTGCAGTCTCACACTCAGCGACGAAACACGACAGCATGGATACTGTCCCTTTAGGTTGATCTTCTGTGAGATAGTAGTACTGCCCCGGTCGAGCCGGCACCTTTGTGTTCAAATCAGTATGGCTCCACTACCTACTGATATCTCTACTAATATCGTCTAGCACAAGTTTCTGGAAGTACGAAAGCAGTAGTAACTTTCTCTCCCACTGTAATCCAGGGTCCTTTCAGCGCGGCGTGAAGAACATCTCAGTAGGCTGCCATAGGGTGGATCGCCGTACAGCATTGCCTGCATTCGCAATGAGTATGACGACCACCACTCTTGGATTCTATTCATGCTTTCCGGAATAGAGTAGTCACTCTGGTAGGGTTCTATAAGAAAAATGTCTCCTACAGTGATTTGAGAAACAAAAGCGCGTTTTCACCCTTTAAGTTTGTACTTGTCGGTGAAATCAATGAAATGAACCAGTTTACTGTTATTCCGTATCACATCGGTTGGCCTGGATAAGACGTGGTGAAGTCCATCAGCACGAAAACTTTTCACTAGTGGGTACTCTTCTAACGTTAACGTTCAGTATGGTTTGTATAGAATTAAAGATTTATCTTCTAATTTCTAGTTTCATGACAAACACGCGAACGGAGCAGCGGGCAAAAACCAGTATAACTATGCAGATAAAGGAAATCAGTGATTTATTGTTCCCAATCTCCGGTAGCAATTTGTTTCAATTGCCATTCGAGCGCATTCGAGCAATTGTGCATCCTAGATGTGTGGAGGTTGTTTTTTTTTAAATCGTTTTATTTTTAACGAACTTTTAAAAAGAAGAAGGTTTTTAATTGAGATGTATCCTATTTATGATTGGCAATAATTTTTGTATTTAGAATGGACCTGATACAAATTTAAAAAAAGAATGTCACATTTAAGGAATTCCACAGTGTGTAATGAAGAATATACTAGATTTTTATTAGGTATCTTTAAATGGGGCATGAAGGAGTATCTCACTAAGCCGCCATAGTGTGAGTATTATAGTAGTAATACTGCATTGTCAGGACTCTTGAATTCTATGTATGCTATCCATTAGCCAGTGTACAATCGTTTTGGTAGGCACTTTAAAAAAAGAATGTTATGTCGTAAGCGCGTGGCAGTCAGTAATATTATTTGGATATTTAATAGTGATGCAACTATTGTATTGACGTGATGTACTGACGTCAGTACTAAAATAAGTATAATATGAGAGCCAAACTTAACCTTCTTGTTAAGGCCTATGTCCAGCAGTGGGCTATTAAAGGCTGTTAATAATGATGAAGCTTAAGCACGAATAGACCTGCCTAGCCGGAGTAATATCCCGTTTTCACAAATAACTGAAGTTCAGCCATGTTTTTGTTGTGTTTTAAGAAACAAGTGAAGTTACTGGAGCCCACTTAATTCTGAGACTTGGGCAAAAAATATGACACTTGTGTGTAACCATCGAGTGGCTGATTTTTTCGTTTATTAGACAAGACAAAACAAAAGTAAAAGTTTATCATCATAAAAAGCTAACAAGTAAACTTGTATGTCGGTTATCGTGATAAAAAACCTTATATATAAGCTACATTACTGCAAAGTTTCATCTAAACCTGTTCAGTAGTTTTTACATGAAAGACATGTTACAAACATCCAGACGTCCATCCTCCCAAATTTTCGAATTTGTAATACTAATAGGATCATTATAAAAATTAAAATAGCATAAACCTTGAAATAAATTACTATAATTTCAATCATTAAAATGCCATTAATTTGTGTCCAATGTACAACCAACTTTAGCTAACCGCTACATACTGCATGAGCTGTAAGAAGGTGGGGGTCTGTCAAATTATAACTGACCGTATTATATTATCTGTGAAAACGATCGTCCTACTATTCGTTGGCTAGCCTATCATTTGTCTTCAAGTACATTGAGACTACGGGCTGGTCGCAGTTTAAAATAAGAACACAGAATCAATAAAAAAAAAGTTGAACTGGTATTGCTACGTAAAAAATAAAGTTTCAAAATACTAACTATTCGTACACAAAGGTGATCAGAAAAATTTAGGAAGATATTTTTGATGAAAATTAAATTAAATTGAAAATTTTTGTGTTTTGTTCTGTGAACATGTAAGTAAACAATTTTTTTTTTAAATATTCGTAGTTTATATCATCATCACATAGGTCTGTTCTTAGCAAGGAAGTTTGGTTGGCCACACTGGCTAGTCAGGTTGGTATTTTCAAGTTTCCCTTCTCTTTGTAGTGAAGTCATCTAGCATATTTTGTTCCCTTAGTCACCTCTTACAACACCTTTAGGAAGAAAAGGAGTGGAGACACTTTGTATTTCTAATCCATCACCACATGAAAATCTATATAAAAATAAAGAAAAACATTTTTCGTTACTTTTTTTGAGACTTAACAACGACTGCACCGATTTCACTAATCTTGGACTTCAAATATTTCAAAAAGTCCAAGGAAAGGTCAAAATTTAGAAAAAATGGCAACAATAAAAAAAAGATAATCAAATTTTTTGCCGTGTATCCATGAAATAAACTTATGATTATACCAAAATAAAGATGACATTGAATGAGCGTCTAATAACTAATCGAGAATATTCAGATTATCGCGCGATTAGCTGATATGAAGTTCGCCAGCTCACCTAATCCAAAGTTAAAGAATGATGATAGCTATGATAACTTTTATTGTACATTATTGCATTTATATTAATATTAGGTATTATTTTAATGTTTCGGCCATTTGACACACAACGCCATCTAGTCCCAAACTAAGCAGAGCTTCTATTATGGGTACCAGACAATTGATATGAATATATGTACTTCTTTTTTTTGTAAATTCACACATATTTATATAGGAAACCTCCTAAATCCGAAACAAATATTTACATTTTTATACAAACACAACTGTCGTAAACGCTACCACTGCACCACCGAAGCAGTCAATATAAAGCACATTTTTATGTATTTAATGTATAAAATATATATAAAATATTGTCCGTGTTGTGGCGGATTAAGAATACGCAGTGTTACCACCCCTAATCATCCCGTGGGTGTCGTAAAACGCGACTAAGGGAACAAAGTGTGCAAGACAACATCTTTACAAAGAGAAGGAAAACTTGAAACAAACCCTATTCCAATCCGTCTGGCCAGCGTGGTATAGTAGGCCAAAACCTTCTTGCTAAGAAGAGGCCTATATCCAACAGAAGACTGTGAAAGGCTGTTGATGATATTTAGATAATAATTATTTACTTTCTACTAATATATAAATGTGTTCTCTCTTGAAAATATTATAAATTTGTACCCTAAAATGGAACTGTAGAAATCGGATCATAGATTGCGTATATATCGTAACAAACATAATTACTGACACTGGAAGTAACTCGATACATAGATTAAATAATCATTTGATCTACCTCGTTGGTCTAGCGGTTAGCGTATGCGATTGCCGATCAATAGGTCTCGGGTTCAATGCTGTGTCGGGTTAAAAAGTGTTCTGGTTACAGAAATACTTAACAAGCCCGGGGCTTGGAAGTTGGGGTCTTAACCTCCGTACCTCGGAGAGCGCGTAAAGTCTGATCTCTTTCCGGGCAATAAACAAACCAATTAAAACTGTACGATGTACATGGACACCGCGAGCGGATTGTAAGGCACTTGCACCCTCCTGGGAAAAAAGGAAATACTAAAAAAAAAGATTTTTAATCTATTTCATAAAAAGGTGATTTCATAAAAGCTTCATAAAAAGTATATTTTGTACTGGTTAATAATATTTGTTGCTTTAGATGCGCCCCTCTGAAAATAATTCTGGTGACGTCCATAACCGTGTGCCAGCTGAAATAGGACGGATCTGGGAACTGCTGGCATTAAGATTTTTAGACTTTAGTTAAGCCTGCCTATTTGCACCGAAGCATGTGTTTGTGCTTTATATCCTGATTCCAATTTCCTTTCATGCTTCGTTATGGTGTACACTCGCTGGAATACGTTTTATTACTTTAATCATTGATTAAGTTCAGTCAAGACCTGGTTCTTAACAAGCTTTCATATGGCTCAAGTAAAACACCAAATAACTTTATTTTAAGAAAAAACTACCTCGCTGGTCTAGCGGTTAGTGTATGTGATTGCCAAAAAGTGTGATTGAGTGTTTTTGCTCACAAAAATACTTACAGCACGAGGTTTGGAAATTGGGGTCTTAACACTCGTGCCTCGGAGAGCACGTGCAGCCGTCGGTCCTGTGCCTGGTTCCCCCTGGTCGTGTCGGAAAACCATTCGAACGGATTCCGGGAGTGAGTAAACAAAGAGTTTCCCTGTATTTGTGCACATATTTACTTGTGCACTACAAAATCTCTTGCGTAGTAGGTTGGTTTTGCCGTCGAGGCCGAAATAGGTTCGGAGTACATCATCATATTAATTATCGGATTATCGGAAAAGAATTCTGAAATATGTACCTCAGAATTTGTATTAATGAGAGAGGTCTATGTCCAGCAGTAGATTGTGATAGGCTCTTAAGTATCTTAAGTTACTAGCAATGTTATTAGAACTTCAGTGTTTCATATCAGGAAAATTGTGTATTTTTTTTTTTGCTGCATGCAAATTTAAATTTAAAATAATTAAATAGTTAATTAATGTAATTAATTATATACATGGAATGCTTAGTTTAATAAAATTATACTCAGTTATCATTAGATAACTAATTATAGTAGTCTACACTTAATTACCTAGAAGGTTATTAGAAAAACGCACGATAAAGGTTATTAGAGAGATAAGAATGGAATATTCATAGAAATAAAATCAATGAAAATGCATTCAGAGATTCTGTAAAATGTATTCATTATTTTTTTTAATAAATTACTTCAGGATATATCTAGAGAAAGGAAAGGTGGTAGATTTTGTTGTTAGTTAGTTGACTAACTAACCTGCACTAACTAACTTTTCCTTGTTTTAGTTATAGTTTTCTTTGATTCTCTGCCTCTAGTAGTAATAGGGAAGTAATATGATGTTATATGGCGTATGCCATCCCTTTTATTGAAGACCCTCCCATCCCTTTTATGGAAGAAAACCATACGGTTTTCTTCAATAAAAGGGATATCCAATATTAAAATAGCAGATATGTTATTTATTTGTGTATATAATTGTGGAGGGAACGAGTGTCATGTCCCTCCGACACAAAGCTAGGATCCTCTGACCAGGCGAGGTGATCATGCCTGTTGGGCCGCGGCCCAACAGTTGATGTTGGGATGTTGTATATTGCCACTCGAATCTCTATTTCGCGATACAGGATTAGTAGTTACTTTGTAGTTCATTACATTCATACGTTTCGTTCACACTTCGTATTTCGATGTATCTTTGTTAGATGGCGCTGTTGTATATTTATCTTAGTGCTGTGATGTGGAAGTCGCCACATATTTATAAAGATTTATATCTACTTAAATATATGCATGCATTTATGTATCATGTGTATAAATTATAGTATATGATATGTTTGTAGATGTGTACTTGATATATCACAAACCAACATCACCTAGAACGCGCCTATTCTATTTCTATTTTCTGTTCATCACCCAAAGGTTGACTGGTTGAGAATGCCTTAGGTTTTAAGTCCACATATGCACTTAACATATATGGTGTAAAATAAATAAATAAAATAATGTTTAAATTCGAACCATTTCAAAGTTTGCCAGTTTCAAAAAATCAATCTTTTCAATTTTTAATATTAGTAAAAGGTCTTTTACTATGTATGGTATATATAGTATATATATTTCTACAAAAATAATGCAACGTTATATTGAGTGCACAATTGGCCTAGTGATTTAAGCGGTCGCACATGGGACGACACTTTGTGTGATCCACAAATTGTTGTTCTGAGTCTGGGTGTTCTTTGTGTCCGTTTCTCATATGTTTGTAAAGTCTGCCGCGACACAGGATTTATTCCTAATGTGGACATAGACTTTTTATGAAAAAAAAAAATTAGTATCATTATTGACGTACAAAGTAGAATAGATATCAAAGCCTCGCGGGCTTTAGCAATTCTTTTATAATCTGACAACGGTTAGGTTAGAAAATAAATATATCGGACATCTGACACACAACGCCATCTAGTCCCAAACTAAGCAGAACTTATACTATGGGTACTAGACAACTGGTATAAATACATATACTTTTTTTCGTAAATACATGCATATTGTACGTAGAAAATACCCAAACTTACCCCAACAAATTTTAGCAGAGCATACAGAGATTTGGTCCGACTCGAGTATCGAGCCCGAGACCTCAAGCGCAGTGGTCGCATATGCTTCCACTGCGCCACCGAGGCCACCATCAATTTCATAAAAAAAGTAACTTTTTTTTTGTTTTATGCTATAAATATTTCACTTAATGACAAAATCTATTAATCATCTGTGCAGTCTTAAGTTACAATTGACGCCAGTATCATATGACAGCTTTGAATCAAGTTACTACTAAACGAACGTAATACACTGCGATAGTCTATGATTTATTACCATAAACAGTAGATAAATTAATTCTTGACGTTTTGTTACTGCAGTATAACTGATTGCTATCAAGTTCAAGGTGTAGGACAAAAATAACTACGACATTTCTTCTCATATTACTGTCAGTATGATTATTTCTTACCATGATAAAGACATACTTCGCCATAAATGAGGGGAGTAACCGGAATGAAATCATGAAATCACAGAAAAACTAAACGTAACAAGACTTTGCTAAGTGAGTGAAACTACCGGTGACCAAATCTCACCTCTTCTTTTTTTTTAAGACCCTGCCTACATGACTCCACTCTGCCTGATGGAAAGTATGAATAGAATCCAAAGTTGTGGTCACTATACTCATTGCGAATGCAGACAATGCAGTATGGTGACCCATACTGTGGTGGCCTATTGAAATGCTTTTGCACGCCTTGTTCGGGGACGTCAAAGGCATGACAGTCATCGTGGCATTGTATTGCACACACCACGACAACTATCACCCCTGCGTCAATGGGCCTCCGCTCTCGCACTCACCAACGAAATACGTATGCTGTCGTTTTAGGTTGATTTTCTGTGGGACGGTAGTACTGTCCGGTCGAGCCGGCTCGTTCGTACTGAAATCAGCGTGGCTCTACTACCTATAAACTACCATGATTAGAAATGTTTCTGTGGAATATTTTTTTCTGTAGACAAAGATATTTATCATTCATTTCGGCTATATATCATTTCCCATAGCTACAAGTAGAATAACTGGAGTATGTAAGGCCGCCGCCGTCAACCATATAAATCTTTTATATAGTCATAAATAATTTATATAGTCATAAAAGTCTAATTTATGACTTTTATGAAGAAGTGTGATATTTAAAACCTTTAATTTTTTCTGAAATCATTTTTTTTATTTTGGATACAACAGAATCAGTTCCCAGGACCTACCCGTCTCACAATCACTCTCGCGTAGAATTGAAAGTTTTTAGAAATGTCACACAATTTTTTTATGGTCACTTGAATAATTTTGGTGTTCGTATTGTCTAAAAGAGTTTGTAATCTGATTCTATACGATTCTGACCTGATGTTTTTTTTTTCAGAATTTTAAATTTGGAACCAGGTAGATATTTTAAAACAATGACTTTGCTTCGAATGGCCAATGATTCTCTGCACTGGTATATGCAAGAGCTCTCTTCGCGGATCGTGGCTGATTCACAAATACCTTCGGACAGGCACCACATTGGCAAGTTGATCTTGCAGAGCATGAAAGATGACCCAGACTTAGTGGTTCAGGTAAGAGGAACTCTAGCGTAGCAATAATTGATCGATAATGTGATGATAATATGTCGATAATATATCGTGTTTCGTTGGTGAGTGCGTGGGGTGACAGTCATCGTGGTAACTGTGAGAGGCTTACAGTGCCACGATGACTGTCATGCCTTTTACGTCCCCAAGCGGGGCGTAAAAAAACCGTCTCACTAGGCTGCCATAGTGTAGGTCACCATACTGCATTATCTGCATTTGCAATGAGTATGGTGACTACAACTCTTGGATTCTATTCGGATTCTATTCAGAATAGAGTCACTTAGGCAGGCTCTTAATAAAGAAAAAAAAAATAGAAATAGCCCACAACATGAAGCTGCAGTCATAAACATTGCTTATTCAGGAGATAGACGCTGTAGATCAGCTTACCACCTCGCAGCCTAGCACTGAGTAATACGTTGAAAAATTTTCAACATGTATTGTACACTGAAATGATGAATTAAATAAAAGTTTTCAGGTGATTTGGTTCTCACGTAGTAACTCACTGCCTGTACAATTTCCTCTGTAACATATAAATAAACTTGACAGTACAGCTGCCATTGTACAGCTCTACAAACTGGATTCAAACATTTAATTAACCTCAAATTATTGCTTAGTTTATTTGGAATACTATCCAACAAAATAATACATGAATAGTATCTTGAAATCTTCTTTTTCTTAACTATCTGTACTTTGTATGGCTTACTCTGTAAATTTTGATTCCAAAACTCTGTTAAAGGGTAACCTTTCTGAGTATGAAATGTTATGTCAAAAAATATGTTTGAAACGTAATTCGCTTATGTATAACATAAACGACATCGTGGCGACCACGTATCGGAAGATGAACCCCTCGACTAGATGGACCGACGACGTAGTCCGAGTCGCGGGGAGCCGATGGATGCAGTTGGCGTCCAGCCGTACGGCGAGGCGTTCTAGGGGGGAGGCTTATGTTTAGCGGTGGACGTCTTCTGGCTGATGATGATGATGATGATAACATAAATAATATTCTAGTAGTCGTTATCTGCAGCATTGCTCATGTAAAGAGATCTAGATTCAGATATCCTTAAAAAATGTCCTACCCATCCATTCCCATGTCCCATTCCATACATCCGATTTTGTACACACTTTGTAAGTAAAATTTTATGCAGATAGGTTTAATAGTTAAACTCATTTTGGTATTCATACAATTTTTTTCTTAATTTGGCACTAGATTGACGGCTCAACAGGCGAAGCCGAGACAGCTGCCGCACTATTAAGAAGAACCGTGCGCTGCGCGACCAGTTTCCGGAACATGGGGTTGGAGCCTGGTGACGTCATAACACTCATGGCACCAAATCATATAGACCTGACAGTTCCTTATTACGCGGCTTTGTATCAAGGGGTGATCATCGCTGCCGTAGACAGGACTTTATCTACACGTAAGAATTATAACATCAGTCATTACCTTCTTTCGTTCTTAGATAATATGGGGTGGGCCAAGAATTAGTTAACATTTGAAAAAATCGTATAAAAACCATTCGATGTATTATACAAAAAAAAATTACTAGAAAGCTAATTAATTGTAATTATTTTTTTAAAAATTACTTCTTCTAAATGACCACCGTTTCAACGTCTACTCTCTTCTAAGCGAACATCGACATTTTTGAATACTCGCTCGCAACGAGACCGCGAGTTCGCCGACATCTCTTCGTTATTTTTTTCTTTTAGTTGACGTAGTTCCTTTTTTTAAAGACAATGCCCGCATTAGGAATAAATCCTGTGTCGCGGGGGACTTTACAAACATACAAGAAACGGACACACAGAACACCCAGACTCGAAACAACAATTTGTGGATCACACAAAGTGTTCTCCCATGTAGGGTTTGAACCCACAACACTCAGGGCAGTAGAGAGCGGCGTGGCGACCGCTTACACCACTAGGCCAATCGTGCAGTCAAAAGTAGTAGCAGTAGTGTATTTGGTACATTGATGTAAACACGATGTCTCAATTAACCCCATAAAAAGAAATCTCCTGGGGATAGACCTGTACTTCTGAAAGGCCATGAAATGTCGCCTCGTCTGGAAATCAGCTTTTCCGGCAACATGTCTTTGATCACCGGCAGAGTCTCATAGGATGTATGACAAGTGGCTCCATATTATTGAAACCATGTGTTACGATTGTAACCAACAAATTCAATTAGCAAAGGTGTCAAGAGCTCCCGTAACATGTTTTCGCGGGGTGTTAAATTCTTATGTTAACGAATTGTTAGCCCACCCTATATTTCAGGCCGTATACAAATTGTTAGATAAAGGAGATGTTGAATTTAATTTTATTATATTATATTTTGACCAATAGCAATACCAAACGCGCAACGTCGAGAGGGAGTGATTGATGAATAAACTCATACTAAAATTAAACTAAACACTCTGTGTCATATGCTTTTAAAAACTCATAGATTTATTCCAGTGGAGTTACAACATACTTTCGAACTATCCCAGCCGAAGATAATATTCTGTCAAAGTGAAAAGGCTCCAGATGTGCAGATAGCGCTGAACAACCTAAACGCGGACTCACACATCGTTACCTTCGACAAAGGAGATTATTTGGTCAATTTCGAAGAGTTCGTAGAAAAGTATGGAGATGAAACCACCGTAGAGGAATTCAAGTGGGTACAATGCAATTATAGTTTTGAATAGACTGCCTCGATGGCAAAGCGGTAGCGAAAGCGACTGCTGTGCTTGAGAGCTCGGGTTCGATTCTCGGGTCGGACCAAATCTTTGTATGATCTGCAAATATTTGTTTCGAAGTTTCGGTGTTTTCTATGTATAATATGTATCTATGTGCTTACAAAAAAACTAAAGGTGTATAAGTATTCTATCAGTCAGTATATTTATCATAGTACAAGCTCTACTTAGTTTGAAACTAGATGACGTTGTGTGTTAAATGTCCGAAAATATCCGAAATAGTTGATGTGGTATGGTTAACAAAACTCCATAATCAAGTGCAAGGAGTATGCCTTGAAGAACTGGACGACAAAGGAAATAATAAAATTATAATCTATATATATTTATATATGTATATATCTAAATAATCTACACATATAAATAAAATTGGAGTGTCTGTGCGTAATATTGAAATAATCGCTTTTTACTACATGCGTATGAATATATGTACATACGATACATACACCAAAATAACATTTTTTACAATTTTTGTCTGTCAGTCTGTCTGTTTGTTCCGGCTAATCTCTGAAACGGCTGGACCGATTTCGTCGGATGTTTCACTGACAGATAGCAGATGTTATAGAGGAAAACTTAGGTTACTTACATTTTATAATTTCGGAATTCGCGGGTGCAGAGTGAACCAATCTTCCCACTGGTGAAAAGTGCGTTAAAATCCGTTGCGTAGTTTTGGAGATTTAAACGTACAATAACAAAAAGTGACTTAATTTTATACTAGGTAAAGATTATGAACATTTCCAAGTGGAAAAGTGTTAGTTAGTAATTTTAGTCTTTACAAAATTCCAATCAGAATAAACTTCTAACTTCGTAACTTCTTCTATCAATGTCTTAAAGCAATTATTAACCCCGTAAATTCATCACTATAATACATTTTGCTTTCAATTTACTGCAAAATTTTCTATAGACAATAATATTTATTACTCTTTTAGACCAGCAGACTTCAATCCAGAAGAGACAATAGCGTTTCTCATAGCTACAAGTGGAACAACTGGACTCCCTAAGGCAGCCGCCGTTACTCATAAAAATGTTGCCATCTCTACACCTAGCATTATGTACGTACAATTTTGTGACTTCCTACTTTTTATTATAATATAACCCTTAGTTTTTTACTGACACCATTACGTTTTTATTCAGGAACCGACACAATCAGTTCCCAGGGCCTACTCGTCTCGCTCTGATTTGTTCACCGCTGCAGTGGTTGACGGCGATAATAACCTTCGTCTTGTCACCGATGCTGCGATACACGAGACTCCAAACTTCGGCAGCTGTTACACAAGAACATTGTTACTTTCTTATCAATAAGTATAGGGTAAGAAATATTCCTATTTAATATTCCAAGGGTGCACTTGGTTCTCTGGCTACTGGTACCTGAGACGGCGTGCGGTTTTAGTCAGTTCGAGTCCTACATAATCATCTTTCGGTGGTATTCATGGGAAATTATGCATATAAAAAAAAGATATATTGGAAATATTAAAAAAGTTCCACTCAAATTTATAATAATTGAACGGAGAACAGAAATGACTTATGTACGGAGTAATCTTCATTTTGAAGTGAACTTCAGAAGAACGTGTTATAGTCGAAAATAAATTTAAACCTACTTCTTCAACTGAATTCTTTGTGCTTATGTAAAGTTGAATAACATCAGATGAGTTTTTAAGTTAACCATAATAATGGGTTTTTAATTGTCTTTTTCTACATTGGGGATCTTGTCTATGTTTCTATGTCGGTGTAAAATTAACAAAAAACATTAATAGAACATTATAGTATTTCGATTTGATCCGTTTCTATTTTGATGATGTTTTGATAAAATTCTTGAGAGACATTCAATGAAACTCTTCAACTAATGACAGCAAATCTATTGTGATTGCTGTGATTACATACATATGTTTTGTTTGTACAATTGCACAATATCACATCATGTGTGTACGCTAAAGGGGTACATAGATGTGTTTCGCATATCACAGTTTCTCTCTCTCTCTCTCTCTCTCTCTGTCTCTCTCTCTCTCTCTCACTCCATATATGCTCTCTAATGCAACAGTAGGATAAATAGGATAGGTAGGATACATTAAATGCATATTAAAAATACGTCATTAATGAAAAAAAAAATTTTTTTAACAAATAATATCGATGTATGAAAATATTCCTAAATCTCTCTTATCTGATTATATTTTGATGGAAATTTTCGCTGATGTACTTTGTACTTATGTATATAGTCTTGTGCAACTGTAAAACTCAACAAAGTGCGCAACAACTCTTAATCTGATAAATAATAAATATGTACCAGTATAGCATAGCATAGATAATAAATATATATCACCATTTATGTTTTAGAGTAAACTCGCTTTGTAGAAAGCCTATTTTTGTACTCTTCCTATTTTTTTTAAATGATCTTGGAGATAGATTTCCTAATTGGAGATAAGCCGGCCATAGACTTAAATTACGTAGTACATACGTATATATCGGTGGACGGTGCTCTTTCTTCGTTTGTGTCGTATTAACAGTGCATTTTTTTTGTTTTTTCTTTCTATATGAAGAGCCTGCCAAAGTGACTCTACTCTGCCTGATGGAAAGCATGAATAGAATCCAAAGAGTTGTGGTCACCATACTCATTGAAAATGCAAACAATGCAGTGTGGTGACCCTACTATGAAGTCCTAGTGAGATGCTTTTTCACGCCACGCTTGGCGACGTTAAAGGCATGACAGTCATTGTGGCAGTATAAGCCTCACATAGTTATCACGATAATTGTCACCCCTGCATCAACGGGCCTCCGGTCTCGCACTCACCAACGAAACACGACAGCACGGATACTGGCGCTTTAGGTTGGTCTTCTATGGGAGGGTAGTACTGCCCCGGTCGAGCCGGCCCGTTCGTGCTGTCATCAGCGTGGCTGTACTACCTTTGCCTTTAGCTAGACTATCTATATCCACACAACTAAAATTACTAATCGAAACACAGATGCACTAAAAGTTAAGAAATAAATAACAATTGAATTAAAAAAACAGATGTTAAACCGAAAATATTTTTATGTATGAAAATATTTTTATATTACATATTTTTATGTTTACAGTTATTGTTATTTTTGGTATCGATATCAACCAAGGAAATACGAAATATATCTTGCTATAATAATACGATAATATCTGAACTTTGAAATCGATGACACGTGTACACGACGATACACTTCTCCTAACCGCAAGCCTAATTGTGTTATATCTATTGTAATGTTAAGAATTGTCAAAAAAAATGTCAGCATAGATTACGCTGACAAAAATAAAAATACCACCATAAATGAAGCTCATTTCAATTGCCACCGTAATAGCAGCCTTTTATTGAGTGAGTTTTACAGTGAGTGACCTTATGAAAGAGGAAGCCATTTCTATTCTAGTTGACGAGTGCATTAATAATCATTTGAGTCACTTTTGTGTGATCTAATAAATCTTTTTTGCAGCCAACCTTCACAATATTCAGTCCCACTATGATGACAACCCTTATGAGGCCTGGAGACCGGGACAATTGTGATTTTACCTGTTTCGAGACTCTGTTTCTTGGTGGTAGCGCTGTATCGCAAAACCTTATTGATGAATTCAAGGTACCTAAAACTAGTAGCACGCTGAACAAACCAAATGTAGATAACAAAAAACCACTCATATGTAAACGTACAAGTTTCTAGCGTTGAAACAGAAATCGTGTGTTCAATTTTCACCTAGACAAATAATTAAATAAATAGATAATAAATATTTCAGACATTTAACACACTACGCCATCTAGTTTGAAACTAAGCAGAGCGTATACTATGATAACTAGACTGGCTGATGCAATACTTACATACTTTTTTTTTGTAAATACACATATATTATACATAGAAAACACCCAAACTTCGAAATAAATATTTGAAAATCATACAAACATTTGGTCCGACCCGATACCTCCAGCACAGCAGTCGCTTTCACTACCGCTACGCCATAATTATGAGATAAGGCCAATCATGTGTTTCAATTTCTGTATTTAAAATAAATAAGTATATTTATCAGTAATCTGTTTAGGATCAGACGGCCATGCGTGAAATGCACAAAATTATTCAAATGTTGGCGAAAAATATAGTATAGAGAGTGCTTTTAAAATAAGTTTTCAAGAGTTGAGGATTATCTGGAGTTAAATATATGTTTTACATAAGAAATAAATTGAAGGGAAAACAACACTTGTAATGAGTAAAGTGTTGAATTATAACTACTGTGTTGCAGATGCTGTCACCCAATACCGAAGTTCTCAACACGTTTGGCATGAGTGAATTGGCTGGCATCGCTTTCCATGGCGATAACCAAGCTCCAGGTTCTTGTGGGAAACCATTAGGTTGTTTTCAGTACAGGGTATGACCAATTTATTTTAAACTATTACTTGGATGAGCTACTTACATCTGTTAGTAGAGTTTCAAGTGAAATCTCAATATGCTGAAATGATAAATGTTTACTTGCCATTTCTTGGTACTTCGGGAATTCAGTATCGAAAAGGTCGAAAGAAACGCGAAGGTAAAAGAAATGATGTCTTTTACTCAGCTAGATTGGATAGCAAAATCATTAAGGCGAGCGAATTACAGCCGCCAAGCTACAATTTGACCTGGTTGTGGGGCCTGAAATTTCTATCTTTTCCAAGTTCAGATTAAATATTATTATGATTAACTATTTTCTATTACATATTTTATGAATTACTGATTTCTTTGTACCGAATGAAATATAACAAATTTCAGATAGTCAACGTTGAGACAGCAGAGGATATCTATGAATCTAATGTGCCAGGTGAATTGTGGATGAAAGGGCCTGGTATTTTTAAGGTAAAAATGTCTACTTATAGCATTTTTTGTTGTGAAAAAATTTAAATATTTAAAATCAGTTTTTTACGAAGTCTTTGAAAATGTAAATTTTATAACGCTACAAGAGGACAGACCAAATTGTAACAGATGCTATTTTTTTTTATTAATGTCATACTGCGGTCAGAATACCAAGCAACAAAAAATGTTCAGCTTATAATTAATTATTGTAATCTTAATTAAATCCCACAGTTCAGTTGTTAACATTATTTAGCACCTATTACAAGATCTTTCCTTCTTCTTCAGACCAAACAGAATTTAAAATCTAAATAACGCATCATGAATGTCATTAGATATGACGTAACAATTAAAAACTTAAATTCTGCTTTAAATGAATTTTGAAAGTAAAAATTATTATTAATTTAACAACATAACTACGGAATATTTAAACAAACTCATTGATATGTTATAAAATGTTTTAATAATCAGGTTTTCTTGCTTACATAATATACAAATAAGAAAAACATTTTTGTTTTTTAATAACATAACGCTTTAATTAAAGGGATACTACAGAAATGAAACAGCTACAGAAGACACGTTTGCTGAAGATAACTGGTTCAAAACCGGCGACACTTTCTACAGAGACGAGAACTGGAACTTTTATTTCGTGGAGAGAATCAAGTTGCTGCTGAAGTATAACAATCATCAGGTTAAACTAAGTGACATAATATTTATTACGTTCAGTAATACAAATATCAGATTGAGTGATTCTACTCTGCCTGATGGAAAGCATGAATAAAATCCAAGAGTTGCGGTCACTATACCCATTGTGAATGCTGACAACGCAGTATGGTGACCCACACTATGGCGGCCTAGTAAGATGCTTCTTCACATCTCACTTGGGGACGTAAAAGGCGTGACAGTGATCGTAGCATTGTATTACACACACTTACCACGACAACTATCACCCCTACATCAATGGGCCTCCGGTCTCGCACATATTACATTAAATTAGACAAGATTAGACCTACATTATTTCTTTATTTCTATAACTCACATGATGTAGAAACAGTTGTGTCCGACTTGAGTTTGAATAGAGTCGAAAGTTCTACCTAAATCAATTAGCATTACACTAAACTCAGAGCAACGTGTTTTGCCGGCGCTATTAAAACAAAATCCCGCATACAATTTTATAGATTTTTAAAATGAACGTCACAAATTAGATTTGGGACTTATTTGTAACTAATATAAATGAGTACAGAAAGTATCAAATCTCTAACCTCTACAAGAGCAAATTTGTTGTTTTCATTTTCAGTTTTTGCATTATTAAGCTTCTTATAATATTTTTCTATATTTTTTAACAGTGCAACGTATTGCGTTGAGTTGTAGAATAGGTACCTATTAATTTTATACTCCCTGGTAAACACAGAGAATCACGCGGATAAATCTTTCGTTAATAGATTTTATAACTAATAGCATAGTTCTGTATAAACAGATATCGCCAGTGGAAGTAGAAAGAATGATACAGCAACACCCAGGCGTACTGGACGTGGCCGTGACAGCTATACCAGACGCTGAGTGTGGAGAGCTTCCCGTCGCCTGTGTCGTACCAAATCCTGGATACGAACTCACAGCTGCAGAAGTCAAGGAATGGGTGAAAGGTTAGATAAGTCTCATCTGGATGTCGTAATAGCACTTGTTCCCGGATCCCTCCTATGTTAGGTGCAGAGTGGCACACCGTGTCGTTTTAGTCGATCCGGTTTCGATACACCATCCCGCCGTAAACCCTGGTGGGGTGACGGCTCGAGGGGGTTTTCATACGTTAAAATAATACCTTTATCAAAACGAACGAACTTTCCATTTTTTATTGTTTCTGCACAGTGTCCAATGATAACATAGATATCATAGAATTATTCCTAGAAATTTTAATAATTGCCGGGCCTTCCTGAGTGTCATACAGGAGTTACAGCGGAGGGAGTGTGGGAAGAATTAGTCTCAACACAGAATTATAAAAAAATTCCCCAAAGGGGTAGTGAGAGGCATATTAAACGCATACTTTTTACCAGTATTTTGGTCCCACGTAATAGGTAGTAGTCTAGTGACGCTAATCAAAATATTTTTTTTGTCAGAACTTAGTTTGTCAATCAGCAAGTGCACCACTTGCAGGTGTAGTTGGCAAGAGGCTCTATGTTCTTGATGAAAACAATATGCAGCCTAAAATAAATAAAACTTTATTACATTGTTTATATTGGCCTGTTTAATTTAACTTTATTACACTGACCAGTGTAAATGCAAAAGAAACAATTCTGCCTGTGTTATATTTCAATTTTGCTTTTCCTGAATACTGTTCTGGGTAACCAAAAAGGTCATTCATCAGTACTGTAGAAATATTTTCCTTTTTTACAGAACATTTATCAGACGCAAAGCAATTGAGAGGAGGAGTGATATTTGTTGATGCAATACCAATGACTGCATCTACAAAAGTACATAGAAGAAAACTAAAAGAAATGGCTCTGTTAATGCCACGAGAATGAACCCACAAATTACTTTATTGTTTAAATCCTTTTATTATAAGCACAAATATTTAACATTAAATAATGATATCATCGAATAGATATTCAATGTTTATAGGGTAAGTTTTAGTTCTTAAGAATAGTTAACATTACGATAATGTCTAAAAAAAATTTTATCAATAAACTTTGAATCTAAATGAAATCTATTATTTTGTTCCTGGGAAAACCATGTTGAGGCGCAAGTCGGTTGTCTGGACCAGAGTGATATATAATCTAATTTATGAATATCTCGGGACGGTGTTTGTGGACGAACTCCTCCAAAATGGTGATATAACTACATGAATGTCAGTATTTTGCTATGTTTTTTTTGGCGGTTTGACAACCTGGCACATTTGTGGCATTCGTTAGAATAGTAAAAGAGTAATATTAATTTATTTAAAAACAAATATATTTTCACTAAAAGATCTATCACTAAACTAACTGTCACCGAAGAGAGAAATATATGTAGCATAGACAATAGTTATTATTGTCATCTTATTGTAAAACTGTTTGCATCGCAGTTTCATGCGTTTGTCTATGGTTATTTTGTCAGGAGTTTTGACATTCTATTACATTTCTGTGCTGTGCAATTTAATAAGTATTTTTATCTTAATGGCTCGGGTAAGCTTATGTTAAGTTTTGTAGGCCTAATATTCAGTTTAGTTAATAGTATGTAACGTAAATGTCGTCTACTTACATAATCTTTTGTTTTACAAATAATTTAAGATAGTAAAGTGCACAAAAGTCATAACAAATTGTGATAATACGGTATCTAGATGTTTTTTTAATGGCGCATTGGCAAGTAACTGTGGTGGTGTCTATAAAATTGAATTATATATAATATACTATAAGAAAATTATGAATATTATAAGTTCTACATATTTAAATTTTGGTATTACTCTGTTATTTGTAACAGTAGTAGATATAACGATTATTTATTATTTACACAGCATTAGTATTAATTTATAATAATGATTACTGTAAATTATACATCCATAGAATCACGCCTACTTTCCGGAAAGGTTGGCAGAGACATATGAATGTCCACTTTTCGCCAGTGTTTTGGTCCCACGTGATTAAAGTAAAGGTGAGCCTTTACTCCATAGTACACCACTTGCAGGTGAGGTTGGCTTGGGACCCTAAGTACATGGTGTGAGCCCTATACACTATAACTGTAAATTATACACATTTAAAACATGTTTTTATACTATACACTGTAACAATAGTTTTTTTTTAATTTCTAAATGAGTGTATATTAGAAACCTTAGCTAGCTAGCTAGCTAGTGTGTGCTGAACCTAGTGGTGACAGGCGCGACCGAGTGCAGATACTTCCCGAAGCAACCGTGCCTGGAAAGGATCTGCATCAGTCAGAAGGAAAGGGTCCCATGCTGTCGCCCTGCCCACTCGGCGATGACCAGCTGGAGAGACTCCATGGCGGCAAAGCCAGCACGTGGGGCCTCCAGCCGGGAAGACCAACGAGCCATTGTGGCTCGACGAGTGGCTTCACGTCACTCGCGTATCTCTTCGGGCGGGGGCCGTATGCAACTTCCTGCCCAGAAGCCATCCGTTCGCCGATAAACTTCAACGAGCACTTCCGTCTCCAAATCCTACGGGGGAGTGCCGGCGAAGGCGCACGCCGCCTCCGTCGATACGGTGCAGTAACCGCGTATGGCTCTAATCGCCAATATCCTCTGAGGGCGCCAGAGGCGAGCCCTATTCTGGGCGGTCAGAGCCGTCGCCCACACCGGTGCACCATTCAGGGCCATTGACCGAACAACCCCCATGTATAACCGTCTCGTCGCGACGCTGGGTCCTCCCAAATTGGGCAAAAGTCGCCCAAGGGCAGAAGCAGTGCCGATCAGCTTAAGAGTAAGCTGTCGGAAGTGCTCGTCGAATAGCCACGTGCCGTCGAAGATTAGGCCCAGATACTTCATTAGGGCCTGAACCGGTACGAGGAACGAATTGACTATGATACAGGCGCTGGAGGGTGGACCACGAAGGGGCCCATGAAACAAAAGGGCCTCCGTCTTGTCCAGGGCCACCCGCAAACCCAGCGCCTCAATACGCCGTCTCTTGAAGATTCATCCCCCGGACAGTGACCAATGTGTCATCCGAGTGACAAATTACGCCCAGCTCGGGGAGAAGACGACCTCGAAGGGCCCAAAATTTAACAGAATAATGCAACCCTAAATGGTCAGGAGGTCAACTCTTCTAATACGAGTTTGTTCAAACTTCCATTCTGAATTACTCTCGATCCAATAAATGTACAAAAAGGTATTCTCGAAGTAAAGCATTAAACATCTAAAGTTGTCTTTAATAATACATTGCTGGACATAGGCTTCTCCTTGCAAAAGAAACTTAGCTTACTATACCACTTTGGGCAGATAGTTAGTTATAAGATTCGTTTTATTGTGTAGTTTTCTCCCTTAGGTCGTTATGGTCTAAGGGATGAATAGGGATGGTGATACTCCGTATTCTTAACCTGAATGGAATAGGAAAAGTCTACTCGGGTTGAGTATCTCATATGTCGATGAAGGTCGAAGGCTATACAACATCACGCTACGACAAAGAACCGAGTATTAATCAAAACCGATGCTGCAAAAATGTCATGTGCAACAGTTACTCTTACAATATAAAACTATTATTCTGCAATTTTCTCTAACGCAGTTAACGCGGTGACTATCAGTACGTACTATAATAAATAACGCGTAACTGTGGCTAGAATGAAACTGGTCAAACTAGATTGTTAGTAAACCAGGTAACTAATGTTGCACTATGAAATAGAACTGCAATTAAGCGTTTCCACTACGCAACCGAGCGGGCTAGCGTTAAACTATGATAGAATTAATTTTTACGTATAACATTAAGACTAATAAACTAAAACGTATTAAGAACACATAATGTTGCCATCTCTATTTATCCCGTGGGCGTTGTAAGAGCCGACTAAGGGTCAAAATCACTGGAAAGAGAAGGAAAATCTTTTTTTTTTTCGGGACCTCGGGCCGTCACCCCACCGGGGTTTACGGCGAGGTTGTGTGTCGGAATCGGATCGACTAAAACCACACGGTGTGCCACTCTGCGCCTAACATAGGAGGGATCCGGGACCAGCTGTTATTACGACATCCAGATCAAGAGAAGGAAAACCTATATCAACCCGTCTGTCCAGCGAGGTATAGATAGCCTAAGCCGCCTTTCTGAGGAGAGATCGACATGGGCTATGTGTGGGCTATTGAAAACTGTAGATGATATTGAAAGAATTTTAACACGAGTGAATCCACAGGAAAAAATATTGCAACGATCCTGCTAATACAAGAGTGCTAAGATATACTTTTCTCTAAGAGCTTGTCAAAAGTGACTCTACTCTATCTGATCGTAAGCATAAATAGAATCCAAAAGTTGTAGTCACCAAACTCATTGCGAATGCAAACAATGCAGTAGTGTGACCCACACTATGACGGCCTACTGAAATGCTTTTTCACGCACCGCTTGGAGACATAAAAGGTTTGACAGTCATTGTGGCAGTACAAGGTTTACACACTTACCACAATAACTACCAGTCCGGCATGAATTGGCCTCTGGTCTCGTACTCACCGATGAAACACGATAGCACGGATGCTTACGCTTTATTGTTCTTCTGTCGTTCGTGCTGAAATCAGCATGGCTCTACTATTTGAGGTAACTCTATCTTTCTGTAACCGCTCTTTCTGGCTTAACCGCGGTTAAAAGCTAGTAGCCTATAAATTTCTCGTTATTTTTGCTATCTACGGTAATTACAGAAAATGCCTACAATGTGTGTGTTTACAACATATCTAATTAAGGCAAACTGGTTGTGGTACAGTCCTACATATATATAGGAAAATATGTACAAGCATGTTTTCGGTTAATCCACTCTAACCCCTCCCCCCCTTCTTCCTCCCATTTCTTTTCATCAAACGTAGTATATCCTCCCCCCTCCTCCCACCTCCTCCCACCTCTCTTCATCAAACGTAGTATATTAGTGAACTGTATGTATTTTAATGGTTCAAATTTAAAATGTGTAAATGACGTAATAGCGTGGTTCACAAATACGTTGTGGCAGAATGTTTTTTTTTTTATTTATTTTTAAATTTAGAATGATATAACTATCTAGAACGAGTTCTTCTTTTTTACATGTAAGTAAACTGACAACATTCAAATACTCATCATCGACTTAAGTACTCCCATTAAGCCTATTCTACTAAAGTAAACTGAACTTCACCTTTGACCGCTGTGATCATTTGAAATTTACTTACCCGACCCGATGATCGATATTTACAACTTAGTACAATCGTATGTACATACTCATAAAGAAGATATCTAACATAGTTTAAAGCTACGCGCCATCTACTTGTTAGGATCTCGAATTCAAATAAAGAAGTGCTTGTTGATATATGTCTTCTTTTCGAGAAAAAAGATGGAAGTGTGTAACAGAAAGTCGCGGAAGCGCACGTAACTCGATTTGACCCATGCACTCAAGAAGATATCTAACATAGTTTAAAGCTACGCGTCATCTACTTGTTAGGATCTCGAATTCAAATAAAGAAGTGCTTGTTGATATATGTCTTCTTTTCGAGAAAAAAGATGGAAGTGTGTAACAGAAAGTCGCGGAAGCGCACGTAACTCGATTTGACCCATGAGTGCGATGTAGTTATGTTGAGAGATGGTAGGTGAGCTGTTAGGTGTTATACTCCATCTGGGTATTGCGTTGTTATTATGGCGGTAAGACCTATTATAGAGAATTGACTGAGTAGGAAACACAGAACCCTCTCATACCAGCTAACACAGACGGCTATGCGGTATCGAGAGCGGCTCAGAACTCTCCTGCCCGCTTAGCCAAGATACAAGTATTTCGCGTCGATACTCTTTCTACAATCGCTAATACCTCTATTCTCTTGTATTGTTGGCTAATATTTTATTTTGACCAAGTGTCTTAACATTGAGAGACGCCGTTCCTATACAGTTGTTAATTTTCTAATAGTGTTTAAGTTTGTAGAGTAGCAACTTAACTATGGTGGCTGGTCCGCCACGCCTAAGAAAGGGTCTGGCAATCCAGTGAAAAGTAGCAGTAACTATTTTTTATTTTTTTTTTAAGAGCCTGCGAAAGTGACTCTATTCTACTTGTAAGCTATCAACATACGGACCATCTGATTCTAAACTAAGCAGAGCCTGTTTTTTTTTTTTTTTTTAACGTGTGGATACCCCCTCGGGCCGTCACCCCAACGGAGTTTACGGCGGGGTGGTGTGTCGGAATCGGACCGACTAAAACCACACGGTGTGCCGCTTTGCGCTTGAGATAGGAGGGATCCGGGAACCGCTGCTATTACGACATCCAGATCCCTCCTAGCGCCTGCCCGCTAATGCGGGCAACATCTACGGGTAAACTCTCTCTTTTAGGCGACGTACGGCACACGCGGACGTCGCCTCCTCGCGGCTGGCCATTGTAGCGGATGGAGGAGAAAACCCGTCCCGTCCACCCGCGGCCACACTCAAGGCGACATGAGGCGCTGCTATGCGCGCCTCCGCCACCCGGTTCGCCGGCGGCGAATTGGGTCCGAGTGGATATCGTCCTCCCGGGCCTTCTCCGCCGCCTCCTTCCGCGAAATTACATCTTCGCAGAAGGTTGCGACCGCGGTAAAACAACTGTCGCTACCGGCCATGGAGCGTATGACGGCCGGTAGCGAGAGATCTCCTCCAATAACTGCAGTGAGGACCCCACGCTGCGCCGCCCAGGCGGAACAAACCAGCGTGTGCTGACCCGAGTCCTCACTGCAGTCACAGTGGTGACAGGCGGGACTCAATTCCCTCCTGGCGACCGAGTGCAGATACTTCCCGAAGCAACCGTCCCCGGAAAGAATCTGCGTCAGTCGGAAGGAAAGGATCCCGTGCTGCCGCCCTGCCCACTCGACGATGACCGGCTGGAGAACCGAGATAGCCACGGTGGCCAGGCGCGCCGCCTCTTGAAAGTTGGTCCCCCGGGCCGTGACCAATGTGTCATCGGCGTAACAAATTACGCCCAGCCCGGGGGGAAGACGACCTCGAAGGGCCCAGTCGTATCCCATATTCCACAGGAGTGGTCCGAGGACGGATCCCTGTGGAACACCGCACGACATGGGCCGCCGCCTCAGAATACCATCTCGGTCCTCGTACACGACGGTACGCTCCTCAAGATAGTCTGCCACAAGCCGCCTCAGGTAGATCGGGGCCCACCTCGCGGAGGTGCCGGACGATGTGGGCAGAGAGTATCCTCTCAAACAGTTAACCCGCCTCGTCCAGTAACACGATGGGCCTATAGGCCGCTACCGATTCGGCTGGCCGTCCCGGCTTCCTCAATAGGACCAGCTTCCCGCTTTTCCAGCACTCAGGGAAGCGTCCGGACGACAAGCTAGCGTCCAGGACCTCCCTGAGGCGGTCCGACATGTGTTCGAGGGCTCGGGCCAGCACTCGAGCAGGTATCCCGTCCGGCCCGGGGGCGGTGTTCTAAGCAGAGCCTTTACTAGTGCAACCAAACGTCTGCTAAATATTCTAAATATCTACATATAAAATATAAATTAGACCTTAACACAGCACGCGTGATAGTGAAAACAGAGCCGACGACCTTTTGGGTTATCAATGTAACAATATTCAAAAGGACAGTCAATCAATAAACACTTCTATGTGATTATCATTAAAGTATTTTACGAAATAACCAGTTGCAACTCAAATATTTTTGAATTACAATATTGACTTCAAATAATTAAAAAGTAAAATTAAATAACAATAAGTTGTCGATCGGCATTTAATACATAAAACGAAATCGATTTGCTTCTAATTTACACATTAATGAAAGTTGAATTATTGTATAAAGTATTTATTTTACAATATTAATTACCAATGCAAAATAAATGTTAATATTAATAAATACTCAATTGTCTGCATTCGTAACGATCCTAGTGACCACCACTCTTGGATTCTATTTATACTTTCCATCAGGCAGAGTAGAGACACTTTGGAGTCTCAAGAATTTAAAAAAAAATATGGATATACTTTAATGTAATCAAAGCATCGGTACAAATGTACCGGTTCGATCACAGTGATATCACGATAACACAGAAATACATTTTTACCAATTGTTTCTTTGCATTTTACTGAGTGAGTGAACTTATCGAATCCTCCTCACTCTAGTTCTAAAAAGGCACTCAACGGCCACTGTATATTCACTACTCTTTAGTTACAGGTAACACTGTCCGTGTATAAGATAAAAAATTGATACTGATCTACGGTTTGTAGAACTCGTATAATAATTTATTTACAGACGTAAGTAACGCGATTGCAAAATACCTGTTAGTGTTTGACAGAAGAGTTGCGTGACAACACTGTTTAGTATCAGCCTGACCCGCTTTGACCACAGACTATACAATGGAAGTGTCAATAGAAGAATTTGTTGGGAAAAAATATAAATTGAAATCGTCGGAAAACTTCGAGGAGTATTTGAAGTTTATCGGTAAGTAATTAAAAGTTAAATTATATTATTTATTGACGATAATTGTATATTAATTATATTTAATCACGTATTTTAATTATTCATTGTAGTAATAATGAGTCATTTGATTGTTATTTTACACATGTTTCTATTTTTTGACGTATACTTACTTAATAATTCATTAGAGTGCGATAAGCATTGAATATAATTGATCGTTTTATTGGCATTTTTTCAGCAACTGTTTAATTTGTAAGTTTTGTAAACCAATAATAATTATAAAAAGAAAGGAAAGAACATAAAAATAAAGTATTGCATCAAATACTTTGTTTACAATAAGTTGTGTTATAATAATATACGTAGTAAAAAACTCGGTTCTTCCATTTTTGAAATTAGGTGATAATTAACACAGTAATTGTAAATGTTAAGATTGAAAGACTGAAAATGAAAGAGAATAATGATAATGACTTCACGCACCTCACGCACGGCTCAGCATTCTATCGACACAATAATATGTAGGGATGTATTTTAAACTGCCACGTTGATCCACTGGTTAGTGTGTGTGACTGCCGAACATGAGGTCTGGGGTTCTACTCCCTGGTCGAATCAAAAAGAGATCTGTCCTCGTTCATGTTGTCTCATCAGATTGTAAGAGTGAGAACAAAGAGTGCACTTGTGTTTGTGCACATACTTGTGCACTATAATATGTCCTGTGTAGTTGGTTGTTCTCCGTTGAGACTGGCCGCTGTGGCCAAAGTCGACTAGAACAACACACGTATATATTATTATATACTAATTACATACAGTCAGTGTAGTGACGTATTAAGAATATATAGTGTTACCACCCCTATTCATCCTGTGGGTGTCGTAAAAAGCGACTAAGGGAACCAAATATGCAAGACAACATTACGAAGAGAAGGAAAACTTGAAACAAACCCTATTCCAACCCGTCTGGCCAGCGTGGTATAGTAGGCCAAAACCTCCTTGCTAAGGAGAGGCCTATGTTCAGCAGTGGACTGTTAAAGGCTCATGTTGATGAATTACATACAGAGACAGAACAAAATGATCGAAGTCGTTATATAATTATTTATCGTATATGGAAATCTCATCCACGACATCCGGCTCAGGATCGGCTACACCACACTAAACATAAGACCAAGACGCCCTGATATTCAGACAATCTTTATTTAAATAATTTTGCAAATAAAGAGTTCTTTAATAATATGTAAACCTTTTTTCAAAAGTTTTATAACAATCAATATTGAATAATTAAACCACGGAAGCGTAATCGAATAAATAATTATCTTATCTTATGTAACAGTGAAATGAATACACATTTTCGCACTTCACGTATTTAGATAGTTAAAATGTAGGTAAATTATGACCCTGTGTAAAAAATAATAACTCTTTCGATGAATATAATATTGACAAATAACAAAATATTAAAACTATAGTCAAAAATCAATTAAATGTTAAAAAAAAGTGATCAAGTGCGAGTCGGATTTGCCCATGAAGGGTTCCGTAGCAGCGATTTATGACGTATTAAAAAAACTACTTACTAGATCTCGCTAAACCAATTTTCGGTAGAAGTTTACATTGTAATTTATATCATGTATTTTTTTTAGTTTTGTCTATCTCTATTTTAGTAGTTACAGGGACACACGCACACATTTTGCCACTTTGGCAGTATCTCTCGCGCGAACTACTATATATAAGAAAAAAATGATACTAGAAACCTCAACATTATTTTTGAAGGCGTATTCATAGATATCACACGCATATATGGGTTTGATAAAACAAAAATCGGTTTCAGTCCTAAATATGAAAGACCTACAAGATTTATTAAATATTTTTTTCTATTTGTGTGAAGATCTTAATGCGGTTCACAAAATACATCTACTTACCAAACTTCAACAGTATAGTTCTTATAGTTTTGGAAAAAACGTGGCTGTGACATACGGACGGACAGACAGACATGACGAATCTATAAGAGTTCTATTTTTTACCATTGGTTACGGAACCCTAAAAAGACCTTGAAAACTTAATCACATTTTAATTTTTGTATTAATTTGTTTGTTATGCCTTTGTGCGTCAATAAAAAAAGAAATGGATTCATAGAGGTGTTTTTGTTACGTCTGCGACTAATTATCACAATATTTGTCTATCAAGTAAATTAATTGCCCGTGATCATCATAAATAATCCAACGACTTCCCACAGCACAGAACCGGTTATTGTTTCGAGTCTTGGGGAGGCCTATGACTAGTAGTGGACGTCTGTCAGATGATATGTTGTCTGTATATTTAAAAATGTTAAGTTGCTATGAATGTGTACGCTTCAATAACTCAAAAAGTACTGCACCGATTCAGCTCAAACTTTGGCACGAAGTACAACCCAGTTCAGGGATTGTTATTACGTCAATTTTGATCGTGAATTTATAAATGTAATCAGAATACCAGAGCAAAACGTGGCAGGTTGCAGTTATTATATCATATCTTTTCACATCACATAACATAAAGCCGAGCTAGCTTATTTCCCAGAGGGGTAGGCAGGGACGAATCGTTGCATGCAGGTTCGTCAATTTCTGGTACCTTTCACATGGTCCTTCTTCAGAACATCACCAATTTGGTGGGTAAATGTTCGCTGTGGACGACCTCTTCCGACACTTCCACACACATTCACTCTATGAATTCCTTTCGTAAGTTTTCTATCATCCCTTCTCCTTACGTGTCCTAACTATCGAAGCATGCTCTTTTGAATTTGTTACTACGTCTTCTTTCAGTCCGTAAACGGGTCTGCAATCCGGTTCTTTCATATTAAATAATAATCATTTGATTGTATATAGCTGACATGGTATTAAAATATATGGTACCTCAGTGGCGCAGTGGTAGCGAATATGAGTTAAGAACTTGGGGTCTCAGGTTCGATTCCAGAGTTGAACCAATATTTGTGTTATCTGCAAATATTTGTTTTGAAGTTTAGGTGTTTTATATGTTTAACATGTATGTATTTCCAAAATAAAAGGTATGTGTGTATTTATTGCAGTTGACAGCTACCCGTAGCACAAGCTCTGTTTAGTTTGGGACTAGATGACATTGTGTGTCAGAGGTCTGAAATATTATGATTCTTATAAAACTAGAATGAAATTTATAAAATATATTTTCAGTTGGTCCGGTCCGGTTGGTCAATAAATAAAGTTTGTACGTCCTCAATCTCACACTGTATGTGTGATATTATTTTAATTACATAAATTTAACCCATCTGGCTAGCATGATATATTACTAGGCCAATTATATAGTACCAGGTCAGCTTATACCTCCTTTCTAATGAGAAGTGACAATAATGAAAGTCAATAGACCTTGTCATTTTACTTTTTCATTCTACTTAAAATAGTCAAATGTTTTTTTTTCAAATAGAGAACAATGTCGAATAAAGAACAAATACTCTTTGCGCTTCATATATAGATTAAAAATAATTCTATATACTATGGTTTATAAACTACATGACAATTTGAACTATTATACCGCGCTTCGTGTTAAAACTGCGGTGGCCTTGAATAGACAATTGATGTTAATTAGACAATTAATAAAACGTGACGATGTTAATTAAAAGTAAGAAAATAATTTATTTCACTTAACATTCATGAATGTAGGGTTATTAAACGACTATTGTGTTGGGCGGGTAACTTCTAAAGTACATAACATTACCTCTTTTCCACAATATTCTACTTGAGGAAAAGAATGAAATAAATCCAAGAATGTCGGTCACCATTTTCATTGTGAATGTGGACAATGCAGCACGGTGACCCAAACAATGGCGATCCAGAAAGATGCTATTACACGCCCCGCTTAAAAGACCCGAGATAATAGTAGGAGGGAAATACGTGTGCTGGTAGTGACTAATAGATCTCCCAAGAATTAAACGCTGGAGAGTCACACTCGTATACATTCATTGTTGTATAATCCCTTTTTTTAACGTGTGGAAACCCCCTCGGGCCGTCACCCCACCGGGGTTTACGGCGGGGTGGTGTGTCGGAATCGGACCGACTAATACCACACGGTGTGCCACTTTGCGTCTGACATAGGAGGTATCCGGGAACAGCTGCTATTACGACATCCAGATCATTGGTGTATAATCCTATGTTAACCTATCTACTCCGCTCATCGACATCTGCTACCCTGCACCTGTACAGTGTCACAAATGTGTTGCTTGCTTTAAAGTAAATCCCACGACAAGATTAATTAAATTCCAGAAAATTCACACTCTTCTTCTCTACAGCTATGGCATTTTTTCGGTAGAACCGGCTCATAAATGCCAAAGCATGACTCTCTAACCTAGACCTAGAGAGGTCAGGTCTAGTTTTTTAAATAGCTAATAAAAGTAGAGCCTGTCGTAAGACCCGACTACTCAAAAAAGAACTGTTCCTCTTAGAATTAAAAGCTCAATTCACTCTGACTCCACAATGTTTTAGTGTGATTTGTCAGTTTCGTAATGCAGATTTAGATACGTAACCCCTCCAGTAACCAACGCTACCGTTGTAATGGTCAGTGTTTACATAACACTGACAATCTTTGTCATTAACACGTATCATATTACTACTCCGTGACCAGAATATACTATGGTGATTAATTTTACACTTCAACTTCTAGAAATTACGTTCATAAGTGGTATTTATACACGTACATATATTCACTTTAATGTGTTATGAGGTGAGAATTAGACTACATATTATAAATATGAGAACCATGCTTTAGCAACATCTAGCGGAGACAAATTGAACTATATTGCTCTTCATTGAGAAATAAAACATTTTGCTGAGAATTTCTCACTATTATTTCACAGTAATTAGGTGGTAGAGCCACGCTGATTTCAGCATGAACGGGCCGGTTCGTCCGGGGCAGTACTACCCTCCCACAGAAGACCAACCTAAAGAGACAGCATCCGTGCTGTTGTATTTCGTTGGTGAGTGTGAGACCGGAGGCCCATTGATGCAGGCGTCACAGTTGTCGTGGTAAATGTGTTCTATACAACGCTACGATGACTGTCATGTCTTTAACATCCCCAAGTGAGGCGTAAAAAGTCGTTATAGGCCGCCATAGTGAGGGTCACCATACTGCATTGTCAGCATTCGCAATGAGTATGGTGATGACAACTTTTGGATTCTATTCATGCTTTCCATCAAGCAGAATAGAGTCACTTTGGCAGGCTATTAAAATAAATAAAAAAAAGATTTTTTACCATCAAAATTCAGACATAGGTTCTATCTCAGAAAAGAGCCTTTGGCTTACTATACTGTGCTAGCCAGACGGGTTAATAAAGAGTCTTTTCTTTGCAGAACTATAGTTCTATATAGTATATTCCCTTTTACATTTTTCAGAATAAACAGCGGTGGTGACATCCATCTCTACGAGGTATTTCATCAATATGTTCTTAAAAGTTTGTTTGTATCTATTTCAGGAGTCGGTCTATTATCCCGTAAGACTGCCTGCGCAGTTTCCCCGATCAGCGTGCTTACCAGAGATGGCGATGTGTACACCTTCTCGATGGTCACTACCTTTAGAACAGTTACGTTCCAGTTTAAATTCGGTGAAGAGTTTATTGAGGAACGTGCTGATGGTTGTAAGGTAAAGAATTTTCTTATAGTTATAAAATTTCGATCATTTGACACACAAAGCCGATCTATTCGACATTCGACATGTTCTTTTTTTTTTTTTTTTTTAAAAGACAACACCCGCGTTTGTAATAAATCCTGTGTCGCGGGAGGCTTTACAAACATACAAGAAATGGAGAGAAAGAACACCCAGACTCAGAACAACAATTTATGTATCAATTTAGCAAAGTGGAGAGCGGCGTGGCGACCGCTTAAACCACTTGGCCAACCGTGCAGTCAAATATTACCCTGTAAGTACCCACGAAAGTGCCCTTAGCTCGGAATGCTTTAGCTTATATTTCAATACTTACTGAGGTTACTAGGGAGGTACTCTCAAGTTTAATAAGTTCTAACTCATGCAAACATTTTAAAAAGACTAAAAAAATATTTAGGTATTTATTTTGCGTAATTAATTGATTTAAGACATTAATTATTGTTTAGCCTTGAATAGGTAGATGATTATAAAAAGATTGCGGAAAAAGTTTTTATTTGTTGCGAGTGAAATATCATTTTTTTTAAGAAACCTTGGGATGAATAGGTGTACAGTTTTTACCCTGGTTTAATATAAAGAGACTTATTCATATTTTGTTAATATTAATGTAAGTTTTCGAAAATATGTTTATTTGCCGGTACATTTTTTTTAAAGGATTTTTGGCTAGCATTATAACTTAAATTGAGACTGATACATCGAGTTAGTTTTAAAGTTCAAAAATTATAAATATTGATAAATACAGCATATTAATTATTAAATCGAAGAACATTATTAATTTATTCAAAATATTTTTCGTCTAAAAATGTTATCTTTGTGCAAAATCATTTTGCAAGTTTTGCTTTGTTTTTGTGAAGGATAGTTTAATCTAGTTAGGTATTTACCTGTGTTTACGGCTGCTAGTGGTTTTCAGATTTTTATTAAGTAAAAAGAAATAAAATGAAGTCGCATCCCGTTCCTGTACGCTTAGATCAAACTATACGATGGCTAACATTCACGTCGTTATTTTATTTTAATCTTCTAATACGCCTCGGACTTCATGTGTAAAGACACGCCTAAGTGATATCCACATATGGGCGCCGGGAGGCCCTGGTAGAAATGAAAATACGTAGTAGAATACGTAATTTTAACTTATTTCATTATAAAAACAAATTTCATACATAACAGGTAAAGACCTAGTATAATTATATACTTCAAATTGGTAAATAGTATGTGGATGTAGCATCCCCATGAAAATAATTATACTGAATCCCATGTATACTCATATAACTGTAACACAGAGTAGCTATAATAGATTTGCCCGTTTTAATATAACAAGCCAAGGTAACATCGATAAATATGAGTTTTGAATAGTGTCATGAATTCTTTATGAGAAAACCTTGGGTGTATTCCTCACTAGTAATTTGCCACCCCTCCTGAAATCAATAGACCTCGTTTTGAATTATAAATAACAGATTGAAATATATTACTGAATAATTTTTGCATGCGGCACCACTGACGTGTACTCGGTTATTTTTTTAATAATGCCCAAAACTGATGTATAATCTCACTTGTATATAAAGTTGTAATTGTTGTACATTATCACATTACAGAGTAAAAAAATATTGACTTGAATTTTTGATACCTCAGCGGTTATTTTTTTTTTTTGGAGTTTACTCCTTAAAAATCGGTTTTTTGATATAAGGCGCCCGGTATGAGAAAAATATGAGGAATAAAATCTACTGAACGAATGACCTCGTTACGTTTTTTGTGCGGCTGCACTGGTTGTGAGTGTATTAAGACGTGTATGCTGCAAAGCGACTATATCTATATGTTATTTTCGTTAATTTGTCAATTTACCCTTTCATACGGTATCAATCTTTTTTCAGTTAATTTCAGTTAAATAAGCTTTTTTTGCGTCTGTTTTGACAATCGTACTTAAGGAGTAAACTCCAGTCGTGCGTCAAAGCTGACACACATATTTTTTTTATTTCATAGCTTCCCAAACTGACTACTCTGCCGTTTAAACTTTATAACTATAGTGAACACTGACTTACGTACGTTTGGTAATTCAAACATAGACATACTGTACAATATCTTAAATTACATAAAATTAAATTACAGTAAAATTAGTCTACGGTACTCACTGTTAATATACTCAGAGCATCTCATTGGTGAAAGAATTAACAGTATCGGTTAAATGGTTTATGTCCGTGTTATGATGGATTCGAATACGGAGTGTCACCGCCCCTATTCATCGCTTAGGTGCCCTAAGAGCTGACTAAGGCAACAAACTACGTGGAACAACATCATTGCAAAGAGAAGGAAAACTTGAAATAAACCTAACACCAATCCATTTGGTCAGCGGGATATAGTACGCTAAAATTGAACTGATGTTACTATACATAGAATAACCACGGTAAAATGTTTTGCGCCGTACATTGATGTGGGGAGGCATCAACGCAATTAGTCGCTGTCCTAAGCTCGTAGTGATCGGACGCCAGAATTGTGACTAGCATTACATTAAAAAATAACATCTTGCGTGTTAAAAACATGTAAAAATCAATCCAATAGGCAGAAACAATTTGTGTTGTAATTTATTATCGTTAAGTAAGCAAAACATTACGTCAATCAATTTTGTATCAAGCAAATAATAGCTTTTAAACTTTTAGTTCTCGCCATTTATGAATAAAAATCATACATTATGGAAAGTGAACGATTCAGAATTACACTCCTAGGTACTAATTCTTTTTAAACGGGCTAGTGAGTAAGATATATAGATTGATAGATAGAAAACTCTTTATTTGTACACCGTATTACAGAGTTTCAACAGAGTACATACATTGCCAGATATAGTTTACAAAGGGCGGCCCTATTGCCTTTTTTTACGTGTGGAAACCCCTCGGGTCGTCACCTCACCGGGGTTTGCGACAGGATAGTGTGTCGGAACCGGACCGACTAAAACCACACGGTGTACCACTCTGCGCCTGAAATAGGAGGGATCCGTGAACAGCTGCTATTAACGTATGCCGCTACCCGGCAATTTTAATACAAATGTATATAAAAATAATAATATTTTTATCGTAAACAATCTCAATATTATATTTTTAATATGCGGCGTGCGGTTTTTGGTCGGTTCGAGTCCGACATAACCACCAGTAGGTGGTATCCGGGGGGATTTCCGCACAGAAAAAAAAAATACAAAAAAAAAAACTGCTATATTGATTATTTCCTTGTATTAAACATTTCGAGCAATAGTTAATAAATATTTAATTATCCAATACGCCACGAAGAATAAAGTTACTAACGTTTATTTGTCTGAGCGTCTGAAACTCACAATTTTTTTGGGGATATATATTATAGTTTTACATTACAGTCACACTACACCCAGAAACGATGGCCGACAGGGCCATAAAGGTCTGGAGTGGCGACCGCTTATTGGGAAACGTAGCGTTGGTAGGCCCTCCATAAGGTGGTCTGACGACCTGGTGAAGGTCGAAGGAAATCGCTGGATGCGGGCGGCACGAGACCGGCTGTTGTGGAGAACCTTGGGGACCTATGTCCAGCAGTGGACGTCTTTTGACTGAGATGATGATGATGATGATGATGATACAGTTTATATTTAATTACGACGTTGTTATTATTTTCAATTAATTTTCATTACTAGAACATGCGTACGAAGTATTACGTTAGAAGTATTAAGGGCGTGAAGCATCTTACTGGCACCATAGTGTGGGTCACCATACTGCATTGTCTGCATTCGTAATGAGCATGGTGACCACAACTCTTGAATCCTGTTAATGCTTTCCATCAGGTAGTAGTCACTTTGGCAGGCTGTTAAACTAACAATAACTAGTAAGGTAATAAAAATTTAAGTCAACTTTTTTTACTCTGTAAGGTGACAATGGAATAGTATGACGTGATGGTCAGTAATTATCGTCATTTTTTTTAACGGAAGAATATAATATTTATTATGACACATACACTATAACACTACTACTAATTTTAAACTATAAAAAGCAAATGAGTCATGATTGCCTTATGAATGAGTGTCAGTCAAGGACCAAGTTCAACATATGTCAGACAAAGTCTGACACTTGCTAGCTAAAACCTAAAGTGACTCACGCATATCAACCAGCACGAAAATGAGTACTTAAAAATATACTATACTAAAGATATGTAATGGAATAAGATTGTTCATCAACAGCCTTTGACAGTCCACAGGTGGACATAAACCTCTCCTTAGCTCATGCTTATCATTCTTATGCCAGGCCAGGCCAGACGGGTTGGTATACATCATTTCGTAGAAGGATGTGGCAGAGAAAGCCCCTGACTAAGATCTTCACTCGGATCCAATTCGCCACCGGTGAACCGGGCGGCAGAGGCCCTACTTATAGCTATTAATATATATATTACAAATAAACACAGAAAAGCAAGGTATTTTCTGTAAGCGTAAAACTAAATGTTCCTGGCCTGACCAGCAGATAAGAATATCTTTTTACCCCATTACCTAAAAAAACTTATTGTTCTCTTGTTTCAGTTAAAAGCCACAGTTACCATGGATGGTAATACATTAGTACACACACAGATAGAGCCGAATGGAAGCAAATCTGTACACAGAAGGACATTCACTCCGGAATTATTGACTGTAGTACGTATATTTTGTAAATATCACTTTTTTGATATTTTAGATTCCGTGTAGTGACAGATTAAACAAATGGAGTGTCACCCTCTCTATTCATCTGACAGGCGTCGTAAGCCGCTATGGAAGCAAATTTCGCAGGACAATATCTCTGCAAAAATAAGGGAAATTTGAAACGAACTCGTTTTGTTTACGTGTGAAAACTCCCTCGAACTATCACTCCACCAGGGTTTACGGCGGGGGAGTGTGTTGGAATCGTACCTGCTAAAATCACACGGTGTGCCACTCTGGGCCTGGAACAGAAGGGATGCGGCAACTGCTGTTATTAAACTATCCGAACCCCTCGCAGCGCCCGCTCGCATTGACGCGAGCACCACCTACGGATAAACTTGTTATTTAGATGACGTACGGCACACACGGACGTCACCTCCTCACGGTTGGCCACTGTAGCGGGAAAAACCCGTCCCGTCTATCCGCGGCTGCACTCGGGGCGACATAAGGCGCTGGTAAGCGCACCTCCGTCGCTCGGTTCACCGGCGGCGAATTGAGTCCGAGTGGAGATCGTCCATCCGTGCTTTCTCCACTACCTCCTTCTACGAAATGACGTCTAGCAACCCGTCTGGCAGCATGATAAGAATGATAAGTATGAGGTAAGAAGTCTCATTCAATTAACATATTATTTTCTTTTCAGGAGACGACAGCTGAAGGATGGGATGATAAATGTATTAGAATTTACGAAGCAATACATTAAAATTAATTAGTTCCAATGATAAATTGTAGTAGATTTCATTAATATTTAATTAAATTAATGATTAAGTTTACGTGATACGTTATGATAAAATAAAAGATTCCTAACTTAATTTCGTTTATCTTTTTACTTGTATTAAGTTGTATGTCTTTATATGTAAGTTAGTACCCATCAGAATATACAAATTGTATTTTAAGTGGGTGAGCTATCAACTGTAACATTGAATATTAAAGGTTCCATTGCCCCTTAGAATGAAACTTATAAAATTTTATAGATATTTTTTTGTTTTCACCTTATTAGTTTACCGTTTGTGATTTCTTACGGACATCCGAGATATACTATAATGTATAGGTTTATACACACATATTATCGAGTTATACATATTTTACAACTTTTGATAAATTACTATATTTATGGTCGTGACTGTACCTATTAAACATTAAAATTCAACTTTCAATAATAATACCCGTACAACCACCATTGATATTACAATAATAGTAATATCATGTTGTCTTAAATACATGTTTCAAACTAACTACGCGAACTTAACTATTATTAATTATAGACTGTTTCGTTATCGTTTAAAGTAAATAAAATACCAATATCGACTTTATCGCCCTAATAATAGGGATCTGTCTTTAACAGTCTTTTATGTAAACCCAATCATTACCAGCATTAGGGTTCGTCACGAATTAGTTAACATTTGAAAAAATTGTATAAAAAAAATCATTTGATATATTATAAAAACTGTTTATTTACAAGAAAGCTAATTAGTTGGAATTTATTTTTTTAAAATTACATCGTCTAAATGACCACCGTTCCGACGTTTGCACTCTTCTAAGCGAGCTCCGAAATTTACGAATACTCGTCGCGAGATCGCGGACATCTCTTCGCTCATTTTTTTCTATTAGTTGGCATATTGTATTTGGTTTATTTATGTAGACATGATTCTTCAAATAACTCCATAAAATGAAGTCTACTGAGGATAGATCTGGACTTCTCAGTGGCCATGGAATGTCACCTCGTTTGGAAATCAGCTATTCCGGAAACATGTCTTTGACCACCGGCAGGGACTCATTGGATGTATGACAAGCAGCTCCATCTTATTGAAAGCATGTGTTACTGTTGTAGCCACCAAATTCCAGTAGCATCGGTCCCAAGAACTCCTATAACATGTTTGCGCGGGATGTTAGATTCAAATGTTAACGAATTCTTGGCCCACTCTATATTATGTTGAAACAGAAACAGCAATAACGATTCACAGTCAATTAAAGACTTAGTTACGAGTAATGCAAATTGTCTCAGACCTCTACTAAATTTTAACTGTGTTGTACAACCCCAGGTGACAGTTCACGTACTGTTTAGATATTATGCAGAGATGTTTGAATCATTTTGAAAGCCAGTGCCTTGCGTGAGCATCGTGTTCTAGCATTTGAGTCAAAGTGCATCTTGTCCTGTATGTATATATGCAATATTAACTTTACAATGTGTTTTAAACTATTTCGTAGAGTTTATTAAATCTTTTATACATATTTATTGCCATTTAAGAGATTTATAACAAAATAATAATTTATGTTTTTTATATATTAGGAGCCTGCCAAAGTGACTCTATTCTGCCTGATGGAAAGCATGAAAAGGAATCCAAGAGTTGTGGTCACCACACTCAATGCAAATGCAGACAATGCAGTATGGTGACCCACACTATGGCGGCCTAGTGAGATGATTTTCACACTCCGCTTGGGGACGTAAAAGGCATGACCGTCATCATGACAGTGTATCTAAGAATTATTCACTGTTCACCAACAGCCTCTAACAGTCCACTATTCAACATAGGTCTATTTTTAGAAAGGAGATTTTAGCCTACTATATCACGCTGGTCAGAAAGGTTGGTAAAGGATTGGCTTCGTAAAGCGTCGGTGTGCAACGTACGTCGCCTAAAAAGAGAGTTTACCCGCGATGGTGCTCGCAGTTGCGGGCAGGCGCTAGGAGAGGTCTGGATATCGTAATAACAGTGCAGAGTGGCAGATCAGGTGGTTTTAGTCGGTCCGATTTCGACACACCACCATGCCGCAATCCCCGGTGGGGAGACGGCCCGAGGAGGTTTCAAAATGTTAAAAAAAGTATTTGTTTCAAGTTTTCCTTCTCGTTAGTAACCTCTTACAACACCCACGTGATAAATAAGGATGGTGCGACTCCGTATACTTAATCCGTCATCACACGGTATCTACACATCTACTTAGCCTACCTTTACTTGGAAAAATTGGATTACACATTAATAATTATTTTGAAGTCTTTATCAGTTTAATGTTTGCTTTGTCATTGAAAATGATACGTTAAAATGTCTTAGTCACGGGAAAGTTTTATCAGTTCTCTTTGATCCATTGATATGAAATGATTTATATTCTGATGACGAATGATTTTATGATAAATTTTCATGTTTTCAAAAACATGAAAATTTATCATAAAATCTCTCACTATCAATAGTGAAATTCACCTAAATTTATATTTATGATGTGTTCTGTTGTGTACATGTGTGTGTATAAGTTTAAATACGTTGTAAACTCTGTGCATTTTAATTGATTGTACAATATATAACCTCTGTGCACTTGTCTACGTCACCCGAAAGTAGACTGGAGGAGAATACTCAGGGCATTAAAACCGTCAATGCACAAATTTAGTGAATATATTTTATAAGCGATATAAATAAATTTGATATATGAGCCAGCTCCTGTCCCCTAACTCTAAAAAAGGAAGAAACTCAAAAGGCGGCAACTTATCACTCTTGAGTACGTTTACGGCGGTTTATATGGTAGTTACTTACCGTGATCCTTCTGCTCCTTTCCCCTTACGTCGCGGACATGAAGCCAGCGGGAATGAGACAGCAGCACGTTCTAATCCATGGATTTACACGCAACGGGTCTCAAAAGCAGCAGCGCGGGAAGCGGTAGCGAGCCTATATTGCAACACCGCTCACCGCGCCGCCACCGCTTCCGTCCCACGCCCTCTGACTCTGAGACCGCGGCCTTATAGAAAAGTTTGGAGTTACTATGTTTGTGTTACTCCACAATATATTTTTTTTTGATGCATCTACCACTTGAATGGTCAAATTAAACACAGTATATATTCAATATGGATTTACAGTTCAGCAGGTACCAATATTCACAGTATTTTGTCTCCAAGAGCTGGAATTACACGCTTTTATTAAACAGAGGCCACTTAATATTTTTGTATACTCAACTCTGTGTTTAAAGTGGCGTCGTCAAAAACAGTGTTGCCACATGAACGCTACAAAAGTGTTACGTCATATTTGTCATTTTGATGGTAACTCCGATTTAATACCGAAATGATTTCAACAACAAAAAAGACAAGATAGATCGAGAATAGTTTATTAACACACCAGGGTTTTACGAACGTTATAAAATAACAAAACGGACGACAAATGTAAATTACAAAGGGCGGTTTTATCGCGTGGAGCAATCTCTTGGTGATGGTAAAATTGGTGGTAGGTCTGCAAAAGTTTGAGCAGTAAATAAAATCTTCATCTATGAAATATTTATCTTTTTATACATAAATTTTACTGATCTAATAAATAATACATAAATAAAAGAAATAAGAGAGGAAAGTAGTAAAAAATAACAAATCATCGTGACACAACACAATTTAATATCTTTGCCTGATTAAACTCTATAAATGTGGATTATAGCGCAATATTTGACAGTCATTTTATGATTCAGATCACAAATTTCACGAACTATTTAAAGCCAGAATTGCTGAGATAGACTGAAATGAGTTTTTAGTTTTTTGGCTATGGTTAACTTATACCTCTTTTGAAACATAGATACGGTAATTGTAAGGTGTCCAGTCAGAGTGTAACACAGTCTATTTTTAATGATAGTAAGATGTGAAGATTTTTCATCTATCGTTGACCATAACGAACCATAAATACTTATTCCTTTTTATGGCCAACGACGTGGTATTTGAGGTAAAATTCCTGTATGGATTTATGAAGATTATCACAGATAATTGTACATATGATGTAATTTTATTTGTATACAACTAAATGTACATTAATATACAACACACTTAAATGTGTCTGGTGCTCATCTTGTGTGTGCGTGTGTTATATTTTTCGACCTGAAATAACATAGTCTGGGCCACTACCAGAGTAGAGCGTCTGAGTTTAGTTTTGAGTGGAAACAATACATATTCGCTGATCCGGCATCCAGGAGGAATCCAAGGGAATTTTTACTCGATCAAAAAAAAGATGGTGTAGAAAGACACACGCGTGTTACATAGCTATTTACGATTCCCGTGTCATGTGATTATTACGATATATAATTCTAGCTCCGGACTGTGGTTTCACTCGCTTAATTTTCAACTTTACATTAAACGGACACAAAGACACTTTTTTTTTTTTTTTAACGTGTGGAAACCCCCTCGGGCCGTCACCTCACCGGAGTTTACGGCGAGGTGGTGTGTCGGAATCGGACCGACTAAAACCACACGGTGTGCCACTCTGCGCCTGACATAGGAGGGATCCACGCACAGCTGTTATTACGACATCCAGATCCCTCCTAGCGCCTGCCCGCTAGCGCGGGCACCTTCTGCGGAAAACCTCTCCATTTAGGCGTCGTACGGCACACGCGGACGTCGCCTCCTCGCGGCTGACTCTACTCTGCATGGTAGAAAGCCTGAATAGAATACAAGAATTATGGTCACCATACTCCACCGTACAAATGCAAACAATGCAGTTTAGTGACCCATACTATGGCGGCCTAGTGAGATGCTTTTTCACACCCCGCTTGAGGACGTAAAAGGCATGACAGTCATTGTCATGCCTTGCGTAAAAGGCTTACACAGTTACCACGATAACTGTCACCCCTGCATTAATGGGCCGCCGGTCTCATACCCACCAACGAAAGACGACAACACGGATGCTGGTGCTTTAGGTTGATCTTCCGTGGGAGGGTAGTACTGCCCAGGTCGAGCCGGCCCGCTCATGCTGAAATCAGCACGGCTCTACAACCTATCTACCATGTGAAGTTCGTATTCTCAAATCGCTTATTCTTATACTATTAAATCACCTGTGTCGTGAAATTCATTATTTGGATTTAGTCAATAATTTTGCCTTGGGAACAGTAGTTTGAAATTTGTACAGTAGGTATAGTTTGTGCCACCTGAATCCATTGATAATACGTTAGCAAAATTCGATGATAATGGATTGAGTAGTTAAGTCGTTAAAGCGACAGATAAACAAATATTGAACTACCTTAGGAATTAATAATATTAGAAAATATAACTAGTTTTATTTGGCGCGGCTTCGCTTACATAAAATCATTTCCATGCAATTCTTCAACAACTATATACTTACAAGGTTTATTTTAGAAAAACTCATCAACATCAGTAGCGTTAACCGTAAAAACGTAAAAACAAATAGACAAACAGATTCACTGTTGCATTTTTTAATATGAATATAGATTACACTCAATAATAATTTTATAACAAACAAAGTTATCACTGCATTATTGCATGGCGTGACATAATTCACATCCAAACAATGTATGACCACACTATTGATACAATTAATTTTATCATCGATTAAGGCGTGTGTGTTTTATGACTTTTATCGGTAGATTATACCACTTGGTATAAAATAAGGACTTTGTTACGACAGCAACTTTTCTGTGCTTGACAGTTCAAAGAGCCAAACTAACCAAGATGTCGTTCATTGGGAAGGAATATGCTTTTGTCAAGCAGGAGAACTTTGCGGAGTTAGTTAACACTCTGGGTGAGTGCAGAAATAAGGAAAATATTTGAATTAAGAACGTCATATTTTAATGACCAGCATGAAAAAATTATAAATATTTTTTTTTGTAAATAGGTATGTGTTAAGTAAAACGGAACAAATATACTATACTAACATTAACTACACTATTTTTTCTTATGGGTAATCTAATGAATACATTAGCAATATTTTCTGCCCGTTAACGTCAGTGTTATGTTTTTCAATATATGTATACTTCTTTGGCGCGCTTCTTAATAAAAACTTTTTGAATGATTTTGATTTCAGTTATGTCATGAGATTCGTTTTAAATGCAAGAGTCATACAGAGACATAAGTATATAAATAAAAATACGATAGTAAATTGCACTTATAAAAATATAATTCCCTATCACATATAAATGTTAGATAAATTACAACATAATCGTAAAATTTATATTATACAACACCTTCGTACTCATATTTTATCTTAAATAAGTTGTTTTAGCGTTCGTTGACTTATCTATCATCTATCATTTGTTAATTATTCTTGTACTATCTAGAAGTAGGTAAGTAAATATGTATGATATCTCTCGGTGTAATATTAGTCATCAACAGCCTGTAGTAGTCTAGACTGGCTGGACCTGGCCTTTTCTTAGTTAGTGTGGAGTATCACCACTCCTATTCAGGCAGTGGGTTTCGTAAGAACCAATTAAGCGAGCAAAGTAAGATCGATAACGGCTTTGGAAGAACGAAAACTTGAAACAAACTCTATACTAACCCATCTGGTCATCGTAGTATAGTGGACTAAATCCTCTTTTCTCAGAAAAGATTTATCTCCAACAATATACTTAAAGGTGATGATGATGATGATGATGTTTTAGAACGATATACTCGTAGAAGTAGGTAAGAATAGCATTATCTCTCAGAATAATATTAATAATTGAATTTATATTACTACTAAAAGGTCTAACCCCTGAGCAAGCCGAGGGTTTCATCAATAGACACCCCAACCAGAAGCTGACGAAAGATGGCGACAAGTATACCTTAGTGTACTTCAGAGAGACCACCTTCCAGTCTGGAGTGGAATTTGAGGAGGAGCTTTCGAGTCGCAAAGTAAGTATTTTCTAGAATAAACGACTAGTTAAAATTTAAAAGTGTACGTCGTTTAGAATGAGGAGACGCGCAGACGAACCATTGTCACCGATATTACCAAAAAAAATGTTTAACTTAAGTGGTAGTGGGTGTGGCAGGATCGATGGCCGATGAGGCCTTAAAGTTTTCAAATGGCGACTCAGTCCTGGCAAGTGCAGCGTTGGTAGACCTTATAAGGTGATCCGACTATCTAGTGAAGGTCACGGGACGCCGTTAGCTGCTGGCAGTATAGGACCGGTTGTTGTAGATGTCTTTCAGCTAAGATGATAATGAAGACGATGATGAGTGTTCGTGTGATGGCCAATAGTAATCAGTAATTAGAGTAGAATCATGAACTTACAGAAATTCGGTATCAGCATTTCTTTCCTTGCTTTTCATCAAGTAGATAAGTTATCCGGAAGGCCAACCAATCCCTCCTGAAAGGAAAGGGAATTGTCCTATGTCATGTGACCCGTCTACTCGTATGCTCTATACATCATAAAAAAAATTCAAGGGTATTTTAGACCCCGAATTAACTCCCGAGCTTGAAAAAAATACTGATAATACTTTAAAATAAATATACACATACCATAATTTATTCTTATAATCAATTTACAGGCCAAAACTACATTTACTTTAGATGGCAACACACTCACTCAGGTGCAGAAATTCGAAGATGGAATAGTGTTTACGACTGTCAGGGTGTTTACCGACGAAGAACTTGTTGTGGTATGTTATTGATTATAATAATTACAACTTCATACATTTTCCACACGGCTGTTTGAAGCCAAACTAGACAGAGTCTGTACTATGGCAACCAGGCCACTGATAAACATACTTATATCTGATCTATTTCTATTTACTTGCAAGTACATTGTGAAATGACACCTAGATACGGAACGAGCGATAGTGGATATTACACAATTATACGTGGTGGGTGGGAATCGACCCACCCACGACCTCTGTGAGTCAGGATCATTAAGCACCAGGCCAACAGGCCAGTCAATATAATCAGCCCTAGTAAATAATTGGGTAGATCATCAAAATAATGAAAAAGCTAAGCTGAAACCAACCTGTTGATTTCTAAATGTAAATTAATTAACCGTGTGGTGACGGATTTAAGATACGGAATATCACCAACCCTATTCAATCCGTAGGTGTCGTAAAAGCCGAATAAAAGAGCAAACTAAGGCAGAACGACAGCGTTTCAAAGAGAAGGAAATCTTGACTCCAATCCTAAACAAGCCTATGCGGTCAGCGTACCACAATAGGCAAAACATTCTTTTCTAAAGAGACGCTTAAGTCCAACAGTGGACTAGTAAACTTAATAGGTATGTGTAAATACTTTCAAATTTAGTTTGCTTATATGTAATTTGTTTTTCAGACTCTCACATACAACAAATACGACGGCAAAGCCACCAGATACTACAAAGCAGTTTAAGTCTTAATTTAGTTTTAATGGTAACTTATTAATAAATCAAAGATTTAAGAGTGTGCCATTATTTTACCTTTGTCTAGTAAAAGAATATGGTCAGTTGACTATCCTAGCTAAGCAACTCTCTAACCACGATCGACATACGACGAATCTATGAAATGAAAGCAATGAATGTCATGTCCCTCCAACAATAAAGGAAGATCCGCGGACCATGATGTGTAGTGATCCGAGGCTCAGGGTGTTGGAAAGTTGTTTATATATACAATCGGCACGAGAACTTTAATTGCGAGTTGCAGGATTAGTACGAACTCTGTTGATCAGCGTATCTTCATCTGAAATCAATTACTCTTCCTGCGTTTCACCAAAGTCAAAGAGTACGAAAGTGATGATGATGAATCCTTTAAAATGTGAGAAATCTCTTTTTACAACTTAATTGGAGAACAATAAACAAAAAAGAAAACTATGCCTTATTAAATTACATAAAAATCAACTTTAAAACGCAATTGGTCGACTGGCAGGAAATACCTGAAGCATTAAGTTCGCTTATGTATATTTGTACATAAAGTTACAAAATTAATTAAAAAAACGTTTAGAATAGACGTGAAAATTTCGTAAACTGTGTTAAATATGTACTTTTACAGCAAGAATTAAATTTTATCATTGAAAAGATACACTACTTATAAATTATACTCATATACAAATAGTTCGAAAATACAATCACCACATAACCTTTATTCTGTTCACCATTTTTTACGTCACCGATTATCCTGTGAAAGTACAATTCTGATACAATTTTGAATACTAGTAAAACCAATTTGAGTACAGACTACAGAATCCTGAAGTTTATTGAACAGATGTTTCGTTCAAATAATATCATTTGTCATTATTCAGAAAAACACATAATATATCTCATTATCATATCAGTGACTTCATATCTGATCACACAATGGTTGATTGTTTACAATCTTAACAGTCACTGAATGTAAAAAATTACACAGAGATACGTGGAGTTGTAAACGTTCAAAATTTACATATATTTTGAAATTGAGTTGTTTTTGTAATAAATTAGTGATAGACTTTAAAGTCACGTTGCTTATATTTAGTGCAATAGAATATTGAGGATTCCCATAGCAAGTCGCCATCAGTATCTTTAAAAGATCTCAAGCAGACTTGGTGGTTAAAAGGATCCACTCGGGACACTCGAGTAAGAAAGCCACTAAAAACTTAGGTCAACCTGTAAAAAGGTGACCACATCGGTCGCTAAGTCTAAATAAAATTTTAATTTTACTAATAATATAATATACTTTTTCCCTTCCACTACGATCCCGGGTTCTTTAAGTGGAGCGTGAAAAAGCATCTCACTAGGCCGCCATAGCGTGGGTCGCCATACTGCACTATCTTCATTCGCAGTGAGTACGGCGACCACCACTCTTGGATTCTATTCATGCTTTTCATCAGGCAGAATAGAGTCACTTTGGTAGGTAGCTTTAAAAAAAATAATTACCTACTGTGGCGATTTCCACATTATAGCACAAACGAAAATATATAACAGCGCCATCTAGCGAAGATATATTGAACTACGAAGTATGAACGAAAACATATGAATGTAATGAACTGCAATGCAACTCCTGTATCGCGATATAGAGATTCTCGTGGCAATTAGCATATGTACAATATCCCAACGTCAACCGTTGGGCTGTGGCCCACCAGTCATGATCACCTTGCCTGGTCGGAGGATCCTCCCTTTGTGTCGGAGGGACATATGACACACGTCCCTACACAGTGGTGACCCCGACGTGATTTCAGTATGTATAGAAAAAGAGACGTTTAGTATTGACTGCATAGTTGATTTAGTGGTTTAAGCGGTTGCCACGCCGCTCTCTACTGCGCTAAGTGTTATGGGTTCAAACCTCACGATGGACAACACGTACTCCACAAATTGTTCTTCTGAGCCTGGGTGGACTTTGTGTCCGTTTCTTAAATATTTGTAAAGTCCCACGCGACACTAAAAAAGAAAAAGAAAGAAGGTATTGTGTCCAATTGGTATTGTGTCAAATTTAAACTTTCATTCATCAATAGCCTTGAAAAGTCGCTGTAATATACAAATTTTTTCTTAGGAAGGAGATTGTTCCCTACTATACCACTATGGCCACACGGGTTTTTACACATTACATAACTGAAATCTCAAATGTATGACTCCAAACTACTTCTACTCTTGTAATCTTTTATCGGGTGTTTTCCAAGTAAACATTGCTAATAACCGTAATAGTCACTAATATGCATTGTACCACAATGGGTAATATGGGTTTTTTAGTTCATCGTATGTTTAAAAAATACCTTTAAACCAAGCGTGTAAAGTATATTTTAAAGTACGCTTAGAGAGTGACAAAAAGTCGAGAACAAAATAAACATGGAGACGATTATGTTAAGATTGTTTTTGTATTTTTTTTTTTACCGGAACAAGTGAATACCGTCCAAGGACAATTGTAATGTCAGAGATGCCCGTTGGATGCACCGCACTCAGAATCTGGGCTTCTAATAATTTCAATCACTCCAGGAGGAACAACGAAAGACCTATTACTAAAATTATCACTGGTTTTCTATGAAACCTCAATTAAACTTCGATGAGACTACTCATATGTGCCGAAACTTAGATTGCTAAATAAGGTATTCGTGCCAAATCAACTACAACTTCGATAAAATTGAGATTGACCTCACTGAATCTGTAGTTGCAAGTACTTTTATTGCACTCTTATTACAACAAGAAAATTGCAACAGTCCACTGCTGGACATAGGCGTTTCTTTAGCAAGAAAGTTTTGGCCTGTTATACCCCACTGGCCGGACAGGTTGGAATAGTTTGTTTCAAATTTTCCTTCTCTTTGTAGTGATATTTTCTTGATTAATTTGTCCCCTTATTCGACTCTTACAACACCCACAGGATGATTCCACAGGGTGGTGACACTATGTATTCTTAATCCGTCATCACACGGACAAAATTGCGAAATTGCAATAGATTTTTCTAATCATGAAAATATGACAGATACTATTTATGGCAAAATGACATTACATATTAGCTATTACATTCGAAGCCATTTACAAACATTGAAACCATTGCTTCACGAAGTGTACCCGAATTTTTTATCATGGGGTAATAACGTGAACAAATTCCGACAGCAAGAATTGTCGTTAGACGATGCATGACGTCAACAACAACTTGATAAGGAACACATAAAATTACTATTGCATAGATTAAAACATCTTAAGAGATCCATATAAAAGACAGATGGTTGGACGATGTGATTATTTCACATCTGGAATACAAGAAACACGGAAAAATGTCTTTCCTCGGCAAAGAATACAAGATGTACAAGAAAGAAAACTGTGACGATCTTTTGAAGTATATAGGCAAGTTGATGAAGAGTATACGTTCTCTCCTCTGTTTGTGAAGCGTTTTCTTTTCTCTGTGAAATTTCCATATCTAAGCGTCAACTAGAGTACCCTTTGATAGTTAAAAAGTGAAGAGACTGTGAACTGGACTTGGGGTGTAGTTTATCTACAAAATGTATTTGTTTATAAATATACTCGTATATATAAGTCTATCAGCAATCTGATTACTATAACAAAACATTATCTAACTTGGAATAAAATGATTGCGTGTGTGATGTCTCAAGATGTTAATTGTAATGTTGCAATAAATAAAAAAAAATCCACTCCTTTGTAACAAAAATTACAATGTTAAAGAGGTTTATTAGGTGACTTTCGTCAGAACAGAAACAAAATATCTTTTGGTTCTCCGGGCATTGTATTACGACCGAAATCATAAGAAAAAAATATAAAATTCGCTTTAAATATCTCACAGGTGTTCCTGAGGACCAACTGGAAGCAGTAAATTCCTTCAATCCTACAGAGAAATTTGAAAAGAATGGTGATACCTACACATACTACACGCAAGAAATAAAGGGACCCGTTGAAGTAAAATTTAAATCTGGTGAAGAGTTCGACTATATTCTTATGGATGAACCTGTAAGTGTTTACTACTTTTTTAAGGCATAGGAAGCTAACGAGCATACGAGTCAACTGATAGTAAGCCTCTACCTGCAACTCAAGAATTACTGGTGTGTTGTCACTCTTTGAGTCCCTTCCCCTTAGCGTCAGGGAGAGTTGGAGTTATTTAGTTGTGTTAATTATAATTGTACCAAGTTGGCCTATCTCGTTGCTGCGTTGCTTAGCGTATGGCCCCCTCCTGTGTTTGTACCCCGATGTTGCCTTTGCTGCCCTCAAAATCGTGCATGTGGTGCGTAGCGCTCATATCGTCATCCTGGCCTATTTCTGTTAGGGTCACAGAGGGCTGCATCTGTAGCCCGCAAGCTTGCGCTTAGTGAAGAGGCAGGTCGTTTAGCGATTTCCCGTGCCTGTGTCATTTGTGGTACCTGGGAAGTTCCCGGGCATAGCAGTCCAAACCTCGGCTGAGTGACCACACGCATGTAGAAAAAATTCCTAAGAATAATAAGTGCGTGAATAAATACTGAAATAAAACTTTAGGTTTATATAACATGAATAAAGAGGACGATTAAATAATAAAAATAAATAAGTAAATATGATCGTATATAATTTAATAATGTGTATTTTATGATGTAAATACTCTACGTGTGCAAATGGACGACATTAAATAGGTGCAGTTAACGTTTTATGGTTTCTGCACGTATAGACATCGGCGGATTTATACCTGGGATATTCTCCACAGTTCTCAGGTTATAACTCGATCTCTGTGACAGATAGCTATGAAACCAATGAAATAACTCTGGACATGCAACTTTATTTAGTATAACCTATATTATCATTTGTTACGTGCCGGTTTTACCTCAATTGAAGTTTGTGGTACAATTGAACATTATGAACATTAAAATGTACTTTGTGTGTTCTAACATGACACTAGTTGATTGTCAGAGGGTTCAAGCTATGATTTAAGGACTGTAGTATTTAAATTTAGAAATAAGTTCAAAAAAAGAACCAACTACAATTCAGCCATATTTCAGTACGAATGACCCCAATCGACCGAAGTGCTATCTCATTTTTCTTATGGTTCCGGGGGGGACTCAGGCAATGCACTTGTGAGTGTTGAGTGCAAATCATGTGTTACAAGCAAGATTTGAAGGTTTTAAAGATTAGAAGATATACACAAGTGTATGATATTAATAATAAAGGGCTATAAAGTTCTGGAGTTGCGGCCGCGTACTAGGAAACGCAGCGTTGGTAGACCCCCCACAAGGTGGTCCGACGATCTGGTGAAGGTCGCCAGAAGCATCTGGATGCGGACGGCATGGAACCCACTGTTGTGGAGAACCTTTGGGGAGTCTTATGTCCAGCAGTGGACGTTTTTCGGCTGAGATGAGATGATGATAACACAAGTGTTAGATTTTTATTTAGAGTGAAATAATCTTGGTTTGTCATGAGCTGCTACCCATAGATACCAATAACAGAACATCTTGTGGTGTCAGTCCAGTAAGATAGTAAGTACCGCAAAGGAATGACATGCGGTAAAACTAAACGGCATGATCGAGATAACAAATGTTTTTTTTTGTTTCAGACCAGAACAACAATCGTTGTTGATGGCAACACTGTGACTCAAACCACAAAGTCGGATAAAAATGTTACTGTTTTCAAGAGAGAATTCAATGGCGACGAATTTGTTGGAGTAAGTATATCAAAATATTACTAATACGTACGCTCACGGCGATATGCTACATTAATGATATAAAATAAATTTTAGGTTAGTTAGTTTCAACTGTTTATGGTAGTCATTGGTTAACAACTCTTTGATTTCTTTAGGGATTTAATTGAACATGTTACTGCCATTACACCGCTATTTTTAATTTTATTTACGATAGTGCTTTAGTATGGCGAGTTTAGTAGGATCTCTCGAGAGTTTACCAATTTTGAAAGCCGTGTGTGAAGCTTGAAAGAAAGATTGTTTCCTTACAAACACACCTACTTCAAATATATATAAGCATACAATTATGAATAATTTATGTCTTACAACAACGGTCTACATGATCCTAATGGCCCTACAGCGAAAAGTGAACTTAAACACATTTTTTAAACCAAGAAATCCTTGGTTATATTTGTATTTTAATTTAAAAAACCTAGACCAAGACCTTAACACTTAATATTTTGTAAGAGATTCAGTAAGGAAAACACTAAGGGGTACCAAGAATATCAATAAACCATCGTATGTTTTCATGAAATAGTCTGTATAACAGATCAAAAACGAAATTATTTAAATGGCAACAAAAATTCGAAGTAACTAATTTCAAAATGTGCATGAAAAGAACAATCTTTTTTTTAAATCTTCTTTTGTTTATTATTAAACTGCTTATATGTAAACCTTTTTGTAATATATTTTTTGTAAAAAGGTTTAATTATTGCCAGTACTTAATTTTAATACCTATTTAAAACAGTGTAAAATTATTTTTTTAGTGTAACTTCTATTTACATTTAATGTAATATGAATATATTGTTACAGACCTTTTCGGCAGAAGGATTTAACGGTGCTTACAAGTTTCACTACAAAGCGGTATAAAATTATGTTATGTATGTATAAAGCATTAAAATGGTAAATAAATAAATTATTAATTCATTGATTAACTCTTTTTACTGAATAGAGTCTTGTGGTTGATACGTTATACAGCGGAGCTATAGGTGTCGCCTGAATTACTTTCTGAGGGATGTATCGACAATGCAGTATGGTGACTCACACTATGGTGGCCCATTAAGATGCTTTTCTACACCTCACTTGGGGATGTAAAAGGCATGACGGTCATCGTAGCATTGTATTGCACATACTTACCACGGCAACTGTCACCCCTGCATCGATGGGCCTACTGCATCCACACATACTATTAACCAAAATAATATATATAATTATACTAAGTATTTACATCCTAGGTATTTACGTCCTAGGTATTTACTTCCTAGATATTTAAGTCCGCCTATGAGCGGAGCGGAGTAGTGTTATGAATTCTAATAGCGAGTACAAATTATGGAATGTTTTGGTGATATTTTAAGACACTGCGTTTGTGTAACTAAAAGTAACTTTATTTTTAACATAACAAATAACAATTATGTCTCTTTCTAGTTTTAAACGTTATATGTTTCGTTTATAGATGAAGATAATAGACTGTTTAGGACCACGGTGTGACCAATAGTAAGTGTTAATGAAAAAAAGTTGCAATATCTTTTCATTTATCCACAGCAAAATGTAAAGTAAAACCAGAATCAGGTTAAAAATTCCGTAATTTAGGAAGCAATTAATTGACTAGGCCACCATAGTGTGGGTGGTCTGCATATAGTAAACATGGACTTACTGCATGGTCTTCATTTGCAAATTTGCAATGGGTACGGTGACCACAACTCTGGGATTCTATTCATGATTGCCATAAGACAGTGTAGGCATGACTTTGACAGGTTCTTAAAAGAAACAGACCATTACATACAAGATGCCTTTCGCCGGTCGTGTAGAATAGCCGTCCCATCGATTGTGAGAGTGAGGGTACAGAGAGTGCACCTGCATTAGCGCACTTGAGGACTATAATGTCTATCGTGTACTTGGCTGGTCTCCGTGGCCAAAATCGGCTAGGAGAACATGTATACACGGACATCTGATCCCAAACTAGGTAGAACCTGTGCTACGCTAATTATGCCACTGGTAAACATACTTATACTTTTTTAATACAGAATTATAAGCGTGCTTATAACACAATTATTTGTACTGAGGCAATTTGAACCTATTACTTCTTGCCAGTTAGAGTCACTAACCTCTAAATTCACAGGTCTGTCAATGTGTCATAATGCAAGTAGGTATCAACCCTTATTAAACTACATCTATGTTAAGAAGAGCGTGAGTTAGTGTTTGATCTCTTCGATTATATTATGAGAGGTCGTTGAGGCGGTGCATTTACCCCGAAGCATTAATCATATGGAACATACGTTACCCTTTTTACTCCCAAGCCCACAGGCTATCAACAAACAGTTCGGAATATGAACAGTTAAGTAATTGCATTTGCTCAAACACAGGGAATATTTCAGCTAAAAAATGTACCAGTATACCAAAAACCTTGATATGGAAAGAGACGAGAATTGAGTCAAGAAAGAAGATTATCCCACCAATATTGGTTCAAATGTTTCTCAAAGGACATTTACTTACAACACCAAAATGTGTCTTAGTGAATGTAACGAAAAACTTAACCCAATTTAGCGCGCCGAGTAATAAACTCGTCTGAACTTGTCAACTCTTATCTAACAACTATTTATCAGATAATTACGATTAATGCATTCTATATAAGACTTGCGCAACATCGAATTAAGTTATTAAACTTTGTTTTATCACCTGAACATTCAAAATGTCGTTCTTCGGGAAAACCTACGTCTACGAGCGTCATGAGAAGTTGGACGAATTCCTAAAGTCCGCTGGTAAGTACTTTGTTCAAATGTTTTTAATTATTTCTTCATGACGATAGTCAGAAGGTGTGGTCAGTTATAAATTATCAACTTACGCTCGCGGAACGTTCGTGAAATATTATTATTCTTTACTAATGTGTGTTGCCAGTAGCAACTTCATTTAATCAATAGTTGGAATATTAAAAACATTAAACTAAGACATTCTTCCCAGAGATTATATTTCCGTTTTCATTTTATGTTCAGCAATGGATGGCAATAAATGGATTTGTAGTACATTGTAATTAATATCGTTGGATTTAGATGACGAAACAAAATGTAGTACATGAATGTAATTCTTTGTAGTATGTATGTTGCACAAAACCGGGGTGGTTGGCGTTCCTTGGGGGTGACCTTCGTTCAGCAGTGGACGGCGATAGGTTAAATAGATGTATATGATCAAAACCGACACTTTAAGCGTAAAAAAAACGCTATGTAGTTAAGAATTAATTTTTATTTAGAAAAGTTTATCACATTCATTTTCACTTAGTAAATTTATTAGAAAAGGGATATCATTTTACGGAATTAATTATCGATATTTAGGCATAATACAGCGTATGTCCGTGTGCTGGAGACGAATAAATAGTTAAGAATACATAGTTTTACTACTGCTGTCAATTCCGTGGATGTCGGGAACCAGCTAAAAGTGAAAACTACTTATGACAACAGAATTGCAAAGAGAAGGAATGTTTACAAAAAAACCTTTTTTTTTAACGTGTGGCAGCCCTCTCGGGTCGCCACCCCGCCGGTTTTTTTTTATGTTTTAAAAAAAACTTATACCAACCCGTCTGCTTACTGTAGTGCAGTAAACTGAAACCTCCTTTCTCGTTAGAAGCACGCTCGAAAAAGGTCTCTCATTAGAGGCCTTTTTCGAGCGTGCTTTGGATGGTCTATGTTTTTTTTAATTTTTCCTTCTCTTTGCACTGCTGTGGTCGTACGTAGTTTGGTCGCGTTTAGTCGGTTCGTAAGCGATTATGATGATATAAGACGACTATTGTGCCACTAAATTATTCATTTAAAATCCACAAGCCATAACTTTCCACTTTAATATAAATATAACGAACGATAATGTTTATTACTTATACTATCGAAAAGTAAAAGCAATGATAAGGGTTATCAATTAAATTGAACTTTGGAACTGCGAGATAAAGAGCGAACAGTCCCGGCAATAACTTAACACTAATTGATATAGTCGATATAATCAAGAATGATATTTACTTACTAAGATATTTTCATCATTATCATCACAAGCCTATAATAGTTGACGGACTGACCATAGGCCTCTTCTTGTAAAGAAGATTTTGGCCTCAAGCCGGCTAGATAAATAATAAACAAATATTTTGGACATTTTGGCATACAACGCCATCTAGTCGCAAACTAATCGGAGCTTGTATTATGGGTACTAGACAATTGATTTAAATATGTATATAGGTACTTTTCCTTTGCTAACACATACATATTATACATATAGCAAAAATTTAATCCGACCTGGGAAACGAACTAAAGACCTCAAACACAGTAGTCGCATACGCTATCACTACACCAGCGAGGCAGTCGAATTGGGTGATGGTGATGGATTGGTATAGCCCTTGTGCCAAGTTTTCATTCTCTTTGTAATACTATTGTCCTACGTAGTTTTATCCCTTGGTTGTTACGACACCCACGGTATCAATAGCGATGCGACCCCCTATTCTTAATACACCACCATACGAATGCGATATAAAGTATGTATTTCAGCCAAATGCAATACTAAATGTTGGCAAATAAATTCTTTTTGAATAACTAGAAAGAGATAAATAAGCCATTATTCCAAATCTATAGACGCCGGATTCATTAAAATTGATTCAGTGGTTTAGACGCTATGGTGGCACACACATACATATAATACGCAAACTATTACTTCTAGTAAAAAAAAATGATAAAAGCCGTTCAATATAGATACATAGCTTACTAACTAATCCGGTAACATATTGGTTGTAATCTTATTTGAACTACGAGTATATTTTTTAGAAGTTATAGGTACTGATAACGCGTTACGAAACGGAATTTGACACGGTTTTTACTTTTATCATTTGCCGAGTATCAGAGTCCTTTCTTCCACATTATCAAAGGAACGACTTCCGCCGGTAACCATACTTACTCAGTGAAAGCAACTAAAGAATACATTACGTTGAAACCAATCCATTTCTGCTGAATGACATGCCGCTTGACTTTGACATTAGCTATAAACAGTGGTCCTTTTAGGTCATTAAAAAAATAACTGTATTGATTTATGGTGTTATGACTATTATGTCGCGACTATCAATATTATTGAATGGTGATGCAGTGTATCGGGTTCGATTCCCAGGTCGGACCAAATGTTTGCATGATGTGTAAATATTTGTTACGGAGTTTGGGTGTTTTCTATGTATTATTTATTTACATTTTACACTTTGTACATCGGCGGACTTAATGCCCAAGACATTCTCTTCCAGTCAACCTTAGGGTGGTATAGAAATAGGTGCACAGAGGTCACTTGATATTGAAAATATACCACACATGAGTACATATACACACATGAACACATACAATACATACGTCATAAATACACATACATATATGTAAGTATTTACAAAAAAATAGTATATATGTATTTATATCAATGGTCAAGTACCCATAGTACAAGATCTGCTGAGTTTGGGACTAGATGGCGTTGTGTGTCAAATGTTTGTCATATTCATTAATTAATTTACTGTTGTTTGTAATTTGTTACTTTGTTCATTTTATCTTCTATCAATTTGACCACCCAAAGGCTAGCCGTTAGAGATTACTGTTCACAATACCATACCATGTACATATTTGTTTGAAGTATTTGTTTGTTTAATACAATTCCTGAGCTAGAAATATATAGTGTCGCAAAAGACTTTACAAACATCCATGAATCGAGCACCAAGAACACCCATACTCACAACAATATTTATCTTTTTAAATTAACAACGCCCGCACTAGGAATAAATCCTTATCGCGGGGACTTTACAAACATACAAGAAACGGACTCAAAAAACGACCAGACTCAGAACTATTATTTGTGGATCATACAAAGTATTGTCCCATGTGGGGTTTGAACCCACAACACTAAGCGCAGTAGAGAGCTGCGTGGCGCCCCCTTAAACCACTTTTTTTTTTTAACGTGTGGAAACTCACTCGAGCTATCACCCCACCGGGGTTTACGGCGGAGTGGTGTGTCGGAATCGGACCGACTAAAACCACACGGTGTGAAACTCTGCGCCTGAGATAGGAGGGATCCGGGAACTGCTGCTATTACGACTTCCAGATCCCTCCTAGCGCCTGACCGCTACTGCGGGCACCATCTATGGGTAAACTCTCTATTTTAGGCGACGTACGGCACACGCGGACGTCGCCTCCTCGCGTCTGGCCATTGTAGCGGATGGAGGGGAAAACCCGTCCCGTCCACCCGCGGCCATACTCATGACGGCATGAGACGCTGGTATGTGCGCCTCCGCCGCCCGGCTCGCCGGCGGCGAATTGTGTCCGAGTGGATGAAGCAGAAGGTTGTGACCGAGTTAAAACAACTGCTGCTACCGGCCATGGAGCGTATTACGGCCGGTAGTGAGATATCTCCTCCAATAACTGCAGTGAGGACCCACGCTGCGCCGCTCAAGCGTAACAAACCGCTAGCGTGTGCTGACCCGAGTCCTCAATGCAGTCGCAGTGGTAACAGGTGAGACTCAAGTCCCTCCTGGTGACCAAGTGCAGATACTTCCCGAAGCATCCGTGCCCGGAAAGGACCTGCGTCAGTCGGAAGGAAAGGATCCCGTGCTGCCGCCCTGCCCACTTGGCGATGACCGGCTGAAGAGCCTCCACGAGGGCAAAGCCAGCACGAGGAGTCTCCAACCGGAACGACCAACGAGCCATCGTGGCTCGACGCGCGACCTCACGCTACTCGTGTATCTCTTCGAGCGGGGGCCGTATACCGCTACCCGCCCGGAAATCAGCCGTCCGCCGATAAACTTCGGCGAGCACTTTCGCCTCCGAATCCCACGGCGGAGTGCCTAACCCCCTTAGCCAGCGTACCGCGTGATAAGGACCTTCATTCCAATATAGTGTCAATACGTACATATATATTTAAATATATACGTATTGACACTATATTCACACGTATATTCATGACGTGTCTATTTTACATGTCTATACCAACAATATAACCTCTGTGCACCTTATAAAAAATACACCACCGTAATGTTGACTGAAAGAGAATTAAGTTTAAAAAAAACAGCATAATTGTTCTATTGTAGTTTTAAAAATCTTTGAGGCACTAGCTAATCAATATGTGATCAACAGGTCTTCCCGACGAGGAGGTGGCTAAATATCTACAGGCCAAAGCAACCAACAAGATAGAAAAGGACGGCGATAGCTACGTGTACACCACGGAATCGTCTGCGGGTCCCAAGGTTGTCAAATTCAAACCTGGTGTTGAGTTTGACGATACTCTCGGAGGTAGACCTGTGAGTTATATTTCAAAAATATTGTATACACAAATACACTTTTATTCCTTATTTTGCGTTTCTAACTTTGGAAATGATGAACTTTTTTGCATATTAATGTTTTATGCGATTGACACAATGGTAGTGTATGCGCTTGCGCAGTTTGAGGTCTTGGAATCGATCCTCGGATCGGATCAAATGTTTGTATGATCTGCAAAGATTTGTTCCGAAGTTATGATTTCTATATTATTTAAGAAATAACTCGCTCGCAACACGAATGGAAACGAGATATATTTCGCATGCGCTGCCAATACAATAATGTATTAAACCTGATGCTTCTTGATATTAATTTTATCTCAAATCGTACGTCATCTCTGTTTTGTTTTTCAGGTCAAGACAACTTACACCGTGGACGGTAACAAAATTACCCAAGTTGTCAAAGGTGATCAGGGAACTGGTAGCTTCGTGAGGGAATACTCAGATGATCAACTGGTTGTGGTAAGAATCTATTTTTAAATACGTGGAACTTAATACTGTCCTAAAAATAAAGACATACAGTTCTGTTGGGAGTTTAGAATACAAAACAAATAAAACATGAATCAGCGCCATCTAGCGAAGCCCAGTCGAAACTCTTTGCTGAAAGTTTTTACGCCGATTATTTTAAATGTTACTTCTTCTTATATTTACAAAATAAACTTGATGACTTTTCAATGATTTAACTTTTGATTGAATTATATAAAAGTAAACATAAAATGTCACTAGATTTGTCTTGATTTTAGAAATTATACATTTTAGAAACAACACACCCCCTTATTATTTGTTGTTGTCTTTGATTTTATCGCATGTATCCTTTTTGTTTCATTTACCTACTTGTTATTTTTTTTTTAATATTTATACTTTTCTTATTTTGCAGACAATCACCTCTTCTTCGTGGAACGGCACAGCCAAAACCTACTACAAAGTGTAATTTAACTCCATAATATTATGTTTTTTGTTCATTAATAAAATTATTTATTACAAGCCAGATTTTTTTTTTATAAAAGCTTAAGAAAGTGACTGCTCTGCCTAATGAAAGCATGAGTGAAAACCAAGAGTTGTGGTCACTATACTCATCACAAATGCAGACAATGCAGTATGGTGACCCACGTTACGGTGACCTTCGGATCTCCGGCTTCTCAGGGACGCAGGAGCCAGGAGTATGTGGTGTTTCCACTAAAAACCAACCTCTGCGGCCGGTCTCAGGCGTCCTACTCTGTAGGGGATCCGGACCATATTATTTCAGGTCGCCTCCAGGATCAACGCCGTGCCTGGTCAGACCCTCTCCTGAGGAACACTACAAGGTACCCCCGCTAATTTATAGTTCCGGCCCGAACGCGTTTTGGCGACCAGGCCGCATTGCGGTCGCCGACCGCAGCTATTTATTCACCACCAGAGGTCCCTATTCTCTGGCAGCTTGCGGTCCTGTCGGCGGCTGCTAACGCCGCCGACTACCTCTATGTTGGGGATCAACCCTCTCCCAATGTTATGGTGACCTAGAGAGATGCTTCTTCACGCCCCGCTTAAAGGACCCGGCATCGTAGTGGAAAGGAAACACGTGCGCTGGTAGTAAGTTTCTGGTTTTAACTGATTTGTATAGAAAGGAAAGGCTGAGCCGTTCAGTTCGGGAGTATATGTCAACTACTCTTAAACGTTGACTGTACTCTCTATTTTGATCTATTGGATTAATTGATTGAGATTTCAAACCCTGACCTCTGGGGTCGCACCCTCGTGGGATGAAAGAAGAAGGAAAGTTAATGATTAAAGAGTATACATATTGGACTAAAGAGTGAACACGATAATTACATTACAAAACTTTTGAAATGGCAATACTCTACTTCTCCATAGACGAAAAGTATATTAATTACGTTTATGATTTCTCCTTGAGGCATCGTAAAATTTCAAGAGGGAGCACGAGAAGGAACTGAGACCACAGTAGTTCCATTTTAGCAGAGTTATAACCCCAAGTGTGTTACAAATACAAAAGTTAAACAGCGCCGTGATTACTTAATATCATATTTGAAGGAATTATAGTTATTAAAACGACATAAGTAGTTCTAAATAAATTTTAATTAATATTTAAGTGAAATTTTTAATAAATACATTTTTATTTTTCTATTTAAATAATTATATTTGCTATTTTGTTGCACGTTACACTTAATTAAAGCACAAGAAGCATGTGCTTAAGCATTTAAAGTAAGTACACAAACAATTTATTCGACGCGATTTGTTCTTTCTTTAAGCGCGCCATCTAGTTAAAATTAATCGAACTAATTAACTACATTACAGTTTGTTCCAAGATTTCCTTCTCTTTGTAATATATGAATATGTATAGAAGATATATGTATAGAAGAATTTTCAACTCTTATAATATAACGAAGGTCTGGGCGTCGCGGGCTTTCACTCTATATCACAGACAGTACCATTAGCCAACAGGTACGTCATAAGAGCCTGACGACATGTTGGATAGATTATAAGAAGGCTTATGACTCAGTTCCACATACTTGGCTTTTGAAAGTGCTAGAGTTGTATAAAATTCATGCAACTTTGTACACTTTCTTAAAGTCATGTATGAGTCAATGGAGAACAACACTTCGCTATCCAGGATGTCGGCAGACTGCGATAAACGACATACTTATGAAGATCAAGCGAGGTATATTTCAAGGTGACAGTCTGAGTCCCTTGTGGTTTTGTCTAGCTTTGAACCCTCTCAGTACTCTGTTAGAGGGTTCAGAGTTAGGCTATCGGTTACAGACAGATGATCAAGTTATATCTCACCTTGTTTATATGGATGATTTGAAATTACTGTCCGCCACAAAATTACAATTGACGCCGTTATTCAGGGTAACTGAAAACTTTAGTAGTTCTATCAAAATGGAATTTGGTGTAGACAAGTGTGCAGTCATGTATGTAAAGAAGGGCGCGTTTGTAGAATCTGAAGGAATAGAACTTTCAGATTCAACAAAACTCAGATCTCTGTCTGCCACTGAAACTTACAAGTATCTAGATTTTTCACAGTCCTTGGGAATACCAGAATCTGGTGTGAAACAAATGTTACGGGAACGCTTCTTTGGCCGCCTAAAAAAAGTACTTAAAAGTCTTTTATCAGTAGGTAACACGGTGCGAGCCTGTAATAGTTGAGTCATGCCGGTTCTGATGTATTCCTTTGGTGTACTTAGATGGACTCAAACCGAAGTAGATGCCCTTGACAGGAGAGTCCGTACATTGCTGACTGCATTCCGCATGCACCACTCACGTTCATCGGTTATGAGGTTGTATATTCCGCGAAAGTTTGGAGGTCGTAGTCTATTAAACATCAAGACTCTACACAATCGCGAGATATACAATCTCAGAGAATGTTTTCTACAGACTAATGTGAGAGTGCATGGTAATGTAGTTTCAGTTGATACTGGTTTTGCTCCGCTCGCTCTGGCTAAAGAGCTCTGGTTATTTTCTTTATTTCATTTATATATTCATGTGAAGTGTCAAATCGCGAAAGTGTTTGCTCCTTAACTAAATTGAATTCCTACTCTTAAAACTTAATAAAATCTATAAAAAACATGTGCAAAGTGGTTATTGACTACAATAAATAGTTATTTATTTTATTTATTTATTTATTTATTTATATGTTACACAGTGTTTACATCTTGTGGAGCAGTTTGTTTCGTATACTAAATGGTTAAAACAATGTTTATGTTCAGCTGGTACTTAAAATAGGAAGACCTGTGCTATAAGTACCAGCAATCTATCATTGACACATTTTCCTTTTACAGTAGACAATTTAAGCTATAATTAACTATACAATGTTAAAATAATTAAACTAGTGATTTATTTCATAAGTAGCATAAGTTATAACATATTACTTATTACAGTTTTATATATATATATATTTTATAAGCAAACCTTTTCTTTGTACGTATGTGCGTGTGTATGTGTGTGTGTGTGTGTGTGTGTGTGTGTGAGTGTGTGTGTGTGTGTGTGTGTGTGTGTGTGTGTGTGTGTGTGTGTGTGTGTGTGTGTGTGGGTGTGTGTGTGTGGGTGTGTGAGTGTGTGTGATGTGTGTGTGTGTGTGATGTGTTTATATGTGTGCGTGGATGTGTTAACGTATTGGATGTATTAAATTTTCAGTATCGTCATACGACTGACGTAAGAGCCAATCTTTTATTATACGTTTACACTCACATCTACTCATGCCCACAATACACAAAACCGCGTTAATCCTACCATAAACGAACCGTCCCAAAAAACAGAAAAATCTTTGGCTAAAAGATGTTCTGTATGTAATGTTTGTTGGTATTTTGAAACGCCGAGTAGCAACCTGTTGAGAGCCGGGGGCAGATTGAAGGGATTTTGAGAGGTATAAGTGTTGTTTCAATGTTATCTCTAAGATAAACAGTTGACGGACAGTTAGAACCTCACAGTATTCATAAAGATCCCTGGTGGGACATAGGAACGGCTGAAAAGTGGAGACCTTTAACACTGCTCTCTGTGCTCGTTCTAGTCGTATTATATGTGTTTTTGATGCTCCGCCCCAGGATGAGATACAGTATGTTAGCAAGGATTGACAAAGTGCAAAATAAACACTTTTAAGCACATCTGAATCCGCAACATGTCTCAGATGTTTAAATACAAATATCAACTTACGGACCCGTCCCGTCAGGAGATCTATGTGAGGTATAAAACTTAGTCTCTCGTCTAGAATAACTCCTAAATACATTATGGTAGAAGCATTCTCTATTTTCGGGCAGTCACATGTAAAGCGAGTAATGTAGGTATTTGTTGCATGGTTGTGTGCCGTGATGAAATATTTGTCCCTATCCAAAGTAGTTGTTGGTTTTTTTATGTTAAATGTTAGGTATTTTGTTTTTTTCACATTAAGTGACAGTGAGTTCAGTTTTAGCCAGTGGGTTAGTTTATTTAAGCCAATTTGTGCCGCATCAAATACCTGTTCCCATGTTCGACCTCTGAAAAGGATAACTGTATCGTCGGCAAACGCAAATAGTTTACCATGTTCTAACTTTATTTTGCACATCTCATCGATGTATATTAAGAAGAGTGTAGGACCAAGTATACTACCTTGGGGAACGCCATGGTCTATGTGAAGATAGTCACTTATATGTTCGCCTATCTTCACGCATTGTGTACGATCAGTAAGGTAACTTTGGAACAACTTAAGCTGCCTATCTCTGACACCAATTCTCTCAAGTTTCCATTTTAGTGCAGGGATAGAGAGCGTGTCAAATGCCTTAGCCAAGTCTAAAAAAATACCAATACACTTATCCCCACCATCCAATGCCTTAACAATAGCATCGGTAAGATCATGAACAGCATCATTGGTTGACATACCATTGCGGAAACCGTATTGATTCCTTGATAAGATATTATGAGCGTCAAGAAAGCTTTTAAGATGGCTATTCATAATCCTTTCAAGGATTTTTGATATTGCTGGTAACACTGAAATAGGTCTATAGTTCAAGACACAGTCTCTATCCCCAGATTTATATATAGGGTAAACGAGAGCTCTTTTTAAGAGATATGGGAAGTTACCATTTCTAATACAAAGATTAAAAATATGGGTCAGAGGTGGTATGAGAGTTTCCCTATACTGTTTTAAGAGGTTTGTTGGTATACCGTCAATTCCGATAGCACAATCTGATCGCAATGTTACGACTAAGCGTTCCACTTCTGACTCGTCTGTTTCCAATAGCACAAGCGAATGTGGATTTACAAAATCTGACAGTGTTTCTATGTTTGTATTGCCACCGACTATTTTATTATTGTTGCTAACTAGATCTTTTCCAACATTGACAAAAGTTTGATTGACTTCGTTTATGGACTCATCATCGGAGTCCCTGATTTTGAGTAACGTATCGGCTGACGTTCTTTGCTTCTTAGTGTGTGTGATTTCTCTTATTATATTCCACATCATTTTTGGATCTGACTTAGCCTTACCTAACTCTTGTCTTTCATATTGCCTTTTAAGATTTTTTAGAATAGTGCTGCAAAAATTACGGTATCTCTTAAAAGTTTTTTTTAGAGTTTCGTTATCCGGAAAACGTTTCGTTTTAATATACATTCTGTCTCTGTTTTTTAAGCATCTCAGTAAACCTGGTGTGATCCAAGGCTTAAGGATTCGTAAACGATGAGGCACAGTATATGTTTTAGTACTCAACTGCAATGCCCCATTCAATGAATCCACAAAGTATGTGAGTGCGGTGTCGGCGTCTGTACAATTGTGAACATATGAGAAATTTATGTTTTTTATATGAGTTTCTAGCTGTGTGTAATGGATTTTTTTTTTATGATGTGTCTGTAACATATTTTTAATTTATCGAGAGTAACGAGAACGGCACTGTGGTCAGTAACTGTGGACTCGACAACAATGGTTAGGGCATTAAATTTAGTTTTTAGTAGAACATGATCAAGACAAGTTTTATCGTGAGTTGGCAGATTGTGAGCTGATAAGAGACCAAGGGCAGCAGTAAGGTTAAGATACTCCTGTGCTTTCGTGTCGGTATTCCCATTTGCAATATTTATATTGATATCACCGATAATCATTACGTTTTTAACTGAAACCGTGGACGACAACGCCTGTTCTAATGAGGACAGAAATTTTGTGGTTTCTTTAAAAGATGGAGGTCGATATATAGCAAATATGCAGAACTCTTTCCCCATTTTTAATTGTAAACAATTGGCCTCGACAAAGTCCACTTCAATCACAACAACATTTGTTATATTATTCCTAATATACACCACAATTCCATCACTTTTATTAAAAGTTTTGGTGGTCTTAAAGAAATTGTAACCGTCCAATACTGGGATGTTAGGGTTACAAGCTAACCAGCATTCAGTTAGTATTATAATATCTTGCAGCATAGATATTCTTGACAAAAGAGTTTGTAATCCAGTTATGTTCGCTGAAATACTTCGGATACTTTGTGTTAGTATTTTAAAGCTATCAGCTGCTACAAGTTTTACACATTCTTCTGGCTCACATCTGCAAGATTGTGATATTTCGAAGTCATCAACAATGCCAAAATTGTTATCCATGCTATCGAATGTTAAAATATAAACCACGGGGGATCAGTAATAGTGACTGGTTCTTGATAATGTTGTGTAGTATTGCTGTTCTAAATAAGATGAAGCAAGAGTACGAATTCATGCCATTGTTTGTTTTATTTAACTTATCCAAATTTTGAGCATGTGTTACTTTGTAAGAGTGTAGCTGTAAGTGCAACATTTGTTTACACTTATCGTATTTATGTATACAACAGGTAGATATGTGGATTTGGTATGTCTGTTTGTTTGACTGACAAAGATTAACTGTGTGTAAAGGTTGTATCAGAAAAGGTTTATAAAAAATACAGTTTTCAAACATAAATAATATAAAAATAATAAAGGTTAAGAAGAAGCAGATGACATAAGTTAATAGGTTATCAAAATGTGTCCAGTATAGTCACATTTTACCAATGAGTCTAGTAAGACTCGACTCGGTGTCGATACAAATGGGGGGTTCTCCCTCTACTTTACGAAGATAAACTAAACCTCGAGAAGTCCAGCAGAAGGCGTATCCATTGTCGCGTGAAAATTGACGAGCAGCGTGAAACAATTTTTGGGCTTTAGGTGTTAGAGCCTCTGACAAAAATACAGGTCTGTTAGCACCAACTATGTTCAGGTGGCCAGTATTTAATTTTTCGGATATTTGTTTGTTTTTGTTAAAGTTTTTAACTCCCTGTATAAGCTTCTCTTTTTTTAAGGCGCTGTTTAACTCAACCATAATCGATTTATTGCCCTCTTTATGAGTCTTAATTCTGTACGAATCTTTTATGTTCGAATCTTTTATTTCAACTTCTATAGCTTTTGACAGGGTTTTAATTATTTCATTGGTGTCCTCCTTCAATTCATACCTTTTATTATTACGCAAAACAAGTGGTACATTACGTATTTCTATACTAGTAGATTTAGTCTTACGCTCAAGAACCTCTATTTTCTCTTCCAACCTCCCTATTATCTTTTTGTCCTCATCTCTCTCCAATTGTAATTTTTGTAGGGTCTTGATAATCGTATCATATTGATCAGAAACAAATTGTAGGCTTTCCTTTAATTCTTCATTTTTCCGCTTAATATCGCTGAAATTTTCGTCGACTTTTAGTGACAGAGAGGAGATTAGATCTTTCAGTTCCTTTAGGTCGTCATCGTCACGCTTACGTTTTTGTCTCATATTACCACCACCTCTGCCAGTTCTCTCAGACGCAGTATCCACATCCGATTGCTGAGTAGCACATGTAGTTCTTGGAGGATGTTTTATCCCTGGAGGCAGCACGGGTGAGGTTGGTGGAGGCGAGTGTCTGAGTGGCATAGTTACTTAAAATATATTTTATCTTAGAGCACGCAAATAAAGTCTCTCAAAATATATTAGTTTATAAGAAGTAATTGGCACACTAATAAAGTCTCACGGCTCAGCCGCTCCGTATCTCAACACAAATATCGCGACCAAAAGGTCGTAAGAACGCTGTAATCGGCGTCGCTTACGCGTTTACACTGAATGCCTTGTTAGTGCAAAAGCGCGGGTAATGTTAAATAGTGTGCTAGTGTTATCTTAGTGTAAAACACTGGATTTTGTCTAAAAATCTTTAAAGAAATACGCCTTTGACACTTACAAAAATAATGAAATCCCTACCTACCCACAAAAATTTATAATTTCTTCAACATTGAAAGAGATACGTCAAGTTGTCAGAAGTCAGTGTTGTTAGTGAAGGAAATATAAAACTACCAAAAATGGCTTCGAAAAAATCTTCTGCCGCTGAAACTCTTCAAGACAAATGTGCAAAGTGTAAGAAAATGCCGAACGAGAAGAAAACTTCTGTAACTTGTGATTCTTGTAAGCTTTTGCTGTGTGGGGACTGTCATGGACTCTCGCCCACTGAAGTCCGTGTAATCGAACTGAAAACTGTCGCTCGTATCATGACCTTCCTCTGTGGAGACTGCAAGTCAGCTATGTGTCAGCTTCCAACGATAATGAAGAGGCTTAATGATCTCACCGAAGAGGTTAAACAGCTACGATTGCGTCAAAATATGATTGCAACTGAATCAGCAATACAGGAAATGACAGAGAGGGTGAACAGGGCGAACAATATCATACTTTACGGTGTCCCAGAATCAGACAGCGATATGACTGATTCAAGGAAGGAACACGATAAAAAAGAATGTGTAGCTATCATACAAAGTGTCACCAACAAAGTTAATTGCAGCAACATAAAGTTATTCCGGCTTGGTGCTCGTAAAGCTGAAGCAAATGTGAAGCCGCGCCCAATAAAAGCAATCTTGGTTACTAAAACTGAGGCAAGGGAAGTACTTCGCAACAAAAATAAGGTCCGCAAACCCATATCTATTGCATCGGACCTTACTCCTATGCAAAGAGAATATTTGAAATATTTACGAGATGAACTGAAAAAACGTATTGATGAGGGCGAGACCGATTTAACCATAAAATATGTCCAAGGATGCCCAAAAATAATAAAAACTAGAATCTTAAAAAACTGAATATGATTAAAAATAGAAAACAGCCGCACAATGTTAATAAAATAAATACAGATGCCGCAGATGAAAATGTTTCTTCAATGCTTCACACAATTACTATACTTTATACAAATATTCAATCAATAACGTCTAAACTGGACCTATTAATTGCGAGAGTGAATTGCTCGAAGCCAACCTTCATCGTAGTCACGGAAACCTGGCTAAAGCCAAATATACCAAACTCAGTAATAAAAATACCAGGATACAATGTGTACAGAGAAGATCGAATGGCCAGACGTAGTGGTGGAGTGGCTATTTACGTATCTAACAAAACAAATATCATGACAAAATTAAATACCACCTACAATAAAAAATATGAAGCATCAGAATGTTTGTGGTTGGACGTTATGATTGAAGATAAAAGTTCTTGTTGTGTGGCCTATACAGAGGACACGATTCTACGTTGGACCAAGACATTTTTTTATTAGAACAACTTAGTCGTGTATCTGAAACTAGCACAGTGGTTATAATGGGAGATTTTAACTATGGTGGAGTCAAGTGGCCCTTGGAAGACAGTGGATATGTCACGCCTAAAGAAAGTAACCTTATGGAATGGTACAAAAATGGGAATCTTCAACAAATAGTAGACAAGTATACCAGATTTCGCCAGGGAAATCAACCATCGTTTCTAGATCTGGTCTTAACAAATGACGACACACTACTGTCAAATATGGATCACCAAGCCCCCATCGGCAAAAGTGACCATACATGCTTGATTGCTACTGTACAGTTGCTGGTACAGGAAAAGAGGACGAAATACAAGCTAAATTATTATAAAGCTAATTATGAAAAAATTAACGAAACTATACACAACACACTTCATGGAAATATAAAAAACATAACTTGTGTAAAGGATCAGTATGAGATCTTTCATAACACTCTCAAAGAAGCTATAAAACTGTACGTCCCACGAGCAAAACCCATGCTGCACACTACAAACAAACCATGGATATCGAAAGGAACAAACAAAATTATAACTGATAAACTGAAGCTATGGAATAGATATGTAGTTACAGGATTAGAGGAGCATCACAGAGAGTACAGAAAACTAAATAATAAATTAATTAATCAAAGCAGATCAGCTCGCACCACGTTTGAAATGAACATTCTTAACAGTGGCCCCAAAAAGTTTCACTCCTACATCAGACAACAAGTGACATCTAAGGTTTGTGTTCCAACTATCCTCGTCAACAAGGATGGAAAAAATGTTACCCGGCCACATCAAATAGCTGAGGTATTTGCAGATCAATTCGCCAGTGTCTTTCAAATAGAACCTCAGAATCAGCCACCTATATTAGACTCATTACTCCGAATAGAGGATTCCATAGAGGAATTAAAATTTGACAACATAAGTGTTAGCCGAGCAATAAAAGAAATGAAAATAGATTCGGCTCCGGGCCCAGATGATATCCCAGTAATAATTTTAAAAAGGTGCGACGCGAGTAATATGCTCGCTACTATTATGCAGACTTCATATGATACTGGAATTTTACCCGACCTGTGGAAAACAGCATCAGTGACACCCATATTTAAAAAAGGAAGTAAATTGGATCCATCGAACTAAAGACCTATCAGTTTGACCAGTGTGGTATGTAAAGCTATGGAGAAAATCATAGTAAAACATATCCGGAACTTCATTGCTAAACACAAAATTATTCCTGAACAACAGCATGGCTTTTGTCCTCATCGATCCACGGTATCCAACTTGTTATCATGTTTGTCATCGTGGACCAAATACTATAATGAGAGGGAACCTGTCGACGTAATATACCTAGATTACGAGAAGGCCTTTGACAAGGTACCTACACAAAGACTTTTGCAAAAACTAGAACATGTAGGAATACGCGGTAAGCTACTCATGTGGATTGCGGCGTTCTTACAACAAAGAACCTTGACAGTGCGTGTAGGCGAAACCTTTTCAAATCCCCGCCAAGTTCACAGCGGTGTGCCGCAGGGTTCAGTTCTGGGCCCCGTGCTTTACATAATATACACCTATGATCTTCCACGTTGCCTGCGGTGTAGTGTCAGTATTTTTGCGGATGACACGAAAATATTTGCCAATCCACTTTTGGACTATGACAAACTGCAAGAAGACCTAAACAGAGTAGCGAACTGGTCTAAGGAATGGCTCTTAAACCTTAATGCCTCAAAGTGCACAGTATTGCATATGGGACGTCGGAATCCCCGTTTGGATTATAGGTTGGAAAGCAATGAGCTGAAAAAAGTGAAGATGCAAGCAGATCTGGGAGTCTTAATAGCAGAAGACTTGAAATGGGAAGAACACATAATGTCGATCGTCAAGAAAGCTAAAAGTCTGATTTACCTCATTAGAAAAGCCTTTGGAGTTCTAACACCAAAAATAATGCTCCGAATTTACAAAACATTTGTCAGACCAATATTGGAATATGGATTCCAGATCTGGAGCCCATATTTCGTTAAGGATATTGAGGCTCTTGAGAGAGTACAACGCAGTTTCACGAAGCTACCACGATCACTGAAAGAACAACCATATGAAGAACGCTTGAGGATCCTGAAACTTACAACTCTAAAAGACCGCAGAGAACGGGGAGACTTAATTGAAACATATAAGATCTTAAGTAGACAATATGACCTTCAAGAGTTTGATAAGTTGTTCATACGAAATGACAATATTCGTCTAAGAGGCCACTGTCTTAAGCTTAACCAAGATAACCAAGATACCGGTGGTTAGGGCTCCAGAGACAGAAACCTCCTCACTATACGGGCCGTGTCAAGGAGGACTGCCTTCAGCATCAGACCGGACATCTTATTATCATTATTATCACTGTTATTATTATTGTTGTTACTACCGTTATCATTAAACTTCCAGCGCATGGATGAAATCTTTGGCTCCAGTGGTTGGGTGCAGCCAACAGCTGTGGCAACGGAAGCTGGTCCAAAAGCATCAACATCAATATGCAGTGATGAAATAAATAGCAAACAGACCAATAAAAAAAGAAAAGCATCAATTGATATAGAAAAATATTTGGCTGAAATGAAAGAGGAGAAGAAAGCCACGAGAGAAGAAAAACAACGTCATCGTGAAGAAATGATAAAAGCAAAAAACACGAAAATAGACGAAATCTTGAAACAGAAGAAAGAACAGCACCAAGAAAAAATGGCGATTATGCAGCAGTTGATAAATGCGTTTGTTGCTAAAAATAATGAAAAGTATGTAATTTTATCTGTTGACTATCTTATGAGAACTTGTGTTTAGTATTAGTATTATTAGTGTTATTGTGATTATAATTGTGACTGACATATTTTTAATATTTTAACTTATTATTACTTTAACTATTACTTATTATTAAAACCAAAAAACTGTTGTTATAATAAAAATGAGTTCAAATAATTTATCTAAACCTAAACAAGCAATAGCACTGCGATACTTTTAGACTAAAAACTCACACACACACACAAATAAGTATTGAATACCTTTGTGAAATTAGGATCGTAAAGCTCTACGAGTACTTTGATCATCAACTTTGAACTAGGTGTCAAAGACACGGTAGCAAACTAATTATTGTTTATACTTAACTCTCACCCACTGTCGGTTTTTGGTCCTGGACGAAGCCGATGGTCTTCTCAAGGCCGGCTACGGAGAACTCATCGACCGCCTATATCGACAGATACCCAAGATCACGACAGATGGCAGACGATTACAGATGGTTGTCTGTTCCGCCACTCTACACGCTTTCGAAGTAAAAAAGATGGCGGTAAGCAAATACATGATTGATTTTATCACTTGCTACAGTTATTTTTTATAGCCTGAGGTGATCCTTGTCATCTGTATGCACATCGCAATGCACACAGCTGAAATAGCACGTAAAGTGAACTTTAAAGCTTATTATACCGAATTACTAAATATAAATTGTATGACAGGAGAAACTGATGCACTGCCTGAGACTCTATCTTGCTTGGGTAGATCTGAAAGGTCAGGATGCGGTGCCGGAGACTGTACATCATGTCGTAGTGAACGTTGTTCCACAAAAGGATCGCTCTTGGGAGACTTTTCGCAAATATGTTACAATTTCATTAGAAATAATTTAAAAATCCTTATAAATTATAATTAACAATTGAAATAACTATTATTAGGCACGTGCAGACTGATGCTGTTCACTCAAACGACAACATCCAAAGCTGCAATACTACGCCTGAGACTCTATCTGAAGCCGTCAAGATCCTCAAGGGTGAATATTGCGTTCGCGCTATTAGAGAACAAGAAATGGACAAGTTAGTAGTACTATTTAACACATAGTTTTTACGTTTCGTTTCTCGTTGAATTTGGCAAGTTTTGTAACAGTAGTAAGAACGGAATAAGTTTTCCAAGTCTTTGCAACATTGTTTTCTTTCTCTCGCTCTTTTAACAGTTGCTTATTATTCTCTTTTAAAACGACCTCAAATTTCATCAATATTAATAACTAACCTTTAAGTAAGTATTAATATACAAAATTTTATTTTAATAAACCGTATTTTAATAAACAAAATCCTTTAGGATTTTGTTTATTAAAATACGTTAACCAATACGCTTTCGTTTTTGCTCTTTATTGCCAGTAGTAACATTTTTAAGGTTAAGTGCTGTATAGTATATCTATAGTTGACAGTTACAGTTCTAATAGTTATATCTTACAGGGCTATAATCTTCTGCCGAACAAAATTAGACTGCGACAATTTGGAAGAGCTAGGCTGGCAGAGAAATTGATATCACAGGACTTCCTTTCAGTAAGTAATTTTTACTAACGAATACATCCATATACTAGCTAGTTTATTTCACGTATTTACATGAATATTATTTTTCCATTAGTGATTAACATAACTCTACCAGACGAGAAATCAAACCACGTTCATCGCATTGGACGTGTCGGGCGTGCTGATCGCATGGGGCTTGCTATCAGTCTGGTCTCCAAGGTGCCAGAAAAGGTAAGTTACTCGATCAGGATCAAGAGAACAATTCAGCTGCTATTCATTCGTATTTACACTTTTTTTACTTTCCTTAATTTCATGTATATTCTGAGACTTACCAACATACGAATATTTTTTTATAGGTTTGGTGCCACGGTGAGTGGTGTGCGTCCCGTGGCCCAAACTGCAGGAACACTAACTTAATCGATGATAGCCCAAAGGGTTGCTGCATATGGTACAATGAACAACAGGTAACTGAAATACATTTTATAGACTTGTGTCGCATCAATTGTAAAATTCAATTATTATTTTTTTTGATCAAACGGAAATCCCTTCGGATCTCCTGCTCCTTGGAGTACAAGAGTCAGGAGTATGTGTTGTTTCCATTAAAAACCGCCCCGACGGCCGGCCTCTGCCATCTGGGACCTACTCTGGGAGGACAACCATATGATTTCACGTCCTCATCAAATCGACGCCATGCTCCGTTAAGCCCTATTCCGGGGGAATAGTACTTTTCCCGTTCAAATATTTAGAGAGCCTAGTGCGAGTTTATTTCACAATAGCTGCGAGGACTTACGAGTGCAAAAAAAGTACCTATATAATTTATTTTATGCCAAAAATAGAAGCCGTCTTTAAATTATTATAATGCTAGGTTAACTCATTATAAAATGCACTCCTTAAATGCACGAAGAAAAGTCTTGGATATTATTTTTTTTATTTAACTTAATAAGTGGACTAGTAGACTTAAATTTTTAGATAATATCCTATTTTGTATCCTAGATACGGGCAGTCGCTTTTTAATCCAGATAACTTATTCTGCTACACATTCGAACTCATATATGTAGATCAGTTTTCGCCTATATCATGCATGCTAACTTGTGTCTACTCTATTCGATTCAAAATAGATTTATTTGCTGGTTCCGTATCATCATTACGATTTAGGGTCAGAAATTTGTTTTAGCTAATAACAATAAATTGTTGTTTTAGATTGTTTAGTTCAACTCTACACTATCAATTGTAATAGTGTTTTGGTATGAATGTATTGTTATGATAGACTAGTAAAATTTAAGATATGCCTTACTATAAATTTTGTAGGATTCACATTCATTTGATGTCAATCAAGACTATTATTGTATTCATGTTGTTTGTGTATTACTGATTGTACATCAGATTTGTGAATTATAATAAAAAAGAACCCGCTCTCACCAGCAACCGCGTTTGGCTTTGCTATTAGCGAAGATTTCAGTGCAGGCAATTCGTAACGCCTAACGCGGTCACCGTAACGATCGAGTTGATGTGAAATACTCACAACGAGCTTATATATTTTAGATCATTATAGTAGTGGACTAAACCAGACTACGTAAAAATCGCAGTAAAGAGTGTTAAACAAGAAAATGTTTTAATCTGGAGAACATCTGCAAACCATGAGGATTCATTCACGTTTCTGTCATAAGACTTTCTAACAAGTGTTTCACATTATTCCAGTATCTAGCCGATATCGAAGATCACTTGAACGTCACGATTCAACAAATTGAATCTGATATGAAGGTGCCGTCCAATGAGTTCGACGGCAAAGTCGTATACGGACAGAAAAGGAAACAAGTCGGGACTGGATATCAGGTAACTGCATTTACAATTTGTACAATAAATACAAACATCGAAACCCTGAAGAAAAATGTTTTTGCTAAATGCAATTTGTAAATAGGTAGGTACTACAAAGGCCACCTCTATACAGACTGTGCCGACCCTGGCACGACAAGTCCTCGACTCTTACCTCTAAACACTGTTGCGTTTCTGAACACCGTATTTATGAGCAAAATACAAAACAGTACATTCGTAAGACAACTCCTCGGAATAGGAATATAGCCTACGTCGTGGGAAACTCGTCAAAAAATTTATGGATCAGTTCTATGTGGGGAACCCATAACAATTAGCGCAGTAGAAAGAGGTAACCCTCTCATCTCATCTCAGCTAAAAGATGCTCTGCTGGACATAGGCCTCCCCCAAAGACCCTGCGTATATTCATTAGCATATCTTTGTTATGACAATTAAGAAGAGAAACTTATGATAAACTAATTTTATTTACAGGATTACATGAGCCAGATGGCACCAGTGGTGAAATCTCTGCAGGAGCTAGAGTCTCGAGCACAACTCTACTATCTCAAAGTGCATCATAACGCCACCACTGTGGCTTAGCTGTAAAAAGATATTTATTTACAAACTATTTATATTGCGGTTAACGATTGTATTCGAGTGTATGTCAGCGTAATAAAAAGACGTATGTCAAATTTTATTTTTTATTTCACCCAATTCTGAATTGCTACTGATTATTAATAGCAGGGGCAGCCCGTATTTTAAAATAAATTATTAAGTCTCATAACATCGCTACTTAGGACAATAGCTGTTATAAAAATTACATTTTTCAATTGTTTGCTATTCCATTCGCTTCATATTTCACAAGGAACAATAAATGTCTTATATATACAAAACTATTGCTCCGGAATTGTAATGTTGGGTTTACTACAATTCGTGTGACAAATGCCAAAAAAAACTGATATTTTGATAGAAATCAATTTTCTTACCCTGAGAGAATTATCTTCCTCTAAAAAAATTGGTATACGTCCTTTTGGCATTTGTAACGCAATATATATTACATATATTACAAAATACTACATATCTAAATTGTCCTCATTGGCAATCTGTGCATTATTCTTATATGTTTAGCATCACCTTCACCTTTTGCATTGTTCATTAATCGTCGTCTTGTGGTTATTCTTAAAATTCTTTCAGTTTGCAAGTGGTCATGTTTCTGAATACAAATATTGTGGAGAACACATGTGGCTAATAGAAACAGAAGTATTTTGTCAAGTTTAACCATGGGTAAGCAGTCAAGTATTCTACGCCAACGGCCTTTCCATAGCCCAAAAGCTCGCTCAATCGACATTCTTGCTGATGATAAACAGAAATTTAAATTTGTTTGGAACTCTGTCTAATGTCCATCGTCTGTGAAAGGAACCATTACGTTGGAATGAATTCCATATGCTGCATCTCCAATGATATGAGAATCATTTGGAAAATACACTTCTGGATTGTCGATGTATTCTTGAATACACAATAAGCGAAACACTGGCATCATGGACACAGCCAGCATAACCAGCCATTATGCTGGTGAACGATAAATCATATGTGCAGACCGCCTAAAATAGAAACTACAATGTTTTAAGAAGGTAAGGTTGAATCGATCACATATGGATCTATGTTAAAATATTAAAATCATTAGTAATTGTATTGTGCTCAATAAAAAAATTGATTATAATCTGTATAATTAAACCTGTACGAGTCCTGCGTTGCCATCACCCATAATGTCAAGAGTAGTTGTGTTTGACTGGGAATTGGTTTTCTTCCCGCAACAGAATTAGTCTTCGATATTGTTGATCCTATGAAGCCGAGTATAAACTCAAAAGTATCAGGCAGCTTTCTGAAAATATTCAAAGTATAAATAAAATATATTCAGCATTATTCAAATACTAACAGAATTTCTAATCAATTCAAAGCACAAACGAACTCATCAACCGTTCACATATGAGTAATATTGCTACCAATATGTGGCTTGAACTACAGAGGTACCTTGAATAAATGTCTAATTTATATTAATGTACATTCATGTATTCAATATCAATAATAAAAATCCACTTAATTCTGCATTGTCTTGAACATAAAATAACGTGTTTAACTTATATTCAAAGAGCATTTTAAAAATGCGCTAAAGGCATTTCTCTACCTTTAGCTTTATGAATCACTAATTAACTTGATTTTATATACCTGAAATGCGATTTAAATTCTTGATCCGGAAATCTGGTAATTGTTTTTTCTACGTAATGTTGAATACGAGGTCTAAGCTCCAATTTTCCTCGCTTCTTGCTTAACATATTATATGAATTGTGCAAACCAGTTCATCTTCAGAGCTACTCGATGATGACGAAATATCAAATATATCATCCACATCAATATCACTATCGTCACTTTCCTCGATTGCGGCAAATGCTTGAAATACAAGCATTTTACCATCTTCATCGGCTACACCACATACTCCACTCATGTTTATGTCAAAAAATGGGCCTATTCCACTCTGATCCACTGGACAGATCCCTTAATGGATCTGTTTCTACTTTTCGTTCCACTCTGAACCATCAATGGATCTGTGTTTCTACTTTTCGTTCCACTCTGATACAATAAAATAGCATTGAATAGATAATGCACCTCTTTCGTAATGAATAACTAGTTCTGTTGTTGATAATAATTATAATGACAGTCAATGTCAAGTATTTCATTTAATTATCCGCATATTTTGCTGTTTGATTTACTCTGATCCACTGGAATCATAAATTTAATAACGAAAACAAAATGGATGATGAGGTGGTTTATATTCAAAGGGGCAGAGGTACAGTTTTGTTGTATGACGGGCATCAATACCAAAAAAAACCTGAATTCAAAAATGAGTCATGTTTTGGAGATGCTCGGAATATAAAAAAATTAAATGTACCGGTTCAGTCACAATACAGGTGTGTACCTTCCTTGTTCAAAATTATATTTATGTGAATGTCTTAAACTCTTTCTCATAAGAATAGTAAGAATAGTAATAATAAAATAATCATCTAAACCTGTGCCCAACATTTTTTTTCGTTATGGTCGGTTTCCAGTCTATCTCAGTCAGAATTTCAATATTTTCCGTGGAGCGACTGCCATCTGACCTCCACAACCCCATAAGAGGCGATATCAAAATTCAACGATTATACCTACTGGATCAGATATTGGGCTTAAACTACCCATCACAATTGCGAAATATGTTGGTATGACAACCGCGACCGCCGGCTTAACGTGCTCTTCGAGTCACGGAGCGAATAAGCTATTCTTATTCGCTCCGTGACTCGAAGAGCAGAGTAGAGAGAAGGTACAGTATAAAAATACATCAGCAGTATCTTTAAAATTTGTTCTTTATTTTTCAGAAGGATACAGTTATTAAACGGAAACAACATGTTTGCATTCAAAATCATGCCCAAAACTTAATTAACCAACAACTCAGTATATGTAAACAAAAAATATTATCTGAAGAATGTACTCCAGTACCGAAAGCTTACAAAAATTTTGTGCGTACATTAGAAAACTCGGGTATTGATTTAATACAAAAAATTCCAGCTTTTTCTAAAATAAAAAGTGGTCTTTACAAAAGTAGAAATTCCAACTTGGGTGTTAATAAAATTTGCCACAATAATGCGTGTGATGTAGAAATTCCACAAAAGTACCACGATTTTGTTTTAGGTGATTATAATTGTGACGGCATACGGATAGACGATAGGCGAAGACGCTAAAATTTGTATGAAATCGGTAAAAGTTTTCTTCCGTGATGGGACCTTCATATCCTGTCCTTAGCCTTTCGCTCAATTATATGTTATCCAAGGGGATATGGGTGGTTCCTACTCAACCTTAAATGTCAGCACTTTAGTTTATGCCCTTATGAGTGAAAGAGCGGAAAAAGCATATTCTTTATTAATACAGGTTATAAAGTCACAGATACCTGAATGGTGTCCAGAAAAATTCATGACCGATTTCGAATCTGCTGCTAGAAATGCGATCGTATCGGAATTTACAAATATAAAATTGAAAGGATGTTTTTACTATTTTAAAAATAGTTTGCGTAGAAAAAGGAAGGCACTAGGTCTATTAAAGAACAAATTAACATCAAGGATAGTATCTTTATGTTCGGCACTACCATTGCTTCCTGAAAATAAAATAATGGAGGGCTGGACATACATACAAAAAAAATGACCGCCAAATCATCCCGGAGTAAAAAAGTTTATTAACTATATGTCTTGGTTTTGGATTAAAAATGGTAAATTTATTAAGGAATGGTGTATTTTTGGCGAGCAGTTCAGAACGAACAATAACTTAGAAGGTTGGAACTTTAACCTCAACTGCGGTGTTGGGAAGAAAAATCTAAATATAATTCAACTTATTAAACAACTAAAAGAAGATGCAACATTCTTTGGTGTTAAAAATCAACAAACACGAGCTTTGTCTAACACTTGCTAGTCAACATTGTTAAAAAAGAAAAATAAAAACCAAATAATGGTTGACAACTGGATATAAGAAGCTCAGATGGAAGTTACAACTGGCAGCGTTACAGTTGCTCACTTTCTAGAAGAAGTGAAATAATTTTCTAAAACAATAGTTCTAGAAAATTATTTCACTTCATTTTCACAAAAACAAGAAGGAAACAAATATGTGGCCTTCATTTCTTTTATATAATTTAAGTGATTAAGACATTGTTTTGTTTTAATATATACTAATAAAAATAAGAGTAAATAATTTTAAAAGTAAGCGGTATGTTGATTTTTAGGGCAATGCCTTAAACCTTTTCTATTTTAGATAATTATATTTCTGTTTCTCTAATACATTTGAAATCACAGTATTCAAAACCTCCTATTATTTAAAAAAAATACATAGCAGCAATGGTTTAGAGTGGAATATTAAAGCTAGTGGAAAATACTCCATCGCAGCAATGGCTTAGAGTGGAATATTAAAGCTAGTGGAAAAGAATCCACCGCAGCAATGGCTTAGAGTGGAATATTAAAGCTAGTGGAAAAGAATCCACCGCAGCAATGCTTCAGACTGGAACAAAAAGTAGAAACAAATCCATCAATGGATCTGTCCTAGGGATCAGAGTGGAATAGAGCAAAAAATGCTCTGTTAGGTTATGTTCAACTTTTTGAATTCGTGAGCACACTCACAAGTGGTCCGAGTTATTAATACTGCTAACAGACGTTGGCGCGCTCACTAATTTGGATCAAACGTTAGCAGTGTAAACGTAGTGAGTGCTGTGAGCGTGATTCGGACCACGGCCCTAGTGTCAATCTTGTGAACCAACACTTGACGTTTAAAATAAAAAGATAGATTGTTTTCGTAAGCCATTATGAACCGATAAACTTTTTTTTATCACCTGAACATTCAAAATGTCGTTCTTTGGGAAAACCTACGTCTACGAGCGTCATGAGAAGTTTGACGAATTTCTAAAATTTGCTGGTAAGTACTTTATTGAAATGTTATTATTATTAATTTTTTTCTTCCTGATGACAATCGGCAGGTGTGGTCAGTTATAAGTTATGAACTTACGCTCGTGGAACGTTCGTGAAATATTATTATTTTTACTAATGTGTGTTGCCAGTAGCTAGAACAGTTTATCGTCATTCTAATAAGTTCATCTATGCTATAAGTCACTATAGTTATAATCATAAAACGTTAATCAACAGTTAAAATATTAAAAACATTAAACTAAGACATTCTTCTCTGAGATTACTTTTCTGTTTTTATTTCACTTTAACTAATGTCGTTGGATTTAGATACCGAAACAAAATGTAGTACACGAATATAATTATTTGTATATGATCAAAACCAACTCCAAAAAAACGCTATGTAACTTAAGAATTGACTTTTATAAAGAAAAGTTTATGTGAGTGAACCGTATTGATTGAAACTAAATATCACATTTATTTACATTTAGTAAATTTATTAGAAACAGGATATCATTTTACGAAATTAATTATCTATATTGAGGCATGATCCAGCACATATCCGTGTGCTGGAGTCAAATACGTAGTTAAGAATACATAGTTTCAGCACTCCTGTCAACTCCGTGGGTGTCGTGAACCAGCTAAAATAAAAAACTACTTATGACAACAGAATTGTAAAGAGAAGAAATGTTTAAAAAAAACCTTTTTTTTTTTAACGTGTGGAAACCCCCTCGGGCCGTCACCCCACCGGGGCTTACGGCGGGGTGGTGTGTCGGAATCGGACCGACTAAAACCACACGGTGTGCCACTCTGCGCCTGAGATAGGAGGGATCCGGGAACCGCTGCTATTACGACATCCAGATCCCTCCTAGCGCCTGCCCGCTACTGCGGGCACCACCTATGGAAAAACGCTCTATTTTAGGCGACGTACGGCACACGCGGACGTCGCCTCCTCGCGGCTGGCCATTATAGCGGGTGGAGGGGAAAACCCGTCCCGTCCACCCGCGGCCACACTCAAGGCGGCATGAGGCGCTGGTATGGGCACCTCCGCCGCCCAGCTCGCCGACGGCGAATTGGGTCCGAGTGGATATCGTCCTCCCGGTCCGCCGCCTCCTTCCGCGAAATTACATCTTCGCAGAAGGTTGCGACCGCGGTAAAACAACTGTCGCTACCGGCCATGGAGCGTATGACGGCCGGTAGCAAGAGATCTCCTCCAATAACTGCAGTGAGGACCCCACGCTGCGCTGCTCAGGCGGAATAAACCGCTAGCGTGTTCTGAGCCGAGTCCTCACTGCAGTCGCAGTGGTAACAGGCGGGACTCAATTCCCTCCTGGCGACTGAGTGAAGATACTTGCCGAAGCAACCATGCCCGGAAAGGACCTCTATCAGTCGGAAGGAAAGGGTCCCGTGCTGCCGCGCTGCCCACTCGGTGATGACCGGCTGGAGAGCCTCCAACCGGAACGACCAACGAGCCATCGTGGCTCGACGAGCGGTCTCACGCCACTCGCGTATCTCCTTGGGCGGGGGCCGTATGCCGCTACCCGCCCGGAAGTCAGCCGTCCGCCGATACACTTTGGCGAGCACTTCCGCCTCCAAATCCCACGGGGGAGTTCCGGCCAAGGCGCACGCTGCCTCCGTCGATACGGTGCGGTAACCGCGTATGGCTCTAACCGCCAATATCCTCTGAGGGCGCCAGAGGCGAGCCCTATTCTGGGCGGTCAGAGCCGCCGCCCTCACCGGTGCACCATATAGCGCCATTGACCGAACAACCCCCGTGTATAGCCGTCTCGTTGCGACGCTGGCTCCACCCGAATTGGGCAAAAGTCGCCCAAGAGCAGAAGCAGCGCTGACCAGCTTTGGAGTAAGCTGTCGGAAGTGCTCGTCGAAGAGCCACCTGCTGTCGAGGATCAGCCCCAGATACTTCATCGGGGCCTTAATCGGTACGAGGACCGAATTGACTACGATAGAGGCGCGGGGGGGTGGACCACGACGGGGCCCATGAAACAAAAGGGCTTCCGTCTTATCTAGGGCCACCCGTAAACCCAGCGCCTTAATGCGCCCGATCAACAAAGAGACTCCCACGGTGGCCAGGCGCGCCGCCTCTTGAAAGTTCACCCCCTGGGCTGTGACCAATGTGTCATCGGCGTAACAAATTACGCCCAGCCCGGGGGGAAGACAACCTCGAAGGGCCCAGTCGTATCCCATATTCCACAGGAGTGCTCCGAGGACGGACCCCTGTGGAACACCGCACGACATGGGCCGCCGCCTCAGAATACCATCTCGGTGCTCGTACACGACGGTACGATCCTCAAGATAGTCTGCCACAAGCCGCCTCAGGTACTCTGGCACCCCGTGGTAGTGGAGTGCTTCCCTGATGCAGCTAAATGGCAGACTATTAAATGCGTTGGCGATGTCCAACGACACCGCCAACAGCACGTCGCCACAGCCACAGCTCACCGCCTCTTCGGTAACGGCCTTCAGGCGCAGCATGGCATCGACCGTCGAACGCCCCACCCGAAAACCAAATTGGGCGTCCGACAGATCGGGGCCCACCTCGGGACGATGCGGGCAGAGAGTATCTTCTCAAACAGTTTACCCGCCTCGTCCAGCAACACAATGGGCCTATACGCCGCCACCGAATCGGCAGGCCGTCCCGGCTTCCTTAATAGGACCAGCTTCCCGTTTTTCCAGCACTCAGGAAAACGTCCGGACGACAAGCTAGCGTCCATGACCTCGCCGAGGCGGTCCGACATGTGTTCGAGGGCACGGGCCAGCACACGGGCAGGTATCCCGTCTGGCCCAGGGGCGGTGTTCTTAGATCACACCTCCGATTCCCTGACGGGCGGAACATTGTCCTCATTCCCCCCGTCGTCTCCGGTCATGAAGACCATCGACGGGAGTGTGTGCTCCACCCGCTGCGGGAAAAGGCCCTCGACCACATCCTGCAGGAAACTGGGCTGGAGTGTCTCTGTAAGGGGGGGGGGCCCGACGTGCGGAACTTTTGTCGCGCCGCACGATAAGGGCGACCCCAGGGGTCACGATCGAGACCTTCTAGCATCTCCTTACGCTTAATTTCTTTGACGCGGCTGATGGCCAGCTTTAGAGTTCCTCTACTCCGCGCCTCTCGGTACTCCTCATGAAGCTGGTCTTCCGCGCCTTCTTCGCGGTGTCGCCGCCGACCACGGGTGTAGGACCTCCGGGCACGAGTACAGGCCGCGCGGAGGTCCGCCAACTCCTGGGACCATCAGTAAACCTCCTTCCGTGGAGGCCGACAACCTCGGATGCGGGGCATGGCCGCATCGCAGATCTGCGTAATCGCATCGCGGAAACGACCAGCCCCCATGTCGACCTCCTCGGTCGAAGCCTGCGGAGACAGCCAAGAGTGAATAATGGCTGCCTCCTCTAGTAGGTCCCTATTCCGTTTGGCTATAGCCCACCGCGGAAAGCGAGAAGAACGCCACGCCATGTGACCCCTTCTGGGTACCTGGGAGCGGGAGAGGTCAAATCGGATATAGAGATGATCCGAGAGCGTCTCAACCTCTTCCAGGACACGCCAGTTCCTTACTCGTGGGGCGAGGGCAGGGGTAGCGAACGAAAGGTCCACTATCGACCCTCCCTGCTGTCGTACGCACGTGTTGGTGGAGACCCTGTTTAGTAAACAGAGGCCCACCGAGGCCGCTCACTCCTCTACGGCCTCGCCCCTAGCGTCCGTCCTGGGGGAACCCCACGCAATGGACTTTGCGTTAAAGTCCCCCAGAACTAAGACGTGCCCAGACGTTAGACGCCGCATCGAGGTTTCCAAGTTGTTAAGGAAAACCTCGAAGTCGTTCAAACTCCGGTTGGGGGAGAAGTATACACCATACACAGTGATCCCCCCCCACTCGGCAGCAACATATCCAGTGCCCTTGTCTCTTAGCGACAAGGGCGGGGAATGAGCCGCCGTGGAGCCGACGACTGCCACGGAACCGTCCCGGCCAGCCAACCAGTTTGGACGGGGAGGAACGTAGTAGGGTCCCGCGGCTACGGCAACACCGATCGACCACTGTGCCATGGTTTGCAGGTAAAGGTCCTGCGCCACGGCACAGTGGTTCAGGTTAGTCTGGACAAGGAGGTTGGAGACTTGGGCCATTACTCGACCGTCTCTATAGCCCCCTCCATGGGCGACGATATAGACACACGAACGACGTCAGAAGCAGCCTGGGCCGACTGGCTAGCCCCTGACGCCTGCCGGGAATTGCGGGAAGGTTTACAGCCTCCCTGCTCAATCTGGTGATTGGCAGGCTTGTTATCTGCCGCACACACCGGGCAGTGAGGGGCGGCAGAACACTCTGCCGCCCTGTGCCCCGGTCGACCGCATCGGAAACACAATCCGCTGCAGTCGAAAGAACTGACGCACTTGGCGCGTGTGTGCCCCGATGCCAGGCATTTGTAACACCTCATCGGTCTCACCGCCAGGACTGTGATCCTAGCGCTCACAAAACCGATGAGCAGCCTGCCGGCGTCGCCTAACATTTTGGCCGACGCTACGGGACAGCTGACCCACACTGCGCCAAGTCCTCCTGGACCGGGGCGGATGGTGCCGACCCTAATGCTGCTCGCGTTGCAACCCGTCTTCTCTCTTACTGCAACACGGACATCCTCGGTCGTTATGGAGTCGTCCAGGGCTTAAATGCGCAATTCTGCGCACTTAGTAGGCCTGGCGATCTTGACACCATCCGTAGCCGTAAACATTCCTCACAACTTCTCGGCAAATGCGTCCGCCGTCTTAGCACCTTCAGCCCCAGGGAACTCGAGGACTCGAGCTCCCGTTTGGGCGAGGCACATTCTGAGAGCTACTGTCCCGAAATCGTGTGCGAGACTGTCCCGCGCGCTTTTGAAAATGGCCACGTAGGACAGCCCGCCGCTAGCTGCCTCCGGTGAAACGGTGACCACCACGGCCGCGCTTTTAGGCGCCTGTAGTTTGCGCGGCGTCTTCGTGACAGCCACTGCAGCCGATGGCGCCTGCGGGGTAGAGGTTGCTTTTTGTGCAGCCTTCTTACCCCGCTTTCGGAACTTTTAAGGCCCCCCGACTACCTGCCAACCATCCGTGGAAGGGGCAGATGTGGAGGGAGCACTTGTGGAGGTGCCAGATACAACGATTGGAGTGGGGAGCGGAGGGAACTCCGCCCCAGCCTTTGCCGCTGCTTTGGTCCCTGACCTCAGTGCAGGCGTCCGGGCTGTTGCCCTAGCCGCTTGCCGTGCCCTCGAAGCAGTTGCAAGAGCAGCAGAGACCGCTGCCGCCGCCGCGTAGGACACGCGACCAGTCGCAACGGGCAGCGATGCTGACACTGATGTAACCTTCGCTTTATGGGCCGCGAATGGCGGCCGGACAACAGGGGCTGGTGACAGCCTTGCCTCCAGACCAGCCAGACGCCCGTCCATCATGCGCCATACTGCATCCGTTGCACGCTGTGCGAAGTTGCTCGAGTTCCGATGTCCACTAGCACACAGAACCCCTTCTGCCTCCCGGCCTGACCCGTGGCATCGACGCTTCGCAGACGTCAGTCATGACGCCACGGAACCAGGCCGCCTGCGCTTCGGGATTCGACGAGACCCGTTCTTCCTCTTCCTCTGGCCAAACCGCGACAATGGCTGCGGCGATGAGCATATCTCGGCTCATCCGCTGGAGGGAACATCGCCGCGGAGGACAGCTACTGCGGCGATCCAGGCCTGTACCCGAGCGGCAGATTGCCACATCGAAGATGATGTGTCGGTGGTCTGACAAAGTGACCAACTCCTCTGCCACCCTCCATCCTGACACCTGCTCAATACCTGGGGGAGTAGCCCACGTCAGGTCGACAATAGACTCCTTATGCCATCGGACGCAGGTACTGACTGAACCCCGGTTTACAATACCGAGGTTCAGTCCCGACGCCCACTCAACGAGTGTATCTCCTCTTACGTTGTCCAGGCGATCTCCCCATTGTGTTGAGCGGGCATTAAAATCACCCAGGACAAGTACCGGACGGGATAGGTAAGTGCAAATGCAGTTCCTAAGGTCGTCCAGGTACGCCTCAAATACGGAGAGACCGCAATTTGGAGATATATAGCAGCCCACAATGACCATGGGGCCCTATTCCACTGCCACGAACCCCAGCCCTGAAGGAGGGTACAGTGGAGGCCGCTTTCCACTCCTGCCCATAATATGGCGGTAGTGCCATGATCCGACCCGAACCATTGTGGGTGATCCGGGACGCGGTACGGCTCCGCCACCACCACTAGGGCAAGCGACTGCTCCGCGAGTGTCTGCATTAGTAGGTCTTGCGCTGCGCGGCAGTGATTTAGGTTACCCTGCAGAATTTTCTGGGGAGGTGTGAATTTTAAGCCTCTTTTCCCTCCTCTGCCGGACGGGTTACCGGCTGTGGTACTCTCGTAGCCGGTGGGCGCTGACTACTACCAGCACTCACTAAGGCTGGGGCGGGGACTGTTTGCAACCCCCTTTTCTTTTTTTTCGGTGGAGAGCATTTCTTGCTCCTCAGCCGATGATCTGCGGGACGGCCAAGGTCCGAGCAGACCGGGCACTTAGGCGCTTTTGCCGTGCGTGTGCGCGCCACATGACCTATGCCGCCGCACGTGTAGCAGCACGCGCCACGGTCTGTTTCGTTGGGACACTTCGCTCCCCGTGTCCCAATTTGAGGCATCGATAGCACTGCAACGGGCGTGCCACTAGTGCCTCCACCCTGGCCGAAATCCAGCCCACTTGCACCCGTTTGGCGTTCGCAATCTTGCGAGCGGTAACGAGCGGGCAGCGGACCCAAGCTGTGCCCAGCCGCCACGGGATATACTCGAATGTCTCCGACTTTTACATCGGAGATGGGACATCCTCCCACAATTGCTATGGCCTTGGCAACCTCGGCTTGGGTAATGGATTCCTGTAAGTCCAGCACCCGTAGGTCACTTGTCCTACACGGATGCGCAATAATAGCATCAGTGCCGGACAGTACCTGCCACAGGCTTGCTGCTAACTTGTCCGCCAAAGTGGCGCTACCTTCCCCGGGGATCTTTAATATCAGGGCCCCGGTCAAGGTTCGCTTGGTGCGGAGCCCGCCTGCGATGCCAAGATCAGCCAGGTTTATATTGGCCTTTGCTGTTTCCATTAGCGCAGCTATCCTCGTCTCCGAACCAGGAGGCACGGAGACAGTGATAGCCGCAGTTGTGGGAGGCCGAGGCACAGCCCTCCTTTTAGGTGTTGCGGCAGCTGCAGCACGCTCCGCCGACTGGACTACGGTTGCCGCCTTTTTCGCGGCCTTGGCTTTACTCTTCCGACCAAGAACCAAGATCCAAGTTTCACCCGTCGACAGGGCCGCAGGTTGTTGCTGCTTCATGTGAGGATGCGACGCTAGAGGCTGTGGGATTGCCCGCTGTCCTCGCCTCCTCCTTTTTTTATTTTTTGATGGTGGTGGAAGACTGAGCTCCGCCACCCTCATACCCGTGGCCGCGTTAGAAAGAGAGGAGTTACTCTCTGGACATTGCCCCACTAGCATCTTTACCCGGACTTCGGCCAATACAGGGTCTAGCGTGGCCATGTATTGGTCTCGGTCCGGTATTACATTCCACTCGGGTCGAGTCGTCACTTTCTGTTTCTTGTTGGAGGGCATGGTCTTGCCAGTCCCCTCTTTGGGTCGGACCGGTCGTTTTGGGGGTGGCTTGGGGCCCCCACAGCTTAGTTTCTCGACCTCCTTTTGTAAGGAGGCCATCTGCGAGCGGAGTGCCTCGTTCTCACGCTCTGACCTCCCTACTGCTTCTGTCAGGACCGATGTATCAGTTCTCATGAGGAGTTCCGACACACCAGCCCTGATAGTCGTCATGGCCTCTTTGGCAGCAGTTTTTTTGCTGCCTCTGGCTCCCTTGACTCCTATAACAGCCTTCTCAACCGCCAACAGAGACTCCTGGATTTTATGGTCTATGTCGGCGGTGGGTTTGCTTTTCAACTCCGCCGCTATTTTTAAACGGCACTGGCCTCCTTCTGAGGGAATCAGGGGAGTGGGCTGAGCAGCTGCGCTTTCACGCTCTGTCTCTGTCCCCGTCCCCGATTCGCTACCGCCACCACATACTGCGCCCTGCCTAGGGCGCGCAATTTTGGTGGGCCGGTTCTCCTCCGCCAGTCCTTTCGGCTTGCGCTTGCTTACTTGGGACGACCGCGAGGAGACAGATAAGAATGATACGTCACTATCCTCTGAATCCCGACGTTACCATTCCATGTCTTGGCCGTCCACATGCTCTGTGGTTAGGCGCTCAATTGTTGGCGCCCGCCTACTTCTTCTTCCTCGTTCACCTGACTGGGCGCGGGAAGACGCTGAACTTGATGTTCTGGGACGCACAAAACTGGGCGTGTGCGCCCCATTCCTTGTGCCCGGACTCGGACACCGTTCTGCACGCAACTGTGCCCCCCTAGAGTACGGTGGGCTGAACACTCCGAGATCACCCGGAGTGCTGAGGGATTCTCCGACCGCAGTGCGGTCGGTACCCTCCTGGGGTACTTCGTTTTTGTAGGTCGCGTCCATTGTTAAATTGTTAAATTTGCTCTTTAACGTGAGCTCACGTTGTGTTGCCCTAGCGACTGGGATACCCCCCCAGCCGTTAACCTCTTCACCGGGCTTCCTCAGCTTGGGTTAGGGGTAATTTTTTATAGAGGTTTCCTTCCTCGCGGACTTCTCTTCCCTTCCCTCCATTCGAGAAGCCCCCCGCTCCCGATTCCTCGGCGTCTACGGGTTGGGCCGATTGGTTGCCGGAGTTCGACAGTGACTACCGCCGGTTACTCCATGAAAAGTTTCCGACGGTGATCTCATCGCTCCTGTAAGTCGTCGTCCTCCGACGTAGTCCTCGCATGTGCCTTCTGAGTAACAGAGGGACACCTGGAGGCACATTTTGGACAGTCTGCGCAATCCCGTCCGTGCGGTTTTTTATAGAGGTTTTCTCCTCTTGGCCAGTCAGTCAGTCGTTTCGCTCAGTGCGAGAACGCCGGCGGTAGTCCCGTCGCCCCTCTCGTGGCCGTTGGACCACCCTCCCCGTGCCAAGAACCACATTAGCCGCGCCAGTAACCAAAGGTCGCGTGTACCAGCTTCCACGTGCAACTGGTGTTCGTTGCATTGGACGCCGTGGTTTGGTCTTTATAAGGAGAGCCCCATGGCTCTCCTTATAAAGAAGATTTTAACCTCAAGCCGACTAGATAAATAATAAATAAATATTTTGGACATTTTGACACACAACGCCATCTAGTCGCAAACTAATCGGAGCTTGTATTATTTGTACTAAACAACTGATATGAATACGTACATACTTTTTTTTTGCTAATACATACATACATAATATACATCAAACACCCAAACTGCGAAACAAATATTTGCAGGTCACGCAAACTGTGAAGATGTGAATTTGAATAACATATTTCGCTCGGGCCATTATTCCAAATCTATAGATCATTAAAATCGATTTAGTAATTTAAACGCTATGGTGGCACACATATACGTAGAATACGCAAACTATTACCTCTAGTAAAAAAAGATATGATAAAACGTCCTTCAATATAGATACATAGCTTACTAACTAATCCGGTAATATATTGATTGTAATCTTATTTGAACTACGAGTATAATTTTTAGAAGTTATAGGTACTGATAACGCGTTACGAAACGGAATTTGACACAGTTTTTACTTTTATCATTTGCCGAGTATCAGAGTCCTTTCTTCGGCATAATCAAAGTAACAGATTCCACCGGTAATCATACTCACTCAGTGAAAGCAACAAAAATAAAGTTTGCGGTGAAACCGAACCATTTCTGCTGAATGACATGAACAGTGCTCCTTTTATCTCATTTAAAAAATAACTATCAATATTATTGACTGCCTTGGTGATGCAGTGGTAGCGTATGCGACTTCTGTGCTGAAAGTATCGGGTTCGATTCCTAGGTCGGACCAAATGTTTGGATGATGTGCAAATATTTGTTTCGGAGTTAGGGTGTTTTCTGTGTATAATATGTAAGTTTACAATTTACAAAAAAAATATTTACAAAAAAAATAGTATTTATGTATTTATATCAATTGTCAAGTACCCATAGTACAAGATCTGCTTAGTTTGGGACTAGATGGCGTTGTGTGTCAAATGTTTGAAATATTAATTTATTAATTTACTGTTGTTTTTAAAGTGTGTGGTTTTACCTTGTTCATTTTATCTTTTATCAATTTGTCCATCCAAGGGCTGGTCGTTATGGATTACTGTTCACAATACCATACCATTTAATAGTATACGAATAAAGTGTCAATACGCATATATGTAAATAAATGCATTTTTATGTCGTGTCTATTTTACTTGTGTATATTAACAATGTAACCTCTGTGCTTTCTACACCATCCTAATGTTGACTGAAAGAGAATACTTTGGGCATTAAATCCACCGTTGTTCGAAACAGTATCAAGTTTAAAAAAAACAGCATACTTGATCTATTATAGTTTTAAAAATCTTTGAGGCACAAGCTAATCAATATGTGATCAACAGGTCTTCCCGACGAGGAGGTGTCTAAATATCTACAGTTCAAACAAACCAACAAGATAGAAAAGGACGGCGATAGTTACGTGTACACCATGCTATCGCCTGCGGGTCCTAAGGTTGTCAAATTCAAACCTGGTGTTGAGTTTGAAGATTCTCGCGGAAGAGGACCTGTGAGTTTTATTCCAAACATATTGCATAGACAAACACATAATCCTTATTTTGCGTTTACTTTGCGTTCATCCCTTATATGACTGCCACTGTGGCGCAGTGATTGTGCATGCGCCTGCAAAGCTTGAGGTCTCGGGTTCGATTCTCGGATCGGATGAAATGTTCGTGTGATCTGCAAATATTTGTTACGAAGTTATGATTTCTAGATTATCCACTTATTGAAAAGACACGATTCCTCAATCACCTAACAGTGTTGGCATTCGCTGTATACGCATTGAACAATAGTTCCATCCATAACTCGTTAAAGAAATAACTCACTTCGTATGTGCTAGAAATAAAATAACATATTAAACATGATACTTCTTAATATTATTGTTATCAGTCTCAAATCTTACGTCATCTCTGTTTTATTTTTCAGGTCAAGACAACTTACAGCGTGGACGGTAACAAAATAACCCAAGTTGTCAAAAGTAATACGGGAACTGGTACCTTCGTGAGGGAATACTCAGATGATGAACTGGTTGTGGTAAGAACCTATTTTTAAATGAGTGTTACTTATTACTGCCCTAAAAACAAAGATATTCAATTCTGTTGGGAGTTCAGAATAGAAAACAAATAAAACATGAAACAGCGCCATTATTATTATTATTATTTAAATTTTGATTTGTCTCCCTGTTTAGAGGGGTAATGTACGAGTCATGCGGGCCTAAGCCAAGCATGATACGTTAGATAGAGTAGATAGATGATATAGATGAAGATGTTAGAAATTTGCGAGTAATTCGGCAGGTATTGAGTATGGTGGCTTTTTGGAGCAGATGAAAGGAGTGTGAAGGCATGTGAAGTAATTCAAGATTTTGAATGAGAGTTTTAGGTACTATGCCTGTTGATGATAGAACTATTGGAACTATGTGTACTATGTGAGCTTTCCATTGTGTTTTTAGTTCTATTGCGAGGTCTTGGTATTTTGAAAATTTTTCTGAAATTGTTGACTGAAGATTATGTGTGTTCGGTATAGCTATATCTATAATGTAAACAATGTTACTGATTTTATCGTGAACGGTTATATCTGGACGGTTGTAATGAATGGTTTTATCTGTTATAATTGTTCTATCCCAATATATTTTACAAGCTCTGTTTTCTAGTATTGTGTCAGGTTTATACTTATAGTATGGAGTCTTTTGACTGATGAAATTATAATTGTGTGCTAAATGTTGATGAGCTATTGCAGCCACTTGGTCATGTCTATGTTTGTAATCGGTTTGTGCTAAGGATTTACAGGCACCGGTTATATGTTGAATGGTCTCTGGAGCAGAAGTGCAATGTCTGCATAGGTCTGTTGTCTGATTTGGGTCTCTAATGATAATTTTTCTATAATTTCTGGTTGTTATTACCTGGTCTTGAATAGCAAGCATAAATCTTTCCGTTTCCGGAAACAGTTCCCCTTTCTTAAGCCATTCGTTCGACTTTTCTTTTAATCGACGTAATTTTGGCTAAGGTCGGTTCGGTGCCTTCCATGGAGGGACTTACCAGCCCAGTTTGTTATTTTATGATCTATAGTAGTTAAAACTTCGTTACGTTGGGTATGCCGATCTTGTAAATTTAAAGGTGTGAGTTTTTTATCAATGTCTGCGATTTTTTTATGGAGAAGAGATGTCAGTGATTTGGTATGAAAGTAGTTTCTAAGCGTTGTAATTTTTTTTATTGTGTAAATTTTGAATATCTATTAAACCTCTACCTCCCTCATTTCGTGGCAAAGTGAGTCATTGACGATTTTGGATGATGTTTCCGGTATTTAGTCATATGTGTGTTAATTGTTCGTTGCAAGTTCTTGAGATCTGTTTGTGACCAGTTAATAATACCAAATGAGTAAGTCAATATAGGAATAGCAAACGTGTTGATCGCTTTAATAATATTTATTGAGTTAAGGTGAGTTTTCAAAATAGGGTTCAGCCTGTATCTAAATTTATTTACTAGATCTTCTTTGGTTTCTTTTTGGAGAATTCTTCTAGACTGCTTAAAACTTAAATATTTATATACGCTATAACTATCCATTGGTTCAATATCCTCGCCAGATTATAAAACATATATATTATTTTTAATTATACCTTTATTTATTGACAGAATTTTGCGACTGCGTGCTTATCGACTCCAAATTCCATACATATATCTTTGGAAAACTGTTGAGTAATATCGTCTAGAAAGAAAATATCGTCTTTGTTGGTGGCAAAGAGTTTTATATCATCCATATAAAATAGATGTGTTAGTGAAACCTGGGTGTCAGTAGATATTAAATTGTATCCAGCATTGCTATTATTAAGAAGACTAGAGAGAGGATTAAGTGCGAGGCAAAACCAAAGTGGGCTAAGTGCATCTCCTTGGTATATACCTCGCATAATACGTATTGGTTCAGTAGTTATATTATTGGACAGATTTTTAAATTTCAGTACGGTTTGCCAACTCTGCATAGAAGATTATAAGAATGTTATGATAATTGGATTAATTTTATATAATCGGAGTACATCTAGAAGCCAACTATGAGGGACAGAGTCAAAAGTCTTGCGGTAATCTACGAACATAGTGTGTATATTTAGCTTTTTACGGTGTGCTTCGTTAATGGTTATTGCGTCTATTGTGAGTTGCTCCTTACATCCTTGGCTATTTTTCCTACAGCCTTTCTATTGCTCAGACATAATATTATTCTCTGACAAATGAGTATAAATTGTTTGACTGATACAAGCAGTCAGAATTTTATAAACAGTTTGTAAACAGGTTATGGGGCGAAACTTTGAAGGGTCTTCTGTATTGGGTTCTTTTGGTAGCATGTAAGTTACTCCGTGTGTTATATAGTCCGGCATTAAATGTGGTGATTGAATGAATGTATTAATATGGTAGTGTAAATATGGGTGTATGCAAGTGAATTTTTTATACCAGTAGTTGTGTATGTTATCGCTCCCTGGTGACTTCCAATTGTGAGAGTGTTTGATGACGCGTAGAAAAGTGTCTATTGTAATATGTTCGAATTCCATATCAGAAATTTGACAAGTTGTTTCGTTAATGGTGTGCATCCAATTAGCGTTTTTATTATGTTGAACTGAGTTTCCCCACACGTTAGCCCAAAATCGGTGTAAACTTTCGGACGATGGTGATCGTTGTTCTTGTGCATTTGTATTGTGGTAGTCAGATGTTATTGTTCGATAAAACAATTTTTCTGTTTGTGAGAATTGACTGTTTTGTTTTTTCCTGATAGTGCATGTAAGATACCTTTTAAGCCTACTAGCTGTTGCATTTAATTTCTGTTTGAGTGTATCTAAAAAGTGTTCTAATTCCGTGTTGAGTGTGTATTCGATATTTATTTTTTATTACTTCTACAGCGTTTACAATTCTGTTACTTCTGTTCCCATGAATATATTGTGTTAGTCGACCTATTTCAGTTCGAAATTTCTCTATTTTGGTTTGTAATCTTCTCTGCCAAGCTGGCTTAAAGTCTTTTGAATTTGTTCTATTAGTGTTTATTTTTATTCCGTTACACACTGTTGCTGTATATGCCGCTGAGTATATAATTGTCTGAAAAGTTGCAAAATCTTGTTCTTTGTTTAAAAAATTTGGTGAAACATTGTTATTAAGATGGTCTACTATTAGAGCTAATCTCTTTGATGGTTTTTGTCGGGGTACATATGGTCTAGAGGTAGGGTTGGTATTCTTAAGTGTGTCGAGTGCTGAATGAAATTGTTGATTAATCTTGTCTTGATCTATGATTTGAGAGTTGCTAGAAAGATGGCATGGTTGTTCTGCGCTTAAATGTATAGTAGTCTGAGAGCGAGATAAATCTACTTCATCACCTGTATCTATTTGTGTTGAGTATAATATATGTTGTGATAAGTCAGTTTGTCAAAAGATTGTGTTTAATTGAACGGTTGTATGAGATGATTGTAAGTGTGCTTCAACATCGTTTTTAATTTGTCTAATTCTATCTTCAGATACCATTCTATTATTTATTATGACTCTTCTTTGATCTGATATACGCTGTTCTGAAAGGTGTGATAGATGTGGGTAGGTTTGAATGAATTTATCATGCATCTTTTTTCGATGCGCTGTCATGTTGGTCTCAAGTTCTGTTATTTCATAGTAGATGCGAAGTATTGTTTCATTTATGTCATTAGACCATCTCATTCTAGATGACGCCTGTGTAAGTGTGTGTATTGGTTCTACATTTTGTGTAAGATAACTGTTTATCTCTATTCTAATTGCATCAAGTGTGCTTATAGGGAGTTGTTTGTTATTGATTATGGCCCTACGCTGGTCTCCTACACTCTGTTTGGACGCATTCATTGTTGGGTATTTTTTTGTAAAAGCCTTGTGCAATGGATCTAAGTATCCTCGAGTTTGGGTTTCTAATCGGCTGGTAATGAGATAGGTGCGCCATATGAACATATTCATTTCAGTAGTCCTTTTACTTCTTGCGCATGATTTCGCAGTAGTGAGTCCAGTAATATCAGCATTTGCCTCCTGGACAACATCTACTGTTGGCGATGTTGTTGATGATGTACGACTAGTATTTATGTGGGTTTCAAATGAGTGCGGGGATGAGGCGGGTGATGAGAAAAGGCTACTTGTGGGTGAGGAATGTATTGGTGATGTATTGTGATGTGTGATGGCTTCGGCTGTAGCATGTTTGTCGGTAGGAGCCCGCCTGTTCAACTCCGTACCGCCGATGGTTCGCATACTGTAGCATCCAGCATCGGCCCCAGATGCGCCCCGGCGACCCCCGGGCAGCGACCTCAAATTATATACTCTTTTATTCATATCTCCATTTAACAGGGTTACCCTTGCCTTGTTAGCTACATAAGTTTCATTAGTATGTATGTCCGCCCCCACGTGGCTAGATCTTCAGCACGGACGTAAGGTGGGATTTTAGGGGGCTTATTATTATTATTCTCTTTTTACATATAAATACACATATTGATTACATTTTTAAATATATAAAAAAATAAAAAATACATATTTAAAAATATAAAAAATAGTAGACCACCGACATCGGGTACAGGGACCAAGATACCGGTGGTTAGGGCTCCAGAGACAGAAACCTCCTCACAATACGGGCCGTGTCAAGGAGGACTGCCTTCTGCATCAGACCCTTGATCCAACCTTCTAACGTGAGCCTCTTAAGGTGTTGGTCGAGGCTCTTGGCTATCAATCCGTGAACAGATATGATTATCGGAACAACGATCACCGAATCCACATTCCACATGTCGGCAATCTCGTGAGACAGATCCAAATACTTTAATTGTTTTTCTTTTTCAACTTTCACGAGATTTTCGTCATGAGGAACGGCGATATCGACAATCATTGCGCGGCGCTCTAATCGATCTATCACCACAATATCAGGCTTATTGGCAACAATAGTCCTATCTGTGATAATAGATCGATCCCAATATAACGTAGCACGACCGTTCTCGAGAACTGGGTCGGGCACATACGAGGGTAAGTTTTTAAGTTCGCGGAATGACAGTGAAAAAGGCGGGTAAACGCGCTCTTTTGATGCCTACCGTATTCAGTGACTCATAATTAGTCTGCATAGTAAAATTTGTTGTGATTGGATCATTAGTTATTAAACTATCGTTGACCAAGTATTTTAATCGGGAACGAAGTGAAAAAAATGGAGAAAATTGAATTCCGTGCGGTGATAAAGTTCCTTACTAAGCAAGGAAAGTCTGTTCAAACCATACTCAATGAGATGTCATCGGTTTACTTTCTTGCCCAGGAAAAACAATGGTCTACAAGTGGCATAGTTTATTTAAACAAGGCAGGGAATCACTTGAAGACGACCCGAGGCCGGGGCGCTCCGTTGAGGTGACTACGCCAGAAGTTATTGCAAAAGTAGAAAAAATTGTATTGGAAGATGCTCGACTAAAAAAGAAACAACTCGCAGAAATGGTTGGAGTATCGGATACAACAATTTTTAAAATTTTACACGATCATCTTGGCATGACTAAGGTTAGCGCACGGTGGGTGCCGAGAATGCTCACGCCATTGCAAAAACAACAGCGCGTGGAATGTTCACGTGCGTTTTTGGACCTCTGCAATGAAGACAAGGATGGCGTATTGAATCAAATTGTTACTGGGGATGAAACTTGGGTTCATCATTATGAACCTGAGTCCAAACAAGACTCCATGCAGTGGCCCAAAAAGGGCAGAGCACCACCCAAGAAATTTAAGGTTTCACAGTCGGCTGGGAAACTCATGGCAACGATTTTTTGGGACTCAGAAGGAAGATTATTGATAGATTATAAAGATAAAGGCATTTCTATAACGGGGGAATACTACGCTTCAATCTTAGAACAGTTAAAAGAAGCCATCAAAGAAAAAAGACGGGGAAAATTAACGAAAGGTGTCCTGCTATTGCATGACAATGCTCCCGTTCACAAGAGCCGAGTCGCACTGGCTGCCCTGCATAAGGTGGGCTTCGATATTTTGAATCACCCACCCTACAGTCCAGATTTGGCTCCGAGTGATTATTATCTCTTTCCAAAAATGAAAAAAGAATTACGTGGTAAGAAATTTTCAACTGATGAGGAGGTTAAGGAGGCGGTTTCGGCGTATTTTTCAGACAAAGATAAAACTTTTTTTTACGAGGGAATAAAAAAACTAATTGAAAGATCTGAAAAATGTATTCGTGTTGCAGGGGAATATATAGAAAAAGAAAAATAATTTTGTGTTTTTATTATTACTCAATACTCTCCATTCCGCGAACTTAAAAACGCCCCCTCGTACCTGTAGTAAGGCACTTCAAAATTGACAAGTTGGTGTTTAAGGGCAAGTTGTTGGTGTACAATCCTGGCTACTTGATTGTGCCTGTGCAAATACTCACCATTAGCAAGACGAGAACAACCAGAAATAATATGCCTAATAGATTCTCCAGGACAGTGGCACGCCCGACAAATGTCAACCGTGCTATCTTTCAGGATATATTTCCAGTAGTTATTCGTCATGATAACTTCGTCCATAATTGCACAAACAAAACCTTCGGTTTCTCCGAAGAGATCACCATACCGTAGCTAAGACGTCGACGCTTTAAAGTCTATATCAGACCCGTGTAGGGCCCGATAAAATCGACCATGAAGTTCTTTACCCTTCCATACTTCCTTGCGATCAGTAATACTAAGTACTACAGGTTTGCGCCAATTCTCTTTAGCCAGAGCGAGCGGGGTAAAACCAGTATCCACTGCAACTACATTACGATGCACTCCCACATTAGTATGTAGAAAATATTCTCTGAGATTGTATATCTCGCGATTGTGTAGAGTCTTGATATTTAATAGACCACGACCTCCAAACTTTCGCGGCATATACAATCTCATAACCGATGAACGTGGGTGGTGCATGCGGAATGCAGTCAGCAATGTACGGAACATTCTCTCCTGTCAAGGGCATCTAATTCGGTCTGAGTCCATCTAAGTACACCAAAGGAATACATCAGAACCGGCATGACCCAACTGTTACAGGCTCGCACCTTGTTACCGCCCGATAAAAGACTTTTAAGTACTTTTTTTAGGCGACCAAAGAAACGTTCCTGCAACATTTGTTTCACGCCAGATTCTGATATTCCCAAGGACTGTGAAAAACCTAGATACTTGTAAGTTTCGGTGGCAGACAGAGATCTGATTCCAGATCTTATTATTATTCTCTTTATTACATATAAATAAACATATTGATTACATTTTTAAATATATAAAAAAATAAAAAATACATATTTAAAAATATAAAAAATAGTAGACCACCGACATCGGGTACAGGGACCAAGATACCGGTGGTTAGGGCTCCAGAGACAGGAACCTCCACACAATACGGGCCGTGTCAAGGAGGACTGCCTTCTGTATCAGACCCTTGATCCAACCTTCTAACGTGAGCCTCTTAAGGTGTTGGTCGAGGCTCTTGGCTATCAATCCGTGAACAGATATGATTATCGGTACAATGATCACCGAATCCACATTCCACATGTCGGCAATCTCGTGAGACAGATCCAAATACTTTATCAAGATCCAATTATTATTATTATTATTATTATTATCTAGCGAAGCCCAGTCGAAACTACTTACTGAAAGTTTTTAGGCCGATTATTTTAAATGTTACTTCTTCTTATATTTACAAAATCAACTTGATGACTTTTCAATGATTTAACTTTTGATTGAATTATATAAAAGTAAACATAAAATGTCACTAGATTTGTCTTGATTTTAGAAATTATACATTTTAGAAACAACACACTCCCTTATTATTCTATCATTGTCTTTGATTTTATCACATGAATCCTTTTTGTTTCATTTACCTACTTGTTATATTTTTTTTTGACAATAATACTTTTCTTTTAATACTTTTCAGACAATCACTTCTTCTTCGTGGGACGGCACAGCAAAAACCTACTACAAAGTGTAATTTAACTCCATAATATTATGTTTTTTGCTCATTAATAAAATTATTTATTACAATCCTGATTTTATTTTATAAAAGCCTAAGAAAAAGACTCTACTCTGCCTAATGGAAGGCATGAGTAGAAACCAAGAGTGGTGGTCAATATACTTATCACAAATCCAGACAATGCAGTATGGTGACCCACGTTACGGTGACCTTCGGATCTCCGGCTTCTCAGGGACGCAGGAACCAGGAGTATGTGGTGTTTCCACTAATAACCAACCTCCGCGGCCGGTCTCAGGCTTCCTACTCTGAAGGGGATCCGGACCATGTTATTTCAGGTCGCCTCCAGGATCAACGCCGTGCCTGGTCAGACCCTCTCCTGAGGAACACTACAAGGTACCCTCGCTAATTTATAGTTCCGGCCCGAAAGCGCTTTGGCGACCAGGCCGCATTGCGGTCGCCGACCGCAGCTATTTATTCACCACCAGAGGTCCCTATTCTCTGGTAGCTTGCAGTCCTGTCAGCGGCTGCTAACGCCGCCGACTACCTCTATGTTGGAGATCAACCCTCTCCCAATGTTATGGTGATCTAGAGAGATGCTTCTTTACGCCCCGCTTAAAGGACCCTGCATCAAAGTGGAAAGGAGGAAAGGAAACACGTGTGCTGATAGTGAGTTTCAGGTTTTAACTGATTTGTAAAGAAAGGAAAGGCTGAACTGTTCAGTTCGGGAGTATATGTAAACTATAAAACGATGACTGTATTCTCTATTTTGATTTATTGTATTGATTGATTGAGATTTCAAGCCCATGACCTCTGGGGTCGCACTCTCGTGAGATGTATGAAGAGAGAAAGTTAATAATTAAAGAGTATACATGTTGCACTAAAGAGTGAACACGTTAATTACATTACAAAACTTTTGCAATAGAAATACTCTACTTCTCCATAGACGAAAAGTATATTTCGTCTATGATTTCTCCTTGAAGCACCGTAAAATTTCAAGTGGGTCGACGGGAAAGAACTGAAACCATAGTAGTTCCATTTAAGCAGAGTTATAACACCAAATGTATTTCAAATACAAAAACTAAACCACGCCGTGATTACTTTATATTATATTTGAAGGAATTATAGTTATCAAAACGACATAAGTAGTTCTAAATAAATTTTAATTAATATCTAAGTGAAAATTTTGCTAAATACATTTTTATTTTAGTTCTAAATAAATTTTAATTAATATCTAAGTGAAAATTTTGCTAAATACATTTTCATTTTTCTATCTAAATAATTATATTTACTATTTTATTGCACGTCACACTTAATTAAAGCACAAGAAGCATGTGCTTAAGCTTTTAAAGTAAGTACACAAACAATTTATCCAACGCGATTTGTTCTTTCTTTAAGCGCGCCATCTAGGTAAAATTAGTCGAATTAATAAACCACATTACAAGCATTGTCAACTTTCAAAGATAATCACTAAAGACAATAACAACAACAGAGGGCCTAGTGTGAGTTTTATTTTACATAAACTAGCTCGTGACGGCGAACGTGTTCAGTGTTGTGATTGTGATTGGACAATCACGAAGTGACTGAAATCTTTATCGATAATAATAATGTTAATTACAATCCTGTTAAGTGCACAATCACACATCATCTTAAACAATGCTTCGGTTATACTAAAAATATACATTTGATTAGCTATTGCCCGTGTCATATTTCCTATTTCGAGTTTCTTAATTTGTCTCTTATTCTATCTCCTTAAGGATAACTTTTCCAAAAATTTTTCTTAGTGGATAAGTAGTGGCTTACAACATAAATAGCACCAGATGGCAAAGTTTCGAGTTTGTAGCCCCAATGGTTTCGACTCTACTTTCATAAATCAGTAATCAGTCAGTCAGGGCCAATCATTTTTTGTGTATAGAGTTTGTTTAGTTTTTTTTACATATCGTTTTGCGCTTTGTAGAAAAATGAGTATCATGTCCCTCTAACACAAAAGTAGGAACCCACGACAAGGCGAGGTGATTATGCCAGGTGGGCCACAGCCCAATGGTTAATGTTGGGATGCTGTAAATATGCTAATCGGCGCGAGAATTTCTATATCGCGATACAGGATTAGTTGTTACTCCATAATTCGTTACTCTGTAGTTCGATGTGTATGCGTTAGATAGCGCTGTAGTATATCTTTGTGCTGTTACTTGGAAGTCGAAACACTTTTGATCTTTTTTTTATTTGTAGGTAGATTTAGAAGTGCTATTCTCTTCGAGCGCTAAAGGCGATTTGCTTTAGCTTGCCACGGGCGATCTTGCCTGTAGAAGTGGTAGGTATTTGCTTCATGAATACCACGCCTCCTCGTAACCTCTGTGACTCTGGTAGTTTAGCTGGTAACATATTTCAAGTTATAATAGAATTGTAAACATTTTATGGTATAGGATTCAAATGAGCAGTCGGGTTAACTGATGAAAAGTGACTACCTTTACCAAAGGACACCAACAATAGTTGCAACTCAAGAATCACAAATACAGTACAACACTAGGAAAGACAAGGTGTTATCCTACGTAAAATTTGTATGATATGAACTATTGCATACCAGCAACGAGATCCTTCAACTCCTGCGCAGTTACTTTATACCCCTGTCTTCGGACTATACACGCGACAGGACACTCGTCTACGTCAGAAGCTCTGACAGTTGTCACGCAAACATCACGAACTCCTGGATGTGATCGAATCACTTCTTCAATTTCTGGAGCGCTTGGCTAAAAAAATACAAGAAAATTTCATAATTCTATGCAACTAATCAATAAAAAAAATAGTTTAATCGATGTAGTGATCGATAGTTTCTTACTGTCATAATTGAAAAGGGGTCTTGTGTTTATGTTGGCGAAGAATGAACGTGACAAATAAATTAATAGTGCGATGCAGTATTTTAGCAATAGTTCGGCTAATATTCATTAGATGGCGCTGAATATTGCTTTAGATTTACTCACTTGTCCATTGATCAACATCTGTATGCGCTCAACAAAGTAGTAGTTATCGTATTCATCCCTGTACATCAAATCACCAGTTTTATAATAACCATCTGTAGTGAAAGATTTGGCTGTCAAATCGGGATTCTTAAAATATTCCTGAAAATTTATTATTAATTAGCAAATCAAAAATACACAAGTAGAAATCGATATACAAAAAACGCACGACTTAACACATATAAGATAACCTACCGAAAAGCGAGGTCCTTTAGTAACCATCTCACCAGGCACATTCGCTTTTGTGATCTCTTCGCCAGTTTTTATATCGAGCAACTGAAACACATGAGCATCAATAAATTATTACCGCATAGTGGCTCTTAGCTCTCAGCCAGAGCTCTTTTGCGTCCATTGTATATCGCAAGGAAATAGGAATAGGAAACTCTAAGAGATAATAGGAAACTCCGGTAGCAAATTGTGAGATTGCTGTAGTGAGTAGGATGGGACAAAATTAATATATTATACTTTTATCCCTTACTTTTATAATCCACTTAAATAACTGTTTGAATACTATCTTATTTATACTAAACACTAATTACTGAACTAGGCATAAACTTTATATGGACTGTTTGTCACATATTAAAAAAATTGAACACAGTATATATTACAAGACTTCACAGTTCATCACAAGAGATTTTTATAACTTGTGTAGCTAAGACTATGTAAAGAAAATGTCTTTCATTATTTTATTTTAGGCACACGAAGTATGGGTGGAGACGTATCGAGCTGTACAAAGAAAGAGGTACCTTAACTTTGTGCCAAGAGTATTTGCCATTGCCACAGCAACCCATAGGTAATCTTGGCACAGGCATAAATACTGGCCCCAAATTTTCCGTCTGTCCGTATGTTTCTATGATGAAAGTACCCGGTCGCATTCTCTTCTAAAAAAAAATACAAAAATCGAAAATTACAAAGGTTTTTATTATTAAAACTATTTACATTATTATTAACTTTTCTTTGAGTATTTTTTTTTATTTTCTTTTCTCTTAAATGAAATAAAATAGGTTAAAGTCTAGTTTGTAATACACAAGATATTAGGTTCGGTCGTTTATGCCTCCCATTTTAAGCAAGTGTGGAGAAACGGGTGTAGGTCCGCCCAACATAAAGGGATGATCCTTCGACCAGCCGGAGATATATACCTACACGATATATATTATACTTTTCATGAAGAAGAACTTTTCATATCGTGTTACAAGGTTAGTTGTAACTTCGCAGTTCAGTGTACTTTCGTAAGATGGCGTGGAAGTGTGTTTTCGTTTCAATGCATGTAGAAGTCGTCACATATGTCAACTCATCTACGTTTTTTTAAAGATTTTGTACGACATATTTTAAGTATAATTACATAAGTACTTAGTATTAACCATTAGGCGACATATCCGCTTCTTTGCCCCTACCGCCATAAGAAAATTATTGAGACAGTATACTTACACGCAACTCATAGTAAGTGTCCTTCAGAAGCTTAGTACCACCAATTATAAGTGAATCGAAACAAGAGAAGTCACACTCCTTTTCTTCCTCGAATATCGAGTTGACAAGAATCGATGTCATGACAACAGAGGTGGGCTGAAATAGAAATAAAATATCGTGCCTTAAATTTATTTATTTACACAAGTACTTATATGAAAGAAGGTAAGTCTATTGCCGTTACCTGAACACATTTTTGGTGTTGTACAAACTTTGCTTAATTTAAGACAAGGTAGGCGGTATATGTCGAATGTCGAACTTAGAAAATGTCAAATTTTCGTACATTTTTTCCTTATTTTTCCTCTTTAGAGGTAAAATTATCAAAAACCTTTCTTAGTGGGTGCTTACAACATAAAAACACATATTTTGCAACAGGGTAAATTATTTTTTATATATGAAGATAGATAAACATACGAGTATATATGTATTATGGGCTAATTACACCCAGACACAGAACAAATATTGGAATTGAATCCACTACCTCTAGCTTGTAGACAGAATTGCTAACCACTAACCAACAAGCACGTAACTAACTTATAACTTCAATGATATTAGAACTTCAGAGTAATAAATAAATGTAAATAAAATTACAGCACCTTGTATTTGTTAATCATATCGATAACATGTTCAGCGGTGTCAGGACCCGAGGTCTGGATCTTGATCACGTGCAGAAACGGCATAGCCAACGTGTTTAGGAACCCCGACACCCATTGCACTGGCGCTAGGTGTAAAGCGGGAGTATTCTCCTCCGATGGACTATTTAAAAAAATAACGTATTTACGTATCTGTTTTCGTAGCGTTTTAATTGTTCATGTTCAGTTTAAGATCAAATGACCATGTGTGAGATATGTCAAATTATTATCATTATTGAGTTTTTTGGAGTTTACTCCTTAAGAATCGGTTTTTTGATATAAGGCACCCAGTATGAGAAAAATGTGAGGAGTAAAATCTACTGAACGAATGACCTCGTTACGTTTTTGGTACGGTTGCACTGGTTTTGGTGCGGCTGCACTGGTTGTGAGTGTATTAAGACGTGTATAGAGTATACTGCAAAGCGACTATATCTATATGTTATTTTCATTAATTTGTTAACCCTTTCATACGGTATCAATCTTTTTTCAGTTAATTTCAGTTAAATAAGCTTTTTTTGCATTTATTTTGACAATCGTACTTAGGAGTAAACTCCAGTCGTACGTCGGAGCTGACACACACAATTTTTTTTTGTAGTTGATTGACAAATTTGTTTATCAAAAGTTACCGTGAAACAACGTTTTTATTTAGGGCAGGCCAAAGTGACTCTGTTCTGCTCGGCATATGATTACTAGAGACGAGCTTACCTTTTAATAGCTGTCTTTATTATAGCGCTCAATTCTATCAGTTTGGATACACAGATCCTGTGTTTAAAAGCGATCAGCTTTATAGCACCTGTAGTACCACCCGAAGATATCAGACAAGCGTATACTTTATCGAGATCAAAAACGGCGGGCCTGAAATGAAAAATTGAGGTTCATTAGATACGACTACGTATTTTTGTAAATTGGGTTCTAATTTCTACAAATATTTCCGGGTCCTTGTTCAACTAACTATTAAGTCTTACTAGCTTTTGCAAGTTCTATTCAATTTCATATTTACTGTGTATATATTTACTAGTATATGTAGATATGAGCTTATTTATTCTTATATTTATATGTGTATGTATGTATGTGTGGGTATATATAAGTTACTAACTATATGTATTAACAAATACTTTGTCGAAACTCATTACACCGTCAACTATTACTGTCTGTCCGAAACAGTTTGATCCATCCTAAGGTTACCTGAAAGAGATTGCTTTTGGCAATAAGGCCGCTCTCTGTACACTATATATCTGACATTGTATGTACTCTCTTGAAACTCTGTGATACGGTGTATAAATAAAGAGTTGCTTAACTATCTACCTTTGATAACAAATGACTATCATCGCTCCAGTGAAAGAGAGCAACTGGAGTTTTTACGACACATTGCTCATCGTAAATTGCCGCAACACGAAGTCACATGCCATTAAGAAATGTAAATATTCGCAATGAGAATGGTGACCACAACTCTTGGAATCTATTCATACTTTCCATCAAGCAGAATAGTATCACTTTAACAGGCCCTTAACTAAGAAAATAAAAATATGGTTACGGAATTTGTGAGAGTTGTTTTAGATCTGTAGTATCCCACATTCAAAATGAAGATGGCACTTGAAGAAGTAGATTTCTGAATTTAGTTGGAGTACCTAAGCCTTATTCTGATAATGCTAAATGTATAAACTTACATAAACTCTTCGTCTATATCGTCTTCGTCATCATATTTATCAATAAACCTTTTCAGTGAATACTCTCCTTCGTCAAAACAGATCACCTTGGTATCCAAATCCAAGTCCTTAATCGCCTTAAAATAATCTGACAGCAGTTCTTTCTGACAAAAAGCTACTTTCGGCTCACATAATTTAAAATGAGCCTTAATTTCACCTGTAAAAAGTCAAGGCTTTGGGTAATAGTGGACTTGAAATAATTTACTCGGGGATATTAAAAAAAACTAGGCATTTATCATTTTCGAGTAAAATATAAGTTTCTGTGTTTCTTTAACACGCTCTCTAGACTCTAGATTTATGAGAGTTAGTAAAAATGATAAGAATTGAAAATCCATCAGTATGAAACCAATTTATTCGTTGTTTTTGACCCAAGAAGTGAGATTAACGAAGCCTAACTATACCTCTCCCTGATTCTCGGGCATCATAACTACAAAAGCACTCAAACTACTGTACTTGTTTTTTAGAAGTACCAAATATAAGTAAACACATACTGTATCGGAAAAGTGGATCCACTCCAGCAATAGGCATTCCATTCATCAGTGCAGCGTAATGCGGTATATGTAAATCTAGATGATTTTTACCACCTAAAGCCAACACGTCACCGGGTCTTGCACCGAGACGACGCAGACATCTTGCCAACTGAATAGACCGAGACAGAACTGAAGCGTTAGTTTCACTCTTGCCTGTGGCAGCATCGATCTGTTGAATACAGTAAATATTAATTTTACCAGGGTTTTTTTAACTCTACTCACGGAGTGCCTATCTCATACACCCGCGGCCACATTAGTATTTGAGGTATACATAGATCGGAGGCACTAGGAGGGATCCTAGTACTCTAATAACAGCCGTGTCGGAGTGTCCACCGTGGCGCTGAGGTTCGATTCCGACACACCTATCTTCTTTCTGCGAGCCTTTTTCCCAAAGTAGATTGGGGTCGGCTTTAAGCCTATTATGATACAGCTAAATGTCGATTATTTATGAAGGTGATACCATCCGACCTTCACCTTTCAAGTAATAGAGGATATCGAAATTCTGTAGAAAGCAAATTGCTTTAAAAGATTAAGCACACGTCTATACAGCAACATTTTATATTGTCGTAAATGTTTGTCATTTGTTTTATTTTTATAGGTAAATTTAAATTAAAATATTTTCAAAAATAAATTATTTTCACATTTATTCGTAGACCACATATCTGTATGTGACGGATTAAGAATACAGAGTGTTACAACCCCTATTCATCCCATGGGTGTCGTAAAAGACGACTAAGAAACCAAAATACGCAGAGAAACATTACTGCAAAAAGAAGAAAATCCGAACCCTACACCAACCCGCCTGACCAGCATGGAATAGTAGGCCAAAACATCCTTTTTAAGTAGAGGTCTATGTCTAGCAGTGGATTGTAAAGGCTGTTGATAATAATTGGTGATGTAGAACACAACATATTGTACAAAATAAAACTATAAACCATAGACTAAAATTTGTTTCACGCTACGCTACACAACGTTACGCTACACAGTTATGTTTTCAGCACTCTCTTACGACACACAAATACGTGTAAGCAGTACTCTCGTGCGAAACACATGTAATGTGGGTTACGGTACGCCTGTCAGGAGTACGACGTACGTGCTATTTATTAGCACTGCTAAACGAAACACAACAGTTACCTTTTTTACACACGGCCAACTGTTCAAAACTTACACACACATGTTAAAAAATTACCTGACAAATAACATGCGGTCTGCTTCTCATGATATCCATGAATAAATGTCCCAAATGATAGTTTTCATTTTCAAAATGTAACTGCGGGATATTCATGTCGGTAATTTTGATTTAAATAAAATGCAAATTGAAAACACTTTTATTTCAAAGGGTACACAAAGACGGTTAGAATACATTTGAATTGTTTTAACATTGATAACTTATAGTTTCGGCAATTGCTTATCTTCATTGACCTAATTCTGATTATAAAGGTGGCTTCTCACCTAGAGCATATCGTGATTAATAAATAATAACTTCACATATCTCACACACGTCTATTTATGTAACCAGACTATGTACTATGTGCTATATATATATGTCTATGTACTTAAATATTTCTAGTTAATCTAGAAATACTCTAGTTATTCAAGTACTGGTACTTTTAGTACGCATAATTCTGCTCATCACACAGTTATTTGTCCCGAGTGGAAACTGTACCCACGATCTTAGCTTAGCTATCAGGGTCATTAACTACTGTACCAGTATGCCTCTTACTTTACATGCTGTACTGTACTGTAGCAATTTAACAATTTGTTTTAGAATTTTATATTACTTCTATATCTAAATTCGTGCACAGATTATTAAAAGTAGCCTTAGTACGCTATTCATGGTACATTAGTTATTTGTCGATAAGTTTTTTTTTATAGGTAGTAGAGCCAAGCTGATTTCAGCACGAAAGGGCCGGCTCCACCGGGGCAGTAGGTACTATCCTCCCACAGAAGACCAACCTAAAGCGACAGAATCCGTGACGTCGTGTTTCGTTGGTGAGTGCGAGACTGGCGGCCCATTGATGCAGGGGTGAGAATTGTCGTAGTAAGTGTGTGAGCATTATGCTACAATGACTCATGCCTTTTACGTCCCCAAGCGGAGCGTGTAGCACGTAAAGATGGACACTATTAGTGAAAGACTACCTTTACAGGTTACATATTTATCTAAATTTTAATGCATTTATTGATATTAAGTCGTTCTGTTTTATCTTTAATCAATCTAGGTCTAGTTCACAAAAAATACTACGCAGATTGATAGATAGATAGATAGATAGATAGATAGGTACTCTTTATTGCACACCATAAGTAGGAAACATACAATGTAGGATACAAACAAAAAATAGTAGTACAATGGGCGGCCTTATCGCAGTCTGCGATCTCTTCCAGGCAACCGTTAGATGGATTATACTGTATAGTATTTTGTAGTCTGTGGTGCACATTGCAATTTAGGTATATTAGCTACCATTACACATACATATATACAAATACACATTCATATACTTACATTGGCACATAAATATGAATACATACATAAACATAGATACAGATATAGCATATATTTGTTAAAAAGATAAATAATGATCCTTGACGAGTTTCTTAAAAGTACTCACCGACTGTGCCCGCCTAATAACCTCCGGTAAGGAGTTCCACAGGCGTGCAGCCTGTACTGCGAAAGACTTATCAGCGAAAGATGTGGTGTGTGTTGGAATCTCCAAAGTTCGATTGTCTAATGACCTCAAGCATCGTGTATGTGTGTCATGAATAAAAGTGAAACGTTTTTTTAAGTAGATAGGAGTTGTAGGATTATATAGGATATTTACATTTATACATGTTATACATAAAAGACATTCCAACCTCCAAACCAATATTTGCAGATCATACAAACATTTGGTCAAACAGCACAACAGTCACATATGCTACCAGTGTACCACCGAGGTAGTCAATAAAAGTTACATAAAAGCAATTCTTAACGTATGATTAGAATTAAAATCATGGTATGAGAAGGATTTAGTAATACAATGTAAGCTTGATTTAGTAATAAAATTAACTGACTAACCTACTTATGACTACTTACTAGACTAATCTTGAGGTGATTATAAAATTGGTTGTTGATGATCGACTTCATTCCGGGTCGTTGAGAGGAATAATAGATTTTTTTTAATTACTACTTTTATTGTGGTTGTCAATTTTTGTAATTAACTTAGTTCTTTGATTTCACTAAAATCCAAACTATAAGAGTTTATAGAATTATATTATTGTTTGAATTTTGAATATAGCACAGTACGTCTATGTTAGATTTACCTAATACGTTACATGCTCATGCGTCACGTGTTAGAGTCAATTATAGTTATACAGTTTTAAATACATGTTAGATTCAAATCTAGTAGATGTAAATCGGCAACAATATTGAGACATTTATAAAAATCTATGAGAATTATATATAAATGAGATTTTACAGCAGATTTGTGAGTTATAATAAAAAATAGTAGATATTCTATAAATAGTAAGTGGATAGTATAAAATTACTTAAATGGTCGTTTATTGTTAAGAAATTTATAAACAGGATTAAAAATGTAAAAACATTTAAACAAAAAAGGAGAAAATTCAAAAATAATTATTGGGTTATTGTACAAGGTTTAAAAATAAAAATAAGGTTTTCATATTTACATAATATAATGAAATACAATAAAATATAAAGAATTCAGTACAAGTATTAAAAAATATCAACGAATTGTTAAAAAATAGATCAAGGTTTTTTTAACGATTGTCATAAAAATATTGATTATCTAACGTGTAAACAGTTGCTCATAAATTAATTGGGTTTAATTAAAAGTTGATTGCAGAATACAAAGCAAAATTTGTTTACATTTAAATCTGTCCGCACACTAATCAGATTTCTTACAAACTAAATAATCGTCACTCGTTATATAAATATCTACAACCACAGATAAAATTTTCAGCCAAAAGGCCACTCTGCGCCTGACATAGGAGGGATCCCGGAACAGCTGTTATTACGACATCCAGATCTTCAGATGTTGTACTACCACAACTTGACAGAAATACCTATTTTTAATTTTTTTCCAGAACTTCAATATATTTCAAAGTCAAAGTCAAAGTCAAATTCATTTATTCATTTAGGTCACAAAAGACACTTATGAACGTCATAAAAAAAACAATAAAAGATGAAAGATGAACAATCTGTCGATTAAAATTACAGCTAGCTGGGTTCGCAGATTGTTCATGGTAGAGTGGTGAGAAAAGAACCTAGGAAAGAAACTCACCACCACTCTTTTAACTCAAAATCTTTTAAATATTAAAACAGCAGTTATATTCACAATCATAGGTCTTAAAAAAAGAGCAATTCATTTCCAAACATCTAAATCTGTGACATAGTCTGAAACTGAGTAATAAGCCTTTTTGGACAACCTCAGCTTAACAAATTTCTTAAATTTACTAATAGATAATAATACTATGTTGTTTGGTAATTTGTTATAAAATTGTATACATTGACCCAAAAACGAATTCGATATTTTATGGAGCCTAGTAGTGTGCAAGGCAAGTTTATTTTTATTTCTTAAATTAAATTGATGGAGATCACTATTTTTCTTAAATTTACACAGATTTTTATGAACATACAAAAGATTCTCGTAAATGTATTGTGAGTGTAGTGTGAGAATGTTAATTTCTTTGAATGTGTTTCTTAGTGACTCACGAGGGCCCATCTTATAGATAGCCCTAATAGCTCGTTTCTGGAGCACAAAGATTGAATCAATATCAGAGGCACTGCCCCAAAGCAATAAACCATAGGACATAATGCTGTGAAAGTAACTGAAATAAACTAATCGCGCAGTATCAACATCCGTCAATTGACGAATCTTTCTCACAGCATAAGCTGCAGAACTAAGTCTACCAGATAACGTTTCTATATGTGGGCCCCATTGTAACCGTGAATCTAAAGTTATACCTAGGAAGACAGCCTTGTCTGTCAATTCCAGTTCCTCCTTGTTCATCAAAACACTAGTTTTTACTTGTTTAATTTTGGTCTGTAACAACTTCAGATTTATAATTATTTGCGCAAAATTAAAAATAGACGATAAAAACAAATAGTGATGCTTATTTAAGCCTTGTGAGTTCATCACTTTTTTGATAATGATTGATTTCAGTTCACGGTTCTTAGTTTAAATAAAATTAAGTTCTAATCTTTTAAATTGAGTAAAGAAATTTAAGAAAGTCAAAATTTTGAAAGAATCATGTTGGCTACGGAATATAAGAGTGCTGTGGTAAATAATTTGCGATGTTTTTTTTTCAGTCATCACGTTAATCGCAAGGAATGATATCGTTAGTTCATTACTGCATCGGTTATTCGACATTCGGCAGAACAACTGTGGGATAGGCTTAAAGAAATGCTGCTGTGATCATGTGTTACGGCCACCACATATTCGAGGCGGTCGAGGCATTGAACGTAGACGCCCCTCTCAGGTCATCGACAAAAATGGGTGGCTTCATTCTGACAACTAAACTGTTGTCCATTTGTCAATCTTACGTTTTGACGGTTCTTTAAACAAGTGGACAGGTTTCATTGCAAAATTTGACAGTTTAGTGCATCATTGTGCGGACGTAGCCAATGCACTAAAGCTGATCAATTTATTGTACGGTATAGGAGACGAATCGTTAAACCTTATACAGCATTTAGATCTTTGGCGTTGGTCACCTTCGGTCCTGATTCCTGATGAACGTCAAGATGCTCTTATATGTGGCTATTTGCACATTACAGCACAAACAAAAAATATACAACAGCGCCATTTAGCGAAGATACATCGAACTATGAAGTATGAACGAAACGTATAAATGTAATGAACTACGAAGCAACTGCTAATCCTGTATAGCGAAATAGAGATTCGCGTGGCAATTAGCATATATACAACACTCAACATCAACCGTTGGGCCGTGGCCCGCCAGGCATGATCACCTTGCCTGGTCGGAGGATCCTCCCTTTGTGTCGGCGGGATATATGATACCCGTCCCTCCAAATATTCAATTGGTAAAGGCCCAGTTGTTTGTTCATGAGGTTCATCTTCTGCGTTAGACAAGAACCAGGCGGTTTGCTAGAATGTTTGCAGCGAGGCTTGAGGATAATGTCTGCCAGACGAGCAGCTTAGTCAGTCATCTTTAATTGCATTCTTTGCTGTTATTTTAGGGATATTCTCCCCCAGCTGCAGATGAGTGATTTGTCCCGGGTCGAGTTAGGCCCATTGAGCCATTTTCGAAAGTCTTAATTTGAAAATTTGCTCGGATTCTGAAACTTCAAGGATCGTTATCACAAGGAAATTTGTCAACTACCTAATCAGGGGGTGACCTTGATCTTTGATCCTCCCGAGTATACTTTGTGAGGCGGTATTTTCTAACTTCTGTTAAGTTAACCTCCACCGTCAGATTGGCGAGACGATCTTCACGTTTGAGGAATTGCAGACGGTTCTTTGTAACGTAAAAGTGGCTTTTAACTAACGTCCGCTTTGTCAGAACTCATCGGACTGTTCGGTAATCTTGAACTGAACGTCAGCCGACCTTAATGGTGCTTATTAGCTGAGATCTCACCGTGTCTTTTTTCTCGTTAATTGTGATAGTCACTACGTCGAAATTTGTTACTTGTATGTGATATGATTACAGCTGCTCGGACGTTTTCGGCATGTTATACCAAGAATTTTGAATCTGTTCGAGTGAAGACGAGGTTCCGGCAATCTGCTCGTGCTTAATTGTCGTGTACTCACTCTTCTAAACACTAACATTCATTCAAATGACACCAATACTTTACAACCTTCCGTCTACGGCAATAGTTTCCCCACAATAATCAGCAATTTTCGATACAGTACAATTTTTTTTTGTTGACAGGATGGAAAACCCCTTCGGATCTCCGACTGCTTGGGGTACAAGAGTCAGGCGTATGTGATGTTTCCACTAAAAATCACCCTGACCATAAAATTTCAGATCCTCCTCAAATCGACGCCTTGCCTTTGCAAGCTCTATCGCGGGATAAAAATGCTTTTCTGTTTCAGTTCTGTCATGGAAGCTCAATAGTTATTTCATTCCGCCATTACCCTGCGGTCCCGTCGGTTTATCCATAACACCGACGACGTCTTCTTCTCTCAGGATCGGCCTACTCCTGATCTCATTCAGCGGTCTGTTTCTGGAACACAACAGCTTCACAAAAAGAGATCAACAGCACCCTAATCCGCCAATATGGCAGCAACGATTGCTGTTAGGAACAGGTCACGTCCGATTTGGGCAACCAGGACTTCGCGTTCAGACGCCCACGCGGGACAGTCCTCCTGTGTGTGCTGGGTAGATTCTCAGTCGGCTACGCAGTGGTGGCTTTGTGCCATTTCCTCGCGTCTGATATTATTTAGATACTCACCGCAGTATCTATACCCAGTGAGTATCTGCGTTAGGTGACAGGTGACACGACCTCCCTCCTTACCTAGTCAAGCTTCGAGGCTAGGCAGAACGGCACCGACAACGTATTGGCGTGCATTCCGCGGCTATTCGATGTAGTCATAATTTTTCATGTGATTGTTTATAAATTTACTTTTTCATAATGACTCTACGAGGCCATTTTTTGAGCTAATTATTGAGAATTTGAAAAAGTCGTGGTCTTTGTAAAGTTATTATAGATTTTAAGAGAAGTCAAAAAAAAACATGCCCTTGTCTGTGCGCACAGTTATAAGTGAATCTCGGCATGGTGATGCACCAGTTTGTTATGTAAGCTCAAAAAACCTAGCTTGTTCGATTTTGGTAGATTTAAATAGTGTGATGTAAATTTGACCATATTAAAATATGTACAACTTGAACGAACTCAGTAGGTAGGCCACTTTAACAATTAAAAATCTCATTTTTATAGCACCGCAATTAGCCTTTGACCATGTTCAATGCAAACCTATTTAAAATATATTTTAAGTAAAGTTAAGTAAAAGTATGTACTTGGCAATGCCTAATATATATTAGGCATTGCCAAGTACATACTTTTATCATAAACATAACTATTTGCTGTGAAACAAAATAGTTCAACAGTTAGTGCCGAGTATTTTAGTTTTAAAATAAAACATTCAATTAAAAATAAAGTGTTTAGTATTTATTATATATACTTAGTATAAGTACTACTAGTAATACCTAACGTACATTTATATAGCTGGTGTATATTTACTGAAAAAAATAAGAGATAACTAATTCCAAGGTAATTGTATTTTAACACTGAGTCCAGAGCGTTAAAATATATAGGGTGGCATCAATATTCTATATTATTTAATATTTCTAGGGACTTCCTTACTATAGTGAACCTGGTTACTCGGCAGTTGACCACCTTTTGGTGGCATCAGTTCCAGAAAAAAAAATAAAAGAAAAAGGGTGGCAACATTGGTTTTATAACATTAAGCTGTCAAGAGCATGTGTCCGTAACAAACGTCAAATGTCTTAAAATCATAAACTAAACACCACGTTGAGTTCGAGAGCGTGATTTGGTATTTTATTTACCATGGTATTTATTAAGTTATTTTCTTAAGTGACCTTTGATTGTTTAGTTATAATAGTGTATTCCATAATAAAATAAAATTTAAAATGGGAAGGCCACGTTTTAATGCAAAAGCACGGCAAGTCGTGAAAACAAACATCGACAACACGGAAACTAGCGAGGTAAGGAAACTGTTTGATTGTTTATACATGTGCTTTTATATTTACGTTATATATCTTAACGCTTATTATATTAATATGAAATAATATCTGAAATCATGAGTTGCTCATGGACATTCTTTAACTCAAAAAAACTAGTGGTGACTTCACTCACTCAATGGAAAGCAATTACAGAATTATTTAATACCAATTTTCTGCCCCAAATTCTTCCTTCCTCTACAGGACAGTACATGTTAGATTTAGAAGTCACCATTTTAGAATGGTAGATGTATGCTCTCGAATAAAACGGTTCAGCTCTTTCTTCTTGTGTAAGTCAGTTAAAACATGGAACTCATTACCCGGGTTGTTTAAGCCGAGCGTGATAAAAATGTCTCAATGAACTGACACTATACTGCATTGTCTGCAATCGCAAAAGTACCATGACCACCACTCTTGGATTCTGTTCGCAGTTAAAGTAACTTTGGTAGATGAAGAATATAAAAAAAATGTATACTAAGGCTGCGGTCCGAATTCCGCTCACAGCACTTACGACGTTTAAACTGCTAATGTGCGGTTCGATTTAGTGAGCGCGCCAACATCTGTTAGTAGTGTTAATAATTCGGACCACTTGTGAGTGTGCTTACGAATTCAAAAAGTTGAATGTAACCTAACATAGCATTTTTTGACATAAACATGAGTGGAATATGTATGTAGCCGATGAAAATGGTAAAATGCTTGTATTTCAAGCATTTGCCGCAATCATAGATTCATAGATTCAAATAAATCGTTCAAAATAACGTGAATGCTCACGATGCTAGCGGTACGACCCGTCAGTACTATAAGCACTAGGTAGCGACGTCACACGTTATGTGAGCATCCACAATGCTAACGGTGAGCGTGAAAAGCACAAATCGGACCGCACGTCGATACGCTGTGAGCGTGATTCGAACCACGGCCTTAAAAGTATAACATATTAAAATATTTAACCTCAATAAATTATTCAGTATAAAATATTAATTTAATTAGAATATAATTAGGAGCGATAAATTGAGTAAGTAGCTATAGTACCTACTTTGGTACAAATAAGCCAGCTCTACTGAAGTACTACCATGCCCCCACAGAAGGTTGATGTTCAACAATTCTGTCAAATTTTTTCATTGGACCACTAGTATCTTTTGAGTTACAGATGTCCACGAGTAGCAGTTTATGATCAGGCGAATAAGAAGGTAGAAAGTAATGTAAACTTACAATAAAGTCTCGTAGTGACCGTAACTGCCATAAGTCACTATCACTTATTTGAAAATTGGTAATCATCTAATTATATCTAAATATTATTATTTTATTTCAGATTCATTTAGAGTTCTCTAACAGTGAATATGGATCAAATGATGCTAACAATGTACTGGCTTTGCCATCCAAGAAAAGAAAAACTAAAGTTATTAAAGACAAGAAAGAAAAGACAAGATTCTTGTCTAAGGCACAAAGAAAGAAGTTGGAAAAGATTGTTGAAAAGAAACAAAAAAAAGCAAACGTAAGTATCCAAAAATAAAAATAAAATAATATTTAGTATCTTTCTAACAAATTTGTCAAATAATTTTTGGTTCTGGTTCTTTTGTGACCTTCTGTCTAAGGAGAGGTCTATGTCCAGCAGTGGACTTTTTAGAGGTTGTTAATGGTAAATAAAGTTATTGATATTTAAACTTAGGAATTGATATATTCCCATACTAAGTATTATCTTTGAACTACTTGACATTGGTTCTGTGAACAACAGCTAAATTGTATACATGTACATGAAATAATATTTTAGGAGTTTGTAGCAATGAACTACACACAAATTTTATTTTTTTACTATCATTTATACTGTTCTACATAACTTGATTGAATTGCATACAATAATATATTATGCATACATTTAAACATGCTATGTCCAATATTTTCTGAATCCATAAAAGAAGAAGTGAAACGTTATCTCTTAGGGTTTAATTTCTGCTGTATTTTATATCTGTGTAGTATTTCTAAATTTTAATTGGAGACATCGTAGTGGTTTAAGCGATCACCACATCGGTTTCTACTGAGTGTTGCGAGTTCAAACTCCACTTGCAACAACTCTGTGTGATCCTCAAATCGTTGTTCTGGGTCTGGATGCTCTTTATATCCAATTTCATGTATTTTTATAACACCCCCGCAACATAGGATAATATAACTAATGCAGAAGTGGTCTTAAAAAAAATTACATCATAAATGAACTTGTTATTTTTTAACCCCCACTTCCCAGGCTGCTGACTGACAGTAAAGTCAGTTAGGCTATAAAAATAATACAGAAATAAATTTATGCATTGTCATAATATAAGCCAAAGGAATTAATACATGTTCTTTTTTTTAGCGAGCTTCTCTACTGGAATCATTATCCAAAGTGCAAGCTTTACCAAATGAAGTTGAACAATTGACGGCCATCTCTGCTGTTCAGACTTTAGGATTACGTAAATTGCAAGAATTTGATTCACAACAACCCAAACAAAAACAAGTTGAAGGCACTAAAAAGATTAGTAGTATAGCTGGTGTGTATTTACTTTCTAATATCTTTACATACATAAAAGCATACTTGTTTCCCCAGAGGGATAAGCAGAGGCGTATTAAACACCCACTTTTTGCCTGTGTTTTGGTCCCATGTAGGTTGCAAGTCTATTGCCCCTAATGGGGATGTTTTGTTTACCATAACCACATCTGAGAGACAGTAGGTGCACAACTTGCAGATGAAGTTGACTTGAGGCTCTAAGGTCTTGGTGGTAACCCTGTGCTCTATACTTTTTAGATTTTTATAATATTAATTATGTTAAGTGTAAGTGTACATATGTTCCAATTACTTGCCCTACCCGACTAATTTTGACAATGGATCTTGGGGCTATAAACTTAAAATTTCGGGAGTAGAACTTTTAATATTGTGCACCGACTGAGAAAGAATTTTTGGCAATTAGAATCTTAAAGAGATAAAATTATTGAAGAACGATTGTGTATGCAAGTCTATCATTTTATTTGGAGACTTTGCCTGATTGCTACCTACAAGGCTTGACCTTTTGGCTACAGTGTGAATGTCTGACAATTTGATTATATAATAGATCCAAACCTGCATATAGCTTCTTTTCCATCTCCTGATACAGATGATGGATTGTGTGTTGATCTATGTTCTTTCCAAAACAATTATTTTTTTTATTTTGATAATGTTAAATAAAGATTTAAATTTCCACTCCATCACAAATGAAGTAGGGTTTAGTAAAACGTACTGTAAAATTTAAATTTAGTAAAATGTACTGTAAAGTTTAAATTTAGTAAAATGTACTGTAAAGTTTAAATTTAGTAAAATGTACTGTAAAATGTTTAAAGCAGGTTATGGTGGCCATGGTCATACAATAATAAAAAAAAAGGTGTTCTCTTTTTTTGTAAACCTTATTTCTCCATTGCATTTAGTAACTAATATTATTTGTCATTTATAGGAGCTAAGAAGCGCCTCAGACTTTTGAAAATGGATAACGCTGAAAAAATTAAGAAGAAAAAATATGACCCGAATATAGTTGGTTTGGAAGAATCATCAGAAGATAGTTCCGACTCTGAAGATGATGATAGTGATGAACCGGAAATTGTAAATGATATAAAAGATAGTGAAACCAAAAGTTTGCCTGCTACTGACACAGTTGATGTAAATAACAAAAATAATGACTGTGAAACTATAGATAAAGAAAAAACTGTACCAGAAACATCTAAAGATAAGCCTAACGAAAAGAGTGAAGTTAAGGATACCAGCACAACAAATGTAAAAGTGGAAACTAAACCTTTACTGGAGCATCCTACAGTTAATGTAGAAGTGAAAAGACATCCTAAGATTCAAGTAGCAAGGTTGAAACTCCCAATACTAGGTGAAGAACAAAGAATAATGGAATTGATTAACGAAAATGAATTTGTAATCATTGCCGGTGAAACAGGTATAGTTTCTTTTTTATATTGCTCACCTGACACACAACGACATCAAGTTTTAAACTAAGTAAAGCTACTATGAAAGCTAAATTACTTGATAGAATACTTATATATTTTGTTTAAATAGAAAAAAGCCAAACTCCAAAACAAACATTTTTAGATCACACAAATTTTTGGCCCGGTCCGAACATGAAATCCGAGACCTCATCACAGCAGTTTTATACACTACTGCACGACTTAGGCAGTCAACATATAAAAAAGATTTTTTTTATTGTTTCAGGCAGTGGTAAAACAACACAAATACCACAATTTTTATATGAAGCTGGTTACGCAGAACGCAAAATGATTGGAGTGACAGAACCTCGCCGTGTAGCTACCGTGGCTATGTCCATGCGAGTTGGACACGAACTAGGGCTCACGAGCAAAGAAGTCTCATACCTCATGCGTTATGAGGGTAACGTCACGAAGGATACCAAAATCAAGTTCATGACTGACGGTTTGTATTAACTAATAGTAATTTTATATCCAAATTATAAATCGAAGTCCAAAAATTATAAATGCGAATGTAAGTTTGTTTTGTACGCTTGCGTAGCTAAACCACTACACCGATTTTAATGAAATTTGGCATGGAGATAGTTTGTTTATTGGGAAAAAAGAGGCCACGTTTTACCGCGATAACCAATACACACTAGCAAAATCGCTGGCAATAACTAGTTACAAAATTCTGACTGTACGGTTGATGTAGTGTTTAACTCACCTGATAAATTATTGGCGGTATGTTGATCCTATTTTTTTTTCCAGGCGTCCTTCTAAAAGAAATCCAGTCTGACAGTCTCCTCAGCAAGTACTCTGTTATAATCATTGACGAAGCTCACGAGAGAAGCGTATATACCGACATATTGCTTGGTATGCTGTCCAGGATTGTACCCTTTAGGAGGAAACGTGGAATGCCACTTCGATTAATCATTATGTCCGCTACACTAAGAGCTGAGGATTTTACAGAGAATACTAGATTATTTAAGCAACCACCTCCCATTATTAAGGTAAAAATAAAATATTAACATTAAAAATACGGTACAGTAAACTGCAAAACTGTCAAACCGTGTCCATATAATAAGCGCCATCTAGTGGAGACAAATTAATAACTCGTACGTACCTAAGTCTGCATCGCGCAATGAAAGTTTCCTCTTCTGATTGCTATTGAAATGTCTGGTTAGCGAACATTTTCGAGTCTAATAACATAGTTTCTTTTTCTAATTCTTTATCCCAGTTTCTTCGTGTTGTGTTTCAGATTGATTCACGACAGTTCCCAGTGACGGTGCATTTCAACAAGCGTACAAACAGTGATTACTTGAAAGAGGCTTATAAGAAAACAGTTAAAATTCACACAAGGTTGCCTGAAGGAGGAATACTCATATTTGTTACTGGACAACAAGAGGTATTATTGTTTCAAATCTAGATTTTTATTGACCGTCGCACACCGGGCTCAGTTATTTAAAAAAAAAAACGATATTCAACCGGTTATATAAGAGGAGAGTACTTTGAATGTTGTTGACTAGCTTTTACCCGCGGATGCAAACGTATATATGTCAGATATTCAATAGCGGTTTACAGTCCACTGCTGCACCTAGGACACTCCTTAGCAAGGAGGTTTTGGCCAACTATACCACACTGGCCATACGGGTTGGAATAAGGTTTGTTTCAAGTTTTCCTTGTCTTTGTAATGATATTTGCCTGAATAGTTTCTTCCCTCCATCGCCTCTTACGACACCTATAGGATGAATAGGGGTGGTAACACTATATATTCTTAATTCGTCACCACATGGACAAACTAAAGTAACTTTTTAAACTGATATAACTTTTTTATTTGAATCGGTTGAACAATACAGGTAATAGAGCCACGCTGATTTCAGCACGAAAGAGCCGGCTCGACCGGGACAGTACTATTTTACTGTAATATTTAGTTGGTGAGTCCGAGACCTGAGGCCCATTGTTACAGGGGTGACAATTATCGTAGTAACTGTGTGAGTCTTACACTGCCACGATGACTGTTATGCCTTTTACGTCTCCAAGCGGGGCCTGAAAAAGCTTCTCACTAGGCCGCCATAGCCATTAGCCGCCTGACCAGGCGCGGCGTTGATTCTGGAGGGGACCTAAAATAACATGGCCCGGGTCCCCTTAAGAGTAGGACGCCTGAGATCGACCGCCGGGGTAGTTTTTAGTGGAAACACCACGTACTCCTGGCTCCTGCGTCCCTGAGGAGCCGGAGATCTGAATGGATTTCCTATCCCGTGAACAAAAAAAAGGCCGTCATAGTGTTGGTCACCATACTGCATTGTTTAAATTTGCAATGAGTATGATGACCATAACTCCTTCGATTTCATTCATGCTTTCCATCAAGCAGAGTAGAGCCATTTTGATAGGTTTTTTATATGGAAAAAAAAATAATAAAACAAACATGTAAATATTACGATACCATACCACGGTGGTCAGACGGGTTGGTACAATTTGTTTCAATTTTTCGTTCTCTTTGCAGTGACGTTGTCTATGTGTGTATCGAGGACACACTCGGCTCTTACGACATCCGCAGAATGAATACATCTCGTATTCTCTTCATGGAATTGTAAATAATACTACCAACATCTAACTCTACGTATTAAACTCTATTTTATTCTGTTTGACGCTAGATCCCAATTAATTATTATTAGTAATAAATCATCAAATATTATCTCTCATAGGTGTCTTGTACGCATCCCCGTAGCTGCCTCATTGGTCTAGCGATTACGATATACCACTGCCGATCATGGGTCTCGGGTTCGATTCCCAGGTCAAGCCAAAAAAGTATTGAGTTTGCCTGATTATCGAAATGTTTAATAACAAGCCAGAGTTTGGGTTCTTAATCTCCGTACCTCAGAGAGCACGTACAGCCTTCGGCCTGATCTCGTCGTCGTATCTAAGATGTTTCATTGTATATCATATTTTAGATAAATTATCTGGTCCGTAAGCTAAAAGCTGCCTTCCCGTACCGTAAGGACGTCGAGTATTCCAAATTGATCACGAGGACCAAAATTACTGACGCAGATGCAGCTCTAGACTCGGAACCTGACGATATCGAATCTGATGATGATGAGGTAAGGATCTGAAGTATTTCTTAGATAGCTCCAGAAGACTCAAACCGTTGGAACCTTGCATCTCAGAAAAAAAAGAGAAATAAATTGTCTATCTTTTTTAGTTTTTCCATTTTTAACACTAAATTCTCACAAATATTTTAAGACTGAATTTAGCCAAATTGGTCCAACCGTTCTCGAGTTTTAGTAAAACAGACGAGTAGCAATTAATTTTTAAAAATAAGCAAAACTAAAAATTTTTTTGGAACCTGCTCATATCTGGACGTGATTGGAAATTTTGATTTTTTTTAAGAATCGAGGCCAAGCGATGTTCTTGAGCAGGTGTAGCATTTGCCAGCAGTTGACCGTCTACTCGTACAGACGTAAGAAGTTATACTTCTTAGGAGTAACAAGATAAAAATCTTTCTAAAATTTTATCCTACGCGTTATCTTGTTTGTAAAAAAAATGACACTAACAATAGAAAATAAATATTTAATACATCGAAAGAAAGTTTCAGTATAATGCATTATACAGACTGACTGGTGAGATACCTTCAATATTTGAGGACGTGATAGTATGCGAACATATATCATGAAATAAAATAACATAAAAACGAAATATTAAATAACTTGTTAGTAAACTTCGTACACAGTACACCGAGAGCCCAGTATTTAACTGCGGAATACTTGGACACCGCGCGGACTTATTTTTTAGAAACATTTCGATAAAAAATAAGCACCTATTTTTTTTATATCAAGTTAAAGAGAATCGAGTACCGAGTACTTTCCATAAGTATTGAAGGTATCTCACCAGTCACAGTGTATATTCAAATAAATTTCAAACCAAAAGAAGTGTAACATCAAAACTAAAATATTGACTAGCTAATTTTATAACGTTGTTTTTTCGTGACGGTTTTGGCACGCATTGTAACCATTCACTCATATTTTTTTTCTAATGCACCAAAAAACAAAAAATGTTATTTCCAAAAGATCAATTTTAATTGTTGGACTTTATAGCTTGACAAAATAAACCCTTAAGTAGCTAGTACAAGGCAAGACGTGGATAAAATTAAATCCTCTCTAGGAACAGGTAACATGTTCCCCCAACACAAAGGGAGGATCTTCTGACCAGGCGAAATGATCATGCCTGGCGGGCCACGACCCGACGGTTGATGTAGAAAAGCTGTATTTATCTAATCGTCGCCAGAATTTCTATGTCGCGATACAGAAGTAGTTACTGCGTGGTTCGATGTGTCTTCGGTAGATGGCGCTGTAGTATCTTTGTTTGCACTATAGGTGGAAGTTGCTACATTTCCTTATAAAACACAGATATTATCGTAAATTTTCATTCATTTCTATATTTTCAGATTGAAAAAGAGATGAAACGAGCTCTCAAAGCCCGTAGGAAAGCCAAAAAAAGACAAAAAACTTTACCTAAGATTAATCTGGATGACTACGATATGCCCGAAGACGATGGTCAGGCTGACTTAGTGGGGGACGATGATGACAGCGAAGGTCACCTTAGTGATTCAGGTATGTTCACCGAGTTTCTAGATCATCATCTATCGACAGCATGTTATTTACAGACAAGACTGGTCGCCATAGTATGGGGTCACAATACTGCTCTGTCTACATTTACAATGAGTATGGTGACCACTCTTGGGTTCTATTCATTCTTTCCATCAGGCAGAGTGGAGTCAGTCACATTAGCAAACTCTAAAAAAAATATTAAATATATTTTTTCGGACATTTGACACACAACGTCATCTAGTTTCAAACTAAGCAGAACTTGTGCTTTGATAACTAGACTGATAGAATACTCATTCACTTTTGTTTGTAAGACACAAGACATACATATTATACATAGAAAACACCCAAATTTTGAAACAGATATTTGCAGATCATATAAACATTTGGTCCGACCCGGGAATCGAACCTGAGACCTCAGGCACAGCAGTCGCCTTCACTACTGCTGCACCACTGAGGCAGTTTAAGATTGCTTGAATGTTGACTGTACGGATGTTGTGACTTCCCTCGAGCCCTCGTGGGACAACACTTTGTTTGCTCTACAAATGGTTGTGAGTCTGGGTGTTCTTTATGTCCGTTTCCTGTACGATTATAAAGTTCCTCGTGATACAGGATGTACTCTTAATGCAGGGGTTGTTTTTAAACGTGGTCCGATCACTTCGGACACTGTGACTTCATAAGACTATGCAGAATTTCCAAATTTTCGTGGTCCCGAGACATTTTCATAAATCGAAAGTACTCTTGCACGTACGCTATATAAGTGTATATAGGTATATCAAAGTCTATTTTTTTATATTAAATTCCTGAAAACACTGAAGTAGATGCTGAAAAATAACTCATTTAGAGATTAATTTCAATTGCAAATATTTTTTTTTATCAAGTAATAATTAAAACTATCTCATATTTCATTGTGAATCTCTTTATCTCTTCTCTAGCATATACGTACCGCATCAAATAGTTAGAAAATACATATTTTCAAAACCGACCCTCTCATCGTTGTCCGATTCATTAATTAATGAGAAATAAAAAAATACTTTTCGTCCGATTAGTCGGGCAACGAAAGAAACAAATCCTTATCGTCCGATCAGTCGGACCAACAGGAAACAAGTCTGCGTTGTCCGATTAAAAGTCATCCGTCCGTTTAGTCCGATTAGATTATCAATAAGAGAAATAATGATATGCTCTTAAAGTAAAGAAACTTAAAATGTTTAATTAATAGTTTAAGAACTGGTTTAATAAGATTATGAACTTTGTTATTCGTAAAAGATAAATTGTTGTATTTGCGCCAATGAATGAAATACACCTTCTCAACAGATACTGAAGAAGTCTCCCTCACTGCTTCCATAAAATCCTGCCGCCAGCCGCTGTGGGTACTCCCTCTGTACTCCATGCTGAGCTCTTCCAAGCAAGCTCGCGTGTTCAGACCCCCACCGGTGGGGTGTCGCCTGTGTGTGGTGAGCACTGACGTCGCGGAGACATCCCTCACCATACCAGCTGTTAGATACGTCGTTGATAGTGGGAAGAAGAAAATGCGGTAAGTTGGAACTCCATCACTTATGAACATCATCGTTATATTTTAATAGTTTACTGTTCCGCTTGATTTACTATTGTAGCGTTCATGTGGCAACACTGTTTTTGACGACACCACTTTTTATACACATAGTTGGGTACACAGAAATGTTAAGTGGGCACTCTGATTAACAAAGCGTGTAATTCAAACTCTTGGAGACAAAGACTGAATATTGTTACCTCCTGAACAGTAAATCCATATTGAATATATACTTTGTTTAATTTGACCATTCACGTGGCAGATGCATCCAATAAAAATATATTGTGGAGTAACACAAACATAGTAACTCCCAAACTATACCACGCTCACCAGACGAATTGGCATAGGGTTTGTTACAAGTTTTCTTTCCAGTCTAGACTCCCTCCTCGTTAACTGATTAACTGCCTCGGTGGCGCAACAGTAGTAAATGCGACTGCACGGTCTCAGGTACGATGCCCGGGTCGGTCCAAATATTTGTATAAACTGCAAATGTGTAAACTCGAAACCAATAAAAGAAACGTCTTTGGTATTTAGTATTACAAATATGTAAATACGAAATATTGTTTAAGTCAAAATATGTATTTAAAATGCAGTCTTACAGTTCGTGGAGTTCCTCTTTGTGCCTTTTGTTCCTGTCACCCAACTAACCATAGTAGTTATACACTAGGTGCGACCACGGGCGTTACATTTTGGGACAAAGTTAGAGTCGGCAGATATCCATGTTGCATAATCGTACCATGTGTAGCAGGCTCAAGGAAAACGACACGTGCGGACATGCTTGTCTGTCACTGCTGGCGGACATCGATGCTCTAGCTAATCGGTTGAGCGGTCCCCCACCCCGCGTCCCACAAACCGTCAAGAGGGACAAGTTTGCCTATATATAATCATCTTTTCCTCAGTGTATATGACCACGTAACTGGGGCGAGTGCGTGGCGAGTAGTGTGGACGTCCAAGGCGAGTGCGGAACAACGATCGGGGCGAGCGGGGCGAGTGGGCTCGGGCCACGCCTACCGCCTCTATAGTAGCGCGGTGTTCCAGCACGACTGCCCGGATCAACACCCGCCCGATATACGTCGCAGGCCTATAGATGATCTGGTGCTTACCATGAAGTGCATGGGTATTCATAAGGTATTAATTATATTATTTGATTGTACAATACGGATGGTATGATCACCTCGCCGCTTTTTGCTTATTCACAAATTGTTTTTTTTTAATCTGGGTGTTGTAACCCCCCCCACGACACTACTGCCTACTTTTTTTTTTAATCTTAAAAAGACAACGCCCGCATTAGGAATAAATCCTGTGTCGCGGGGGACTTTACAAACATACAAGAAACGGACACAAAGAACATCCAGACTCAGAACAACAATTTATGGATTACACAAAGTGTTGTCCCATGTAGGATTTGAACCCACAACACTCAGCGAATTGGAGAGCGGCGTGGCGACCGCTTAAACCAACCAAATCGTGCACTTTGATGTAGGAGCTTTTATATCTTGAGATCATATTGTCTTTGGTAGGCAGAGATGATAGAGATGTTCTATTACCGTGAGTTCAAGCTGGGGTCCCCTTGGAATTTGCGCAATAGGCAACTCAAACATACGGTACGCTGATGGAGCGTGTTCCCGTTGATAATTATAAAATAAATAAAGTTATTATACATATGCCGATTATAACAAATAAATTATATATCACTTCTCAAGTTTCTCAAAAAAAAATGTATTTTTTCTTATAATCTCAATTTTTTCTTAAACCGTGTTAAAGTATGATAATATCCGTTATAGTAATTAATGAAATTTTATTCAGAACGCCATATTGTCTTGTTATACAGAGGTGTGTGTTCACAGACAATAAAAATATAGGGCTTAGATGCATCGGGAACACTAGTGAGGTGTCGCCGCGATTGATTATGATTATAATAACTGCTTCGGTCCCGCAGCTGTAGTGGATTCGATTCCTGTACTTGAGGTCTCGGGCTCGATTCCCGGGCAGGATCAAATGTTTGTATGATCTGCAAATATTTGTTTCAAAGTTTGTATGTATAATATGTATGTATTTACAAAAAAAAGGATGTAAGTATTCTATCAGTCTGTCGAGTTATCATAGCACAAGCTCTGCTTAGTTTGAAACTAGATGTCGTTGTGTGTCAAATGTTCAAAATATTTATTTATTATATTATTACACTTTAGCATACATTAAAATAATAATTATCAATTTTTATTATGATAACTGATATGTAACAGCGATGGATTATATCATAAACCTATGTTTACAAAACATTATTATAACTGTGTGTTTATTTTTGTGTAATGTTTAGGTGATCAACTTCCCATTCCCAACGGCTCCAGATAGACTGCAGCTGCGATTGGCTGAGAAGAGGTTGGAGACTCTCGATTTACTTGAGAAACCTGAAACGAACAGCATGAGGGTTGGTGAGGAAGAGGTCAGTTTTTGAATTAATTACTTTTTGAAATGCTTATTGGTCTAGTAGTTAGTGAGCCTGCGTGAGTTCGATTCCCACCCAAGACAAACATTTGTGTGATGAGAACGTTATTTTTTCTATGTCTGGGTGTAATTTATCTATAATGTCTATGTATTTAGAAATTACAAGTATGTTTATCAGCAGTCTGGCTACTAGCCGACACACAGCCGTATATGCGGTGTGTGATGTTTTTTAATTTCACATTGAAAGGTAAAGCCAATAAATACGCCACACTTGGTACCAATCACCTCGTATTGCCTAACATAAGAACTTAACGTTTGGGAGAGTACAGATTTACAACAAACTTCCCGCGGATGTATATGAAGCGAATTCTCTGAAAACATTTAAAAATAAATTATTAATTCACATATATAATAATGAAACATTTTGAGCAACACCTTTTTACTTGGACCACCAGCTTATCACAGAATAAAGAGAACTCGCTCCTTACCGCGGTGGCAACTTTATTTTTGTTCTACCCGCACAAATTTACAAGATAAACAAATCTATACTAATATTATAAAACTGAAGAGTTTGTTTGTTTGTTTGAACACGCTAATCTCAGGAACTACAGGTCGGTTTTGAAATTTCTTTTTTGTATTGGATTGCCTATTTATCGAGGAAGGCTATAGGCTATATATCATCACGCTAAGGTTAATAGGAACGGAGCACCAATGAAGAATGTTTCAAAATCAGGAGACTTTGTTCCTATTAAGAGCTTCCGCTGTTTGCGCTGCGTAAACGGTTAAAGTTTCGCATAAATCATGTACGACAGAATTGTTCCCTTACTCACCTATATAAACGAAGTCGTGGGTTAAAGTAAGCGTCAACCCAAAGTAACTATTCCACGCGGGCGAAGTCGCGGGCGGAAGCTAGTATGTTATATAGTAAATGCGTTAATTTTTTAAAGTAAGATAGTTACTAAGAAATCATATTATTATTTTAACAGGTACTGAAAGTGACTCCACTCGGCGATGCTGTGTCAGCGTTTCCGGTGCTGCCCCGTTACGGGAAGATGTTGGCTCTGAGTCACCAACAGAACTTGCTGCCTTACACCATTGCTTTGGTTTCAGCACTCACTGTACCCGAGGTATGTTGTGTTGATAGAAATCATTTAATGACCTTTATAACTGCAAATAGCGACAGATTGAGCTCTGTGACGTACCTTTTTTTTTGGTGTCGGGGTGGGCATTCCCTTCAGATCTCCGGCTCCTCAAGGACGCAGGAGCCGGGAGTATGACGTGGTGTTTCCACTAAAAACCACCCCAGCGGCCGATCTCAGGCGTTCTTCTCTAGGGGAGGGGACCCGGACCATATTATTTCAGATCCCTCCAGAATCAATACCGCGCCTAGTCAAGCCCTGGGAAGAACGGAGAGGCCTATGACCAGTAGTGGTCTGTAATAGGCTGATGATGAACCTTTTAAAAGTTATCGACGACTCATCATCATCAACCTTTAACAGTCCACTGCTGGACTTAGGCCTCTCCTTAGAAAGAAGGTTTTGGCCTACGTTACCTCGCTGACTAGACCAGTTGTTACAGGATTTGTTTCAAGTTTTCCTTCTCTTTGTTTTGATATTTTCCTGAATAATTTCTTCCCTTAGACGCCTCTTACAACACCCACGGGATGTATAGGGGTGGTAACACTATGGATTCTTAATCCGTTACCATACGGACGGACACTTAGTTATGGGTACCAAGCTAGTATACCCGGCTACGCCCGTACCTTCTCCTACCCGGCTCTCTGATTGCTCAGTATCCGGATATCGACATATTCAACACCAAATTAAGTTCTTTTTTAATTTTTTGTATACTTTTCCTAAGCAGGTCTTAATATACCTATATGTACATAGGTATTTATTACGATTGTAACATTATAGCGGAATGTACGTGTTGCGAAAACTGTATTTGCACTGAGCAGTTGATTAAATAAATAAAATAATAAATAATAATAAATTGCATTATTGGCTGAACGGTTGGTCTAGCGGTTGAGGCGGTCGCCATGCCGCTCTCTACTACGCTAAGTGTAGTGGGTTCAAACCCCACATGAGACAACACTTTGTGTGATTGTTGTTCTGAGTCTGGATGTTCCTTGTGTCCGTTTCTTGCGTGTTTGTAAGGTCCCCCGCTACACAGGATTTATTCCTAGAGCGGGCATTGTCCTTTAACAAAAAACATATTTAATTTTTTTTGTTCCTTTCTTGGGGGTGACACTTTTTTTATCAAATTTGATTGAACTCAAAGTGATGTGTTAATTGGGTAGATAACTGTATTGTAAATAAATACCAATGTCCATTTCATTAAAACTAATATCGCGAAAACTCTCGGTAAATACAATTAACATAGCTTTTTATTATGAATTTCAATCAAATATACAGTGAAATATATTGAGTAGTCTAAAACAGTGACGTCACAATTTGGTATTTAGTACATTTTTCATACAAAATTGTCGTTTTGACAGATGATAAAAAGTAACTAATTTGACTAAGGTGACATCTAGCCTATTATATTTAGTGAGAATTTGTGGTTGGGGTTTTGTAATTTTTGTATCTAGATTTTTACATATCAATGCATCTACGTTGAGCACTTTGTACTTTAGTAACCAAGTATTAAAAGTTTACATCATATTGACTGATACATTATAAAAGTCATGTAAATTAATCAGTTTAATTTCAAAAAGTTTATAATGTAAAAAATATGTTTCTAGTTATTGTCGGGTAAACCAGAAAGTTGGCCAGCAACCGGCCACATGCTATTGTTGGGTGATCTTGGGGTATTGCTAAGAGCAGTCGGCGCAGCAGAGTATGCTCATCTGCAAGGAGAAGAAGAAGTGTTCTGCGCTAAATATGGATTGAGAGTAAAGGTAAGTGACGTAAAAAAATTATATAGACTTTATAATACGGCACGGCACGACATGACACGACACGACACGATACGATACGATACGATACGACACGATACGATACGATACGATACGATACGAAACGAAACGACACGACACGATACCAGGCGCATTTTTATTGAGTATGGCAGACAAAATACAATAATCCAGCCAAGAACTAACAAAAATCCAGTATCTTTTAGTTATTCACTAACTGCCCTAGTAAAAGTTCTATGAAATAAAACGCTATTAAAAATAGGGGCTGGGTAAGAGGGTGAAAAATAATATCAATCTGTTCTCACTCTTGATTGACTGCACGGTTGGCCTAGTGGTTTAAGCGGTCGCCACGCTACTCTCTACTGCGCTGAGTGTTGTGGGTTCAAACCCCACAAGGGACAACACTTTGTGTGATCCACAAATTGTCATTCTGAGTTTGGGTGTTCTTTGTGTCCGTTTCTTGTATGTTTGCAAAGTCCTCCGCGACACAGGATTTATTCCAAGTGCGATCGTTGTCTTTTTAAAGAAAAAAAAATCTTATCAAGTATATTTTTTTGTTATTATTAATATCGGTCGAACCGTTTAGAAGAAATGCGTGACAGGAAATATTTACACAATATTTTCATAGATTACTCTGTATTTCTCTATTTTTATTCAACTGTCTACGTGACGCAGTGGTAGCGTATGCGACTGTTGTGTTGAGGTCTCGTGTTCAATCCCGGGACGGATCAAATGTTTGAATAATTTACAAATGTTTGTTTCGGAGTGTTGTCTATGCATAACGTGAATGTAGTCACAAAAAAGCAAGCAAGCAAAGCAAGTACAAGCTCTGCTTAGTTTGAAACTAGATGGCGTGGTGTCTCAGATATCAAAAGTATTAATTATTATTCATCTCCACCAGGCAATACAAGAAATCCGCAAACTCCGGAAACAATTAACTTCAGTGATAAACTTGGAGGTGGAAGGAGTAGACGTGACAGTAGACCCAGAGATGAAACCCCCAGACGACAACCAGGCCAGACTCTTGCGACAGTTAGTACTCAGTGGTCTAGGCGACCAAGTTGCCAGGAAGATAGCTATAAGCGAAGTTAAGCAGGGTAAGCGAACCTGGTTGCTATGGGACTAAAATTCTAATGCGTATATTAAACGAAAGTGACGAGCCTTTTGGTCTAGGGGTAGTGGCCCTGACTGCTGAACCGTAGCTCGTGGGTTCGATTCAGAGCCGGGACAAATATTTCTGTGATGAGCACGATTATTTGTTGTGTCTGAGTGTAATTAATTTATAATATGTATTTATTTAGAAATATATATGTTGATTACCATACAGTACAGGTAGAAGTGTGTTATCATACCTGGAGCTCACTGCCAGCGGTTGTGTTTGCCTCCCACTATGATCCATGTCCTTAAGACGGCATCAACGCCCTTATAGCGCGGGAATCAAACCCAACACCTCTTGATCGGTAGTCGCATACGCTAACCGCTAGACCAACTCGTGCTGGCCTTGAAAGTTACCGTCTCAGAACGGTAGACATACGCTCCCCAACTAACCGATTCGGTTCTTCCTTCCTGCGCAAATCCGTTAAAGTCTGGAACTCGTTACCGGTTCACGTATTTCCCTCCCACTACGATCCCGGGTCCTTTAAGCGGAGCGTGAAGAAGCATCTCTCTAGGCCGCCATAGCGTGGGTCACCATACTGCATTGTCTTCATTCGCAGTGAGTATGGTGACAACCGCTCTTGGATTCTATTCATGGTTTCCATCAGGCGAATAGAGTCTCTTTGGATGGCTTCTATAAAAAAAAAATGTACTGATGTATTTTTTCTACAAAAACACTAATATATAAATTTTAATGAACAATTTTGTTAACAGGTGAAGACAAGCGCAAGTACAAATACGCTTACCACAGCGGTGAACTAGAAGAGCCCGTCCATCTCCACTCAGATTCCATCCTTCGTAAAACTATCCCCGAATGGGTGGTGTTCCAGGAGTTGTATGAAACTGGGGCCGAAGGACGGAAGAAGATGATCATGAGGAATGCCACCGCCATAGAACCAGAATGGCTGCCTATTTATGTATCTCGACTGTGTCGTTTGGGTAAGTGGAACCAATGTCATTACGCCCATAATAGACGCTCCATTACAAAAAAATGTTTTTTTGAAGATTCCACACTAGGAATATTTAATATGTCGCGGGAGACTTGACAAACATACATAACACGGACACTAAACAAAAATATGAATATTAAAAATGAAATTTAAAGTCAACAACTAGCGCAGGTGTCAACCTCCTACCGAGTGAGTCAGAGTACACGTCAAAGGCATAAAAATTAACACCAAAAATGATTCCACGAAGAGGAGGGTGTAAGTTAAGGGGCTTTTGGATATTTCTCAGTAATTAGGAACAGTCAATTTTGCGTCTCAGAATTTTTAATAGAAAAACAGAATCTATTAAATCTCTTTTTCGCAAGGATATCATATTGAAACGTGAGTTGCGTGTCTTGGTACGTTGGTTTTCATTCCCTTAATAATTATAAGAATGCTAAAACAGATGTTTGTGAATACTATTGTGGCAACTTCCACTTATAGTGTAAACAGAAAAGCATATTACAGCGCCATCTAGCGAAAACATGTCGAACTACGGAGCAACTACTAATCCTGTATTGCGAAATAGAGATTCTCGCGGCGATTAGCACATGTACAACATCCCAACGTCAACTGTTTGGCCGCAACCCGTCAGGCAACATCACCTCGCCTGGTCGGAGGGACATGTAACCCGTCCCTCCACACTATGAACACACACATAGTCGGTTTTTTTTCTACAATTACCTTGTTTTAATTACATACATTATTCCAGGTGATCCTCTATCAGAACCACCTCCTAGATATGATGAGAGATCAGGCACAGTCAAGTGTCACTTCAAAGGAACGTTCGGGAAAGCTGGTTGGCAGCTACCTATCGTAGAGATAGATATTCCAGACAAACTGGAAAGATATAAGTAAGTAGATTTTGAATGATTTTTTTTCTTACATGTTGACATTTACTCTTTGTACTATAACATACTAACAACAGCTGAACACAGATAGTATTCTATTATTTATTTATAATGTACTCCTTTTCGATTTCGGCCACGATGGATCACGGAGATCAGCTAGCTAAGCGGGATATATTATAGCGCACAAGTTTGTACGTAAACCCAGGTGCACTCTCTGTTCTCCGACTCGGAATTCGATGGGACGGTTCTCCGACACGACCGAGGAGAGATCATTATTGATGCAGTAGTTAGCGATCTTGATTTCTTTTTGTTGTATGGGTGGACAAACGGCTCATCTGGTGTTAAATAATACTAGTGTGTTGCAATTGAGAGACCTGGGGCTTTAATGATCACACTCACTCGGTTTCAAGCATATTTTTTTGAGTCAAGCCAGATCATACGAAGCATGACTATCTCCACTTAAAATACACCTATTTTCCAGGCCACCATAATGTGGGTTGCCATACTGAATTGTCTTCTTTCCTTTTTTATTATTGACCTACCAAAGCGACTCTACTCTGCTAATACATAGAGTTACTCTCTCTACACTTACAATGAGTATGGCGACTACTACTCATGGATCCTATTCATGCTTTCCATTAACCAGAGTAGAGTCACTTTGGTAAAACCGGGATAATATGTATATATTATTGCATTGATAATTAATTTAGTTTATTATATTAACAATATATTATTATTAATGCAAATGTCTTTTGTTATTAATACATAATAATTTTGTTAATTTTTAATTTTACATTCTTTCCCTAGATGGTTCGCCTGTTATCTACTAGAGGGCGCTGTTTTCCCCAAGTTGAAGAAGTACACTCGATCATTACTATCCTTACCTTCGACTATGGTGAAGGCTTGGTCTAAACTGCAGCCCAGGACTGAGGTGCTGCTAAAGGCGATGATTGCCAAAAGGACTGGGACCAAGGAGGCATTAATAGACGTCTGGAAGCAACAAAGCAACTGTAAGTATGCTCAAAGTACGCTTGAAAATGTATATGAATTTGCTATTTGCGAGACTGTTCTAAGCAAAGAGAGTGATAAGAGTATGTATTTAAAGAAAACACGAACGGAGAATCGTGAAACTTGAAATAATAGGGTATTTTACTCTATCTGGAAACGAAGATTATTCAGATCAAACCACATCAGCCTTTAACAATCCACTGCTGCACATAGACCTCTTTTTAGAAAGGAGGTTTGGCCTTCTAAATCACGCTGACCAGACAGCTTGGTATAGGATTTATTCCAAGTTTTCCTTCTCTTTGCCGTGATATTGTCCTGCGTAGCTTACTCCTGTCATTTTTTACGATACCCACAGGATGAATAGGGATATCTAGGGAATAGGAGTATCACACTCCATATTCTGAATCCATCGCCACACGGACAAAATAAAATATTTATGAAGTAACAGATTCTCATAAAATACTCTTCAAAGTTTTAATTTTTTTTAATCTGTTTTTAATAGAGCAAGAGCCCGTGAGTGCCAGACCTTCGTCATTTTATAAAAGCTGAAAGTTCTTCTATGTGTGTCCCTAGTACAGGTAAGAATAATTCCCAAACATGAAGCTGAGGCAGCGGTGGCTTTGGCAGATAACAGGCAACAAAGGTGTGTAAAATTCCATCTCAAATTCGTCATGATATAAAACTTGATTTTTTTATATTTGATTCATAATAATATCAAAACTCGCGTTGCTCATTGCCAGACAGTTAGTATGGTTCCAACCCTCTGCCGGACACCCCTAAACTATTATAATTTATAATTATACTTACGTTATATTATAAAACCTAAGTTTTATATATAATTTTTTGGGAGCCTATTAAACTATGTTTACATAGTAGCCGGACAGTTTCGAAGGTTCTATCATCTTGCCAGACGCATTCAAAGTGAGCAATAATCGGGAGAGCCAGGAGCGAATACAGTAACTAAACGTTATATTATAAAACCTAAGTTTCATATATAATTTTTTGGGACCCTATTAAACTATGTTTACATAGTAGCCGGACAGTTTCGAAGGTTCTATTATCTTGCCAGACGCATTCAAAGTGAGCAGTAATCGGGAGAGCAAGGAGCGAATACAGTAACTAAACGTTATATTATAAAACCTAAGTTTCATATATAATTTTTTGGGAGCCTATTAAACTATGTTTACATAGTAGCCGGACAGTTTCGAAGGTTCTATTATCTTGCCAGACGCATTCAAAGTGAGCAGTAATCGGGAGAGCAAGGAGCGAACACAGTAACTAAACGTTATATTATAAAACCTAAATTTTATATATAATTTTTTGGGAGCCTATTAAACTATGTTTGTATAGTAGCCGGACAGTTTCGAAGGTTCTATCATCTTGTCAGACGCATTCAAAGTCAGCAGTAATCAGGAGAGCAAGGAGCGTATATAGTAACTAGTGCGAATGAAACAGAGCGCTTGGTCTATTGCGGCCCTTCACTGCGCATCCATTGTTATTAATTTCAAATTGTGCAGTTTATTTTTTTCTTAATCCAGAAATTTCATTAATTAATTTTTACAATTTCAATAACAAATATTTAAAATAATACTGAGTAAAATTTTTCTCATACAATGTCAATCATGTCGAAAATCTAATAATTTAATTGATATTATTTTTCATTTTTAAGAAGTTTATTATTGTCAATGCTATTAAAATTATAAAGCCAATGAAACAAAGTAAATCAAATTTTAGTGTTTATTATACCAAAGGACACATTTTTTTTAAGATAAGAAATTTACAGAGAAATTAATTTATTTTAATTAAATCTAAATATTTTCATCATTTTCATCGTTATCGCGCGCTCACTAAATCGGTCCACACGTTAGCAGTTTAAACGTCGTAAGTGCTGTGAGCACAATTCGGACCGCAGCCTTTGAATGCGTCTGGCAAGATGATAGAACCTTCGAAACTGTCCGGCTACTATGTAAACATAGTTTAATAGGCTCCCAAAAAATTATATATGAAACTTAGGTTTTATAATATAACGTTTAGTTACTGTATTCGCTCCTTGCTCTCCCGATTATTGCTCACTTTGAATGCGTCTGGCAAGATGATAGAACCTTCGAAACTGTCCGGCTACTATGTAAACATAGTTTAATAGGCTCCCAAAAAATTAGATATGAAACTTAGGTTTTATAATATAACGTTTAGTTACTGTATTCGCTCCTTGCTCTCCCGATTATTACTCACTTTGAATGCGTCTGGCAAGATGATAGAACCTTCGAAACTGTCCGGCTACTATGTAAACATAGTTTAATAGGCTCCCAAAAAATTATATATGAAACTTAGGTTTTATAATATAACGTTTAGTTACTGTATTCACTGCTTGCTCTCCCGATTATTGCTCACTTTGAATGCGTCTGGCAAGATGATAGAACCTTCAAAACTGTCCGGCTACTATGTAAACATAGTTTAATAGGCTCCCAAAAAATTATATATAAAACTTAGTACGTATAACGTAAGTATAATTATAAATTATAATAGTTTAGGGGTGTCCGGCAGAGGGTTGGAACCATACTAACTGTCGGGCAATGAGCAACGCGAGTTTTGATATTATTATGAATCAAATATAAAAAAATCAAGTTTTATATCATGACGAATTTGAGATGGAATTTTACACACCTTTGTTGCCTGTTATCTGCCAAAGCCACCGCTGCCTCAGCTTCATGTTTGGGGATCATTCTTACCTGTACTAGGGACACACATGGAAGAACTTTCAGCTGTTATAAAATGACGAAGGTCTGGCACTCATGGGCTCTTGGACTATAACTGCTGTGCTATTACGTCATACTGCTGTGTAACCAAAAATGTGTCCATTGAATCTACAATTTGACCAATGTTTTTACATTAAAATTCTTATATTCAAAAACAGCACCAACAATAGTTAGAATAATAAGTAATTTTTAAATTATAAACAATATTAACATGTTTGTTTACATATTCAACTGACGTCATGTTTACCAGCAATATGGCGTTTAATGCGTCCGGCATTTATTCGTATGTCAAATTACGCGCGAAACGCGAGAATTTAAAATTTAAACACGTTGTTGTGGTACTTATCTACTAAAAAAATGTGTGTTTTTAGTGATCATTGGTACTAATTGAGATGCTTTTTAAAAAGGGGTGTATCATCTTATTTTAGTCAGATATTTTGTTACAAACTTAATATTACATGCAAAAAGGTTTTATACTATTGTAACATGTTTATAGTATGTGATTTGTTTATTTATTAAAATACTTGTTTTTTTACAGTTCTACTGGATGAATATCTCAAATGGGTCCCGGTGTCAGCTCACAACGAGATCATATTGTCCTGGCCACCTTTATAAATTGTTAAAAAATTCAATGTTATTGTAAATAAATTCTATTTAATATATTTAGTTTTAGTTTATTTCTTATTGCCCTGTGTACCCCTGGCTGTTCCCCTGGTGATACAGTAAAAGATAAATTTAACCACTGTGCCCCTGAATGAAAAATTCGTCAAAATTATACTGATATATTTCGTATGAAGTAGAAGTGTGCATTCTATAATATACTATGATCTTATATGGTAACACTCAAAATTTCCTCCTGGTGAACAAAGGTTTTTGATGACATTTCAATTGTAAGGCAATTAGAATGCTTGAATTCATACATACGAGATTTGATGACTGAAACCTTGTACGGAAGAATGCCCCCCATCTGGTTCACTCACGGCGAATGTCTTACATGTGAACCCAAAAACCAAAAGATAAACAATAGGATCACATATCTTTTTCAAACCATAGTGAAAGAAACAAGTTTTATGTGACATGATGAATCTATGATTTCATCATGTCCGCCTATCACTGCATTCTAAAAATTATAATCATGATTTTTCTAACCGCCGTAACTGGCGGACAGATGACCCTTACGGAAACCATTTCCTTACATTAATAAATTCATATAAATATAATATATTTAGTTTATTTTTTACTTATTATAATACAAAATTATCATCATCTCATTGCGGGGCAGTCATTCCTCTCACGTCCGTCAAGGGCTGGTTTGGACTAGTCGTTTCGAAAGCCGTCTAGATCGTCAACATAATTAGGTAGATATCAATGTCCACTTCAATAAAACTAATATCGCGAAACATCTCGGAAAATACAATTAACATAGCTTTTTGTCATTATTACGAATTTTAATCAAATACACAGTGGAATATATTGTTCAATTGAGTAGTCTAGAACAGTGACGTCACAATTTAATACATTTTGTCGTTTTGACAGATGATTAAAAAGTAACTAATTTGACTACGGTGTCACCTAGCCTATTCTCCGAATGAACCAAAATCTTATAATTCTACATATGTATATAATTATATTAATTATAAAACAAAGATTCAAGGCCCTTTATACATCACCTAGATATCATACTGTTTAAAGAATCAGCACCAAGTAGAACATATTGCATTTATCAACAACCTTTGTTAATCCACTGCTGGATATAGATCTCTCCTTAGAAAATATATTTTGTCCTACTATACCACGCTGGCTGGGCGAGTTGGTATTTGGTATTGGTATTTGGCGAAGGACCCGGGATCGTAGTGGAAAGGAAACACGTGCGCTGGTAGCGAATTCAAGGTTTTAACTGGTTTGCACAGGAAGGAAGAGCCGAATCGTTTAGTTCGGGAGCGTATGTCTACCATTCTGAAACGGTGACTTCCAAGGCCAGCATGAATTGTCATGTAGAGGAACGGAGAAGATGGGGCCATAGAGGCGACATCTTTTCGCAACTGCAGAGACTAAAGGGATTCCAGTGACTTTGGGATTGGTATAGGATGTTTCAAATTTATAGCAGCGGTTCCCGGATCCTTCCTATCTCAGGTGCACTCTGCACACCATGTGGTTTTAGTCGGTCCGTTCCGGTCCGTCGTAAACCCCGGTGGGGTGATGGCTCGTGGGAGTTTCCACACGTTACAAAAAAAAAAAAGAATGTTTCAAGTTTTCCTTTCTCTTTGCAGTGATGTTTTCTCGCGTAATGTCCCTCTTAGTCGCCGTCGATAAATAAGAGTGGTGATACTCTGTATTAATCCGTCACCACACCGACCTACCTGTTACCTGCCTACTTCTTATGATATCCACGAATAAATGTCCCAAATGATAGTTTACATTTTGAAATTGTAACTGCGGTATATTCATATTGGGAAGTATTGATTTAAACAACACGCAAATATAATTCACATTTATTTACTACACAAAGGCAGATAGAATACATTTAAATAGAGATGAGATGAGATGGTGATTCGTTCTGACCCACATTGTTATACTGTATGTAATGTTGTATTCTGTTTTGAATTATTATTGTTAATTTTAGTGCTATGTATTTGGTATTTTATGGGCTATGAATAATTTTTATTTCATACACTCATGCTTAGTGTTTCAGAAATTACCTATCTTCACTGTCCTAATTTTAATTATAAAGGTGGCCTCTCACCTGGAGCATATCATGAGAATTATTCTACATTTCTTTCTGACGAGCAAGGTTGTAATGTTTAATGTATTGTCTTACATTCACTGTTGAACTTTGTAGGACAATTATGTTGATTATTATTAAATTAGTAGCGAGATTCGTGAAAGTCAGTTCCGCTGTTCCGTAAATTAGCCGCCAGAACAACCAGACAAACACCAAAAAATCCATTGATTTTGTGTTTTAAGTGTCGTCGAAATAGAATGCGTTAGGTAATAATTTATGACTATTATTTTGTATATACAAAAACTATTAGTTACTGCCTCCGCTTATAAAACACAATAAGAGAGATATAAATATTATAGAACAAGGCAAAACTAATACGATTATATCCTACGTAAAATAAACAATAGGCGTAATTTTAGTATCACAATTTATTATAAGATGCCTAAATTGTAAGGTATATAACTGAGACTACAAATTTAATCATATAAGTTGCAAGCTTTGTTGCAATACTCGCTCACTTGTGTTACGCTAACGTTTGAACTGTTACGGTAGAGAAGAACACTCCTAGTGAAAGACGGCCTTAACAAGTTTATGTATTTTTCAAAATTGTAATGCAATTATTGATATTAAATCTTGCTGGTTTATCCTTAATAAATCTAGGTCTAGTAACAAATCACTTAGGTATATATGTATTATTCACATCATTCCATTATTCATATAAATATATATATTTATACACACTCGAGATATACATATTAAATACGCATGAGTGCCGCAGTAAGACAGCTATGATATAAATTATACCTAGGGCTATAATAAGATGCCATAAAGTAATTAATAAATTTTTTTCAGCCATTTAACACAAAAGCAGAGCTTATATTATGAAGCCTAGATTGACTAATACAATTTTTATACTTACTCTTTTTTGTAAATACAGTTAGGTATATATTATACACAAAAAACACAGAAACAAAAATTTCCAGATCATTAAAACATCTACAACTGCAACACAGAGGCAGTCAATAAAAGTAATATGAAAGTGGATAGTAACTATCTGAGTAGGATTATTATCATGATATGGGAATAATTGTAACACAATTTATACTTAGTCTAGTAATTAAATTAGCTGATTTGACTAATTATTACTACTTACTAATACCTCGTGAAGTGATTGTGGAATTGATTGATTATGATTGACTACTTTTGATGTTGTTTATTTTTGATTATTAGATGGACATAAGACAGATAGTAGACAATTGTTTATTAAGTTTTGAGTAAAAGTTGTAGACTTTTATTTTTTAAGCAATATTAGTGTAAATTTTACAATTAAATAATATAAAAAGATTTAAAAAAAAAAGAAACAAAAAAAAATATTACATTTTTTGCAAATCTTAAAAACAAAAATTAAGTTTTTTTATTTACATAAAACTTTATGCTACTGTAAAATAAAATTGAATAAAGCATCTACCAATTGTAAAAGAAATTATATGCAGGTTTTCTTAAACAATTTATTATGTATAATAGGACTAATAAGGATTAAAGAAAGAAAAAAACAGTTGTATATAAATTAATTGGGTTTAATTAAACATTGATCACAGAACACACACAAAATTTTATCCATATTTAAATCTGCCCGTGCAGTAGAGTCGCAACACTTACATACTAAATAATCATCACTTATTATTGGCACAAAACTTAACATACAGTACATATTCAAATGTCCATTATCACATGTAAAACCTTTAGATATTGTTCCATCACAACTTTGACACGTATACTTAAAATTCTTTTCTTTGCCAAACTTCAGTATAATTTGGTCCACTACAACCTCAGATTTGTAATTCTTTGCACAATATTCCAAATAGCTGATAGAACCAAATAGTGATTCTTTTTCGAACTTAGTGAGCTCACCGCTTTTCTCATAGTTCTTGAACAATCTGCCCATATTGGACTGTGCATGTAAAAATAATATTTTTTCCTTTACTTTATCTACCGATAATTCTGGTAAAGTAAAATCTGACGATATCAGGGCCATTCTCCGCACATTTAAAAAGAATATTAACATAATCAAATATATTTTCAGTTTATACACCTCATTAGATCCTTGACGGTATAGTGAGTTATAGTCTAATGCAGGCATTGATCTTGTTTTAAAAATGTTATACCTCAACGCTTCTATGCAATCCCAGTGATTAGTCAATTTTTCCAATGGTTTATCAAGAAACAAAGTCATTATTGAATTTAACTTAGTATCAGTACTAAGATATATTACATCAATTTTTAGTGGTTCCTTTCGGCAGAGATGTCTTCTATCCACCATACCTAATATAAACAATGTGCCTGTGTTCGAAAAACAAAAACTATACAGTTCATAAGAGCTATAAGAGTCTTTAAGGTTTACTGGAGACAATTCAACACTTAGAGTCTGTCCCAATAGGCTTATTTCTAATTTATATATTTTAACGTTGATTGTAGATAAATAATACCCATCTACAGCAGCCTTGATGTTGGTAATTCTATAGTCATTAATATTATCCATATGTTCTGTTATCACTCTACAATTGTCATCAACAAGTTGAACAATCAAATGTCTATGTTTACCATAGAGAAGTATTAATCCTTCTTTGTGATTTATATATTGAAGATGAGAAGCTACCATTCTATCTTTATACTCCCATAATAAGTGTGGATGCATGAGACTGATATTACCGTTATCAGTCTGCATAACAAAAACATTCACCTGTCCTAAAATATTAGCACATACAAGCCAAAACGTAGTCTCCGTACGTGGGATCCATAGCATATTCCGTATTACTGACAGGCACGTTTTTACTTTTTCTTTCAGTATAGGTGGCTGTGTTTCAAAAATTTGCCAGAATAAAATACAACCATCCTTCTGTGCTGTCACAAAGTAACATGAGCGGTCAGTATTCAGTTTTGGTGCCCAGCAAATAGAACATGATTCCACAATGTACACAGATGTCTTCAACTCTTCAAATGTTTTAGGTGATGGGTTATGCTCTAAACTCTCTTTGCAATAGATGGACAGGTCTAATACACTTTTAAATTTGTACTGCTGTTGGATGAGCATTTCTACACCACCTATATTATTCAGAACGGCGAGAACACTCTTATTTTCAATGAAATTAGGTGGCGACCACGCAGATTTAATAACATGTGCCATCTCTTCAGTCAGGGCGTTGTTGTGAGGCCAAAACGAAGAATCAACTAGCATTTCAGTGAAGTCATAATTTTTCATTTCATTGTTAATAAATTTACTCTTACATAATGACGCAGCAGGGCTATTTTTAGGGCTAGGTATTGAGAATTCGAAGAGATCTAAGTCTTTGTAAAGACATTGTAGATTGTAAGAGAAGTCTAAGAAATTCATACCTTTGTCTGTGCGCACAGTAATAACTGAATCTCGACATGATAGACTCGTTCCAATGTTTTTCGTTACTGGAATGGAACGTCTTGTAAGCTCATAAAACGTATCTTGTCCCATTTCGATAATTTGAAATAATTGCGGCTACATTACATTATATAGAAATTTAACGAACACAATAAGAGCCTGCAATAATCAATAACCACGATTTATTTATGTCAAATGTCACAGGTATGTCAAAGACAACAAAGTAAGGTTACCAATCTTAAATATTATTCTAGTAAACTCTGTAGGGTGGTCGTTGAAATTAATTTTTTTACGGCGGCCAAAAAAAACTTTCCTTTTGACGAAAAACTAAGGGGAAAATTTTCTTTTTTGACAAAAAAAAATTACACGTGCCGCCGGCCAATTCAAGTTTATTTTTCGATAAAATTGCAGTTTTTTTCAATATATTCTGGAGATTCAAATTTTAATCAAAGATGATGAAAACTTAATGAATTACTTTTCCATTATTCTTATTAGGATCGCCAGGATTAATAAATTCTTTTATAGAGAAGTAAGAGAGACAGAGCTAACGCGCGATCTGTGCATGCCTACAGTTCTGGACTTACAAAGTTTGTCACAGACTAAAAAATGAAATATAAATAATAGTTTAAAAAAAACTTAAAAAACTTATTATTGCTAATCGAACTAAAAACTAGAAAATAATTTTTAATGACAAAGAGTCTAATATTAAATCGTGGGGTGCTCGATATTTTAAATATTACAATCATTCTAATGGCAACTATCTATGAGAGGATAGTTATGAAACGCAGTAAAATGCACCCCACGCTTTTTACTCTGAATTGAATTATTCTGTTAATAACTTAAATTTTATTCTAATTTTATTTTGAGGCGATTCACTATGATTGATTGTTCGATCTTCTACTACTGTAATATTAGACTCTTTGTCATTAAAGATTATTTTCTAGTTTTTAGTTCGATTAGCAATAAAAGCGTGTTTTTTTAGTTTTTTTAAACTTTTATTTATTTCATTACATTTGGAAAGTAATGTCACTTTTGCATTGCAATGTAATCAGTAGCACTTTGAATTTTGTCAATTATAGTAGCTAGGAAACGCCTCAGACTATTAAAATGGATCATCATCATCATCTTAGCCAAAAGACTTCCACTGTTGGACATAGGCCTCCCATATAATGCCGAAAAATTAAAGAAGTAAAGTCAGAAGTAAGTACTGAATCTGAATATATCGTAAATGATGAAAACTATAGTGAAACCTAGAGTTTGCCTATGTCTGATGCAGTTGATGATGTGGATGACAGAAATAATACAATTAAACATGAAGAAATAGAACCAGAAAATCTAATGATAAGTCCAACGAAAAAAATGAGGTTAAGAACATAACAAAAATAAAAGTAAAACTTGAATCTTAGTCTTTAGTCTTTCTTAGTCTTGAGCATCCCACAGTTGATGTAGAAGTGAAAAGCGATCCTAAGGTACAAGTGACAAGGTTAAACTGCCAATACTAAGCCAAATGATGGAAATCATTAAAGTTGAACAGATAGTTTTTTTTTTCAACATTTATGACAACTGTGACAAAACAAACCTACAAACCACCACCTTGTGTACAAACCTCTTGTGATTATGAGTTGCAATTATTTATGAAGACAGTATTCACTTTTCATCAGGTGATCTGTTTACTCGTTTGCTCTTTAATGTCATAAAAACACACAAAAAATAGGTCCATACTTAATTTTTTCTGTATTCCAAACCGCATCCCAACTCAAATCCTGCTTGACCGTAGTCATACAGCGCGCTGAATAACAATGTTAAGCATTCTTTCGATGATGTTCACCAAGTGAGTGAAGTTACCGGAGCGGAAACCCCCTTCTCCTATTTGGGGAGGAGAAACTAAACGTGGGACAAGGCACTTGTGACTTATAGAATACAGGTGTCCATGTTATCCGGCAAAATTATCCGTCTCCTAGTAAACCATTTTTTTCTGTGCGGCAATCTCCACTGATACCACCACATACACGGCAGGTAGCTATGTCGAACTCAAACCGACCAAAAACTCCTGTCTCGGGTACTAGTAGCCGGAGAACCGGGTGCACCCTGGCAGGGAAATCCCTGGAACCTCTTAGTTTTCCCTTATACCATAACAACAGCAAATATATCTACTAAAATTTATATAGTACCAAAACATAACCCGGACCTAAATGTCTCAAGGTCATGTCTGAGTAGTGAACTTTACTCGAATTCGAGTCACTTTACAGTAAATTATTAAAAAGATATTCAGTCAATTCAAAACAACATTTGTTTAAGAAACAAATGGTTGAAACATTTGAGTATTTGCAAGCTGAATCAATAACGTTATTTTCATGCTGTGCATATATGCAAATGTTCTGCTCTGATTTTAACGAAATCCAATATGATGGACTCCTAGCCGCTCACGGCTACGGCGGACAATCTCTACAGAGACCAGTAAGCTGGACAGGAGACATTATAGTGCACAAGTGTGCACACAAACAGGTGCACACTGATGCCTCACACTCACAGTCCGATGAGACGGCTATCCGACACGACAGGGGAGAGATTAGGTGCAGGACCGACGGTTTTCCTAATACGAAAGTTGTAAAAAGAAAAAGAAAGAAAGGCCAAAAGATTATGCTCGGTCATTTTAAATCTTATACAATAATAACAACAATACATATTAAAAAGAGATGTAGGCACACATAAGTGCGAAGGAGAAAAAATGCTATGCAATAGCTTTACCGTAGCAGTCCGCGAGTGCCACACGTATTTTTTTTTAATTCAGAACGTAATAGCAAACAAGAATAATTTTTTTCTTGTCAGATGTCAGACAATTTGAATATTAAAAATGTCAGAAAACAACATGTGCGAATATACCAGTTACTTTAAAAAAAAATAAGAAAAAGGAAATACGTGTTTTTTAATCTTAGTTTTTTTAATAGCGCTTAGCAATGAGAAGCGTCTTTAAAAATTGTGTGTTATGAACCTTTTTTATGTGATTCGGTAACTTTATTAAAGGGTTCTATAATCATGAGCGCAATCAGAGGCAAAAAATAGTCTCGGTTTTTTTTATGATATAAGGACAAACATGGAGAAGGAAGAGGGGAGAATCGTTGCCGCCCTATTAAGGGCATCGGGGTCATCACCGCCAAGCAACGAAAAAATTGTTTAATAGTGGTTGTCTGTGAAAGCAACTGGTTCAAATGTGCCGAAACATGGCTCAAGAACAGTAAACTTTCGGTAATTATTTAATATTTTAATGAAATTTTGGTCATTTACGAGTATATTTAGGTATTTTGTTACTTTTCTATGTTTCATGCTTTACCCAGATGGGTCACTCATTATCTACTAGAAGGCGTTGTTTTATTCTAATTTAAAGTAGTACCGAAGTTCATTACCGTTACTACATTCGACTGTGGTGAAAAGATAAGATAAGATGAACTGCAGTCCAGAACTGAGCTATTTCTGTAAACGATGTTAGCCTAAAGGACCGAGTCCAAGGATGATCTGAGAATCGTGTGGGGGCTACAAAGCAACAAAATAATTGTAGGTATGCCCAAAGTACGCTATAGATAGTATATGAACTTATCTTCCATTCTAACACAGGCAGAGGGTTCACGTGTGGTGATAGATAGGTGTTACAACCCCTATTCATAAGAGGCGTAAGTCGAGTTCTGACCTATAAAAAGTTATTGTGAATGTGAAGAGTCATATTAAAAAAATACGAACGGAGGATTGTGAAATTTGGAATATTTGTGGCGACTTCCACATTACAACCCAAACAAAAATATACAACAGCGCCATCTAGCGAAGATACATTGAAGTACGAAGTAAGAACGAAACGCATGAATGTAATGAACTACGAAGCAATTACTAATCCTGTATCGCGAAATAGAGATTCGCGTGGCAATTAGCATATATACAACATCCCAACATCAATCCTTTGGGCTGCGGCCCGCCAGGCATGATCACCTCGCCTGGTCGGAGTATCCTCCTTTTGTGTCGGGAGGACATGAGACCCGATACCTCTACATATTACATTTAAACAAATATTGATCGAATCGCCAATTGGGCTCGTGACTGCCAAGTCAAGGCCGTGGGTTCCATTCCCAGCAATCTATCATCCTTTGTTCTTTAGAAGTGACGTGACTGCGACGATCAACTGTTTGTCCTGCTTGGGAATCAAATCCAACTTCTTGGCCTTAGACTTGGTCAGAATCACTAACTCAATAACCACTAACCACTAAACAGACGAATATACCCGTAACATGTTTATAGTTTATAATTAAATCTACTTATTTATTAAAATTTTTATTATTTGTTACAGTTCTACTTGACGAATGCTTCAAATGGGTCCCGGTGTGGCTTCACAACGAGGTCACATTGTATTGGCCACCTGTGTAACTTCTTGACGTATTCAATGCTTTTGTAAATATTACATTATAAAAAAATCCCATCTGAAATATTTGGTTATTATTTATTGCGTATTATATGGCAACACTTGCCAAAATGTTCTCCTGGCACCCATAGATTTTTGATTAGAATTTCATAGGCCAAAAGTGTAAGGCCATTGAATCCCTTAATTCATATGTACAAGATTTGTCAAGACTAAAGTTTTGTACGGAAGGTGCTATGCTCCACACGTGGGTCACGCACAAGGAACGTACTAAACTAAAACTTCCTCGGTAACTAGAGGAAGAAGTATTTGCTCAAATTTTTGCATGACAAACTACAATGCTTCCGCCTTTCAGGTCGTCCATACGTCTTTGCAACTCAACTTATTTAAATTTAAAATATTAATATCTTAATATAGTAACAACGTTTATATTTCGTATAGTTTGCTTAAATCTCTGCAATTATTTGTTATATAACAAACGAAACCCGACGAAATATGTTGAATATGCGGTTATTTGTTCAGTTGTAGGAAGAAAATGACAAAATCATGTTCTTAGGTTGTTAATTATAAGATTGTTTGTTACAACTGCAGTAATAAAACGCATCTCTACGTTTCACAAACACAGACGAAAAGTAGACGGTGTTGCGAGTCAGGTGTCCGAAAGATTACATTATTATAAAATATACTATATAATATATATTAATTACATCGAAAACGAGAAAATATTTAAATATATATTTATGAATGTGCTTATTAGTGTGTTTAGCATTGGAGTAACATTTTATTGCCGGATCAACAAAATAGGAACCGAATGATTTTGATTTTAAAAATATGGTACTACGCCATCTTGTTGACAACAATGACAATTCGTTTGTATAAACCATAATAACCAGTTGTGAAGTCTGTCCACTTGTAAAGCCTTTATTATTAATAATAATATAATTTTATTTGTTTAAATGTGGTATAAAATGGCGGTAAAAAAATAAAAATAAGCACAATACACATTTCACCTGTAACAGGCATGCAAATATAACGTTTCTCGTTCACTAATTCATGAAAACCATCTTTATTGCTAGAATAAATAATAACAAATTAACTAAATCAGTTTGAACAATATACATATACCTAACACCTGTTAACTACAAACTGAAATAACAAAGTTCTAAAAATATATTGTCGACGATATTATCAGCTAAATAGGTAAATACAAAAACAATCCGTACTATGAGATACGTTAGACGATGTAAAAGTCCCATACACCTGCCATTGTCCGTTATTGGAATAAATAGTTAAGAAATAAATATATTATACAAGAGTAAGCAACAAACAAGAACTTAGGTACCTACAATTTAATTGTTATATTTCTTTCACTAACTTTTGTCTTATGTACCGAAACCTCTTCGGATTGCTGGTGCAGTGGAAGGTTATGTCAAAGTCTAGTCAACAAAAAGCGCGGAAGAAAGAAAGTTTTAATTGCGTGTCAGCCACCATAACCAATGGACAGATGTTTTGATGCGGTAGCCTATCTTCTAACAAATAAAAATAAAATGAACATAGGAATATCGAGGAGTTCAAACTCAATTAAATGATCGCAAACATTAAAATTATTTAAAAAAAGAATAATTCAATCTAACTCAATAACCACTCAATAGCGACTCTCAACCAATACATAGCGATTATTTTGACTAAACAGTTGTTGTTTTTTTGACTCTACTTCTCACTACACTTACAAACCGCTCAATAAGGCGGATACCTAACACTAAAGTAGGCAGACAAACAGAGGCAGATTATAGCTTCAACTATGTGCCCTTGTTAATTTTCTAATATGGCGCGTGAACGATCGAATGGGTGATCCCATATCGAGTACGTCATGTGGTCAGATCCTTCACTATTATTCTGTACCATCCTTAACTCGTTTTTCGTTTGAAAGTACGTGAATATATAAACTGCTCTAAAACTGTTAATCATTACCGCTGTAGCGACTGCCACATACAATGAGGCATGATCCAAGGACCCTTCCATTGGATGTAACATCCGTTCTCCTAGAACTGCAAATAATAAATAAAAACGAATAAAGTCTTGATTTTGCGTCGTAATAAATTGTTTGTAAAAATATTAGGAAGACAATTCTTCAAGTGAGCTAACACTCTAAACTTTATGCATCTACATATACCATACTGAACATGATACAGCTGTAAGACAAATGCGATTAGAAAGTAGCTAAGGTGAAGGACTTGCGGTTGACAATGAAACGATTACGTTATGATTTAGTTGCAAGTGTTATTGGATCGTAGAGTAAAAAAAATAACAAAACAATTATTCAAGGCCCTTTACACGTCAGCGAATCGTCACAAGGTTCTTTTTTTTTTAATCTTTGTTTATCTAGGGGCTTGTAATCACACATAAGATCACGTCAGCCCTAGCGTACCCTAAACTTACAATGTAAGTCTAACTTACTAATAAATAGTAAAAAAAATATTTATTTATCGCGAGATTTGTAATGATAACGTCTAGTAGAATTTATTTATTACTCGATATGATACTTCATTAGATCAAGAACATGCCTTGATCTAATCGCTAACGCTCTCCTTTTTGCGCGCGGTTTTTGTTTGTACTTTTTTCTGGATGAAAAGCATTTTATTTGTTTATGGTAACCCTGGTCTATCTTAAAATCTACCTTAGATATTGTTGATTAGTTAAGTGTTACAAGGACTAGGTTAGATGTAGTTTGTAGTACTCTAATCTTAATCACAATCGACCTCACAATTGACTGATAATATAATGTTGGTGTGTCGTCTTTGTTTGAGTAAAAAACTCTTTTCATTTCATTTTCATTAAAACCAAGTACTTATTTACTTCCTTAAGTTTTATTATCAAAACAAAAAATAGATAGCCTCTGTCTTTGTTTACAGTCTCGTGATCTCTGTTACTAAATTCTCCAAAAACAGATAAGTTTAGGTGTAAAACTCCTATTGTGCTTTCATAGATTGTGACAAACAGAGTTACTTTGGATAGTTAAATATAATTAAACACATATCAATATACAGAGACATACTTATATAAATCAAAAATACTAAGTTATGTAGAATTCATTTGGTTTCATATAAAGGATAAAAAGTAAATGTCTATATTAACTAATGAAAGGACGTTCACTCACCTCTCGGCACTCCAAATATTACATCAATAAAAACTGTAACCCTCCCAACTCCGTCAGCCAATCAGGTTGCAGATATTTCGTTCTTCAGTGTTCACTCAGCAGTTCGCGTGCGTACCGTTTATGTAGCGCTACTAGCGACAGTTAGCGACAGTGTCCTTCAAAGTGTCGAATATATCACACGTTTATTAAGAAAAAAATAGTAAAAAAAATGTGTCGCTCTAACAATGATATAAACAAAATGTTCAGTTTTTGCTGTTACTCATTAGTATTAGGTTATGTTAGTGCCTTCGCTTTACCATTCGAAGGATTGTACAAGCTGGATATAATTCATTATAATGATTTCCATGCAAGGTAAGATATTAATTAGCTATTAATTAGAGAAATTGTCTTCCAATTTGTCAAAAAAATTTTTTTTTAAATCATAATGTATAGTTTATTGTTGTCTTTGGTGAGTGTCGTTGAAAAGGTTTCATAGCTAACATATTACTAAAGTACTTAGTGAAATTTATAGCGATTCAAATATTTTTTGGACACAATATAAAAATAAATAAATATTAGGTGGTAATGAAATCGTTTTATTACGTAGCTATACAATGAGAATAAAAATTTAACCGACTAAGGAAGGATCAAGGACTTTCCTAATTCGACTGACTTATTTTTGTATGCCTGATAAAAAGTATATAGATATGAATATAGTTTAGTTGATTATAATTAATCTAGCTTGGTACCTAATTTATATTGAATAAAAAAATCTGACGATGTAAAACAAAGGAGGAATATTAAATTATTGTTTGTTACTCAATTTGATTTGCGTATATGCTTCCGTGCGTGCATGAGTCTGTGCGTGTCTATGCGCATCTACGGATTTGTACATTTGTGTTTTCATGCATGTTGGGTGATGCAGAGAGAACAAGAAGTAGATGAATTTTGGTTAAAATTTGTATTAAATTGAACAGATTAATTACTATATCAAATACACATAATTTAGAAATCTATCTAATGCCTACACATACACACTAGAACCAATACATATTATACATACAACTAATTACATATAGACCTATATAAATACACACATACGTAAACTGATATAATAATAATAGTATAAGGTGGGCCAAGAATTCGTTAACATTTAAATCTAACATCCCGCGCAAACATGTTACGGGAGTTCTTGTAACCGATGCTGATTGTAAAACATGATTTCAACACTATGGAGCCATTTGTCACATATCCAATGAGTCTCTGTTGGTGGTCAAACACATGTTGCCGGAAAAGCTGATATCCAAACGAGGCGACATTCCTTGACCACCCAGAAGTTCAGATCTATCCCCAGCAGACTTCTTTTTTTGGGGTTATTGGAAGAATCGTGTCTACATTAACAAACCAAATACGCTACGTCAACTAAAAGAAAAATTAGAAGAGATGTCGGCGATCTCGTGGTCTCTTTGTCGAAGAGTATTCGAAAATTTCAGTGCTCGCTTAGAATAGTGCAAACGTCGATAAGGTGGCCATATAGACGATGTTATTTTTTAAAAATAAATTCCAACTTATTAGCTTTCTTGTAAATAAACAATTTTTATAATATGTCAAATAGTTTTTATACGATTTTTTCAAATGATAACTATGTAATTCGTGGCCCAGCCTATAAATAACAATTACGTGGATATTGATTTTTGCAGTTGTTTTACAAGATATTGATTTACTTTAATCTTAAAAGAAAAGTATTGATGACCATCCTGATTTTATAAGGAAACTCATTCTAGAGAAGATCGGACTGAACAACAAAAGATGAGCCAACAAACTCAGACGTATAAAAGGGACATTTTGGGAGGATCATCTCGGTTGCTTTTTTTCTCAAGTTTTTATCCTTATCTCAGTCTACAAGGAGGCCAATCTAGATCTGAGTGATACCACGACTCCACAGAATACCGGTATTAAGTCATTTTTTACTTGCTTTCCATTGAGCTACTAAGGTTACTGGAGTCCCAAGCTCCGTTTTCTCTTGAATCTTGGGTGAGGGACTCGAACAACGTGAGCAACACACTTTGATTCTTGAGTTGCAGCTGTTTCTGGAGGAACGTGTGTCATGTCCCTCAAGCACATAGGGAGAATCCTCCGACCAGGTGACGTGATCATCCTTGGCGGGCCATGGTTCAACAGTTGAATTTAGGAAGTTGCATATATGCTAATTGTCGCGAGAATCACTATATAGCGATACAGGATCATTAGTTATTCCGTCGTTAGATGTGTCTTTGATAGATGGCGCGGTACTGTGTTTCTCTTGTAAGTGTATGTGGAAGTCGTTCCATATCCATAGTTGAAGGTAGTTTCTTTCCACCAGTGATTCGGCTACTCATTTTCTTCCTTATATCATGAAATAATTATCGTCTTTGTTTGTATTTAAAGCGTGACTTATTAACAAACAAATTAATTTACATTCACATTATTTATTTATTTATCTATTTTTCTTACATTGCATAAGGCGGACTCAATGACGTAGGTATTCCAGTCGACCTTTAGGTCTTGCAGAGATGCGTGTAGCAAGAAGTTACAACATTATAATATTACTGAAGGTTTTCAAGGTAATCTTGTCATAATGGATATTCCCACTTATCAAAGACGCTTTATCTCTGGACAGGCAGGAAGAAATTAATCGCGAATGATGAGTAGTACTTACTGAGACATTATGAGCGGGTAATCACGTCGGTGCTAAATGAAATATGTTATTAGAGTGTTCTGGACTTCGTGTTGGACATCTTAGTAATGTGCCTATTATTATTATTATTAGACATTATTTGAAATGTTACGCATGGATGAATTATAAATGAATCACTATAAACTGTATTCTTCACTCCTAAATTCTCACTTTTAGAAGTGGATTTTTACTTTAAATTAAGTTCTTGATACTAGACGAGAAAAGAATTCTAAATCGAAGATAAATTAAGGATTGCTGAGGTAACAACACAGATAAAAGAAACATCTATATCCAACTTTATAGTGATTTTTTGAAGTCGATTAAGAATATTATTGAATGTGTAAATTTTTGACTTTGACTTTGCGGTGTTGTTGTGAAACTATTTTCTATGCATTATTATTAAGTATTTTAAAATATTAGTGCTTAAACTTAGTTAAAACTATTGGATTCATGCTAAGTATTCTTGTTTCACTCAAATTTACACACTTAATTTCTCGAGATCAGGATGGCAAAAACTGGACAAAGTTTCAAGTATTTATTATAGAAACATTTTCTAAACACCCTATCAGATCCACCTTAATCTTGTACTATCTCTTTCTAGAATTAACGTATTATATAATGTGTAGGTGTATATATATGTGTGTGTATATAGAAATCTTATTTTTATTATAATTATTATATTTTCACAAAATCGCATCCTAGTTTCTGTGCATCTACTTTCTTTTGACTCTGCATCACCCTAAGGTCGACTGGTAGAAAATGATTGCGGTATTAAGTCTGTTTTTGTCACTTTTTGTGCTAAAGAATAAATAAATAAATAAATTAAGTTGTAACTCAGTTTTTTATATTATAATTATTTTGTTACACCTTTATATGATTGTGTTATGCAGACGAAGTATTAGATTTGGCTCGGTATAAGCATACGTTCACTCTTACCTGAGAGTTTGGTTCGACACATAAAGGTGAAGGTTTGCTTACGGATTTTTGTGGCTATCTTTTTTGTGGACCTTACTGCTCTTTGCGCGCTTCATAAAGAGATAGAAGCTAGTCCAGCCTCACCCAACAACAACAACAACAAAAATATCACGTAATTGTTATCAGTGTCGGATTAAGATAGCGAGGTGCCTGGAGCAAATTTTATTAAGGGGCCCTTGGGTTGTTTTAGGTTACGAAAAACTCTTACGAACGATGTTTTCTGGATGTAAATTGAAAAAAAATATAAATAACACTATCAGGTCTGAGTCATATCGACTTCTCTAAGTAAATCATCATTAACAATCATTAAATTAAGGTGATTAAGACGTTTATCGTTTATCGTATTACCTAATTTATTTTTAATTGTTGCGCACGTTCCTCTTCGCTTATTATTAAAAACGTCCAACTCACATTTCACGTCTTTGGATATTTTCACTTGCTGATCAATAATGACACCCTATATTCTAAATTCTAAACTTCTAAAAAAAGACAACGCCCGCACTAGGAATAAATCCTTGTTCCCGGCGACTTTACAAACATACAAGAAACGGACACAAAGAACACCCAGACTCAAAATAACAATATATGGAACACAAAAAGTTTGGTCCCATGTGGGGCTTAAACCCACAACCGCAATGAATAGGTGCCTCTTTTTTTTTCTTTTTTGATGTATGTTCGTCACCTTACTTCAGTTGTTACCTCGTGGACATTGGTTATACGTTTATACGGTTCATGTTCGTGGGTTATACGTTTTAGACACTTAAATTGTTATTTCTTTTGTAGACTGTATTGTACAACTGTCTATCCCAAACCAACAAAACAAAATAGAAAAATAATATGTTTTAATGAGATTTATGATTAAGAGAGATTGTTTACCACTATAGTTGGAGGTCATGAGATATAAATAATTGCGCTCGTCAATTTTAATGTTCGGGAAATAAGATTGCAAAGAATTATTAAGCAAACGCTCAAAACTTGCAGTTCCAGAGCCTCATACTTTTTAGTGTTAATAATACTCATTAGCCACATCACAATTGAGCAATACAGCAAACTGCACTATGATCATTGCAGGTTTTTTCAAAATCTCTTCTGACGAAAATAATTTAGCTCTAATTCCGTAAATGATAGTCATTTTATGATATGGTTTCATAGGTTTACCTAAATCAGCAAGTACGTTAGCAATGGTGGTAATAAACACCTGAATTTTATATCGCTTACCAAATGTTTGATTTTCAACGCAGTCATCGAGTAAAGTTGAGGCGCTATATCTTAGTACTCTATTTCGCTTCTTTCGTCGAGCTGTTTCTTGCTAAAATTTCCCTTACAGCGAGTCAGATCTTTGTATTTTGCCTAGCATCTGATCAGATCGCATTGCATGAGCTAATCCAGTGTTAAGATCTTGATCAGCTGATTGCAACGCAGCTCTGTTCGCTTGCAAACATTCTTGAACTCCGTTCCAAAATATTTCAACTTACTCGCTTTCAAACTAGTCTTTAAACTTGATTACGGTACTCTGTATTTAGATTCACGTTACTGGAAATATCTCTAAACTTTCCAGCCCCACTCTCAAAACACACATAAGCGCCTTGATAGCAGCAGCTCGGGCAAATATTAATGTCTCTTTTTTACCATTTTGAAAACAGAGATTTTTGGCGTACTTTCTTGAACTACGTTCACCACACGAACATGGGGCACTTCTAAATTTTAAATGAAATTAAAGACTTGAAAGAAATTGCTGTTTCTGTACAGCGGTCTGTAGCGCACTTAGCAACTAAATTCAATGAGTGTTCAGGGCTTGAAATGTATTCGGCATACTTCTTTATTTGCTTTATATGTATTTGTAAGCTACTGTATTAACCACTGGTATTGCTGGTGACATCATAGTTTTGCCCATGATAATCTTTGATATCAATGCCGGTTTCACTAAATAAATTGAATAGGTTACTAGTGTCAGTTGATCTACGTGGGATACGTCTGGATTAGAAACTTATGACTGAGTAGTATTTGCAGTTATTAATTTCGCAAATATTTTGATCGAGCACATTTGAAGCATGATTACATCTGATATGTAGTCGTATAAACTCCTCACATGTTGTTTCAGAGTCATGACGTATGCCCCTTTTCTTTATTGGCATGCAAGACATTTTCTTTGGGTGTGGCGAGCCGGGTCACCGTCTAACCCCCTCATTCATATAGGGGCCTACCGCGCTCGTGTAAGCTAAGCAGAAAAATATGTGTTTTGACTATTACGCCTTACGCGTGTAGCAATGTTTAAGATTTGCGTTCTAGTATTTGCCGTGTTTTATCACTCGGGCGGGTAGATCTTTGCGAGGACCCGCGCATGTATACTGCTGATTGATCATGAAAATATAAGCAAATTGACACTAAAAGCCTGCCTTTTTTAAAATGATTTTATATTACATTTTAGATTTAAAAATTACACCTAAAATGTACACGTAAATTTTAAAATGACACTAGTTATGACTTTCACAGAGATCAAGCTATGTATATTTTAAGGAAAACAACAATGTAGATTATTGCCAGGTCTCGGCTAGTTTCTCTGCTCGACACTCCCACAGGTCGCCTCTAATTTCATCCGTCGTTCTACCAGACTTTCAGTGCCATATACTCAATAATTAGACACTTTCTTTTATCCAAAGTCTGCGCTTAAGTAGACACATAAATTACGTCACTTACGACATGCAAAACGTTTTCTCGTTACACTCTTAAGAATTTAACCTTACAAGTTGATAATTCTAGTAATTATTTTTATCTAATCTACCGAAATAACTAAAAAAAATATTTAAAGTTGCGTTTTATGTATTTTGATTACGATAAATTTTAATATAGGGTGGGCCACGAATTAGTTAACATTTGAAAAAGTCTTATATAAAAAACCATTTGATATATTCTAAAAACTGTTTTTTACTAAAAAGTTAATTAGTTGGAATTGATTTTTTAGAAATTATATCGTCTAAATGACCACTGTTTCGACGTTTGCACTTTTCTAAGCGAGTACCGAAATTTTCGAATACTCGTCGGCAAAGAGACCGCGAGATCGCCTACATCTTTTCGCTGATTTTATCTTTTAGTTGATGTATTTGGTTTTTTGATGTAGACACGATTCTTTAAATAACCCCATAAAAAGAAGTCTGCTAGGGATAGACCTGGACTTCTGGGTGGCCATGGAATGTCGCGTCGTCTGGAAATCAGCTTGTCCGGAAACATGTCTTTGATCACCGGCAGGGACTCATTGGATGTATGACAAATGGTTCTATGTTGTTGAAACCAGGTGTTACGTCAAAAGAACTCTCGTAACATGTTTGCACGAGATGTTAGATTCAAATGTTAACGAATTCTTAGCCCATCCTATACTTCAAATGGTTAATGAAATGTGCCTCAAATAGCACGAGGAAAGAACAATCTGAATATTGTTGAAAATAATACTAGTAATAATAGATAGCTAGCTACGCTAAAACCACAAGTAATTTGTAGAGCACTTAAAGGTCTAGTAGTTACATCAGTCCACTATTAAATATAAAAACATGATTTTGAAAAAATAAAATGTAGTCCAACCACAAAAATACGAATGTTTCTGCGGTGGCTGCTATCTGAAACGACGATTTCCACTTTGTTTTAAGAACTTTTAATGACAGAAATAAAGCTATTTAAATTTGACTGCACATAAATTAGCATCCATTATCTTAAAAGTAAATCTATAAGTACCAAGTTGTAGGTTGTAAACTTATCCTTACGTCTCTAATTGGTAGCTAAAACCCAAGGATTCTAAGAACGAAAAAGTCGTAACATAATGTCTAATATCACGTGTTCTTTCCATGACCTAAATTTAGGTCTCAAATAGAAAAACTAGGTCATATGAAGTTATGAAAACTTAGATTTTTTCTTTCTTCTTTCCATAGATGGTTCTTGTCTTACATGATATATTCTCAGAAAATACTTTTATGCCAAATTCGATACTAATAGGTAAAGTGGTTTACCAGATTTCATGACTATACATACATAGATTAGATAAGTAAGTAACAGATAATCATCATTATTGCTTAAGTGATAAGATTTTTTATTGATAATCTGTAGATCATTAACAGAAAAAGTATATTATTGTCTATTAAAAGAATATCTCCGTGTGGTGACAGATTAAGAATACATAGTGTCATCAACCCGATTTATCCCGAGGGTGTCGTAAGAAGCGACTAAGAGAGCGAACTACCATATGCAGGACAACATCACTGCAAAGAAAAAATTGATACAACCTCTATACCAATTCGTCTGGCTAGTGTGGTATGGTTGGCCAAAACCTCCTTCCTAAGGCTCTCCTTACTGGACATAGACCTCTGTCTATGTCCAGTAGTAGACAATTATAGGCTCATGATAAAGGGAATTAATTCTCTCACAAAAAGTATTAAGTATATACCTTTGAATTGCCTGTAATTGCAACTAAGTTGCTCTGTGGTCTTAACCTGACAAGACTTGGCGAACAAGAAGTCGAATATATTCTAATAATATCTGTTATGAGTGCGTTCCTTCCTGGTTTACATAGAGGTTCTTTAATTCAATCGTTATGTCACGTGCGGGGAATCCCCGATTACGGGATATCGACTAACGAAAGTGCGTCATCGATATCTAGAATTAAAAAAAATCAAATTGGAAAATAAAATTGTGACTTTTATATTCTATGCGACCCTATAGTTTAAAGTTGGAAAGAGAAAAAATCTATCGTTATATAATTATAAAAAGATGCAATGTCAAACGCTTAAAGCTTGTCTTAAGCTTATTATATTATATATTTTAATTACTACAGTATAGTTCATAAGTAGGTAGTTACAACAAATAACTATTTAATTTAAATATGGGGTTTCCCCTTTAGTTCTGTTTTATTTAATGCTTTTATTAAATAACAGCATCTGCCTTCAATAGTCTACTGCTGGATATAGGCCTAGAAAGGAGGTTTTGATTTTAGCCTACTATATCAAGCGGGATAGACGGATTGGTGTAAGATTTGTTTTAAATTTTCCTTCTTTTTGCGGTCTTTGCGGTCTTACATAGTTAGTCCCATTATTTTCTTATTAAATAGCCGTAGTTTTATTAATTATAGAAATAAAATATTCAATCTTCTCATGTGTTATATAGTACATTGTACACACGTATATGGAGTTTAAATGTTCCCAATTTTAATGTTTGAAGTCCAATATTTAGAAAAAAAATTAAATTATTCGATTGTTAGCTATCTTTTTAGGGTTAGTGTCATATGTGTAAATAAATTTGGGCGTAAAGATATTTTTCACTGTTTTTCACTCTCTCTCCTCCTTTAAAGCGGAGGATCGTAGTCAAAGAGCGGTATGGCACTAGAGACTCTTGAGTTGCAGATTTCCATGGACGCCTGTAGCCGTTAACTATCAGTAACCCGTGCTCGTTTCCCTTGTGACCTTCTAGTTTGACCCTATACCATAAAAAAGTAAAAACCTGACATTCTCTTTTAATTATTTGTGAAGGTATATTTCTGTTGGTGTGTTAGGGAAAAATTATGACTGTAAATTTTTACGACCCGCGCACACCGCTACGAAAAACCGACGCTATGAAATTAGCTAATCAATATTTGAGTTTTTAATTACATACAAATAATTATTTTATAGTATTTCAATAAAATTTATTAAACTAGTTAGTGCGTAAGAAAACTTTCTTTCAATATTTTAAATACATTTTTGAAGTTGTACTTTTTTCTATTGTTAATGTTATTTTCTCTACAAAGATAAGATGAAACGAAAGATACACTTTTAAAAAGATTTTTATTTTGTTTTGCCAAAGAAGTAGAACTGCTTACGTGTGTACATACATATCTTTTTATAAAGGACTATGCCCTTATATGAAGCTGTGTCGTAAGAGTCCTTACAAACGTATAAGAGACTGTCACAAAGAACACCCAGACTCAGAATAACAATTTGTGGATCACACAAAGATTTGTCCCATGTGGAATTTGAACCTGCAAAAAAGAGTACAGTCTACTGCACTTTTTTTAAGCGGTTTAAGCCGTTTAAGCCGTTGCACGTCGCTCTTTAGAGCGAAGTGCTAAGTTAAATGAATTAGTACAGGATATAAAAGCAATCAACCTACTTTACTGAACGTAATACCATTATCTTCGGTTCTATGCGTTTAATTGTTCACACGATTATGTCAATTGACCATAAAGTTGTTACACTTTACAATTGACGTTAAATAAATTTTTAGGTAATTTATTATACGTCTGATTTTAAATTTAAATATGTCATTGACTTGGGTACTGTCTCCATGCAAGCAGAACAGAACTTGCTTTTCAAATTAACAACTATCATTTATTCAGTACTGTAGGAGTACAGCTCGTATTTGCCTAAACCTGAAGCCTGACTGGAATTATATCACACCTTTACATAAAACCGGTGTTAGGTAATTATTTCATTGCGTCCAATGAGTAGTGGAGGTTACCGATGTACAACTAGCTGATTTTTGCCCCAGCGGCCAGTCTCAACATGTTGTAGTATACAAATGTGTCCGGAAGCACAGGTACATTCTCTATTCTCTCACTCTCATAATACGATAGGACGGCTACACGACACGTCCAGGGAGAGATCAGGCGCAGAACCGACGGATTTACACACTCTCCGAGGCACGGGGGTTAATATTCAAACTTACAAACTCTGACCAGTCAGACCAGTCAGAATTAAATATTTATATAGTCACAAAAACTCTACAACACACTTTTGAGCTAATCCAGGAATCGAACCTGAGACGTCCTGATCGACAGTCACATACGCTAACTACTTTTTTTTTTTTTTTTTTTTTTTTTTTTAACGTGTAGAAAGAAGGGTTTGAGTTTAGCCTACTATATCAAGCAGGATAGACGCATTGGTGTAAGATTTGTTTTAAATTTTCCTTCTTTTTGCGGTCTTTGCGGTCTTACATAGTTAGTCCCATTATTTTCTTATTAAATAGCCGTAGTTTTATTAATTATAGAAATAAAATATTCAATCTTCTCATGTGTTATATAGTACATTGTACACACGTATATGGAGTTTAAATGTTCCCAATTTTAATGTTTGAAGTCCAATATTTAGAAAAAAAATTAAATTATTCGATTGTTAGCTATCTTTTTAGGGTTAGTGTCATATGTGTAAATAAATTTGGGCGTAAAGATATTTTTCACTGTTTTTCACTCTCTCTCCTCCTTTAAAGCGGAGGATCGTAGTCAAAGAGCGGTATGGCACTAGAGACTCTTGAGTTGCAGATTTCCATGGACGCCTGTAGCCGTTAACTATCAGTAACCCGTGCTCGTTTCCCTTGTGACCTTCTAGTTTGACCCTATACCATAAAAAAGTAAAAACCTGACATTCTCTTTTAATTATTTGTGAAGGTATATTTCTGTTGGTGTGTTAGGGAAAAATTATGACTGTAAATTTTTACGACCCGCGCACACCGCTACGAAAAACCGACGCTATGAAATTAGCTAATCAATATTTGAGTTTTTAATTACATACAAATAATTATTTTATAGTATTTCAATAAAATTTATTAAACTAGTTAGTGCGTAAGAAAACTTTCTTTCAATATTTTAAATACATTTTTGAAGTTGTACTTTTTTCTATTGTTAATGTTATTTTCTCTACAAAGATAAGATGAAACGAAAGATACACTTTTAAAAAGATTTTTATTTTGTTTTGCCAAAGAAGTAGAACTGCTTACGTGTGTACATACATATCTTTTTATAAAGGACTATGCCCTTATATGAAGCTGTGTCGTAAGAGTCCTTACAAACGTATAAGAGACTGTCACAAAGAACACCCAGACTCAGAATAACAATTTGTGGATCACACAAAGATTTGTCCCATGTGGAATTTGAACCTGCAAAAAAGAGTACAGTCTACTGCACTTTTTTTAAGCGGTTTAAGCCGTTTAAGCCGTTGCACGTCGCTCTTTAGAGCGAAGTGCTAAGTTAAATGAATTAGTACAGGATATAAAAGCAATCAACCTACTTTACTGAACGTAATACCATTATCTTCGGTTCTATGCGTTTAATTGTTCACACGATTATGTCAATTGACCATAAAGTTGTTACACTTTACAATTGACGTTAAATAAATTTTTAGGTAATTTATTATACGTCTGATTTTAAATTTAAATATGTCATTGACTTGGGTACTGTCTCCATGCAAGCAGAACAGAACTTGCTTTTCAAATTAACAACTATCATTTATTCAGTACTGTAGGAGTACAGCTCGTATTTGCCTAAACCTGAAGCCTGACTGGAATTATATCACACCTTTACATAAAACCGGTGTTAGGTAATTATTTCATTGCGTCCAATGAGTAGTGGAGGTTACCGATGTACAACTAGCTGATTTTTGCCCCAGCGGCCAGTCTCAACATGTTGTAGTATACAAATGTGTCCGGAAGCACAGGTACATTCTCTATTCTCTCACTCTCATAATACGATAGGACGGCTACACGACACGTCCAGGGAGAGATCAGGCGCAGAACCGACGGATTTACACACTCTCCGAGGCACGGGGGTTAATATTCAAACTTACAAACTCTGACCAGTCAGACCAGTCAGAATTAAATATTTATATAGTCACAAAAACTCTACAACACACTTTTGAGCTAATCCAGGAATCGAACCTGAGACGTCCTGATCGACAGTCACATACGCTAACTACTTTTTTTTTTTTTTTTTTTTTTTTTTTTTTTTTTTTTTAACGTGTGGAAACCCCCACGGGCCGTCACCCCACCGGGGTTTACGGCGGGGCGGTGTGTCGGAATCGGACCGACTAAAACCACACGGTGTGCCACTCTGCGCCTGAGAGAGGAGGGATTCGGGAACAGCTGTTATTACGACATCCTAATCCCTCCTAGCGCCTGCCCGCTTTCGTGGGCGCCATCTGCGGATAAACTCTCCATTTAGGTGACGTCCGGCACACGCACACGTCACCTCCTCGCGGCTGGCCACTATAGCGGATGGAGGGGAAAACCCGTCCCGTCCATCCGCGGCCACACTCAAGGCGGCATGAGGCGCTGGTATGCGCGTCTCCGCCGCCCGGCTCGCCGGCGGCGAATTGGGTCCGAGTGGACATCGTCCTCCCGGGCCTTCTCCGCCGCCTCCTTCCGCGAAATTACGTCTTCGCAGAAGGTTGCGACCGCGGTAAAACAACTGTCGCTACCGGCCATGGAGCGTATGACGGCCGGTAGCGAGAGATCTCCTCCAATAACTGCAGTGAGGACCCCACGCTGCGCCGCCCAAGCGGAACAAACCGCTAGCGTGTGCTGAGCCGAGTCCTCACTGCAGTCGCAGTGGTGACAGGCGGGACTCAATTCCCTCCTGGCGACCGAGTGCAGATACTTGCCGAAGCAACCGTGCCCGGAAAGGACCTGCGTCAGTCGGAAGGAAAGGGTCCCGTGCTGCCGCCCTGCCCACTCGGCGATGACCGGCTGGAGAGCCTCCACGGCGGCAAAACCAGCACGTGGAGCCTCCAGCCGGGACGACCAACGAGCCATTGTGGCTCGACGAGCGGCCTCTCGCCACTCGCGTATCTCTTCGGGCGGGGGCCGTATGCCGCTACGCGCCCGGAAGTCAGCCGTCCGCCGATAAACTTCGGCGAGCACTTCCGCCTCCAAATCCCACGGGGGAGTTCCGGCCAAGGCGCACGCCGCCTCCGTCGATACGGTGCGGTAACCACGTATGGCTCTAACCGCCAATATCCTCTGAGGGCGCCAGAGGCGAGCCCTATTCTGGGCGGTCAGAGCCGCCGCCCACACCGGTGCACCATACAGCGCCATTGACCGGACAACCCCCGTGTATAGCCGTCTCGTCGCGACGCTAGCTCCACCCAGATTGGGCAAAAGTCGCCCAAGGGCAGAAGCAGCGCCGACCAGCTTTGGAGAAAGCTGTCGGAAGTGCTCGTCGAAGAGCCACCTGCCGTCGAGGATCAGGCCCAGATACTTCATCTGGGCCTGAACCGGTACGAGGACCGAATTGACCACGATGGAGGCGCCGGAGGGTGGACCACGACGGGGCCCATGGAACAAAAGGGCTTCCGTCTTGTCCAGGGCCACCCGCAAACCCAGCGCCTCAATTCGCCCGACCACCAGTGAGACACCGGTGGTGGCCAGGCGCGCCGCCTCTTGAAAGTTCATCCCCCGGGCCGTGACCAATGTGTCATCTGCGTAACAAAGTACGCCCAGCCCGGGGGGAAGACGACCTCGAAGGGCCCAGTCGTATCCCATGTTCCACAGGAGTGGTCCGAGTACAGACCCCTGCGGAACACCGCACGACATGAGCCGCCGCCTTAGAACACCGTCTCGGTCCTCGTACATGACGGTACGCTCCTCAAGATAGTCTGCCACAAGCCGCCTCAGGTACTGTGGCACCCCGTGGTAGTGGAGTGCTTCCCTGATGCAGCTAAATGGCAGACTATTAAATGCGTTGGCGATGTCCAACGACACCGCCAACAGCACGCCGCCACAGCTCACCGCCTCTTCGGTAACGGCCCTCAGGCGCAGCACGGCATCGACCGTCGAACGCCCCGCCCGAAAACCAAATTGGGCGTCCGACAGATCGGGGCCCACCTCGCGGAGGTGCCGGACGATGCGGGCAGAGAGTATCCTCTCAAACAGTTTACCCGCCTCGTCCAGCAGCACGATGGGCCTATAGGCCGCTACCGATTCGGCTGGCCGTCCCGGCTTCCTCAATAGGACCAGCTTCCCGCTTTTCCAGCACTCAGGGAAGCGTCCGGACGCCAAGCTAGCGTTCAGGACCTCCCTGAGGCGGTCCGACATGTGTTCGAGGGCTCGGGCCAGCACTCGGGCAGGTATCCCGTCCGGCCCGGGGGCGGTGTTCTTGGAGCGGATCCGTAGAACAACCGCCCCTACCTCCGATTCCCTGACGGGCGGAACATCGTCCTCGTTCCCCCCGTCGTCTCCGACCATGAAGGCCATCGACGGGGGTGTGTGCTCCACCCGCTGCGGGAAAAGGCCCTCGACCACTTCCCGCAGGAAGCTGGGCTGGAGTGTCTCTGTAAGGGGGGGGCCCGACGTGCGGAGCTTCTGTCGCGCCGCACGATAAGGGCGACCCCAGGGATCACGATCGAGACCCTCCAGCATCTCCTTTCTCTTAATTTCTTTGGCGCGGCTTATGGCCAGCTTCAGAGTTTTCCGCGCCTCTCGGTACTCCTCATGAAGCTGGTTCTCCCCGCCTTCTTCGCGGTGTCGCCGCCGACTACGGGTGTAGGACCTCCGGGCACGAGTACAGGCCGCACGGAGGTCCGCCAACTCCTGGGACCACCAGTAAACCTCCTTCCGTGGAGGCCGGCAACCTCGGATGCGGGGCATGGCCGCATCACAGATTTGTGTAATCTCTTCGCAGAAGCGACCAGCCCCCATGTCGACCTCCTCGGTACATACGCTAACTACTAGACCAAGGCAGAAAGAGCGGTAATGCACTTGTGACTGTTGAGTTGTAGGTGTTGACGGCGATAGTCGCTTACTATCCGGTGTCCCTTTACTGTAAAAGGAAAATCTTCATCAGTAGAAATGCTACCAACCTTACCTTTTTTTATTTTTTTTTTAACGTGTGGAAACCCCCACGGGCCGTCACCCCACCGGGGTTTACGGCGGGGCGGTGTGTCGGAATCGGACCGACTAAAACCACACGGTGTGCCACTCTGCGCCTGAGAGAGGAGGGATTCGGGAACAGCTGTTATTACGACATCCTAATCCCTCCTAGCGCCTGCCCGCTTTCGCGGGCGCCATCTGCGAATAAACTCTCTATTTAGGCGACGTCCGGCACACGCACACGTCACTTCCTCGCGGCTGGCCACTATAGCGGATGGAGGGGAAAACCCGTCCCGTCCATCCGCGGCCACACTCAAGGCGGCATGAGGCGCTGGTATGCGCGCCTCCGCCGCCTCCTTCCCCGAAATTACATCTTCGCAGAAGGTTGCGACCGCGGTAAAACAACTGTCGCTAACGGCCATGGATCGTATGACGGCCGGTAGCGAGAGATCCCCTCCAATAACTGCAGTGAGGACCCCACGCTGCACCGCCCAAGCGGAACAAACCGCTAGCGTGTGCTGAGACGAGTCCTCACTGCAGTCGCAGTGGTGATAGGCGGGACTCAATTCCCTCCTGGCGACCGAGTGCAGAAACTTCCCGAAGCAACCGTGCCCGGAAAGGACCTGCGTCAGTCGGAAGGAAAGGGTCCCGTGCTGCCGCTCTGCCCACTCGGCGATAACCGGCTGGAGAGCCTCCACGGTGGCAAAACCAGCACGTGGAGCCTCCAGCCGGGACGACCAACGAGCCATTGTGGCTCGACGAGCGGCCTCTCACCACTCGCGTATCTCTTCAGGCGGGGGCCGTATGCCGCTACCCGCCCGAAAGTCAGCCGTCCGCCGATAAACTTCGGCGAGCACTTCCACCTCCAAATCCCACGGGGGAGTTCCGGCCAAGGCGCACGCCGCCTCCGTCGATACGGTGCGGTAACCGCGTATGGCTCTAACCGCCAATATCCTCTGAGGGCGCCAGAGGCGAGCCCTATTCTAGGCAGTCAGAGCCGCCGCCCACACCAGTGCACCATACAACGCCATTGTCCGGACAACCCCCGTGTATAGCCGTCTCGTCGCGACGCTGGCTCCACCTAAATTCGGCAAAAGTCGCCCAAGGGCAGAAGCAGCGCCGACCAGCTTTGGAGAAAGCTGTCGGAAGTGCTCGTCGAAGAGCCACTTGCCGTCGAGGATCAGGCCCAGATATTTCATCTGGGCCTGAACCGGTACGAAGACCGAATTGACTACGATAGAGGCGCCGGGTGGTGGACCACGACGGGGCCCATGGAACAAAAGGGCCTCCGTTTTATCTGGCACCCCGTGGTAGTGGAGTGTTTCCCTGATGCAGCTAAATGGCAGACTATTAAATGCGTTGGCGATGTCCAACGACACCGCCAACAGCACGCCGCCACAGCTCACCGTCTCTTCGGTAACGACCCTCAGGCGCAGCACGGCATCGACCGTCGAACGCCCCGCCTGAAAACCAAATTGGGCTTCCGACAGATCGGGGCCCACCTCGCAGAGGTGCCGGACGATGCGGGCAGAGAGTATCCTCTCAAACAGTTTACCCGCCTCGTCCATCAACACGATGGGCCTATAGGCCGCCACCGAATCGGCAGGCTGTCCCGGCTTCCTTAATAGAACCAGCTTCCCGCTTTTCCAGCACTCAGGGAAGCGCCCGGACGACAAGCTAGCGTCCAAGACCTCCCTGAGGCGGTCCGACATGTGTTCGAGGGCACGGGCCAGCACACGGGCAGGTATCCCGTCTGGCCCAGGGGCGGTGTTCTTAGAGCGGATCCGTAGAACAACCGCCCCTACCTCCGATTCCCTGACGGGCGGAACTTTGTCCTCGATCTCCCCGTCATCTCCGACCACTTCCCGCAGGAAGCTGGGCTGGAGTGTCTCTGTAAGGGGGGGGGGGTGGGCCGACGTGCGGAGCTTTTGTCGCGCCGCACGATAAGGGCGACCCCAGGGGTCACGATCGAGACCCTCCTTACGTTTAATTTCCTTGGCGCGGCTGATGGCCAGCTTCTGAGTTTTCCGCACCTCTCGGTACTTCTCATAAAGCTGGTCCTCCCCGCCTTCTTCGCGGTGTCGCCGCGGACTACGGGTGTAGGACCTCCGGGCACGAGTACAGGCCGCACGGAGGTCCGCCAACTCCTGGGACCACCAGTAAACCTCCTTCCGTGGAGGCCGGCAACCTCGGATGCGGGGCATGGCCGCATCACAGATCTGCGCAATGGCATCGCAGAAGCGACCAGCCCCCATGTCGACCTCCTCGGTCGGGGCCTGCGGAGACAGCCAAGAGTGAAAAATGGCCGCCTCCTCTAGTAGGTCTCTATTTAATTTGGCTACAGCCCACCACGGAAAGCGAGAAAAACGCCGCGCTGCGTGACCCCTACTGGCGTCCTGGGACCGGGAGAGCTCAAATCGGATATAGAGATGACCCGAGAGCGTCTCAACCTCTTCCAGGACACGCCAGTTCCTTACTCGTGCGGCGAGGGCAGGGATAGCGAACAAAAGGTCCACTATCGACCCTCCCTGCTGTCGCACACACGTGTTGGTGGAGCCCCTGTTTAGTAAACAGATGCCCACCGAGGCCGCCCACTCCTCTACGGCCTCGCCCCTAGCGTCCGTCCTGGGGGAACCCCACGCAATGGACTTTGCATTAAAGTCCCCCAGCACTAAGACGTGCCCAGACGTTAGACGCCGCATCAAGGTTTCCAAGTTGTTAAGGAAAACCTCGAAGTCGTTCAAACTCCGGTTGGGGGAGAAGTATACACCATATACAGTGATCCCCCCCCACTCGGCAGCAATATATCCAGTGCCCTTGTCTCTTAGCGACAAGGGCGGGGAATGAGCCGCCGTGGAGCCGACGACTGCCACGGAATCGTCCCGGTCACCCAACCAGTTTGGATGGGGAGGAACATGATAGGGTTCCGCGGCTACGGCAACACCGATCGACCACTGTGCCATGGTTTGCAGGAAAAGGTCCTGCGCCGCGGCACAGTGGTTCAGGTTCGTCTGGACCAGGAGGTTGGAGACTTGGGCCATTACTCGACCGTCTCTACAACCTCCTCATGCGCCATACTGCATCGGTTATCTTGCGCAGATCAGGAATGCCACCGAGGCTGGAAGAGGGGGCAGGCTGAGACGGGGACGTGACCGGATCCTCTGTCGGGCGATGCGCCCGGAATTGGGCGAACTGAGCGCTGAGCTCAGCCACTTGCCCCGTCAGGCGATCGTTGGCCGCCTGGAGCCGAGCCACGTCCCCGATGAGGGTATCCACGACCCCCGCAATAGCGGACGGGGAGTCCTTAAGGGCTTTCACAAAAGAGCCCTTAAGGTTACTCGACTTGGTGGCCACTTTGTGAATGATGGCCACTGCTGCATTCGCTCTCTCCTGCATGGACGATGGTGTTTGAAAAACTGAATCCCCCACCATCGGCTCCTTTATTTTTAGCAGGAGATCCGCAATCTCCTCCTCCGCCAAGATTTCGGCGTCTGCCCTGACCCGTCTATAGGCTTCCGCCTTGCAGAAAACGGAGCCTGACGGGGCCGAGATCGGGGTTCGTAACCTCCCTCTGCGGCTGCTTGCTACCTTAGGAGGTAGCATCTCCTGGGATGTATCGCTCTCCTCATCCCTGGAGCGTCCGCGTTTTCGGCTGTCACACAGCTCCATCTCCATGAAGTCCAGCACGTCGGTCCTCGCACTGGAGCTTCCGCTCGTGGTAGATCTGGAGCGTAATCGCTCCAATGTTCTTCGGCTCCCAGCAGCTATAATGGCTTCTGGGACCCCCACCGAGATAGGCGTTTCAACCATTACGTTTTCCATATTAGACGAAAGTTCGTCCGCCCTTGCAATTCTCTCCTTCGTACTCTCCTTCTTCTTCTGTCCTTCCTTTTTATTAAGTATATTTATTTGTAAAGATTCCATGTTAGACCCACGAGAGGGGGAGAACTAAAGGTCAACCCGGGCGGAGATCCCCCAATACCCGGGCAAGCGTAGATTTATGCCCAACCGAGGGGTCTGCAGGTGCCTCAGCTGGGAGTGCGCTTATGACTGAACTACCCATCAGCCATGCATCCCCTGGTCATGCACCAGAACACGGGATTCGGGGTAATTTTTTATAGAGGTTTTCTTCCTCGCAGTCCGGGCGGCTAAGCCAAGACCCTCGCCCCCGATTGGAGTCGCGAGACTCCAACTCTAACTACGATATGTCGACGGCGGCAGGGAGACTACGTCTCCTGATGCCTGCTCGGTGGCAGTGTAAGTGCACACCGAGCCCGTCTTACTTTTCCACCGCTGAACGGAGGAACTCCGACCCTTGAAAGGGTCCCACCATCGTGATTTTTTACCGAGGTTTTCCTCCTCAATGATCCGAAGAGCGAAGAACCAACAGAGGATCCGACAGACACGCCCGCTCTGTTGGACCAAGTCTCGGCCGAATTGCCGAAGAAAATGGCTTCCTCTTCGTGCTAGAATATTAGCCGTTGGCAGTGATGAACAACACCATCGCCAACGTTACCAGGGTGCACCACGTGGAGGTTTTCTAGCCCAGCACCCCCTACCAACCTTACCTTACTTCAACATTTTAATTGCAACAAAGCTACAGACCGAAACTAATCAACCATATCAAATTAAAAAGACGTATTTTTACATTTAATTACCAGTTTTATGTAATATTGTTTTATTTTAAAACTGCTCTTATTTGGTAATGGTCCAATTCAATGTCGATAACAACATCTTAAAGCAAATGCAATAAGTATAATAGAAACATAACAAAGTATTAGATGAGGTAAAAATGTATTATCATTTTGGTTGTAAAATATTATGTTGCCAGTACTACGGAGCTCGAGGAATGCGGTATATTCGCGTTTTTAGATATATGTTCCTTATCAGCGGTGTCATGTGCTTGTAAAGGAAGGTTGCAGACTGTAAAGAATCTTTTCTTTAGCACTGAAAGACAGACACATAAAATATCAGACCAAAATTAATCACTTTATTTTTTAATTCTAAAAGCTTGCCAAAATGACTTTACTCTGTCTGATGGAAAGCATGAATAGAATCCAATAGTTGTAGTTACCATACTCATTGCAAATACAGACAATACGACCCACACTATGGTGGCCTTGTAAGATGTTTTTTCACATCTCGCTTGAGGACGTAAAAGGCATGACATTCATCATGACATTATATTACACACACTTTCCACGACAACTGTCACTCCTGCATCAATAGGTCTCCGGTCTCGTAATTACGTACGTACGTACTTTAATGTTATCATAGGAAAGTAACGTGGAAGTATCTCACTCCAGAATATTCTTTCCAGATTTGAAGAGACATCCCTCGAGACTCCAACATGCAGATACAACAACAATTCATGTTTGGGCGGCTTCCCTCGTCTGTTTCAAGAGATCCACACTCTCCTTCAAGAGAAACCTGATTCCGTAGTGCTGAACGCTGGCGATAGTTTCCAGGGAACGTACTGGTACACGCTGTTGAAATGGAATATAACGCAGGAGTTCATGAATATGATACCTCATGATGCTCATGTAAGTTCATATCGTTTTAACACATTTCAAAATGATTTATTTCATTTCTTGGCAATTGCTAATATTTTCAAATTCATCCTTACAAAAGAGAGGAAAGATATACTGCTTATAAGCAATATATCAAAGGAAAGGTGCAAACCATCTTGCTTTCCCTTCTTACCTGTTCTTTTAGTTTTTTCAGTTTTCCCATCTGATTGCTTCTGTTACGTAAGTGGTTTTAAAAACACTTCCTTGGGGTACAAAGTAATATAGGTCTGAGTATGTATTTGTAACAGTTATCTTTGATATTAACAATGACCGTTCTAGTTAAAATGTTGGTTTTAATTTTTTTTACCGTATGACTTTTAAAACTTAAATTTACTTATTTCAAATGACATATGGTAAAAATAACTAGACTAGACTATAAGGTGCTAATAGATAGTTTTATCTTATTTACCTTGAGTGCTAATGTACCGACACATAACATTGTTGGAACTACTCGTCTAATACCTAGTGCTAATGATTAAAACACGCAAAAAGTTGACTATACTCATGTAGAAAAAACATCTAAAAATTTGTGCAAATAGAAAATATAGTAAGTGAATTCATTTCTTGAAGTTGTAACCGCTGTAATATAATATTGACTCACATTATTTTAGAAATGATAGAACAATTTAGGCCTATGTTCAGCAGTGGACGTCTTCCGGCTGATGATGATGATGACGATTTTATAGTTTTTCGAAGTTTTCAGTACAAGTGTTTAATACTGCATTCTAGATCATAGATGCATAGATCTAGACGCAGCAGTCTTAGATAAAAAGGTAATTTGAATGGTCTAAAATTATTGAAACAATAATTTGTTGCAAAACGTAGTCAAGTATAAAATGTCATATAAAATGACTAAAGAAAAATAAATTCTTTTAGGTAATTAGTTTCTAAACAAATGCAGTCTGTTAACCTAAACATAATGATTCATGTCAAAAAAGCAAAACAAAAGTAAGTATATGTAAATATATGAAAAACACGACAAAGACAGAGGTAGTAGAGCCGCGTTGATTTCAGCACGAACGGGGCACGATCGGGTTAGTACTACCCTCCCACAGAAGATCAACCTAAAGCGATAGCATCAGTGCTGTCGTGTTTCGTTGGTGAGTGCGAGACCGGAGTCGAGTCGATTTGTCGTCTTACGTCCCCGTGCGAGGCGTGAAAAAGCATCTTATAAAGCCACCATAGTGTGGGTCACCATACTGTATTGTCTGCATTCGCATTGAGTATAGTGACTACAATTCTTGAATTCTATTTACACTTTCCATCAGGCAGAGTAGAGTCATTTTGGCATGCTCATAAAATAAAAATAAAAAAAAAGATAGACCTATTTTATGATGTATCTCCATGAGCTTTGACCCTCTTATTACAGATAAGATAGTAATTTCGGCAAGCTATTGTGCTACTTGGGATAAGAATATGCTTTATTCATTAAAAACAGTGTAGGAGTCATACGAATTACACTGTTTTCATTGGAAGTCCGTCAAACACGAAGAAAAGACAAAAGAAACCATTATTTCTAAATGTAACATCACATTTAACCGTCTTTGACTCTTTTTAACACGCTTTTATTACCTAGGGTTGTATCTATGTATGTATGTAACGGAATATTTGAGCTTAATTTTCACCGGTTTCTCAAAATCTGATCAACTTGAAACTTTGCACACGTCTCAAGGACCGATGACAATGCGAAAATTTGATAATAGTTTTCCATTATCTTTATTAGGATCGCCAGGATTAGTAAATGCTTTTATAGATCCTCTGTAGTAGAGTAAGAGAGACAGAGCTAACGCGCGATCTGTGCATGCCAGCAGTTCTGAACTTATTCAATTCCTCAATTTATGAGTTTGTCACAGACTAAAAAATGAAAAATAAATAATAGTTTAAAAAAAACTTAAATTTTATTATAATTTTATTTTGAGGTGATTCACTATGATTAATTGTTCGATCTTCTACTACTGTAATATTAGACTCTTTGTCATTGAAGATTATTTTCTAGTTTTTAGTTCGATTAGCAATAAAAGCGTGTTTTTTTAGTTTTTTTAAACTATTTTTTTTTCAACTCTAGTCTGTTTTTAAGTACAGTTTCCAATGCTGTTTTATTTCTAAGTAATATAACGATTACAAGTATTGATAACATTGAATATGCCTTGGCAAATGTTTGTAGATGATATTAAGAACAATACGTTTTTAAAACAGGGAAATTCATTTAATTAAATTATTATCCTCATACTTATAAGTAATTATTTTTGAAAGACTAAAAAAACTACAAAACAAATTTACAAATAAAAGACATTACATTACAGGGAAAATAGACAAAAAATTAAATGATAGGGAATTTAGTCACAAAATAGGGTATTTACCAACGAAATTGAAAGCTGATGAGAATAAAGCGAAAAAGTATATGTCTAAATAAAAATTGGCAATCAAGAAACTCTATTATGATCTTTCGACTAAATCTTTGGAGAGCTATTCAAACATACAACTAAATCTGGCATCTATATCTGACATCTGCTGGACATAGGCCGTTCCTTAGAAAGCAGGTTTTGGTTTACTATACCATGCTGGCCAGACAGATTGTAGAGATATTCATACTTATTGATATAATGACGTCATTACTGAACCATATGTGTAGGTATTAAACCTCCTTGCTTAGGAGAGACCTATATTCTGTAGTTTGCTATTAGAAGTGTATGCAAACGTATACTCAAGTATGTTGTTAAAGTTGTATTATATTAGATGATGATGATTTAGGTATTTTCTAAGGCATTTAGAACCACAGTTTCACGGCGCTTGTATTTAATCTGATAAAGGAAAACAGAATTAAGTTTTACAGTTGTGTTGTTAACGGAAGATGAAGTACCTTGAGTTTTGTTTGTAGATAAGATATCAGCTTCTATCAAACTAACAACTTATGCGAATGTCAGTTTGTTTGTCACGTTTTCATGCTTAAACTCCTCAATCTACTTGACTACATCCTTGCCAATGCCTATAGCTGCGCCAAACTACACGACAACATCCTTGCCAATTCCTATAATAATATAGGGCGGGCCAAGAATTCGTTAACATTTGAATCTAACATATTGCGTAAACATGTTACGGGAGTTCTTGTGACTGATGCTATTGGAATTTGCTGGTTACAGTCGTAATACATGGCTTCAACAAGATGGAGCTACTTGTCACACATCCAATGAGTCAGGGACTCGTCCCGGTGGTCAAAGACATGGTTCCGGAAAAAAAGATTTTCAGACGAGACGACATTTCATAGCAACTAATTCGTGTAACTCCTCCTATATATACATTCCTGCGCTGTTGTGAGTTTAACCCCCATACGGGACAACAATTTGTATAATCCACAAATTCTAATTCTGAATGTGGGTGTTCTTGGCGTCCATTTTATGAATGTATATAAAATCCTCCGCTACACCGAATGTATTCGCAGCACTTGAGTTGTCTTTGAAAAAGAAAAATAATAAGTACAAAATTGGCATTACGATAAGCAAAATTATGTGTACAGAAAAATAGATAATTACCCTTGTTAAGAAAGAGTACAGCATTATTTTTATCTATGAAAATTACTGTTTCTTACTCCTACCTACCTCACATACAGTGAATTACCTTGCAAAAATACTCAATGCGAGCGCAGCCACTCTCAAAAAATAGATAGATTATAAATACATTAGGAATTACTGAGCTATTTATTAGACACACTTTAAAATGCGTCAACCGATCTGATGCACTTCTAGCCGATTCCGGCCGCTGCCTAGCTCTACACAGACCAGCACACTATGCAAGAGATATTATAGAGCATGAGTGTGTGTGCTCTCTGAGGCACAAGGGTAAAGACCCCAATTTCCAAACTCCGTAACCAGGAATTTCAATAGCATTTTGACCTGATCCAGGAATCGAACCCGAGACCTCTTGATCATCAGTCACATATGCTAACCGTTACTCCAACAAGGCAGTTAACCGATCTACTATTCCATGGGCGTAATGAGCTTATTTAAGAATAATTGGAACGAAGTTCCTTACGGCAGGCTTGGAGGGGATGGGGATTTTGCTGCGCGACCGAACTAAAAAAAATGTGATAGTAAAACCGTAAGAAAAATCTGTGGAAAAAAGTGCGTGGAATAAAACCGTTAAATGAGACGTGCGCAGGCGCGAAAGCGTGTTATGTGTGCTACGTTTCATACTATCTATCACGCACTTAACATTCGTACTATTTCTACCTCTGTCTAACACATTAGACAAAACAGTAACATGTAAATTGTTTTCAAAAGTCTCATATTTCTAGATCTGGAACGCGATCTCTTAAATATGAATTCCGCTCAAAAGCGAACACAAGGAAGATATTTACATTTTTTTTGTAATATAACTGCATATGCGATTGTGGAAGCCAATGTTAGTAACAAAATGGGAGCAAAACACCCGAAAAGATGAAATTGCGGAGTCAATCGTGTAAATGTGATGTGTGCGGTCGAAAATTGCTTAACCACAGAGCTTTAACATCGCATCGAAAATTCGTGCATAATTTTTTTTTATATAATTTCCAATCATCAAAACAATAATAAATATAGTAACAATTTCAAGTGAACCAACAAGTGACTTGAATGCAATTGACAGTGATAATAGTGGGAAATTATTTTGCAAATTGTGTCGATTCTACATTATCCGAAGGAACTTCGTTCCTACCTGGTGTCCCACGACACCATTCATTTTTTTTTTATTTATTTGTTTATTTGAATGTTACCTCTGGAAGTATATGACAGATATCAGATATCATTTACTAGGTAGTAGAGTCACGCTGATTTCAGCAAGAGTGGGCCGGCTCGACCGGGTCAATACTACCCTCCCACAGAAGACGAACCTAAAGCGCCAGCATCCGTGTTGTCGTGTTTCGTTGGTGAGTGTGAGACCAGAGGCCCATTGATGCAGGGGTGACAGTTATCGTGGTAACTGTGTAAGCCTTACACTGTCACGATGACTGTCATGCCTTTTACGTTCCCAAGAGGGGTGTGAAAAAGCATTTCACAAGGCCGCTATAGTGTAGGTTACCATACTGCATTGTCTGCATTTGCAATGAGTATGGTGACCACAACTCTTGGATTCTATTCGTACTTTCCATCAGACAGAGTAGAATCACTTTGGCAGGCTCTTAATATAGAAAAAAAAATCAATAATCCTTAATGTTTTTACGGATAGATTGATTTATTGACGAAGGATAAAAGTTGCTTTAACTTATAAGGTGTGGTACGATCGTAGTGATAGCACGTCCTTACAGACATACGAGTACTTGTTACTACTACTTACTATTTACCTTTCAAACAGTAGCTGACTTTATCGGAGTCCCAACTCAACAGCACTCAATGGTCTCTTGAGTATCAAATATCCATTGGCAGTAATTCGTTGTCACTAACCATCGTTACAAGACATTAAGACTACGACGTTTAGGAAAAGTCTTAAGAGACTACTCCTAAAGGTTCTAGGAGTATTACGATTATTATTACAACAGAAAATGCGCGGAACGGCTAGTATATTAAAAGGCCGTATGCCACTCACGTCATAGAGAATTGTGAAGAACTCTTTTCAGAAAAAATATGCTCACAGAATATATTATCATTTAACAATGTTAGTTAAGTGTCGTGAAACAATTTATATACATTTAGTTTTATTGTTCTCGCAGATTTAGTGATTAACATATTGTAGATATGTAATGTGTAGATACACGCTATTATAGAATGATATGTTTCTATGCAAGTATGTTATAACAATAACTTGTACTTTTACAACGGTAGTTGACTATCATTTTAAGCAACTTTTAAATTTAGGTGTGGTATGTATATATAAGAACAAAAATACTAGAATTACTGTTGATTGGTAACAAACAATTAGTAGCAACCCTAGCCTACATACGAAAAAACCATGTGATTAATCATGAATGTGATTTTATCCCATCACTAGTGCTACGTCGGTACGTGGCGTAACTTCTGATGGCAGTTTTTTGCGAGAGGCGGCGGGACTGATGACGAGTTCCACTAACCTTTCTCGATTTTATTGTATTCTGTAGTTGCTGAAATTGTAATATTCAATCAAGCCAACATATTTTTTGGCTTTATTCAAGTTAAAATTAAGATTCAAGCAAACAAAATAATAATTTATTTCTTCTTTCTTAACAGGCGCTAGGTAACCATGAGTTCGACGATGGCCCAGACGGTTTGGTGCCGTACCTTATGGCTTTGAAAGCACCCATACTAGCAGCAAATATGGACACAAGTGAAGAGCCATCGTTCGAAGGGTTGTACAAGCCTCACATTATCATCAATAGAAAGGGACGCAGGATCGGAATTATTGGACTCATTACAGCTGACACTCAGGTAAGTTAACGCATATAAGGGACGTGGCATAAATTACATGGTTCGTCTAGCGGTTACCATATGCAACTGTTGATCAAGAAGTCTCGGATTTCATTCCTGGGTCGGGCCAAAAGTTTTGTTGGGTTTCTCTTATCAGAAAATTCTTAAGAAGAGCCCAGTCTCTTTACACCGAGATCCTAAACTTTCATAAGGTGTTTCACGCTCATTTCTCGGAGAGCATGTTAAGCTGTCGTTCCAGGTTGTCAGGAACATCTATGGCAATCGTTATTGGGAAGTCAGTGCTCTCCAATATAGTACAAATAGTGCTATATGCTCTACAAATAGTTCGACCATTGAATTCAGTTGCCCTCAGGGTTGCGGGGATCCAGTTCCAAATATCTGACATTCAGGTAAAACCGACCTCCAATAATCTTGATAATAATAAAAGACACATATTTTTAACTACATAATTACATAGTATCTGGTATATTGGTCTAGACGTTAGTGACCCTGACAACCTAGCCTAAGATCGTGGTCTTGAAACTCACTTGGGACATATAACTGTGAGATGCGTACAATCATTTATTAGAACGAAGTGTTCGAACGAAGTTTCTTATCGCGCGGTACGCTGGCTAAGGGGGCTAAGCGAGCGTCACGAAAAATCCTCACGACACTTTTGCTATACTACTTATTTCAAAACTGACGACTGCACGATTGGCCTAGTGGTTTAAGCGGTCGCCATGCCGCACTCCAATTCGCTGAGTGTTGTGGGTTCAAATCCTACATGGGACAACACTTTGTGTGATACACAAATTGTTGTTCTGAGTCTGGCTGTTCTTTGTGTCCGTTTCTTGTATGTTTGTAAAGTCCCCCGTGACACAGGACAAATTACTAATGCGGATGTTGTCTTTAAAAAAAAACGAAAGAAACTTCGTTCCAATCGGGTGTCCCACATGTGATTTTTCTGTCTCTATTAGTATGTTGAATAGCTGTCTGATTAATATAGTGCAGGTTCTGCATGATATGAGACAGTTCCATGGATAGTGTGTTATTATTATTAAAGTTATAAACACTAAATGTTTATGTTATTTTTAAGGTTCCGTAGTCAAAACAGCAAGAACAGAACACCTATAGTTTCGTCATGTTTTTTCAGTTTTCCATACTATATCTCACAGACGATTAGTGCTTGAAACCTGTAATTACGAGTACTATGATATAATGCTAGAAATCACGCTAACAAAATATTATAAAAAAATTTTGAAACAAATTTTTTAAAGGTGCTTCATTTAAAGTGGGAAATTATTTTTAATCGACTCCAAATAGGTGGAGGTTCTTTGTTTCACTGTATATTATTTTTAATATATGTTTATCGATTACTCCGTCAATTGTGGACCGATTTTGAAAATTCTTTTTGTATTCGAAAGGGTGTGATATGATTCCATTATCACAATGTTAGGATTTTATAATGGGATTTTCAAATTTTATAGGCATGTATAAATAAAACATCTAACATCTTGAAAAAATATTAAATTAATCGTTCGTTAGCCAACTTTAGTACATTCGAAATTACATAACTTGGGTCGACCATTATGCTTTATAAACGTATTGTAAATTGACTGTAGTTCTCTCTAAAATAGTTGAAATAGGTTTAGAAACTATGATATGTAAACATTTTGGCGTGAACGTATGTACAAATATTATCAAATACGCATTGGGTTTGACACCGGTATCAAACAGGCTTTTTGGAAAACCTCTCGGGCCGTCACTCCTCTGGGATTTGCGACGGGATGGAGTATTAGTAAAACAGTTGTCGCTACCGGCCATGGAGCGTATGACAACCGGTAGCGAGAGATCTCCGATGAGCAGTGCAATGAGGACTCAGCTTAGCACACGCTGTCTGCTCTGCTGTCGGGCCCTCACTGCAGTCAAAGTGGTCACTCAGAACTCAATTCCCTTCTAGCGACCGGATCGAGTGCAGGTATCTTCTGAAACAACCGTGTCCGGATAAACATTACATCACCCGAACTGCCGTTCTACCCACTCATGACTTGTAACAAACCGCCTGGACAGCGTGGTATATTATGCCAAAACCTTCTTTCAAAGGATAGGCTTTTCTCCAGAAGTGGTAGTAGGTTGAGATTTTTCTTTTAGTATTTGAAGTTGATATTTAGTTACATCGTTATATAATTTTTTTATAAAGGTTAATATTTAGATACTACGCTCTCTATCTATAAGGATGATTGATAATAATTAAGAGATATCTAAGTACAACATATTTGCGATAAGATATTATATTTTGACATCACTGTTTAGTGCATTTTGTGGTGCAATGTAAGGAACTATACGTAATCTTATGCACATCCTTTCCGCCCTGCAAAACAATTTATGTATATAAATGTGTTGATGTAATATGCGATAAGCGATCATGTACAAGGCTAATAGAAACAGCGCCATCTACCGAAGATACACCGAACTACGGAGTGACTAATCCTGTATTACGATTTATAAATTCTCGCGAAGATCAGCACATTTACAACTTTCTAACATTTGTTGGGTCGTGGACCGCAGACCTGATCACTTCACCTGGTCAGAGGATTCTCCTTTTGAGTTGGAGGGGCATGACACCCGTTCCTATATAGATTGTTAAAATTTTGTTTGTATCTCATGCATCGTATGTAATATCGTATGTAAATCAACTTAATTTGTCTATTCTGTCAACAAGGAGACAGGCCTCAAATAGAAAAACATTCTTTTAAGATTAAATAAGCCTACTGATAGAGTAATAAGTATCGTGTGAACGTTTACTAATTACACTAATGATTTGTAAATCCTTGTAAGAAATCAGCGGAAGACAATAATCTGTCGTTTCCGTTTTTTGTTCCTATTTACATATAATAGTTCAACGCTTGTTTTGTTGTTGTGTGATTGTTGTTCAACCCTCTCTAAGGTAAATAAAAGAATTGTGTTTGAAGTGAAACTTCTTTATCGGGGTTGGAAAAAAATTTCGCGTCACATTTTTTCGTTACACGTCACATTTTTCCGTTACGCGCCATCTTTTTCTTATCCCTACCACGCGTGATTCGAAGTATACTTTCTCCAGCGAAGTAGGGATTGGTAAATGTCTCCAATGTATTTTGCGGCCCGTTTTGAGTAGTTACATTTTTGAAATCCAGGTGGCGATTGCATCGACTTCGGACGGGTTTAAATTATTTTTTTGAAAAATAACGTCATAAAGAAGTTTCACTTCTTACGAGTGTACGCTAGTACACGCACACATTTTTATTATTTTTTTGTTAGATACAACCAAAGTGATTCTAATCTGCCTGATGGAAAGCATGAATAGAATTCAAAAGTTGTGGTCATTGCGAATTTTACTAAGTTATTTTTCATTGCATTTCATACTCAATACATTAATGACGGTTTACGCTCCTTGCACAGTATTCTTACATGATAACGATCCCTGCATCAATGGGCCCTCCGGTCTTTCACCAACGAAACGTGGCAGTACAGATGCTGTCGCTTTAGGTTGGTCTTCTGTGAGAGGGTACTACGGCAGTCGAGTCGGCTTGTTCGTGCTGAAATCAGCGTGACTCTACTACCTAGTAAAGTAGTATTACAGAAATATTACAGTTTATAATAATAATAACATGATCCATCTCACACATGATCATCTGATTCCAAAGCTTATACTATGAAAATCAGACATGATAGATATGTGTCACAGACGTTTAAACATATAGAGCAAGAGCCCGTGAGTGCCAGACCTTCGTCTTTTTATAAAAGCTGAAAGTTCTTCTATGTGTGTCCCTAGTACAGGTAAGAATGATCTCCAAACATGAAGCTGAGGCAGCGGTGGCTTTGGCAGATAACAGGCAACAAAGGTGTGTAAAATTCCATCTCAAATTCGTCCTGAAATAAAACTTGATTTTTTTATATTTGATTCATAATAATATCAAAACTCGCGTTGCTCATTGCCAGACAGTTAGTATGGTTCCAACCCTCTGCCGGACACCCCTGAACTATTAAAATTTATAATTATACTTTCGTTGTATTATAAAACCTAAGTTTTATATATAATTTTTTGGGAGCCTATTAAACTATGTTTACATAGTAGCCGGACAGTTTCGAAGGTTCTATCATCTTGCCAGACGCATTCAAAGTGAGCAGTAATCGGGAGAGCAAGGAGCGTATACAGTAACTAAAGGTTATATTATAAAACCTAAGTTTCATACATATTTTTTGGGAGCCTATTAAACTATGTTTACATAGTAGCCGGACAGTTTCGAAGGTTCTATCATCTTGCCAGACGCATTCAAAGTGAGCAATAATCGGGAGAGCAAGGAGCGTATACAGTAACTAAAGGTTATATTATAAAACCTAAGTTTCATATATATTTTTTGGGAGCCTATTAAACTATGTTTACATAGTAGCCGGACAGTTTCGAAGGTTCTATCATCTTGCCAGACGCATACAAAGGCTGCGGTCCGAATTGTGCTCACAGCACTTACGACGTTTAAACTGCTAACGTGTGGACCGATTTAGTGAGCGCGCGATTACTATGAAAATGATGAAAATATTTAGATTTAATTAAAATAAATTAATTTCTCTGTAAATTTCTTATCTTAAAAAAAATGTGTTCTTTGATATAATAAACACTAAAATTTGATTTACTTTGTTTCATTGGCTTTATAATTTTAATAGCATTGACCGCAGCCTTTGTATGCGTCCGACAAGATGATAGAACCTTCGAAACTGTCCGGCTACTATATAAACATAGTTTAATAGGCTCCCAAAAAATTATATATAAAATTTAGGTTTTATAATATAACGTTTACTTACTGTATACGCTCCTTGCTCTCCCGATTACTGCTCACTTTGAATGCGTCTGGCAAGATGATAGAACCTTCGAAACTGTCCGGCTATTATGTAAACGTAGTTTAATAGGCTCCCAAAAAATATATATGAAACTTAGGTTTTATAATATAACCTTTAGTTACTGTATACGCTCCTTGCTCTCCCGATTATTGCTCACTTTGAATGCGTCTGGCAAGATGATAGAACCTTCGAAACTGTCCGGCTACTATGTAAACATAGTTTAATAGACTCCCAAAAAATTATATATAAAACTTAGGTTTTATAATATAACGTAAGTATAATTATAAATTATAATAGTTTAGGGGTGTCCGGCAGAGGATTGGAACCATACTAACTGTCTGGCAATGAGCAACGCGAGTTTTGATATTATTATGAATCAAATATAAAAAAATCAAGTTTTATTTCATGACGAATTTGAGATGGAATTTTACACACCTTTGTTGCCTGTTATCTGCCAAAGCCACCGCTGCCTCAGCTTCATGGGTGGGGATCATTCTTACCTGTACTAGGCACACACATAGAAGAACTTTCAGCTTTTATAAAAAGACGAAGGTCTGGCACTCACGGGCTTTTGGACTAATACATATCATAGATAAGTTATAACAAGTTATCCTTAACTTCACAGTACTGTTGTCCTGCTTAGTTTGTCCCCTTAGTCGGCCCTTACTACATCCAGGACGAATAGAGGTGGTGACCCTCCATATCCTTTTTTTCTTTTCTTTTTTAAAAAGACAACGCCCGCTCTAGCAATAAATCCTGTGTCGCGAGAGACTTTACAAACATACAAGAAGCGGACACAAAGAACACTCAGACTCAGAAAAACAATTTATAGATGACACAAAGTGTTGTCCCGTGTGGCATTTGAACCCACAACACTCAGCGCAGTAGTGAGCGATGTGGCGGCCAATCCTGCAGCCCTAATTCCATCACCATACAGATGTTAAAACGATTACTTATAATTTAATTTGTTTCATTACAGACTTTATCATCTCCTGGTAAGGTGAAATTTACTGACCCTATAGAAGCTACAAAAAGAGAGGCAAAAGTGTTGAATGACAAGGGAGTTGATATTATAATTCTGTTATCGCACTGTGGTATTGATTTGGACAAGTAAGTAATTCTTCATCTAGTAAATAGCGATTAAAGATCTTGAATCCTAGATTTTATATAGCCCTAAGCGTTTCTCAATAAGTGGGCTTTCCAATACTAAAATATTTCTTCAAGTTGAATCAGTAGTTCCTGAAGTTGGGTCGTTTATACGTACAACCAAACAAACACTTTAACAAAACCTTAAAACGTTTTGAGACACTACTTCTTAGTTTGTAGATAATCAGCTCGTAGGTTCTTTTAGTTAGCTAGTAGGTTTTTTTGTAGGTTAATTTCCCTCTCAAATAGCAAGCAAAATAATTTATTTACATGTAAAATGATAAATTTTGTTTTGTTCACCAGAGAAATTGCCCGTCAAGTTGGACAACACGTCGATATCATAGTTGGAGGACATTCGCACTCTTTATTGTGGAACGGACCATCACCCGATGGAGACAAAGTCGTTGGTCCTTATCCTGTGTTCATCGAGACTACTGAGGATAAGAGACACCATGTATGATATACAAGTTATTTTTGTTTAATAATCTCGTAAGGATCTTAAATTTATGATATATACATACATGTTTTCACTGTTTTAGACTACTCAATTGAACAATACTTACTACTACTATATTTACTTGATTTTAATTTGTAATAGTAATAAAAATATGTAATAATTATACATTCCGAGACGTTTTGTGATACTTATTTTATTCAAGTGGACTTTGATATTTATTTATGAAACTGTCTGCATTAATGAGGTACTCCCTATTAATTTACTCCAAGTTAACCTGTCATTTGATAGATGGCATTGCAACAATTTTAAGAATTGGGTAGATGACTCTATCGTAAATAAATACCAATTTCCACTTCATTAAAACTAACATCGCGAAACATCTCGGCAAATACAATTAACATAGCTTTTTATTATTATTACGAATTTCATTCGAATATACAGTAAAATATATTGTTTAATTGAGTAGTCTAAAACAGTGACGTCACAATTTTGTATTTAGTACATTTTTCATACAAAATTGTCGTTTTGACAGATGATAAAAAGTAACTAATTTGACTAAGGTGTCATCTAACCCATTACAATATTGGTTTGGTTAGCAAGCTTTGGTTTATTCTCTAGAACATAGAACAGCTTAAGAGAACAAAATAATTGATTAGCAGTGGTTTTGTGAGCGACGGCCCAGTTATGCCTGCATTTGCATGGCTCTTCAACAGCAAAAATTACTTCGACTTAAGAGCATTTACGGAAGGGAAGCGGCATTATCCTAAACACCAAGAAATTCAAGATTGCCCGCTCATTCAACCATAAATATTTGCTCTGTATTCATCAACATCATCATCATCTCAGCCAAAAGACGTTCACTGCTAGACATAGACCCTTCCCAAGGTTCTTCACAACAGCCGGTCCCGTGCTGCCCGTTACCGATGGGTCCCCACGACCTTAACCAGGTCGTCGGATCACCTTGTGGGAGGCCTACCAACGCTACGTTTTCCAGTACGCGAACGCCTTTTCTGCTCTGTATTAATATCAACATATTATGTTCAAGTGCTGACTGGACACTTCTCCAATTTTTTGCAGGTACTAATAGTTCATGCGTCTGCATACTCCAAATTCGTTGGCAACTTAAGTGTGTATTTCGACTACAAAGGCGACTACATCAAATGGGAGGGAGATCCCGTTTTCTTGAACAGATCTATTCCTGAAGGTACTTATATCTTACAATTTATACATTCACCTTACACATGAGTGGACTTTTCATCTGAACCAGACTCTACAATATAAGCAGTGAATAATTAACTCTGTATTTAGATATAATATTTGTATATTTATAACAAATTACACCCAGATACAGAATAAATAATTACATAATATAAGCTGGTAACTTTTAGCGGTGAAATATTGATTAAAAGATGTAGATGAGTCTTCTGTTGTGTGTTCTCAAAGCGCTAAGATATGGCAGTTTGGCTAACTTTTTGCAAATTTAAACAGTCATTGCATCTGAATGCTTTGGTGGTACAGCGGTGGCGTATGCGACTGCTATGCTGGAGGTTTCGGGTTCGATTCCCGAGTTGCATCAAATATTTGTACGGTCTGCAAATTCTTGTTTACGAGTTTGGGTGTTTCCTATGTATAATATGTTGTCCAGTATTCATAGTACAAGCTCTGCTTAATTTGAGACTAGATGGCGTTGTGTGTCAGGTGTCCGAATTATTTATTTATTTATTTATCTATTCTACCTTGACATGGCAAACTTTCACCCAAGGAATTCGTAATCACTAGATGTAAATCATTACTGTGAGTGATTTATTCTAACCCTCTCTGTGTGATTTTGAAGAGTTTTATTAAACTGATGTTATTAATGAATATTTTGAAATCCGTGCATCCCTCCTATGTCTTTCATTTTCGAGGAACGTACAGATTGCAAAATATCTGATTTTATACAAGGAACAGTAAATCAAAACCATCTAGTTTATACTTACTCGTAAATGATTTTCCCTCCAATTTCAGTACCACTACCGAACAAATTTTTTCTTTACCCTTGTCAGGGCCTAATTAGCTTTTGGTTTTACCGGTCCACATAAAAACTAATTGTTTTATTTTGCACATACTGTGATGCTCAAATTTTCCTCGCACTGTCAGCGAAAGTACTAATATGTAATAGTATAGAGTAATTGCTTTCTTTTTCAGATGCTGACATAAAAGCAAAATTGGCCCCATACGCGAAGTTAGTGCATGATGCAGAAAACGTACCAGTTGGTAAAACTGTCCGTTCAATGTGGATTGACGACTGTGTGTATGGAGAATGTGCGATTGGAGATTTACTTGTGGATGCTTTTGCTGAATATGTAAGTACTTTCTTTTATCCCTTTTCGCCCCTTATCAAATCTTGAATAATTTTTGATTAGCGAACGATTAACAACTTAGTTGTGTGGTTCGGGCTCGACTGCACTGATTCCTTGGTCGCTCAGAAAAACCATTTTAACGTTTTTTTTTTGTTTTTTACCACCGAATAAGTTAGGTTACCGGCGCCCAAACTCCCCTCCCCCATTCTGGGGAGAAGACTCAGGTAGCAACACACCTGTACTATTGAGCGGTTGATACTCACTATTAGATGATCCATGTGCTCGTTTGCCTTCCTATTAAATGATATATTATTATATCTACATTCAGTATGCCTCATTGGTCTAGCGATTAGTGTACGCGATTGCTGATCAAGAGACCTTGGGTTCGATTCCCGGGTCGGGCCAAAAGGCGTTATTGAATCTGATTATAGAAATACTTACTAACAACCCTCGGAGTTTGGTTATTAGGGTCTTAACCCCCCTGCCTCGGAGAGCACGTAAACCATCAGTTCTGCGCCTGATCCCGCCCTAGTCATGTCGGATAGCCGTCCTATCCGATTGTGAGAGTGAGGGAACAGAAAGTGCACCTGTCTGCGGCACACATTTGGGCACTATAATATCTCACGCAGACAAAATCGGTTAGGAGTAAGTCATGACAGTAACAATGTTATTGTTTTAGGGGAACTCACTAATTGGAGCAGATCGACGCTGTTTGTCTTTTATTCAACGCGGAAATATTAAAGCTTCGATATTGGAAGGAGGTACGTAGTTTATACAATTAAATTATGCGAATGAAAGAGAACATGAAAGAAAACATATCGATATAAGATACTCTTGATTAATTTTGAAGGAATGAGGTACTTGTATTTCTTGAGATACAAGCGTCGATGGCGACGCGAGTAGAGGCTCGTTTAGATTTTTGCCACGTCATAAAAATGTATTGAGTATACTTAAAATAAAAAATACAAAACTCTCAAGAAGTGAAAATTTAAAACTACTAACAAATAGTTGTTATTTTCAGGTATTGAAATTCAATGTTTAATCTTGAATTACAATTTATCAAGCTGTGTTAAATGCATAGAACTCATATGTCACTCATACTCATGGTTCTCCATGAGTATGAGTGACATATGAGATCTCCATGTCACGAATGACATACTTGAGTAGAAATGACAACTGCATAAATAATTTGTTAGGATTTCTTTTAATTTCTTGCGCCCAAAACTTTAATTTGTAAATATAGTTTTAGTTTTATATATCTATATTAGAATGTATACACACACATGTATATATTGCTTCTTTATTTTCATCTGAAATGATTAGTAAATATTTAATGTATATTGTGAGTAATTTTCTTTATACTGTTACTAAGATACTTCACGCTTTTGTTTGATTATCAAAAATACAATTCAAAATTATTACTAAGTTTTTAATATAACATTTTTATAAAAAAAAAAGTTTGTTAAACTTAAGTCTATATTTTCAGTGGTATCATCAGGGCACAATATATATGGTTGTTCTTGTCAATTTGTATCTCTGTCGAGTAAAAGAACCCTCTAATAAATATTTTTGGAGTTTACACCTTAAGATTCGGTTTTTTGACATAAGGCGCTTGGTATGAGAAAAATGTGAGGAGTAAAATCTACTTAACGAATGACCTCGTTACGTTTTTGGTACGGTTACACTGGTTTTTGTGCGGCTGCACTGGTTGTGAGTGTATTAAGACGTGTATAGAGTATGCTGTAAAGTGACTATATCTATATGTTATTTACCCTTTCATATGGTATCAGTCTTTTTTCAGTTAATTTTAGTTAAATAAGCTTTCTTGCGGCTGTTCTGACAATCGTACTTAAGGAGTAAACTCTAGTCGTGCGTCCTAGCTGACACACACATTTTTTTTTAGAATACAGTTGACCAATCCTGATATATTTCTTCATTCTCAGCTGTCTCAAGGCTTTACACGTCACGTGATCATGTTATTAACCACTTACGTGTATTTACACCCCACCCAAACATGCCTATACAAGTTTTCGTATCAAAAGTTAATCAACTGTCTTATAACCGAGATGTAGTAGATAGAAGTACCGTTAAGCTAACTATTAAGCAAAAATTATCACCAAACCAAGTAATGTAATCTAAAAATATTATTTCCAGTTATAACCGAGGGGACAATCTTTGAAACTTTACCGTTCAATGACCGGGTGGACATGTTCGAGCTGCAGGGAAAATATGTCCGCGAAGCGCTGGAACGATCTGTTTCAGAACCGTGGGGCAACAATCCCTTCAAAGGACCTTGGGTACTGCAAGTGTCTGGTAAGTCACTTCATTTTATCATTGTTTGTGCTTTTAATGTGCTATTTCTGTTCCATAAGTTAAAGATTTAGGAGTCGTTTTTTTTAAAGTGACAAATTAGCTTATCTGTTCGAAGATAGAAAGGGTTTCTCGTAAATGAGAATTCAATAGATATTTGTTTACTATTTTGACCAAAAAATATATAGCATGACACATGCACGCGCACGACAGTAAAAGGAGAGACGAGCGAAGTTCCTATTTTATTTGAAATGTAACTATAGTACAATTACTATTGCTTAAACATTCAAAGAAACTTTATCAGTTACTGGACTGCTAAAGGCTGTTGACAAACCAACAAATAAATAAATATTTCCAACATTTGACGTCATTTAGTTATCGAAAAATGTCGGGTTATAAATCATAATAGTAAAATATATTTATCCAAAGGGATTTTTTACAATTTAAAAATATTGTTCATATTTTTAAATTATTTATTTAAACGCCACACGGTCGCTAGCGCGAAAGCAAAGTACCTGATAGCAAAACTATATATATGATGTACAATTTTTTATCAGGCGCTTAACTTCACATCCTGCGCATAAACGGTCAAACATCGAATAGTGGATAGTAAGAAATATAATAGTGTAGTAGTTTCCATGTAGTGATAGATTAAGAATACGGAGTGTCACCAACCCTCTTCATCCCATGGATGTCGTAAGAGGCGACTAAGGGAATAAACTAAACAGCACAACATCACCACAAAGAGAAGGAAAACTTGAAAAATCCTTTTTTTTAACATGTGGAAAACCCCAGGGGCCGTCACCCCAAACGGTGTGCCACTACGTGCCTGTAACAGAAAGGATCCGGGAACTGTTGCTGATAATCTATGGCACCATCTTCGGGTGTGATCTCTTTATTTAGGCGACTTACGGCACACGGGGACGTCGCCTCCGTGCGGCTTACCACTGTAACGGATGGAGGGGAAAACCCGTTGCGTCCACGCGCTGCTACACTCAGGACAGCATAAGGCGCTATACCAACCCGTCTGGCCAGCGTGGTATAGCAGGCCAAAACCTCCTTTCTAAGGAGAGGCCTATGTCCAGCAGCGGACTGTTAAATGTCAGTGTGATGATGATGATGATGTGAGTTAATATAATTTACGGTATTTGGAATGAAAGTCGTGTTTATTTGTTATATCTACGTTTTCTGCCTAGGAATGCCGTGCTGAGAGCGTGAACAATCATTATTGTATTTAGCAGTAATAATTATACTACAACGAGCATGGTGACCACAACTCTTGGATTCTATTCATGCTTTCCATCAGGCAGAGTAGAGTCACTTTGGCAGGCTCTTAAAATTAGTGATTGCGTTGTGACTGCTGCAAACGACCTGAGTCAGGTGACACTGCGGTGCGGCCGGGGAGTGTCGTCTGGGGTGGGGCGCTGTTCTGCCTCTTACTGCGCAGGGCGATGGGAGGTGCGATAGCGTCTTGCCCCTGCGGCATGAGGTGCCCGAGATGTACCTCACTTGTGAGGTACGGCAGGGAGGACTCTAGAAGCCGCTAATGCGTTCCTAGAGCTCCTCCCAACTGCCGAGGTAGGTCGCCGCGGGGTTTAGTGGGTAGACCGGTTTTCCGGGAGTCCCACACACGCCCTTCGTCCCTCCGGAGGGTATGGTGCGAAAAGCATTCCCCGCGCTAAAAAAAAAAGGTTCTTAAAATTAAAACAAAAAACAACCGTTATGAAATCATGTAGGCCTCTCGCCTAAATATATGTAGAATATAGAATATACGTAGTCGCCTATGTAGAAATATATATAGTCGCTTTATTCTTTTAAAAATACTTGACCAACTGCCTCGTTAGTTTAGCGGTTACCGTGTACGACTATCGATCAAAATGTCTCGAGTTCAATTCCCGTGTGAGACCAAAAAGCATTAATGATTTAATCTATCAGATGTAATAATTGCTCATGACATTGGTATAATTAGATAGATGTCTGTCTCTTTCGTCTAGTTGTTATTTCGTTCAGGTTGCCCTAAAATACAGCTAAATAGCAAGCAATAGTATTTAAGCACAAGGTCTACTAATCAACTGTTTTCATTTTCAGGTATTCAAGTAACCTACAACGTGAGTTTACCAGAAGGTCAAAGGATCACATCGGTGAACGTCGGAGAAAAAGGTTCTAACCAGTCCCTTGACGACAATCAAATGTACATGCTTGTAATACCTTCGTTCCTTGCCGATGGCGGTGATGGGTTCCAGGTGAAGATGCCTAGACTATATTTAATCCTTTAATTTATTGATTATTTTCTTTTGGTTGACTGTTTGTGTTCCTTTAGCCAAAATTGATGAGTATCTTGATGGGGTGGTTAGCAACACTGATTGCTGAACCTGGTTTTTGGGTTTGATTCCATAGAGGACAATTAACTGTGCTGCGAGAGTTGTGCAAAGATGTTAATTTATTTATTTTTTATTTATATTGATACACTTTCGTGTACAGTGGGACTTATTCACGCCAAAATTATTTAAAAAGGTTACAATACCTTCTATGTACCGACGTTTCGAACGGGTTATATCGCTTGTGGTCATGGGTAGGCTAGTGCGAGCTTAGCGACGTCTTCGTGACGCGTAAGATGTAACTACCCCCGCACTTCGTCTTGTCGATTGTTTGTACCATCGGTACTTCTACACACTACACTTATGTTTCCTTTACATTACTCACGAAGTAGGACGAAATTCCTCGACGAAGTACTTCTCGCGAAGTTTGACGAAGTAAGCCGAAGTGCCTCGCTACACTATTGTGTATTCGTCTAACATCGTCCACCTTCGCGAGTAGTGTAGAGGAGGCATTACAATGTAGTTGTAGTTTGTTTCGTTCCTGCGGTAATGATGACGGTGTAACCCGTTCAAATCGTCTGAAAATAGAAGATATCGTAACTTTTTTAAATAATTTTATCGCGAATAAGTCTCACTGTACAACAAAACACTTTACTATGTTCAGTTTGGCCACGTATAAAATATTTCAAGTTATTGATTTAGTTATATAGTGAATATATATTATATTAGTGAATCAAAAAACTATCAATGAAAAGGTTTGTTACTGAAACTTGTACGAACAGCTATGTCTTAATTTTTGAAGCTAGTTTTTAAAGTAGATGAAAGTACAAGTCCCATTTAGTGTTAGTACACTTTCCCTAAATTGAAGTGAAGGAAAGAGGGTCCAAAAGTAGACCCCGGACGATGATGACATTTGCCTTAAGTTGAAAAGTTTTTACTGTTATAATATTATAAGAGAATTATGAATCTTTTAACAATGCACATAAGTCTCAAAATACATTAATTATGTTTTCAGATGTTCAAAAATAAACAGAACGTGAAGAAAATTGCTCGGGATCAGAAGATTGTTGAATTGTACATTAGGAAACATTCTCCGCTCGACGTCAACGCGGATGGAAGAGTTGTGATCAATAGCTGATTTAATAATTAGGATGTAATGTGCTATTTCTGATGTGTAACGTCAAAGAATTAATGTCACTACACTAATGTCATATTTGTTAGGGAAATTAAGTCATTTTATAATCGTGAGATGAATTTTATCTGAATCGAGAATGAAAGTACACAGTTTGTTAGAGTTTTTGTTTCAAAAAATTTATTTCACATATATCTACGACTTTAAATTTAAAGTATTGGGAAAATTGCTTGTGGTTTGCTTGTATTTAAAGAGGTATTTAATTGTTATATATAGTTATATTTTGTTCGAGAAAGTAAACTGTTCACCTTGAAATTATTATCTGTAATTAGCTCACGCTTGACCGTTTCTTAGTCAATCAAGATAATGTAATATTTCGGCCATCTCACACACAACGTCATCTTGTCCCAAGCTAAGCAGAGCTTGTGCTATAGGTGCTAGACAACTGATATAAGTACATATATACTTTTTTTTATAATATGAAATCGACAATAAAAGTGATTGGGTTTGCATTAGACAGATGTAACTTGATGTATCACAAACCATTATACAGTATGCGACCATTTGAAACTATGCTTTCATCGGTTTTTTTTAAAGTTAAACAGAATACAAAATACACATAGTTACATCCTTTTCCGAGATACATGAAAGGGTGGACCACGGATTAGTTACTATCCGTGGTAACTAATCCCTGGTCCACACAACTTATTAGTTACCACGGATTAGCAACCATTTAAAAATATCGCATAAAAAAAATCATTCGACATATTATAAAATTGTTTATTTACTAGGAAGTTAATTAGTTGGAATTTATTTTTTAAAAATTACGTCGTCTAAATGACCACTGTTTCGACGTTTGCACTCTTCTAAGCGAGTACCGAAATTTTCGAATACTTGTCGGCAAAGAGACTTCGAGATCGCGGACATCTCTTCGCTGATTTTTTCTTTTAGTCGACGTAGTGTATTTGGTTTATTGATATGGCCACGATTCTTCAAAAAACCCCATAAAAAGAAGTCTGCAGGGTTTAGATCTGGACTTCTAGGCGGGTGGCCAAAGAACCACTGGATGTGTGACAAGCTCCATCTTGCTGAAACTATGTGTTACGATTGTAGCCAGCAAATTCCAGTAGCATCAGTTCCAAGAACTCGCGGTACATGTTTGCGCGGGATGTTAGATTCAAACGTTAACGAATTCTTGGCCCACCTTTATAATAATATACATCATTTAGTATTTACTTATTTGACTTTTTAATTGACTGACGATTGAAAGAGTAATCTCAGTTCATAACACGAACATGGTCAAGTGACATTAATTCTAGACCTTTCGGTAGAAATATAAAAGATTTTGTTACCAATGTTATGTTGAGATATTTAATTTATATTATATAATTGTATTTTGTTCGAGAAACTCATTGATATTTAGAAACGAACTCGAGTTGTTCGCCTCAAAAATTTCACCCGTAACTTGTTCACGCTTGACCCTTTATTGGTCAACCAAGATAATATAATACTTCGGACATCTAACACACATTTTGTCCTAAAATTATGCAGAGCTTGTACTATGGGTACTATACAACTGATATATATATACTTTTTTATTGTAAATACTTACATATTATCCAAAAAAAATCCTAAGCTACAAAACAAAAATTTTTGCCAACCCGGGCATCGAACCCGCAGCACAGCAGTCACATACACTACCACGGCGCCACCAAGGCAGTTTAAACGTTACTTTAATAGACATTTTTAATACTATGGCACACTTTATAGTTCCTTAATATATTTACTGACTTTCACCAAAATATTTAAAATAATTTTCATGTAATCTAATTGTTAGTTTATAGACATGCATGTTGTGATATCTATTAGTTTTTAAAATAAAATTATTTATGAAACTGATGCAGTTTAAATGAACTGGTTCTCAACTAGAAGAAAATGTGTGTCAGCTCCGACGCACGACTGGAGTTTACTCCTTAAGTACGATTGTCAAAACAGACGCAAAAAAAGCTTATTTGACTAAATTAACTGAAAAAACTTTGATATCGTATAAAAGGGGAAATTAACAAATTAATGAAAATAACATATAGATATAGTCGCTTTGCAGCATCCTCTATACACTCCCAACCAGTGCAGCCGCACCAAAACTAGTGCAGCCGCACCAAAAACGTAACGAGGTCATTCGTTCAGTAGATTTTACTCCTCACATTTTTCTCATACCGGGCGCCTTACATCAAAAACCGATTCTTAAGGAGTAAACTCCAAAAACGAAATGATCCTCTTAGGAAAAATATTTCTCACTTAAAGGGTATTTATCAACAGCCTTTAACAGTCCACTGCTGGACGTAGACCTCTCTTTAGAAAGAAGGTTTAAAGGGCATTAATATAAAAAAAAATCACGATATTTCTATTCAATAATTGTATGAAACTTGTATCATTTTGCACGAAGAATAACCTTACTAATTGTGTCAAAAAAAAGAATTATAATAAAAGTTCTATGAGTATGCTGTGTCACTTAATTCAACCATAAAGCTTTCCATGGACTGAACAAGAGTCTATCTTACTATCAGTTTTTGAGATGACCAGTATAAAATAACCTGCACCCACATACGACCTGCTAATTTGTACAAGGTCTAGGTTTGAGATTATTTGGATATAAGTTATCTTTTAAAGACAATTTTTGAACTCTGTTTAAGGAGGTCCCTTGTAAGTAAAATCTCGAACAACATGACCAGTAAGAGTATGTTAGAAAGATATTTTCCTATTTAGAAGCTCAACTGAATGTAAATGTTACTGTTTTCATGTAATTAATGTCGATGTTAATTTATTTAATACCTAACACCATACATATTAATTATTTAGTAATTAATATTACATATACAATAGTATACAGTGCAACTTGTTATGATATTTTAGTCAAAATACAACAAAACACTCTTATTGTCTATTATTTTACATTTTGCATGTACTGTCATTCTGTAATCAACAAGAAACACTGTCTATAGTCCATTTGCGTTAAGAAAATAGTGACGCATCAATCAAAGCTAGGAACCTGATTGGACTGAATGCTGGGAATCGCTATTTACTTCAGTTAACTTTTAAGTGTGGGGATCTTTCAATATATAAAAGTCAACTGAAAAATCTTTACTTGCACGATTTAAAGTTTAGTACAGCCAATAGATGGCGTTAGTTGGGAGTAGTATTGTTGTGTCTTTTGAGTCGTAGTTATATGTGGGTCGCCTTGGTTACTTGCCATTAGATGTCTGTTTTATATTACATAAAACCGCTGCCTCATTGATCTAACATTGGGTTTGAATCCCAGGTTGGATCAAAAAATATTAAGTTGGGTTGAGTTTTTCTGATTATAGAAACGCTTCTCTATAACCCAGAATTTGGAAGTTGAGATCTTAACCCCCCATGCCTTGAAGAGCAAGCAGAGTCGTCGGTTCTGCGCCTGATCTCCACCACTGTATCGGTTAGCCATCCCATCGGATTTTAAGAGTGATGGAACAGAGAATGCACATGGGTTTGCACATACACTTGTGCACCATAATCTCTTGCGTAGTTGGTGGGTTCCGTTGAGACTGACCGCCGTGGCTGACATATTGACTAGGAGTATATCATATCATAAAAACTGTATTATAGTTAGCGGTACTTTAGTTCATCATTATCATCATCATCTCAGCCAAAATACGTCCACTGCTGGACATAGGCCTCCCCCAAGGTTCTCCACAACAGCCGGTCCCGTGCCGCACGGCATCTTCCCGCGACTTTCACCAGATCGTCGGGCCACCTTGTGGGGGGCCTACCAACGCTGCGTTTCCCAGTACGCGGTCGCCACTCCAGAACTTTACAGCCCCTTCCGCCATCGTTTCTGCGTGTAATGTGGTACTTTAGTTAACGGACAACAATTTTACTCACTTTGATGCTGTCGCCTTAGGTTGATTTTCTGTGAGAGGTTACGAGTGCTCCGGTCGAGCCGGCCCGTAACCTAAATTTCGTATCGCACGATATTTATCCAGGTTGGTAAATGAATCCACGACCTCTAGTCAAGATCACTGTACCTACTAGAGCTAGTAGTCTGTTTAAATAGTATAATTAAAATAATTTCATCATAAGTAGAAATAAAAAGTAGGAAAAATCGTAGTCATAAGTTCTAGTAACCATACCTAAACTTGGTCTACTATTTATTTTTGTAGCAAATAAAACTTTGTAGCAATGTTGTGTAAAGTAGGTAAATTATGTCACTACTTATAAAATAGGTAGGTACATAAATTATCACTATATGATATAAATAAACGAACTATAATTGTTTTAAATAAGTGTGGCAACACTGATAGTCTATCTTAGTGGAAAACCCCGAATCTTTACTTTTAAATTCGAAAGAATACTCGTCCGACTGCGCTAGGTAGGTATAAACCTGGAGAAATATAAATCAATTCTAGAACGAAGAAACTAACATATTAGTCAATTACCATAGCTGTTCATCTTTTTCTTAATCTACTAAGAATAAAGGTACTGGAACTAATGAAAGTAGAACAGTTTAAACACTTCAAAAATTTGTCAAAGGTTAATTTCGGATGCTATTGTACACATTAAATTCCAGACGAATAGAGGCAGTTGTTTTCCAAAATTATATTTTGATTTTTAAAATTATAGTATATGGAATTTGGACATGCATTTGAATTAAGAAACAATCTGTATTTAGTCGAGCGAACCAAAAATTACGAGTTATTAGGGTGTGGAGATCTCGTCTATGTGTATGTATAGGGTTTTTTTGGTGAGGAGCAAAATAATGTCAACTCGTTAAGGTGTGGTAAAAGAATGTAATCAGTTTATTATGGATACACTATATATAAAGGTTGAGATTACATCATTATTACTAATGCTAATGTCATGATGTCATTAGAATAAAACTAGGGCGCGGTCAGTGACCGCTACAAGGGTAAAAAAAATCGCCACTCTGAACCATAACATTTTCAGTTTCTTCTGGAGTATTTCTAAGAAAAGTGAAACAGTATATTTATAATTTTAGGGAAAAAATCTGCGCCTGAATAGAGAATGCACATGTGTTTACACATAAACTTGACGTTCATTCATTACCTATACAGGCAGACTATTGTCGTAAAAGTGAAATGAAACAACACTTCAATTAAAATATTAACAAAAATAACCTTTTTAGTTGGTTGAACGGTAACTCTTATCAGCCCTGATATCATCGTACATATTAAATAACACTTGAACTTTCCAGATAAGATAAAAATAACAACGTTATGAAAGAAGTTACGCTGTTAAGTTACTTGTCTGTAGATGAAATAAAAAAATAATCTACAATTCACAGATATCAGAATCTGATATACAAAGATCACTGGTAATAGCAGATAAAAATGTTATGAAATAAAATATCTTTCAAAGTAAGAGTGATAGACACATATTATTCGTATGGTTATGTAGAAAATGTACTTATTTCAAATTACAATGTCTACCTATGTCTATATATACATACGTATACGTACACTGTATATCTATATACTTACGTCACACTAGACCACCTCACCTGGTCAGAAGATCAGCCTTTTGTGTTGGAGGGACACGACACCCGTTCCCTCCACAAACTTGTATTAAATCTTAATAGGCGTTAATATCTTTTCTTAGTAAACAAATTTGACTAGACGTGACTTGCATGTTGATTCGGACATTATCAGAACTTCAAGGCCTATAATTGTAAGATCTCGTGTCTTTTACGTTTTTATCTGATGCGAATCTATCTTGAGAATGTAATCTTTTTCAGGCGGAAAAAGGAGAAGGTAAATTGATGTAAAGGAAACTGATTAGTAAAGAATTAGAGTAAGAAGTAATGCAAATCAAGTAGGAGACAAGAGCCTTGGTGGTAAAGGATCTATGCTTAGTCACGTAAGAATCGGTTGCATCATATTACCAGTGTTATGAAAATACTTTCGGTGCTTTTCAACCAGTGAGTGAGTGTACCGAGGTCAATATGGGTGAATCAGAAACAGGTCAGTCTGTTTTTGGTTCATATTAATCTTTGATGCCGATATCCTTTTAAATCAAAATTTGCAACTTAAATTACAGTTCTGAAAATGTTGCTTGATCTCTGTGATAAACTGCACGAATGGTCTAGTGGTTTAAGTGATCGCCACGCTACTCTCTACTGCACTGTGTCGTGGGTTCAAACTGCATATAGGACAACACTTTGTGTGACTAACAAATTATAGTTCTGAGTTTGGGTGTTTTTTGCGTCCGTTTCTTGGATGTTCTTAAAGTTAACCGCGACATAGGATACATTAGTTATACGGGCGTTGTTTTTTATAACTACTCGTACTAGTAGAAGGCTACGAATTGGACGTAGTAACTTGGACAAGAGATTTTGTTTTGTATCACCATTCTTTACATGCTAATTTTATCACAAATAAAGAATAATGTAAGTTACACATAAAAATTAACATCTAAAAATGTATTTCGAAAGATCTAAAATGACACTAATGACAAGTGTCGCTAAGGTCAAACTACATTTTAAGGACTGTAGCATTATACGTGGCAATTTTGAATTTAAACCTTTTATAGCTCTTTACTGAGTGAAGTGACCGAATTCCTAGCTATTCTGGAGGGATCACACTTGTAACTTTTGAGTTACAATGCTATGGGCGCCTGCAGTAATTATGACATGTATAAAATTAATTTATAATTAGTTATACTCGGTAAGCGATTTTTTTTTTATATTTCGTACATCTGACTCACCACGTCATCCAGCTTCAAACTAAGTAGAGCTTGTACTATGACAACTAAATTGATTAGTAGAATACTTAAATACTCTTTTTTTTCTGTAAATATATGCATAATATATATGGAAAACGCCCAGAATCCGAAATAAATAAAACCAGGTTATACAAACTTTTGATCTGATCCAGGATAGAACCCGAGACCTCAAGCACAACGGTCGCATTCGCCACCGCAACGCCACCGAGGCTGTCAAAATGGCATATGAAATAGTTTAATAGATGCTTTTGGTCCAATAATTTATTCAACTTTGGAAGATGTGAAGTTGATCATATTAATTTTCCTTATAATTTATGTCAGTGTGTGTCGAGCTGTGTTTGAAGCCGCGCGCATATCGCGCGAGTGAATTGAAAATGTGTATATCAAATCTTATGACAGATAAAAACTTTAATGTATTGTGTCTTATCGTACTTTTTAGTTACACAAATCCTTTCGTTACCTCTGATTCAAATGTTGATGGACTGTACAAACTAGATATTATTCACTACAATGATTTTCATGCAAGGTAAGATGTTAAAAACCTTATAGATTTGATGCGTTCTACTATATGATGTCTCACTGTCTCACTTACATATAAGATGATAAACTGGTAAGTTCGATGGCATCATGAACCGGGCACATGTATCTCTAAGTAGCCATTCTTATACATTTGTAAATTCATAGATATTACACATAAATTTTACCGAGATTCAGATTTTTTTTCTACATTAATAACCTACCAAAGTGACTCTACTCTGTCTGATGGGAAGCATGAATGGAATCCTAGAGTTGTGGTCACTATACTTAGTGCATGGCGGCCTAGTGAGATGTTTTATCACGCCCCGCTTGGGGACGTTAAAGGTATAACAGTCATCGTGGCAGTGTAAGGGTCACACAGTTACCACAATAACTGTTACCCCAACATCAATGGGCTTCCGGTCTCGCACTCACCAACGAAATACAACAGCACGGATGCTGTCGCCTTAGGTTGGTATTTTGTGAGAGGTTACGACTGGTCCGGTCGAACCGGCCCGTAACCTAAGTTTCGTATCGTACTATATTTATCCAGGTTGGTAAATGAATCCACGACCTCTATTCAAGATCACTGTACCTACTAGAGCAAGTGGTCTCTTTAAATAGTATATTTATTATAAAATAATTTCGTCATAAGTTGATCATAAGAAATAAGTTGTGTAAAGTAGGTAAATTATGTCACTGTTTATAAAATAGGTATTTACATAAATTATCAATCATAAATTATCGATATAAATAAACGAACTACAATTATTTTAAATAAGTGTGGCAACACTGATAGTCTATCTTAGTGGAAAACCCCGAATCTTAACTTTTAAATGCGAAAAAAACACTCGTCCTACTGCGATAGAATAGAATAACAAATTGTCGCGTAGGTATAAACCTGGAATCCCATCTCCACTCTGAATCAAAAGTTTCAGGAACTTCTGGATTATTTCTAAGAAAAGTAAAACATTTTATTTCATTTCAACCAAAAAATCAGTAATTTATATCAAAGCAGCTTAAATTAAGTCTCAAGATATTTTTTACAGATTCGAAGAGACATCAGTCCAGACCCCAATGTGCACATTCAATAATAATTCCTGCTTAGGCGGTTTTCCTCGTCTTTATCAAGAAATCCAAACTCTACTTAAAGAGAAACCCGACTCTATTGTCCTGAATGCTGGCGACAGCTTCCAGGGAACGTATTGGTATACACATTTGAAATGGAATGTGACTCAGGAGTTTATGAATATGATACCTCATGACGCCCACGTAAGTAGATAGTCCCTATTTAAATAGTTTCATTCTGGAGTATAGAGGGAAAATGTAGCGTGATATCGAACAAGTGTCCAGCTAAATTAGGACAATACAAAAGTACAGGTAAACTAAATACTTTCAGACACATTAGTTAAGGGTTCCATGCAGTTTATCACCGTTTATGTCTACAGTTCTCTATATCAAGCAGATAAGTTCTCACAGAGGGAGTGTTTTAATAATTGTATTTCGTTTTTATTAATCTAACAAACTTAGCAACTACTCAATTAAGATTAATACTGAGAGCCACCACCCATATTCATCATATGGGTGTCGTCTAAGGCGATTAAGGGATCAAATTATGCAGGTCACATCACTGTAAAGAGAAGAGAAAATTGCCACAAATCCAAAGAGTCCAAAACCTCCTTTCTAAGGCAAAACTTATGTCCAGCAATACACTATTAAAGGCTGTCGATGTGATGGTGATGATTGATGAACGAAAATTATTTATTAGTATTGTGACATCAATCGTGGTCAGTGTGTTAATGTAGAGAATTATATTGCTGAAGTAATAATAACTCTTAAATATGGCAATATAGCATTACTGCCAAAAATTAGAAAAGTTCATGAATAAATTTAGCTTTGGGTGAAAAAAATTGTGTCATTCTTTATGACTGACTTTTTCCTGCGTGAATTTAACACTCCTGCGTGGCATAATCTTAAGAATATCACCACCCTCATATACCTTGTGGGTTTCGAAAGATCCGAACAAAGGAGCAAACTGTGCAGGATAATAGCACTATAAAGATCATCAAAACTTGACACAAACTTTACACCAACCCGTTTCTCCATCATGACCAGCCAATATTTTCTTTCTAAGAAGAGGCCTATGTCCAGCAGTGAACTTTTAAAGTCCAGTGATGATTTGACAGTGCTGGTTAACGCTTATCTACCGCGTCGTATTACAGGCGCTGGGTAATCATGAATTTGACGACGGTCCAGCTGGCGTGGTTCCCTATATTGCCGCTCTGAAGGCACCTGTACTAGCAGCCAACATGGATACCAGTGAAGAACCATCCTTTGAAGGGTTGTACAAACCTCATATTATCGTCAACAGGAAGGGCCGCAAGATTGGGATTATTGGACTGATAACTGTAGATACTAAGGTAATATAATATTTTTCTTAAGCGTTACAAGACATAAAGTTACTTACAAGTGCGACCACTTAAGCATAAATATCAAACAAAGTTCTTTTTTTGTTAAATTGAGTGACTTTTTAAGTCGACATTTATCAATTAATATGTTGGTAACATGATGTTACCAATCCGTGTAATGCATTTCGTACCCTTTTTTTTTTTTTTTTTTTTTTTTTTGTACTGTGCGGAAATCCCCACGGATACCACCGCAGGGTGGTTATGTCGGACTCGAACCGACCAAAAACCGCACGCCGTCTCAGGTACCAGTAGCCAGGGGACCAGGTGCACCCTAGTAAGGAAATCCCTGGAACCCCGACGTACCTCGGACCAACTACGGCTGCAGTGGCCCCCTCCTGTGTGGAAAACTCATGGTTTCTTGGAAACCTGCTTCTGCTAGGGTGACAGATGGCCTCATTTGTCACCCCCAGGCCTGCACTTATGGAGGACGGAGATCTTCTAGTGATCTCCGGCGCTTGAGCCTTCTGCGGTACCTGGCCCTTTCGTACCCTATAACACAAAATTACAGAAACTAAACTTGAGTGGCAGCAAAAAAATCTTAGATCATTTGTACGTCTAGACGGAATAAGAAACAAAACAAACACGGCAACTTTATTATGTTGGTGTGCTTACAAATCCATGTAAGTGTGTGTGAGTGGATGTTTACTGTACCAGCAGCAAAGTAACATACGGCGACAGTGGAAATGTACTATGTGGATAGTAGATGTACATTTTTTGTCATGATGTACAAGAAAATGAATGTGATTGAAAATGATTGGTGGCATTCCATCATCTAAAGTATTAACTTTAGAATTCTAAACCTTTTTAATTTTACAGTCATGTTCTTATCAAGTTTTCTGCACACACCTATCGGAAGCTAACGATCTCGACTTGTTTTTTTCTGACTATTTTTCCAAAACCTGACCGTTTTTTTTTGGCATGGTAATAGCTACAAAGTGTTTTATTGTTGATTCTGCTTTGTTGTTTTAGGATTTAGGTGATGCAGGAAAGGTTAAATTCACTGATCCAATAGCAGCCACAAGGAGGGAAGCACAAGCGTTGCATGAGCAAGGCGTTGACATTATTATTCTCTTGTCACATTGTGGCCTTGATGTAGACAAGTAAGAATCTTACTAATTTTTATGTATATATATGAACAAGGAAGAAAACTAATGAAAAATGTATGTAACGTGGCAAGTGTACACGTATCTAAATGTTTTTAATTTCTTGTACTCGTATGTATTTGTATGTCACAATAGTCCAAGAGAGACTGGGAGAAAATGCCCGTGGCATTTAGTTATTAATTTGTGCATAAAGTAAATAAATAAATAAGGTCCAGTAAGGACCAATTTAAAGTGCATGCATTGTATGATCAACTGTGTTTTCTTGTGCATATGTTCATTGTTGTCAACTTATCGATTTTGAACCTTGTAAACCAGTTAGGTGTAATACTGATTTCTTCTGAACAATGCCTACATACTCAATAGAAATATTATTTGGTGTCAAGTTAAACTGGATATAGTTATTTGATCAACAGTAACTTAAGAATAAATTCAATCTTGTATTTCAAGTGGTGGTGAGATTGCGTACTGGAAAACGCAACGTTAGTAGGTCCCCACAAGCTGGTCCAACGAGCTGATGAAGATCTCGGGAAGTCATTAGATGCGGGTGGCATGAGCCCATCTGATGTAGAGAATCTTAGAGGAAGCTTGTGTCCATTAGTGAGGACGTCTTTTAACTGAGATGATGATGATGATGATTTCTCATCATTCATGAATGCAATTTAAAGAATATTCTTTTGATTTAGGAAAATTGCTCGAGAAGTTGGAGAACACATTGATATTATAATTGGTGGACATACTCACTCATTACTTTGGAATGGACCATCACCTAGCGGAGAAGTAGTAAGAGGTCCTTATCCGATAACAATCGAAAGCAACGAAGATAACAAACATCAGGTACGTTAAAATATTGATATTTTATTGACAAAAGAAAAGAAAAAAATCTCTTAATCTTCGAGTATAATAATCTTGCAATCTTTTAAAATCCAGATTTTAGCATGATAATTACATTTTGCTAAGGGTCATCTTAGTTCTCAATAGACATTCTCTATTGACGTTAAGAAAACAGAAAATTCACGAGCAAGCCCAGCCCTCTGACCAATCAAATTCCAAGAAATAATGGTTTCGTAAAAAAGCATGTAATCTCATTAGTCAAGGTGCGGGGCTTTGTCGATGCATCACTTTTCTCAACGCTATTCGACGATTAAATTCTTAAAAATTGAGTTTTGATCCTTTATTGTGAAATAGAAATTTAAATCTTTGGGCTTCCTGTTACTGTATATTTGTCATTTAACTCGTAATGGGCTCTTATTTTCTTCTATTCAATTTCTTGAATTGTAATGTGATGTTTGCTTGTATTTTCAGGTATTAATAGTTCAAGCATCTGCGTTCACTAAATACATGGGTAATTTGAGCGTGTATTTCGATACCAAGGGTGATTACCGCAAATGGGAGGGTGGTCCTCTTTTCTTAGACAGATCCATTCCTGAAGGTAAGTTATACAAAATACATTTATCTATAAGATATTGAGATGATCGCCATCCTTATCACCATTTTCAGGAGTCTTGACGCCTATAGGTACTCTAAGTCAGAAAAAAATATCTATAAACAGAATTGCTTAATGTCCATATTTTGCAGTATTGTGATAATTCTTCAAGCAGTCTTTCAGTTACAACTAGTCTGACCTACAACAAATAATCGTTAGTGGTCATTAAGCCCCCGATATAGTGCTAGTAAAGTTTTAGTTTTATTTTTTCTGTTTTAAATAAGGGCCATCGGAATTTCATTAAGGATTGATAAGTAAAATAATTGTGTGTGGTGACGGATTAAGACTACATAATGTTACCACTCCTATTCATCCCGTGGGTGTTGTAAAAGGCGACTAAGGGAACACAATATTCAGGAAAATATCACTACAAAGAGAAGGAAAACTTGAAACAAACCCTATTCCAACCCGTCTGGCTGGCGTGGTATAGTAGGCCAAAACCTCGTTGCTAAGGAGAGGCCTATGTCCAGCAGTGGACTGTAAAAGGTTGTTAATGAAGTAAAATATTTGTGATGGAGAGGTCTGTTGATGATGATGATTTAATTTCAGTTATATTTTGGTCATTTCTTGTGGATCTAGCTAAGCTTGTCATCAGTTCCTAGTATTTTGCGAGTGTAATTGTTATAAAGTTGCTAGCTAAAGCAAATATATTTAATTTTGTTACTATATAAAAAAAAACAACTCACCTTTAGTTTTTTGGCCACTTATCACACAAAGAAATAGCACACACCACATACCATGCTAAAGTTGGGGACTAAAATTATGACATTTATGCAAAAAGTTCTAGATTTTATTTCTCACAGACTTATACTGTGTACAAAGTTCAGGGTTATTACACATTCTGCCTAATCCGCTTTACTATCTACACATACACAAAGCAACAGATTGTTTAGACAAGTGGAAGTTAAAGTATTCTGTGTCTTAAATTTAGAGTTTTTCCATTAAGCATTTGTAACTCACGTTTTTATAATTTAAGATGCTGAAATTAAAGCAAAACTTGAACCCTATGCAAAATTAGTGCATGAAGCCGAAAATGAACGCATAGGAGACAGTTTACATGAAATGTTGAAGGAAGATTGTGCCTTTGGAGAATGCAGCCTTGGTGATCTGCTCGTAACAGTTTTAGCTATTACTGTAAGTGAACGTCAACCTTTTTTATTTTATCATTATCACCACTAACTGTCAATATCGTATTATATCCTAATGTCTTTAGAATTTTAATTTGAAAGTTTGAAAACTGAGTCTTTGTCACTGATATTATCGAAAGCTATCTGATTGATTGGTTTAATTGGGAGGATTACTTATTTATTTATAATATGGAGGACTTATAGCTAATATTATATAAATAATAGTGAAGTAATTACAAGTATTTGGTAGGTAGTACAATTGGTAGTTAGTAGAGCCATGCTGATTTCAGTACGAGCGGGCCAGCTCGATCGTGGCAGTACTACCCTCCCACAGAAAACCAACCTAAAGCGTCAGCATCCGTGTTGTCGTGTTTCGTTGGTCAGTGTGAGACCGGAGGCCCATTGATGCAGGGGTGACAGTTATCGTGGTAGCTGTGTAAACCTTACACTGTCACGATGACTGTCATGCCTTTTACGTCCCCAAGTGGGGTGTGAAAAAGCATCTCGCAGGGCCGCCATGGTGTGGGTCGCCATACTGCATTGTCTGCATTTGCAATGAGAATGGTGACCATAACTCTTGGAATCTATTTATGCTTTCCATCAGGCAAAGTAGAGTCACATTGGCAGATTCTTAATATATATATGATCTATCCCCGGTCGTGTCGGGTAGCCGTCCTATCGGATTGAGAGAGTGAGGGAACAGAGAGTGCACCTATGTTTAAGCACACGCATGTGCACTATAATATATTCTGCGCACTTGGTTGGTCTCCATTGAGACTGATCATGCGTAATAGTGATTTTCTATTTGGTAAAAATCTTTTTTATAAGACAATTAATTTTTAGTGTCTGCAAGTCAAAATAAGATAAACATATCAAAATATATTCTAGTCTTACCAGCTTCTGTTATTCAACATTAGTGACATAATTTACTAGGAATACCTGCTACTACAAATTCATACCACTTACTATTTAATTTCAGGCCAAGAATGTGGTAGGAGATGGGCGTAACTGCATTACCTTCATTTCAAGACCTACAATTATATCTTCGATCCATCAAGGAGGTTTGTGTGTAATCTAAAATTTTGGTTGCCCTTTTTTGACTCCGAACACTAAGAAGTAGAACTCTTTCCGTTTTGGACAAAAAATAAATGATATTCAATGAATTGTTTATAATATTTGAGGTCAGGCGCACAATATTCGACTGCACGATTGGCCTAGTGGTTTAAGCGGTCGCCATGCCACTTTCCACTTCGCTGAGTGTTGTGGGTTCAAATCCTACATGGCACAACACTTTGTGTGATCCATAAATTGTTGTTCTGAGTCTGGGTGTTCTTTGTGTCCGTTTCTTATATGTTTGTAAAGTCCCCCGCGACACAGGATTTATTCCTAATGCGGGCGTTGTCTTTAAAAAAAAAAAAAAAAAATATTAGCTTTTTAAATTACGAAATAGCATTACATTTGATTCCAAAGCAATCTAGAAAGTAGATCTTTAGTTTGATTTTCTTTCAAAGTTTATTTTTTGTTTCATAAGTAGAATTTGTTTATGGTTTATTTTCTTCAACAGTTAAATGTAGTGTATTTGCTTATTTATGGTCAAACTAGTCTATATATACTAAATCGTCTGTCAATTACTTCTTATCACCTACAGTGCACCTACCTCATATTTTCTCTGCATCGCCTAATCGGTTGACTGGCAGAAAATGCCTTAGGCATTAAGTCCGCCGATGCATGTATTTGTGTATAAAGTTGTAAATAAATAAATGAGTTAGAATCGAATTACGAAAACTAATACACAACGACATGGATAAGTCTCGTGTCTATAGTTTAAGTAGAAGCCATTTATCTTCTACAGATGTGTTCATTTAAGTATGTATCCTTACTTTTTTTTTTTCTAATAGTTGTCACCAAAGGAACCATGTTTAAAATGCTACCATATAATGATCGTATCAAGCTGTTTGACATAAAGGGAAAAATTGTACGAGAAGCGTTGGAACACTCTGTCTCAGAAGCAACAGAATATCACCCGTTTCAGGGTCCTTGGGTACTACAAGTATCTGGTAAGCAGCATTTTTTTTTCTATTTTAAGAGCCTGCCAAAGTGACTTTACTGAAAACATGAATTGTGGTCACTATACTCATTGTGAATGCAAGCTTTGTAGTATGTTGACCTACACTATGGTGGCTTAGTAAGATGCTTTTTCACGCCTCACTTGGGGACGTAAAATGTATGACAGTTATGGTGGTAGTGTGAAGTATACCCAGTTGCTACGATAGCTATCACCCCCAGATCCCCGCTGTATATTAATATATAATGTTAAATCAACACAGTCACAGTCAGATAAATATTACTGAAAACCAACAACCTTCAATAGTCCACGGTGTAGGCCTTACCTTCCTCCCCAGAATAAGGTCTGACTAGGCGCGGCGTTGATTCTGGAGGGGACCTGAAATAATATGGTCCGGGTCCCCTTAAGGAAAGAATCGCTGAGACCGGCCGCCGCGGTGGTTTTTAGTGGCAACACCACATACTCCTGGCTCCTGCGTACACGAGGAGCCGGAGATAGGAAGGAGTTTTCCACCCCGCCAACAAAAAAAAAAGGCCTCACCTTTGCAATGAGCGAGCAAGGAGGTTTTGGCCTACTATATCACGCTGGCCAGACGTGTTGGTGGAGGGTTTGTTTCAAGTTTTCTTTTTCCTTACAGTGATTTTTCTGCGTAGTTGATCCATTAGTCGCCTCTTATGACACTCATGGGATAAGTAGGGGTGGTGACTCTCAATATTCTTAATCCGTCAACCCATGGATAAATATTAGTGGGTCAAAGATAAACATTATTGGGCATTATACTTTTATATCGTACACAATTATCGTAATACAAAAGATATTTAAAAAAGTAATCTTTCATTGTATTTTACCGAATAAAAATACTTAATTACTTATTAAAAACATAATTTTTGCTTTAAGGGTTTTGATAGAACGTGTCTACACTCGACTTCGTATAGTCACGCGGTAGCATTTGCGATATTCTAACTATGTAGATATGCAAACAAATTTTATTCGAGTATAACTACCTAACTGCCAGTACTAGTTTCTTAGTCTTCTATCACAAATAAAAACGCATTCATTTTCCTGTCTTAGCTTACCTTTTCAAATCTAGTTAGTGAAATTTGTTATGATGTATCATGAACTTGTTTTAGGTCTTCAAGTGACCTACAACGTGAGTCTACCTGAAGGACAAAGGGTCACGTCTGTGAACATCGGTGAGAAAGGTTCCGACAACCCTCTGGACGACAACCAGTTATACACGGTAGCAGCTCCATCGTTCCTAGCTGATGGCGGTGATGGCTACCAGGTAAATAACACAACACCAGTTGTTTTCAATTTTAATTAAAAGATTTAAACTTGTAAGTTAGGTGCTTAGGGAGGCGAAAACTAAAAAAATAAAAATGAGGAGGGACACTCGGATGGAACGAAGTTCCTTTCGATTAATTAGTGATGGAATTGTACAGGATTCGTTGTTGTTATTTTTTATTAAAATATATTATAAAAAACCTGTATAAACTTAACAAAACACAAAAAATCGTCGCGACACTACACTGTTCAAAACAAAATAGAAAGACGAAACGAAAATAATTGGCTTGCTTTCTATAAGAGAGAGAGAGAGAGAGACAGAGAAACATGCGCACGCCGCACGGCTTACTACACTATAGCAAAAAGTGTCGTGACAACTTTTCGTCTGAATTTTTTCCGTCTAGCCTCCTTCACAATTCGCGATAAGGCACTTCGTTCCAATTATGGTTCAATTTTTATTGAAATAATATTTGGTAGAAATTCTCATTAGTCATTTGTTTTAGTTTGTTTCTTCTTTTTTCTGCTTAAAATTACTACAAGTAATTAATAGTAAAGTTATATGTGTCACTGTTGAAGCTCCTGAATTGCAACTTATAATATAACATCATCATCATCGTCTCAGCTAAAAGACGTCCACTGCTGGACATAGACCTCCCCCAAGGTTATCCATAGTAGCCGGTCCCGTGCCACCCGCATCCAGCAGCTACCCGCGACCTTAACCATGTCGTCGGACCACCTTATGGCCTACGCCTTGTTTCGCATTACGCGGTTACCACTCTAGAACTTTATGACCCCATCGGCCATAAAGTATTATGCAATGTATGAATCGTGTGGTTTACAAAAAAAATCTGACTAATAGAAAATTCTCCCTTTTTAAATTATTTAACAATTAAATCCATATTTTTTTTTTAATTTTCAGATGTTTAAATCGAACAAGCAAAACGTGTCAATAATAGGACGCATCGAAGGGATGGTAGAAGCATACATTAGCCAACATTCTCCGTTGGATATCAAGACCGACGGACGGATAATCATAAACAACTAAACGCAGGTCTCTTCTATCAGAACATATTGAAATGATTGTTTGGATCGCTTTAGTGACATAATTGTTTTATTTACATAAACATACATACATTAAATAACACGTATTTCTTTTTTTAAATATTTTTCCTTTAACCGTTGTTTCTTTATCAGACTTAACATATTATGAGGTAATAAAACAAAAGAAAATGGTGTCTGTTATGAAATATATACGTACATAATATCTTGAATGTTTCTACGTAATTGTAGACATAGGCATATTAACGCCCATTTTCGATCCCACGTAATAGTTGGTGAACTTATTGCCGCTAATCGATCGTTTTGTTTGTCAGAGCCTCGTTCGTCGATTAGCAAGTGTAACACTTGCATTTGAACTTGGTTTGGGGCCATAAGTTTTTAGTTGGAATCCTACACACCCAGTTATATTCATCTATTTAAATTTTAATGTGGAAGAACTGTGCTTCAGTACAAAAGGACCGGCCCGTTCGGTATGACACCACTGCCGCAAAGAAACCAAGTTTCAGTGTGAGTGACTGAGGCTACTGGAGCACAAACTCTATCTCAATTCAGATTTTAGGGAGGGGGAGTGACTAAAAGAGTAGGAATATGGTGAATTGAGTTGTATGTTACTATTAGCGGAACTATATGTCATAAAAAGGTTTCATAGTAACCATTATCACTAGTAATCCCATATAGTTTTGTCTTGTTCGGCTGTACTTTTAACTCAACGATCAAGACAGTAAATAGAACTCTTGAATTATTATTGCGCAACACCGTAAAGTTACATACCATCAGCCATCTTGTCTCTTCGTGCGCCCTTACATCACTCAGAAAACGTAGGCAAGCTAACAGCAAAAACAAGCCATATTTTCTGAACATCTCATAAAAAGGACGACAAAAACTTTGTTCTTTATTACAACATATAATTAAATTTTACAAGGAACGTGGATTTTTACGAGTAGATGGGGAAATGAGATGAAAATTCCTAACAAAATATACTGGCGTATAATGGGAGGTTAAAATTCCACTTAATTAGGAAAGAAAAGTATGGCCCAACTTAGAACAAGTATTTTTGCTATGAAAATTATGTTGGGCAGGCAATATTGGTGAATAGTTGGTGTTTATTTGGCAAACACAAAGAAAATATGAGAGAGGCCTATGTATCTAGCTGAAAGCCCATATGAGTCAACGTGAATGAAGGAAGAAATAATTGGGTCACCAATTTGTATTATTACAAACGTGTACTAATTTCTAAATCCAACATCTGGTGAGTTTTCTTTTTATTTTAAGAACCTGCCAAAGTGATTCTACTCTGCCTGATGAAAATCTGAATAGAATCCAAGAGTTGGTCCCCATACTTATTGCGAATGCTGACAATGCAGTACCGTGATCCACAATATAACGGCCTAGTAAGGTGCGTTTTTACACCCCGCTTAGGGACGTAAAAGGCATGATAGTAATCGCGGCAGTGTAAAGCTCATACACTTACAATGACCACTGTCACCCCGGCATCAATGGGCCTCCGATTTTGCATTCACCAACGTAACACGACTATTCAGATGCTGTCGCTTTAGGTTGATCTTCTGTGAGATAGCAGTACTGCCCCGGTCGTGCTGAAATAAGCGTTGCTTTTCTACCTCAAGTCACTGATTATGTGCGGTAGAAAATTAACTTATTTCTTCATTCTTAATAAAACTTTCTTTGTGATTTCATCATGTTACTGTCACGATTAAATATGAAAATATTTACGCGTTCTGCTAAAATTTTTCAAATATTTCGCAACAAAATAAACAAACACATAAAAACTAAAGAAAAATCATGGTACAAAAATAAGAAATAATCGTAAAAAGAAACCTTTCTCTCTCAACCCTAAAGGTCTTTTTTCACGGTCCTTGTATTTATGCAAAGACACAATGTGCTATCAGATAGATGAGACATACGGATGAGGCTTTAATGAGAGTAAACCGGCATTTTTGTGTTCCCCCTTGAAGCTATGTTACCCATAAAGTAGGAAGTCGTTATGTTAAAGTGAGTTTTCAGGAAGGCTAAATACTCTGTTCTAAACCTCCTTTCTTGGAGCAGAGTGCGTAAATATTTTTTTATTTAATCATGACAGTAACATCAAATTACAATTAAATTTTTGTTACGAATTGAGAAACAAGTATTTTTTTTATAAAAGCTTACCAAAGTGAGTCTACTTTACCTGATGGAAAGCATAAATAGAATCCAATTGTGCAGACAGTGCAGTATTGCGACCCACGCTATGGCGGCCTATTCTTTCGTAAACAATATTTAAAATAGGTTCCAGATCCGAAGAGCTAGCCAGATGTTGGATTTAAAAATTGGTACACGTTCAGCTCTTTCATTTTATATACAATAAAAAGGCAATAAATTCAGACTAAGTTTTATTTATTTATACTAAATGTACATGTTGTACAAAGGTGGACTTAATGCCATGGGGTATTCTCTCCCAGTCAACCTTCAGGTGATGTAGAAACACGATGCGGTAGATGCAAAGGTAAAATAATGAAGTTGACATACATTACTAATAAAATATTATTTTACATAAACAATACATAAACATACACGTATATAAAATGAATACAATATTCTATATAAATATAAACACTAACTCCGGTACTCGTTAAGACGATTCCACCAAATTATCTCTAAGTAGATCACATAATTTCACCTTAAATGTGAGGCGATTTGTGGACACCCTGATATCGGCGGGCAGTGCATTCCATAGAAGAACTGACTGCACAAAGAAGGAGGAATCGATAAAGTTGGAGGTGTGAGGGGGGCATAGAAGAAGCATGTTGTTTTTTGACCTAAGGTTTCGATCATGGGTGGAACATAAGAGGCGGAAGTGGAGAACAAGGTATTGAGGTAGCGATGGAGAGTTGAGAAACGAAAAAAGAAAAGTGAGTGCACGCAAACTACGGCGCCGTCGAATTGGGAGCCATTGTAGCTGGGAAGTTTTCTCTTCATAAATTGTAGTCTATATGTAATTCTAACATATAATCTATAGCTGTGCCAAATTTCATCCAGATATAGTCACCTGTTTGGCTGTGTGGCTTGATTTATATTTAATAATAGCCCGGATAAAGCTCGTCTAATAAAACACTGGGCAATTGTAGACAATTGATAACAAAAGTCAATTGTTGACGGGCTTGTTGACGTAGTGGTTAGTGATGCTGAGTGCTAATCCAGTGGTCGTGGGTTCGGTTCCCACCGAGGGTAAATCTTTGTGTGATGAGTACCATCATTTGTTCTATAACTGGCTGTAATTTATCTATGATATGTATGCTTTTAGAAATATATAAGTTTGTTTATCAGCAGTCTGGTTTTCATAGTACAGGCTTTCCCTAGCTTGAGATCAAAAGGCCGTATGTGAGATGGGTGAGGATATTATATCATACTATTATATTCTAAAGACTGTTAAAAAAGTTATTTTGATAAATTTTTCGAATTTTTTATTGCGCATTAGGTATTACTGCATCATTAACATTTGACGCCTTTGCTCGTATTTAAACAAGAACGCATGAAATGAACCAAATATTTGGCCAACGTTTCACCCTTGTACACACTGAGCTCCGAATTGTGTGATTGTCTAATGCCCGTAATTGATAATGAATGTTATTTAATATTCCAAGACTCAGATGTCTGATATTGTTGCTTTTTCTATAGACACATAAACTGTTTTAATATTATAACTTTGCATAAAAGAAATATTGATGTTAATAATAAATAAAATAAATATTTCGGACATTTGACACTCAACTTCATCTAGTTTCAAACTAAGCAGAGCTTGCATGTGTACTTTTTTTTGTAAATACATACATATTATACATAGAAAACACCCAAACTTCGAAACAAATATTTGTAGATCATACAAATATTCGGTCCGACCCGGGAATCGAACCCGAGACCTGAAACACAGCAGTCGCATTCACAGCCGTTAATACGCAGGTAGTTAATAATGAATTTAGAAGGTATTTTTCTTTGTTCGACATAATTATTTTAAATAGAGGGCTATTACACTATAGTCATACAATTGTGATATTTAAATTACGAAGGTTAACCAGCCAGTACGATAAAAAAGTTTCATTTAAAAAAAAAGCGTAAGAAATGTGTGTTATTTAGAAATGTATTAAGGTAATCATGATGTCGTACTTATTATTATTTATTGTTTTGTTAAGTAATAGAAAAAAAAACGCGTGTGCGTACTTCTGTGTACACGCAAACAGTTACACTTCTTTGGCGTAACAAGATAAAAATCTAACTAAAGCAATTATTTGTAAAGAAAACGACAGTAATACTAGAAAATAAGGTATTTAATACATTGAAAAAAGTTATATTATAACGCATTATCTAGTCTTATGTAGCTAAAAAAAAAGTATAATTTCGAAACTAGAATGTTGACTAGCTAATTTCATGGTGTCCTTTTTTCGTGACGGTGCCAATTTTTCGTGGTGGCGTGCGCGCGCATCGTAAAAAATTACACTGATTATTTTATCCTAATGCGCCAAAAGAAGTATTACTTCAAAAATGAAAAACTTAAAACAATAACAGACAAACATCTGCACATGTACGTAGTTTTACGAAGAGTGGTACAAAATTATTTAACCATAATATACTACCAAATTATCATTGGCATCTACTAGATAGATAGTAGAGCCATGCTGATTTCAACACGAGCGGGCCGGCTCGTCGCGGCAGTACTACCCTCCCACACAAGACCAACCTAAAGTGCCAGCATCCGTGTTGTCGTGTCTCGTTGGTGACTGTGAGACCGGAGGCCCATTGATGCAGGGGTGACAGTTATCGTGGTAACTGTGTAAGCCTTACACTGTCACGATGACTGTCATGCTTTTTACGTCCTCAAGCGAGGTGTGAAAAAGCATCTCACTAGGCCGCCATAGTGTGGGTCACCATACTGCATTGTCTATATTTGCAGTGAGTATGGCGACCACATCTCTTGGATTCTAATTATGCTTTCCATCAGGCAGAGTAGAGTCACTTTGGCAGGCTATCAAGATAGAAAAAAAAAACTATTATATATCATCCATTTAATGTTCCCATGCTTTTATATCTTTTTTATTTTATTTCTCATTTCACGTAGCCTATCTACCATATAACCGAACAAAATAAAATAGTTTAAAAGTAAGTTAGAGTTTCGCTGCATTTCTCCACCTACTACTGCTATCAATTCATTCCAGGAACTACAATGCTTTTAGAAACCACAAAAGCTGTGAACCAAAGGCCTGGATGACAAAATTTTTACTACGCTTCCATCATTTTAACGCTTAAAATATTAGTAACAATAAGCCGCATCATCTAAAATTAATGATACCACGCCGCAATAAGCAGGTTTAAAGAATAAAATGTTATAGCCAACAGCTTCCTTCTAATGGCCTCGTAAATCCGAGACCCCCATAATGTGTTAGATAATTAGGTAAGCGGTATACCTTCCTAAATTTGTCGGATAATGTTTAGCGATTTGAAGACAAGAGAACTATGGATTATAATTGTTGTAATCAATTTGAATTTAGAATGTGTAAATGTTTTTAAACCTATTCTATTAGTGGCCAGCAATGACAAGAATTGAGAAAAAGGATTCCCCTGAGGTGTTGTTTATTGGTCAAGGTTACTACTTTCTTCAATAAACAGGTGAAAACCATCTGAATAATGCTTTTTCAAAGTTAAATATCCTGTGTCGCGGGGTACATTACAAATATACAAGATACAGACATAATGAACACTCAGAATCAGAACAATAACACACAAAGTGTTGTCCCATATGAGGTTTGAAACCACAACACTCAGCACGGTAGAAAACGGCATGGTAACCTTTTAAACCACTTCGAAATCTATCACACCGGTCAATTAATTTACTATGAGGCCTTGATATGGTTGCGATCGATCCGGGCTAGAACGAGTGGCTAAAATAATTTATATTCGTGAAGGTTTAAGACATGGGAAGTTCAGGTCAAAATTATGCTAATGGTGCTCCAATGTGAGGTCATGGGTTTGATTTTATCTCAGTGCAAATATTGTGTGTTAAGCACGATGATTTATTCTGTGTCTGAGTGTAGTTTATTTACAGTATGTATGCATTTAGAAATATATAAGAATGTTTATTAGCAGCCTGACTGCACGGTTGGCCTAGTGTTTTAAACGGTCGCCACGTCGCTCTCTACTCGCGCTGAGTGTTGTGGGTTCAAACCCCACACGGGACAACACTTTGTGTGATCCATAAATTGTTTTTCTGAATCTGGATGTTTTCGTGTCCATTTCTTGTATGTTTGTAAAGTCCTCCGCGACGTAGTGCGGGCGTTGTCTTTAAAAAAAAGGGATAATTATAACCTATAAGTGTCTTTTCGAGAACACACAGTAGATGTTATTGTCAGGTTGAATTTTGATAGCGTCGCGTGTAAAGCGTATAAGTTTCTCTATTATTCCCTTGTTGACACTAAGGCGCCATTTTGAAGTTCCCTTGAGGTTGAAACTTTTTGACTTAAACAACATTTTAATTATTTTACGTCCCCCTAAGCAATCTACCTCTTTCCTTGTGTTTCTATCGCAGTATGCAAGTACACATCGTAACATTTTAGATAAAATATAGTCATAGTTAAGAATGTTTGAGCCTGCTCGAGCTCGGAGTGATATTAAAACGATATAGAAATAGCGATATTAACCGATTAAGTAACTAGTTACTGGAGGAAAAACCTAAATAAAGGACTATTCATAGGGCAGCATTGAATTTTAGGTGTCCATTAGGGTGTCCCTTATATGACAAAAAAAAATTTTTTTTCGAATTTCGAAATGCATACCCTCTATAATTTTTACTAATGCTATAAGATACTTAAATATAAAATTTTATCAATCTAGCATAATTGTAACCAGTGCCGACCGAGCTTCAAAGTTTAGTAAAAAACGTGTTTTGTCCTAAAATTTCAGTCTGCTATAATTTCACTATAAATGCAATGAATTAAGTGAATAAAATTAAATAATAAATTAGATGAACATTAATCTTTAATTAAAAACATAAAGAAATAAGAATCATTCAGGGTAACTTCTTTTTAGAGTAGTTTTTTTACAGTCTGGATACAATTTTAGATGTTCCTGGACACAGCGCAGCAAGAACTGTTTTTGTTCTTCTTCAGCCGTGATAAGTCCGTTAAAATCTTACATTAATTTAACAGCCCTTTCAGCAGTATCATTTACAACTCTCAAATAACTTATTCTTCTTTTCGCCTCCAGAAAAGCAGCATTGTTATTCCAAGAAGATACATCTTCCTTTAGAAAACTGTCGTCGATCTGCAGTCGTGATAAAAATTGTTTGCTCTTTTCCGATACGAAATCATCCAGTGCTTTGTCTAAAAAAAAAAGAAAAATAAGTTAAATAACAAATAAAAATCAACAACAATTTTGAAAATAAATAAATAAGTATTGGACATTGAAATTGAAATCCAACAAAAAGTCAATTTAACTTACCAAACAACTTTTGAGTCAGTTCTTCCTTCGACGGGTCATAGCGTTTGCTAAAATCCGAGATTTTGTCCCTGTTGAAGTTGGCAATCATCTTCTTCTTAGTTTGGTTGTCAACTTCATCATTAAATAGTGATAGAATGACTGTCTCTTCACATAAATACCACAAGTGATGGCTGAACTTGCTTATAGAAGCTTTAGAAATTGTTGCATCAACTTTTTCATACTCTTTTAACATCTTCGCTTCTTAAGAAGCGCAAATCTTGATTAGGTGCTTTGGTCGCCACTGAACATTCGAGCCAAGGTTTAACATACAATATTACGAGAAATAAGCAAACATCTTGTAGAGCCTTTTTGTCCTTCGCAGTTACTCTGCATTGTGACTGAAGTAAACATATTTTTAAAGAATAGATCGCTCTCGCCATCCAGCGTGCCTGATGTATAGCTCCGGGGGGCCTTAGTTTTAATTTTTCCTCTGTGTCTCCTCCTAAAAATATTACGCACAGTTCGACCAATTCGCGGTAATCATCTCTTAAAAAACCTTTATCTAATTCTGCCTTATAAAATAGTAACAACGCTTGAATGTCTGTCTCGGCAACCCGTGCTTTTACGAAATTAAGAGATGGTTCAATTTTAGTACAATCAATGTTTTTCCAATTTTCTTGGAACTTTTTGAACATCGGAATATCTGGGCTACTAGTAATTTGCTTAATCTTGGTTTCAAAGACAGCTCTTAGGACCAATTCATAAACATGATGAGGACAGGCGAAAAGCAACAATTCTCTTCCTAAAATTTGCTCCAAAATAGCACAAGCTCCATTGAAACGGCCCATATTGGAAGCTGTTGTGTCGCAGCACATTATTTGCACTTTATCATAAAGGTTCCAGTCAAAGAGAGCTGCTGATACAGCCTTCGCTTGATGTGTTCCAGAAGAACTTTCTGGTTTCGGCACTGCAAGAAGCTGCTCTCTATCGTCAAATGAAGCTATAACTGGCAAGCGTTCTTCTTTTGAACTCCGTACATCCAACCCCGGTAATAGTTTTCCATCCCAATGGACTGTGACTATGTCGGGTACATTGTTTTGGAAGTTAGATTTTATTGCTTCTGCCCTTGATTTTCTAGTTTCAGTACGAATTCGCTGAATCGAGGATTTGTTAATACAGAAATCATCGCTGCTCAGACCAAGCGCTTCTACCACCGCATTAAGAATGTAAACGGTATCTCTAATGCTTAACTGGCATCGATCTAAAGCTGCAACTAGTTTAGGTGTTATAAGATTCTTCTTCTACCTCTTTTTGAACTTTGTTCATGGCAGGGAACGTCCGGCAAGCTGAGTTCAGAATTCAAGATCTGTTCTTCGTCTGAATTTTCTACACTGTCTAAGTTATTTGTGGTGGAAGAAGATGCAACAGGTAGTGATTCTCTTTGTCTTACAATCCTTTCCTGTTCTTCCAATCGTCGTTGTCTAGATCTTTGTTTTTTTTCTGCCAATTTTTTATCTACACCACCTAAGCATCCCGGTCGACCTGGCTCTCTCTGTTTCATTAAAAATAATTTATCTTCCTCTATTTTCATTCTCTCAAAAGCATCAGCATGTGCAATATCAAACAAATTATCAAGATTAATTATAAAATTGTTCTCACGACTCTTAAACGTAATCTGAGTTTTCTTACAATTTTTTTGCAACTCTCTCCAAACATGATATAAATCAATAAGTTTCTTCACGCAGTTAGGAAATGCCCTTGTTGGAATTCTTGCTTTTTCCCAATATATGATGCACTCCCTAATCACAACATTTGTACTTTCACTAACAGTCAATTTAACCTCACGAATATTGTAAAATAAGACTGAGAGAACTTGTCGATTAGATGGTAATTTTGCACCATTTATTTGGTAGCTAGTCAATCTGATAAGAAAAATATTTTGTTTATCACTCCGTAATTCCACCGACATGTTTACGCACTAAACAATGAAGCACTAATAGTCTCAAAAATCACGTACGAAATGGCAAATAAAACATGTCGTAACAGGTCACTGGGCAGTACTTAAGCAACTTGTATCGACAAGTTTAAATAGCAAGTCGGCACGGGTTATCGTTTATATATCGAACTAATATTTTTTTCTAGACAATATAGGGTTATTACGAAACTTTTAAGAAGGTATGCGTAAAAAAATATCGAACTTGAAATTTAAGGGACACCCTAGTGTCCATGAATCATTTGCTAATAAGGCATAAAAAAAGTCCACTAATTTTTATCAAAAAAGAAACCATATAATCACTAAACCTAAATTGAAGTCAGTTTCAGAGAACATATATGCAAACCAATTATACAAAATTGCAGCGACAAAAGCAAGAGATAGTGGTTTTTAATTTAAACTATCTTTGAGCGCTAAAAGCGCTGTATTCGTAACTGCATCAGCCTTTGTATGGATAAAAATACTTTATAAATCCGGTAAATGAAAGGACGCTGTTAACAGTTGACTGCACGGTTGGCTTAGTGGTTTAAACGGTGGCCACGCCCCTCTGTACTACGCTGAGTGTTGTGGGTTCAAACCCCACATGGCACAATCATCATCATCATCATCTAAGCCAAAAAACACAAACACACAAATAACACCCAGACTCAGAACAACAATTTATGGATCACACAAAATGTTGTACCGTGTGTTGTTTGAACCCACAACACTCAGCGCAGCAGAGAGCGGTGTGGCGATCGCTTAAACCACTAGGCCAACTGTGCAGTCACAGTCACACAAATACACTACATTGCCAATATGCACAGTATTTGGAGGTATATTTTCGTCTAAATATTTTATGTACCATGTATTAACTTTAATGAAATTAATATATCGCATACACAGTCTACTACAGTTAGCGATGATTGCCTCGTTTGTAATTAAACTAGGTACAGCCTTCGTGAAGCTGTTATGCTCCAGAAAGAGACCGTTGAACCGGATTTCGAAAGGGCTGATCCCGAGCAAAGATGAAGTCGACGGCGTTATGAGCCGTCGACAGGACTGCGAGTCGTCCGAGAGTGGAGACCTCTTACCTACCTACCTAGTTGCAGTGGTCGGCGATAGCGGCACCAAATTTTAATAACGGATTGATAGCCGGGGAAGTCTTTTTGACCTCCCCAGGATAGGGTCTTACTAGTCACGGCGTTGATTCTGGAGGAGACCTGAAATAATATGGTCCGGGTCCCCTTCAGAGAAACACCTGAGACACGCCGTTGGAGTAGTTTTTAGTGCAAACACCACGTACTCCTGGCTTCTGCGTCCCTAAGGAGCGGGAGATCCGAAGGGATTTTCCACCCCAACAACAAAAAAAAAGGTTCAGCCTGCGTAATGGTAACCAACCTTGTAATACGGATACATACTGTAGCGATTTATCAATATTTGTACGTCAAAACTATAGAATTACATTCTTTTACATTAGTATAAAGAGCGTATTCGACC